>CM060932.1:546198345-550998345 GCA_030765085.1 Allium cepa
GCAGTGATTCTTGAAATGCATCATTCGACCATCACAATGCACGGAGAGCTAAGTTCCATCCTACGGTGGGACTTATTCAAATAGGGAGTGACTATGATATGGTCGGTCACTCGCTAGGTGAAACCTGAGCTCGGGGGCAAGCTATCACAGTGAAGCCAAAAAGGATTGATACACGACAATCCTCTACTAATTCTAGCTTCTAGAGTGCGCGCTGGAGTATGAACTTTAAAATATGGGCTCGAAGAGGGTGGATCCTTCCACCTAACCACTTCGCCCATCTTCAATCCAAGCCCGAAGAGGATGGATGCATCATCTAACGACCTCGCTTGTTAACTCAGGGTGGATGTGACTCGACCATCCACGATCCTGATAAATCTATCGTTCTCAGAGTGTGAATGGAATCCTAAAAGTCAAAACAGGTGTGATCGACCGTCTTTTGACTAACTCTAAGTCCCCAAAGCACGAACTAGAGTTTAAACATCAACTGGGTGTGATTGACCACCCATAACTAACTCTAAGTCTCCAGAGCGTAGACTAGAATATAAACTTCAACTGGATGTGACTGACCGCCCATAAATCAACCTAAGTCCCTGAGTGTGGAAACGGACCTGATCATTAAAAGAGGTGTGACTGACTGCCCAAAAAACAACTTAAGTCCCCGAACCATGGACGTAACTTTAAACATTAAGCAGGCGTGATCGACCATCCGCAAGCGAGTTTATTCGCTAGAATGTGGATGCGATTGTCAATAAGTGAGCAAGTGCAACCTGACCACACGAACTCATCTCTCTGTCACTTAGTTCCGACGGAGTGAAGCTAAAAATATCGAAGGTGAAAAGCAACCACCGTCCGACTACTTTGACTCATCCCCTGGACTAAGGGCATGACTCTAACATCAACTACTAATCGAGATAGTACAATGGTGAGGACCCAAAGCCATGACTCCAGAACTTAACAATCGAACATAAGTCTGATCCAAAGACTTGTTGTGACGACCCAGAATTTTTAACAATTTAAATTGAAATAATTAATTGATTTTAAATATTTAAAAGATTAATTTTAATTTGAGTTCAAATATTATTATTAATAGCAATTAAGTTGTTAGATTTGATAAACTAAAGTTGGGTAAAATATTGAATCTTCAATTTAAGCTTGTTAAAAATAATTTGAGGACCTGTAAATTTATATTGATAGTTCTGAAGATAATAAAAGCTTTTAAATTGAAATTGGAAGTAATTTGTTCAGTTTTGAAATTTTATCGTTTAAATCGATATTTTAAAATAGCCTTCCGAGACACAGTCTTGGAATTTGACGAAACAAGTTCCATTGGATCCGAAATAGTTAGTTATTATAGGATTTCAATTTTCGTAGTGTTTGGAGTTATCGTTTGTCCGTACGGGTGAGAAACGTGGTGAAATTAAAATTGATAATTTAATATTTAAACTCGATCCAAAAGGCTATCTTTTCCATACGATCGAATTAGAGCTCGAAACCTTTTCCATTGCGTTCGAAATATGGGTATAACATTATGAACCCCAGGTCACCCGCCTCATTAGGAGTTCAAAATTTTACGGTATGCAACACGAGATATTTTCATTATTCAATTATATAAAATCAATTCAAGGTCTAAGTTAAATCACCCTAGTCATGTGATTATGGTCTAGCTTATACCCGAAGCCTCTTTTAGGAAAATATCTCTTCGCTGTTTTTAGAAAAATCAAACCGAAATCAGAAAAAAAAAATCAAAGGAAGCGAAAACAATGGCCGAAGACTATTCGAATCTGGCTTCCCTCCTTCGAATCGAGACCCCTCCTTCTTCTAATTTAAACCCTAATCAAGGCCGAGTTCATTCTATCGGAAAAAATAATAATTGTGATCTGGGGCGAGTCGCGCAAGGCGTGAGCGATTTGGGGAGGTCGCGATTTCTGGGTTGGCGTGTCATTGGCAATCGTGCACACGCGATGGAGCTTGGAGGAAGGATGCAGGCGGTGCGATGAGTTGAGGAGGAGACCAGCTAGGGTTTTTTGAACAGGCAGTGGCATCGATTCAAGGGTAGGCGAGAAAGGAAACAACCTAGTCTCAAGCAAGCACTATTGGGGATGGCGAACGTATCGTTCGTCCATCAGTCAATATCGATTCAATGCTTATCGCAAGGTGGTTTAGGCGAGCACGAGACGAGGGCGAAGTCGCAGCTTAATTTTGGTGAGCAACTTCTTGATTTCCTTTTTGTTCTGTTTTGAAATCTGAAAAAAGCACTCTGAAAAATTAATTTAAAATAATAATAAATAAAAAATTGGTTATAAAACGGTAATAACAGGAAGGAAATTTATTTCAGCAAAGTAACACTTTACTTCATCTATTTATTGTAGAGAAAAATAAAATAATAATAATGATATACATACATATATATATATATATATATATATATATATGAAACAGTTAGCTTATAGGTTGATTGGTATATTTATTTGAGAAATGAGGATGTATATATATAACATGTCATGGAATGTTAATTAAATTAATTAAATGGTAATGGGTTGTCCGGTTATTTCAAATTTTAATAACAAAACGTGTAACGTTTCTACAAGGTCTGAAACGTGAAGAAACAAGTTGAGATTGGATTAGATTGCATATTCAAAATCAAAAGTGAGTTAACCTCACTTATTTGGGTTAATTTAAAATTTAAATAGTTAAATTTAAAAATTGGTTGGATGATTGAATTGTTTTGATGTGCTATATTATATATAATAGTATATAGAATTTATGGAGTGATTGATATTCTGTGATGGATATTATTGGTAATTGGAATATTGGATGCAGTGGTTTGCTTGAATATTTCGGTACCTTGAGTTATCGAAATGTGTAAAATTGGATTTTTGAAAGAAATATAAGGGTGAAATTTTGAAAGTGAAATAATTATAGAATAAAAATAAGAAGGAATTGGAAAGAATTAAAAGTGATATTTAAAAACTGGAGTTAAATTGTAAAATAGGGATTTAAAACAAGTTCTAAATCAAAGTTAAATCTAACAAATAAAGTTTTTAAATATTAAGTGTTGTAACAACTTGAATGTTAAAGTGCATTTGTAAATTGATTTGGATTTAAAATAAATTTGGTTTTAAATTCCTTTAAGCTTGTATTATAAAATGAGTAATTAATTTATTTAATGAAGTAAATAAAAAGGTTTATAATTACAAGATGAGATAAATCAAGAGTGATAATATTTGTGGTTTAATTACTGATTAATTTTCATTAATGTAATTAAATTAGATTAGGATAAATTGAAATGTAAATGAGAAATAATTAAATTATATAATTAATGATGTAATTAAACATTGATTAATTAAGATTAAGTAATCAATGATAAGTGACTTATGAGAAATTAATATAGGTAATTAAGGATTAATGTAATTAATATAGTTAATTAATTAATGAAGTAATTAGGATTTCTCATTTATTTTGGTTAAGAATAATTAATATTGTGAAGTTAATTAATGATAATTACTTGAATGTAATTGAAGGATAATTAATCCAGGTTGGTTAATTAAGATGAATAATGAAGGGATGATTGATTTGTTGATTTGAAAATAATTAATGACAAGTGAAGAAATCTAAGTGATTGAGGTTAGAAATTCAATCAGAATTAATTTAATTAATATTGGTAGCGATCAAGCTTTGCTTATGGATGATTGAATGATATTAAATGCTTTGAATGAGTTGATATCTCTTATATGAAATGTTGTGTATTTCATTTAGATAACTTGGGTTAGGATGACATAAGACTCAAAGGGACTGGGTTCGGGTATTAGGAAATACCCGAAACCACTTTGAATTTTTATAGATTGATATGTTAAATCTATAGGTTGGAATGAAGTGATTTGAAGGAATTGGACTATTTAAATCTAAATCTTGGTACTTAGAAAATGGATGTGTGGAATAAGTGATGTCTAAATTAAATTGTGGCTTTGTGAATTTTAACGAGTTACCCCGGGTTTTATATAAGTTGTATGCTTTGTATTCCATGTTAGATGGGTTTACTCACGCTGGTTTCCAGCCTGACCAGGGTGTTACTTGATGTAATGCTCGAGTCAGACTGAGTATTAAAGATTTTCAGGTAAGGATGTTCTGGAGCTCAGGAGGCGAGCTGGATGGCAGGAACATATAGAGTATTTCCGTTGTATCATATTATTGTAAATCTGAGACATGTTGATTTGTATATGTCCAGTGTTTGAGTATATGTGTAACTCTGATGTATTAAAATGTAATCGACAGAATATTATTCCTTTGTAAACTGTTGTTATTTATTATTATATTTTATCCGCTGCGAATGTGAGATGTTGGTGTTTCTGTTCTTCTTCTTCTTCTATCTCATTCTTCTTTTTCATAACTATCTGGAATTTTCGGGTTCGAAAATTTTGGGTCGTTACAGTTGGTTTCAGAGCTGAAAGGTTAAGCGAGAATCTTGGCTCTGGTGGGGATTACTCCTTAAATAGGGCCCGTAGTACTCTAGGATGAGTTTTATATATATATATATATATATATATATATATATATATATATATATATATATATATATGAGATCATACTTGTTATTTTCTTATATAAAGGTTTTAAATGATTTTATATAAAAATATATTTTGATATATAAAGCAATATTTCCTTCAAATAAATATTAAGGTGATTGGTTGTTAAATTATTGGAATTAAATTAAGAAGAAATATAATACAACCAAATTGAAATCTTGAATTGGGATTAAATTAAGTGGTAAGAGAAATACAACCAAATTGAAATCAAATTGTTTGAAAATGGAAATCTAGAATTTGAGCTCAGAAATTAAATTGTTTAAAAACTTTAGATAAAGGTTAATTTGGTTTAAAGAGTTAAACCAACCTTTGAGAATTTAACTCGAATTTATATAATTCGAGATGGTTTAAAATTGAGATTGAAATTGAATTAGTTCAAACTGAATCTGATTTGAATTAATTGGGTTTGTGATTGAAGATGTATAGGTCTAAAAATTCAAATGGAAAATTTGGATTGGATTAAATTGAAATGATTTGAAATTGAAGTGGTTCAATTGATAATAGTCCAAAATTGATTGGAATAATTTGAAATTATAATTAAAGTTGTACAAATTTAAAATCAAATGGAATTTGATTTAAATTGGGAAAGAAATCAGGATTGATTCAACTTGAGCTAGGGTTAAATCCATTCCAATGGAAATTGAAGTTATTCAAGTTAGAATTGAGTCAATTTAAATGGAAATGGAAATTTAAATGAATTGATGGGGAGTGAACAGTTTTGACTCTGGACTATTTTCAATATAAATTGTTTTAATATAAACTTATTCTTTCAAGCTATTTAATAAATACAACCTTTCTTTTTAAAGCCAAATTATTTTATATTTGTTTTACAATTATTTTTGAAACTATTTAACAATTTTTCAATTGATTTACAAACTAATTACTATTTTCTACCTATTTAACAAATTAATTACTATTTTACAACTATTTTGTAATTATCTAAAATTTCTGACACTATTTAACTATTTTTCAACTATTTTACAATTAGTTAACTATTTTATAGCTATTTTGCAAACTAATAATTATTTTTCAACTACTTATCTATTTTTAAAATTTCCATGCTATTTTCTAAAATTATAAGCTGGTCGGAGTTCAAACTGTTATTGATTAAATGCCTAACTGAGATAAGAATTGAAGATATAATTCAATGGAATTGAGGCAATTGTAAATAAGTGGATGAAAATTTGAGTGAATGTGAATAAAAAGAAAATTGATTTGGCTAATAATCAATGAAAATAAATACATATGATGTATGTATATTATTCTATTCGCATAGTAATTTGATCCAGATTCGAGCATAGAATTTCGAGATAGTTATATCGATCCGAGTTGGGATTTTTCACTCGATTTTCGACGGCGAGCCTGGATATGGATTGTTGATTGATTCTGGATATTCTCTATCATAGTTATAGCTATGCAAGGAGAATGACGTTTTCTGATCAAGAAACCAGATCTGAGTCCGCACTAGGAAGTAGGATGGACGATACTAGTTCGGAAGTGATTGTGTGATCGAGTGAGCAATCAGATTGGTATAGCGTTCTGATGATAAGCGTAAATCGTATGGATTTGAATGAAAATGATATTGAAAAGAGTAATCAAGTTTGAATATTTGATTTTGAATAAACAAAGTTATATGTCTTTGTTATATAAGATAAATCTTCCTTTGTTGTATCTATTGACGGAAGAAAAAGGATTTTGAAAGTGTTTGAAGTATAGAAGGAGTTTTATACAAGATTGAAATGATCCAAAGTTTTACAAATTAATATATATCTGTATATGTATATAAGATCTTATGAGGATTTTGAAAAAAGATTTTGGGAACCTTTTGATTTGGAAAGGCTTTTGATTTTTGGGTAAAATCAATATTGGAATTTGGAAGCCTAGTTTGAGAATTATCGATTTTGGGATAATCGATTTTGTGTAAAGGAGCTTTGTATGAGATCATACTAGGTGTATGATTTGAAAGATACTATATGTATAATATAAAGTATTTCTATGATGGCTCTGGGGAAAAAGGCGCTCCCTTGAAATGAACTTCTCAGGAGCGCCACTGGATGGTGCTGCCTTGAATCCCAAGGGGGGTTCTAAAGTTGATCCTGTGAGGAGTCCGGACAAAACTAGTTTCTGAGGATTATGAGTAGTGTGTACCACAGCCAAAGTCGTGTGTGCCGCTGAGAGCCAACGGTCTACATTTGATTTTATATCGGTAGACTGCAACCTATGGTAACATAGCGAAAGTCGTGTGTGCTGCTGAGATCCAACAGTCTGCGTTTGATTTTACATCGATAGACTGTGACCTATGTAGGAGTGGAGAAGTTTCATTTTGACAGCGAAAATCGAGGGGAGCTGATGCCTACAGTTACATAGACTTTTGCTACGATGGCAACGTAATCCTGGAATGTAACTGCGATCTGTTATGGGTTCCATGGCGTAATCGAGGGGCACGGAGTGCCTACAGTTACATGGACTTTTTCTGCGATGGCAATGTAACCCCGGATGTAACTGCGACCATGGATGGGGGTGATGATTTCCAAAGCATTCTCACCAAAGATATTTCCTCTATTTTCAAAAATTGTTTTCTATATTTTCAATAAAATTATTTTCCAAGTATTTTCACTGGGTGTTGAAACGAGTTTACCAAGTACTTATAGATTTTCAGTCCTATGCCTGATCAACGTATGACTGAATTTCTATGAGAACAAGGATGGACTAGTTGAGACATCGAGTTATAAGAAGTATTTTTATAAAGTGCTATTTCAATAGTATGAGGTGGATTTAAAAGCATTTCTAAAATTTTAAAATAAAAGGGATGGAGTTTTGGAAAATGAAAGAAATCTAAACTTGAATGAGAAAAATTTGAATTCAAGAAAAATGTAATGAAGTGATTTTGTTGTAATAAAATCGAATATTGATTTAAAAAGTTGGAAGCTAATTAGCTAAATAAATTATTTGGTAGAGCATATTAATAGAATTTAACTCGGTTAAATAAAATGGATTGTAAGGTAATAATGGGGTTTGGAAATGAATTCGAATTGTAAATAGAATTCGACTTGGATTTGATAATGAATTAAATAAGTGGAGATGTTGTAAAAATAAAAATAAAATAGAGTTGGATCGAAATAGTGATGGTTTGAATTACAAATAAAATTCAAGTGTGATATGAATAATATTTAACGAAATTTGCAAGTACATTAGATATAAGGGAAGTGTTGTCGAATGAAATGAAATTGAATTATAATAGACATGGTTCGAATTGCAAACAAAACCCAGGTAGGTAGAAATAAAATGAAAATGGCCTTGTAATTAGTTAAATGAGTCGTGAATGTATTGAATTTGGGAATTTAATTTATAATAACTAATCAAATAAATTTGTAGATTGAAATGAGATTTGATTGAAATAAAATCACGTTAAGGTGAAAAAGAAAATTTATTTGCAAATGATGTTAGCTTAAGTTATGAAGTTGAAATAATTTGAAGAAAGTAAATTAACTTAAGTTTAAAATTAATAGAAGTTTGGCTTCGAGCAAAACTGAAAGATCATAAAAGTCTGGGTTAAATTAATTAGGAAATGGTTATTAATTTATAAGTATTGAATGTGCCAAGCTTAATAAATTGTTTTGAATGGAACAATTGTGGAAATGAAATGAAATGCAAATGTATAGTTGGTGAATAAATTAGAAATGAAATGGAATTAAATACAAAATGAGTTGAAATTAATTTGAAGTAATTATAAACTAAAATAGATACTCTATTAAGCGTATATCGCTAAATTTACATAAAAATAGTTGTCGTTTGACGTAAACGAAGGTAAAGAAATTCTATGAATTAATAGAAGCAAATAAAATTGATTTTTGAATCATTTGAAGTAAATATGAGCTTGTTTGGATTAAAAATAAATTGAGTATAAGAAATTGAGTTGAAAACCATTAAAATTGAATGAAATGACATTTGAATTGGTTGGAAGCAATTGAAATAGCTTTAAATCATTTAAGTCGCTTATGGAAAGCGTTTGGTGCTTGTTGCATATGAAATGCTTGTGTTTAGCTATTGGAAGTAAGTGAAATGCTAATAAATTTTCTATATATGGCACTTACATACTTAAATTGAGTAAGTACGGGTACTTGAAGACCGTTTGTCTGGATTTGGTTGCGCTAATTGCTATAATAATAAGCCGCTTGCTTAAAATGCTAAATAAAGGTACGCCTACGCAATAATAATAGGAAATATGAACTGTTTTTGTTTTTCCGACCGGGTGGGTCGATGTATATATATTTATATCTCTTGTCAAATTGCAAAAGCTCCTCCATACAAAGGAGACTCTGCCAAAAAAAAGTTTGAAAATATAGGGAAATTTTTTTTAGCGATAAGACGATTTCAAATTGAAAATTGAAATAAATTAATGGATGAAACTAATTTAAATATTGATATGAATCGGTTATAAATGGAAGATAAAATTCAATATTCAGAATTGAAGATAAACTGAATTCATATGGAAATGGGAAAACTAATTTGAAATAGATATGAAACGTATGTAAGGAAATGTATAAAATGATTTGAAAAGTTACGAGTGGATATTATTGCTAAGTAAGATATGCAGGTATTATAAAGGGAAAGGGAAATTGGTTTTGATTTCAGAAGATAAATTTGAATTGCTCGACAAAAAGGTATGTATTTAAATTTGTGTATGAAATTGGATTAGGTTTTTGATCTAGCCACTTGGCTTTTTATTTTCTTTTGGAATTTGGGAGCCCATAGAGGCATTTTGTAGTTGTACCGAGCTAGCCGCGCAAAGAAGACGCTGGAATTTTTTTTTAGTAATATAGAGAGTTAGAAATTTTTTGAGAAAATGTTGATAATTCAAAATTCAGTTTTAAATTGTAATTTGAATGAGGGAGAAAAAAGGGTGTTGTTGGAAACTATGGAAGGTTTTGGAAGTTGGTTGAAGTAATAGTGAATCCTTAATAAAAGATATATTGTGGCAAGTTGATAAAACTGTTGGTTTTAGGGGGGAAAAGTAAACGGGCATTGGACCATTCTTCCTAACTAGTAATTTCGGGGACGAAATTCTTTTAAAGGGGAGGAATGTGACGACCCAGAATTTTAACAATTTAAATTGAAATAATTAATTGATTTTAAATATTTAAAAGATTAATTTTAACTTGAATTCATATATTATTATTAATAGAAATTAAGTTATTAGATTTAATAAACTGAAGTTGGGTAAAATATTGAACCTTCAGTTTAAGCTCGTTAAAAATAATTTGAAGACCTGTAAAATTTATATTGATAGTTCTGGATATAATAAAAGCTTTTAAATTGAAATTGGAAGTGATTTGTTCAGTTTTGAAATTTTATCGTTTAAATCGATATTTTAAAATAGCCTTTCGAGGCACGGTCTCGGAATTCGACGAAACCAATTCCATTGGATCTGAAATAGTTAGTTATTATCGAATTTCAATTTTCTTATAGTTTGGAGTTACCGTTTTTCCGTACGGGTGAGAAAAGTGTTGAAATTAAAAATAATAATTTAATATTTAAACTCGATCCAAAAATCTATCTTTTCCATACGATCAAATTAGAGCTTGAGACCTTTTCCATTGCGTTCGAAATATGGGTATAAAATTATGAACGCCTGGTCACACGCCTCATTAGGAGTTCGAAATTTCACGGTATGCAACACGAGATATTTTTGATATTCAATTATATAAAATCAATTTAAGGTCTAAATTAAATCACCCTAGTTACGTGATTATGGTCTAGCTTATACCCGAAGCCTCTTTTAGGAATATATCTCTTCGTTGTTTTTAGAAAAATCAAACCGAAATCAAAAAAAAAGGAAGCGAAAACAATGGCCGAAGCCAATTCGAATCAGGCTTCCCTCTTTCGAATCGACACCCCTCCTCCTTCTTCTAATTCAAACCCTAATCAAGGCCGAGTTCATTCTATTGAAAAAAAAGAAAAAATAATAACGGCGATCTGGGGCGAGTCGTGCAAGGCGAGAGCGATTCGGGGAGGTCGCGATTTCTGGGTTGGCGTTTCATTGGCATTCGTGCGCACGCGAGGGAGCTTGGAGGAAGGATGCAGGCAGCGCGGTGAGTTGAGGAGGAGACGAGCTAGGGTTTTTTGAACAGGTAGTGGCGTCGATTCGAGGGTGCGAGAAAGGCGACAACCTAGTCTCGAGCGAGCACTATTGGGGACGGCGAACGAATTGTTCGTCCATTAGTCAAGATTGATTCAATGCTTATCGTAGGGTGGTTTAGGCGAGGGCGAAGTCGCAGCTTGATTTTGGTGAGCAACTCCTTGTTTTCCTTTTTGTTCTGTTTTGAAATCTGAAAGAATCACTCTGAAAAATTAATTTAAAATAATAATAATAATAATTTTGGTTATAAACTGGTAATCACGGGAAGGAAATTTATTTCAGCAAAGTAACACTTTACTTCAGCTATTTATTGTAGAGAAAAATAAAATAATAATGATGATATACATATATATGAAACAGTTAGCTTATAGGTTGATTAGTATATTTATTTGAGAAATGAGGATGTATATATATAACATGTCATGGAATGTTAATTAAATTAATTAAATGGTAATGGGTCAAATTTTAATAACAAAACGTGTAACGTTTTTACAAGGTCTGAAACATGAAGAAACAAGTCGAGATTGGATTAGATTGCATATTCAAAATCAAAAGTTAGTTAACCTCACTTATCTTGGTTAATTTAAAATTTAAATGGTTAAATTGAAAAATTGGTTGAATGATTGAATTGTTTTGATGTGCTATATTATATATAGTAGTATATAGAATTTATGGAGTGATTGATATTCTATGATGGATATTATTGGTAATTGGAATATTGGATGCAGTGGCTTGCTTGAATATTTCGGTACCTTGAGTTATCGAAATATATAAAATTGGATTTTTGAATGAAATATAAGGGTGAAATTTTGAAAGTGAAATAATTATAGAATAAAAATAAGAATGAATTGGAAAGAATTAAAAGTGATATTTGAAAACTGGAGTTAAATTGTAAAATAGGGATTCAAAACAAGTTCTAAATCAAAGTTAAATCTAACAAATAAAGTTTTTAAATATTAAGTGTTGTAACAACTTGAATGTTAAAGTGCATTTGTAAATTGATTTGAATTTAAAATAAATTTGGTTTTAAATTCCTTTAAGCTTCTATTATAAAATGAGTAATTAATTTACTTAATGAAGTAAATAAAAAGGTATATAATTACAGGATGAGATAAATCAAGAGTGATAATATTTGTGGTTCAATTACTCATTAATTTTCATTTAATGTAATTAAATTAGATTAAGTTAAATTGAAATGTAAATGAGAAATCATTAAATTATATACTTAATGATGTAATTAAACATTGATTAATTAAGATTAAGTAATCAATGATAAGTGACTTATGAGAAATTAATATAGGTAATTAAGGATTAACGTAATTAATATAGTTAATTAATTAATGAAGTAATTAAGGTTTCTCATTTATTTTGGTTAAGAATAATTAATATTGTGAAGTTAATTAATGATAATTACTTGAATGTAATTGAAGGATAATTAATCCAGGTTGGTTAATTAAGATGAATAATGAAGGGATGATTGATTAATTGATTTGAAATTAATTAATGACAAGTGAAGAAATCTAAGTGATTGAGGTTAGAAATTCAATCAGAATTAATTTAATTAATATTGGTAGCGATCAGGCTTTGCTTATGGATGATTGATGATATTGAATGCTTTAAATGAGTTGATATCTCTGATATGAAATGTTGTGTATTTCATTTGGATAACTTGGGTTAGGATGACATAAGACTCGAAGGGACTGGGTTCGGGTATTAGGAAATACCCGAAACCACTTCGAATTTTTATAGATTGATGTGTTAAATCTATAGGTTGGAGTGAAGTGATTTAAAGGAATTGGACTATTTAAATCTAAATCTTGGTACTTAGAAAATGGATGTGTGGAATAAGTGATGTCTAAAATAAATTGTGGCTTTGTGAATTGTAACGAGTTACCCCGGGTTTTATATAAGTTATGTGCTTTGTATTCCATGTTAGATGGGTTTACTCACGTTGATTTCCAGCCTGAATGGGTGTTACTTGATGTAATGCTCGTGTCAGACCGAGTATTACAGATTTTCAGGTAAGGACGTTCTGGAGCTCAGGAGGCGAGCTGGATGGCAGGAACGTATAGAGTATTTCCGCTGTATCATATTATTGTAAATTTGAGACATGTTGATTTGTATATGTCCAGTGTTTGAGTATATGTGCAACTCTAATGTATTAAAATGTAATCGACAGAATATTATTCCTTTGTAAACTGTTATTATATTTATTATTATATTTTATCCGCTGCGAATTTGAGATGTTGGTGTTTCTGTTCTTCTTCTTCTATCTCATTCTTCTTTTTCATATCTATCTGGAATTTTCGGGTTCGAAGATTTCGGGTCGTTACACTTGTGCACAAGTGTGTTGAAAGAAAACTCATGTGGTGCAACACTTAAACAAATAAACTCAGAGTTGTGCAAAGAACAAAAGGAAATTCTATTTCATTTATCCTTTCAAAGCAAAATAGATACAAGGAGTCTATGCCAAAAAATCCTACTAGCAGGGGCCGAACCCGCATCTATACATGACATACAAGAACAAAAAAAAAGCTCCTAACTATTTTCCGAAAAAGGGAAGCCAAGATTCATGCCTACTCCTTGGGATTCTTCTTCTCATGCTTCTTCTCCCTTGGAGATGACCCACTGGAGCTGCCACTATGATGCCGCTTCGAGCTTTTGCCTTTGCTAAACCTATCCCTGGTCGAGAGAAGTATCATGGTCTCCTCCTCCGAACTCACTAGAATCAGGATGCTTTCAGAGTGCATGGTCGGAGGGACGGGGGCACTTTCCATGTGAGAGGATACGGGAGGAACCCCGGTAAAGATAATTGTGCCACCCGGAGAGATCATGAGTAAAGGGCCGGGCTAGGTCCTACCATTCCACCCCCGGTGGTGCTACCCATTGTTGCTCCTGCCATCTCAGCACTAATTTCCGCCATTATTGCGTCGTCGTGAGCTGCTTGAGTATCAGGCGGAACGCTGGCAGTCGGAGCCGAAGAGCTGGCCACGAACGCACTTCCACTTATAACAAATGGCAAGTCAAAAAGTGGATCGATGTGGGTGCCTAGGATCTTATCCATCATTTTCTCGTTAAAAGTGAAAGCGCTCACATCAACTTCCCCGACCTTAGAAGCAGTCGTGGTCGTCGTCGCCTCCATTATGATAGCCTGGTCGGTGCTGCTTCTATAACTGGATGGAGATAAGAGAAAATATTAGAAATTTCCTTTGATAATACTCCAGACTTTGAATGAATTAGAGAAGTGTTCGGAATACCTTCCTCAGGTTGGCTCGCGGTGGGTGCCGAAGTTCCTCTGGACACGTGCTCGCGAGCTGGAGATAGTTGTGGCCGATCCGGATCACAGGCTGACACAAGTAAAGGAACAACTACGTGAGCGGATTCAGGCTGGGATGACGCAGGGATCTCAGAGCTTGTATCATGATGCTCAACACCAGAGCCCTCTCCAACCTCCAAGTGCTGAGTAGCGAGCTTCTCTTTCTCAAATGCGATAGTTGCATCATTGAGAATTTTGCTCTCTTCCTCATCCAACACTCAGTTTTCCTGTTCAAATTCATCAAGGGATTCAGTATGATGCTCTGCCTTCTCATCGACCAAGAAATGGGGCCAGGCACTATGTAAGTGAGTTGGATAATCGTTGAGCCAGCTCAAATCACGGTATCTCATAATGTTGACATTGTAGGTAAGTCACTCTCAAATCTGGCCTCCTTTGCCCTGGCCTCAACCCTAGCCTCGGCCTCCTGAGCTTTCAACATCGCCGCATCTCGCTCGTTCTAAGCCTCTACAGTTTGGTCGCAGGCCTCCTGAGTGATCTTGTTAGCTTCATCTTTTTCTTTATAACTTCATCGTATTTGGATTTAAGCTCTTCCAGCTCTTGGACTGCTTTATCTTTTTCAGCAGTAACTATGGCGTTCCTGTGACCCATATCATCTACCAACTTTAAATGCTCACGCCTCATCTGCTCCAACCTCTTATTGGCCTCGTCAACATTTTTCAGGGACTCCATTTCGGAATTCCTTAAAGTATCGTTCTCTCCAGTAAGCATGATGGTGATTCGATCCTTTTGGACGATGGTTTCTTGTAATTCTTCGATTTTCTTTGCCCGCTCAAATGGCACACTGAAGCTTTCTCGGCAGTTTTCAACCATTCTCGGTACTGGCCAAAAGTGTGATAGACATGATGATGAATGATTTTTTTCTGCTCCATTTAGAAGCACAATCAAATTTGGAGGAAAATGGAAGCCGTCAAAGCATATGTTCGAAAACTCTCTTTTCAGTTGGGCTATCCAAGCGGCTGTCCCTTACCTCTCAACTCTGTAACCACTGTAGTAGCTGCATAGAGGTATCCACCCTGGTCATACGGTGATGTTTGCCAGGTCTTTGTGTTACCGGAGGCGCCAGTTGGCGTAAAGTCACAACAGTCCGTGTCCTCGAACTATAAGGTAGAAACGATACCCTGGGTGGAGGAGAGCGTGATCGGGAGCGGCGTATATCTCACCTCTCTTTTTCTCTTTCTAATTCCTTCTCCCTTTCCTTGGCTCTCTCTCCGTCGTAATAATCCCTCTCTTGACTAGAGTAGTGGCGTTCATAGTCAGAATCATGCCTACAAGGTTCCCTACAAGAACTGGAAGATTCGCATGCAGTGCTAAGACTACCGAGCATAGACGATTTCTTTGATATTTGGTCTGCAAAATTAAAATAATGACAAATCTAGTTATCTTCGGAGATTGGACAGCTCGTGAATATTGAGTTTGATGTCGTGAAGTGTATGAATGCATGTGCCAACCCCCCCGACCAACTGGTTATATCGGCCGTACTCGAAGGAGTTGGCTTGCCTAAATCTTATGCGCTTTGAAGCACTTCTAATCCGGTGTCTTGTTGGAGAGATACATAGTCTAGGATTGGAATATCTGCAAGTCCTTCGAAGGGGTTATCCATGTGTGAGGAAGGAGCCTTCAAAATTATAACACCGGTAGCTGGCATAGACACAACCAAAGATTTTCGTTTCATAGATTCGCGAAGTTTATGAGCAACCGCCTTGCCTTTCCTTATCTTTCTTGAATGTCGAGGACTATCTAAAGGACCGGCTATGGGTTCGTCTTCGATGGGCATATCCTCTTTGCCACCTCGCTCAATGATTACAATTTCGGGCGCTCTTCGTCAAATTTGCCTTGCTAGAGCTTCCCGGAGAGATCCTTCAAGACCTATGCTCTTATCTCAGTCAATCATTCCAACGGCCTTAAAATTTTCATCCGTAAGCACTGCTTCGATCTCTCTAAACTCGCCTGGCACCTTCTGAAGGATCCTAATGATTTCCTTAAATTGATCGCCTTCAGTTCGAGGAATTAAAGCTATAAAGAGGAAATAACATTAAGCTCAGTATCAATGGGGATTAAACAATTAGTCGCCGGAGGAATTAAATTATTTACGTCTATCTAGCCATCGTCTAGCGAATCCCGACGAGAACCAATCATAGAACCACTCGGTTTTGAAATAGATAACTTTGGTCCAAGTCCCAATCATAATTTGACATTTTCTGGCTCCCTCTAAGAATGTGAAAGAGGGATTATCTCCCCGATTCTTTACATTGAACAAGAATCTGACTTCCTTTAGAGTCGGGAGCCGAAAAAGGTGCTCCATGAAGACGATGAATAGGTTGTTCAGTAAAGTATACCCGTTCGGATGCAATTGTGATGGGGGAAATCCCTAAGTAAGATAACACTTCTCGGATGTATTTATTGAATGGAGGAAGTGTCCCAGATGTGCATGATAACTTGTTAAAAGCGGTGTGCCCTTCTGGAGGAGTGTGTGGCCTAGGTAGGAGGACGTCATTCAACGATAGCCCATGTCTTAAGCAAACCCTTCCTAACATTTCTTTAGAAATATTAGACGGAACCGAGTCTTGAGGATTCCCAATGAAAACTTCTCCTGGTAATTCGTCCGGAACATGGCTTATAACTTCGGTAGCAATAGCCGACATCTCTATTATTGGAAGGGGTGGTCTTTGATCCTCTTGTTGTTGCGAGTTTCCGGGCTCCGTAGCTAACCAACTTAGTAAAAACCATCGTTGGGTGACAATAATCTCATGTTTTCCCTAGAGTGAAGTGCATGAGTATGTTGTGCAATGCAATGTTATATGATACTTAAGAAAATTGTATAAGGATTAGCGAAGTATTTGAATGACGAGACTCCATAATTCAGCCGGTGTGACCATCATCGCTGACCGTCACAACCGCACCATCCAGACTTCGAAGATCGATCCAAGTTAAAATTCATCAGATTTTGTCAAGTTACAATTCCATCGACGAGCTTCGAAAGGCAATCAAATATGCAGTGAAACGATTAAGTCCAGTTATGCAAGTCAGAAGCTCAATGCAGTCAAATGTTCAAGTGTGCAAAAATTTCGTGTCCGTCGAGGTTCAAACTTGGATCGATCACCGGAAACCAACTTCATGTCGATCAAGGGTAGATAAGCTTCGTATCGATCGAAGGTTAACACTCTCGTATCGATCGCCCATGGTTGGTTCGTATCGATGACAAAGTTCCCTTTCGTATCGATGGCCAGCAGGTAGTTCGTATCGGTCGCGTAGTCCTCATTCGTATCGATCACGTTGTTAATGCTTCAATCGATGGCTTTTGATCGATACAAAGTTCCACGAATCCAATCGATATGAATTTTCTCCCTCCACCCATCAGTTCTGGATCAACATGAACTCCATGTCCTAGATCAATACGAGATAACTTTTCGTCCTTTCTTCCATTGGTACGAAGTCGAAGCCAAGCATCCCTGCCATGAGCACTTCGTATCCCTCCATACCTTATCTTCCTCAATCAACTTAGGCACCACCTCCGGCCTTCCTCGACCTCATTCTAACCATCCATGGCCTCCTCGTCACCATTATCAACCACGGGCATAGGTGGAAAGACACGAGAGTTAAAGCTTCTTCATTTTTACAATGGTTTTGTTCGACGATTTACCTAATTCAAGTAGTTAAATGGATTGAGTGACTAGAAGGCAAAAGCAGTTTTGATTTACTTTAACTCGAAGCAATACAAAGGCGGGGAGGGGGGCAAGGAAATGGTAAAGTAAAATTTATTCTAGGTACCAAGCCTATATATACCAAGAGGATGACTGTTCGCCTCCTAGTCACTCCTACTGTTTGAAACAATCAACTATTGAACGATATGGGTTGACATGTTTGTGTCCAAAGTCCGAACGAGGTAATTCTAACACAACTGAGTCGAAGCAACTCCCCGTATCCATGCACCGGCTATACGAAGCGAAAGGTCAAAGCTAAGTGGAACTATTTGAACTTACTGGAAATGCAATGATATGAATGAGCTATTCATATTCATCGACCCAAGTCCACTAGTACTCGTATCCATCGATATGAAGTATGTAAAAAAAACCAACCAACTCGTGTTGATTACTATCGATACGAAGATGGTTTTTTCAACTTTTCAAATCAATCCCGGAGAGGATCGATATATGAAGAAATACACCAAAACAACCACCAGGCGTTGTTACAACTCGAATTTCGCATCGATTCAGGAGAGGATCGATATAGAATTCGATAAGAGAAAAATGACAACGACTCGTGAACGTACGAACGTTAACGGGAGTCAGGATGACATATAATTTATATGCAACAGGAATTAAAATGCTCACCTAGTGACAATTACGGCCTTGAACAACAGATTGCTGTCATTCAACATTCAGTTACAACAATGCACAGTACAATCGCTGGCGGTCAACAATTCAATGTTTATATTACCAAGAAAAAAACAAAGGTTACATCTCCTAACGAAAAGACAACAACCATACATCAAATCTAATAGGACTTTTCAAGCATAATGTCGCAACTTTTCAAAGCATGTCATGTTCACACAAGACGTACTTTGGGGGGCAAATGTTATCCTGCCTATTGGCAAGACCATGACACCAAGAACTCGACTAGGGATCAAAGGCAGTTCGTCTCGAAGACTGGTTGTACGCAGGTCTACTATGAATACCGGTAAATTTTACCCGAGTTCGGATCAAGCTACAATTGATATGATACGACAAGCAAAGCTACCGAAGCCAATATTCCAAATTTTGGGTCAATCGGAGTTCATGTGCTCAGGATATTGATCGATCAAAACCAAGAAAGCAGACAACGTACGTATCCATGGGGTTTTGGTATCCATCGACTCGTAGTCATCAATTCCGTATCCATCCCTCCAATAATTTAAGTGTGTATCCATAAACAACCTAGTTCGTATGATCGCTCATCTGGTCGATACGAAGGACTTCATGGCGGATCAATGTAAAATGAGTAGGTTCGTATCGATACGAAATAGGACAGGAGCTATTGATACGAAGGAGCTTTAGGTGAATGATATGAAAACAATCATATCAGATTGATACGAAGGGCATGGGCAAGCATCGATACAGAATACATGAGTTCGTATTGATACGAAGCAGTTACAAACTATCGATACGAACAAAGCATGAAAAGTGGAAGACTCGGTCACTCGGCATGAAAAGTAGATCGATCCAAGAAGATTGCGCCGTGTCACCTAACAAACACGTGCCTAGAATGATACAAACAAGAACGACACGAACAAGAGCATACCAGTCCGACGGCCCATTGCAAGTCCAAACATGCACCGATCATAACTCGAAATCTACTAGCCTAAATGCAACAAATTTTCACAGGAACTTGCCTACAACTTCAAGAATGTACCTGGTCAATTTTAGCCCAAAAGGACCAATTATTGATCGATATGAACTCCATTCGTGTCCCTTTAGGATCAAGTTGAAATCACCTGAACTCGATCTAATGGTCCCACCTACGTGAGAGAAGAAGTTCTCTGAGATCTGGGCGAGATATTTGCTGCCTACACCTATAAATAGCAACCTTGGACCTACAGAAAAAGGACTTTTAGCCTCTCTATGTCGATACTCTGCCAAAGTTGCTGCTGTACTATGATTGTACTATTGTAATCCACTTATAACCAACGAGTTATAATCAATAAATATCAATCATTTCATAGTGGATGCAAGCCTTTTCCTGAACCACTCCAAACTTGCATGTTTCTATATGTTGTCTTATCTATTGGTTGGTGCGTTTGTTAGATCTGTCTCATTTTTCATTTACTTTCTTCATTTTATCTCTTCAAACACATCCGAAGAGCGTTGTGTCTAATATCGATACAAACATTAACTAAAAGATTTTGAGCTTACGAATAGGTGGCCCCGACAAATTCTGTTTTTCCTCAAACTATTTTATAAGGGGTTTTGAAAGAGATACTTCATATATAACCATTTTGACCCAAGGGATATTTTTAAGGAGTAAAACCCAATGTTTTCGAAAGGGGCACTTTCATTAGTTTCGAAGCTATTTTCCTAAAGTTTATTAAATAAGGTATTGATGATTCGAAAGGCATATACTTAGAGTGTTGAAAAGGGGTTTTCTATAATTTTGAAGGAGGTCATTCGGTGGTTTCGAAAGTGATGTTTTAAGGTTTCAAAAAAAATAACCCACTCTCATTTTTAAAAGGAAATACCATGGCATAAATAACGATATTTAGGGTTATTACTTCTCCATAAATTTATTCACTTTGTAATTAACCCATAAAGGTACATTGGGGAAGATAGAATAATCAGCTAGGTTGACCCAGTAGTGAATATAACTTATGAAATGATAAAATCTTAATTAAAGATATTGGCAGGGGCTAATAGGTTCATAGTAAGCCCATGAAAACTGTATAGAAGAAAGATACTGGCACAGGCTAGTAGGTTCAAAGTCAGCCTATGAAAACTATGATTTGATATTGGCAGGGGCCAATAGGTTTATAGTTAGCCCATGAAAACTAAATCCAGATTAAGATATTGATAGTTAGTCATAAGTTTCTATTTAGCCCATGGAAACTAGGATAACAGAAAAGATATTGGAGTTACCTATAGGTTCTTAGTGATCCTATGAAAACTTTGAAATTGGACAGATGGTCCATAAACATTTACAGGTCAATAGTAACCCTAGAAACTATAATAGTGGCAGATAGTTAGAATGAATGGGGATGGGTAATCTTTATTTGATTTACTATTTTGCATGTCATCATAATGTTTTGAAATGCAATGTTTTAACCATTGTGGATGCAGGAGCACAATATATGGTTATAAATGTTTTAATATAATAGTGAGGGGAAAACCTATTCCGCTAAGCGACGTGGTCTCGCT
Source organism: Allium cepa (assembly GCA_030765085.1). Lineage (NCBI taxonomy): Eukaryota > Viridiplantae > Streptophyta > Magnoliopsida > Asparagales > Amaryllidaceae > Allium > Allium cepa. The sequence goes on from CM060932.1 coordinate 546,219,289, forward strand.
AGATATCTAAATGGTTTGAGATGGTAAATTATTATTCATACCAGGCTTTATGTATGACTCGAAGTTTTTGTTTTCCCCTTAAACTCTCGGGCACTCAATTGATTTTAAGTAGGCTGAGAGTTAAGGTTTCCAGATGTTCTTTTAGATGAATGAAGCTTCTGAAGACGTGCAAGAGACAAGCGTGTTAATAGAGTTTATTTATTTCCACTATGTTTGGTTGTAAAGGCAAACTTGTTTTGTTGCCTTATTATACACTCTAATTATCCAAGGGGCATCTTCATATGTCGCACTAGGAGTATTTTGTAGTATGTCTGAACATGATCCGCACTCTGGGATTATGTATGAATTTGGATTATTATGAAATGGAATGTGGACATTGTTCATTGTTTTATTTTATTTTCCATATTCACGTGTTTCTGTCTATAAATGTACATAACATTACCTTATTTGGTCGCCAAGGATTAATAACTATGGATAACTGAGCATTCGTAGCCATTACTTTTGGGCCTCGAAGTAGGGGGATGTTACAGCATAACACTAGAGCTTGAGCATAGCGTCTAGTACGACATAAGGCCATGACCGTATGAAGGTCTTGAGATTAATTAGTTGATTACTATCCAAATCAATGAGCAACAAAGTATGAATATATTGAATGGAAAATATAATAGCTCAACCACTCAAATAAATTCACGTAAGCGTTCGACCAAAGTAAAAAAAATTAATTTACATAAGCCTCGAAAGTCTAGTACAAGTATTCACAGCAAAAGAAACAAAAAAAGGGGGCTAATCCCATACAAATTAAACCAACAAAACCTAAAAGACTTGGAAGCATGAGTGCATGGGATGAATCACTTCCTCCTAGGCTTCCTTTTCTTCTTATTGGAATCGGGATAATTTCACTCGAACATTCTCTACTCCTCTTCTCCCCTTTCTACCTGCATCCTTAGCCTTCAACAGAAGTAGACTGGGTTGATCTAGTAGGTGCATCTTGAGTTGGTTTTGGCTGAGGAGCAAAGGCATCCATAGTTTCTCTAGGCAAAAAAAATAGAGATGGGAGGGGGAACGATCTCCATTTTCACTTGCCTGACTTTCGCCTCGAGGGCAATGTCTGCTTCAAGTTTTTATGCCACTTCTTACATAGAAGGGCTTGACAAGGACTGGGAAAATCCAATAATCACAACATCGTCATCAATAGGAATCTGTTGTCGCAGATCACTTTCTTCTCTCAATAAAGTGTACACCATGTGATCATCGATCATAAAAGCTTCCTCTTCCGGGACGTCTTCTGTTGTTGTTGAAGCAGTGACAATAATGGACTCTATTGTTGGCACTTAAGATCCTAGTTGAGATTCTTGAGGACGAGGTGGAACTGCAGCCAGCAGATCTAAAGTTGATGATACATAACTAAAAAGATTAGATATATCGACCAGGGACACTTCAGTTTTCTGAAGGACATGCGAGTTTGATAAAAAACCTTCTCTAGGTTGATCCTCCACGTGAGCTGGAGTGCCACCGGATACTCCTTCCATAATCAGGGAGAGCTCACTAGATGTAGCAATATATGGCTATGCCAGATTATAACTGGGCTCGATAGAAGAATCCACAGTGGTGCTAGGAATAGCTTGGGTCGGCAGATTGTGGTCATCTGTGATATTGTGTGACATGGATCTAGAACCCTCACTAGCTTCATGTTGAGAGGTTATGGCGTGCTCTTTTTGGAGTATAAGTTGGGTTTCATGTAGAACTTCAAATTCATCACCCAATAGAATTTTGCCTTCTAGCCTCATCAAAACGATTTTTTCAGTGTCGAGAGCCTCTTTCTCCTCCTCAACAAGATGCTCAAGATGGTAATGGTAGTCACCCCGAAGCCACTCTAAGTTTCTGTGCTTCAAGACATTGGCATTGTAAAGAATGAGCAGTGGATCTAATTTCTCCATAACCTCCTCCCTGACCTTTTCTTTCGTGGCCTCCACTTCTCGTTTAACGATGGCATTGATGTGTACGTAAATATGCATATTTTTACTTGCATATTTTATCTAATTTAATTAAATAACTAAGAATATAGGGTATTTTAACATGTCTAAACCAAAATTTGATTTTTTTTTTTCAAATCATCATTTATTCATCTTCATATAAGGGGAAAATGGTCATTTTTGTGTGTGAATTAATTTGAGAAATTTATTGGCACATTTTATTTTTATTTGTAGGAAATTAGATGGAAAAATATGAAGAGGCTTCATGAAAATATGCGTGCATAAGAGAAGAAGGCAAATGAAGATGGAAATAAATCAATTCATGCAACTTGGAGAACCTCACCTACCCATTTACCATGATCTACAATTATGAGCTAATGCATATGTTAGTGGACATAAAAGTTAAATGCACACTTAATGGAGGATTAATTACTTGCTAGTGACAACTTAGTGGCCACATTTCCTCAAGGGAAATTTGACTAGTCCCCTAAAATATGGATCAGGGTTTTATGCATGTATAAATACCCCTTATGTTACATGTAATGAGCTCTGAGCACCACCTTGTAGTTAGTTTAGTTGTAGCTAAAAATTAAATAAGGAATAAAATGGCTTTCTAAGCCTCTTCTTTTTCTACTTGCTATTATTTCATGCTTATTTTTATTTACATGTCTCTTTTCTCTTATGTAAGTAGCTTAGATTTAATTTATGCAAGTAGTTTAATTCCTTTTTTAGTTTAATTAGCTCGCACTTTTTTTTGTTCTATGTTGCAATCTACATTTGTTGTAATGATAACAAATATAAGAAGCTAAACCCCTTCAATTTGGAGGTAATTAAGTTCTCTTAATCATGTAGATTCAACCTAGTCATTTCATTTGATCTCTTTTTGTGCTTAATGGAAATAGTTGATGTGGTTAAATTTTGTTGTTTAACTTTGAATTTGATAGCATTTGTTGTTGGCACCAAATAGGATATGTTTACACAAACATAAATACAAATTACATATTCATCTACATATGATTTGGTTAATGAAATGGATTTTAGAATCAAAATTTGATGGTTTATATTACTAATTAATAGTAAATAGATCATGCTTAGAATATATTTTATTTTTGATTTCATTATCATTTTCATGAGAGTAACAAGTGGTTTATTGGGAGCGTCATAGTTTGATGGTTTATGTTGGGCTAATTAATAACACAAATAGACCATACTTATGATAGACAGATCAACTAAATTCATTAATAACCAAAAAAAGAGAGATTATAATTTCATTATGTTGATTTTTGTGATCATGAGAAGGGAATTGCCTCTAAATTGCTTTCTACTATCATATTTTTATTCACTCTGTTTTGCTAGTTTTTTTTTACATTTTCTTTTAGCTTAAATAACAAACTCTTGGTTAATTTGATTAAGTATGATTTTTAAATCATTTCAATCCCCTACGGATCGACCCGTACTCGCCGCGTACTAGAATTGTATGCCGTGCACTTGCGGTTATTTTTTTTACAATATTTCAGTGGTTTTCTACCCGATAGAAAATCGTCGAATCAACAGGCATCAATTTTTTAGCCATTTCGGCAGCCACGTCTCATTCAAGCCTGACGGTAACCAATTCCTCATAGGCATCCTGACCAATTTTCTAAGCCTCCTCTTTATCTTTGGAATTACGCTCAAATTAGTTTTGTACTCAACTGCGCTTCTTTGGGCCGTATCTTTTTCTAGCACCAGTTTATGATTCTAATGATGAAGAGCTTCAATCTCGGCTAAGTGGTGCCTGGCCTTATAATCTTCGAGTGCCATGATGCTCGTTTCTGCTTTTCTCTTGGCTTCTACCTATGAGCTCCTTAAAGATTCTAACTCATTGCTTAAGTTTCGATGATCCGCTTTTCCTAGGCCTCTTAGTGTTTCAGCTTCTCAATCTTCATTACTCTCTCCTTATATACCTTAGAAATCCTCTCCACTACTCTCATCCACTTGTTATACTGCTTGTGGATATCATTCACACAATCCATAGTTATTTATTGGACTTTTTAGGGAACTTTCTTAAAATTAAGAACAAAGAAAATCCACTAATACATACATTTGGAAATTTTGACTTAAGTTGGGCCATTCGAGAGGCAGAATTTGTTTGTTGAGCTTCAGTGACAACTTGGATGTCAGCGCTTTCTTTGCCCGACCTTTATTGGTGAACAACATGATGCCGGCGATCGCTGGATTGCTAAGGATGAGATGGAACTAAGGACTGTGAAGAAATTAAAGTAGAAGAGGGACTACGAGAGGTGTCAATAGGAGGAATGTCGTCGAGACGATCTTGTTGCCTTTCAGAATCTTTAGGGGGAGGAGATCTAAAATTGGACTGATGTTGATCAAGGGAAGACCTATCTTTGTCGCCTCTATTCTAGTAATCCCAATCCTTGCTGGAGTGATAGCTAAGGTCATATTCACGACCACTACCTTAGCGATATGAGGCCGAATGAGAACAAGGATTCTGGCATGATATTTCCTGTAGAGACTGAAACATGTGCTTCTTCCTCATCATTGTTTCTGCAAAGGAAGATAAAGAATGAATCATCTCTAACTATTGAAGGACTCGAAATAAGTCCAATGCAATATCGTGAAGTGCATGCAAATGTGCCTGTCCTTGTACCCCCCAACGGACTAGTTACTGAAGTTTTACTGGCAGGAGTAACCTCTCCACTAGTGGTAGGGGGATTCTAGCCCTAACTCTAGAAGGAGATTCTGATCCACCGATGCTCATGTCAGTCAAATGAAAGGCATCAATGTCAACCGGTATTGGAAGATCAGATATTGCCTTAAATGTTTCGTCTAAGTGTTCTAAAGGTTGAGAAGTGGACTGATCCGAAATAACCTGAGGGTTGATGGATACCTTGGGCTACTTGAAGAGGCGGCTCTTAGGGAACCTGCATGTTAACCCCAAAAATGGATCAATATCCTATTTGGATTTGAAAGTTCCAACTTTGTTCTGACAGAGCAATATCACAGATAACAGATATAGAAAAAGAAAGAAGACAGAGAATATTTATAGTGGCTCAGCTATTAATGAAGCCTATGTCCACTTTATATTTTTCTTATTGAACGATTGTTGTTACAAGATGTGTTTGATTACTGACTATGATTATCTCTAAATAGATTGAATCCCAAAATTTTGGAATCCATTAGTGAATAGTAGTGAATTCCTTTAGAGATTGTTGTCAGGGAGGCAGAGAGTGAAGAATGTTTCCAACAGAACTTCAACAACCAGTTCAGAGAAGATCCTCTTTATGTTGCAGGTGGGATGGTATTTATAGAGGTCGGAAGGCTTCTGGGCCAGTCCTGTGTTCATCATCTCGTAGGTAGGCTACAGGCGACCTAGGGGGTTTGGCTCGCAAAACGAGCCAAAATCATGGGTCGCTAGCGACCCTGGCCCATAGGTCGATAGCAACCCATAGACTTGGTTTATTTTGCATGCCAAGTCATGCCTCTTTTGATGGTGTTCCATATCTAGTTTGTTTGATGGTTTGAGCAGAAGTATGGGTTTCCATTGATTCAAGCACGTAGGATTTTTCTGGAGTATGAAATTGGAAATGTTTCCATAGTCTTTTATCGTAGTTGTTTGCATAGTATCATTGCTCGTTACTCCATCTTGATGACGATCTGCTAGCTGATAGTGCTTTGATTGCTGACTGGACTAGACTGACGCTAGCTTCTTGGCTCAATTGAACTTGGTCGTTGCTTTAGTAAAATGATTTGGCTCTCGTCAACTCCTTGCCTTAGCCTTTCTGGTTAAGTTCTAAGCCATTATGATGTAATAAGGCTATTCTGTATTCTGCTAGATCCTGTTGGGTTAAAACCCATATAACATTTGCCCCCCAAAGTACACCTTTTGAATGAAAGGTGTGCTTTTCTCTAGAACAAGTCATGATAATGAGTCTTCGGTTGTTGAGCTTTAGTCTTGGTGAATCGTCCAGTTCCTTCGGATTCTCTTGCCCGTCACAAGTCGTTCCAAACCTGTTACATCCTATGACTCCATACTCTGCCTAAATGTAATCTATATATCACAATCATTCCGATTTCATTCGAGATTATTACATCACGTGTCCCTAATTACACTACACATATCTAATCGTCCCGCATTCATTTAGGATTTACATCACTATCATTGCTTTTCATTCAGAGTTTTTACATCATATATCAAAATCAAGTCATATACCAGAATCACATCATATCACATCATATATCAAAATCACATTATATCTCGAAATCACATCATGTCATAACATATATCAAAATCACATTGTATCACATTATATAACAAAGTCATCCTATGCCCATCCAAGATTTATCTTTTTTTGTTCTATTTATAAGGCATTCAAATCCTTTTTTTGTGAAACCAAATTTATTTTAAGGTCTGATCTTTCTAGATCACTTAAGTAAGTTTAATGCATGATCTCTCTATACTGTTTAATGTTTAGTTTGATGTGTGATCTCTCTGGGTCGTATAATGTTTAGTTTAATGCATGATCTCTCTGGATCGTTAAATGTTTTTAGTTAAGGGGACGATCTTTCTGGATCTTTAGTTTGTTAAGTCAATGGGGATTAAGTAAGCCCATCCGCCCACTCTTTGGTGAGGGGGCTTACTTCTTGCACTCCAGTCCCATGGTGAGACTATAAGGCGATCAATATCATAAAAGTCCATCCACTCACTCTTTAGCAAGGGGACTTGCACCTCGCACACCGGTTCCATGGTGGGACTCTAAGGCAATCAATATTGGTTATCAAAATTCAAATATTCAAATCAAATAAATAAACAGAAATTAAACAAGCAGGAGTCCTAAATGCTCATCTCAGGCATCCAACTTAAAGCTTGCCTGCGGACCGTTCGGCATTCCATACATGTGTAAGCGGCCTTCGATTATTATCGTCTACATACCAAAAGAAAAGTGTGGGAAAATAAATGATAAAAAAGCATTAGAATTGAATCTGACACCTGTTTATCTCGATCATGGGATAATTTGTCTTGCCGCTTGACCCTGGGCGTTTCTTGAAGCAGCCATGGATGACAGTTGTCCCTACAATTCCACCGCAGTTTGGTTCCTTGCATAATTTAGCGGTTGGTTGTTTTGGACCAATTCTTCTATCAGATCACGAAGGTGTCGAACTCGTTCGTCTCATGCCCATTCAACTCATGGAAGATGCAAAACTTTTCAGATCTTTTCTCTCAATCAGTGAGCTCCCTCCTAAGCTGCCTTCGGTAGAGATTCTTCCCCCTCGTATCCAGGTATATCCTTTCTGGGGTTTCAGTTAGGTCGGTATATGAGGAGAATCTTGGCTCGTTTCTCTATCTTTTTTGGTCTTTGATGTTGTCATCTGCTTTCCTCTTCCCATTATCTTTTCCAATTCTAGCTCCAGGCATCCTCCGCATTTGATGAAATTTATCTCAGCATCCACATCTCATCCTCGGCTTCGGCATCTTCTTGACACAGGTAAGTCTCAGCTTCGTAATAGAATTCTGCAAGATCCATTAGTGGATCCCTTTTCAATGTATCTTTGAAATCAGTCTTATTCGTGACTCTAGATACTGCTGCCATTATGATAAAAGTTGCATCTGGTTTGTCTACCGCGGTTTCCGCCGCATTGAATCTTGTTAAATTACTTCTCAAGGATTCTCCAGGCCTTTGTTTTACATTTGGAAGAGTAAGTAATTCTTAGGTTGTGAAACATGAACCCTAAACTATCTCAAGAATCTGCTCACTATATCGGTCCACATGCTTATGGACCCATTTTCCAATTGTCTAATCCATATTATAGCCAATATGTTAAGTATAAGGGGAAGCATCGGTCCATTATTGCCTTAGAAGCACCCATCACCTCCACATGTTGCATGATCCCATCATATGAATCGTCGGTTCTGTCTTCCCGTCGTATATTTCTAGTGTCAGAAGCTTGAAATTTGGAGGGTTTCTCGCATTTCGAATATTAGAAGTAAATGGATTTCTGTTTACATCTTCTAGACCCTAATCTGGAGGGCCTCCGTTGATGAATCTCCATACCAATTCAGCAACTCTGTTCTCACCATCCAATGATGGTCTCTGTCCTAAAGCAATACTTTACCCTACCTGTTGAAGGTATCCCGGAATGGAGTCTTCTGGCAACATATCTATGTTCTGATTTGCAACTCTAGCTTCATTCATTCCTTCGTTCCTTCGAGGAAGTTCTGGTATACATCCTTCTATCGGTCGCATCCTATTATTTGTATCAGCTCCCGTGCCACCAGTCCCTGGTGTTTCAACAGTCGCTCCAGCATTAGTATTGATTTCTACATTGATTCTAGCGCTGCCCCATGTGTTTGTTGCTCTAGGTGTGTGGGCAAAGGCCCCACCTTGCTCTAATCTAAATTCAAAAATCCCTTCATTGTTCCCTGGAGTTTAATTCCTATTCCCTGTAGATCTAGCCATCCCTTGCTGATCCATCCTCTGGAAGAATCCGTCCATCATCTCCTATTGTCTAGCTAAGAGTCCATCCTGCATCACTTTCATCATCCTTTCCATCTCCTCTCTAATTACATAACTAGGATGCTGAGAATTCGAGGACACTTCCCGGTCGCCCCCATGCCCTGGTTGACTTGCTCCAGTTTTAGATCTGGTGTTAGGCCTCTTCATTTTCTTTGAATCTCGGATTCAAACTTCAAATTTTCAGATCTCGTTCAAGGTTCTCCGTGAAAGCACCAAAATGTTAACCTAAAAAATGGACCAACACCTTGGTTTGGATTTGAAAGCTCCTGCTCTGTTCTGATAGAGCAATATCACGGATAAAAGATATAAAAAAAGAGCAGAAAAAGAAAGAAGACAGAGAATTTTTATAGTGATTTGGCTGTTAATTAAGCCTACGTCCACTTCATATTATTCTTATAGACTGATTGTTGTTACAATATGTGTTTGATTACAAGACTCTGATTATCTCTCAATAGATTGAATCCTAAAATGTTGGAATCCATTGGAGAATCATAGTAAATTACTTTGGAGATTGTTGTGAGGAGGGTAGAGAGTGAAGAATGTTTCCAAAGAGCTTCAGTAACCAGTCCGGAGAAGATCCTCTTTGTGTTGCAAGTGGGATGGTAATTATAAAGGTTAGAAGGCTTCTAGGTCGGGCCTATCTTCATTACCTCGCAGGTAGGCTACAGGCGACTAAGGGGGCTTTGGCTCGCAAAACAAGCCAAAATCATGGATTTCTAGCGACTAATGTTCTATGGGTTGTTGGCAGCCCATGGCCCATGGGTCACTAACGATCTATAGACTTGGTTCGTTTATGCGGGCCAAGTCTTGCCTCTTTTGATAGTGTTCCATATCTAGTTTGTTTGATGGTTTGAGCATAAGTATGAGTTGCCGATGATCCAAGCACTTAGGATTTTTCTGGAGTTTGAAATTGAAAATGTTTCCATAGTCTTCTATCGTAGTTGTTTGCATAGTATAGTTGCACATTACTCCATCTTGATGATGATCTGCTGGCTGGTTGTGCTTTGATTGCTGATTGGACTGAACTGACGCTAGCTTCTTGGCTCAGTTGAACTTGATCGTTGCTTTAGTAATATTATTTGGCTCTTATCAACTTCTTGCCTTAGCCTTTCTGGTTAAGTTCTAAGCTATTCTGATGTAATAGGGTTGTTCTGTATTCTGTTGGATCTTATTGGGTTAAAAACCCAGATAAAACTGCAAATGGCTTCTTCACTTCTCTTTTTTCAAAAGCGGGGTTGGGGTGGGGGTGAGGTTTTCGATGATCCAGCCGTAGCCTTAAAACTACAACCCACATCATCGCCACCAAGGTCATCACCTTATCTCCCACTGCGCCTTTATCGGTAGCTTCCTAAGCCCCCTCAACTGGGGGCATGATTGGATCAGCTTGATAGCCTTCAACATCATATGTATCCCCTGCCTAGCCACCATAACTCCAGTAGTGACCAGTAGCCTTATGTTATGTTCATTAGCCGTAAATACGCCAATTTTCCTAAAGATTGACGGACGGGAAATAAAAGTGTGAAAATTCTCACCGCTTTTAAAAGATCATATTTTAATATTGTTATAATAATTATCTTATTACATATGCAAGTATACACCCCTTTGAAATGTTTTTATGGATGTTTGGATATGTTTGTGTTATTTTTGAATAGTTGCAAGTGTTTATGGTCGTGATTATTTATCATATTAGTTTATGTATGGACCATAAATATGTTAATGATAAATGTTAAACTTGGTGATGCTCATTTTGATTAAGTATTCGCTTTTTTAAATGAGACCAATTTTGGAGATATGTTATACTTTGGAAAAATAAGTCACTTATTAAGTAGATTGAAATTAGAGTTAAAATAAAAGAGAATGTGAAATTAGAAGTGAAACTGGGTTTTATGTAGCAAGTTAAATTGAAATTGAAATCTAGATGAATAGTGAAATCGAAATCGATTTTGAAAATTGAAAGTGAGATTAAGGTCGAAACCGAAATTAGAATTGGAAATAGATTTGAAATCTAAGTTTTAACTGAGTTTAATTTGAAGTTAGAATTCAAATTGAGTTGAAACTGGAATTTAAAATTTAATATTAAAATAATAGGAATAAAATAATATTATAATATATGAAAATAGTGAAAATACATTTTCATTACTTTAAGAAGTGAGAATATTGATTTAAAATTATTTGCAGTGGTTTTATAAGTGAATAAATTTAATTCGGATAAATTTTTCCAAGTGTTGAAAAATAAGTTAAAACTAGGCGCGTCGCGCAAAAGTAGGTCGCGATTTCGCGCCGAAAGGTTCAAATGAATGTATAGAATGGAATATAGTTTGGAATTCTTCAAGATAAGAAAATTTCGCACTATTATATCTATGTATTCTGAATGAAGAAAGAAAACCAAAATTTTGTTGAGAAGATTTCGAATTATGTCCAATTAAATTTTCTAGAAAAATCGCGCTAGTGCAGTTAAGTGACCATAACAGGAAATCTTTTTAAATGGACATTTTTAATGATGATAAAATATGAAATAAATTTGATAAATCCATTTAAATAGTTCAAAAGAGATTTGAAGAAGAAAATATGAATTTTCATATATTAAAAAGTGGTTTAAATCAAATAAGCTTATATAGCACTTTCCGCAGCACTTTATGCTATGAATCCTATAACTTTTGAAATATAAATTTAAATGTATTGATTTTTCCTAGAATCTTTTATGGATGTTTTTAAAAGGATAATTAAGCATTTAAAAGATAATTTGAAATCTTTATAATCAATTTGAAAATAAAGTTGATAACTAAGTATGCGAAAACGACTAGTACATTTGTCATGTTTGTGAGATCTGTGAAGATAAAACAAGGTGTTTAATTATGATTAGGGATGGAGAAACCAATGCCTTAAACTTACCTGGATTCTGTTTTCTTTTCTTAGGTGAGGGGTGGAACAGATCGAAAAAAAAGCCCGGATGCTTTAAAAAGATTATATTGAGTTTTCCAAAATTTAAGAAGACCGGTATTATCCACAAGTTAAGCAATCTCCAAAATGAATAAACTAAGAATTGGATTGCATAGAGATAATCTTCTTATACTTTGTGTTAAAATTCGAAGAAGGAACTCGTCCTATTCGTGAAATTTAAAAGGTAATTTCACCGTTGTTACACATATAGCACTTTTTGAATATAAAAATTGATATTAATTAAAATTAACATGATTTCTAAGACCATATTTACTCAAAAATGTTTGCTAAGATTGATTATAGGGTTTACCATAAATGATGTCTTAAATAACATTGTTTTTGACCCGCCTAAAAGTTAAGGAAATTTAAAATATTACCCAAAGAAAAGGAATGAGTTGCTTAGAATTATTCTAAGATAAAAGAAAGAGATTTCAAAATCATCCGAAAAGAATTAAAGTGAAAAGAGACTTAATGATCCTGTATACTCATATTCACTTTTTATCGATAATTGGATTTCGAAGGAACCGTGGTCGGATTTGGGTGATTCCTATCCGAAAACCACTTCGAACCAGTTTATGTGTTTGAAGAATGAAGATATTTGAAGACGGAGATATTGAGATGATTATTAACGAGGGACTACTTGTTGATTAATTAGGGACAAACTGCTAATTCACTATATTGTAGCAGTTGTCTCTTTGTTATTAAAAACCTCAAAACCACAAGGGCTTCACGCCTAGCAAAGGCCGAAGAAAGTTGCTTCAGTTTCATTCCGTCCCATAACGAACTTATATGGATGACTGTCTAACCTTGCATTCTAAAGCACAATGAGTGGTCTCTATAAAAGTATATCAGTCGGTGGCGGAGAAGACACCTTCACTTAGCTAAATCCATTTCCCGAGACATATGAGCTTAGGAAGTTATACGTTTATAGAAATCAGTCGTGTGAATGTGGAATGACAATGTGGCATTCAAAATGAAAGAAGACGTGCCATTCGAAAAAGGAAATCATTGCCTCGAGCCTTATCAACCGGAAATGACCGAAACAGGATTAGATGCGGCAATGCTAAGTGAGTCATTCCCAATTAGGGTATGATCATCCCCTTCTAGTATATTTCTTCCCGCTATGATGTTCGGGATGTAAATTAATGTGGTTTGTGTGCTAGAGCGCACTCGGTTAAAGGTCAGTAACGACCAAGGGATGACATATACGGTACTATCTAGTTATAGAGGTAGGCCGATTTTGTGTTGGTAAAGGAGATTTGTGATGGTTCCTCGAGACATCCATCTAGAGGTGTACCCATCGGAAGGTAGTCGCTTCACATGGTCATTTGTATGAAAATCCATTCTCCAATAAGAAACTGCGGTTATGTTTGTATTGACATAATGAATAGCCTCAAAATGCTGTATGGGTGACCATTTCGGATAAGATTAATAAGTTTATTTGCAAATGTTTTCAAAGAGCGTCATGAAAAATGATATCAAATGTTTTGATATAAAAGTGTTTTTGTTATCATAAGGTGAAAACACGTCTGTGTTTATGCATGGACGTGGCCTTATGGGATACTCTTTATTTTCAAAGGATTTTTATTTAAAGGCTGATATATGACACTTCATTTATTATTGAGATTTTCTCTCGCTAGTTTATCAAGCCTGATCCGGGTATTTTCAATGCTTGGGTCAGATCCGAGTAGTTTCAGGTTTAGTCGAAGACAGTTGGAGCATCCAGAGGAGAGCTGGAGATATTCGTCTACGTATGACATATTCTATTATCCGTTGTTATCTGTTGTTTTAGTTTAATGTTTGTCAGCAATTGTAAGGACATATGTTTATAACTATCCAAGCTGAATTTAGGTTAGACTCTGATATATGTATTTAAAATGTTTTTCCGCTGTAAAGATATTGTTCAATATTATATGTTATTCCATTCGTGTGAGATTCTTTTCTATCTATTTTCTTTATTACCCTTCATGTTCCGCCTTTTCGTGCAATTTGAGTTAAACATGTGTGGTTTATTTTCGATTCAAAGGGTATGGATAAACGAGTCATCACATTTGGTATCAGAGCTTTTGATTGAGCAAACACCAAAGCCGGATAAGGGTAAAGTCTCATCAAAGATAGGATTAGTAATATCCTAGGATGAGTACTCATTAGAGATAGGGTTAGTATTACCCTAGAATGAGTTATGAGAGTATCATATATATGAGCATGTATTTGTTAATTTTATAAAAATGGTTTTGTTTTAAAAGTTGGTAAATGAAATAATTTCACCTTGGGTTTATATTTTAAATATTAAAGGGGATATTATTATTTTTGGGTTAGAAATTAAGGATTATTTGTACTTTAGCTTAGTAAAAATAATATATTAATATATTGTGATTAGAATTACACGATTTAACTATAAAGATAAGAATTAATTAGTTGAAAAGTAGAATTTAGAACTTCAATCATATACCTCTAGACATTTGATTATTAAGAAATAATGATTTACTGATCATCAAAATTTGTGGATTTAAAAGCTAAATACAAGCATCTTGTGAAGTAAAATTCACGATTTGACAATAAGATATTTGATGATAATATTAAAGCTAGAAGTTGTAATTAGAGAAAGTAAAAAAGTAAATGCATACTTAGAAAAATTCTTATCAATAAGATATAAAAAGATAAGCCTAAATTGAGACTTTGGGTAAATCTAATATAAAATGGTAAGTTCTATAACTTATAAAGGAAATAAGATAATTTGAAATTTAGACTCTTTGATTAGATTAGAATCAAAGTGAAATTTAGGAATAAGAGATATAAAAAATATCATCCTAATATAAAACTTTGAATTAGTGATACATTTAGGGTAACATTTGTAATGAAGTAAGATTGGAAATGGATAGGTTAAAAAAAGAAGTTTTGAATAATATGGTTAGTAGTTTAATTGTTGGATGAAAATGTTTAAATAACAAATACCATGTGAATTAAGTTTCAAAATTTGACTATAAGGTATTTAATGGATTTAAGGTTAAGAAATTTTATTTATAAAATGGATAGGTAAATAAGTTAAGTGGATAATCATAGAATTAGTAAGAAAAAGATGTACACTTAGTAAAGCGGTCTTATTAATATATGAATAAGATAAATAATATTAACTAAATTAAGACCTTAGGTAAATAAAACTAAGGATTAAGTTTTATAGCTTATTAATTTGAGATAATAGTAGAATTCCACATTTGTTAAACACCCTAATTGAAGTAATGAAAATTTGATGTTTGGGGATATGTATATATACTCTTAGGAAGTAAAGATATATTATATAAGTTTAAGTCATATTTGTAAGCTTAAGTAATAATGGATTTAGTAGAAAGTAAATGGTTGTGAAATAAACTTAGATTAATAGAAATTTTGAAGAAATATGTTAGGTAAAAATGAATGTAAATAAATACATAAGTTATACATAGATCATTTCGGCACGTAAATTTTTGATCTAAGATTTGAGTACAGAACTTTGAGATGTTTACACCAATCTGATATAGGTTTTATCACTCGATTCTTGACGGTAAACATTGATGAGGGTTTGTGATTATGTACTAAAGTTTTCTATCATAGTTGAGAGTTATGCAAGGAAATCAAGGGTTTGTGAACAAGAAGCATGATTAAAGTCGGATCTAGAAAATTAGGGGATCGATACTGCTTCGGAATTAAAGTTGTGGACTCAAAAAATAGATCGAATCATATATAGTATAATATTTTGGATTTGTCTACTTAGTTCTTGGATAGTTATCTTAAATATTAGTCACTAAGAAATATGGATTAGACTTATGCTTTGGTGTGTGTATATATAGATCTCAGATATAGTACATGCTCAGGTCAGGGAATGAGTTATGTGGATGTATTCATTTATGTTGATATAGTATCAGTTTAGTTGTTTTTGGATGTATAGTCTTGTTGGGTTGTTGTACATATTATCTTAAGTGTGCAGAGCGTACTAGGATGGGTAGGATAGAAGTCTGGCTTGATGTATGTATATATAACTTTAATTGCATGAGTACTTGGGTTAGTGTGGAAAATCTCTGTATATATGTTTGTTATCATTTGTTTTAGTGTTGTTATTGTATCAAACTTCTTTTTATATATGCATTTTCCTTCTATCATCAATATAAATAAGCCAGGATGTTTGGTGATATGAGTATGAGATAGATTTATTTATCTAACTTTCATTTCGAGGACGAAATGCTTTTAAGTAGGAGGGAATGTAACGACCCGTAATTTCGCTACTTCGAAAATGAGAAAATTTGTTTATTTTAAATTTTAAAAAATTTAAAAATTAAATAAATAAGTCATAAAGTACATAATAATAGAGAAATTATTTATTCTTGTAATTGGTAATTGAAAAGTATAAAATTTGGATTTTAGAACAAATCAGCAAAAGTTAAGTTTTGTTAAAAATAAACAAGGGATTAAATAAATAGGTTTAATATTTGTTTAAAAAGTTAAATCTTATTAAAATCATCTAATAAATATAGTAAAATAAATAAAAAGATTTAAAAGTATGCTAATAATCGTTCTACAAAAATAACCAAAATTTTATCGCATTTTGTCAGTTTTACATACGCTGTAAAAATAGAGATTTTGATATTATTTAAATATGATTTTAAAATGTGAATAGACGTGTTTTAATTTATTTAAAAGAAGAAAAAAGTTCATTTTAATTTTGGTTTTCTTGAATATATAGCTAAACAAAAACGTCAAATTTTGACTTTAAAATATGTCAATAAAAACACAGTTTTCAACCAAAACAAGTTGTCGTCAAGTTATTGCAATATGATATGTTTTCTAACACATATACACAACTTTACAAACTATGCACACTTTACATTTCCATTTAAACGCAAATTTATTTTGAAAAGGCAAAGTTTATAAATAATTCAAAAGTAACATGATTTGACAATTTATAATTAAAATTAAATTATTAAACGTAACAATTACTTAGATATCATATCTCATTAATGAGATGCATGAAAAAGGAACAAAATGTAGTTTAAGCGTTTTCTAAGTTATGGAAAAGTAACCAAATCATTACATAAGGACTAAAACTTATCTTCTCACTATTAATGCAAGTCTCTTCATACATGGAAACTAAGCAAATTAATATTTAAACATTTTGTAAATTAAGAAAAAGAGGAAAGCATCATTATATGAATCAAATCATGACATCTTTCACCATAAATGCACTTCTTATCATGTTAAGCAAAGTCAAAAAGTAAGGCAATGGTATTTAGGACATTAGCCACTCAAACTCCGCCTATAAATACAAGCCTAAACCCCTTCTTTCTTCTTATATTTCCATTCTACAAAATTCTAAACTCCATTCTCTTCCTCTTCCATTACTTCCTCCTTCCTCAATTTCCATGGCTTCCCACCTCTCCATTCTCTTCCACCATCTCTACCAAGCTCCACCACCCCCTAAACCCATATCTACCCATGGCCAACCACCTCCAAAACCACCTACCCACCTCCAAAACCCCACACCCTCCACGCACCCGCTACCTAAGCACCCTTACTCGCGCCCCAAGCACCCTAGCTGAACCTACACACCCATATCCACCTCCATAAGCCACGCACCGCCTCTACCTACCCCCAACCCGAGCACACACACCATACTGAGCCCTATATCACCACACACGCACTCAAAACCCACCTACCCGCCTACTCAAAGCCATCCTAAGTCGTTCCCTCCATTCAAGCCCTCGGCCACTCACTATAAAAGGGAAAAGAAGAAAAAGAAAAGAAAAAGGAAAGAAAAGAGAAAAAACAGAGAAGAAAAGGAAATCGGCAAAATTTGAGAGATTTGGAAAATGACATGTTAGTTCGTTAGCCCGTAAACACGCCAATTCGTCTAAAGATTGACGAAGTGGATAAAGGTGAGAAAATTCTCACTATTTTTAAAATATCGTATTTTGATATTGTTATAATAATTATCTTATTACATATGCAAGTACACACGCCTTTGAAATGTTGTTATGGATGTTTGGATATGTTTGCGTTATATTTGAATAGTTGTAAGTGTTTATGGTTGTGATTATTTATCATATTAGTTTGTGTATGGACCATAATTATGTTAGTGATAAATGTTAAACTTGGTTATGCTCATTTTGATTAAGTATTCCCTTTATTAAATAAGACCAATTTTGGTGATATGATATACTTTAGACAAATAAGTCTCTTATTAAGTAGAATTGAAACTAGAGTTAAAATAAAAGAGAATGTGAAATCAGAAGTGAAACCGGATTTGAAATAGAAAGTTAAATTGAAATTGAAATCTAGATGAATAGTGAAACAGATTTTGAAAATTGAAAGTGAGATTAAGGTTGAAATTGAAATTAGAATTGGAATTATAGTTGAAATCTAAGTTTTAATTGAGTTTAATTTGAAGTTGGAATTGAAATTGAAACTTAAAATTTAATATTAAAATAATATGAATAAAATAATATTATAATATGGAAATAGAGAAAATACATTTTAAATACTTTAAGAAGTGAGAATACTGATTTAAAATAATTCGTAATGGTTTTATAAGAAACTAAGTTTAATTTGGATAAATTATTCCAAGTGTTGAAAAATAAGTTAAAACTAGGCGCGTCGCGCAACGGTAGTTCGCGATTTCGCGCTGAAAAGTTCAAATGAATGTATAAAGTGGAATATAGCTTGGAATTCTTCGAGATAAGAAAATTTCGGACTATTATATCTATATCTTCTAAATGAAGAAAGAAAATCAAAATTTTATTGAGTAGATTTTGAATTATGTCCAAATCAATTTTCTAGAAAAATCGCGCTAGTGCAGTTAAGTGAGCATAACAGAAAATCTTTTAAATGGACGTTTTTAGTGATGATAAAATATGAATTAAATTTGATAAATCCATTTAAATAGTTTATAAGTGATTTGAATTGGAAAATATGAATTTTCAAATATTAAAAAGTTGTTTAAATCAAATAAGTTTTATAGCACTTTCCGTATCACTTTTATGCTACGAATGCTATAACTTTTGGAATATAAGTTTAAATGTAATGATTTTTTCTAGAATCGATTATGGATGTTTTTAAAAGGATAATTAAGAGTATAAAAGACAATTTAAAATCTTTATAATTCATTTCAAAATAAATTTGATAACTGAGTATGCGGAAACGGTTAGTACATTTGTCACGCTTGTAAGATCTGAGAAGATAAAACAAGGTGTTTAACTAAGTTAAGGATGGAGCAATCAGTGCCCTTAACTTACCTGGCCTCTACTTTCTTTTCTTTGGCGAGGGGTGGAACTGATGGAAAGGAAAGCCCGAATGCTCTAAAAAGATTATATTAAGTTTTCCAAAATTTAAGAAGACTAGTATTTTTCAAAATTTAAACAATCTCCAAAATGAATAAACTATGACTTGGATTGCATAGAGATAGTCTTCTTATACTTGGTGTCAAAATCCGAAGAAGGAACGCATCCTATTTGTGGAATTTAAAAGGTGATTTCACCGTTATTCCGCCCATAACACTTTTTGAATACAAAAAATGATATTGATTAAAACTAACATGATTTCTATGATCGAATTTACTCAAAAATGTTTGTTAAGATTGATTTTAGGGTTTACCATAAACGATGTCTTAAATAACATTGTTTTTGACCTGCCTAAAAGTTTAAGAATTTGAATCGGGTGTTAAGTGAGGAAATTTGAAATATTATGCAAAGAAAAGGAATGAGTTACTTATAATTATTCTAAGATAAAAGAAAGAGATTTCGAATTATCCAAAAAAAATTAAAGTGAAAAGAGACTTAATGATCCTGTATACTCTTATTCACTTTTTATCGATAATTGGATTTCGAAGGAACCGGGGTTGGATTTGGGTGATTCCTATCCGAAAACCACTTCGAACCAATTTACATGTTCGAAGAATGAAGATATTTGAAGATGGAGATATTGAGACGAATAATAGCGAGGGACTACTTAGGGATAAACTCCCAATTCACTATATTGTAGCAATGGTCTCTTTATTATGAAAAATCTCAAAACCACAAGGGCTTCTCGCCTAGTAATGGCCGAGGAAAGTTCCTTCGGTTTCGTTCAGCCCTGGAAAGGACATGTATGGATGACTGTCTAACCCTGCATTCTAAATCACAAAGAGTGGTCTCTATAAAAGTATATCAGTTGGTGGCGAAGAAGACACCTTCTTTTAGCTTAACACCCTTTCCCAAGACATACGAGCTTAGGAAGTTATACGTTTATAGAAATCAATCGTGTGAATGTGGTGGCAATGTGGCATTCAAAGTGAAAGAAGATGTGCTATGTAAAAAAGGTAATCATTGCATCGAGCCTCATCAAACGGAAATGACCGAAATAGGGTTAGATACGATAAGGCTAAGTGGGTCATCCCAGTTAGGGTATGATCATCCCATTCTAGATATATTCTTCCCGCTATGACATTTGGGATGTAAATTAATGCGGTTTTTATGCTAGAGCGCACTCGGTTAAAGGTCGATAACGACTGGAGGATGACATATTTAGTACTATCTAGTTATAGAGATAAGCCGGTCTTGTATTGGTAGAGGAGCTTTATGATGATTCCTCTGGACATCCATCTAGAGGTGTACCTATTGAAAGGTAATCCCTTCACCTTGTCATTTATAAGTAAATCCATTCTCCAAAAAGAACCTGCGGTTTTGTTTGTATTGGCGTAACGAACAGCCTCAAAATGCTATATGGGTAAGCATTTTGGATATAATCAATAAGTTTATTTGCAAATGTTTTCAAAGAATGTCATTAAAAATAATATCAAATGTTTTGATATAAAAGTGTTTTGGTTATGATAAGATAAAAACATGTCTGCATTTACGTGTGGGCGTGGTCTAATGAGATACTCTTTCTTTTCAAAGCATTTTATTTAAAGGATGATATATGACACTGTCATTTATTATTGATTTATTCTCAAGCTGATTTATCAAGCTTAATCTAGGTAATTTCAATACTCGGGTCAGATCTGAGTAGTTTTAGGTTTAGTCGAAGACGGTTGGAGTTTTTGGAGGAAAGCTGGAGATATATGACATATTCTATTATCCACTGCTGTCTGTTTATTTTAGTTTAATGATTATCAACAATTGTAAGGACGGATGTTTATAACTTTCCAAGATGAATTTAGGTTAGACTTTGATATATGTATTTAAAAAGTTTTTCCGCTGTAAAGATATTGTTCAATATTATATGTTATTCCATTCGTGTGAGATTATGTTCTGTCTATTTTCTTTATTAACTTCATGTTTCGCCTTTTCGTGCAATTTGAGTTAGACTTGTGTGGTTTATTGTCGATTCAAAGGGTACGGAAAAACGAATCATCATAACAATTAGGATCGGGTATGGTTTTATCAAAACCCATCGCGGTTAGGGCTCGACCCGACTATTAGTTTTACATCGTATCAAAACATGAGTGTGTATGTTATTTGTTTATCATTTTGTTTATTTACATGTAGATTTTTTGCATACTTTTGTTGTGAACTTGACTGCATCATTGCCCAATTTATATGTTAATATTGTTTGTATACAAATTTTACTAAAGTTGCAATTTTAAAATAAATCTTTCGAGTTAGGTATACGGGTATTACCTAACGGGCTTAGAAAGCCTGACGGGCTGGGATCATGTATTGGTTTGAATACCCTATGGGTTCGGGCCAGACTCGGTTTTTAATTATTGTAATTAGACTCAAACCAAGGTTTATAATACCCGGACTGAACCTGGTCCATTGACAAGCCTATACATATGTACTTACTGTAAAAATCTGTTTTAGGTTTATTTACATATATAGTTATATAAGTTTAATTTATTGCAATTGCTATAATTTAATAAACTTATAAAATGTGTGTGTGTATATATATCTTATTAGTTAAATCATACTTAATTTATTTTAATTAATATTTAATTATTTTAATATTTTAATTATATCATATTTAATATATTTAATTTACATCGAATTTCTAAAATTTTATATTATTCATCTTAAACTACTTAACATAAATAATCAACTATAGCATTTATAGTTTGTTTATATACATATACACATATCAATATTTGTATATGTTTTATAACCTTTAACTAATTTTATTTAATAAATTCATTTATTTTGTTAAATATTTAAATTAATTCAAAATTTTAATATAATTCATCTTAAACAAATTCGAGATAAATATATAACTACAATAAAATAGTTACATACATATATCAATATATATGCACACACACGTTAAATTAATTATTCAATTTAATTAAATATATATTAAAATTTTGAAATTAATAATTTTATTTTTCAAAACATTTCTAAAAAAATTAAATCTATTTTATAATCTTTATAAAATTTCATTTTATATTTCAAATTTAACATTTAAACTTAAAATATATTTTCAAGACTTCAAACTGAATTTTGAAAATTAGCCCAAGACCCAAATCAATATTGGACTTTATAATTGGGCTGACCTTTTGGACTTACTCCACCTATTAGGCCATGCTAGTAACCAAGAAGGGTAGAATACTTAATTATCCTACCCTTAGCATAGACATTACTTTTCTAAACACCCAATCAAATAGGTAGATTTTCTTAGTTGGCCATATAGTATCTAATTAAGACAATATATATCATTTGTGCTCTGATATCATTGATGGAACAAGGCTGGTCTACAGTGAATGAAATCGATGGATTCTAATTTTTCCCTAGTTTAAATCATAGTGGGCCTATGAAGTCTAAAGGGTTGGACTGGATCCAATCTATTTAAATTATTTAGTTCGCTGATTTATTTAATTAGCATTTAATCAAAATTAATTTGCATAATACTTATGAGTATATCATTATATACTTATATGTGTGTAACATGCATATCGAACATAATAATGTGTATATAGATAATGTATATATATAGACGTTGAGATTTGCATTTAAACATACACATTCGCCATTCATATGCGCATCGGTTTTCTTAGTATATTAGTTAATATATGTATGTATGTATGTATTTCAAAATTTATTTTATATTTTTTTAAATATACATGACTAAGTCAAACTAATTTGAATTCAATTTTAACATCTAGAATATCTAACGTTGACTTTGTAAATAATTCAATTTTAAATTTAGATTTATAAAATACAAAATAAAAAATATTTTATATAAATTTCTAAAATTAGACAAAACAAATCTTTTATTTTTAATGTATATATATATTGAACAAGTTAATTTAATTTGAATTCTAACTTAATATCTAAAATATCCAATTTTGACTTAGTAGAATAATTTGAATTTCCTAATTTTGATCTAGAAAATAAAAAATAAATATCATTTAATTATATTAATATTTTATTTCAAAGATATACTTTTAATATTTAAAATTTCATAATGAAATAAAGTATGCTTAAAAAATAATAAAATAAATATTATATATGTGTGTGTGTGTATTACATTAATTCCTTACGGCCATATTTTTTAAATATAAAATTCGAAACAATTTTATTTTTAATTTATATATGTGTGTGTATATATAAATTAATATAAATATTAATTTAAAACATCGAATATTAATACATTGAAATATATATTATATATTAAGCTAAATGTATGCAATTTTATTTTTCAAAATCCAAAATCTATTTTGAATAGATAATTAATTTTAAAATAATTTAAAATGTGCCACACTTGTATAAATGAATTAAAAAGTAAACAATGATTTAAATATTTTAAAAAATTATTGATGTTTAAAAAAAGGAAAAAGTGTAATAAAATTTTGCATGGACAAAATTAAATTACAATTTTTTATAAATTTTAATAACTATATTAATTATAATAACTCTATCAATGTCGTTAAAATACATATGAAACATGAAAGCGCTAATGCATATATAAAATTGTGATATATACCATCTACTATATGGCAAGTATAATATATTCTGTATATAGAAAAGAGAATATGAGACCGTATGTATTCTTGCTTTTCGTTCATTCTTACTCTCTATTCTCTTCTCTGATTTATTTGAGAGAAAATGTTTCACTTACCCCTTTAATAATTACTTACTATTTGTAGCTCCGAATTAAATTTCCATTATATATTAATAACAATTTTCCCTTTTATTTTCTATTTCAGCCATTCAGAAATGTTCCACGCTCATTTTCTCAACTTCTTATCTAAAATAAATCATTTTCAATTTCAACTATTCAAAAATGTCCCATACTCATTTTCACTCCTTGCTTTCATTTTCTTGATTTCTCATCTAAAATAAATTTTTAAATCCATAAATACTATCATGTCGTATGCTTTTTCCCTTTGAACCCAAATGCAAAATTTGCCTCCTTGGCTATAATCATAGAATTTATTTTTTCATGCTCTATGGTATGCTTCATGATTTTGGGTATGTAATATTTTTTTGTTTGATTTTATGTTGGTTAATACGAATTAAAGGTGGCTTTCTGCGTTAATGATCCGAAGAGCCCCTATGAAATCTTGGCTGACTAGATCGATCAAGCTCGATTTAAAATTTTGAATTGTATTTTGTTATTTATATTTTCATTTATCAATATTGAATTTATTATTTTTATTCAAAATTGTTTATTTTTTCTTTGATTTTTATGCTTAAAGTTATGTCTTCGTATGATTTTTATTTCGATTTATAAGATTACGAGTTTGGTCATTTATTCGTAATAGGTTACTGGATTTACTAATGCTATTTTAAGAATAAATCTTATTTTTATACCGTATAACTCTTTATTTCATAAGCTTTCCTTTGTAACATTCTTATTTCTGTGTACACGAATCCCACATTTATTTTTCCTTTATATTCTAACAATATTACTTTTCCACTTCTCTTCATTTTCTACTTCAGAATTTTTGTATTTTCTTGGTTATTTCCCACGTTCGATGGTTTCACTCCTATGTTCAATGTCCTCTATCAAAATCTAATTAAGGATTCTCTACGAAAACTTTGATTGATTTTTGTTTCTCTTATTTTTATTAGAATTCAATTCAATTTCCTAATAGTTCTTCACTTTGCCTTTATCTTAAATTGTTTATGAATATATACATATTTTATAATGATTTCTTTCTACCTTACTTTCAATGTTAATGTTTTTATGGAAAGATTATTTAAAGACCTTCAATAAAAACCTCCACTTCAACTAAGATCAATTAATAAGTTGAATTTTTTATTTGTCTTTTCATTTAATTTAATGTTTAATTTGTTGTTTTTTCTGGTATCATTAAGATATAGAAAATTTTGACTTTTATTTTGTTATATTTCTTCTCATTTAATTCGTTGTTGAATTTGTTGTTTTTGTTCAAAATAACCGATTTCATATCTTTGCCTAGGGTTTTTTTGGCCTCAAATTATGTTTTCTTTTGATTCTTGGTTTAGTTCATATGATTATGAATGTTTCCTTAATGTATTTAGTAGGAGATTACTTGATTTATAAATAAGTGGACACTGTAAAATCTTTTATTGTTTCTAAAATTTGTTATAGGTAAATTTGAACTATTTTGTACTTTCATAATTTATACGTAAATCGAATTTCATTTTATTTTTGTTCATCGAGTAAGAATATGAACTTTGTTTCCTATATTTGTTTTTTATGTTATAATGGTTTATTACTATGTAGACATCAAATAATCTTCATTTTGTGTAATTTATTAGATGTAAGGTTAATCTTTATTCAATACTTAATGATCTTACATATGACTCATATGATATGAGGTAATTATCCGTTATTTCTTACTGAGTTGGTTAGAAGTTATGCTTTTTGAATTTTACTCCAGTTTATTGTGGATAACATTGGATTGAATATATAGATAAGAACAACGCTTATAAGTAAACTAATTCAAATGTAAAGGTTCATATCAAGTGATATTGCCATGCAATTGACAAAAAGAATAAATAGTTACCAATTTCATTTAATTTGAATTTAAGCTAATTAGATAACTAATTATAATTAAATTACATTTATTGAAATTCAATTTAATGGGAAAATCAATTACATAAGTTCAAATAACTTTTGATTTTGTGATACATTAAGATTTCTTTTTAATTTTACCTATTTCTCATCCTTACATTAACTACCACATTTATAATTACTTTGTAACCCACTCACTTCACTTTATCTCCCCGTCTTTTTCCTAAAATGTTTTTATTACATATTATCAAAAGCACATTTAATCTTTTCATAATTTCATCCTTCCTTTTATTTTACTACGCCTTTTGAATTAATGTCTATTTTAGTTCTAAGTATTGCTTTTACAACCTTTCAAATCCATTTCTCCGTTGTTTTAGTTTCATATCTTCCCTGTTCATCTTCATTCTTCATTATTGTAATATATAACCAATAATTTGTACTTTATTTAACTAATTTTATTATTTTCTAATTTATTTATCTGATATATAATCAAGGTGAAAGGATTTATTCTACTTACGTTGTTGATTACTTAACATTTATTAAGACACCATAGTGATTTCTTTATTATTCCTACTAATATTTCAATATTATTACTTATGAGTATAATTCTACATTATGATAAAAAATTACTTTTACGTTCCTTAAATTTGAAGCTTCTAAATTTTGTGTCGATGACTATATATAATTGCCCATGGTAGTCTGATGTTTTTTCTCTTTCTGTCTGGGTATTTAATTTCAAAATTATCCATGGTGGTTCAATGTTGCACAAAAGGTACAAAGCTTATGAGCATGATTTAATGGTTAATGTAACTTTTTCTAATTATACTAGAACATTTTAATTATTCTTTAAAATCCTTTTTTTCATTCTCTTTCCATTTTTAAGGCATTGGGTTTCAAAATTATCCAAGACGGTTGAATGATGCGCTAAAGGTAAAAAATTGCAAGCATCGTTATTAGTAGATATGGATTCATATCCTCACTTTTTATTTTATGTGTCGAGTGAATTTTGATTTTACTAATAAGATTGATGAAATAATAATTTCTTATGGTGATAATAATTATTTACAGTGAACTGTTAAATAGTGAAACATTTTGACTAAGGGGAATGAAAAGAGCAATTTTTAAATTAAAAATGTTTTGTTGAGGGAAGAATCAAATAACACGTTCTCCTTTTATATAATCTTATTAAAATTACTAAATTGCCATTTATGTGAACTATCTTATTTTTTCTTCTTAGTTTCCATTTCATATAAATTATTGCACCATAAAATTTGCCTTTTCATCACCAAACTATAAACCCTAAATATTTAATTGGATGACTAATGAGGAAAACTTATCTCAACCTTATTATTAATTTTCTCGATTACGTAATGCTATAAAAAAACAATTTATTCCTTCTTAAATTACCTTTTACGTGGTGGATATTAATATATATATATATAGCTTTAAATATTACTTAATTTTGTTTTTATTCTTTAGGACCTATAAAGTTGTGTTTATAGTGACTTTTAAACTCAAATCTATTATATGATTGTAAAATAAAATAACTTACTTTTCTCCGTCTAATTCTCTTATAATATTTTCATTTATATTATCCATATTGCTAAAAAAAATTACATGTTTTCTTGGTCCTATCATTATTATTTTTAAATAAATTCTTTGTACTCTGAATTCTTATCCAATCACTTCAAAATCATTATAGATATTTTCATTTAAGTGTTTTTAAATTTAAAAATTTAGGAACTAGAATAATGTTAATGTTTCAAATACTAATATGTCATTAACTTATCCAAATAAATTTGTTATGCATAACAAAGAAACCCTGAAATTTATCGAAATAATTATTTACTTCGGTAAAATTTAATAATTTTTAGATTCATATGAAAACATTCACATAATGAATAAAAGCTTTATAGAAAGAATAATAGATTAAAATAATACCATACTTACCTAATATAATTTATTTCATGTATACAATCTTAAAAAAATTAAACCTTTGAATAAATATATAAATTCCAGATTATAATCTACTTTCTGGCCACGTTAAACCTTGACTAGACATGGACATTCCTCAAAAACCCATATACACCATGTATATTTCTTAGATACTTTTTATTGTAGACTTTCCTATAAGATTGTGATGAATTTCATTATTTTGATTATTGAATAACTTTATGCCAGTTTTACTTGTGTAAAGACCCGTTTCTTCGACCTTCGAAAGTCGACACTAATACATCCTCAGTATTCGCGTGTTGCAAATCCAAGTGCTGGAGAGATATAATGGTAAGAAAGAAAAATAGAAAGAACAGAATCTTACACTAATGGAATAACATATGTTATTTCAATATATAATTTTTACCGTGGAAATTTAAATACATTTATTAGAGTTTATCCTAAGTTCATCCTGGAGAGTTATTAATCCATGTCTCACAAATGCTAAAAACAATAAAACACAAATGTAGTAGGAATTTACAAGAAACCTTCGAACCCAAGATCCATCCAATTACTCCAAGCCAAACCTGAACTACTTGGTTGTCCAGGAAAATTAGGGCACCCAAAGTTTAAGGTAAAAGAAAAATAAACTCCAAGTCAGTCATAGGACTGGTATGAGAAACTTAAAATATGCGGTTTTGGAAACAAAGGTATCTCATAAGACCACGTCGCATATAAACACGTAACGGCTTTTTTCTTTATGATAACCAAAATCTCTGCTACCTAAAATTTGAGGATATTGTTTTTTATGACATTATTTTTAAAAATGTTTGCAGGTAAACTTATGAATCTTAGCTCAAATTATTACCATTATTAAATTCCGGATACATTAGGCTCTACAAACAAGTCTGAAGGTACTTATTAAGGAATAGATTCCATACATTGGCAAGGTATTGGACTACCTTCTGTACAGTGCATCTCTAGAGGGATGTACCGAGGATACAAAAACAACCCTCCGCATCTGACAAGACTGGTCTATTCCTTTTTGGCACTCATACATGGCCCGAATAGAAACCGAATAAGCCATCACCTCGGTCGTTACCGACCTATTCGAGATGTCTCATAGCATACACCATATACTCGAAATATAGAGGGTTATCTAGAAAGGTGATGATCCTAACTTAATGGTTGCAAACCACATGGCCTTATAGCATATCCTATTTTAGTCATTACCAGGTGATGAGGCTCAAGGTAATGATTATAGCGCACGTTCCACTTTAAATGACAACTACCATTCCATGATCACATAACTGATTTCTACAAACGTATAACTCCTGAGCTCACATGTCTTAGGAAAGGGAGTTAAGCTAAGAGAAGTTGCCTTCTTCGCCACCAAACATATGATATGTTTATAGAGATCAATCAATGTGATTAGAAATGTAATGTGATACATTCATCCATACAAATTGGCCAAGAACAGGACAAACTGAAGGTACTCTCCTCCCACATACTATTGGGAATTACATCTGGCATCAGTAGCGTGAAGTCCTTGTATCAAAGATCTCAAATGAAAAATACTGTCACTAATAAGTGATATTGTAACGACTTGTATTTTTTGGCAATTAAAAATATTAAATTTAGTATGATTTTTGGAATTTGATGTTGTGAGAAACAAAAATTTATGATTTATTAATGAAAAATTTTGTAGAATACAATTTAATAATGTTGATTGAATGTAATTGACAACTGTTTAATGTCATTAAAATAATTGGTAATAATAAAGCTTAATAAAGAATAAATTAAATGTTGTATTAATGGTGAAATTATATGTTATTTAATTGAAGTTGATTTTAATAAAGAAATTGAAATCAGTTATTTGGTAAGTAGGTTTATACTCCTTGTTGTGAACAATAAATTAATAGATATGAATTACTAAGTTGTAACAATTGATTTATTCATCATCTCATTAATTAATCCATTTTGAATATTGAATTAGTAATTGATGGGATTTAATGTAATTGAAATACTGCAATTAATATGGTAAAAGATGTTAACTATAGGATATGAGTGTAATAAGATGAAAACTTATGTTAATAAATTTCATAAGGGAATTTTTGATTTAATAATAAGAATGTAAATCAAAATAAAAGAATTTGATTAAAATTTAAATATATAATAAAGGGGTTTTATCATGGTTGTAATTAAACGTTGAAATGAATTTAAAATTTAAATCTTGAAATTTGCATGGAAAATTGAATTTCAAATGGTCATTAAATTTCTGTGTAATCAAGAATGATGAAAATTGTTAACTTTTAAATTTGAATTTAAAAATGATTAAATTGATTTTAAAATAATTGTTTTAGTTAAAGTTAAAATCAGTCCGTTTGGGACTATCTCGGATTTCAACGAAACCAGTTGGTATTAGAGCTTTGGTTTAGAGATACCTTAGCCTGTTAGGGTTAAACTCATTAGAGATAGGGTTAGTTACCCTAGAATGAGTTCGAGTGTACATATATACGAGAGTGCATATTTGTTAGTGCTATAAAAATGTTTTGTAATGTGTTAATTTGTTCTGTTGAGTATTTATGAATTCTGGTCAGTATATAGGATGCTATGGCAATCGATATGGGTTTCTAAATGCTTGAACAGGGTAGACAGACATAATATTATTTTTGAAACAGGTAAATGAAATAATTTTACCTAGTATTATATTTTATATATATATATATATATAATTTTCATAAATTGGTTTTGTTATTATTGTTGTGTTGGATGTTAGTAAATGATAATATTCAATTATTGTCATTTATTGTTTGGTTAGCCAAGGTTCTTAAAACTATTGACTATTATATGTTATAAGAAAATGTAAATTTGCAAATAAAGTAAATTTAAATTGGAAATTTGAGAAAAAAAATTTGGTATTTTGGAATGGATTTCCAAGAATTTAGAAAAGTAATATTAGTATTATTTGGAAGTATTTTTGATATAAATATTTCAATGACATTTGAAAGAAATGTTTCTAAAAGAATTTTAAAGAAAATAAGTTTTGTACTTCCCTCTTCTGTCGTTGGAAAATAATTTCGGTGATGATCGCGACATCATTGACTTTCAATTTTGAGTTTCAAAGTGGGAAGACTACTACAGTAGCTTTGCTACATTGTTGTTTTGGTGAAATAAATTTTGATTTAAATTTTCTAAGTATGATTTGATATACAAAATATATAATTATATATTATTTCAAGATGATTTGAAATGAAAGGTGGTATTTTGTTCTTAAGTTTCTTATAATTAGTAATTTTCTGTTATTGTAATAGAATGGAATCTTGACTATTTTAATAAGTTGGAAACTTCCAAATTGAAATCGAAATTAAGAAATAATTGTTTAATGGAAATATAAAGGAATTGAAGTTTGTAACTTGTAATTTTAAAGATAATGGAATATCCAACAAGTGAAAACTTAAATAACAATAATGTTTCAAAAATGAAATTATGTTTAAAGAAACTTTTTAAGATGTACATGAAATATTATAAACTTAAGTTAATGCTTTGAAATGCTTAGTAGTTAAATTGAATAGTAAAAAGTGAATATAATTTAAGTAAATTTAAACTTAAATGTTGAAATGATTCATAAATAGTTTATATTAAATGATGCTATATATAAATAAATAAATGGAAATCCAAGAATAAAGAAACCTAAGTTTGAAATGATTTATTAATGAATATTAATATTAAATGGAAATTTAGTATATAAGTAAATAATAAATATGAATTAAAATGCAATGAAATTTATGCAAACTTCAACAATGAATTCATTGATGATTTCAAATATTGAATGGGAAATAAATTATGTAAGTAACGAATGTAAATTAACAAAAATGATTTTGTATGTTGAATGAAAATAAGTGGAAAATAAATGATGTGAAAATAAACCAATAGAATAAACTTCTATGCTGTTTGGCTTATGTGAAGTTCATGAAATGATACTTCAAATCATTTTAGGTTGTATAAATAATATATTAAGTGATTGTCTAAGGCTGTTGAGCGTAAGGTACACTTAGTAGTTTATTTATCACCTTGTATGATGAAAAGTTTCTGAACCTGAAAAACCCATTAGTTTTTGGTTGTTATGGATGTGTGATGGATTCTTTGGTTGCATATGATGGTTATACTACTTTTGTTTGCATATGACTATTATATATTGTTATGTTGCTTATGCTATTTATTGTAACAACTAAAATATCACTCTTTTACATAGTTTTAACTCTTTTGGATTATATAAGTGAAATACAAGTTTATGGAAGCAATAGCGGTTGCTTTTGGTTTCATAAATAAAGTTTGTTGTTCGACAAAGAGGTACGTTTTCAGATAACAAGTTTGGAACATTATTTTAATGTTTTTCCCATGGCTGTGATGCTTTTGAAATAAGATATATACAATATAATTATTGATATTGTCATTTTTTTCGACCTAACCGCGCAAAGGAGATGCTGCCAATTTTTTTTTGTAAATATAGGACTTAAAAATAATTTGTGAAAGTGAAATTATTTCCAAATTTTTATTAAACTTGAATATGAAAGTTAATTATTTATAAATTTACTATTTTAAATAAAATATATCAAATCACTTGATTCTTTTTTAGTCCTTTTCAAGGATGAAAAGTTTAAGTGTAGGAGATTGTAACGACCCATATTTTTTTAACAGTTAAAAATATTAAATTTAGTATGATATTTGGAATTTAACATTGTGAGAATTTAAAATTTATGATTTATTAACGAATAAATTATTAGGATACAATTTAATAATGTTGATTGAATGTAATTGACAACTGTTTAATGTAATCCAATTATTGGTAATAATGAAGGTTGATAAGGGATAAATTAAATGTTTTATTAATGGTGAAACTATATGTTATTTAATTGAAGTTGGTTTTAATATAGAATTTTAAATCAGCAATTTGGTAAGTAGATTTATACTCCTTGTTGTGAACAATAATTAGTAAATATGAACTACTAAGTTGTAACAATTGATTTATTCCACATCTCATTAATTAATCCATTTTAAATATCGAATTGGTAACTAATGGGATTTAATGTAATTGAAATATTGCAATTAATATGGTAAAAGATGTTAGTTGTAGGATATGAGTGTAATAAGATGAAAATTTATGTTAATAAATTTCATCAGGGAATTGTTGATTTAATAATAAGAATGTAAATAAAAATAAATGAATTTGTTTGAAATTAAAATATATAATGAATGGGTTTTATTACAGTTGCAATTAAACATTGAAATGAATTTAATATTTAAATCTTGAAATTTACATGGAAAATTGAATTTCAAATGGTCATTAAATTTCTGTGTAATCAAGAATGACGAAGATTGTTAACTTTTAAATTTGAATTTAAAAGTGAATAAATTGATTTTAAAATATATTATTTTAATTAACACGTAAAATTAGTCTGTTTGGGGACTGTTTTGGATTTCAACGAAACCGGTGACGACCTATCTTTTTGTACGGTCTAAGTCGATAATAAACCACACATGTCTAACTTAAACCATTCAAAAGAAAAAAATTATCAATGGGGTTTAATAAGAAAATAAAAGGAAAGAAGGAAAGCAAAAACACAGAATCTCGCAGCGAAAACACAGAATCTCGCAGCGAAATGACAATATATAATAATCAAATAAACAGTTTATGAAGTTGTTTTACAATATACATTTGATTACACAACTTTTATAACATAGTCAGAGTAAAATCAACAAACATACCAAAATGATGCAGCGGAATAATAGTAGTCAATAAGGTCTAGCGAACTCTATTTTCATCTTCAAGGAATTATGTATTCAACATTGAAATACTCAGGCTGAGCCGAGCATAATGAAAAGACAAAACACTCGAATCGAAAATAAAATTTCTTATGTAAGTTAAATCAATAACAAGTAAATATTAGTGTAATAGCTTTAGAGATGTTTATGGAAATTTCCGTCTCATATCAAGTGTACAACATGAGTGCAATAACTTAAGAGATGTTACAGGATTTTCCATTTCCTAAGGATCCGTCAAACTATCTATATGTAGTAAGATACGATATATATGTAGTGTTTAGCAGTAAAATAAATATATTTCCTAGTGTTAAGGCTTTACATTAATCCCCCTTAACACATTTTCAAGCAGGTAGTCTATGTAGGTCCTGTAACACAGCATGTAACGTCGATAGCCAGTGAGTACCCAATAGGTACTATACTAAAACAAAAATTTAGTGGGGCGCTTATAAGGATAAAAGTTTGACAAGGCACGTG
The DNA here is from genome assembly GCA_030765085.1 of Allium cepa. Taxonomy (NCBI): domain Eukaryota; kingdom Viridiplantae; phylum Streptophyta; class Magnoliopsida; order Asparagales; family Amaryllidaceae; genus Allium; species Allium cepa. The sequence continues at coordinate 546,252,884 of CM060932.1, forward strand.
AGACAATGCCCAAGATAAGATACTACCATTTCGGGTCATAGGACTGGTGGCAACGCATCGTAGCCACGATCGCCCACCACATCCAACACTCCCAAAATCAAATCAAGGTGCCCTAATCAAGTCAAAATCAACATAGTAATACAAAGAAGTGTGCCCACTAGGGGTGTCTAGCCTACTTGGTCCTGACGGGTCGTCCTGTTTTAGTTATTTCAAATTGACACAAGTGCCGGGGTCATCCATCATCGTTCTCTTTCTTCAAATCCAAATATCGTTTGCTAATCCAACCACTTCATTCTGGATCATCCACCACGTACACAGTTGTTAAAGTGGTTCATGTATTGCAGAGAGTATGCTAATATTTAGCTTCGGTCTCTTTAACAACCAAATGTCATTTTTCATACCGGTTGGTTCTTTTACATTTCAAGAACAAGTCACATTCATACGAATATATCATATTCATTTCGAAGTTATACCTTCATATCAAAGCATTCATATTTAAATCAATGATTTAAATCTAAATAGTTCCCCCTTCAAAACAGTTTGAATATTAAAAATGGTTTTGAATAATTAAAATAGTTTTAACATTGAAAATTAATTTGGATAATTAAAATAGTTTTAAAGATTGGAAATAGTTTTGAATATAAATAAATTTAATTTTAAAATAGTTTAGATAATTAAAATAGTTTATATATTAAAATAATTTGATTATCAAAAATAGTTTTATCTTAAAATAGTTTATATTAAAACCATTTCTTTCTTTCACAACAATTTGAACTCATGTTTCAAATCACGACGAAATCAATTCTTCGACTTCCAAATCAATTTAACTTCGTATCCAAATTTCAATTTAAATCAACCTCAATTCAAAACATTTTCAAACTTTACTTCACATTCAATCTAAACAGTTTTATTCAATGGTTGAAAATTTCAATTCAAATTCTCAAATTTAAAACAATTTACTTTAAATCCATTTCCATCCAAATTTGGAAATACCAATTTAAACCAATTTAAATAAAGTAAATTCAAACTTTAAATTAAAAATTAAACCTTTAAAATAATTCACTTTCGATAAATTCAAATCATATCCCAATTTCAACTTAAGGTTACAAATTAATCCTTAAACAATTTCATTTAAGCAGTTTCAGTTTCAACATTTCAAAGCTTGAATTTAGAAAATAATTTAATTCATATAAATCCAAATTTTATTTTCTTTAAACAATACCATTTAAACCAATTTAAATTCAAGATTTTGAAATATTTAATTTAACCAATTTGGTATTCGTGTATAATTTTCTATCCTATGACCAATTGATCATTTATTTCAAATTTTAATTACATGGATTGATATATGTATATATATATATATATATATCTCATTTCAACCCATATTTAAATGACATAGTTATATATCATTTCAACCTATTTCTCAGTTATTCCCAAGGGTCCAAATGATAATATAAATGGTGTCAATCAAAATAGATAATAACAGGAATATGTCAAATAAATAAGCAACCATACATCCATCATCAATCAATAGGCATATAATTGCAAATCAACATCCAAATTAACAGATACATCACAACGGTTACTAATTATCAATTGATGGTGTTTAACTAGAAATTAAATTCAATATTAGTTTAAATGTCAATTTAATTCAATATAAAATTCAAATTCATTTAAATGTCAATTTAAACTACCAAACAATCAATAAAATTCTTATCACTTCATAAATTTAATTCAACCAACATAAGAAGATTTAATACTGCGTGAGTGGGTTAAATCATCACCTTTAATTTATATCGTTTCAAAATTCAATAAAAATCCAAAATTTTAACAGTTTTCAAATTCAACCAAACCAGTTTCATATTTTCCGGAATTTCGATACGAGCTCAATAGAAAAACCACACGTAAATCGGAGTTCGTATGCAAAAGTTATGAAGATTACAAGATTTAAATTTTGAATTTAAATTAAAATAAACAAAGAGGCAAAATGATAATTACATCATCTTCTCCCTCACGCTACAGCGAACACCGAGCGAACACCAAACCCAACCTCCTACCTTTGACTATGCCTTTGACCTCCAACCATGCCACCTACAGGCCATGATATGATGATCGGACATCACTACCGAATTAGCTAAGCCCTCCTCCACCTTCGCCGAAATTTTTGCCACCTCCAACGCCCTATAGTGCTCGCGCCACGACCATGAACAGCGATAGGAAATTGTCCAATTCCAGCTAACTCCAATGCAAATTAGCTCGACCTAACTGTACATCTTGTAGATCTCATCGAGCACTACAACTTTCACTTTGGAGTCATTGCGATCCGATGTGAGATGAGAGAGATCCAAGGGAAAGAAGATGGAGCAATTCTAGCCATTGAAAATGTAGGTGGCGGCTGTCATGAGAAATTAGGGTTTCTGTATTATTTTAATAATATTTTTATCTCGATTTGCATGCCAATTTATAGCGTATGATCCAAAACAGCTCAAACTCCAATCGAGGTGTGCTTATAGGAAAATCTATATGTAAAAAATCCTTCTGAATACAATGGAACTTGTTTCGAGGCCTAACTCCACCGTATACAAAAGTTAACATTTTATTGTTCGATAAATTAAACTGTATTATATTCAAATAATTTACCAATTCACAAATATGGACAAATACAATACTTCTAATTTACAGATACGTTACTACAACTATGATGTTCATTAATAACTCGATTATATTATTATTCCATATTTGAATAATTACATTTCAAAATAAACTTTTTCATTTGAATATAAATCGATTGGGTCAAAAGGCCAGAAAAGCCCGTTTCGTTCGTCCGTGAAACGAAAATAGATCATCCCATATATAAAAATATAGGTTTTCAATATTTTTAAAATAAATGAAACTAACTTCAAACCCTAATTTTATTGTATATAGAAGTTGGCTTTTAAAATTAAATTATATTCATTTAAATTCCATCAATTGATTTCTACGTGTTTTGAGTTTCATGGCGACCAACGTTTATAATTGCTTAAGATGCTTGCTACCACCGAAAGCTTTGTGATATCGAATCTAGTGTGATATGGTAACAAAAAATATCATCTACTTATGAACATTTTGTTTGACTAATATTTTGTTTGAGATGAGACCAGTTATGCTTTGTCTGCCTGTTAACGGTCGTGTTGTTTTCTTGTTTATGATACCCGATTATGACAATAATGGAAATACTAATGAATTAAAGTTGAAATAGTCCCTGATTTGTAAATGCTAATGACCAAATATTATCTTGTTGATTGCTTCGATTTTGTGTTGTTTATGCATGAATTTTTTGGATAAAGGGGGAGAGTTGATCTAAATGAATTATTTTTTGGAATTATTGTGATATTCTTCTTGAAATGAGATGCTCAATTTTAAGATGATAGAATGACATCCAAAATGACATCCTAACCCTAAACATACTGGAAGAAGCTTCCCCACTTAGTAACGAAGACAGAATTAAACTCTCAAATCTAGAAATAGAGCTTGAACGATTAATGAGACAAGAAGAGATTGGATGGAAACAAAGATCCAAAACCAAGTGGTTGAAAGAAGGGGACAAAAATTCGTCTTATTTTCACAAATGTGCCAATGGCCGCCGCAGATCCCTTTTTATCCCGGAAATCGTTCAGGATAATGTCTCTGTCACCAACACTTCAGATATTTTGAATTTGTTCACCAACTTTTACCGCTCCATCCTTGGCAAACCCTCCGCACCCCTTCCTCACATAGACTGGAACCTCCTATATCCTAACCCCTCACCAATCCCTATTGACTCACACTTTTCGGAAGAGGAGATCCTGGCCGCTCTTAAGGATATGGATGATAACAAATCTCCCGGACCAGATGGTTTTGGCCCTTTCTTCTTTAAACATTTCTGGAATGTAATTAAGAGCGATATTCTGGAAATGTGTGCTGAGTTCTGTTCCAACCCACAGTCCATAGCTTGCCTAAATTACGCCAACGTCATTCTCCTCCCTAAGACCGCCGGTGCCAACACCCTCTCAGCTTTCCGTCCTATTAGCCTTCTTAATACCACGTTCAAAATTATCACTAAGGTCCTCGCAAACCGTCTTCAAACTTTTATGGAAGCGCTTGTTGGGATAGAACAGTCAGCTTTCATCCACGGTAGAAATATCCTAGACTGTGTGGCGGCGACTCAAGAAGTTATCTCATCTTGTCATTCGAATAATATCCCTGGTGTCCTGCTTAAACTCGATTTTTCTAAGGCATTTGATTCAGTAAATTGGAACTTTATTTTGGAACTCCTAAGACACAGAGGCTTTCCTCCCACGTGGTGCAATTGGATTCAAAGCATTCTTTTTTCTAGCATTTCATCAGTTCAGAGCGGAGGAGTTACTGGAGGACACATAAAATCAGCAAGGGGGTTAAGACAGGGAGATCCTCTCTCGCCTCTCATTTTTATCCTAGTGGTGGATGTTTTCAACCGCATGATCAAACTAGCGACTTCTAATAACTTCCTATCAGGCATCTACCCACCTTATTCTCATCCCAGTTCCAGCTCTATACCTATGATCTCCAATCTTCAGTTCGCAGATGACACAATTCTCTTTGTTTCACCTTCTCCTGATCACATTCACTGTCTCAAGGTCATTTTATACTCCTTTGAACTTATTTCCGGCTTGTCTATCAACTTCAACAAGAGTTCCATTATTATGCTCGGAAATGCAGATTCCCTTGGTCCCTCTATCTCCTCCGCCCTCAACTGCCGTCTGGACACCTTTCCCTTAACCTACCTCGGTATTACCTTGCGGCCCTCCAAGCTTCACCGGTCAGACTGGACCCCTCTTATAGCCAAAATCGAATCTAGACTAGCTGGATGGAAAGCTCACACCTTATCGTCTTCTGGGAGGTTGGTTCTGGTTAAGGCTGTTCTCTCAGCCCTTCCCACTTACTGGCTCTCATTCCACAAGCTCCCTATCTGGGTATCCAAGAAAATCGACGCCATTAGAAGAACCTTCCTCTGGAATGGAGGGAAAATTAAATGTCTCGTCAATTGGAAAATCGTGTGCATGCATGAAAAACATGGGGGTCTGGGTGTCCCCAATCTGATCTCTTTCAATCAAGCCCTGCTAGCAAAATGGCTCTGGCGCCTGCTCTCGCCGGGACAGTTTATTTGGAAACAGTGGATTCTAGCTTCTCATTATAATGCGGACCCCTTCCTCGTTCTCCATTTCGCTCCTCACCATAGGCCTTCCCCCTTTTGGACTGGTGTTCTTACCTCTGTTGACCGCTTCAGCTCCATTATCCGAACCAATATTGGCAACGGCGCTAACTGTCTCTTCTGGTTTGATTCTTGGCACAGCCTCTCCCCCCTCCACAAATCCTTCCCTCTTCTTTTTTCTCACTCCAACCTTCCCCGCCTGACTGTGGCGGAGGCGGTAGCCCGCGGTCTCCCATGCTTTTGCCCCTCAACCCTCTTTTCTCCCGACACCCTCTCGGAGCTCCTCTCGATACTGCGCCTGATTCAACACGTATCACTCGTCCCCCTAGTGAAGGACAGTCATGCATGGTCACTCTCTCCTTCTCATGGCTTCTCCGTCTCCAAGTACTCCTTGTTTCTTAATCACCCTGGTCGCCTTTTCGCATTCGCTCGTGTCTGGAAGTGCCACATCCCTCCCCGTGTCAAATTTTTTCAATGGTGTCTTATACATGGACACGTTAATACCAAAGACCGTCTCGCTCGTTTTAACATTTCGTCCGACCAGCTCTGCAGCTTGTGTAAGTCTGAAGCTGAATCAATCCGCCACCTCTTCTTCGAATGCGACATATCCCACTACATATGGGTCTCAGTCTGCATTCACATCTTCGGTCGTACTCTTTGGATCAACGACTTTTTCGAACATTGGCAGTATGGTGTACCGAATCGACTCCTTGATTCCCTTCTAGCCATTTTCAGTTGGGTCATCTGGAAAGAAAGAAACGCTTTTATATTCAACAAACCAACCAACACTCTTTTTAGCCTTTGTAGCAGAATTGCTTACATTTTCGCTTATTGGACAGGTTCTTCTTCTTCCTTTACACCTTTCAGGTTCTGTCTCCCTGCAGTTCAGTCCTCTTCTGAAGAGTCGGATGGCAGTGCTTCATCGGCATCGCCAGGAGGCAACTAAGCCCTAAGCTTTTCACCTTTAGTCTCTGAACCGTGTTTAGTAGTAGTCGATGTTTTTTTCACAGTGGTGTTTATTAGGGCCATCAATGTAAAAGTCGAAAATGCTGGGAAGTTATTTTTTGTACTCAAAACTGTGATTGTATAATTTAAACTCGATCTATGCTGTTTGGCTATCGACCAGGCTTGTTGGTCGGACTACTTATATATTAATATCATTATAATCGGCTGTGTAGCTCCACGCTACACACCCGTTCACATCAAAAAAAAAAAGATGATAGAATGACCTAAGGTTGTTGTTGTAATGACTCGTTGTACCAATTTGTTTGATGTATTGAGATAATGTAGTAATATAAGTAAGAGCTTCTTTCTCAGGAGATGATCATATATATCAGTGAGAGTATAATGAGAGGTAAAAAAAATTCTTCTTTAGAAGTGCTATTTTGATAACAAGAGTGATGCCTATAATTTAAGCAGAGCACTCATTTTGATGTCTTGAATGGAACACCAGACCTCTTAATTAACAAGACATCTTAGCACTTGAGCTAAATAGAGTTAAGGGTATGCCTTAGAAGCAATTATTTAACTTACTACATATATCTAATGTAACAACCCATACCTTAGTGGGATTAAATTTTGATAAAAATTGAAACCCAAGTCTATCAAAGCACAGATCATTGGATTTGGTACCTGCAAATAAGCATGAGCATTATCAGAAATTGATAGAAATCTAAACTTACAGCGGAAACAATAATAAGATAAGAATACTGATTATAGTTACTACCATGGAATTAATGGTATTCCTTGGATAGAAGATTGTCACTTTAGCATTAAGCATGAGATAAAAGAAGACTTTTCCACAACTAAACACATCCGGCTCCAGGGACATGTTCCTTCAAATCTATCTTGTGGGTTGTAATGAGGAGGAGGTCAGAACAACGTTCTGGTGACTGAAAAATCTATAAACTGTCCATAACATAAATTTATACCCATTAGTTTCCATTTAATTGTTATGTCTATTAAGGTTAGAAATTTTAACCTAACCTTGCATTGCACATATGATTACTTACCTAGCCATTTCCAAGGTACAAAATTTTAACAAAGCCTTATCAACCATCCAATAATTCCATACTCATTAGCCACTTAATACTTCTAGATATGAAGCGGGCTTTTACTATCACAACATAATACTTTTAAAAGAGAAATATGTAGACTCTACCATTTAATAACTCAATCGAGGTAGACTCTATCACTAAAGAACTATTCCCAAGGTGGACTTCTAGTGTCGTCATTATTGGTCTATTGGTCTTAGCTACGAGACCTTTGAATCACTACCTATGTCCTTAACATTTATAATTTATAATAGCCATACTAATAATGTACCTATTGCCAATAAAATCATAGCCATATAAAAGAAAGTACCTAAGCCACTTAATACCTTTAAAAGGACAAGGCGGACTTCTAATCATTTAATACTTATATTCTAGGCAGGTCCTGCATCACTTAATACCTATCCCCAGGCGGACTTCTCTCTGATATTTCATTATCAAGGTCTTAGTAATGTAAGTGACTGTACCCAAACCACTTCATACCTCATCAAGAAGGACTAGGTAGACCTCTAACCATTTAACACCTATTTATAGGTAGGTATTTTCCATTTAATACCTAACCTCGAAGCGGACTCCTCACTGGTACTATCTAGCCGACGTTGCTTGCAAATCTGACTGGGCTAATTAATACTTCTTTTATAGGAAAGAGATAGACCCTACAGTCACTTAATACCTCAAACCTGAAGTGAACCCTTCCTGAGGTATCCACCATCACTCTTAATGATAATTATGGAATCTCATTAGGTTACTTCTTTCATTAGGGAGGTGGACCCTAAGTTAACCACATAAAACCTCAACACCGAGTAAACCTTTTTTAGAGACTTCCTTAGTTATTTGGAATCTCATTAGGTTATTTAATACTTTATTTTAAGAGAGAGGCGGACCCCACATCCACTTTATACCTCAAACCAGAAGCATACCCCTACGGAGATGTTCCTCACCGCTCCTAATTCCAAATTTATACCATTCTATACTTTTTAATTGGGAAAGAGGTGGGCCCTCAAACAACCACTAAATACCTCTGACCTTAAAGCAAGTCCTATCTCTCGCAAAGTCATGGGTCCTAGGATTAGTGATATCTCACATCAGTAGTAAGTGCACACGACTGCTAATTGCCTCAAAGTGAAAGGCAGTCTTCCGTCGAATGACTCTACTAACCTTGCATCACTAATCCACTAAGTCTAACTAACCATCCTAAGTGTTTACTTAACTAACCATCCTAAGTGTTTACTTATATTATCTTAGGTTGACATTGGACTTAGCTTACCAATTCTCTTTTATTTAAGGCCATAAAATTTACCTTAAGTACATATCTACCCATAAATCCCCTTTTTAATGCTCAAAATTATCAGTTTGTCCATAAAATCCCAGCAGACATTTCCTAAGATAATTATGTATGATTGCTAATTCCTAGTTAGTAACCATTTTTTAGCTATTCTATTTTCATCAATCTCTTTTTATCCATTTGTCCCTATTAATTGTAACACCCAAACTCATTTTTAATAATTGCCCATCTATTGGAGTTATAGTCTTTGATTCTCAGACTACCCAATTATAACCCCTAATCTAACCTTATCATTATTTCCCATTAATTTCCCATTAAACGAGGTTATAATCTTTTATTTCATATTAATTATTGGCAATTCCTAATTTATTGCTCATTAATAGGAATTACTACATTTCCTAATTCTACATATTCACTTCCCTAATATAATAATAACTAATGGATTTTGCGCATAAAAAACATCATGAATAAATGTTATTCTTCTTTATTAACGGAATAAATACATATAAACTACTTAATAAAACAACTTATTCCAATCCATATATATTATAGTCATAAATATGTAACTAGAATATGCTTTCCATATTTAATTTGTTGGGATTAAATTCCTTAAGAAGATTTTCTGCTATGATTTTTATTGGTTTAACACAAAAAGAAAAGATTGACTCCATTTGAAATTACAAGGAATGGATAATTTCTTTTTAATTGGAATAGACTATGTAAACTATGGAGAATAAATCTATACTTTACACATCTCTTTCCTTTATGTTTATGGTTATTCCTTGTTAAATCAAATGTCGTCTTTTTGAATAAAAAGTGGAAAAGGAAAACAAATTTATAAAAATCAGACGGATATTATTCCTACAAATTAAACAATGGAAAATCTACAACTTAATGCATATTTGGGCAATAATCCAAAAATCCTTTTTACACCTAAGTACATATCTGGAATAAATATATACAGATTTTAAATTCTAAAAACCTTTGGCACTAATTTCCAAATCTAGGTGTAAACATGTTTCTAATACAGATCTAAGATAAGACTATGTAGCTAATAGTTTTCTACACTAATTTAAGGCTACAATTCCTAAATAAAATAGATTTGGTCATGAAAATCAAGCGTATGTCAATGGAATAGATTTAAAATCATAAACAATATATAAAATTTCTCACTCACCTTCTAAAAGCGATCCAAATCTCCAAATCTGAAGTAGAACCCTAAATTCATCTCCAAATCCTTTTTAGTCTAAGAAATATGTATAAAAGGGTATATACATACATTAGAATTACAGATCTAAGAAGAGATTTGGAATTGGAAGAGAAAATAGATACAAATATATGAATATATATAAATTACCTCAAATATGCATATAGTTGATTCTCTTCTCTTTTCCTTTTTATAAGATTTCTATTCTTCTCCAACTTTTATGAATATAAAAATAAATATCTTATTTTTATAATTTAGAAAGAAAGTGGAGAAGAAGAAATGGCAAAGTTTAGCTACTGTTTCCAGAAAAACATGAGAAGAGAAGGGAGGGTAGGGCCTGAATTTATATGCAAAAGAATCAACCTCAACCGTCAGAATGAAATATATTAAATCTGAGCCGTCGGGCCTAGGCTAACCAAAGCCGCCACATATAAAATGGTCAACCGCCTCTGGTTGACCGGTCTAATATGTGGGTCGACCTATGGGCCCTAGATAATTAGTATATAAATGTTAATTTATCTAGTCGAATTATTTGTGTTTCGAATTCATTTTTTATCCTTAACTTCTTCCTTTGGACTCTGATCATAAAACCTCAAATATAAAAGTTGCTTAGAATTTCGCCATGAACACAACGGTGTAAGTTTCATGGCCAAATTTCGGCGTTTGCAAATTTATTTTTGAAGCCTAATTAATTAAATAACTAACTAACTACCGCCAACGGGGTTGTACATTCTTCTCCCTTAAAAAGAATTTCATCTCGAAATTTCACTTGTTAACCCAAAAAATGGATCAACAACCTAGATTGAGTGCGAAAGCACCAACCTTGTTTATCAAGGCAAATAAAATAGGAAAATCGATAGTAAATTGCAGAAAAAGTTAAGAGACAAGAGATTTTTATTGTGGCTCGGCTGTTAAAGAAGCCTACGTCCACTTTATAGCTTTTATTTAATCAACTGCTGTTACAAGAGAGTTTGAATTACAATATGATTTATCTTCTTCATGTTAGATTAAGCCATCATTATTAGAAACAAAAGGAGGATCTCAATTGTCTCTTAGTGAGTGTTGTGTAGGAGAAAAGGAGTGAAAAAAGAACAGCAAAGCTTCAGCAGAGATCCAGTTAGGAACCCTTTTTCAGTTGGAGGTAGGATGGTATTTATTCAACTTAGAGAGCATTTGGGCCAGAACTAATGCACCAGAAGCCTATAGCCAAAAATAGGAAGTAACATAGAAAGTTTGGAGCAATTTTTAGCTAAGTATTTGGATCGATACCAATTCAATTGGATCGGATCGGTGTCGATCCAAATAGTTGTGCATTTTTGCACAACTTCCATCCAGTCGACTACCTTGCTTGATTGTGATCCCCTCCATGCAATTTAGTAGCTTGTTGACTTGTTTTGACGACGATTCACATATGGATTTGACTGAATTGTGGTCCAAATTAGTTAAGTCTTCACTTCTTGAACTCGAATGTGTGGAATACCACCAAACTTGGTAGATAGCTTAGAAGAGACATAAGATCATGATGCAAGTGGCTTGGAGAAACCACAAGCCAACTTTTTGGATCGGTACGATCCAATTGGATCGGATCGGTACCAACCCAAAGAGTTGGTTTATTTTTAGGTTAAACTTCTTATGTTCCTTTGTCTTGTCCTTTTAGGTCTTTCGGTCAAGTTTGGAGTCGTTATGGCTTAATCTGGATACTCTAACTCCTTTTGAATTTTGCTGGGTTAATAACCCAGTTAACATTTGCCACTCAGAGCATGCTTTTGTTAGAAACAAGGTGTGCTCTATAATTGTTCATCTTTCGTGTTCTGTTTTATGAATTTTCATTGATTGTATCTAGCCATCTTAAGTAGTCATTTATGACATACCAGCTAACTATATAGTCCATAGTTGTGAACCTTCATTATTCACAATTACAAAGTGATCTTGGCTTGATAATTTCCAAGACAAATGCAGAAATCGAGTAGGTTATGAAATTTAAAGTCTTTCGAGGGAATATATTTGGATCGGTGTTGATCCAAGTACTTAGCAATTTTTTTTGTTTTCTCGTCTCTTTTATTTTCTTTTTTTATATATACATATGTGAGATCGGATCTCCCATTCTCTCACTTTACCTTTTCATGTCGAACCAATCCAATTTCCTAGAGTTGCCACCGATCCACCACCTACTATCGCCAAAGAACCGTTGCCGTTGATCTTTGCCTCTAGCGCCACTAACCACCGCCTACTGAAGCCACGGCCACCGTTCCACTGTCTTTACTTTCTATGTTTCCAATTGTCACCGATCCAATCCATCCATACCCTAATCTTGGTTTCTTTGCATCAGAGATCGGTCCACTTCTCACCATTTCGAAGGTTGGTGATGCGAATTTTAACGTGTTACTAGCGATTGGCGAAGAAATTGTGTTGTGATGAATACGGTGAAAGATTCGAGCTGATTGTGACTTTGTGGAAGAAGATAGTAAATCTAGTCTTAACTTCTTCATGGAACGAAGCTAGGTTTTTCCCCGGTGCTCGACATGATTTGTTATCTTCATCCACAGAGTCAGAATTAACTTGCATCGAGTTACACAGTTGGTCCCGGAACGATGTCTTATGGATTATTTTGGTTTTCCTGGTAGGTGATAATAGCTTAGAGTATCATTTTGCATGTATCCCAGGCTGTTATCATTTTCCAGAGAACAAAAATCGACTTATGCTGAGAATTCACTTCTCAATTCGAACCTACCAATCTATAATTGCTCGTTTTGGATTGGTCCTATCATGGCATAGCCGGTGTACCTGAAATAGAAAGAGCTTTCCGCTGCTTCGGATAATGGATCCGTAACCGATAATTGGTCGATAACGGGCAAGTATAGAAGAAAAGACATTAACAAGTGATACGGATCGCTCTTTCCGGTGCGTGTGAGCCATCTACACGGAATGGTCCATTCACAGTGTTCAGGACGCCAGACCCATTCTCACTTATATTACGCATTGCACACACCCACGGTTTATATTTATAATCATATTGGTGGTTGGTACACATCCATTATCCTCTGAATTTCAAGTATCAACTGGGCTATGGTTTATAGTTTAGAGATTTGGTGCACCTGACTATTTTGAACATAAAATTTCTTATATAGAACGATTCACAAATCTTCCCGATGCAAGTCAGTTGAGGGAAGCTCACCTGTATCTGAGGCGGAGTCTTTGTCAATCCTTGCGGGGTCTACTGCTTCCATAACTTCGAGTCAATATGGTCGTCTAATTCCAGTTGGCCTTATCGTCGATCGCACTCCCCCTAACTTCAGAGTCCCGCTAGATCCTTTGGAAAAAGCTACTTCTATCCTTACACATAGGATGTTGTGAAGCATCTTCTTGCATTATGGTATCCCAGAGGATGACGTGCTTCTACCGTCAAGAGGGGAATTCCCTCATAGGCCGCATTCGGAATATGTGGCTTGCGATTGCTATATGTATATGTACGGTGCAGTGCCTTTGTTCAACCATTTATTAATAACAGTGCTTCAAAATATAGGGTTGTCCCCATTCCAAGTTCTTCCAAATGGGTATGCCATGCGGACTTGCTTATACTTTCTATTTATGTGGGTGATTAATTGTGCCCCAGCTTTGCCAAGTTGCAGTATCTCTTATTATTCAAAAAGAGAAAGACTAACCTATCGCTTGTTTATATTATGGTGCAATGCGGCCGGAAACTCATACTTGATCTTCCCAGTAAGGTTCCCTCATTGAAGAATAGGTCTTCTTCGCTAAATGTCCAGAGGGATTCACCCATCTATGGACCACGGGGAGTAAGTATCTTTCATCATTCTTGGAACTTCCTTTAATTTCTACAAGCCTTCTGATTGATTGTAGATTTCTTACAGTACATTCAAAGATTAACAAAGATCTGGCAGTTGGCATAGTTTTTAGTGCCCTAAAAGTGATCAATGCTCAGGAGTGCGCAATCAGGTTCTTGCTCACAGACGAAAATCTCTGTTGATGTGGGCTCTTACACCTTGGGAGGTCTGTTGGATTTGTTAGTGCTCTCTCCGCTCTGCTTCCTCTTCCTATGATTCCGATGAAGATGATGTGATGATGATGAGGAAGGAGAGAGTGACCCATCCGACGGGTCAGAGAAGACTTTGGGTGTAAAAACTTGTTGTTAACTACTTAAATAATTAAATTTAGTTAGGGAAAAATTATGCTAAATTGTGGTTTTTGTAATTTTATTGTGAAATTAAAATAAGTTTTGAAAATAACTGATTTCATTTATTTAAGAAATGAGTTTCATTTTTTAAAAAGGATTTCAATATAAATTTGAAATGGTACTTAATGAATTTTCTAATTTTGGTATTAGAGTAAAATGTTGTTATTGTGATTCATTGTTAAAATGAGGATTTTTAATTTGAGATTTGGTTTAAATAAAATTGAGAAATCAATTTTTTATTTTGATTTAGTGTAATATAATGTTAAAAGAAGTAATAAAACATAATAGGATTAGCAACACTTTTCTCATAGAAGAATTTGCAATACTTTGATTATCGGATCCTAATAAAACCCTATTTCGCCCAAATAAAAGCTAGTGTAAGAGGGAAATAAAAATAACATTCATTTTCTTCTCATTCTATTCTCAGCTCAAGAATCAAAAAACTGAAATATTCTAATTATCAAACCCAAGCTCCTAAATAATCCAATCTAATGCAAATAATAGGGCTTTTGTTCAATAAATATAGCAATCAATCTCAGGTAATCTTCTCTATCCTCTAATTAGTTTAATTCATTGATTAATCCAGTTTTGGTCTAGGGTTATGATCTTTTCTCTTTCAATTTCTGAGTTTAACCTAGGTCTAATTGATGAGAGATGCCATCATAGGATAATTTGGGTTTCTAGCATCAATTCAAGCATACAAAGGTGAGTTAACCCTCACACACCTATCACTAATTTTCTGGTTTGCATGTATTTGTTGTGTGGTGAATGATTGTGAATTTGGATGAATGTTTGGTTGTTGTTTGCTGAAAATAGTTTGTGAAAATGGTTGCAGTAAAACAGCGATATACTAGTGTAAAATGATCCATATTGGCTCAGTCTTTCTGTGGTAGAAATTTAGTTCAATTAGCTACAAGTTGTCTTTTAATCACATTGTGAAATTTTGTTGTTTAATGGGTTGAAATTGAGTTTGAAACTAATGGTGTAACTATGCACTGTGCAATTTTCTTAGTTGAAACCTGATGTTAAAATTTCCATAAATTACGATTGGTAGATCGAAATTGAGTTAGATTTTTTTCAGTTGAAAGGTATTTTTATGAGAAACAACCTTTATTTTTATTACTTTTGTATGTATGTAGTTTACTAAAAGTGATATGGTTTTGAAGAAGAGATAACCTCTCTGTCCTGTGTTTTAATCTTAGCTTTGAAACACAAAAGTTGTTTTAGGCATAACCTTTTCATTTCTTATTGGAACTTGATACTCTTAAAGTTCTGCAAAGCTTAGACTTTGTGCTACAACTTCTATGTTTTGATATTTTCATAATTTTGAAGTTTAAGTGGTCAAAAATTCATTTCTCTATCGCTGCCCTGTCAATGAAAGACAGAGTTGATAAATTTAAATTTGAAAATTATTTCGGTATTAACTTTTGAACCATAAATCCAACTTGAATGATCTATTTCTTGTATAAAATCTAATACTTTTATCTAAAACTTTCATGTTTTAAGTTTTGCAAATTTTTTAGGTTTATATAGTTGAAATCATATTCCTTTGTTGCTGCCCTAAGAATAAATAACGGTGACAATGAATTCCAAAATTTGAGAATTATTTTGGCCATAACTTTTGAACCTTAAGTTCAAATTAGTTGATATTTTTCTTGTTTGAAAGCTTAGACTTTTATCTGCAACTTACAGGCTTTTATTTTGTAAAATTATTAGATTTAAATGGTCGTAACTGCAGATATTTGGACTCTAAATTTAAGTTAAATGAAATATGTTGATAAGATTCATATACAAGTAATTTTACGAAAGAGAATTATTTTTATTTAGAAATCTTAGAATTGCTTCTAAATTAAATTAAAGATATTAAAAATGATTTTTAGCAAGTTATTTTATATGTTAAGCATGGTCAGTGAAATATTTATTTATTTTGAAATATGAAATACAAATCTAATCTATTTTTACATAAAAGTGATTATGAATTTGGAATATAAGAATTACGGTTTTATCAAATAAATATGCAGGAGTCGTGGAATTTGGAAATGTGATTTTTAAAAGTATAAACTTAGTTTTTTTCTAAATAAAATGGTCTATGTTTTAATGAGGATTTAGAAGAGTAATTAAATATGGCTTTAAAAACATAGTTTTGTGAATAATACAACTATATAGAAATTTGAGACAACCTTGTGTATTTAAATGAAATCTTGAAAAAATTCAGGTTTATGAAATATTTTATTAAATAAATGAATACTTATTTAAAGTTAAAAATAAGTGGATTTGTGGAAAATTATGACAAGTGTTTTTTTAAATAATAAAAATCAGGGAGAAAATTTGTTTTGAGAACCTTAATTCTATAATTTGGGAAGTACTGTTATTTGACTTAATGTTATCGATTGTTTTAAATCTTTCAAATAACGCTTCGTAGAATATGGTATAACTCATTGAATAGATTGTTTGAGTGGAATTCACTAACCCATTAGCGAATACTCAAATTCCACCGAGTATTATGGGATGCTATTGCGACTTTTCTATTGATTAGAAAAGCACAAATTTTAATAAATTCTGCAAGTGCACAGGCGTGTAGTATGCAGGTCGAACACAGGGAATTGTATTTTAAAACAATTAAAATCCATAGTTAAATCTTAGGCGTGTTAAACGAATTCGATGGTGAATTTTGAACAGAAAATAAAAAACAATAATATACTCCGAATCGATTTCGAAACTAATCAAAATTGCAACCGAAATATAGAATTGTAAAAAAAATCAGAACAGAAATTGAAACTGCGGAAAAGAAGATAACGGAGCAAACAACTGAATTAATTATTAACTAACTGAAAAGAGTGCAGAAAATAACTAAGAACAAGAATAAATAAATTGCTAAATCTAATCAACAATCCTACGTATTCTGTTCGAAAATAAAAACAGTGCTGAATTTAAATCTAAACTTGAAGAAAAGTGATGAGTAAGAGATGATCTGAAGGTGCTGTATAATGTTGTATATATAGGCTTCAGCCCCTAAAATCAGTCCATCTTTTTAGCAATAGGACCGGTTCTATTGTTAGTATTTGCCAAGATAATTGTACTGACTGGGTCCATTCCTTGAATTGGTGAAGAGTCAAGTTGCCACGTCATTGCTTGAAATACTTTTATATGTGAATTGGTCCAAATTCATACGTAAGCTACTTTTGAATGTGTCCCATTTTGCTTCATATCATGGCTATGTATTATGCTACGTTTTAGGAGGAACTGGTCCTTTGCTTGAATTGGTGAAAGAGAACATATATACGTTCACATCATTGCTTGAATTGGTCCATATTGCTTTGAATTGATGTTTGCTACCTTGAGAATATGCAGCCAATATTTACTAAATCAAAATATGTGCATGCTTGCCACGTCATTGATTGAGGTTGGTCCCCACTTGCTTGAATTAATTAAATTTGTTCCTTGCTTTGAGTTTGAGCACGTGACTTGAGATATAAATATGATTTGTTTCCCATGTTGCTTGCACCCATATGCTGAAGTGAAAATGTGAACTAACTCATTTCACATAAATTGAAGTGTGACATTGCTTTGATTTATTTGGTGCTCAAAATGTTGCACTCATGCCGCTTGTCTTTTAAACCAAAGGACGCCACAACCGATTAATTTCAACGTTGCACCTCGGAATCTATAATCTGCAAAACCACAACAAATACCCATATAATACCGCTTTATTAAAATAAAATATATGAAACAAACGGTTTAAAATGCAGAAAAATACGTTCATCAAATACCCCCACACTTGAACTTTATTCGTCCTCGAATAAACGAGAAAATAAAAACTAATTAAATCTTTTTTCATAGGAAACACGATTGCATTGAGCGTATGCAACAAGCCGTTAAACCTCTAGGTGTCCCTAGTAGGACGAGTGGTGTCTCGTGAGGGTTTTCAGTGGATATTACCCAACAAAATCCAAATGCAGTATGTGATGATTTTAATGTACTACATGAATGCAAAATTCTACACAAATGGAGACTCGATTTACTTCAAAATAGTTGCAACAAAATAATGTATATCAGTTTTAGTCAAATTCTTCAAATTTTTGGTTCCTCACTAATCACAAATTTCAATGTAACTCAAGTTTTCATACATTAGATTCTAGTTTGGCCAGTTGTTTCGGTCGATAACATAGTGCAGCCATGAAATAAATTCTTCACTGTTGATCATAGTTTTTTTCAAAATGGTATTTTTCATTTCCATTTGTATAACAAGACAAATCAACAAAGTCAAGAAGTGTTTGGATTTCAAATCTTAGTCTCTCTTTACTAGTTTTTTTTCTTCTTCTCTTTTTTTTTTACACCTATCCTTTGGACCAAGGTATACCACCCATGCACTGCCTCGCGGGCTTACGTGAGAGTTGGGACAGAGCTTGGCGGATTGTGCAAACCGACGCTGACTATGTCAGAAAAGGTCGGTAATCCTTAGGTGATTATTTATTTAATTATTTATACACCTAACTCAGAATGCTGAGGCCAGATATACCATCCATGCACTGCCTTGCGGGCTTACGTGAGAAGAGTATAGAGAGTGGCGAGTGCACACACTTTCACAAGTGTGCACACCTATCGACTGTAGGTGTTTCTTATTAATTTTTTTTTTTTTGAGAAGAGCTAAAGAGTGTTATACAAATCAACTTAGCACCACTTAACTTTAATGATTTGAGATGTCAACGCATGTACTTTAAATCTGCCCTTTTTTTTTAAACAAAGACTACAGTTTAGAAAAGATTTCATAACCATCACCTATGAATCCCCCTATATACTAACCTCACTATTATCGCTTGTAATTCAACTTTTCATTATATTTTACATTTGAAATTAGTGATTCACAAAAATCTTCATCAATTGACTTCAACTGCATGCTTACTTTGTCTTGACTAATTAAAAATAAATCGAAGTCCTAAAAATACTGGGAAATGAAAAAAAAATGAAAGGAAATTTGAAAACAAATAATGAGATGATTTTTTTTTTAAAAAATGATGCTACACTATGAAATATGAACAAATAGAATGAGATATGCGTCCCCCCCACACTGGAATGAGACAGTGTCCCAACTGTCAAATAGAATGCAAATGCAAAATAGAAGAAAAAAAACTAAAAAAAATACAACCTGATATGTGCAAGATAGTGAGCGGCTCATGCCGAATAGCTAGGTTCGTGAAGATCCACGAACTCATCGTCCTCGTGCTGTTCAAACTCTAGAAATGGCTTCAAGCGTTGTCCATTGACCTTTGAAATGGAACCGTCCCTATGATTTTCAATTTCAACTGCGCCATAAGGGTATACTGTTTTCACAATATATGGACCTATCCAACGGGATCTCAATTTTCCCGGAAATAAATGAAGTCTGGAATTATATAAGAGAACTTTCTGATCTACTTCGAATGTCTTACGAAGTATGGATTTATCATGATAGAATTTGGTTTTCTCTTTATAAATCTTTGCATTTTCGTACGCTTCATTTCTTAGTTCTTCTAATTCTGACAATTGTAATTTACGATGCGATCCGGCTTTTTCTATGTCAAAATTAAGGTATTTGATTGCCCAAAGTGCGCGGTGCTCGAGCTCAACGGGTAAATGGCATGCTTTTCCAAAGACTAATCGGTATGGTGACATTCCTAGATTGGTTTTATAAGCTGTGCGAAATGCCCATAGGGCGTCTATCAATTTAGATGACCAATCTTTTCTGTTGGAGTTAACCGTCTTTTCAAGAATTTGTTTAATTTGTCTATTGGAAATCTCGACTTGACCATTGGTCTGTGGATGATATGGAGTAGATAGTTTATGAGTGATAGAATATTTCTTAAGAAGAGATTCAAAGCACGATTAACAAAATGAGAACCGTTATCACTTATAATGGCTCGAGGTGTGCCAAAACGGGAAAATATGTTTTCTTTCAAAAATTTGACAACAACTTTATTGTCATTCGTTTTGGTAGGAATGGCCTCAACCCATTTAGACACGTAATGTAACAACCCTCATATTTAACGATTTTATATTTAAATGTTTAATTTAAATATAGCGTCGTTAGTCGGATTTTGGTCCGAAATGTTACTTTCTGCAAATGGCCGAATTAGAACTCGAAACTACCTCCATTGGTTCCAAAAGGGCGTTTGCGATCTTTTTGAGTATAATCTTTGATATATTTGGAGTAAGTTGAAATTTGACCCTTTTTCTACTTGGGCTTGAGTTTGGGTTCAGCCCATTGGCTAGCTAACTCACTTAACCTTCTACTTCAGCCCCTTCCCCTCATCTCTCTTCATTTCATTTTATTTCTTAAGCTAAAAACTGAAATGGGGGAAAGGAAAGAGAATTAGAAATTAGCAAGCCCTAGTTTCTCCTTTGTAACTTGATTCTTGCTCCAAAATCAAAGAGAATCCATTGGTAAGTTCATCTCCATCTTCTCCATCTCTTCTCCTCTTCAATTTCAGTAAATTCCTAACCCTAACTTAGGAAATACTTGCTTTGATTCTAGATTGAAGCTTGTAGTGTTGAAGTGGAGTGTAGTTGGTTGATTCCTTACATTTGTGCTTCTTCATCTTCTTTGTTTTGTGTAAAAAGGTGAGTTTTGAACTCACATCTACTTCTTTTGATTTCATTGATGTTGGGTATGAATTCCTAACTCCTTGTTCATATGCACTTGCATTTGGTTTGGGTTGAATTGGGGGATATTCCAATTTTTAGTGTTTTGGGTTCAAATCTTTGAAATCCTAACTTTGATGTTTTGATCATGTTTTGGTGATGCATCGAGGAACATATAGGGTCGGGTTGTCGATTGGCATAAGCCCTTAGAGCCAATGTTCGTCCGATTGCATTTTGGAAGAGTTTGCTCTTCATTTGAATAAGGCTGAAAAACAGCCCAGGCGTGATTCAGTCGACTGAAAACTCTGTTCAGTCGACTGAACCTGCAACCCGAAAGTTTCCAGGCATGATTCAGTCGACTGAAAACTCTGTTCAGTCGACTGAACCTGGAAACAGAAAGTTTCCTAAACCTGGAAAATTTCCAGGTATAGGGTCAGTCGATTGAAAACTCTGTTCAGTCGACTAAACCTGTTGTTTCAGCCCACTTTGCCCTTTGGGATTGAATTTCCAATTTGAATCGATTCATGATGATCCCATGTATGATTATCAATTGTTTTGACTTTGATAGTTCCTTTTAATTTTAATCCATGGGTTTTTATAAAATAATCTCTCGAATCGCATTTAAAAGTTCGTTTCTCTAATTTATAAATTCTATTTAAAACACACACTTTCGCACTTCGAACGAAGTGGAAGGGTGATTGAATGGTTGGGCAAAACACGGACCATGAATCTGTGGTTTATCCTTCTGATTAATCCTCGACCTATTCGATTGATCGTTTTGACCTTCGGGTTTGGTTTATCGATGATATGAGATAAATTTGTACTGCTTTGAGTGTGAAATAAACTAACGGATAGTAAACCGTTTAGTGCGAACGGGTGGTTATGGCACTCACGTTACCACTTTTCGGATTCCTCTCTGGGAGTTTGTGACACATGCTGCCTTTGGGATAGTGTCTTCGGACTGTCTCCTCTGGCTTGTTTCCTTTAAATATCGCTTTTGGAGTTGGTCCTTTGCCCCGACTCGAAAGATATTTGGGGTTGTCGGTTACCTTTAGTATTGCTTTCGGAGTGGTTTCTTCACCACCGCTCAAGAGATATTGGAGTGGTTTCTTCACCACCGCTCAAGAGATATTGGAGTGGTTTCTTCACCACCGCTCAAGAGATAACGGAGTGGTTTCTTCACCACCGCTCATGATGCTTCATTTATATGTATATTCCCTAGGTATTGCTTTTCTGTAATGGTTCTTTAGAGCCACACGAAATATAGCGTTTACCTTGTGGAACTCGTATTTATTGGTATTTGTTGTTTTCCTTTATGGCTTGCCTTTATGGCTTGCCTTGGGATATTCTTATCCTTTGTTTCTATATGTCGCCGATGATATGAGGCTTGATCTATATGATTCATCTTTCGTTAGATGATTGTGTTATCTCTTTTAGAGATATCTATTATGCTTTGTAACCTTGTAGGTTTATTGTTGTTCAGTTTATCTAACTGATTTGTTATCTAGACCGATCCGTGTATTTTATACTCGGGTTAGACCAAGATGTTTCAGGTTAGGTGCTTTTGGACTTAGCCTACTTTGCTTCCGCATGGACTATTCGCTAGCTTCTTTTTGTTATAGCGTCTTTTGTAGTCCTTATCTGTTGTAACTCTGATTTATACTCTTTCGTCTCGTCTGTATATTGTGTTCTCTTGTACCACTTGACATGTATTATTTTGTATACTCTGTTGTGTATCTGTGTATGTGTATATTATGATCGACTGTTCTGTGATGTATATTACATTTGAGTTGTTATATTTTCTTCTGATAGATCCTATAGCCATTGTAGTTTTGCTTTAAATATTTATTGAATAGGTCGAATTTTAATGTGTTTCTACTTTTCGACGTATTTAGTGAATAGTTAAGGTAAGATTGCACATGGTCGCTTCCATTATACTCTATTGTCCGCGTTAGCCGACAGTATTACCTATGTAATACTCTTTGTTAACGAGGCTCTCGGAGTGGGGCGTCACAGCGTGGTATCAGAGCTGAGTTCAGAACAAAATATGATAAACACAGAATAGATGCACATATTATGGTACATCAAAGTGTACAAGTGATACAGATCCTTGAATCATAGTGTCTCTTTATTCCTTCAAGGTTAGATAGAGTTTGGGAATGCATCTAGGATTATTCCGTAGTATCCCATATTGAAATATCTACCTTGTGAATAATCTTTTCCTTATCTTGACTTTCAGCTTATGTCTGGAAGAGGCAGAGGTCGACGTTCGGATGCTGGGAAATCTAGTGGCTCACATCCGGATGGCGTATATATGTATGCCGATCAGTTTTTGGAGTTGTTTAGGAGCACTCAGCCTCCCGTTCTTCCTCGAGTGTCTCCACCTCGCAAGTCTTCTTTTGCACGTCAGTGCAGTGATTTTGCTCATCTTGGAGGAAAACCGTTTAAAGACTCTGAATCCGTTCTTGAAGTTCAAGCTTGGCTTCGCACGTGCGAACGAATCTTTTCCCGCATGGATCTTTCTGACCATGATAGAGTTCTTGTGACTTCTAGTTTATTACAAGAGCGTGCTCTTGATTGGTATGAGCTTCTTGTAGCTGAGATTGATGAGTCTACTCTTTCTTGGACTCAGTTTCGGGGACGATTTGAACTCAAGTTCGTTCCTGAATCTGAAAAAGTTTTATTGACCCGTCGCTTCCTTGAGTTGAAGCAAGGGAAATCTTCTGTTTCTGAGTATGTCGCATCGTTCGAGGCTTTATCTCAGTATGGTCTTGAATTCATCAGCACTTCTTACAAGAAGAATTTGAAGTTTGTTTCTGGCCTTAAGAAATATCTTAGGAAGTCTTTGTTCCTCCAGCTTAAGCTTTCTTTCGAGGAATTGGTTGATTCGGCACTTCACCTCGAGACCATCGAGAAGGAGGGTGATAGTGATGTAGATGTTGAGGTTTCTAAGAACCCCAACAAGAGGCCGTTTCCAATCCAGAAGAAGCCTTTTCCTTCTAAGAAGAAGAAGACTGGTGGTCCTACTTCTCAGCCTCAGTCTTCCGGAACACCTTTCGTTCGAAAGTGTTTCAATTGTGGTTCTCCGGATCATATTATTCGAGCTTGTCCAAAGCCTCTCTTCTGCCGTTACTGCAAGAGGGAAGGTCATCGTAGTTCAACTTGTCCCATTGCTCCGAATAATTCTTCATCTGGCAAGTTAAATGTAGCGAATGCTTCTGGAGGTCCTTCTCAATCTAAAGGTATATCTCCATCTATTTTGGAAGGTTCTATTTTATTTTATGACCATAGTATACGAGTTCTTTTCGATACGGGTGCTTCACATTCTTTCGTATCGAAAAAGCTCGTTGATGATTTATCTTTGGATGTTTCTTTTATGGTTACTTCTCTAAGGATTGCGAATCCTATTGGGGGATCCGCGACCCTTAGTTTTCTTTGTGATAATGTTGAGATTGTTTTATGTGGCTTTTCTTTCCGTGCGAATCTGCACGTTGTTTCCCATTTGGGTTTTGATATGATTTTTGGTATGGACTGGCTAGTGAGGTACGATGCCAGGATTATTTGTTCCGAGAGAATTTTATATTTTTGTCATCCTGATTCGCCTTCTCAGTTATCTCTTATTCTTCGGGATGTGGATAATTCCGAGATGGCTTTATATTCTCTTGATTCGTGAGATGGTGATGATGTATCTCGTATTCCTATTGCTTGTGACTTTTCTGATGTTTTTGAGCCTGTATCGGGTTTGCCACCCAAACGGGCAATTGAGTTCCGCATTGATCTCATTCCAGGCGCACATCCAGTTAGTCGTCCTCCCACGAGGATGTCTACAAAGGAAAATGAGGAACTCAAGAAGCAGCTTTTAGAGCTCGAGTCCAAGCAGTTGATTCAGTCTAGTTTTTCTCCGTGGGGATCCGCGGTCGTCTTTGTGAAGAAGTCTGATGGAACTCTTAGGCTTTGCATTGACTATCGCAAGCTTAACGAGTTGACCATTAGAAATAGGTATCCTTTGCCTAGGATCGATGATATGTTCGATCTATTGAGTGGTGCTAAGGTCTTTTCTCAGCTTGACCTTGCCACAGGTTTCCATCAGTTACGAGTCGCGGAGGATAGCATACCTCTTACCGCTTTCCACACTCGATATGGTTCTTTTGAGTGGCTCGTTATGCCGTTCGGTTTGACGAACGCTCCTGCTTTCTTTGTTGATCTCATGAATCGGGTATTCCGGGAATATCTCAATAAGTTTGTCCTTGTCTTCATTGATGATATCCTTATTTATTCTAAGTCTGAAGCTGAGCACGCAAATCACTTGAGAATAGTCTTTAGTACTCTCCGTCATCATCAGCTTAAAGCCAAATTCTCCAAGTGCCACTTTTGGGAGAATAAGGTTAAGTTCTTAGGCCATGTTGTATCTTCCGATGGCATTTCTGTCGATCCCTCAAAGATCGAAGCCATCCAGAATTGGAAGAGGCCTGAGAATGTGCATGAGATTCGTAGTTTCCTTGGATTGGTGGGTTATTATCGGCGGTTCATTAAGGACTTTTCCCGTGTTGTGCTTCCTCTCACTTGCCTTACCCGGAAAGGCATTCATTTTATTTGGTCCGACAAGTGTGAAGCTTCCTTTCAGACATTGAAAGAACTTCTCACTAATGCTCCTATTCTTGTGGTTCCCGAAGGGAATCATGATCTTGTTGTCTACACCGATACTTGTGGTAGTGGTCTCGGTGCTGTGCTTATGCAGAGGGATCGGGTAGTTGCTTATGCTTCTAGGCAACTGCGTCCGAATGAAGTTCGCTATGCCACTCATGATCTTGAGTTAGCCGCCATTGTCTTTGCCTTGAAGATTTGGCGACATTATTTATTGGGCGAGCGCTTCATTCTCTATACTGATCATAAATCCTTGAAGTATTTGTTTACTCAGAAGGAACTCAATATGAGGCAACAACGTTGGCTCGAGTTTCTTGCTTCTTATGACTTTGATATCCAGTATACCCCTGGTAAGGGTAATCGTGTTGCAGATGCGCTTAGTCGCAAACATTCGGCTGTTATTTCTATGATGCTTGTCGAATGGAATGTTCTTGAGACTCTATCTTTTTGTGAAATTCGTGATCGAGGTTCATCTTCTGAGTCTCCTATTCTATTATTTAGTTTGGGAGCTCGACCTATTTTATTGGATCTCAAAATAGCAACTCCCCGGCAACGGTGCCAAAAACTTGTTGCGACTTTTCTGTTGATTAGAAAAGTACAAATTTTAATAAATTCTGCAAGTGCACAGGCGTGTAGTATGCAGGTCGAACACAGGAAATTGTATTTTAAAACAATTAAAATCCATAGTTAAATCTTAGGCGTGTTAAACGAATTCGACGGTGAATTTTGAACAGAAAATAAAAAAACAATAATATACTCCGAATCGATTTCGAAACTAATCGAAATTGCAACCGAAATATAGAATTGTAAAAAAAATCAGAACAGAAATTGAAACTGCGGAAAAGAAGATAACGGAGCAAACAACTGAATTAATTATTAACTAACTGAAAAGAGTGCAGAAAATAACTAAGAACAAGAATAAATAAATTGCTAAATCTAATCAACAATCCTACGTATTCTGTTCGAAAATAAAAACAGTGCTGAATTTAAATCTAAACTTGAAGAAAAGTGATGAGGTAAGAGATGATCTGAAGGTGCTGTATAATGTTGTATATATAGGCTTCAGCCCCTAAAATCAGTCCATCTTTTTAGCAATAGGACCGGTTCTATTGTTAGTATTTGCCAAGATAATTGTACTGACTGGGTCCATTCCTTGAATTGGTGAAGAGTCAAGTTGCCACGTCATTGCTTGAAATACTTTTATATGTGAATTGGTCCAAATTCATACGTAAGCTACTTTTGAATGTGTCCCATTTTGCTTCATATCATGGCTATGTATTATGCTACGTTTTAGGAGGAACTGGTCCTTTGCTTGAATTGGTGAAAGAGAACATATATACGTCCACATCATTGCTTGAATTGGTCCATATTCTCTTTGAATTGATGTTTGCTACCTTGAGAATATGCAGCCAATATTTACTAAATCAAAGTATGTGCATGCTTGCCACGTCATTGATTGAGGTTGGTCCCCACTTGCTTGAATTAATTAAATTTGTTCCTTGCTTTGAGTTTGAGCACGTGACTTGAGATATAAATATGATTTGTTTCCCATGTTGCTTGCACCCATATGCTGAAGTGAAAATGTGAACTAACTCATTTCGCATAAATTGAAGTGTGACATTGCTTTGATTTATTTGGTGCTCAAAATGTTGCCCTCATGCCGCTTGTCTTTTGAACCAAAGGACGCCACAACCGATTAATTTCAACGTTGCACCTCGGAATAACCACAACAAATATCCGTATAATACCGCTTTATTAAAATAAAAATATATGAAACAAACGGTTTAAAATGCAGAAAAATACGTTCATCAGATGCCTTGGTTAAATTCTTATGATCGTATTTGGGAAAATAGTTACCACTTTAGAGTTGTATTCTCTTCTACTATATGACAAGTGGTTGCTAGATCCATAAAAGAATGTAGTTCAGGTTTTCTTGTGGTATCCATAATAAGTGATGTTTAATAGCTTTTAGTATATACTTCGATTTCATCATACAGTATAGGACGTATTGGTTAAGTTCCAGTGATTACTGAAGGTGATAGTATTTGGCACTTTAGCGTTTACTCTCTTTTGGTGTGCAACAAGTGGCTGCTAGATCTCGAGGAAGTTTATTCCTGGATTTCTTTTCAAGTGTAACGATCTAAAATAAATCTGAAAGATTTTTCATGGCTGTTATCCATGAGATCATCTTGTAATTCTGTGATTCTCATCCTGTGTACTATTCCCGGTATCGGATCGGTACATGTGATACCAAATTGTTTGTTTTCTACGGTTCTATGTACGATCATTATGATTGTTTTGAGTAAGATCTCTTGGATTCATGATATTTGGATTCTGTGATTATTTTGTATTCGTGAAATAAATATATATTCTTAGGTATTATGTTCGTGAAATAAATATATATTCTTGTGTTAGTGAAATAAACATATATTCTTGTGTCTTATGTTCGTGAAATAAATATATATTCTTATGTCTCATGTTCATGAATAAATATATATTTTTGTGTCTTGTGATGGATGATAAATTAAGTTAATTCTTTTATTCTGTGTTTAGTGACTAGTTCGTTTCCATGACTTAAACTTCTAACCCTATGCTAAGTTAAATTAATTCCCTAACTCATTATATTTTAGGCATCTGTAATTACTTATATGTTGTTTATTCTTATGCTATGTTATGTTCTCATCCTATTGGATATTTAGGGAGAGTCTGACCCGGGTGTTATTTTGCTCGGGTCAGGCTAAGACTTTTCTGGTTACATGATAAGTTGACCTTTGGATGTTTGGGCTAGCAAGGAGATAAACACTTTTGACTTTGTAGTTTATCTCATGTAGGAAATTTGTGAATATGTTTATAAGATGTTCAATTGGGATTAGAGAATTATAAAACTTGTATAACAATCTATTTTAGCATTTCATTTTGTAAACACAAAATTTGTATATGTATAAGTTAAGATTTATTCCACCGCGATCTGTGACTATTATTTATATAATATATTGTTCTGATTCTGAGAAATAGGTGTGTCTATTACTTGGTATTAATATTGTACATGTCGAATTCAGTTTAGATATTAAGTAAAAAGGTATAAATGACGTGTCAGTGTTAGTATAAAGATATATTCACATTTGGTCGCCCTTAATAAGTCGTATTCTCCAGATTAGCAGATGACATTACTTATAATTTTCTTTGCTAATCTGGGCATCACGATTGGAGTCATTACATTAGGAGAGGTTCATGCTCAAGTCGGGGTTGGTAGTTCGTTTAAAATTCCATCGATCCCAAAGGAGAAAGAAGAAGAGTTTATTCAATGGGCGGGCAAGGCTCCATTGATTGAAGGGAAAGAGAAAGGAGAGATTATCGAGGGGATCCCTCTAATGCAGAAGAAATAGATTGAGATATTGACACCGAAGAGGGTGATGTCTATTTAGGTGTTGAGGCCTCAAAGTTGAGCCTCGAACATACTCTTACTCCTCCTTCGAAAGAACGTACTGAAGAGGCTCCTCCCATGAACGAACCTGTTCCTAGCCTTTTACCGAAAGGTGCCGATATTGACTTGGGAGATATGAGTGATATTTTTTGTAAATATGGGTGATTTGATGGAAAACTTCGCCTCAGAAGTGTTTCCTTCCCAGCATATTCAAATCATCCCTATAGGAATTGAGGCCCTGGCATTAGTCAGTGATAGATTTGGTTTGTGTATCCTACTGGATTCTTTCAGTTACATTACACACTTCACTAGGATCACATATTTTATATTACTGTTATTTTCTAAGTTGTTTTAGTCTGTCATATATCGCTTTCCTAAAGTCTTTTACATCATTTGCTACAGGAATCATGTCTCGTGCCTTTTACAGTGATCTTGATTGAGTGTTGGAGCCTCAACGTTCACAAAGAAACTATTCCAAGTACCACGCTTCCCGGGAGACTGATGAAGAAAGGAAGAAGAGGAAGGATGGGGAGGCGGAGGAGCATCGCGGTGATGAGAAAGACCAAGGCCCCGATAGAGGGAGTGGTCATGAGAAGAGGAAGAGCCTAATTGAGCTGGAAGATTTGTCAAAGAAGCTGAAAAAAGGCCAAGGGCAGGAACCCGTTTCAGAGCTTCTTACTTCTGCTAGAATAATCATTTCTTCTTCCGCTGTCTTGAGCTCCTCCACTCATGTTGCTACGACCGCCTCTCTTCTAGTTTTTTAGGCGTGCTCCTTACATTCTTCTTGCAAGTCCCCCACATCTACAAACAGCATTCCCCAACTTTTTCTTAAGGAGGGTTGTTTTCGATAAGTCTAATCTAAAATCCATCTATGCAGAGCCTTATGCACCCTATCTCCGCTCAATTCAGAGCGGTTTGGAGTAAGCCGAGGGGTGGGAAAAACTTTGCATGTAGCTTTCCACTATTAATCGAAACAATTAGCAAAAAAAATCTCTCATCTGAGTCCAAGAAAGATGAGTTCAAGAAACAGCTTGTGGATCGTGACGTGAAGACTGAGAGGCTGAAGAAGGAGAGGGATGATGCCCTCAAGAAAGAAAGTAAAACTGCCACTTTGTTTATGGAGCTAATGGAGTCCACTAACTGGACAACACTTAAGTTTGGAGAAGTGTCACATAGATGAGGTGGCTTTAAAAGAAAAACTCGGAATAAGTGAGACGATGGTTGTGATGGAGAAGAAAACCATTGCCAAACGAGCCGAAGAAGTTGCCTCTCTTCGTGAGTGAATTTTGAATTTGGATGCCGAGAAAAGTCAGCTGGCGGCGGAGAAGGCTAGCACGGATGCCAGCTTCTCAAAGCTTCAAAATACCATTGCATAGAAGATGAAAGGCTGGGATGCTACAATTTTGGGCTTCTATGTTAATTTTGTGCTGCATCAGGGAAGCCTCGGTTACTTTGGTCCGCCGTTCCCTCGCACGCTTGCTGTAGTCTGGGAAGAGGTTCTGGCCTGATTTGAAGATATGGAAGACTGCTATACCGAAGAAGAAATGGTTTGGGCATACTTGAATGAAGAATCCCATTGAGCTTTAGTGATAGGCCATAAAATCTTGAGACTGAAGAGGGAGCGAGAAGCCATTGATGTCGCGATCACCACTAGAGCTGCGGCTGAGCATTTTTCTTCAGGCCGGGGTGGGCCATCTATGCACTTTCATACAGGTGAGAGGATCATTTCCACTCCTCCCGCAATCATGCAACCAGCAAAGGAGGGTGATGACGAAGGTTTCGAAGTTGTGATGCACGAACAGACCCCCACAACAGGTAATTTAATTATCTCTCCCGTGCTTGAAGACTTTCAATTCACGCCTGATGAAATTTTCAAGATAACGGCCCTTTATTCTGACATTGTAGATCTACCATCTCATCCTATTGAGTTGCATCCTCATCATGATGTTGGATTTACTGCCATTCTAACCGCATCAACTGTCGTCTCTGCGTCCTCCTCGCAACCTGGTTCGCAATCCGAGCAAATTGTCATGCTACATGGCCTGAATGACTCCTCTGTATCTCAGGAGGAAGGCTTGGCGGCTACTAATACACAGGAGCAGGCAAGTTAGGTTATTCAACCAAACAAAGTAAAGGTCGAGCAGTCGACGACCAAGCAACAGATGATAGCAGTGAAAATGGAGGAGGTTGAAGAACAAAGGCGGTCTTCAAAGATTCTCACAAGCCTCGCAAACATAAAGGCAAAGGAAGGTCCACCAGTGGCCATGTTTCAGAGAGCGAGATTGCCCTAGGAGGGGACAAACCTAAGAAGTTGCTAATCGGAGGTGGGAAAGGCAACCGAGCAAGCGATGAGAAGAAGCCTTGATTTGCCTTTTGCTCCTTTTGTTTTTTGATTACCTTTTGTACAAGTGCATAGTCTGCACTTAGCATTTCATTTTGTTTCTGCTATAGTGGTGTTTGAATTTTCTCGTTCTTAGTGGCATTGTGTGGGCACGACCCCTACTGTTTGTTGTTGTACATCAAAAACAATATAAGTAAGAAAGCTATTGAAATTTTAATTGTAGCTTTATTTTGTCTACTTATCTATGTTTTGTGCACTTATTCTAGTTTTATTTAGCCCCGTAATTACTTCCAAATTTCTTTGTTTGGAGTAACAGGACTGTGAAGTATTTGCTACTTTGGTCGATTGTCGATGTGCCCCCTAGTTCATGGAACTGTTCACTCCGAACACTTGACAAATAACCATTTGATCTGTGTGATTCCTGGAATGTCTGTAACCGAGTCTATCTGTGGTTCCTATCTTCAAAAACTTATGATTTGAGCGTCACGATTCGAGAGATTTTGCCAGTCAACGGTCGGAATTTTTTGTCGATTCGTAGTTATATGACATTATTGGATTCATGTCCATTACTTCTAATAGTGGGAGTGGATTGATTCTTGTTAGTCCTGCAATAGACGAATTTCCCAAAATCATCGGGACAATACCGATACTTGGGAGTGTGCGCATCTTATGAAATGCCCAGTTTTTGGGATCGATATGACCTGTCGATCCAGAATGGTTTGAAATTTCTCGACATTACCAATATTTGGGCAGCATGAGGAGTTCATGTTTTGAAAGCAAGGTTCCACGACTCAAGAAGCAATGCGCGGCTTATGGAAGTACGTGGCATTGATTGGGGCCTTCCCAGTGTTGCCGGAGCAATAATGGTTCTTAGAAATCAAGGATCGAGTTCCGTCGATCCAACGGTTTGATTCGATCTGCTTTCATCGACCCGACGGGTAGATAGGGCGTACTTGAGTGTGGTTCCACTATCTCAAGCAGCGACTAGATGGTTTTGAGTCGATTCGACTCTGTCGACTTAGTAGGTTACTTTTGTGAATACCGTTTTATTGGTTCAGAAAGCAAAGAAATTTTATTAATAAAAGTTGGAAAAGTTTTGCTTATTTATGCCTCCGGTATTCCAGGATGGCTTATTTGCTGGAAATACGAAGTACATAAAATAGTTTTAGATAAAGTAACGATGCATTGATTTATTGTTCCACACTCGGGTAATTTGGATTCCATCAATGGTAGTTAGCTTGAATGTGTCATCCTTTAGCTTCTGACCGATCATATAGGGCCCTTTCCAATTTGGTCTGAATGTTCCTGGTATAGGGTTGACCCGTTTGAGGACAAGGTCACCCACTTTGAAAGTGCAGTTGCAGACTTTGGAATTGAAATATAGTGTGACCCTTTTTTAGTGAGGAGCAGTCCTTAACTCGTCTTCTTCCCTCTTCCAGTAAATTTGATCGAACGACTCGAGTAGGAGCTGCTCGTTTTGCCTTCGATTGATGTTTTGCCTTCGATGAGATAGGACTTCTAGCCTGACTGGTGTTTGCGCCAAAATTGGTCACAAACACCCAATTATCGATGAAAGCACCGACTCTCAAACATAGATCATACATAACAAGTATGCAGGGAATTAAAAATGGAGAACACTCAGAAAATTAAGAAAAAAGCAGCGAAGAACATAGAGTTTATAGTGGTTTGGCAATCCGGCCTACGTCCACTTTGTAGTTGATAACTTTGTCGATGTTTCCTTGCTGATTACAATTGATTATAGCAGATTACAATGGTGAATTTAGAGTACAACAGTAGCCTTGAAGTGCAAAAATGAATTCAGCAGAGTCTAGACATAGAAGAATCAAAAGCCCCTTTTCTGTAGACCCTGAGATGCTATTTATAGGCTTAGGATGCAAATATCTCGCTTAGCTCTCGGGAGATCTCTTCTGGCACGTGAGTGGGCCTACGCGATCGTTCCCAGGTGATTTCGACCCGATCCGTAATCGATACGAACGAATTTCGTATCGATCAAAATTTGATCCAATCGAGTCTAAATTTGGCATGAACATTCCTCAAGTTGTACGTAAGCTCCTGTGAAAATTTCATAGCATTTGGACTTGTAGATTGTGAGATATAATCGATGCAAGTTCGTGTTTTAGGTAGGCTATTTGGCTCGTACCGATCCTTTCATATCGCTCTGTTCGCATCGATTCGAGCACATGTCTGCATGATGACGTGGCACTGAATTCTTGGATCGATCCACTTTCGACGCCGAATTGACCGAGTCATTCCAAGGTTTTCGCCTCGTTTGTATCGATCTTAATCGTTCTGTTAGCATCGATCAATCGCATTGCCTTATCCATATCAATCGATTGTGTATCGATTGGTTGTGTTGTTCTGCTCGTATCGATCAATTGCATAACTTAATCGATACAAACTAGACACTCTCACTTTCGTTGATGGATACGAAGTAGACCGTCTTCGATGGATACGAACAAGACAATCTTCGATGGATACGAACAAGACAGCTGCATGGTGATGGACACGAATAGATAGATATGTGATGGATACGAAACCGACTGGTGCGAAGAGATGGGTTGTGGCCTGATCGATACGAAATGATGGGTACGAAAGAGCTGGTTTCCTTGACTTGTATAGATCATATCTTGAGCATACGAACTCGAATTGACCCAAAATTTGGAACATTGGCATTCATAGCTTTGTTTGTCATGTCTTGTCAATTGTACCTCGATCCGATCTCGTACAAAACCCATCGATATTCATAGTGAACCTATGTATAATCGACCTTCGGGACGAACTGTCTTTAATTTCCAACTAATTTCTTGGTGTCACGGCCTTGCCAAAAGGCGGGTTAACAACCGAGATCATTGCTTCTGAACCATATGCCAGGGTTAATGGAGAGTGCCCAGTTGTAGATTTATGTGTTGTCCTGTAAGCCCATAGTGAGAGTGAAAGTTCATTAACTCAATTTCCTTTAGCTTTATTTAGCCACTATTTGATGGTGGACTTGATGATCTTATTTACTACTTCCACTTGCCCATTTGCCTGTGGGTATGCAATAGTGGAAAAGCTTTTCTCGACTCAGAAGTGTTTGCAAAAGTCGTTGAACTCGGTGCTTTCAAACTTAGACCGTTGTTAGTGATGATATTTTTTTGCACTCCGACCTAAAAATGATGTTTTTAGTGACAAAATTAATAGCTTTCTTTGTGGTACTAGTGACCAATGATTCCGCTTAGGCCCATTTGGTGAAATAATCAACAATGACTATAGAATATTTGGCTCTTCCTTTAGCCATTGGTAATATGCCAATCGGATCAATTCCCCAAATAACGAATGGCCATGGGCTGACGATCTATGTCAGCTCTATCAAAATAGTTCTTTTGATCTTGCTGAATCTTTTGCATTGGTCGCACCTTCTGATGTAATCTGCTGCGTCGCGGTTTACTGTCCGCCAAAAATACCCATATTGGAGTACTTTCTTTGCGAGGGGTCTGCACCCCAGTGTGATCTCTACAATTGCCTTCATGAACTTCCCAAAGAATCCTTCAAACTTCATCGTTATTCACACACCTAAGCAAGGGGGTAGAAATCCCTTACGATAGAGTATCCCATTCTGTACTACAAATAGCGGTGCCTTTCGAAGGAGCTTTTTACATTGATTCATATCTACAAGGAGTGTTCCTTTGAGCAGGTAGTTCTTGATTGGAGTCATACACGGTTCCGGCTCTTCGGTTACCTCAAAGATCCAATCTATATCCATCTCGCTTATGCTTGGAGCAGTCATAGTTTCGACTAGGACCAGCCTCATGGACTGAGCTTCTTCGGAATTAGCCAATTTGGCTAGATAGTCTGTCTTTGTGTTTTATTCCCTTAGGATATGGGTTATGGTGTAATGTTCGAAGTCATTCATAAATTCCTTCACTTTAGATAGATATGGGGCGAGGTTCTCTCCCCGAGCTGAGTATTCATCTTTTACCTGGCAGACTACTAGCTGAGAGTTACTATAGATGTGTACGGACTCTATCCCGAATTCCTTCACAACTTTCAGCCCAGTTACTAACGCTTCATATTCTGCTTCGTTATTTGTTGTGGGAAATTCCAAGCGTAAGGAATAGAAAAGTGATCGACCTTCAGGAGTCTTGAGCGCCACTCCTGCCCCCGAGTAGGAGTTATTAGACGCACCATCGACGAACAACTTCCAACGTGTTTCCACTTTCAGATTCGTTTCTTCTTCGATATCTCGTATCGTAAACTAGGCAATGAAGTTTGCCATCACCTGCCCGTTCATTGTCCTTCGAGGATGGTAAGTAATTTTGTATTGACTCAATTCAATGTCCCATTTGATAAGCCGCCCAAAGGTTTCTGAGCAAAACAATACTTGCTTCAGGGGTTGATCTGTTAGTACTTTGATTGGGTGTGCCTAGAAGTATGGTCGTAACATTCTGGACTCGATCAAAGGCAATATGCTAATTTTTCCAATCTCGGATAGTTCTTCTCGGCTCCAGTGAACCATTTACTGACACAATATATGAGTCGCTGGATCTCAGCTTCTTCTTATACAAGCATGACACTTAAACCATGGGGAGAGACTACTAAGTACATGAACAAGTATTCTCCGTCTACTGACTTGGATACGATTGGTGGAGTTTCCACATGGCGCAGTAGCTCTTTGAATGAAGTTTGACAAGCTTGATCCCATTCGAAGTTCTTCTTTCCCTTCTTTAGTGCGTCAAAGAAAGGTATACACTTGTCGATTGCTTTTGAGATGAACCAGCTTAGTGGTGCAACTTTTCCATTCTAGCTTTGTAACTCCTTCTTGTTCCTTAGGGCTACACCTTCCCGCAAAGTGGCAATTTGTTTAGAATTTTCTTTGATGCCTCTGGCGCTTACAATGAATCCTGAGAACTTTGCAGAGGCTAATCCGAAGTGATACATAAGTGGATTGAGTCTCATTTCATATTTGCAGAGTATTTCAAACATCACTATGAGGTTGTCCAAGTGATTTGCAGCTATGGGAGATTTGATTAACATATCATCAACATAAACTTCCATTGTCTTTCCGGTCTGCTGTTTTTACATGGCGTTCAACAATCATTGGTAGGTTGCCCTAGCATACATTAAGCCGAATGGCATTAGTTTGTAGCGGTATAATCCCAGATCAGTGATGAAACTGGTATTTTCCTAGTTAGGTTCATGCATTATGATCTGGTTAGACCCCGAGTAAGAATCCATAAATGATAGCAATTCATGTCCAGTTGTCCCGTCCATAAGTTGGTCGATTTTAGGTGGAGGAAAGCGGTCCTTTGGGCAAGCTTTGTTTAGGTCCGAATAGTCGATACAGGTTCGCTATTTTCCATTGGACTTCTTGACTAAGACCGGATTGGATACCCATTCGAGATAAGTTGCATCGTGAATAAAACCATTCACCATTAGCTTATCCACTTCTTCTCTTAGCGCTTTGGATCGTTCGAGTCCTAGGCTACGTCTCTTCTGCTTCACTAGTGTATGCTTAGGATCAATATTAAGTGTGTGGCATGCAATCTCTAGCAAGACTATGCATATATCAGAATATGTCCAAGCGAATACATCCAGGATGTCATGAAGGAATATGATAAGTTCCGGTCGCATTTTGTTTCCAAAATGTGATCCAATCTTTGGGAACCGTGTAGGCTCATCCATATCGGCTGGGACAGACACTATCAATTCTGTCTATGCTGCCCATTCCTCCCCTAAACTCTTCTTTCTAAAATCCAAAGCCTTATCGAATCGGTTATGGTCCCTAAGTCAGGGCAGCTCTGTAGTTGCTATTCGGTAGGTTCACGAATGTAGAGAGTTCTCCCACCAGTCTTCTCCTTTTCTTTTCTTCTAGACTAGTGTAGTTCTATGATATAGCACACTTTGGCGCAATTTTGGTCTCATTTGATCACCCTTACTCCGTTCTCTATCGGAAATTTCAAGGTTAGACACCATTGAGCTAAAGCAATCCTAAAATTTGCCAAATTGGGACGACCGAAAAAAGCATTGTAGATAGACATTTTATCTATAACCACAAAGGTTTATACGAGGATGACTCTCTGGTCACCTTCTCCAAGTTCTACAGGTAAATCGATTGTTTCAACAGGCTTCTTAGGTTCACTGGTGAATGCTTGGATCTTTTTCGGCAAGTGGATATGTCTTTCATACTAATCTTCATCTGGTCGAACGTGTGCATGAAAAGGATATCCATAGAACTGCCACTGTCCACCAATACTGTCGGACCACCACTGGTCCGACTTCTACTATCACGACCATGGGGTCAAGTGTCAAAGCTTCTATTCCTCAGCATCTTGATTCTGGAACAATATGTCATCGTTCAGGGTCCTCTGCAGCTTGGTAGGAGTTTTGTCTTCGAGCACAAAACATGAATTTTTCGAAGCATGCATTAGTGAGCTCGCATATTGTTCCACTTCTCCCCTACTCTTCTGTGCATTATGAGGTCCTTTAGGTATTGTTCCGATAATAAGTCTCTGGTCGGTCCGTTAGGATCCCTCTTCGCCGGTTCTTGCTTGATTTGCTCAATCCCTAGGAGCTTAGGATGCTGTAGACTGGTCAGAATTTTGAGGATTCCTCACATACTACTGAAGCTTGTTTTCCCAAATCAGTTCTTCAATCAGGTTCTTAAAGTGATGGCACTCATTCATGTTATGACCATGTGTTTCATGGAAATGGCAGTACTTTCCGAAGTGCTTTTGTTGTTCAGTCGCTTCCTTTTTAGGCGGCTCCCTGTACTTCTTCGTCCTCTATGGCGCAAGGTAGATGTTCTCTGGGGTATTATTGAGCGGGGTGTAGTTTTTGGGCTTGAAGCCTTTAAGCCGCTTACGAATTCCGTTTCGCTTGTTGGAATTCTGATTCTTCCTTTTCGGATTCCCATCCTTTCCCACGTTTTCAGCGGTGATCCTGGAGGTATTTGCGTCTTGGTTTGCCGCCATACCATTCTGCCCAATTCTGATTGGTTGTAGGTTAGCAGGTCTTCCTTCTATCTCTTCTACTTCTTCCAATCTCTTCAACTTCTTCCAATCTCAAGTATTGGCTCATCTTACAATTAAATTCCTTCCTAGTGGTAGGTTCCATCATTTTGATCCATTTTCCAAATTCTATGTCGGGATGGATGGCACAGACCATAGTCATGAAGACCATATCTTCATTTGGATTACCTACTTCAATGACTACGATGTTAAACCGGCAGATGAAGGATTTCAAAGATTCATTTCTTCCCTGGAATAGGACTGATAAGGGCATCATGTCTTTTGATTGTGTCGTATGAAGTCTAATCTGATCGCAGGCCCTCGTTGCAGATTCAACGAAAGTGAGATGCATTTAGGTGGGAGCCTAGTGAACCACATGGAAGCGATTCCCTCTAGAAATATTTGAAAACATCTACACCAAAAAACATTCCCTCCGTCTATTACCAACTTTACTTATACAGCGATTTAGGTTCCCTAGTTCCATCATAGGATGGCATAGTTGGCATAGTGAACTTTTTAGGATATCGATCATTCATAATATCATCAGTGCAGGGAGTTTGGCTTAAAGCGGATCCCCATTCGCCATCTTCCCTATTCTTGCTTTCGTCCATTAAGCACTTGACCATATCTGTGATATACGCCTTAGATATCTAGTAATCCGTGTGTTGGTTGT
Organism: Allium cepa; assembly: GCA_030765085.1. Classification (NCBI taxonomy): domain Eukaryota; kingdom Viridiplantae; phylum Streptophyta; class Magnoliopsida; order Asparagales; family Amaryllidaceae; genus Allium; species Allium cepa. The sequence continues at coordinate 546,291,541 of CM060932.1, forward strand.
CAGTGACTGTGTAAGTGTTTGATTTTGCAAATGGTCTTGGTTAGTATGCTGAAGCCTACGCTCTCCTATCTTTGGGAGAGCCACTCCTCGGGGTTCCATTGGCTTGGGGTTGGTCGTATAGAGGCAGTTGGACCTCTTTGCCGATATTTAGTATGTTAATGTTCTCTTTCAACTCATCGTCATCAAGTTGTTCCCCATCTTCAGACTCAGAGAGATCCAATGTTATATCTTCCTACGGGTGTCGTCCCCAGATTCAAATTTATGGCGGGTTGCTTCACAGTTGGTGGAGTGCTTGCATTTCCTTCTGTGGTGATTCCTGCAGCTCCACCTACTACTCCCTTATGCTGTTGCTTTTTGTTTTTCCTGTTTAGGCCAGAAACGGAAGATTTATTTTATTGTATGAAGGCCACAGGTGCTAGCATGGTTCTTGGAGCAGGAAGTGATTGTAAGGTTAAGAGGGCATTCAATTTGTCCATAAGAGATTTTTGGCTGTTTGCTATCTTTTAATTAATTTCATCAACCATCTTATTTAATTCATCTCTAGTGACAACTTCATGCTAAATAAAAGATCACGGCACCAGATCTTTTGCGTTTGTGCCAGAATTTGGTCTGGTTAATGGGTTGTTGGTGCCATTGACTTCAACTTGAGAAGGATTGGTTTCCTCTCCAACTATTACAACTCGTATGGATCTTCCGAAATAAGTTCTCTTTCTTCCCGGTGCCATTGATTCTCGACTACTAATTTTCTAAGCAAAAGACTGGGGATCTGACTTCTGAATCTATATGATCCAAAGTAAATAACTAGATTTAAGGCTGAGTTCAATTCTTAGTGAAAGCATCAAAATTTTAACAAAAAAAATGGATGAACACCCTGAATTAGGTGTGAAAGCACCAGCTCTTTTAATCAAGGCAAATAAAATAGGTAAAACAATAGTAAATTGCAGAAAAAGTAAAGAGACGAGATTTTTTTATAGTGGTTCGATAGTTAACGAAGCCTACGTCCACTTTATAGCTTTTCTTTGATCAGCTGTTGTTATAAGAGAGTTTGAATTACAATATGGTTTCTCTTCTTCTGTTAGATCAAGCCATCATTGTTGGAAATAAAAGAACGATCTCAGTTGTCTCTTAATGGCTATTGTGTGGGAGAATAGGAGTGAAAAAGAATATAGAGCTTCAGTAGAGATCCAGTTAGGAACCTTTTTCTGATGGAGGTAGGATGGCATTTATAGGACTTAGGGAGCACTTGGGCCAGAACTATTGCACCAGAAGCCTATAGCCGAAAATAGGAAGCAATACAGAAAGTTTGGAGCAATTTTGAGCTAAGTATTTGGATCGATATTGATCCAATTGGATCGAATTGGTATCGATCCAAGTAGTTGTGCAATTTTGTACAACTTCCATCCAGTTGACTTTCTTACTTGATTGTGATACCCTTAGTGTAATTTCATAGCTTGTTGACTTATTTTGATCACGATTCATGTATGGATTTGACTGAATTATAGTCTAAACTATATAAGTCTTCACTACTTGAACTCGGATCCCTGGAAAACCATCAAACTTGGTAGATAGGCTTAGAAGAGATATAAGATCATGTTGCAAGTGGCTAGGAGAAACCATAAGCCAACTTTTTGGATCGGTACCGATCCAATTGGACCGGATCGGTACCGATCCAAAGGGTTGATGTATTTTTGGTTTAAACTTTTTTTGATCCTTTGTCTTGTCCTTTTAGGTCTTCCGATCAAGTTTGGAATCGTTCTGGCTTAACCTGAATGCTTTAACTCCTTTTGAATTCTGTTGGGTTAAAAAACCGGTTAACATCACCAATGACTAATCCTAGTTTTGGCTCCTAATTATCCTAAACGACATAACCAATGAGTGTATAACTAATTTTGCAAACAATATGGGCATGTGCATGTGTATTACCATAAAATATATATGAAAAATGATTCAACCGGATCCTTCTATATTAATGCATTTCTTTGAAAACATTTTTGAAATAATATGATGCAAACAACCTATATATAACGGTAATTCTATATATATGCAACTTTTATAAAAAATCTTTTTAATCAATACCCCCATACTCCTACGATTAGAAGTATGAAGCAACCAATTTTGCATCCACTTTCTACCATCCAAAAGTCTAACCCGTCGAAAAATTGCTTCCTAAACTTTACTTCTTTGTTGAAAAAAGGAATTTAGGTGGAGAATTTTACATTCCACAACTCTATAAATTTCTCATTCCCGTAGTAAACTGGAAATTTCCTCACTGTCTCGAATTTTGTTCAAATTTTCCATGCACAAAATGCATAAGAAGGCTTATTTTCAAGCTCTAAAACAAAACAGAGTCTAAAAATAGACTCGCGCATGTCGTCAACAAGATATGGAAATAGAAATTCTAAGGCAAAAACAGCTTTTCCCATGTTATCTCTTGCATTTATCGCATCATCGATCCTAATGCACCGCTAAATCCGCAAATTCTAACTCCATTTTCCTTCCCTACGCTTAACATATGACCATCAAAATCAAAGATTTTACAAAAACCTTTCCCACTATTCAAATTTGTAAGTCATGTGAAAAAATAAAATCCCAAAATATCCAGATGCACATTTTTCCTTGAAATAAAATTTCAAACAAAAACTCTAAAGATAATTTAAGAGTTGTAAAACTTCTTTCTCAAAAGAGAAACTTTTCAAATCAAGGGGGAAACTTTTCAAAATATTTTCCTTCTCAAATTTTTTGATAAATTAAACTAAAATTCTACATAGTCGAAAGTCGGCTATGTGCTAATGCATAAACCAATTTCTAAAATCCCTCAACTAACCAACCTTAACCCACAAAACTTGACATTTTACATAAATAAGAATGTCAACACAAATTATTCAAAAAAATAGCTTTTAAGGAACATAAGCAATGACCCATGATACCAAAACAACTTTACCATGTCCTTCGCTATAATTTTCCAACTATTCTAAATTTCCAGTCTTATATTGCATTTACTGTTAGCTAAATATCTTTATGGAATTCCTATATTTATACTACTTCTTCACTATGCATATACAGGAGTGATTTGCATATCCAGAAATAACACGGTAAATAAATAGTAACTCATAATGTTGTGTGTACCTTTTATAAGAGACAACTAACAGTTACAACCCAAACAACCTAAAAGAAAAGGATTAATGTTGGAAGGAAAAGGACAACAACACCATAAATATTAAAATAATGCCTACATATTATGAGATGCCTTACTTCATGGCTGGAGCTCGAACCATTGTTGCGACCCTTGAATGGTCGTAGTAAAGCGACTGGCACTGCTGGTGTTGTTGACGGCTTCAAGATTGCCATCATCTAGAGGAAGGATCTAATGATGGCAGAAAGAACCTTCTACTAAACTACCTCTCCATGAAGGTTCACCTGTATTACCTTAAGACAACGGTGGATAAGTGAAAATACGGAAAGTGACTCTATGGAGTGCTAATCTTTGATTAACAAACTGAATCAAAGGGGTGCGGGTCCAATTGATGGCGATGCCGCCAATAATAGCATAGGTGGTCTTCCACCGCATGGGATAAATCGAGTCGTCACTTCCCGCATTAGGGATGAAGTTGTATCGAATGATTCACATAATCAGACAGATAGTCGGATGTAGATTATCCATCTTCCAAACATCGACATCCCAAGAAAAGATCTGCTATAAAAATCATTGAGTCGGTCACTTCAAAATCATCCAAGTCTGTGTCCTTCGTGGAGGCCTCCAAAATCTCAGCGAGATCATCATTAACCAGCTCAATCAAGACACCCTTCACCTCAGAATGGATCAAACCGTTGCCTCCATCAAAATTTTGCGCCAATAGGACATCCGAAAGGCAAATGTAGCATGGGTAACATTCTCGCTCAAAGTTCTCGAAGCAGAGGATCGGTGTAAATCCTAATGCAGGGAATAGCTCTCCCAAACCAAATGCGGCGAAACCTTTTGCTCAATCCAATCTAGCCAAATGGTCTCTTGAGGGTTGAGACTATAATGGCATGAGGAAAAACTGGCAGTGCGAAAAGGTGTCTTGGGCTAAGAAGTGTTCGAAGGAAGGGAAATAAAGTTTAGATCTCGGGTGGTGGTGGGGTGAGATGTAATGTGCAAAACCAGCATGAAGGGGAGGCGAGGCTGCTGCATCTAGGAAAAACGGTGTCGCCTAGGGGAGGAACGGAAGAGAGAGCTGCTGCTTGGAGGAGGAGGAGGAGGAGTATGGATGGAGATTGGGATCGACAAATTGTGGATGGAGGAACAAAAGAATGAAACTGGTGGAATTCGGACGCAACTATTATTGTCCTATTCCAGGTTTAAGTCGTTCCAAAACTCGTTAACTGGTAGATCATGCTATGTTCACTACTTGGTGGCCAACCGTTAGACGAGCTTTGGGCGTTAGTCGAACCTAAACCTGAATAGGGTCGGATTAAATAATAATAATCCTTTCATGCCGTCCCTTTCAATTCGACACGATCCAAAAAATTCATGTCCTCATAACAATGGTGATAAAACCTACCGACTAGTCCCGAGCCATCTCCAGCAATTCACAGTGATCCCAACAAAACTGCTGCGGTGAACAACAGTTCTAAAAACCAAAAATATTCCAACTGCTATTTCCTGCTTACTTCACATGGAAATATTTCTTCCAATAATCGGTGGTTACGACAACACTTCAACTATAAACCCAAAAAGAATTAAATGCCATTCCTATTTTGTATGTACCTTAAAGAGATAAGATTTTAAAAACCTTGATTTTATAAACCAAAAAATCACTGAGAAAAATATATGCTCCTTTGTACTTGTTTCTTCGATAATTAAAATTTTAAAACTTTCCCAAAACAGAATTTCCAAAATAAATCCTAGGAAAAAGAAATCCTTCGAAAACACTTTTTTCAGAATATAAGGCATTCCAAAATACATTTTAAATTTCTCTAACAAGTTTTAGGCTAAGGAATTAACATTAGTATCCAAAAAGATCTGGTTTGCCATCAAAGAGATGACAAAACAATGCATCCTAGCAAAAACTTGCTTTCGGATAATTACAACATACAGACTCTAATTTCCCGCCCATCTGGAATATATATGTATTTCCGATTGAAACACATCATCAAAATCCAAAATCACAAGGTAGTTAGAATCACAATCATAAGTCGAACACCTCTAGTCTTTGGGATTTTGTCATACGTTGTACTCAAGCTCTTCGTCATTAGTGCCTTATGCATTGCCAGCACTCCTTGGGTTACCTCAGAGTCGGCGTGAAAATCTTAACTCTAATATATTTTCAATCCATAGTTTCTTTGTCCATTCCAATCCATAGTTTCTTTGTCCATTCCTTCAGAATGGAACTAAAACTATTTTTATAGTCGGAATTCTTAGAATCTAGAGTAAAAATACAATAATACTAGATAGGAAAGTACGAATACATTATCTTAATTTATCCTAATTTCTCTGATATACTATCCTGGCTCTAATACCAAATGTAACAACCAAAGGTCACCTCTTAAAGGGTGTGGCTACAAATGGTAACCACATACTTTCTTGTTTTACGGCCAACCACTCAACTATAAACCAACCTATATTATCGGGACGTGTAGGGGAAAGTGATAAAGATTTGACAACGTTCATAATGCGAGAACCCCCTATCATGTAAGCATAAGCATGCCAACAAGATTTGGTGAACCCTACCCAAGATATCCATCATCATCCTTAACTATAAATATAGAATCTCATTAGGTTACTTCTTTCGGTATGGAGGCAGGCCCTAAGGTAGCCACATAATACCTCAATACTGAAGTAAACCTTTAGAGACTTCCTTATTTATTTGGAATCTCACTATGTTACTTAATACTTCCTTTTAGGAGAGAGACAGACCCTACAGCCACTTAACACCTCAAACTAGAAGCGAACCCCTATGGAGATATCCCTCATTGCTCCTAATTTCAAACTTGGACTATTTAGTACTTTTTAATTAGGAATGAGGCGGGACCTCAAACTACCCTTAATACCTTGACCCTAAAGAAGGTCCTATCTTTTGCAAAGTAACAGGTCCTAGGATTAGTAATATCTCATATCAATAGAAAGTGCACACAACTACTAGTAGCCTCAAAATAAAGGGGAGTCTTCCGTCGAGTGACATTACTAACCTCGCATCACTAACCTACTAATTCCAATTAACTATCCTAAGTGTTTTCTTATGCTATTTTAGGTTGACATTGGACTTAGCTTACTAATTCCCTTTTTATTTAAGGAAATAAGATTTACTTTCAGTACTTATCTACCCATAAATCCTCTTTTTAATACAATAAATGTCAATTTGTCCATAAAATCCTAATGGACATTTCCTAAAACATTTATGTATGATTACTAATTCCGAATTATAACCATTTTATATCTATTCTACTTTTATCAGCCTATTTTTATCCATTTGTCCCTATTAATTGTAACTCCCAAAATCATTTCATTAATTGCCTGTTTATTGGAGTTACGGCCTTTAATTCCCATACCACCCAGTTGTGACTCATAATCTAATCCTATCATTATTTCTCACTAATTGCCCATACAATATTTTATTTCCTGTTAATTATTGGCAATGCCTAATTTATTGGACACCAATAGGAAGGACTATATTTTCAAATTCTACATATTCACTTCCCTAAATATAATAATAATTAATGAACATTACGCATAAATAACGCGCGAATAAATGATGTTCTTCTTTATAAATGCAATAAATACGTATAAACTACTTAACAAAACCACTTATTCCAATCCGAATATTATCTAGTCATAAATATGTAACTAGAATATGCTTACCGTATTTAATTCGCTGGAATTAAATTTCTTAGGAAGATTTTCCACTATGTTTCCATTGGTTTAACACAAAAAAGGAAAGATTGACTCCGTTTGAAATTACAAGGAATTGATAATTTCTTTTTAATTGGAATACATTTTGTATACTATGAAGAATAAATATGTACTTTACACATAACTTACCTTTTATTTGTGGTATTATTTGTTAAATCAAACATCGCCTTTTTGAATCAAAAGTGGAAAAAGGAAACAAATATATAAAAATCAAATGGATGTTCTTCCCACAAATTAAATAATTGAAAATCTTCAACTTAGCATAATTGGGGCAATAATCCGAAAATCCTTTTTTACACCAAAGTACAGATCTGGAATAAAAATATAGAACATTCAAATTCTAAAGCCTTTAGGATTGATTTCCCAATCTAGGTGTAGACATGTTCTTAAGACAGATCTAAGATAAAAACATGTAGGCAATAGTTTTCTACGGTAACTTAAGCCTATATTTCACAAATAAAATATATTTAAGCATTAAAATCAAACAAATGCCAATGGAATATATTTAAAATCATAAACAATTTATAAAATTTCTCACTCACTATTTAAAAGTGATCCAAATCTCCAGATCTGAAGTAGAACCTTAAATTTATCTCCAAATTCTTTTTAATCTAAGAGATATAACAAAAGGGAATATACATATATTAGAATTACATATTTGAGAAGAGATTTGGGATTAGGAGAAAAAATAGATGCAAATATATAAGTGTAGATAAATTAATTCAAACACGCGTATAGTTGATTCTCTTCTCCTTTTTTATAGACTTTTATTCTTCTCCATTTTTATGAATATAGATATAAATATCTCATTTTTATAATTTAGAAAGAAAGTGGAGAAAAAAAGGGCAAAGCTTCGCCATTGTCTACAAAAAATTATGAGAAGAGAAGGAAGGGTTAGGCCTGAATTTATAAACCCAAGAATCAACCTCAACCGTTAGATCTAATATGTTAAAGTCGTGTCATTGGGCCTAGGCTAACCCTAGCCACTATACATGAAGTTGTCGACCGCTCCGGGTCGCCCATTCTAATATATAGGTCGACCTATGGACCTTAGATAATTAATTTTTAAATGTTAATTTATCTAATCAAATTATTTGCATTTTGAATTCGGCTTTCATCCGTAACTTCTTCGTTTGATCGCAAAAATTCAAATATTAAAGTTGCTTAGAATTTCACCATGAATGCAATAATGCAAGTTTCATGGTCAAATTTCATCGTTTGCACACAAAAATTTAGAGCCTAATTAATTAACTAACTAATTAAATAACTAATGCCAAATTACGAGTTGTTACATTCTTTCCCCCTTAAGAAGAATTTAATCCTCGAAATTTCACCAATGACTAAGTCATGGTTTTGGCTCTTAATTATCCTAAACTACACAACCAATGAGTGTACAACCAATTTTGCAACCAGCGTACGCATGTGCATAGTGTATTACTGTATCATCACATAGAAAATACGAATGAAGAACGATTCTAAATCAGATCCTCCTATATGAATGCATTTCTTTGAAAAAATTGGAAAAATATGATGCAAACAACCTATATATAGTGGTAGTTCTATATAAATGTAACTTTTGACAAAAATCTTTCGAACCAAAAGCTCCATACTCTTACGAATAGAAGTATGAAGCAACCAATATAGCATCCACTTCCTACCATCCAAAAACCTAAAGCGTCAAAAAATCACAACCTAAACTTTACTGCTAGGTCAGAAAAAGGAATTTAGGTGAACGTTTAACATTCTTACCACTCTATAAATTTCTCATTCTCGTAGTACAGTGAAAATTTCCTCGTTGCTCTAGATTTACTCCAATTTTCCATGTATAAAATGCATAAGGAGGCTTATTTTCAAGCTCTAAAAAAGAATCGGGTCTAAAAATAGACTCGCCGTCGACAAGGTGTGGAAATAGAAATTCCAAGGTTAAAACGGTTTTTGCAACACCCCGCATTTTTATATAGTTAGAATTTAACGAACGACGATAAGTAATGAAAATAAATAATTTTGTAATTTTTAGAATATTGCTTCAGAACTTATATCATTGCGTCCGAGGCAATTTTTTAATCAGTTTTCATGTATAACTTGTCAAAATCTGAGCCAATATAAAAGGTTACGAATGAAATATATATAGACACATGTATATGGAGTGACCGGTAGGTCGACCCGATTAGCTCAACGGTCGACCGCGCGGTCGACCGCCAGGTCGAACTGCATAGCAATTTGGATGAAATTTCGTCCAGGTACACGCCAGTGACGTAAATTTTGGTTTTTGAGCAATCTAAGCCGTTCGTTCGTCAATCTGATGGCTTTAGACTGCCCTACGACGTGGTGGCTCCAAATTCAATCCAAGAATCTAATGATCTGAGATCCCCAAGCTCCCTTATAAATAGAATCCTAGGCCTAAATCTTTTCTCACAATTAGATTTTCTCCTAATGGGTTCTTGGCCTAAGGACGAACCCTAAATAGAAAATATTTCTTTGGCTCCTTGGCCAAAAGGCTGGACCCTAAAAAGAAAATATTTGTAGGGAGAAGATCTTCTAAACTAAAATATTATGCACCTTGGAGGGGGATCCAGAAGGACCATGGAGCCAGGTTGAGCACAAGCAAAACTAGGACGACATGTAAGTGGATTTAATTATATTCTTTTATGTTTATAATATGTTATCATTGAATTTTTGTTAGAAAATTATTCCAGTAATTAATTTTATTAATTAGTTATGCAGACCCTGTAGATTTATAAGAGAACTTATATTAGGCTTGACAGTTAGAAAAAGGCAGAAGCCTAAAAGTAAGAAATTTGTAGTTATTTACATCTAATTTAAAGTTATAATTTAACCTAAATACTAGTTTATTTTATTTCCTTTTTACGATAATAATATAGTTAGAAAGAGAATTTGCGATTAGGGATTAAAATGCTCGATTTTATGAAATTAGACGAAAAATAAAATAATTGCAATAAAGTTGGAAAAATGGAATTCTGCAATAAATTATGCTAAAATGGGAATAATAATCAAATAATTTTAGTTGGAAGTAAGTAATAGATTAATTGGTTGGTTTAGAAAATAGGATACATTTCTATAATTTACAATTTAAAAGGTAACGATGAACGTAACTGCGAAAAAGAAGAAAAAATTGCAACTAATGTAAAATAGAAAAACCACTTTTACACTAGCCCAAAATAATGAAAGAAGTACCTTACAGTTACGAATTACTGTTTATAGCCTTATTTGATATTAAAATATGGAAATGGATTAGTTTTCATAACCAACCAAATAAAATAAAGTTACTTCCTTGAATAAAAGAAAATAAGGTAAAGTATGAATTGAAACAAGTAAATTATTAGATAAGAATTTGAAGCTATAAACAATAATGAACCTAGATTTGCATTTACTGCGCAGACTATATAAAGACAGTTATTATGATAAGTGAATTATTTAATAAAAGAGAACTAAAAAGAATTCTATATCATAATAAAAGAAGACAGACTATAATAAAAGAGAAACACTTGTAATTATATATAGAATATAAAGGAAGATAAAAGTGACAATTACGAGAGAAATTATAATATGGGTTATAATTAAGAAAAAAAAGAACGGAAAGACTTATTTTGAGACTTAGAATTAATAAGCAATGATAGCAAAGATAATAGTAGAAGCTTATTTAAGTAATTATATTAAGTTAATAAGCAAATAGAGTGGAGATAATAGAAGATGCGTATTTGATAAACTTAAGACTTAAATTGAGTTAATAAGCAAAGAAATAGAAGTGGCAATACCAGTAGCATTTCCTATCAGATCTATGGTGGTCTCATAATAGCCAAAAGTAATATAAGGGCATGAACATGCTAACAAAGGTAAACTAGTAGCCAAAAAATAAAAAAAGTAAACTAAACGCAAATTAAAAGGTTAGACTTAGGGTCTAACAAAAAAGTGAGATGCGTTTGGAGCAGCCCAAAGGATGAAGAGCTTAATGAAGCAGTTCATCATAGATTTCAGCATAGAAAAAGCACGTCCAACTTAGTTATTTTTGGCTAGAAGGAAATATGATACTTCAACGGGACGTAAGGATACTCTAGGGTGGCCCTCTGGGTAGGCCTAACGAAGCTGCATCCCCGGAGGCAGGTCTATAGGTATTCCATCAAGAAAGTATGCCTTGACTGCATTCGCATTGTAGGCCTATTGAAGCAAACCTTTGTAGGCAGTCAGAAGGGCTTGATGTTCAGAGTAGGGTATTTGTATGTCCAGTACTTGCAAGTAAGTTTAAGGATAGTCGCATGCGAATATCAGCTAGTATTAAGACCAAGAACGAATTTGGGAAAGACTAGAGTTAAACCAATAGACCAATGATTCTTTCACTATCGAGACATTGGGTGAGGGGCACCGCCAATTGGATGTTAGATTGTTTGTAGTAGGGCATGGCAACTTAAGACTTTATTAGTCTTTCATTTATTTGAGGGGTGGCTGCATGTAGCCATAGCTATGATGAAAAAGAGACAGACCAACTAGAATATATGTATTGTAGGCCTAACGAAGCAGTCTTTTACAGATATAGAAAATCCCCGACTAAATTATGTATAAGGTAGACCTTGTTGGTGGGATTCAAAAGTAGAAAGAACGATTACGTAGTCCTCAATGTACACATTAGGTGGTACATTGTGGATGTCCAAGCACTGGCATAGACTAATGCGGACGTGATTTACATATTCATAGTAAGTAGTGGAGCATCTGTATTATAGGCTTTATGAAGCATTCCTTTAAAGATGTAGCTACGGAACGCTCGTGGAGCAAGACGATGGAGCATCTGTATTGTAGGCCTTACGAAATAGTCCTTTACAGATATAGTTACGGAACACTCTCGAAGCAAGATGATGGAGCACTTTTGGAGGAGCATACGGAAGGTACCATGGGTAGTACCTAGGATCAATTTGATCATTGGGCATATAGCTACATATATGTATATATTAGTCATTAGGTTTTAATCTACTATGGAGTAGATGGGCACGGTTCACGAAGAGAGGAAAGAGTATTGTTACCTAATGAACCTAATATAAGAGTAAATGGAAATAAAACGATATATGTAGAATTAAGCCTAGGAGTATATAATTTATTCATTCACCAGAACTTTATTCCGACCCCCTCCTCATAACATCCTACATCTTAGGTAAGTGGCAGAGACTTCTCAGCTTTATGACACTTGCTTAGAAAGTGTTATCGTTTGGGTGAGTATTTACTTACTATTATATTTTAGTCAATCCTAATATGAGATAAATTATTGAGCTCTGTTATATCTTTTTTTGCCTATTTGCAGGATACCAGATACCCAACTCAGGCTTCAATGTGCTTGGTTTTTAGCATTTTTGCGAAAAATCCGGACCCATTGGAATTCGGGTTGTTGCATTTGGTATCAGAGCCTAAGTTTAGGATTACTAAGTAGATAGTGAGTGAACGTATTTGTATTTTGAATAAAATATAAATATATTATGTACTAAAATCCAAATAGTCCTTAACCATAGATTTCAACATATGGAAAGTTTTTAGAAGTATATTTGTGCATAGTTTGCTAGTTGGGTTTGTGATGACCTAAGTATGTAGAGCCCTATGTTATTGCCGATTTATAGCATATAAATAAACCATGTTTTGAGAGAAAATTTGTATCCATATGTTTTAGGAAGTAGGGAAGTTCCTTAAGGATAGCAAGGAGAGTGTTTTTATTTCGGGAAAAATAAGGGGTTTTAGTATGAAGAAAATCCACTTTATGTCTAACCCAATAAAATTGAACTTTTGAGTTCAAAAAGTTGAAAAATATAATTGTTAATATATTTGAGGAAGTAAACATTGGGTTTTTGAAATAAATAAGTGGTATGAAATTTAAATTGGTTTTTATATGATGTAAATTTTGTTAAAAGTGAAATTCTTTTTGAAGAATTATAGTGTATGTATAGCTCGCTAGTTTCTTTGTAGGTAAACAATGATTTTAAATATAAAAACCTGGAATGTGTTAAGTATCGAAAACTTAGGTTACAACATTTATTGTTATAATAAATAATTTCAGTAAAAATAAAGGAAGCATAGACTATGAAACTATTGTTATAGTAGGTTACTCCCAAAGTAAATGTTTTTACATAGCATATGAGATTTATTAATATTTATTTTAATTGAATCCATATATTAGTACTTTTGGGTTGTAGTAACGGTGTTTACGCAACATCTGTTATGACCCAAATGAGTTTTGAAGATAATATCTAAAGTGGTTTGTATGTATCCTTATTATTTAAATAAGCACATGAAAATATTTTCCAATTATAAAGAAGTTTTGAAAATGAGTTCTTTTGAAAAACAATGTATGATAAATTAATGAATTTAGTAGGAAATATCTTGTGGAAGTAAATATAGAGTAAACATACCTTAATCAATTGGAATGAAATGAAGAATGACATAATTTTCTATGAATCACAAATAAAGATGTTTTGTGCAAGCTATTAGGAATACGTGAAAGAGATGTACAAGGTATGGAAAGCACCATATTTTGTATAGCTTATTTCGATAAAATATAAAATAAATTCCTTATAATTTAACGTAAACATGAAATCCTCCTTTAAAGGATTCATTGACGGTTTTAGCATTAATGATTTCTTATAAGAGAAAGTAATTCCAATACATTAAGGTATAAAACCATTAAGTGTAGTGAGTTAGTAACTCCATCAAGGTTAAGTAATTTGAAGATTAGGAAAGTTTAGAGATTTTTGATAAAATAATTGTTCTTATTTACCGCAGTTTAGTAAATTTGAAAATCTATAAAAAAAGGAATATTTTGAAAACATGTGAGGACATTTTTTAAAGTCAATAAAAAAGAAAAATGTTTTAAAAACAAGCTAGATATATTTAAAAAAATATGGTTTGGTGGAAAAGTAAATAAGTTTTTGGGAAGGTAAAATTTAGAAGTTTTCATTTTTGAAGAAAAATTGAAAAATACCAAACCAAATCAAACTTTTAAATATGGAGTAGATAGGAATCATTTCCTAGTTGTAAAGGGAAAAGTATTAGGTTATAGCATTAATTACTCTTAGTAATAATAAAAGTTTCCCTAAGGTGTATAGGACACTGGTGAAAACCTAGAAATGTTGCTTCATGTGTGCAGACTATAGAAGAATAGTGAAATGTTACTATTAAGATGATAAGATACATGTGGTTGGGATAGGTAGACCTAAATTGGGAAAAAATGAAAGCTAAAGAGAGAATTTCTCTAAACTTAGTTGCCTTTTTAGATAGAGACTACATAGATTGAAATCATTATCCATTGCAATAAATGAGACTTAGTTATTCCTTTTTGAGCAGGGAATAAAAGAGATGAATAAATCATATTCATCATGATTAACACAACGTAAGTTGGTAAAAAGTAATAGACGGCAGAAGGAGCATATAAATTACTTGGATCCCTAGAGTATGACCTTCATGTGTCAAGGTGGACATGGTCCTAGACCTCCTAGGTCTGGATGATAGCTGCGTTTAGTTGCTATATTAAAAGAAGAGTAAAAGTGGATAAAAGGTAACTAAAAGAAAATAGTAAGATCTAATGAAAGCAACAGGAACATCAATAGAAATAAATGAGAATTGCAAAAGAAAAATACAACTTTTTCCATAAATTAAGCTTGGGAAGAAGTTTGAAAAGAAACATCTTTCTTATGTAAACCATGCTTGGGAAAGGAAATAAAGATTTTATAGGATAGAGACACAAGTTCCAAGTATGTAAGAGGCAAGAGTAAAACGGAGAAATGTGAAGTTTTTTCATTTTCTACCATCTTTCTGACATAAGAAATCGAGTTCGAAAAATTAGATTTTTCTGAAATTCGAATATTAAATAGTTGTTTGGTAGGATTTGGACGAAAAATTCGTTGAACTACACCCCTATTCAATAGGAGTGTGGGAAAAATTTAATGAAAAATGTTTTGAATTTTCAAAAGATTGCGTATATTTAGGATGTCTGCATCATATTTTAAAATAAAAATTTTAAAGAAGGAAAGCATTCATATAGGAGGTACCGCTTAGAAATTCATGTACATACATATATTTATACGAAATAACACTTCTGCACAAAAGAACGGATGGTTACAAAATTGGATGTACATAAAATGGTTGTAACTGAAGCAAGAGATTACATAAATTTTACCCTTATCAAATTTTAGGGACGAAATCTCCTAAGGGTGGGAGAATGGAATACCCTGCATTTTTTGTAGTTAGAATTTAACGAATGACGATAAGCAATGAAAATAAATAATTTTGGAATTTTCAGAATATGGCTTCGGAACTTGTACCATTGCATTCAGGGCGATTTTCTAATCAGCTTCCATATATAACTTGTCAAAATCCGAGCAGTAGAAGAAGTTACAGACGGAATATATACACACACACACATACACACACACACACGCACGCACAAATATATAAACACGTATATGGGCCGACTAGTAGGTCGACCAGATTAGCTCAACAGTAGACCGCGCGGTCGACCAGTGGCTTTGGGTGGTCGATCGTCCGGTCGACCCGCATAGCGACTGGACGAAGTTTCGTCCAGGTACCCGCCAGTGACATAAATTTTAGTTTTTGAGAAATCTGAGACGTACATTCTTCAATCTGATGGCTCCAGACTGCCCTGTGATGTGGTGGCTCGAGATTCAATCCAAGTATCCAACGGTCTGACATCCTTAAGCTCCCCTATAAATAGAACCTTAGGCCTAGCTCTTTTCTCACAATTAGATTTTCACCCGATGGATTCTTGGCCTAATGCCAAACCCTAAATAGAAAATATTTCTTTGAGCCTTGGCTAAAAGGCTGAACCCTAAAATGAAAATATTTCTAGGAAGAAGATCTTTTAAATTAAAATATTATGCACCTTGGAGAGGGATCCAGAAGGATCATGGAGCTAAGTCGAGCACGAACAAAGCTAAGGGCGACGGGTGAGTGGATTTAATTATATTCTTTTAGTTTATAATATGTTATCGTTGAATTCCTATTAGAAAATTTATTCCCGTATTAATTTTAGTAATTAATTCTATGAATTAGTTATGCAAACCTTGTAAATTTTATAAAAGAACTTATATTAGGCTTGATAGTTAGAAAAAGATGGAGGCCTAAAAGTATGAAGTTTGCAGTTGTTTACATCTATTAAAGTTATAATTTAGCCTAAATACAAGTTTCTTTTATTCCCTTTTCGCATGAATAATATAGTTAGAAAGAGAATTCATAATTAGGGATTAAAATACTAGACTTTATGAAATTAGATGTAAAATAAGAAAATTGGAATAAAGTTAGAAAAATGGAATTCTGAAATAAAGTATGCTAAAATACGAATAATAGTCTAATAATTTGATTTGGAAGTAAGTAATAGATTTATTGGTCGGTTTATAAAATATGATACATTTCTATAATTTAATACGTGACTGTGAACAGAAAAGAAAGAAAAAGGAAGCTAGTGTAAAATAGAGAAACCACTGTATTTTACACTAGTCCAAAATAATAAAAGAAATACCTTGAAGTTATGAATAATTGTCATAGCCTTATTTGATATTAAAATATAGAAAATGATTTCTAGTACAGTTTTCATAACCACCAAATAAAATAAAATTACTTCCTAGAATAAAAGAAAATAAAATAAAGTATTAAATGGAACAAATAAACTATTAGATAAGAATTTGAAACTGTAGACGATAATGAACCTAGATCTGAATTTACTGCGCAGACTATATAAAGATAGTTATTATGATAAGTGAATTACAGAATAAAACAGAATTAAAAAAAATTCTATATCATAATAAGAGAAGACAGATTAGAACCAAAGAGAAACACTTGTAATTATATATAGATTATAAAGGAAGATAAAAGTGACAATTACGAGTAAAATTATAACATGGGTTATGACTAAGAAAAAAAAGAACGGAAAGACTTATTTTGAGACTTAGAATAAATGAGAAATGATAGCAAAGAATATACTAGAAGCTTATTTAAGCAATTTATATTAAGTTAATAAGCAAATAGAGCAGAGATAATAGAAGATGTTTATTTAATAAACTTAAGACTTAAATTGAGTTAATAAGCAAAGCAATAGAAGTGGCAATACCAATAGCATTCCCTATTAGATAAATAGTGGTCTCACAATAGCTAGAAGTGAGATAAGGCAATAACATGCTAATTAGGGTAAACTAGTAGCCAACAAAATAAGAAAAGTAAACTAAACGCAAATTAAAAGGCTAGACTTAGGGTCTAATAAAAGAGTGAGATGCATTTAGAGCAGCCCAAAGGATGAAGAGTCTAACGAAGTAGTTCATCACAAATTTCAGCATAGGAGAAGCACGTCCAACTTAGTTATTTTGGGCTAGAAGGAAGTACAAGACTTCAACGAAATATGAGGATAGTCTAGGGTGGCCCTCTAGGTAGGCC
This sequence comes from Allium cepa, assembly GCA_030765085.1. Taxonomy (NCBI): domain Eukaryota; kingdom Viridiplantae; phylum Streptophyta; class Magnoliopsida; order Asparagales; family Amaryllidaceae; genus Allium; species Allium cepa. The sequence continues at coordinate 546,308,864 of CM060932.1, forward strand.
TAACAAAGCTGCATCCCCGGAGGCAGGTCTGTAGGTGTTCCATCAGTAGAGTATGCCTTGACTGCATTTGCATTTTTGACATAACAAAGCGAACCTTTGTAGGTAGTCGGAAGGGCTTGGTGTTCGGGGTAGGATATTCGTACGTCTAGTACTTGCAGGTAAGTTTAAGGATAGTCGCATGCGGATATCGGCCAGCATTAAGACCAAGAAAGAGTTCGGGAAAGACTAGAGTTAAACCAACATACACATGATTCTTTCACTTTTGAGACATTGGGTGAGGGACACCGCCAATTGGATGTTAGATTGTTTGTATTAGGGCACGACCACTTAACTCATTAGAAGTTTTTTGGTTAGTTGAGGGGTGGCTGCATGGGGCCATAGCCATGATAAAAAAAGAGACAAACCAACTAGAATATCTGTATTATTGGCCTAATGAAGCAGTCCTTTACAGATATAGAAAATACCTGACTGAATTTCGTACAAAGTAGACATTGTTGGCGGGATTCACATAGTAGACAGAACGATTACATAGTCCTCAACGTACGCTCTGGGTGTTACATTGCGGATGTCTGAGCACTGGCATAGACTAGTGCGGACGCGATTTACGTTTTCATAGTAAGTAGTGGAGCATCTGTATTGTTGGCCTTACGAAGCAGTTCTTTACAAATGTAGATACGGAACGCTCGTGGAGCAAGACGATGGAGCATCTGTATTGTAGACCTTATGAAGCAGTCCTTTCTCGATGTAGTTACGGAACACTCTCGAAGCAAGATGATGGAGCCCTTTTGGAGGAGGATACAGAAGGTACCATGGGTGGTACCTTGGACCAATATGGTCATTCGGCATATAGCTACATATATGTATATATTAGTTATTAGGTTTTAATCTACTATGTGTAGATGGGCACGGTTCACGAACAAAGGCGAGAGTATTGTAACCTAATGAACCTAATATGAGAGTAAATGGAAATAAAATGATATATATAGAATTAAGCCTAGGAGTATACAATTTATTCATTCACCAGAACTTTTATTCTGACCCCCTCCTCATAACCACCTATAGGTTAGATAGATGGCAGAGACTTCTCAGCTTTATGACACTTGCTTAGAAGTGTTATCATTTGGGTGAGTATTTACTTACTATTATATTTTAGTCATTCTCATATTGAGATAAATTATTGAGCTCTGATATATTTGTCTTTGCCTATTGTTATCCCACGTTTTGGCAAGGCCATGACACCAAGAGGTTTACTGGAAACCAAAGCAGTTCTCCTCGATTGCTAGTTATATACAGGTCAGTTATGGACGTCGGAATATTTTGTCTAACTTCGTATCGAGCTACAGTTGATATGGCACGACAAGCAAGCTTATGGAAGTCAACACTTCAAATTTCAAGTCAATTGGAGTTTATATGCTCAAGATATGATCGACGCAAGTCAAGAAATGCTCTTATTCGTATCCATTAGATCACCTTCTTCGTATCGCTTCTGCTTGTGTCCATCTCCTGGCAGGCCTCGTTCGCATACATACACTTCGTATCCATCGAACTCCATCAACTTCACATCGATCAACATCCATCCACTTCGTATCGATCGACATCCATCCACTTCGTATCGATCGACATCCATCCACTTCGTATCGATCGACATCCATCCACTTCGTATCGATCGACATCCATCCACTTCGTATCGATCGACATCCATCCACTTCGTATCCATCGACACCCATCCACTTCGTATCAATCGACAGCAACATGAGCGCCCATTTTATATCGGTCAAACTCCAAACAAGCTTTGTATCGATCAGTCATGGATCGATATGAAAGCAACACTTCCCATTGATACGAAATGGGACACGGGACATCGATACGAAGTGGACTGCAAGAGATCGATACAAAGTGTAATACATAAAATCAACATGAAGTGAGATACAGCCGATCGATGCGAACAAGGCAAGGGTGGGTTGATACGAACGATGCGTATACATCAAAAAGACTCGATCGATTCTGCATGAAAAATGGACCGATCCAAAAAGTTAGCGCCATGTCATCGGGCATGGAATGCAGAGCCATCAATGCAAAGCTATCGATTCGAACAACATCGATATGAATTCAGCAGCCATTGATCATAACTCACAATCTACAGGTCCAAATGCCACAAAATTTTCACAGGAGCTTACGCACAACCAAAAGAATGTTCATGCTCAATTTTGGCTCGATTGGATCAAATCTTGATCGATACGAAATTCGTTCATGCCAATCACGGACCGAGTACAGATGACATGGGATCAATCATGTGGGCCCGCCCACGTGAGAGAATGGTTCTTCCGAAATCTGAACGAGATATTTGCAGCCTACGCCTATAAATAGCAGCCTTGGACCTATGGTAAAAGGACTTTTTTGGCTCTTCTACTTTCAAACTCTGTCAGAATCATCACTACACTTCAATTGTGTTGTGGTAATCAGTTGTAACTCATTGTAACCAGCAAACAAAAATCAATAAAACTGCAACCCTTCAAAGTGGACGTAGGCTACAACGCCGAACCACTATAAATCGTGTGTTTCTACTACTTCTTTTTGAAATTTTGAGTGTTCTTCATATTTTTGTTCTCTACATACTTGCTATTTGTGATCTATGATTGTGAACGGGTGCTTTCATCTGCAACTAGGTGTTTGTGGTCAATTTTGGCATAAACATTTTAGTGCATTAACTGAGAATTGAACTCATGGATTCTAAAGCTCGGATTTCAAATTTGAAAGCTTGAAGACTTGGATTTGGAAAGCTAAAGGATCAGATCTAAAAGGAACCATGGTGAAACAATCAGGAAGAAGACGAAGAGCAGAGAGAAGCCAACATGAAGGAAGTCAAGAGGCTTCCTCAGGAGCGAATCAAGCCTCGGTCGTCATCACCCAAGACGAGATGGAGATGATGATGGAAGCTATGCAGGAGGGAATGCTGAAAAGGCAAGAAGAAATGATGCAAAACCCACTCTAGCAAATTTGACAAGCTAGAGTGCAGAATCAAGAGAACGCTACTACAAGAGGTGCCAGAGATAGGGATCAGGAGCATGGAAATACCAAGATCCAGAATTGAGTAGGATGGTCAGGAGCAGCCCATGAACTGGGGGCACTCCACAAGAGCATGTTGATACAACCTCAGACAGGATACCGCAGCTGTTCAACATGGCATTGATGGAGGAACGGATGCCCGTCCAGAAGAGCAGGTTCTAGGATTCCCTCGCGAACTCGGGGGGAAGATCGGAAGCAAATGGACAAGGATTACAGCTTGTCGATGGTGATAGATTGGCGGAGATGGTCAGACGAGCCATGAGAGGCGGACTGGTGAATAGAGACTTGGAAGATGTTAACAGGAGCCCCTTCGCTCCCGCAACTAGGCAGGCCAGGAATCCACCAGAATTCAAGCTATCGACATTGGATACATATAATGGAAGGACAGATCCAGCTGTTCATCTGACTAGAAACATGAGACATATGGAAGTACCGGGGGCATCGGAGGACGTCATGGCCTGGTATTTCCCGTTGTATCTGACAGACATAGCAGCATTATGTTTCAGGCTGTTGGAAAGCGGCTGCGTTAGAACATGGACCGAGCTGACCGAGAACTTCATGAGGCAGTTTCGAGTTCACATCTCGAGGCCCAAGAATGTGATGAGTCTAGCGGCACTGAAGCAGAAGACCGGAGAGTGTTTGAGGAACTTATTAACACGATTTAATGCAGCAACAGCATCGGTGGATCGTCCAGATCCATCCATGGTCTTAATGGCAGCTGTATCTGGTATAGTTGACGGAATAGAGCTCAAACATTCACTGACAAGGGATCCACCTATGGATCTAGGGCAGTTTTATCATGAGGCCGAAGGATTTCTACGATTAAAGGATGCAAATGTTGAAAGAGGGGAAGGAGAGGGACTTTATGTTTATGCAATCAAAGGCGGAGATCTACCTGAAAAGAATTCAGGCAAGGACAAAGGGAAACAAAAAGCCGAGGATAACGATAATGGGCCGAAGCAGCCACGAAAAGAACCGAGATTCACCTCTTATACGGAGTTGAATGAAACTTTGGAGCTGATCTACCAGGACACCAGGGGGCAGGTTCCTTATCGAAAGCCAATGAGAAGCGACCCGACCAATGGTGAAAGAAGATCAGGCAAGTATTGCTTATTCCATGAGCTAAATGTTCATAGTATGAATGGTTGCAGACATTTGAGGGATGAGATAGAAGGACATATCCGGAATGGTCTGCTATCGCAATATGTGAGAAGACGAGCAACAACGGTGGAATGAGAGCAACCACCACCTGTATCAAATGAAGGTGGCTCTGAATCGATGCGTCAACTTGTCATCAACTGATTAGAATAACGACGAATAAGTGGCAAATTCCACACCAATGCAATTGAGTCATTTACACATGTATAGGATTACGAGCGTTCCCCAGGCATGCTCTGATACGACTATCAATCGCATCAGTGTGGGTGTTTGCACTTTGACGTCTTTGTTTTGCTTTTGTTTTCTATTTCTCATGTTTGGACTTGATTTTGTTGGACATTTCTATTGAAAGACTTATTTTGAATGTAAATCTGCTATTTTTGATTCCATAACGGCTAAGCCACTTACACATGTACGGGATCACGAACGATCCTCGGGCATGCTCTGAGATGACGGTAAACTGACGTAACAAACAATTATGAAACTCATTCAAACGTGAAATCTGGCATTAACGATACTAAGTCCTCTGGGCACACACAATTCGCCTCAAACGGCACCCGACCGCGAACAGTCACAATTCGCCTCGAACTGCACCTGACCACGAATGGTCACAATTCGCCGCGAATGGCACCCAACCGCGAACGGTCACAATTCGCCTCAAACGGCACCCAACCGTGAACGGTCACAATTCGCCTCGAAAGGCACCACTCGACCGCGAACGGTCGCAACTCAATTCAAACGGCACCCGACCGTAAACGGTCACCATTCGCCGTGGACGGCACCTGATCTCAAACGGTCGCATACCACCGTGAACGACATATGATCTTGGACGATCTCCATTCATAGTCAGGTAAGACCATCAATCTCTTTACAGGTCATCAACAGGATATGAATATTCAGCTCATGGCACTACAAAACATACCTTCCTATCGCAAGGCATGTTTAGAGAGGCAAGTGTTATCCCACCTTTTGGCGTGGCCATGACACCAAGAGATTGACTGGAAACCGAAGACAGTTCTCCTTGATTGACCGTTATATAGAGGTCAGTTATGGACGTCGAAAAAAATTTCCAAGTCCGGATCGAGCTACAATTGATATGGAACGACAAGCAAACCTATGGAAGTCAACATTTCAAATTTCAAGTCAATCGGAGTTTATATGCTCAAGATATGATCGATGCAAGTCAAGCAATGCTCTTATTCATATCCATTAGATCACCTTCCTCGTATCGCTTCCATTCGTGTCCATCTCTTGGCAGGCCTCGTTCGCATCCATCCATTGCGTATCCATCGACATCAATCAACTTTGTATCGATCGACATCCATCCACTTCGTATTGATCGACATCCATCCACTTCGAATCAATCGACATCCATCCACTTCATATCGATCGACACCCATCCACATCGTATCGATCGACAGCAACATGAGAGCACATTTCGTATCGGTCAAACTTCAAACAAGCTTCATATCAATCAGCCACAGATCGATAAAAAAGCAACGCTTTCCATTGATACGAAATGGGACATGGGACATCGATACGAAGTGGACTACAAGAGATCGATATGAAGTGTAATACATAAAATCAACACGAAATGAGATACATCTGATCGATGCGAACAAGGCCATGGTGGGTCGATACGACCGAGGCGTATACATCGGAAAGACTCAATCGATTCTGCATAAAAATGGACCGATCCAAAAAATTAGCACCATATCATTAGGAATCACGTGCAGAGCCATCGATGCGAAGCTATCAATACGAATTCAGCAGCCATCGAGAAATCCAATCTTGCATCGATCATAACTCACAATCTAAAAGTCCAAATGCCACCAAATTTTCACAAGAGCTTACGTACAACCTAAAGAATGTTCATGCTCAATTTCTGCTTGATTTGATCAAATCTTGATTGATACGAAATTCATTCATGTCGATCACGGACCGAGTACAGATGACATGGGGTCGATCGTGTGGGCCCGCCCACGTGAGAGAATGGTTCTTCCAAGATCTGAGCGGGATATTTGCAGCCTAAGCCTTTAGATAGCAGCCTAGGACCCACGAAAAAGGGACTTTTTTGCTTTTCTACATCCTAACTCTGACGGAATCATCACTACACTTCAATTATTCTGTGGTAATCAATTGTAACTCATTGTAACCGGTGAATAAAAATCAATAAAGCTGTAGCCCTTCAAAGTGGATGTAGGCTACAATGCCAAACCACTGTAAATCGTGTGTTTCTACTGCTTCTCTTTGAGATTTTGAGTGTTCTTCATATTTATTTTCTTTGCATACTTGCTATATGTGATCTGTAATTATGAACGGGTGCTTTCATCTACAATTGGGTGTTTGTGGCCAATTTTTGCACAAACACCTATTTGCAAGATACCAGATACCCAACTCGGGCTTCAGTGGGCATGGTTTTTAGCATTTTCTCAAAAAATACGGACACACTGGAATTCGGGTTGTTACAGTTTTTCCCATGTTAGCGCTTACATTTATCGCATCATCAATCCTAATACACTACTAAATCCGCAAATTCTAACTCTATTTGCCTTTCTACGGTTAACAGGTGGCCTTCAAAATAAAAGATTTCATAAAAACCTTTCCTACTTTTCATATTTGTACATTATTCGAAAAAAATAAAATCCTAAAATATTTAGATGCACATTTTCCCTTGAAATAAAATTTTGAACAAAAACTCTAAAAATAATTTAAGAGTCGCAGAACTTTTGTTTAAAAGTGAAACTTTTCAAATCAAGGGAAAAAATTTCAAAATATTTTCCTTCTAAATTTTTTTGATAATTAAGCCACAATTCAGCGTAGTTGGAAGTCGGTTATCCGCTATACACATAAACCAAATTCTAAAATCCTATAATAGCCTTTACCTACAAAACTTGACATTTTACATAAAGAAAATGTCAACACATCTATTATTCAAAAAAAATCACTTTTAAGGAACATGAGCAATGACCTCGTATCGCTTCCATTCGTGTCCATCTCTTGGCAGGCCTCGTTCGCATCCATCCACTGCGTATCCATCGACATCCATCAACTTTGTATCGATCGACATCCATCCACTTCGTATTGATCGACATCCATCCACTTCGAATCAATCGACATCCATCCACTTCATATCGATCAACACCCATCCACTTCGTATCGATCGACAGCAACATGAGAGCACATTTCGTATCGGTCAAACTTCAAACAAGCTTCATATCAATCGGCCATAGATCGATACAAAAGCAACGCTTTCCATTGATACGAAATGGGGCACGGGACATCGATACGAAGTGGACTACAAGAGATCGATAAGAAGTGTAATACATAAAATCAACACGAAATGAGATACAGCTGATCGATGCGAACAAAGCCATGGTGGGTCAATACGACCGAGGCGTATACGTCAGAAAGACTCAATCGATTCTGCATAAAAATGGACCGATCCAAAAAATTAGCACCATATCATTAGGAATCACGTGCAGAGCCATCAATGCGAAGCTATCAATACGAATTCAGCAGCCATCGAGAAATCCAATCTTGCATCGATCATAACTCACAATCTAAAAGTCCAAATGCCACCAAATTTTCACAAGAGCTTACGTACAACCTAAAGAATGTTCATGCTCAATTTCTGCTCGATTTGATCAAATCTTGATTGATATGAAATTCGTTCATGTCGATCACGGACCGAGTATAGATGACATGGGGTCGATCGTGTGGACCCGCCCACGTGAGAGAATGGTTCTTCCAAGATCTGAGCGAGATATTTGCAGCCTAAGCCTATAGGTAGCAGCCTAGCACCCACGAAAAAGGGATTTTTTGGCTTTTCTACATCCTAACTCTGACGGAATCATCACTACACTTCAATTGTCCTGTGTTAATTAATTGTAACTCATTGTAACCGGTGAATAAAAATCAATAAAGTTGTAGCCCTTCAAAGTGGATGTAGGCTACAATGCCAAACCACTGTAAATCGTGTGTTTCTACTGCTTCTCTTTGAGATTTTGAGTGTTCTTCATATTTATGTTCTTTGCATACTTGCTATCTGTGATCTGTGATTATGAACGGGTGCTTTCATCTACAATTGGGTGTTTGTGGCCAATTTTTGCACAAACACCTATTTGCAAGATACCAGATACCCAACTCGGGCTTCAGTGGGCATGGTTTTTAGTATTTTCTCAAAAAATACGGACACGCTGGAATTTGGGTTGTTACAGTTTTTCCCATGTTAGCGCTTGCATTTATCGCATCATCAATCCTAATGCACTACTAAATCCGCAAATTCTAACTCTATTTGCCTTTCTACGGTTAACAGGTGGCCTTCAAAATAAAAGATTTCACAAAAACCTTTCCTACTTTTCATATTTGTACATTATTCAAAAAAAATAAAATCCCAAAATATTTAGATGCACATTTTCCCTTGAAATAAAATTTTGAACAAAAACTCTAAAAATAATTTAAGAGTCGCAGAACTTTTGTTTAAAAGTGAAACTTTTCAAATCAAGGGAAAAAATTTCACAATATTTTCCTTCTAAATTTTTTTGATAATTAAGCCACAATTCAGCGTAGTTGGAAGTCGGTTATCCGCTATACACATAAACCAAATTCTAAAATCCTATAATAGCCTTTACCTACAAAACTTGACATTTTACATAAAGAAAATGTCAAAACATCTATTATTCAAAAAAAAATCGCTTTTAAGGAACATGAGCAATGACCTCGCATCGCTAACCTACTAAGCCCAATTTGCTATCCTAAGTCTTTACTTGTACAATCTTAGGTTGACATTGGACTTAGCTTGCTGATTTTCTTTTATTTAAAGCAATAAGATTTAACTTAAGTAGTTATCTACCCATAAATCCCCATTTCAATGCTCATAAATATCAATTTGTCCATAAAATCCTAGCAGACATTTCCTAAGACATTTGTATATGACTACTAATTCTCAAATCGATCCATTTTTATCCATTTGTCTCTATTAATTGTAACCCGCAAATCATTTTCATTAGTTAACCATTTATTGGAGTTACAGCATTTAATTCTCATACTACCCAATTATAACCCCTAATCTAATCCTACCATTGCTTCCCATTAATTGCCAATTAAATGGGATTACAATATTTATTTCTTATTAACTATTGGTAATTCCTACATTAACAGGAATTACTATGTTTCCAAATTCTGCCTATTCGCTTCCCTAGGTATAATAATAACTAACGAACATTATGCATAAATAATGCACGAATAAGCACTATTCTTCTTTATTAACGCAATAAATATGTATAAACTACTTAATAAAACTATTTATTCCTATCCAAATATATTCTAGTCATAAATATGTAATGAGAATATGCTTTCCTTATTTAATTTGCTGGAATCAAATTCCTTAAGAAGATTTTCCGCTACGATTTATAATGGTTTAACACAAGAAGGAAAGATTGACTCCATTTGGAATTACAAGGAATGGATAATTTCTTCTTAATTGGAATAAATTGTGTAAACCATGGAGAATAAATATGTACTCGACACATCTCTTTCCATTTTGTTTATGGGTATTCTTTGTTAAATCAAATGTCATCTTTTTGAGCCAAAAGCGGAAAAAGTAAACGAATTTATAAAAACCAAATGGATATTCTTCCCACAAATTAAACAATGGAAAACCTAGAACTTAGCACAAATTTGGACAATAATCCAAAAACCATGTTTTACACCCAAGTACAAATCTGGGATAAAAATATACAACATTCAAAATCTAAAGCCTTTGGGACAAATTTTCAGATCTGGGGGTAAACATATTTCTAAGACAGGTCTAAGATAAGAATATGTAGGCACTAGTTTTCTACACTAACTTAAGCCTACAATTCACAAATAAAATAGATTTAGGCATAAAAATCAAACGTATGCCAATGGAATAGATTTAAAATCACAAAAATATACAATAATTTCTCACTCACCTTTTAAAAGTGATCCAAATCTTCAAATCCGAAGTAGAATCTTAAATTTATCTCCAAATCCTTTCTAATCTAAGAAATATATATAAAAAGGGAATATACATATATTAGAATTACAAATCTTCAGACCCTAATGCACCGCTAAATCTGCAAATTCGAACTCTATTTGCCTTCTTTACGCTTAATATGTGACCTTTAAAATCAAAGATTTACAAGAACTTTTTCCACTTTTCAAATTTATACGTCGTTTGAAAAAAATCCCAAAATATTGAGATACACATTTTCCCTTGAAATAAAATTTTGTACAAAAAATCTAAAAATAATTTTAGAGTCATAAAACTTTCTTTTTCGAAAGAGAAACTTTTCAAATCAAGGGGAAACTTTTCAAAATATTTTTCTTCTAAATTTTTTTGATAAACTAAGCCATAATTCAGCGTAGTCGGAAGTCGGTTATACGCTAAATGCATAAACCAAATTCAAAAATCCCACAACTAACCTTAACCCAAAAAAATTGACATTTTACATTAAAAAAAGGTCAAAATATCTATTATTCAAAAAGTTTAGCTTTTAAGGAACATAAGCAATGACCCGTCATACCAAAACATCTTTATCATGCTCCTCGCTAAAGTTTTCCAACCATTCTAAACTTTCAGTCTTATATTGCATTTATTGCTAGCTAAATGTTTTTATGGAATTCCCATATTTATACTACTTCTTTACTATGCATATATAGGAGCGGTTTGTATATCCAAAAACAATAAAATAGTAAATAAATAGGAACGCCTAATATCATGTGTACCTTTTACAAGAGATAACTAATAGTTACAACCCAGACAACCTAAAAGAAAAGAACAAATGCTGGAAGGAAAAGGACAACAACACTATAAATCCTAAAATATGCCTATAGACTACGAGAAGCCTTGCTCCGCGACTGGAGCTCGATCCATTGTTGCGACCCTTGAATGGTCGTAGCACGATGGATATACACTCAATCTCATGCAGCTGGCACTGCTGGTGTTGCTGATGGCTTTGGGATTGTCGTCGTCCAAAGGAAGGATCTAATGATGGCAGAAGGAACCTTCTACTAAACTGCCTCTCCATGGAGGTTCACCCATATTATGAAATGATGAGAGTGGATAGATGAAAATGCAGAAAGTGACTCTGTGGAGCGCTAATCTTTGATCCATAAATTGAATCAAAAGGGTGCAGATCTAATTGACAGTGATGCCGCTAATAACAGCATAGGTGGTCTTCTGCTCCATGGGATAAATCCAGTCATAATTTCCTACATTAGGGTTAACGTTATGTCGAATAATGCACATAATCAGATTGGCATTCGGATGTAGATTATCCATCTTCCAAACACTGACATCTTGAAAAAAGATCTACAGTAAAAATATTTGAGCCATTCACATCGAAATCATCCAAGTCTACGTCCTTCGCGAAGCCCTCTAAAATTTCAATGAGATCATCATTAGTTAGCTCAATCAAAACATCCTTCATCTCGTGACGAACCAAACCAATGCCTCCATCGAAATTTTGCGCCAACGAGATATCGAAAAAGGCGGATGCAGCATGAATAACATTCCCGCTAAAATTTCTTAAAGCAAAAGATCGGTCCAAATCTTACCGCGATGAAAAGCTCCTCCAGCCCAAAAGCGGCGAAACATTCTGCTCGATCTGCTCAAGACTAGTGGCCTCTTGAGGGTTGAGACTATAATGGTGCGAGGAAATACCAATAATGCAGAAAGGTGTCTTAGGCCAAGGAGTGGTTGGAGGAAGGGAAATAAAGTTTAGGTCCGGTGTGGTGGTGGAGCAAGATCTAACATGCAAAACCAACAAAAAAGGGAGGTGAGGTTGCTGCTTCCATGGAAAAACGGCATCGCCTAGGGGAGGAACGACAGAGAGTGGCTACTACTTGGAGGAGAAGGAGGATGGAGATTGGGTTTGGCAAATTGGAAAATTGAGGAAAAAGGAACGAAAGAATACAGCTGGGGGAATTCGGATGCGACTTTTATAGTCTCGTTTTATGCAGTTAAAGCGCTCGATGGATTCAGTGCGGTGGAGGTGCAAAAAGTCATAGCGGGGATACAATGAAGATATAGCAGGATATAGCGGATGACTCTAAAATAGCATATAGAACTTGTATTTAATGTTATTACAAATATATAAACTCTAATTAAACGAAAAATTAACATTCAATTGAATTATAATTAATACATAAATAATATTAAATAAAAACATGAGTGAATATATTATAAATAAACATAAAATTGTTATACAACATATTTGAATTTAGTAGAATATTAGAGTATTTTCATTTCTAAAATTATATTAAAAATTCAATCAAATATATTAATTTCATAATTTTTATAATGTATAATTATCATTTTTCAATTCATTTCTTTTAAAGAAGATATAGCGGAATATAGCGGGAACAACGCGATATAGCGGAAATAGTGAGACTTAAAGCGGAAAGGCTATATTTGGGGTTATATGAATAATCGTAGTGGTAGAAATCCGCTATGAGATATAGCAGGGTTATGGCGGAGTAATATCAGGGCACTAACTGCACAGGTCCCATTCCAGGTTCAAGTTATACCGAAACTTGTTAATTGGTGGACCACACTAGGTTTACCGCTCAGTGGTCAACCGCTAGACGGGCTTTGGGCGTTATTTGAATCTAAATAATAATAATGGTTTTGCACTGTATCCTTCGATTTGACACAATCCGAAAATTTTCTATCCTCGTAGCGGCGGTGTCAAGGCCTACTGCCTAGTCCCGAACCATGCTTTAGCTTCACAGTAGTCCTAAAAAACTGCTGAGACCAACAACAATTCCGAAAACCCAAAAATATTGCAGCTGCTATTTCCTGCCTACTTCGCACGGAAATATTTCTTCCAATAGCTGGTGGGTATAACAACACTTTAACTACAAACCCCAAAATAATTAAATGACGTTCCTATTTTGTTTGTACCTTAAAGAAAGAAGATTACAAAACCTTGATTTTATGAACTGAAAAATTACTGAGCTAAATATATGCTCTTTTATACTTGTTTCTTTGAAAATTAAAATTTCAGAACTTTCCTAAAACAAAATTTCCAAAATAAATCCTTGGAAAATGAAATCATTTGAAAATCCTTTTCCCAAACGCTAAGGCATTTCAAAAATATACATCTCTCATAGGTTCTAAACTAAGGAATTGACATTAATTATCCAAATAAAAATCCATTTACCATCAAAGAAATGATCATCGGTGCTTTACGCATCGCCAGCACTCTGTGGGGTACTTCGAAGTCCTTGTGAAAATATTAACTCCAAGGCATTTCCAATCCATAGTTACTTTGCCCATTCCTTCGGGGTGGAACTACAGCTACTTCCATAGTCGGAATTCAAAGAATCTAGTGTAAAAATATAATAGTACTAGAGAGGAAAGTATGTAAACGTTCTCTCATTTTATCCTAATTCCTCTGATCTAATAACTTGGCTTTGATACCAAACATATCAAACAAAATTCACCCCTTAAAAGGCATGGCTACAAATGGTAACCCTAGACTTCCTTGTTTTACGGCCATCCTCTCGATTATCATCCAACCCATATTGCCAGGATGTGTAGGGGGAGAGGTAAAGCTTCGCCACTGTTTACAATGCGATAACCCTTTAACATATAAGTGTAAGTGTGCCAATAAGGTCTGGTGACTGGAAAATCTATGAACCGTCTATAATACAATTTATACCGACTGGTTTCCATTTAATTGTTATGTCTGTTAAGGTTAGATATTCTAAACTAACCATGCATTGCATACACGATTACTTACCTACCTATTCCCAAGGTACAAAATACTGACTAAGCCTTATCAACCACCCAATGCTTCCATACTCATTTTCCACTTAATACTTCTAAATATGAAGCGGGTTTCTACTATCACCACATAATACTTTTAAAAGAGAAATAGGCAGACTCTGCCATTTAAGACCTCAATCGAGGTAGACTCTGTCATTTATGACCTATTTCCAAGGTGGACTTCTAGCATCGTCATTATTGATCTATTGCTCTTAGCTATAGAGACCTTTGAACCACTATCTATGGCCTTAAAATTTATAATTTATTATAGCCATACTACTGAAGTACCTTTAGCCAATAAAATCGTATCCATATAAGAGAAAGTACCCAAGCCACTTGAACCTTTAAAAGGAGTAGAGACTTCTAACCATTTATTACTTATATTCTAGGCAGGTCCTATATCAATACCTATCCCCAGGCAGACTCCTCTCTGGTACTATCATTATTAAGGTCTTAGCAATGTGAGAGACTGTACCCAAGCCACTTAGTAGTTCATTAACAAGGACTAGGTAAGCCTCTGGCCATTTAACACCTATTTATAGGTAGGTCTTTACCATTTAATACATAACCCCAAGTTGAACTCCTCGCCGGTACTATCTAGCAAACATTGCTTGAAAATCTCATTAGGCGACTTAATATTTCTTTTATAGAAAATAGGCGGACCCAACAATCACTTAATACCTCAACGTGAAGTGAACCCTTTCCAGGATATCCACCATCACCTTTTAATCGTAAATGTGGAATCTCGTTAGGTTACTTCTTTCGGTAGGGGAGCGGACCCTAATATAGCCACTTAATACCTCAACATTGAAGTAACCTTTTTAGAGACATCCTTATTCACTATGTTACTTAATACTTCCTTTTAGAAGAGTGGCAGACCCTACAGCCACTTAATCCCTTAAACCAAAAGTGAACCTTATGGAGATATCCCTCACCGCTCCTCATTCCAAATTTGAACCATTTAATACTTTTTAATTGGGAAAGAGGCGGGCCCTCAAATAAACCTTAATACCTCTGACCCTAAAGCAGGATCTATCTCTCGCAAATTCACGGGTCCTTGGATTAGTGATATCTCACATCAGTAGTAAGTGCACCCACTACTGGTAGCCTCAAAGTGAAGTCTTCTATCGAGTTACTATACAAACCTCATAATCTGTAGTAGAACCTTAAATTCATCTCCAAATCCTTTTTAATTGTAATGATCGGAAAATTTTAATGGTTTTAATCATATATTTAACTGGAAATTTTATGAAATTCTAAATCACAATATTTTGAAATGAAAATTTAATATTTGGAATACGTCTAGTTAAACATAGCAAATGGTAAATTTTCATATGATAATATGAAAGTTTGTTTTCTTGTGTAATTTTATTTCAATTTAAATCAGTTAATAATTGATGATAATAAAATATTTTCTATAGAAAATTTTTAAATCATCTTCTGAGTGAGACGTCATAATTCGTTTCTTAAAATTTTAACTTCTATTGGTTCGTTTATCTTATTTCTGGAAAATTAGTAGCATTTTCGGTACCAATTATCGACTTTTGATCGGATGACCGTACCACTAATATCTGTATACCATTATGATCATCTCGTTGTGCTGATCTTAACAGTATATTCACTTCTGTGTTTTGAAGTCTGCTTCACAGCGGAATCCATGAAAACGGCAACCGTATCGGTACGTTTCTAAAGCTTTTTGGTTTCTGGCGCCTTTCCATTATCCATGGTATTATCAACATCCACCTGGCTTTAAAAATTCCTAGATATTAATATCAACCTCTTGCCATTCCACCGATTGCCTCACTTGTTTTTGGTTCTCTGGTTTCAATATAGAATATAATAATAATAAAATGAGAATGCATTGGAATATTAATTCTATCTCCTTCGCTTCATAGGTGTGCCCACGCATCCACTTCCCCACATTCTTTCTCCCCTCCCACTTGCATCTGCATTACCGAAGCTTTGGCAATCATAACTGCCCATCGTCAAAGCCGACTCAGCAATCGGCCACCCATCACCTTGCCTACCGTGCTTCTCACCTCGCCATCCACCCCGAGCACAGCACGCGGCTGTAGCCGAGACTCACGGCTCTTCCTCTTCCCTTTATTTCATCTATAGGTAAACCAATTTTGATTCATATATAATTGTAGGCTGTTGAGCACATTATTATCTATAAGTTAAATGTATATGTTTTAGTTATAAAGTTTTATATATATTAGCTTATGATACTATGTTAATTATAGCAGCTATGTGTATATATATACACATGTCTATACTATATACTCGGTTGGTATATATATATACTTATATATATATATATAGGTTTGTACATATATTTGGTCTGTATTTATATTTATAGTTCTATGATATGTTAGAGTTTATGTATATACCGGTCATATATATATATATTAGTTTAGATAATTGATGTATTGATATAAGTTCTATGTTATATATATAAAGGCATATATACTATAAGATTTTATGTATGTGTGTGTGTGTATCAAGTTGTTTATATCTATTCTTATATTTAAAGTGTTGAACTAGCTTTTATATATATACAGTCCGTATAAATTCTGTATGTAAGTTTGACATATTGTTCTTTTTATACACGGTGTACATACTTATTTCGTTAGTTATATTTTATACAACATGACAGTTTTTTTTTGAAAATATGGCTTACCAATTTTGTACTGGTGGTTGTTTATATGGAGTATAAGTTATATATATTATAGTTTGGTCTGTTAGTTACTAGATGTTTTTGTTTTGACATATGTTTTGATATATATAATATTCTTTCAAATTTATAAATCTTGTCTGCATATATATGTTTGATTACGAGTTCGCAATTTTGGTCTAAAATATAGTATACTGATAGTATATATAAACTTACATACATAATAATATGTTGGATAGTATATGGACAAGCTTATGTACATTCGATGTCTGATTTTAAGTGTTATTATATAAACTTATATTTGATATGATGTATGGTATATAATTTACAATAAAGTAAGTTATACTTATATAAGCTGTGTCTATTTATATATATATATATATATATATATATATATATATATATATTAAATTTAAATTTGCATTGTGTTTGTATGAACTGTATGGGTATATATATAAGTAAGTTTGCATGCATTTAATGTTATCATATGTATTATAGTAAGAAGGTTTATGTGTATAGTGTGATGTCGATATTTTACTGTGAACAATATATAAGAATCTTGTATTTTATAAGTTTATATATTTATATATATGTTATGCAAGCTATAGTTATGTTATTCTAATGTACAAATATGGGCTGTAAAGATTTGAATATTATATGTATTAGTACTTTGATTTTTGAGAATATATATAGCAGTAAGATATGGGTTTTATATCATAGTAGATTTTAGTATAATAGTAATGGATTTTGCAATAAATTATATATATTTTGATTTTAAGAATATATATGCTAGTTATGTATATTTTATAATTTGTATATGTTCCTATACATTTGTTTATATATTGGTATATATATTGTTGATTCCAAAATATTTTACGTATGCAAGTTTATACATAAATATATATATATATATATATATATATATTAATTTTATATATAAGTAATAATATGGTCGAGTATGTATATGTAATTATTCCAACATATACGATGTATAAACATTATTTGACTTTAATTTAAACAATGATTTTATATTATTTTAATATTTGTCTTAAGGTAAAATATTGAAGAATAATATGTATAGTGCATATATTTGCTGTTTTTCTTAAACTGATTCTAATTATCTCATCGATTCCTATCTTTCGGCTTTGTCCGTCAAAAATTCGCATTCTGCTTTCTTTGCTTTGAGTTGTTGTCTGGATTGTTCGATGGTCTAGATCGTGATCCAATTCGTATCTTGTTGAGTCGTCAAATTCTTCTACCCTCGAAAGGTGAGCAATCACTTAGGATTACATTCTAATATTTATTAAATTTGATTTCAATTGAAACGAAAATTGAAATATGCTGCTATTAGTTATTTACATTGCTATATATATGCTATCTGTTCACCTGTGACACCTGACACCATTATCTGTTATTTATATTGATGATATATGCCTCTTATATTATTATCATATCTGTTATCACTCGGCAAGTTCCCTGTTAATATATAATCCACTATAGGTTGAAAGGATACATACCCGAACGATCTGTAGAACAGGAGAAAATCGTTATTGGATGAAATGATAAACCCAAGCGATTTTCATTTGAATTGAATTTGGGATTGCGGGTTGAAATGATATATACCCGTATATATTTAAATGTGGATTAATATGATAAATATCTGTATCACTTGACCATAAGATATAAAATTATATACAGACACCGTTGGTCAATGTATATATATTTTGAAATGATTTCCAAGGTTTTGAAATTGAATTTATTTTAGAATTATTCTCAAATAAGTCTGATTTGAAATTTATTAAATTTGGGATTTTAAAGATATGACTTTATAACTTGGTTTTTTTAATAAAAGTGATTTAAGTGAATATTTCAAATTTACATAAATTGAAAATAGTATATTTAATTTTATTCAAATTTGAAATTTGAAGTCTTATTTAAATTTTATTTGCATGATTAAGTAAATATTTCAAAATAAATAACGGTAAAGTGAATTATATTTACACACACACACACATATGAAATTTTCAGATCTAGTTTTGAAATTTTGAATATTTAAAGCTTTGAAAATATTGAAATTGAAATGGTTTATTTTGTGATTAAAATCTGTATTTGAAATCGATATAATTTGAAATAGTTTAATGAAAAACTGAAATAAATTGAAATTGATGATTTGAGAGTTGATTAAATTTAATTTTGGAATTCAAGTTGATTTGAATTGATTTGGGAAATTTAAGGAAGCTATTTTTACATATATAGTATTTTTAAATTATATTTAAAACCATTTATATATTTTACTTTATAAATTATTTTTATTGTGAATTATTTTTATTATAACTATTTTTAATATAAACTATTTTTAATATAAACCACTTTAACTTATAACTCTTTTTTATATAAACTATTTTACTTTATAAACTATTTTACTTTATAAACTATTTTATTTTATATACTATTTTAAACATCTAAAATGTTTAAGTGGTGGAAGTTAGGTTTTCAAAGTTATGAATTTTCAAAGTATTGTGTTTTGAAAGTGTTGTAATTTCAAGCGTTAGGTTTCGAAAGTGTTATAACTTTGAAAGTGCTATGGTTTTTGGAAAAGGATATATTTGAAATGAAAATGACATCGTATTTGGTTTTGAAATAGAAATGATATCATTTTGATATGATTTTGGAATGGAAATGATATTTTGGTTTTGAAGTATAAACTATTTTCAAATGACCGCGGTGTTATAATAACGTTTGGTTATTAAAGAGACCGGGATCGAAAGTTGTCTACTCTCTGCCAACTTCGAAAACCACTTTAACAACTGTGTACGCGGTGGAGATTCCAGAATGAAGTAGTATGGTAGCGACGATCCTATACGAGGTATATACGTGGACCCTACTCTCATGAGTTGGCATAAGGTGGCTAAAATAGGAGCAATCGACGGGCCAAGTGAGGTAGCTCTTCCGATCGGACACACTCCTTTGATACTATATTCTGAATTTATGATTGATTTGATGGCCACTTTTGATTTTTTTATTTGGAAGTGTGGATCGAGGTGGGAGGTAGTGGCTGCTATGCGTTACCACTAGCCCAGAAGTGTAATTGGTATATCTACCCTGGCATTGCCTAGTTGTGTCGTGTCACCTACCCTAGCGCCTTATACGAGTTTGATTTGTGTCCTTCCTATGGAGTATCCTCTGGTAGCCTCTCGATCTGGAGGTACTATGGTACTGTATAGACTATTGGCACTATAACATGTGTTAAGGGTGATATGGGTAATGCCTTAACGCTATTTTTAAATAGTTTACTTTGCTATAGACATTATTATAATAGCATGTATTACTACATAGTAGATAGTTTAACGGATCCTTAAAGGATGGTTATCCCAAACATCCCTTAAGTAACTTGTATTTCTGTTGTTATTTCACTTGAGTTGGATTTATTGATATAAGAATGTTAATCCTGACTCGAGTGTTTTGTGTTTTGCGTTAAGCTCGGGTCAGACTGAGTGTACTAGTATCCGAGACTCACCTTTGGAGTTGAAGCTTCGCTTAGAGATCCATCTATCGATTCTGCTTTTAGTTATTCTGTTGATTCCAGTGATGTACTCAGTTTTGTATTGGGCTATTATATTGAGACATCTATGTTCGACCTCTGTTGTATCCTATTTAACTCTGTTATATATATAGTAGCTTCATGAACTACTATTCTTTTGTTTCCGCTGCATTATTGTATATTACTCTATGTCTGTGATTTTGTAATTTATTTATTTACCGCATATGCTGAGCTTTGCCAAATATAAATTAACAATCTGGTATTTTGAGCAATTCAAATCTGGCATGTGTGTCTGCCTATGCACTTGGAGGATGCAGCATGATAGGGGTTCTCGCATTTGGTTTGGTAGCAAGCGGATGACTCTTACTCCTACATGTCCCTACGGGGGTTGGTGTAGTCGAGAGGCTAGCCGTAAAGGCAGAACACAGATACCAATGTAAGATATGGTGGGCGTTACCCCACAAGCAGGTGGTCCCTTACATGTGGTATCAAAGCTTTGATTTTTGGCAAAACTCAATATATAGAGTAATTTTAATTACAGAATCACCTTTGTTCGAGCTTGAATCTCTTCCTCTTTGACTTGATTTCCTTTGAATTTTTGAAACGTTCCCATCGGTTCCAAAATCCATTCATGTCTCTCCCTATTCGTGTTTCCTTAATTGTGGAGCATCCCATAACTCCACTATATGATTTGTAAAGGGGTGAACTCCTTTTGCAATAGACGTTGATTCACAAGAGATTTCTATATCCACGGTTTAGATGCTGTAATCTCTTGTTATGCCCGAATTCCATTCTCCTATGATCGGATGCTGATTTGCTTCAAAACTCTGCATTGATCGTATTCTTGAAGTCATGGTTGACCCGGTTAAGGTTTTCCGTGATTTATGTAAGTCTATCCATCCTTCTATTTTGTAGTTGACTATCTTATCTCCATTTCGAGCCAATCTCTTCTAGTTAGAATTCTCTTTGATTAGAGTTCCTCTAAATTTGAGTCTCTATCCTTGTTTTGAAATCCATTTTCCTTGAATCATCGAGTGAGGGAGTGTATTTGTAATTAATATAAAATTATTTTATATATTATGTTGTTTGAGTTGTTGATGTTGATTTGGGATTTCAATCGATTCATCTGATCAACGCTATCGATAGAAATTCAAAACACTTTTACAAAGCAAACTAACACAATATTATTTTTAAATTTGGTAATTGGAATAATTTTATATGATTATATTATATATAAATATAAATTTTTCTGGAATTAAAATTTAATTGAATTAGTTTTGATTTTCGTTTATTATTCTGTAAATAATTGACTATTGTCACAAGATAAATAAATGGAATTAAAAATATGGTTTAGAAACTGTTTTTGAAATTTAATTGAACTTAAATTATAAATTTGAGAATTTAATCTTCGATGATTTCAAACCTTGGTTTTTAAAGTTTTAAAATGTATATTATTTAAAGTATTTTCGAATAGAAATGGTTTTCGAAGAAATTTTTGAATGTTTAAATCAGTGCTCTCCTTTTTTGGTCGCTGGAAAATATTTTCAGTGATGGCGCCGCATCATCGACATTCATTTTCGAGTTTCAGAATGGAGAGACCATTCTGTAACTTTGCTACACAGTTGTTTTGAAAAATAAATTGTTTTGAATTTCTAAAGTATGACTTAATATAAAATATATATTATATATTGGTATTTGATTATAGATTAGATTTGATATATATATATATTTCTCTAAATGGCTTGAAGTTTATCAGAAATTTAATTCTTAAATTTATGTTAAAGGTAATTTTAAAATGAAGCCAAAACTAGAATAAATATTTAAACTTGAAATAATTGAATCGGAAAATTTTTACTTGTAAACTACTCAATTGCGTTCTAATATACTTACCTTAATCATTCAAAAGTTGAATATGTAATTGAGTAATTTGCAATGTAAAATGATGTTAAAATGAATCTAAATAAAACTTAAGTGTCTATAATAAATGTTATACATTAAATTTTAATTGTAAAGTGTTAATAGAGATAAATAGAATAATAAGTTGACCGAATAGTAAATGAGACAAATTAAATAAATTCCTGATTAAAGGAAACCTTTTTGTATCAAATATTTATAAATTGAAATTTAATCAACTTAATGAAATACCTGAAATTTAAAAATCAATTATTTAATATTAATTAATTTAAACTGAAATTTATATGGCTTTAAATTAATTATTTTATTTTATTTTTCAATCTATTTTCTTCTAGTTGTTTTATTCTTCTACCTTTGAAAAGTTTTGAAGGGGGGTGTCTAATGACCCGAAAATTTTAATGGTTTTAATAATATATTTAACTGGAAATTTTTTGAAATTTTAAATCATAATATTTTGAAATGAAAATTTAATATTTGGAATACGTCTAGTTAAACATAGCAAATGGTATATTTTCATCTGATAATATGAAAGTTTATTTTCTTGTGTAATTTTATTTCAATTCAAATCAGTTAATAATTTATGATAATAAAATGTTTTCCAAACCTGAATATTTTTCTATAGAAATTTTTTAAGTCATCTTCTGAGTGAGTCATCATAATTCGTTTCTCCAAATTTGAATCGTTGTTGTTTCGTTTGTCTTATTTCTGGCAAATTAGTAGCATTTTCGATACCGATTATTGATTTTTGATCGGATGATCGTACCACTGATATCTGTATACCGTTCTGATCGTCTCGTCATGCTGATCTCTATGGTATATTCACTTCTATGTTTTGAAGTCTGTTTCACAGCGGTATCCGTTAAAACGGCAACCGTATCAGTATGTTTCTAAAGCCTTTTGGTTTATGACGCCTTTCCATTATCCATAGTATTATCAACAGCCACCTGCCTTTGAAAATTCCCAGATATTAATATCAACTTCTTGCCATTCCACCGGTTGCCTCACTTGTTTTTGGTTCTCTGGTTTCAATATAGAATATACTAATAAAAAAATGAGAATGCATTTGAATATTCTTTCTATCTCCTTCCCTTCATAGCTACGCCCACGCGTCCACTTCCCCACATTCTTTCTCCCCTCCTACTTGCATCTACATCACCGAAGCTTTGGCAGTCGAAACCGCCCATCGCCGAAGCCGACTCAGCCATCGGCCACCCATCACTTGCCTACTGTGCTTCTCACCTCACCATCCACCCGAGCACAGCACACGACTGTAGCCGAGACTCACGGCTCTTCCTCTTCCTTTTATTTTATCTACAGGTAACCAATTTTGATTCATATACAATTGTAGGCTATTGAGCATGTTATTATGTATAAGTTAAATATATATGTTTTAGTTATAAAGTTTTATATATATTAGCTTATAATAGTATGTTAATTATAGCAGCTATGTATATATATACATGTCTATACAATATACTCGGTTGGTATATATAGATACTTATATATAAGTAGGTTTGTATATATATTTGGTCTGTATTTTAATTTATAGTTCTATGATCTGTTAGAGTTTATGTATATACCAGTTATATATATATATATATATATATATATATATATATTAGTTTAGATAATTGATGTAAGTTGCGTGTTATATATATAAAGGCATATATACTATAAGATTTGTTATATATATATATATATATATCAAGTTGTTTATATCTATTCTTATATTTAAAGTAGTTGAACTAGCTTATATGTTGGGGATGCGGATTAAGGATCTTAAGGCAGAAATAACACTAGAGGGGGGGTGAATAGTGTTTTAAAGAATATATGAACTATATGACTAAATTAAAACTTTTAGCACAAATCTAAACAGAATTCTAACACAGAATGATCACTGAACATATAACAAATGCAAACAGTAAAGTAAAGCAAGTAAAAGGAAAGAACACACCGGATTTTATACTGGTTCGGAATCCTCCTACATCCAGTCCTGCACCAAGGCAATATCCTTGTACAGATTTTTATAAGCCAATATCCAAATTACAACCCTCAATTTCTAAGGCCTTGAGGAACCCTCCTATCTCCGAGTCTGGGGTAAACTCTCTTGATTTACGGGGCACAAGATCACCCTATACTTCTTAATAACAATCCTTTTGAATGGATAGACTCTATGGACTTTTTGAATACAAATTAATCCTATAACTCTGAATAGCACTTTGATCTTTAGTAGAATGATGGAGAATCAAATAGAGAGAGTATCTAAATGATTTCCTATTGAGAATTTGGCAGAATGATGGCACGATCTTGAAAATATGAAGTTTTATGGATATGGAATGGTGGAGAAGAAAGAGTGAAGAAAAAAAATTGGTTGTTAAAAAATTCGTTTTGGAAGCCTTTATATAGATGCATAACAGTCATAACCATTGGCGAAAGGTTTTTGAACGAATGGACACTTCTTTTGAAATTTTAATTTTGAATCCAACTGTCACCATGTTGACATGGGGTATCCCCATATGTCGACATCCCTCAGTTCAAAATTGTAGAGATGTTGTTTTGTAAAAGCATTTGAATTTAAAACAAGTTGAAACTTCTCTGAAGCAAAATAAAGTGTTTAAACAATATTTTGAGATAGAGAATGAATATAAAACATTATTTTAAATATATATATATATATATATATAATTGATATAGACCGTCAATTATATAAGTAATATTTAAAATCATAATAAGTTTTGATGTTTTAAAAATAGAAGTTTTTAAAATCAGAATGGAGGAATATTTCAAGGCTAAAACAAAGTTTGAAAACATTTTTGAAAACATGATTTTGAAAGCTAAAACATTTTGAAAAACAGATTTAAAAACATTTTGAAAAATCTATTCAAACTGAAATTGCAAGAACCTTCTTACAGAGCTCCTCCATAGGACTCGAGAACTTGTACAAAGTAGTTTAAATGATTTTGATTTTCGTGGGTTTGTAAGCCACTTGTCGTAGGTTTGTAAGCTACTTGTCGTGGGTTTGTAAGCCACTGGTTTCGATAGAAATTGGGTTCCATCCCAAAAGAAAATTGGAAGAAAGATGAGAGTGCTATTATGAAGTTTTAACAAAATACTAGACACTTATCTTGAGATCTTGAAATCTTGATTCTCTAGAGTCTTGAATCTTGAATCTCTAATCTTCATCTTGATGCTTGAGTCTTTATACTGATCAATCTTCGATAATACCTGCATATACTTCCTATATACATACATATATATATATATATATATATATATATATATATATATATGAAAATGTTAGTATATATTTTATAAAGCAAAGTATAATAACTATATAAGGTTGTTGTCATCAAAACATCATCAACTCAGTTCCTAACAATCTCCCCCTTTTTGATGATGACAACCTTTATTTATAAAATATTCTTACCATACCATAACTCCCCATAACTCCCCCTTACTCCGTGACTTCTTCTTAAAACTACAACTCCCCTTTATTCCATGACTCCCCCTTACACCAAGCACATATATTTTTATAACTTTCTCCCCCTTTGTCATCAACAAAAAGGAATAAAAGATTTACCTCTTCTAAAGTATATATAGAATAAAAGTGTAAAGTGAACGTGTAAGTGATCAAGTGTGTGTGCATATATATAAGTGTAACTTGACAATCAAATCAATATCATACATAGCAAACCAATCATGTATAGTATATGAAGTTATATACAAACCAAATCCAAATCAAACTTAAGTAAACAATTCAGTCAAATCCTAATCAAATCTAAATCAAATCAAATCAAACAAACAAACATACATAATGATTAGACATTCCTTGGGACTTCCACCCATCCATCTTCTCTAAAGATAGGATCAGTTTTAATAACATCCCAATTATCTTTGTCGAGAGTGATTGGTGGATTTGCTTTGGGTTCGTCTTTGCTAAGGCTTGAGATCATCCAACGAAGTGCGTCGAAGTGTTTCTCTTGCTCTTTGATCATCTGCATTTGGCTTAATTCTAAGTGCCTTTGATTTCTAAGTATAAAAGAAAGAATATTCTTGAAAGAAGTAAGAGTTTCTTCAAGATTTTCACTTAAATTCTTAATTGGAGAAGCCATAATTTAAGAAATAAGTTGAAGTATGAGAGGAGATGAATAGAAATGGAGGTTGAGAAGTTTTTCTGGAAAAGATAAGTATTTATAGGAGTTATTGGCCGTTCAAAATGAATTGTCACTTGATAGTTACAAGAATTTGAAGTTAGAAATTGTAACTACTTTCTGACTGTTATATGTCGACATGGGGGGATGGGGCATGTCGACATGGTCTAGACAGAATGACCAAGTTGAGTTATTTTTTATTTTTAAGTTTATTTTTATACTAGTGGACCTATATAAATTTAAATAAATTACTATCATAGATATATAAAGCTGGAAAACAGAGAATAAGATAGCATTACTTATATTAGTTAACGTTACATAATCTTAACTAAAAAAGTAGAAAATACAAAGATAGATAAATGATAGCTAGAGAGATAATGGCTAGGATTAGTTTGATGAAGGTGATGATGAAGACAAGCCAAGTTTCCTGCCTATCTTCCCAAAGAACTTGTCGATCTTGGTGGAGATTTTATCCATTTTCTTGCTAATAGATCTCTTAAGAACCATTTGGTTTTGAGCAAGTATTTTTTGGTTCTTGAGTATGGTTTTGTTGGATGGATTGGCGGGTGTATGTCGATATTCTATACTTTCCAAAGAGGTATCTTCATCTTCCTCTTCTTCTTCAATTTCCATTCCTTCCCCTTCTTCTTCCTCTTCTTCTTCCTCTTCTTCCATCTCTTCATAAGCAAGTCTCTCTTCCTTTTCGGCAAGTGTTTCATATGGTTGAAACATAAGTGGAATTTTCATAAGAGAAATGTTCCCATGATTGAACACTTTCCTACTTACAAACTCTTCCTTTTTAACATCCACACCAAAATAATTGAAAATCCGAGTAAGGTAAATTCCATGATAAAGAGTGTTTTCTCCCATATTAAAATTTTTGGGCCTTAACTCATCCAAAATAGTTTGTGCCCAATTAATAACATATTTTTCAAAAATAGCAAAAAGAGCTTTACACACTTTTGAGGTGGGATTATTGTAGTTTCCCGACCTAGGAATAATTGTGTGTTGAATAAGAAGGTTGACAATTCTTGCTTTTGGACGGAAAAAGCGATTCTTAAAATCCATGTGGTTATCGCTTTCAAAAATGTGATGAAAAGTCTCTCGATCGGTTTCATTGATTTGAAATTCTAAGAGATTCATACCGGTAGATTTGCAACCCAAAATAGTACCCAAAATATCGGAATCCAAAACAATAAGTGTTCCTTTAACACTACTCCAAATTTGGTCTTCATTTCCATTATAAAATCCACGATTTAGGTTTGCATAAAACATTTTGACAAGGTTTGGATAACAAACGAAATCATTTTTCTTGTCATCAATCAATCTAAGAATGGAGTTTTCTTCAAAAAGTTGATCGATTTCATAAGAAGAAAAATCATCAAAAATGGAAAATTTTCCCGTATTGACTTTACCATAGTTTACATAGCTTATGTAAGCTTTGATAGCCTCCGGGTCATTGAAAAGATCATTTTTGATGGATTTGGGCAGCCTCATAGTTGATGGGTTACTTGAGGAAGCCATTGATGAGTGTTTGAGAGGAGTAGAAGATAATGAAGAAGGTTTGAATTATGAGAATAAAGTGGAAAGAGATGATAAAAGAAGTATATCAAATAGAATCTCTAAAGTCATTTTCTCTGGTCAAGAGGTATCTTTTCAGAATTTTGAAGTAAGTGAAAAGGTGGAGGGAAATTCAAAAGTTTGAATTCAAATTTTGAAATCAAATTTCTGAGAAGCATGTCGACATGGGGTATCATGGCATGTCGACATGTGCCTGTTGAATTTGAAAGAAGGTGTCTATTTCTAAAATCTAATAAATTCCTAAAATCCTAACAAAACTAATCTATATTCTATATCTATATTTAATTCAGTAATAATTTTAAAGGGGGAATTAATTTAAAGGACAAAAATTTCTATATTTTTTGCCTCAAGGACACCACCTCAATATTTTTACCACAAGGACAAACATTCTTTTAAAAATTATTCACAAGGACAAACATTTTCCAAAATTATTCGTAAGGACAACAAAACTGATACCGATCTAAAAACTGATACCTAAAAACTGCTACCGATAACTACAAACCGATACCTAAAAACTGCTATGAATAACTAAAAACTGATACCTACAGAAAGTTGTCCTTCATGATAAAATATTGAAGGTCTGTCCTTGAGGCTAAAAAGCTGTGAAATTTTGTCCTTGACAATAATTTCCTGTAATTTTAAATATAGTAATATTAAAATATTTTAATATTTAAAATATTATTAAAATAATATTATTTTGAATTTAAAAATTCAAATTTCAAAGGGTGATTTTGAATTTAAAAATTCAAGAAATTGCAAACAAAATCAAAGCAAGCAAGCATCCAATAAAATTAAAATAAATGTGTACCTATTTTTAGATCCAAACTCCGATCTTCTTCTGATTCGAGAATAGCCGTGAAGCACAGATTTGAATTATCAGTTTTCTTCTCGTCATCACTAGATGAATCTGAATCGTCAAGAGTTGCTGCATATGCCTTCTTTCTTTTCTTTGGTTGCTCGTTATTTGGTTGAAATGTCTGTATGTCTGGATATGGACAATCCATCTTGTAGTGCCCTGTTTTGTTGCAGTTGTAGCATCTATCACCATTGTTATTGTTGTTGTAGTTGTTGTTGTTGTTGTTCTCCGAAGTATTTCTGGAATTTCTTTGATCATTTCTTTTAAGGTTATTCATCTTTCTATACTTCAGAAATTTCCTGAAATTTCTGGTCATGAAAGCAATTTCTTCATCACTCTCTTGTTCTGAATCTCCAGTTGTTGCTTTGAATGCGACCGATTTCTTTTCCGTTGCCTTAGATTCTTTTCTCCCTTGTAGTTGAACTTCATAAGACATTAGATTACCGATTAACTCTTCGATCTTCATTTGACTAACATCATTTACCTCTTCAATAGTAAGTGTCTTTTGATCCCATTCTGGAGTGAGTGAATTGAGTATTTTTCTGACTTGATCTTCTTCTGAGAAACCCTTTCCTAAAGCAATCAATGAGTGTACAATGTCTTGAAATCGACAATACATGTCGGAAATGGACTCATTTTCATGCATTTTAAACAATTGAAACTGGTTAGTTAATATCGAAATTTTAGTCTGTTTAACTTTGCTTGTTCCTTCATGAGTTACTTGCAAAGTTTTCCAGATTTCAAATGCAGACTTACAAACAGAGACTCTATTAAACTCATTCCTATCTAGTGAACAAAATAGTATATTAATTGCCTTAGAATTGTTTTGTGCAACTGTCTTTTGCTCAGTAGTCCACTGGGAAAAATTTGTAGTTGGTTCAACATATTCAATTTGTGTCATATTCCAAGTATCTAAACTTATGGATTGTAAATAAATTTTCATCCTACATGCCCAATATGCATAATTACTGCCATTAAAAAGTGGTGGTCTGACAGTAGACGGACCTTCTACAAATGAACTAGTGTTAGTACTTGTGTTGACAGATGTAGTAGTGACAGGAGTGACATTACTAGTGTGTTGTGCCATTAAAACTTTTCAAAATTTCAGATTACGAAAACAATGAAAACCAATGCTCTGATATCAATTGTTGGGGATGCGGATTAAGGATCTTAAGGCAGAAATAACACTAGAGGGGGGGTGAATAGTGTTTTAAAGAATATATGAACTATATGACTAAATTAAAACTTTCAACACAAATCTAAACGGAATTCTAACACAGAATGATCACAGAACATATAACAAATGCAAATAGTAAAGTAAAGCAAGTAAAAGGAAAGAACACACCGGATTTTATACTGGTTCGGAATCCTCCTACATCCAGTCCTGCACCAAGGAAATATCCTTGTACAGATTTTTATAAGCCAATATCCAAATTACAACTCTCAATTTCTAAGGCCTTGAGGAACCCTCCTATCTCCGAGTCTGGGGTAAACTCTCTTGATTTACGGGACACAAGATCACCCGTATACTTCTTAATAACAATCCTTTTGAATGGATAGACTCTATGGACTTTTTGAATACAAATTAATCCTATAACTCTGAATAGCACTTTGATCTTTAGTAGAATGATGGAGAATCAAATAGAGAGAGTGTCTAAATGATTTCCTATTGAGAATTTGGCAGAATGATGGCACGATCTTGAAAATATGAAGTTTTATGGATATGGAATGGTGGAGAAGAAAGAGTGAAGAAAAAAAATAAAATTGGTTGTTAAAAAATTCGTTTTGGAAGCCTTTATATAGATGCACAACAGTCATAACCATTGGCGAAATTTTTTTGAACGAATGGACACTTCTTTTGAAATTTTAATTTTGAATCCAACTGTCACCATGTCGACATGGGGTATCCCCATATGTCGACATCCCTCAGTTCAAAATTGTAGAGATGTTGTTTTGTAAAAGCATTTGAATTTAAAACAAGTTGAAACTTCTCTGAAGCAAAATAAAGTGTTTAAACAATATTTTGAGATAGAGAATGAATATAAAACATTATTTTAAATATATATATATATATAATTGATATAGACCGTCAATTATATAAGTAATATTTAAAATCATAATAAGTTTTGATGTTTTAAAAATAGAAGTTTTTAAAATCAGAATGGAGGAATATTTCAAGGATAAAACAAAGTTTGAAAACATTTTTGAAAACATGATTTTGAAAGCTAAAACATTTTGAAAAACAGATTTTAAAACATTCTGAAAAATCTATTCAAACTAAAATCGCAAGAACCTTCCTACAGAGCTCCTCCATAGGACTCGAGAACTTGTACAAAGTAGTTTAAATGATTTTGATTTTCGTGGGTTTGTAAGCCACTTGTCGTAGGTTTGTAAGCTACTTGTCGTGGGTTTGTAAGCCACTGGTTTCGATAGAAATTGGGTTCCATCCTAAAAGAAAATTGGAAGAAAGATGAGAGTGCTATTATGAAGTTTTAACAAAATACTAGACACTTATCTTGAGATCTTGAAATCTTGATTCTCTAGAGTCTTGAATCTTGAATCTCTAATCTTCATCTTGATGCTTGAGTCTTTATACTGATCAATCTTCGCTAATACCTGCATATACTTCCTATATACATATATATATATATATATATATATTTGAAAATGTTAGTATATATTTTATAAAGCAAAGTATAATAACTATATAAGGTTGTTGTCATCAAAACATCATCAACTCAGTTCCTAACATTATATATATATACGGTTCATATAAATTCTATATGTATGTTTTACACATTGTGTTTTTTATACAATATGACTTTTTTTTGAAAATATGGCTTACCAGTTTTGTACTGGTGGTTGTTTATATGGAGTATAAGTTTTATATATATATATATATATATATATATATATATATTATAGTTTGGTCTGTTAGTTACTAGATGTTTTTGTTTTGACATATGTTTTAATATATATAATATGCTTTCAAATTTATAAATCTTGTCTGCATATATATGTTTGATTATGAGTTCGTAATTTTGGTTCAAAATATAGTATACTGATAGTAAATATAAACTTACATAAATAATAATATGCTGAAAGTATACGGATAAGCTTATGTATATTTGAGGTCTGATTTTAAGTGTTATTATATAAACTTATATTTGATATGATGTATGGTATATAATTTATAATAAAGTAATTTATACTTATATAAGCTGTGTCTATTTTTAATGTGTGTGTGTGTGTGTGTATTTCAAGTTTAAATTTCCATTGTGTATATATGAACTGTATGAGTATATATATAAGTAAGTTTGCATGCATTTAATGTTAACATATGTATTACAATAAGAAGGATTACGTGTATAGTGTGATGTTGATATTTTACTGTGAACAATATATATTATATGTAGGAATTTGTATTTTATAAGTTTTTATATATATATATATATATATATATGTTATGCAAGCTGTACTTATGTTATTCTAATATACAAATATGGGCTGTAAAGATTTGAATATTATATGTATCGGGACTTTGATTTTTGATAATATATATAGCAGTAAGATATGGGTTTTATATCACAGCAGATTTTAGTATAATAGTAATGGATTTTGTAATAAATTATATATATTTTGATTTTAAGAATATATATGCTAGTTATGTATATTTTATAGTTTGCATATGTTCCTATACATTCATTTATATATTGATATATATATATATATATTGTTGATTCCAAAATATTTTACGTATGCAAGTTTATATATATATATTAATTTTATATATATGTAATGACATGGCCGAGTATGTATATGTAATTTTTCCAACATAAACTATGTATAAATATATGTTTGACTTTAATTTAAACAATGATTTTATATTATTTTAATATTTGTCTTAAGGCAAAATATTGAAGAATAATTATCTATATATATATATAATAGTTCATATATTTGTTGTTTTTCTCAAGCTGGTTCTAATTATCTCATCTATTCCTATCTTGCAACTTTGTCCGTCAAAAATCCGCTTTCAACTTACTTTGCTTTGAGTTGTTGTTTGAATTGTTCGATGGTCTAGATCATGATCCAATTCGTATCTTGTCAATCCATCAAATTCTTCTAGCCTCGAAAGGTGAGCAATCACTCACGATTACATTCTTATATTTATTAAATTTGATTTCAATCGAAACGACAATTGAAATATGTTGCTGTTAGTTATTTACATTGTTATATACATGCTATCTGTTCACCTGTGGCACCTGACACAATTATCTACTATTTATATCGATGATATACGCTTGTTATATTATTATCATATCTGTTATCACTCTGCAAGTTCCCTGTTAGTATAGAATTCACTATGGGTTGAAATGATACATACCCGAACGGTCTATAGAGTAGGAGAAAATCGTTATGGGTTAAAATGATAAACCCAAGTGATTTTCATTTGAATTGAATTTGGGATTGAAGTTGAAATGATATATACCCATATATATTTAAATAGCAGATTGAAATGATAAATATCCATACCACTTGACCATAGGATAGAAAATTATATACAGACACCATTGGTCAATGTATATATATTTTGAAATGATTTCCAAGGTTTTGAAATTGAATTTATTTAAGAATTATACTCAAATAAGTTTGACTTGAATTTTATTAAATTTGGGATTTTAAAGATTTGACTTTATAACTTGATTTTTTTTGATTAAAGTGATTTAAGTGAATATTTCAAATTTACATACATTGAAAATGGTATATTTAATTTTATTCGAATTTGAAATTTGAAATCTTATTTAAATGTTATTTGAATGATTAAGTAAACACTTCAAAATAAATAATAGTAAAGTGAATTTGATATATATATATATATATATATATGAAATTTTCAAATCTAGTTTTGAAATGTTTGAATATTTAAAGCTTTGAAAATATTGAAATTGAAATAGTTTATTTTGTGGTTAAAATCTGTATTTGAAATCGATATAATTTGAAATAGTTTATTGAGAAACTGAAATAAATTAAAATTGATGATTTGAGAGTTTATTAAATTTGAATTTTGGAATTAGAGTTGATTTGGAATTGATTTGGGAAATTTGAGGAAGCTATTTTTATCATATATAGTATTTTTAAATTACATTTAATACCATTTATATATTTTACTTTATAAATTATTTTTATTGTAAATTATTTTTATTATAAACTATTTTTAATATAAACTATTTTTAATACAAAACATTTTACCTTATAACTCTTTATACATAAACTATTTTACTTTATAAACTATTGTACTTTATGAACTATTTTATTTTATATACTATTTTAAATATCTAAACTGTTTAAGTGGTCGAAGTTAGGTTTTAAAAGTTATGAATTTTCAAAGTATTGTGTTTTAAAAGTGTTATAATTTCAAGTGTTTGGTTTCGAAAGTGTTATAACTTTGAAAGTGCTATGGTTTTTGGAAAAGGATATATTTGAAATGGAAATGATATCGTATTTGGTTTTGAAATAGAAATGATATTGTTTTGATATGGTTTTGGAATGGAAATGATATTCTGGTTTTGGAGTATAAACTATTTTGAAATGACCGTGGTATGATATTAACATTTGGTTGTTAAAGAGACCGGGATCGGAAGTTTTCATACTCTCTGCCAACTCCGAAAACCGCTTTAACAACTGTGTATGCGGTGAAGATTTCAGAATGAAGTAGGATGGAGGTGGCAATCCTATATGAGGTATATATGTGGACCCGACTCCCATGAGTTGGAATAAGGTGGCTAAAATAAGAGCAGTCGACGAGCCAAGTGAGGTAGCTCCTCCAATCGGACACACTCCTTCGATACTATATTCTAACTTTGTTATTGATTTGGTGGTCACTTTCGATTTTTTTTGATTTGGGAGTGTGGCTTGAGGTGGGCGGTATTGGTTGCTATGCATTACCACCAGCCCGAAAGTGTAACTGGTATATCTATCATGGCATTGTCTAGTTGTGCCATGTCACCTACCCTAGCGCCTTATACGAGTTTGATTTGTGTCATACCTATGGAGTATCCTCTGATAGCCTCCCGATCTGGAGGTACTACGGTACTATATAGACTATTGGCACTATAAATGTGTTAAGTGGGATATGAGTAACGCTTTAACGCTATTTTAAATAGTTTACTTTACTAGACATTATTATAATATCGTATATTACTACATAGTAGATAGTTTAACGGATCTTTAAGGGATGGTTATCTGAAACATTCCTTGAGTTACTTGCATGTCTGTTGTTATTTCACTTGAGTTGGATTTGTTGATATAAGAATGTTAATCCTGACTCGAGTGTTTTGTGTTTTGCTTTGCGCTCGGTTCAGACTGGGTGTACCAGTATTCGAGACTCACCTTTAGAGTTGGAGCTTCGCTTGGGGATACATCAGTCGATTATGCTTTCAGTTATTCTGTTGATTCCAATGATGTATTCAGATTTTGTATTTGACTATTATGTTGAGACATCTATGTATTCGACCTCTGTTGTATCCAATTTAACTCTGCTATATATAGTAGCTTCATGTACTACTATTCTTTTGTTTCCGCTGCATTATTATATTTTACTCTGTGTCTGTGATTCTGTAATTTATTTATTTACTTTATATGCCGAGCTTTGTCAAATATAAACTAACAATCTGGTATTTTGAGCAATTCAAATCTGACATGTGTGGATGCGAATGGTTGAAAATATCAGGATGTTACATTAATTCAAGTAATATGGATAAAAAGGGTGTACGTTTGAATTACAGATTTGAGAAGAGATTTGGGATTGGGAGAGAAAATAGATATAACTATATAAATATATATAAATTACCTCACATACGTAGTTGATTCTCTTCTCTTCTCCTTTTTATTTTATTTTTATTCTTCTCTAATTTATATGAATATAGATATACATATCTTATTTTTATAATTTTGAAAGAAAATGGAGAAGAAGAAATGGTAGAGCTTCGCTACTGCCTCTAGAAAAATATGAGAAGTGAAGAACGGGTTAGGCCTGAATCTATAGACGCAAGAGTCAACCTCAACAGTCAAATTAAATAAATTAAATCTGGACCCTTAGACCTAGGCTAGCCCTTGCCGCCATACATAAAGGGGTCGACAGCCCCTTCCTTTGGGTTGACTTCCCCTGCTCGACTGATCCAATATGCGGGTCGACTTGTGGGCCTTAAATAATTGATATATAAACGTTAATTTATCTAATCCAGTTATTTGCATTTCAAATTTGTTTTTTGTCCATAACCTCTTCATTTGGACTCCGATCGCAAAACTCCAAATATAAAAGTTTCTCAGAATTTTGGCTATGAATGCAATGGTGCATATTTTGCGGTCAAATTCCATCGTTTGCACAAATTTTGTTTTTGGAGCCCAATTAATTAACTAACTAACTAAATGACTAATGCCAAATTACGGGATGTTACATTTAACTCAGGAACCAATTATATTCCACATAAAAGTTTCTTCTTTCTGTTATAGATTTGTTATATTATGATATAATCAATTAAGTAATTAATTTAAAGTATACTGAATAGAAGATCCTTAAATGGTAAGTTATGTGATAGTAATTACAATGTATTATAATCTTCAGAAATTTATTGCATTGAATATAACATATTATTTTAAACATTCCTAGTCAAGATGTTTTGAGATACGATATCGATATATTCGTTGAGACTAGAGTGCATAATGCTCTTTAAATGTTAGACAATGTATTACTCATGACAGCTGAGGGGCACTAAGGGGTTACGTACATGTAATTTTTGGATAACCATGTAATGACTAGCTTAAGAGTTTTTTAATGGTTAATATTACCAAGTTATAGAGGATCTCAAAGTAACGACATTACATAGTTCTCTTGGCTTGAGAATACTATTGAATTTAGTGCGGACACTCCATTTTGATTATAGTTAAATAGTAACAACCCGGTTTTGAACAGTAATTGATTGAAGATAATAACGATTAATTAGTTAAAATGTATTTTTTATGTGAAATAGGAATAATTCTAAAATTATTTATGGATATTTGGAATATTGGAATTTGATAACAAGGTAATTGGATATGAAATTAATATATTTGAGGACAATTGTTTATTTAAAAGATTATGTAAATAATTAACTTGGAAATTATTTATTCAATGAGCCGGGAAAATAAATATGAAATATATAAACTGAAATTTTCATAACATAGAATAAATATTTGAGTATTGTAAATATAATTTTTATTTGGAATTGCATTGTGATCTGGATAAAAAAGAAAATAGTTTATAAAGGAAACACACACACACACATATATATATTTGTATGTATGTATGAATATATGTATCTACTAACTTAAGCCAAGTCCATATCCCAAAGCCAAAGAAGCCCAAATCCACAAACTTAATGTGGCGACCCGCCTTTTTGACCCTCGAAGATGACACTAATACATCCATGGTATTCACATGCCGCAAATTCAAGTGCGGAGAGGCACATGATCAAGGGTAAAAGAAAATAAAGATAAAAGAAAGAACGTAATAGATTCTCACATCGTGTTTAACAATTTGTAACTATACATATAGATGGTACATACAATCACTCTCAAAATGAGATATCAGGGTCATAACAAGTACTAACCCAGCCAGGGACAGTTATAATTGCCTATCCCTACAGGTGCTGGTAGGTACTTTTACATAATAAAACGGAAATAGAAATAGATATCTACAAAAGAACCCTCCAGCTACATGCTCCATGCTCCTTCCAAAATGCTCTAAGCTACTTAACTACTTGCTGCTTGAAAAATAAGGCACCAGAGTTTAAGGGAAAAAGAAAATATACTCTGGGACAGCCATAGGACTGGTATGAGAAAACTCAAAAAAACGAGTACTTTTAAAATTAAAGGGTTTCTCATAAGACCACACCACACATAAACACGGATGGATTTTTACCTTATGATAACCAAAATATTTGCTATATAAAATCAGGGATATTATTTTTAATGACATTCTTTGAAAATCTTTCAAACAAACATATATAATCTTAATCAAAATTGTTACATTAATTAAATTTCAGCATACTAAGTTCTACAACTAAAACTATACAGGCTCGTATTAGAGAATGAATTTCATATAATGACAAGGTAAGGGACTGCCTTTCGAAAGTACATCTCTAGAGGATGCACCTGAGATTCCAACCTCTACCAACATAGAACCAGCCTACCTTTACAATGGTAGTATCGAATTTGCGTAAATCCAACGTGTATTTAACGTGAATTATTTCCACAACCAAACAAACATATTATCGCATCCAAACATAATGATCAACTATAGAAAGCAATTATAGCAAACATATCATATCCTCATATAATTTATAATAAAAACAAGTAGAGTTTCTCACTTGATATCCTTTTGATCTAACTTTCAATTGACTATAGCTCCGCTATTCCGAGACCGGAACTTACAAATCTTGCACTATGACTCCTAGGAGTTCGGTCTTGGGCTTGTAAGGGTGGTGGAATGCTTGGATAGGTAGGCCTTGGTAGGAGGAGAAGGAGAAGATCACTAACTCGATCTCGAACATGAAGTGGTATATCTCTCTATATCTTACGCCCTATTTTAACAGAACTTCGATGCTATTTATGAATTCTAAGAGGCTATGAAAGCCATTAATGTAGAGGAGGAAGAAAATGAAGAATCTTAATAAATTAGAGAAGGAAGTGTGAATGAAAGTGAAGAGGTATGCTCTGTATTTATGGGCAAAAGTTTGAATCGGAATATTATGATATTTTCACCATATGTCACATCATTTTTCCACCTCACCACCACCACTCCTCCCTCCGTGTGCATGGTAGTGCATCCCCATCCCCTTTTCATCATTTACATTCCTTCCCTTAGCTCTTAAGGCATCCACTTGGATGAGAATGTTGACAAAGGTGGAAATATGTCATCGTTCCTCCTTTATAAATATCGTGATATATATATTATTTCTCATTATTAATTAATAAATGTAAATGTTAATTCTAAGGTGTATATATCTGTACATGGATGTATATATGTGTATATGTGTGCATGTATGTCACATATAACATATAATGTTGAAAAACTTCCTCTTATCAAACCTTGCGAATCCGGAATCCGATTTTCGATTATATTTTTACTTCTTAGTTAAACTATATATATTTGTAAACGGTTTAAAAATAATATTTATATTATTATTTAATAATCCAAAGGGCCTCATTTGATTTTAAAATAATTTTTAAATCATTTAAATTCAAAATTCGATTATTTGCAAATGATGATATCGTTGATAAAGTCATAAAAACATTTTATTTTCAAAAATAAAATAATTTTTTCATTACATATTTGTACTTATGTGGATAAACAAGTGTATGTATCCAGACTCATGCACGATTTCTGATGGTTAAAAAGTTGTTTATCGATAAAACGATTTTCGGTCATTTTATCGATATTTTTCCAAAGATTATATTTTTGTAATTACTTATTCAAAATAAGATTACTATTATTAATCATTTTTCAAAACAATATAATTTGTGTTGCAAAACGTTATATTTGAATATTTTTAAATTAAATATTATTTTCCAAAGTGATAAATTTCCATGTCTTTACACTTTGTATCCAGACTTTTCTATGTTGGGAAATTCCTCCTACTTTCATAATATTCTTCACGGAAGCTTCCTATCCTCTATCTTTTTAATTATCTAATAGGCGGTAAATCATCTATTCTCTTCCTCTTCTATTCTAAAATAAAAATCAAGTTAACCACCATAAAACTTCCAAATTGAAGTAAGTTTATCTTTATGCATCATCAAATAATTATACAAGAATAATTTTGCAAATCATTCATGATTTTGTGAACTAGAATGGTGCATGCATAGGAATAAAGCAATAAATTTATAGGTGAATACTCATACTCACATTTCTATGCTTGAATCATTTAGTTTTTTGTATATTTTGTGTTTGGGCCGACCAGTAAGGCAACCAGTTGATCGGTGGTGCCACCAATTGCCATGAATAAAAAAAATTCAAGATTATATCAAATAAAAATTATAAACTAAATTTAATTGAACCAACTATATTGTTACAAAAATAAATGGAAGAATTGAGTTTAAGATTTCATATAGAAATATTATATTAAATAAGTGATTAAATGTTTAAATAATTAAAAGTTTTTAACTTATGGAAAGAAAATGTATATTTTCTTTTAAATAAATATTTGAATATGTATATAAATTTTGAAAAATAAGAAATATGATCTAGTTAATGTTACATGTATGTATATTTTTAAAGAAGATATCCATTTAATAGTTTTAATTTATTTGGATAACCAATCTAATTTTATAAAGGATATTTTGTGTTTCTGATGCTTCCATCTTGTTGTTATGAGTTTAAACTATCCGGACGATTTATTGCTTGATAGTTTGCAATAATATATGTGTGTGTGTGTGTGTGCGAGTTTACAAAGCAATGATTTATATTTAAAAGAAATCAATCTATGGAGAGTAAATCTATTTTGGTTTTAAGTGATTAACCAAAGGTTATATATAATATTTGGAAAATAAGAAACTATAATTAATTAAGGTTTCGAATATTTTAAAGTATTAGACATATTTAATAAACTTAAATAATAAATAAGAATAGTTACTCTATATATTTGATTGATGAGATTTTACACAGCATTTTCGATTTCTCATCTTTTTTTGTACTGATTTCGATGTTATGAGTGATTCACTTGATATTGATTTGATTGAATATTTTAATCTGATACGGTTGTGACATTCTTTTATATGATTTTGTGATATTTAATTTATATGATGAGGAATCTGAATAAACGAAGTTATAGTACCATTTGGGATGGGGCATTCGGTATAATTTCTTTAGTTATTCTATGGACTTATAATGTAGAATATTATAAAGTTCGAGTGTAGTTTATGAGCAGTGAATAAACGTCTGAGTATCATACAGTAGTATGGGATGTTAATGTGATATTTAATCGATTATTCATTGTTAATGGACGATACTCCCATGACATGAATAGTGATATGGGAGTGAGGTGATACACATAGTGATGAGTATGGCATAGTATCTATATTCAGCGAGTAAGGCTACATGCCTCACGTGGAGCATGGCTTCTTGTCTATATTTATTAGTTTTATGTGATGCTATCATGATGTACTTTTTTATTGGCGTTGGAAAGGACCAGATGGATAGAGTCCACCCTAGCGGCCTGATCGTGGGGTCACTCCCTAGACTAGATAGCTTCTTGCTTTCGCTTCATGCATTCACCCCTATGTCACCTAGGCCAGCGGTCTGTTAACTATAAGGGTAGGAGTGGTGTCGTGACTTTTAAGTCCTCGCGTTAACGAGTACAGCCGTGGATACATGTCATGATACCATAGAGGTAACTAAAGACTATAGAGTCTTCATGACTCTAGAGCTAGCTTCGTGCCATCGGTCTTCCTTCTAGCACTAACGGAGTTATAGATTCGCATGTACTATTGATACACCTCACTTATATATAGAGATAGGTTATATGACCAACTTTTTGATGTATATAGATGGCTCTGCTAAGGACTTCATGTCTGACATACAATCATTTCCCATCATGATATATTTTGATTATTCATATATGAGGAGATGAGATCATATCCAGATAGGAGTCCAGAGTATTGTGGATTCTCTTATCTTTTATTATATTGATAAGCCGCTTATGCTATTCTACATATATTGATGAGGTTGTTCTATTTATTGAGATTGAGAGACATAATTTGGCAATGCTATGTGCTAGCCTAATTATACTTGGTGATATCTCACTTATAGAAAAAATTTGGATTTTGATGATGACTTTTGGATCTATATGATTCAACCATTTAATGTTGACTTTGTGATTTCTGCTTTGTTCCGCTTCTACATGGGTGATGACATCTTTATGCATGGTTTCGTGATATTAATGTTGTGTGATTCTTTAGAGATTGTCTATGATATATTAATTATATACCGTGCATACATATCAACATATGTATATATTGACACTGTGATCATTGTCTTGAGTACTCTGATAGTGTTACCATGCTATTATTCCTAGTATATCGACATGTGTCCATGGCTTTGTGTCGATACTGTATACGTATAGGTGAGTTATTTATTTGATTTTTAAACACATGCTAGTGTTAGCCCAAAGAAGTATTCACATGTTACCTCATAGCCGCATTCTCTGTATTATCTGATAGTATTGTTTTGTAATACTCTTGGATAACATAAGTATAGAGGTGGTGTGTTTCATAAATCGTGGCACAACGTCTACTAAACGAATGTAGTTATGTCTAATTTGAAGCAATGGAAGTGAAACATTATTCAATAGAGAATTCATCTCTTAGTTATTTAGCACTAGTATCGCGGTCAACCAGTGTCAACTTAAACTCAAATTTTTTGGCTAAGCGGTACGGTTAATAATATTATTATTATTGAATCAAGGATTTTATGTTTGGAATAATCAAGTTGAATGTGGATGAAATTAAAATTTTGACTAAAACCAAATTCCGTAAATCCTAATGTGATATAATGTTGACGAAAAGAATTTATGTAAATAACTATCACTATCAGGTACCGCTTAAATAAGCAAAACTGGAGTTTACCGAAAAGATGTGTAAGTGACTAATTTGGCTAAAATGGCATACCACTAGTTATGGTGACATGTGAACTTTCAAATTGTACGATATTAATCACTAACTAAATTTACACCTTTACGTCACACAACAGTAACGATGTTTATCCTAAAGAACCAAATAATTTATAATCATGAAATACTAATAGTTAAAATTTATTTGATTTGTTTGAATACTATTAGTATTTAATAAAATCATATATAAAAGTTATATAAGAGTGTATTGATATATGATATTGATATAATTTAAATTGATTTAAGTGGATTAATTACTAAGTGATTTTGGAGAGAAAAATTAGGCCCGCATTGCCTCTTTTATGGTCAGTCAAAGAGGGAAGAAGAGAGAAATTTCAAATGTGACTTGAAAATCCAAAGAAGCAATTAAAGGAAGGAAATAAATCTCATTCCTTTACTCTTCTTTACGACTCACTTAAACACATTACAAAATGATTTTTGGCCTTTCCACTACATTCTATTTGCTTAAAAATATGAAGAGGGGAGAGAGGATTTGATGAGATTTAATGAGAATTAAATAGGGAAGGTTTTAGAGGATGGAATTAAAAGATTCCATTGTTTCCTTTAAAACAAATTCCCTTTCATTCATTCTATAATTCTATTTGACAATTATTTTTCTTCTCTTTTCCCCTCCTTTAGGCCGAAATTTCCATGGTCTCCAGGATAAAAAAATGCCCAAAATAAATTAAAATAAAATCAATAATATTCAAGGTGATGTTTGCCTCCAAATCCTTGCAAAATCCAGAGGTTGATTCAGTTGAATCTGGGAGCTTTATTCATCATTCAAGATGCAATTTTTTGACTACATCCTAAGATGAATTTCAATTTTATTCATTCATATATTAATCATGTTCATATGGTTTGAATCCTTTACATGCTGCACATCATATGTTTGTATTCATCTTCTAAAATAATTTAGATCCCCTTTGCTACACCTTAATTAATTAATTATTCATCATGTTAATTTAATTTAAATCCCCTTTTGTACGACTCCCCGATTGATTATATAATCATTATTCGTATCATACGATTATTTGTTCTTATTATTTCTATAGCTTGGTATTGAATCTTTTAGAACAAATTTATATGTGCTTAAGTTGTCTGATATACTTTGTTATTGTTTTAGAATCAATTCTTTTGATTGAATACATTATATATAGTATGTATATATGTATGTATATATTACATAATTATCTAGACATTTTTTGATTGAAAACCACTTTGATTAATTCTAATCAGTTCTAAATGAAAGCAATTACTTATTGAAAATAACTTTGATTATTTAAATTTACCCTTAAAACTAATACTTATACTACTTGGTTGTGGTTTTAATATATTTTGTTTGGTTATTGTTTACATAAGTATAAAAGTTATTTCGAATTAATAATTCATATGTGGACTTTTATGCAAAACCTTAAACCATTTGATTCCTTCCTTAGTTAAAAGTTGGATTTAAAGTTGTTAATTTTAAGTTTATATATGTAAATATTAGATTGCAATCTTTATGTATATATGTTGTTTTAAATATTAAAACATTGTTTACGATTATTTATGTTTGGATATATAAATGCGTATATTGTTTTAACTCAAAATTTTATAAAATGGCATTTTATGTGAAACTGTAAAAAATTAATTTTAAACCTTTTCTTAATTATATATATGTATATATATTTTGAAAATGAAATCCATGGACAACAAAGGCATATATAAAGGGACAGACTGTTCCGTTGTGGTGTAAATCTCAGCACCTATATACGACCACATTACCCATGTACA
This sequence comes from Allium cepa, assembly GCA_030765085.1. Classification (NCBI taxonomy): domain Eukaryota; kingdom Viridiplantae; phylum Streptophyta; class Magnoliopsida; order Asparagales; family Amaryllidaceae; genus Allium; species Allium cepa. Next base: position 546,353,089 of record CM060932.1, read on the forward strand.
GTATGTATATATTTCACTTGTATTTTACACTCATAGGTTTATTTGATACATTTATTGCAACACGTATTTAAATTAAAATTAAATTCAAAACATTTAAACAAACTAAATAAAAATAAAGATTTTATTTAAAATATTTTAGAGTGGATCAAAAATCTTCTCATAGGCCTAATAGATCTAAAATAAGAAAAAAATTAAAATCTACCTATTTCACCTACTTCTGACTGGCATAGTTCCTTCAGAGCTAGTGGTCCTCGACTTTTTTATAAGTGATATTATAACCTAATAAATTTTATCTCTAAAGTAAATGAGTTTATATAGACCAGATAGAAAAATATCTGAAAGAAAGAAATATTAAGGAGACAGAAATATTAGGGAGGAGAGAATATATCTTTTGTAATTTGAATTATTGTACTTGATAGAGAGTAAAATGGTATCAAGGTTATCGAATGGGATTTGTTCATAAATATTTTATGTTTTATTCTAAATTTTTAGCAATACATCCTATCTTGTATCATTATAAACATTCTCTTTTTGAGAAAGTATTGTTTATTGAAATGAAATTTTATATGTCTATGATGATGAAAAAGAAATTGTATCATGTGTGTGCATTTGTGTGTAACAAATTCATTTACATATGTTCAAAAAAAACCTTTTTTATATAGTTAAGGAAAACAATTTCAAAAAAAAAATTGTGTGTGTGTATTGTTAGAGAAAAATCTTTTTTCAAACATATTTGTTTCATATAGTTAAAAATAATAATTCCTTTAATCATGCTTTGCATCACTATATAATTTATATCTGCACCACACTCAATAAATAATATTAAACGCAAATATATGCTTGTTATGATCAAATAAAAATCATCGATCGTCGTGCTCTACGGTAGGAAGCGCATTTCGATGGGGAAGAATAATGGAGATGATATACCTAACAAATAACAAGAAAATCGTGGAATTGGTAAAAGCCATAGAATTGGATGGGGAAGCATAATTACCTACTTTTGATGTGGTTATAAAGAAAGTACATATACCAATAAATATATATAACTCGTGTCCCTTTTTTTTATAACACAAAGTGTAAGATAGTTTATGCTTTTTTGATAGAAAACACAAGTTAATTTGCACTTTTGAAAAGTTCACAAAAGTAAAAGATTGTATTTCGTTATTCCTAGGTGGATATAATTATCACTTAAGTATGTCTTTATAAAATAACTTCATTTTTTAACTACCATTAAATCATATCAAATTTTTGAATTATTTTCCAGAAACCCAAGTTAGCTTCCAAGGACAATAATTTGCGTACTCATTACTATTACTAGGAGTAAATTAGGTAACTATATCAACAACACCTTACTTCGTTAAAAAACTTACCTTTTGAAGATAGAATTACTTATGTCAATCTCACTCCGAACTTTTATTGCATGTTGTTCTCTATGTGCATTTAATTGCACCTTTCAAGTGGAAGCATGTTTCGATAAGAGAATGAAGAAATCATGATGTCCAATCTTTATTAAACATTTTGTGTTCAATGAATTAACATATGCATGGCTTATGTCTATTTCTTGAACAGACCTAACCCAAATTACAGCACAAAATTTTGATCATACGAACCTAATCTAAACAATTTTTAGTCAGTTACTTGAAAAAACTTATTTCAACTTTCAGGTAATTAACATATGCATACGCATAGCTCACGCATGTTACTTGAGAAAAATTTTATTCCAATTTTACGCCTCTACGAAATTGTTACAAAACTTGTCTGGTTTTAGTAAAATCAATTTTGTATTTGAGCATTTTGAAAATGCACAAGCCTAAATTTTAAAAGATCAAATTTGTGCTTGTGCATTTTCAAACTGGGCAAGTATAAACTATAAATTTATTCATGTCACTTTAAAAGTTCATAACACAAAATCAAAGCCTTGCAATAAAGTTTTGAACAAGATATAAAGTTGGAATATGGTTTTCTCTTAAATCTAATACTAAAGTTGGTTCCACCCTTATTTTAAGTCTGAATCTAAAAAAATCGTACTTAAAAACATGTCATAAATTACACGCCCAAAATTATTTTCTATAATCTTTTTGGTGTTCTTTTCAAAAATCAAATTTGCACTTATTCATAGGGTTCTATAAAAAAATAACTTTACTTTTATTTCTCTGTTTACGCAAAATTGCAAATATTTGCTGTCTGACTAAAACTAAAAACCGGGGTTGTTATTTATAACAAGTATTTGAAGAGAGATGACTATGTATTATGAAAGGGTATTCTACAAGTGTTAGATTTGATATTTTCTCGTGCAATACTATAAGTATCTAGAAAATCTCTTATGGCTTCCATAGCTAATGACCACTATACAAGCCTTGCTTACATATTAATAATACCATACATTATTTTGTTTATTAAAATAGGCACTTAAATATTGTTCGGTTTTTATCACAGTATCACACGATCATTGGAAGTCAAAGACACATGGTTATTTATCACGTATGATGGTGAATGACCTTGGAAATAGAAATACGTAGTGGCTTATGGCCAAATGAAAAAAATGAATTCAGTGTTAAATATCATATAAAAAAACTAAATTCGTCAAAACTTTCGTCGAGCTATTAGCAGCACACTTTTTCTCAATGATATGTCAATCTGTGTCGTAATGGAACATGTTAACAATGATCGTTTAATGCTAAAGGAATATATATATATAAGCATTTAATGGAACTTATATCTTGCGGAACCTCTATAGCCCTCTGATTTCCACCATACATTGCTACTTAAATAACACCACTTTCCCGTGTCATTAAACGTGCGCGCGTGCACTAACATACATATAGAGCTAGGATCAATTGCCCCTTCTATTTAGCATCATTTCATAGCCACCGATGTCAATCACAAGTTTTTATTTAAATATTTTTTCTTTCTCTCCTTAGACCAAATATTTAAATATATACCTACGACTGATATCAGAATGCTACAAATAGTGCTAAATAAAAGTGTCTATTGATCCTAGCTTATATATAATACAAAGACGAAAATATTCTAGAGGACAAATTTAAAGCTTTTTTATAATCTAAGATAGCCGACTAATTTTTTGCCCCAAGGACAAAAACATTCAAAAAATTTCTTTAAGCCCTAACCCTTAACTACCACACGCACTTTTGCTTTCTTCTTCATCCTTCTCTATTCTCATGCATGATCCTCTTATTGATTTCGAATCTTGTGTCTTTCTTCAGCTTTATAAGTTTAAAATTTTGATTATTTCTAAATTTTCGTTGTTTAAACGTGAAATTCAGCTTTTTTGCTGTATTTACTTTTTTTTATATTCTATAGCAAATTTAAGTATAATGACATGCATCAAACATTCAATGAGTTGAATTAGTGTTTTTTTAGTATCAAACATTTAATGAAGTCTGTTTGAGTACTTGTTTTACTATTAGTTTGAGAATCAGTTTTAGGTATCATTTTTAGTTTATGTTCGTATCATTTTTCATAGTAATGTAGTCTCAAAGTGTTTTGTTTGTTTGAATATATATATATATATATATATATATATATAATGAAGTTATCACAGAGTAAGTATGATTTTGTGCTTTCAATGAGTTGAGTTAGTGTTTTGCTGGTGTCAAACATTTAAAGAAGTCTGTTTGAGTATGTATTTTATTATTAGTTTAAGGATCAGTTTTTAGGTACCTTATTTAGTTTTTTGTTAGTATCATTTTTCACAATAATGCAGACTTTAGGCGTCTAATGTTTTGTTTGTTTGAGTACATATAAAAAATAAGTTGTTACAAGTTAAATATGATGATATGCATCAAACATTCAATGAATTAAATTAGTGTTTTTTAGTACCAAACATTCAATGAAGTCTGTTTGAGTATGAGTTTTACTACTAGTTTGAGGATCAATTTTTAGGTATCAGTTTTAGTGTCAGTGGGTAAATTTAAAAAAAAAAATGTTCTATTAATTAGTTTTTTTATATAAAGAAAATGATATTATTCTAGAACAAAATGAAAATCTGAAGCAAAAATTTTATATTGATTTATTTCTTCAATGGTGACAATAGCCTTCTTGTTGATGCAAGTGTTTAAGATGTTATTAAGCCACCTAAGCCTATTGTTGATGCAATTTTGATAAGCCTATTGTTGATAAGCCTATTGATAAGATGCAATTTTGATAAGCCTATTATTGATGCAAGTGTTGAAGATGTTATTAAGCCACCAAAGAAGAAACATAGTGTTGATAGACCTTTTATCAAACGAAAAGGAGGGTTTTCATATTTTCCAAATAAGTAAAATAAATGTGGTGTATGCAAGCAATTTGGTCATAATAAGCGTAATTGTCATGCTTCTAAGAAGATATGATTTGTTCTTCATGTTGTTATAAATTTGGTGAGATTTGTACTTGGTTGTATGACTTTCTTCGGCAATTTTATGCAATTGAACTTGGTTATATAAGTATGTTGGTTTAACATATTTTTAATTTGACATTGATTTGTTATTTGTAATTAAACTTGGTTTTATAGTATCATTCGTTGTTTCATTTTTAGTATCAGTTTTGTAGTATAGCAGTATCAGCTTTATTATTTATTTATTTGTAAGATATATAGAATCATTTGTAGTTTCATTTTCAGTATCAGTTGTGTAGTATAACTACTATCATTTATATTATTTATTTGTTTGAAGGTTTTTTTTGAAATGGTACTTTATATACAACATGTCGCTGGGACAACATATCACAAATCAATAAACGTGCGAATCACGCTACGTAAGTTTCGAACTTGTGACCTCTCACACCAAAGCCGAATCACTTAACCACTTGGACAGTTGTGTTTGTCTATTTATTTGAAGGTTATGTGGTGATGTTGGTTAGTTTATTCAATATTAGTTCTTTAGTATCAAGTTTTGATACTATTAGTGTCACTTTCAGATATAACAAAATGTGGTATAAGTTTTTGCATGCTATTAGTATCAGTTTCAGGTCTTACAAAGTATGATATTAGTTTTTGCATGCTATTAGTATGGTTTTAGGTATAACTAATTATGGCATCATTTTTTGCAAGCATCAATATCAATTCTAGGTATGACAAAATATGGTATCAGTTCATGCACACTATTGGTATCATTTTCACGTATACATAGAAATGAAATATAGTCATAACATAGCATCACATGTAAGAAAAGTTAAACAAAGCTAATTTTTAAAACATCGGAAATAAGATCATAGTTTTTACAAAAAATTGGCAAAATTTCAACAAGTGTTTATATCTACATTAAAACAAAGCTAAATTCAATTTAGTTTTAACACAACATCTCAACCGTGTATTAGTTAAACTGAACATCACAATAGTTTTAACAACAAATTCACTTGTTTATATTTTGTTTATCTTCCAGCCTTGACATGTAATCGGCAAAATTCTTACAGTGACCATTGTCCATCAATATCTCATACACAATTCCTGCTCTTGTTTGAATATATGTTCAGGTTTTATTTTGATCGATAATTGGTTTTTGTTCCATCATATGATGAATATCATGACATATATACCACAATCGACCCTGATTAAAGCAAAATATATTTTTAGTATCAATTTGCTTTACTTGTGGTACTATGTATATAACAGATACATAACATTGTATTTAACAGATAATAGTACAAAGTTCATATGCTTTGAAACGAAATTATTAATAGTTTTAGTTTCGATGTTAGCATCAGTTTTAGTATCAGTTGTAGTGCCTGTAGGTATTATTTTTAAGATCTGTGATAATTGTTTTGCTTCAATTTTGGTTACGTACAATTTTAATATCAGTTTTATGTCAGTGGTATCAGTTTTGTGCCTGCAGGTATCAGCTTGTCTACTTGTGTGTATCAGTTTTGATTTGAAGCAAATGTTTACTAAATTGAAAGAACATAGCTTATTTGTCAATCGAATTCATTTCAATGTACTAGGCATATAAAAATGTATGGTACTTTATATAAAAGATTATAATGCAAACAAATAATAAGTTCTAAGTATAAGTAACTATCATTTCGATATTACTATTAATTTTAGTTATAATATCAGTTTTGTTATCGGTGGTATTTTAAAAAAAAATAGCTTACATGTCTGATGCTTTCTGTGCATATTTAGTTTGATACATTTTATTTGGCTTCACTTCCATATCTTGTATATTTTTTCCCATGGTTCTTGCAGGATGCTATCAACTTTATTTCTCTATTAAAGACAAAACAATACAAAATTAGTTAATGTTCACTTTGTTTCAATTGTATTAGTTAATTTTTTTGAAAAAAAAATATCATACCAATTTCATTGCTTCTTTCAGACTTGGGTTGTTTCTTTCATTTGATTTTCTAGGACGTAAAGAATCTACATGAGACCATTATGTTGTTGGATATGTCAATGTTACCAACGTCCATTAGTCTTCGTGATGTAAATGGAAATAAATAACATCTGCATATTTATCTTGCATGATTTCTTCAAGTAAAGGTAGGACTAAATGTTTTTTAATATTTTCTACATTAGAGACTAGCCCTTTCCGTTGAATACAAAAATAAGATACAATTAAGTGTATGTAGTGGTTATTATGTACTTGCATATTAAAGTTTTATTTACCATCATTGTTGTCGTCATTGCACAGTAATGCTCTAACAACCCACATTTTGACACATACCAAATGATTATCTATATTTACAATAGGAAATTGTAAGTTTTTTTTATTGGTGAAGCAATATTAAATAAAGAATAGTATCAATAATGTTAACAGTGGCAGTATATAATGAAAAGTATAAAAAAACTAAGCATCAACTCCAATCAAATAACTTTTAGGTATCGGTTTTGCATTGATTTTGTATTAGTTTTGTGGTACACAATAGTCAAATAGTTTCTAAAATTAAAGATCATCAACTTTTATCAAACAAAACTAGGTATCATTTTTGTAGAAGTTTTAGCATTAGTTTTAATATAAACTACAGTTAAAATAATTTATAAAATAACTAAGCATCGGCTCGAATTAAACAACTATTAGGTATCGGTTTTGCATTAATTTCATATTGCTTTTGTCATATATGATAGTCAACTAAATAACTAAAATTACAGACCATCAAATTATATCAAACAGAAAATAGGAATCATTTTTGCAAATATGTTGATATTAGTTTTGATATAAATTACATTCAAAATAATTTATAAAATAACCAAGTATCGGCTCTAATCAAGCAACTACTTGGTATTAGTTTTGCATTATTTTAGTATTAATTTTGTCATACATGATAGTTAAATAAATAACTAAAATTACAGAGCATCATCCTATATTAAACAGAAACTAAGTATCATTTTTGCAAACATATTGGTGTCAATTTTGACATAAAGTACAGTCAAAATAATTTATAAAATAACCAACTGTCAATTTTAATCATACAGCTACTGGATATCAGTTTTGCATTATTTTGGTATCACTTTTGTCATATATGACTATTAAATAAATAATTAAAGATATAGAGCATCAACTTATATCAAACAGAAAGTAGATATCATTTTTGCAAATATATGGTATTGGTTTTGTTATAAATAACAATTAAAATAATTTACAAAATAACTAAGCATCAACTCCAATCAAACAGCTATTAAGTATTAGTTTTTGTAATTATTTTGATTGATAGTAGTATTATTAAGCAAAAAAATAAATTTATATACTTGTCCATTTGTGAAACTTCTTTCAAGAACATGTCGGAGCATATCTTTAGTTATTATGCATCCTCCTTTAATTGTGTTCTTATCACCCCATGCCACTTCACTATTTTAACCAAAAAAATTGAATTAATTACCTAAAGTTATTTTAATATGTAACATAAGTTATCAGTATTTATAAACTTACTTTTGCGATCCTGACATAGCAAAGAAATTTTTGGTTACGTCTTGTTATTCGATATTCAAGTATTGTAAGCATTACAGCGTGCTAGTTGTAAATCTTCAAATGTCAGTTCTATTACAACAATTAGCTCGAATGGATTTTTTTGTGCTTTCTTCTTTAATGTCTTTATTTTTTCAGTTATTCGCTTATTTGCTGTTTTTTGACTCGGTGACCATACTCAAAGCTATCACTTTCTTTTCTTTTTTTGGTTCTTACTTTTACTCTTTTCACATAAGAAGATGATTTTGGATTTGACAATGTTTTCTTTCTTCTTTGGTCAGCAGGTTTTTTCGGTTTCATTTCTTGATATGGTTCAATTTTTTGTGTTTTAAAGTCCTGTGAGTCATAGAGTTTGAAAGATGGAGAAATGAAGTCATGTAATGGATGATGGTAGGGTATGATTTGGCTCTTGATAGTGGTATCTTATTCCATTAAGCTGTGCATTTTCATTGTTGAGTCCATGTTTTGTGCATCTTCTATTTCTTGGTTTATCATTTTATCTTGATTTATTAGAGAAATTGTTTCATTTATTGTGTCCATCATGTCTAAATTTTCTTTTATTGTCCCCATAAATGTATGTTGATTTATTAGGATCACTTTTTCTACTTGGCACTCCGTAGTTTCCTTTCCTCTTTATTCTTTTCATTCGCAGATCTCTTTTTTGCATTTTGGGCTTCTGTCTTTAAACATGTATCTTCATCCGTTTCAGTTGTTATTTCTGTCTCTAAGCATGTATTGTATGTTTCAGTTGCTATATGGATTTTTTTCTACATTAGGCTTAGCATTTGTCTCTTCATTTTCTTCTTCATTATTGTTTTGTGTGGATTTCTTTTTTGTGTTTCTATTTCAGTATGTATAGCTATATCTTGATCTAATGTATAGTCAACTTCATCTACTGTGTGTAGTTTTTCTACTTCGGCCTCTAGATCTCTCTCTTGATTTTGTCCAACCCTTTTGTGAGGAAATGGATGTGCAGTCCAAGACTACTTAACCAAATAAAATAATTTAAAATAAAATTGATCTTTCGATCAACATGCTTGATCAGTGGCAACAAAATGAGGAAGCACTAAAGAGTCATGAAATACATCTTGTCGGCCTGAACTATAATAAAGTACATGATATATACATATAGAAAAGTGAAACAAAATCTTATAACAACAATAACTATCATAAAGTGAAGAGCAGTCACCGAGAAGCCAAGAGCGAATACAGCTAATTCACATCTGATGGGTTAATATCTCTAGTAACATGCGAGCGGAGCACATCGCAGCTATTGACAGATTCATTGTCAAGAGCAGCGCTGCCTAGCCTGAGCTGCAGAGGAGGAGAGCTGCCTTTTGTCCAAACATAAGAAAAAATGATAGATCATATAACATAAGTGCATTGGACGGAGAGCAATGTTATTGAAACATCTAGAATTCCTCTTCGTCCAGATAACCCAAACTAAACACGAGAGGAAGGTGTCGACAAGTCTGGGATGGGAGCCATATTTCCAGTGATCGTAAAATGATTAAATGGAAGAGATCAAGTTGAGGAGGTGAATGGCAGAAGTGGTCCAAACGAAGAACGCCAAATCACGGTCGAAGATTAGGTGATTGATACTCTTAGGGAAGGAGATGCATATCGGACAGGACAGATCATTGTTAAGGCCTTTGCGAATTAATCGGTCTTTGGTGTTGAACTTACCATGCACAAGAAGCCATATAAGAAATTTAACTCTCTGGGGGATCTTTCGTTTCCAGAGTCTAGGGAAGGTGAAGTGTCTACCAGAGTTAGAGAGGCAGGAGTATAGGGAGTTGATAGAGAATTCACCACTAGGAAAAAACCCCAAACATATCGGTTAGGGGAAGTTGAAGGAGGGAGGCTGTAGAGCAAGGATTAAAGAAGGAAAAGCTGGGGGAGGGTAGGGTTAGTAATGGTTTGGTTAGCATGAAAACCGCACCAAGGGCCTCATTAACGATGATGGAATGATTGTTGACAATGGCGAAGAGGTCTGGGAAGGAAGATAGAGAAAAGAATCATTATACCAAGAATCTAGCCAAAGGTTGCAAGAAGCCCCATTACTATTTTTCATAGAAATAGAAGATTTGACCTAGAAAGATAAGGAAAGAACACTAGTCTAGGAAGGTGAAGGATGGCCAATAGGGAAGGAGAGGAGGACATTGGAGGGATTCGAATGGTAGTGTTTGAACATGATCCAACATTTCTAAATTGGGGTTTCCTCATTAATACATCACCAGATCCATGTGGTAAGGAGCGCCAAGTTGAAATGCTTGATATTAGGGATCCCTAATCCTCCCTAAGAGATAGATTTGCAGATAGTAGACCAATTAACTAGGTTGTTCACCGATGAGATGTGGCAAAGGAAGTTGTTTTTGAGTTGATCGATCCTGTTAATGACCAAACCATGGGCCTTGTGGAACGAGAATCAATAAGTGGGGATAGCAGATAAGATCGACTTGACAAGGATAAGTCTGCCAGCCTTGCATTGTGAAGAGGCTTTCCATATGGCGAGGCGATTCAAATTTTTGGAAATAATCGAATGCCAATCTACACGCAAGAGCTTGGAGGGGCGGGTAGTGATGCTTAAATATGAGATAGGGAAGTGATCAAGATTGTAGTTAAGGGCCAGTGTAATTGAGGGGCTATGAAGATCCGCACCCCCCAACCATGATGACCGAGCTTTTGGAAAAATTGATGGTGAGGCTAGAAATCAGCTCAAAGGAATAAAGGATGAGCTTGAGTTATGAGTGTGGGTTGGAGATGGGAAAGAGAAAAGGATGGTGTCATCGGCGTATTGGATATTGGATATGTTAATGATCGAGTTAGGAAGGCAAATTCTAGCTAGAGGATTGTGAGAGATAGCCAGTTTATTCATTCTATTAGAAACATCGGTAACAAGCGCAAAAAGGAAAGGGGAGAGCGGATCACCTTGACACAGTCCACATGCGGATTTAATTAATCTACCACTAATACCATTAACAAATATGAAGGACATGCTTGAATGCAGAATTTTTCTGATCTAGTCAGTCCATCTAGGAGGAAACCCATAGTGATTAAGAGTGTTTAGGATGAAGTTCCAGCTGATGGAATCGAAAGCCCTGGAAAAGCTATGTTTGAGAACAACGCATGGGGAGTGAGAATAATTACAAACGGACATGATTTCCTAGGTGGTAGAAACACAGTCAAGAATATTACACATAAGAATGAAGTTGGATTGTTTCAGCCCCACCAGAGAGGAGATGTGCTAATGGAGGCAGTTGGCTAGGACCTTAGTGATGAGTTTGAAGGTAGTATTTGGAAGGCTAATAGGATGGATTTCAAAGACAGAAGTAGCACTAGACTTTTTAGGAATAAAGATCACATTTGCATAGTTGTTTCTGGAAATAAGAGTAGGGGTGGAGTAGAATTCCTCGAACATACCGATGATGTCAGATCCGATGATGGGCCAGAACTGCCTGAAAATATAGGGCCAAAAACCATCCGGACCAAGGGATTTGTCATCATCCATTTCACTTAAAGTGGCGAGGATCTCTGATTTGATAAATGGTAATCGATAGGAATCGTAAAGGGATTTGGCTAGAGTTTATCCTAGGCGGTTGGTGGTGAGGAGGAGTGGGGCCAGCCAAGTAGGTGCCTGAAGTGGGAAGTGAAGATGCGGCTAAGGTCGAATTGGTCGCGGAAAGCATGGCCATCATGATGAATCTCAAAGATGTAGTTGGCATGTCTTCTGCCATTAGCTAGCTCATGGAAGAAAGCAGTATTGCGATCCCCTTCTTTGATCCAGCTGGCTTTAAACCTCTGCTTCCAGTCGATCTCTTCTTGTTTCAGAAGTCTTTCTAGTTCTACCTCAAGGTCGTAAATGGAAGATGAGTTAGATTGGGAGAGGGGCCCAGATTCCACAAAGATGTTCAGCTCCAAGATGGCGTTCTGGAGGTTAGAGATGCATAATCTAAGAGAGCCCCAAATAGATTTGAACCAGGGACAGAGATATTTTCTAAGGGTTCTGATTCTGGAGACGACGATAGTGAAAGCTGAAAGGTGAGGGGGGTTTTCGACCAAAGCGCAGAGACTAAAATATCAATGCTAGGTTCTAGAAGCCAAAATCTCTCGAATCTGCAATCAAATTTGAGAGCCACCGATTCTCTAGAATCTAGAAGAATTGGGCAATGGTCAGAGAGGATCATGGGTAGGTCAAGGATAAAGAGAGAGGATGGGAATCTTCCCAAGTGATGTTGAAGAGGAAGAGATTAATTTTTATCAGAGAAGGAGCGGAGCACCAATTACTCCAGGTGAATAATCGATTATTAATAGGAGGGTTAGTGAGGGAGCACGATTCAATGAAGTCATTAAAGGAATTCATATGAAGACAAGGGGACATGTCTGAGTTTCTTTAAAGAGGAAGTCAAGTAATGTTAAAGTCTCCACCTAGGACCCATGGGCCCTAAGAGAAATTGTAAACTTTAGAGCAATCAGCCATAGATTAGGTCTTTTTTGACGAGAATGGGGTTCATAATTAATAGAGAAAAATAAATAGCGCCAGAGGAGGAGTGCTCAAGGGCCACATAGAGAGCACTATGGTGTTTGATCACTTGGATAAGCTTCCACTTGGTTTCATCCCATATGGTAAGAATACCGCCTCTAGAACCAGAAGCCCAAACCCCCAGGTGACGGAAGAAAAAATGATTAGGATCAACAATTTTCGATTCTTAGATGAATAAAACATTTAATTTAAGAGGCGATAAAATGTGTCTAATAAGGGAGCAATTATCAGGGTCCCCTAAACCCCTAACATTCCAAAAGAGAATCTTTATAAAAAAAAGGAGATACGCTCTTTTCCAATGCATGCATGGTTGAAATATGCTCAGGCAATAATATAATTCCCGTGCAGCGGGAGGTTTTTTTTATTCATGTTATTATTGGTGGAAGTAAAAATAACAGGTTGAAATATACTACCAGCAGCTCATAGCAGGGAGCCAGTCGATCTCTGAAGCAGCCTCATGCTCCATCTAACAAAGGTGATGGACATAGCTTGGGGACCACGCAGAGGGTTAAAGGGCTCAGGAAGCAGTGGGAGATCTAGGTCCATATCAATGGTCGGGAGGGGGTCAAGCAACGGATCATCAAGGACGGGAGTGTCAAGGATGACAGGGAGGCGCAGGGCAGTGAGGTCAACATCATAAAATAGCTAGTTGTGGTCCAAATGAGGTGAAATCCAAGGGACCAGGCGGCAGGACCCTCGACATCTATAGAAGCATAGTCAGATCTAGAGGCTATGCATTTACCTTTCGAAATCAAATCTCTTCAAACAGCAATGTCCGCATCCACTTGCATAGCATCCGGACTGGGAGGATATGGAGGAATCAAATCATTAGGAGAGGAAAAGTGTTCCGAGGAGCTGGGGATAGACCTCTACTTCTCTCTCTAGCAGCGAACAATACCATCCCCGAAGACGAGGTCTGTAGGCTCCAGAGGGATGATGCTGCTCCTAGTGCTCAAGGGAGAGTATGAAGTTCAGGTCATCAAGAGTGGAGATTAAGGTACATGAAAGGGAAATTACTTTATCTAGACATATCTTAGCGAAAATGAAGCATTGATCCCCCGCTGCCCACGGGAAGGAGTGGAGATTGACCAAATGGCTTGAGTAAGCAAATCAGCGGGGAGCAGACAGAGCGAAGATGCCAGGGGATCACTATGCCAAAAAATGAATCAGATGACAATGATCACACAATATAAGGTAGATTTTCTGTTATCCCACTTTTTCACACTATACATGACAAAATCATTTGTTTTCTGAAGAGCCATAGAATATTTCATATATTATCTGAATACCCATGAAATCTCAATGAGCAAGCTTGTTATTCAGACAACATTTTATATGTCGTCGATTTAAGTTATCAATTTTTTTATTTTGGGCTCCATCTTTTCCTTCTCAACTATTTCATGGTCGCTTTTTATTTTTGTTTCCCTAGTGTATATTTTTATTCCCTCTTTCTTTCTATTCTATTTTTTTACTCATTTCTTTCTTTCAGTCCATATCAAATTTTCGACCATTTCTGTAGCTAGGATTTTAACCGCTTTGAAATTCATTTGAATCGCCTTGCTTCTTCAATCGCCTTTCTTCTTCCTTTGCCTTCCTTTGCAGGCTCGTTACTAAGTTTCTTGCGTGCTTTGATTTAGGGTTTCTGATTTGAAACCTCCGCTTTGAAATTGTTAGAATGAATCGCCTTTCTTCTTCAATCGATGCTCGCGTTCATCGTTTAGTAGGCAATTTATGGTTGCGGCTGCTTCTTATCGAGAGTTCTTCAATTTATATTGGTATGATTTCTTCCCATTTTGATTTATATTGTTCACGACTTCTATGTCTAAAGCCAATGATGATTTGGGTATATTTATAGGGTTTTATTCCCTATATTTTCGATTTTTAAAATTTCATGCTTTGATTTCTGTTGTTCCATTTCCACACTTGTGTGTGTTGCTTGTACTTGCTATACAATGTTGTATTTCTTGGTTAGTTGATGATGAAGGTAATTTGATTGGTTCTTGCTTTGATGCTTATGTTGGTTGTTATTTGAGTTGTTTGATGTGTTGAATTCAATTTTCCTGGAGCTTGCTTGTATGGGAGTACATTTAATTATGTTTATGCTTATGTTGACTATTGTTTGGGTATATTTATAGGATCCTTTTCGGCTGTGGATTTCTCTGCTGTTTTAATTTTTTTGTTCATCTTGGTATGATTTGTAGCACTGCCTTATTCAATTTGTGGAACTTTCTATTTTAATTTTTGTCACTTGTTGTTTTAATTTGTATCCCTTGCTGTTTCAATTTGTTACAAGGCAGTGCACACTAGTTTGTGCACTTTGATGGTCCATGTTGCTTTTGCTGTCTTGGTTCATCCATACATGTTGTTAAGTTGCCTTTCTACTCACTATATACATATATACATGTGTATACATATGTATACATATATGTGTGTGTGTGTGTGTGTATTAGTGTGCCTGGCTATGTCGAAATGTGTGTGCTTGGTTATATCGAAACTGTCCCTTGTTTATTGCATTTGCACCGGCACTTGTATATACGTATGTGTATATAAGTATATGTATGTTTATATCTTTATATCACTACATATTTATATGTCAGTACATATGTGTGTGTGTGTGAACTTCCATATACATACATACATACATATGTATGTATGTATGTGTGAATGTTCTTATATCTGCATATATATGTTTTAATTTGTGGCACTAGCTTTTGCACTGTGATTTCTTGTTACACTTTCAATTTTATGTTTAATGTGTAAACCTCCATCCTTGAACCATTTTGAGTTTTGGTTGAACTTTTTTTCAGTTCTGAACCATTTTGAATTGCATTTGAGTAAATGTGTGCGCTTGGTTTTGCTGCCTGGTTCAAGGCAGTGTTGAAATACTTTTGATACTTTTGAGCTGAACCAGTTTTGAATTACTTGAGCTTGCACCATTTTAAGTATGTACATATATACAAATATATACATATGTGTATATATGTGTATTACTTGAGCTTTGAAGCTTGTTATTTGGTTTGCTTGTACTTATACTTGTATATGTGCCTGGTTTGTTTTGATTGACTCCCTGGTGCTTGCTGTTGGTTGAATCTTTGAACATGTGTTGCATATGTACATGTATACATGTATATACATGTGTGCATATATGTGTTGGTACAACACCTGTTTCTTTGCTTGAGCTTGTTTATGTGCACTGTGATTTCTTGCTACTCTTTCAATTGCAAATGTGTTTATGTTCAGTTCTCACATATACTAGTAGGTACTTGAGCTTGAACATTTACGTACATATATACATGTACATACATGTTTGTATATATGTATATTACTTAAGCTCTGAAGCTTGCCGTTTAGTTTACTTGTACTTGTACTCGTATATGTGCCTGGTTTGTTTTGAGTTGTTGAATTGCTGAAACTATTTTTATGATATATGCACCTGAGTTGAGCCTGAGGAGGCTTGGCTTGACCTTGTGCACATTTACATTGTGTTGAGCCTTTGGGCTTGACCTTTGCAATAGTCCATGCGATTTAATCGATGTCGGCCTTGTGATATTCACATTGATACATTGCGCATATCATAAGTTGTATGTGCACATATATATTTGTCCTTGTCTAAAACATGAAAAGAAAACAAACCCATAAGCCGAGGCAATATTAATATTCAAATTCAATTTTATTTTTGCAATTTAGGTTTGTCTCCTTTTCCATTTTACCACGTTGTTTATTTGTTAGGTACAGGAGATGCTTGGACACAAGTTGGAGCAAGCAAATTAAGATCGACATCAAAAATAAACTCGAGTGAGTGTGAGTGAGTGCTAGTAAAAAAAACATTGTACACAAGAGTGTAGAGAAAAGTTGTATAAGCGAGAGTGATAGTGAAAATTGTATTGTACTTGAAAATGTAAGTAAAGTGGAAGTTGTATTGTATTTAAATTTGATTTGAAATAAAATATTTGTTTAAATAAAATTGCGATTCATTCTGCAAATGTAACATCAGTGTAATTGGTATGCATATTAGTCAATATATATATATATATATGTATGTATATGTATATGCTGTCTAATAGGAAATTCTAGAAATGATACTATAACATCAAGCAACATATGGTTTTTTTATATTTTTTGTGTTAGTGCATATAAGATGTCGGGGCATACTTATGGTTTGATGTGAACTGAGACGACACGAGATTTAACAACAGATAGATATGCGGTCAAACGAGCATATCTATCATCCAATGCATTTTTTCCCACAGTGGATTCCTTGGATGCGGATCCAAGAATGGGGGAGTACTCATGGTTGTAGGAATCAAAATCTAGGGTCCATTTAGCATCACAGAGAGTTCCACCCAGTTGATGGAAGTGTTTAAGGTATAGGTGTTGGGAAAGCTGACGATGTAGCTACGGTCACTGAAGAGAGAAATGTCTCAGTCATTGTGGCTAAAATCTATCGAAAAACATTGTCGAACAAAGTTGATCGTCCAAAAGCCAACGACGACTATGAGGATGACCATGTGATTAGGGGTTCCAAGGAGGATATTATGATGGCTGAGGGAGATGAAAGGGTTTGGGAATGAGTAGAATGTTTGCATGAATAAGACGGAATAATTTAAAGCGGATGGATTTGGTGGTATGCTAAGGGGAATGATGGGGGTATCAACTCTGAAGATTTGCGAGAAGAAGTATTTGTATCGAGAGTAGAGATAGAGGAGAAAGGTTATTTCTACTGCAGCATTTTAGGTCTAGGACATGTAGAGACGAAATGCCCTGAGAACCCACAGGAGTAGCACACATGTCCACTCCTTTACCATGTGACCCATATGGGTATAGCGCAAACACTAATTTTTAGATTTCAAACAATTCAACTTTTAAATATTGATTTGAAGGGAGGCAGATAGCCTCGTTGCATTTGCAGCAGAGGTTTTAACGGAAGGATGCAGATGCGAAGGGGTAAGCGGACGACTCTTGACCACTTTGATGAAGGAGCATCGAGGTACTAAACCAGGTCCAGAGACCGTCGAGTCCGCACGATCAAGGGAAGCTCGATTAACATCGGGTCTGAAGGAAGAGCAACAAATGAGGAATGAGGAAGGACATATGAAGAAAGGAAGGGACATGAGGAGCCAAATGGAAAGGGTGGGAGACCAGAAGAGGAGGAAGCCATGATTTTTCATAAAGTTTTGTTTGAATATTTCTCACTTTTATTATTCTATCCAACTCTTGGTTTTATGTAACGACCCGTATTTTACGTGTCGATAAAACGTAGAATTTGCAGGTCGATAGTGTTGTTTGTGTGGCCTCTAGCTTGAGTTGTTTAGGAGTTGACCCGAGTGCAAGTGATGAGTCGTGACCGACTCATAGATAAGTCGTAGACGACTTAAGGGGATGGACCGAGTTAAGGGATAGAACGGCATAGTAGTTGCCGACTTAAGAAGAGAGGCGAAATAGGGGTCAAGTGATGAGTCGTGGCCGACTCATAGAGGGCCGACTCATAGGATAGGTCGTAGGTAGGGGTGAGCGACCTAAGGAGCTAACGGGTTAGGATGTTAATGTGTTGAGAGTTAGGTCGGTTGAGCGACCTAGGATAGAGGAACGACCTAAGAAAGTGACCAACCTAGTGGAGAGCGACCTAAGAGGGGGTAGCGACCTAAAGGTTAGGCGACTTAGAGATGGACCGACCCAGGAAAGTAGCCGACTTAGGGTTTAGAGAGGCATGCTTGAGTCGTTGGTAGATGAGTCGTTAGGTCGCTAGCGCGACCTAAAGGAAATAGGTTGAGTCGTGAGTCGGCTATGTTGTTAGGTCGTAGCATGATAGGTCGGCAACGACCTAAGTTAGGTCGGAGGCTTTTGTATTGTGTGTTTGTTAGGTCGTTGGGGACATAGGTCGGCAGGGGTTTGAGTCGGCACTGGTATTAAGTCGTAAGTCGGCATGGTGGTTAAGTCGTCATACGACTTAGGACTTAGGAAATGCGGCAGTGCGTTGAGTCGTTAGGTCGGCCTGTGTTTTAGGTCGCGTCTGGGTTAAGTCGTAAGTCGGCCTTGGTTGTATGTTGTGTTGGTTAGGTCGTAGGTCGTAGGGGCTGATGAGTCGGCAACGACTCATAGTTAGGTCGGGGACGACCTAAGGGGCGACGACCTAAGGGGTTTCCAGCCTATAAATAGAGGGGTTTGGCTCACTTTTTGGCACCGGTTTTTGAAGCAACGAAGTGCTGCCATTTTGAAGACTCGACTACAGTATTTTCTTCACTTCTTTCTCTACTTCTATCAAGTGCTAACATCCATTGAAGATTGAAGATCAAGATCAAAGATCAAGAGCCAAAGTTGAAGATTTTCATCCGAAGAGGCTAGATTTCACCGTTTCAAGTGAAATTTCTCCGGATCAAGCCCAAGTCCTTGCTGTCCAGATCTGAAGTTGTTTGATTTTAGGTTGTTTTGGTGATTTGGTGAGTGGTAGTTATCTCTCACACGGACCCAAAGGAGTGTAGTGGATTGGTGATATGTTTATGTGTTAAAGTTAGCGTTTTCTCGCATTTTCCTTAAGTCTGCATGTAGATCCATCATATTTGAAGATGTTTATCTATGAAAGTTATTTATCAAGTATTAGACCCATGTTTTAGATTTGATAGATCTATGCTAAAAACCATGATTTCACGTATGTTGGACTTTTGCTCACTTAATTACGAAATTTCCATTATAATTGATATTGCTTAATAGATCTTGTTTGAATGGTTGAATGTTTGAATGTATGTTAGATTTGATTGCTCCAAGTTAGCTTGTAGTTGATTTGGAACAAGATGGTTGAAGATGATTCAAAAGCTAAGTGGAAAGGCTCTTGAATGGTGAAAGCTGCCAATGGCATATGAAGCGGATGTGGAAGCTCATATGGATGGATTCGAGGATGTGGGATCTTGCCATGATGCGAGAAGGCAAAGCATGGTTGAGTTGGGACTTTGCGATGATATGATGAGGCAAGGCTTGTGTTGAGATGGGACGGGTCATGATGACGTTCCAAGTTGAGAGACTTTGCTATGATGTGATGAGGCAAGACATATGTTGTGATGGGACGGGTCACGAAGACGTTCCAAGCACGGGTCATGACGACGTGCAAAGTTATAACTCGGTGATGCGGTCCGGGTTGGGGTGGATAATGGTTAGCTTGAGAGGCGCTTGAGCTAGTATGGAAGTAGTCGTCGAGGAGGATGACTAGGAGGCTAAGATCTCATCGTTGTTGAAGGTTCTAGCATACTCAAAGCAAGGGTACGTTGGAACGGGTCACGATGACGTTCCAGGCACGGGTCATGATGACGTGCTAGTACTCTGGGCTGATGCGTTCGGCTTAGGCACGGGTCACGATGACGTGCGGAGTTATGGCTAAACCGGGGTTACCATTAGCCCTTGACAGGCGGTCATTCAACTAACGGTGAAATCAAGGCAATGATAACAGTGATAGCCAGAGTCATGGATGTTTGGATGTTTGGTTGTATCATCATTCGGCTTCAAGAGCGGTGTTTTCTGGGTGCTTATCTGATCTTGGTTTAGGCCTTGGGGGTTTGTATTTGGAAAACATCGTCCTTGACTCGAGTGATTATTGCTTTACCTTACTTATCTGCTATGTTATGCTTACTTCTCCTTAGTGTGTGTCTGGGGGCTATCACTGTAGAAAGAGGTGGAGTGGGATGGTTTGGTTCCTATTCCTTTTATCCCTTATGCTCTTTGGTATGTTTGATTGTTAATTTACTGCTCACTAAGACTTTGTCTGACTCAAGGTTTTATGTCTCCTCTTATTACCTTGGGCTGTTCATCCATGTTGGGATGGGCAGACTAGGTAAGCAGGTGACAGGTGCTGTGCTTGGAGTTTCTACGTTGAAGATGACGAAGACGAGCAGGAGGCTATGCATATTATTTTCTTATATGTACTGGGTATCCGCTGCTGTATTTGATGAGTGTTTGTAGTGAGGTCTTGATGTATGGATTTGTTGAGATGATTGTATAAAACTTCTGTGATGCTTATATGATGATTTTTCTGTTATGAGACTTCACTATATATTTCTCTATTGTATTTTATCCATGCGCTGTGAGTTACGATAGAGATTCTGCGATTTTATTTTACCCTGACTATCATCCATGGTTGCCTTGCACACCTTTCAGCGCACTATTACCTTGATTTGGTGCGGGAGTCATGGGTGGTCGTCACATTTGGTATCAGAGCTTTGGTGAATCGATTTCAGCCAACGCTCGCTGACGTAACTACGTATGAGAGACGTAATTGTATTTTGATGGATGATTACTATATATAATATAGTAGCCTAGAAGGATTTGAACTCCTTATGCAGTTGTTTCTTAAGGTGTTCTAATCATTCTTATTACAGATATTAAGGATGAGTCGAAGAGGGAGACCAGCTGCAAGGGAAAGCCGTGCTGATGAAGGAGCTGTTGATTATGGAACTATGTTCGAAGCGATGATGACTTCGATCATGAGAAGGATACCAGCTTCAGGATCATCAGTGGATGTGGGAGTTCAAGTTCAAGCTCCAAGACCGGTGGATTTTGCTAAGCTTTGCAAGGATTATACTTCTCTTGGAGGAAAAGCTTTCTTGGGGACGGAGTCGACTATTGAGGTGCAGAGATGGATTGATGCTTGCAAAAGGATCTTTGGTGACTTAGGGATTGAGGATGCAACTAAGAGAAAGCTTGCATCGAGACAGCTTCAGGGAAGAGCTGCTGATTGGTGGAATTCTATCACCATAGATACACCAGAAGAGGATATTACTTGGGAGCAGTTCCAAGTTAGATTTGAAGCCAAGTTCATCTCTACTGCTCAGAGGTCTGTTTTGTTCAAGAGATTTGTGGAGCTCAAACAAGGCGGAAGGCCTGTTCTGGAGTATATTTCTGAGTTCGAAGCTTTGTCTAAGTATGCCAGATCATATATTGATTCTCCCTACAAGAAGAATGAAAAGTTTGTGACTGGTCTGGATGCTTATCTAGGAAGGCAGTTAGTGGATCATCTGGACGATCCATTTGAGAAGCTGGTGGAGAAAGCTCTGAGGCATGAGAGTTTGTTTCCTAGGGAAAGTTCTGTTGTTGCTGTAACCAGGGAAGGATCTAAACCACAGCAGAGTGGGAATAAGAAGAGGAAGCAGCAGCAACAGAAGGGAAAGGATGGTCAGAAGAAGCCAAAGGGCGAGGTGACTTGTTATAACTGCCGTCAGAAGGGTCATCTTTCTCGGGATTGCAAGAATCCGAAGGTGCAGTTGAAGTGTTACAACTGTGATAAGCTGGGACATATCAAGAAGGATTGTCCAGAACCGAGGAAAGATAGGCAGGTTGTGCAAGCCTATGCTTTGGGGGCTGTTCCATCGTCTTCAAAAGCTCCGACTGCTGAAGAAAAGGGGAAGAGTGTGGTGGTTCAAGGTACTCTTTCTATTTGTGGTGTTCCAGTTAGAGTGTTGTTTGATACTGGAGCGTCGCATTCTTTTGTTTGTGATGATTTGGTAAGCCGGTTAGGTATGAAACCGGATATTGTTGATAGGCCATTGGTTGTGACTAATCCAGTGGGGGGTTCGTCATGTTTGTGTATGATATGCCGTGGTCTAGTTGTGTCGAGTCATGATTGCTCGTTTGTTTGTGATTGCTTTGTCCTGAACTTTGCGGGGTTCGGAATTATTTTGGGTATGGACTGGCTTAGGAAGTATGCGGCTAGGATTGATTGTGAGAGGCTTGAGGTGACAGTCGGGAATGTGGAAGGGCGAAAGGTTGTGATACGATGTAAGCATGAAGAAGGCGTCTTCATGAGCTTCATGTATTCGCTAGTTGTTCCACGGGATGGACTGTCATCGGTGCCTATTGTGAATGAGTTTGAGAATGTCTTTGAGGAAGTCAAAGGGTTGCCGCCGCATAGGGAGATCGAGTTTCGTATCGATCTAGTTGAGGGAGCCAGACCTGTTGTGATGCCTCTTAGGCGGATGGCACCGAGGGAGCAGCAAGAGCTGAAGGTGCAAGTTGATGACCTTTTGCAGAAAGGATTCATTCGGAGAAGTGTGTCCGAATGGGGTGCGCCAGTTGTGTTCGCAACCAAAGCGGATGGATCGTTGAGGTTGTGTGTTGATTATCGTGAGCTGAATAAGGTGACTAAGAAGAACAAGTATCCATTGCCGAGAATAGATGACTTGTTTGATCAGCTTCACGAGGCTAAGGTGTTTTCTCAGATGGATTTGGCAACGGGATTTCACCAGTTGAGAGTGGCGAAGGATAGTGTGCCGAAGACTGCTTTCAGGACACCATCCGGGTTTTATGAGTGGCTGGTAATGCCGTTTGGATTGACTAACGCACCAGCATATTTTGTGGATCTTATGAATAGAGTGTTCAGAGATCAGTTGAATAGGTTCGTGCTTGTGTTCGTGGATGATATTCTGATTTATTCCAGAACTGAGGGAGAGCACAAGACACACTTGAGGATTGTTTTGGGGATCTTACGGAAACATCAGCTGAAGGCTAAGTTTTCGAAGTGTCACTTCTGGAAGAGTGAAGTGAGGTTCTTAGGCCATGTTATCTCTGGAAAAGGAATAGCGGTTGATCCCGCTAAGGTGGCAGTGATCCAGGATTGGGTTAGACCTAAGAATGCATCTGATGTGAGAAGTTTTCTTGGATTAGCAGGATATTATCGTCGGTTTATCAAAGACTTTTCCAAGATAGCTGCACCGTTAACAGGATTGACAAAGAAGAACCAGGTGTTCAGATGGGATGATAAGTGTGAGCAAGCTTTTGTAATCCTGAAAGAGCGATTGACAAGTGCTCCTGTTTTGACTATTCCTAGTGGGAATGATGAGATGGTGGTCTACACCGATGCATGTGGCACTGGACTAGGAGCGGTGCTAATGCAGAAGGATAAAGTTGTTGCATATGCTAGTCGACAACTGAAGCCGCATGAAAGGAACTATCCGACTCATGATTTGGAGTTAGCGGCGATTGTGTTTGCTTTGAAGATGTGGAGACATTATCTATTGGGAGTTAGATTCGAGTTGTTTACAGATCATAAGTCGTTGAAGTATCTGTTTTCCCAAAAGGATTTGAATCTTCGACAGCAACGGTGGCTAGAGTTCTTAGCATCGTATGATTTTGGTATAGCCTATACTCCGGGAAAAGGAAACGCAGTGGCTGATGCGTTAAGTCGAAGACATGCAGGATTGGGAGCCATGTTTTCAGAATGGAAGAGTCTTGAGTATTTGGCTGGATTTGATTTCAGGCCTAGATGTGAATTGGAACCTGAGATGTTGGCAAACTTATCAATAAGGCCTACTCTTGTGGAAAGAATTGGCGAGGGTCAAAAGCAAGACGATAAGCTTGTCAAGGTTATCCGAGATTTGGAATCTGGATTGGACCCAGAGAAGAATAAAGGATTTGAAGTCGATCGAGAGGGTTGGCTTCGAAAGCAAGGGCGACTAGTTGTTCCCGATGTAGATGGATTGAGAGATGAAGTTCTGAGGGAGAGTCATCACTCGAAGTTGACAATTCATCCAGGTGGAAATAAGATGTATCGGGATATGAAGAGAACCTACTACTGGGAAGGTATGAAGAAGGATGTTGGAAATTTTATTTCCAAGTGTATGAATTGCCAGTTGGTGAAAGCTGAGCAGAAGAAGCCCAGTGGATTGCTTCAGCCATTAGAGGTCCCTACATGGAAATGGGAGCAAGTGTCGATGGACTTTATCGATGGTCTACCTAGGACAAGAGCAGGGAATGAAGGGATTTGGGTCATCGTAGATCGTTTGACCAAGAGTGCAAGATTCATTCCTGTTCGATCGACTAGGACTGCATCGAAGTTGGCTGAGTTGTATGTTAAGTGGATAGTTCGTTTCCATGGTGTTCCGAAGAGTATAGTGAGCGATCGAGACCCATTGTTCACTAGTAGATTTTGGAAGAGCTTCCAGGAAGTTTTGGGAACCGAGTTGTGTTTGAGTACAGCTTATCACCCTCAAACAGATGGTCAGACTGAGAGAGTCAACCGAGTTTTGGAAGATCTTCTTAGAGCATGTGTTTTGGACTTCGGAGGATCATGGGAAGATCACCTTCATTTGGTGGAGTTTGCTTATAATAACTGTTATCAGTCGAGTATTGGTATGGCACCATATGAGGCATTATATGGAAGACCGTGTAACTCTCCGACATGTTGGTTGGAAACTGGAGAAAAGCTGATACTTGGGCCAGAGATGATTCGACAGACTTCGGATTGTATAGAGATCATTCGACAAAGAATGAAGGCAGCCCAGGATCGTCAGAAAAGTTATGCAGATAATCGTCGGAAGGATTTGGAATTCGACGTGGGTGATATGGTTTTTGTGAAGATTTCTCCATTGAAGAATGTTATAAGATTCGGGAACAAAGGAAAGTTAACTCCAAGATTCGTTGGACCATTCCCGATTATCGAGCGAATTGGAAAGCTCGCTTATAGATTGGAGTTACCGGAAAAGATGGCGGGTGTGCACAATGTTTTTCATGTATCTTGTCTACGGAAGTATATGCACGACCCAACTACGGTGGTTTCTGCTGATAGCTGTGAAGACTTAGAGGTTGATCCTGTTGTTTCGAGACCTCGTAAGCCGCTTCGTATTGTTGAAACCGATACGAAACAGCTTAGGAGGAAGACGATTACGTTGCTCAAGGTACAATGGAGTGATGATGTTAACGACTGTACGTGGGAGGAGGAAGAGAGGATGAAGGCAGCTCATCCCGAACTCTTCGAGGTATGGCCCTAAAGTGTCGTGACATCTCATGAATTTGTAGCTTGTTCTAAGTCTTAGAATTCTGCATGCTAGGTTAGAATTGGTTGCATGGATTGTTGATTGCCATGGATGATAGGCATGCGGAATAATTTTGATTGCTGTTGTTTGCTTGGAATTTCGGGGGCGAAATTCCTAAGGGGGAGAGAATGTAACGACCCGTATTTTACGTGTCGATAAAACGTAGAATTTGCAGGTCGATAGTGTTGTTTGTGTGGCCTCTAGCTTGAGTTGTTTAGGAGTTGACCCGAGTGCAAGTGATGAGTCGTGACCGACTCATAGATAAGTCGTAGACGACTTAAGGGGATGGACCGAGTTAAGGGATAGAACGGCATAGTAGTTGCCGACTTAAGAAGAGAGGCGAAATAGGGGTCAAGTGATGAGTCGTGGCCGACTCATAGAGGGCCGACTCATAGGATAGGTCGTAGGTAGGGGTGAGCGACCTAAGGAGCTAACGGGTTAGGATGTTAATGTGTTGAGAGTTAGGTCGGTTGAGCGACCTAGGATAGAGGAACGACCTAAGAAAGTGACCAACCTAGTGGAGAGCGACCTAAGAGGGGGTAGCGACCTAAAGGTTAGGCGACTTAGAGATGGACCGACCCAGGAAAGTAGCCGACTTAGGGTTTAGAGAGGCATGCTTGAGTCGTTGGTAGATGAGTCGTTAGGTCGCTAGCGCGACCTAAAGGAAATAGGTTGAGTCGTGAGTCGGCTATGTTGTTAGGTCGTAGCATGATAGGTCGGCAACGACCTAAGTTAGGTCGGAGGCTTTTGTATTGTGTGTTTGTTAGGTCGTTGGGGACATAGGTCGGCAGGGGTTTGAGTCGGCACTGGTATTAAGTCGTAAGTCGGCATGGTGGTTAAGTCGTCATACGACTTAGGACTTAGGAAATGCGGCAGTGCGTTGAGTCGTTAGGTCGGCCTGTGTTTTAGGTCGCGTCTGGGTTAAGTCGTAAGTCGGCCTTGGTTGTATGTTGTGTTGGTTAGGTCGTAGGTCGTAGGGGCTGATGAGTCGGCAACGACTCATAGTTAGGTCGGGGACGACCTAAGGGGCGACGACCTAAGGGGTTTCCAGCCTATAAATAGAGGGGTTTGGCTCACTTTTTGGCACCGGTTTTTGAAGCAACGAAGTGCTGCCATTTTGAAGACTCGACTACAGTATTTTCTTCACTTCTTTCTCTACTTCTATCAAGTGCTAACATCCATTGAAGATTGAAGATCAAGATCAAAGATCAAGAGCCAAAGTTGAAGATTTTCATCCGAAGAGGCTAGATTTCACCGTTTCAAGTGAAATTTCTCCGGATCAAGCCCAAGTCCTTGCTGTCCAGATCTGAAGTTGTTTGATTTTAGGTTGTTTTGGTGATTTGGTGAGTGGTAGTTATCTCTCACACGGACCCAAAGGAGTGTAGTGGATTGGTGATATGTTTATGTGTTAAAGTTAGCGTTTTCTCGCATTTTCCTTAAGTCTGCATGTAGATCCATCATATTTGAAGATGTTTATCTATGAAAGTTATTTATCAAGTATTAGACCCATGTTTTAGATTTGATAGATCTATGCTAAAAACCATGATTTCACGTATGTTGGACTTTTGCTCACTTAATTACGAAATTTCCATTATAATTGATATTGCTTAATAGATCTTGTTTGAATGGTTGAATGTTTGAATGTATGTTAGATTTGATTGCTCCAAGTTAGCTTGTAGTTGATTTGGAACAAGATGGTTGAAGATGATTCAAAAGCTAAGTGGAAAGGCTCTTGAATGGTGAAAGCTGCCAATGGCATATGAAGCGGATGTGGAAGCTCATATGGATGGATTCGAGGATGTGGGATCTTGCCATGATGCGAGAAGGCAAAGCATGGTTGAGTTGGGACTTTGCGATGATATGATGAGGCAAGGCTTGTGTTGAGATGGGACGGGTCATGATGACGTTCCAAGTTGAGAGACTTTGCTATGATGTGATGAGGCAAGACATATGTTGTGATGGGACGGGTCACGAAGACGTTCCAAGCACGGGTCATGACGACGTGCAAAGTTATAACTCGGTGATGCGGTCCGGGTTGGGGTGGATAATGGTTAGCTTGAGAGGCGCTTGAGCTAGTATGGAAGTAGTCGTCGAGGAGGATGACTAGGAGGCTAAGATCTCATCGTTGTTGAAGGTTCTAGCATACTCAAAGCAAGGGTACGTTGGAACGGGTCACGATGACGTTCCAGGCACGGGTCATGATGACGTGCTAGTACTCTGGGCTGATGCGTTCGGCTTAGGCACGGGTCACGATGACGTGCGGAGTTATGGCTAAACCGGGGTTACCATTAGCCCTTGACAGGCGGTCATTCAACTAACGGTGAAATCAAGGCAATGATAACAGTGATAGCCAGAGTCATGGATGTTTGGATGTTTGGTTGTATCATCATTCGGCTTCAAGAGCGGTGTTTTCTGGGTGCTTATCTGATCTTGGTTTAGGCCTTGGGGGTTTGTATTTGGAAAACATCGTCCTTGACTCGAGTGATTATTGCTTTACCTTACTTATCTGCTATGTTATGCTTACTTCTCCTTAGTGTGTGTCTGGGGGCTATCACTGTAGAAAGAGGTGGAGTGGGATGGTTTGGTTCCTATTCCTTTTATCCCTTATGCTCTTTGGTATGTTTGATTGTTAATTTACTGCTCACTAAGACTTTGTCTGACTCAAGGTTTTATGTCTCCTCTTATTACCTTGGGCTGTTCATCCATGTTGGGATGGGCAGACTAGGTAAGCAGGTGACAGGTGCTGTGCTTGGAGTTTCTACGTTGAAGATGACGAAGACGAGCAGGAGGCTATGCATATTATTTTCTTATATGTACTGGGTATCCGCTGCTGTATTTGATGAGTGTTTGTAGTGAGGTCTTGATGTATGGATTTGTTGAGATGATTGTATAAAACTTCTGTGATGCTTATATGATGATTTTTCTGTTATGAGACTTCACTATATATTTCTCTATTGTATTTTATCCATGCGCTGTGAGTTACGATAGAGATTCTGCGATTTTATTTTACCCTGACTATCATCCATGGTTGCCTTGCACACCTTTCAGCGCACTATTACCTTGATTTGGTGCGGGAGTCATGGGTGGTCGTCACATTTTATTTCTTTGAGTTTTTGTCTCAATTCCAAAATTTCCTTCTTAGCTTGTAACCTCGTCTTCTTTCCTTTTCCAACCGCTTCTTTGTTTTCTTCACTTTGTCTTTCAAATCTTGTATGTGCACTTGCGACACTCTGATGGTTACTTCTTCTTTAAATGGTCCAAAAGTTTGTTCGGCCTCTTCAAATTTTCTTTTCTTGCTTGATTGTCTTATTGTCGAGACTATTTGAAGAAGGCTTGCCTTATGTGAAAGAATATCGGTTATTTCTTTCACCCGTATAATTTGTAGGAGAATTTGTATTAGTTATTAGCCATGATATTGTGTTATAATGATACTAAGTATGATATTATGCTATAACTAATATGTTATAACTGATATTTGCAAAACTGATACTATGAAAAATTGGTACCTAGCAAAACTAATATGTTGCAGCTAATACTAAGTATGATATTGTATTATAACTGATTTTTTAATAAAAGAAAAAATAATAATCATGAAACTGACATTATGCAGAGGTATAAATTGATACTATGCAGTGTTAAAAATGATACCAAGTATCACAGCGTATTATAACTTATACTATGTAGAGGCAAAATAGATACTATATAGAGGTAAAACTGGTACTATACGGAGACAAAAATAATACCTAGTATTGAAATTGATACTCTACGGATGTAAAAACTGATACTATGCATAGGCAAAAATGATAGTATAAGAAATATAATGCTAAAACTAATTCTAAGTAGAAAGTAAAATGATACTGATAAACATAGGCAAGATAGAGTTTCAACGTACCTCACCCTCTTTAACATCATCCAAAAATTGCTTAACTGGTATGAATTTTAGCTTACACAAATCCCATCTTTCACATCTTGGTAAATTTTCACTATGTTGCCACCTTGGTCAACTGAGCTTCATTTCTCACAAATGCAATAATATAAATACTTAAAACACCGATTAGATGTGATTATTAAAAATAGCATTTATTTCAAATAATAATATTTTGAATAACATATCTTACCAATGAAAGTATGGAGCATCCCGACATGTTCTTTGGCTTGTGGTTAATTTTTTTTACAAATTTATTAAAAATATTTTTATTGTCTTCGACCAATAAACTATCTTTAGAGTATCTAAATTGATCGAATAGGGTAGAAGTCCCTATCTTAATTTTTGTTGATTATTGGGAAAGAAAAATGTCAACAAAATTTCCATTATTATTAATTATGATAAGTTTTCCTCATTTTTTTTCTTCTTCTTTTATATTTCTCGTTTTATTCTTCTTTCAAGCACTTCCTTGTGATGGTAGCACAATTTTCAAAATTTCTTGCAGAAATTTTTTTACGCTCCATTGAAATTGTTTTCCCGGTCATTTTTTATGTTGGCTCTATATTTCTTCCTTCAAATAACAAACCAAACAGTAAGCTGACATTAGTGGCAGACATTGTCATTTTTTCTTATCCAAGTATGAAAGCTTCATTCTATGTTGAGTAGCAACTATACAATGCATCCAAAAAAATTTGTAGTTTTATTTGCATTCTTTCATTGTAGTTACCTTTTCGTAAAAAAGCATTGAAGAAGTGATAAAACCATATGTGTTTTAAAATGTCTATCTTCCTTTTCTTAAGTTCATTCTTATTTTTTACAAATTGTATGATCTTGAATATTGCTTGCAATCCACATCTATAAGCATCGTCAGACTTTATACCTTCACCTTTTTCTTTTTCTTCACTTGATTCATGCTCAAACACTGCAGATTGGGTTTTCTTGCATTTGTGACTGGTGTCGACAAAATCATCTTCATCCTGTTGTATAAAAAATGGAATTTAGTTGATTAGCAGGTATCATTATTATAATACATCAATATTGGTTTTTGTTACAAATGAGAGTGAAAATAATTTCTAAAACTATAAAGCAGTAATTTCAATTAAATAGACTGTATGTATCATTTTTGTTAAATATTAGTATCGGTTTTGTTATAAATTAC
The DNA here is from genome assembly GCA_030765085.1 of Allium cepa. Taxonomy (NCBI): domain Eukaryota; kingdom Viridiplantae; phylum Streptophyta; class Magnoliopsida; order Asparagales; family Amaryllidaceae; genus Allium; species Allium cepa. Next base: position 546,383,405 of record CM060932.1, read on the forward strand.
AGCAAAAACAACTTTTAAAATAACAAAGCATTAACTTCAACCAAACAAGTCGTAGGTATCTTTTTTATTATATATTGGTATAAGTTTTGTTACTAATCACAGTAAAAACAATTTCTAGAATTTCAAAGCATTAACCTCAAACAAACAGGCTGTAGGTATCAATTTCGATTGCAAATGACAGTGAAAATAATTTATAAAATCACAAGTATAAACTTTAAACAAACATAGAGTGAGAATTATTTTTGCAAGATATTGGATCGATTTGAGCAAGGTTTTTGGACTGTCGAATTGGGGATTGCTGTTGAATTTTTAGTAGAGCTATGTTTTTGGTTTCTCAAATTGGGGATTGCTGTTGACCTTTTGATGGAGCTAGGTTTTCAGTTTCTTTAATTGAGAATTGCTGTTGAATTTCTGGTGTTTGTTCAACATGCATTGAACTTTGCGGTTTTGTTTGTGATACTGATTTGCTTCTTATTTGAGATGTTATCGTTATAGTGATTTTGAGTTTTGAGAGCAAATTGAAATGAGAGTTTGAAATTGAAGAAGAGTGTTGAACGTAAGAAAATAGAAAGGTGGAGGGAACGATTTATTTAGTAATGGGGTTTGGACATGTTCTTGTAGAATACAAAAAATGCGTTGTCCTTGTATTTAATTTATTAAAATAATTTGCCTTGGACTTTTTTTCTTATTATTTATAAATAAATAAGAATATGATATAAAGAAATAAAAGCGGAAGCAATTAAAGAAAGAGGCAGAAGAAATATCATTCATTCTTCAGAGATCGGTAATATATTTACATTACATAACCTTCTTTATAAAAAGGCTTCAGAGCTATGGATTGAACTTATCCCATTATATGGGACTAAACAAAACAATATAAAAGTATATTCACTTCAGGATTTGCATATATTATAACACTCTCCCTTGAATATGTGTCTTCAAAATCTTGAATGCTCTGATAACTTGAAATTGCCTCTTTTGAAATGTGTATGTGATTGTCCCCCCTCATTATTATCCTGTTTGCATTTACCCATTCAGTCGATATAGATATTGTCCGTTGCCTCATTAAAAACCTCTGTTAGGAAAACCAAGTGGGAAAAACCTTGGATGAGGAAAAGAGTTCAACTTGTAAAATCATATTAAAAACGATATTCTTTCTAGAAGATTTGATACTTAGGGATCAAAACAATGCGTCGTTAAAACCTTACTAAGAAAAACTCAATGGGAAAAATCTTAGTGAAGGAAAAAGAGTACACATACTTTATTACATCATTTCATCAAACAAAGTTTGATACTTCAAGATCAAACTAATGCCTCGTTAAAACCTTACTAAGAAAAACCCAGTAGGAAAAATCTTAGTGAAGGAAAAAGGGTACATTATGATATACTTATGTATGCTCCCATGATTTTATATTTTTCCATTTAAGTTTGAATATATGTATTAATAATGTAAATCAACTGCAAATATTTTTGATCCATGTATGTATAAATAGCTTAGACAAGCATTAAGAAAATTAAAACCAGGAGACCATAATTCTTCTTTTCCTCCTTTCATCATTTATAAATAGTTGCCTTTGATACGATCAATTTTTCTAAGATTATTTCTTTCAAATATTGTTTGCATTTTATGCACTTTGTATGCTACTTTAATGAAACACACTTCGTGTGCTTTCATTTTGATGCAACATATCGGTTTTGCTTATTACAACTACACCTTCGATGGAAATTAAGAGTTTCATTACAACAATACTTAAAAATAGGAAGTAATCTACTCATCATGAATTATATCAAGATTTTCATTACAACAATATTTAAAAGAAAGTAGTAATGTACACCCTTTATTCTTCGCATTCTTTATAAAAAGCAAAGTAATTTATATTCTTCGGGAACTAGCAGACTTTCATTATTCGGTATGATTTAACCAATGTTCATACCTTAAGGGTATTTTAAGCATTTCAAACACTTTCGCTGCTTCAAAAAAATTATTTATAAAAACATCATGCCTGGAGCATTTAACACGATGTAGCACTACATTTGCTTCAGTAATTTCAGCGTGTTTATATATATATATATATATATATATATATATATATATATATATATATATAGAAAACTACATTTATTATTTAGGAGAATTTCATGATGGCCAATCATGTTTTTCTCTAATTCAGGTTCTTTAATCCATTTATAAACATAATCTCTTTATTATTTACAAATTTATCATCAATGATTATTTCTTGTCAGTTCTAGACATGATTTATTGAGATCTCTTCAATTATCATGTTTTAGGTACCTAAACCACTTCTAAGGTAATTTGATAATCATGTCTTTAGTCTCTTCAACGAAACTCTTAAGTGTTTCTTCTAGAACACACTCCTTTATTTGGTATTTTATTACTTACTCCAAAAATATTTCAAACTGACTTCTCTACCACACTTCAGATGTGATTTATACCATTTTTGGTTCTTCTGGAATTTCAACTTATATTGGAGCAAGTATACTAGGGATATTGTCAATAATTTATTCTAGTTACTTAATATGTTGCAACCAATATTTAATTTTGATAATCAAAATGAACTTGTACCCCTTTTATCCTCCCCCTCAATGTTGAGGAACATTGAATAGTTATCATTTTTGGAATCTCATTTTGATCCATTATGATATTGGTACTAGCAAATACATCATACATATTACATATAGGGGGATAATTCTTTTATCAAATGATAAGATGCATTTAAGTGATATTTATTTTTAGATTTTTTTTCATTCATTGATCTAATCAATTGGAACAATTCACTTATTATGTATATCATTTGAATACAGCATGACTTCAGGTCATCCAACATTTATGTTGATTGAATTTTAAATCACTAAATGATATCCATGCATATTCTACATGATAAACTCATATCAATTTAGTCAAACAATCATCAAGTTGTTAGTTAAATATCTACATATATGGATATATATGTGCGTCCACGTATTACATATATATTATAGATTTGCACATTCTTTATCATTTGAGTTAGTGATTTTAGAACAAACTAATACGAGGATCCAGACTATTGATTTTTGTTTATCACTCGATGTAAATGTGAATCCTTAAAGATTAAATGATAGTTTCCAAAAATGTTTGGTTTGAAAATACATATGCATCAAGTTTGACTTATTAATAATAACTTTAGATTATTTGATATGTTACAACTTTTAGTTATAGAATATATTGTAACTTCTAGTTACCTTTGGCTATCGATAATAAGACTTTCAAGATCTAAATCTTAAAATTTGTCAGCGTTCTTTCTTTAGTATTGAAGACAAACATTTCTTAGTAATAATTATCAAAGCCTATGGTTTGATAATTCATAAAACTTGCAATATTTCATATAACCTCTTGTTTATTTCCATTATCGAACTTTGAACTTCATGTTTATTTTGTTGATTTAAATGTATGAATCCATACAGATACAGAATATAATTAAGACTTTCGACATATACATATACATATACATATACATATACATATACATATACATATACATATACATATATATATATATATGTATGTATGTATATACATATACATATATATATATATATATATATTTGTTTATTTTCATTCGAATATGAAAGAACAATGCTTTTTGAATCAATAATCCAAACGTAACCTAATGGTTTTCTATTCCAACCATGTTGAACTTCCGGTTCAAATAAATTATTTATACAACTTCGAGTTGTTAAGGTTTATTCTTCAATTATATTTTGAATATCTATTTTAAGCATTATTTATAAATATATCATATAATAATACATAGTTCGAATTACGTATAGGCATCTCTTTCGGAGAGTTCAATAAAAGGGATATGTTTACAACAAAAATACAAGTATCTTCTGGACACTTAAAATGTTACAGAAAATTGCTATTATATTAGTTACAAATCTTTTCAAGACCGTATTTATAGCTTTTATGAAAATTATGATATGACATATGGATTATCACATCAGGAGAACATCTAAAGTTTTTTCTTCAAAAATAGTTATGCATACGATATTCAGTTCATGGTATATTCTGAAAAGTAATAAATCACGGATCATTATTTACTCCTAATTTTTTCTAATGGAGCTATAGGTCCATGACAATGGTTGATTGAATTTCATGAAGCAGCATAAAAAATTTAACAAGTAATCATCATTCTAATTATATGATTATCAATGTTGAAATCACCAATGGCCCTTAAACATAAATTAAACAATCCACGGGGTAACAGTTACTACAATGCATATGCCACGAATTAAATAACTATTATTTTTTCGAAGTAGTTTAGGAATAGAATAAATAGAGTTTAGCAATTATTATACATAACTATCATTTCGTATGAATGCCTAACACAAATGTGTTAGCCATCCAAATGATTTGAATACGGAACTGCATTTGCCTATCAGTAGCTACGCGTATGGAGCAAAATTTTGTTATTATATCCAATCTGAACCAAAAGGTTAGTGAAAGAGCTCCCTCTTAATTATGTATGGCAAATCTCCAAGCCATCAATTTTATGTGATAAGAGTCAGTTCTGATTTTTTTTTAGCAACAAAACCATAGATTAGAAATATAAAACAATCAGTTTTAATATCAGGAAGTGAAACTAGAAAAAACATCTCATCGTTTTAAGTAAGAAACAAAATAAAAACTTAATTAATTTATCTATACTATAATATGAATACCTAGTTCAATTTCGAAAGCACATAAGCTCCCAGGCCTCCATCCATTTTGCATAAAATTTTGAAATGAACAGTCACACCATGTACCTTTTCATCCTCTTCTTTACCCTTCCTTCAGTTATCCAAGCCCTAAAGTTTTCTCCTCCCTTCCCGATTACAGTAATAGCAAATTACATGAAATGTCCTCTGTCCATTTATTTATCCTTGTCGTTTAGAGCTCAATCTGCTTCTATCACCCTTATTTCCATCAATTTTAATTACGGTATCGTGCTCCTCAAATCTTAGAGGAAATTAGTAATTTTTTTCTAATTTTCATTATTAAACAAAAAGAAATCATTGTTTGCTCATTGATCTTCTTCTGTACTTGGAATTCCTGCAACTGTAGATATAGCTACTACTTCGTTGTCGCTATTTACTCATGTTGCTTTCCAACAATGCTTTAGGTATTTTTAGATTATGTTCTTCTATATCTGTTTCTTAGTTCGCAGTATGTTACATTTAATCCAAACCCTAATCCTAATTTTAGCTCTTAATTGATAATCCATTTATTTATCCTCACCGTTCAGAGCTCCATCTGCCTATGTCACCCTTATTTCATCTATTTTAACTATGGTATTGTGCTCCTTAAACCCTAGAGGCAATCAATAATTTTTTATTTTTCATTTTTAAACAAGGAAAAAAATCATTTTTTGCTAATTGATCTTCTATACTTGGTAATCCTACAGCACGCAAATACAAATCCTACTTCATTGTCGCCGTTTACTCATGCTACTCTGCAACATGCTTCAGGTATTTTCAGATTTTGTTCTTCTATCCGTTTCTTTGATCGCAATATGTTTTACATTTAGTTCAAGCCCTAATCCTAATTTTGGTTTCTAATTGATAGTATTTGGTTGAATTCAAGTGACATTTGGTTCATATCCTCATTTCATATGTGTATGCTTAAGTTGATTATGAGGGAGATAATTCACATTGCTACAGAATGATGATTTCATCTAGAAAATTTGGAAAGAAACCATGGTGTGCTTAAGTTAAAAAGTGTAAGGTAATCAGGTTTTCTTTCTATTTTAAAATATGTAATTATTCAATAGGAAGATGCATGTGCGAATATTAAGATATTGTGTTCTAACTGTAAAAATGTGACTGTTCTTTTAAGAATTAAAATAATTGAGCAAGGGCATCTAACTCATTTTAATTTCATGTTAAAATCATAACATCCACTATGTATTACTTGATAATTAGTCTATGCTCTTTCGATTGTGGGAAGTTGAAAGCGCATGAATTATATTCGATACTATGGGAAATATTTTACTTGATTTGAAGCATGGCATGCAGCTGATATAAAGTATTCATGATTGAAAAGCCTGCAAGAAGAAAATAATAATATTTCCTTCCAAATTCGGGCCTTGCAGCCTATTGACATGCTGAAAGATAAAAATTACATGCATATCCACATTAGATTTCTTGCAATGTTATGCCCACTCATGCATAATTTGTTATGACAGTATTTTCATTTAGGTACCAATTTGTGCCAGCCACTATAAATTGCAATCAACCAACATTGCTTTGAATATTTGCTACAACCCATGACATTATATTACAACGTAAATGCAAATCATAGGTTGTAGAATGTTGTTAGAGTTTAAAATTCTTGCATCATCAACTATAATCAAGTAGTTAAATTTGACATTGAAAACCATAAAATTGTGGTAGGATTTAAATTACAGTTTACCATGAATGGATGATATTAGAATAGTAATAGGCAGTTGATTGTTAACTATCAAATTATCTGTATTTCCGTTTCTGTTTCAGTTGTAAACATGATGTGTTCTTCCATACATGTCGTGTTATTTGGATGTTTGAAAAAGAACATATAAAGCCATATCTTGCTCCTATTGAATGTCAAAAATTTCTTTTTGAAATTGTACATATTATTTTGATATCCATTTATTCTGTACCTTCTTTGTTGTCACCATCTTATGTGGGGTTTATGATTTCAATAAAAAAATGTTTTAGGATACGATAATAAGTTACAAGTTAGATCATATATTTGTAGTAGAGTTTTGACTTATTAAATTTGAGAAATAGAAGCATGTTTGAAAATTGCTATAAACTCATTTCTTTGGGGTCAAATTGTCTGCATGCGTAGCTTTTTATTTAAGAGTGTCTGACGATATATGAAATTGTAAGTGTTATATATGTCAAACAGTTTGTTGATAATTGTTTAAAAGGCTATTGATTTTTTTCCTCTCCATACAAATGCATTAAATGAAACATTTATCACAATAGCTGGTTTCTTAATTAGATTGACCTTATTTCTATAAGTTAAATGGTTCTCCAATAATGAAGTGTGTTTTGTCAAATATCTTTTTAAGAATATATATGTTTCAATACTAGGTTTGGAATATATATATATATATATATATATATATATATATATATATATATAATCAGGAATTTGGCATGTTTTGCATGTACGTGACGATTAATTTTCTTATTCATATATAATTTAGAGTCTTATGATGGCTCTTTTGCTCTGACAGCTAATAATGTAACTATCAATTGCTAAATGTTATATTTTCATATATGATTAGTGTAATGAATGTTTTATTATATGAAGCTATTTACATCAAACTTTACATTTTTCAATTTAGTTAATCTTCATTTTAACTTTTTGTGCTATTTTCTCATGTGCGTTGATACATCATTGTCAAAATTTGTCATAGTAGATTTCATAGATTTTACGCATGATCGTAAAGGAAGTTTTAAATCATCATTGATAATTTTTTAATGCATGGTAAATTAGTGTATCGTCATTTCAAATGCTTCTGCAAAGGCAAAATATTGTATTAATCCAAAATATCTTACCCTATCCAGTTTTCCATGATTGTGTACAGTTGGTGAGCTGTTATATTTGTCCTTCTACAATTTTCTTGCTTTCTTAGAAAAAATAAATTTTATTCTTGCAGACTTAAATTGAACAGCTTTTCGACTACTTATTTTGGTTTGTAACGTGAACTTACGAAGTTTTAATTTCAAAGTTGCAAGTATACGATTTTTTTTGTCAAAACTGCGTATTCACTAATGGTTTTAGCTGCATTTTTTATAGTGCAGCGGTAGTAGTAAAGCGCATTTAAGGCGCAAGGCGCAAAAAATCGCAATGCACGTTGCATTTTTTTGCGCCTTTTCGCCTTGACTAATTTGGCAGTAACTGCTCTTGCTATTTTAAAAATATCATCCATTTGGGATCTAAGAACAATTTTACAAGCAGCACACAATGAACCTTTTGGCAAAATCCTTATCATGACAAACATTTTGAATTTTTAAAGGAGGGATATTGTGTTGATAAATATTCGAGTGGTAATACACTTGCTACTAACATCATTTTTTCAGTGGTTAGCCGAAAGAATAGGAACCGCTTTCCTTATTTTTTTTTTCTATGGGTTCGATACTTCACACTAACCTGACAAGATATATAACTTAATTTTACGGGCAATAGTTTGGTTTAGGGTAGAAACATTGTTTTAAACATTTTGGGAGATAGTGTTAACTCTATGTGTTATCTCTGTTGTTGACAACGGTAATACCCTTTTGCACTTATCTAATAAGGTATCATCACATCCAGCAACAACTATACCCTATGCGTATTTGACACCAGAACAAGCGTAATACAACACTTTAACAGCCATGGCAACAATGTCTGGGCAATTGATGCAAGCAGAGGTTTGCATCGTAACATTATAAGTGCATCATACGATCATAATATCAAGGCGTCAGACTTAAACTAGTGCTTTTGTGTCCTCACTATACGTACAGCTAGTAATGCAATACTTTATAGTACCTATACAGGCCCGGCCCTTCCCCAAAGCGAGAGAAGCGACCGCTTAGGGCATCAAAACTAGCAGGGCACCAAAATATTTTCGTGTACAACCATTAAAAAAAAAATTTGAAATCACAGCTAGGGCACAGAGCCGCACAGCTCCTCCATCTCGATTTGTGATTTCCTCTTCCATCTTGATTTGCGATTCACAAACTAGGGCACAGCTCCGCTCTCTATCTCGACTCGCGGCCTCTGCTCCTCCATCTCGATTCACGAACTAAGGCTTGATTTGCTTGAAGCTTGAACTTGAAGGTTAGAAGCTACCATTACAAATTTACAATCCAAAACAGGAAATTCAATTTAATAATTTCAATTTTATAATTGTATTGTAATTTGTACATTATTTACTACTTACTAAAACTAATTCATTAATTTATAAAGTATTCATTTCAACTTCAGTACTTAACTGCAAACTTGGATGTTTGTTGACGTGAATTAGATACCTCAATGGCTGAATAGCCATAACTTTCACTTGATAGCCTACTTTTGAGATTTTTGTAGTGACGTAAAATTACAGTCTATTTCAGTTGAGTAGGTCTAACATATGATAAAATTAATTTTTTCCTTTTCTCATTTATAAACAATATAAATTACTTTGATGGCTGAATTAATGGTAATAGCATTAGTTTCTACGTAAGGGTGTTGTTTTCACTTCTGGCTTTAGGCACCACAACTCCTAGGACCGGCCCTGTACCTATATATAGGCTCACGATATGATCCAGGCATGTCGATGGTCATCTAAGGTTATGAGGACATTAGACTGGGGAAGCTGATAAGCAAAATAGACACTTATAGACTGGCGATAACTTCGGTCTACTTATCAAGAAGTGGGTATATAGTGATGGCGAGTGGGATTGATAACATGCATAATTTTTCTGACGTCGGGCTAGGAACAAGCTAGAATTGAATTAGATTAGAACGTGAATTTGAGGGGATGACAATTATGTGGCGGTGGGGTGTGAGAATGGGACTGTGCACGTTTCATCGAGGTCGAGGTTGAAGGATGAGGTTAAGATTCTTGACGGAGGCATTCCTTTCCTGTTCTCTTACATGTTCTTGGGGTTGGTTTTGAAGGTGTTTAATTTGAAGTTACTCATATATCTTAGTTTTTGTACCTTCAAGGATATGGATAACATGACTTCTTATTTGGTAAAGCATAGTTTTTGTGTCTTATATTTCCGCATCGTGCATACCACAAGTGGAATCTTTTGATAAAAAGCATAAAATCATAACATCAACCATTAACCACAATCCAATTCCAGCTGAAGATTGCATGCAACATGGAAATTAAGTTACTCATATTTACTAGGTTCACATGAACCTAAACCCAAATGTGCAACTCAAAATCTCTACCAGTCTTACATTTCGCTTTTTAATATGAGATTTTTCAACCTAAGAGAAAATGTGAAATCAAATCAAGCTACGAGGTCAAATAGCCAGCTTTATTACACATTTATGTCTTAAGAATTTCTCATATGACAGTCAAATTTATTCTGTTTCCCACCAAAAAACCATGTAGAATGGATTTGCTCAGGAAATTTGCATTAGTTGGACATCTAAAGGAATTAGGTTAAATAAATGGTGAGAGAAAGAATAAATGATAAGAAAATGAAAACAAAATTATTAATCAAGGAAAATCTTTCAAAAATGTCCAAAAATTCGTGTACATCGATATATGCATAAGTAGATTATGAATACACTGAGAATGTAATAAACTCTGTAGTTTATTAGCTGAACACTATTAGCCTTGATGACTCTCTAGCTTCTTTTTTTTTCCTCGCACTATTGTTTATGTTGACTTATTCTACCTTAACTTCTGCTACCGCACTAAATCATGTGTTTTTTTTACTAACCTTTAGAGCTATCCACAACATTTTCTGATCACTTCTTATATTATGTTCCTGCAGGTTAATGGATTTCACATGTTGTAGCCTTTCGAATAATGGGAACAACGATTCAGTGTTCCCCAATTTTAATAAATGAAGGATGCTTTCCATTATCTAAACCTCTTCTAATTTTCATTTGGTTTTTCATTTTGTGTTATTCTGCAAAAAACACATACAGCTCATAAAATGTGTTCTGCACTATTACTATTATTATTGACATTACCTATTATATTTCTCAATCTCCATGTTCAAATATTTTGGCCCGCGTTTATTAATTCCTGATTATTCACATGCATTATTTTTTGTATGTCATTGATCCAAAATGGATACTGCTTACTTTATAATTCAGCAGTTTAAATTATATTGCATTTTATACCAACAGTTTATAATTCAGCAGTTTATAATTCACAAGTCCACAACACTTTATACAAACTGTTCTGCATAACCTATTTCACATTGGATTTTATGCTAATAGTGCATAATGTAACTCTGTGTATTGTCATTATCTATGAACTATACAAATAAGACTATTAGTTTCAGTTAAATCTTATAACTCCTACAGAAAAAAATGAACATTCATCTATATTTGTAAAAAAAGATATGGCTATAACCCGTATACGTAGCACGAGTTCACACTAGTCTCTTCTTACAAATGATATAATATATTTTCTTCCACGTTCGTCAGAAAGTTGTAGAAGTAAGAAACGATAAATAAATATACGACAATCTGGTAAACCGCTAAGGTCATTGCACAAGGTGTTATATTTTAGAAAAAGGAAACACTTCTGTTTTCATTTAAATTTTTTTTTTGCCTCTTCTTTGTGTAAAAGCTTGATAAATAGACATAACAACGCATAAAAAGAAAAAAAACTCGTTATAATAATGAACAACAGCGTTGGGTTTGATCACTTTAATATACGGTATACCCATGTACGCTGCGTGGAGAAATAAATTAAATAAATGCAAAATATTAGGTACCAATTAAGTGGATTCTTAACAGTGTATACCTTCAGATGTCAAATTTCAAATGAAATGCATGATCAACAAAACATTACTTCCCCATACAGTTAAACAAATTTGAAACCATATATCTTGAAAGATGATTTTTAAAATTTTTGGCATATTCCCATAACTATGCATCTCGCGGTCTCCACAAATATGAAATGCGACAATCGGATACATCACTTTTGAATGTGAGCATCCTACCATAACACATTGGTACATATCAACTAAGTCTAAATTCTCCCTAATCTATCTCAACCAGAGTTAGGTATCTTAGAACATCTCATGACATCAATTGCAATGTCAAATTTGGGCAAGCAACAAGATCTGACATACACGTCAAAATGTGAAACTAGGTTGAGTGTACTTCAAACCAAAAAATTGTCAACATACATATAATAGTGTTCATCAATTATCAAATGTATAAACTAGGTATTGCTATAATCGTTCAATCTAGATGTGACGTGAGATACCATATGCCCTAACACTAAATGAGGCTTGTCACAAAAAATTAAAACATGGCATTTGAGCAATTAATAACATTAAATGTCATAAGAAGAAAAATGACTTGTTTTCATATGCACTCAAGACAGTTGAAGTGCATTGATATTCACAATTTCTTAACAATTACTATGCCTCTAATACTCACCTCATCATAAGTTCGGCCAACACGACCATACAGTAACCTTCTCTCCACATCTTCTCTCTACATCTCCTAGAAGGGACATAAATTTTTGTAGGATTTGAAAATTTTCCTTGACATCCCGATCCTTGACCTTGAGATTGATGTGCACCCCTTGATCAGCTGACTTTTTATCTTCAGACCAGCCGCGGATATTCTACGAACCAGCTAATCAGGGCTTAAAATTTTAAGATCGTGCTGATAACGTGTTATAAACAAATAAGAATATGATATAAAGAAATAAGAGCGGAAACAATTAAAGAAAGAGGCAGAAGAAATATTATTCATTCTTCAGATATTAGTAATATATTTACACTAGTGTGAACCCGTGCTTCGCATACGGACCACACTCGACCTCTTATCATCACAACATATTTAAATGATTTATATGGTTCATTGATTAAGAAATAGTGATCTTTTTTTTATCAATTTTCAAATAAGTTTGCATTTTGTCTAAAACTTGTGTATAAATCTTTGAAAACAGTAATGCAGATAGTATTGGTGCTTGATAAACAATTGCAAAATATCGAGCAAAAATGTTTTCAAAGATAAAATTTCCACACAATACACATATAAATTATACACATATAAATTTATTGTGTGCATCAGCTGTATTATATGTAACTTCATTTGGTGAGATACCTTTATCAATCATTTCCTTTAATATTTGATGTCGTTGATTCCATTTGCTGCTTCAGTAATAACTATCTATAAGAGCGGTGCATGTAACAACATTTGGTTTACACTTGACCATTGATCCAAAAATGCCAAAAGCAACGTTGACATGATTCATGAGAACGCAAGTGTTGATGATGATCCCATAACTGATTATGTCTAGGAACACATTATGCAGCATCATATTATTGTAGAATGATAAGATTAAAGGATAAAGAGATTTATTTCTGTTTTGAACGATTTTTGTGAAAAATATGCTAAATCTAAAGCAAACATATTTTATGTCTGAAGTGTTAGAACTAACAACCATTATTCAACAATATTTATTTTAATGTGAAGAATATCATTGTATTTCTTTTACAGTCAAAGCAAATTCAATATAATAAGAAGCATATAATTGTATTTAATGCTTTTGAGCTTTCTGGTTCCATTTCTAATTTCATCTAACATTGTTGCTGTATTTTGGTAATGTTAGATTTCACCAGACTTGACTGCAGTTTGTGAAAGTAGAATCAGAGGTTGGAAATTTTCAAAACAATCAATGACATAGATTAGTTAAAGAAATTAAGTCAAACAGATTTAATAACTTTAATAATACGAATAATCTAAAAAACTATGATTTTAAAAAATTTATTTTTAGCTACCAACAATGGATATCATTGGAAAACATATTAAATTTGAGATTTAATAGTGAAATCTATTCTTAAATCCAATTAATGTAGAAAAAGTTATCACACTTCAAAGTTTGGAATAGAAAGAAATTAAAAAACGTGACTGTTTATTTTCCAAAATTTGAAGGAGGGCCGTGTGCTCTTGAATTCCAACTGACTAATAATATTATAGTATAAATTACATAACTTTCTTTATATAAAGACTTCAAAACTAAAGATCGAACTTATCCCACGATATACACAAAACAAAACAATATAAAAGCATATTCGCTTGGTCCTTAAATAAAAACATTTCCTTAAGCAACTTAACCACCTTGTCGTGGTCCTTTTTCTCAAAAACGATTTGACAGTGTGTTTTTCCAAGTCAACAAAATATTTGTCTGATAATTGCTTACGGTCGATTCAAGTTCGCTAGCAGTTGATTGTTCCTCCAAGAAAGACCGGAAAAAATCGTTTCCATATCTGATTTATCAATTGCTTCTCGTTTTGTATTTCTTCTTCTTGAGTTGCTGACAATAATTAGTTGTAAGTCAAACCAAAGAATCCATCAAATTAGGGTTTAGCTGATTATATGGATAGCAACATAATCCAAGATCAATCGTCGTCGACAAATGTTAACAGTGGATACCGTCTTTTTGATCGCCAGCGCACAATTCACCAAATCATTGGTGGCGGTAAAGGCAAGTCATCAATATTGTTCATGTTCTAGTTGTATATGAAACCCTTAATTACTTACTAATCTTCCCATATTAAATAGTTAGCTATACTGACTTATGAGTAGTAATTGTAGCAGACTGCTAGTGAATGAGTAACTGATTTGTCTAACTTAGAGGCTACGGTTGTTTAAAATGCCTAATGCTGAATTGTGAACATTGATTGCTGAATACTGAACATTGAATAATAACTTGCTTGTTTGTATTTTAAAACTTCTGATTAGAATTAAGAAACATGTTTCTTTCGAAAACAGTACCCTCCTTATTAGGTAAGATGATTATGAAAACGAGGAATTTGAACTGTTAATATTTTAAAATATTAAAATTCTAAATGTTTTATACAAACAGTATGAATTAAGAGAAATTTGAATAATAGAGAAGTTAAACGATGTTTGCTTTGCAAGATTAAAATTTTGAAATTATTAATCAAGGATTTCTAATGTTCAAAATTGCAATTTTTGAAAGTAACGATTTATTAAAATTTCAGAATTTTCAATTTAAAAAATAGTTGTTAAAATTTTGCAACTTTTAAGAAAAATTAATTTTCAAATTATTAAACTCTAGAAACTAAAATTTAGAACACTTATACTCTCACTTTTTTATTCTAAAAAGTTTGGACTTAAGAGATTGGGGTTAGATTTAAATTTTTTGAATTTACTATAATTTTTAAATGTTGACGAGGGTATAAACAAAAGAAATCATTATCCAGCTTTTGAAAAACTAATAATAAGCAATAAGTATTACTATTGTAAAAATCCTTCTAGGCTTCCTCGCCTAGGCGCCAGGCTAGCCTTATCGTCTAACTATTTGCCTAATCCGTCTAGTTGGGACTTACCACATTATTTAAGCATATAAAACGGGTTTATATGCACCATTTATGCAACAATTTAGACTTGGTTCCTTTTATAAGTATCAAAATGTTTGATTTAAGCCGTTTCTCCCTATGGTTGCTTTCAAAACCATCCAAACCAATAAAATCTCATTTTTGATCGGTTAGCACTAAACAAAACACTAAAATTTTATCCAAAATGCTTGAGTTTATCAAAAACGCCTAACTCAATTAATCTTCGTCTAGACGATTAATCCCTAGTCTATGCTTTTCGCCTAGTGTCCGTCTAGTGATTTTTGCAACCTTGGCAGTAACAAAGGTTTTAGAAAGTGCAAAACGCTTGTTTTTGAATAAGTTGTTTAAACTGGAAGAGTGAAAAAAAGCAATAACAAAAGTTCTAATCAACATTTCAAAAGTTTTGTTAAGAACTTCTTTTAAAACAAACAAACCCTTTTCCACTGCCTTTTAACTTGAAAACAAGTTGGCAAATTCTATTCAAACCTCTTAATTTACCATTCCCACCTCAATCTTTTTCCCACCTTTTTATTTGTTTTTCTTACTTTTAATTCTAGTTTTTCTTCTTCCAATTTTAGCTTCATTTTTTCTTGATTTCATACATGTTATTAAAGTGCAAATAGAACCAAACAAAACCCATCATTCTTGAATTTTTATCATAAACATTTTTTTTTCAAAATCAAATAAATTTTGTTTCTTTTTATGCATTTACGACGTTTGTTGCAATCTTGATTTTAAGTTTTCATCATTATCCTAATCTTCATTTTTTCTTTCCAAATGGTTGTGGTTGGTTATATGAATTTTCATTATATATATATTTATATTTTGAGCATAGTTTTATAAGATTATTCAATTATTTTTTCCTGTATTAATTGAGTAATATTTTTAGTCAAATTTAGGCAGTGTTTGTTTTGGGAGTTTATGTTTTGCGTTTTTAATATGTCTGTATCAAATGGCATGGAAGAGAATAAAAAGTTGGAAAATCATAGTCATTCCAATAAAAGGGGGAAGCGGAATAGAGAATATAATTTTTGATATTTCACAAAAGGCAGAAACAAAAAAGTCATTTTCAATTATATATATTAAAACCATTTTCCAAATTGATCATTTTCCACTGCATTCTCCTCTTTCGTGTATTTTTAAAGTACACGTTGAAAACACGAAACTCGTTTTCAGACCAAAGGATAACTTAGGTTTTCAAATCACTTTAATACTTTATTCTTAGATTAATTTAGGTTTTTTCATTTTTTCCCATTCTATATATTATCTCCTCTTCACCATAGTTATGAAAGGGGCGCCATGGTGCAAGATGTGGCGCTGCACGACGTTTGCGCCTTTCTGCCATATGGCACGGCCTACATAGAAAGGCGCAATAAATGGCACGAATGGTGCACGGTACAAAAATGACGTGTCTGTTATTTTATTCTTCATTTTTCACAATCTAATCTCCAAAAATGATGATCTGGGCGTCCAGCTTCGAGTACGGAAACAGTCTATTCGTAAAGCTAGGGAAAAGCTGCGTACATTATCGACCTCTGCAGAGTCCGGTATCGTGCATGAGCCTCATGCACTGGGTTTCATCTTTTTTAATCTCCAAAAATGGTTGAACCTATTATTTTTTTATACAATGCTACGATTACACGTTGAACCAATCTTCAACAAACTTTGAGCTATTTATTTATATTATTGCTGCACCCAAAGTTTTCAAGATGTGATTTGAATCCTAAATCGTAAAGTTTGAACTTTTAATCGAAATGAGATTTAAATCGTAATTGTAGATTCAAAAAATTCATATTTTAAGGTTTGTGCACACTTTAATATTTATTTTGATGTTTAAACTTTTATAACTAAACCCGGAACTTAATTTTCTCTTTTATTACATTCTTATTTTGTTTTGAAAACATTATGATTGTACTTGCGAATCCAAATAAGTAAAATAATGTCAGTATGAGTTAAACATTTTTTAAATTGTGGTTTTGACTAAGTTTGAGTCGGGATGTAAATCGAATCGTAAAAGGAGAGATTTGATCTGAATAGGGAGTCAAAAATATTATGATTTTAAGATTTTGACAATAATGGCTGAACCGAACTACGATGGACAACTAGTACAAAGATCTACAATTTCAAACCAAACTGATCTGAACTTGAGTTGGACCCGACGGGTCTCGAGTCGGGTCTATTTGATGAAAAATAACATGAACTAATCTGACCCGGAAGTTTAGGCAAAAAAGTGTGTATTTTTAGTACTATTGTCCAATCGGATCCGAACCGACCCGATCCGAATCGAAACTTGGGTCGTGTCAATGTTTTAAAATATATAAATTAGACTCGACAAAACCTAACTCCACTAGAATCGAGACCCAATGGATCGGGTATAGATCCGACCCGATTGGTCTAATTAACACCCTTGCATCAAACAAATAATCTCGTCGCATTCTCCAAATTAATCTCGAACGAATTTCGAACTATCTGTTCTAATTATTGTTGCACCGAACAAGTAATCTCGAATTGATGTTTTTTCAAATTAGTCTCCAACGAACTTCGAACTGTCTGTTCTTGTTACGGTCGCACCGAATAAATTATCAATCGATATGAGACATATGAGGAAAACATTGAAACTTGTGAATCTGATTATACAGTTATTGATTTAGAAAATATGGTTGCTGAATCAAACAGATTTCTAGTTTATCAGTAATGTGTACTATTATCTTTGATTGTATATTTTAAAGAGGATTATGCTTGAAATTTTATGCTTACGATATTATATTCGATAATGTCTTTTGCAAAACATCTGGAAAATCTTTATTACATATGTTAAATATAAATTATATTGAACCTTTTAAATTAAATTATATCTATATTAAATTTATAAAAAAAACATGCACACTAAATTAAAGGCATGCGTCATTTGCCTTATCATGCGCCAAGGCTCCATAGAGGCTTTGTGCCTTTTAGCGTTGTTGGCCATTAATAACTATGCTCTTTGCACAAGTGGGTTCTTTTGTTTTATTTGTATGTGCCTATAATACTAAGTCTACTTTGTCATTTTTTTTTTCATTTATAGAAGCCATTTCATTTTTCTCTCAGTTTCTCATTCTTAACTCATCCTTTCTAGTAATTTCAATCATCCTCTTTAACATTTTCATCCCTTTTATATTTATATTATTTTATTGTTTTTTAAGCTTAACATTCCACTTCATACACTATAACTGGTCTAATCGTCTTTCTATAGAAAAATCTTTTACTTTGTTATTTTTTCCCTTCATATAATGACATTAATTTGTCTTCATTTTTGAATTAACGCGTGTTAATTCGGCTTGTAACTCCTTTCTTTATCTCTGAATTGTTTGTATAATTGTTTCTAGGTATTTAAATATATCATTTTGATAATCATTTTATGTTGTAGATCCCTCATGTTATTATCTCCTTGATTTCAGGTTATATCACATGAAAGTATAAACTTAAATTATTTGAACATCATTGTAATTTTTGTTAGGGTTTTCAACTCAATTTTGTTTTGAATCACAGAGATACCAAAATTTTAATGTGTAGATCCTTTATATGAAACTATCATTGATTATTTTAATTAAATGAAAAAGACATTAAATTATTTAAAATGTCTTTGAGAAGATGTTATGTCATTCACAAAATTTTACTTTCAGTGGGGAAGAAAAAGAGATATTAGATGAACTTTGCCAAGCAACTTTTTTGAATTAATGTTTTGTCCGACTCTTTTTATTTATCTGTAGTTTTCATTAAAATAAGTAACTATATGTATATTTTAACCTAAATTTAAAACTCAACCAAATTACTTTTAAGTGGTTATTTACAAGTTTTTCCCAAACATCCCATTATTGAAGTCCAACATTACTTTTCATATCCATTAAAAATGATAGTTTCAAATGAGTAAAACACCATCTTATATTCTATTCAGTTAATTTCTGAAAAATATATACATTAAAATTTGTTGCTTTAAAATTGAATTTGTTTATTCTTGTTGACGCATACAATAAAAGACGATAGAAAAGATATCTTTATCTAAACTTTACGATAGAAAAGGTATCTTTATCTAAACTTCATTGTGTAGAAATAAGTTTTAAAATGCTTTTTTTTTGAACTAATTGAAATTTCATCCATGAAAACCTGTCAAATCTTCAATTTATTCAAGCTTTACTTCAATTCTAAGCCTTAATAATTAATAATAGCAATAATGATAAATATTTATAAAAGCTTAGTATAATATGCATGCGGCATAATACTAAATGAAATTATATATGAATTTTTTATGGGGTTGTAAATTGGAGCAGGCATGATAAGTGGAAGATGAGGGAAGAGCCAAAAAATGGTGTAAAAGAAAATTGTAAGGTCTATAAAATTGATAAAAAGTTTAAGGTAGAAAAAAAAGTTGTTTGAAGTTTAAATAGGAGTGATACATACCCTTGGCTTTTGTTACAAGGTCATAAGTAATATTAAGATGGACTTACTGGAACCAAACTGACAAGAAGGATTTCTCTTCTGGGAAGATGATAGAAAATCAGGCTGGTGAACATTAGCCAATATTTCAAATATAATTGGACCAAATGCATATGGGGATCCTATGTTTCATCAGTAAACATGGTTTACTAGTAATAGCGACACTTTGGGAAATGTAATTGTTTGCATTTGAGTGAGTTTGCGTTCTAGCAATCTATCCTTAATGACACAAACTTGATCCAATAGACTGTAAAAGTAGGCATTGTTTATTAATTTGGATGAAAAAGAGAAACCTCTGGTGCATACTACGCATGAAGTGGTTTTGTACTACTCACAGAGAGGTTTTCTTCACTCAACCCATTAGGAAACTACAATAAAAATAAAGAAACCTCTGGTGTATACTACTCGTGGAGAGGTTTTGTACTTGACCCCAACTTTTGCTGTGAATATCATTCACACTTGCCGAATGAGTTATGCTTTAGGTAACTCTTTTAATATGTTAACCCATCACTCAATGATTTCCTAGTTTGACATACTGTTTTCCTGTTTGTATTATTGAGCTGATGTTCAAAATAACTATAAAAAAAAAAAAAAAAAAAACAGAGAAATCTTCTTCTATCTACTTGATTTTTCTATTAAATGCAACTTTTCTATTAATACTCTTTCCGCTACCATCTCATAAACACTACCAAATTCTCAAAAATTGCTAAAATTTTTGTAGTTAATTTTCTTTCAAATATTCATTTGATCATTTCCAACATTCTAGAACTTCTCCAGCATGCTGATACATTTCTCTATTCCAACATTTGCTGTTAATCTTATTGGAACACATAATGTCGAATGGTTTTTGAATTACAAAACTAGAAAGACCAAAGTTTAGTGAATAAAATATCCTTGAATTCACTTGTCTTGCTTTTATACTCCGCTTTTTATATACGCTTTAGATTCGGAGCGTTAAGCTTTTGTTATTAGCAGTTTAACTCGTGCATTTTCAAATTCATTTTTTGAGTTTTGTTAATTGCAGAATAGTTTTTATTGTACACAGCTGCCGATATCATCTTATGGAGGCAACATCGAATGTCATTTGGTGTAATTGTTCTTGCTACTTTCACATGGCTTTTATTTGAGTTTTCAGGATTATCGTTCCTGACAGTTTCTTCAGATGTTTTGCTTATTTTAATTGTAGTTCAATTCATTCGTTCAAATAGCGCTGTTATGCTGAATAAGTAAGTGAAACAACACTGTATGTCATATATATATATATATATATATATATATATATATATATATATATATATATGAGGACGGCTATTTGGACACAAAATTAAACACAATTGGGTGATACAAGAGATGTAAACCGTTGAATCTTTTTGTCCTTATATGGAAGGTGGAATTCAGAGGGCGATCCAATGGTGCAGATATTTTGTGTGTCACCAATTGTGTCTATATTTTGTGTCCCAATAGACTTTCCCTATATATATGTATGTATGTATGTATGTATATATATATATATATGTATATATAGATATATATGTATGTATGTATTACAGAGCTGACGTTTCTTGTTTGACTTTTGAAGACAGCTCAAACCATTGCCGGAGTTGGTTTTATCAGAAGAAATGGTTAATAGTGCAGCTGCTTCATTCCGTGCTAAAGTGAACAATATGTTGCTCATGGCACATGATATCACTCTTGGCAAAGATTTTAGGCTATTTTTTCAGGTCAGCGTTGATCACATATTTCTTCTAAGTTTCAGGTCAACCTCCAAAATTTCTCTGATCAGGGATCCATATATTAACCTAGTTTTTCATTTTGAACAGGTTGCAGTTCTTCTTTGGTTGTTCTCTGTAATTGGAAGTTTTTTCTCATTTTTCACTCTTGCATATATTGGTATGATCCTTAATTTCATATATGACAATTGATAAAAGAACTTGTTTTCATGCATTTTCATTTAAAAACAAGCAGTTGATATATTTTTCCTTTTTCTTTCAATGTGATTATATAAACACTTGTATAATCCAGTTCAATCAAATAGTATATTCCCCCCTTTGCATGCCTTATTATGTATTTTCACCTTTCTTTTACATTTATGGTTTATTTAAAGCAACACTGTTTGCATCAACAAGTGGAGTGAAAGAAGTGGAAAATTAAAGCAGAACTTTTTGTAATGTGCAACGGAATATTCACAAAAACTCCATCTGCAGTCCAGCTAGGTTAAGTATTTTAGTCAAAGCCTGCTATCTTGTTTTTACCTGCTACTTAAGGGTTCATTGGATAAAAGAATAAACCAAAATAAATTAAGTTACCAAAATCTGCTAATATTTTCAAATAAGCAAGAGACCCACACATTGTAATATAATCTGTTACTCATTTTGAATTATCACTTGCTCATCTTTTAGTGTTAACTCCTCAATTGTGATTAACCGTATTTCATTTTCAAAATAAAAACTAAAAAAATGCCACCACTGTTGGTCTGTCAGTGCCAATTAAAACTAGAGTTGTAATTTAATCTAATTCATGATAACAAATTTTAATTGTAATAAGTGATTTTTGTTATTGATTGGTGCAACAATCAATGAAATGATTGTAAGCACAAACACATCCTGCAGATATGCATATACATACACATTTATTGCCTCAATTGCAGTGTACATAAACACACATGCTAAGAACATACATAAATATACATTCATTACCATGGAGGCGTATTGCATGTATAAAAGTAACACATAGTAGCACACATACAAATTCTGATATTTTTTCTTCATCTGTGATGCTTGCAGGCATTATAATATCAATCACGGTTCCTGCCCTATACAATAAATTTGAAGAGCATGTTGATCGTTGTGCTGGAATGGTCCATCAAAAGCTTTCAAAACAGTACAAAATCGTAGATGAAAACGTTATTCGAAGATTGCCTAGACATTTTTCCATGAGGAAAGTTGCATGACCATACACACACAGGTACTACATAAATTTTGGCTGAAAATTTCTGATTTTAATTACATATGCTACTGCCATGTTGTATTCCTCTCAGTACTTTCTTCATAAAAAGAATTGGACTTGATTATTAACCACCCATATTAAAATAATAAAAAAACAACAATTCATTTTCCTTAGTTTAATAGCTCTGATGTTGGCATGTTGCTAGACTTGCTGGATTCTCTTCATATTTTCCTCCTTGCCAAACTTGTGGTATTCTCTTAGTAATAAATGACGTTATTTTTGGTGCATAATTAATGATGTTATTTGATAATTTGTTTTCCATGAAAAATTAGTCATTCAACTTAGTAATAAATATTTTAATTTATGATATACTACTACCAAATATTAAGATGCTATTGTATAGATTTATACATGACTCAACTCCCTTTTCATTCCAACTTAACCAGATGAAAGACTTAACAGTGGGAAGTTTTAGTTTATAAGCATCTAAAATGTACATACATTTTGATATTATATATCACTGTTTTTCCATTCACTTAACAATTAAGAAGATTTTTTTGATAAGTTAGTTTTTATAATGCCAAAAATCTCGAAACAAATGAAATCAAAATTTACATTAAAATAAATAAATCAAAATCAACATCAAAAAAATAATCAAAAGATATATTGAATTTAACAAAATTACGATTCAACATAGAAATTTATGAAAAATAACAATTTAAATAGTTGATCTCACTTAGAGGAAAAAAATAAAGACGATGATGATAAATTCCTGGAAACAGCACATAAATTCTTAGAAGGATTTACTTTAGGATACAATGTTAGGAATTTTAAAGCGTGGTTCTAGAGTTTTGAATTTGAGTAGGAGGCGCCGATTAACAATTTACGGTGTAAATTACAATGTAACTTTCAATACATAATTAGATTATAGTGTAAAATTTAATAAATAATAATAATGATAATAATAAACGAGTGATTTGATATTTATGTAAACATGGACCAGAGCCACTTTTGTCCCAATTAGCGTGCACATATAAAAAATGCAAAATTTACAAAAATGAACAAATAGCACACGCTGTAGCGCATAGCGCAAACTTTGCGCTATTTGCTATCGGCCCACCTTCATACTTAAGCATAAAAGCAATCCCTTTATTTAGCTTATTAGAGAAACCTTTTCCATTTTCACCTTCAATTGGTTGGCACCATTCATTTTGTTGTATCCTTATCCAGTACTTTTAGCTTGTTTATTTTCATGTTATTTTGTGGGAAGATGCTAGGAGGCCTGAAATAGGTGTGCGGGTTGTGCGAATTTGAGCGGAATTCAGGGGGAGCCATTGATTTTAAAAGCTGAAAGGAACATAAATTCAAAATTACTTACATTATTTTGAGGCCTTTTAGCTTTTATCGTATTTTGTGACAATGGAATTCAAAATTTGCTAAGCTAACATTATGATTAAGTGCAGAGTCCCCTTATCCAGAGCCAAGTATAATATACTGTGATGGGGGATTGCAAATAAGCTGCACAAGAACTTACGGAATATGGAGGCAAACTTTGCTAGTCCATATTCTTTTACCAGTTTGAATTGTCATGACTAGATTGTTAAAAACTGCAAGATTGTTACTGAATTGTGTTAGTTTTGGGCAATAATTGGCACTCTTTTTCAACATTTAATTTTTTTTCTTTTCAAATTAGTGTGTGTGTATTCTTTCTGACATTCAATTTTTTTTTTAAATTGAACTTTGTAGAAAAATCATTTTCTAGAAATTTGAATTTTTTTAATTGTTTTTTTAATAAAATAAAATAAATCATGCATTTTATTCACAACCTTTTCATCATTTGGTCGAGAATTTATGATGTAGTTTGCATGTAATAATTAACATAATTTTGTATAATGACAAAAATAATATCCTCAGTAATATTAATCATGTAAACTTCTATTATGAATATTTTTGCAATAATGTTATGCAGCTTGCTAGAAATAATGTTATGCAGCTGCTAGAAATAATGTTATGCAGCTTGCTAACCTCAAACTTTTATACCACTGGCAAAATGAAATGTGCAGATAATCTTATCTGCTCAGTACATAGTTAAATAGTTAGTACTCCGGTCCCTGCCTTCTTTTCTAAGAGCAGTGCTAAGAAAGCCAAGGGTGGCAATTAGACCCAACCCGGCGGATCTCGGTTCTAAACGGGTTGAGGTTGTCGGGGCCAAACTATACATTTCAAAAACCTAGACCCGACCTGAGCTTCGGTTCGAGTCGGGTAGGTTCGGGTCTAGTAGGGTAATAATACTAAAAATGCATATATTTCAATGTTTTTTGGTCGGATCGGGTATGTTCGGATCAGGTTTGGGTTTTTTCGGTTGGTTTGGTTCGGTTTTGCGGTTCTCGGTTCTAATTGTCAACCCAAAAAAAAGCCAAAGAATTTGAGGTTAGGAAAATCATGATATCTAAGGAGGGGAAAAAAAGGAATTCAGGTTTTCATTGTTTTTTTATCTGTCTCCGTATCTAGCAATTTACCCTGATTTGTTTCAGATTTTCTAACATTTCTCCTTTCCTAAACCCAGTCTTACAAATTGTTCTTTTACCCAGTTGGCAATTAAACACAGCTGCATGAAATGATTTCCGTTTTTATTTAATCCTTTTTCCTAGATTTTTTCCTCATATATTTGTGGATATTAAATTTGTTATAATAATGTGTGCATTTGGTAGGCTGTATAGTTGTAACCGTTTCAAGTCCTCTTCATTTGTTGGCCGAGCAGTAAATGATGATCATCCGTTACTAGGCACGCCGATGTTATTTTAATGTCACGATGTTTCCCTTTTGTATGCACCTACTCCATTATGAACCTTTTGTGTTCTTTAACCTGTTTTGCGTACAGATTTGTTACGCAATATTGTATGTTTATAATGTGTCTAAAGCACAAATGTCAAGTTCCATCACATTTTTATTATCTGTTTTTGTACTTTTGATTCGGCTTTGAGGATGTGCAGCTTTAGGTATTGTTATTGCTCATGCACATCTGAAATCTCCTGCAGTTAATTTCTGTTTTAATAATCTAATGCAAATGATATCTCCATTTAATCTCTGTTTTGATACAATCTTGTCTTGCCTCGTATAAAAGTAGTATAAAAGTTGATGTTTGATTTGTTGAAATAATAGAACAATAGATCTTCTGAACCTATTGTGTTCTTGTGCCTATTTTCCTATTAAGGAGAATTTAGGAAAAATGTCAAACTTTGAAAATGTTATATTAAAGGATATCAAGTTTTATTTAGACCGAAGGACAAATGCTGATTATATTTAGCATTTATTCAATTTTTGCACTGTAAAAAAATGCTAATTGATGCTAGCATTATATTTAGTTTTACACTGTACAAAATGATAGTTATAACTAGCATTGTTCTACAGTCAAAAAAAATAAACTTATTGTTCTTCATTCTAATTTTTTTCTTCTAAGTTTGTCATTGAACTATTGAGAAGTGATAATAGTTTCTATTGCTACCAACAATACATGTGATTGATATTTGTGCCTAGATTACTTGAAGGTTAAGTAATTGTATGGTAGATAATATGTTGTAGAGGGGGGAAAACATTAATAAGAAAATGTTTTCAGCATATTCTTTACATATATAGTATTCTTCTAACACCCTCCCTCAAATTCATGATGCCTCGGCCAATGTCGAGAGTTTGCAAACCAAAATTCTGAAACAAAATACTGAATGTGGCTTGGTGAAGAAGTCTACATAGAATAAGACGCGAAAGACAAAGTAATGATGCTTTCTCGAGATGATGACATGTAATATGACAATCGATGCAAATATACTTGGTTTTGTCATGAAAACTGGTTGAGGTAACCAAATCCCAAATACATGTCTTTTGCAAGGCAAAGTTGGCTCGGAAATTTTATGAATGGAGGATAAGAAAGAAGGAAAAGAGGAATAGTAACAAGAATAAGCAAATTCAGATAATTTTGTAGATTTAGGAGTGCGTGTGGAATGACAAAGAGGTGGTTCTATGAGCTCACTTAGATGTTGAGAAGACGGAGGAAGACGAAGTTTCAGGTGTTTCGTCTATGAGCTATTAGTATTATTATTATCTTAAAAAAAGAACTGATACGAATAAGATCTAATCTGGTTAAATTATGAGTGCTTGTTGGAATAAAGTAAAATGGTATATGTTCAAGAAAGACACCATCAAGATAAAGTTTTTGAGTGGTTGGATCAAAATATTTACTGCATTTTACCTTCACCATAACCAAGGAAAACACATATGGCATATTGATAAGATACTTATTGCATTCTATACGGCGAAGGAGACAAAACAAGCACATCCAAACACCTTAAAAATAGAATAATAAGGTTCATTTCCATACAATTTTTCAAAATGAGAAACACCGAAGATATGGGAAGATGAAATAGTATTAATTAGTCTAACAACTGTGAGGATAATTTCAAGCCACACTTCCTTAGATGGAAAAAAAAAAAGCAAAAATTAATATAGATCTAGCAGTTTTAAGAATATGTATGTTTTCTTTTTGCAATGTCATTCTACAGAGGAGAATTAGTACACGATGTTTGTTGAATGGTTCAATCTACGGAAAGTAATTCACATAATTTCGTAGAAGTGTATTCTCCATCTAAATTATATCTAAAACAATTGATACACTCGGATGTTGTGTTTTGACAAATGTTCGGAAGTTTTTGTATATTCTAAAGAAATTATATCGATGTCTCATTAAATAGACCCAAGTGCATAATCATCACATGATATGTCCCCAAACTCAGAATGGATCAAATCAAATGAAAAAGAAGAAATGCTATTATTAAAAGGTAAGGAGGAAAACTTCGCAAGTTTAAATCCACTAAAATTAGAAATATCATGAGTTTGCAAATTTTCTAATACATCCATGGATGCTGAAATATTAATGAAAAAAAAAGAAATATGACTCAAACAAGAATGCCATAAAAAAACTAAAAGAAGGATACAAACGATATAAAATTCCTTCGAAAAATATATTTCATCCAAATAAAATTTCACTCTTCAATGTCGTAGCTTCCTTCAATAAAATAAAACCCGAGATTTGAGCCGCTTATTATCTCAACTGCTTTCACGCTAAGATTCACCAATATTTGTTCGCCGCCTATTGTCTCTGAGATCTAACCAATAACTCAATTGGTGCTTGAACCCGAAGCCTGGTGTTAAGCTAAGGTTTCCTTCGAAGTCTGAGTTGCTTTGATGCGACAGATGTGATAGGTTAGATCAAAAAGAAGATCTGATGTTAAATTGATGGTCGCGGTTGTAGCTGTTTTGGTCTGGCTGCTGCGAATTGAGAGATATTTTGTAAATTAGGAGTTGAGAGTGTGGACTGCTGTTGCAGTGTAGGCTGGAGGAAGGTTCTGGTGATGAGGCGTGGGTTGTTGAGCTATGGAGGAAATTTTGGGTTTGCTGTTGTGGTGTAGATCTGGAGGAGGAGAGTTGTGCGTCTGGTGACAAGGTAAGGGTTGTGGACGATGGGGAAAATTTGGGTTTGTGAACAGGTCCAGTCCGAGGTGAATTTGGATCCTGGGCGACAGATTAATTTGGACGCCAAAACAGCTATCAAAACTAGACATAAATCATGGTCGTTAAGAATTGAACCTTGGTCCCTTTAGTTCTGAACATAATGCTTTATCACACATGACAACACCTTTTGTTATCGGCATTTATACTATTTTTTGTGTAACATGAACTATGAAAAATGGGCCCTTCTCCTGAATTGGGTCCTGGGCTGTCGCTCAGTATGCCCAGGCCCTAGGCTGGCCCTGTTTATAAATTGTCGAGTAGCTGAGATGAATTGGTATTAGGAAGCGAATTTCATGGAGCCTTTAGCATCAAACTAATATCAAACTAATGTGAATAGTTTTCTAAGTAGGCATAATAGCAAATCATTGATGATGGTACGACTTGTGGAGGTCTGTGAGTTCCACCCCGTACAGATTAATCTAAGTTCAGGGAATAAACAAATTATTTGTTATAATGTGCTATTTTCCGCACTTACGCTAATCATATATATACTCTCTACTGTTATACGTCTAGTATACCAAAACAGAGAATAATCAATTATAAACTCATCGCACAAGTTTATAACTCAGATTTCCACTACACTGGAATTCTGTATTAATTATTATAACAATATGAATGTTGTAAATAAGCTACAACAACAGCGTTATACTATTTTGGATAAATAGTATAACCAGAATAACGGATAGAATATAGAATAATGTATATAAATATACAAACAGACTAGAATTCTAATCGGATTATGTTTGAGCCTCGTCGTAACGATTTCCTTAAGAATTTTATATCAAAATTCTTCCAAGATACAACAGACGAAATCTGCATGAGATAGTAATGAGTATGTCAACTCTGTGATATATATAGAGCGGTAGAGAGAAGAAGCAGAGGAAACACAGAATTGAATTGGATTGAGAATGTGATCAGCATTCTGTCCTATTTATAGTTTTGTCCGCATCTCTTCAAACAGTCGCGTCCGCTCGACGGGTCACACCCGCTGCCTTTTGAACGCTGCTGTTCGTTAACGGGTCGCACCCGCCTGCTGCTCGTATCCATTCGGCCGCGCCTCCTCAGTCGGGCCGAACCCGCTTTTGTTCGTCCGCGCTTCTTCAGTCCGGTCGCACCCACTCGCTTCAGTAACCCGCGTCCGCTTATGAACAGTCGTGTCTGTTCATTAGCCTGTAATTGATAAAAAATCCGGCCCAGTTTTAGGATCATATTAGACCCAAACCCGAGCCTAGCCCGGCCCGGTTCGGTTCGATCGGACGGACGGACGGCGGCGGTGGGGTGCGCGTGTGTGGTGGAGATGCATGATCTCCCTCCTCACAACGAAGCATATGTTTGGGTGCTCCTAGGCCCCAACACCATTGCAAAGCCATATGTATATATATATATATATATATATATATATATATATATATATATATATATATTGGAATGACTTTGCAAATTTAGCGATGTGGGACAAGTGTATTTCATTTACATTAGGAATTCCAACAATCCCCCACATAAATGATAATATACTTTTCCCCCACACAAAGCGAAATATCACAGAGTACATATGAAATAATGCTTTATCGTGGATAAGTAGATATTTCACTTTGAACTTTCCCTAGTTAAAACTTATCGGATCTACTTGGTTAATCGGTGAATTATTTCATCTTGAACCGTCGGCCTTTATTGTATATCCAGACAATAAGCTTTACGAAGCATTGATTCCCTTCTCATCCAATCTCTTGGTTGTGTTCATTTTGGTCCTGAACAATTTTTGGTACTGCGAGTGTTTTAGAGAATAAAAGCCTTTTAATATTCTCATAGAGCCGACGCAGCTCACACTAACATAGGTGATCACAACCATTAAGAGTATCCTACATATACCCCACTTGTTATTTCCAAGATATGATCATCATTAAAAAATATAGTTTTAACCTTTAAATACTTCTATAGGCATGCATTTATGTTGTGCACCATAGGAATGGAGTTGGACTATGTCCATGCAAATGCATTACGTCTTGAGTTATTCAGAACTGGTTTGCCTATTGATCCTAATCCGTGTGATCTCCAGTCGCTAGGATATGTTTCCGTATAAGATAACTCTTAGTAGTTTAGGCTTTTAAACCCATTCCCCTCGATGCGCAGTCAATTTTCTCTCTTGATAAACCTTTAATAAATGGATCCGCTAGGTTATCATTTGTTCTCACATAATCTATGGAAATAGTTCCATTTGAGAGTAACTGTCTAACTGTGTTGTGGCGTCGACGAATATGTCGTTACTTTCCATTATACACAAAGTTGTGCGCTCTGCTTAGCGCAGCTTGGTTATCACAGTGTATGCATATGGCCGGTACAGGTTTATGCCAAAATGGAATATCTTCTAAAAAATGACGAAGCCATTCTGCTTCTTCGCCTGCTTTATCTAATGCGATGAACTCTGATTCCATAGTGGATCGAGCTATGCATGTTTGTTTAGTAGATTTCCATGACACTGCTGCCCCTACTAAGGTAAAGACATAACCACTTGTTGATTTTGATTCCTCTGAATCTGCAATTCAGTTTGCATCACTATATCCTTCTAAAACGGCAAGATATTTTCCATAATGTAAGGAAAAATTAGTGGTATTCTTTAAATATCCCAACACTCCCATTAGTGTTTTCCAGTGTTCCTTTCCTAGATTGCTTGTATACCTGCTTAGTCGACTTACTGCATAAGCTATATCTGGTCTTGTGCAATTCATGAGATACATGAGACATCCTATTACACGAGAATATTCCAGTTGCATTACACTCTCATTAGTGTTTTTATACAGTGCTTCTGATGGATTAAAAGGTGTTTTTACTCCTTTAATTCCAAAATTTTGAAATCTTTCATTCACTTTTTCTACATAATGTGATTGAGATAACTCAATTCCATTAGGTGTTCTTATTATTTTTATTCCCAAAATAACATCTGCAACACCCAAGTCTTTCATGTCGAAATTGTTGATCAACATTTTCTTTATGGTCTCAATTACCTGAGTATTTGGACCGAATATTAGCATATCGTCCACATATAGACAGATCATCACACATGATTGTCCAAGTTGTTTATAATAAACACATTTGTCACATTCATTTATACGAAAACCATTTCTCATCATGACACTATCAAATTTTGCGTGCCATTGCTTTGGAGCTTGTTTTAGTCCGTATAATGATTTGACTAATCTACAGACTTTATTTTCATTTCCTTTGGAAATAAATCCCTCAGGTTGCTCCATGTAAATTTCCTCATCGAGATTTCCATTTAAGAATGCTGTTTTTACATCCATTTGATGAATCTTTAGATTATAGATGGATGCAATTGCTATTAACATTCTTATAGAGGTTATTCGTGTTACCGGAGAATATGTATCAAAAAACTCTACTCCTTATTTTTGACGATATCCTTTGGCTACTAATCTGCCTTTATACTTGTCGATAGAGCTATTTGCTTTCATTTTCTTCTTAAAAATCCATTTGCAGCCAATTGGTTTTATTCCTGGTGGAATATCAACAATTTTCCAAGTTTTATTACTTAGAATTGAATCAATCTCACTTTGGATTGCTTCTTTCCAACATGAGGATTCAGAAGATGACATTGCTTACTTGTACGTTTGAGGTTCGTGCTCTAATACATATGTAAAAAAGTCCGAACCAAATGTTTTGGAAGTTCTAGCCCTTACGCTTCTTCTTGGTTCAGCATCCTCATTTCATGATGAGTTTCATCTTTATGTGAATCATTTGATTCTTCCCTTGTTCTTTTTGGGACATTATTTCCTTCATTCCTTTTGTGTGGAAAGACATCTTCAAAGAATGAGGCATCTCTTCATTGCATGATTGTATTTACATGAATATCAGGTATATCAGACTTGAATACCAAAAATCTGTAGGCACTACTATTTTGGGATGACCCAAGATAATAACAATCTACTGTTTTTGGTCCAAGTTTGACTCTCTTGGAAGGCGGAACTGGAACTTTGGCCAAGCACCCCCACACTTTGAGGTATTTAAAGCTTGGTTCGTGTCCTTTCCATAACTCATATGGAATTGTTCCTGTTTTATTGTGAGGGACTTTGTTTAATATGTGATTGGACATATTTAATGCTTCCCCCCACAAGTTCGTCGGTATACCAGAAGTTAAAAGCATGGCAATAATCATGTCTTTTTTACGTTCTGTTCTTCCTCTCGGCTACACCATTTTGTTGTGGTGAATATGGAGCTGTTGTTCAATGAATTATACCATTTTCGGCACAGAACTGTTCAAATGGTGATTCATATTCTCCACCTCGATCAGATCTCAATATCTTGATCTTTTTATTTAACTGATTTTCTACCTCAGCTTTTTGTACTTTATAAATGATGTAATTGCTTCATCTTTACTATTCAAAAGATATACATAGCAATATCGCGTATAGTCATCAATAAGAGTGATAAAGTACTTTTTCCCACCTCTTGTAGGTAATGATTTAAAATCACATAAATCTGTATGAACCAAACCTAGTGGTTCGGTGCTTCTATCAACAGATTGAAATGGTTTTTTAACCATTTTTGCTTCTACACATGTCTCACATTTGTAATTCCTATTTACTTGAAATTTCGGAATTAATCCCAAGTTTGATAATATTTTCATTTTTCGAAAATTTATGTGTCCTAATCTATCGTGCTATGGTAAAATTTCGTGCTCAAACAAGTAAGAAACTTTAATTTTATTAATAGCACAATCAGAATACATATTTTTGTTGCCGACAACGGCTACATTTGCCTTAAATAGGCCATCACATAAATAAGCCCTTCCGATATACATTCCAGATTTGGACAGAACCATCTTGTCTGACTCGAACACCATTCTGAATTCTTTCTTTGATAATACTGCACCAGAGATGAGATTCTTGCGTATGTCTGGAACGTGGAGCACGTCATTCAACTTGACAGTTTTTCCAGAAGTAAACTTGAGGATTACTGTGTCACTGCCTTCGATCATGCAAACTGTAGAATTACCCATGTAGAGTTTTTCTTCGTGATCGAATTTCTGATATGTAGAAAACATGGATTTGTCAGAACAAACATGACGAGTAGCGCCTGTATCTACCCACCATTGGTTAGGATTCTGAACCAGATTGCATTCAGATACCACCGCCGAGAAGTTGGACTCGTCTACTTCCATGTTATCCGCTATATTTGCCTTTTTATTGCGTTCCTTCTTGTGTCTGCAATCTTTAGCGGCATGTCCAACTTTTCCACAAACCCAACATTCGCCATTAAACTTCTTGGTTCGTTTGTTGTCTTTTGGTTTGTTGTCTTGAGCTTTCCTTTTCTTCTGAAAATTCTTTTTTTTGTTTTTGGTCTTTGACCCTTCAGCCACAAATGCCTCCTCGCTTTGTTTTGTTATTCCACGGTTATCTGCCTCAATTTTCAATCAGACTATGAGATCCTGTAAAGAGATTTCCTTCTTTTTATGCTTTAGATAATTGCGGTAATCTCTCCATGACGGCGGCAGTTTTCCCGTGATGACTTCAACCAAAAACGATTCTCCAACCTTATGACCTACCGCCTCGAGTTCAATGATGATTTACAGTTCGTGCAGTTGAGCATTCACCGGTTTGGAGTCAACCATCTTGTAGTCCATGAATTTGTCTACAATGAATTTCTTAAGACTGATATTATACGTCTTGTACTTTGTGGTAAGTGCATTCCAGAGTCCTTTTGATGTATTTGAAGGCTGATATACTTTGTATAGCACCTTGTCGAGACACTTCAGAATATAGTTTCTGCATAAAATATCGGAATGCTTCCACGTATTCACCTCTGCTTCCTTGCGTGGTGCAGGAATCGGTTCCTCCTCCTCGAGGTACTTTTGCAGACCAAGTATGGTGAGATAAAACATCTGATTCTGCCATGTCAAGAAATCATCACCATCTCCCTTGAACGGTTCAGGTCTGTTGTGAGTAGTATTCTTTGAAAATTCTACTGTTGCCATCTCTGTTTTAGTAAGAAAACAATAAAATTCTTAAGAAGTTATACGTCTAGTATACCAAAACAGAGAATAATCAATTATAAACTCGTCGCACAAGTTTATAACTCAGATTTCCATTACACTGGAATTCTGTATCAATTATTATAACAATATGAATGTTGTAAATAAGCTACAACAACAGCGTTATACCATTTTGAATAAATAGTATAGCCAGAATAACAGATAGAATATAGAATAATGTATATAAATATACAAACAGACTAGAATTCTAACCGGATTATGTCTGAGGCTCGTCGTAACGATTTTCTTAAGAATTTTATTTCAAAATTCTCCCAAGGTACAACAGACGAAATCTGCACGAGATAGTAATGAGTATGTCAACTCTGTGATATATGTAGAGCGGTAGAGAAAAGAAGCAGGGAAAAAACAGAACTGAATTGGATTGAGAAGGTGATCAACATTCTGTCCTATTTATAGTTTTGTCCGCATCCCTTCAAACAGTCGCATCCGCTTGAACGCTGCTGTTCGTTAACGGGTCGCATCCGCCTACTGCTCATATCCATTCGACCGCACCTCCTCAGTCGGGCCGCACCCGCTTCTGTTCGCCCGCACTTCTTCAGTCCGGTCGCACCCGCTCGCTTCAGTAACCCACGTCTGCTTATGAACAGTCGTGTCTGTTCATTAGCCTGTAACCGATAAAAAATCCGGCCCAGTTTTAGGATCATATTAGACCCCGGCCCGAGTCGGTCGGACGGACTGACGACGGTAGCGCGCGCGTGTGGTGGAGATGCATGATCCTCGAAACGAAGCATATATTTGGGTGCCCCTAGGCCCCAACACCTTCATTGCAAAGCCTTATATATATTGGAATGACTTTGCAAATTTGACGATGTGAGACAAGTGTATTTCATTTACAATAAGAATTCCAACATCTACCGCTAATAATCGTTAAACTAATTTACTCGGTGTCCTTTTGAAATTACAAAAATGCCCTTGCTTTCCGTTTATATATTTACGTTCAAACAAAATATAACGTATACGATAACACAAACAGCACGTACACAAACAGATAACACAAACAACACGTACACAAACAGTCCGTGTGCGATGCACGGACCATACTAGTATAAAAAAAGGAAATTATTTATGACTCCAGGGTGAAGGAGTTCAAATTTGTTTAACAAAGTTTGTTTGAAAGCCAAGTGTTTCAAAATTTTGTATGAAGGAAAAAACTTCAATATCCAAATCACGTTCTCAACATCTTTCCAACACGTGCAACCCACTTCCTCCCCAACTCAAAGTCAACGTCACCTTACATTGTCATCGCAGACTTCCCTACCTAACCTCGTAGTCATCTATCTCCATCATTGTTGTCTAATTGCATTACAAATCTAACAACAATTCCACACTTTGCCTCCTAATTTCTACTGAGCCCGATTTCGCTGTTGCAGTACACCATCATGTTGCCACACTGCATCAGAAACCTATTAGATACACCAGCATCGATGATTACTTTAAAAAACACAACAAAAAATAAAAATAAAATAAATAAATAAATAAATGATAATCTGGCACTATACATGAATATAATACTCATATTTACAGGTCAGAATATGCTAAATATTACTTGGCATTGAAAATTAAAAGGTACATACATTTTTACATGAAAAAAATTGCTAGATTTAAATTTACCCGAGGGTATAGAGGCTTGCATCAACGGACGTCTTTACTATACCCTTCTCAGAAGTTTACCAACCCGTCGGATTCTTTCGAGTTTTCAAAAAAATAAAAATTTCACAAGAAAAAATACAACCAACACACCACCGTCCACATCGAACCTTCACCTAACATCAGCACCACACCACCATCCACGCTTCTGCTGGATCAAAATCCTTAATCTCTCTTCAAAAATCCTAACCTTAAATGTTAGCTTCCACCACATCTGCCAGCCATTATCAATATCATCCCCTGCCTTCCTATTGATGCCTCCCCTACCGTTGTGCCATCGCATGCTCTTGGTTGCCACTTTTGCCTGTAGTGGTCGTGTTGTTTCCTGAAGATGAACTTGCAGCTAAAATATTTGGCTTTTTGGATGGGTCATCTTTAAGTTCCCTTGGAGTCAAAAATAGAACTAAATGTTTCTGGAGTCAATTTTTTTGAAAGTTCGTCTCAGGGGCCAAGAATAAAACTTATGGTTCTTGGAGCTGAAAATTTTCGTTAGTTTATCCGGGTCTATTTTCCAGTTTTAGAAATGCGTAGTGTTTTATTTAAAACATGTGAATCTAGAAATGCGTGCATGTTAATTTTGGAATTTTGATCCACATATATTCCTGTAACATGGTATTAGATGAAATGAATAATAAAGAAATAAACAATAACCAAGATGATATACTGTATTAAGGTTTGCCGATGACATTGTGCTAAAGAGATTATAGAAAAACACATTAGATTAATATGACTAAATTGAATATATGATATGTGTTTTGGTAAGGAAGATAAAAATAATAATACAGTGAACCTGCAAAATCAATTTATTAACAAAAATGATATATTCAAGTATTTAGGATCAGTAAAAGGAAAAAAAAAATGAAGACATGGTGAAGGATGTAACTGTTATACGTCTAGTATACCAAAACAGAGAATAATCAATTATAAACTCGTCGCACAAGTTTATAACTCAGATTTCCACTACATTGAAATTCTGTATTAATTATTATAACAATATGAATGTTGTAAATAAGCTACAGCAACAGCTTTATACTATTTTGAATAAATAGTATAGTCAGAATAACGGATAGAATATATAATAATGTATATAAATATACAAACAGAATAAAATTCTAACCGGATTATGTCTGAGGCTCGTCGTAACGATTTTTTTAAGAATTTTATTTCAAAATTCTCCCAAGATACAACAGATGAAATCTGCACGAGATAGTAATGAGTATGTCAACTCTGTGATATATATATAGAGCGGTAGAGAAAAGAAGCAGAGGAAAAACAGAACGGAATTGGATTAAAAATGTGATCAGCATTCTGTCCTATTTATAGTTTTGTCCGCATCCCTTCAAACAGTCGCGTCCGCTCGACGGGTCGCATCCGCTGCCTTTTGAACGCTGCTGTTCGTTAACAGGTCGCACCCGACTGCTGCTCGTATCCATTCAGCCGCGCCTCCTCAGTCGGGCCGCACCCGCTTCTGTTCCCCCCGCTTCTTCAGTCCGGTCGCACCCGCTCGCTTCAGTAACCCGCGTCCGCCTCAACCAGGCTTGGGCAGAATAGCAGGGCAAGCACAAGTATTAGTGGCATAGCAAAAATGCGTTCCTCATCATTAATATGTTTGCTCGCAATTAATTGTGGTCTATCGGGAGAATCGATGACTGCATCTTTGATGCACTGCTAGTACATCATCTGGGAATTCTTAATTGGTGCTGTGTATGAACCACTCACATATTCTTCTGAATTATATGTCCCTGCGGGAGTAATTTGGAAAACCGGTAGGGATATGCAACAACAAACTGTTTTTATTGGAAACATTCCTCTAATGAATTCCCTGGGAAACTCTATAGTCGTGTCTGTTCATTAGCCTGTAACTGATAAAAAATCCGGCCCAGTTTTAGGATCACATTAGACCCAAACCCGAGCCCAGTTCGGTCGGTCGGATGGACGGACGGACGACGGCGGCGCGCGCGCGTGTGGTGGAGATGCATGATCTCCCTCCTCACAACGAAACATACATTTGGGTGCCCCTAGGCCCCAACACCTTCATTGCAAAGCCATATATATATTGGAATGACTTTGCAAATTTGGCGATGTGGGACAAGTGTATTTCATTTACAGTAGGAATTCCAACAATCCCCCACATAAGTGATAATATACTTTTCCCCCACACGAAGCGAAATATCACAGAGTACATATGGAATAATGCTTTATCGTGGATAAGTAGATATTTCACTTTGAACTTTCCCTAATTAAAATTATCGGATCTACTTGGCTAATCGGTGAATTATTTCATCTTGAACCGTCGGCCTTTATTGTATATCCAGACAATAAACTTTACGAAGCATTGATTCCCTTCTCATCCAATCTCTTGGTTGTGTTCATTTTGGTCCTGAACAATTTTTGGTTCTGCGAGTGATTTAGAGAATAAAAGCCTTTTAATATTCTCATAGAGCCGACCCAGCTCACACTAACATAGGTGATCGCAACCATTAAGAGTATCTTACATATACCCCACTTGTTATTTCCAAGATATGGTCATCATTAAAAAACATAGTTTTAACCTTTAAATACTTCTGTAGGGATGCATTTATGTTGTACACCATAGGAATGGAGTTGGACTATGTCCATGCAAATGCATTACGTCTTGAGTTATTCAGAACTGGTTTGCCTATTGATCCTAGTCCGTGGGATCTCCAGTCGCTAGGATAGGTTTCCGTATAAGATAACTCTTTGTGGTTTAGGCTTTTAAACCCATTCCCCTCGATGCGTAGTCAATTTACTCTCTTGATAAATCTTTAGTAAATGGATCCGTAGGTTATCATTTGTTCTCACATAATCTATGGAAATAGTTCCATTTGAGAGTAACTGCCTAACTGTGTTGTGGCGTCGACGAATATGTCGTTACTTTCCATTATACACAAAGTTGTGCGCTCTGCTTAGCGCAGCTTGGTTATCACAGTGTATGCATATGGCCGGTACAGGTTTAGGCCAAAATGGAATATCTTCTAAGAAATGACGAAGCCATTCTGCTTCTTCGCCTGCTTTTTGTAATGCGATGAACTCTGATACCATAGTAGATCGAGTTATGCATGTTTGTTTAGTAGATTTCCATGACACTGCTGTCCCTGCTAAGGTAAAGACATAACCACTTGTTGATTTTGATTTCTCTGAATCTGCAATTCAGTTTGCATCACTATATCCTTCTAAGACGGCAAGATATTTTCCATAATGTAAGGAACAATTAGTGGTATTTTTTAAATATCCAAGCACTCTCATTAGTGCTTTTCAGTGTTTCTTTCCTGGATTGCTTGTATACCTGCTCAGTCGACTTACTGCATAAGCTATATCTGGTCTTGTGCAATTCATGAGATACATGAGACATCCTGTTACACGAGAATATTCCAGTTGCATTACACTCTCATTAGTGTTTTTATGCAATACTTCTGATGGATTAAAAGGTGTATTTACTCCTTTAATTCCAAAATTTTAAAATCTTTCAATCACTTTTTCTACATAATGTGATTGAGATAACTCAATTCCATTAGGTGTTCTTATTATTTTTATTTCTAAAATAACATCTGCAACACCCAAGTCTTTCATGTCGAAATTGTTGATCAACATTTTCTTTATGGTCTCAATTACCCGAGTATTTGGACCGGATATTAGCATATCGTCCACATATAGACAGATCATCACATATGATTGTCCAAGTTGTTTATAATAAACACATTTGTCACATTCATTTATACGAAAACCATTTCTCATCATGACACTATCAAATTTTGCATGCCATTGTTTTGGAGCTTGTTTTAGTCCGTATAATGATTTTACTAATCTACAGACTTTATTTTCATTTCCTTTAGAAACAAAACCTTCAGGTTGCTCCATGTAGATCTCCTCATCGAGATTTCCATTTAAGAATGCTGTCTTTACATCCATTTGATGAATTTCTAGATCATAGATCGATGCAATTGCTATTAGCATTCTTACAGAGGTTATTCGTGTTACCGACGAATATGTATTAAAGAAGTCTACTCCTTCTTTTTGACGATATCCTTTGGCTATTAATCTGACTTTATACTTGTCGATAGAGTCATCTGCTTTCATTTTATTCTTGAAAATCCATTTGTAGCCAATTGGTTTTATTCCTGGTGGAATATCAACAATTTTCCAAGTTTTATTACTTAAAATTGAATCAATCTCACTTTGGATTGCTTCTTTCCAACATGAGGATTCAGAAGATGACATTGCTTCCTTGTACGTTTGAGGTTCGTTCTTTAATACGTATGTAAAAAAGTCCGAACCAAATGTTTTGGAAGTTCTAGCCCTTACGTTTCTTCTTGGTTCAGCATCCTCAATTTCATGATGAGTTTCATCTTCATGTGAATCGTTTGATTCTTCCCTTGTCCTTTTTGGGACATTATTTCCTTCATTCCTTTTGTGCGGAAGCACATCTTCAAAGAATGAGGCATCTCTTGATTCCATGATTGTATTTACATGAATATCCGTTATATCAGACTTGAATACCAAAAATCTGTAGGCGCTACTATTTTGGGCTGGCCCAGGATAATAATAATCTACTGTTTTTGGTCCAAGTTTGACTCTCTTGGGAGGCGGAACTGGAACTTTGGCCAAGCACCCCCACACTTTGAGGTATTTTAAGCTTGGTTTGTGTCCTTTTCATAACTCATATGGAATTGTTCCTGTTTTATTGTGAGAAACTTTATTTAATATATGATTAGACATATTTTGGGCTTCCCCCAACAAGTTCGTCGGTAGACCAGAAGTTAAAAGCATGACAGTAATCATGTCTTTTAACGTTCTGTTCTTCCTCTCGGCTACACCATTTTGTTGTGGTGAATATGAAGCTGTTGTTTGATGAATTATACCATTTTCGGCACAGAGTTGTTCAAATGGTGATTCATATTCTCCACCTCGATCAGATCTTAGTATCTTGATCTTTTTATTTAACTGATTTTCTACCTCAGCCTTGTATTTTATAAACGCTGTTATTGCTTCATCTTTACTATTTAAAAGATATACATAGCAATATCGGGTAGAATCGTCAATAAAAGTAATGAAATACTTTTCCCACCTCTTGTAGGTAGTGATTAAAATCACATAAATCTGTATGTACCAAACCTAATGGTTCGGTGCTTTTGTCAACAGATTTAAATGGTTGTTTGACCATTTTTGCTTCTACACATGTCTTACATTTGTAGTTCTTATTTACTTGGAATTTTAGAATTAATCCCAATTTTGATAATGTCTTCATTTTGCGGAAATTTATGTGTCCCAATCTATCATGCCATAGTAAAATTTCGTGCTCAAGCAAATAAGAAACTTCAATTTTATTAATAGCATAATCAG
Source organism: Allium cepa (assembly GCA_030765085.1). Taxonomy (NCBI): domain Eukaryota; kingdom Viridiplantae; phylum Streptophyta; class Magnoliopsida; order Asparagales; family Amaryllidaceae; genus Allium; species Allium cepa. The sequence continues at coordinate 546,424,530 of CM060932.1, forward strand.
AATACATATTTTTGTTGCCGACGACGGCTACATTTGCCTTAAATAGACCATCACATAAATATCCCCTTCCTATATACATTCCAGCTTGTCTGACTCGAACACCATCTTGAATCTCTTCTTTGATAGGACTGCACCAGAGATGAGATTCTTGCGTATGTCTGGAACGTGGAGCACGTTCTTCAACTTAACAGTTTTTCCAGAAGTAAACTTGAGGATTACCGTGCCACTGCCTTCGATTATGAAAACTGCAGAATTACCCATGTAGAGTTTTTCTTCGTGATCGAATTTCTGATATGTAGAAAACATGGATTTGTCAGAACAAACATGACGAGTAGCGCCTGTATCTACCCACCATTGCTTAGGATTCTGAATCAGATTGCATTCAGATACCACAGCCGAGAAGTTGGACTCGTCTACTTCCATGTTATCCACTATATTTGCCTCTTTATTGCGTTCCTTCTCTGCAATCTTTAGCGGCATGTCCAACTTTTCCACAAACCCAATATTCGCCATTAAACTTCTTGGTTCGTTTGTTGACTTTTGGTTTGTTGTCTTGAGCTTTCCTTTTCTTCTGAAAATTCTTCGTTTTGTTTTTGGTCTTTGACCCTTCAGACACAAATGCCTCCTCGCTTTGTTTTGTTATTCCACGGTTATCTGCCTCAATTTTCAATCGGACTATGAGATCCTGCAAAGAGATTTCCTTCTTTTTGTGCTTTAGATAATTGCGGTAATCTCTCCATGACGGCGGCAGTTTTCCCGTGATGGCTTCAACCAAAAACTATTCTCCAACCTTATGACCCCCCGCTTCGAGTTCACGAATGATGATCTGCAGTTCATGCAGCTGAGCAGTCACCGGTTTGGAGTCAACCATCTTGTAGTCCATGAATTTGTCTACAATGAATTTCTTAAGACTGATATTCTACGTCTTATACTTCGTGGTAAGTGCATTCCATAGTTCTTTTGATGTCTTTAAAGGCTGATATACTTTGTATAGCACCTTGTCGAGACAATTTAGAATATAGTTTCTGCATAAAAAATCGGAATGCTTCCACGTATTCACCTCTGCTTCCTTGCCTGGTGCAGGAATCAGTTCCTCCTCGTCGATGTACTTTTGCAGACCGAGTGTGGTGAGATAAAACAACATCTGATTCTGCCATGTCAAGAAATCATCACCATCTCCCTTGAACGGTTCAGGTCTGTTGTGAGTAGTATTCTTTAAAAATTCTACTGTTGCCATCTCTGTTTTAGTAAGAAAACAGTAAAATTCTTAAGATGTTATACGTCTAGTATATCAAAACAGAGAATAATCAATTATAAACTCGTCGCACAAGTTTATAACTCATATTTCCACTACACTGGAATTATGTATTAATTATTATAACAATATGAATGTTGTAAATAAGCTACAGCAATAGCTTTATACTATTTTGAATAAATAGTATAGGCAAAATAACGGATAGAATATAGAATAATGTATATAAATATACAAACAGACTAGAATTCTAACCAGATTATGTTTGAGGCTCGTCGTAACGATTTCCTTAAGAATTTTATTTCAAAATTCTCCCAAGATACAACAGACGAAATCTGCACGAGATAGTAATGAGTATGTCAACTCTGTGATATATATAGAGTGGTAGAGAAAAGAAGCAGAGGAAAAACAGAACTGAATTGGATTAAGAATGTGATCAGCATTCTGTCCTATTTATAGTTTTGTCCGCATCCCTTCAAACAGTCGTGTCTGTTCATTAGCCTGTAACTAATAAAAAACCCGTCCCAGCTTTAGGATCATATTAGACCCAAACCCAAACCCAAACCCAAATCCGAGCCCGGTCGGCGGCGCGCGCGTGTGGTGGAGATGCATGATCTCCCTCCTCACAACGAAGCATACATTTGGGTGCCCCTAGATCCAGCACCTTCATTGCAAAGCCATATATATATTGGAATGGCTTTGCAAATTTGGTGATGTGGGATAAGTGTATTTCATTTACACTAGGAATTCCAACAGCAACAAGTTATATTAACACATCATGGATGAATTAACATAAATTAGTGTTAGGTTATGTGTTGAGATTAGTTCCACATTGGACAATTTACAAAATAAATCATGCATAAATACTAAGAGACCCTCTTTACATTACCAATTGGTTTTCTGATAATACGTGGTTCTTTAACATTATGCGATACAATCATAACTAACAAAGTATAGGAATTTTTTTATTAGACAACTACTAGACTTATATTTTTTTATAATAAAAGTATTACTTTATTTGATCACAGCACTCGTAATAACTAGATTTGCTATATTATGTGGAGTGAAGTATTAGCCTTCAAAAAGAAATAATAAAATAAGATAAACGTAGGAGAAATGATAATATTGCAATGATTAACTGAAGTTACGAGGAAAGATAAGAGTTTTCAGATAAGAAAGCAGGAATGAAATTTAGAAGTAGGAATTTTTTTTTCTTTTTCTGCCATATAATGTATGTCAATTCAGCTGTGCATTGGTGAGACAATTTGTCGTTTGAAGTTTTGGTGAAGTAGAAATGGAGTATTTAAGGTTGGGATTAGCAACTGTTTTTTAGGTCAAAACCCAGGGTAGTAGATTGGGAATACAAGGCAATCTACCATCTTAGTTTGTTGAGTCCCTACATATTGATGTCCTCAACTAAGAACCATATTAGTGCATTTTAATGCACTTTCATTCACCTAAGTATGGGCGTTTGCGACGAAATAAAATGGAGTATTTGAGCGGGGTATTTGAACGGAAAAGATGGACGAACATGAAATAGTTTGCTGCTACGAACGAAGTATGTGAATATGTTATTTAATTTATGATTTTGATTAAATTGATTTATAGTTGATTAATTATTTGTTTTGTTGTGTAATATGCGTTTAATTAAAATAAAATAACAATACAGAAATCGAAACACATGCAAATTAATTAAAATCCGTTAAAAACTATACTGATAAAATGCATAAATAATACAAAAAAATACAATTATAGTAAAATTCTTATTTGTTTTCACCATCTTGGTTTATCAGATAAGTTTTCCAGTTTGCAAAAAGACATTGGGCTTCAATCGCTGATGTCAACCAATCTTTTGCTAAGTCGGCATTAAGAGCACTGAATAAATCTTTATTGTCGGACTGCATAACAATTATCATCGCTTCATCAAAATTAAACTCTCCTCCCGCTCCAAGACGTTGAACGCAAGCAACTATAATTGCATAGTTTACAGAATTTTTCATTGAGTCTACGCTGTTTGTGTTTGGAATGTTTGAAGTCGTAAGAGATTTTTTCATTTGTCCCTCGTATATTACGTCAATGATGTCGTACAACTTCTCATTAGCTTCTCCGTGATGTCTTCTCATGCTAATACATGTACCAGAAGATGAACCAATGATTTGAGGTTGTTGGAATGAAGCTTGTTGTGATGGAGTTTGTTGTAACGAAGGAATGACTGGTAAATTCAAGTTTGGAATTTATTATCCTTGTGTGTCATCCAGTTGATTATAAAACTCTTCAAAACCCCAAATTCTATCAAACTAAGTCTGTCTAAAAGGAGGAGTACTTTGTTGCGGCGCTTCTTGGATACTGGCAGACATATAGAATGTTTGTCCAATTGCATCGGTCCCTTGAAACAGTTGTTGCATCAACACCAAATTCTCAAGCGGTCATTTTCTATATTTCACAACACTGGGTCTAACTTCCTGTAAATTAAAAAAAATCAATAAAAGATTAAAAAATGAAAAATGCTTTACATGATCACTCCACCACTCCTCACTATCATTAACAGTTTGTCTACTCTCATCCAGTCGGCATCAGTTTTGTTATACAAACTTTCTCATTTAACCCAATCTCTTCTAGAACTATCGTATTTGTGTCAGATTTTGAGTTCGTCTATCGGTCGAACTCTCGTACTGTTTTTTACAGCTCGGTTGAACTTAGCAGCTATAACTTTGTGTACTCCTATTTTATTACCACTGCATTTAGAATATGTTTCTACAATACATTTCAGCATAATCTAAGTAGCTTCGGATGACCATTGATGTTGAGCCTTTTGGATTGACATTCTGAATTGAAAAATTCTAAAAAAAAATATAGAATATAGATAGGAAAAAATATAGACAATAATATAAAAATATACCAGAATATTTTTTCTGATCGACAGTAAAGAAATATAGAGGGGCGGGTTGGAAGTGTGAGACATTGGAGAGGGAGGAGGTGAATTATATAGAAGGAGGAGAAAGACGAGCCGTTCAAGGTGGCATCCAATGTGTAAGACGCATCGGACGCGAACGTTTGTTTTCCCTCCAACAACTCAAATGGGCTTGGACGGGGAATTGTAACGTTGGAGCATCCGACGCGTCGGACCCATCATCAATGGTAACATGGTAAAAATTGACTATGAACACTTCTATATATCAGCTTAGTCAACGGATGAGTAATTCAATTGTTTTTCCATACCTTATGCAGTCGACTCCAGTCGAACAATTTAGAGGTTTTGAGTTATTATTTGAACCATCTTAAGTCAATGCTTATCCAATTTAGAATTACTTCTTCCCCAAGTAATATCCACTCTATATATTATAGTTGAAGACTTTGGAAAAGCATCTAATCCATTCACTCCATGACTTCAAAGACTTCACATATAATTAATTCCTCTTGTAATTCAAAATACCGAATATAGATTTGTATTTCGTCTTCATAAATCTCTATCTAATTCTAATATTTCTTATATCTCCTGAAATTGAATAAAAGTTGAATCCAAAAATATGTTTTGCCCTCTTTATATTTGAATTTATTGTAATTGTTTATTGTGTGTGATCTATTAGTCTTCCAATCAGTGATTTTAAGTCTTGATTGTTTATTTATTCTGCACAAATTAGGAATTCAGGATAGCTTAATTTCTCATGATAGTTGGTGTTAGAGCAAGAGAATTATTGGAGATTGTAGGCTTGGATCCAAAAACATTAACAATTATGTTGTGAATAGATTTAGTGGCAAAGAAGATTTTGAAACATAAAGGCTGAAAATGGAGATAGTATGAAAGTCGAAGAAGACTTTTAAGATAGTTTTTGATTCGGGTAAGTTGAAAGTCCTTAGTCTAGAGAAAGAGGAAGAAATGAAGGAATGTGCTCTTACAACAATTATGCTATGTCATTCTAATAAGGTCCCTTGGCGGTTTTCTCATATCATGGAGGTAATGAAACTCTATGATGCTTTGAAGGATGCATATGTAAATCTCTCCCTAACCACATTATTCTTCAGAAACAACCTTACACCTCTAGGATGAAGCTAAGTACCATACTTTTAAGCACCTAGAAACTCTTATATTCTTTATTTATGAATTTGAAGACAACAAATGTAAAATTTACTAATGAGGCACCAGAAGTAATTTTGCTATGTTCATTACCTTCAAAGTATAAAGTATTTGTTAACTCAATGATTTATGACAGAAGTTCCATAAATCAATCTAATGTAAATGCAAGTTTGCATAATGAGGTGTTGAGGGGTAGATTTGCAAGTAGTTAGAGCGTGGATAGGAGGTTCAAAGGCTTTGTTGGTTCAAAAAAGTGGTGTTCGAAGCAGTTCTAGGTTTCGGTCTAGAGGTCCTAAAATTTGTTGTTATTGTTAAGAGGAGCGAGATTATAGACATGGTATCCGAAACTTAGGAAGAAGAGAAAGATGAGAACAAGAGAACTTCATTTTGACAATAGTTATAGATAGTTCAGATAATGACAGTGATAGTGATACGTTAGTTTTTTCAGCTAGTGATAGTTCTTTGATTGTACTAAATGGACGATTGATTCAGGTGCTTCATACCACATGAAGCCACATATGATTTTTTTTTGTTACATATATATAGTGTGGCGGAGGAGCAATTCTTATAGGGAATAACATTTTGTCGTATGGTGTGTAGGGAGTGTGATGATTCAAATATTTGGTGGTGTTGTTAGAACTATCACGGATGTCAAGCATGTTATGGACTTTTGTAAAAGTTTATTGCTTGAAGGAGCTTTGAATAGAGGAGGATTGAAATGTGTTACAAATGATGAAATATTATGAGTAATGAAGGGCGCATTCGTAACGACAAAGGGTATTAGGCTATTGGATCAGGCGCATTAGACAACAGGGTAAATGATGAAGATTTAAAAAAAATCTTTTTAAATTCATTACGCACCAGATCTTTTATAGTGTGTAAAAGTTTGTTGTCTGTAGGATCTTTGAGTAGAGGAAGATTGTAACATCCTTATTTCAAAAACCAAATATGAAACACCAATGTGTCGCAGTCATTTGTAGTTGTCTTTCGATGATGAGATGAGATCAGTTATATAAAAATATCAACAATTTAAGTAAACAGAGTAGCTAATGAATGTCATACACAATCACTCTTAATTTTTCAAATTATTCTCATAAACGTGTCTGTGTAAGGCCAAAAATATAGTACAATATAAATAATAGTGTCATGCCTAACATGCTAAGATATTGATATAAACACTTCACCTTCAGAACTCTTCGTTCGTCTTTCGGATGTAACTTGCCTAGATTTATAAACTCAGCTTGTTCGAACGAGTACTTGTGATTTATGGCGAAAACAATGATGAAAACCCAAGTTGGACATAAAGTCTGGTATGAGCAAAATATTACCCTGAACATAAATATACTGAGACTAGGCCACGAAAGCACGGAGCTATTTTTTTCCCTCACTACAGCACAACATTCATTTAACAGATCGAAATATAAGCATAAATCATTATTTTATTCCTATCTTATACATGCTATGCTATGATATTTTACATAGAACCAATAGCTATTTTTATCCATTTCATACGATAGGTCATTCGGTCATTATTCTCTTTTCTTTTCAAAACCTTTAATATACTACGTTCGGCTTCCTTAAGGCCTTATGCCGCCTTCTTCTATTGAAGAGTACTAGATTTAGCTTTCGGCCGCAGCTAAGGCCTGTGCCTTTAGCGTTTCCTTAGCTTTAACTGATTATACTATCGGTTTCAGTTGCCACTTAAGCCTTACACATTCGGTTCAGTTACGGTTGCCATTCTAGCCTTACACCTTCGTTTTTGGTTTCAGTTTCGGTTGCCAATCAGGCCTTGCACCTTTGTTTTTGGTTTTTGCCTGCCACATCAGACTTACACCATCTACCAAATTTTTCTTTGGTTGCCACATCAGGCCTTACACAAATTTCTTTTGTGTTTCGGATGCCATCTTAGATCTTACTCAAACACCCCCGATTGCAGTTGCCGCCGTAGATCTTATGTCTTATACCAACGTTTTCAATTTCGATTGCTACTTAGACCTTACATCTTCAGTTTCAATTTTAGTTGCCAAATCAGGGCTTACGCCATCTACCGAATACTCTATCTAACCACTCACTTATTAGGTTCTATCCGTAGTTATTCACTAAGCTACTTAGAGTTCTAAAACTATCCTTGGTTTTCTAATCCAGGAACCATTACTCATATACATCACTTCCGCAATGTTCTAAGTATATGTTTTGTCCATGTTAAGATTCAGTATAAAATCTACCCTCCGGAAGTCAACAGATTTCGATGTTAACCTCCTATCGAAAGTTAATTAGGTCTCGCCAATCACTATTCAAGGTCTCGTCTAGAAAGGTCTGAGTTACTTTAGTTTCCGTTCCATTATCATGCAGAATCTCAATTCTAGGTTTCAAAAATCAGCACTTCTAACTATAATTCCTCTATCATCATCGTATCTTCCTTCGCTTTTGGCCTTTGGTTGTAACCCTCGGTATATTAACCTAGGCTCAAACTTAACATTTCTTAGCTTTTTTGCTTTATGTCTTTTACTTGGTGTTTTTTAGTTCCTTTCTCCTTTGATTCAATTATTCTACTCTCGGCAAAGCTTCTTAGTATTCATCATTAGCTTACTTTATGCACATCTGACGCCACCTTTATAGTGTCGACACCTAATTTGTTCCAACTTCGTTCTTTTATATCTATTACAGTGCTTTTCTAATTTATTAAGCATATATTATGGATCCTTTCTCTTGGCCATTATTTCAATATTTTGCCAATTTAAATTACCTCCCGCCCCTTATATTTCTTTCGAAACCCATAAACCAACCTTCGGCTATAAGTAATTTTAATTCGGAATTTACTTATAAAATTTCTAGAAAATCTTAGAATATATATTTGTATGTATGTACTTCATGATCATGCTCAACTAGTTCTTTCTCAAGATCTTTAACACCAATCTAAGATGCACTTCATGATCTTGCTCATCCTTGGAATATACCAAAATATCATCTATAAAGACAAACATAAACTTGTCCAACTGATCGCGAAATACCTAGTTCATGAGATCCACGAAGAATGCTGGAGCATTTGTTAGTCCAAAGGACATGACTAACCACTCATATGAATCATATCTCGTTCTAAACACGGAGAAATTATTTTTTCTTCAGCCACTCTTTGTTGATGAAATCCTATAGTCAAATCTAGCTGCAAAAATACTCAAGTTCTACTCAAATGATCAAATAAATTGCCTATCCTTGGCAATGGACAACGATTCCTTACATTCAACTCATTCAACATCCTATAACCAATGCACATTCAAAGTGATCCATGTGACTTCTTTACAAATACCGCATAAGCTCGCCATGAAATTTCTATACTTAAGTTCCACTGGATACTTCTTCAACTCTTCCATTTCATTAAGTAGCATTCTGCTACAGGGACTACTAACTGATTGTGCCCCAGGTATCAAATCTATATAGAACTCAATAGCTCTTCTAGAGGCAATCTAGCCACTAGCTCAAAGACATCTACAAACTCCCGAAATACTAAAACTCTACCAAACTTTCCTTCTTGGTTTTTCATAGCACATAGTGAAACCCCTAACCTTCCCTTCATTACGTCCAAAGTTACCAAGATCCTTTCTCCTCCCTTTGGGTTCTGTAAAGCAATAACGCTCTTTACACAATAAATTCTAGCGTCGTTTTGGACTAACCAATCCATAACTAAAATTATCTTGTACCTTACGATGTCAAAAACAAGGGTTGCAAGTAAACAAATGTTTGCACAGAACAAATTCTAAACTAGTGCACTTTAACTCGTACCCACCAATCAGATTAACAACACATAAAGAGATAACTAGATATGTAACATCTAACCCCAATCTATCAACCACATCTTTCGAAACAAAAGGATATATAGATCTGGTATTAAACAGAACTCTAATTGAAAAATTGAAAATCAAAATCATACCTTCAAGTACTACACATTTTCCTTTCTCCTCAACTGTTGTTCCTAAGGAAGGCCTATCTAAAGAAAACAACACTGTCTGCTTTAGCTTTGGACTATACTTCTTATGATCTGACTTATCATAAATAAAGCACTAAACCTTGATCACACCAGCTAATTGCAGACATTTTGATTCATAGTTCTCCTTCCGACAACATTTGTAGCAAACAACTTTCGAAACATCCTTTAGGCCACCTTCTTATGGAACGTCGCCTCCACTCTTCTTTTCTCTTGATACATACCATCATACTTACACGTTATATCCACTGTAAACTCAAGAGGAAATGCTAAATGCGCATCACCTTATGATCCAAACCATGCAACAACCCTCGAATGAACTTCTCATACTTCTTTAGTGGGGTGTTAATCATCTCCCAACCATACTTAGCAAATGAATTGAACTTAGGAATATACCCTTCCACCAAAAGATCTCCTTACTTTAGATCAATAAACTTTCTCATCAACACGCTCATCTGAGACTCGAAAATAAACCGAGTCTCAAACCTCTCTTTAAACTATGCCCAAGTTATCTCCTCTTTAGGAGACTCAACATGTAACGACTCCACCACTATGTCCAGTTTAGCTAAGAACATTACAAGAATATCATCTACTAATCCGGAGAATACGGCTGGTTAAGGACGATCGAATGTGAATATATCTTCATACTAACACCGACACGTCTTATTTACCTTTTCGAGGATCTGACCTGAAATTTAGACATACACAGTATTGATACAAAGTAATAAACACACCAATTAAAATCATTCAGAACATCATATAATGTAGATAAATTAGAATTAGAGTCACAGATCAAAGCGGAATAATATACATCATATCGAAAATCTTGTATCAGGTACAAAGTCACTATTATGTAATGTAAATGACATAAACTCCTAACTGCAATATATACAAGTATGAAGTAAAATAAAACTATCAAAATAATCTACTTCAATGCTAGCCCAACATCCAAAGGTCAATGGGCTCTGTACCTGTAAAGTCTCGGGCTGACCCGATTATTAAAATAACAAACGGGTTAGACTATATCTAAATAAAAGACGAGATACTAATATTATAACATTATGACTTAAAATAACAATTCATATAAAATATGCCGAACAAACAATCATAATAAGGCATATTAATTAAATTCATTACTTTATAATTCCATAAATGACTGAACTCAAAAATAAATCATCTCAAAACATGCCTAAAACCCAAATATTCAAAAAGGCGTATTAAATCAATAAATACATATCTCAAAATTTTGACTTAACAATAATCAAATAAGTCATAAATAAAATATGCCCAAAACAAATACTCAAATAAGGCATATCTAACAAGTCACCATTTCATAGATACATATCAAGTCTCAATAGACTATCATTTCAAAACATGGTGATACCCAATCCAAAATTCCTCAGAGCCATCAAGGATGCAGAAAATCCATACTAAAAATCTCTGAAGATTTAATCATCAATAATAAAATAATAATGTTAGTCATCTATTAGTTTAATACAGTGACACCGAATCTACCGAAGGAGACCTGCTATATAGAAAGGAAGCCTTCCGAAAGAGACTGCAGATTAGGGACACTGCTCAAAGAAAAGAGCAACCATGTACCTAATCTGTCCTATGCAAACTTATCTTCCGAAAGAGGTAAACATAGGCTAACTGTATAAAAAAAATAAACTGATAGGTTGTATTATCTATAGACTACAATGCATGTAAAAATCTACCTTCCGAAAAAGACAGCCGTATTTACACCATAACAGATCTTCCAAAAGAGATCTGCCTACCCAATCTAAAAATGTATCGATTCTTAGATAGATGAAAAATGAGTTATCTTCTCTGGAGGATCTATTGGTCTAAAATCTAAACACCCTAAGATAATATTACTCTAAGTGTTGATTACTGTCACTCCAATAATCACAAGAATTTAACTGTCTCATACCAAATAGTAAATTCAAGTATTTACTAAAAGCTAGTAAATTCTACTTAAACTCAATTTAACAAATTATAGTAATAATCGAAAGAATTGTACAAAGTGTCTCATACCACCGGACAATTCAATCGTTTATTGAAATTCTTTCTTTCATAGAAAATCACGAAATTCAACAGAAATCCAATTCAAACTTGCATAAAATAGCCAAAAGCTAAATACAATAAATACCAACAATAGTTTATAGGTTAAAAGTAATTAATGTAACTTTATCATATAGAAAATGATTTCTAAAATATTTAATCTATAACTCATTTTTAAACTTCTCACTTTTGTGAATTCATAATAAATAAATTAAAAGAGTTTTAAATTAGTTTATATATATATCAAGATATAATTTTTTCCAAAATCACTTTTAAAATTCTATAACTCATATATATAACGAAAAGTGTTTATAAGTCTTAAAATAAAATTCTTTTATTAGGTCTTTGATTCAAAACAATATTTAAATAATTGATAATTCATTTCAAATCTACATAGATACATATATAATATTACTTCATAAACGCTTTAAAACCATAAACTATTTGAAAACTTAAAATCTTAGTCAAATTATTTTAACACAAAGCTTTATTTTTCATAATTGATAATTACTTTATTTTGAAAACCTATTTAAATATTTACACATATAAATAAAGATATAATTTTCCAAAAGATTTCAAATTATTTCTAAATCCATTTAAACAACTTTTATAGCTAAATTTATTGGAAACTGAATTTATGACTTTCATAACATTTTTCTAAAATAATACGATGTCTTATCTTTTGCCTCTAAAGCATTTCTAAAATTATACACTGATAAAAAATAGTTTTAAAAAGATTTTGTACACAAATATTAGTTATTTTTAAAAGTTTTAATTGGAAATTTTGTGATAAGCAATAAGTTAAGAGGATAATATAATCTAACTATGTATTTTATAAACTAAATACCTATAAGGGCCAAAATGGATCAAATCTAATTTTTGAAATTCATTTAAAAACATTTAAATAATCAAACAATAAATCCAACAAAAATTCAACATCTTGAGCCAACATCGTTTTATAAAATATAATTTCATAATGCAGACTTTTTTATCAATCCGAGTTGCTTTTCGGCAAACTCCGATTATGTAACAATGTATGTATTTTCAACCATTAACCAAACTTACAATGAACAATACAAAATTTAACATGTAATCTTATTTCAACCATTTATTACACTTTTACCTATTGATTCAAATCCAATATTTCAAACATCTATTCAACTAATTCAAACCACATCATCAAATTTTATTTTCATTCTATTATTCCCTATCAATCATTAATGTAATACCAAACGAAGCATGCATACAGAATAATGCAAGTATGCCCGAAATCATATATGTTATTACAAGTGAATAATGTAGGAAAACGAATCTATCGTGTAGAAGAAATTTATTTTGATAGATTTAGAAACATGAGTTAAAAGTAACTCACCTTAACCCATTGGAGATCGAAACTTCTTCATTGGCTTTGATATTCACCCAAAACCCCATCAATTACTGGCCAAAACCCCAGCTGCCTTGAAGTTTGCGCACGGAAGCAGATCCACCTCAACGCATTTGCCTGCACTCCTCAACAACCACTGGCATCGCGATGGCATCCACACGACATCACCTAGTAGCGACCATAATCGCCAACCGCGACTTAATCCTGGTATCAGCCTCCTTCCACGAGCATGACTCCTCACTCGAGCATCAACAGCCACCTCCAGAGGCACGCAGCCTCTACCCTTGTCGCCAACGATAGCCGAGCATCATCAATCCACTCATGATCGTCGATTTGGGAAATCAGGGAATGGGGATCAGCTTCGTTTTTTTCTTTTCGATTTCGTGTGTTGCGTTTGAGGATTAGGGCATCGACATGCCATAGAGAATAGAATGCGGCTATTTCTTTTTTTCTTCTTCTTCTAGTAAGTCTAGTTAAGAAGAAATGAAATTTAGATTATTTAAATGAGCTTGGGCTTGGGGTTAACCATTGTTTTGGGTTTAATTTTTAATTCGATTTAGTCCTTAAGTGGTCTCCTTTTATATTTAAACTTAAATATCAATCTTTGCATTTATTTATAAATATAATTCAATCAAATTTAAATCGATCTACATTTCATTCTGCAATCTATATTTTAATAACTGGATAATTTTATTTAATTCAGTGCTTGTTTATTTTTATTTAATTATCCATTGTTTAACTTTGAAATAGATTTAATTTATCAACTATTTTAATGGTATAAAAATTATCCAGCCATTTATTAGTTGTCATTTGTTTCTTAGATTAATCACAAAATTCATAAATGTCATTTATTTTGTTGATATGGATTTTTATGACTTTTGGGTTTTCAAATTGCAATTAAAAGTCTAAATTAGATTTAAACCACTTTATCCATGTTATTCCCAAAGAACCTAACTAAATTCTCCAAAAATCCATTTCAATATATTTATTTTACTTTAACCTCGACCAGGATTTTTACAAACTTCCCCCCCTTAAAAGAATTGCGTCTTCGCATTTCATTAGAGAATTATGTAATTGATTATATCAATAACATTAATTACAAAAATATATATTTATACCATTCGTTCTATACTTTCCTCATAACACTTGATAAAATCTTAGTTCTTTAACTAAACTATATGATATTATAAATATAGTAATTAATCTACGTATAGATTTCATTAATTCTTTTCACAAATTATGTAAATCTTGAGACGTAGAGAATTTTCAAAAAAATTCTAAGAGTCAATTTTTTTGGCAAAGTCTCCTTTGTATAGAGAGCCGTTTGTAATCTTATAATTATGATATATATGATATTACATGAACCACACGGTCGAAAAACAATATATATTAAGATTTCTATCATTTTTATATTTATTCCGAAAGCATACCTTTATTTTAGCATTTTAAAATAAGCTACCATACTTTTATATGACCATAAACAGGCTATCATCACCATTTAGTCCAATTGTGCTTCTTGAGTACCTATTCTCAACTTAAGTTTAAATATTAGTTGCTTACAAGAGGTATAAAAAGTATGCAACCATTTATTATAAAAACAATTCGACCTTTATTTTTAACGCACCTTCCACTAATTTTTCTAAGGCCGAATCCAAACAATTAAGTTACTATTCCTGAGTATAATGGTAATATAGTGTTTTAGCTTTCCAAAACATCTTTCGAATCATAAAATTATAAAGCACACTATGATTTATAGTCGATTTACTAGGAACGTCAATTCTGAAATTAACTAATAAAAACAGACCCACGTTATAAAACAACCCTTTAAGCCTTAAAAACATATAAATTTAACAAAACACTTTGAAGAAATATTGTTGCTTAGGTCAGGCTTTCCTGAAAGTGTAAAACATTGAATTCGAACAAACTATTCAAAATTATAGTCGTTTTGTAAAACATTCATCTCAGCAAATATTGTGTACATAGCAGGTCCACCTTTTAAATTCACATTTTTAATAATGAAAACATCAAAATGTTGCAAAAACCTCAAAAAAAAAAAAGTTAAAGTATATGTTTTAAGCTTTCCGGAATAGGCAAAATCATCGAAATCAGACAAATTGTTTAAAAGTTATGGTCAATTAAACACAGACCTAATGCACATGCCTGAAGCTATAATATGATAAATACAATATATTTTAAGCAAAACAAGATGATACGATGGTGGGAAGATAACGATATTTCATGTGTATATTATCAAGACACTTACATTCTCCAAAGTTTGGTTGTGAACGTTAGCGCTAATTTATTTCTATTGCTTATCGTTTTACTTATTTAAAGCTGAACAATATTCTCCAGAGATGACGATGATGAAAATTTCATTTGATCATGAGTATAGATTTATAAATATAATTTGATTATTATTTTATGAAATAATACTTGAGAAAAATATTATCCACTAAATTAAAGTATTCTATAAGTAATAATGTATTACAATTGTAATTGAAATTTAGTTTCATTTCAAACTCTTACTAAATTGAAAATTCATATTAAAAAATCCTAACATTTATTAAAACCACAATACAATATCCATAATTATCAAATAATATAATGATATTGCATTGCCATTTATTTATAGCAAATTGCTTTGTCAATTAGCTACAACGTTGATTATACGATCAACACCGCCTCGCCACTAACCTCAACTGTTGTTAAAGTTCAATGGCTGCATTCGTTGTCTAAAATAAAATCAATACAGGTATCCTTACTCTCTTTATTATACTTATTTAAATCATTAAAATTTTATTATTCATAAAGAATATTTTCACACTAGATATAATTTTTCTTCTCAAAATTTTTACCAAAACATTTTCCAAAATATACTCTACCTTTTCGAGCAATACTTAATCTCATATCAATTTACTTCTTATTTTATTATCAAAATTTCAGATGATATTTCACTTCAAAAGAAAATATATACAATCCATAACAATTCTCAAAATATTATATATCTTTAAAACATTTTTCTTCGAAATTCATTACATATATACATTTTTCTAAGATATTCATCCAAATTTTAAAGTAATAGTTAACTTGCTTTAAACTCTGTATATTATAACTTAGACTACTGTTTGTTGCAAGCAGATACAAGTAATGTGAACCGTAAACAAAATAATGAACTTATTTCAGCTCGTAGTAGAGAATTTTTTTACCAAATTGACGCGGAAAGGGAAATTGATGCTAGATGAGAAAGCTATAAAATGATGACGTAACATAAAATGATTCTCTACGAGATGATTGCAAACAACGAAAATATGAAAACTGACTTAAAATATAATCGAGTGTGAACTGCAAACTATGAAGTTGGGTACCAAATTAAAGCACAGATTATGCAAATGGTTTAGAATTCAAGTGATGAAATTACAATATTTGACTTGAGATATAATAAGAAAACCAACCATAGAATAGCCTTTTATGAAATGATTCAAAACAAGACTAAGTAATGGATAAGTTTAAAAACAAACATAAGAACGAACAAAGAAAAAATAATAAAAAAGCTTATATGCTTTTGAACTAGATGTTTAGCTTAGAGTAAACAAGTTAGAAGGATGAGCAAATTTGTAACGTTTTATCTCCTTCTCGTCATCATAAAATCACTTTCCTACCTTCTTCTAATTAAATTGTATTTCATTTCAACAAACACTTAAGGAAAAGCGTTTTAATATGACGAGTTCAGTCCTAAATTAACTTAGTAATTCCTAAGGAAAACATATAGAAAATAGTAATAGTAACTATACTAAAGAACCAAATCTAATCAACAAAAATAAGATTTTTGAAGGCATTATGAATCAGTCCCACATTTGATAGCCAACGATAAATGATTTACATACGGGTGACAACGAGAGAGAAGTTTGGCACATTGTAATTGAGGAACAACTCGGCAATATATACACCAGTTCCGTCAAAAAAACCCCGGCCAAATATCAGGTAATTAAATTGAATATATATAATTACACAGAACAGGTCTATTCTGGGATTTAAAAGTAGCAAGTAAATTAATAAAAAAAACTTGCTAAACATTTCATCATTTACAATTTGATTTTATCAAAATTTGTACGTATCCAAATTATATTTCTCTATTATATTCGATGCAAAGGATGACCATACCCGATGCAAATCAAGGTATTTATATATATATATATATATATATATATATATATATATATATATATATATATGTTTGTGTGTGAGTTGCACGATCAAAATTAGATGGATACATTTTTCCAAGATATCCTCTTTATTCTTCTATATAATATTTAACTTATCTCAAAATAATATTTTCTTTACGAAAATATTATACTTACTAAATATTATTACTAAAAACATTTTATTGCCCAAAACGCTATGTCCGAATGTCTCGTTCTAGTATTTACGAATCCCTATCGATAACGTTAATCAAGCGCATCGATCAGAATCCTTAAAGCACTCAACGGGTAATTTAACACATAAATTATTTTCTACATGATATATATTAATACTTTATGCCTTCACAAAATATTTGCTTGTATATAATAACATAATCGAGTTCCATATATATGTATATCTAATGTCAAAAGATTTTAATTCAAATAGTTGCTTGCTTTTATTAAAATTCTTTCAATCAATCGTCATGTTATCATAGAAATAATAATTTACTAACAACAATTCCATAGCACACATCAAATTTTTAATTCATCTTAAGATTTAATTAGTCACGCATATGAATTAAAATTTCATTTTATATAAATTTAAATTTAAATTTCCAGTGTTTCTTGGGGTAACTACACGTTTGAAGACACCGCAAGTTTCTATTTTTATTATTGAGCAAATTTCAACTCTCAATAATAATTCCTACTCAATATTAATTTTACGCAATCATTTACAATTTTTAAACAAACAAGCATCCATCAACCAATAAATTTTTTATTATATGTAATTTTATGTATTATAATTTCAATTTCAAATTTAATTAGATACAAATAATTTATCACTCTATATTTTTATAACTATTAATTGCTTAGACATTTTTATTATTTCCCAGCGATTCTATCTTGTAGAAACCACTGGTTTTTATTAATGATTGGATTCGTCTAGATTCAGATATGATTATGAATTCTTAGAATGATAACGTCCAATTCAATTGCACATTTTAAACTAAGCATAAACAAAAATAAACATTAATGCAAACAACATACATTTGAATCAAACAATCGCCTTCAGCGAAAAGCTATTTTCCAGCTTCCGCCGTGCATTCTAATCACTAACAAATCAGGACACAATAATATGATTCTAAACCATCTAAGGTTCATTTATGCAATCTAATAATTTCACTCTTTACAAAAGTGAGTTCCAATTTTTAAAATCATTTTCATAATAGTTTGCTTAATTCAAAAAAATTCAAATACGTCCCAATGATTATTCCCAATAATAATTTATATTCATATTCCTAAATAGCCAATTTAATTACTAAATACCACATACCCAAGGGACGGAACTCTAGGTCATCTAGGTTTAGATCCCGACTCTATATCAATCTATCTTCTATAATGTTTTGAATACAACTCTGATACCAAGCTATAATGACCCCACCGCTATGCCCAGTTTAGCAAAGAACATTACAAATAATATTGTCTGCTAATCCGGGGAATACAGCTGGTTAAGGGTGATCGAATGTGAATATATCTTTATCTGACATTGACACGTCTTATTTACCTTTTGGAGGATCTGAACTGAAATTACAGTATTAACTCAAAGTAATAAACACACGATTAAAATTATTCAGAACAGTAATAATATAGATAAATCAGAATCAGAGTGACAGATCACCGTGGAATAATATACATCATATCCAAAATCTTGCATCAGGTACACAGTCACAATTGTATAATATAAATGGCATAAACTCCTACAAGTATGAAGTAAACTAAAACTATCAAAATAATCTACTTCAATGCTAGCCCAACATCCTGTAACGAACCACCTTTTTGGACGGTTTAAATTGACAATAAACCACACATGTCAGACTCAAACCATTCAAAAGGGAGGACTGTTATGGAGTATAGAAGAAAACGAAAAGAAAAGAAAGAAATACAAAACATAGAATCTCACAGCGGAATGATAAAATATAATAATCAAATAAACAGTTCATGAAGTTGTTTTACAAATAACATTTGATTGCACTTCTACAATACAGATCAGAGTTATATACAACAGGAATAAATAAATAAAATGCAGCGGAACAACATAATGTAGTAGAATAAATAATAACAGTATTAAATCTTCATCTCCGTCCTCCAGAAAAGCAGTCTCCGATACATTGAAAAACTCAGACCGACCCGAGCGAATTGAAAAGACAAAACACTTGAGTTAGAACTAAAAGACCTTATGCAAGTTAAATCAATGGTAGATAGATATGAGTGTAACGGCGTCAGAGATGTTCACGGGGTGTGACACCTCATATCCAGTGTCTAACGTGAGCGCAATAACTTAAGAGATCTTGGGGATTTCCATCTCCCAAGGATCCGTTAAACTATCTACATACACAGTACAATATGCTATTATAATAGTGTATACAATAAAGTAAAGTACTAAAATTGTGCTAAGGCGTTACCCATATCTTCCTTAACATATTTATATATTCCCGTAGTCTATATAGTACCGTAAGCTCCATCAAATCGATGGTTTACTCTGAGGGCAATCCATAGGTACGGTACAAAACAAACTCATGGTGGGCGCGATAAGGCATGTGACAAGGCACGCGAGACAACGCCATGGTAGGATTCTACCATTTACAGAACCGGGCTGGTGGTAACGCATAATAGCTACTACCGCCCACCTCAAAACACACTCCTATAATCAAACCGAGGGGTGGCCACCAAATCAATCACAAAGTCATAATATGGTATCGAAAAAGCATGTCCAATCGGAGGTACGACCTCACTTGGCCCAGGTATAGCTTCTGTTTTAGTCTCGTTCAGTTGACTTGAGGGAGTGAGGGCTACGTTAATATCTCATACAAAAACGTTCGTCAAACCATCTTACTTCATTCTGGAATCTCCACCACGTACACAGTTGTTAAAGTGATTTTTGGTATTGGCAGAGAGTATGACAATATTCGATTCCGTTCTCTTTGATAACCAAACGCTTATTTCACATCGGATGGTTCTTTTATATTTTCAAAACCAATTCATAATTGATATCAAAATACATATTTTCAAAATCATACCACTATCGAAATCATATTCACTTTCGAAATCATATTTTCAAAATATGTTAAACCTCATTTCAAAATCATCATATTTACTCAATTATATCATTTCATTAGAAAATATCATTCCAAATCCCAACTTAGTTTATAACATCGTTTAACCATATTCGCTTTCAAATCCAGGATTTAATATAAACAATTCAGGCTTACATAGTTTAAATTATTAAAATAGCTCAAATAGTTTTGAATAATTTAAAAATACTTCAAAATAGTTTAAATGGTTTAAAATAGATTAAAATAGTTTTAAAAATATTTCAAAATAGTTTAAACGGTTTTAAATAGACTAAAATAGTTTAAAATACTTTAAAATAGTTAAAATGGTTTAAATAGTTTAAAATAGTTTGAAATACTTTAAATGCTTTAAATTGTTTAAAATAGATTAAAATAGTTTAGAATAGATTTAAAATACTTTAAAATAGTTTAGATAGTTTAAATCATTCAAAATAGATTAAATATAGTTTTAATAGTTTAATATAAAATGGTTATATAGTAAATATTTGGAAAATCTAAATAATTCTGAATTTTAAAATAATATATCTTTAAACGGTTTATATTAAAATAATAAATTTGGAAATAATATCAACTCAAACTATTTCTTCCATTTCAACCAATCTGGACTATATCCAGATTTCAAATCAACAAAAATCCATTTTTATTTCAATTCAAATTCCCAAATAAATCATTTCAATTTATCGATTTCAAATCCATGTTCAAACTACAATTTTAAACCACTTCAAATTCCTTTAAATTTCAAAGTTAAAACATTCAAATATTACGATAACTCAATTTTTGATAAATTCATTTATATTTCAAAATTCAACTTTAAAATTTCAATTTCAACATTTAAAACTTGGATTAGAAAAATAATTCAGTTTATATACATTTAACTGATTTCAAAATTTAATAATTTAAAATTATTTAATTTAACCAATCCGGTGTCCGTATATAATTTTCTACCCTATGGTCAAGTGATACGGATATATATCATTTCAACCCGCAATAATTTAAATTTATGGGCATATATTATTTCAACTTCCAATCCCGAATTAAAATTCAAAATCCATAAAATCGCCTAGGTTTATCATTTTAACCCATAACGATTTTCCTTAATCTATAGATCGTTCGGGTATGTATCATTTCAATCCATAGTGATTTACTAACAACAAACTAAGGGAGCTTGCAGTGTGATAACAACATATGAATAAACATACATCCAATCATCCAAAATATCAACAATTAAACATCCATCATAATCATCATTCAAATCAATCAATAAATCACAACAAACAAACTGGTTATCATTATCAGGTATTAAACTGGCAATTTATAATTCAATATTAAAATAAAATAGTGATTAAATTCAATAAAATTTAGATTTTACTAGAATAATAATTTAAATATACCAAACATCAATCAATCAATTTCTAATCACATCATAGATTTAATTTAACTGACATAAGATAATCTAGTAGTCGTGAGTGGGTTAAAACACTCACCTTCATTTTCAAATCGATTTCAAATCCAAATAAAGACCCAAAATCTAACAGTCTCAGAATTTATCCAAACATATTCCATAATGTCTAGAATTTTAATATGGTCTCCACGGAATAAACCGTACGTGAATCCGAGTTCGTAAGCACAAGATACATACTTAGAACATTATACGATTTATAATATAAATAAAAATAAACAAATAGAAAAACATTTACCACGTTAGCTTACCTGTTTGAAACCCTAACATCAGATCGCACAGTTCGAATGCGATGAACCACAAAGCCAACGCCATTGCCTTGCAGATGTCGTCGCCTACGACGATCGATCCTAGCTCCTACCACGGACGAGCTCGCCTCCCTCCCTGTGTGACTCCACGTGACCATCGATCGACAGGCAACACCGCCGAACGACGACCAATTGCAAGCAGCCATCGCCATACATACAAAACCCTAATCAATTTATTCGAGACGATCTCACCGATGATATGACAAACGACAATCACTGATGAACTCCCCTCGCCCATCTCCATGCAACTATACCCTTGAATCGACAATCCATCGGCGTTGATCAACCTCCAAATGAACGGCCAAGAATTATCCATCAAATTTTGAACATACGGAGACCCAAATCAAAAAATGAACTGCGGATCTAGATTGCGCACTTCGAGAGCTTTCCAACGATATAAAATATGATAGGGTTTGGAGAGTTTGAATTTTGAAATTGATTTGGAAATTGAATTTAGGGTTTTGTAATTGGATTTGTTTTCTGCCATTAGAAGAAGGAGATAGACAGATGGAATTGTACAGACAATAGAAATTGAAAGACTGCTAGGGTTTGATAAACAAAGCTATTTATATGAACGAAGCCTGATAAGAAAGAATATCAAATCGAATTGATTCGAAATGACGATAAAGACCCGAAAAGCCCGTTCTGCTTCTGAGACGAAAATGGGTCTGCCCATATATCAAAATAGATGTTTTCAATATTTTTATATTCATTGGAACAGGTTTTAAGTCCTAATTCCATTACATGAAAAAGTTAGCTGTTAAAATCAACTTATTTCAAATTGATCTCATTAAATTGATTTTTATGCGTTTCAAGCCTGCACGATCAAATGACAGGTCCGATCGCTACGAAACTTGAAATCTTACCATTATTCACTGTTACGGATCTGTTGAAACATGTTTCGTCGAAATCCGAGGCAGTGTCTAAAATGGCTATTTTCATGTTAATTAAACAAATTGTTATTATATTAATTTAATCACCTTTAAATTCAAATTTTATACCTAACAATTTTATCATTTCTAATCACACAGAAATCAAATAATATTTTAAAACAAATTTCCCATGTCAAATTCAATATTAAATATTGCTCAATTTACAGTGTTCAATTTCAATTGCAATAAATTCATTAATTATAATTTAAACACCAAATAAATTGATTTATTTTGATTTTAATCTTTTTACTTAATCATTCATTACTTTATGGACATAGTTAACATTGGTTTACCTTTTATTACATCTACATTCTATAGTTACCATCTTAATTCACATTAACTGCAATACTTAAGTAGATTAATTGCAATTAGTTTCCAATTAAATTTCAATGGATTAAATAGTCAAATGATAATTAAACAATTGTTACAACTTACAATTTCAAATTCATTTCTATGTTTATTGTTAATAAACAAAAACTAAGAAATTCACATGCTGATTAATTGTTCTATATTAATGAATTTAATTACATACAAGTTTACCATTAAATACAACATTTGGCTTATTCCCTGATTCACAAATTATAACCAATTTTATACTTATAATCATTTCAATTAATTGAAATTGCATTGAGGTAATTATCAATTACCTTAAATTAACACTATTACATTTCATTTTTATTATTTTACTCATTAATAAATCTTAAATTCTTAATTTTTCACAACACCAAATTCCAAAACCTATTTTATTAATAAATTTAATTATCGAAAATTATGGGTCGTTACACTCTCCCACACTCAAAATTTTTTATCCTCAAAAGGAAAAAGAAGGAATTAAGGAATCAATATATTTTATTCAAAGTATTCAATTCATAAACAAAAGGAAAAAGAAGGAATTAAGGAATCAATATATTTTATTCAAAGTATTCAATTCATAAACAATCAATTTGCATAATTAAATAATTTAAATAGAATATATCAATTTATAAATAATTAAATCCTTTCATATTAAAGTTTAATAAAAGTTTGAAAAACATTTCCACCTTCACAAAATTTTCTATGTCCAAAATTTCACAATTTTTTTGGTAGAGTCTCCTTTGTACGGAGAGGTTAGGGAGAAATACTAATATCAATAATAACAATATATATATATATATATCATATTTGAAAATAAAATATCCCAAACCACGAGAAAGCAATATAATATGTCTATAAAAGTGTAACACGCTTATTTATGAAACCAAAAGCAGTCGCTATTGCTTCCATAAACCTGTATTTCACTTATATAGTCCAAAGAAGTTAATAATTATGTAAAAAGAGAAATATTTAAGTTGTTTCAACTAATAACAAACAAATCAACACGGCATAACAATAGTCACTTGTAAACAAACCATACAATCATCATATGAAATCAACTATCTATTCATAACAACCAAATAAATGGTTTGTTCGGGTTCAGAACTTTTAATCGTATAAAATGATACATAACTACTAAGTATACCATACACTCAACAGTCTTAGATACAACTTAATAGATTATTTATACACCTTTATACAGTTAGAGGTTTCCTTTTCCGATCATCCCATAAGCCAAAGCAAACAAAACTTTCAAATATCCTTTAAGTTTATTCTAATTAATCTCCTTTCACATATTTATTGTTCATCTGTTTCATTCATTCATGCAATTCTATTTTCTTTAATTTACATTCGTTACTTACAAAAATTCATCCAATTATTTAGATCATCCATAATTCATTATTGAAGTATTGCATGCATTTTATTTCTGTTTAATTCACGTTCATTATTAAATTATATACTTGATTTCCATTGAATATTATTATCCATTAATGCCTAAATTCATACTTAAGTTCATTAGCTTCCTAATTTACATTCATTTTTCCTTTTATAGTGTCACTGAATATTAAATCCATTTTCTGAATCATTTCAACATTTCTGAAGTCATAATCATTCAGTTAATATAGTATTCACTTTTACTATTTATTTTAATTACAAATAGCTGCAACGTTAACTTAAGTTCATAATCATTTACTTACAGTATTCACTCATTCTATAAATTTAATTAGTAACATTTCAAATTATTAACTTAAATTTATAACAGTTTATAACATCAGAATTCTTATTTATAGAAGTAATTCCATTGAACGCCTTCATTACTAAAGTTTTACTTGTATAATATTCCATTACATATTTCTATTAACATTTCAACTTTTAACATTTTGGTAAGTTATACATATGTCTTTTAAAGTGCAAGTGAATGTTGCATAAGTTTATCTTATTCATTTTAGTTAACAAAATGTTCAATAGTTACACTTTCTTATTTCATTTTTAGAAGTTTTCAATTATTAGTATAGTCAAGATTTCATTCATTATAATAATTGAAATTTCTAATTTACAGAAACTTAAGAACTAAAAACCAGGTTCCATTTTCAAATCTTTTAAAATAATACACACACACAATCATATCTTAAATATATCCAAATCATATTTAGAAATTAAAATTTAATATTTGTTATCAAAATAATTTGTAGTAAGATTACTATAATAGCCTTCCCACTTTGAAACTTGAAAATGAATGTCGATGATGCATGCACTCATCATTGAAATTATTTTCCTGTGGTAGAGATGGGAGTACAGAACTTATTTCCTTTTGAAAATTCTTTTAAATCATTTCTTTCAAATCACATTGAAGATTTTTCTATCAGAAATTACTTTCAAATAGTACTAATATTATATTCCAAAACCTTTCGAAAACAGATTTCAAACCCCAGAACTTAAGTTCTCAAATTTTCAGTTCTTATTTACTTTACTTATAAATCCTATTTACAATCAATATTTATAAAATTCACTTCCAAACAATCAAATATATTACATACAACTATATCATTTATAAAAATTATTCTTTTATATACAAAATATAATACTAGGTAAAATTATTTCATTTATCTATATTTCAAAACCAATATTGGTCGTTCTGCCCTAATAAGTGTTTAGTAGTTCTCATCGATGTCTTTGTGTCCTATGTACCGACCAAAATTTATAAATTCTAAACATAACAAATTAACATGATATAAAAACATTTTTATAACACTAAGAAGTACGCTCTCATATATATATATATATATATATATGTATGTATGTATGTATGTGTGTGTGTGTATAGACACACACATGCTCAAACAATTCAACTTTAGATTTTCAATTTCAACATTTTAAAACTTGGATTTGAAAAATAATTCAGTTTATATAAATCAAATTTTATTTCATAATATCATTTAACTGAATTCAAAATTTAAGAATTTAAAATCGTTTAATTTAACCAATCCATGTCCATATATAATTTTCTACCTTATGGTCAAGTGATACGGATATATATCATTTCAGCTCGCAATAATTTAGATTTACGGGTATATATCATTTCAACCCGTAATCCCGAATTAAAATTCAAAATCCATAAAATCGCACAGGTTTATCATTTCGACCCATAACGATTTTTTCCTAATCTATAGATCATTTGGGTATATATCATTTCAACCCATAGTGATTTACTAACAGTAAACTAAGGGAACTTGCAGTGCTATGACAATATATGAATAAACACACATCCAATCATCCAAATATCAACAATTAAACATCCATCACAGTCATCACCCAAATTAACCAATAAATCACAACAAATAAATTGGTTACCATTATCAGGCATTAAACTGGAAATTTAAAATTCAATATTAAATTAAATAGCGATTAAATTCAATAAAAGTCAGATTTAACTGGAATGACAATTTACCAAATAGCAATCATTCAATTTCTAATCACATCATAAATTTAATTTAACTAACATAAGATAATCTAGTAGTTGTGAGTGAGTTAAAATACTTAGCTTCGATTTCAAATCAGTTTCAAATCCAAATTAAGGCCTAAAATCTAAGAGTCTCAGATTTCGTCCAAACTAGTTCCATAATATCCGAAATTTCAATACGATCCCAACGGAACAAACCACGCGTTAATCCGAGTTCGTAAGCAAAAGATACATATGTTAGAACATTGTACGATTTATAATATAAATAAATAAAATAAGCAAATAGAAAAAATTTACCACGTCAGCTTACCTGTTTGAAACCCTAAAATCAGATCGCACAGTTCGAACGCGATGAACCACAAAGCCACCGCTATTGCCTTGCAGATGTCGCCGCCTAAAACGATCGATCCTAGCTCCAACCACATATGAGCTCGCCTCCCTCCTTGTGCGACTCCATGTGACCATAGATCAACGCCCAACACCGTCGAACGATGACCAATTGCAAGCAACCACCGCCATACATACAAAACCCTAATCAATTTATTCGAGACGATCTCATTGATGATATGACAAACGACAATCGCCGATGAACTCCCTTCGCCTATCTCCACACAACCATACCTTCGAATCGATGATCCATCGTCGTTGATCAACCCTCCAAATGAATGGCCGAGAATTACTGTAACAACCTTGGTTTTGGTGATTACCTAGAAATATTAAACTATAACGGAAGTTTTATTTTAATATCGTGAATTAAAATAAATTGAAGATTTAAATTGTTTATTTTAAATAAACAATGAATTTTGAAAATAAAAGGTGGAAATAAATTTTTGGAAAAGTTTATCATGTTTATTTGTGAATATAATTAGTGGAAAATGATTTTATTTGGTGAAAATGCAATAATTTTATTAATTATTGCCAATTACTTCTTTTAATAATTTTTAAAGGAAGTGTTTGATTTTTAAATTTTATGTATTTAAATAAAAAGGTGACATTGGGGTAAAAATGAGATTTGGGTATAAAATTGAGTTTAAAGTAGTTTGTTATAATTTATTACACAAAAAAAATTATTTTTGTGTAATTTTTGAAGTTAAAAATGAGATTTTATGTTATTATTTGTGTAAAATTGGTTTTTTAGGTAAGATATTTTAATTATAAAAATGTTTTTTAAAACTAAAAATTTATCTTTTTATATAGTGTAAAGTATTTTATTTAATATGTATGTAAGTTTACATTAATTGTTTGGATTAAAATATTTGAAGAAAATGCATTTTCATCTTTGTGTATGAGTAATTATATTGTTTAAGTGTTCATTTATTCCTTAGGATAAAATTAATTATCTTTAATACTTGGGTCCAAAGCCCACTTAGCCTAAAACCAGAATTAAGAAGTGAGAAAAGAGAAATAACACAACCTGTATGTACACTTCCTATCTCCTCCTTTCTGAAATACAACTTACAGTAAAACCATGGCTTCCTCTTTTAAAAATAAAAACTTTGCTGAAATAAAAGAGAAAATAACCAAAGAAAAAAATAAGAGAAGGTAATCAAATCCAATACTTTATCTATTTCATCAAAAACTTTAGAGAATTGTCTGTAATTTTTTTCCTTCTTCCTTGCATGTTCTGTTTCTAAGTTTCTGAAGGTTCTAGAGGCCTATTTCACCAACAAAGCTTCCATCTTTCAGCTAAAATCCGGGTATTTGCACAACTACAACAAGGTGAGTTGATAAGCACACAAAATATAGCTAAACAAAAGGTGCAAATTGCTTGAATCTGTACAAAAGTTTCTGTCTGTAGTTGATTTTCTGTAGTTTTGTCCCTCTATGAAAATTTGTTCCATGTCGCTTCTTTGCATGATTATATCCTTTTATTGCAACAATGAAATACCGCTGGATTTGTTTCAAATGGTTTTTAGATGTTGTTTTTGGTCTCTGCAAAATTTCATAGTATTATATGGTCATTTGATGCTTCAAACTTACTTCAGAAAATCAATACGATGGCTGAAAATAGCCTGAAACAAATTCGCGTGAGAGGGTCGACACCCCCTCTTCCCTTGGTCAACATGCATGTTGACCTAGAAGTCCTTAGGTCGACAGGGATGTGACCTAAGGAAGGAAGGGGTCGACACCCAGGTCGACCTACATGTCGGCCTGGGTATTGAGCCCTTCTTGCCTTGTTTTGCCCTGTTTCTTTGATTTTTCTAGCCCAATTTGCTTATTTTTCTTGCTCTATTTTGTGATGGTTTTGATTGTACCTGAAGGCCATGATGTCTATCAATAGACTGGCCAAATTTTATAGATTTTGAAATTCAAATTTTGGATTAAATTCAATTTAATTTGAATTGAATTTAAATATCGGTTCGAATGATTTCTTGGGTTTTTATTCGTTTTCGAGCACGGATTTTCCAAACTTTTTTGAAAATAATTTTTAAAACAAATGGTTATATAATATTTTAAAAGTATTTTCAAATATAAAATCCATTTATTCTCGATAATAAGGGAATTTTCAAACATGGCTTTCAAAATTTATTTCGAAAATTGGTTTTAAAAGCTTGTTTTCTCAAGTAAATTATTTTATATATGAACACACGTTTTTGCATTATTCGAGCAAATGGGAAGGAGAATTAAACGGTTTGGTAAAATACGTGGTATGTGACACGTCCGTTTATCTTATTGGTTAATTCTGACCTGTCCGTTAGATCATTTTGACCTTCGGGTCGATTATACTGATGAGATGAGGTAAATCTTTTATTGCTTTGAGTGTGAAATTTACTAGCGGTTAGTAAACTGTTTAGTGAGAACGTGTGGTATGAGACACACGTTAACACTGTTCGGGTTCCTATCCGAAAGTCTATGACACACTTGTCCTTCGGGATGTTTGTCTAGGAGATGTATTTGTCCATTGTGACGTATTTATCCTTCAAAATGTTTATGTAAGTGACGTATTTATTTGTCCTTCGGGCATTTGTTTAAGAGACGTGGTGCCTCATTTCGAGAGAACAGTACTTGGCAAGCTTCGGCTATTTGCGAGAACGTGCTATATCTTTGAGGTGATTTCATTGATTTCTTTGAGATTTTTCATGGTTGGCCATTCGAGCGGTTATATATATATATATATATATTTATATATATAAATATATAAATATATATATATATATATATATATATATGGCGATTACCTTATGTGAATTTGGGTTGCCTACACTGACGTTATTTAAGATTTGCCTTTTGGCGTATTATTTGAGATTTTCCTATTGGCGTTATTATATGAGATTTGCCTTTTGGCGTTTATTGGAGATTATATTCTCCTATGTTGGAGATTTATATTTGATTGTCTTATGGCGTATTTTGAGATGGTGATTTCTTTGAGTTGCTTTAGAGTTTGCCGATATGGCGGGTTTGGGTTTTCTTCTCTTAGAAGTTATTTTTGTAACGTCCCGGAAATTTTCGACTTTCGAAAATTCAACATCGATACTCACTTTATCGACTGCCGAGCAATCGAAGGCCAAAAACCCGAAATGTTATGGTTTAAGAAAAAAGAAAAACAAAGAAAAAGAGAGAAAAAGATAGAAAATAGAGAGAATAGAGAATAGAAAATAGAACGAAATAGAAAACAACAGAACAACATCAGAATCTCACAATTCGCAGCGGAACAACATATAATAATAAATGAATAATCTTTAAACAAAGAACTATATCAGTTATTACATTACATCACATTTCATTACATCATATCATCAGAGTGTACAACAACAAACAACAACAAACAGTGCAGCGGAAAAAGAAATACTATATAGTAGTAATACGCCATGCCATCCATCTTGCCTCCAGCAACTCCAGAATATCCAGAATATCCTGATAAACCTAACTCTTAACTGCCCGTGTGGAAATTGGTAGGCACCCAGAGTTTAGGAAGGAAAACAATAAACTCCGAGTCAGTCATGTGACTGGTATGAGAACTCAAAACAGTTTATTTATCTTTTAAAACAAAATAGAGGAATATTTTTAAAGTCAATTCGCAATGTTTTTAAAAATGAGACTACCATAAGGCCTCCCGCACACACACACAATGCAAACGCAGAATCAGAGGAGATTTCTCCTTATGATAGTCAAAGATGCTTGATACGCATTTAAAAGAACATTTGATATTATTACTAGTGCATAGTGTAGGAAAATATTTCGAAGGTAGAATATAAATCTTAGCCAACATACGACCATTATCGTATGCCTACTATAGCTACCATCCAAACAGTGGGGCGCCACCATAAGTGAATGATAGGTTCTACAACTAATACCGTACAAGTCACATATTGTTTCTTTGGATTTCCAACGAATGATCAGGCCAAGAAACTTCCCATTGCCACATGAGAATGCCTCTGGATGGACATCCCCGAGAACCAAACCGGATCTCTACCAACACAAGGCCGGGTTACCCCTAACTGAGTAACAACTGACCGAATATGCCATCCCCCGGTCCTTTGGGACCTTTCAACCGAGCGCTCGTAATCAATTCACACAATCATAAAGTGTTTTCAACATGAGTAAGTATCTGGGATCCATACCATGATACCACCCTTTTCCAGAAGGAAATGCACACATCCTAAAGGGCGCTACCCCTCATAACCTTGCTGCTTCTTTCCTGTTTTGACCATTCACGGGGTGTGAGGCTCGACGAAGTCACGTCCACAAAAACATACTTTATACAAAAGTCATGCTTTGGGTCAACAAATGATCATAGAAATGATCACCAGGATAGACGATCAAATAAACGATCCTATCACAAATAATCAACACAATGATCATTTACAGCAACACTCAGCATGTCACGTTACCAAATTGGGAATATATCGCTGATAACATTCAACCACATAACCTCTGAGCTCGTACGTCTCAGAGAAGGGTGTTAAGCTAAAAGAATAAATTCTCCGCCACCAACAGAAATATATTTGAAAGAAATCGGCTTTATATCTCAATTTGTAATGTCAGACATACAATCCATACAAGTCTGTTCCGGGCTCGAACAAAACCGAAGGCACTTACAAAGAAGTCCTTGCAATCCGGATATTCACAATCCTGATTGGATTCACCATCACATATGGAGAACTCAATACCGTAGCTACTCGGTGCAGAGTCAATCGACAGGTCATCCTATCGCTCTCGCAAATACCGGGTCTTCAACACCGATCTTCAAATGCAATTCATAACGACGTATCACATATTCGGAATGGGTTATACGACCCCATGGTCCTTTCCCGGTTAACTCGAATAGTGAGCGCTTATTCAAAAATAAGTGTGGCATTCAAATTCAAACAAATCACATCAATTACCCATTCAAAGGTAAATATTGATAGTCGGTTATTGAACTATCAATGGATATGCACACATCACCAGATTCCAAATAACTTTCCAAATTATTTATTTTCCAAAAATATCTTTACAAGATATATAATTCAATATCTCAAAAATAAATCAATATTTATTTTTAGACAAATTCCCCTTTCCTTTATAAATTCCATAGTGAATTTATATTCCAAAATATCTATGAATATACGATTTCAATTATTCATTTCAATTTATCTTCAAAAAGATAAATTCTCAAAATATTCCCTTTATATAGGAAAACATTTCCATGCTTATTTATTCATAAGTAATTCACAGATTTTATTTATTTTCAACACTTAGAAAATATTCAATATACTTAAATCGAGATTAAGTATATATTTCATTCTTTAAGGAAATCATGCTCTTAAACATATTTATTTGGGTCAAAACGAATGTTACGTAAAACATCGTTACGACAACCAAAATCACTAGTATAGGGATTTGAAATTAAAATAGATATATAAATCCCAATACTATACAAAACATTTCCTTTCGGAAATCATTTACTATAACAACAGTGTTATAGTCCACCATTTCCTTCTATTTCTCGAAAACGTCTATTTCAACAATCAATGTTGAAATCTGTGGTTTCGAATCTCAATCCAATTGAAACATCGTTAACTTGTTTTTAATTCTATTTAAAACACCACATTCAAACATTTTCTTTAACATATTATTCACTATTCAAAAACGTGAATGTACTACGTTAACAACTTTCATCACTTCTATTCATTTTATTTTAAAGGATCATTCACAGTCAAAAATGTGAATATAACTCCATTAATAGGTTTCAACAATTTACTTATCACAATAAGTTGTTTGCGAATTTATAAAACAACGTTTATAAATTCCTTTATTAACCTATCTCAATTCATATCTCAATGATATACTAAAGATTCATATTATAAGTGAAATACTTATAATTTATTTGTTTGCAAAAATCGTTCCTTTGAACTTCATAATTATAAATCTTATAACTTATAAGATTCAATTATTTATCCAAAAATCATTCTTTAATAATCTCACGAAATTTATAAATCTTATTATTTATAAATTTCACTTATAACTTCACCATTTATAATTTTATAAATTCCTTTCACTTACGCAATCAATTTTCACTTCATTCAAACACTTATAAAACTCGTTTTATAATGTCAATATTTCAATTTATAAATATCCATTTATAAATCTCTTAATATAAATCAATTTATATTATTCTTTAAAACGTCTTTAATCTCCTTTATAATTTCACCATTCTGATTTATAAAATAATTAAATTTCATAAATCCTATATTTTCAACTCTTCATAATAAATTCAATTAGTCCCGATTTAAACTCTTTTAGAAAATCATTAATCCATATTTCTCAAAAATCAACTTTAACCGTATTTCTAAAAAATCATAATTTTATATAACTTTTTTTTAAAATTATATCGTTTATTTATTTATAATGGATCAATTCCAAAAATATTTTATAACTTATACTTTCAAAAATCTCTTTAAAAACATTTTAAAATTCCAAAACTTGGTCCAATGATGCTACACACCAAATAGTCAATTACGACTACAACGATATCATATATCGATATGATAATCAACGAATATCAAAATATTCAAAATCAAATAAATACTGTTGAGGAATCCTGTTGGATCCCTCCAACCTGTTTTCCTGCATCCACAAGCATTAGCACAATACCAATTTCGCTCCAGTACGAAATTATCGCGGTATATGGGATTTAATATTATACGCTTAATAACGGCGCAATAGGGTCTCATCCGCTAAACAAATGCGGGAAATCAATAACTCCAATATATACATATGCCAATATATATATATATTGCTATTATATATAATACCAATTTCACTGTTTATGAAATATTCGCGGTATATGTTTTTAATAAATAACATCCGCTTACTAACGGCGCATAATGTCTATTTTAACAATCAATAGATATCAATCATCATTCAAACATGCATTCAAATATTTTAAATCTAACTATTTAAAATAAAATCGAAACTGATTCGATTGAGTGAGAAGTTCTCCTTGATTTCAATTTCGTTTTAGCGATTTATTCCGAATAAAATTAAACGGACGTTTAATTTTACCCAAAATTCTCACTAACTCCAAACGACTCCAATCCAATTCCATAGCGTAGTGCTCGTCCATACGATTCCAACGCTTCTTGTTTTGCGCGTTTTCGACCTCGTATGAAAAAGTTATGCATTTTTAAAGATTCACGAATTTTATATAACATAAATTACAATATAAATTAACTATTTTAAACCTAGCTACATATTAGCCGTTGATTTCATCATGCCAAATCGTGGCCGCCCACTGTTGCTTCTTCTCCCTTCGTTCACGCTACAGAACAAGGCCGTAACTTCTAAACCCAACATCACTAAATTAGGTTTTAACTTTACTCCGCCCACAAGCATCGATACTCCATCATACCACCGCCATCTCGAAGCTCTAAACCTCCTCTATGCTCGGCCTCTTCCATAGCAAGCTCGGCCTGCCCTATGTCCAGAAATACGTGCATGAAAACGTGGCCTTTATCACCTTTTTGCCGCCAATCCGTCGCGTGAAACCCCATCATCACCGTATGGATTCGAAGCTCTCGAGATGCTCTTCAAGTTTGTAGTTGAAAGTTCTAGCTAATTCTTCACGGATTGGAAGAGATTGAGGGGGGAAAGAGATGAATTTCTGTCCATGCATCAGGTAGGAGGCGGCTAGGGTTTAAAGAATTAGGGTTTTGCAAATTTATGAAGAGGGGGGGGGGGGGCTTTTATAGAAAATTCGCGCGACACTATTCATCCCGGATTTTCCGAACTCCAAACGAAGCGTGCCGTTTGGCCTTTTTAAGGTTTACCCCGCGTTTCGAACACAATGGAACATGTTTCGAGAGCTAATTCGGTCATCTGTGCGAGTTATGGCTATAAACGTTCAATTTAAATTAAACCGATTTAAACGATTTTCGAGGCGTTTTAATTTGTACCGGACAAACGGTAAATCCAATTGACACGAAATTTGAAGCCTTACAATAATATCACATTACGGATCCGATGAAACTGGTTTCGTCGAAATCCGAGACTTTTTGAAAAATGGCTATTTTAACTCGCTAAATTAATATTAAAAATAATTCGATGCGTTTCGAGCTGCCACGATCAAACGATAGCTCCGATTGACACGAAAATTGAAATCCGGTAATAACTAGCTATTACGGATCCAATGGAACTGGTTTCGTTCAATTCTGAGACTGTTCAAAAATTGGCTATTTTCACTAGTCGATTTAATTATTAAAATATTCAATTTTCACAAATTAACTTTTAATTCGATTTTAAAAGCTCTAAAATATCATTCTAACTCCAACATGATAAAATAAAATTTTACAAATCATTTTCAATCATATTTAACCCAATTTTCAATTATTTCCATAATTTAACATATTAAATTATCGATTTAATTATTCAATTAAATCCAATAATTCAAATAAAAATTTATTTGACTTATAAATTTCACCTATTAATATTTAAAATAAATTAAATATTCAAATTTTAATTACTAAAAATTCTGGGTCGTTACAATTTTTTTCTCCTAAACCATATTTGATGTTTGTGATACGCCGATGAGATGAGGCGTGCTTTTATTATGGGATTTTTTATGAAGTTTTATCACTTTTGAGTTGCATTCATATTTAGCGTTATCCTTGTATCACTTTGAATTACTATATCTACTTAATTGTGCCATGTGAAGTAACCATATACCCTTGAATTATTCCTTCTCACTTGATAAGATTATCACGTTACCTTGTGCTTATATTGCCGTATATTCTCTTAAACTAATTTGTTAAACTAGACTGACCCATTTATTTTATACTCGGGACAGACCGAGGTGTTTCAGGTTAGGTACCCGTTGGACTTAGCCTATTATGCTTCCGCATGGACTTATCTGCTAGCCCTTTTAGTTGTAGTCTTTTTGTCGCTACTCTGATATGTACATTTTTTTGACTCATGTGTATATTGTGATCATCATACCACTCATGATGTATTATTTGTATTGTATTGGGATGTATCAATATATATGTATATATATGTAGTTGTTTGTTGTTCTATGATGTGTTATGCATTTGGGTTGTTGTATTTTGTTCTAATAGATCCTATAGCCACCTGCAATTTTGTATTAAGCATTTATTGGATATGGCGATCCACTTGAGTTAAAAAATATAGAGCACTAATCGACGTATTTAATATATATTTAAGACAAGACTATAGATGGTCGCTCCTAATCAGCCATATTCTCCGCATTAGCAGATAGTATTATCCAGTAATACTCTTTGTTAATGTGGGTCTCGAGGTGAGGCATCACAATTACCCATCGAATTGTGGACACATGGAAACCCAAATTAAAAATGAACTGCAAATCTAGACTGTGCTCTTCGAGAGTTTTCCAATGATATATAATATGATAGGCATTGGAGAGTTTGAATTTTAAAATTGGTTTGGAAATTGAATTTAATATTTTGTAATTGGATTTGGTTTCTACCATTAGAAGAAGGAGACAAGAAGATTGAATTGTACATACAAAAGAAATAGAAAGAATGTTAGGGTTTGAGAAACAAAGCTATTTATACGAACAAAGCCCAATAAGAAAGAATATCATGTCGAATCGATTTAAAACGATAATAATGACCCGAAAAGCCTTTTCTGCTTCCAAGATGAAAGTGGGTCATCCCATATATCAAAATAGATTTTTCGATATTTTCATATTCAATGGAATAGGTTTCAAGTCCTAATTCCGTCACATGAAATCAGCTTATTTCATTGATCTCATTAAATTGATTTCTATGCATTTCGAGCCTGCTCGATCAAACGACAAGTCCAATTGCTACAAAACTGGAAATCCTACAATAATTCACTGTTATCAAAATCGAAGACAGTGGCCAAAATGACTATTCTCACGTTAATTAAATAAATCGTTGTTATATTAATTTAACCACCTTTAAATTCAAATTTTTATAACTGACAATTTTTATCATTTCTAATCACACAGAAGTCAAATAATATTTTAAAACAAATTTTCTATGTCAAATTCAATATTAAATATTGCACAATTTACAACATTCAATTTCAATTGCTATAAATTCATTAATTATAATTTAAAAACCAAATAAATTGATTTATTTCTATTTCAATCTTTTTACTAAATCAATCATTACTTTATGGACGTAGTTAATATTGGTTTACTATTTATTACATCTACATTCTACAGTTAACATTGGCATACTTTTTAGTGTTATAAAATGTTTTATATTATACTTACCCGTTGAGTTGTTTATGAATTTTAGCCGGTGAATGGGACGCCATGTTATCGATGGAGATTTCTAAACACTTAAACGATGCAAGTCGACATAATATTATTTTAAAATAGGGCAAATGAAATAATTTTACCTAAATTATTTTATATACATAAAATGATATATTTTTAATAAATGATTGTTGTTAGGAGATGATAATATTCAATTATCATCCATTATTAGTTGAATTAAAATAAAATGATACTTAATGAATTTTATTTTATGAAGCATTTGATAATTAAATTAAATTGAAACCAATTAAATAAAATTGGTTAAAGTGACCAAGATGTAAATTAATGAAATAATTTGGTAATAAGGTAGGGAAATTTTTATAAGTATATTTATAATATAGCTTATGTTTTAATTTTTTTTAAGGATTTTAGAATTTAAAATCCGTTTGTATTCACAATTTGTTTTCAAAGACTTCAACGTTAATAATAATATTATTCGGAAGAGTTTGGACTAGAAAAATATTTTGAAAAGATTTCTGAAGAGAAATAAAAGCATTAAACTCGCTTTGGTCGCTGGAAAATAATTCTGGGGATGACTGCAGCATCGCTAGTATTCATTTTCGAGTTTCTGAGTGAGAATTGCTATTAAAAGAAATTTATTTTCGATTTAAGCAAGTTTGATGGTGGAAAAAATATGTTCAATTATGATTCGATAAATATATGAAAATTTCGAACCGTCAACACATTTTTGGCAAATTTAGTTTCATTAAGAGGCCATTTCTTTGTAAAGCTATTTTTCCCTGAACATTGCATAATTTTTTGATTGTTGATAGTAAAACATGAGGCGAGAAACAACGTCCATTGCCGTACTAGGGTCGAAAATCATTTAGAATATCATTGCACTCATTTGATCGTAACTTTCGATTTAGCCGTTCGATTGTGGTGAGTCCTTTTTTGTTGGAAGATATTTTAATATAGAACAACTTTCATGTTCGTAACTTTTGAAAATTTTGAAATCTATTATTGTTAAAGTTAAATGAATTTAAATCAAAAATTCTGGTGGGATTAATTTTTGTGTTTTCTAGCCTAAGTGATTTGGTAATAACTTTTGAACGATTTGTCCGATTTGGATGATTTTGGACTTTATGCAAAGCTAAGAACTTAAGAAATAAATTTTGTTCAGAAAGTTTTGAATTTTTTGATATTTTCTAGGTGGAAAACTATGTTTAATAGAGTAGTCCTGCACTTTTATATAAGTTCATATTTTACCCTCTTGTGAAAAAACAATAACTTATGATGTAGTTCATACTTTTGTGATCCCAGAATTGTTTTAGAAAGGTATAACATCATGTAACAACTTTACTTGTGAGACCCACTCCTAAATTGGCGTTGTTGACCTTTAAAACTTTATTGAAAGTAGCATAGTCTAAAATTGCAAATTGCTATATATTTTAAAGTTATGCATACTTATATTTTCTTTATGGGACTAATGTTGGAAGTTAAGTTAAGTATATGAGCTCTAGAAGTCCTTGTGAAACTAAGCAAGTGGCTTTTGCTTTCTTTTACTCATAAAGTAGTACGGTAACTTGCCTAAAATGCTAAAATAGAGGTATGGCTATTGTTTAAAATATAGAAACGCGAGAACTATTGAGATATATTGTGTTTTCGACCATGTGGTTGATCTATATTGTATATATTATATTTGTGAAATTGAAAACAACTCTCCATACAAAGAATACTCTATCAAAATTTCCCGGAAATTCTAACACTTCGAAAATTTCAATAATTTTTCATAGCGAAGAAATAGAAATCAATAAATAAGGCTATTCATATTTATAACATAGGATAAGTTTGATTTAAATATTAACCACTTAGAGAATTAAGCGAGTTTCAATTTGATTACAAAATAAAAATAGAGTTATTATTTGAGTTTGTGTGTGACATCTCCAAATAAGAAATTACGAGGACGCAATTTTCATAAGAGGAGAAGTCTGTAGCAACCATATTTTGAAGCTATAATATTAAACTATTTTTTTTTTAAAATAGAAGTGTTTGAATTCAGTTTTGATAATTGTTATTTTTGGAATCAAAATTTTCAATTAAATTTTATTTAATAAAGGATTTTTTGTATTAAAATTAAATTAGTTAATAAATTCCTTTTTAGATAATATATTAAAATTCAAATAATTTTTTTAGTAAATATAAATTATTTGAAAGTATAAATAATTTCATATAACAAATAGTTCGCAAAAAAAAGAAATTGATTTTACATCAATGCAATGAATAGTTTGAAATAAAATTCATTAGTGTTAATATACTGAATAATTAAATAGAATGAAACAATATTGAATTGAATAGAATTGTGTAGTGTAACGGCCCGCAAATTTAGCAATTTGATAAATTATATTTATTTTTAGAATATTAAAATATGGGATTTTTTAACATGGATTATGTAACAACCCGCATATTTATCGAGTTTACATTTAAATATTTTTATTTAAATATTAAATCGTTAATCGGATTTTGGTCCGAAAAACTACTTTTTGCAAACGGTCAAATTAGGACTCGAGACCACTTCCATTGAGTTCGAAATGTCGTTTACAACTTTTTAAGTATAAACATCGATAGGTTTGGAGTTAGTGAAATTTCACTAACTTTTCCCGCTTTGGACTTTGGGTTAGTTTAGCCTATTAAGCCCAAGTTCCAACCCTCTTCTCCTCACTCTTCATAAATTTCCTAACTAACTCAAGCTTTAGCATTAATGGTGAAGAGAATGGGAAATTAAAACTCCAAGCTCAAATTCAATTGCAACTCCATCATTCAACTCCAAATTCAAGTAGAAGATATTGGATTCAAGCTTTGGATTGCTTCTCCTTGCTTTCAAGCTTCATCTTCATAAATTTTAGTGCAAAGGTGAGATTTTTATCTCACAATTCTAGCCTATAACTATATTGGACTGTTGGGAATGATTCCCCATCACTTTAGCATGTGCATTTGCATTTGGTT
This sequence comes from Allium cepa, assembly GCA_030765085.1. Taxonomy (NCBI): domain Eukaryota; kingdom Viridiplantae; phylum Streptophyta; class Magnoliopsida; order Asparagales; family Amaryllidaceae; genus Allium; species Allium cepa. The sequence goes on from CM060932.1 coordinate 546,464,805, forward strand.
TGGATTGGATTGGCGAAAAACTCCAATTTTTAGCGTTTTTGACAAAAAAACTGCAGTTAGGTCGCACTGCCTCGGAGTTAGGTCGTTCTGGCCTTAAGTCGTTTCTGGCCATCGCTAAGTCGTCCACGAGTTAAGCCTAAGTCGTAAGTCGCGCGCGTTGAAAAGTCACCGCCTTTGTATTTCTGTTCGCCTGTGTTGAGTCGTTCACGAGTTAGAGTGCTAAGTCGGCTGCGAGTTAAGAGTTAAGTCGTTCGTGTGTTATCTCGTAAGTCGTCTCCGACCTAAGCTCCAGTAAGTCATTCGTGTGTTATCTCGTAAGTCGTCTCCGACCTAAGCTCCAGTAAGTCGTTCGTGTGTTATCTCGTAAGTCGTCTCCGACCTATGCTCCAGTAAGTCGTTCGTGTGTTATCTCGTAGGTCGTATCCGACCTAAGCCTCTCTAAGTCGCGAATTGTTAAGTCGGCTGTCCTTAAGTCGTTCGACCCCACTAAGTCGTAGGTCGCCTCCGACCTTACCCTTAGGTCGTATGACCTGTTTGTTAAGTCGGCTGTCCTTAAGTCGTTCGACCCCACTAAGTCGTAGGTCGCCTCCGACCTTACCCTTAGGTCGTATGACCTGTTTGTTAAGTCGGCTGTCCTTAAGTCGTTCGACCCCACTAAGTCGTAGGTCGCCTCCGACCTTACCCTTAGGTCGTATGACCTGTCATCCACTAGGTCGCGCCACTTAGGTCGTATCCCTTAGGCCGCGAACTCTTTAGGTCGTTAGACCTCATTTTGCTTTAGGTCGTAAGCCGCTTGTCTTCACTTAGGTCTGAAGAACATTCAACCGAACTTCCTGAGCTGATTTCCTTGGATTTTTATCACATCTTCGAATGTGATCTTTGTGATTGATTGTTTCTACAATCGCTTCTGTGATTTGTCACTTTAAAATATGAAGGTTTCAATACTAGTAGTAAATATTTTCTTAAACCGTTTTCCAATCTATTAGTATATACAAGCCTTTACCTCACTCGGATGAGAAATCTAATTAAACGACTTAGTAAAACAAGTGGTATGAAACGCTTGCGTTCACTTCGTCGGTTAATTCTTGGACTTGTTCGATTGAACCCCTTGTGACAATTTTATTAGTGAAGATTTACAGTTTGTTCGTAAATATTTAAGTTAAGCAAGTGGTTATGGGACATGAAGCTAAACTTCTATATTTACTAGCTTAGTGTAATTGACACTTCTCGTTGATCTTGATGATCGCTTTATGAATTAGACTAGCAATTGCGCGATGTCTCTTTCATTACAAGGTTAGACTAGACACCACTTGTGTGATTCCATTCACACATACCTTTCTGCTTTTTGGTTAGTCTTGACCTCATTCTGTGTGATTCCACTCACACATGTGGGGTAGCTCCCCATGGTCTTCGGACCGTCATGTGATAGGCCTCTTTCCCTTTTTATGATTTCTGGATTTCTCGTGTTGATTTCTGGGATTTGTGTCATTGACTTGTTATGAGTACAAGTTTAGGGTATGATGCCCCCTTCGAATCTTTGAGAAGATTCTTGTGATATTGATTATCTCTTATTGATTGATCTTCTGTTGATCATTATTTACATACTTATAGCGGTATGTCGTTATGGATGTTTATGTTTATGCCATATCTTTTATGTTATATCATGTCATCTGATATTTATAGCTAGACTGATCCGTTTATTATTTTCTTAAATAATACTCGGATCAGACCGAGATGTTACAGGTGCTTCTGCTTGACTTCTTCCCAGGGATTCATCACTCTGACTTTTGGCTAACTGTTTAGATTAGCAGTTTTTGCTGTATACACTTGAGATATAGACTCATAGTTGTATTCTTTTGTATAGCACGTGTTGCTATTCTTTTGTATTATCGTGGATCTTATTGACCACTACTCTGATGTACACTTTCATGTGTTAGTTATATATTCATATCTTCTTACGCCTTTGTGATATGGATATCTGTGACTGATTTGTGATATGATTATTTCTATGTTTGTTTCCGAAGATTATTTATAGCCACCGTGTGATAAGCTATTACATGGATGGTCGCTCCTCAACAGCCTTATTCTCCGTGCTAGTTGACAGCACTTCTCCGGAGTGTTCTTGGCTAGCGTGGGTATAGAGGTGGGGCGTCACAGATTATGATTGTAACAACCCGCATATTTATCGATTTTTTATTTAAATATTTTATTTAAATATTTTATCGTTAATCAGATATTGGTCCGAAAAGCTATTTTTTTGCAAACCGTCAAATTAGGACTCGTGACCACTTCCATTGAGTTCGAAATGCCGTTTACAATTTTTTTAAGTATAAACATTGATAGGTTTGGAGTTAGTGGAATTTCACTACCTTTTTCGCTTGAGACTTTGGTTTGGACTTAGCCTATTAAACCCAAGTTCCAACCCCTTCTTCTCACTCTTCATAAATTTCCTAACAACCAAGCTTTAGCATTAATGGCGAGTGGAATCGGAAATTAAAATTCCAAGCCTAGGTTTCTACTTCAAATCCATCATTCAATTCCAAATTAAAAGAGAAGATATTGGATTCAAGCTTCTTATATTGAGATTGAAGTGGATTGATTCTTGCTTTGCTTCAAAGCTTCATTTTCATTGATTTTTGGTGCAATGGTGAGATTTTTATCTCACAATTCTAGCCTATAACTATATTGGACTGTTGGGAATGATTCCATATCATTTTTGCATGCATATTAGCATTTGGTTTGGATTGGATTGGCAAAAAACTCCAATTTTTAGCGTTTTGGTGAATTTTCTGCACTTAGGTCGTTCTGGCCATTTTTCTGTGTTCGGAGTTAGGTCGCTCGTGACCTAACCCTTAGGTCGCTCGCGTGTTATCGCGCTAGGTCGCACTGCCTTGAATTTTCACTTCGGAGTTAGGTCGTATGGACCTTAGGTCGTAGGTCGTATGGACCTTAGGACATAGGTCGTTCTGGCCATTTCTAACGTCTTCGGAGTTAGGTCGTATGGACCTTAGGTCGCAAGGTCACAAGGTCGCAAAGTAGCAAGGTCGTAGGTTGCGTGGCCATCTTCTTTAGACCGTTAGGTCGCGAGTGTTAGGTCGTTAGACCTTACCATCCTTAGGTCGCATGACTATTTGGACGCTTGACCAGTTTAGGTTGTTAGACCTTAATACAGTTAGGTCGTTAGACCATTTAGGTCGCAAGACCACCAGGTCGTTAGGTCGAAGAACCTTAAGTCGTTATACCTTTTAGGTCGCTCGACCTAGTTAGGCCGTTAGGTCGCATGACCTTATTCCAGTTAGGTCGTTAGGCCTTTGTGTCGTTAGGTCACGTGCCCTCTGCAAATCTTTAGGTCGCGTGACCTCGTATCTGACCTTAGGTCGTTAGGTCGTATTTGACCTTAGGTCGGTAGGTCGTATAGACTTTAAGTCGTCCCCCCTCCCACTAGGTCGCTCGATCCTATCCTCCCTTAGGTCTTCACTAGGTCGTACCGTTTTGGACGGGGCGCTGCCCCGCACCCCGCCGGGGGAGCTGCCCCCTGGACCCCCGCGACCTGACCAGGCAGGTCGAACCCCGTAGCGGGGGCGTTGCCCCCACACCCCCACCTTGCGGGGTTGCCACCCCCCTGGACCCCCCCCTCCGTAGGGGATCTTATCTGAAAAACATTCAACAGAACTTGCTTTGTTGAGATACTGAGTTGACCATTCTTCGAGACAAACTATCTTGGGCTTCTCGGTCGATTTTATGGATTTCTGAATATCTATTTCGATGGATTCTTTATCGGTTTCTTTGGATTTATTCACGTCTTCGAATGTGATTTTTTATGATTGATTGTTTCTACAATCACTCTATGATTTGTCGCTTTAAAATATAAAGGTTTTCTATACTAGTAGTAAATATCAAAACTCTTTCCACAAAATGACTTCAACCCTATTTTCAATAACAAAGCTCTTTTCTTAAACCATTTTCCAATCTACTAGTATATACAAACCTTTCCCTCACTCGTATGAGAAATCTAATTAAACGACTTAGTAAAACAAGTGGTATGAAACGCTTGCATTTACTTCGTCGGTTAATTCTTGGACTTGTTCGATTGAATCTCGTGTGATAATTTTCTAGTGGAGATCTTCAATTTGTTCATAAATATTTAAGTTAAGCTAGTGGTTATAGGACATGAGGCTAAGCTCATATATTTACCAGCTTATTGTGATTGACACTTCTCGTTGATCATGACGATCATTTTATGATTTAGACTAGCAATTGTGCGATGTCTCTTTGTTTGCAAGGTTAGACTAGACCTCATGGGTGTGATTCTGACTCACACATATCTCTTTGTCCGCAAGGTTAGTCTAGACACCATTTGTGTGATTCCATTCACACACACCTTTTTGCTTTTTGGTTAGCCTAGATCTCATCCGGGTGATTCCGACTCACCCATATGGGGTAGCTCCCCATGGTCTTCGGACCGTCATGTGATAGGCCTCTTTCTCTTTTTCTGTGATTTCTGTATTTCTTGTGTTGATTTCTGGAATTTATGTCATTGACTTGTTATGAGTACAAGTTTAGGGTATAATGCCCTCTTTGGATCTTTGAGAAGATCTTGTGATATTGATTTATCTCTTATTGATTGATCTTCTGTTTATCATCAATTGCATACTTATAGTAGTATGTCAGTATGGATATTTTATGTTTATTCCATATCTTTTATTTTATATCATGTCATCTGACATTTATAGCTAGACTGATCTGTTTATTATTTTCTTAAATAATACTCGGGTCAGGCCGAGATGTTACAAGTGCTTCTGCTTGACTTCTACCCGGGATTTTCTACTCTGAATTTTGGCTAACTATTTATATTAGCAGTTTTTGTTGTATACACTTGAGATATAGACTCATAGTTGTATTCTTTTGTATAGCACGTGTTGCTATTCTTTTGTATTATTGTGGATCTTTTTGACCACTACTCTGATGTACACTTTCATGTGTTAGTTTTATATTCATATCTTCTTCCGCCTTTGTGATATGGATGTCTGTGACTGATTTGTGTTATGCTTATTTCTATGTTTGTTTCCGAAGATTATTTATAGCCATCGTGTGATAAGCAATTACATGGATGGTCGCTCCTCAACGGCCTTATTCTCCGTGCTAGTTGACAGCACTACACCGTAGTGTTCTTGGCTAGCGTGGGTATAGAGGTGGGGCGTCACAATGATGTTTTAAACAATAAATAATAATTGTATAAGTATATACAAAAATATGTACTTTGGAAAAATAGCGATAAAATGACCGAAAACCATTTTATCAATAAACAACTCTAAAATCGTAAAACGTCGCACACGAAGTTGGATGCATACAATTATTTTTAATTTTGGACTAGGACATGAAATAAAATAATTTTTTTTATTTGTAGAAAAAAATAAAAGTATTTATGGCATCATTAGTGATGCCCTTATATTTAATAATTGATTTATGATTTTAAATTAAGATTTAATAATTATTACAATTACTCAAATAATTATTTTTAAATGATAGTAATTCATTTTAAATAGTTATAAAGATATAATGAATTATTTATAATATTTTTATAAAGATATATATGTTGAATTGAAAAATATACGAAAACCGATATTGCTTTATCGATATAATAGCAATTTTTTTAAATAATTGTTAATATTGATTTATATGATTTTATAATTCAAATGAGATCATTTTTGTTAATTAAAAATTATTATAAATTTAGTTTCTAATTTTGTTTACATATATATGTAATTTAAATTGTAAGTAAAATGTAGCCGGTAATCGGTTTCTCGATTTTTGACGGTTTACAAACAGAAGTTGTTCAAAAATTATTGCAACCTTGTTTATATGTCATGTACACATATATACACACACATATAACATACATATGCACATATAAACACATATACACATACCAGAGTACAAATAAATTTATATATAAGCATATATAAGAAAAAATCTAAGATATTTCTTAAATACTTAACCCTTAAGCAACTCTAAGTCAACTATCTTACACAGAAGGACATGCATATGACATGCAAGTGAATGAAGTTATGGAGGAACATGTAGGGAGGTACCAACAAGTAGAATGATGGGATGGGAGAGGTGTGGGCAAGGGGTTGAAATGTAACTACACATTTATATATATTTACACAAACTTTTCCTATAAATACCCATCCATTCTCTCACAATTTTAGTTTTAGAAACAATCTTCTTCATCTTCTCCTTCCTCTCAAGATATTTTAATGGCTTCCTATGGCATGGAAAATTTATGCCCTATTGTTCGAGATAATACGCCCCAAACACATCAAGGCCGAACCCATATTGAGGTTAGGAAGAGATCTGGGAAGCTCCAGAGCAACGAAAAGAGTAGGAAATTGCCGCCGAAATGCAGCCGAAATCGTTTCGTGAAGCTATGGGAAAGATTGGTGGAGTGGAGCCATAAATTAGTACTCGATGTTTATTAAATAATAAATAAACTCTATAACTATTTTAAATATAATAATATGACAATTTAATCTCTTAGTGATTTGTATGAATGTTTGATAACTTGGTTGGTTATATAGTTGCTTATATGGATGCTAATATGGTCGATAACTTAGTTGTGAGAAATTATGAGAAATCATAATAAAAATGGTTAATTAACAGAAAATAAATTCATATAATATGTGTACGGAGTTTATTGGGCCTCTTAATTTGTTTCAAGAATATAAAAAAGGTTGAAAATGAATATTATAATAATATAATATTATGAAATAGTGTAAAAGCAAAAAAGAGATTTAATACGAAAAATATTGGTTTAAATGTTTGAAAATGGTTTATAAATGTTTTATAAATATTAAAATTCAATATGGAGAAGTTTTGACAAATAATGAAGCTGAAGTCAAAAATAGGCGCGTCGCATAACGGTAGTTCGCGAATTCGCACCGTAAAAGTTAAATCCTTCTATATGATGAAATTGGAGTAGGATTTCTTTGCAATAAGAATTTAATGAACTATTATGTCCATAGTTTTCAAACAAAGAAAGAAAATCAAGATATCGATAAGTAAATTTTGAAATATGAGTAAAATAAGTTTTTGGAAAAATTGCGGTTTTGTCGTTCGAAATTCATAAAAGAATTTCTTTGAAAATGTATTTTAAAATTGTTTAAAAATATGAAATAAATTATAAAAATATTTTAATATGTTTGAAAATATTTTAAAAGTGATTTGAGTTATAAAAATGAGTTTCAAATGAAAGAAAATATGTTAAATGATTAAGCGTCGATCAAATAACTTGACCGCCTTATAGGTGACAGAGAGATAAAACAGTTTCCTACTCTCCCTGGCTATCCGAACTGGCCCTATGGAGGGTATAATAAATTGAATTTACTTGGATCAAAATTTTCCAAAGTATAAAGGAAATAGTTTTCTAAATTTACGTAACTTGGTGTTAAATCCCGAAAATGGAACTCGTACTATTCGTGGAATTTTTAAAGGCGATTTCACCGTTATTACACCCGTAGTACTTGTTGAATACGAGAATTGATATTGAGTAGAATTAGATAGTTTCTGTAAATTCTTCTCACTTAATATTTGTAGAAAACTAGGCACAGGGAAAAACTTGGAGAAAAAATTAATCTCAAGGACAAGAAGTTTGTTTTTTAGTTTGAAGGACACTTTTTGGTGTGAAAAGAAAATGATAGTTGCAACTATCGTGCTGTGATTTACATTATAAAATGTCTTTTAAACTAAAAAGCAAACCTTTTTCCCCAAAGCTAAATTTTTCTTCACTTTTTCTCTGAGCCTAAAAACCTCTAATATTTACTGGTTTTTGATTAACATTCTAGATAACATGGTTTTAACTCAATCAAAATTCTGAGTTTTGAATTAAGAAATCTCTTTTAAGATTCCAATGAAATGATTTGGAAGTATTTTCCTATGTGAAAAATAAAATGATTTAGAATTATTCCAAGATTCAAAAAGGTTTAATTAACCGAAAAAGGATTTGATAAGTGAGGCTTAATGATTCCATATAATATTAAGAAGATAAATGGAATAATTTAAAATAATATGTCTCTTTGAGATATTTATGAATGAATAAAAAGATGAATTGAATGATGATTGATAATCACATATGAGCTTAACATCCTTTTAATTGATGATTGGTTCGGAGGAACCGGGGTCAGATTTGGGTATCTCCTATCGAAACCCACTTCGAACTAATGTATCCGTTCGAAAGTGAAGACATGATGGTGATTTTTGAAGAATGGGACCTTCACGATGAATGAATGCTTGCAACTAGTCCTTCAGGGTGAAAATTACCATATCATATATTTATGGTGGCATTAGTGCTCTGTTATGAAAATCTTCAATTACAAGGACTATTCGCTACTAATCTTAGGGATAATTCCCGACAGGACGTAGTAGGAATGCATTTGATTTTTTAGTCCTAAAATGAATTTGTACGGATGAATGTCTGACAATGCATTTCTAAGATCACAACGTTGACTTTTACAAATGCACATCTGTTTGGTGGCAGAGAAGACGACTTCTCTTAGCTTAACACCTTCTCCAAGATGTACTCAGAGGTTGTATGTTCGTAAAAGTCAATAGTGATTGAAGGAATGGCAATATGGCATTCAAAGTGGAACCTATGATGGTCAAAGCGCAGCATTATGGAGCATAAACTCATGAGCCTTACATCTCAGGAATGGTACGGGATACTATGTGGTCTGAAGGACATATTTTTGAGCTATTATTCGGGGAATATGTCCTTGTAGGCACTTGTTGCCTTGTTATATGAATGGATAGGTATTGGAGGCTGATAGAGATCGTTTAAAGCCTAGGCGAGCAATACTCTGTTCCATAGTAGTATAACAGCATAGTTCAGAGGCTGATGGAGATCATGTAAAGCCATGTAGAAACTATGAGTTATACATGGATTTTTGGATCTAAATGGTCACTAGTTCCCTATCATGTTGGAAACCCAATTCCAATGCACCGCCTTTACGGTTTTGATTGTAGAACGTACTTTTAAAATTAGCTAGTAAGCCATTAAATTTAATCAATGTAACCATTTCGGCTATCTTTGATATATTATTTGAAAAGTGTTTCCAATGGGATGTCATTAGAAATAATATCAAATTATTTTGGTATAAATTTTTTTGGTTATCATAAGGTAAAAAACTCATCCGTATTTATGTGTGGGCATGGTCTTATGAGATACCCTTCTTTTCAAAGGTTTTAAACTGGCATCAATTTATAAATCGAGTATCCCACGCTGGTTTATTAAGCCTGATCTGGGTATATCTACTACTCGGGTCAGATCTGGGTAGTTTCAGATTTAGTTGAAGACGCTTGGAGTTTCTAAAGGAGAGCTGGAGATCTTCATCTATGTATGGATGTATTCTATTATCCACTGCGTATATCGCATTTTTTTATTTTTCAACATTTGTAAGGACAGAGAATTTATAATTGTCCAGGGTGAATCTAGGTTAGACTTTGATATTGTATTCAAAATTTTCTGCTGTAAAGATTACTGTTAAAATAATATGTGCTATTCCATTCTTGTGAGCTTCTGTTTTATCTTTATTTTCCTTTTCCCTAACAATCGGACTTTCCAGCACTTGGATTTGCGACACATGAATACCGGGGATGTATTAGTGTCGATTTTCGAGGTCGAAAATCCTGGATGTTACATATAGTCATCGAATTATATTATATAGAATGATGTGTAAATAAGTTTAAATTAAACTGAGAATATATGTACGTGTGTATGTATGTATATTTTTATAAATAAATGGCGAAGGTTGATATTTAATTTATAGGTGAAGGGAATTGAAAGATAAAATAAATTTTATTTGAATAAAAATTGATGGCCCAAACCATTCAAGCCCAAAATGAAATACTTGACGTATTCTTTTGCTTTAAATTGGAAGCCTACAACCTTAAACCCCTGGCTCTTAAATAGAAGACCAGATCAAATTTGAAAAAAGAAAAAACAGTGCGTGTGATAAAATAATCAATCGCGCCTGGGTGATCGCATGCAAGTGAAGGCGGCGAATGGATGAAGGCGCGAGATGGTAATGGAAGCTAGTCAGCGACCTAGCACATGGGGGCAAGAGCGACTTGGCTGCATTGTGGATTTTGTGCATGCGAGGTGATGGTCTGGAGCATGCACACGTGTTTCAGGCCTAAGGCACCGTCTTGAATCTTACAGTGGCAGTCAAAGGAGTTGAGCACGACGGTGGTTTCTATCTAAGGTGGTTCGAGGGTTGAGGGAAGATGGTGCATAGGTTGTTGTTGCTACTTTTAGGTAGAGGGGCGAACACATGATTTAAGGAAAAGTGCTGCCATGACAGTGATGACAAGTGCATTAATATATGCAAAGGAATGGTTAAGGTGAGTTGTTCGAACTCACAAATTCTATCTCTATTCCATTACATGTTGTGATTATCTCTTGCTAAATATGTTGATGTTAATTTCCCTTTCACATTGGTATCTTATTGTTATTTTGTGCGATGAATTATTATAGTTATTGTATGAATTGTTGATGGAGTTGATTGAGTTTGGAATGTATGTTCCTTGTGTGGATTGATTGTGTAAATTTACAGATGGAATTTCGTCAGTTTGTGAATCAAAACTTTATAGTATGTCGATACTTGTGCATTGTTTGTGTGATCGGAGTTGTTGGAAAGCAACTCAGATCACAAAATAGTTTTATATTACGGAATGATATTTTTACAGGGCGATGTTGGCTCTAGAAGTTATATCCTTGATGGGTTTATTATTTGAATTGTTTAAATGTTTTTAAAAGATTTTCAAAATGAGGTTATATCTATTTTGATCCTTATTGGAATTCATTTTGTATAATATAGTTAAACAACTATATTATATTCTTAGATTATATCTTATTTCAAAATTTCTAGCCAAAGCTTATAAAGATGAGTAATACATTCACAAAACCTTTTTAGATTTACTGTTAGAAGTATATTATAATTTTGGAAATGTTTTAGAGGCAATATTGTTGTGTTTGTTCATCTATGTTTAATTTTGGAATTTTGATTTCTTGCTCCTTTTGCTTCCTTGATCTGGAATTTTCGAAATTCTGATGATTTCGTATTCTGTGGAATTTCCATTATTCTAAAATGTTTTGAATATATATATATATTAAATACTATATATATGAAAAGAAATCATCTTTAAACTAATTATATTAAATATATCTTTAGAAATCACCTATCGAACTTATATAAAATGTATTATTGATTTCAAAATTCACGGTTCAAAATATGGTTTTTGAATCTTACATTTAAAAGCATTTTGATGAAGAAAGATTCTTATAGAATTTTTAATAATAATTTTTTTTAAGCTGAACATAAAATTATATATTAGCTTTTTATATGCATATAACAACATATTTTATAAATGCAGCTATTTTAGAGTCATTAAACAAATATTTAAATGATTTTATAAGAAGTAATTTCTATATGAAAATATTAATTTTGTTAGATGAGAATTTTATAAACAATTTAGTAGTACTGGTAGTATAAAACACTATGTAACACTTTATCGATTAATTATTTGACTCTTATCATGGAATATTTATAGAGTGGAGTTTACGATCTTTAGTAAACATCCGAGTATTGCCTAGTGGTTATAGGACATTTGGAGCAATACTAGTCAGATTACTAATTGGAAGTATTTAACACTTAATATTTTAGCTGAGTGGAGTTTGCAATATTTTAGTAAACATTTGAGTATCGCATAGTGGTTATAGAACACTTAGGGCGGTGCTAGTTTGATTACTAATTGAAAGTATTTACACTACATACTTTAGTTGAGTGGAATTTACGATCTCTAAGTAAATATTTGAGTATCACCAAGTAGTTATGAAACATTATGGGAAACTCAAGTATTTGACATTATAAAGTATATACCACTTTAAATCGAAAATGATCTTTGAGACATGACACATCTAGGCATGTAAGGCAAGTATCGACATGTCTTATTATGGCATGCATCCAAGAGTGATCGACGAATATCGGCTCATCTTTTGGTTGACTTGCTTTCATGTTTGTCTTTTGGTTGACTCGCTTTCATGCTTGTCTTTTGGTTGACTCGCTTTCATGCTTGCGTTTTGGTTGACTTGCTTTAATGCTTGTCTGTTGGTCTTAACTAGCTTTCGTACTTGTCTCTTGGTTTTGACTCTCTTTTATGGTTATCTAATGGTTTTGACTTGATATCATTCTAATTTATGATTCTGATTTACGAGATATTTTGATTCATCATATTTTAAGATGATTGCAAATGATAAGTGTAATGACCTATACTTTTTAGTTGTTATAAATTTGTAGATTTTATGTAATTATTAAATACAAATGGTTAAAAATAAAAATTTAATGACCTTGAATGTAGGTAATCAGATATGAACTTGACTAAATTTTTGACATAAACTTATTTGATGTTTTGGCGATAGTAAGATTGAAATGAAATTATATATATTAGCTGGGTTCATGATCGATAACTGAAGTTGGATAATAATTGGAATTATATAGATAGAAATAAAATGATTTTGATAACTAGACTTGTTTAAAATCCAATATTGAAATTTGTTTGAATAATGGACAATTAAATTGTTTAAATTCAATATTAGAAATTAATTGAATAATGCGAAATGAATAACTGTATAATGGAAATAGTGTTCTATAATATTAATTTGTTTTAAAAGTTAAATCTTACAAGTTCATTAACTAATATTTCAAAAGATAGTGATTTATTGAATAATCAAAATTGTTTAAAATTTAATATTGCAAATATTTGAATAATTCAATTCTAAATATAATATGATTGAAAATGAAACTGAAAATTGATTTAAATTTTATTTAAACAACAATGAAGATCTTTAACATTTAAAAATGGATTTAAAACTGAATAATTAGAAATTGAAAATTTTATATTATAATCGAGACGTTAAAACAGCCATTCGGGGCACAGTCTCAGAATTTGACGAAACTAGTTTCATTGGATCCGTAATGGTGTATTATTATCGGATATCAAATTTCGCAACGTTTGGATATCGTTTGGTCGTACGGGATATAAACGTGTTGAAATTAATATCAAAAATTTAATATAATAACTGGGTCCAAAAAGCTATCCTCACCATACAATCGAATTAGGACCCGAAACATGTTTCATTGTGTTTGGAATATGGGTAAAATATTATAAACGTCAGACGACACGTTTCGTTTAAATTTTGTTTGAAAAGTGCATTTAAAATTGAAATATAATAATAAAATAATATTCTATACGCGTATATATACATTTGAAAACCCTAACCTCTAATCAACGGAGCCGTCGTTTCTTCTTTTCCAATGGCCGAAATCTTTCGAGTATCGCTTTTAAAAATCTCCCAATCCACTCATCCAATTCAAAAACCTTCAACTACAATATTGTAGAGCTCATCGAGAGCTTTAAATCCAACGGCCATGATCGAGTATAGTACAACGATAGGGGCATGGCGGGGTGAAGAATGTAGGTCGTTCAAATTCATTTTGCCTGCTGCAGGTAGGGCCGAGTTGGCCACAGCTTGGGGGCGGTGGTGGAGCAGGCCTTGGGCTTCGTGGTGGAGTCGACCGATCACGTTCTAGTCAAGCGTGGAGGGAGAGGTTCCAAACCCTAGGCGTCGGCTATATGGGTTTTCTCGGTAACCTAGGCGCGCATTATTATCGTTTGAGGAAGAAGCTTTTGGACGGCCTGGGTGACCTTCGGTTGGATCTAGGTATTATTGTATTAAAAAAAGTTTATATAATTGTATTCAAACTTTAATCTTACCTATCTTCGTCATATGAGATATGTGTTTGGACGAAACAAGTGACTGTGGGATCGTGGGGACGTATTCTATGCTTTGGAACTGGATAGGAATCATTTGGAGCAAGTTATAATTTTAGGTTAAATTGAACGTCGTTCGATTTAATTTGAAATTGAAAACTTAAGATAAGTGTTTTATAACGCTCACAACGTACTAGAATATTCTCATGCTAGTTAAATTTTATATTATGAAGTGATATGATTTTTATTGGTCATTGTTTGATAAATTTAATTTTCATATAGAATGTCATTGAATTAACTAGATTTGAAAGTGGAATTGAATTAATTGAAATCGAAGTTGAAATCGATTTGAATTGAAATCGAAATCGATTCGATTAAATAGAAATTAGAATTAGTTGAATTGGGAAGTCGGAATTGGATCGGTTTGACTTTGAAATTATTTTCGAATAAATTATTTAATATAAAACTATTTAAAAGCTATCTTCTTAAATATAGAAATTATCTTGGTTTCCAAATTATTTTGCTGCATAAACCATTTAATACTTAAACTATTTTATATTAAACTATTTTAACCATTTAAACTATTTTAACCATTTAAACTGTTTTAGCTACTTTAATCATTTAAACTATTTTAAAACCATTTGAATTATTTTCAAAGATTCAAATTGGTCAAGGGTGAAATGTTTATTTTAAGTCATGGATTTAAATACCTATTGTAACATGTCGATTTTTCGTTGCCGAAAAACCGAATAGTTAGGGTTTTTAAAAAGAATTTAAGAAAAGAAAAAGAGAGAAAAAGGTAGAAGATAGAGGGAAAAGAAAATAGAAAATTTTAAAATAGAACGGAACAGAAGAAATAACAGCAGAACAACATCAGAATCTCACAATTCGCAGCGGAACAACATATAATAATAAATGAATAATCTTTAAACAAAGAACTATATCAGTTATTACATTACATTACATTTCATTTCATTACATCATATCATCATCAGAGTGTACAACAATATACAACAAACAGTGGAAAAGAAATACTATATACTAGTAATACGCCATGCCATCCAGCTTGCCTCCAGCAACTCCAGAATATCCAGAATATCCTGATAAACCTTAACTCTTGACTGCCCGTGTGGAAATTGGTGGGCACCCAGAGTTTAGGAAGGAAAACAATAAACTCCAAGTCAGTCATGTGACTGGTGTGAGAACTCAAAACAGTTTATTTATCTTTAAAATCAAAATAGAGGAATATTTTTAAATTCAATTCGCAATGCTTTTAAAAATGAGACTACCATAAGACCTCCTGCCACACACACAATGCAAACGCAGACTTGGAGAAGATTTCTCCTTATGATAGTCAAAGATGCTTGATACGCATTAAAAAAGAACATTTGATATTATTACTAGTGCATAGTGTAGAAAATTCATTTCGAAAGTAGAATATAAATCTTAGCCAGCATAGGTACCATTATATTATGCCTACTAATAGCTACCATATTAGATGGCAGGTTCTACAACTAAATCCGTACAAGATCGTATTGTTTCTTTGGATTTCCAACAAATGGTCAGGCCAAGGAACTTCCCATTGCCACATGAGAATGCCTCTGGAAGGACATTCCCGAGAACCAAACCGGAACTCTGCCAACACAAGGCCGGGTTACCCCTAACTGGGTAACTACTGACACGAGCACGCCATTCCCCGATCGTAAACGACCTTTCTCACGGGATCCCGATAACCAACAACCACAAAGTAATAAATTCGCAGTAACCACATAGGTTAAATATTTGGGCTCCATACCATGATACCACCTCTATCCAGAAGGAAATGCACATACCCTAAAGGGAGCTACCCCTCATAACCTTGCCGCATCTTTCCTGTTTTGACCATTTCCGGGGTGTGAGGCTCGACGAAGTCTCGTCCACAAAAACATACTTTATACAAAATCCATGCTTTGGGTCAACAAATGATCATAGAAATGATCACTAAAATAGACGATCAAATAAACGATCCTATCACAAATAATCAACACAATGATCATTTACAGCAACACTCAGCATGTCACATTACCAAATTGGGAATATATCGCTGATAACTTCAACTATATAACCTCTGAGCTCGTATGTCTCAGAGAAGGGTGTTAAGCTAAAAGAATAAATTCTCCGCCACCAACAGAAATATATTTGAAAGAAATCGGCTTTATATCTCAACTTGTAATGTCAGACATACAATCTATACAAGTCTGTTCCGGGCTCGAACAAAACCGAAGGCACTTACAAAGAAGTCCTTGCAATCCGGATATTCACAATCCTGATCGGATTTCCCATCACTTAGGGAGTCTCTATACCGCTGCAACTCAGTGCAGAGACAATCGACAGGTCATCCTATCGCTCTCGCAAATACCGGGTCTTCAACACCGATCTTCAATGCAATTATAACGACGTATCACATATTCGGAATGGGTTATACGACCCCATGGTCCTTTCCCGGTTAACCCGAATAGTGAGCGCTTATTCAAAAATAAGTGTAGCATTCACATTCAAACAAATCACATCAATTACCCATTCAAAGGGAAATATTGATGGTCGGTTATTGAACTATCAATGGATATGCACACATCACCAGTTTCCAAATAATTTTCCAAATTATTTATTTTCCAAAATATCTTTACAAGATATATTATTTCATACTTCAAAAATAAATCAATATTTATTTTTAAACCAATTCCACTTTCTTTTATAAATTCCTTAGTGAATTTATAATCCAAAATATCTATGAATATTCGATTTCAATTATTCATTTCAATTTATCTTCAAAAAGATAAATTCTCAAAATATTCACCTTATATTGGAAAACATTTCCATACTTATACATTCATAAGTAATTCACAAATTTTATTTATTTTCAACACTTGGAAAATATTCAATATACTTAAATCGAGATTAAGTATGCATTTCATTCTTTAAGGAAATCATTCTCTTAAACATATTTATTTGGGCCAAAACGAATGTTGCGTAAAACATCGTTACGACAACCCAAAATCACTAGTATAGGGATTCGAAATTAAAATAGATATATAAATCCCAATACTATACAAAACATTTCCTTTCGGAAATCATTTACTATAACAACAGTGTTATAGTCTACTATTTCCTTTTATTTCTCGAAAACGTCTATTTCAACAATGAATGTTGAAATCTATGGTTTCGAATCTCAACACATTTAAAACATCGTTAGATCGTTTTAATTCTATTTCAAATATCACATTCAAAACAATTTCTTTAACATCTTATTCACTATTCAAAACGTGAATATACTTTGTTAACAAATTTCATCCTTTTATTCATTTTATTTAAAAGGATTATTCACAGTTCAAAACGTGAATATAACTCCATTAATAGGTTTCAACAATTTTCTTATCAAAATAAGTTGTTTGCGAATTTATAAAACAACGTTTATAAATTCCATTTCTATTTATTTTATAACAACTTCCTTTATAAATCTCCTTTATTAGCCTATTCGATTTATATCCCAATTATGAACTAAAATCCATATTATAAGTTAAATGCTTATAAAACGATTATTTTACAAATCGTTCTTTTAAACTTCATAATTATAAATCTTATAACTTATAAGATTCATTTATTTAACCAAATCTATTCTTCAATTAACTTCACAAATTTATAAATCTTACTATTTATAAATTTTATTTATAACTTCACAGTTTATAATTCTATAAATTTCATTCATTTATGAAATTCATTTTCACTTCACTCAAACACTTATAAAAACTCGTTTTATAATGTCAATATTTCAATTTATAAATATCTATTTATAAATCTCTTAAAATAAATCAATTTATATTATTCTTTTAAAACGTCTTTAAATTCCTTTATAATTTCATCATTCTCTTGATTTATAAAATAATCAAATTTTATAAATCCTATATTTAAACTCTTTATAATAAATTCCAAAATCTCAATTTAAACTATTTTATAAAATCATTAAATCCATATTTCTCAAAAATAAACTTTAACCGTATTTCTCAAAAATTATAATTTTTATAACTTTAAAAATTATAACGTTCATTTATTTATAATGGATCAATTCCAAAAATATTTAATATTTTCAAAGATCACTTTAAAAACCTTTTAAAATCCCAAAATTTGGGTCCAAT
Organism: Allium cepa; assembly: GCA_030765085.1. Taxonomy (NCBI): domain Eukaryota; kingdom Viridiplantae; phylum Streptophyta; class Magnoliopsida; order Asparagales; family Amaryllidaceae; genus Allium; species Allium cepa. Next base: position 546,482,804 of record CM060932.1, read on the forward strand.
GATGCTACACACCAAATAGTCAATCACGACAACAACGATATCATATATCAATATGATAATCCATCAAATATCAAAATATCTGAAATCTAATAAATACTGTTGAGGAATCCAGTTGGATCCCTCCAACCTGTTTTCCTGCATCCACAAACATTAGCACAATACCAATTTCGCTCCAGTACGAAATTATCGCGGTATATGTTTTTAATAAATATTATCCGCTCAGTAACGGCGCAATAGGGTCTCATCCGCTAAACAAAAAATGCGGGAAATCAATAACTCCAATATATACATATGCCAATATATATATATTGCTATTATATATAATACCAATTTCACTGTTTATGAAATATTCACGGTATATGTTTTTAATAAATAACATCAGCTTACTAACGGCGTATAATGTCTATTTTAACAATCAATAGATATCAATCATCATTCAAACATGCATTCAAATATTTTAAATCTAACTATTTAAAATAAAATCGAAACTGATTCATTGAGTGAGAAGTTCTCACCTTGATTTCAATTTCGTTTTAGCGATTTATTTCGAATAAAATTAAATGGACGTTTAATTTTACCCAAAATTCTCACTAACTCCAAACGACTCCAATCCAATTTCATCGCGTAGTGCTCGACTTCCAACGCAACTGGTTTCGCGCGTTTTCGACCTCGTATGAAAAAGTTATGATTTTATGAAGTTTATACGAATTTATATAAACAATTTACAACTAAATTTCTAATTTTTATAACCTACAACAACACAGGCCGTAGGATTTGGTTCCCACGCATCATGACCGCACATAGCATCTCCTTCCCCCTCACGTAACATCTCCAGACACCCTCACGTATAGCCGAACCCAACAAAGCAAATTAGGTTTAAACTTTGCACCGCCCACAAGCATCGATACTCCATCATACCACCGCCATCTTGAAGGGCTCAACCCACTCCATACTCGGCCCAAACCCTAGAGAGCTCGGCCCCCTATGCTGCCTTGAAAACCGTGCGCAACCCCTTGAGAACGCGGCCATTTTGTCACCTCCATGCGACGCCAAACCTTATCATATCCGTATGGATCTCTAGATCTCATCGTCCTCTTCCATTCTCTAGTTGAAACCTAAGGCTAATTGTTGATGGATTTGATGAAATTAAGGAAGAAAGAAAGGAGCTTTCTGGCCGTTCATAATAGGGTGGCGGCTGCGTTTAGTTAGGGTTAGGAATTTTTTTTTTATTTCTAAAGAGAGGGGTGCTATTTATAGAAGAACGAACGAACACTATTCATCCGGAATTTCCAAACTCCGATTTACGCGCCGTAACCAGCGTTTCTAGGGTTTACCCCACGTTCCGGACACAATGGAATAGGTTTTGGAAGCTAATTCGATCATCTGTGCGAGTTATGGCTACAAACGCTCAATTTAAATTAAACCGATTTAAATCGATTTCTAGGCGTTTTAATTTGTAACGGACAAACGGTAAATCCAATCGACTTGAAATTTGAAATCTTACAATAATATCACATTACGGATCCGATGAAACTGGTTTCGTCGAAATCCGAGACTTTTTGAAAAATGGCTATTTTAACTCGCTAAATTAAAATTAAAAATAAATCGATGCGTTATGGAATGATCTCTATCCATCTTCCTCTAACATTAATCTTTCTGATTTAGATGCCCCTTTTACTATTGAGGAAATTCGTAAAGCCATCTTTGATTTACCTGGAGACAAATCTCCGGGTCCGGATGGTTTTCCTATTTTCTTTTATCAATCTTTTTGGGATGTTTTAAAATTAGACTTAATGTGTTTGTTCAATGATTTTTATAATGGTAATCTCCAATTAGGTCGTTTTAATTTTGCTAATGTTATCTTATTACATAAAAAAGTGGGCGCTAATACTTTAAAAGATTTTAGGCCCATCTCTTTGATGAACTGCTCTGTTAAAATTATTTCTAAGGTTTTAGCTAATAGGCTTAGTTTAAAAATGAATGACCTCATTGACTGTTCGCAATCTGCTTTCATTAAAGGCAGGAATATTACTGATGGTGTTGCGGTTGTTCAAGAATATATTAATTTTTGTTGTAAAAATAATATAACTTGTGCTATTTTAAAATTAGATTTTGCTAAAGCCTTCGACTCGGTTGATTGGGATTTCCTTATAGAAATTTTCCGTGCCAGAGGCTTTAGTAATAGATGGATTAATTGGATTATTATTTTGCTTAAAACGGGTAACTCCTGTATTATGGTTAATGGTGTTTCTGGTAATAAGATTCAATCTAAGAGAGGCTTAAGGCAAGGAGACCCTTTATCACCCCTTCTGTTTAATCTTGCTGGTGATGTTTTTTCTAAGATTATTAAAAATGCCGTTAGCAATAACCTTTTGGGTGCCATTGGTAATGATATTTCTTCTTTTGGCTTATCTGTCCTTCAATTTGCTGATGATACTTTGCTTTTTTCCTCCCATCACCCTAGACATATTATTGCTCTTAAATTTATCCTTTATAGTTTTGAATTATTATCTGGTTTAAAAATTAATTTTGATAAAAGTTCCGTTTTAATTTTAAATGATATAGATAATGTAGAAAATTTAGTTGCTAATACGTTAAATTGTAAAACTATGAGTTTTCCTTTTGACTATCTTGGTTTTGTTATTAGACCTTCGAAACTTAAACATGATGATTGGTTAATTATTATTGATAAGATTAAAAATAGGATCAATAATTGGAATGTTAGATTTCTATCTAGAGCAGGTAGATTGGTTTTGATTAATTCTGTCTTATCAGCACTTCCTATATATTGGATGTCTATGCATCTGTTTCCCGACTGGGTGATAGATAAAATAGATAAAATTAGAAGGGATTTTCTTTGGAGCGGTGATAACCCCAATAGTAGTATTAAATGTTTAGTTAATTGGGATACTGTTTGTAAATCTAAAAAAGAGGGTGGTTTAGGAGTCATTAATTTACATAATATGAATTTGTCTCTTCTTGGTAAATGGTTATGGAAATTCAGGGACATTAGTGATAAGGCCATTTGGAAAGATACTATATCTAATTTTTATTACAATGGTAGTTATAATTTATACCATATTAGTTCTTCTAGTTTTAGAAATATTTCTTGTTTTTGGAAATCTATTTTAAAATGCAGTAATATCTTTAACTTGGGTTTAAATATTATAGTTCATTCTGGTAACTGTACTTCTTTTTGGCATGATAGTTGGATTTCTACTACTCCTCTTAAGATTGAGTTTAAAGATTTATATGATATTTGTAATTTCAAATTTGCATTAATCTCTGATGTTTTCAATTCTGATAGTGATCCTCCTTGGACTTTTAATTTTAATTGTATTTTAGAAGGACCTTCTCTTAGACATCTTTTCTTGCTTTATGCTAAACTTAATCTTTATTATATTGACAATGATAATGACTTTATTAGTTGGGATTGGGATAAGAGTAAGAAATATACTTCTAATTCCTTTTACAAATTTATCAACTTTTCGGGGGTTTCTGTCAATTGTTTTAAATTCATTTGGAAGTCTAATGCTCCTCCTAAATCTAAGATTCATATGTGGCTCATCATTCATGGTAAGTTAAATACTATTGAATTTTTAAAAAAGAAAAATATTAGTATTGACAATAAATGTTTTTTTTGCAACACATTTTTTGAAGATATTAATCATATTTACTTTGATTGTTTGGATACCTATTTTATTCTTATTAAGATCCTTAATATTTTTGAGTTTCATATTAATTCTAGAATTTCTGATTGCTTATTTTATTGGAATTCTTTTAGATTCATGTTTAATAAGGATTTTAGATATTTGCTTGATTCTTTATTCATTATTTCTTGTTGGTATATTTGGTTTGAAAGAAACCAAAGAATTTTTAATAACAATTATCAACAAAATAACAAATTGATTATTTTAATCTCAAATTTCTGCTTAAAGTGGATTTCTAATCCTAAATATAAATTAGCTAAAAATAATTGCTTTAAGGACTATCTTAATAAGGTTAGAAATAATATTAACTCATTTAATCTTAACTCCAATTATTCTGTTTCTAATAATTCTTTAAATCACATTTCTCTTTCTTTTCTAGGATCATAATTAGTTTCTTGTTTGTGTCTGTTTATTCTAGCTTTAGTTCTCTCTTTTGGTTTCTATACACACATATATGTATATAAATTTTATTTATATACATATATGTGTTTCTCTCTTATTTGTTTGCTAGTTCTATTTCAGGTGTTGTTTAGGTTGGATGCGGGTTCTTCTCTTATCAGGTTTGCTGGATAGCATTTAGCTTTTTCAGACTTGCTGGATGGCTCTTCTCAGAGACGCGGATTGCTCCTGTCTTGTCTCTTGGTCTTCTTCTGATTTTCAGTTTGGTGCTCTTCCTTTTGTTAGATACCTCTAACACTTTAGTATTGGGTGGTGGCCTTGCCGGAGCTCGATACTAGGGTGTAATGGGCGGTGGCTTTGCCGGAGCTCATTCGAGGGGTTTCTACTGCTTTATTTTTATTGTTGTTTTAGACTTGCCACCTGTCAGGCATGTTGGCAGCTCCATTTTTTAGTTATATATATAGTATTCCATGTGTGCTCTCCTCTCATGATAGAGGATCACACATTTTTCTCAAAAAAAAATAAATCGATGCGTTTCGAGCTGCCACGATCAAACGATAACTCCGATTGACACGAAAATTGAAATCCGGTAATAACTAACTATTACGGATCCAATGGAACTGGATTCGTTCAATTCTGAGACTGCTCAAAAATTGGCTATTTTACAGTCGATTATTAAATATTAAAATATTCAATTTTCACAAATAAACTTTTAATTCGATTTTAAAAGTTCTAAAATATCATTATAACTCCAATATGATAAAATAAAATTTTACAAATCATTTTCAATCATATTTAACCCAATTTTCAATTATTTCCATAATTTCACATATTAAATTATCGATTTAATTATCCAATTAAATCCAAAAATTCAAATAAAAATTTATTTGACTTATAAATTCACTTATTAATATTTAAAATTAATTAAATATTCAAATTTTAATTAATAAAAATTCTGGGTCGTTACACCAATGGGGTTAAATGAAGTTACAACCTAAATGTAAATTTGAAACCATTTTGGAATCGAAATTGCGATATTGAGACGAAAATGATTTGGAATTGAAATGGTATATTTTGAGTAAATGTGATGACTTGGAAATGGATTTGATTTCGAAGCGAATATGATATTTTGATATCAAGTATGAACTGTTTTTGAAATGTAAAAGTTCCAACCGGTGTGTAAAATGAAGTTTGGTTGTTAAAGAGACTGGAGTCGGATTCGAGCATACTCTCTGTCGATGCCGGAACCACTTTGACAACTGTGTACGTGGAGTGATGATCCAGAACGAAGTCGTTGGATTTGGCTTCGTTTTTTGGATTTGAAGAAAGAGGACGATGATGGATTAGCCTGACACTTGTACCAAATTGAAATGACTAAAACAGGAGCTGTAGCGACCAAGTGGGCTAGCTACCCCGAGTGGACGCACTTCTTCGAATTACCATCATTTATACTATGATTGATTGGTGCACACCATCCGATTTTATGGGAGTGTTGGACGCAGTGGGCGATCATGGCTATGATGCATCACCACCAGTCGGGAAGGGTAAACTGGTAGTATCCTACATTGGGCATTGCCTCACATGCCTTGTCATACTTTTATCCCTAAAGGAGACCCATACGATTTTGGTTTAATGTTGTCATATTACGGCGCATCCCTATCCACCTACCATTTAACTAGTGTTTTATATGCAAACTGTACGATAATATTTAAAAACGAACCAAGGGAGATTAATTAAAGCCTTAACGCTATTTTAATATTTATTTCACTGATTAGACATTATATACATATATATTGTATTCTATTACATATAAATATTTTGATGGATCCTTAGGAGATGGAATATCCCCTAACATCTCTTGAGTTATTGCACGCACGTTAGGAGATGTGAAATCTTGTAAACATCTTTGACGTCGTTACACCCATGTTATCTGCGATATCGATTTGACTTACATAAGGATATTTTATTCATGACTCGAGTGTTTTGTCTTTTCATTACGCTTGGGTCAGTCCTGATTCAGCTTATTGAAGATCTATTCTGGAGGACGAAGACGATGTTTTGGTATACTACTACTATTATTATTCCTGCATCATGTTGTGTGCTACATTATTTTATTTGTTCTATTGTATAAGTATAACTCGGATAAATGTTGTATAATTGATAATCAAAAGTATATTAAACAGCTTCATGAACTGTTTATTTGATTATTATATTTTATCATTCCACTGCGAGATTCTATGCTTGCTTTCTTTCCTTGTTTTCTTCTTCTTTCCTTATTTTCTTATTTAACCCCATTAACAATCCACCCTTTTGAATGGTTTGAGTTGACATGTGTGGTTTATTGTCAATTTAAACTGTTAGAAAAGGTGGGTCGTTACAGTAAGCAATATATAATTTTATGACATGGTGAATTATTGTGTTTATGACATTTATTAATTAAAGGTTGGAATATTATATATGGTTATGAATATATTATCATAGTCTCTTATATTTTCCTATGATCTCGCTTTTGTTGAATTAGAGACAGTCTGAGCCGTTAATTATTTATTAATACTCAGGTCTGTCCGAGACATTTTAGGTATTAGGACTCGTTAACCATGGATGTCGGGCAAGATTTTATATATATATATACATATATATAATGTTTAGCTTCTAAACCTTGATGCCTGGTGTATACTTTGTATGAGTGGCTGACTTTTATGTCATGTATATTTTAAGACATGTTGTTGTTGATATTTATAACTGGGTTATGTGAATCTAATATTTTGTTTTGTAGATTCGCTTATGTATGCATCTTTTTGTCTATATTATGTATATTCCACTATGTTCTGTAATTCTGTATTCTCTATGATATATTATATATTGTTCTACTCTTATTAGCCGATGTGTCTATTGCTTTGTGCTGGAACTGTATACATCAATTATTCAGTCCAATTCCCCAAATTTTTAGTAGGAATGACGTGCCAGTGTTAGCCCAAAGGAATATTCACATCTGATCACTTCTAATCAGCTTTATTCTCCATATTAGAAGACAATATTACTATGTAATATTGTTGGTCGTATGGGTCTAGAGACGAGCCATTACTGGAGTAAAACTGTGTATTGTCTTTTAATGTTACATGTTACCATTCCATTGTGAGATTCTGATATTTTTGTTCTCCTTTTTCTTATTTGTTTTCTTTCCTTCCTTTTCTTTATCTAATGTTCTATCTTTTCGGCACTTGGATGCTCAGCATGTGAATACTATGGATGTATTACTGTCTAAATTTAGAGGTCGAAAAGGCGTATCGTTATATCTTGTATCAGAGCTAAAGGTTAAGTGAGAACCTTGGCTTTAGTGGGGTATAACTCATTAGAGATAGGATAACGGAATGCCCTAGCATGACTTTAGCGTATTTGTATTTGTTATAAACGTATGCCTCAAAGGTAATTCTAACTTCGAAAATTAAAGATCTTATATAAGGTTACTTGTATAAGTTGATAGTGTAGTTTAATTAATGTAGGGGTTATTGATGTTCATTCATTACCCCTCATTAATTAGTTTAGACCTACTCGGCCAGTTTATGTGCATTCCTATCCTTAGTAGAATGATTTGATATGCTCAACCAGTATATGAGCATTTTCATCATTTGTAAAATTACTAGCTTAATATAGCTCAGCCAGTTTATGAGCATTGTTAGCATTTGTTGATTAATTATTTTTGCTTGGCCAGTTTATAAGCATCAACTATTGTTTATTGATAATTAGTTGTACCCGACAAGTTTATGTGAAGTTTTACCTTTTTACTGAATGGGTTGAGTAGATAGTAATTATGGGGACATTAAAATGAGCACCTTATGAATTAAGTTTCACAGTTTATCTATAAGGCGTTCGATGAAGATGTTGGGTTAAAAAGTTAATTTTGATAAAAGATATTTATTATAGTCTAAGATAAAAAAAGAAAGATATTTTGGAATAAATATTTATGAAATGATTTTATATAAGAAAGTACATGAATATAAAAATGGTTTATAAATATAAAGAATTTATACTTTGAGTTTGAGAACTTAAACCTGTTGTGTATGGAAAAAAATTTCAAGGTTTTTGAGAAAGTAATAATAGTACTGTTTGGAGGTATTTATGAATAGAAATATTTTTAAAAGAATTTTAAAGAAGGTAGAAAGTACTAAACTCACTTCTGTCATTGGAAAATAATTCTGGCAATGACTGCAGCATCATTGGCATTCACTTTTGAGTTTCTATGTAGGGGATGCTACTATAGTGTTTGCTACAAGGTTGTTTTGGTAAAATAGATTTTGATTTCAATCTGGAAAGTGTGATTTGGTATACGAAAGATATAAGTATATACTATTATTCCAAAATGATTTGAAATAAAAACCCGATGTTTAATTCTAAAGTTTTCTTCTAAGTTATTTTATGGACGCATGTATTCTACGTTTTAGGATAGTTTGGTTTGTGCACCATGTTATGTTATGTAGTTTGTTAATTTTCATTTATCGAAATAAAACATAAGTTTTGGCCATTTTGGACAGTCGGAAACTTATGGGTTGATACAAAAATTGAAGCTAAGTGTCTTTATGAAAATATAAAAGTTGACTTTTTGTAACTTTTTATTTGAAAAGATAGTAACATGTTTAAAATTAATGGAACATCCTTGTAAAGTTAAATAAATATGAATGCTTTGTATATACTCTTAGTTAGTAGTGGAGTTTTACATGATTAATGAACTTAAGTCTTGAAGTGTTTTAAAAAGAAATTTTGTTTTAATAAGAGGTTTTATAAGTAAAACTAAGTCTTTATAAAATGTTTAAAAAACTTAAGTAATGTTTTAAGAAATGTTTCATAGACAGTTTTAATATTAAATAGAAATACTCTTTATGTAAATGAATGTGAATTAAAAAGAAGTTGGTGTAGTGAAGAAACCAATGGAATAAAGTATGTAACTTGTACATAAATCATATTATTCGCATGACAATTCTCGATCTAGGAATTGAGTACATGATTACGGGATGATATACACCCGTTCGAACAAGGATTTTTCATATGGATTCCTATTATGATTATAAAGTTTTCTATCATATTATATGACTATGTAAGAAGAACATAGGTCTTTAAATAAGGAACTTGATCAGAGTTTGCACTAGAAAGGTCAAGTGATCTACACTGGTTTGCAAGTGAAATTTATGTGATCGAGCAAGTGATCAGATTAATATTGCCTACGGATGACATATGTACATCATACGGGCTTTGGTATAATTGAATACTATATTTGTTGGCATATAGGGAGTTTAGATGATGACTCTTTGAATTGTTTGAGGTAGTATGAATAATCAACTAAGTAATAATGTGACGATCCGTCTCCTAGACCCTCAGAAATCGACACTAATACATCAACGGTATTCACATGCCCTAAATCCAAGTGCCGGGGAGGCAGATTATCAGGGGTGTATAGAAAATAAAGATAGAAGATAACATAATAATAGAATCTCACATCACATTCAACATTTTAATTATATATAGATGATCAGAGTCAAATACATATCCGGTAAGATAGTTATAACTGTCTATCCGTACAGATGCTGAAAAATATGTACTACATAACACGGCGGAAAATGGGTAGAAATCTCCAAAAGGTACTTCAGCTTTATAGTTCCTAAAGACTTCTCGAAAATGTTCCCCAACATGCTCTAAAATGCTCCTACGATATCCTGACTACACGGCTGCCCGAAAAATAGGTCACCCAGAGTTTAAAAGGAAAAACAAACTCCTAGTCAGTCATGGGACTGGCGTGAGAACTCTACGTACGATGTTTTGAAAACAAAAAGGTATCTCATAAGACCACGGCGCACATAAACACAGAATGATTTTTTACCTTATGATAACCAAAACTCTTTATTACATAAAATTTGGGGATATTATTTTTAATGACTTTGTTTGAAAACATTTGCAAATAAACTTATTAATCTTAGCTGAAATTGTTACATTGATTAAATTCCAGCATAATAGGTTTACAATCAAGTCCGAAGGTTCTTATTGCAGAATGGATTTCCATAAAAATGACAAGGTGAAGGGACTACCTTTCGATGGGTACACCTATAGATGGATGTCCCGAGGAACCATCACAAAGCTCCTCTACCAACACAAGGCCGACCTATCTCTATAACTAGACAGTACCAAATATGTCATCCCTCGATCGTTATCGACCTTTATCCGAAAGCTCTCTTCGCATACATCCACATCAAGTTACATCCCGAACGTCATAACGGAAAGAAATATATCTAGAAGGGGATAATCATACCCTAATTGGGGATGACCCACTTAGCCTTGCCGCATCTAACCCTGTTTCAGTCATTTTCGGTGGATAAGGCTCGAGGCTACGATTACCTTTTCACATAGCACATCTTCTTTTACTTTGAATGCCACATTGCCATTCCACAATCACACGACTGATTTCTACAAACGAATAACTTCCTGAGCTCGTATGTCTCGAGAAAAGGTGTTAAGCTAAGAGAAGGTGTCTTCTCCGCCACCACTGATATACTTTTATAGAAACCACTCATTATGATTTAAAATGCAAGGTCAGACATTCATCCATACAAGTTCGTTCTGGGATCGAACGAAACCGAAGGCACTTTCCTCGGCCATTACTAGGCGAGAATCCCTTGTGGTTTTGAGGTTTTTTGTAACAAAGAGACCACTGCTACAATATAGTGCTTCGGGAGTATATCCCCAATTAATCAACAAGTAGTCCTCATTATTAATCGTCTCAACATCTACGTCTTCAAACATCTTCATTCTTCGAACATGTAAACTGGTTCGAATTCGGATAGGAATCTACCAAATCCGACCCTGCTTCCTTCGAAATTCAATGATCGATAATAATGATGTAATTAGGTGATTTTTTTTCGATACATTCATTTTCCTTTAACAAAATAACTTCGAGAGACATATGTTTTCAAAATATTATTTTAGTGAATGCGGAATCATTTAAACCTATTTTCGAATATTTCTTGAAAATAAGATTATAGAAACAATTATACTTTTATTCAAAATTAACTTTTGTTTTCAACGAGTGTTATGGGAAGAATAACAGTGAGATCACCTTTTAAATTCCACGAATAAGACAAGTTCCCTCTTCGGATTTTAATGCTGAGTATAAGAAGATTATTTCTATAAAATCCAAGTTGAGCATCCGGGCTTTCCTTTTGATATGTTCCACCCCTCGCCTAAAACAGAAAACTGAGGCCGGGTAAGTTCAAGGCACTGGTTGCTCCATCCCTAAGCTTAGTTGCACACCTTATTTCCACTTTTAGACCTCACAGACGGGACAAATGTACTAGTCGTTTCCGTATACTCATTTTTCCTTTTTAAATCACTTAACTATTTGTTTAACCATCTTTGAAATAATGTTAAATTGTTCAAATTTATTTCGAAATGATTTATTATTTACTTAAAAACATTTACTAAGGATTTGGAAAATAATTGTTAAGCTTCAACTTTTATTTCAAAATTATTGAAATGCGTTGCGAAAAGTGTTGCAAATAGTGTTACAAAAAGTGCTTTAAAAGCTATATTCTTCAAAACAACTTTTATATCATTTAAAAACCATATTTTCAAATTAAATCACTTTTAAAACATTTTAAAATATTTTTACAATTTATTTCATATTTGTAAAATGATTATTCTATTAATTTCCAACTTTGGTCATTTTATTGCAAAAATGGAATTTTTCTTGAAAATTAATTTTGCCGTATTTCAAAATAACAAGATGAAATCTTGATTCTTTTATGAAATATATGGATATAAAGATTCGGAAAATTCTTACTTCGAAGAATTTTGAACTATATTCCACTTCATATGTTCGTTTGAACTTTGATGCGTAAATATGAACTACCATTACGCGATGCGTCAAATTTTTGGCGTATTTTGAGATTCATATCCAAACTTTGTCGAGACAAGTTTAAACACTTAGGAATAATTTCTAAAGCATATTTAAATATTTTTCAAAGGTATAAATGATTTCATATTACATTTCATTTTAGTTTGGAAAGTGCTTTCCGTGTGAATCAATGTCATATATATCGTGACTTGTTTCAATATTTTCATGCAATAAATAACATATGGAAATATATATCATAATCAGACATCCAAATGAACATATCACAACATCGCAACCAAATATATACATATAAATCAGGAATTCTCACCTTAGTTGTAAATGAACTAACTTTAAAGTGATTATAACTTTCCTAACTTCAATCGGGTGCTCACGGATGCTTCTTTAAAGGCTTTTAGGTGGCTTGACTTGACTTGTGGAGGCCTTTGGTGCTTTGTTCTGTGAGTTTAAGGGGACATTGTGCTCGGCTTGATGCTGAAGGAGTGGGTCATGGGTTTTGAAGGAAGGAGGAGGAGTTTTGGTGAATGTTTAAGGTGATTTGATGATTATTTTCTTTAGCATACTTTTGGAATAAATTTTGGCATTATTTCATTACGGTTGGATGCCATTAAAAGAGTGAGAAGAATCTTAAATTTTGAGAAGAAGAAGTGTGGAAGGAAGTGACAAAGTGGGTATGTATCTATAGAAAATATTTGAGATTAAAATATAGATTTGTGTTTTAACTTAAATAACTTTCCTTAAGAATTAAGTAAACTTATTTTAGTCAAAACTTACCATCCACATCACATCACACTTTTAAAATTCAAACACTTTAGAGTTAAGTAAGGAATAAGAATGATTACTTTACTTTATATCACTTTTCCTTACTTTATGTCACATTTGATGTGACATTGTGTTTTGTCTTTTTTAGTTTGCTTTTGCTAATTACTTTCTAGAGTTTTCTATGTGTGATTATTAAAAGTAGAATTATTTAGTTAATTATTAACTATCTTTATATGTTAACATATTTATTAAATTGTGTACATAAAGTTGCAACAACGTTGCGACAACTTTAAATCGACAAAATGTTGATTTTTGGCAAAATGTATTACGGTCATATTTTGACGTCTTATTTAAACTATTTATGTATGTAAACCAAATTTAAAAATAAATTAATATAATGTTATTTAAAAGTATAAACATTCATAAATAAATTTAAATAATTTATTAAACCATTTAAACTTTCTTTTCTGAAATCAGGATTTTGTCACTTTTGTCGACAGAAACAAATATTACTATTTTTACGTATATTTCTATTTACAAATCCTATTTAATATTATTTGAATCATAAAATCATTTATATTTTATACTTAAAATCACTTTAAATATTATATTTTTAAGTGGTAAAATTTTGGGTCATTACATTCTCCTCTACTTAAAAGAATTTCGTCCTCGAAATTAGATAAGAAGAAATAGCTCAAAAGGAAATATATATTCAATACTGTGTAGTTAATCCCCCGCTATTACCCCGCTACAACCCCGCTATATCTCATAGCGGATTTCTACCGCTACGATTTTTCCATATAGCCCCAGAATGTAGCCTTTCCGCTTTAATCCCCGCTATTTCCGCTATATCCCGTTATTTCCGCTATATTCCGCTATTCCCGCTATATCTTTTTTAATAAAATGAATTGAAAAATTGCGCTTATACATTACAAAATTATGAAACTAATTTATTTGATTTACTTTTTAATATATTTTCAGAAATGAAAATACTCTAATATTCTACCAAATTCAGTTATGTTATATAACAGTTTTTCGTTTATTTAAAGTATACTCGCACATGTTTTTATTTAAAATTATTTATGTATTATTTATAATTCAATTGAATGATAAATTTTCATTTAATTACCATTTATATATTTGTAAAAACATTAAGTACGAGATTTATATGCTATTTTGGAGCCATCCGCTATATCCTGCTATATCCTTGCTATATCCCCGCTATGACTTTTTGCACCTACACCGCTTCGAATCTACCGAGCGCATTAATTGCACAGATTCAATAAGATGGAATATATATAATAAGCTACTACACCACATGCGATGAGTAACTCAAATGATAGATAAATTCTATACATCGATCCTAAACTCGGGATATGCTTTTCTCATTCTATCTTCTGTTTCCCATGTGCAATCATCATCATCCCCGCTCCATTGAACTTTTACCAACCTTACAACCTTTCTTCTTAATCGTTTCTCATCTTGATCCATGATTCGAATATGCTTTCTAATAACAACTAAGTTTGGTTCTATCTCCAAGTCATCCTGAGCAGCTATTTCTATGATTTGTTCTAGGTCATATACATGCTTCCGTAAATGTGATACGTGAAAAACATTGTGTACATCAGTCAATCTTTCAGGTAATTGTACTCGATAAGCTAGTGGCCTATTCGTTCGACAATGGTAAAAGGTCCAATATATCAATGTACTAACTTTCCAGCTCTTCCAAATCTTATTACTCCTCTCATTGGAGAGACTTTCAAAAAGATTGAATCTCCAACTGAGAATTCCAGATTTCTACGCCTTCGGTCTGCATAACTCTTCTGTCTACTTTGGGATTCCTTTAGCTTCTTTCTAATCATATCAACTTTCTCTGAAGCTTCTCGTATCATATATGGGCCAAGCACTAACCGATCTCCAGTTTTTATCCAACATGTTGGCGATTTACATGGATGACCACACAAAGCTTCATACGGTGCCATGCTGGTACTAGCTTGATAGCTATTATTATAGGAGAACTCTGCTAAATTTAAATAATTCTCCCACGGGCCTCTAAATTCTAGAATACATGATCTTAATAGATCTTCCAAAACACGGTTGATTCTTTCCGTCTGTCCATCAGTTTGGGGTGATATGCAATGCTTATACTCAGCTTGGTTTCCAAAGATGTCTGTAGTGCTTCCCAAAACTAACTAATGAAGATTGGATCACGATCGCTTACTATACTACTCGGAACTCCATGCAATCGGAAAATCTCCTTCATATATATATATATATATATATATATATATATGCAAGGCTTGCTGCAGTTCTTGTTGTCTTAACTGGAATAAAGTGTGCACTTTTGATTAATCAGTCTATTATAACCCAAATTTCTTCATTTCCTTTCCTTGTTAGGGGTAAGCCATCAATGAAATCCATGGATTTTGATCCCACTTCCAATTTGGAATCTCTAGAGTTTGAAGTAATCCTGTCGTCTTTTGTTGGTTACTTTTAATTCTTTGGCAATTTTCACAACGGTTGACATAGATAGATATGTCCCTCTTCAAGCTTTTCCACCAAAATGTACGCTTCATGTCCCTATACATCTTATGAATCCCCGGATGAATGCTAGGTTTTGCCGTGTGACATTCAGCTAATACTTTTTGCTTGAGATTTCCAACATCTAGAACGCAAATTCTTCCATTTAACCACATTGCTCCATGGTTTTCTATTTTAAAGCTTGAACTCCTTCCTCTGTGTATATCTCCAATAATCTCCATTATGAATCGATCTTCTTTTTGCTTGTTAGTTATTTTCTCCTGAAGAGTTGGAGTTACTATAAAATAAGAAATAGTAGCTAACTTCCTACTCAATGCATCGGCTACTACGTTGGCTTTTCCTGGTGTATATAGAATATCTAGATCATATGATGCGAGAAATTCTAGCCAGCATTGTTGTCTCATGTTCAAATCCCTCTGGGTGAAAAGGTACTTCAAAGATTTATGGTCCGTGAAGAGTTCGAATTTTTCACCTAGAAGATGGAATATTATTTACTAAGGTCAATTCAAAGTTTTATCGAAATAAACTATGAAAGATTCTTACCCAACAAATAATGTCTCCAGATCTTTAGAGCGAACACAATGGCTGATAATTCTAAGTCGTGTGTTGCATAATTCTTCTCATGCATCTTCAACTGTCTACTTGCATAGGAAATCACCTTCCCATCTTGCATTAAAACTGCACCAACTCCTTCTCCACAAGCATCTGTATAAACAGTCAATCCGCTATTTCCATTTATACTTGCTAAAACTGGAGCGATTGTCAAACTCTTCTTTAGTTCTTGGCATGCTTCTTCACACTTAGGAATCCAGATAAACTTAGCATCCTTCATTGTCAACTTTGTTAGATGATAGGAAATCTTCGAGAAGTGTTGAAAGAATCTTCTATAATATCCTACCAAACCTAAGAAGCTTTGAATCTCTTTAGGAGTTTATGGCTACTTTCAATCTTTGATAGCTGCAACTTTCCCTAGATCTACTGAAATTCCATCTCTTGATATTATATGTCTAAGGAATCTTACCTTCTTTTTCCAAAAATGGCATTTTGAGAATTTGGCTTGAAGCACGTTATTTCTCAATATTTCCAACACAGCTTCTAGATGCCTTGCGTGTTCTTCTTCTGTCTTTGAGTAGATGAGAACATCGTCGATAAAGACAAAAATGAATTTGTTTAGCACATCTCTAAACACTCTATTCTTAGAGTCAACAAAATAAGCGGGTGCATTAGTCAGCACAAAAGGCATAACCAACCACTCATAGAAAGTATTCGGACCTTTGAATGCAGTTAAATGGATGCAATCTTCTATGTTCCTTAACTGATGGAATTCTGTAGCTAGGTCCATTTTAGAAAAAAACTCGAGCTCCATGTAACTGGTCAAATAAGTCGTCTATTCGGGGTAAAGGATACTTGTTCTTAATGGTTTGCTTATTTAGATCTCGATAGTCTGCACACAATCTCAAAGATGCATCTGACTTAGCAACAAAAACTACGGCTGATCCCCAACTTGAGCGGCTGGGTCTTATCAGTCCATTCTTTAATAGCTCTTGGGTTTGGTTATTCAACTCATCCCTTTCTTTCGGAGCCATCCTTCTATCTTGCTGTTTAATTGGCATCGCACTGGGAACTAAATCAATACGGAATTCGATTTCTCGATGAAGGGGCAAACTTTTTATTTCCTCAAAGACGTCTGCAAATTTGTTAACAATAGGTATTGTTTCTAATCCTGTCTGGGATGTATATAAAGCATAAAGAAAACTATCCCTTCTTGGACTAGGACCTTCACAAGATATTTCTATGATATTTCCAAAGACGCTTTATAAAGATACCATTCTGTTTTCGCAATCGAGCACAGCTTTGTACTTAGCCAACCAATCCATACCGAGTAAAATTTCAAATCCATAAAATCTAAGATGAAAAGATCAAAAGGAAAGTGATGGAGAGGATAGGAATTTGGGACTTTTTCACAGTGCATACAAAGATTAGTGGAACCTCCTATAGGATTCGTTACGCAGATATGGTCGTCAACAATTTTAGGTTTAAGTTCTAATTCTTCTACAGTTGTTTTAGCAATAAAACTATGAGAAGCTCCTGTATCAAATAATACTCTAACTAAAACATCTTTTATAAAAATATTACCTTCCAACACTTCTTTACCCTTCGTATCTTTGGAGGTTGAAGGCTCATCCTTGATAGCATAAACTTTGGCTTGTTCCTTTCTTCATTAAGGGACGATTCTTAATCATGTGTCCTGATTGATGATAATTAAAGCACCTTCTTGGTGTTGATCCTTGAGTTCTGGGTTTTCTACAATGAGTTGATAGGTGGTCCTTTTGTTGGAAATTGTAGCAAGTGACATCTTTAAAGCGGTTATCCTGAGATCCTCCTTTGGATTTTCCCTGCCACAGCTTCTTGCCATTGAACTTCCTCTTCTTCCAGTTATTGTTGCTGCTTTCTTGTACTACGGGTGGATCTATATTATCCACAGCTTCATATCTGTATCCAATGTCTATTAAGTCTACAAATGGTTCTTTCCATTCCCAGTCATCCTGACATGGTATTATTTCTTCATTCCAGAAATAAACCTTTCATTCTTTTTTACAGGCGTATCTATCAATCCAGACCCAAAACGAGATAATTCGTTAAAATTGTTAGCATACTGCTCAATCGACATCTCCTCCTCTTGTTTAAAATCCATAAAATTTTAATAAAGACGGGGTTTTCCAGTTCCAGCATATACTGCTTCTCCAGAGTTTCTTTGAATCATTCCCATGAGAAATCATCTTCTGACCCATTCTAAGTAATAGATTCCCGCCAAACTAGAGCTCCGTCTTGTAGTTGCCATGAAGCTAAAAATCTCTTCTGCTCATCTCCAATATTCAGTCCTTTGAAAATTATTTCACAAGAGCGGATCCAAGCTTGTACTTTAATGATGGTTTTTGTTCTTTGAAAGGTTTACCACCAAGGCTGGTGTAGTTCTTGCATAAAGTTGCAAAGTTAATTTGAGGCTATACTGGAACGACTATTTCCTCAACTACTGTAGCTACGGGAGTTTGACCATTTGTGGCATTACTTCCTCCCCTACCTCGTTCTCTTCTTCCACTCATTTTCTACTATCTGTATGTAGTAAGAAAATGATCTTAAGGATATATAGACGAGATATATTACGGAAAGCTATACATTATGAATATACTCATTCAAATTAAAAGTTTTAATTATGCACTCTCTCAGACTAAACTCATTCTAGGGTGTAACTAACCCTATCTCTAATGAGTCATATCCCAACAAAGCCAAGGTTCTTGCTTAACCTTCAATTTTAATACCACGCGTGATGACCCGTCTCCTGGACCCTAAAAAATCGACACTAATATATCCACGGTAATCACGTGCCGTAAATCCAAGTGCGGGAAGGCAGATTATCAGGGGTGTAAAAGAAAATAAGGATAGAAGATAATACAATAATAGAATCTCGCTTCGGATTCAACATTTTAATTATACATAAATGATCAGAGTCAAATACATATCCAGCGGGATAGTTATAACTGTCTATCCGTACATATGCTGGAAAATACATGTATATAACATAGCGAAAAATGGGTAGAAATCTACATAAGGTACTTCAGCTTTATAGCTCCAAAAGACTTCTCCAAAATGCTCCCTAACATGCTCCAAAATGCTCCTACGGTATCCTGACTACACGGCTGCTGTAACAACCCGTAAATTTTCGATGATTTAATTTGTTACTTTAGTGAAATTTTTATCTAAAACTGTAAGAAATAAAAAGTCATAAGGTAATTAAATATTATGTTAATGTAAATTAAGATACTATTTGAAAATAATGTTAATTCTATTCATAGTATGACAATGGGTTGAATAAAAGTAATAGATATCAAGATTTATTGATTTATTGGAATTAAAACTTAATAAATGGATAAATAGTAATTAAATGAAATTTAATATTTAATTACCACGTAAATAGGAATTTAGATGAAATCTGAGAATATTAATGTAATGGATCATAAACCAATTATAAATTTCATCCATTTGATAATTTATTGAATACAGAATTTAAAATCAAATAAATGACTTACTGGAATTTCAATTGATAATTAAAGAATTTATAAAAATAGAAATTTAATTACGGTAGTGGGTAAATCAATTAACTTTGAATTGATGTCTGAATTGTGTAAATTATTGTAATCGATTAAGAAATAAAAAATGATGAAAATTTTCCATTATCGGATTGAAATTGAAAATTTGACTTAATTAATTGTTAATTTATTTAATTAACGTAAAAATAGTCATTTTGGCCAATGACTCGGATTTCAATGAAACCAATTTCATCGGATCCGTAACGATGAACTATTGTAGGATTTCAAGTTTCGTAGCGATCAGACCTGTCGTTTGATTGTACGGGCTCGAAACGCCTAGAAATCAATGAAATTGAAATTAATTAAAATCAAATTGAAATAACTTGATTTTAGCGTAACTTCTTCATACGATAGAATTTGGACTTGAAACCTATTCCATCAATTTTAAAATATTCAAAAACATCTATTTTGATATATGGTTGACCCAATTTCGTTCTGGGGTTGGAACGGGCTTTTCGGGCCATTTATCATTCAACGGTCCAAACCAATCGTATCCATTCCTCTATTTCTCAGCTCTACTTATATATATAATGTTATAAATCCTAGCAACCTTTTTATTTATTATTTCTGTATGTATGGAAATTTATGCTGCTTCTCTTTCTCAATGGTAGACAAACTCCAATCTTCCCAATCCAATTTCAATTCAAAATACAACTTCAGAAATCAAATTCCACAAACTATATCGAATTATATATGAAATTGAAGCTCTCGACGAGCGCAAGTAAGATATATGATTCATTTTTCAATTTCAGTTTCGAGGTGGTCGAAAATCGAGGAAATATTCACGGCCGTTCATCGCGCGTTGATGAACGTCGGCTGATCGACGAATTGATTTATGGGTTTTGTAGAGTGGACGAAGAGGAGTTCATCGGCATAGTTTTGCGTCGAATCAACGGTGGGATGCTCGACAATTTTCGAATTAGGGTTCGATTATTCTCGGCGGCCGCTACAATTTTGGGCATCGATCGACGCGGTTGAGGGTTCGTGGATGGTGGCGGAGGATCATGCGGATCAAGGCACGTCTCAGGCCTGGGTGCGGCGTCGTCTGGCTTGCCGAGGAGGCGTGATGAATGAGACGAAGGCGTCGATGTTTTGCTTGGCAACGTGTTTCTGGAGCGGGTAGGGTTTAGGTGAAGATGGCTGCGTGGCGTGTTTCGGTTAGCTCCTGCGTGGTGATGTTTTTATTTATTTATTTATTTATTTTAAATCTATGATTCAAATCTTCTAACCATAATAACTTTCACATACGAGGTCCGATTTGGACGCAGTTTGATCCGTTGGGATCATATTGAAATTTCAGAGATTTTGGTGCTGGTTTGGACAAAATCTCAAACCATTCAAATTTTAGGTTTAAATTGAATTTAACATCAATTTAAATTCAAAAGGTGAGTGTTTTAACCCACTCACAACTTCTAAAATTTCTTATGTTTGTTAAATTGATTTATGATGTAATTAGAAATTTATTTATGACTGTTTGGCATATTTTAAATCATCATCTCAGTTAAATTGGATTTATTGAATTAAATTTTTATTTTATTTATTTTGCATATAAACTGCCAGTTAAACAGTTATTTAATTTATTATAAAATATAATCTATTGGTAAATACCTGTTATTTATTATCTGTTCTATATTGATGTATGGATTGAATTGGATGATGATTGTGATAAATGTTTGATGATTGATATTGGATGAATGAATGTTGTATTTTATATTTTTATAAACTGCAAGTTGTTATGGATTTTATTTCATTCAGGATTTTGGTTTGAAATGATATATAACCGTATTTATATTTTAAATTTCGGATTGAAATGATAAACATCCATATCACTTTACCATAGGATAGAAAATTATATACAGACATCGTGGTCTATATATATAAATATTTTGAAATGATTTCTATGGTTTTGTAAAGAAATAAATGGTTTTATGTAAATATTGATTTTTGATGTAATATAAATGTTATTTCATTCTAAATTTTAAGCTATGTATAAATTGTTTAATATACAATAAGGTTAATAATAAGTTTGATTTTAGTGAGGATAATATGGTTAAGTATCTGTTTGAATTATATAGTATGTAGAGTTTATAATGACTTAAATAAAATTAAGGTTGGAAGATAAATATGAAATTGATTTGAATCAAATTATTTACGAATTTTACTCTAATAAATTTGATTTGAAATTGAAATAAATTGATATTTTAAGGGGTATGATTTTTATAACTTGATTTTGGTTTAGAGTGATTTAAATGAATATCAAGTTGATATAAATGAGTATATCAAGTTAAATAAATTGGAAGAATATCAAGTTATTTGAAGTTAAAAGTTTTATTTAAATGATATTGGATTCATTAAGTAAACATTTCAAATCTAAATAATAGTAATTGAATTGATATATATGGAATTATCAAAGAATTAGTTTTGAAATGGTGGAAAAATATATGGAAATTGAAATGGTTTGTTGGGGGTTCAAATCTGAAATTGGAATTGATTTATGAAACTGAAGAAGCTATTTTATTATATAAAGTAATTTAATATTTAAGCCATTTAAGTGGTATAGTTATGTTTCAAAGTTTTGGGTTTCAAAATATTATAATTTGGAAGTGTTATATTTCAAGTGGTTTTACTTCGAAGTGTTATAACATTGAAAGTACTATGATTTTGGGAAGGATATATTTGAAATAAAAATGATATTATATTGATTTGGGTTTTAATAAAAATGATATCATTTTGATTTGGTTTTTAAAACGGAAATGATATCATATTTATATGGTTTTGAAATGGATATTATATTTTGGTTTTGAAGTATATTTTTTTTAAATGACCACAGTGTTATAATAACGTTTGGTTGTTAAAGAGACCGGGATCAGAAGTTGTCATACTCTCCGCCAACTCCGAAAACCACTTTAACAACTGTGTACACTGTGGAGATTCCAAAATGAAGTAGGATGGTGGCGGTGTTTCCTATGAGGTATATATGTGGACCCGTCTCCCGTGAGTTGGCATAAGGTGGCTAAAACTGAAGCGATTGACGGGCTAAGAAGGTAGCATCTTTTATCGCACACACTCCTTCGATACCATTCTATTACTTTGTGATTGATTTGGGCCCTTTGATTTTGGGGGTGTGGCTTGAGGTGGGCGGTAGTAGCTGCTACGCGTTACCATCGATCCGGAAGCGTAATTGGTATATCTACCTTGGCATTGCCTAGTTGTGCCTTGTCACCTACCCTAGCACGCCTTGTACGAGTTTGGTTTTCTCCCATAGCCCATGAAGTATTTAGGGTAGCCTCCCGATCTGGAGATGCGCTGATACTGGATGGACTAATGGGACTATTACATGTTAAGGGAATATTGGATCACTCCTTAACGCTATTTAAAAGTAAGTTTACTTTACTAATAGACATTATTATAATAGCGAAATATTACTACATAGTAAATAGTTTAACGGATCCTTAGGAGATGTGAATCCCGAGCATCTCTCAAGTTACTGCATTCACGTTAGACACTGGATATGAGATGTCAAATCCCGTAAACATCTCTGACGCCATTACACTCATATTTATTTCCGTTGATTTAACTTACATAAGATCTTTTAGTTCCGTAACGACCCAGAATTTCTGTCATTTGAAATTCGTATATTTACTTGATTTTTAATATTAACAAGTAAAATTTGTATGTCGAATAAATTTTATTTCGAATATCTAGATTTAATTGGATAATTAAATTGATAATTCAATATTTGAAATTACAGAAATAATTGAAAATTGGGTTTAATGTGATTAAAATTGATTTGTAAAGTTGTATTAAATCATATTGGAGTTAGAAGGTTGAATTAAAAGTTAATTTGTGGAAACTGAATATTTTAATATTTGATTGACGAGTAAAAATAGCCACTTTTCAAAAAGTCTCGGATTTCGACGAAACCAGTTTCATCGGATCCATAATGTGAAATTATTGTAAGATTTCAAATTTCGTGTCAATCGGATTTACGGTTTGTCCGGTGCAAGCTAAAACGCGTAGAAATCGGTTTAAGTGAATTTTAAATTTAAATAGTCGATTTGAAAACCTATCTTTCAAATATGATCAAATTGGCTCCCGATACATATTCCATTGCGTTCGGAATAGGGGTAAAACATTATAAACGCCAGGCGGCACGCTTCGTTTGGAGTTCAGAAAAATTCGGGATGAATAGTGTCGCGTAAATTTTCTATGAAAGGACTTGTATTCATCCATTTTTCACAAAACCCTAATCTTCAAGCTTCAGCCGCCACCCTATATTCTAATGGCCGAAAATTATTCTCCTTCTTCCTCATTTTTCTTCAAATCCACCAATTAATTCAAGAAACTTCCAACTGCAACTTTGAAGATCATAACGAGAGCTTCGATTCTATACGGTGATGATCATTTAAGGTCGAGTAAATCAACGGCAAAATGCCCGAGAATGCCTCACGTTTGCACGTGTTTTTATGCGCAAGGGGTGCGGCCGAGCTTGGCCGGTCACTGGCTAGTGGAGGAGCACAAGACAAGCATTTGAATGGTGGTGTTCAATCAACGTGAAGTCGATTGTATATGGCTTGATAAATTGATGAAAAGTGGCGGCTAGGGGTTGTTAGGGTGCACGGTTTCACGAAGGGGAGAAGAAAGGAAGTGTGGCCGAGACCTGGAGGGTTTGAAATGGATAGCTGTGATGATTTCTAGGTTATGAAATTAAAAAAAATAAAAATAGTAAATTAATTTATATAAATTCGTTCAATCTTTAAAAAGCTGTAAATTGTTCATACGAGGTCGAAAAATGACGAAACGAATTGCGTTGGATTCGTATTGTCGAATACTACGCGATGGAGCTGGATTAGAGTTGATTGGAGCTAGCGAGAATTTTGGGTAAAATTAAACACACGTTTAACTTTATTCGGAATAAAATGCTGAAACCGCTATTGGAAGCAAGGTGAGAACTTCTCACTCAATCGAATTGTGTTTCGATTTAAAATTTTAAATAGCTAAATTTAAAATTGCTTGATTGTGTGATTGAATGATAAATTGCTATATGTTGTATTGAAATAGACCCTATACGCCGCATATTAAGTGCAGGTTATTATATTAAACACATATACCGCGATATTCCACCTTGAAGTGGAATTGGTATTATATATGTACTTGGAGTTGATTTCCCGCATTATATAGCGGATGAGACCCTATTGCGCCGCATAATAGCGGATTATATTTTATATAAACCCATGTACGGCTATATTCCGTCTTGAAATGAGATTGGTATTGTGCTAACATCTGTGGATGCAGGGAAACAGGTTGGAGGGATCCAACTAGATTCCTCAACAGTATTGATTTATTTATAGATATTTGCGATATATTCTGTTATCATATTGATATATGATGTTTGGATGCCATGGTTGATGTATTAGTGCTGTTGCAGCATTGGGCCTATTTTTGGAGTTTTAAAAATGTTAAAGTAACGATTTCGAATTTAAAAGGATTTTCAAGTGATTTTTGAAAGTATACATTTTATTGAATTTTGTAATTGATTCGTTTTAAATAAATAAACGTTATAATTTTTATGTTATAAAAATTATGATTTTTGTGAAATATAACCGAAATGTGATTTTTGAAATAAGTAGTTGATTAATTTGTAAAATAAATTTGGATTTTTGAATTATTATAAACGGTTTATATAAAAGATTTATAAAATTGATATTTATAAATTAAAATATTGGAATTATAAAATGAGTTTTTATAAGTGTTAAAATGAAGTATAAATGGATTTCATTAGTGAATGAAATTTATAGATTTATAAATTGTGAAGTTATAAAATGAATAGATTTTGTAAAATAAAAGATTTATAAGCAATTAACTTATAAATTGGATTTTGGCATTTAAATGAGATATAAATAGAATTTGTTAATTAAGGGATTTTATAAGTTGAAGTTTTCATAAAAAATATATATAAATGTGAATTTATAAACGTTGTTTTATAAATCCAAAACCAATTGAATTTGATAAGTAAATATGAAAGCTTATTAAAGGAGATATATCCACGATTTTGGATAGTGGATAATCCTTTAAATTAAATATGTAGAAGTGTTGAATTTGGTAAACGATTTATATTCACGATTTTGGACAGTGAATAATACATTAAAGAAATGTTTTAGGAAGTGATCTTTTAAATAGAATTAAAACGATTTGAAGTTGTTTTAAAATTGTGTTAAGGATCGAAACCATCGATTTCAACATTCATTGTGGAAATAGACGTTTTCGAGAAATAAGAAAAAGATGGACTATAACACTGTTGTTATAGTAAATGATTTTCAAAAGGAAATGTTTTTGTATAGTATTGGGATTTATATATCTATCGTATTTTCGAATCCCTATGCTATTGATTTTGGGTTGTCGTAACGATGTTTTATGCAACATTCGTTTTGACCCAAATAAATGTGTTTACAGAGAACGTTTTCCCTAAAAGAATAAAATATATACTTAATCGTGTTTTAAGTATATTGAATATTTTCTATGTATTGAAAATAAATAGATTTGTGAATTATTTATTGTTAAATAAGTATTTGGAAATGTTTTCCAATGTAGAAATTGAAATGGTTTAGAGAATATATATTTTTAAAGATAAATTGAAGTGAATATTTGGCAAGTTATTTAATTTATGGGAGATTAATAAAAGGGCCTAGTGATTGTTATGGTGCTGAATATTTGTTTGTTTGCTTTGATAGTTAAGTAACAAAATATCAATATTTACATTTAAATGGGTATTTGTTGTGATTTGCTTTAATTTGAATGCTACACTTATTTTAAAAATAAGCGCTCGTTATTCGGTTTAGCCGGGAGAGGACCTTTGGATCATAAATCCCATTCCGAACAGTGATACGTCGTAATGGATAGCATTTGAAGACTGGTGTTGAAGACCGGATATTTTCGAAAACGGAAGGATTACCGTCGAATGTCTCTGCATCGGCTGATCCCCAATATAGAGGTTTTATCACCCTTTGTGATGGAATTCCGGACGTGATTAGTAAATATCCGGATTTGCAAGGGCTTCTTTGGAGGTGCCTTCGGTTCTGTTCGAACCCAGAACAGACTTGTATGGATTGTATGTCTGACATTACATTTTGAGATATAAAGCAGATTTCTTTCAAATACGTTTCCGGAGAATTTATTCTCTTAGCTTAACAACCTTCTCTGAGACGTACGAGCTCAGAGGTTATGTAGTTGAAGGTTATCAGTAATTTATTTCCAACTTGGTAATGTGGCATGCTGAGTAATGCTGATCATTTGTTGATCAAAGCGTGGCTTTTATGAAAAGCGTCGCTTTGTGGACGAGACTTCGTCGGACCTCACACCCCGGAAATGGTCAAAATAGGAAGAATGCAGCAAGGTTATTTGAGGATAGCGCCCCATAGGGTATGTACATTTCCTTCTGGATAGAGGTGGTATTATGGTATGGAGCCCAGATACATAACCTATGTGGTTGCTGCAAATTTATTTCTTTGCGGTTGTTGGTGAATCCGGGATAAAGGTTGGTTACGACTGGGGGACGGCATACTCATGTTAGTAGTTACCTAGCTAGAGGTAACCGGCCTTGTGTTGGCAGAGATCCGGTTAGATTCTCGGGGAGCCCTTTCAGAGGCGTACCCATGTGGCAATGGGAAGTTCCTTGGCTCGACCATTTGTTGGAAATCCAAAGAAATAATACGAGCCCTGTACGGTTTAAGTTGTAGAACCTGTCATTTAATATGGTAGCTATAGTAGGCATACTATAATGGTACCTATGCTGGCTAAGATTAATATTATACTTTCGAAATGCTTTCTACACTAATGCACTAATAATAATAATAATCAAATGATTCTGCATAGTAAGCATCTTTGACTATCATAAGAAGAAATCTCCCCCAACTCTGCATTTGCATTGTGTGTGTAGCGGGAGGCCTTATCGTAGTTACGTTTTCTAAAAAAACATTGCGGATCTGTTTTAAAATATTTCTTTGTTTGTTTTTAAAGGTAAACTGTATTAAGTTCTCACACCAGTCCCATGATTGACCTGGAGTTTATTGTTCCCTTTCTAAACTCTGGGTGCCCATCATTTTCCACACGGGCAGTCTAGAGTCAGGTATGAGGTCATTCTGGAATTCAGGAGTTGCTGTAGAGATCTGGAGGCAAGCTGGATGGCATGGTGTATCAACTAGTATATAGTATTTCTTTTCCGCTGTTTGTTGTTGTAAACTCTGATAATGTAATGTGATGTAATGTAATAACTGATACAGTTCTTTTGATTTAAAGATTATTCATTTATCTATTATATGTTGTTCCGCTGCGATTGTGAGATTCTGATATTGTTCTGTTGCTTCTTTTTTCTTACTTCTTCTATCTTTTCTTCTTCCTAAACCCTAAGGGTTCGGTTTTCCAACATTCGATTGTTCGGCAGTTGATACAGTGTATGTATTAATGTCGATTTTCGAAAGTCGAAAATTTCGGTCGTTACAGTTGGTATCAGAGCATTAGGTTAAGCGACAACCTTGGCTCTGTTGGGTGTTACTCATTAGAGATAGAGTCAGTAGCACCCTAGAATGAGTTTGAGTGTAATAATAGATACAAGCGCATATTTGTTAGTGAATATGAAATTGTTTTGTATTGTGTTGACTTATCGGTTGATTGTTTATAGATTCTGGTCGGTGCAGTCTAGCTAACTGTATCGACAGGGGTTTCTAAACTCTTAAACGAGATAAACCGACATAGTATCATTTTAAATTAGGTAAATGAAATAATTTTACCTCGATTATATTTTACATATAAAGTAAATAACTTTTCAGAAATTATTAAAGTGTATATAAATTGATTGTTTGGTTGTTGAAAATGTAAGAATATATATAAGTTAATTAAAAGAATAATTGTATAAGTAAATGAATTATTAAGTATGGAATTATAATTAATGTGATTTACAATTGTGAAATAATCTTATATATAAGAAGTGAAACTATATGAATATATTTATAAATTTGAGTTGGCATAATAAAACATATGGTGTGAAATTTAACTAAAGGAAGTTAAATAAATTAAATCAGATTTGAACTAGATGGTTAAATTAATGGAATATAGCTTAAGTAATGTTGAATGAAGTTGATTTTGGTAAATTAGTAAAGTGAATTAAATGGATATGAACTTGAGTTATATAAATGAAATTCAACTTTAAATGGTAAAATGAATTAACAATTGAGTTAATGAATGAATTGAATGTAAATCAATCGAATGTAAAAGAATTGATATAGAATAATGAATGTAAGTGTTAATTCATTAGAAGCTAATGAAGTTGAAAAAAATTGAATTTAATGATTTGGTTATGCTGGTTATGATTTGGTTGTTATATAATTGTTAGTTGATTGTATATAATTCATTAAGTGTTAATGAAATTGAATTGATAAATGGAAAGCTATGTAATTGAATTTGAATTGAAAGTGAACTAATGTGAATTGGTTGTAAGCAATTAAAATTTGTATAGAAACCTTATAAATTGCTTATGGGAATTATTTTGATTGCATCACTTATGAAAACTCTGTATTTTCTATTGAAAATAAGTGAAATGAAAATGAATTTCCTATATATGTCACTTACATGTTTAAATTGAGTAAGTACAGGCACCGGGGCAGTAGTTGGCTGGATTTGGTCACGCTAAAATGCTAATAAATAACTGCTTTGCTTAAAAATGCTAAAAGGGTACGCCTACGCAATAAAAATAGGAAACATGAACTGTTTTTCTGTTTTCCGACCGTGTGGGTCGATGTATATATATTAATATCTATTGTGATGTTGCAAAAGCTCCTCCGTACAAAGGAGACTCTGCCAAAAAATTCCGTAAATTTTGGGAGTTAGAAAATTTTTGAAAATTTTTTTGGAAAATTTTTGTTAACGAAAAGTCAATTTCTAAATTGAAATGAAAATGTAGGAATTGAACTAGAAAAGTGTAACCATTGAATTTTGGAAAAGTTAAGGAATTAAAATGAATTTGAAATCAAGTTGGAACGGTTTGTTTTTGAAAAAAAAAGTTAATGGATTCTGTAACGTTTTCTTACTTGGCGATTTCGAGGATGAAATTCTTTTAAGGGGGGAAGTTTGTAACGACCCAGAATTTCTGTCATTTGAAATTCATATGTTTAATTGATTTTTAATATTAAAAGTAAAATTTGTAAGTCGAATAAATTTTATTTCGAATATCTAGATTTAATTGGATAATTAAATCGATAATTTAATATTTGAAATTACATAAATAATTGGAAATTGGGTTTAATGCGATTAAAATTGATTTGTAAAGTTGTATTGAATCATATTGGATTTAGAATGATGTTATAAAACTTTTAAGGTTGAATTAAAAGTTAATTTGTGGAAATTGAATATTTTAATATTAATTGACAAGCAAAATAGCCATTTTTCAACCAGTCTCGGATTAGACGAAACCAATTTCATCGGATCCTTAATGTTAAATTATTATAAGATTTCAAATTTCGTGTCAATCGGATTTACGGTTTGTCCGGGGCAAGCTAAAACACGTAGAAATCGGTTTAAGTGAATTTTAAATTTAAATAGTCGATTTGAAAACCTATCTTTCAAATATGATCGAATTGGCTCCCGATACATATTCTATTGCGTTCGGAATAGGGGTAAAACATTATAAACGCCAGGCGGCACGCTTCGTTTGGAGTTCGGAAAAATTCGGGATGAATAGTGTCACGTAAATTTTCTATAAAAGGACTTATATTCATCCATTTTTCACAAAACCCTAATCTTCAAGCTTCAGCCGCCACCCTATATTCTAATGGTCGAAAATTATTCTCCTTCTTCCTCACTTTTCTTCAAATCCACCAATTAACTCAAGAAACTTCCAACTGCAACTTTGAAGATCACAACGAGAGCTTCGATTCTATACGGTGATGATCGTTTAAGGTCGAGTAAATCAACGACAAAATGCCCGAGAATGCCTAACGTTTGCACGCGCTTTTATACGCAAGCGGGTGGCCGAGCTTGGCGGGTTGCTGGCCAGTGGAGGAGCACGAGACGAGCATTTGAATGGTGGTGTTCGATCAACGTGAAGTCGATCGTATATGGCTCGATAAATTGATGAAAAGTGGCGGCTATGGGTTGTTAGGGTGCACGGTTTCACGAAGGGGAGAAGAAAGGAAGTGCGGCCGAGATCTGGAAGGTTTGAAATGGATGGCTGTGATGATTTCTAGGTTAAGAAAATGAAAAATATAAAAATATTAAATTAATTTATATAAATTCATTCAATCTTTAAAAAGCTGTAATTTGTTCATACGAGGTCGAAAAATGACGAAACGAATTGCGTTGGATTCATATTGTCGAATACTACACGATGGAGCTGGATTGGAGTTGATTGGAGCTAGTGAGAATTTTGGGTAAAATTAAACGCACATTTAATTTTATTCAGAATAAAACGCTGAAACCGCTATTGGAAGCAAGGTGAGAACTTCTCACTCAATCGAATTGTGTTTCGATTTAAAATTTTAAATAGTTAGATTTAAAATTGCTTGATTGTCATATTGAATGATAAATTGCTATCTGTTGTATTGAAATAGACCCTATACGCCGCATATTAAGCGGAGGTTATTATATTAAACACGTATACCGTGATATTCCACCTTGAAGTGGAATTGATATTATATATGTACTTGGAGTTGATTTCCCGCATTATATAGCGGATGAGACCCTATTGCGCCGCATAATAGCGGATAATATTTTATATAAACCCATGTACCGCGATATTCCGTCTTAAAATGGGTTTGGTATTGTGCTAACATCTGTGGATGCAGGGAAACAGGTTGGAGGGATCCAACTGGATTCCTTAACAGTATTGATTTATTTAGAGATATTTGCGATATATTCTGTTATCATATTGATATATGATGTTTAGATGCCGTGGTTGATGTATTGGTGCTGTTGCAGCATTGGGCCTATTTTTGGAGTTCTAAAAATGTTAAAGTAACGATTTCGAATTTAAAAGAATTTTCAAGTGATTTTTGAAAGTATACATTTTATTGAATTTTGGAATTGATTCGTTTTAAATAAATAAACGTTATAATTTTTATGTTGTAAAAATTATGATTTTTGTGAAATATAACTGAAATGTGATTTTTGAAATAAGTAGTCGATTAATTTGTAAAATAATTTGGATTTTTGAATTATTATAAACGGTTTATATAAAAGATTTATAAAACTAATATTTATAAATTAAAATATTGGAATTATAAAATGAGTTTTTATAAGTGTTAAAATGAAGTATAAATGGTTTCATTAGTGAATGAAATTTATAGATTTATAAATTGTGAAGTTATAAAATGAATAGATTTTGTAAAATAAAAGATTTATAAGAAATTAACTTATAAAATGGATTTTGGCATTTAAATGAGATATAAATAGAATTTGTTAATTAAGGGATTTTATAAGTTGAAGTTTTATAAAATATGTATGTATGTATATGTATATATATATATATATATAAATGTGAATTTATAAACGTTGTTTTATAAATCCAAAACCAATTGAATTTGATAAGTAAATATGAAAGCTTATTAAAGGAGATATATCCACGATTTTGGATAGTGGATAATCCTGTAAATTAAATATGTAGAAGTGTTGAATTTGGTAAACGATTTATATTCACGATTTTGGACAGTTAATAATATATTAAAGAAATGTTTTAGGAAGTGATTTTTAAATAGAATTAAAACGATTTGAAGTTGTTTAAAATTGTGTTAAGGATCGAAACCATAGATTTCAACATTCATTGTTGAAATAGTCGTTTTCAAGAAATAAGGAAAAGATGGACTATAACACTGTTGTTATAGTAAATAATTTTCGAAAGGAAATGTTTTTGTATAGTATTAGGATTTATATATCTATCATATTTTCGAATCCCTATGCTATTGATTTTGGGTTGTCGTAACGATGTTTTACGCAACATTCGTTTTGACCCAAATAAATGTGTTTAAAGAGAACGTTTTCCTTAAAAGAATAAAATATATACTTAGTCGTGTTTTAAGTATATTGAATATTTTCTAAGTATTGAAAATAAATAGATTTGTGAATTACTTATTGTTAAATAAGTATTTGGAAATGCTTTCCAATGTAGAAATTGAAATGGTTTAGAGAATATATATTTTTAAAGATAAATTGAAATGAATATTTGGCAAGTTATTTAATTTATGGAAGATTAATAAAAGGGCCTAGCGATTGTTATGGTGCTGAATATTTGTTGGTTTGCTTTGATAGTTAAATTACCGACTATCAATATTTACCTTTAAATGGGTATTTGTTGTGATTTGCTTTAATTTGAATGCTACACTTATTTTAAAAATAAGCGCTCGTTATTCGGTTTAGCCAGGAGAGGACCTTTGGGTCATAAATCCCATTCTGAATAGTGATACGTCGTAATGGATAGCATTTGAAGACCGGTGTTGAAGACCGGATATTTTCGAAAACGGAAGGATTACCGTCGAATGTCTCTTCATCGGCTGATCCCCGATATAGAGATTTTATCACCCTTTGTGATGGGAATTCCGGACGTGATTAGTGAATATCCGGATTTGCAAAGGCTTCTTTGGAGGTGATTTCGGTTCTGTTCGTACCCGGAACAGACTTGTATGAATTGTATGTCTGACATTACGTTTTGAGATATAAAGCAGATTTTTTTCAAATACATTTCTGTTGATGGCAGAGAATTTATTCTCTTAGCTTAACAGCCTTCTCTGAGACGTACGAACTCAGAGGTCATGTAGTTGAAGGTTATCAGTAATATATTCCCAACTTGGTAATGCGGCATGCTGAGTGCTGCTTATCATTTATTGATCAAAGCTTGGCTTTTATGAAAAACGTAGCTTTGTGGACGAGACTTCGTCGGACCTCACACCCCGGAAATGGTCAAAACAAGAAGATTGCAGCAAGGTTACTTGGGGATAACGCCCCCATCGGGTATGTACATTTCCTTCTGGATAGAGGTGGTATTATGGTATGGAGCCCAGATACTTAACCTATGTGGTTGCTGCAAATTTATTTCTTTGTGGTTGTTAATGAATCCCGGGATAAAGTTTGGTTACGACCAGGGGACGACATACTCGTGTTAGTAGTTACCTAGCTAGAGGTAACCCGCCTTGTGTTGGCAGAGATCCGGTTAGGTTCTCGGGGCGTCCTTCTAGAGGCGTACCCATGTGGAAATGGGAAGTTCCTTGGCCTGACCATTTATTGGAAATCCAAAGAAACAATACGATCTCTGTACGGTTTTAGTTGTACAACTTGCCATTTAATATGGTAGCTATAGTAGGCATACTATAATGGTACCTATGCTGGCTAAGATTAATATCATACTTTCGAAATGCTTTCTGCACTATGCATTAATAATAATAATAATCATATGATTCTGCGTAGTAAGCATCTTTGACTATCATAAGAGAAATCTCCTCTAATTCTGCGTTTGCATTGTGTGTGTGGTGGGAGGCCTTATGGTAGTTACATTTTCTAAAAAAACATTGCGGATCTATTTTGAAATATTTCTTTGTTTGTTTTTAAAGATAAACTGTATTAAGTTCTCACACTAGTCTCATGGCTGACCTAGAGTTTATTGTTCCCATCCTAAACTCTGGGTGCCCATCATTTTCCACACGGGCAGTCTAGAGTCAGATTATCAGGTCATTCTGGAATTCAGGAGTCGCTGTAGAGATCTGGAGGCAAGCTGGATGGCATGGCGTATCAACTAGTATATAGTATTTATTTTCCACTGTTTGTTGTTGTAAACTCTGATATTGTAATGTAATGTCATGTAAGGTAATAACTGATACAGTTCTTTTGATTTAAAGATTATTCATTTATCTATTATATATTGTTCCGCTGCGATTGTGAGATTCTGATATTGTTCTGTTGCTTGTTCTTTCTTACTTCTTCTATCTTTTTCTTCTTCCTAAACCCTAAGGGTTCGGTTTTTCGGCATTCGATTTTCGGCAGTTGATAAAGTGGACGTATTAACGACGATTTTCGAAAGTCGAAAATTTTGGTTGTTACAAGTTCTGACTCGAGTATTTTGTCTTTTCAATTTGCTTGGGTCAGCCTGAGCATTTCAGGATTCGAAGACTTTATTTCTAAAGGACGAAGACGAAGATTGTATTACCATTATTTATTATATTATTCCGCTGGATCACATTGTTTCGCTGCATTGTTATTTATTATCCTTTGGTATGTGTAACTGATTCTGTGTTGTATAAGTATAATCAAATGTTTTGTCGAACAGCTTCATGAACTGTTATTTGATTATTATATTTTGTCGTTCCGTTGCAAGATTCTGTTTTCTTTTTCTTCTTTCCCTGCTTTTCTTATTCACCAATAACAATCCGCACTTCTGCATGATTTATGTCTGACGTGTGCGGTTTATCGTCGATTTAAAGCGTATAAAAAGGCAGGATGTTACATCTGGTATCAGAGCTCTGGTTTAGCGATAAACCTTAGCTTTGTGGGGTCTGACTCTTTATTAATAGTGTAGTAGTACCCTATGATGAGTCGCTGAGCGTATATATATGAGAGCGTATTTGTTAGTGTTATAAAAAGGTTTTTATATTGTGTTAGTTTGTTCCGCTTCGTATTAATAAATTCTGGTTGGTGCATAAGATGCTATGACATCAAGAGGGATTTCTAAACACTTAATAGGATAGACCGACACAATATTTGTTTTGAAATATAGGTGAATGAAACAATTTTTCCTCTTACATTATCCATATATATAAAATATTTTTTTTATAAATGATATATTTTGTTGTAATATATTGGTTGTTAGGTAGTGAAATTTATAAATATTGATCGGAAATAAAATTTACAAATAAAAATA
The DNA here is from genome assembly GCA_030765085.1 of Allium cepa. NCBI lineage: Eukaryota > Viridiplantae > Streptophyta > Magnoliopsida > Asparagales > Amaryllidaceae > Allium > Allium cepa. Next base: position 546,518,153 of record CM060932.1, read on the forward strand.
AAGTAAAATTGGAAATTTAGAACTTAAGTTCTCGGATTTTTAAATTTCTTTCAAAGGATTTTGGAATATAATAATATTATTAGAAGTATTTTCTGATATAAATATTTCAATATAAGTTGAAAGAATTACCTTAAAGAAATTTTGAAAATAAATAAGTTCTGTACTCCCCTCTCTGTCGTTGGAAAATAATTTGGGTGATGAGTCTACGCATCATCGACATTTATTTTCGAGTTTCTAAGTGGGAAGGCCACTGTAGTAGTTTTATTGCAGATTTATTTTGATAAATAAATATAAATTTCAAATTGTTTTAAATATAATCGGATATATAAATTGTAAGTGTATACATTCATCTATTTTTTAAAATGATTTGGAAGTAAACCCGGTATTTAGTTTAAATTTCCTTTGATCAATAGTTTTAATTATTGTTGTGAAATGGAATGTAACTAATTAATAATTGAAACCTCTAGATGAAATTACAAGCATGGAACATTAAATTAATTTAAAGAAATGAGATAAACTTGTATAAATTTCAATTACATCCTTAAAAGCATATATATAACTTACCAAATATTAAAAGTTCTAATTCTTGTAATAAATGTAATAAGATATTATACTAGTAAACTTGAAGAAATGAAAATATTCAATGAAATTCCTTTAATAAATAAGAACTTGATGTCATAGTTGTTATAAGCTTAAGTATAATTGAAAGGCTACTAACTTAATGTAATGGAAATGTAAGTATTATAAATAAACGAATAAATGAAATTAAGTAGTAAATGAATGAATGGAAATTGAAAATTTGCAAGAAATAAATGTAAATAAAAAGGATAAATCATTACATTATGGAATGAAATTAATAAGAATGAACTCGATCTATTTTTTGAGATTGTTGTTCGTATGGTTTATAGTTGTTTGGGCAAGGATACTTTTAAATTGTTGGGATGTATGAATAATCTATTTATTTCATCTAAGACTGTTGAGTAAATGGTGCACTTAGTAGTTTATTCCAATTCTGTACAATTTAAAGTTTAAACCCGAACAACTATTTGTTTTATTTGCTATCGATATACGAATGGTTGATTTTACTGATTTCATATGACGGTTGTATGTTGTGATTGCAAGTGATTATTAATGATTTGTTGTTAATGGTTGAAACAACTCTAAATATTTCATTTTATATAATTATTAACTCTTTTTGGATTATATAAGTGAAATACAAGTTATGGAAGCAATTGCTACTGCTTTTGGTTTCATAACTAAGCATTAATTGCCCGACAAATAGGTACGTTCTCGCATTACGGTTTTATAGCGTTATTATATTGTTTTCCCGTGTTGGGATATATTATTTTGGAAAATATATGTTATATATTGTTATATTTGATATTATATTTTCTCCCGAGCCTCTCCATACAAAGGAGACTCTGCCGAAATTTTTCATGAATTTTGGACTTTGAAAATTTTATGAAACATTATCCAAAAAATTTGTTACTTGAATATAAAAGGAATTTAATGGTTATAAATTGATATATCATATTTAAATTATTAAATTTTATAAATTTATTTGTTTATAAAATTGATGTTTTTGAATAAGATGTAATGACTACTTAATTCTTTCTTTTCCCTTCTTTTTCCTTTTCGGGTATAAAAAGTTTTGAGTGGGGGAGAGTGTAACAACCCGTAAATTTTCGATCATTTAATTTGTTGATTTAATGAAATTTTTATCTAAAATTGTAAGAAATAAAAAGTTGTAAGGTAATTAAATATTATATAAATGCAAATTAAGATACTATTTGCAAACAATGTTAATTTTATTCATAATATGACAATGGGTTGAATAAAAGTAATGGACATCAAGATTTATTGATTTATTGGAATTTAAAACTTAATAAATGGACAAATTGCAATTAAATGAAATTTAATATTTAATTATTTTGTAAATACAAATTTAGATGAAATCTGAGAATATTAATGCAATGGATCATGAACTAATTGTAAATTTCATCCGTTTGATAATTTATTGAATACAGAATTTAAAATCAAATAAATGACTTACTGGAATTTCAACTGATAATTAACAAATTTATAAAAATTGAAATTTAATTATGTAATGGGTAAATCAATTAACCTTTAATTGATATCTGAGTTGTTTAAATTATTGTAATTGATTAAGAAATCAGAAATGATGAAATTTGTCCATTATCGGATTGAAATTGAAAATTTAACTTAATTAATTAATTATTAATTTATTTAATTAGTGTAAAAATAGCCATTTTGGCCACTGACTCGGATTTCGACGAAACTAGTTTCATAGGATCTATAACGGTGAATTATTGTAGGAGTCAAGTTTCGTAGCGATCGGACTTGTCGTTTGATTGTATGGGCTCAAAACGCCTAGAAATCAATGAAATTGAAATCAATTTGAAATAACTTGATTTTAGCGTAACTTCTTCATGCGATGGAATTTTTATTTGAAACCTGTTTCATCGATTTTAAAATATTCAAAAACATCTATCTTTATATATGGGTTGACCCAATTTCATTCCAGAGTCAGAACGGGCTTTTTGGGCCATTTATCGTTCAACAGTCCAAACCAATCGTATCCTTTCCTCTATTTCTCAGCTCTACCTCTATATATCCTGTTATAAACCCTAGAAGCCTTTTTATTTCTGATTTCTGTACGTATAGAAATTTTTGTTGCTTCTCTTTCTCAATGGCAGACAAACCCTAATCTTTCCAATCCAATTTCAATTCAAAATACAACTTCAGAAATCAAACTCCACAAATATATCGAATTATATATGGAATTGAAGCTCTCGACGAGCGCAAGTCAGATATATGATTTTTTTTTTCAATTTGAGTTTCGAGATGGTTGGAAATCGAGGAAATATTCACGGTCGTTCATCGCGCGTCAATGAACGTCGGCTGATCGACGAATTGATTTATGGGTTTTGTAGAGTGGACGAAGGGGAGTTCATCGGCATAGTTTTGCGTCGAATCAAAGGTGGGATGCTCGGTAATTAGGGTTCGATTATTCTTGGCGGCCGCTGCTATTTTAGGCATCGATCGACGCGGCTGGGGGTTCGTGGATGGTGACGGAGGGTCACGCAGATCAAGGCGCGTCTCAGGCCTGGGTGCGGCAGCATCTGGCTCGCCGAGTTGGCACGATGAATGAGATGACGACATCGATGTTTTGCCTGGCAACGTGTTTATGGAGCGGGTAGGGTTTAGGTGAAGATGGCTGCGTGGCGTGGTTCGGTTGGCTCTTGAGTGGAGGTGTTTTTATTTATTTATTTTAAATCTATGATTCAAATCTTCTAACTTTAGTAACTTTCACATATGAGGTCCGATTTGGATGCAGTTTGATGCGCTGGGATCGTATTGAAAATTCCCAGATTTTGGTGCTGGTTTGGACGAAATCTAAGACCATTCAAATTTTGGGTTTAAATTGAATTTAAATTCAAAAGGTGAGTGTTTTATCCCACTCACAACTTCTAAAATTTCTTATGTTTGTTAAATTGATTTATGATGCAATTAGAAATTTATTTATGACTGTTTGGCATATTTTAAATCATCATCTCAATTAAATTGAATTTATTGAATTAAATTGTTATTTAATTTATTTTTCTTATAAACTGCCAGTTAAATAGTTATTTAATTTATTATTGAATATAAACTGCCAGTAAATACATGCTATTTATTATCTGTTCTATATTGATGTTATGGATTGAATTCAATGATGATCGTGATAAATGTTTGATGATTGAATTGGATGAATGGATGTTGTATTTTATATTTTTATAAACTGTAAGTTGTTATGGATTTTATTTCATTCGGCATTGCGGTTTGATATGATATATAACCGTATTTATATTTTAAATTTCGGATTGATATGATAAACATCTGTATCACTTGACCATAGGATAGGAAATTATATACAGACACCTTGGTCTATATATAAAATATTTTGAAATGATTTCTATGGTTTTGTAAAGAAATGTATGGTTTTATATAAATATTGATTTTTGATGTTATATAAATGTTATTTTATTCTAAATTTTAAGCTATGTATAAATTGTTTAATATAGAATAAGCTTAATAATAAGTTTCATTTTATTGAGAATAATATGGTTAAGTATCTGTTTAAATTATATTGGTTTATAATGACGTAAATAAAATTAAGGTTGGAAGATAAATATGAAATTGATTTGAATCAAATTATTTAAGAATTTTATTCGAATAAATTTGATTTGAAATTGAAATAAAATTGAGATTTTAAAGGGTATGATTTTTACAACTTGATTTTGGTTTAGAGTGATTTAAATGATTATCAAGTTGATATAAATGAGTATGTCTAGTTAAATAAATTGGAAGAATATCCAGTTATTTGAAGTTAAAAGTTTTAATGATATTGGATTTATTGAGTAAACATTTCAAATCTAAATAATAGTAATTGAATTTGATATATATGGAATTATCGAAGAATTAGTTTTGAAATAGTGGAAAATATATGGAAATTGAAATGGTTTATTTGGGGATTCAAATCTGAAATTGGAATTGATTTATGAAACTGAAAAGGCTATTTTGTTATATAAAGTAATTTAATATTAAAGCCATTTAAGTTGTGTAGTTATGTTTCAAAGTTTGGGTTTCAAAATATTATAATCTGGAAGTGTTATATTTCAAGTGGTTTGACTTCGAAGTGTTATAACATTGAAAGTGATATGATTTTAGAAAGGATATATTTGAAATAAAAATGATATTATATTGATTTGGGTTTTAATAAAAATGATATCATTTTGATTTTCTTTTTAAAATGAAAATGATATCGTATTTATATGGTTTTGAAATGGATATTTTGTTCTGATTTTGAAGTATAAATTATTCTGAAATGACCAGGTGTTATAAGAATGTTTGGTTGTTAAAGAGACCGGGATCGAAAGTTGTCATACTCTCTACCAACTCCGAAAACCACTTTAACAACTGTGTATGCGGTGGAGATTCTAGAATGAAGTAGGATGGTGGCGGCGTTTCCCGTGAGGTATATACGTGGACCCGACTCCCGTGAGTTGGCATAAGGTGGCTAAAATAGGAGCGATTGACGGGCTAAGAAGGTAGCACCTTTTACCGGACACACCCATTCGATACCATTCTATTACTTTGTGATTGATATGGACCCTTTGATTTTAGGGGTGTGGCTCGAGGTGGGCGGTAGTAGCTGCTACGCGTTACGACCAGTCCGGAAGCGTAATTGGTATATCTACCTTGGCATTGCCTAGTTGTGCCTTGTCACCTACCCTAGCGCGCCTTGTACGAGTTTGGTTTTCTCCCGTAGCCCATGGAGTATTTAGGGTAGTCTCCCGATCTGGAGATGCGCTGATACTGGATGGACTACTGGGACTATTACATGTTAAGGGGAATACTGGGTCACTCCTTAACTGTAACGACCTAGAATTTTTGGTCGTTAGATTTTGAACATTTAATTCATTTTAAATGTTGAATGTGAATTATAATTTGATTTCGAATAAGAAGATTTTGATCAAATTAATAAAATTAGTTAAATTTCAAATATGGCAGTTCAATTGGAATTGAATAATAATAATTTAATATTTGGAATTGGAATAATTTGTGGATTTGGATGTAAATAGATAAGAAAATGGTTTTCTAAAATTTATTTTAAGTCTATTTAGTTTTAAATAATGATGTCAGACTTTTGGATGGAATCAAAAGTCGATAAGTAAACATTTGGAATTTTATATTAATTTAATAGTGGAATTTCATATCATAATGCTGCAATTAATCAGATTTTGATTCGAAATGGGTCAAAATGATTTCTAATGTGATTATAAATTCTATATAATTAAGTTAGTAAAATTTTAAATGTGAAATTTTAGGTGATTTCGACGATTTTGGAAATCGCTCGAATTTATCGACGAGTTAAAATAGACTTCCGGGGCACAGTCTCGGAATTCGACGAAACTAGTTTCATTAGATCCGTAATAGTTAGTTATTATCGAATTTCAATTTTCATAGCAATCGGAGTTGTCATTTGACCCTGGCAGCTCAAAACACATAGAAACTACTTTAATCAATTTAATTAAGAATTGATCGTTTATTTACGTAACTCGCGCATATGATCGAATTAGCTTCTGAAACACGTTCCATTGTATTCGGAATGTGGGTAAAACTTTATAATTGCCTGTCGGTACGCGTTGTTTCGAGATCGTTTGAGAAAGTTGTTTAAAAGTGAATTTAATAATAAAATAATTGGGTTATACGTATATATATACGTTTAAGGGGCCGAAACCCTAATTTTATTCAGCGACCGACGCACTATACCATTCAATGGCCGAAACCCTTCGACTTTTATCTTAAATTTGCGATCAATCCATCACGTAATAGCGAATTCTTCCAACTGGAAGATCAAAGAGCTCGTCAAGAGCTTCAGATCCAACGGTCAAGATCGATGGAAGCGAAGTAGATTCGCCAGAATCTAGCCGTAAAGGCCGCGCGTACGTGCATAGTTTTCGAGACGTAAGGATAGCCGAGTTCGACGAAACTCTGGACGGAGGTGGAGGTGGCGTTGAGCTTCGTAGTGGTGGCCTCCGATCGAGGCGAACGACACCAGGGAGGGTCGTGATTTTCGATTTGGGAAGCGGTTTTGGGTTCATTCGAACCGATGTCGCGTGCGTGAACGAAGAAGATGTATCTTGAATGGCCTTGATTTTTGCTTTCCAGATCTGGCGGCCATGATCATGGTTTTTTAGATAAAAGAAATTTGTTTGGAAATTATATTCAAACTCTAAAAATATTCATATCTCGTGCGTTCGTTACCAAATTTCGACGAAACAAGAAGTGCCGGAATCGTAGTGACGCAATCTACGCTGCAGCGTAGATCTGGAGTTGGATTGAGCAAGTAGAAATTTTGGATTAAATTGAACGGTTCGATTAAATTTAAAATTTGAAACGCCGATGCAAGGTGAGTTAATCTCACTCACATCTGGAATTTCCAGTTAATTTTAAATAGTTAAAATTTAAATGAATGATTGATTGGTTGAATGTGAACATTATTATCAGTTTGGATATGATATTTTATCTATTGTGTTAACATCTGTGGATGCAGGAAAACAGGTTGGAGGGATCCAACTGGATTCCTCACAATGTAGTAATTATTTCCATAATTGATGATGTATTTCATTTACTGTGATAGATTAATTTGGAAATTGAATTCTGTTGTGCTATAATTGGATGAATACAATCTGGGAATTTAAAATATAAGTAAAATAAATTGGGTTTTAAAAAGGAAATAAAAGAAATTATTAAGTAAAGAATTTAAAGGAATTAAATTTGAAAATTGGTTTGGAGTCTGTTAAAGTGTTTTTGAAAAGGGATTTAAAAGGAAATGTGAAATGAAATTGTATAAATTGGGTATATAAATGAAATGGAATATTTATCAGTGGATAAATTTTGAAAGATAGATTTTCGGTGGGAATTCCTATAAGAAATGAAAATTGTTTAAAGGTAGTAGTGAAATTACTTTTAAAATAGATGGAGAATGTGTTTTCCTTGGAAATTAAGCATGATTCCGAAGAAAGCTTTCAAAATATAAATTTGCAGTTTAAAAATGTGTTTTAGAATATTTTAGAAAGAAATATTATTTTAATTGTTTAAAGTGTAAGTAAATATTTGTTTAAGTAATTATAGTATTCAATTAATTTAAAGGTGAAGTGGTATAAAGTTTCAAAAGGAAATTCTAATATAAATATTTGATTTATAACTTTATTTTAAAAGTTAAATTTGGCTTAAATTACTTAGAAAACCTCTATATATTTCCTTAAGTATTATTTCAAATTAAGTAATTTCTAGTAGCTTTATTTTAAACATATTAAGCATATATTTTGAAAGTGATACTCCAGGAAATAGAAATGTGTTTAAAAATAAAAAGAGGGTTTATTTTTAAAAGTGTTGGAGGAATTTATGGGATTTAAACGTAAATTTAAATTGAGGTAAATCATGTAGCATTTATAAAAGATTCTTTGGTTTATTCTGAAAATGGGAGTGTAGTTCCTTGAAAAGCCAAGTACGTTTTAAAGCAGATTTCTAAGTAAAAGTTAAAAGTTTTAAATTCAATTTTTAAAGAATGTTTTTAAGAAAATTCTTATTTAAGTTGTAAAGATTTCAGAAGTAAATATTTACTAAATTAGTTATAGTAGTAATTATTTTAAAGGGTTAATTGGTTTATGCTTTAAAAGAAGGTCATTAATATTTATGTTTTACAAACTAGTTTATTGTAAAGATGGTTTGGTTAAAGTTTTATTTAAAGAACTTTATTTTGAAGAAAAATAGTTTATATTTTATATAAAGCAGTTTTATTTGAAATATTTTTAGAAGTGCATATATTTTAAATAAAGTATTTAAGTAATTTAAATGTTTTAATGCATTTCAAAAATAAATAATTTAAATTATTTTAAATCTTAAGGATTGGTACTTGGATGTTATCAGAGGAAGTAAAGATTTGGGAATTTATTCCATGAGAAGAGTGGGGTTTGAAAACTGTTTCCAAAAGGGATGAAAATGGAAATATATCTTGCAAAGATATTTTTGAGGATAATAAATAATTTGGGAGATTATTTATTGTTTGATGAATGTTTGTGAATGTTAATTGATAGTTAAATCACCGACTATCAATATTCGACAATGCATTGATCATTTTGAAGAGACCGAGATCGGGTTTAAATTCTTGAAAACCATTTCGATCCGGTTTGTACGTTTTTGTGGCAAAAACATGTTCGGAGTCGAAGATGGACCAGTGAAGTGCAAGGGCTAGTCACTACTAATCCTGAGGATCATTCCAAAATGGATGTAGTAGGAGTAGTGTCTTCGGTTCCGTTCGAATCCTAGGTCGGAATTGTATGGATGAATGCTTTTGGAACATCGTCACGTGGACGATGGGCATTCTGTGAAATTTTCTAAAAATGTAACGCTTAGCCTCAAGCCTCATCAACCTGGAATGACTGAAAATTAGGGGTTATGCAGTAAGGCTATGTGGGTAGCACCCATTAGGGTGGGGTCATCCCTGTCTAAATGTCCCTTTTTATTCGGCTTAGTGGTGCGGTTGCTGATCCCAACCATGGGGTGATCTTACTCGGGATTATCCAGTAAGTGGTAGTCCCGGCCTTGTGTTGCAGGGGATCGGGAGAGGTCCTTGGTACGGTGATCTAGGCCACGTACTGTGACAGGTGGTACCCCAGTGCCTAGTCATTAGTTGGAAATCCATTCTCCCTACGAGCCTTTTACGGGTTTTGTTTGTATTACCCACTTTGTGGCTAGTTGCTGGAATTTAATAAATGTAACGATTTCTGCTATTTTAATAAGTATTTGTATATAGACACTATTATAATATTAGAGGATTTTATAAGAAATGTTTTAGCTATCGTAAGGTAAAAACCCGACATGTTTATTGTGGCGTGGTCTTACGAGATGCTTTTGTTTTCAAAGGATTTTGAAAACTTTAGTAATCAATTTGGGTGTATTTTATCAGCTGGTATTCCAGACTGACTTGGGTATTATTTCATTTTAATGCTCAGGTCAGACCGAGTATTATAGATTTCAGGATAGGATGCTATAAAGCTCAGGAGAGGAGCTGGAGACCGAGACGTATTATCCGTACTTGTTTTTATCCGCTGCTGTGATTGTTTGGAATTATCAGACTGGTAAATGTTGTTTGTTTGAGATATACTCTGATGATACATTGTATAAAACAGATATAGTTTTCATTTTGTGTAAAGATATGTTATTGACTATTATATTTTGTTCTGCTACGGTTGTGAGATTCTGTACTTGTTTAGTTCAATGTGAGGATTACGATTTTCGACTCACGAAAGTCGACATTAATACATCCACTGTATCAACTGCTGAACAATCGAATGCCGGAAAACCGTACCCTTAGGGTTTAAGAAGAAGAGGTAGAAGAAGAAAGAAAGAAAGAAGAAGCAACAGAAACAATATCAGAATCTCACAATCGCAGCGGAACAACATATAATAAATAAATGAATAATCCTTAAATCAAAAGAACTGTATCAATTTATTACATTACATCACATTACATTACATTATAAGAGTTTACAACAACAAAACAGCGAAAAACAAATACCATATACTAGTTGATACGCCACGCCATCCACCTCGCCTCTTGAGCTCCACAGCACCTCCTGAATTCCAGAATGACCTGATAACCTGACTCTAGACTGCCCGTGTGGAAATTGGTGGGCATCCAAAGTTTAGAAAGGAAACAATAAACTCCAAGTCAGTCATGAGACCGGTGTGAGAACTTAAAACAGTTATCTTTAAAAACAAACAAAGAAATATTTTAAAATAGATCCGCAATGCTTTTAGAAAATGTAACTACCATAAGGCCTCCCACACACACATACACAATGCAAACGCAGAATCGGAGGAGATTTCTTCTTATGATAGTTAAACATGCTTGATACGAAAATTTCTTTGATATTATTACTATAAGTGCAAAGTGTAGGAAAACATTTCGAAAGTATAATATAAATCTTAGCCAATATACGACCATTATCGTATGCCTACTATCCCAATAGCAGGTTATCGCCACATTCCATGGCAGGTCATACAACTAAAAATGTATAGGGCTCATATTGTTTCTTTGGATTCTCCAACAAATGGTCAGGTCAAGGAACTTCCCGTTGCCATATAGGTACTAATGTGCATGTAAATGTGCATATTTTTACCACCATATTTATTCTTTTTAAATTAAATAAATGATCATATTGGGTATTTTAACTTGTTTAAATCAAAATTCATATTATTTGAAATTATCACATATTCATCTTCATCTAGGGGCAAAATGGTCATTTTTGTGCATATATTAATTTGAAAACATTTAATTGGAAATTTTTGTATTATTTTGTAGGAAATTACACTCAATTAAAAGTGGGTTTATGAAGGAATATACATGCACAAAATGAATACAAAGGAATGAAAATGGAAATAATTCAAAGTGAAGAACATGGAGGACCCCACCTACCCACTACCTAATGTACAAATTAAAGGCTAATGCACATGCTAAAAGACATTTAAAGCTTAAGTGGGGGATTATTAAAGTTAATGGTTACTTGGCCTCCACACTTCCTAAGGGGCATTTTGGGCATTCCCCAAAAATATGAATTAGGGTTTCATACATGTATAAATACTCATATGTTTCATGTAGCCTCCTTCTTAGGAACTCTCTTCTTTTAGTCTCTCTTAGGCCTCCTTCTCTTTAGTTTAGATCAAAAATAAAATGAAAGCTCCTCTTTCTCTTTTCATGGCTACTTAGCCATTTTTATTTTATGTAATCTTTTTTTATGCAATTTAATACATGTTCTTTCCTTTTCATGTTCATTTACTTTCATGTTGTAGTGTAGATCTCTTCTCTTTTATGCAGGTAGAATAATTTTTCCTTTCATTTTGCTCTCTTTTTCCTCTTCTTTTTATTCAATGTTGCTTGCTACATTTGTTAATATGATGAAAAATATGAGAGGCTAAACCCCTTCAATTTAAAGGGTAATGAAGCTCTCTAATTATGTAGCTCCAACTATTTGTTAATTCATGCTCTCTTTTTGTGCTTAATGATGATCAATGAAGTGTTTTATTTGTTGTTTTTGTGTTGAATTTGATAGCCTATATTGTTGACACCAAATAGGCTATGCTTAAATAATCACTAACACAAATGCCTCTTCATGAATATATGATTATGGCATAAGAAAGTGATTTGAAATTAAAATTTGATGGTCTATGTTTCTAATCAATAGTTAATAGGCCATACTTAAAATAGATTTCATTCTCATTTTCTTTGTCAAGTTTCATGAAAGTTAGTAAGTGTTTTAAGGGGTGTGTTATAGTTTGATGGCTTATGTTGGCTAATCAATAGCTCAAATATGTCATACTTATGATAAACACATCAATTAAAACACTAATGACCATAAAAGAGAGATCATGATTTCATGTATTGAACTACATGATCTAGAGAGTGGATTTATTCTCTAAATTGACATTTAACTCTCATATTTGCATTTCTTTTCTTTTTGTTAGTTAGTTCATTTTCTCATTTTCTAGCTTAAATACACTCTCGACTTTGGTATAATTTGATTGAGTAGGAAATTTAAATCATCAATTCCCTGCGGATCGACCTGTATTCGTCACGTGCTACATTCGTACACGTGCATTTGCGGTTATTTTTAAATTTAAATTCGTTCGACTGTTTTCTAAACCGATAGAATTTCCGTCGACGAACAAGTTTTTGGCGCCGTTGCCGGGGAGTTGTTTTGGTTTTAATTTTCTATTCTTCGGATTATATATCATTTGATTTTATTTTGTGTGTAAAAAAAACAATTGTTTGTTTGTGCGAATTTTTTTTCCTATTTTTCTTGTTTTCTTTTCCATTTTTACATAAAAAAAATTACACAACATCAATTGAAAAAAAAAATTACATTGCCATTGCTTTTCACATTTTTACATTTACAATTTTCTTTTCTTTCTTTTATTTACATTACAAAAAAAAAGGATTTCTGTGCATATAACAGTGCACTGTGCACCTTACTGCACATGCCACTCTCTGTTTACAACAGTTACAAAATTTTCACTTATTTACAAACTGTCTTCAAACTTCTTCTGCCTTCTCTAACCAAACTATCTGCTCCCCTTGACCACTCCATCCCCCAATCAAACAGAATCACCTGATCGAACTTCCCACTGCACCATTATATACTTCTGCAACCCGACTACAACAAACCACAACCAGTCACCAACCCTGTGCACAACCATCACAGTACTTAACAAACATAGATTCCATTCACTGCCACTCGAAACTGAACCATATCCCATTCAACTTGTCCTACTGCCATCAAACCATCATCTTACAACACCTCCCTGACCACATTGCTGCCACCAGGCACAACAACTTCATTTGCCACTTCATTATCTAGTAGCACTTCAATATAGAGAACCACAATCCGCCCTTCATCACAAACAAGCAACTAAAAGCAACACCATCTCCGTCCTTTCCCAATTTTACAACATCCACTACAGCCACATTTCCTCTTCACTCCACACTACAGCCCCATACCCACTACTTGCCTTGCACCATTAGCACCACACTGTCGAACATCAACATCACTCCACTCCACAACCTGCTACGACAACAGCACGGTAACTTCCTCCACTCTGTGCACTACGCACTGTCAAACCATATCTACCTATCAAACCATATCTACTTGCCCCTCTTTCTTGCCACCACAAACCATACTACACAATACCCTACCATCTTCCTTGCACTGTTCTGACATACCCACCCCAATCCTCCTCACCGTCTGTTAATGCATCAACTCCCCAGCCTCCACATCACAGTTATCACCAGTGCCATACAAAAAAGTCCCAGTCACCTGCACCACTACATCAAAACATAACCAACATTTGCTGCACATCATTTCGACAAACCCCACACTCTCAAACACTTACTGCAAACAAGTTTTTGTACCACGCCCTTGCTTCAAATCCAAATCGCCTGACATTCTCTGCCTACCACCAACTTCTCATATCAGCTGACTATTTCATTGCTCCTCTACATACAAAAAACCATTTCAAACTCAAGATTACTGCAGTGTTCACTCCAACAGACAATTCGCATCACCAACGCGACTTCCACTACATCACCCAGAAGCCCGCAATCTTCAAAAGTGCAGCTCACACTTCCACTGCCAATCAACGAATCGCCTCCTCCAATATCCAATTCGTGACCACTTCGGAACCTACATCCTCTCCATACCACAGCAGCGTCGTCGCAACCCCTAAACCCAAATTTGCCACCGCAACTTAACACCACCAATCACTTCAAACCACAATTGCGACCCAAAGATACTCCTCTTCCTACATCCGCAACCACCAAACTTCAACCGTGACTTCATCGCATACCTACAGCCTCTACAACTACAAATCGCCGACAACCTCAACCTTGAAATCATCGAATCTGCCTCCTGCAAAAACATCACCAGCCGTGACACCAGAACACTCGCATGAAATCGAAATCCAACCACACATCGCATTTTTTTATAATCTAAACATGGATTTTAATTTCTGGTATTGTGTTGATTTGTGAACTTCGTTTGAGGATTGAGAATATAGGAAGTGGAATTTACATGTGAAAGGGTGAGTGGGATAGATAGTAAGGTAAACAGGGTATTGGGCTTTGGGCCGATCAATTTTTTTTAACATCAAGGTTCATTTTTTTTTTAAGTTTTTCTTTCGGAAAAAAAGGAAAAAAAAAGAAAAGAAAAACAAACAAAATAAGCAAATTTCCACTTGGGTTGGTTTCATTTGTTTTGTGTTAGTTTCAATTCTATTTTATTTTCATTTGCTTTAGTTTTTTTTCTTTCTCTCTTTAATATATATTTTAAAAAAAAACTGTATATACATCTTGTTTCCATTTTCAGGTTGTCAAAGTAGGTTGGAATAGTTACTTGCTCTGCTTGGCTTGCCAAAAAAGAAAATAGTCTGCTTGCTTGCGATATTTATTGTTTTTATTTTTGTTGTTTGCTTGCATAAAAAAACCCATTCGTAGTTTCATCGATAGATTCACGTTTAATTTCTGCTTTGCATTTCGTTGTAGATTTTGGTTAATAATAACGGTTAGAAATCAATTACACTTAATTGTATATTGACAATTTGTCTTCTTTGAACAATTTAATTTCTTGGTGTCTAGGCTACGGCAGAGTAATAACCATTTATAAATATTACAGTGATTCGTAAATATTATAGTGGTTGTTCCTCTGAAGGTACTTAAACCTTCGGCTGCATTGCTACGGTGATTCGTGGTGCACCGATAAATCCTGTCCGTTACCTGGCTGAGAACTATCTTGTTGATTTAAGACAATTTGTGATTATACAATTTTGGGTTAACTTAGGATAAATCATTTGTAATTAACTCTTGCATTCATTTAGTTGCATTAGTTCATGCATATTTTTAAAAAAAATCAAAAATCAAAAAATCAAAAATCCAAAACTAAAAAAATTGTAAATATTCCTTTTATTTTTCTTTGAAAATTTTCCTTTTCCTTTGAAAAACAAAATCCAAAAAAAAATATAATTTTTTTAAAAAAAAAAGCCAATTTTTTTTTGAAAATCCAAAAATCAATTTTCCAATTTGAAAAATAAATTCTATTTGTAAATATTTTTCTTTATTAAAAAAAAAGCCAAAAACATTCTTGAGAATGTCTGAATTTCCATATTCACTTGAATTTTACAATAGTTGTGAAAATCAATATAATTCATATGATTTCAGTCCAAATTCGTATGGATATTTTAACAACTACTATTGTGTAAATAATACAAATTCCGAACAACAAAATTTTCAAAACAATGACCAACCTTCGACTCTTGAAAATAGCATTGAAATGATTTCATCTTTACTCGAACTTTCTACACGACAAAATCAAGAGATAAATGATTTATGTAATTCTTATTTGTGTAATAACTCGAGTCAAGGATTTCAAAATTTGAATTCAATTCAAAATTCAAACGATTACGATTATAACCCATGCCAATTTAATTTCGAACTCCAAAATGAATTTCAAACTCAATATGAAAATGGGAACTTCTTTTCAAACGAATTTGGCAATGGGAATAATCTTAACCATGTTACGAGTGAAATTTTTTGTTCTCAACAAATCCAAATCGAAAATTCTCAATTTAATAAATGCAAATTGGATTTTGTTGAACAAATGAATGAAATTTACATAATCACACGAATTCGTTGTTTGAAACATATATGAAACAACATGAAAAACAAAATCAAATTCCAACGTGTAACGAGTCAAACGATAATCCATCTTTTACCACAATCGACGATTTTCAAATAACAACTTTTGAAACTGAAAATGATGGTCTTAATGAAGTTTTTGAAAACATGGTAATTGAGTTGGATTTCAATTCTTTTGAGGGTGCGAAACTCGATTTAAACTTCGATCTTCCTTTTTCTGAAAATTTGAATACAACAACTTTGAATGTTAAACTCGATTCACACGATGAAGTTGTTGATAATCCAACAAAGGAAGTCGAATTTAACGAACATGAGTTTTATGGACTTTTTGAAAACGAGTCGTTGAATTCTAAAGGGTAAAATTTCGATCACCATTTTGATTTTGAAATCGATAATTTTGAAGAAGTTTTCAATGATAAGTTTGAACTTCAATTTGGTGAAAATAAACTTGAATTTCAATCAACTGTTTTATCAACCCTAAAAATCATCGAAAACAAAACAACTCATTCAATTTTCAATAAAACGACATTCATTTTTCCAAATCAACATTCAACTTCGAAATCTTTTACAGTTTGGTTTTTCGTGCTTAAGCTGTGTCTCACACATTTGACGAGACAAATGAATCGGTCTTTAGAAGACCGTTTCATTTACTTTCTGACTGTATACTTTCTCATCTCTTGTAAATAATAATCATTCATGTAAATATTGGATTTTTATTTTATTTTTCTCCTTCCACTTGGGTTGACTGTGGGGACACAGTCAAAATCAAGTGTGGGGGGAGACTCATCTTCTTCTTGATTTTTCAGGATTAATTTTTCTTCCAAAAACTCAAAAAAAAAATTCCAAAAACAAAAGAAGAATTTTTTTAGCATTTTTGATTTATTTTTAAAGAAACACTATTGGATAAATATATGGTTTTGGTTTATTAAATTGAAATTATTGAAAATTTATTTGTCTTAACAAAAATAAAAATGAAGTTTGATTATAAATAACAATGGTTTAACTAGTATATAGGAAGATTCATACGTGTTAATTATGAAATACATCCCAATTGAAAATTTTTGTTTTAAAAGTGGTGAATTTAAAGTAAAGGATATAACATTTTTTTGTCTTCTAAGTTAAATGGTGCTAAGATGATTTTGCAAAACTCTCTCTCTTAAAAAAATATAAAAAATAAAAAAATAATAACATCCAAAGTATTCACTCTCATTTAAAAGTCCTCATGGTTATGCATGGGTGAATTACTTAAAATCTTTGATTATGTGCTTTCATACTAATTTAAAAGTCCTCACGGTTATGCATGTATGGAACACATGTAAAAAAAAGAATAGACTTAATAAAAACCACCTACGGTCGATAGCTGTATGCACGAAAGTGTGTGCACTCTTCATGCTCTGTACCCCCCTCACATAAGCCCGAAAGGCAGTGCATGGGTGGTATATCTGGCCTCCGTTTACCTGAGCTAGGTGTGTAATTTTTCTTGCAAATAATGAGAGAGCAAGCAATTGAAATCCTAGCACTATTTTTACTTAGTTGATTTTTCATGTTATTGAAAAGAAATAAAAATACCACTTTGATAAACTTTGATAATCAACTAAGAATCCTTTTCATAATTACACTTTGTTATCAACCAAAATAACAAGTTAAACTATAGTCTATTTGTGATGATAACTTTGTTTTTATTGAATATTTTGACGAGTAAATGACTAAAAAATTTCAAGATAATAACCAAAACCTATATTTAACTTGGTTGTGTCAATTTAAAAATAAATCCTTCATTTGTAAATATTTCAAAAACTAGCATCCATCTCTTTGTAAGTAAATCTTGAATTTTGTAAATATTTTCATCATACATTTGGATTTTGTGGGTAGTATCCGCTGAAAACCCTCACGAGACAACACTCGTCCTACTGGGGACACCTAGAGGTTTAACGGCTTATTGCATACGCTCAATGCAATCGTGCTCCCTACGAAAACGAATTTACCTTAGTTTTAGTTTATTCGAGGACGAATAAAAAGATAAGTGTGGAGGTATTTGATGTGCATGTAAATGTGCATATTTTTACCACCATATTTATTCTTTTTAAATTAAATAAATGATCATATTGGGTATTTTAACTTGTTTAAATCAAAATTCATATTATTTGAAATTGTCACATATTCATCTTCATCTAGGAGCAAAATGGTCATTTTTGTGCATATATTAATTTGAGAACATTTAATTGGAAATTTTTGTATTATTTTGTAGGAAATTACACTCAATTACAAGTGGGTTCATGAAGGAATATGCATGCACAAAATGAATACAAAGGAATGAAGATGAAAATAATTCAAAGTGAAGAACATGGAGGACCCCACCTACCCACTACCTAATGTACAAATTAAAGGCTAATGCACATGCTAAAAGATATTTAAAGCTTCATGTACATTTAAGTGGGGGATTATTAAAGTTAATGGTTACTTGGCCTCCACACTTCCTAAGGGGCATTTTGGGCATTCCCCAAAAATATGAATTAGGGTTTCATACATGTATAAATACACATACGTTTCATGTAGCCTCCTTCTTAGGAACTCTCTTCTCTTAGTCTCTCTTAGGCCTCCTTCTCTTTAGTTTAGATCAAAAATAAAATAAAGCTCCTCTTTCTCTTTTCATGGCTACTTAGCCATTTTTATTTTATGTAATCTTTTTTTTATGCAATTTAATACATGTTTTTTCCTTTTCATGTTCATTTACTTTCATGTTGTAGTGTAGATATCTTCTCTTTTATGCAAGTAGAATAATTTTTCCTTTCATTTTGCTCTCTTTTTCCTCTTCATTTTATTCAATGTTGCTTGCTACATTTGTTAATATGATGACAAATATGAGAGGCTAAACCCCTTCAATTTAGAGGGTAATGAAGCTCTCTAATTATGTAGCTCCAACTATTTGTTAATTCATGCTCTCTTTTTGTGCTTAATGATGATCAATGAAGTATTTTATTTGTTGTTTTTGTGTTGAATTTGATAGCCTATATTGTTGACACCAAATAGGCTATGCTTAAACAATCACTAACACAAATGCCTCTTCATGAATATATGATTATGGCATAAGAAAGTGATTTGAAATTAAAATTTGATGGTCTATGTTTCTAATCAATAGTTAATAGGCCATACTTAAAATAGATTTCATTCTCATTTTCTTTGTCAAGTTTCATGAAAGTTAGTAAGTGTTTTAAGGGGTGTGTTATAGTTTGATGGCTTATGTTGGCTAATCAATAGCTCAAATATGTCATACTTATGATAAACACATCAATTAAAACACTAATGACCATAAAAGAGAGATCATGATTTCATGTGTTGAACTACATGATCTAGAGAGTGGATTTATTCTCTAAATTGACATTTATCTCTCATATTTGCATTTCTTTTCTTTTTGTTAGTTAGTTCATTTTCTCATTTTCTAGCTTAAATACACTCTCGACTTTGGGTGATTGAGTAGGAAATTTAAATATCAATTCTCTGCGGATCGACCTGTATTCGTCATGTGCTACATTCGTACACCGTGCGTTTGCGGTTATTTTTAAATTTAAATTCGTTCGACAGTTTTCTAAACCGATAGAATTTCCATCGACGAACAGGTACGCCTCTGGAGAGACGCCCTGAGAACCTAACCGGATCTCTGCCAACACAAGGCCGGGTTACCTCTGCAAAAGTAGGTAACTACTGACATGATTATGCCATCCCCCGGTTGTAAACAACCTTTATCCGAGGATCCTCGACCAACATCAACCACAAAGTCATATATATTTGCGACAACCACATAAGTTAAGTATCTGGGTTCCATACCATAATACCACTTCTATCCAGAAGGAAATGCACATACCCTAACGGGCTCTACTCCCTAAAACCTTACTGCATCTTTCCTGTTTTGACTATTACCGGGGTGTGAGGTCCGACGAAGTCTCGTCTACAAAGCTATGCTTTATACAAAAGCTATGTTTTGATCAACAAATGATCAGCAGCACTTCGTATGCCACATTACCAATTTGGGAATGTATCACTAGTAACCATCAACTACATAACCTTTGAGCTCGTACGTATTAGAGAAGGTGTGAGCCCCACCTCTATACCCACGCTAGCCAAGGACACTACAGGGTAATGCCGTCAACTAACACGGAGTATAAGGCTGGTTAGGAGCGACCATCTATAGCCTTGCTCTAATTATCTATTGAATACATCGACAATACACATACCAAGCAGGTCGACATACCCAATGAATACTTAAAACAAAACCATAGGTGGTTGGATCTATCAGAACAGAATATAACAACTCAAATGTAATATACATCACAGAACAGTAGATCATCATATACACATACACTGATACATAACAGAGTATACAAAATAATACATGTCGAGTGGTATCGCAAACCACAATATACAGACGAGTCCATAGAATACATATCAGAGTTACTACAAAATGGGACTACACAAAAAGCTATGACAAAAAGAAGCTAGCGGAGTAGTCCATGCGGAAGCAAAATAGGCTAAGTCCAAAGTACCTAACCTGAAACATCTCGGTCTGACCCGAGTATAAAATACACGAGTCAGTCTAGCTAAACAAATCAGTTAGATAAACTGAGCAACAATAAACCTGTAAGGTTACTAAGCATAACAAATATCTCTAAAAGAGATAGCACAATCATCTAACAAAAGATGAATCATATAGAACAAGCCTCGTATCATCGGCAACATATAGGAACAAAGGATACAAATATCCCAAATCAAGCCAAAAAGGCAATAACAAATACCAATAAGGTATACAAGTTCCGCAAGGTAAACGCTACGCATCATGCGACTCATAATGACCAACACCGAAGGGCGATACCAAGGGAATATACATATGAATGAAACATCAGAAAATTGCTCGAGCTCAGTACTGTACAAACAAGGATCCATGAGCCCGAAGACTCCAAACCCAATATCACCCATGCGGCTCATAACGACCAACATCGGAAGCGATACTAAAGGGCAACAAACCCAAAGGCACATACCCGAAGGCAACAAACCGTAGTGGTGAAGGTCAGAGACCCAGTACTGGACACCACTAACTGGGGGAATGTGTCACAACTCTCGAAGAGGAATCTGAAAAGTGTTAACGTATGTCCGATAACCACTCGTTCGCACTAGACGATTTACTATCCGTCAGTCACTTTCACACTCAAAGCAGTACAAAGTTTACCTCATGTCATCGATAAACCAAACCCGAAGGTCAAAACAATCAATTGAATAGGTCGGGGCCTAATCGGAAAGATAAACGCACAGATTCATGGTCCGTGTTTTGCCCAACCATTTAATCATCCTTCCACTTCGCTCGAAGTGCGAAAGTGTGTGTTTTAAATAGAATTTATAAATTGAAGAAACGAGCTTTTAAATGTGATCCGAGAGATTATTTTATAAAAACCCGTTGATGAAGTCAAGAATAAGTTATCAAAGCCAAAGATGCAATGACAACCACTAAAAAGCAACTTGAATCGATAAAATTTGGAAAACAAATCAAAATATGCAAAAATAGGCAAAACAGACAAAACATGAGCAGGTCGGTCGACCGGTTGCAGGGCTCGGTCGCTGGCCAGATGCAGGAAATAAAAAAATCGACATGAGCAGGTCGGTCGACCGGTTACAGGGCTCGGTCGGCCGAACTGCATATTTCTACAGTTTCTGCCCTTTTTCCAATGAAATGCAATTTCTTCCAAAACGCGATCGTTCGAGCAATGAACCTAAGGAGCCTTAGCCAATAGATACCCCAGCTCCATTAGCTCTCCGATTCGCTACCAAAAACATGTTCAAACATCAAAGTTAGGATCTTTAAAGAATTGAACCCAACACTAAAAATTTGGATATTCTCCAATTCAATCCAAACCAAAAGCAAGAGCATATGAACAAGGTGTTAGGAATTCATACCCAACATCTATGATATCAAAAGAGGTAGATGTGAGTTCAAAACTCACCTTTAATCTCACAAACAAAGAAGATGAAGGAGCTAAAACACAAGGAGAAGACCAACTAATCACTACTTCAACCCAACAAGCTTCAATCTAAGAACAAACAAGTATTTTACTAAGTTAGGTTTAGGAAAACTTTCTGAAATTGAAGGAGAAAGAGTTGGAGAAGAAGAAGAGAGACTTACCTATGGCTTCTCTATGATTTTGGAGCAAGAAATCAAGTTACAAAGGAGAAACTAGGGCTTGCAATTTCTATTTCCTCTTCCCTTCCACCATTTTCAGTTTTGCTTGAGAAATGAAAATGAAATAAAGATGAAATGAAGAGAAGGGGTTGAGTTAGAGGGTTAATTAAGCTAGTGGGCTGAACCCAAACCCAAAACCCAATAGAAAAAGCGTCAAAATTTCACAAACTCCAAACATATCAAAGATTATACTCAAAAAGATCGCAAACGCCATTTTGGAACCAATGGAGGTAGTTTCGAGCTCCAATTCGGCCGTTTGCAAAAAAGTTACATTTCGGACCTAAATCCGACTAACGACGCTATATTTAAATACAACATTTAAATATAAAATCGTTAAATATGCGGGTTGTTACAGATCTCCCCTCCTTACAAAAATTGCGTCCCCGCAATTCCTAAAGACGATATTTGTAACAACTACATACATGCAACATTCAAAAGAAAAAGGAAATAAGCTTGAGATGAAAAGACATACTCACCGTTTACAAGCTAAGATAGAAAACCCAGATAAGATCGCTCGATAAACTCTCTGGTTTCCCAAGTACAGTCATTGGGATTAGAGGACCATTGAACCTTAACGAGCGGCACGTCCTTGTTTCGAAGGTGTCGCACCTCCATGTCAAGCACGCGAATAGGTTGCTGTACAATAGATAAGTCCGGTGAGATCTCAAGCTCTTGCAAATCAGGAGAAGTAATAACAGAATCCGACTCCCGAAGACACTTCCGAAGTTGCGAGACGTGGAACACGTCATGAATGCCAGATAAATGAGCTGGAAGTGAAGCCCTATAAGCCACAGGGCCAATACGTTTAGTAATAGAAAAATGGCCCTACATAACGAGGAGCCAATTTTCCAGTCGTACTGAAATGCATAACCCCCTTCAAAGGAGAAACACGAATAAAAACAAGATCGCCGATCGAGAACTCGAGAGGCTTCCTACGGTTATCCGCGTAGGATTTCTGGCGGCTCTGTGCCTCTTTCATTCTCAACCGAATAAGATCAATTTTCTCAGAAGAATCACGAACAAAATCTGGACCAAGAATAAGCTTCTCTCCAGATTCCAACCAACATGAAGGTGATCGACATGGCCTTCCATATAAGGCTTCGAAAGGAGCCATACCGATACTAGATTGAAAACTATTGTTGTAGGAGAATTCTACAAGAGGTAGATGATCCTCCCAGCTACCACCAAAATCAAAAATACAAATACGGAGAAGATCTTCCAAGATACGATTCACCCGTTCAGTCTGTCCGTCAGACTACGGATGATAAGCTGTAGAAAAATTAAGCTTTGTTCCCAAAGCTTGCTGAAGACTCTTCCAAAAATGACTCGTGAATAAAGGATCACGATCACTTACAATAGAACTAGGAACACCGTGAGATCTCACGATTTCCTTAACATAAAACTTAGCCAAATGCGAAGCAGTTCTATTAGACTTAATAGGGACAAAATGAGCAGACTTGGTAAGGCGATCAACAATAACCCAAATGCTAGAATGGCCTGATCTCGAACGAGGTAGGCCGTCAATGAAATCCATAGATATCTGATCCCATTTCCACAATGGAATCTCAAGAGGCTGAAGAAGACCCGAAGGACGCTGATGCTCGGCCTTGAAACGCTGACAAGTTATGTAATTGCTCACATAACTCGCCACATCGCGATTCATGCCTTCCCAATAATAAAAACGACGCATATCAGCATACATCTTACTACTACCGGGATGAATAGTATACTTAGAACAGTGACAGTCATCAAGAATGCCATGCCTAAGTGCAAGATCAGAAGGCACAAAAAGACAGTTCTTCTTACGAAGACACCCATGAGAATCAATGCTAAAATCCCGCAACGCCTCATCACAGGATCCAGACTCACAAAGCTGAATAAGATGCAACAAATCAGGATCACGCCGCTGAGCATCGGCAATACGATCCAACAAAATAGGTCGAGCTCCCAAACTAAATAATAGGACAGGAGAATCAGAAGATGAACCTTGATTCCGAATTTCACAAAAAGATAGAGTCTCAAGAATATTCCATTCGGCAAGCATCATGGAAACAACAGCCGAATGTTTGCGACTAAGCGCATCTGCAACACGATTACCCTTACCAGGGGTATATAGGATATCAAAGTCATAGGAGGCAAGTAACTCGAGCCAACGTTGTTGCCTCATATTGAGTTCCTTCTGAGTGAACAAATACGTCAAAGATTTATGATCGGTATAGAGAATGAAGCGCTTGCCTAACAAATAGTGTCGCCAAATCTTCAAGGCAAAGACAATGGCGGCAAGCTCAAGATCATGAGTGGCATAGCGGACTTCATTCGGACGCAGTTGCCTAGAAGCATAAGCAACTACCCGATCTTTCTGCATAAGAACAGCACCGAGACCACTACCACAAGCATCGGTGTAGACAATAAGATCATGATTCCCCTCAGGAACCACAAGAATAGGAGCATTAGTGAGAAGTTCCTTCAATGTCAGAAAGGAAGCTTCACACTTGTCGGACCAATCAAAACGAATGCCTTTCCGAGTAAGGCAAGTGAGAGGAAGCACAACACGAGAAAAGTCCTTAATGAACCGACGGTAATAACCCGCCAATCCAAGGAAACTACGAATCTCATGAACATTCTCAGGCCTCTTCCAATACTGGATGGCTTCGATCTTTGAGGGATCGACAGAAATGCCATCGGAAGATACAACATGGCCTAAGAACTTAACCTTATTCTCCCAAAAGTGGCACTTGGAGAATTTGGCTCTAAGCTGATGACGACGAAGAATACTCAAGACAATTCTCAAGTGATTAGCATGCTCGACTTCAGACTTAGAATAAATAAGGATATCATCAATGAACACAAGAACGAACTTATCGAGATATTCCCGGAATACCCGATTCATGAGATCAACAAAGAAAGAAGGAGCGTTCGTCAAACCGAACGGCATAACGAGCCACTCGAAAGAACCATATCGAGTGCGGAAAGCTGTAAGAGGTATGCTATCCTCCGCGACTCGTAACTGATGAAAACCTGTGGCAAGGTCAAGCTGAGAAAAGACCTTAGACCCACTCAATAGATCGAACATATCATCGATCCTAGGCAATGGATACCTATTCCTGATGGTTAACTTGTTAAGCTGGCGATAGTCAATGCAAAGCCTAAGAGTTCCATCAGACTTCTTCACGAAGACAACCGCGGACCCCCACAGAGAAAAACAGGGCTGAATCAACTGCTTGGACTCAAACTCTAAAAGCTGCTTTTTGAGTTCCTCATTTTCCCTTGTAGACATCCTCGTAGGAGGACGACTAACTGGCTGCGCGCCTGAAATGAGATCAATGCGGAACTCAATTGCCCGCTTAGGTGGCAAACCCGATACAGGCTCAAAAACATCAGAAAAGTCACAAGAAATAGGAATACGAGATATATCATCACCATCTCGCGAATCAAGAGAATACAAAGCCATTTCGGAATTATCCACATCCCGAAGAATAAGAGATAGCTGAGTAGGCGAATCCGGATGTCGAAGATATAAAATTCTCTCCGAACAAATAATCCTAGCATCATATCTCACTAGCCAGTCCATACCCAAAATCATATCAAATCCCAGACAAGGAATAATGTGCAGATTCGTACGAAAAGAAAAGCCACATAAAACAATCTCAACATCATCACAAAGCAAACTAAGGGTCGCGGATCCCCCAATAGGATTCGCAATCCTCAATGAAGTAACCAAACAAGAAACATCCAAAGATAAATCATCAACGAGCTGTTTCGATACGAAAGAATGTGAAGCACCCGTATCGAAAAGAACTCGAATACCATGATCACGGAATAAAATAGAACCTTCCAAAATAGATAGAGAGATACCTTTGGGATGAGAAGGACCTTCAGAAGCCTTAGCAGCATAAAGCCTGCTAGACTTCGCACTAACCGGAACAGTAGGGCAAGCTGAAACATGATGACCTTCCTTCTTGCAATATCGGCAGAAGAGAGGTTTAGGACAAGCTCGAATAATATGATCCGGAGAACCACAATTGAAACACTTTCGAACGAAAGGTGTTCCAGAAGACTGAGGCTGAGAACTAGGACCACCAGTCTTCTTCTTCTTAGAAGGAAAAGGCCCGGACTTCTGAATTGGAAACGGCCTCTTGTTGGGGTTCTTGGAAACCTCGACATCAACATCACTATCACACTCCTTCTCGACGGTCTCGAGGTGAAGTGCCGAATCAACCAACTCCTCAAAAGAAAGCTTAAGTTAGAGCAACAAATATTTCTTAAGATACTTCTTAAGACCAGAAACAAACTTCAAATTCTTCTTATAAGAAGTGCTGATGAATTCAAGACCATACTTAGATAAAGCCTCGAATGATGCAACATACTCAGAAACAGAAGATTTCCCTTGCTTCAACTCAAGGAAGCGACAGGTCAATAAAACTTTTTCAGATTCGGGAACGAACTTGAGTTCAAATCGCTCCCAAAACTGAGTCCAAGAAAGAGTAGACTCATCAATCTCGGCTACAAGAACTTATACCAATCAAGGGCACGCTCTTGTAATAAGCTAGAAGTTACAAGAACTCTATCATGGTCAGAAAGATCCATGCGAGAAAAGATGCGCTCGCACGTGCGGAACCAAGCTTGGACTTCAAGAACAGACTCGGAGCCTTTAAACGGCTTTCCCCCAAGATGAGCAAAATCACTACACTGGCGTGCAAAAGCAGACTTGCGAGGTGGAGACACTCGAGGAAGAACTGGAGGCTGAGTGCTCCTAAACAATTCCATAAACTGATCAGCAGACATATAAATGCCATCCGGATGTGAGCCACTGGATTGCCCAGCATCCGAACGTCGTCCCCTGCCTCTTCCAGCCGTACGTTGAAGGTAAGATAAGAAAAAGATTATTCACAAGGTAGATATTGCAATATGGAATACTACGGAATAGAAATGCATTCCTAGACGTATTCCCAACTCTATCTAACCTTGATGGAATAAAGAGACACGATGATTCAAAGATTTGTATCACTTGTACACTTTGATGTACCGTAATATGTGCATCTATTCTGTGTTTATTATATTTTGTTCTGAACTCAGCTCTGATACCACGCTGTGACGCCCCACCTCTATACCCACGCTAGCCAAGGACACTACAGGGTAATGCCGTCAACTAACACGGAGAATAAGGCTGGTTAGGAGCGACCATCTATAGCCTTGCTCTAATTATCTATTGAATACATCGACAATACACATACCAAGCAGGTCGACATACCCAATGAATACTTAAAAAAAACCATAGGTGGTTGGATCTATCAGAACAGAATATAACAACTCAAATTTAATATACATCACAGAACAGTAGATCATCATATACACATACACTGATACATAACAGAGTATACAAAATAATACATGTCGAGTGGTATCGCAAACCACAATATACAGACGAGTCCATAGAATACATATCAGAGTTACTACAAAATGGGACTACACAAAAAGCTATGACAAAAAGAAGCTAGCGGAGTAGTCCATGCGGAAGCAAAATAGGCTAAGTCCAAAGTACCTAACCTGAAACATCTCGGTCTGACCCGAGTATAAAATACACGGGTCAGTCTAGCTAAACAAATCAGTTAGATAAACTGAGCAACAATAAACCTGTAAGGTTACTAAGCATAACAAATATCTCTAAAAGAGATAACACAATCATCTAACAAAAGATGAATCATATAGAACAAGCCTCGTATCATCGGCAACATATAGGAACAAAGGATACAAATATCCCAAATCAAGCCAAAAAGGCAATAACAAATACCAATAAGGTATACAAGTTCCGCAAGGTAAACGCTACGCATCATGCGACTCATAATGACCAACACCGAAGGGCGATACCAAGGGAATATACATATGAATGAAACATTAGAAAATTGCTCGAGCTCAGTACTGTACAAACAAGGATCCATGAGCCCGAAGACTCCAAACCCAACATCACCCATGCGGCTCATAACGACCAACATCGGAAGCGATACTAAAGGGCAACCCAATATCACCCATGCGGCTCATAATGACCAACATCGGAAGCGATACTAAAGGGCAACAAACCCAAAGGCACATACCCGAAGGAAACAAACCGTAGTGGTGAAGGTCAGAGACCCAGTACTGGACACCACTAACTGGGGGAATGTGTCACAACTCTCAAAGAGGAATCTGAAAAGTGTTAACGTATGTCTCATAACCACTCGTTCGCACTAGACGATTTACTATCCGTCAGTCACTTTCACACTCAAAGCAGTACAAAGTTTACCTCATGTCATCGATAAACCAAACCCGAGGGTCAAAACAATCAATTGAATAGGTCGGGGACTAATCGGAAAGATAAACGCACAGATTCATGGTCCGTGTTTTGCCCAACCATTTAATCATCCTTCCACTTCGCTCGAAGTGCGAAAGTTTGTGTTTTAAATAGAATTTATAAATTGGAGAAACGAGCTTTTAAATGTGATCCGAGAGATTATTTTATAAGAACCCGTGGATGAAGTCAAGAATAAGTTATCAAAGCCAAAGATGCAATGACAACCACTAAAAAGCAACTTGAATCGATAAAATTTGGAAAACAAATCAAAATATGCAAAAATAGGCAAAACAGGCAAAACATGAGCAGGTCGGTCGACCGGTTGCAGGGCTCGGTCGGCTGGCCGGATGCAGGAAATAAAAAACTCGACATGAGCAGGTCGGTCGGCCGGCTACAGGGCTCGGTCGGCCGAACTGCATATTTCTGCAGTTTCTGCCCTTTTTCCAATGAAATGCAATTTCTTCCAAAACGCGATCGTTCGAGCAATGGACCTAAGGAGCCTTAGCCAATAGATACCCCAGCTCCATTAGCTCTCCGATTCGCTACCAAAAACATGTTCAAACATCAAAGTTAGGATCTTTAAAGAATTGAACCCAACACTAAAAATTTGGATATTCTCCAATTCAATCCAAACCAAAAGCAAGAGCATATGAACAAGGTGTTAGGAATTCATACCCAACATCTATGATATCAAAAGAGGTAGATGTGAGTTCAAAACTCACCTTTAATCTCACAAACAAAGAAGATGAAGGAGCTAAAACACAAGGAGAAGACCAACTAATCACTACTTCAACCCAACAAGCTTCAATCTAAGAACAAACAAGTATTTTCCTAAGTTAGGTTTAGGAAAACTTTCTGAAATTGAAGGAGAAAGAGTTGGAGAAGAAGAAAAGAGACTTACCTGTGGCTTCTCTATGATTTTGGAGCAAGAAATCAAGTTACAAAGAAGAAACTAGGGCTTGCAATTTCTATTTCCTCTTCCCTTCCACCATTTTCAGTTTTTCTTGAGAAATGAAAATGAAATAAAGATGAAATGAAGAGAAGGGGCTGAGTTAGAGGGTTAATTAAGCTAGTGGGCTGAACCCAAAGCCAAAACCCAATAGAAAAAGGGTCAAAATTTCACAAACTCCAAACATATCAAAGATTATACTCAAAAAGATCGCAAACGCCATTTTGGAACCAATGGGGGTAGTTTCGAGCTCCAATTCGGCCGTTTGCAAAAAAGTAACATTTCGGACCTAAATCCGACTAACGATGCTATATTTAAATAAAACATTTAAATATAAAATCGTTAAATATGCGGGTTGTTACAGAAGGGTATTAAGCTAAGAGAATAAATTCTCCGCCGCCAACAGAAATGTATTTGATAGAAACCAGCTTTACATCTCAAATTGTAACGTCAGACGCACATCCATACAAGTCCTTTCGGGGACGAACGGAACCGAAGGCACTTCCAAAGAAGCCCTTGCAATATAGATATTCACTAACCACGACCGGACTTCCCATCACAAAGGGTGATAAAATTTCTATATCGAAGATCAGCCGATGCAGAGACATTCGACGGTAATCCTTCCATTTTCGAAAATATCCAGTCTTCAACACCGGTCTTCAAATGCTATCCATTACGACGTATCACTATTCGGAATGGGACTCATGACCCAAGGGTCCTCTCCCGGCTAAACCGAATAACGAGTGCTTAATTTAAAATAAGTGTAGCATTCAAATTCAAGCAAATCACAACAAACACCCATTTAAAGGTAAATATTGATAGTCGGTTATTTAAATATCAATAGATATGCACAACATCACCAGATTCCAAATAATTTCCCAAATTATTTATTTTCCAAAAATATCTATAAATATACGATTCTCAAATCGATTTCAAATATTCACTTTCAATTTATCTTTAAGAGATAAAATCTCATAACATTTCACTTCATATTGGAAAACATTTCCATACTTATTTAATAATGAGTAATTCACAAATCTATCTATTTTCAACATTTGGGAAATATTCAATATACTTAAATCACAATATAGTGTATATATATATATATTATTCTTTAAGGAAAACATTCTCTTAAACACATTCATTTGAGTCAAAACGAATGTTGTGTAAAACATCGTTACGACAACCCAAAATCACTAGTATAGGGATTCGAAATTAAGATAGATATATAAATCCCAATACTATATAAAACATTTCCTTTCGAAAATTATTTACTATAACAACGGTGTTATAGTCCATCTTTTCCTTATTTCTCGAAAACGTCTATTTCAACAATGAATGTTGAAATCTATGGTTTCGATCCTTAACACATTTTGTAACAACTTCAAATCATTTTAATTCTATTTAAAATATCACTTCCCCAAAACATCTCTTTAATATATTATTCACTGTCCAAAATCGTGAACATACTTCGTTAACCAAATTCAATGTTTCTACACATTTTATTTTAAAGAATTATCCACTGTCCAAAATCGTGAATATACTTCATTAACCAAATTCAACGTTTCTACACATTTTATTTTAAAGAATTATCCACTGTCCAAAATCGTGGATATATCTCCTTCAATAAGCTATAATAATTAACTTATCAAAATAAGTCGATTTCGGATTTATAAAACAATGTTTATAAGTTCCATTTATATTTTATAACAACTTCAACTTATAAAATCACTTTATTAACAAATTCTATCCATATCCCATTTACACACCAGAATCCAAATTATAAGCAAATTACTTATAATTCTTTTATTTTTCAAACTCTTTAAAATCCGTATTCTAGATAAATTCTTCAACCTTTTAATAATATTACCCGAAATCCATTTATTAAAGCTTTTCCCGTATTTTGAAATTTTATTCAATAAGATTAAAAATAAAACTTTATTATTTTAGAATTCCTTCTTTTAAATTTATCCAATTCTCAAAAGTAAAATTTAATATAACTTTCAACCTAAATTTTCAAAAATCAAATCTTTATTTCTTCCCGGTATCTAACGATACCAAAATATATTTGGCTAAATTTTAGCCTTCAACGATTTCAATCACAAAGATAATCACACAGAGATTATAAATAATCAACACACAACATTGAAACAAATTCAATTATTTGAGGAATCTAGTTGGATCCCTCCAACCTATATCCCTGCATCCACAGATGTTAGCACAATACCAATTCCACTTCGAGGTGGAATATAGCGGTACATGGGATTTATAAAACAATATCCGCTATTATGCAGCGCAATAGGCTCTCATCCGCTATATAATGCGGGAAATCAACTCCAAGTACATATATAATACCAATTCCACTTCGAGGTGGAATATCGCGGTATATGTGTTTAATATAATAGCCTCCGCTTAATATGCGGCGTATATGGTCTATTTCAAAACAATAGATAATAATTTATCATCCAAGCATACAATCAAGTAATTTTAAATTTAACTACTTAAAATTTAAATCGAAATAGATTCGATTGAGTGAGAAGTTCTCACCTTGTTTCAAATACAGTTG
Source organism: Allium cepa (assembly GCA_030765085.1). Lineage (NCBI taxonomy): Eukaryota > Viridiplantae > Streptophyta > Magnoliopsida > Asparagales > Amaryllidaceae > Allium > Allium cepa. The sequence goes on from CM060932.1 coordinate 546,550,039, forward strand.
CAGTGTTTTATTCCGAATAAAATTAAACGCGCATTTAATTTTACCCAAAATTATCACTAGCTCCAATCGATTCCAAGCCAGCTCCAACGCGTAGTGCTCGTCCATACGAACCCGATGCAAATCATTTCATGCGAAACAGACCTCGTATGAAAAAGTGATAGTGTTTTAAACATTCACGAATTATATAAATTAATTTACAAATCTTTTTTATATTTTTAAACCTTAGATTGATCTAGGCCATTCGTTTCAGTTGATGAAATCTCGGCCGCACCCTTGAGCTTCTTCTTCCCCAGGTCTTCGTACGCGTCCAAATCCATATTGCCGTCGCCACTTCGTGAATTATCGCAACCACCCACGACAATCGGAGGTCGATCGAAGCACGACATCTCGAACGCCATCACTCGCTACACCCCCGGTCCCAGCCACGCTAAGCTCGGTCGCCAATATTGCTCGAAAAATGTGCGCGAACGCCGGCCGTTCAAACGTCGATTGCCGCCAATACATAGCTCCGTTTTCGATCACAACCATTGGATATGTGGTTCTCATTGTTGTCTACAATATTGTAGTTGAGAGTTTTACATAATTGTTTACGGATTGAGTGATTTTGAGGGAGAAAAATCGTGTGTTTCTGGCCATTAACGAAAAAGTGGCGGCCTGAAGCTTAAACCCTAGTTGCTTTGCAAAAGTGGAAAACAAATGTCCTTTTATAGAAAATTGCCAAAACACTATTCATTCGAGATTTTCCGAACTCCAAACAAAACGTGCCGGCTAATGTTCCTAGGGTTTAACTCGCATTCTGGACACAGTGGAACAGGTATCGAGAGCTAATTCGATCGTATGTGTGAGTTATGGAGATAAACGATCAAATTTAAATTAAATCGGTTAAACTAATTTCTATGCGTTTTGGCTTACTCCGGATAAACCGTAAATCCGATTGTTTTTATACTGTGTTGACTTATCGGTTGAGTGTTTATGAATTCTGGTCGGTAAGGGAAGTACAACCATATCGATTGGGGTTTCTAAACTCTTAAAAAGATAAATCGACGTAGTATTGTTTTTAAAGTGGGTAAATGAAATAATTTTGCCCAAAAATATATTTTGATATTAAAGAAATAAATTTCCGAAATTATTATATATATTTGTATGTTTGGTTGTTTATATTATAATAAAAAATAAGAGTCTAAATTTTGAAATGATTTATAACCAAATAGTATTGTCTAAGTATGGTTTAAATAAAAGGGAGTATAGCTAAAATTTGAAACGGTTATAACCAAATAAAATTCTATAAGTATGATTTATCCAAAAGAAATATAACTAAAATTTGATTTAAACCACAATTTAAGTCTCGAAAATTTTGAAAAGTGTTTTAAAATGAATTTAAACAAAAAGTTTGGGAATTTAAAATTGTGGGAATGTTTGAAATGTTTTCCAAAGTATTGGAAAGAATAATAGAGTATTGTTTTGGAAAATATTTTTGAATGGAAATTTTTCTGAAAGGAGTTTGTGGAGGTAAGGAACCAGTGAACTCACTTCAGTCGCTGGAAAATAATCCTGATGATGATGGCCACATCATCAGTATTCATTTTTGAGTTTCTTAAGTGGTGGATTGCTTTCGTGGCGATTGGTTATGATATTTGTTTGGACTTGTTGGGTATAAAAGTGGTTTTAGAAATTTCGAAAGGGAAATTTCTTTGGTAAAACCAAGTATTTTGGAATCTAGAGATTTGAATTGATATACCAAGTGGGTATGTGTTGATTATTATTTCAAAATGGTTTTGAAATAAAACCGGGCAATTGAATTCTGGAAAATTCTATTTAAATAATCTAAAAAGTTAAAATAAGTCAACTATTGAACCTATAAAGTGAAGTTGATATTAATAAGAAGCAAAAATGAAAATTTTAATCCTGGAATTATAATTTAACTTGAGTATATGGAAGTGAATAAAATATATTTGAATTTAACTTGAGATAAGTTAAGATAAAATTGAAATTGGAATTGAATCAAATTGGATATAAAGTTGAAATATAAAATGATTATATAATTGTGGGTTATAATTGTGTAAAGAAGATTTATACGCTTAAACTATTAAATGTTATATATATATATATATATATATATATATATAATCTGGAATTAGGATTATAAGATGAGGATGGACTCGAATGAGCAATATAAGCTTTAAGTAAATAAGTTGAGCAACTTACGAATAGAAAATGGAATTATAAACATAAACAGGTAATGGTTGAATGATATGGGAAATTCAAAACTTAATCCTAAATGAAATATAAATTGGAATAAGGTGAAGAAAAATAAAATGTGAATGGACTTAGATTAGTAAATAAGTTTGAACTTATATATAGAGAAATAGAATTTAGTTGAATTTGAATTGAATTAAAATCAAAACTCAGTTGTGTTATAAATAATCTTGAATAGAATTAAATTCTTATTTAAAATAGTAAAGGAAATGGTAAGAAATTAAGTTGGCTGAATAAATTTAGTTGAACTTGAATTAGAATTGGAAAAGAATTGAATTGAAAGAAAAATTAATTAAGTTGAAAGGATATTGTATGAATAAAATTTTAACTCAACTAAATTCGAAGGAATTGTTTAAGAATGAATTTAGCGTAAGCTAAATTAAATAAAGAGAAGCTTGAAGATGAATTTAGTGTAAGCTAAATTAAATGGGAATTGTTTTAGAATGAATAAAATTTTGATAGCTTGTTAAAAATTTAAAAGAAAAGCAAGATAAAACCCAGTTTTGGTTTAGAATAATTGGAATGGTTATGTTATTAATAAAATAAAATTCAAAAATGAATCGAGAAGGTGAATGAATTTAAAAATGGATTGAATAAGTAAATGAATTGAATTAAAATTTGTAATGGATTGGAATTTGATTTAATGAGAATCAAATAAAATGAAATTAAATTGATTGGATGAAAGAAATAGGATGTAATAGAGTTGAGACAACTTAAGAATTTTTTTGAAATGGTTGCTGTCGAGCTTATAAAATGGTTTTGAATGAATCTGTACGGATAACGAAATTAAATTTAAGAATAGGGGTTTAATTTAATAATTCCAATGAAATAAGAATGTATGAGTTGTAAATAATTCAGAATGGAATGAAATTAATATAAATTGAGTTGGAATAAAATTAATCTAGATTGAGATGAATTAACTGAAATTGGTATAAGCTTATGTAATTATTGTTTGTATAAACAACATTAGAATTTGCACAAGAAAATAGTCGGTTTTTCGTATATGCAAGTAAATTGATTTGAAAAAGCGAATAAAATTGGTTTTTAAATCAATTGGAATGGATTGAAATTTTATTAAGTGGATTTGCATATAAATGCAAGTGAATCATTAAATAAATGCAAATATATCAAATTGAAAATAAAATTTGATTTTGAATCAATTTAGAATTAAATTAAAATAAATTGATGTAAGTATAACATAGGTTAATTATATTGAAGTGAAAATGAATTGGTTATGGTAAATTTGAATTTTAAAAGAAGTAAACTTGAATGAAAATCATTTGAGTGGAATAAGATGAAGTTTGGATTTGTAAAGAGGATTAAAATGGTAATTGAAACCTTGTAATTGCTTATAAAATATGGTTTACATGTAGGATTATGGAAATGTGTGGATTGGGCTTTGTAATTGATATGTTTGGCTAAGATAAATGAATGGAATGTTGTTGAAATTCTTATATTATTGAAAACTGATGTGTTTGTTTAAGTAAGTATAGGTACCGGAAGCAATCGATAGAGTTGGAGCACGTATATGCAATATAATTAGCCACTTGCTTTTAAAAATGCTAATCAAAAGGTACGCCTACGCAATAAAATTGGGAAATGACATATATATGTGTGGGTCGATGTATATATATTTATATCTATTGTGATACTGCAAAAGCTCCTCCGTACAAAGGAGACTCTGTCAAAAAAATTTGAAAATTTTGGGAGTTAGAAATTTTTTGGGAGTTTTGAAATTTTGGTTAACTTGGAAAGTTGATTTATGAAATAATGTTGGAAACAAAAGCTTTTGAGTTAGAAATAAAAGCAAATGGTTTTGGAATTGAACTAAAAGGTTTGAGAAGTGCATGTAAGTTTTTAATTGAAAGAATTTTGGGGTAAGTAAGTGAGTCTGGAAGTATTTTTCTACCTTAGCAAATTTCGGGGACGAAATTTTTATAAGAGAGGAGGAATGTAACGACCCAGAATTTTTGGTCGTTAGATTTTGAACATTTAATTCATTTTAAATGTTGGATGTGAATTATAATTTGATTTTGAATAAGAAGATTTTGGTCAAATTAATAAAATTAGTTAAATTTCAAATATGGCAGTTCAATTGGAATTGAATAATAATAATTTAATATTTGTAATTGGAATAATTTGTGGATCTAGATGTAAATAGATACGAAAATGGTTTCTAAAATTTATTTTGAGTCTATTTAGTTTTAAATAATGATGTCGGACTTTTGGATGAAATCAAAAGTCGATAAGTTAACATTTGGAATTTTATATTAATTTAATAATGGAATTTCATATTATAATACCGCAATTAATCAGATTTTGATTCGAAATGGGTCAAAATGATTTCTAATGTGATTATAAATTCTATTTGATTTATAATTAAGTTACTAAAAATTTAAAAGTGAAATTTTAGGTGATTTCGATGGTTTTGGAAATCGCTCGAATTTATCGACGAGTTAAAATAGCCTTCTGGGACACAGTCTCGAAATTCGACGAAACTAGTTTCATTAGATCCGTAATAGTTAGTTATTATCGGATTTCAATTTTCGCAGCAATCGGAGTTGTTATTTGACCCTGGCAGCTCAAAACGCATAGAAACTACTTTAATCGATTTAATTAAGAATTGATCGTTTATTTCCGTAACTCACGCATATGATCGAATTAGCTTCCGAAACACGTTCCATTATGTTCAGAATGTGGGTAAAATCTTATAATCGCACGTCGGCACGCGATTTTTGGTGATCATTTGAGCAAGTTGTTTAAAAGTGAATTTAATAATAAAATAATTGGGTTATACACATATATATATACGTTTAAGGGGCCGAAACCCTAATTTTATTCAACTGCCGACACACTATACCATTCAATGGCCGAAACCCTTCGACTTTTATCTCAAATTTGTGATCAATCCATCACGTAATAGTGAATTCTTCCAACTGGAAGATCGAAGAGCTCGTTAAGAGCTTTAAATCCAACGGTCAAGATCGACGGAAGCAGAGTAGATTCGCCAGAATCTGGCCGTGAAGGCTACGCGTACGTGCATAGTTTTCGAGACGTAGGGACAGCCGAGTTCGACGAAACTATGGATGGAGGTGGAGGTGGCTTTGAGCTTTGGAGTGGTAGCCTCCGATCGAGGCGAACGACACCAGGGAGGGTCGCGATTTTCGATTTGGGAAGCGGTTTTGGGTTCGTTCGAACCGATGCCGCGTGTGTGAACGAAGAAGATGAATCTTGAATGGCCTTGAGTTTTGCTTTCTAGATCTGGTAGCCACGATCTTGGTTTGTTAGATAAAAGAAATTTGTTTTGAAATTATATTCAAACTCTAAAAATATTCATATCTCGTGCATTCGTTATCAGATTTCGACGAAACAAGAAGCGTCGGAATCGCAGCGACGCGATCTACGCTGCAGTGCATATCTAGAGTTGGATTGAGCAAGTGGAAATCTTGGATTAAATCGAACAAGTTTGATTTAATTTAAAATTTGATACGCCGATGCAATGTGAGTTAATCTCACTCACGTCTGGAATTTCCATTTAATTTTAAATAGTTAAAATTTAAATGAATGATTAATTGGTTGAATGTGAACATTATTATCAGTTTGGATATGATATTTTATCTGTTGTGCTAACATCTGTGGATGCAGGGAAACAAGTTGGAGGGATCCAACTGGATTCCTCACAATATAGAAATTATTTCCATAATTGATGATGTATTTCATTTATATACTGTGATAGATTAATTTGGAAATTGAATTATGTTGTGTTATAATTGGATGAATACAATCTGGGAATTTAAAATATAAATAAAATAAATTAGGTTTCGGAAAGGAAATAAAAGAAATTCTTAAATAAATAATTTAAAGGGATTAAATTCGAAAATTGATTTGGAGTCTGTTAAAGTGTTTTTGAAAAGGGATTTAAAAGGAAATATGAAATGAAATTGTATAAACTTGGTTTATAAATGAAATGGAATATTTATCGGTGGATAAATTTTGAAAGATAGATTTTCAGTGGGAATTCCTATAAGAAATGCAAATTGTTTAAAAGTAATAGTGAAATTATTTTTAAAATAGATGGAAAATCTGTTTTTCCTAGAAATTAAGTATGATTCCCAAGAAAGCTTTCAAAATATAAATTTATAGTTTAAAAATGTGTTTTAAAATATTTTAGAAAGAAATATTATTTTAATTGTTTAAAGTGTAAGTAAATATTAATTTAAGTAATTATGGTATTCAATTAATTTAAAGGTGAAGTGGTATAAAGTTTCAAAAGGAAATTTTAATATAAATATTTGATTTAACAACTTTATTTTAAAAGTTAAATTTGGCTTAAATTACTTAGAAAACCTCTATATATTTCCTTAAGTATTATTTCCAATTAAGTAATTTCTAGTAGCTTTATTTTAAACATATTAAGCATATATTTTGAAAGTGATATTCCAGGGAATAGAAATGTGTTTAAAAATAAAAAGAGGGTTTATTTCTAAAAGTGTTGGAGGAATTTACGGGATTTAAACGTAAATTTGAATTGAGGTAAATCGTGTAGGATTTATAAAAATATTCTTTGGTTTATTTTGAAAATGGGAGTGTAGTTCCCTGAAAAGCTAAGTACGTTTTAAAGCAGATTTCTAAGTAAAAGTTAAAAGTTTTGAATTTGAATTTTAAAGAATGTTTTTTAGAAAATTCTTATTTAAGTTGTAAAGATTTCAGAAGTAAATATTTACTAAATTAGTTGTAGTAGTAATTATTTTAAAAGGGTTAATTGATTTATGCTTTAAAAGAAGGTCATTAATATTTATGTTTTACAAACTAGTTTTATTGTAAATCAGGGGTTATGCAACAACGCTTAGCCTCAAGCCTCATCAACCGGGAATGACTGAAAATCAGGGGTTATGCAGCTAGGCTATGTGGATAGCACCCATTAGGGTGAGGTCATCCCTGTCTAGATGTCCCTTTTTATTCGGCTTAGTGGTGCGGTTGCTGATACTCGGGATTATCCAGTAAGGGATAGTCCCGACCTTGTGTTGCAGGGGATCGGGAGAGGTCCTCGGTACGGTGATCCAGACTACGTACTGTGACAGGTGGTACCCCAGTGCCTAGTCATTAGTTGGAAATCCATTCTCCCTGCTAGCCTTTTACGGTTTTTGTTTGTATTACCCACTTTGTGGCTAGTAGCAGGAATTTAATAAATGTAACAATTTCGGCTATTTTTATAAGTATTTGTACATAGACACTATTATAATATCAGAGGATTTTATAAGAAATGTTTTAGTTATCGTAAGGTAAAAACCCGACATATTTATTTGTGGCGTGGTCTTACGAGATTCTTTTATTTTCAAAGGATTTTGAAAACTTTAATAATCAATTTGGGTGTATTTTATCAGCTGGCATTCCAGACTGACTCGGGTGTTATTTCATTTTAATGCTCGGGTCACCGAGTATTATAGATTTTAGGATAGGATGCTATGAAGCTCAAGAGAGGAGCTGGAGACCGAGACGTGTTATCCGTACTTGTTTTTATCTGCTGCTGTGATTCTTTGGAATTGTCAGACTGGTAAATGTTGTTTGTTTGAGATATACTCTGATGATACATTGTATAAAACAGATATGGTTTTTATTTTGTGTAAAGATCTGTTATTGACTATTATATTATGTTCCGCTGTGGTTGTGAGATTCTGTACTTATTTAGTTCCTTCTTTCTTCTATCTCCGTTCTTTCCCTCAACTACTTTTTCGATGCTCGATCGTCGGCATATTATACTGTGGCGTATTTTGTGTCGATTTTCGAAGGTTGAGAAGGGTGGGTCGTCACATTAACGCTTTTTAAAAGTAAGTTTACTTTACTAATAGACATTATTATAATAGCGAAATATTACTACATAGTAAATAGTTTAACGGATCCTTGAGAGATGTGAATACCGAGCATCTCTTAAGTTACTGCACTCACGTTAGACACTGGATAGGAGATGTCAAATCCCGTAAACATCTCTGACGCCGTTACACTCATATTTATTTTCGTAGATTCAACTTACATAAGATCTTTTAGTTCTGACTCGAGTGTTTTGTCTTTTCAATTCACTCGGGTCAGCCTGAGCATTTCAGGATTCGAAGAATTTATTTCTGGAGGACGAAGACAAAGATTATATTACCATTATTTATTATATTATTCCACTGCATTGTTATTCATTATCCTTTGGTATGTGTAACTCTGATTCTGTGTTGTATAAGTATTATCAAATATTTTATAAAACAGCTTCATGAACTGTTATTTGATTATTATATTTTGTTGTTCCGCTACAAGATTCTGTTTTGTTTTTCTTTTTTTCCCTGCTTTTCTTATTCACCCTATTAACAATCCGCCCTTCTGCATGATTTAAGTCTGACGTGTGTGGTTTATCGTCGATTTAAAGCGTACAAAAGAGCGGGATGTTACATCTGATATCAAAGCTCTGGTTTAGCGATAAACCTTATCTTTGTGTTGTCTGACTCTTTATTAATAGGGTAGTAATACCCTATGATGGGTCGCTGAGCGTATATATATGAGAGAGCGTATTTGTTAGTGTTACAAAAAAGGTTTTTATATTGTGTTAATTTGTTCTGTTTCATATTTATAATTTCTGGTTGGTGTATAGGACGCTATGACATCAATAGAGATTTTTAAACACTTAATAGGATAGACTGACACAATATTTGTTTTGAAATATAGGTGAATGAAATAATTTTCTCTATTATATTTTCTATATATATATAATAAATTTTTTATAAATGTTATATTTGGTTGTAATATATTAGTTGTTAGGTAGTGAAATTTATAAATATTGGTCGGAAATAAAATTTACAAATAAAAATAAATTAAAATTGGAAATTTACAACTTAAGTTCCTGGATTTTTAAATTTCTTTCAAAGGATTTTGGAATATAATAATATTATTAGAAGTATTTTCTGATATATAAATATTTCAATATAAATTGAAAGAATTGCTTTAAAGAAATTTTGGAAAGAAATAAGTTCTGTGCTCCCCTCTCTGTCGCTGGAAAATAATTTCGATGATGAGTGCACGCATCATCGACATTGATTTTCGATCTTCTAAGTCGGAAGGCCACTGTAGTAGTTTTACTGCATATTTTTTTGATAAATAAATATAAATTTCAAATTGTTTTAAATATAATCGAATATATAAATTATAAGTGTATACATTCATCTATTATTTTAAAATGATTTGGAAGTAAACCTGGTGTTTAGTTTTAAGTTTCCGTTAATTAATAGTTTTAATTATTGTAGTGAAATGGAATGTAACTAATTAATAATTGAAACCCCTAAATGAAATTACAAGCATGGAACATTAAATTAATTTAAAGAAATGAGATAAACTTGTATAAATTTCAATTACATCCTTAAAAGCATATATATAACTTACCAAATATTAAAAGTTCTGATGCTTGTATGAAATGCAATAGGATATTATACTAGTAGACTTGAAGAAATGAAAATATTCAATGAAATCCTTTAATAAATGAGAAATTGATGTCGTTGTTTTCATAAGCTTAAGTATAATTGAAAGGCTACTAACTTAATGTAATGGAAATGTAAGTATTATAAATAAACGAATAAATGAAATTAAGTAGTAAATGAATGAATGGAAATTGAAAATTTGCAAGAAATAATTGTAAATAAAAAGGATAAATCATTATATGAATGAAAAGGAAATCAAACAACAAATATTATGGAATGAAATTAATAAGAATGAACTCGATCTATTGTTTGAGATTGTTGTTTGTTTGGTTTATGGTTGTTTGGAAAAGGATACTTTAAAATTGTTGGGATGTATGAATAATCTATTTATTTCATCTAAGACATTTGAGTAAATGGCGCACTTAGTGATTTATTTCCATTATGTACAATTTAAAGTTTAAACCCGAACAACTATTTGTTTTGTTTGCTATGGATATATGGATGGTTGATTTTACTGACTTCATATGATGGTTGTATGTTGTGATTACAAGTGATTATTATTGATTAGTTCTAACTGGTTGAAACAACTCTAAATATTTCATTTTATATAATTGTTAACTCTTTTCGGATTATATAAGTGAAATACAGGTTATGGAAGCAATTCCTACTGTTTTGGTTTCATAATTAAGCGTTAATTGCCCGACAAATAGGTATGTTCTCGTATTACAGTTTTATAGCATTATTATATTGTTTTTCCGTGTTGGGATATATTATTTTGGAAAATATATGTTATATATTGTTATATTTGATATTATATTTTCTTCCGTGCCTCTCCGTACCAAGAAGACTCTGTCGGAATTTTTCATGAATTTTGGACTTAGAAAATTTTATGAAACATTTTCCAAAAAATTTGTTACTTGAATACAAAAGAGATTTAATGGTTATAAATTGATATATCTTATTTAAATTATTAAATTTTGTAAATTTATTTGTTTATAAAATTAATATTTTTGAAAATGATTTATTGACTACTTAATTCTTTCTTTTCCCTTCTTTTTCCTTTTCGGGTACGAAAAGTTTTGAGTGGGGGAGAATGTAACAGCCCATAAATTTTCGATGATTTAATTTGTTAATTTAATGAAATTTTTATCTAAATTTGTAAGAAATAAAAAGTTGTAAGGTAATTAAATATTATGTTAATGTAAATTAAGATACTATTTGAAAATAATGTTAATTCTATTCAAAATATGACAATGGGTTGAATAAAAGTAATGGATATCAAGATTTATAGATTTATGGTAATTTGAAACTTAATAAATGGACAAATTGCAATTAAATAAAATTTAATATTTAATTATTACGTAAATAGGAATTTAGATGAAATCTGAGAATATTAATGTAATGAAGCATGAACCAATTGTAAATTTCATCCATTTGATAGTTTATTGAATACAGAATTTAAAATCAAATAAATGACTTACTGGAATTTCAATTGATAATAAATGAATTTATAAAAATTAAAATTTAATTACGGTAATGAGTAAATCAACTAACTTTGAATTGATATCTGAGTTGTTTAAATTATTGTAATTGTTTAAGAAATTAAAAATGATGAAATTTGTCCATTATCGGATTGAAATTGAAAGTTTGACTTAATTAATTAACTATTAATTTATTTAATTAATGTTAAAATAGCCATTTTGGCCACTGACTCGGATTTCGACGAAACCCGTTTTATCGGATCCGCAACGGTGAATAATTGTAGGATTTCAAGTTTCGTAGCGATTGGACTCGTTGTTTGATTGTACGGACTCGAAACGCCTAGAAATCAATGAAATTGAAATCGATGAAATTGAAATCAATTTGAAATAACTTGATTTTAGCGTAACTTCTTCATACGATGGAATTTTGACTAGAAACTTATTCCATAGATTTTAAAATATTCAAAAACATCTATTTTTATATATGGGTTGACCCAATTTCGTTCCGAAGTCAGAATGGGCTTTTCGGGCCATTTATCATTCAAAGGTCCAAACCAATCGTATCCATTCCTCTATTTCTCAGCACTACCTATATGTATCCTATTATAAACCCTAGCATACTTTTCGTTTCTTATTTCTATATGTACAAAAATTTCTATTGCTCCTCTTTCTCAATGACAGACAAACCCTAATCTTCCCAATCCAATTTCAATTCAAAATACAACTTCAGAAATCAAACTCCACAAACTATATCGAATTATATGTGGAATTGAAGCATTTGACGAGCACAAGTCAGACGAATGATTCGTTTTTCAATTCGAGTTTTGAGGTGGTCGAAAATTGAGAAAATATTCATGGCCGTTCATCGCACGTTGATGAATGTCGGCTGATCGTCGAATCGATTTATGGGTTTTGTAGAGTGGACAAAGGGGAGTTCATCGGCATAGTTTTGCGTCGAATAAATGGTGGGATGCTCGGCAATTTTTGAATTAGGGTTTGATTATTCTCGATGGCCGCTGCTATTTTGGGCATCGATCGACGCGGTTGGGGGTCCGTGGATGGTGTTGGAGGTTCACGCAGATCAAGGCGCGTCTCAGGCTTGGGTGCACCAGCGTCTGGCTCACCGAGGTAGCGCGATGAATGAGATGACGGAGTCGATGTTTTGCTTAGCAACGTGTTTCTGAAGCGGGTAGGGTTAGGTGAAGATGGCTGCGTGGCGTGTTTCGGTTGGCTCCTGAGTGGTGATGTTTTTATTTATTTATTTTAAATCTATGATTCAAATCTTCTAACTTTAATAACTTTGACATACGAGGTTCGATTTGGACGTAGTTTGATCCGTTTGGATCGTATTGAAATTTCGGAGATTTTGGCCCTGATTTGGATGAAATCTAAGACCGTTCAAATTTTGGGTTTAAATTGAATTTAAATCCAATTTAAATTCAAAAGGTGAGTGTTTTAACCCACTCACAACTTCTAAAATTTCTTATGTTTGTTAAATTGATTTATGATGTAATTAGAAATTTATTTATGACCGTTTGGCATATTTTAAATCATCATCTCAGTTAAATTGAATTTATTGAATTAAATTGTTATTTAGTTTATTTTGCATATAAACTGCCAGTTAAACAGTTATTTAATTTATTATAAAATATAATCTGCTAGTAAATACCTGTTATTTATTATCTGTTCTATATTGATGTTATGGATTGAATTGGATGATGATTGTGATTAATGTTTGATGATCGATATTGGATGAATGGATGTTGTATTTTATATTTTTATAAACTGCAAGTTGTTATGGATTTTATGTCATTTGGTATTGCGGTTTGTAATGATATATAGCCATATTTATATTTTAAATTTCTATTGAAATGATAAACATCCGTATCACTTGACCATATGATAGAAAATTATATACAGACACCGTGGTCTATATATAAAAATATTTTGAAATGATTTCTATGGTTTTGTAAAGAAATATATCGTTTTATATAAATATTAATTTTTGATGTTATATAATATTTTATTCAAAATTTTAAGCTATGTATAAATTGTTTAATATAGAATAAGCTTAATAATAAGTTTGGTTTTATTGAGGATGAGATGATTAAGTATCTGTTTAAATTATATTGTACATAGAGTTTATAATGACTTAAATAAAATTAAGGTTGGAAGATAAATATGAAATTTATTTGAATCAAATTATTTAAGAATTTTACTTGAATAAAACTGAGATTTTAAAGGGTATAATTTTTATAACTTGATTTTGGTTTTCAGTGATTTAAATGAATATCAAGTTGATATAAATGAGTATATCAGGTTAAATAAATTGAAAGAATATCCAGTTATTTGAAGTTAAAAGTTTTATTTAAATGATATTGAATTTATTAAGTAAACAGTTCAATCTAAATAATAGTAATTGAATTTGATATATATGGAATTATCAAAGAATTAGTTTTGAAATAGTGGAAAAATATATGGAAATTGAAATGTTTATTTGGGGGTTTAAATCAGAAATTGGAATTGATTTGTAAAACTGAAGAAGCTATTTTATTATATAAAGTAATTTAACATTTAAACCATTTAAGTGGTGTAGTTATGTTTCAAAGTTTTGGGTTCCAAAATATTATAATTTGGAAGTGTTATATTTCAAGTGGTTTGACTTCGAAGTGTTATAACATTAAAAGTGCTATAATTTTGGGAAGGATATATTTGAAATAAAAATGATATTATATTGATTTGGGTTTTAATAAAAACGATATCATTTTGATTTGGTTTTTAAAACGGAAACAATATCATATTTATATGGTTTTGAAATGGATATTATATTCTGGTTTTGAAGCATAAATTATTTTGAAATGGCCACGGTGGTATAGTAACGTTTGGTTGTTAAAGAGATCAGGATCGGAAGTTTTCATACTCTCTGCCAACCCCGAAAACCACTTTAACAACTGTGCATGCGGTGGAGATTCCAGAACGAAGTAGGATGGCGGCGGCGTTTCCTGTGAGGTATATACGTGGACCCGACTCCCATGAGTTGGCATAAGGTGGCTAAAATAGGAGCGATTGATGGGCTAAGAAGGTAGCACCTTTTATCTGACATACTCCTTCGATACCATTCTATTACTTTGTGATTGATTCGGGCCCTTTGATTTCGGGGGTATGGCTCGAGGTTGGCGGTAGTAGCATCTACGCGTTACCACCGGTCCGGAAGCGTAATTGGTATATCTACCATGGCATTGCCTAGTTGTGCCATGTCACCTACCCTAGCGCGCCTTGTACGAGTTTGGTTTTCTCCCATAGCCCATGGAGTATTTAGGGTAGTCTCCCGATCTGGAGATGCGCTGATACTGCATGGAATACTGGGACTATAACGTGTTAAGGGGAATATTGGGTCACTCCTAACGCTATTTAAAAATAAGTTTACTTTACTAATAGACATTATTATAATAGCGAAATATTACTACATAGTAAATAGTTTAACGGATCCTTAGGAGATGTGAATCCTAAACATCTCTTAAGTTACTGCACTCATGTTATACATTGGATAGGAGATGTCAAATCCCGTAAACATCTCTGATGCCGCTACACTCATATTTATTTCCGTTGATTTAACTTACATAAGATATTTTAGTTCTGACTCGAGTGTTTTGTCTTTTCAATTCGCTCGGGTCAGCCTGAGCATTTCAGGATTTGAAGAATTTATTTCTGGAGGAAGAAGATGAAGATTGTATTACCGTTATTTATTATATTATTCCACTGCATCATATTGTTCCACTGCATTGTTATTTATTATCCTTTGGTATGTGTAACTCTGATTCTGTGTAGTATAAGTATAATCAAATGTTTTGTAAAACAGCTTCATGAACTATTATTTGATTATTATATTTTGTCGTTCTGCTTCAAGATTCTTTTTTGTTTTTCTTCTTTCCACTACAACAAAGCAGTCCTTTTACAATGGGAAATTCCCGTTGTAATATGGTTTTCGCAACGGGCATGTACCCATTATAATAGGCCTCATTGTAATAGATCCACCACATTTTACAACGGGCAAAGCACGTTCTAAAAACCGTTGCAGTATACCTTTTTACAACGGCCATAACCCGTTGCAATAGACTAACCATTCTAATTGCATAGCCTATTTCACAACATGTATTGAACGTTGTTAAATACATATTTAACAACGCACATTGGCCATTGCAAAATAAATGCAAATTTTTTATAAAAAAAATTACAGCAGCATCCATGCAATACATTCATGCTAATACTAAATATTGTCGTAAAATAATTAGAATCACATACGAAAAGACTAAAAGCTAGAGTCATAGAATTCTAACACTCCAAATAGTTAGATAAGTTTACATGCCAAATACATAAAACATTAACACATAATAGTCCGCTACAAATATCATGTTCTAAGTACAATCATACTATACCACGGAGATGAAGTCTTTATGCCATGTGACGGTTGATCCAACAGCATCTTTGATAGTTTGCATCTCTGAATTTTGCCTAAATAAAAAGGCTTCTGGTTCCACCGCTACTTTAACCCATACTTTCCAAGCATTTTCTCCAAGCTTTACAGAATGTACTTCTAGACGAGCCTGCAAAGTGTTGATGGAATTTCGAAGATTATCAATATTAGGTGGATATATGTACACTGCGATTTTAGCTTTTGCCGATGATTTTGAAAACAAACCTAAACTTGAACACAATAACATAGGTAACACTGAGTCTAAATAGATAAAGAAACCTCCATCATTTAAAAAAATGGATTTATACCTGCAAATTAAAGCATTTTCTACTGACCCACCTTTGATCAGACCAGCTTTGCGCAATTTTTCAATCTACAAATGAGTGAAAAATTATTGGCATAAGATTAGTACAACACATTCTTAATATTTCAGCTAAAATCTTGTCAAGCTGGTTTCACATGTAATAAGAATGATATTTTATGACTCGTAGAAGTAGAAAGCACATACATCTGCAACATAAAGACATTGTTATACCTCTTCATAAATGCAGAAGGTCCTAGCAGATGCTAATTGCTTAGAAAATGTCGCATTATCCATGAAACACGAGAACCATTGTCGGCGAATAGCTGGAGCCTGGAAGTAATAAGCAATTAATTTTATCTTTATATGAACTACAATTCATTTTTGCAGCAATTGATTCTTTATACAAGCATGGAAATATAATATAATATAATATCCCTGGATTCCAAGTCAGTTTTTAGCATAAAAATTTACTCTTAACCAATGTTTTGAATAAGAAAAAAATAGGAAGGATCAATTAATAGCTTAAAGCTCTCTATTGTAAAATGAGTTAGATAAATCTCACAAAGCAGTAAGCGTGTTGTAAACTAATCATCCAAAAGAAGACACATGAAAGCATACATACTTGAAATTACAATGGTATAGGAGAACTATACTTGAGGAAAATTGATTCCATATGCGATGCGAATCTCTGAAGAAGGGAACGCAATAATGAAAGAATCATTTCTACACAGAAATTTAGTGCCATGAAGAGCCGGTGCCTTTTTTTCAATGATAGCATCATTTGAATCCTTTGCATCGCATACACCAACTTGCCTATTGCCTTGACCCACAATTTTGCTGATCCATCTAATATTGGAACCTGAAACGAGACAAACCTAAACTGGTACAAATCATACCTCAACATTAAGTTAAATATTTATTTAGTCATTCAAAGAATAATAAGAAATGACTCCTATAGTCAAGGACACAACTGTAATATAACATTCTCTGCAACATCTTATCAAACTAAGAGCCCTCATGGTAACAACCTTTTTTTTAATCGACTGGCAATCGATGTCCAGATGTTTTGAAGCCAACCATCTAAATCAAATTTTATCTGTAACTACTTAAAAATAAATTTGCATTGTAACTTATATTTGTAGTTATACATACATAGCAAAAAGTACATTAAAAAAGAGGATATATGAGAAGAAATTTTGAAAATGGAAAACTAAAGGAGGCATAAGTTTTTAGGTATCAAATGTATATATACTAATAAATAAAGAATAAGAAATAAATAAAATATAAACTTGATCCTGGTATTGCATCTACATTTACATATTCATAACTTAAGAAATCTCACAAATATGTCATCCCTCGGTCGTTACCGACCTTTATCCGAAAGCTCTCTTCGCATACATCCACATTAATTTACATCCCGAACGTCATAGCGGAAAGAAATATATCTAGAAGGGGATGATCATTCCCTAATTGGGAATAACACACTTAGCCTTGCCGCATCTAACTCTGTTTCAGTCATTTTTGGTGGATGAGGCTCGAGGCTATGATTACCTTTTCACATAGCACATCTTCTTTTACTTTGAATGCCACATTGTCATTCCGTATTCACACGACTGATTTCTACAAACGAATAACTTCCTGAGCTCGTATGTCTTGGGAAAGGGTGTTAAGCTAGGAGAAGGTGTCTTCTCCGCCACCGACTGATATACTTTTATAGAAACCACTCATTATGATTTGGAATGCAAGGTCAGACATTCATCCATACAAGTTCGTTCTGGGACCAAACGAAACCGAAGGCACTTTCCTCGGCCATTACTAGGCGAGAATCCCTAGTGGTTTTGAGGTTTTTTGTAACAAAGAGACCACTGCTACAATATAGTGCTTCGGGAGTATATCCCCAATTAATCAACAAGTAGTCCTCGTTATTATTCGTCTCAATATCTCCGTCTTCAAACATCTTCATTCTTCGAACACGTAAACTGGTTCGAATTCGGATAGGAATCTACTAAATCCGACCCTGCTTCCTTCGAAATTCAATCATCGATAAAAATGATGTAATTAGGTGATTGTTTTTCGATTCATTCATTTTCCTTTACCAAACTAACTTCGAGAGATATATGTTTTCAAAATATTCTTTTAGTGAATACAGAATCATTTAAACCTCTTTTCGAAAATTTCTCAAATTATTTTTAAAGAGTTTATTTTGAGAAAATAGGATTATAGAAATCATTATACTTTTATTCAAAATTAACTTTTGATTTCAATGATTGTTATGGGCGGTATAACAGTGAGATCACCTTTTAAATTCCACGAATAAGACAAGTTCCCTCTTTGGATTTTAATGATGAGTATAAGAAGATTATTTCTATAAAATCCAAGTTGAGCATCAGGGCTTTCCTTTTGATATGTTCCACCCCTCGCCTAAAAGAGAAAATTGAGGCCGGGTAAGTTCAAGGCACTGGTTGCTCCATCTCTAACCTTAGTTGCACACCTTGTTTCCACTTTTAGATCTCACAGACGGGACAAATGTACTAGTCGTTTCTGCATACTCATTTTCCCTTTTTAAATCACTTAACTATTATTTTAACCATCTTTGAAATAATGTTAAATTGTTCAAATTTATTTTGAAATGATTTATTATTTACTTAAAAATATTAATAATGATTTGGGAAAGAATTGTTAAGTTTCAACATTTATTTCAAAAGTTACTGAAATGCGTTGCGAAAAGTGTTGCAAATAGTGTTACAAAAAGTACTTTAAAAGCTATATTCTTCAAAACAACTTTTATATCATTTAAAAAAACCATATTTTCAACTTAAATCACTTTAAAACATTTTAAAATATTTTTAGAATTTATTTCATATTGTTAAAACGATTATTTTATCAATTTCCAATTATGGTCATTTTAGTGCAAAAATGGATTTTTTCTTGAAAATTGATTTTTCCATATTTCAAAATATACAAGATGAAACCTTGATTTTTATTTTTTATGAAAGATATGGATATAAGGATTTGAAAAAAAATTACTTCGAAGAATTCCAAACTACATTCCACTTCGTATGTTCCTTTGAACTTTTAACGCGTAAACACGAACTACCGTTACGCGACGCGTCAAATTTTTGACGTATTTTGATATTCATATCCAAACTTTATCGAGACAAGTTTAGACACTTAGGAATCATTTATAAAGAATATTTAAACATTTTTCGAAGGTATAAATGATTCCATATCACATTTCATTTTAGTTTAGAAAGTATTTTCCTTGTGAATCAATGTCGTGTATATCGTGACTTGTTTCAATATTTTCATGCAATAAAAAATATATGGAAATATTATTATAACCAAACATCCAAATCAACATATCACAACATCACAACCAAATATATACATATGAATTAGGATTCTCACCTTAGTTGCAAATGAACTAACTTTAAAGTGACTATAACTTTCCTAACTTCAATCGGGTGCTCACGGATGCTTCTTTTAAATCTTTTAGGTGGCTTGACTTGACTTGTGGAGGCCTTTGGTGCTTTGGGCCATGAGTTTAAGGGGATAATGGGCTCGGCTTGATGCTGAAGAAGTGGGTCGTGGGTTGTGAAGGAGGAAGGAGGAGTTTTGATGAATGTTTAAGGTGATTTGTGATTACTTTCTTTAGCATACTTTTGGAATAAATTTTGCATTATTTCATTAAGGTTGGAAGCCATTAAAAGAGTGAGAAGAAGCTTAAATTTTGAGAAGAAGAAGTATGGAAGAAAGTGAGAAAGTGGGTATGTATTTATAGAAAATATTTGAGAATAAAATATAGATTTGTGTTTTAATTAAATAACCTTTACGAAGTAAGTAAATTTATTTTATTCAAAACTTACCATCTACATCACATCACACTTTTAAAATTAAAATACTTTAGAGGTAAGTAAAGAATAAAAATGATTACTTTACTTTATGTCACTTTTCATTACTTTATGTCACATTTGATGTGACATGTATTTTGTCTTTTTTAGTTTACTTTTGCTAATTAATTTCTAGAATTTTCTAAGTGTGATTATTAAAAGTAACCTTATTTAGTTAATTTTTAACTATCTTTATATGTTAACATATTTATTAAATTGTATACATAAAGGTGCACAAGTTGCGATAACTCTAAATCGACAAAACGTTGATTTTTGACAAAATGTATTATGGTCATATTTTAACGTTTTATATAAACTATTTATCCATGTAAATCAAATTTAAAAATAAATTTATATAATTTTATTTAAAAATATAAACATTCATAAGTAAATTGAAATAATTTATTAAACCATTTAAACTTGCCTTTCTAAAATCAGGATTTTGTCACTTTTGTCGATATAAGCAAATGTTGCTATTTTTATGTATATTTCTATTTTCAAATCTTATCTAATATTATGTGAATCATAAAACTATATTTTATACTTAAAATCACTTTGAATATTATATTTTGATGTGGTTAAATTTTGGGTCGTTACAAATTATCTGAGGCTGTATAGCGAAAGGTACGCTCAGTGGATTGTTTATTGTCTTTGTGTGACCAATAGGTTTTTAACTTGAGAAAATTGTAAGATTTATTTGCTAGAAATTGAAATATATTAAGTATTGATGTATTATTGTTTCTATGGTTGCTTGTGTTGGAATTTCGAGGATGAAATATTCTAAGTGGTGAGAATGTAATGACTTGGAATTTTAAACATATCGTACTTAAATATCTGAATTATTCAAAAGGGACGGCTATTTGGACATAAAATAAACACAATTGGATGACACAAGAGATCTAAACCATTGGATCTTTTTGTCCTTATATAGGAGGTGGAATTCAGGAGGCAATCCAATGGTGTAGATACGTTGTGTCACCAATTGTGTCTATATTTTTTGTCCCAATAGACCTTCCCTTACTTAAATATTTAAATTTTGGATTTAATGTGATTAAATTGATTTAATAACCATATTGATCTTCTTTTTAATAATAACTAATGACAAGAAATTGTTTTCGAAATATATTTACAAAATAAAATAAATAGTTCGAATAATTGGATTGGAAATCATTTTATTGATAAACAGTTTCAAAACGCATGAAATTATGATCCTGTGGCACGGAATCATATTTTGATGAAACTAGTGTAATTGGGATCAGAACAATAATACGATGTACGATTGCGAGTTTCATAGCGATGGGGTGTACTGTGTGGTTGTGCGAGCTCGAAACATGTAACGTTTTATTTAAGAAATTAAATAATAATATAATTTATTATGAAAACACCATACCTCCATTCACCTTGCTATCCTCACTTTAATTATTTTCATCTCTTACTCCTTCTTCACTTCTGTAAATAAAGAAAACATAGGTTCCTCCTTCCCATAATTTTTTTCGGAGCTAAAGGCCATTCGGAGGGCGAGATAAGATCATTGGACTCGTATGGAGGAGAGCTTCATTTGGTGTGTACGATGTTGGGTGCGGCTGTCCTTGGCCATGTGTGACTTTGTAGAGGTCGAATTGGGGTTCCACTTTATCGACAATTGGAGAGGAGTTTGGCCAAGGCGAGGGCAGCGTTGAGTTTCTCGTGCGAAGAGGAGTTGGTGGTGGAAGTCTGGGGTGGTGCGGCTCCTCATGGAAAAATGCAACTTTTGGCTTGTCCTGACATGAACATCAGGTCACTATTTCATATCGAGGTGCGAGCTTTGAGATGGTGTCCGTTGCAGAGAGGACACAAAAAGAAGTTCATTGCAATTAATGACAGGTGATTCTGTCGAGCGTGGGGGTTGAAAGGAGGAGAGAGGAAGGTGCGACGATGGGTTTCTTTATGTGTAGGAGTATCAATTGTGCACATCCATGCAATTTGCTTTGGGGAAGATGACTGTTAGTGGGGGTTAAGGTAAATTATTAATCTATCAAGTTAATTAATTAAAATTATAAAATTCAAATTCTTATAAAATCAGTAACTTTTGCATACGAGGTTCAATCATGACGTCGTCTTTGCCGTTGCACTCGTAGTGAGATTGTCTACATCTTGGTTAGGATTAGGCTTGGGTGAATTTACTCATTATTTAATTTGTATAATGTTGTATGCATATTTGTTGTGTTAAAATATAAGTTAAAATAGATAACAATGCAAGTTATTACTTTGGATCTCTCCTTGCTTTGTAAAGCAAGTGGCAACATTATATGCAGTATAATTTCTCTTATAACCCTCTAAAATATGTAACATGACCAGGAATGTTGTTTAAATGTTTGATAATGTTATATTTGAAGTTGAAGCGTGTTGTGAATGGTTGAAGCGTGTTGTGAATGGTTGAAGCGAGATGGTCATTATAAATGCAATTTGAAATCCTTTGTATTTAACATAAGTTAAATTGGTTAAAATGTGACTATATTGTGAAAATATTTGTTTGGTTATTCGTTACATCATTTTTTGGTGAGTTGGACATAAAACGAAATTGTTTGGGAAATTATAGAAATTATAAAGCAACGCTGTGATAGTTAGAAGTGAAAAGGTCGCTATGGATGCACTTTGAAAATGCCTTATGTTCGGTGATTTTTAAAGTTAACTTTGAGAGACATACTAGGGAATTCTTTGCATTTTTAATAAATACCAAAATTGTATTTATTATTGGACAATTATCGAAGTTTAAATATTTTTAATAATTGTTTTTCGAAATTTTAAAGGAAAGGGCTTAAATTTATAAACTTGTTTTTATGGTTTTTAAATAAATTATAAAATAAGTATTTTTGAGTAACATTTAGGTAAAAAATTTAAACCATATTATAAGTATTTTTAAAGTATTTCCAAGTATATATAGGTTTTAGAGAATTAGTTAAAGATTTTAACAAACTATTAAAAAGCTTATTAAGTATAATATCATTTAAATTGTTTTATAATTTTATTAATTATATTAGCTTATAAATAAATTTGTATACACACATTCATATATATATATATATATCATTTTAAAAAGGTTTTGGGAAAATATATGTAAGTTTTAAAAATTAAGTTAAGTATTTTTAAACATGGTAAAGGAAGTTTGGATTTAACATTTAAGTTAAAATATGCTATTTTGAAAAGCTCGAAAGCATGATAAATATACGAGACTTGGTTTCCATATGCGATCGTTCTCATTGTTGTTGAATATGACTAAATTCGTTGATTCAATCTTGAAGAGATCGGGATCGGTAAGTGGTTTACTTATCAAAAACCACTTCAAGACCGAGTTATATCTCTTGGAAGTAGATTTGCTAGGGATGCTTGAACCCATGTAGAGGTTTATGATCTGTCTAAGATGGTGGGATCCATTTGGGGGTTCGTGATCTATTCGAGTGATGATGGTTCGTGTGTTGGGATGCTGAACATGACTTCACCATCGATATATGACTAGAAACAGAGTAGGATGCATGATCCTGGGTTTAGCTAACCAGTGGCGGTATATTAACTCCATATCTAGAGTATGCTTTCGATATATTATGCATGGGGAATTGTTGATACTTGGTTCACGTTGTTAACAAAAGTGATCGAACATCTGGGCCGATTAAGTTTACCTTATACTCTACCTAGAGATATAAGACGCTCAGAAGGTGTTTTCTAATCCTTGTCTATGGAGATCGGTCTAGGTTTGCCGAGGAGGTCTTCTTGGAAAATCCATTATGTGAATGCACCTTAGTGGTTTTGATTGTACATTAGTGTTGTTGTGTCGTGAGGTGCAAGCAGCGCAACTATTTTTTGATTTATATTTTTCACCCTAGACAATATCAACTATAACGCAATATGCACTTATTAGATGGTTTGTCTCTTTTGAGGGTATAACCGTTGCGATGATATTAAAAAATGCTGTTATATTTTGTACACATATTTCTTGAGTTTCTCACAATTGACTTATGTCTAACACATGGTTTTGTTTTTCCTAAATTCCTTATGTTTGAGTAGTTTGAGAAAGGCTGTTTTTTAATGTTCATTGAGCACTTGGAGATGAGCTTGATGTTTACCTATTAGTGTTCTTATTTCCGCTGCATTATTTTATATATATTTTTAGCGTCAAAATTGGTCACTAACACCCAAGTTCAGATGAAAGCACCAAATCACAGTCACATATTACAGATAGAATGTATGTAGAGAGGTTAGATATGAAGAATAGTAAAAATTAAAATGAAAGCACTAATAACACAGGATTTATAGTGGTTTGGCTAACTCCGGCCTACGTCCACTCTAGAAATTTCATTTTTATTGATGTTAGAATCAATTACAATTACAATTCAGAGTTTTCAGAACAACAATGGAAGAGCAGCCTTAGTATAGAAGGTGAAGTGAGACAGAATGGAGAGAGATCCTTTTTATGAAGCCCCACATGCTGTATTTATAGGCAAATCCCGAGTTACTGGATTTCCTGAGTGATATGGGCCCACCACAGACATAGCCTACCCTATATACTTAGTCGTTGCCGATCCTAACTCATCTTAGACAATCCAGAAATGCCGACCCACTTGTGCCGAGCCTCTTCGACCGAACCACGTCCAAATTCCAACACCGATCCACTTCATCCTAAGCGAACCATACCACCACACCGAGCCACACTATCTTGACCGAACCATACCACCACTCCGAGACAAACCATCCTGAGCGAACCGTACCACCACACCGAGCCACACCATCCTGACCAAACCATACCACAACACCGAGCCACACCATCCTGACCGAACCATACCACCACATCGAGCTACACCATCCTGACCGAACCATACCACCACACCGAGCCACACCACCCTGACTGTACCATACCACCACACTGAGCCACGCAATCCTGAACGAACCATAGCATGCCAAACCACTGGCCTATGCTGACCCATCCAAATGCCGATCCAGAGCAATTTGAAGCACAACTCAATGTGACTCGAAGCAAATTCCATGAAAACTCAAAGCAAACATAATAACGACTCAAACCCGGTGACTCGCAACGACTTGACTTTTGTCGAAATCCATATTTCGAGTATCCTAGAACTTTTGTTCATCACATATGCTGAACTCCGGCTTCATATTCATGATCGGCATCCGTGATTGATTGTCTACCCATCTGGTTGACTCAAACTCATCGTATTCTAGTTTCGACAAACGAGTAGTCGATTTAGTTAAATCGGTCTGTCCATGGCCTCGAAAAAAGGCGGGTTAACATATATATATATATATATATATATATATCAGCAATTGTAAGGGCAGACTGTTATAACTGTCCAAGCTGATAATAATACTTTGATTAGTAAATTTCAAATACTATGTATATTACAGTACCACTCTATATCGTCTTTTGATGTTATATGTCATTATACCGCTGTGACATTTTTGTTTTCCTCTTTCCTCTTCATTTTATTTTCTTCTTTTTCTCTACCTTAACATATGTTTTTTTTGGCACTTGGCTGCTTGATACGTGAATACCGTTGATGTATTATTGTCAACATTCAAAGGTCGAAAAGGCATATCATTACAACATATTCTATATTTCTTTGTCAATTTAGTTCATTAGTTTACTTTAACCGATAAATAATTCTATCGATTTAGCTGCAAATATTTATCAGTACGGATAATTTTAATTAGTATAACATGTGTTCATACAATATTAGAAATGTTATATTTTGACATTTCATTTCCTTAAAAAGGCTCCCACTAAATTTTTATATTCCTCAAAACCCTAAGAGAAACATAGAATTCTTCAGATTCCTTTAGTGGGTGTTAGGACTCGCTTGCCTTGGGATTTTGACCATGAGTTTTCTCAATAAATCGTAGGTCCGCCGGTGATGGATAACCTTTTATCAATTGTATCATATATAAATTCTAATCATGGTATTTGTCCTAATTGTAATGTTGACCTTGAGTTTGCTAAACAAATCAAAAGAGGTTATTGACTCATAACTATCATTTCACAACAGCCTACATATAATTAACAAACCTTGAGTTTGCTTAACAAATACATTATGTTTCTTACCTTGTCTAAGAAACATATCAATAGTGCTGCACATAGTATCCCTAGCTTGAGTTTGCTTAATAAGTAGTGAGTACGCAAGTAATATATCAGTATATAAATGATAGAGGAAAACATATACTTGAGGTCGTAATCTTTAATATATACATTAAAGTGGTGTTGATTTAAGGAATAATGTATTCTTATAAAATACCCTCGTGTTTAAGGTTGCACATGCATTTGAAATCGCATTATACGTACGGTATGTATGTACTTTTGTGTTTATTTCAGTTCCTATTTCATTATAGTTATACTTATATAGCTATGTAAGTTTAATTTATTTATAATTTCTATAATTTAATTAACTTATATAATATAAAATTATATCTACATTACACTACTAGAAAATGGGGTCTTTACCTACCAATTGTAAGTGTAGGTAAAACTAGCCTAATGGTGGGTAATATGTTTTAGCTACCAATATTTAATAGGTAGATACAAGTAGGTAAAGGTTAGTGGGGAAAGAGTCTTTACCTACACTTATTAATACTGGTAGGTAAAAGAATTCATGGACCATACTAAGTTATGAATCAAATAATTAGTCATCGGCTGATGTGTTTGATAATGTGTCATCATACGTGGCTGCTGACATGGTTTCCACAGTAGCATACACATAGCATGCATCAATGTCCGTACTTGGCATCCTGTGGTTGGTCCATGATTTGTCCACGTGTAATCATTTGATTAGTACACTGGCATCGTTTTTCTTAGGCCACGTGGCATTGTTTCATTAGTCCATGTGGCATTATCTAATTTGCCACATTGCATCATTTTATTGATCTATGTTGCACAATATTATTAGACCACGTGGCGTTATTTTATTCGCCTACGTGGCATCATTTTATTGGTCCATTACACAATTCATATTTTTGGTCAAATTTAATGGTTATGTGTAGGTAAAAGATAATAACAGTTATTTATAAATGTTCTATACTAGAAATAAACTAGAAAAAATACATTATTATTATCTACAAAATTAATATGTAAATAACTAAATCAAAGCAGTTGCAATCATTATGATATTCAATCAAATGTAAAGTACATAAAATTCGCACTTATATATGTACAAACAACTAATGCCCATGTATATATAATTTATAGAAAATAACTTGAAAAAATTAGACGTCTTTCCTATACAATTAACATGAAGCACTCCTGATGAGCCGGCTATTGATACACTGCATGTGAAAAACATATTTACATTGGTAGACTCCTCGTGCTTTCTTTAATTTCAAAATCATACAAAAAATGAATACTTCGTTAATCATCAATTAATAATTAGGCTTAACATATCAAGAAAATATTTTGCAATAGAAGTCATACCTGAAGACAAGTTAAGCAGCACACCGACTCTGATGCATAAGATCTATTCTCCATTGGTATCTTAATTGTTCCAATTTTATCAACTGTATCTTATGACATGCCTTTTGTGCCTTCTATATCAAATATGTCGAGAAATTTGATTACTAGAGAGTCTACTGTGTTCGTCTACACAGAACATATATATCATCTAAATATCAATTTCATTTTTATGAAATATCAGTCTATAATATAATGATTTGACTGTATGTTACCTGAAATTGTACTGCAGGTCCTATCTTCTCTCTAATGAGTCTTCCGCTCAAAATACTAGTAAGGACATCGATCAATGGCCAATTGTGCAACAATTGTAATAATGTTAGGTCTTAAAATTGAATGTATTACGTGTCTACATATTGTTATGTTAATATTATTGTTGTTTCTATTAGTTTGATTTCCTTATTCATATCATATTATTTTAAAATATTTTAACATTTATAATTACAGTATAATTTAAAATGGTCAGTGTAATACACCGTCACTACAAAAAAATATGACTTTAGTAGCATTAAATAGTAGAGTTTGAACATCAAATGTAACCGTTTCACCAATCCTAATTTAATTGTAGCGGTGTACTTTAATATACTTCGGTGGTATATTTCTAGGCAGACTTTGTTTTCACTTCCCGCCTGTTGTAACATCTTATTTTCATTCTCTACTCCTAATACTAAATAAAAACCTTAAACCAAATTAGCTAATCTCGACTCCTCTTCTCAAATCTCAAACGTATTTTTTAACAAAGATCATCACAACCAACAAAGAAAAACTAGATTCCTATATGTAAAAATCTTCGCTTATTGTGGATCACATCAGCATCTATATTGCGCACCACCGCCAATCAACGTTAGGGTTTCACTAATTGTTGGTGCTTCTTTAAATATTAACTGATACATTATCTGATTGGTATTCAGTTATTCATAGATTTGTAACTATATTCTTCAACTGTAATATAATCTAGGTATTCAATTTGATTTCGGTATCCAATTCTTTTCATTTCCCTAAATAGAAATCAACGTTAGATGGTTGCATCTTGTATGGAAAGGATGCATGAGATAGCGGTCGAAATATAGGGTTTTATTGTTTTACCGCATGCAATTCAGGTAATGTAATTTTTTAAATTTCAAACTATATTTTATGAGGTTCAAAAATATATTTATGATATTAAAATTGAAATCCATCTAGTTAAATAGAGATTGGTTGATTGTGCTTAAAGTGTTCACTATAATGATAAATATTGGAAGTAACAAAGTGGTTGAAAACAACCTGACATGTTTAGATGTATGAAATGGAAGGGAAAGCACATTGAGTCATATGTCAGTCTAATGCTATTATATCATCATAGCTGAACTACTATTAAGTTGACCTTGCTTCAAACATTTTTTATATCCAAGTGTATAAAAATTTAAATCCATATATATGACATTTTGAATTTGGTCCATACAATTTCATTTCTAAATTTATTGTAAAATATATTGACTAAATGTTAGTTGGGGTTGCCTAAGTAAATCACTGAAAAGTAGTTGATAATTTTCAAACATGAAGTTGTTTGAGTTTGTGAGATAGTTTAGGTTGATTGATTGAGTCAAGAGTACTCCTCTTGTTGAGTAGGTTGACTATGAATATGGAAAAACTAGCAAATTTATTGTTGGTAGTTTGACTATGTTATTTATGTACGAAGTACATGGTCACGGTCAGTATTGTATTAATAATTTCAACAAATATGAATTATTATTGTATGAAACAAAACATAGCAGTTAAGTGAAAATTGTTCTTATTTGCGAGTATGGTTTACTATTTTCAAACGTATGACCTGTAGATAAATCTTTCAGGTTAAATTAAGAGTAGCTATCAAATTTAATATATAGCGATTTCTTAATTTCTAGCTTTCTTAATGCCAGTAGCTTATACATAACAATAAACAAGCTTTAACCAGAAGATATCTTGATATAGGAATGTATCAGACGATACTTGATGACTAGAATAAGCATGTGGTAAAAGTATATACATTTTAAGAAGTATTTCTATATTTTCTTATAGATCTAAAGAAATACAAGATATATCGTCAACAAACTTTCAGACTAAACAATAATAATTGATAATGATAAAACCCTTTGATTCCTTAGCTTTTACTTTCAATTTAGATTACTTCTCTATAGCATCCATCTTTGCTTCATTAATTGGTTGATCAAATTCATAAGAAACAAATCTTTGCTTCATTAATTACATATTTTGTATGCCACAGCTTACTTTATAATATTTTTTAGAGTCAAATTTGTTCTCCTATTTGCTTTCTAGACCTGTATGTTATTTTGTTTGCTTATTATATGCATTGCATCACTCAATTTATTGATATCAGTATAATGGTTTTATGTGATGATGATAATATCACAAAGGTTTAACTTATTGGTAACGATGCACTGCGATGTTGATGTCTATGTCTTGTATGCAGATTTATTTGCATAGTTCAATGTTTCAAAAAGCAGTTTTATGTTTTGATTTAGAATCATGTCGCGGAAAGGTTTTAGCTTACAACTATGACGTCATCCTATTGTTTGGGAAACACTTACGTTTATGTTTGAGCCATAGCCCCCTCTTCCAGTTTCATCATCATCATTTTGATTATCATCTTCTATTTCCTGTTTCAAATCATATTTTAATTAACTTGTCACCATAAAAAGACGGTTGAACTAGATAAAATCATAGAGAATTGATCTTTATTACACTATGCAAATATTGTTACACCTTATAGATCTAAAGGAGACATTTGATGATATCAGAAATGATGTAAATGCTGATTATAATTACATATCATGAGTTTAAGGATCTAAAGGTGGACGGTTTAAGTTTTTCAAGTATCAGAACAAAAACTTATGAAATTATAACATGTGAGGTTAATCCATAACAGATTATCATCTTTCCATTCTTTGAAAATAACTAATAAAAATCTGATGGGTCACTATGTAACACTAAAATACAAGGAAAAAATCAAAAAATGAATATTCATTTCTAGACCGGCCAAAAAGTATTCTCGCTGCCATCTTCCAATTAACTAATAGAAGTAGGCAGTAAATACCAGGCTGCCCAATTTGAATCAAAACAGTTGAAATGAAAGGTTTATGTTCATTTACTGTAGCATATAGAATTGAACTACGAGCGAATTATATGAGATATTTTGAATGCTTTTGCTTAATTCTTACCCAAACTATATTTTATGATAATATATACAAATATAATATCATAAAACCAAACCTTTTTGGCCTAATAATTGAATTGTTTTTTACCTGTCCATCAATTATAACGGTAAATATGCAATCCACTCAAAAAAATTTCATTATTTCAGTTTTAAAACATATGATTAGTTGGGTGAAAGATTCATTAATTACTTCTCTTATACTATGTCATGATATTTTTTCACCTGAGTGAGAGGCAAACATTGTATTTTTCTTTCATTATGTATATAATTTCATAATTGTGATGCATTAATAACTAAGAAGTGGTAATTAAAATTTTAACCAGAAAAATACTAAAATCAAGAATTCTACAGTGCATGTGGATATGCAAGTAGAACTGAGCTGTACATGTTGAATGGAAAATATAATTCACATGATGATGGCGATTTTATTATTTTTGTTCATGGCCTACATAGATCCGTTCACGATTGAACTTCTTACATGATATGTTCATTACTATTTAGGTATAGCCTTTGTTTGCCTTGGTTTTTTAAATGAATCTTTGCTTTCAATCTTCTCCTCACTTGCTTTTTTAATCTATTGAACTTATTTTTTGATAAATTTTCTATAGGTTCCATGAAGTATTTTCAATTTCCTATATTGTATTCAACGCTTCAAATTTGTTTTGCATAATACTTGACTTAGAGTTAACAATTTTCCTCCGTTCAGAAGTTCTCTTCATCATAGTGGACTGTCATCTGTGATTGGTAGCTGATAGAAATTTTCCAAAACGTCTATGTAACAAGGAACTCATCTAAGTAGCATGAGCAGAGGTGTTAACCTAAACAGTTTTAGGTAGCGATGCTCTAAGCTAACCACTGTGTGTTAAGCTGTTGTACTTATGGCTGGAAGCTGCTACGTGTGCACTCGGGATTGATACGTTCATGGGATTTGAATATTTCTTAAAAAGGAGTTTTCATTTGGTTTTAAGTTTGGAGAGGCCCGATGAGATGCAAATGTTGGGTGACTTTGGTCTAAGGGTTAGGCAGTTGAAAGGAAGCTTCATTCTAAGCTTGGGAATTTTACAAGATGTTTGGAGTGAAGGATAAGTAAGGGGTACTTTGGACTGTGTAGCAGTAGTTAAAGAGGAGTTTGTTGTGAATGAAGTGGGAATAAGATCATTTTGTGGGGTGAAATGAGTTGGGGCCTGAGGTTATTATGTGGATGTTACATGGTTGGAATTGAGATTTTATGGGAAACATTGTTATGACTGGTTTGGAGCAGACTAGATGATACACGAGGTGAGCGACCGCCCTACCCAATATTTTGAAATAATAATAATTACTAGAGGATCATGGGCTATGTTAAATTAGTGTACATACATGGGTTTGGGTTTTAGTTGTCATCCATACATAAATGGACCATCTATTAATATAATAGAGGAGCATGTGCTATGTTAAAGTTCCATTTTAAGCGACTTTACATACAATTGACAATTTGGTTTCTTCACTATATAACTTTTTCCCCTTATATGTTGATTTTACTTCAGTGTATTTACAAGCTTTCAGCAGACTGGCCATGTACCACTTGAACTCCATGAAGTATAATTTCCTTCTAACCACTTGGATATAGGCAGGTAACAACTCATATATTAGCTAATACTCTAGTGTAATATAAATTTTGCACAAATATGTTTTTATTTATTTTACTTTTTTAGCTTCAAAGCAAAACTATAGTTCTTACAACTTCTAGCTGTGTAACACAACATATATATATATATATATAATGTGTATATACGTATGCGTGTGTAGTTTTGTTGGTAGTTTTCAAATTGGTTCAAATATGAAAAATATTTCAAAAAGTGGTCAAAATCAGCAGAAAGTTATAATATACACCATGTCATGTATTTATCACTTAGGCTATAATATTAATTCAAAAAATCAATTCATATCCAAACAGGCAAAGCAAAAGAGCAACTGTAAGGAGATTTCTTCAACAAAGCAACCATAGAAAATACAAGCACCATAAACATCATAACCATAAATACTTGTCCCCAGTACCATCACGATCGACATTGCCCTCCAACATAATGCATACTGACATAAATCTAAAGGAACCGCTTTGAATTCTTTGCCCTCTATTGATTACCGAAGTATCACCTACGAGGAACAAGACTGGGAGTAAACTGATAATTATATTGTCAGTTTCAATTGGAATGGCATTTTTTCAACTCCTGCTTGGTATATACTTCTTTATTTCAAGGAAAGACGGAGTTACTGTTGTGCCTCGGAGAACTGGTCTCACTAAGCAGTTGCAAAAAGCATTCATAACAAGTTTATTTTTAGTACCTTTTTTTGTTCTTGTGAATGTTCTTAACATAACCATGGAACTGTTATCGAGCTTTCTTATTTGCTATCCTTGGCTATAAGCCGTATATTAGACTCCATACTCATTTCTAGTATGCATATTCAAATACCGAGGCATAGAACATAGTATGTAGTGCACACTTATTGAGGTTATTTGGTATTAATTGTATATATAAACACTTATTGGGATTATTTGGTATTAATTTTATGTATTCTGAAAAAAAGATATACTACTAATTCTTCAAATGATCTTAGTAAGACTAATTAGAATATTTTACACTTAAAAGTAGTGCATTTCTATGTACGCCCAAAAAGGCACTTACTTTAATCCAGGCTAAATTCTTATGAAAGTCTTCTACACCATAGACTTAGGTCTTTGGGGTCAACCCGGCAGCTTTTATTAGGAAGATGAGGCAAAAGACGCTCGAGGGCTTATTAAGGAAGTTGATAGGGGCTGTGGAGAAAGCAAAAGGCTTTTCTCTGGTCATTTAAGTACAAGAATACATGTTATTACATTTTATCACCATACAATCAAATAATTTATTCTCAAGCTTTCAAACTTCTGAGTTCTTTTAAAAATGGGTAAAATCAAATACGTGAGGCATGTATTATTATTAATTATTTCCTATCAATTGCATAAAAGGAATTTGGAAAATTAAGCACATGTTGATTTTCTAGAGCAGGGAAAAGTTAGTATTAAATGGGGTTTAATACAGAGAATATTCGTTGCAACTTATTTTATATTTTGTACAATTGTAGTTGGTAGTTCAAAGTCTTCAGGGTTAAAAATGCATGAATTTGCATATTGGTAGAATATGCACGATAACTTGTTATGATGATTTCTGTAGTAAAATGGCTTATTAAATATTTATTATCGCAGGCATGCCTTCTCTGAAACTCTCAGAACTTGAATTGGCGTGTGAAGATTTTAGTAATGTAGTGGGCTCTTTATCAAACTGCATTTTGTACAAAGGAACTTTATCCACTGAAGTTGAAATAGTTGTTACCTCCTGTATGATTACTTCTGCCAAAGACTGGTCAGACTAATATCATGACATGAGCTATGAAATGTTGTGAACTTAATGGCTTGATTGTTTATGTGCTTGTTTGAATAATAATCAATTAATATTGTTTGAATGTTATTTGATAATTCATGGCAAATTCTTATCGTTGATTATCAACCTTGTTTACGGGTAATTAGCTTTTTCGGAGTGAAGACCGTCAACAACAATGGACATTACTTCAATTGTTATATGTATTATGATATTTGTTAGTACTGGTTGTGTAAACTTGTTTGTGAATGTTTGTCGTATGTGTATATGCTCATTTTGTTAAATTACTATTATCTAAATGGTTACGGATATTATACTTATGTGATTAGCGTGTTCTCAATTAGTTGAATATGATGTTTATATGATTAATTGTTGGTTTGAATATGGTAATTATACTGATTTTAATATGATTATTGTATAATTGCTTGCTGGAAATAATATAAGCCATTAGCAGTATATAGTAGCATTTAAATATGCTACAAAACAATCAATACCTTTTAATAGCGTTTTAAAAATGCTATAGAAACAAATGTAAAATACCACCTGAATTTATAGTCGCATAAATTAAACCCAACGAAAAGTTTTTAGTTGCACAAAATAAACGCTGTAGAAAATCGAAGAATGATCCAAATATAAACGCAACTAAAAATGTTAGTTTTGGTAGGGTTTTGTAAACATAGTAGAAAACCTTCAGCAGGGTTTAAAAAACCCAGTTATACGAAAACATTTTGTAGCGTTTATTAAAACCAACTAAAAAATCATACTTTTAGTTGCATGACCTGTAGTAGCCTTCTTTAAAACACTACTAAAAGTTTTGGTAGCGTTTTTTCAACGCACTAAAGGTCTTTTCTGGTATAGTGCGTGTTGTTCATCTTGTGATCCATTTGTCATGTACCATGAATACTAAGTGTATATATATAAGCATTACTGAAGCACAGTTGTTTCAAGTTGAATTTTTTGCATTTGATTATAAATGTATTAAAACTTCATGGCTATTTTATTTAATGTGTATTTGACACTTATATATAGTTGTGATAAGTTAGTCTATTCTAAAGCAAGACCTAATTATCTAGTAATTAAGTGTATCTAATACTATAACTGCTATTCATACATAAAATCTAATCAAACTCTGACATTACATACCTTAACCATCAGACCTCAATGTGTTTACACAAAGGGTTGAATTTAGAAGGGAATCCAATGGTTCATATTTGTTTTATCATCAACTATGTCACAAACTTGTGTTCCGATAGAATTTCCCATTATATAAATTGGATTATTATTTTTCTTAAGTTTAAATCATTTAGAAAAACAAAGAATGCTGCACATAAATTCAGTACATTGATTACTTCAATTACTAACAAACATTTTTTATGAAAAAAAGACAGACAAATAATTGTATTTCAAATGGTAAATCTCTCGAACATTTAGTAAGTTAAATATTAAAGTTTGTAAGTATTTTTATATTGATAATAAAACCTGGATGAAAAAATAAAAAAACATGTAAATACTTTTATATTCAAATATCAAATGGTCGGTCCTATTATTCAACTTGTTAATGTTGAATTTAACCTCAACATCCACTTTTTTGCTAATATATGCAAGTCATGGACTTTCAAATGCGTAATCATAATCATACAAAGAAATACTAATCTAAAAACTGGAAATTTATTGAAACATGTAAGTAAACACATGATAATTATGTGATTTCTTAGATTACTTGAAGCAGATGGTAAGAATAGCAGACTAAAACTTCACATTAAATTAATCACTAAAGCTGGGTTATGGTATCCTATACTTGAAACTCTTTTTTTCTTCATCGTCTCTTATTTTCGCTTCAATAAATATACCATATAATATTAGAGCATAACAAAATAGAGTTCCTTAATATTCTTGCCACCTATATATCAATAGTTAGTCCTCGTGCGCTTTTTTCAACATACACACCATAATAGGGAAAAAACTAATTGCTACCTTTTAAGTATAGAGTGAAAAATATTCAAGCGATTAATACTTATCCGAATTGACTTAAATACCTTACATTCAAAAAATCATTCAGGCCAAATTATGCATTTTTCTTGGTAGAGAAGCCAGAACTTTCCTATTAAAATTCTTCCAAATAAATGGATCTTCGTCATCATCCATGTTCATGTACTCCATTCTAATTTCAAAATGTCCCACTAAGTTACACTAACTTGCAATGCTATAATATATTTTCTAGATCAGTCACATTAACATACAATGCTTTCAAAACCATCAATATTTGTTAGCCGTACTTATTTCCGATCAACTAATCAACTTTTCATGTGGAGAAGTAATTTGTGTGCCTATAAAATACATTAGAAAATTGATAAAGACGATTAACATTAAGCAATTCTAGAGAATATGATTGGTTCCATTGCATCACACTGCTCAAATTAATTTTATTAAACTGCTAGGTACTCTTCAACTTTTCTTTACCTTATATGAAAATACAAAAGAAGAAAACAAAGAATTTATTCTATTCGCAAAAATCCTAAAATTAAATTATTTTGTTTGTCTAAAATAGCAATTAGAAAGGAACCTAAAGAAAGAATTACACATAATTTGTTTTTGTCATATAATCTAATACAAAACAAAAAACTTGAAAACAAAATCCTAAGAATAAATTTTGATTCAATTAAATAATTTATTCCAAATGAATTGGAAAAGTATACCTTATGGAGTGTACTGAATGGATGAAGTTCTAGGTTTGAAAATAGATCTAGAGTAATTGCGAAATAGAGTTCACTGATCTCAAGTTGAAAGGGTATAACAATTTGAGAATGGCCTTAGTGAGAGGATATGAATGGGAAATTAGTTTTCATGACCTAAATTGGTGAAACTAAAATGGTGGAGGAGAACTGAAGGTTAATAAGCAGCATGAAGTATTACAATGGAGGCGAAGAGAAACAATATAACATGAAAGAAAAATAAAAGGACAATAACGAATAAGAGATAATACAATTGTATTAACGTTGGTTTTGAAAATGGAGAGATAAACAATTAAGGAAAGAAACAAACGATTAGAGAAAGAAATAAAAAAACGATTAGGGAAAGAAACTTGAAGAAGTTTAGAAAAGAAGGGGAAGGGTTTGGCGATAATAAAGTGGCTGAATTAAAATTAAAGGGCACAACTGCAAAAAATGTAACTTAAATCAACGAGAGAGTGGTATTTCAACTGAGGTTAACTGATAAGGGAGGACACAATTTATTCTATCAGTGAAAAGGTCTAAAATTTAATTATGTTATTTTTCTAAAATAGCAATTAGAAAGCAACCTAAAGAAAGAATTACACTTAATTAGTTTTAATAATTGTTTGCACAAAAAATGGGCAAACACCTCTAAGTCGTATAATTTAGTTGATTATATGTTGTTCTTAATGATTTGGGTGATTTATGCAGATATATAAAATAGATGGACTAAACTGCAAAAGACACACAGATTTATAGTGGTTCGGCCAGAATGTGCCTACGTCCACTTTATATGTTATTCTCCTTTTTTGTTCAGATTACAAGTACAAAGCTTTGATTACAAGAATTTGAAAGTTGTTTGAAAGTTCTATCCGTGCTTGAACTCTCAAACTTGCCCCCCATTGTTATACCACTGCCCCTCTATTTATATAGTGAGGTTGGGGGCAGGGGTCTTGGATGTATATAGCGGCTGGTGGGCCTGGGTCGATGCAATTTGGCCTGGCAGAATTGGTCTGGTCATGTCCCCCTTGCTTCTGGTTCGGCAGTGGATGGAGGCAGGTTGGTTCGGTAGAGCTTGGTTCGGTGGGACATGATCCGGTGGTGAGTGGATGGAGCTTAGTTCGGTAGGACATGATCCGATGGTGAGTGGATGGAGGTTGGTTCGGCTATGTAGGGGAAGTTGGTTGGTTCGGCTGGTGTTGGACCGGTAGGTGTTTGGTTCGGCAGGGAAGTGGTCCGGTGATGGAGGAGAAGGGAATTGGTTCGGCAGGTGCTGGAGGCATCTGGTTCGGTAGCTTATGGGGGTAGCTGGTTCGGTGGCAGGTGGGACGTTATTGGTTCATTGGGGCCTTCCCCCCTTGGTTCGGTGATGCTTCCTTTCATTTGTCTTGGTGGTGGAAACACACCCAACATTTGCCCCCCAAAGTGGGGCATATGTTGGCATATGCCGCGCTTTGTTTTACCGTCCGGTCCTATGTGCCGAACCATCCGGTCTGATCGTCCTGCGTTAGCTTATAAGTAGGGGTGTTAGGCCTTCGTTATCCCCTACCAAGTTTGATAGCCGAATCAGACTCTCTCCTGCCGAATCAACCTTACTGCCGAACCACGTTGGATTGCCGAATCAGGTAATTTAGCCTCTCTTCGCCGAATGTCTCCGCGTTTTGGACAACCGAATGTAGCGATTGCCGAACGAACCGAGGTACTCGACTTGCCGAATGAACACACGGGCTTAAGTGCCGAATGTGTCTTCGGGCCTTGTTCTACCGGACGGGTTTGAGAAGTACGAGGCCGAATGGGTCTTATTCTCAAACTACCGATCGGTCTTTCATGTTTTGAATTGCGAACGAGATTCCATACTGCACGCACTCGTTTGCTTATATCTCTATACTCCTTGTTTTAATAGTGTGTTTGTTTTTGGTGTTGCAGATAATGTCTCACAAAGTGGAAACTCGATCGGATAAGAAGAAATCTACGGATAGAAGAGAGTCCACCGTAGTGCCCCCAGCTCAGCCAAGGCCGGAACGTCATGGACCCACCCCGAGATCGCTAGTAGATGGGTATGGTCCTTAAGAGCTTATGAATTCTCCGCCTGACTGCTTTCCTAGCTCTCTCAAAGAAGAGCAGCTTGATGTTATCTCCCGCTCCTTTGGGATTGATAGAGCACGCATGCAGTTGCCAGGGAAGGGGGTCATGCCATATAATCCCCCTGAAGGATACTTTGCTTATAGTAGGTATCACTGCATGTGTGGGGCCATTCCTCCAATCAATGCTTGGATAGTTAGCTTCGTCACCTATTTGAAGGTGGTCCTTTCCAGCTCCAGCCCAACTCCTACGCTATCCTGGTGTGCCTATTCGTGATTTTCCAGAGAAAGTACGGGCGCCCCCTTCCAACCGGGAGATTCGGTACCTATATAACTTGAGGGGTTACAAGAAGGGGTCTCCATACATCAGCTTGGAATCGGCCGTGTCCTTCAAGCCGGTCCTGGACTTGTATTCAAAGTTCACCATGTTTAAGAAGGAATGGTTCTTTATCCAGGATGACTCCGTTTCTATCCACCGCTTCACCTCTAGCTGTAAGTTGAAGCTTATTTATAATTTCCGTTCTAGCTGAGATGCTTCTTCTTATGTGTTTTTATTTCTTGCTAGCGACAGGTGGCTTTGCGGTCGTGGAGAATGATCACCTGGTTCAGATGGCCGCGGAGATAGAGGCCATTTCGGGAAGGGATAGGTCAGCTTCTTACCTAATCAGGAATGCCACTCTCCTGAGATACAACTTGATTCTACCACATCAGTCTGTGGTCAAGCAGAGGGATACGGCCGAGGAAAGAGCTGCCAAAGCTAAAGGAGGGGCCACGACAAAGAGTAGCAAGAGGAGACCCTTCTCGATACCTCCAGTCGTCGGGGGGAAGAAGCTCAAGAAATCTGATGGACCCTCTCCCAGCACATTCCCAGATGTTCCGAAGGAGGAAAGTGGAGAGGAGGAAAGAGGCGAGGAGGAGAGCGGAGGCGATGGAGAAGGTGATGGTGGTAACGGTGGAGAAGGATAGGGTGGTAGTGGCGTTGGTGCCTTGACCTCTAGGAAAGCGGGTTAGATTCAAGAGTGGACGGATGATGCTTTCCGCCAAGCCTTTGAGGGGTTGAAGGAAGGGTTGGCTTTGGTGAAGAAACCGAAGAAATCTGATAAGGCCGGGACTGGTGCCAGTCCATCTTCTGAGAGTATTTCAGCTTTGGCAACTCTGGCGGTTCAAGGTGAATTCTTGACTCCTCTTTTAACTTCACATGTTTCTTGGATTATAGTCTCATACATGCTTGTAACACTTGGTTTTTATTTAAGGAACGGGTAAGGCGGCCAAGACATCAGACATTCGGCACCGCCTCGAACAGTTCAAACTCCTCAAAGCTTCTGTTAAACCGAAGCCCTCGACTGACCGTTCCGGGGGCGTAGTCGGCTACCGTCCTCTTCTTGGAGTCATTGAAGAGGATATTCAAAAAAGAAAGAGGAGGCGTTACATGTTCGAACCTTTGCTTGGACCTTAGCCTCCAACCCAGCCTATTCATGATATTACGGGGGAGGATACTGAGTCCATACCATCTCCACATTCATCAGAGAATCCTACCGTTACTCATGTTGATCGTCCCGGCTTGGCTCGTAACCCATTTGCGGGTCATCCAGATCTGGACCCGAACCTCCATGATATTTCCTTCGATGAGATTACCGGTGAGCACCTCCTACCCCGCAATCCTATGGTAAGGGTGCTTGATGAGGCTAAGTCTTTGGATCTCGACTTGTTGACCACTCGGATTGTGAGTATGGGGGATGAGGCCAAGGCAAACATCGATCGGGTGGTTGAGGAGACCAGGAGGCTGATGGCGTATCATGCCCGACTGGTCAAGGCCGGAGAGGAAATTGGAAGTGCTAACATTCGGTTGCGGCTAATGATTTTCGATCAGGCCAAACAGCTTGCCGATCAGGCCATTCGGATCTCCCAGCATGAGGCGGCCTCCAGACGGCTAAAGAAAACTATGGAGGAGGCTAGCAGAGCCGAGCTGCGAAAAATGGAGGCCACTTGCAAGGAACGAATCGATATGGCCATTGCCATGGTGGATGAGGTTCGGAAAGCGGATCTTGAGCAGATAGAGGAGTTATCTGAGAGGCTTGAGGCCGCAGAGTTTGCTCAAGCCAAGCTGAAGGAGGAGATGGAGGCGATGCGGAAATCCCTTCAGGCTGACTGCTCGAGATACCGATTGGAGAGAGATGCTGCCGTTACAAGGCTGTCGGCTTCCGAGGCCCGGATGAGGGAGTTTGAGGAGAACGAGGGGATGATGGATGAGATGCTCCAGGGCATGTACTTCCGTACTTGGAAGAAGGGCAACCTATCCTGGATGGACGATTATCCCCGGGTCATGGCTAGGATATATCTCCGGGCTTTGGAGGAGGCCAAGGCTGAGGCGGATAAGGAGGGTGGTGTAGCTTTCAGAATGGATGTGGTCACGGCCAAGTTTACTGAGGAGGAGAAAGTGGCAGTGAAGGAGGGCATGCGGCTGCTTACCGCCGAGGAAGTGGGTGTGCAGTTGGGGATAATGATCAGGGAGCAGATGCTGGTAAGTCTTCCCTCTCAATCTTTTCTTAACTTGATTGCGTATCATTTATCTGATGGATTCTTCTCCTGAATCAGAAAGGTGGGACCTCTGGCCAGCATGCTGGGAGTTCTGATCCAGCGGTCAAGTAGATCCCGGAGGGCTAGCAGGATAGAGGCGGAGCCCTGCTGCATCTGACTACTTTTTTGGTTTACTTGGCATTCCTGAATATACTAGTCCAAAACATTAATGTACTTTCAGGCTGTAATTATGTAATTATGTCATTGTAGCGATTGATTTTATTCTTATATAATTTTATAACATAAGCTGATTCTGTCATATTTGAATGCTGTCGTTATTTTGATGTGTTGCACAAGAAATATAGCTGTGTATATGCATGTGCTTCAATCGTGTTTGATGCTAAGCTCTTGCTTAAAATATAATTTCATGTCTCGCAATGTTAGTGTGATGTGTGAATAGGCTATAGCTACATGTTTATGTACAAGAAAAGGAAGTACCGCCCTTCATGTTTTAGTTGTAGACGGTAGCTTTGAATGTCTTGTGTGACTGAGGATGGAATGCAGCTGAGTGACCTGCTATCCAGTTGTGAGTTCTCATTTCCACTAGCGAGTGTCTCCTATTTTGTGTCATGTACTTTAGTGATCGTTATAGAGGATAGGAGGAAAGTTTTTATAAATGAAATGGAAATATAAGAAATAGTAAAACTTCAAATCACGGAAGGCCTTCGATGTGCTTAAGTTCGTGGCAAACGGGTTTTGTAGTCACTTTCCCTAGTTGTGGGTCTTGGAGACATTCATCACCCATCTTACGCCTCCGCGGGGAGTTTTCTTTTTTACCACAACCGTACTTAAGACACATCGGAGCCGAGATCGCGCACAGTAACTACCCGGGCCATTATGGCCCATAATCGTGGGTATTATTTGATTTACCATGGCCGGCTAGCGTGGGTGCCGATCGTCATTTGTGAACTGCCCCTGGTTGGCCACACCTTATGTTGGGGCTTATAATCGGTTCACAGTCGCCGGTGAGCCGAACGTTGTAATGAGCTGCCTCGGCTATAGTCGGCCTTCTCGGTGGCTTATGATCGGTTCATTACAGTTGGCTTTGAGGGCCGTCGCGAGCAATGAGTTAACCCGCAGCAGAGGGATGCTGGAGCAAAAGTGTCTCATTGACGAGGGCTTATATTCGTATAGTACCTGTTGGGTCTTGTCCAGGTGAGGTTGTGCCGTGAAGTGTTCATAATGGAAATGCTGTTATATAGGATTTTGCTTAACAGAAAAGGATAAAGCTTAACGGCAACCAAGATATAAAGGAACAAGTTAAAAAGAGACAAGATTTTTAAAGTGGTTCGGCAGGAAAATGCCTACGTCCATTGATTCTCTTTGTTAATTCACTTCATATGGGCAGTACAAGTTAAGAAAAGTATCGACGAAGGTGTTGGATGTTCGATGCCCTCTGGAACAACTCTCCGTCCACTGTTGACAAAATATAAGCTCCGTTGTGGAGATCCTTATGAATTACATAGGGTCCGTCCCAGATAGGATCTAGCGCTCCGGGACGCGGGAAGATCCGTTTGAGAACAAGATCTCCTTCTCGTAAGCTGCGGTGCTTGACTTTGGAGTTGTATCGTGCTGCCACTTTTTGCTTGTGAGCTGCCGCTTTAAGTGCTGCATCATTTCTTCTTTCTTCAATTAGGTCCAAAGACATGTGTAGGAGTTCTTCATTCTCTTCTAGGTTATAGTGGATCCTA
The DNA here is from genome assembly GCA_030765085.1 of Allium cepa. NCBI lineage: Eukaryota > Viridiplantae > Streptophyta > Magnoliopsida > Asparagales > Amaryllidaceae > Allium > Allium cepa. Next base: position 546,593,026 of record CM060932.1, read on the forward strand.
CGGTGGTAGGGCACTACAGTTTCAACTGGGAGCATGGCCTCCGATCCGTATGTCAAAGAGAAAGGAGTGTGTCCTGTTGATGTTCTGTAAGATGTGCGGTAGGCCCAAAGTGCCGTAGGAAGTTCATCCACCCAAGCGCCTTTTGACTTTTCAAGTTTCTTCTTGATTAGAATTTTGAGAATTTTGTTGACAGCTTCGACTTGTCCGTTTGCCTGGGGATAAGCTACAGATGAGAAGCTTTTGTGAATTCCATGCTCTCGACACCAGTCGGTGAATTCCTCGCTGTCAAATTGAAGTCCATTGTCCGATATGATTTTGAGTGGAACCCCGTTCCTGCATAAAACATTTTTGATCAAGAAGTTAATAACTTTTGTCGAAGATATTTTATTTAAAGGTTCCGCTTCCACCCATTTGGTGAAATAGTCGACTGCCACTATAGCATATTTGACTCCGCCTCGGCCCATCAGCAGTTCGCCAATCAGGTCAATTCCCCATACTACAAAGGGCCAAGGACCGGTCACCTGAGTAATCTCATTGGTTGGTAGTCGAGGGATTTTAGCAAATTTCTGACATCTGTCGCATTTTTTGACGAAGTCCAAGGCGTCTTTGTTTAAGGTGGGCCAGAAATATCCATATCCGACTATCTTCTTTGCCAGAGTCTGCCCTCCAGTGTGGTCTCCGCAACTTCCTTGATGGATGTTGGATAAGATTTCCTTGGCTTCCCTTCCGGCGACACATCTTAATAAGGGGTTAGAGAAGCCGCGCCGATAGAGGATGCCTTCTTGTATCGTGTAGCGGGAAGCACTCCTCAAGATTTTCCTGACTTCGTTACGCTCGTTGGGTAGTGTGCCATCTTGCAAGTATTTCCGGACAGGAGTCATCCAAGTTTCTTCTTCGATTGCAGCTATCAGATCCTCTTGTTCGAAACTTAGGGATAGTTTTTTTGAGATGGCTATCGTTCCAGAAATGGTGTTGTTCTTCATGCTAGCTTGCTTTGCCAGTTCGTCGGCCTCTCGGTTCTCCTCTCGAGGAACGTGTTTGATTAAATAGTGATCCAATTGATTGAGCAGCAGCTTGGTCTTCTTTAGATATGTTGTGAGTCGTTCTCCTCGAGTCTGGAATTCTCCCAATATTTGATTTACAATAAGTTGAGAATCGCTATGGAGCCATAAAGAACTGACTCTAATTTCTAAGGCAAGTTCTAGTCCTGCTATTACTGCTTCATATTCTGCATCGTTGTTGGTGGTAGCGAATTACAACCTTAGGGCATAGTGCAGCTTCCTTCCCCTGGGGGTGATTATCACAATACCTGCCCTCGAGCCCTGTTCGTTTGATGCTCCATCAACAAAGAGATTCCACTTGATATCTTTTGCTATTTCAGATTGATCCTTACCTTCGTTGGCAGTGAATTCGGCAATAAAATCGGCCATGGCTTGTCCTTTGATAGCGGTGCTAGGATGGTAGGTGATATCATATTGACTCAGTTCAATGCACCACTCAAATAGTCGCCCAGAAGTGTCGGGGCGATGGAGTACCTGCCTTAGCGGTTGATCGGTTAAAACTCTGACGGAATGAGATTGGAAATAGTGTCGCAGCTTCCGTGACGTGATTAGCAGACAGTATGCTAGCTTCTCAAGTTTAGGGTACCTGGCTTCTGCCCCTGTAAATCTCTTGCTTACAAAGTATACGGGCCGCTGCGCGCGGTTGTCTTCTCTCACCAAAGTGGCGCTTAAAGCATGGGACGATACATCAAGGTATAGGTATAGTTCCTCGCCTTCATTTGGAGTTGAGAGCACTGGTGGTCTCTGGAGGTGTTTGATTAAGTTAAGGAAGGTTGTCGAGCATTCGTCAGTCCGTTCGAACTTTCCTTTGTCTTTCTTTAGAACTTCAAAGAAAGGGATGCATTTGTCGGTTGCTTTAGAGATGAACCTGCTTAGGGCGGCCACTTTCCCGTTTAGGCTTTGCATCTCTCTTCGAGTGGATGGTATCTTGATATCTTGCATAGCCCGGACTTGTTTGGGGTTTGCTTCAATCCCCCGGGCATGGACGATGAATCACAAGAACTTTCCCGACGATACTCCGAAGGAGCACTTTAGAGGATTCAGCTTCATTCCATATTGGCGAAGTACTTGAAACATCTCGTCCAGGTGGTTTATATGATCGTTGGCTTTTCTCGATTTTACCAGCATGTCATCCACATAAACTTTCGTAGTTCGTCCTATTAATTCCGCAAACATCTTGTTGGCGAGGCGCTGATAAGTAGCTCCGACGTTTTTAAGTCCAAAAGGCATTACTCTATAGCAGTACAATCCCCGGTCAGTGATGAAACTAGTGTGATCTTGATCGAGGGCATGCATAGGGATCTGGTTGTATCCTCAGTACGCGTCCATAAAGGATAAGAGTTCGTGTCCAGCTGTGCTGTCCACGAGTTGGTCGATTCGGGGGAGTGGGAAGCAGTCCTTCGGGCAAGCGTCATTTAAGTTGGAGAAGTCGATGCATGTTCGCCACTTCTCATTAGCCTTCTTTACCAGTACCGGGTTGGCATCCATTCTAGGTAGATGGCTTCTCGTATGAAGTTATTGGCAAGTAGATTCTTTACTTCTTCCTCGAGTGCTGCTGATCGTTCTGCCCCCATGCTTCTCTTTTTCTATTTTACTGGCACCTTGGTGGGATCGATGTTCAGTACGTGACATGCTACGTCTGGGGAGATTCCAGTCATGTCAGCATGCATCCATGCAAATACATCCTTGTTGTGGCGAAGAAAATCGACGAAATGATTCTTCAATTCCGCACTTAACTGAGAGCCGACTCTCAGCAGTTTACTTGGATCGTGTTTGTCTACAGATACAAATTCCATAGCCTCTGCAGGCTCGGTGGTGGCCTCCTCCTCCTTGTCCCTGGGGTCAATTCGTTGAAAGGATCGCTGGTATATCGAAGAGGAGGGGCTTTCTTTAATTGCCATGCTTCCAAGTTTTTCTTGCAGAGAGAAGTCTCTGCATCCTTCCCTTTATCTTTCCTGCGGTTATTGCGAAGTTCAGTCACATAGCAATCTCGAGCGGCGTCTTTATCTCTCTCTATTTCTCCTATTCCATTGTCCGTTGGAAATTTCATCTTCAGGCACTACGGGGCTAGGACAATTTGGAAGTCAGACAAGGCTGGCCTTCCCAAAAAGGCGTTGTAGGCCGAGCGGTTCTCTATTAGCACAAATGTTTGTTTTCGCACAACGGAGCGAGGATGACTTCCTATTTCGACAAAGAGGTCCAGTTGCCCAAGGGGCATCTTCGCATCTCCAGTGAAGCCATGTAGCGGTTTGCTGCAGGGAGACACATCCTTCATTGACAGCTTCATTTCGTCGAAAGCATGCTTGAATAGGATATTTACCGAGCTTCCAGTGTCTACTAGAATTCGGAAAACCTTGGCTGGACCAAACCAGGCAGAGATGACCATAGGATCCATGTGAGGGTACTGCCTTCCCTCTAGATCATGCCTACTGAATGTGATGTCATCATTCTCTTTCCGTTTCAGGCGGCATTCTTCTGTAACAGAATTAACGTAGCATTCATTGTTTCTAAGTGACTTACTGTATCTCTCCATCTCTGCCCAGCTTCCGTCGGCGATGTGTGGTCCTCCTGATATGGTAAGGACCACTATCTTCTCTTGATTGGAGCCGCTGGTGTTGCGATTTCCTCCGCCTACTTCCGGGAGGGGCAGCCCTGTGTTCTCATTGACAGGAGTTGAAGTCCTGTTCTGACCTTTCACATAGCGCTCTAGTCTCTTCCTTCTGATGTGTTCTTCAATCAAGTCCCGAAGATGATTGCATTCATTGGTGCCATGCCCATGAGATTCGTGGAATCGGCAAAACTTTCCAGACTTAATTGCATTATCTGATTCCTTCTTGTGCGGGGGGCGCTTGTATCTAACTTCATCCTAGATGGCCAAGAAGATGTTTTCGATTGTTTCATTTAGAGGAGTGAAAGAGTCAAATCTCGGTCGTGGCCTATATAAGCGCTTTTCCCCCTTCTTGCCCCCAGCACTATCTCTGGAGTCATTTCTTCGAACGCCCTTTGCTACTGCGGATGTGTTGCCATGAGCTGCCTTGGTTTGTTGCCCTATCTGCCTTTCAATGGCAGCGTCTTCAAGTCTCATATATTTTCCGGCTTCGTGGAAGAAATTGGGTAAGGTAGCTGGCTTTTCTTTCGTTAGTCCCTTGCAAACATAGTATCCGGATGCACACCACTGCAGAGGGCCATTAGGATAAGTTTCTCGTCGGCATCTTGGACTACGGCTGCTTCGGCGTTGAATCGGGTTAGATATTGTTATACTGTCTCCACGGGCTTCTGTTTGATATTAGATAGGGAATAAGCGTCCTTGGGTTGTTCCACATGAATGCGGAACTGGCTGATGAACTTTTCTTTCAACATTTCCCATGAGCTGATGGATCCTTGGGGCAGATGGCAGAACCAGAAGGTAGCTAGATCTGCCAAGAATAGTGGAAAGCATTTACACAACACTCCCTCTGTTGCTCCGCTCATTAGCATATGCTGTGTGTATCTCTGCAAGTGCACAACGGGGTCAGAGGTTCCCTTGTAAGGTTCCATTGTTGGCATTTTCCATTCCCGGGGGGTGATGGCAGTTTCGATATTGCGGGTGAAGGGGCTGGTTACCCTAGCACCTATCCCCCGATCCCTTTGTTCCTGTTGGACGCACTCTCTGAACAATCGCGCCATCCTTTCATCCGAACTTGGAGCGGATAGAAATGAGTTTGGTTCTTCCCTGCGGAATTGATTCCGTCCAGATGACCTGTAGAGATGGTATCGTCTATCACTCCTAACATTCTCCAACGGCTGCCTCTGGTCTTCCGGGGGCATGCTGGGGTCAGCCACAGTTGGCCCTTGCCTTGATCTTTCCCTGCTGGGTTCTCTTCTCAGCGCTTCCTCGGGTCCAACTTCGGGCTGGACTCCATCTCGGCCCCGTCACTTGGTGTTTCCATAGTTAGGTAGCATGGCGGGCTCAGCTACATCCGACCCTTGCCTGGTACCTCCCCCGTTGGGTTCGGTTCCAAGCGTTTCCTCGGGTCGGAATTCGGGCTGAGTTCTGGCTCGGCTCCTACCATAGCTGTTTCTGTTGTTAGCCTCTTCGAAGAAGAAAGACCTTTGTCGTCTCCCAGATCCTCCAGACCGGGACTCACCCCATGATTCAGTGTCGTGGCTGGTTTCTTCAACATCCCTTAAGCGTGATATGAGTTATCCACCAAGGCTTCTTATTGAGATGCGAAGCGGTTAGTTACTTCAGCCACAACCCTGTCCAGATCCGCCCTTGTAATTGGTTGCTCCATAGCAGGGGCTGTCGGATTTTCCTGATTTACATTTGCTGTTGGAACCGGACGATTGTCTTGGTCTCTGATCATTGGATCTGGGATACTGCCAGTTGCGATGTTCTTTCCTTTGTTAGCATCTTTCTTCCGTCCGGAAGGCATGTTTTCCAAGCAATGAACGATACTGATAGAAAAAGGGTTAAGTGGGAGAAGCTGAAGCTTCGAGCTCCTGCTCTCAGTGAAAGCACCAAAAATGGGCAAACACCTCCAAGTCGTATAATTAGTTGATTATATGTTGTTCTTAATGATTTGGGTGATTTGTGCAGATATATAAAATAGATGGACTAAACTGCAAAAGACACACAGATTTATAGTGGTTCGCCAGAATGTGCCTACGTCCACTTTATATGTTATTCTCCTTTTCTGTTCAGATTACAAGTACAAAGCTTTGATTACAAGAATCTGAAAGTTGTTTGAAAGTTCTATCCGTGCTTGAGCTATCAAACTTGTCCACCATTGTTGTACCCATGCCCCTCTATTTATAGAGTGAGGTTGGGGGCAGGGGTCTTGGATGTATATAGCGGCTGGTGGGCCTAGGCCGATGCAATTTGGCCTAGCAGAATTGGTCTGATCATGTCCCCCCTTGCTTCTGGTTCGGCAGTGGATGGAGGCAGGTTGGTTCGGTAGAGCTTGGTTCGGTAGAGCTTGGTTCGGTGGGACATGATCCGGTGGTGAGTGGATGGAGCTTGGTTCGGTGGGACATGATCTGGTGGTGAGTGGATGGAGCTTGGTTCGGCTATGTAGGGGAAGTTGGTTGGTTCGGCTGGTGTTGGACCGGTAGGTGTTTGGTTCGGCAGGGAAGTGGTCCGGTGATGGAGGAGAAGGGAATTGGTTCGGCAGGTGCTGGAGGCATCTGGTTCGGTGGCTTATGGGGGTAGCTGGTTCGGTGGCAGGTGGGACATTATTGGTTCATTGGGGTCTTCCCCCCTTGATTCGGTGATGCTTCCTTTCATTTGGCTTGGTGGTGGAAACGCACCCAACAATAATAAACATATAATCTAATATACAACGGAAAACTTGAAAACTGAAACCTAAGAATAAAGTTTGTTTCAATTAAATAATTTATTCCAAATGAATTGGAAAAATATACTTTATGGAGTGTACTGAATGGATGAACCTTAGGTTTGAAAATAGATTTAGGGTAATTGCGAATTGCAGTGATCTCAGGTTGAAAGGGTATAATAATTTGAAAATGGCCTTAATGTGAGGATATGGAAGGGGAATTGGTTTTCATGACGAGCTAAAATGGTGGAGGAGAACTGATGGTTGATAGGTGACATGAAATACAGAGGAGGTGAAGAGAAACAATATAGCATGAAAGAAAAATAAAAGAACAATAATGAATAAGAGATAATACAGTTGTATTAATGCTGGTTTTGAAAATGAAGGGATAGACAATTAGGGAAAGAAACAAACAATTTGGGAAAGAAAGAAATAATAGGGAAAGAAACTTGAAGAAGTTTAGAAAAGAAGGGGAAGGGTTTGGCGATAATAGAGTGGCTGAATAAAAATTAAAGGGGGCAACTATAAAAATGTAACTCAAATCAATGAGAGGGTAGTATTTCAACAGAGGTTAATTAAGAATGGAGGATAAAATTTACTCTATCAGCGAAAAAAATCTAAAATTAAATTATGTTATTTGTCTAAAATAACTATTAGAAAGGAACCTAAAGAAAGAAATACACATAATTTGTTTTGATAATAAACATATAATCTAACATACAACAAAAAAAATGAAAACTAAAACCTAAGATGTACTGAATGGATGAAGCTATAGGTTTGAAAATAGATCTAGGGTAATTGCGAAATAGAGTTCAGTGATCTCAGGTTGAAAAGGTATAATAATTTGAGAATGGCTTTAATGAGAGGATATGGAAGAGGCTTAGTTTTCATGACCTAAATTAGTGGAGCTAAAATGGTGGAAGAGAACTGATGGTTGATAAGCAACATGAAATATTACGGAGGAGGTGAAGAGAAACAATATAGCATGAAAGAAAAATAAAAGGACAATAATGAATAAGAGATAATACAGTTGTATTAACGCTGGTCTTGAAAATGAAGGATAAACAATTAGGGAAAGAAACAGACAACTAGGAAAGAAATAAACAAACGATTAGGGAAATAAATAAACGATTAGGGAAAGAAACCTAAAGAAGTTTAGAAAAGAAGGAGTTGGGTTTGACGATAATAGAGTGGCTGAATAAAAATTAAAGGGGACAACTGCAAAAATATTACTCAAATCAATGAGAGAGTAGTATTTCGACCGAGGTTAATTGAGAATGGAAGATACAAAAGGTCAAATAATCAATTTTATATATAATAGAATAGATTATCTTATTTTGCCTCTAAATTTACATTGTTAGAGGCAATTATCATATTTTTCCTTTAATTAAGTGCCTTTAATACTCTTAACATTGGTAGTGTACGCAGATTGAGATTTGTAACGTTAGATTTGATTTAAAATAAACGGTTAGATCTGTAACTAGAGGGGATGGTACAGATTGTGTTTCTCTAATAAACTGCAGAGAATATGTGTAACAACCCGCATATTTTACAATTATATATTTAAATGTTTTATTTAAATATAGCATCGTTAGTTGTATTTAAAGTCCGAAATGTGACTTTCTGTAAACTATCGAATCCGGACTGGGGACCACTTCCATTGAGTCCAAAACGGCATTTGCGACCTTTTTGAGTATAAACATCAATATGTTTGGAGTTGATTAGAATTTCGAAATTTTCATTTGGGGATTTGGGTTTGGGTTTCAGTCCACTAACCTAACGAAGAACCCAACTCCTCTACAATAACAACTCCCACTCCACTCCTCTTCATTCATTCATAACATTTCCTAACACTCAGGCAAAAAGAAAAATGGAGGAAAAGAGAGGAGTTAGAAATTCCTAAGCCTTAGTTCTCTTAGGAAATTCATGTTCTTGCTCTAAATCAAGGAGAAGCTTAGGTAAACATCATCTTCATCTTCTCCATCTCAATCTCTCTTTAATTCTCATAAATTCCTATAACCTAACTTAGGAAACACTTACCTTTGATAATAGATTGAAGATTCTAGAGGTGTATTGAAGAGGAATTGATCTTGCCTTGTTTTATAGCTTCTCATTCGTTGTTTATGAGTTCTAAAGGTGAGCTTTCGAACTCACATCTACGTCTATAGCTTTCGTTGTTGTTAGGTATGAATTCCTAACAGCTATTTCATGTTCATTTGCTTTAATTTGAATTGATTCGGTGAATTTTTCAATTTTTATGTTTTGAAAAAATCATTAAAAATCTTATCTTGGATGTTTGGACATGTTATTTTCGGTGTATCAAAGAGCCTATAAGGCTTGGTCGTCGCTTGGCATAAATCCCCAGCCTCCGTTGCTCGTCCGATCGATTCCGATTTGATTTCGCCATCAATGGCCTAAGCGAATTCTACCCAGGTCCCGGTGACTAGCGTCTGGTTGAAGAATTCAAACGTCTGGTAGGGGTCTTTGGGAAAGATTAAAAAATAAAATAAAATAATAACAAACACAGGAAAAAACAGCAGAGCACTCGACCAGACGTCTGGGTGGCCTCTAGTGTTAAAAAGAAAATGAGGAAAAAGAGAATAAATTCCCCAAACCCCGGGTCAGACGTCTGGCCAAACTTGTCTGGTCCTGTTGGATTTCTCCTATTTCGCCTGTTTTGTGTGGATTTTCGGTTTTTATCGATTTGTATTGATTCGATTAGTTGTTGTCATTTATTATCGACTTTGATGGCTTATTTTTTGGATTTTTGGGAATATCCACTTGATGGATTTGATATCGATTTTTATCGTTTTAATTCACGTCGTCGAATGTGGATTTTTGGCGATGGATTGTTTTTACAATCATTTCTGTGATTTATCACTTTAAAATACTAAGGATTTTATACTAGCAATAAATATTCAAACTCTTTCACAAAAACAATTTCAACACTATTTTTAATACAATACTCGTTTTTAAAATCGTTTTTGGATCTATTGGTATATATAAACATTTACCTCATTCGTATGAGAAATCTAATTAAACAACTTAGCAAAACAAGTGGTATGAAACGCTTGCGTTTACTTCGTCGGTTAATTTTTGGACTTGTTCGATTGAAATCTCATGACAATTTTCGAGTGAAAATCTACAATTTGTTCGTAAATATCTGAGTTAAGCCAGTGGTTATGGGACATGAAGCTAAACTCATTTATTTTCAATCTTAGTGTAATTTACACTTCTTATTTATCAATGGTGATCATTTTGAGTTTTAGACTAGCGATGTGCGATGTCTCATAGTCCACAAAGGGGGACTATACCCTGTTAGGAGGAGTTTTGGCTCATAGTCCACAAAGGGGGACTATAACCTGTTAGGAGGAGCTTCGGCTCATTTTTTTGGGATAACATCCCATTTGTGATACACGTGTTGGTGAGTTTTCATGCTCCCATTTGTGATAGGCCTTTTCCCCCTTTTTATGCTTTCTGGATTTTCTATTATAGAATTTTGGAATATACATTTCACCATTTATTGCGATTTTCATTGATATGTTTTGTCAACATTTGAGGTTTGGTGAATAAGCTAAAGAGCATGGCATTCTTTTTGGTGTTTTGAGAAGATTTGAGATATTGTATGATTTTCGTTGTTATCATATATTTCAGTTATATCTCTTATCCTATCTCATTTTATATGATATTTATAGCTAGACGATCTGTTTGTTATTTTTCTTCTTAAATAATACTTGGGTCAAACCGAGGTGTTTCGGGTTTTGCCACTTGACTTTTTAGCAGGGACTAGCTTCTAACTTTTGGCTAACTAATTTAGCTCGGTAGTTTTTGTCTTTATACATTCGAGATAGAGACTCCTTGATGTATACATATTCTTTTGTCTAGCACTTGTACCGATTCTTTTGGGATGTAGTGGATCTTGTATGACCACGACTTTGATGTTCATTTCTATGTGATATATTCATATATGTTTTCGCCTAGTGATATGAATATATGTGACTGATTTTGTGTTATGCTTATTTTATATTTGTTTTAAAAGACAACATAGCCACTGTGTAGTAGCTTTGAGTTTGTATTTGATATTTTAGATTTTCTCTTGAAATGAAATGCATGACCTTCTATCTGACATATCGGTACTCGCACAAATCAATTACACAGATGGCCACTCCTCAACAGCCTTATTCTTCGTGCTGGTCGACGGCATTACCCCGTAGTGTCCTCGGTTAGTGTTAGTATAGAGGTGGGGCGTCACAATATGTTTTAGCCATTTTGGATGATGACATATTGGTATGAAATTGTAAAACTTTTTAGAAAAGTTGCGACACTTACATTTCACTAATCAATTGTTTGGAAAAAAATTGCACTATACGAAAAGTAATTAATAAATGATCAGTTGATAAATTATTATTGAATATTTAATATTAATTATTTAATATTTAATTATTTTTTATTAATTGATAATTATTTCATATTTTAAAATAATTATTAATAACTAATAAATAAGCGATTTTACAAGGAACATTGCTATTATATGCAAACGAATCTTCATTCCAAAAATAAAATTGCTAGGATAGGATTTTTTGACACATCATCACACAACTCAGCGTTATTTTTAATGAAAGGTTAAATCGATAGAAGGGAAATATAGGCGTCAATTGCTAAAAACTTTCCCTCCAATATAAGCATAGGTAACACTTTTTACTTACTCGTATTTATTGGTAGATAATCATCCTTCCATAATGTTATAATATTAGCAATATTTACCTACCAATAAATCTTACCATTAAATGTTGGTAGATAAAGGTTATCTATACCTACCCATATAAATTGGTAGGTAAGGTCGGATTTCTTGTAGTGTTAATTATATCATATTTAGTTTTTTTTAGTACTTATAAATTAAGTTATATTTAATTAGTTTTTAGATTTATTTAATTATCAAATTTAATTTAATTTTATTAAAATTAATAAATATTATAGTATTCAAGTTAAAATATTTACAATAAATAACCAATTATAATAATTATATTTGTTTATGCATACAAATCAATATATGCATATATAATAATTAATTAGTTTATTTGATATGTTATTATGTTTAAATAAATAATTTAGTCAAAAATTTAAATTGAATCAAAATTTTAATATTTTCATCTTAAATAAATTTTAGATAAATACGTGGCTATAAAAATTAGATTTACATGTATATCTCATTGTATATGTATATGTTTACATTAATTAACATTTAATTAAATTGTTTACCAAATAAATTATTCATTTAATTAAAACATTTTTATTTAAATGTTTTTAATAATTCCAAAAAAAATATTTATAATTTACCTAAACAATTTAAGATAAATTTATATACAAATATAATTATATATATTTGTTTTACTTAATTAATCTTCAACTAATTGTTTAATTAATTAATTAATCTGATTAACTAAATATTAAATCATTTTTGAAAATATTAAAGTTATTTTCATAACCATTTTTAAAAATATTTGTAAAATTTATAAAATTTCTCTTTATCTTCTAAACTTTACATTTAAATTTAAAATGTATCTTAGATTTTCAAACAGAATATTGAAAATTATCCCAAGGCCGAAATGACTCTATGCCTTACATCTAAGCCAATCTTTGGGTTTACTCCATCCATTGGGGTAGGCTAGTATCCAGGTAGAGGAGAAGACTTAATTATTCAACCACAAGCCTAGACACTACTATTCTATACACCTATTAGATGAGTAGTTTTCATTAATTGGCTTCGAATATTGACTATTTAGACCACATAGGCCATTTAGGCTCTGATACCATTAAAGGAACCCGGTTTATTTCATAGCAGGTGAAATGGGTAGATTGCAAAAAAGATTCCCTATTTAGATAGTATTACTGTGAAGTCCAATGGGTTTCACTAGGTCTAGTCTAGTTTTTTTAACAAAATCATATTTTCTTAATGTTGTCTTATTCTTATTAATTAAATACATGTTAATTAACGATGAAATTTCAAAGTGTATGAATATATCAAATATACTTATATTTTAGAAGGTGTGGCAAATATGTCAAACATATAGTGAGTATAAGGTTTGGTTTTAAGGATGGGAACAAACATGAAATTGGATCAAGGTATTGTCACATCAAGATATAAAAGGAAAGATATAAACGGGTATCATTGATTGATTCCACCATTTCTCTTTTGCTGACATTTAATCGATACTACATTTAATCAATATATACGTGATGATATACTAAACCAATATGTTTAAAAAGAGAAAAACAACAAAAAATAACATGGTCAATATATACATGTGCAGACATTAGGATTTATATCCATATGTATATAATTGCTATTTTTAGTATATGTTATAGCCTCAATTTTAAATTGTTTAATAAAAAATGAGTTTGTAAAAAATTGTTTCTAAAATACAAGCCTCAATAATATAAAATATAAATATTCACACACATACACATTCATGGATATATACACACACCCACACACACAAAAATAATTTTGCTAAATGGTTCCAATTGATTTAGAACAAACATCCATATTACATTAAACCTTTATGAAGTATTTTCAAATACACACACCGTATGTGTGTGTGTACAATTTTCCTAATTTTTTATTATTTTTAAACTAACAAAATATTATGAGACTAAAATTGCAAACATCAAAACAAATAGGATGTCAACAATCTTTAAGTTTTAGGATTGACTAGAATTCATACAATAACATATAAATCGCTAAATTATACCATATGTTTGCAATATATAGGTACTTTAAAATCATAGAGTCATAATCTGAAACATTTTTTATGCATATATAAATTCTTGTTTTAATTTATCATGTTAAAAACAAATCTAATCGTCTAAAAAGTTGTGTAAGTTATATTACTAATTCATGATCAAGGAAATGTTGAAAGATATACACAGAAAAATTCTGATAAATAAATTACATTTTAGAAAACAGGTTAAATTTAGAATATACCTTTCATATCTTGCCAGTGAGTAACACTTTGATTTGAAAGTCCCTCATTATATACTTGAATCTACACCTCTCTTCGTAGGAGAATGATGAACTATGTAGCCTTTATATTTGTTTGATGCTTTTATGTGTTTCAAAGTTGATTTTATTTAGAAGAGGAGGAAGAAATTTTCTACGATGGCAGGAAGAAAAGAGGAGGAAGAAAAACGACATAAGGAAATAAAATTAGTGGATTTGTTTTAATTGGGAGAATGGAACCTTTCCAATTCTTTTAATTAAAACTTCTCTTGATTTTCTGTCACTCCACCTTTATCTCTTCTCATATCTGGTCAGCCATTATTTTCTACCTATACAATGCAAAACTTCCAAAATCCCTTCAAGCCATTATCTCTTATCTAACCCCATTTAAAAATACACCAGTATCGTATATCGATGTGTGTAAATATGACTTTTAAATATGCATTCATATACTTATAAACAACTATGAAATCATTAAATAAATTAATAATAATTAATATTTATTGAAAATTAATTAATTTATAAAATTTTATAAACAAACTAAATCGTGTGGTTTTGTAAAGAATTCACAAATATGATTGTGAGACTCGGATGTATGAATTCAATCGGCAATTAATTTTGAACAATTGAAACATTAATGTTCACATATCACCTTACCTAGTGGTATGATAGTTTGGTTGAATTCGTCGCTTATAGATCTTTTGAGTGAATTCCAATTTTATATTTTCTTAAGTGGTACTTTTTAAAACTATAATTTACACATGTTCTCTTCGTCAAAGCTATATAACATTTGGATACATCGAATTTGGTATTGGTCAAAATTCTAATATTATCTGCATTCAACTTGGATAGTCTAAAAATAAAGGCCTTGGTTTAATAATAACATTTATTATTCACTATACCACTCTAGCCAGAAATTTTGACTTTGAGTGAACTATAGTTGACTGTGATACTAATCTCATATAATCGAGAGATGAATTCTCTATTGAATAGTGCTTTACCCTTAATGCTTCAACTCAGAACCAACTATATAGTAGCTAAATCTATCACCATGTCATGATTTAACTATAATCAAAGTGAAGTATCCACATTAAAATTTCATAGTATCTCAAGTTGAGGGAGCTGTGTAACATCGTCACATTGTGGTTTCCTGTTTGAACTAGTTATTATAACCCAACATGAAACTCTTGGACGAGTCACTCCATAGATATCCAATAAGTATAAGTATGCAAGCCCTTAATGCCCCTGGTAACTATGACTAATATACAACCCAACATTATGAAAGCGTTATGCACTCTGGTCCCAATGGATGAATCGATATCCATTTCTCGAAAAATCTTGACCAAGATGTTTAAAACAAAATATCATTTCAATTTATGATTAATTACTCACGATTACAACTATTTGCAACCACATTCACATAACACTTTATATATGGAATTTCTTATCTTATACTTTAAATTAATTTAATATCACAATATAACAAAGTACTAAAAGAAAATAGACATCGTTATTACAAATAATATGGACTAAAAAGCTATATATATATATATATATATATATATATATATATATTTCACAAATTATATAATTAGCCCTACGACATCCCACTAATCTTTAATGTTTTAGGTTGCATTGATATGATAATTGTTTGATTGATTGTATTGCTTCATTATTGTTTGATTATTTGATTGCATTGCTTGCTTATTGGCTTGACCGTACAGCTTACCTTGTTTGTTTACCCGTGCTGTAGCTTTGAATATATTGCGCTTGAAATAAGGGGAAATAGGTCAACATTGGAATATATCAACTAATATGAGAGTGTAGAAGCTAAAAGTCGACTAAAATGACTTTAGGGGTTCTAGGAAAGAAGAAGAGCTACATGAAAATTAGGATGCAGAACATAGAGGTTTTGCTATGAGTTAGGGATTCCAGGAAAGTAGAAGAGCTACACGATAAACTATAATGTAGATTAAGGAAGTGCTGCTATGATGAGAAGTGCGCTAGGGGTCTTTGGCCCTAAGTCCATAGGGAGTGTATGTGGAGACTATTATCAGAGTGGGGGATACCTTTCATGAGAGCATCTATGATGGGTTCACTGGAGGGATTTTCCTTTATACACAAATTGACGACAATGAGCTATTAGAAATAATATGTAGATAACGTCTTACGATGAGGCCACAGGAAGAGGTAACCAAATATCCTTGAGTCATATTCCAAATATGCTC
Source organism: Allium cepa (assembly GCA_030765085.1). Lineage (NCBI taxonomy): Eukaryota > Viridiplantae > Streptophyta > Magnoliopsida > Asparagales > Amaryllidaceae > Allium > Allium cepa. The sequence goes on from CM060932.1 coordinate 546,608,630, forward strand.
AAGAAACCAGACTGAGGTGTAACGACCTCGCCTTTTCGACCTTTTAAAGTCGACATTAATACATCTACGGTATTCATATGCCAAGCATCTAAGTGCTGGAAAGACAGATTGCTGAGGAAAAATAAAGAAAAGACAGAACAGAATCCCACATTGTGACGAGCAATCTATAATATAATAATAATCTTTACAAAAAAAAAACTGAACTTTATTATACATATATCAACTAGAGTCCGCTAATAAATCAACAGCCTAGACAGTTATAACCACATATCCTTACAATTGCTAATAAATATACCCAACCAATGCAGTGGAAATAGAATATACATGAATACGAGTTGGAGGCATCCAGCTCGTTTCCTAAAGCTCCAGTATCCAAACTGATTCTGCAAATATGCTCTGTCTACCCCAAGCATTATAACAAAATAACACCCGGATTAGTCTGGTAAACCAGCGTGAGAAACACACATTGACTGAATTTTAATGTTATAAAAATCTTTTGAAAATAAAGGTACCTCGTAAGACCACACCTCACATAAACATGGATGGGCTTTTATCTTATGATAACCAAAACATTTCATAGGAAATCTTCTGATATTATAATCTTGTCCAGGGTTTAAAATAAATATTGACTGTAGCTGAAATTGTTACGTTAATTAAATTCTAACATAATAGGTATACAACATGTCTGAAGGCACTTATTGGAGAATGGATTCTATACAATGACAAGGCACCAGGGTACCACCTACCACGACATGCTTCTAGAAAAATGTAAAAAGAGCCACATATGGACTCACTGCCAACACAGGACCGACCTACCTCACACTAGATAGTACTGAATATTTCATCACCTCGGTTGCTTTTGCCACCTTTTCGAGAGCTGTCATGCACAACCAAATCCTTAAATGAATATATCTAGAAATGTGAAGACAATACCCTAATGGGTGTGATGCACTCATACATGCTGCGTCTCCCTTGATTTTAATCATTCCCGGTTGATGAGGCTTGAGGCTATGTTTTACCTTTTAATATACCAATCCCACTTAAAATGCTAACATTGCTCTTCAGGAAGAAATGAAATGCTAGCATTCAACCATACAAGTTTGTTCTAGGTATGAACAAGTACAAATGCACTACTTCTACCACATCCATTTTGGAAATCACTCACAGGATTAGTAGCAAGTAGCCCTTCCACTTTAAAGAGATCTATATTTGATTTTCTTCAAGATATTCTAATTCGAACACTTATGCCGGTTCGAAGTGGTTTTTGGATAATATATTTGATCCGAGTCCCTCCGAACGGACAACAATAGTTTAAAACGGCAAAGTTTGATAGTCGTTTATTTAACTATCAAATAAACAAGCAAGCATCAACCAAATCAAGGATTTATTTCCACAGGTAAAACCAACATTGTTTAAGCACACAAATAACCACTTACCTCTTTAAGTAATCCTTTCATTAATTAAGATCACCTTGTAAATGCTTGTATCAAAATACTTTTGCAAACGTATACTTACAAACCCCCTTTTACATCTTTCAATACTTGGAAAATATCCATATACTTATCTCAACGGTATAAGGATATTCACAAAATCTTATGAAAGATTTCTTACCACAAAATCATCTAAAAAGGATAGAAAAAATATTATTTTAAAAGAAATGGAGATAAGGATGAACACAAACGCTATTCCTTCGATGTTAAGCTTGGAACGAGTGTCTACACCAACAAAATTAACAAGGTCAATTTGGAGAAATCGAATCTCAAATTATTTTGTAAATCCTTTCAGTAAATCCTTTTTAATAAATCTCTTTCATTTGAACATCTCCTTTACTAAAATTACAAATCCATTTATAAAACTCTTAATAAATCTCCAAATCTTTTTACAAAACTCTTTTAGAAATATCCCAAACCATTTATAAAACACTACTGGAAATATCCAAAATAAGTTGTAAATTTCTTTTATAAATATATAAAACTATTTATATAACTTAATGTTTTATAAAAGTTTTTTATAAGATCCTTAATAAAAATTCTTTAAAAAAATTACTTTATAAAAATCTTTCCAAAAATCCCTTAATAAAATCCTTTATAAGTCCAAAACTCCATTTTCATTTATAAACCCTTTATTAAATAAATTCCTTTATAATTAAATTTATTATATATAAATACAATTAATTAAGTTAATTAATTAATTTTAAACTTCATAAATAAATAATTATTATTATTTACTTCAAAACATTATTATATAATAATAATTATTAAAAACAAAATAGTATAAATAAATAATTATTATTAACTTCAAAAACATTATAAATAGAATAACTAATAGTTTAAAACTTTATTAAATAAAAACTAATAATAAAACCTCACACTATAAGAAAATCTACATTTAGTTGCATTTATTAGTAGCGTTTGTGGTGTGAATGCAACCAATATTGTCTTTACTTTTGTTTCGGGGGGCTTTGTTACATTCTATTCTAATTCTTCTAAAACATTGCCGCTCGTTAGTTTATTTTTCAAGCCTTCCCTCTGCTGACTTAATTTTTCCGCCTTCACAAAATTTCCCTCCCTCGCTTCAGCTTCCTGCACCTACGCTCCTCAACAAATTTCCGCCTTGCTCGGAGATAAAATTTCTATTAACGCTCCTTTTTTAGATCTCAACTCCGCATCTCCGCATCATCAATACCCTTAGCTTTGACAAAATTTCTGCCTTCGCTTCTTAACAAATCAGATCTATAGCTCCGCATCTCGGCATCGTCGATACCCTTTGCTCTGAGGATTTGCTTTTGTATAGCTGATTCAAGGTGCGTAACTTGTTTTTTGATTTTTAATTTGAAATTGCGCGTTCATGACAATGGTTGCTGGAGCTTGAAGCTGCAGCTTGCTTGTGCACTGCAATTAAGTTGAGGGTTCTTAATCTTGATGTTTTCATTCCTTTGAGTTTGAAAGTTTTGGTCATTTGTGGAAAGGACCCTCCTCCTGGATGGGTTCGCCTCTTAATTAATTGTTAACCTACTTGTATTAATCGCTAATTAGGTTGTTATGTGGTGCGTTGCTTGAGTATTGATTTTGGTGTCGTAGTTTCGATTTGTTTTTCGATTTTTAGGTGTTTGGGTGTTGGGTTGATTTTTAGATTTTTTTTGGTGTTATTACTTGCTATCTCCATATGGAGACTATACATATGGTTATTCCATTTACATAAATCTTTAATTAGTATTTTCCAAATAATTGTAGAAGTCCTTCCTTGTTATATATACATAATTTTCTAATTCAGCAAAACAGTCAAGCAGTCGGAGACCTCAAAGAACAGATGATTTTGACTGTACTTTATATTTGAAACTGTCGCATGAACCGGTTACTACTCCTTGTGGGCATTCTTTTTTTCCTTTCCTGTCTACACCAGGCTATGGATCATGGTGATTTATCTATATACCTTATTAATGGTAGATACAAATATAGAGAAAATACGACATTCAGTGTAACTGCAAGTTATATGAAGAATTTGGACTCCGAAACATCTGAATAATAACTTTTAGTTATATAAACCTTATTTTTTCCTGTAATTCACAGAGAGGCTCATGTGCTATCTTGTATCATCTACCAGGTAATAGATGTCCTATGTGCCACACAGTTCTATTTATCAGTCCAAGGACTTATCCTATCAGGTAAGAAAATCTTTAAATTATTATTTCAGATGAATTGAAATGTTTTATCTTCTTCTTCTTACCTTATTCCTATCATCTCCAGTGTAACGCTGAACAACATAATACATGAAAGCTTTACCGAGGAGTATGCTGAGAGGAAATCAGAGCATGAAAGTTTGACACAAATGGGCATCAATTTAATGCCTCTTTTTGTTATGGATGTTGTACTACCATGTCAAAAGTTGTCACTCAATATATTTGAACCTCGCTACAGGTTAATGGTGAGGCTAAACTTATCTTCATACCATTTATTTGCATGAATCACTTAACTAAGCACATTGAAAGTTTACCTTAGCAGTCATATTACTTTCGGTGCTTAAATTTTGGTCTTTATGGTCTTACTTTTTAAAATATAACTTCCTTTATAACAGGTGCGAAGAATAATGGAAGGAAATCATCGAATGGGAATGGTTAGTCCATGTAATTTGGCTTTATCGATACACCATCTCGATTTTTCAATCCTTTTTTATTAGCTCTGATTTTCTGTAACTTAATCTTGCAGGTTATAATTGATTCTGCAACAGATTCTATTGCAGATGTTGCTTGTGAAGTAAAAATTGTTGAGTAAGCATTTGTTACTTTACTTCTCTTTATGAAGTGTGTACGGTTACCAGTCAATTAATTATTATTTACCATCAACTTGTTAGGTGTGAACCACTTCCAGATGGAAGATTTTATATAGAGGTCAAAACAATATTTTGCTTTTAATCCTTGAAAATTTTCAGCTAGTATTGCTTGCTTAGTATCGAATAATAATATGTTTTTGATGTACTTTACGCCTCATCCTTTTATTCAGAATATGAAAAGTTATTCCTTCATAGATAAGTTTTGTTCCTTCATTCTCAAAGCATGATTTTGCTGTTTGAAATTTGTTTTTCCCTCTGTTAAATCACACTAACATAGTCTATTGCAGTCTGAAATGAGAAAAACCTAGCATGGAGGACCTGAAATAGAAAGATGATTTTCTCGCTCCCAAGTAATTGTTCACTTTGATTACATTGTGAACTTAAATTTTAGACATAATTTTGAAAGTGTTTGTTCTGCTCTTAACATTCAACTGGATTGCATTACTTCATAATTGTTTGATAGTTTAGTTTAACATTTTAATTGAAATTTAATTTTATTGAATTAAATTGCCATTTAAATTAATATAATTGAATTGTTAGTTAAATACCTGATATTGATAATTAGTTAACTGTTATAATTTATTGGCTGATTTGGATATGGGTTGTGATGGATGTTTATTTGCTGACATTTTGGATGATTGGATGTTTGTTTATTTTGTATATTCCTACCATCACTCTATGTATTAAGCAACAGTGCATAAACTGTTATTTGAATTATTTCAAATAAATTAAGAAATAGGTTGAAATGATATATATCTATGACACTGTGATTTGGACTGAGATGATATATATTCATCCGTGAAATTAAAAATTGAAATAACTGAGCACTTGGCCATATGGTAGAAAATTATATACAGACAACGGACTGGTTAAATTAAATGGTTTTAGAATCTTGAATTTGGATTTTTGATTAAATGATATTGTTTTAAAGGGAATAAATTATGGATTTATATGAATTAAATTATTTCTAGTTCAAACTATGAAATGTTGAAATTGAAATTGGTTAAAAGAAATTGTTTTAAAAATTGAATTGGAAATGTGAAGTTATGATTGACATATGACTTTAATTTTGAAAATTGAATTACTTTAAAGATCTGGATCTTAAAATTGAACAATGAGGTTTAATTTGATTTAAGTGTTTTAAATCAATACACTGAAATTAGACGTGGAATCGATATGAATTGAAATGGTTTAAAATAAGAATTGAATTGAAGTTTAAATCATTGAATTGAATTGTTGAATCAAATTTGAAGTTAAAATAAATATTTTGAAAATTGAAGTTAATTCGAATTGAAATTGAAATTAAGTTGATTTGAAACTAAATCGAAATTAGGTCAATTGAATAAAAAGATTGGAAATTGAGTTTGCTGATTTAAAATTGGACATGGGTCCAGATTTGTTGAAATGGAAAGAAATGGTTTGATTTGGTACTATTTTCAAAGTAAATTATTTTAATATAAACCGTTTAAAATCTATTTTTTAGTAGTCAATTTGTTTTGATTTTCCAAACTTTTTACTATATAAACTATTTTTAGTGCTCAAACCATTTTATATCAAACTATTTAAACTATTTTAAACTATTTATAACTCTTCAAGTTATTTTCTAAAATTTCAAACTCTGTGTAAAGTTGGAATGTTTATATTTAAATCATTGATTTAAATGCGAATGTGGTTAAATGAGGTTATAACCTAAGTTGAAATTTGAAGTGATGCTTTCAAGTGAAAATGACATATTTAGAGTAAATGTGATGATTTTGAAGTGAACATGATATTTTAGTATAAAATATAAATCGGTTTTGAAATATAAAAGAACCAACATGTGCGAAAAATAACGTTTGGTTGTTAAGAGACCAAGGCCTTTTATTAGCATACTCTTTGTCAATATTGGAACCACTTTAACACTTGTGTACGTGGTAGATGATCGAGAATGAAGTGGTTGGATTTGGTGAATGTTTGCTAGATTGGAAGAAAGATAACGATGAAAGATGACCCCGACACTTGTATCAATTGGAAATGACTAAAATAGGAGCCTATGTCTGGCCAAAGGGTTCGCAACCTTTAGGGGTAATTACCCCTGCGTATTATTATATTGATTTTGGACTTGGTCAGTGCACCTTGATTTGATTTAGGGTGGTAGACTCAGTTGCCGGTTGTAGCTGCGATGCGTTACCAGCAGCCAGAAAAGGTAAATTGGTAGAATCCTACCTTGGACATTGCCTCACATGCCTGTCATATTTTTATCCTTATATGCGACCACAATGATTTTGTTTTATTGTTGTCTTATCATGGCGCCTTCCTGACTACTGACATTATCGGTGGTGTCAAAGGAAAAATGTAGGACAATGCTTAAAATGTGTTAAGGGGGATTGATGTGAAGCCTTAACGCTAAAAAAAACTACTTCACTGATTATAAATTATGTATATAGCGTATTCTACTATATATATATATATATATATATATATATATATTGACGGATCCTTAGGAGATGGAAAATCTCGCAACATCTCTTAAGTTGTTGCATGCATGTTATACACTGTATAGGAGATGTAAATCCCCGTAAACATCTCTGAATCTATTACACTCCTATTATTGGTGTTGTTGATTTAACATACATAAGATCTTTAAGTTCTGACTCAAGTGTTTTGTCTTTTCATTATGCTCGGGTCAGCTTGAGCATTTCAGCGTTGAAGATATTATTCCTAGAAGGTGAAGATGGAGTTGCTAGACCGTATTTACTGTGACGACCTGGAATTTTGAGCAATATGAATTTAATAATCTTTGTTAATAATTAAATTGATTTGATAATTTTATAATATAAATTGACAAGTTCATTCTTTTAAAGGCTAATAATAATAAATTGATAATATCTATTAACATTTTTCCTAACAATATAAAATTGGCAAGTTTAATTCTTTTTGGAAACTAATAATATTTTAATTTGGAAATATTTATTTTAGCGAATTAAAATTGGAAAAATTTATTTATCAAAAGCTAATCAAAATGTTTTCTATTTATAATGTATATATATATATATATAGGTATATATTATATATAGGAAGTCTTTAATTTAATAAAAGCTATTTATTCAAATTGTAATATATATGAATATATATATATATATTGTGGTTTGGATTTGTCTGTTAAAATTAATATAGTAATTATCAAAACTAATGATTGAATTTTTTTCCATTTGAAATGTGTTTATATATATATTTGTATATATTAGAAATGGGGAAAATATATTATTTTGAATTTAATAAAGTGTTTCCAAACTTTATTATATATAATTTGAAATTTGAAATTTTCGATTTGACTTAATACTTTTAAAAATGATATTTGAGATTTAATTTTTTTTATAATAAAGATAATTTCTTATTTAATATATATATATATATATATATATCTTAGACTTGAGTTTTAAATAAGATTTGAATTTAAAAAGTTCAATTGTTTTAATATTCTTTCATTTTAAAATTCAAACATAACGCAAAATTGGTTTGTGAAAATATATATAGAGTTAAAATAAATTTCTCAAGCATTTAAACATATGTTATATAAATTGAATCAAAAGCATAAGTTATTTGTTAATAAATGTTTACATGAATTCACTTTTGAATATTTATTAAAATCTAAAAGTTTATTTATATAAGATAAAAACATTTTATAATCATATAAATATTACATAATTACATACATATACATATTACATGCAAGGCTTAAATAAATTAAAAAAAACACTTGTAAGTGTATTTGGCTTATTAAAAGACATGTGTAAGTTAATTAAAATCATGAAAGGGGACAAATGTCATACCCTTGATATTTTAATTTAAAATTTAAAATTGTAAAATAAGAAGAAGAGTTTATTTTCAGCTAAAAATCTTTTCTTCATTTTCAACCCAAACATAATACAAATCAAAGAAGAAGAAAAAAAGAAAGAGTAAAAACAGTAAAATCTGAAAACAAAAAGAAGATGATCTAGAAAATTCAAATCTTCAAATATGCTGGATATTCAAAATCAATGGAAGATCTTCAAATGCAATCAAGCAATTCAGTAATCAACTGCAGGAAGATTTATTTCAACATGCAAAACTGGAAATCATCAGTAGTAGGATTTTATTCAACATGCAGTAAGAAATTCAAGAGCCTGCAAACAGTTTATGTCTTCTGCTTTTATAAGGTGAGTAAATGAAATTTTTTTAAAAAGTTTTAAATCTTAAATTTCATCTTGCTCTTGTGTATGAAATCATGATGATTGTCTGGATTCTTGGATTTAACTGATGCATGTTGGTGTATGGGTGAATGATGATTTTGAGATGCCTGTAAACATAAATATATGCTCTATGTAATAATAACAGTTTCAATTTCATAAAAAAAATTCAACAACTCAGTGTTGGATTTGAATTGGCTCATGATTTGTAAATAGAAGTTGTTTGTAATCATGTAATCTTTCATCTAAAAATAGTTATAGGTTTTTAAAATGAATGATTAGCTCAAATTTTGAATTTACAGTAAAAAAAAGAAATTTGGGTCAAAAATTAATCAAATCAATTTTGAGTTTGAATTACATAATTGAATTCGTGGTGCTAAATCATGATTTTGAGGCTTGTATCATGATTTTTAGATTAGTAATTGAAGAGAATTTTTGAATTGAATGTTTTGGACAATACGACCAATTGGTGGCGAATGACGGCGAATTTGACGTCGAGGTTGAGCATGATGGTCGAGGGAATGTCGTTGATCGTAGAAAAAATACTTTGGGGATTTTTAATTAATTGAGATGACCGAAAATTGACGAATTAGGGTTTTACATCCTAATAATGTCGACATTGTTCATCTTGACTTCGCGGCGTCGAGGCGCATCCGGAGTTAACCGCATGGGTTGCCGTAGGTTCTGGAGATCGTGAAGTGGCTTCGGGGAGGATGGCGAGGTGTCTCGAGTAAGGGATCGTCGGCGGCGAACTGATTTCGTTTATGTATGGTTCAGGCAGTTTGGTCTTGAGGTCGAATTTTTGGTGTTCGATCGAATTGTGTTTTCGTGGTTTCGATTGTAGTTGTAGTGGTCGAGTGCGACGTATTGGAGGCCGGAGTGGAGTTCAACGTTGGCCAGGGAGGTGGTGCACGTTGACGTGCATGGTTTCGTGCATCAGTATTTTGGGTTTTGAGAAGATGATGGGAGCTCGAGTTTTCCTTCGGGTATGTGATGTTTTGGCTCGAAGCAAGGTGTAGGGTTGGGGGTAACTTGGGGCAGACGTGGGTTTTAGTAGGGTTTTGCTCGGGTTTTTTTGTTGAGCAAGTTTTAGTTTTGATACAGGAAGTTTTTATAAGTTTTGAAACAAAGAAAATATGATTTTGTAGATAATTCAAGTTTTAAAACCAAAGGTAAAACAAGTTTTCCCTTATAAAACTAATTTGTTTCAAGATTAAGTTTTTAAACAGGTTTTATACATAATAAATATGAAAGTTTTTAAATTAAAATAAGTGGATTTTTGAAATAATGTTTGTATTAAATTTATTTACTAACTTTGGAAATTTCAAAGATCTAAAAGTTTAGTTTGAATGTTTAAATTATTTTAATTATAATTGATTTCTAAAATATTATATTTCAAATAAAGATAAATGATAAAGATTTAGAGATCAATTATAATGAAAATTTATCTTAAGAAATTAAAAGTTTTGATTAATTGAAGATAAACAAATTTGTGAAAATAATTAAGATAATTCAATTTTTATTAATAATTAAAAAGTTACTGGTTAATATAAATGATTTAATTAAGATAATGGTTTTCTTAATATAGGATCTTTATAGTATAAGAAGTTAAAGAATCATTTAATTAAATTTAAATGATTTGTTAAATAATTGATTAAGTAATTAAATTAGTGATTAATTTAGATAATTACTTATGATTTAATTTGGTTAAATTTAGATAATCACTTATGATTTAATTTGGTTAAATTACTTGGTGAAGTAATTAAGCAATTAATTACTGGAGGTAATTAAGTAAAGAGGAAATTTTTTAACAAAGTAATTAGAGGTTGATTACTTTATGAAAGTGATTAGGAGGAAGAGATTAAGGGTTAATCACTTGTGTTATTAATTAAAGAATTAATTAATATAATTAATTAATGGTTTAAATTTATTTATTAATTGAAGGCTAATTAATTAATAAAAGGATTAAGAGGATTTAATAATGTGATTTATTACTTGTTAAAGTAATTAATTAAGAAGAAATTTAATTAATGGAAGTAATCATTAATTAATAGAAATAAATAATTAATTGTTAATTAATAATTAAAGAATAATTAATATATAATTTAGTTTTGATTAATCAAGTGTGATTAATTAAAAGTAATTAATCAAGTATGATTAATTAAAAGTAGTTAATCAAGAGTGTTTAATTAAAAGTAATTAATCAAGTGTGATTAATTTAAAAAGTGATTAATCAGGTATGATTAATTAAAAGGATAATCAAGAAATAATTATCAGGGTAATTAAATAATAATTAATCAAGTGTGATTAATTTAAAGGGTAATTAAGAGATAATTACTTGGAATGATTAAGAAGTAATTAATCAAGATGATTAATTAAAATTGTAATTAAAGAATAATTATGTAAAGTAATTAAGTAATAATTAATCATGAGAGATTAATTAAAGTGGATAATTAAGTGATGTTTAGTTAATTAATTTGTAATTAATGAATAAGTAAGTTGGATTGATGATAATCCAAGTGTTTAAGTAAGGATTAATTTAATTAAGGATTAATTAAATTAATTAAGTTTGGATCAAACTTTGTTTATGGATGATTAATGATTGGATGATAAATATCATTGGATGAGTTAATGATATTGGATGATGTTGGATGTCATTAGTTGATATGTGATGACTTGAATGTGATATATATGAGATGTGATATGCTGCTTTGTGATATGTGTGGATGAATTTGATAATAGTGAATTATCTATCTGTGTGTTACGAATCATCCATTTATATTTTGAATATCTACTGTTTAAACCCTTATGTACAACTTGGACATTAAAATGGATTTTTGGATTCGGTGAGACCGGGATCGGGTTTTATATCCGAAAACCACATCGATCCAAATTAACGTTAGGTCGTTAATCCAAGTGAAGTGAAGTGAAGACTCGAAGTGTATGAACTATGTATCGTTATAACTCCGAGGGTGATTCCAGAATGAGTTTAACGAAGATAGTACTTTCAGTTTCGAGATTAAGATTCAGAGTGCAAGGGCTATTGTCGTTAACTCTGAGGGTGATTCCAAAATGAGTGTAACGAGATAGTGCCTTCGGTTCCGTTCGAATCCGGAACGGACTTGTATGGATTGAATGCTTTCAGCACATCGTCAGGAGGACGATAAGCATTCTAAGATAAATGTGTCCTATAAAGGTAACCGCAGCCTCAAGCCTCATCAAACGGAAATGGCTAAAACAGGGGAGGTGCAGCAAGGTTAAGTGGGTCATGCCCAAGTAGGACGAGATTTACCCCTGTCTAGATGTCCCTTTTTATTTCGGCTGTGTGGGCAGTTGGATATGCAGCCAACTGCGGGGTTGTCTTGTTCGGGACTGTTCAGTAAGGAATGGTTCTGGCCTTGTGCTGTAGGGGATTGGGAGTAATCATCGGTACGATGATCTAAGCCACGTACTGTGACGGGCGTTACCCCAGTAGCCCTGCCATTGATGGAAACCCATTCTTCCTACGATAACCCACGGTTTTGTTTGTGTTACCCACTTTTGTGGCTAGTAGCTGTAATTTAATGAATGTAACAATTTCGGCTATTTCTTATTTACTTGAAAACCCTAGACACTATTTGTAACATCCCGCCTTTTTGCATACCTTAAATCGACACACATGCCAATTCAAACCATACGGAAGGGCGGATTGTTATGCGGTAAATAAGAAAAACAGAGAAGAAATAAAATAAAACAGAATCTCACAGCGAAAGGATAAAATATAATAATCAATATATAGTTCATAAAACTGTTTACAGAACATTTGCTTCTTCTTTATACAATAAATATCAGAGTTCACATACCAATAAATATCAATGCAGCGGAATTAAATGGTGTAGTGGAATAATATAATAGGTAATAGTAATACAAATCTTCGTCTTCGTCCTCCAGAGCTAAATCTTCAAATCCTGAAACGCTCGGACTGACCCAAGCGAATTGAAAAGACAAAACACTCGAGTCAGAACTAAAAGATCTTATGTAAGTTAAATCAACAGAAATAAACATGAGTGCAGTAACTCAAGAGATGCTCGGGATTTACATCTCCTAAGGATCTGTTAGACTATTTACTATGTAGTATATTGCGCTATTATAATAGTGTCTATTTGTAAAATAAACTTACTTTTAAATAGCATTAAGGCTTTACATTTTCCACCTTAACACAGTTATATATTCTCATAGTCTATACAGTACCGTAATCTCCCCCACACTGGGCGTCGTCAGAGGGCGCTCCATAGGTATGGTACAAAACCAAAATCGTATAAGGCGCGCTAGGGTAGGTGACATGGCACAACTAGGCAATGCCAGGGTAGATATACCAATTACGCATCCGAGCTGATGGTAACGCATAGCCGCAGCTACCGCCCACCTCGAACAAACACCCCCAAAATCAAAGAAATCAATAGTGGCCACCGAATTAATCCAAAGTCAGAGTATAGTATCGAAGGAGTGCGTTCGATCAGAGGAATGACCTCATTGGCCCGAGAATCGCTTCTGTTTTAGCCACCTTATGCCAACTCACGGGAGCAGGGTCCACGTATTTACCTTATAGGAAACGCCGTGACCAACCTACTTCATTCTGGAATCTCCACCGCGTACACGGTTTTTAAAGTGGTTTTCGAAGTTGGCAGAGAGTATGAAAACTTCCGATCCCGGTCTCTTCAACAATCAAACGTAATTATAACACCGCGGTTATTTTAAAATAATTTATTATTTAAAACCAGAATATAATACCTCTTTCAAACTATATAAATACGATATCATTTATATTTTTAAAAACACAATCAATATTGATATCATTTCAAATATATCTTTTTTTTCTAAAACCATACCACTTTAAATTTATAATATCTCGAAACCATACCTTTAAATTTTAACTCCTCAAAACATAATACTTCGAAATCCACAGCTTTAAAACCATAACTTCCAACTTAAATGGTCTGGATATTCAAACAGTATAGAATAAAATAGTTGAATTTAAAATTTCTTTATAAAAGAAAAATAATTTCCGGGACTTTACAATTTATTTATTTAAAATTTCAGTCTAAAACCATAAATTTTAAATTCATTTTCAGTTGAATAAACCACTTCAATTTCCATAAATTTCTAACTTTGAGTATTTAACAATTTCAAAACTTAAGGTTGGAAATTTATATTCAACAATACATTTTTCTATTATTTAGTTTTGAAATGTTTACATAATAAATCAAAAATCATTTAAAATAAAACTCCATTTACTAACAACTTAATCATTTCCTTCAATTTATTTATACTAGAAACATTCATTTAATTTATTTTGAATAAAAATCCAGTTATAAATATCATACTTTTAAAATTTTCAAGTTTAATAAGTTTACACCAACTTGTGGAGTTAAATTTTTAATAAGCTCAATTCCAAATAAATTCCAATTTACCTTCCAATCTTAATTGATTTAAATCATTAAAACTCCATTATTCAACTTATTTATTTTATTTAACAAATTCATAGCTTAAATTCAATAATTCAACTATGTATGTATATAAAATAAGATTTTATATAAGATAAAAATTTATATTTATTAAACCGCATTCTATCCAAACCATAGAAATTATTTCAAAAATAATTTTATATATACATATATATACCGCGGTGCCTGTATAAAATTTTCTATCCTATGGTCAAGTGATATGGATATTTATCATTTCAATCCACAATTTAAAAATAAAAATGCGGTTGCATTTCATTTCAAACCGCAATCCCGAATAAAATGAAATGCATGATAACTTGCAGATTTTAAAATATAGGACACATCATCCATTCACCAAACATCCATCATCAAACATTTATTTATAATCATCATCCAATTTAAGCAAAACATCAATATATAACAGGTGATAAATAACTGGTATCAATTATCAGTTTATATTCGTAAATATATTTAATAATTGTTAACTGGCAGCTTATATGCAAAAGTAAATATAATTTTACTGGTAGTTAATATGCAATAAAAATAAACATAAATATAACTGGCAGTTAATACGCAATAAATAAATAACAATTTAATGAAATAAAATGCAATTTACTGAGATGATGATTAAAACATCTGAAACAGTCATAAATAAATTTCTAAACACATCACAAATCAATTTAACGAACATAAGAATTTTTAGAAGTTATGAGTGGGTTAAAACACTCACCTTTTGAATTTAAATTGAATTTAAATCCAATTTAAACCCAAAAATTTGACCGTCTCCAAATTCGCCCAAACCAGCGTCAAAAAAGTGTCCGGGATCTCAATACGAACCTAGCAGAGAAAACCGCGTGTGAAAAGGAGTTCGTATGTATGAGTTATGATTATTAGAACTAATTGAAATCGAGATTTACAAAAATAAACTAAACAAAAATAAAATACCGTGCCACATCCACTCTTCCCACGTGAAAAACGCGTATGCTTCTTCTTGATTGCTAGCTTTGTTCCATAATTTTTTTCTTTTATTTCGATTTACTTTAATTTTCCTCCTTATTATATGAATGTATGTATTTTTAAAAGGTTTGAAAAAAAAAGAACTGAAAAAGAAGAATTGAAAAAGAAAAGGATTAAAATAAGAACTGAAAATGGAAGAGAAGATCTAGATTTGAAAAGAAAGAAGAAAGTTTGAAATAGAAGAAAATTTGAAGAAGAATAATATTTGAAGAGGAAGGAAAAATTAAAATGAGAGATAATAAAGAGATTTGAAGAAAAAAAAAGGAAAGGAAAAAGAAGAAGAAGATAAGAATGGAGGCTGTGGTTTCATTTGCGTCATATCTTATTTATAAGGTTAGAGTTAGGTTTAGGGTTAAAGAGATTTGAAAAGAGAGACCGCTATTAATTAGAAATAAATGAAATGACGTTTCAGAAAATGAAGTTGGAAAATGAATGGAAAGAAATAAAGTAAATATGAACAAACTTTTAGAATTCAAATTTCAAAACAATCGTTTACTTAATAAATTTTGTTAACCCTAAACATACCGAAATTAACATGTTTTAAAGATTTAATTAACACACAATAAATGAAAATAAATTCTCCACCCGAATTTGTGTCATAAATTAAAAGAATATGCAGCATTAAGAAATCTTCATTTCTCCCTCTTTGTGATTAGATTGGAAATTAAACAACATGTTAACATTTCGATTGAATGTTTTATAAGGAATGCATTAACATACATTCCAAAATATGATAGCATAAACAAGGTAATACAAACAGGTGTATAATATATATGTACGTCTTTGTCACCACTTACAGTTTACATTCATAAATAAAAGGTATGAAAATAATCCACATAAGAAGGTGATGAATGTAAGAGTAAATTAGAAAAGTGAAGGTGGAAAGGTAAGTTATGTTGCAATAAAATCTAATAAAGTCTAATTGGAAAGGAAATAGTCAAGTGTAAATCTATTTTACCCACTTTATCATCTCCTATTAATATTTAATTTAACAACGTATGAGATTTCAATATAAACTAGCATTAAATTTTGATCTAAAACATAAGTTTGAATTTAGGTATAAACATATATGTAGTAAACTAACATTAAATTTTCTTTAACACAAAACGTGCATTTTTTTTGTTAAATCTATTAATTGCAATCAACATTTCTTTCCTTTTAATCGAAACATTTGAACTACATTAATTGCAATCACTTACAAAGTTAAATTTTGAAACAGACAACTAAAATGCATGAAAAAAAATAGAAAAATTGTTTGTACACAAGAGTAATAAATAACTTACTGAAATATATTATCTTCCTATTCTTGCAATCAATCTGTAAGCTAAAACATAGTTCAAATAAACATATATTTCTTTTTTTAAAATCAATCTTCTATATTTTAATGAAATTAGACCTACATTCATAAATGAAACATTCATTTATTTGATGTAAATGTTCTTTTTATTAAATCAAACTTTCCTTATTTTCACAAAACATAAGCTACTTTTAATTACACCTATTAATTTACAATTAGTATTCTCTCTCCTATTAATTAGAAATTTTCAATTATATTCATTTCAGTTGATTAAGTTTCAAAATGGACTAAATGAATGTAATGAGAATTAAACAATTTTTCCTATCTAATAATAACTTAAACATATTTACATTATTGGATACAAATAGTAATTACACATTTCTCACTAAATAATAGTTACTCATCTCTACAATCAATCTTTCAGCTAATAAACATATTTTTACTCCATTATTAAACTTATTCATTTTTATTCTGTTTGATTTACACTCCTACTATTAAATCAACAATACCTTATGAAATTATTAACATAGGTTTCTATCTTTTTATTTCATAAATCATTGCCTTGTAAATAAAGTTTACATTTCTATACCTTTTATTATGTTGACACTACAATTATTGCCTTATTCCATATTAATGTAAAATTTATTTACGTTCAATTGCAATATATCCATTTATCATAATATAAACTACAATAAATTGATCAAACATGATTTCCATTTTTATTCAAATCAATAGTCATATTATGGTTAAAATTTTAATTGCATCCTATTGAATTAACATTCTTCGATTACCAATTTAATCTACATTAATTGCACAAATTAATTAAAACAAATTTTATGAACTAAATAAATAGGTAACTTATAACCATTGTTACCCTTAACTTTTAATTACATTTAAAAGTTCATTAATTACAACAAATGTTCAAATCATTTATATAATTCTAATTTCATCTTTTATTTGTGTTAACTATTTTATTTCCATTATACTGAGATTTAGTCACTTATACACACTTAATATTCCAATTCATTTATTTATATTGGTTTCAAATTTTTTTTATTATTATTAAATCAATTGCCATTTAGACATATAATTAACGTTTCTATTGATTTTACATTCAAAAATTTTCAGTTATTATCTTGACTTACATAAGGTAATGTTTAATTACATTTAATTGCTATTGATTAAATACATTAGTAACGAACAATAGTTGTCACCATTATACATTTTATAACATTTGTAAATTTATTCTTTACCTTTTACATCCCACTATAATCAATGCACAATGCACACATTAATACAACACATATTATAATCCCTTATACAATACTGATCTTATTCAATTACACTTAACAATCTATTTTATACAATAATTAAATGTTTACATTTGTTACTTATTAATTTTTTTTTACCCAAGCATAGCATGTTTAAATACAATGAATTGGAATTTCATTAAGATTGTTGATAATTAACTTGTATTGACATTGTTTCACTTTAATTTAGTTATTATTCCATTATCAAATTACAACATTTTATTTCTTTCAGCATTAACTCATAAAATATTATTAATTAACAAAATTTAATCATCGAAAATTTATGGGTCGTCACACTCTCCCCCACTCAAAACTTTTCGTGCCCGAAAAGGAAAAGAAGGGAAAAAAAGAATTAAATAAACAATACGTCTTATTCAAAATATTAACTTTATAAACAAATAATTTACAAATTTTATTACTTTAAATAAAATATACCATTCTATACCCATTAAATCTTTTATACTTAAATAAATAAAGTTTGGAAATCATTTTCAAAAAAATTTCTAATTCCAAAATTTACGAAAAATTTCCGCAGAGTCTCCTTTGTACGGAGAGGCTCAGGGGAAAATATAATATCAATATAACAAATATTTTCAAAATAATATATATCCCAACACGGGAAACAATATAATAGCGCTATAAACTGTAATCCGAAAACGTACCTATTTTTCGCGCAATTTACGCTTAATTATGAAACCAAAAGCAATAGCAATTGCTTCCATAACCTGTATTTCACTTATATAATCCAAAAGGTCAACAATTATATAAAATGAAATATTAAAAGCTGTTTCAAATAATCAACAAACAAATCAATCAACCATCACTTGCAACAGGCATACAACCATCACAAAAAAATCAACACGCATCAATCATTCATTCATATCAAACAAAACAAATAGTTATTCGGGCTCAAAACTTTAAATTGTACGGAAAGAAAAAAAAACTACTAAGCATACCCTTCACTCAACAATCTTAGGTGAAACTAAATAGATTATTCATACCTTCCATACAGATTTTAAAGTATCCTTGCCCAAACTACCATAATCCAAACGAACAACAATCTCAACTAATAGATTAAATTTATTCTTATTAATTCCATTCATACTTTTGTTGTTTGATTTATTTTTCATTCATATAATGGTTTATCTTTCTATTTTACATTTTATTTCTTACAGTTTTCATTTATAAATATATGCAAATTTCTTTTATTTGCATTACATTCATTTATTTATTGCTTAATTTCACTTATTTACAGTATTCATCTTTCTACTTATTTTTAAAATAAATAACTTCATCATATACTTAAGTCTATAATTACTCACTTACAACATTTATCTCTATCATATTTTATTATAGTAAGATCTTCATTATAACTTAAGTCTATACAATAACAACATCAATCCTTATTTATTAAAGAATTTTATTGAATACTCTATTACTTCAAATTTATTACTTGTATAATATTATGTTTAAATTTCTTATAACATTTTAACTTTTTATAGATGGTAAGTTATATATATGCTTTTAAGAAATGCAAATGAAACTTATACAAGATTTACCTTATCTTTTAATTTAAATTAAACGTTCAATAATTACATCTTTGGTTTATAAATTACAATTTCAACTTTCTTTAAATTTTATTTATAATTTAGCATTTATCTCTTATTTCAATTAAAGGTTCCAATTTATAAATTAGTTACAAACCATTTCCTAAAAAATTAAAAATATTGATTAACGGAAACTGAAGAACTAAATACCGAGTTAAATTTCAAATCATTTTAAAATAATAGATAAATATATACTTACAACTTATCTATATCCAAGTATATTTAAAGAAATTTAAAATTCACTTTTGTTTATCAAAATAAATCTGTAGTAAAACTATTACAATGGCCTTCCCACTTTGAAACTCGAAAATGAATGTCGATGATGCGTGCACTCATCACCGAAATTATTTTCCAGTGACGGAGAGGGGAATACAACTTTTTTTTCTTTCCAGAATTTCTTTAAAACCATACTTTCAAATTATATTGAAATATTTATATCAGAAAATATTTCTAAATACTATTATTATATTTCAAAATCCTTTGAAAGTAATTTTTCAAAATCCCGGACTTAAGTTCTAAAATTTTCAAAATTTCATTGATTTTATTTTCAATCTTATTTTACCTATTATTTATAAATTTTATTCCTAACAACCAATATATTGCAACCAAATATAATCTTTATAAAAAATTATTTTATATATGTAGAAAATATAATAGGCAAAATTATTTCACTCACCTATATTAAAAACAAATATTGTGACGGTCTGTCCTATTAAGTGTTTAAAAATCCCTATTGATGTCATAGCGTCCCATGCATCAACCAGAATTTATAAATACAAAACGGAACAGATTAACACAATATTATAACCTTTTTATAACACTAACAAATACGCTCTCTCATATATATACACTCAACGACTCCCATAGGGAATTACTACCCTATTAGTAAAGAGTCAAACCCCACAAAGCTAAGGTTTATCGCTAAACCAAAGCTCTGATACTAAATGTAACATCCCGCATTTTTGCACACCTTAAATCGACACACGTGCCAATTCAAACCATACGGAAAGGTGGATTGTTATGGGGTAAATAAAAAACAGAGAAGAAATAAAATAAAACAGAATCTCATAGCGGAAGGATAAAATATAATAATCAATATATAGTTCATAAAACTGTTTACAGAACATTTGCTTCTTCTTTATACAATAAATATCTGAGTTCACATACCAATAAATATCAACGCAGCGGAATTAAATAGTGTAGTGGAATAATATAGTAGATAATAGTAATACAAATCTTCGTCTTCGTCCTCCAGAGCTAAATCTTCAAATCCTGAAACGCTCGGACTGACCCGAGCGAATTGAAAGGACAAAACACTCGAGTCAGAACTAAAAGATCTTATGTAAGTTAAATAAACAGAAATAAATATGAGTGCAGTAACTCAAGAGATGCTCGGGATTTACATCTCCTAAGGATCCGTTAAACTATTTACTATGTAGTATATTGAGCTATTATAATAGTGTCTAGTTAAACTATTCACTATGTAGTATATTGCGCTATTATAATAGTGTTTATTTGTAAAATAAACTTACTTTTAAATAGCGTTAAGGCTTTACATTTTCCACCTTAACACAGTTATATATTCCCATAGTCTATACAGTACCGTAATCTCCCCTGTACTGGGCGTCGTCAGAGGGCACTCCATAGGTATGGTACAAAACCAAAATCGTATAAGGCGCGCTAGGGTAGGTGACACGGCACATCTAGGCAATGCCAGGGTAGATATACCAATTACGCATCCGGGCTGATGGTAACACATAGCCGCAGCTACCGCCCACCTCGAACAAACACCCCAAAAATCAAAGAAATCAATAGTGGCCACCGAATCAATCCAAAGTCAGAGTATAGTATCGAAGAAGTGCGTTCGATCAGAGGAATGACCTTATTGGCCAGAGAATCGCTCCTGTTTTAGCCACCTTATGCCAACTCATGGGAGCTGGGTCCACGTATTTACCTTATAGGAAACGCCGTCACCAACCTACTTCATTCTGGAATCTCCACCGCGTACACGGTTGTTAAAGTGGTTTTCGGAGTTGGCAGAGAGTATGACAACTTCTGATCCCGGTCTCTTCAACAACCAAACGTTATTATAACACCGCGGTTATTTTAAAATAATTTATTCTTTAAAACCAGAATATAATACCTCTTTCAAACTATATAAATACGATATCATTTATATTTTTAAAAACCCAATCAATATTGATATCATTTCAAATATATCTTTTTTTTCTAAAACCATACCACTTTAAATTTATAATATCTCAAAACCATACCTTTAAATTTTAACTCCTCAAAACATAATACTTCGAAATCCACAGCTTTAAAACCATAACTCCTAACTTAAATGGTTTGGATATTCAAATAGTATAGAATAAAATAGTTGAATTTAAAATTTCTTTATAAAAGAAAAATAATTTCCGCGACTTTACAATTTATTTATTTAAAATTTCAGTCTAAAACCATAAATTTTAAATTCATTTTCAGTTGAATAAACCACTTCAATTTCAATAAATTTCTAACTTTGAGTATTTAACAATTTCAAAACTTAAGGTTGGAAATTTATATTCAACAATACAATTTTCTATTATTTAGTTTTGAAATGTTTACATAATAAATCAAAAATCAATTAAAATAAAACTCCGTTTACTAACAACTTAATCATTTCCTTCAATTTATTTATACTAGAAACATTCATTTAATTTATTTTGAATAAAAATCCACTTATAAATATCATACCTTTTAAAATTTCCAAGTTTAATAAGTTTACACCAACTTGTGGAGTTAAATTTTTAAATAAGCTCAATTCCAAATAAATTCCAATTTACCTTCCAATCTTAATTGATTTAAATCATTAAAACTCCATTATTCAACTTATTTATTTTATTTAACAAATTCATAGCTTAAATTCAATAATTCAACTATGTATGTATATAAAATAAGATTTTATATAAGATAAAATTTTATATTTATTAAACCGCATTCTATCCAAACCATAGAAATTATTTCAAAAATAATTTTATATATACATATATATACCGCGGTGCCTGTATAAAATTTTCTATCCTATGGCCAAGTGATACAGATATTTATCATTTCAATCCGCAATTTAAAAATAAAAATGCGGTTGTATATCATTTCAAACCGCAATCCCGAATAAAATGAAATGCATGATAACTTGCAGATTTTAAAATATAGGACACATCATCCATTCACCAAACATCCATCATCAAACATTTATTTATAATCATCATCCAATTTAAGAAAAACATCAATATATAACAGGTGATAAATAACTGGTATCAATTATCAGTTTATATTCGAAAATATATTTAATAACTGTTAACTGGCAGTTTATATGCAAAAGTAAATATAAATTTACTGGTAGTTAATATGCAATAAAAATAAACATAAATATAACTGGCAGTTAATACGCAATAAATAAATAACAATTTAATGAAATAAAATGCAATTTACTGAGATGATGATTAAAACATCTGAAACAGTCATAAATAAATTTCTAAACACATCACAAATCAATTTAACGAACATAAGAATTTTTAGAAGTTGTGAGTGGGTTAAAACACTCACATTTTGAATTTAAATTGAATTTAAATCCAATTTAAACACAAAAATTTGACCATCTCCAAATTCGCCCAAACCAGCGTCAAAAAAGTGTCCGGGATCTCAATACGAACCTAGCAGAGAAAACCGCGTGTGAAACGGAGTTCGTATGTATGAGTTATGATTATTAGAACTAATTGAAATCGAGATTTACAAAAATAAACTAAACAAAAATAAAATACCGTGCCACATCCACTCTTCCCACGTGAAAAACGCGTATGCTTCTTCTTGATTGCTAGCTTTGTTCCATAATTTTTTTCTTTTATTTCGATTTACTTTAATTTTCCTCCTTATTATATGAATGTATGTATTTTTAAAAGGTTTGAAAAAAAAAGAACTGAAAAAGAAGAATTGAAAAAGAAAAGGATTAAAATAAGAACCGAAAATGGAAGAGAAGATCTAGATTTGAAAAGAAAGAAGAAAGTTTGAAATAGAAGAAAATTTGAAGAAGAAGAATATTTGAAGAGGAAGGAAAAATTAAAATGAGAGATAATAAAGAGATTTGAAGAAAAAAAAAAGAAAAGGAAAAAGAAGAAGAAGATAAGAATGGAGGCTGTGGTTTCATTTGCGTCATATCTTATTTATAAGGTTAGAGTTAGGTTTAGGGTTAAAGAGATTTGAAAAGAGAGACCGCTATTAATTAGAAATAAATGAAATGACGTTTCAGAAAATGAAGTTGGAAAATGAATGGAAAGAAATAAAGTAAATATGAACAAACTTTTAGAATTCAAATTTCAAAACAATCGTTTACTTAATAAATTTTGTTAACCCTAAACATACCGAAATTAACATGTTTTAAAGATTTAATTAACACATAATAAATGAAAATAAATTCTCCACCCAAATTTGTGTCATAAATTAAAAGAATATGCAGCATTAAGAAATCTTCATTTCTCCCTCTTTGTGATTAGATTGGAAATTAAACAATATGTTAACATTTCGATTGAATGTTTTATAAGGAATGCATTATCATACATTCCAAAATATGATAGCATAAACAAGGTAATATAAACAGGTGTATAATATATATGTACGTCTTTATCACCACTTATAGTTTATATTCATAAATAAAAGTTATGAAAATAATCCACATAAGAAGGCGATGAATGTAAGAGTAAATTAGAAAAGTGAAGATGGAAAGGTAAGTTATGTTGCAATAAAATCTAATAAAGTCTAATTGGAAAGGAAATAGTCAAGTGTAAATCTATTTTACCCCCTTTATCATCTCCTATTAATATTTAATTTAACAACGTATGAGATTTCAATATAAACTAGCATTAAATTTTGATCTAAAACATAAGTTTGAATTTAGGCATAAACATATATGTAGTAAACTAGCATTAAATTTTATTTAACACAAAATGTGCATTTTTTTGTTAAATCTATTAATTGCAATCACCGTTTCTTTCCTTTTAATCGAAACATTTGAACTACATTAATTGCAATCACTTACAAAGTTAAATTTTAAAACAGACAACTAAAATGCATGAAAAAAATAGAAAAATTGTTTGTACACAAGAGTAATAAATAACTTACTGAAATATATTATCTTCCTATTCTTGTAATCAATCTGTAAGCTAAAACACAGTTCAAATAAACATATATTTCTTTTTTTAAAATCAATCATTCTATTCTATATTTTAATGAAATTAGACCTACATTCATAAATGAAACATTCATTTATTTGATGTAAATGTTCTTTTTATTAAATCAAACTTTCCTTATTTTCACAAAACATAAGCTGCTTTTAATTACACCTATTAATTTACAATCAGTATCCTCTCTCCTATTAATTAGAAATTTTCAATTATATTCATTTCAGTTGATTAAGTTTCAAAATGGACTAAATGAATGTAATGAGAATTAAACAATTTTTCTTATCTAATAATAACTTAAACATATTTACATTATTGGATACAAATAGTAATTACACATTTCTCACTAAATAATAGTTACTCATCTCTACAATCAATCTTTCAGCTAATAAACATATTTTTACTCCTTTACTAAACTTATTCATTTTTATTCTTTTTGATTTACACTCCTACTATTAAATCAACAATACTTTATGAAATTATTAACATAGGTTTCTGTCTTTTTATTTCATAAATCATTGCCTTGTAAATAAAGTTTACATTTCTATACATTTTATTATGTTGACACTATAATTATTGCCTTATTCCATATTAATGTAAAATTTATTTACGTTCAATTGCAATATATCCATTTATCATAATATAAACTACAATAAATTGATCAAACATGATTTCCATTTTTATTCAAATCAATAGTCATATTATGGTTAAAATTTTCATTGGTTACATCCTATTGAATTAACATTCTTCGATTACCAATTTAATCTACATTAATTGCACAAATTAATTAAAACAAATTTTATGAACTAAATAAATAGGTAACTTATAACCATTGTTACCCTTAACTTTTAATTACATTTAAAAGTTCATTAATTACAACAAATGTTCAAATCATCTATATAATTCTAATTTCATCTTTTATTTGTGTTAACTATTTTATTTCCATTATGCTGAGATTTAGTCACTTATACACACTTAATATTCCAATTCATTTATTTATATTGGTTTAAATTTTTTTATTATTATTAAATCAATTGCCATTTAGGCATATAATTAACGTTTCTATTGATTTTACATTCAAAAAATTTCACTTATTATCTTAACTTACATAAGGTAATGTTTAATTACATTTAATTGCTATTGATTAAATACATTGGTAACGAACAATAGTTGTCACCATTATACATTTTATAACATTTGTAAATTTATTCTTTACCTTTTACATCCCACTATAATCAATGCACACATTAATACAACACATATTATAATCCCTTATACAATACTGATCTTATTCAATAACCCTTAACTATCTATTTTATACAATAATTAAATGTTTAATTTGTTACTTATTAATTTTTGTTTAACCAAGCATAGCATGTTTAAATACAATGAATTGGAATTTCATTAAGATTGTTGATAATTAACTTGTATTAACATTGTTTCACTTTATGTTATTATTCCATTATTAATTACAACATTTTATTTCTTTCAATATTAACTCATAAAATATTATTAATTAACAAAATTTAATCATTGAAAATTTAAGGGTCGTTACACTATTATAATATCACTGGATTTCCTAAGCGTAAGGTAAAAACTTTTCCATGTTTATATGTGGGAAGTCTTATGTGATACTCTTTCTTTTCAAAGGATTTTCTAAGTTAAGCAAATTTAAACCGTTTGCTCACACCAGACCCCCGTCTAACTCGAGTGTTTTTTTCCTATTTTATTAAACTCTTGGATACTCATATTATGTATGAGTAGTCAAGTGATTCAGGTTATCCTTGACGAATTCTGGAGGAGCTTTGGAGCAGGAGGCTTCAGCGTTTAGAGATATAGATAGAGTTTCTGCTGTGATGTTATTCTGTATGATGTTCTTTTATTGTACATTAGATAGAAATGTTATAACTGTCTAAATTGAGATTTATAGTTGTGTACTCTAGTGTATATGATACTATATATATGTTATATATTATATTTCATCCGTTCCGCTGTGAGATTCTGATGTGTTGTTTTTCTTTCTTCTCTTTCTTTTCTTCTTCTATCCCTTTCTTTCTTAAATAGTGATGCGTCTTTCTGGTGGTAGAAAGTCGGGTCGCTACATTTACTATTATTATTCCACTTCATTATTTTGGTATGTTTGTTGATTGTACTCTGATTATGTTGTAAAAATTGTGTAATCAAATGTATATTGTAAAACAGCGTCATGAATTATTTATTAGATTATTATATTTTAACATTCTGTTGTGAGATTCTGTGTTTTGTTTTTCTTCTTCCTCTTATTTTCTTGATACCCCATTGACAATCCTCCCTTTTGAATTATTTGAATTAGACATGTGTGGTTTATTGTTGATTTAAATCGTCCAAAAAGGTGGGATGTCACAGTTGGTATCAGAGCTTCGGTTTAGAGATACCTTAGCCTGTTGGGGTTTAGACTCATTAGAGATAGGGTTACTAATACCCTAAAATGAGTATGAGTATGTGTTTATATATATATAAGAGGGTATATTTGTTAGTGCAATAAAATTGTTTTGAATTGTGTTAATTTGTTCTGATGAGTATTTATGAATTCTGGTCGGTACATGGGACGCTATGGCATCAATAAGGATTTCTAAACACTTGAACAAGGTAAACAAACACAATATTGTTTTACTACTAGGTAAATGCAATAATTTTATCTAGTATTATATTTTGTATGTAAAAGAATAATTTTTCATAAATTGATTTTTGTTTTCTGTGTGTTGGTTGTTAAGAAATGATAATATTCAATAATTGTCATTTATTGTTTGGTTAGTCATGGTTTTTAGAACCATTAACTATTGTGTGTTATAAGAAATTGCAATTTTATAAATAATGTTTATAAATTATGATTTACCAATAAAATGGATATAAATTGAAAATTTGAGAACTTAAGTTCCCATGTTTGAATTTGGCTCCAAAGATTTCGGAAAAATAATATTAGTATTATTTGAAAGTATTTTCAAATAGAAATATTTCAAAATAGGTTTGAAAGAAATGATGTAAAAAAGAATTTTGAATAAATAAAGTTATGTACCCCTCTCTTCTGTTGCTGGAAAATAATTTCGGTGATGACTGCACAACATCATCGACATTCATTTTCGAGTCTCAAAGTGGAAAGACCACTTAATATCTTTACTACACATTTGGTTCGATAAATAGATTTTGATTTAAAATTTGTAAATAAGATTTGATATATGTAAAAGATATGAGTGTGTGTGTGTATTATTTCAAATTGATTTTAAATGAACCCAGTATTTGAATTCTTAAGTTCCTGTTTATTAACGATTTCCAATTGTAGATATAAAATGAAAATTTTAATAGTTGAAAACTTCTAAAATGAGAAATAAGAAATTAGAAGCTAAGTGTTTAATGAAACGGTAAAGAAATTGAAATTTTTTCACTTGTAAATTAAATGATAATGGAAATTAAGAAGATGTAAACTACTGGATATTTTTGATAATTAAAACGAGTAAGTTAAATTTGTATAACATTCAATTACATTTTGAAAAAAAACATATATAAAACTTACCAGGAATGTTTAAAAAGTAGAAATGTTATATATGAATATGTAATAGAATATTATAAAAGTTAAAGCTTAATAACAAAAACGTTCCAAAATGAACGCATATTTATAAATGAAAATTTAAGATGTTACAAGAATATTATAAAATTAAGTTAATGTTTGAAATGCTTAAAAATTAAATTGAATAGGTAAAAGTTAATACTATTTAAGTAAATGATTATAACTTAAAGAAAATGTGAAATGATTCAAAAATAATTTTAATATTAAATGATACTATATATGAAGAAATAAATGGAATCAAAATATAGAGAAACTTAAAGTATGAAATGATTCATGAATGAATATTAATAATTAATGGAAATCAAATATATAAGTAAATGGTAAATGCGAATTAAACTGCAATGAAATGTATGTAATACTTCAATAACGGACTCATTGATGATTTCAAATATTGAATAGGAAATAAATTATGTAAGTAAATGGATGGAAATTAGTAATAGATAACCTTGTATGAATGAAATAAAATAAGTGAAGAGTGAATAATGTGTGAAAGAAACCAACAGAATAATATTTAAATTCCTTGTTGTTTTATCTTATGGGAAGTTTGAGAAATGATACTTCAAATTTTTTAAGGTTGTATGAATAATCTATTAAGTAATTATCTAAGGCTATTGAGTGTAAGGTACACTTGGTAGTTTATTTATCACCCTTGTATGATGGAAAGTTTCTGAACCTGAACAAACCATTAGTTTTTGGTTGCTATGGATGTATGATTGATTCTTTTATTTTATATAATGGTTGTACTGCTTTTGTTTGCATATGATTATTATATATTGTATGTTGCTTGTACTATTAGTTGAAATAGCTAATATATTACTCTTTTACAAAGTTTAACACTCTTTTGGATTATACAAGAGATATAGGTTTATGGAAGCAATAGCATTTGCCTTTGGTTTCATAAACAAAGTTTGTTGCCCGACTGTAACGACCCGAAATTTTCGAACCCGAAAATTTCAGATAGTTATGAAAAAGAAGAAAGAGATAGAAGAAGAAGAATAGAAACACCAAACATCTCACATTCGCAGCGGATAAAATATAATAATAAATAATAACAGTTTAGAAAGAGAATATTATATCTATCGGTTACATTCTAATACATCCGAGTTTCACATTATATACAGTCACTGAATATTTACAATTATCATGTCTCAGATTAACAATAATATAAATACAGCGGACATACTCTATACGATATTACCATCCAGCTCGCCTCCTGAGCTCCAGAACGTCCTAACTTGGAAATCTGTAATACTCGGTCTGACCCGAGCATTACACCAAAGTAACACCCGGGTCAGGCTGGAAATCAGCGTGAGTAAACTCAACTAACATGGAATACCAAAGCAATCAACTTATATAAACCCGGGTATCTAATATCAATTTAACCAATTCACAATTTGCTATAGACAACACTTATTTCACATATTAAATTCTAAGTACTAAACTTAGATAAAATAATCCAATTCACTAAAATTATTTCATTCCAACCTATTGATTTCACAAATCAATTTATAAGAATTCGAAGTGGTTTCGGGTATTTCCTAATACTCGACCCCGGTCTCTTCGAATCTCAAGTCATCTTAACCCAAGTTATCCAAATGAAATACACAATATATTTTTTGAAAAGAAAGAGTAAGAACTCATTTTATTGACTTATGTAGTTTTACAAGAGCAGTTACAAATCCACCAATTTCACTCAAATACAACCATCTTGGCCATTACAATGATAATAAAACAAACAAATACAATCAAAGAATTCATTACAAAGACCAAACTGAATAAATCACTGCATACAGACTTGGGAATCCTATTGTATATAATAATCCAGAGAATAGCCATCTGCATGTAAGTAAAACTGCCATGAACTTCAAATATGATTAGCTTTAATGTCTCTGAGAATGTTGCCATGAACCAAATTATATAGCTGTGCCAAATTCTTACATCCAATACCAAAAACTCTATTGTTCATTTCAGACCATATTGCATATATCAATCTCTTTAGCAGTTTAAGCAGCAACCTTGTCATATGAGTCTTCCATCTTGTAGCTTTGAACACATTAAACCATTCAACCGAACTAACAGGTGATGGTTTATAAAAACCACCATTAGAAAGCAATCTATACCAAATCTGATACACAAAGGTGCATTCAAAAAACAAGTGAGTATTACTTTCAATTTCTGATTTACATAGAACACATATGTCATCTGAAATAATACCCATTTTACAAAGTTTATCTTTGGTATTTAAAGCATTAGCCATCACTTTCCATGATAATAAATTTTCCTTTGCACTACCTCCAATATTCCATATTCTTGAATGCCAGGGGAATTGATAACCATTTTGACAGAGAGCATTATAAACAAGTCTAATGGAATGATGTTTACCCTTGCCAGACCAAATTAAAACATTGTCATTATTCTTAATGGGATTATCAGTGATGGCATTCCATAAGCTCCTAAGTTGAGAGGAACTAGAATATGGTAAAACTATACCATCATCATGTAAAAACTCTTCAACCTTTGCCTGTTCAGTAATACCAGAGCTTCTTCTCAAGTTATAATCCACGACAGAACTCAAGATCAACCCTTGTTTAGCCCAAGGTGAATGCCAGAAAGATAAACCCTTAATCAAAACATAATTACACTGTACAAGAGGAATGAAAGTCTCCCTAAGCTTGAGAATACATCTCCAACCCCAACTGCAATTTTGTGGTATGGGCATAGTCCAAAAATTCTTTTTACCAATAATATTATTATTGACCCATTGAGACCATAAATTCTTTTCAGAATCAAAGATCTTATTGAAATATACTGATATAGCAGCCTTATTCCATAGAAAAATATTAGTAATACCAAGACCACCTTTCTTTTTGGATTCAAATAGTTTGTAAAAAGAAATAGGAATCAACTTTCTGGAAAAAGGGTCACCATGCCAAAGAAATTTATTAAGTGCACTAGATATCATATTAATAAGCTTAACAGGAAGTATATAATGTCTAGTCCAATATGTTGTCATAGCCACTGCAATTGATTGAATGATAGTTAACCTACCAGCTTGTGACAGTTTATCCATTGGCCATATCTGAAGCCTTTCAATAATCCTCTCAAAAAGTGGTAGGCAATTTTTTTTAGTAATTCTAGAGCAAAAGATAGGCAAACCCAAGTAGAAAGTATTTTTGGATAATTCCTGTAGACCTGAGCACCTAATAGTATCATTTTTCTGAAATGAATTTAAACCAGCAACTAATATATTTGACTTGTGAAGATTAATCTGAAGGCCAGTAATAGAATAGAAAAGCTCTAGGGATGAAATTATACACTGAATATTGTGATAAGAAGGCTTAGTAAAAATGATAAGATCATCAGCAAAGAGAAGGTGAGTAATAACAGGTCTTTTACATTTGGGATGAAGCTGAAAATCTCCTTTAGCAACAAGATCCATCAAAATAGGATTAAGAAGTTCCATAACTATTATGAACAAGTATGCAGAAATTGGATCACCTTGCCTAACACCTTGTACACTTTTAAAATAACCATACAGCCCACCCTCTCTTGAAATAGAAAACATAGGTGATGATATACAAGTGTAAATCCATGCTAAAAAAGGCTTTGGGAAATTCATTCTGGACATGATTGCTAAAATTGAATTCCAAGCAATAGAGTCAAATGCCTTTTTAATGTCAAGCTTTAACATGCACCTTGGAGAAATATTTTTCCTTTCATAACCATACAATAATTCTTGTGTTAAGAGAATATTATCACTTATTGATCTACCCTTAATATATGCAGCCTGATTGTTGGAGATGATAGATGGCAAGACTGATCGTAATCTATTAGCTAAAACCTTTGAAATAATTTTATAAATGATATTGCAATATGAAATTGGTCTAAAATCAACAACAGAAGATGGATTAACAATCTTGGGTATTAGGGCAATAGTAGTGGCACCTAGTCCAACAGGGAGTTTATTATTAAGAAAAAAATATTGGATAGCCTTAATAATGTCAGACCCAATTATCTTCCAACTCTGTTGAATAAAATGTGCATTATAACCATCTGGACCTCCACAACTATCACTGTCCAAACTAAAGACTGCAGCTTCAATTTCAATATTAGAAATAGCATTGATCAGAGAATTGGATTGAAGGGTATTTAAGGTTGGAAGAGTAATATCATAGAGAGGTTTAATGTCTGGAATGAATTGATTGTTTGGGGCTAAAATTGATGTAAAATACCTCACAAAAGCTTCATTAATACCATCAAAAGTTTCCACTAAATTTCCAAACATATCCTTTATCTGAAAAATGCATTCACGATTCCTTTTAACTTTTAAGTAATTATGAAAATATTTAGTGTTCCTATCAGCCTCTTTATCCATTCTCAAATGAATTTTCTGCTTGAGTGAAGACGCTTCCTTTTGAATAACTTGCTCAAGAATATTCTTTAATTGTAGTTCAGTATGAAGTAAAATAGTATCAAATGGTCTAGCACTCAGTTCCTCCTGTATCCTAATCAGCTGATTCCTAATTTGAGAAGAAAGTTTAGAATCCTTACCAAAAATTGCTGAAGACCAATTCCTAAGTTGAAATTTCAGAGCTTTCATCTTGAGAATAATATTTGTAAGAGGATCCTTGCCAAATTGCATACTCCAGACCTGCTTTAAAATATCATAATAATCCACCTGCTCAGTCCAAAAATTAAAAAATTAAAAAGTGTGTTTCCCTCCACAAAAATCATCAACTCCCCAATGAAAAATTAATGAGCAATGATCAGATAAAGAAGGCTGACAAATGTGATAGAAAGATTTTGGCCAAAAATGAAGAAAAGAAAGATTTAAGAAAATATGATCAAGCTTACATAAAGTTGGATTACCACTCCTATTACTGTTTGACCAAGTAAAATCAGAACCAAAGTATTTAACAGGGATAAGATTTGATTGAATTAAAGCACTGTTTAGAGGAGAAATATCCTTAAGAGATAAAGGGCAGCCACCAATTTTTTGGTTACTTGCAAACATACAATTAAAATCACCACCAATAATCCAGGGGATAGAAGATGAATTTAAAGAAGGAAGTTGATCCAAGAATACCTGTCTCAGAGCTAATGAGTTTTGAGCATACACAGAAGTAAGATGAAAGTTTGTATTGGAAGGTAAATGGATACAATTATAATGAATATATTGATCAGAGGCACTAATTCTGGAAAGTTTAAACAAATGTGGATTCCAAAGAGTGAGCATTCTGCCATAATTAGATTCAACAAAGTTTTTATCATGTAACCAAGATGGAGCAATCAAACGAATAGCCTTAATAGTTGAGAGAATGTCAAGCTTAGTTTCAGAAACACACATCAAATGAATATTTTTGATCTCAATAAGATTCTTAATCTCTAATTGTTTAGAGGGTAAATTAGCCCCCCTAATATTCCAAAAAGCAATGTTATCCATTTATTAGGAAGAGGAGGTAACAGTGGTGAAGGATTCTTCCTAGTATGCCTTGGATGAGAATTATTTTTGGATGAAGATAAAGGTTGGACCTCAGGACGCTTATATTCCTTGCCATTATTAAGATCAACAGAATCCAGATTACTAGTACAACTAGAATTCTTCATAACAACTGCACTCTCACATGACCCAGAAGGAGGTGGAAGTAAAACATTTTTAGGAGGTGACAAATGCAAATATGGTGAAGGATTAGGAACATTCATGGATGGTGATTTAGAACTGAATTGAGAACAACATGAAGTTGAAACAGAATTTGCAACAATAGCTGAGAAAACCTTTGAAACAGAGTCAGATAAATCATTAGAAGGATTTTCAACTGACAAAGATGAAGTAGAAAGATTTGCATCACATAATGGATCAGATACACCAACCCTGACCATATCAATAGAAGGGTTTGATAAAACTGAAAATGAGTTAGCATTAACAGTAGGGCAAGAACTATTAACAATAAGAGTTTCATTATCTTTTGGTTTGCCAACTTCCTTACTACTCATAGTATCAACATTTAATTGAATATTTTCCTTAACCACAAAGACTTTCCTCTTCCATACCCCTCTATTTCTTTTATTAACAACTTTCCAAATCTGATCAATAGGATTAGCATCATGACCAGTTTGAATCCTAACTTCATTCTCCTCTATATCATACAGATTATTATCCTTTGCATCATTGGCAGTATTAACAAATTCACAAGTTGCAGTATCATGTCCAAAAATTCTACAATGAGTGCAAATTTTAGGCTTCCAATCATAGGATAATCTAACATCAGGACAATTCTTTCCTAGCTGTGGTACATGAATAGTGTCAGGTAATTCAGAATCAGGCGAAATCTCCACCAATGCTTTTGAATACTTAAACCTTTGCAACTTTTCAGTGCTACTATCAAAACATATTAATCTACCAATGTGACATGCCAACCAATTGATACCAACTAACGTCCACAAAATAATTGGAATCCTATGAAAATGTATCCACACCAGCACTTTCTTAACCTGAGCTTGTGATAACCCAATAGATGGATCCTATTTTGTAATTATGAACATCCTACCTCTAATAAAGATAGGGTCCGAGTTAAGGATATGGTCCTTATCCTCTTGATTGGAAAAATTGAAGTAAAAATTAAACCTATCTGATTTAAATTCAACTTCACCTTTAAGTTTCCAATATCTTTTAAGAAAATTCACAACAGACAAGAAAGAAAGCGTACCATCAAGAAAGAAACCGACTAAATGATTATTCCAGTATTTTAATCCCTCCTCTTTAATAAGATTCGGTAAATCAAAAGAAGGTTTGTCTCGCGAAATATCAAAATGAATAGGCTTATACGACCCTGCATTACGAGGTAAAGATTTGAAAAGATTCGACCAGTTTGATTCAGAGAACAAGAATCATTGCTATTGGAAGTTAACACTGGATTTGAATGATTAGCAGTAGATGCAGAAAGAGAAGATGAGGGAAGAACAGAAGAAGAGGTTGAAGAAAGAGGAGGAAAGGATGCGGAGTCAAAGGAGAAAGAAGAGGAAGAGAAAGATAATGATGAAGACGCCATTAAAATTTCAAAAGCAAGCTGAAAATCATCGTGGAGGGAAAAAGTTTTTCAAATAAATTTGATGAAATACACAATATTTCATATCAGAGATATCAACTCATTCAAAGCATCCAATACCATTCAATCATCCATAAGCAAATTTGATCACTTCCAAATTAATTCAATTGATTCTAATTGAATTTCTGACCACAATCTCTTAGATTCTTCATTTTCATTAATTAATTCCAAATCAATTAATTTGTCAGCCCTTCATTATTCATCTTAATTAATCACCCTGAATCAAATATTTTTTTCAATTACATATTCAAGTAATCATCTTTAATAATTTCACGATATTAATTATTCTTAGCCAAAATTAGTAAGTATAACTATAATTAATTACATTATTCATCCTTAATTACTTATATTAATTAACTTCCCATAAGTCACTTATCATTGAATGATTCATCTTAATTCATCAATCTTTAATTACATCGTTAATTATATAAATCAATGATTTCTAGTTATATTTCCATTTATCCTAATCTACATTAATCACATTAAATAATCAACCATTAATTAAATCGCAAATATTAATCATTCTTGATTTATCTCAACCTGTATTTATCTACCCTTTTCATTTACTTATTAAATAAATCAATTACTCCTTAATTAACTACCTTAATTAGTCTCTTGATTCATTCCACAAGGTACTTATATTTTATTAATTACGTTGAGTAATTACCTACCACACCATCCATTGATTATTCTAAATTAATTAAACTTCATTAATTAACTTAGTCCTTCATTAATTAATTCAAACCTTTAATTACTAAATTCATCAACCAAATCATTAATTAATTGAATTAATTGATTATCCATTTTAAATACCCTTCTAATATGATGGATCACAAATCATTAAGACCTTATTAAAATGAAAACATTTTCTTACTTACGACTTAAGTCTAAACAACTTAAAATTCGAATACTTCGAGTCAAACTACAATTAACACGAGAACCAACCAAAACCAAAATCATCCGACCATCAATTCACAGGGCACATCAATCAATTTAATCATGCAGCCAAATACATTTAGGTTTAAATAAAATCCAATAGTGTGAGATTTACTCACCTATGCTTTTGTTTTGCAATCCACTCTATCTCGACTCATTTTCCATGATTTTCAGACCTTGAATAAATATTAAACGATTTTATGAATATTCGAACAATTTGGACAAATCAATTTCTATTTAATAAATTTCATTTTACCTAATAAGTCAATTTCAAACTAATTTTCTGTTTATAAAATATTATCTAGTTATCAAATAATTATATAAGTTAATTAAATAAATTTGATTTCCATTTTATAAATTTAATTTAAACTGCTTATTTACGTTTAAAATTCTTTTAGTAGCTAAATAAGTTTATTTCACGAATAAATCAATATAATACACTATCAAGAAATAAACTAATAAGCTTGAAATACGTATATATATTGATTGGATTTTTTTTCTTTTTTTTCCTTGCTGTAAACTAAAAATCCTACATATAATATCCCTTAAAAATTCTGTTTAGGCTATAAACAATTTAAATTTAAACAAATTATACTAGCAAGTAAAATGAGAAAAACGAAGATCAATTACCTCTTCGTCGACCAACTCAGAAAATGTTCTGAACCCTACGCTTCGATCTCATCACCCACGAGCAACTCGCAACCTCCTCCTGCCGCATATCTTCCGGCGATGCTTCCCACGTCTCGAGCACCCATCGGCCTGTGCCCAATCGCGGCCTCCTCAACGCGCACTATTGCCTTGCTTAGATCTGCGCCGCGTGCCTCCCTCCTTGCCAGCCTCGCCGACGACGATCGAACAAGCTCCACATCCAGTCGCGACATCGCGATCTACTCGCGTTTCAAGCACGCGAAGTCTCTTTTTTTTTATTGTGTTTGATTTTATTATCTGCTTTAAATTTTTGAAATAGATGGAGGGACGGGGAGAAGATATCGATTTGGGGAGGCTTCCATCGTACGCTTGCTATTATATAATAAAATATTATAAATATCTCGAGTTACATAACGCGAAATCCCGAATCTCGAATCAAACATGCTGACAGACGTTTATAAGGTTTTACCCGCATTTCGAACCCAATGGAGCGTGGTTCGAAAGCTAATTCGATCATATGCACGAGTTACGGAAATAAACAATCAATTATAAATCAAGTCGATTAAAATAGTTCGAAGCGTTTTGAGCTGCCACGGTCAAACGACAACTCCGATTGCTACGAAAATGGAAATCCACTAATAATTAACTATTACGGATCCAATGGAACTGGTTTCGTCAAATTCCGAGACTGTGCCTCGGAAGGTTATTTTCAAGTTCCAATTTAAACGATATATTATTAAAATTGAACAAATTACCTTTAAATTAAATTTCAACCATTCGATTATCTTTAGTATCATCATTATAGATTTTATAAGCCTTCAAATTATTTTAAACAGGCTTAGAATCTCAGATTCAACAATTTACCCAATTTCAATTATTAAATTCAATATTTAAACTATACAATTCAATGATTTCATTATCAAGTAAATATTGATATCTTCAATTCAAGTTAAAATTAACTTTTAAATATTTTAAAATCAATTAACTATTCAAATTTAAACTGTTAGAAATTCTGGGCCGTCACACCGACAAATAGGTAAATTTTCGGATTATGGTTTTATAGCGGTATTTTATTGTTTTCCCATGGTTTGGGATATTTTATTATTGAAATATATATATATATATATTGTAATTATTGATCCGTAAATTTAGGACTTGACCGTGCATAGGAGAATCTACCAAAAAAATTCGTAAATTTAGGACTTAGAATTTTTTGTAGAAGTTGAGTTATTTTCAATTTTTTGTTAAACTTAAATATGTAAGTTAAATTGTTGTAAATTGACTGTTTTGAATAAAATATATCAAATTTCTTGATTCCTTCTTGTTCCTTTTCGAGGATGAAAAGTTTTGAGTGGGGGAGATTATAACGACCCATATTTTCTATAACTAAGAATATTAAATTTAATAAGATTTTGGGAATTAAATATTGTGAGAAATTAAAATTTATGATTTATAAATGGAATTTTTTTATTAGAATATAATTTAATAGTGTTGATTGAGTATAATTGACAATTTTTACTGTAATTTTAATAAATGGTAATAATAAAGGTTAATGGGGAATAAATTAAATGTTATATTAAATGGTGAAATCACATGTTATGAATTAAAATAGGTTTAGTGTGGAGTATGAAATCAATTAATCAGTACGTAAATAAATTAGCTTTTATTTGTAAGCAATAAATTTAAAAATGTGTTTCGATTACTAATGTATAACAATTATTTATTTATCACCCTATTATTTTATTTTATTTTTAAAAAAAAGCCTACTCTCGAGAGTAGAGCTAGGGAATACAGCAGTCTGCCACACTAATCCCCCTTTTAGATAGCCTAGCCTAGAGCATCAATCATCTACCAGGTTGTAGGTTTTATTGAGGATAATCGCTCCAAACCTTAAGGTAAACATATCTCAGCTGCGGGCCTCGAACCCGCAACCTTCAGGAACTTTGTACCGTGGTTGCAAGGTAGTCCTCAACCAGCTGAGTTATGCTTGCGGACATTTGTCACCTTATTATTAAATCCGTTTTGGAATTAATTTGGAAATCAATGAAATTTAATGTAATTAATGTTGCAGTTAATATGGTAAAAGATGTTAACTGTAGAGTTTGAGCGAAATAAAATGGAAATTTATGTTAATAAATAAATTACATAGGGGACTGATGATCGAATATAAAAACCTGTAAATCAAAATAATAGAACTTATTAAAATTGAAAATATAATAAACTGGGTATTTATTATTGTTGTAATTCAACATTGTAATCAATTTAATATTTAAATCATGAAATTTACATGGAAAATTGAACTTCAAGAAATCTTTACATTTCCGTGTAATCCAGAATGATAAAATTATTAACTTTTAAATTTGAATTTAAAAATGATTAAATTGTTTAAAATATATTGTTTTAATTAACGTGTAAAATTAGTCCTTTGGCATTATCTCGAATTTCGAAAAAACTAGTTTCATTGGATTCGTAATAGTGAATTATTGTAGGATTTCAATTTTCGTAACGATCGGACTTATCGTTTGATCTTACGAGCTCCAAATGCGTAGAAATTAGTTTAAGGAATTTAAATGAATATAATTTTATTTTAAAAGCTAACTTCTGTATACAATAGAATTGAGGTTCGAAATTGGTTTTATTGAGTTTAAAAATATTGAAAACCTATATTTTGATATATTGGATGACCTGTTTTCGTAACGAAATGGGCTTTCCGAGTCTTTATTATCATTTCAACCAAATCGATCTGTTTCATCCA
This sequence comes from Allium cepa, assembly GCA_030765085.1. Taxonomy (NCBI): domain Eukaryota; kingdom Viridiplantae; phylum Streptophyta; class Magnoliopsida; order Asparagales; family Amaryllidaceae; genus Allium; species Allium cepa. Next base: position 546,648,146 of record CM060932.1, read on the forward strand.
TTCTTATCTATCTCTGCCTCTATATATGTTGTTATAAACCCTGGTATCTATTATTCTATTTTCTGTACGTACAATTTCTATCTCATTTGTTTCTTCTTAATGGCAGACATCTCAAAACCCTAAATGACAATTCCAAATCAAATCGGGAAAAATTCAAACTACTTAAACCCAATCAAATAATAGATCATCGCGAAGCTCTTGACGAATTTAATATGCATCTACAATTCGATTTTTGATTAGAGGTTTTGTTTGTCCAGAAATTGAGGATCTTTCTCAACCGTCCGTTGTAGGGTTTTCCAAATCAACGGCGGATTGGCGACGACTGTTCGATCGGAGGGTACAGGCTTGTAGAGGAGACAAGGTGCTTTCGATCTATTGAGTTGGATCATGGTAACAAAGCTCGAGATTGCTATAAATCGACCATCAAGGGCCAGAAGTCGATCATGACGGCGGAGCTCCAGGCGGTGGTGGTGACTACGACTTCAGCGGGGTGGGGCTGGAGGAGGCCGAGGCGTTGGTGATGTGAGATCTGTGATTTGATGAAACTAGCAGCGGCGGCGAGTTGATGAAGAGCGACGGCTGATGGGTAAGCTTCGTTCGATCGCGTACGGCTAGTTTAGAGATGGTATAGTTATTTACGAGTTTGCCCTTATATTTTATTTCAATTTAAATTTAAAATTTTAATCTTCTAACCTCCATAACTTTTGCATACGAACTCGCATCGATGCACGGTTTCTTCCATTGGGTTCGTATCGAAATTCGGACAACATGAAACTTGTTTGGTTGAATTTGGAGACTGTTGAAATTTTGGGCTTTTATTGGATTTTTAATCAGTTATAAATCAAAGGTGAATGATTTAACCCACTCACGCAATACTAAATCTTCTTATGAGAGTCGAATTAAATGTATGAAGTGATAAGAATTTTATTGGTTGCTATTTCGTAGTTTAATTTGATATTTAATTGAAATTGAAATTTATTGAATAAAATTGCCCATTTAAATTAATATTGAAATTGAATTGCTAGTTAAATGCCTGATATTGATAACCAGTTAATTATTGTGATTTATTGGCTGGTTTGGATGTTGGCGGTGATGGATGTCTATTTGTTGACATTTTAGATGATTGGATGTTTATTTATTTGATATATCCCTATCAACACTCTATATATTAAGTGACAGCATATAAACTCTTATTTGAATTATTTTGAATAAATTAAGAAATAGGTTGAAGTGATACATACCTATGACACTGTGATTTGGATTAAAATAAAATATATCCATCCCCGAAATTAAAAATTAAAATAACTTATCACTTGGCCATAGGGTAGAAAATTATACACAGACACCGGATTGGTTAAATTAAATGGTTTTAAAATCTTGAATGTGGGTTTTTTAGTAAAAGATATTGTTTTAAAGGAAATAAATTATGGATTTATATGAATTAAATTATTTTTTAATTCAAGCTTTGAAATGTTGAAATTGAAATTGGTTAAAAGATATTGTTTTAAGAATTGAATTGGAAATGTTAAGGTATAATTAATATATAACTTTAATTTTGGAAATTGAATTATTTTATAGATTTGGATCTTAACATTGAACAATGAGGTTTAATTTGATTTAAATGTTTTAAATCAGTACATTGAAATTAGATTTGGAATCGTTATGAATTGAAATGGTTTAAAATAAGAATTGAATTGAAATTTAAATTATTCAATTAAATCGTTGAATCGAATTTGAAGTAAAAATGAACACTTTTAAATTTGAAGTTAATTTGAATCTAAATAGAAATTAAGTTATTTTAAACTAAATTGAAATTGAGTTAATTGAATTGAAAGATTGGAAATTGTGTTTGTTGATTTGAAATGGGACATGGGTCCAAATTTGTTGAAATGGAAAGAAACTGTTTGATTTGGTATTATTTTCAAAGTAAATTATTTTAATATAAACTATTTAAAATCTATTTTTTAATAGTCAAATTATTTTGATTTTCCGAACTATTTTACTATATAAACCACTTTCAATACTGAAACCATTTTATATGAAACTATTTATAATTATTCGAGCTATTTTCTAAAATTTCAAACCGTGCAAAGTTGGAATGTTTATATTTAAATCGTTGATTTAAATGCGAAGGTGGTTAAATGAGGTTATAACCTAAGTTGGAATTTGGATTGATACTTTCAAGTGAAAATGACATATTTTGAGTAAATGTGATGATTTTGATATTTTGAAACGAATATTATATTTTGATATCGAATATGAATGGTTTTGAAATGTAAAAGAACCAACGTGTGTGAAAAATGACGTTTGATTGTTAAAGAGAATGAGGCCTCTTATTGGCATACTCTCCGTCAATATTGGAACCTCTTTAGCAACTGTGTACGTGGTGAATGATCTAGAATGAAGTGGTTGGATTTGGTGAACGTTTGCTGGATTTGAAGAAAGAGAATGATGATGGATGACCCTGACACTTGTGTCAATTGGAAATGACTAAAATAGGAGCCTATGTCTGGCTAAGGGGTTCACAACCTTTAGGGGCCATCACCCCTTCATATTATTATATTATTTTGGACTTGATCGGTGCATCTTAATTTGATTTGGGGGTGATGGACTCAGTGGGCGGTCATAGCTACGATGCGTCACCACTAGCTAGAAAGGGTAAACTGGTAGAATCCTACATTGGGCATTGCCTCACGTGCCTTGTCATACTTTTGTCCTTATACGCGACCACTGCGATTTTGTTTTATTGTTGTCTTATCACGACGCCTCCCTGACTATCGACGTTGTTGGTGGTGTCAAAGGCAAACTGTAGGACAATCCTTAAAAATTGTGTTAAGGGGAATTAATGTAAAGCCTTAACGCTAAGAAAAATATTTACTTTACTGATTAAACGTTTATATAGTGCGTATTCTACTATATATAGATATTTTGACGGATCCTTAGGAGATGAAAAATCTTGTAACATCTCTTAAGCTATTGCGCGCATGTTATACACTGAATAGGAGATGTAAAACCTCGTAAACATCTCTTACGCTATTACACTCCTATTATTGGTGTTATTGATTTAACTTACATAAGATCTTTTAGTCCTAACTCGAGCGTTTTGTCTTTTCATTACGCTCGGGTCAGCCTGAGCATTTGTTGAAAACATTATTCCCGGAAGATGAAGATGGAGTTGCTAGACCATATTTACTATTATTATTCCGCTGCATTATTTTGGTATGTCTGTTGATTGTACTTTGATTATATTGTAAAAATTGTGTAATCAAATGCATATTGTAAAATAGCTCCATGAATTTTTTTTATTTGATTATTATATTTTTTCATTCCACTGTGAGATTCTGTGTTTTTTTTCTTCTTCCTCTTATTTTCTTATTGTACCCCATTGTAAATCCTCCCTTTCGAATGGTTTAAGTTAGACGCATGTGGTTTACTGTCGATTTAAACCGTCCAAAAAGGTGGATCGTCACAATCAGACCCGCTTTAGCACATATAGGATTGAAGAAAATAACCATTCGATTTCAAAGATATTTGTTTTAGGATTTATTGCTTAGTATATTTTGGGAAATTGATTTTTTAAAGTTTTCAGCTTTCTCTTATTTTTTATTAAAGAGAACGAAAGTGGAAAAGTGTAGGCAGAATGGGTGCTGCGTGTACGAAGTGTCTCAAGTTAAGTTTATAATTCAAATTTTTCCAGCTTTTCGCTCGAGGACAGACCTTGAATGACAAAACAAAAGTATTGTCGTGCTTAAAACAAAGACATGACCCCAATACAGAAATAGTTTACACTAGTTACTGAGTTCTACAGAATCGCGAAAACATTGTGTTTGCCGATAAATGATTAATTTCAATATTTTTCTAATTAAAATTATGGAAAAATAAATTAAATTAAATTAAAAATACATTAAACAAAGTCTAGTCACTATATTGAAATAAAAATTTTGATTATTTATTTGAACCATTTATTATTGTAAATAAATTTACAAAATGAATTCACTGTTATTATTTATTAAATTTAAAGGAGTTAAATATGTCCATTAAATCCATAGAATTAATATTCAACTTAAGCTCCTAATATTTAAATCACCGTTCAAATTTTATTCACAATTTAAAGGTTTAAATAATCTATAATTTAATTCATGTTTTAAAGCTTTCAAATCACTATTTCAATAATTGAAATTAATTAAATATTCATAATCAAATGACTAAAATTCTGGTCGTTACATTCGCACCCCTCAAAAGAATTTTGTCTCTGAAATTTCCAAGGAAAGGAAAATGCCTCTAAACCCGTTAACTTTTCAAAACCAATTAGCAAAACTTGTTATCATATTTTCTAACTCGCCAAAATTATGGAAATTTCGATAGCGTCTCCTTTGCGCGGCTCGATCGAAAAAACTACAAACTACGACTCTATGCCCAAAGCAATAAAGGAAAACAAAAGTCAAGTGACCTCCCATATCTGGGACATAAAACTGTCAAAACAAAATATAAACATGTGCCCCTTAGTCAACCAATTAAATTCTACTCATGAAACCAAAAGCATCAAACTAGCCTTTGCTTCCGTATACCTGCATCTCATTTACAAATATATCCGACCACATAATTTGCATTAGCAACAAAATATGTAATCATATTTAAGTTCGTACGATGTACATATACCATCCATATGAAATATCAGACCTGATCGCTCGTTCGATCACACTATTTCACTTCCAAACTAGTACCGCTCAATCGATCACTCTAGCGTGAACTTTGATTCGTTTCCTTGATTAGAAACCTCTCCTTACATAACCATACACAATGATAGAAAACTTCAAAATCAACTCAAAAATCCGTATCAAGTGCTACGCCATCAAGAATCAAGTGAAAAATCCTTGTTTGGACCGGTGTAAATTACCTTGAAATCGTGTACCTAAAATTGGACCAAAATCAGTTATACGAATAAAATGATCTATGTACAACTTATGTATTTATTTCATTAGTTCCTAAATTATACCAAATTCATTTTATAAACATTCAATTTAATTCACACATTTCCAATACTATTTCCTTTAAAAATTCATTTACAAACTATTTCATAAATCATTTTATTTAACTTTACTTTACTTAAGTTAATTTTTATCTCACAACTCAATTTACAATTTACTTTTCTTAACTATTATTATTTAAATTCACATTTATTATTTCTTAGTATATTCCTTTTAAAACTAAAATAATTTATGAACTATTTCATAAATCCTTACTTAAATTTATAAAAGTTATCTGGCCTTTCGGCTCGGCTATATTAAGACCGACTGGACAAGTTAGACTAAACGATCATCGAGGAAGACAACCCGGAGAGATGATTATTAGGCTCAAAGATCAAGCACAGGCAGTGATATGTAGCAGCGATCAACCGAGGCTAAGAGATAGACTCTCCACAATATTTTAAGTGTAGAATAATGCCTCCCCTAGGTAGGGGATCAATGCCTATCTCTTTCCCTAGAGGATCGGTACATATCCTCAATTTTGATCCCAAACCTGGTAAGATTGATATAGAGTGACAAGGAAGGCCAAATTAGGCTACATTTCAAGTTTCAAGTCATTTGGAGTTCGTATGTTCAATTTATGTGCAAATTACTTCACTTATTAAAAGTGATCGGTATAAAAGGGATTGTCCATATCCAGCTTCCACTACATGTTGCAACAGTGATCGGTCGATAACTCAAAATCTACAGATGCTATCAACATGAAACTACGAGTATAAGTTAAATAAAGTGTGTGGAACACCCCATAGGTATCGAATGGCATTTGAAGCAAGTTGGAGGGATCGGTACCTGTCCCTCCATAGGGATCGGCTATAAATAGCCTTTACAACATATTGCAACAAAGATTGATCAATAACTCGAGTTTTGCCGATTCAATTAGCATGAAGCTTGGAGGCTAAGCATAATACAATATGGAGAAGCATCTCCAGAGATTGAATGGCATTTGGAAGATATTGGAGGGATCAGTACTTATCCCTCTAGAGGGATCGATAGAAATCATAAATCATGCAACACTACTTCATGAAAAATACGATATCCCACAAACCATACGTCATAATTGCATGAAATTTAAAGAGAAAGTAGCTAACATCATGGGGAATCATAGTCCATTTTGATTGTAATGACGGGGATTTTCGCGTTCGAAAATCGACATCCATACTTCACTTGTATTCGAATACCGCAGATTCAAACGTTCGAATCCGATTCGCCGGAGCTCATAACACATTAAGTATAACAACATAGCGGAAGAAAACAATGAATATATCATTTATCTCTAGTGAATACAATATCCAAATATGATACAACACTGCCCAACATATATCAGAGCACAAATACAATGCTAAAGCGGAATAAATAACTTGAACTTGAATCACCAAGTGAGAACTCCAATATCTGCAACTCCATCTCCAATCCAAAGCTAGCTCGAACCCCTATCAAGCAGGACTTAAGCAAGGTCAGTCATCGATGTAGTCGCCAAGATCCAAAGACTCCAATGGATTCCAAATAGAAAGCCGAAGGCTACCAAAATCTACACCTACTATTTGATTATCTGAAAATCCCAACACTAGATTGCCCATGTGGAAAATTGTGGGCACCTAGAGTTTAGAAAGGGAAAAATAAACTCCAGGTCAGTCATGGGACTGGTATGAGTAAACAAAAAATATTTTATCTTTATCAAAAGCAAAACAAATTAATTTAAAAGAAATTCGAAATGCTTTTCGAAAAATAAAACTAACATAAGGCCTCCCCGCACACACACAATGCAAGCGCACAATTGGAGGAGATTTCTCCTTACGATAGCCAAACATGCTTACTACGCAAAATATTTTTGATATTATTATTAGTTCATAGTGCAAAAAACCTTTCGAAAGTATAATATTAATTTTAGTCAGCATACAACCATTATTGTATGCCTACTATAGCTAACATCTAAACAGCGGTAACCACCATAAGTAAATAGAAGGTTCTACAACTAAAACCATACAAGGCGTGTATTGGATGATTGGATTTCCAACAATGGTCAGGCTAAGAAACTTCCTCATCAAATGGAACGCCTCTGGAGGGACGCCCCCAAGAATCAAATTGGATCTCTGCCAACACAAGGCCGGGTTACCTCTGTAACTAGGTAACACCTACAAGTAAGCCATCCCTGGTCGTTACCGACTTTTATCCCGGGATTCACCAACAAATAGAAACAACCACATAATTAAATATCTGGGCTCTATACCATGATACCACTTTTTATCTAGAAGGAAATGGACATACCCTAGAGGTGTGACCCCTAAAAAACCTTGCCACAACATTCCTGTTTCGACCATTTCTGGGTTGTGAGGCTCGACGAAGTCTCGTCCATAAAGCTACGCTTTTCATAAAAGCCATGCTTCGATCAACAAATGATCAGCAGCACTTCATATGCCACATTACCAAATTAGGAATGTATCACTAGTAACCATCAACTACATAACCTCCGAGCTAGTACGTCTAATAGAAGGGCGTTAAGCTGAGAGAATAAATTCTCTGCCATGTATTTAATAGAAACCAGCTTTACATCTCAAAGTGTAACGCCAGACACACATCCATACAAGTCCGTTCCGGGATCAAACGAAACCGAAGGCACTTCAAAGAACCCTTGCAAATTTGGATATTCACTAATCACGTCTGAGACTCCCCATCACAAAGGATAATATAAATCTCTATACCGGGGATCAGCCAGTGCAGAGACATTCGATGAGTTATCCTTTCACTTTCAAAAATATTCGGTCTTCGCCAACGGTCTTCAAATGCTATCCATAACATCGTATCATTATTCGGAATGGGTTATAGACACAAGGTCCTCTCCCGGCTAAACCGAATAATGAGCGCAATATTCAAAATCCATATGGATAATGGGATCTCAGTTAAGTCACAACTTATTACCCAAAACCTTCTTTCAAATGGTTTAAACAAATTACCATTTTCAAATCTTTTAAGAAAAAAGATTCACTTCACAAAGTTCACCCATCTTTCACAAAGATTAATTCATGGCCTTTCTAAACAATTTCCCTTTCAAATTGAATTAACTCATCCAATCTTTAAATCAAAGATTCAATTCATAGCTTTCAAAACCATTTCCAGAGATTCATAGCTTTCAGAAATAATTTTCATTTCAAATCTTTTATACAAAAGATACACCTTTCAGATCCTCTTCAATTTCAAAACAAAGTTCAACAATCTTTCACAAAGATTTATTCATAGATTTCAAAACAATTCTACTTCAAACTTGAAATCTTTTCAACATAAGTTGGAAATCCTTTCTTTATATGAAAGCTATTATTATTTGAAAAACAATCCTTTTCGTTTCAGAAAAATCCGATCAAATATGCACAAGTTATATCCTTTAAAGTATAAACTTGGGTTAAATTCAAATTCCCAAAACAATACTTTTAAAATGGTTTAAAGCCCATATAAAAACCTTTGTAACTTGTATAACCTTTTTAAACCATAATTTCCAAACATAGAACTCAATTTCAAATCATGAATTCAATTTCAAATCAAACTATTTTATTTTCCAAAACTTTATCAAGTTATTCAAAATATCTTTAAACTCCTTTCTAAAAGCTTTTTATATTTAACCCAATTCCATTTCCAAAACTATTTTGGATTCAACATCCAATCTTTAAAAACATTCATAATATTAGATTCAAATATTTGTGACTTAACCAATTTCCTCGTGCAATCCATATTTGTGTGTGTAAGGTGTAGTCCAGGGGTTTTACACAATAGTGCAACATCATCAATCATTACAGATTCAAGCACAGCGATATTGATAAGCGGTATAATCCTATAACGCTTATCTTATTCACAGATTCACAGATAAATAAAATAAATTTATAGTAGGTAAATAAATTGCATTCATCACAGATAAATAAATTGCATTCATCACAGCTCAAATCAAAACAGAGCATCACACATAAGGGATATCAAACAATTCAATCATTCAATAGAATCTGAATATCCATAAGTAAGCTAAATTAATTATATGATTAATTTAAATCAGATCAATTACTTATGAATGAACTAATAATTCTTGTTAATTAATTATTAATTAATTACAAACCATCTTAATTAATTATCCTTTAATCATTCATTAATTAACTTTAATTAATAAATCAATTAATCCTTTATTAATTAATCAACCTTAATTAATAAATCAATTAACTTTTAATCATTAAATAATTAACCTTTAAATTAATTACCTTTAATTAATTAATTAACCCTTAATTAATTACCATTTAATTAATTATCCTTAATTAATTACAATAGGCGATTATTCCCAATCACTTTCATTAAATAAATCTTTAATTAATTAATTATCCTCAAATTAATTAATAAATCACACAAATTAATTATCCTTAATTAATTATAATAAGTACCCTAATTACTTAATTAACTTAAACCATTCATTAATTACTTTTAACTAAGTAATTATCTTTACTAATTAATTACCTCTAATTACTTATATTAATTAATCTTCTAATTAATTAATTATCCTTAATTATGAAATTAATTAACCTTAATCTATCTTTGATTACGTAATTATACTTTAAAATAATTATCCTTTAATTATTTTCATTAAGTAATTATCCTTTAATTACTTATATTAAATAATCACCTTAATTAATGACTTTAAGTAATTAATCCTTAATTATTATTTAAAACTTTACTTAATAACCTTTGAAAATAAATTATCATTTATATATAAATTAACTTAATATCTTTAAGTTAATTACTAATCAAAATATTATTTTTAAGATAAACCATTTAACTTCTTAATTAAGCTATAAAATTTTGTTTCAAAATAGACTTAAGAAAACAAAGCTTAATTATTTTTAAGTTAAAATAACTATAGAATTTTATCAACCCAAAAATTAAATAAACTATTAATATATAAAAGAATTTTTTTAAGAATAAAATTCTAGAACTTGTTTTATTTTAAAATTTAAAACTCGGACTTTCTTAACTTCCAAAACCTATGCCAAGTTACTTTTAAATTTTTAACATGAAAACATGTTTTCCTTTAAAATTTGAAACCTGATATTAGTTTCAAACAGACCCGAGCCAAAACACTAGAAACCCAAGCTAGCTCCGTGACACTCGCTAAAAACAGCTACTTCGAGTCACCCTTCAATTTGCACGAGCACAACATCGAGAAACACTCCATCTTCCCTAACAAAACACAACCAGATACACAGAGGTGCACGGTGCACGTACACCGTTGAACTACGACGCTCCGACCATCAAAGCTGGTCTCAACACATCACCGACATCACTCGCAACCAAGCATGGCCACCCCACTTCCTCGATTCGACGTAAATTTAAAACGACCCAAAATTTCAACTCCAGGAACCATTACAACGTCAAATTCGCCTCGCTCCGACGATCCCATCTACTTGGACCTCCGCCGCTTCGTCCTGAGCATCTTCACGACATCCAGCGTTGTTACCCCCATATGCGCAAGATTTCGATTCAACAATGGCGATGCAACAATCCCGACTACCTCCAGAATCGAAATCTAACTTCAAACCCTAGTTCGACTCTGGCCGGCCACAACGGCCATCAGTAAATTACCACACTATTTTTTCAGAGATCACTGCACCACGCCCTTCCTCCAGACCAAAGATCGACATCCATACCTTTCCCGTTCATCGACAGTCATCAAATATCCAATTTCTGACCAACTCAGTATATCTCAACATTTCCAAACTATAAAATCGGAAACTTATATCAAAATTCATGATTTTCTAAGATGAAACAGATTGTCAAACCAAAACACAATTCCTAGTTTTTGATTTTTTGACCAATATTTGATTTCTACTGTAAAATCTTACTTTTTGAAATAATTTCACAATATTTCTTTTTGAAACTATTTTTAAAAATATAATCTGGTTAATATTAACATATTCTTTTTAAAGATCAGGTTCTAAAGCAGATTGGAGGAAGGGAAATTTGATTTTAAATTAAATTTGGTCTGTAATAAAACATACAGAGACTGAAGAATTATTATATCCTGATATGCACACATCATATTCAATGTACATATAAACATGCAGGCATATATAACAATTAGACAAACACTTTTCATAATATATTCAAGTGTCGACCATAAATAACATGACATAAAGGCAGATTTAGGGAGTTTCCTCACCAGATATGTTGACAGAGAGGAAGCAAAAGCCTGGAACTAGATTTTTTTGATTTGCATTTTTGACTTGCTTTTAAACTGATCTTTATTTTGCTTGTGTTAAGACCAAGTTGAATTGCATGCTTCAGGCTTTTAACTGACCTTTAACTCAGTTGAAATTAAAGATGGAAGTTGATTTGTTCTTCTCTGATTTAAGCTTACAGGTTGGAGTTCTGATCTTGATTATAATGCTGAGATGACTTTGTTTGTATCTTTGAGTTGTTATTTTTTATTTTCTGGTTTCTGTTTTGATTTTGGGTTTTCAGGCTCAAATCTTTGTTTTGGTTTTCTTTCTTTGTTTTGTAGTTTGTTTGAGAAATTTTAATCTGAGTATAGCCTGGTTTACAAAATTCTTTTGTATACGTTTCAATTTCAAGAGAAATATTGATTTTGCCACTTGTATCATAAATTTACACTTGTTATAATCTTTTATCCTTATAGTACACTTGTTATTTACTTCCATTATCATTTTACAAAAGTTAAAAATGAAAACATTTATGTTTAAATCCTTTATCATTAATTAGTTTATAGAATTTTTTTTAAACCCATGACTTAAATTTATTAATAAATTATGTTTTAAGTCCTTGTCTCTAATTTATTTAATTTTTATATTTAGCCCTTTTTCATTTTATAATATGCATTTGTATTTTTCTAAAATTAATTTATGCATTCCCTTATTTCATTTTTATTTATGATATATGAGATATACAGGGCATTGGTTAGTTCGAAGGGATACTAACCGTTCATAGAATATATCTGGACCTAACAGAACAAACAATGGATACTCGATCTAGCTTGAAATATCCTAAAGTATACACCAACTTGTCCCTATTAGGACTTGGATCTTCGTAAGAAATCACAATAGAATTTCAAATTTGGTTTTAATCGAAATTGTTTTGTCGATACATATCTTCGTATTTTATTAACCAATTTATTTCAATTTTAAATTTCAAATTCACTAGAGTTAAAAATGAACCGATGATTAGAAAAGACGAATTAGGAACAAGAACCCTTTCTACAACGATTTGCAGGGCCATCACCATACCAAAGCTTCTTCCCGGAGCTGCCACGAAGCCATCAAAGAATTGAAATTGAATCAAAGGAGATTTATAGAGAAAAGATTGTTCCCACTGTTGCAGGGTATTGACCATTTGTAGTGGTACATTCAAGTCCCCTATCTCGTCCTCTTCTTGCACTTATACTCTATCAGTGGATAGTAAGAGAATTTACTAAGGCACACGGACGAATATCTTAGGGATACTCATTCTAGGGTATACTTCACCTTATCTCTAATGAGCTTCCTAATGTGTTATACTCCTGAGCTAAAGTTCAACCTTCAACTCTGATACCAAATGTAACGACCTGGATTTTCACGTTCGAAAATTGACATTCGTACTTCACTTGTATTCGAATGTCGCAGATTCAAACGTTCGAATCCGATTCGTCGGAGATTAAAACACATTAAGTATAACAACACAGCGGAAGAAAACAATGAATGTATCATGTGTCTCCAGTGAATACAATATCCAAATATGATACAACACTGCCCAACATATATCAGAGCACAAATACAATGCTAAAGCGAAATAAATAACTTGAACTTGAACCACCAAGTGAGAACTCCAATATCTGCAACTCCATCTCCAATCCAAAGCTAGCTCGAACCCCCATCAAGTAGGACTTAAGCAAGGTCAGTCATCGATGTGATCGCCAAGATCCAAAGACTCCAAAGGATTCTAAATAGAAAGCTGAAGGCTACCGAAATCTACACCTACTATTTGATTATCTGTAAAACCCAACTCTAGACTCCCCATGTGGAAAATTGTGGGCACCCAGAGTTTAGAAAGGAAACAATAAACTCCAGGTCAGTCATGGGACTGGTATGAGAAAACAAAAAAACATTTTATCTTTATCAAAATCAAAACAAAAGAATTTAAAAGAAATCCGCAATGCTTTTCGAAAAATGAAACTACCATAAGGTCTCCCAGCACGCACACAATGCAAGCGCATAATTGGAGGAGATTTCTCCTTATGATAGTCAAACATGTTTGATACGCAAAATCTTTATTGATATTATTAGTAGTGCATAGTGAAGAAAACCTTTCGAAAGTATAATATTAATCTTAGCCAGCATACAACCATTATTGTATGCCTGCTATAGCTACCATCTAAACCGTGGTGATCACCATACGTAAATGGCAGGTTCTACAACTAAAACCATATAAGGCGCATATTGGATGATTGGATTTCCAACAGTGGTCAGGCAAAGGAACTTCCTCATCAAAAGGAACGCCTCTGGAGGGACGCCCCCAAGAACTAAATCAGATCTCTGCCAATACAAGATTGGGCTACCTCTTTAACTAGGTAACATGTACAAGTAAGCCATCCCCGGTCGTTACCGACCTTTATCCCGGGATTCACCAACAAATAGCAACAACCACACAGTTAAATATCTAGGCTCCATAGCACGAGACCACTTTTTATCCAGAAGGAAATGGACATATCTTAGGGGCGTGACCCCTAAAAAACCTTGCCGCAACATTCCTGTTTCGACCATTTCTGCTTTGTGAGGATCGACGAAGTCCGTCCACAAAGGTATGTTTTCACAAAGGCCATGCTTCGAGCAAATGATCAGCAGCACTTCGTATGCCACTTTACCAAATTGGGAATGTGTCACTAGTAACCATCAACTACATAACCTCTGAGCTCGTACATCTCAAAGAAGGGTGTTAAGCTAAGAGAATAAATTTTCCGCCACCAATAGAAATGTATTTGATAGAAACCAGCTTTATATCTCAAAGTGTAACATCAAACACACATCCACTCCAGGATCGAACAGAACTGAAGGCACTTCAAAGAAGCCCTTGCAAATCCGGATATTCACTAATCATGTCCGGACTCCCCATCACAAAGGATAATATAAACCTCTATATCGAGTATCAGCCGGTGCAGAGACATTCGACGAGTTATCCTTTCGCTTTCGAAAATATCCAGTCTTCACCACCCGTTTTTAAATGCTATCCATAACGTCGTATCATTATTCGGAATGGGTTATATGACACAAGGTCCTCTCCCGGCAAAACCGAACAATGAGCGCAATATTTAAAAACCATATGGATAATGAGATCTCAGTTAAGTCACAACTTATTACCCAAAACCTTCTTTCAAATGGTTTAAACAAATTACCATTTTCAAATCTTTCAATCAAAAAAGTTCACTTCACAAAGTTCACCCATCTTTCACAAAGATTAATTCATAGCCTTTCTAAACAATTTTTCTTTCAAATTGGAATAATTCATCCAATCTTTAAATCAAAGATCAATTCATAGCTTTCAAAACCATTTCCAGAGATTCATAGCTTACAGAAACAATTTTCATTTCAAATCTTTTATACAAAAGATACACCTTTTAGATCCTCTTCAATTTCAAAACAAAGTTCAATAATCTTTCACAAAGATTTATTCATAGCTTCCAAAACAATTCTATTTCAAACTTGAAATCTTTTCAACATAAATTGGAAATCCTTTCTTGATATGAAAGCTATTATTATTTGAAAAACAATCCTTTTCGTTTTGGAAAATGCGATCAAATATGCACAAGTTATATCCTTTAAAGTATAAACTTGGGTTAAATTCAAATTCCCAAAACAATACTTTTAAAATGGTTTAAAGCCCATATAAAACATTTATAACTTGTATAACCTTTTTAAACCATCATTTCCAAACATAGAATTCAATTTCAAATCTTGAATTCAAATTCAGATCAAACTATTTTATTTTCCAAAACTTTATCAAGTTATTCAAAATATCTTTAAACTTCTTTTCAAAAGCTTTTTATATTTAACCCGATTCCATTTCCAAAACTATTTTGGATTCAACATTCAATCTTTAAAAATATTCAATATATTAGATTCAAATATCCTTGACTTAACCAATTTCCTCGTGCAATCCATATTTGTGTGTGTAAGGTGTAGTCCAGGGGTTTTACACAATAGTGCAACATCATCAATCATTACAGATTCAAGCACAAAAATATTGATGAGCGGTATAATCCTATAACGCTTATCTTATTCATAGATTCACAAATAAATAAAATAAATTTATAGCAGATAAATAAATTACATTCATCATAGATAAATAAATTACATTCATCACAGCTCAAATCAAAACAGAGCATCACACATCACGGATATCAAACAATTCAATCATTCAAACATCCATAAGTAAGCTCAATTAATTATCTGATTAATTTAAATCAGATTAATTACTTATGAATAAACTACTAATCCTGGTTAATTAATTATTAATTACAAAACATCTTAATTAATTATCCTTTAATCATTCATTAATTAACTTTAATTAATAAACTAATTAGCCCTTTATTAATTAATCAACCTTAGTTAATAAATCAATTAACCTTTAATCATTAAATAGTTAACCTTTAAATTAATTACCCTTAATTAATTAATTAATTTACCCTTAGTTAATTACCATTTAATTAATTATCCTTAATTAATTACATAGGTGATTACTCCCAATCACTTTCATTAAATAAATCTTTAATTGATTAATTATCCTTAAATTAATTAACAAATCACACAAATTAATTATTCTTAATTAATTATAATAAGTAATTATCCCTAATTACTTAATTAACTTTAACCATTCATTAATTACTTTTAACTAAGTAATTATCTTTAGTAATTAATTACCTCTAATTACTTATATTAATTAATCTTCTAATTAATTAATTATCCTTAATTACGAAATTATGAAATTAATTAACCTTAATCTATCTTTGATTACGTAATTATACTTTAAAATAATTATCCTTTAATTATTTTCATTAAGTAATTATCCTTTAATTAATTATATTAAATAATCACCTCAATTAATGACATTAAGTAATTAATTCTTAATTATTATTTAAAACTTTATTTAATAACCTTTGAAAATAAATTATCATTCATATATAAATTAACTTAATACCTTTAAGTTAATTACTAATCAAAATATTATTTTTAAGGTAAACCATTTAACTTCTTAATTAAGCTATAAAATTTTATTTCAAAATAGACTTAAGAAAACAAAGCTTAATTAATTTTAAGTTAAAATAACTATAGAATTTTATCAACCCAGAAATTAAATAAACTATTAATATATAAAAGTAATTTGTTTTAAGAATAGAATTCTAAAACTTGTTTTATTTTAAAATTTAAAACTCGGACTTTCTTTACTTTCAAAACCTGTGCCAAGTTACTTTTAAAATTTTAACCTGAAAACATGTTTTCTTTTAAAATTTGAAAACGTGATATTAGTTTTAAACAGACCCGAGCCAAAACACTAGAAACCCGAGCCAGCTCCGTGACACTCGCTAAATATAGCTACTTCGAATCGCCCTTCAATTCGCACGAGCACAACACCGAGAAACACTCCATCTTCCCTAACATAACACAGCCAGGTACACAGAGGTGCACGGTGCACGTACACCGACAAACTGTGATGCTCCGACAATCAACGCTGATCTCAACACATCACCGACATCACCCACAACCAAGCACGACCAACCTACTTCCTCGATTCGACGTAAATTGAAATCGACCCAAAATTTCAACTCTAGGAAGCATTACCACATCAAATTCGCCTCGCTCTAACAATTCCATCCACCGAGACCTCCGCCGCTTCGTCCAGAGCATCTTCACGACATCCAGTGTTGTTACCCACATATGCACAAGATTCCAATTCAACAACGGCGATGAAAAAATCAAGACTGCCTCCACAATTGAAATCCAACTTCGAACCCTTGTTCGACTCTGGCTGGCCACAACGGCCATCAGTAAATTACCGCACTATTTTTCTAGAGATCATTGCGCCACCCCCTTCCTCCGGACCAAAGCTCGACATCCATACCTTTCTCGTTCATCGACAATCGTCAAATATCCAATTTCTGATCAACTTGATATATCTCAACATTTCCAAACTATAAAATCATAAAACTTATATCAAAATTCATGATTTTCTAAGATTAAACAGATTGTGAAACCAAAACACAATTCCCAGATTTTTGAATTTTTGACCAATATTTGATTTCTACTGTAAAATCTTATTTTTTTTTTAAATTATTTCAGAATAAAAACTATTTTTAAAAATATAATCTGTTTAATATTAACATATTCTTTTTAAAGATTAGGTTCTAAAGAAAATTGGAGGAAGGGGAATTTGATTTTAAATCAAATTTGGTCTATAATAAAACAAACAGAGACTGAAGAATTAATATATCCTGATATGCACACATCATATTCAATGTACATGTAAACATGCAGGCATGTATAATAATTAGACAAACACTTGTCATAATATATTCAAGTGTCAACCACAGATATCAAGACATAAAGGCAGATTTAGGGAGTTTGCTCACCTGATATGTTAACAGAGAGGAAGCAAAAGCCTGGAACCATATTTTTTTTTTTATTTACATTTTTGACTTGCTTTTAAACTGATCTTTGTTTTGCTTACTATTAAGACCAAGTTTAATTGCATGCTTTAGGCTTTTAAATGACCTTTAACTCGGTTGAAATTAAAGTTGGAAGTTGATTTGTTCTTCTCTCATTTAAGCTTACAGGTTGGAGTTCTGATCTTGATTATATTGCTGAGATGACTTTGTTTGTACCTTTGAGTTGTTATTTTTTATTTTCTGGTTTCTGTTTTGATTTTGGGTTTTCAGGCTCAAATCTTTGTTTTGGTTTTCGTTCTTTGTTTTGTAGTTTGGTTTGAGAAATTTTAATCTGAGTATAGCCTGGTTTACAAAATTCTTTTGTATACATTTCAATTTCAAGAGAAATATTAATTTTGCCACTTGTATCATAAGTTTGCACTTGTAATAATCTTTCATCCTTATACTACACTTGTTATTTACTTGCATTATCATTTTACAAATTTTAAAAATGTAAACATTTATGTTTAAATCCTTTATCTTTAATTAGTTTATAGAATTTATTTTTAAACCCTTAACTTAAATTTATTTATAAATTATGTTTTAAGTTCTTGTCTCTAATTTTTTTAATTTTTATATTTAGCCCTTTTTCATTTTATAATATGTATTTGTATTTTTATAAAATTAATTTATGCATTCCCTTATTTCATTTTTATTTATGAAACATGTTTTACTTCATAATTTTAATTTAGTTTAATATATATATGTATGTATATGTATATGTATATGTATATGTATATGTATATGTATATGTATATGTATATGTATATGTATATGTATATGTATATGTATATGTATATGTATATGTATATGTATATGTTTTATATATCTTTCTATTGATTTCAAGAGATATGTTTCTACTTTTAAACTAATGCTTTACCTTTATATATTTTTAACTTTAAAGACTTTGATTTGAAATTAATCAAACATAAATAAATAAATATGTAATATATATATATATATATTTGTCTTTTAACTCTTTAAGTAGCTTTTATAATTTATTTATATCAATTTCAAAATAAAACTTTCAAATCACCATATTATAAATATAAAACCAATTTTTCTATTAGTATAGAGTTCCCAAATCCAATATATTATTCAAAACATTTATTTTTAAATTTCGAATTCAAAAATTAATATACAATAAATTTGTATTTATAAATGAATAAATAAACAAATATTCTATTCAATTCGGAAAAATTCAATTTAATTCACAATTTAATCCAAAAATTTATTTTAATTACCAATTTAAATTCGACTTAAAACGAAGATCGTTACACTGATACATTAATAAGGATCTGTTCTGATCACAATTGTGGGCCTTAACGGGATTCCAAATTTTTAGGTAGCCTCGTATTGGTCTCCTGAACCTTCTACCAAAATTTTAGTCCGATCCATGCATGTCTTTCCCTATAAATACAGTAGACATGGCGCTAGAAAAGGGATCCTTCTTTCTTTGTCAAGGCTCTGCCATTTTAATTCTTCACTTTTGTACTAATGGATCCTAGTTGATCCAAAAATTATTGTAATGATAATCAAGTGGAAGATCAATAAAAATATGAAGTGCATGTAGGTCAAGGTTGCCAAACCACTATAAAAATCTACGTGTTCATTTAAGATATTCGCTTTGTTTTAATTTCATTTTTCATTTAATCTCTACTAGATTCTATTGGGTGTTGATGCCCTTTTTGGTGTCAACAATATACTTTCTTTTTATTAAAGAAAATACAACTTAAATTTTATCGACAATTTAAAATTTAAGTTCGTATCCTTAATTAATACTAGAATTCATTTTCTGAGACATTTTCTAACATATTACTTTAAGCCTACAAACAATTCATAAAGGCTTATCTTCATAACTAAAACATTTCCCAAGATTATAGTTACCTTTTAATGAATTATTATTTTACTTAAGAAACAATACTTAATCTATTAACATTTTATAACTCACATACATATTTGCAAAATACTCTTCTAAGGGTATACATACAATATTCAGAAGTGTTTTGCTTAACTAGAATATCCAATAGATTTAAAACATGTTCAAAATTTCTATCTCATCAAATTTTTAAGTTACAAAAACTTATCTTCTTCTGTTTTCATAAAACACTTAGCTTCAATTTCTAAATCAAATTTGGAAGTTTCAACTGTCTAAAATCGTCAGAAACTCCATTTCATTTTTAATAAATGAAAATTACCAAACATCATCACAATAAGAAGCAAAACCCCACTACTTGAATGCATAAGGTAAATGCATTCACATAATAACTTAACTGAAACTTAAGAATTAAACACCTGATTTTATTTCAAAACATTTCGAAATAATAATAATTTACATATCCTTTTGAATCTCAAATTATACTTTGGGATTTTTAAATCAAATTGTGTTTTACCAAAATAATTCTATACATATTTACCATGGTAGCAATTCCCCACTTAGAAACTCGAAAATAAACACCAGCGATGCTGCAGTCATCACCGAAATTATTTCCAGCGACCAGGCGAGTTCAGTGCTTTTTATCCCTTTTAAAAATCCATGTTTAAGAAATTTTTTATTCCAAAACACTCTCCAATAATACTATTATTATTTGTCATAACACTTTGAAAAACAATTTCAAATCTTCGGGATTAAATTACTCAAATTCTCAGTTTTAAATTCTTTTTATTTATAAATCACATTTATAAACCATATTTATCTAATTTCACTTCTTATATAAGATAGTTTCACCATTATTTATCTTTGTACAAATTATAACAAATAACTTTTATTAATATTAAAATTCAACTCAATATTATCATCGAACGCCTTATAGTCAAACTGTGAAACCAAATTCGTATGTTGTTTATATTAAATTTAACTAACAATAAAGGCTCATAAACTATTGGAGTCCAACTAGTCAACAATAAAAGATAATAATCAAATAGTATCATTTTCTAATAACCAAACATGCTACATATAACTATATTAATTTTTTGAATATTATTCCTTTATATATAAATTTAATCTAGTAAAACTTTTTAATTTACCCAATTTCAAAAGAATACTATGTCAATTTGCCTTTTTCGAATGTTAAAAACCCCTATCGATGCGGTTGTTCCTTCTGTATCGACCATAATTCATAAGCAACTCAACCGACAAATCAAGATAATGTAAATCATTGTATAGCACTAACAGATACTCGCTCATATATATACATACACACACACACACACATATATATATATTAACACACACACACACAAAATCAAACTCATCTTAAGGTCACACTTACCCAATTTCAAATGAGTCTTCCGACCAAAGTCTAGGTGCTCACTCAATCTAATCTTTGATACCACACGTAACGTTCCCCCTAAACGGGCGGTGCCTATAACTGGTAATCTTGAATCTGATTTTATAGCCAGCCTCTCATCTGTAAGCATGATGCAAAAAAACCATTATTTTAGGGACTTGTAGGGGTACGAGTCTAAGCTTTGGCACAGTTTACAAAGCGAGAACCCCTAATCGCATTAAAGCAACTCTGCAAACAGATCTGATCCCGATCTCTTTGAACCGACAACGATAGTTTGAACGGTCCAAGTTCGATATTTGGTTAATTAACTATCAAATAAACGACCAAGCATCAATCAAATCAGGGATTTCCTTACAAAAACCAACATTATTTAAGCACATAAGTAACCACTAACCTCTTTAATTAATCCTTTCATTAATTAAATCGCCTTGTAAATGCTTGTATCAAAATACTTTTACAAAGGTACACTCACAAACCCCTTTTTACTTCCTTCAATACTTGGAAAAAATATCCATATAGTTATCTCAATAATATAAGTGTATTCGCAAAACATTATGAAAGATTTCTTCTAATTATATAAAAAGGAGAAAAAAAACATTATTTTAAAAGAACTAGAGAAAAGGATAAACTTAAATGCTATTCCTTGGGTGTTAAGCACGAAACAAGTGTCCACACCACCAAAATCAAGAAGGTCAATTTGGGGTAATCAAATGTCAGTTTCCTTTAGATATCTCTTCAATAAATCCATTTATAAAACTCTTAATAAATCTCCAAATCTACTTATAAAACTATTTTGGAAATATCCAAAACCATTATAAAACTCTTCTATAAATATCCAAAATCATTTATATAATTTCTTTTATAAATCTATAAATCCATTTATAAAACTTAATCCTTTATAAAAGTCTTTTATAAAGATCCTTTATAAAAACTCTTTATAAAAATTACTTTGTAAAAATCTTTCCAAAAATCCCTTTATAAAATCCTTTATAAATCCAAAAATCCATTTTCATTTATAAAATCTTTAATTAAATGAAATTCTTTTATAAATCAATTTATTATTTATAAATACAATTAATCAAATTAATTAATTTTAAACATCATAAATAAATAATAATAATTATTTATTTCAAAACATTATTACTATATCATAGTAATTATTGATAACAAAACAATATAAATAAATAATAATTAATAATTTCAAAAACATTATAAATAGAATAAATAATAATTTAATACATTATTAGATAAAAAATAATAATCCATCCTCAAACATTATTATAATAAAATAATTATTAATTCCAAAACATTATTAATGAATAATTATTATTGATTCCAAGACATAATTAATAAATAATATAACGACCTACAATTTTACCGTCTTGATTTGCGAATATTTAATAAATTTTAACATTAATGTACTAGGCTTATAATTAAAATATAACTTTTTTAAATGATAACTAACGATGGTAAAATAGATTTGTAACGACCTAGGATTTTCCACTTTGAAATGGGTTATTTAAAATATATCTTATATAATCAATAAATGGATTTTTATTAGCAAATAAAACTATTTTAATTATTCAATAATGATGATAAAATAGTTTTCATTTTTTTTTTACCAATATAGATAGTCCAAATAAAAATAGAAAATGTGACCGAAAAGTGTTTTTTGAAAATTCGACTTTTCGACATCCGAAAGTCATTAGAAACATTGTGCACATTTGTCCGCCATGTACACATATATAAATGATAGTATTAGCACTGATAAACAGACTTATAGACATTAACTTATATTATATGCATATAAGAGGTGATGCGGCTAATTATGAAAACGCTTGGAAGAAAGATCAATAAAATAAGAAAATTATCAAGTTAAGCCATACCTTAAAGTCATCACAAGTATGCACAACATGGCTAGCATGATTTGGGGGTAAGGGGGCCTTAACCAACGTCTGAAACATGAGAAGATGGAAGGGACAAGTGGCAACGTCTCATTGGTTAAGGGTATTTTGGTAGTGTGCAAAGTTGGTTAATATAAATACCTCTACCCTTACGCTTCTCTTCACTTTATAAAATTCCTAACACATTTTCGTTTCCATTCTCTTATTCATAAATTCCTACATCCATTATGGCACCAAAAATTCAATTTGTAAGTTGAAACTGGTTTACATATTCCAAAAATCAAAGTTAGAACTACTCTACATCGCCTTACGTCCAAAACAACACCCTAAGTCCTCACTTTGGACCATGGTCGAGCCTTATATTTTCCTAGCCCTCGCATCCCACTAAGGTCCACTAAATCAAGCCATTAGCATAGTGGAGCTTGGTTCTTGTGTTATTCAAGAAGTTTGTTCAAATCCAATTAAGTCAATAATTGTTTTGGTGAGTAAAGTTCATGTTTTAAAACTCAAATTACTAACTTTTTAAAAGTTGCAAATTTATGAGTTTAAATGTTACTTAAGTTTTTAGTAATGTTATATGTTGCGTATGCACGAATATATGTTGATTTGGAGTTGATTTCTTATGCCAAATTTTGAGTAGGCGATAAAGATTATACATTGAACATTAAAAAAGTTGGTTAGTGTCTGTAGTAGTGGCGTAGTGGTAAAGACACTTGCAACCTATTAACAAGGTTAAGAATTCGATACCCATCTACCCTACTCCTACAAGGTGGAAATTTTTGTTTCTTTTAAATCCAACAAAAATGGTTTGGAAACGAATGCTTTCTGTTGGGTAGGCTAACTACCCATTCCAGGTTCTGTTCGGACTAGCTGGGTTGGTTTAGAGTAGAGTTTTTAAAAAATAGAAATAAAAATTGGTTAGTATTTATGAAGTAATATTCTTGCTTATTATTGTGCTATAATGTTATGATGTGATATCGTGATTGAATGTTGTATGTGGGTCATGACACAAAGGTAGCGATTCGCTAGCCAAAAGCGACGTAGAAATTCACTTTTGTCGAAAGTTTGATTTTTGTTTCAAAGAGAAATATTTTCAAGTTTACATCTTTGATTTTGGTTTTCAAAATTTTAATTTCATGTTTTAAAGAAGACAAGAGTTCAAAGTTGAAGTTTTAAAAGTCAGAAAATCAAAATTTCAAGTTTTGAAATTACGGGTCCGTATAGCGATAGTCGTATACGCGCAGTTCGGAAAATCTAACTATTTTTCTAATCTAAACTTGTTTTCATTTAGAAATATTTTTGGAACTATTTTGTAACTTTAATTTATTAATTAGAGAATAAATAAATAAATATTTATTTAATGACTATTTAATGTATTAACTAATTAATAAAGGTAATTAGTTCTTAATCATTTGTTAACAATGATTTTTAAACTTAAGTGTTAATCTAATCGTGATTGTTACTTAATTTAATTTAATTATTATTTAATTATTAATTCAGGATTAAATATTTATTAATTATTTACTTATTTAAGAGAATTGTAAATTAATTATTATTTTAAAATGATGTGTTATTTAATTAATGTAACGACCCTAATTTTGATTAACATTATTTATGACATTTAATCGGATATATTAAATGAAATAATGTAAATGGTTAAGGGACTGAGATTTGTATGATCATGGGGTAGCTGTGTCTAATTAATCCAAGGCCAAAGAGAATTAAAATGAAGTAATTAAAGGTAATAAAATAAGGGAAAAATTGGAATAGGCTAATTTTTATACCTAAACCCTAAATCCGGTTTCATTTACAATATTCACAAACTAAACCTAAACCGAGAAGCTTGGCCGGCTACCATTAGAAGAAGATAAAAGGAAGTTAAGCAAGAATTCAAGAAGGAAGCTTAATCAAATTGATTTAAGGGCAAATCTCATCCTTCTTAACAATCACGCTAAGGTGAATAATAGATTACATCTCATCTTTATTGCTTTCAGTTTCTAGATAAGATCCGAATTAATCTTGTAGAAAAATGCCATGTTTTGATTGTTTAAATGGTTATATATGCTTGTTGATGAATTTTGTTGTTTTATATAGATTTATGATAAGATTTGATTTGAAAAACCTATCAAATGGCATCCAAGTGGCTTGCATTTTTAATATAAGTTCAAAAATATTATTTTTGAGATGAGTTTCAAGTTTCATTTTTCTAAGTTTTTGTGGATTTATTGTTAATTTTCTAGTAAAGAAAATGGATAAATTGGGTTTAAATTAATTTCAGCTATAATATATTAGCTTTGAGTCAGAAATTTAAATATGTTAGAAAACATACTAAAATAATTTATAGGAATTTTTGGAGAATTTTCCTAAGTATTTACTAAAGATATAAAATTATTTAAGGTATGAGACTTAAATGTTTTATATGTTTATAAAAGGAGAATGGGCAATTTTTTAAATGTTTTTAATTAAGTAGTGAATTCGGCAGCACCTTTAGAAAGGATTTTTGAAAAAGAATTGGCCACCAATAGTATTTTGACAAATATGGGAAGTTAGTTGAAAAGCAATTACTTTATATAGCTATAAAACAGTTTTGCTAATATTTACTACTTCACCACTTCCTACAAGATAGATAACATATTTCGATTCTTTATCGTCTTATCATTCAAGTTACGATAATCGAAACATGACCTTAACGATTCATCCGGTTTCCTTGTAAACACTGTGGCTTCTCCCCATGGTAAACTACTTGTTCTGATAAAGTTTTTATTTTCCAAATCCACCAACTGCACCTTTAGCTCCCTCATCTCGGCAAGTGTCATTCTAGTTGGTCGTTTACTCACTGGTTCTGCTCCTAGTACTAAATCCATATGAAACTCAATAGCTTGTTTCAGAGGCAGTCCTACTACTGGCCTAAAGACATCTGTGAATTCTCTAACAACAAAAACTCGATTTAATTCGTCTCTTGTCTCTACAATACCCAACAAAGCATTGACCTCAAAACTAGAATTTTCTACGGAGTATGTTATCCGGTCACTATAATCGGGTTGTCTAAGTGATATTTTCCGATCATGGAAAAATATCCTAACATCGTGTTTAGTTAACCAATCCATACCCAAAATAATTCTGAATCCCACGAAATCAAACACATGCAAACTGCAAACAATTACATGACCTAACAATTCAAACTCTAAGTGGTCACATCTCATTCCACGAGTTGTGTATCCTCCTACCGGATTCGAAATCCTTAAGGAAGTAACTAGGTATGACGATTCTACGTTAAGCTTATCTGTCAAACAATGGGATATAAAAGAACGTGATGCACTGGTATCAAATAGAACTCTAACTGATACATCATGAATCATAAGCATACCTCCCAACACAATTTTTCTCTTTTCCTCTGCTGTTGGTCTCGAGGTAGCTAGCTCCAATGCAAACATCGTGCCTTCACCATCCTTGGCTGGCTCTTTGCACTGGCTTTTATAATGTCCAATTTGATCGCAGTTGAAACATCTCACTCCCTTCTTGTCAGCGGCCTTCTTCTATTTTCCTGTCCGAGACTCATGAGCATACGGTTCCTTCTTACCACACTTATAACAGATAACTTTTGTCTTTCCCTTCTTGGCAGCTCAACTCTTTTGAGCGCCCTTCTTATGGAAATACTTCCTTTTCTGGTTCTGCCCTCCTTGAGCTCCTCCATCCTTGTTACACTCAAGAAAAGAAGGCATCTCTTCCTGCCTTAAAGCCATCTCAAAAACTACATCGCACAGATCTCTAATGTGCAATAATGTAGCCTTAACGAGCTCAGGCTTCAGCCCACGGATGAACTTCTCATTCCTTTTGATGAACAATATCAACCATAGTGTGTACGTATCTAGATAGCTCCTTAATTCGGGTTGCATACTCAAGCACTATCATGGCTCCCTGCTCCAACTCCATAAACTTCTTGAGCAGAGTTGACTTAGCAATTTCTAACATAAACCTCTCCTCAAACCTTCTCCTGAACTCAGCCCAAGTCATAGTCTCTTCATTGACTCTGACTATAGCATTGTTCCACCAGTATAGTGTTGCTCCTTCTATTTGCTAGAAGAAAGTCTCCTTTTCTGCTCATCATTGAGTCCTAAATCAGCAAAAATAATCTCGCAATGACTAACTAATTCTCCACTTCAATTGCATCCTCAGTCCCGATAAATTGTTTTCCTCCCAATCTAGCATAATCTCTACTCAACACGACATAGTTATTGACCACTGGAGCTCCCTGGTTTTCTCCTTCAGCGTTTCCTCCAACTAAACCCGCATCATCTCCAGCCTGCATCTTGTTAACAAAGAACTGATACATAGCTCTCATATCAATTTGCAGTATTCCAACACTCACTTTAGCAGCTTGAGCCTGATCTGGATTCCTCTTAGTGTTTGGTATGGCATTTCCATTTGTTGTGGTGCTTCTTCCACCAATGTCAACTCTTTCCCTTCTAACATCTATATCTTATGTCCATAAAATCTTCATTCGAGTCTTTGTAAGATACGTAAGAATAGCATAAGGGAGATGTGAGAATAGAGATAATGTTTATACTTATGTATAGCAAAGAAAAGTACGTTACTACAGCGTTATCCCATATTCCAATCTTTTCTCTAATTACTTAGGATTATTTTTTCAAAATAATTTTAAGTTTGAACTTCTTTTAAATTTTCCATAAACGTATGCTCTAATACCAAGTTGTAACATCCCCTATCTTGAGGTTCGAATCTAAGCACTACAGATGCTGTAGTCGTCTATAATGTTTTCTTTCGGTGATAAAATAGTGTAATGTTAATGATATCCATAATATTAGAAGTACATGAATATGAAATAAAATCAACAGATATTTAAAACAATTTCTTTGATTATATTTCAAATCAATATTTCATATTCAGATACATAATCCCAAACAATTCCCTAGTTTTGATCAAATGTAATTATTACAAATTATGCCAAAAAGCGACATATGAAGGTGCCCCCTTGGATGATCAGAGTATTGAATAGACATATCAATCTTAATACATCACGGTGGAAATAAAACTAATAGCTCCTATATAGCTAGTTTTTCCTCCTACACGTATTCGGAAGCTTATTTGTCCAACCTATTAAACCTGAAAAACCTTTACTCTTAATCTTTTCAAATTAAATTTTAGCACCTGAGAGTTTAAGGAGAAAACATAAACTTCGAGTCAGACATAAAGCTTGGATTGAATAATACTATACATATCGGTTATCTAATGCTAAGTGAGACTACGACGTTTAGCGGAACGGGTTTTCCCTCACTAATATCCCTTTTTAAAACATATCTTTTGCAAATTAAAAACCTACAATCAAACTGGTTAAAAGAAATAGTAACAATATCATATATGCACATAAATCAGGTAATCAATGGACTATCTGTCCCCAAAAACATAGTTTTGTTTGGCTAACTATTAACCATTGGCTGATTCGGGCTTACCAGACAAAATCAATTATCTAACATCTATTAGACACGCTATTGGGAAATCTGCCCTTTATTATCTTCTTGTAAGGTCAACTGAACCTAATGGTTTTGTAGGCTCACCAATAACCTATCTTCTCTCTGTATATTCCTTTTGGTATGTAACATCATTTTGGTCTTACCTATGGCAAAGCCCTACACACTAGAACTTTAGACTTATATTAGCTAGGGGCTTATTAGCTAAAGTATAGGGCGTGACCCTCTACCAGTCACATCTGGTATTCTAATATCCGAGTCATTTACTTAGGGTTAACTACCCTATTAAATTTTCCTTGAAAATGTTTCTTTCAAAATGATTCAACCCTCTAAATCATACTTAAACAAGAATTTTTTTTTTTGCTTTACTCAAATATCTTTGCCATGATATATGCTTTACATAAAACAATGTTGATGAAAACCTACGAAAACCTTGTTTAAGAACTTTAAACAATACCTTTCGAACCCATTGAAAGTACCCTTCTCAAAATAAGTTAACTACTATACCTTGAAATAATAGGCCAAAAGGCCAAAACAGACCATTCAAAACTTTTAAAAATAGATGTTTCGAAATCATTGAAAGTATCCCTTCAAAGGCTTTATAAAACCTTAGACATCCTCTTTCAAAACACTTTAAACTTGCCTTTCGAAAGCATTAGAAATCTTCTATTTAAATACTCAAAGTAAACCTCTCAAAAACATTAGGGAATTTCCCCTTCGAAACCTACATTATAAACCTTTCGAAAGCATTAAAGCACTTTACTTAAATCAAACCTTTCGAAAGCATTGAGTTCAAGTAAAAGTTTGTGGAACATGGCTTCGAAACCATTTAAAACCTATCCTTTCGAAACCTTTGGGGCTTAACTTTCAATATATATAAGGGTCTCAAAAGAATCGAGGCGAAAGCATTGCTTTCGAAAGTATTATTCCTAAGTAAAAGAATGTGGATGGTTTTAAAACCAACCCTTTCAAAAGCATGGAGAAGCAGATTCAAAGTTTAAGGCAAAAAAACCCTTTCAAAGACATTGATTCGAAAGGTTGAATGCGACAGCAAGGGTTTCTACCCCTCCTAATATTTAAATCACTGTTCAAATTTTATTCACAATTTAAAGGTTTAAATAATCTATAATTTAATTCATGTTTTAAAGCTTTCAAATCACTATTTCAATAATTGAAATTAATTAAATATTCATAATCAAATGACTAAAATTCTGGTCGTTACATTCGCACCCCTCAAAAGAATTTTGTCTCCGAAATTTCCAAGGAAAGGAAAATGCCTCTAAACCCGTTAACTTTTCAAAACCAATTAGTAAAACTTGTTATCATATTTTCTAACTCGCCAAAATTATGGAAATTTCGATAGCGTCTCCTTTGCGCGGCTCGATCGAAAAAACTACAAACTACGACTCTATGCTCAAAGCAATAAAGGAAAACAAAAGTCAAGTGACCTCCCATATCTGGGACATAAAACTGTCAAAACAAAATATAAACATGTGCCCCTTAGTCAACCAATTAAATTCTACTCATGAAACCAAAAGCATCAAACTAGCATTTGCTTCCGTATACCTGCATCTCATTTACAAATATATCCGACCACATAATTTGCATTAGCAACAAAACATGTAATCATATTTAGGTTCGTACGATGTACATATACCATCCATATGAAATATCAAACCTGATCGCTCGTTTGATCACACTATTTCACTTCCAAACTAGTACCGCTCAATCGATCACTCTAGCGTGAACTTTGATTCGTTTCCTTGATTAGAAACCTCTCCTTACACAACCATACACTATGATAGAAAACTTCAAAATCAAATCAAAAATCTGTATCAAGTGCTACACCATCAAGAATCAAGTGAAAAATCCTTGTTTGGACCGGTGTAAATTACCTTGAAATCGTGTACCTAAAATTGGACCAAAATCAGTTATACGAATAAAATGATCTATGTACAACTTATGTATTTATTTCATTAGTTCCTAAATTATACCAAATTCATTTTATAAACATTCAATTTAATTCACACATTTCCAATACTATTTCCTTTAAAAATTCATTTACAAACTATTTCATAAATCATTTTATTTAACTTTACTTTACTTAAGTTAATTTTTATGTCACAACTCAATTTACAATTTACTTTTCTTAACTATTATTATTTAAATTCACATTTATTATTTCTTAGTATATTCCTTTTAATACTAAAATAATTTATGAACTATTTCATAAATCCTTACTTATATTTATAAAAGTTATCTGGCCTTTCGGCTCGGCTATATTAAGACCGACTGGACAAGTTAGACCAAACGATCATCGAGGAAGACAACCCGGAGAGATGATTATTAGGCTCAAAGATCAAGCATAGGCAGTGATATGTAGCAACGATCAACCGAGGCTAAGAGATAGACTCTCCACAATATTTTAAGTGTGGAATAATGCCTCCCCTAGGTAGGGGATCAATGCCTATCTCTTTCCCTAGAGGATCGGTACATATCCTCAATTTTGATCCCAAACCTGGTAAGATTGATATAGAGTGACAAGGAAGGCCAAATTAGGCTACATTTCAAGTTTCAAGTCATTTGGAGTTCGTATGTTCAATTTATGTGCAAATTACTTCACCTATTAAAAGGGATCGGTATAAAAGGGATTGTCCATATCCAGCTTCCACTACATGTTGCAACAGTGATCGGTCGATAACTCAAAATCTACAGATGCTATCAACATGAAACTACGAGTATAAGCTAAATAAAGTGTGTGGAACACCCCACAGGTATCGAATGGCATTTGAAGCAAGTTGGAGGGATCGGTACCTGTCCCTCCATAGGGATCGGCTATAAATAGCCTTTACAACATATTGCAACAAAGATTGATCAATAACTCGAGTTTTGCCGATTCAATTAGCATGAAGCTTGGAGGCTAAGCATAATACAATATGGAGAAGCATCTCTAGAGATTGAATGGCATTTGGAAGATATTGGAGGGATCAGTACTTATCCCTCTAGAGGGATCGATAGAAATCATAAATCATGCAACACTACTTCATGAAAAATACGATATCCCACAAACCATACGTCAGAATTGCATGAAATTTAAAGAGAAAGTAGCTAACATCATGGGGAATCATAGTCCATTTTGATTGTAATGACGGGGATTTTCGCGTTCGAAAATCGACATCCATACTTCACTTGTATTCGAATACCGCAGAATCAAACGTTCGAATCTGATTCGCCGGAGCTCATAACACATTAAGTATAACAACATAGCGGAAGAAAACAATGAATATATCATTTATCTCTAGTGAATACAATATCCAAATATGATACAACACTGCCCAACATATATCAGAGCACAAATACAATGCTAAAGCGGAATAAATAACTTGAACTTGAACCACCAAGTGAGAACTCCAATATCTGCAACTCCATCTCCAATCCAAAGCTAGCTCGAACCCCTATCAAGCAGGACTTAAGCAAGGTCAGTCATCGATGTAGTCGCCAAGATCCAAAGAATCCAATGGATTCCAAATAGAAAGTCGGAGGCTACCGAAATCTACACCTACTATTTGATTATCTGAAAATCCCAACACTAGATTGCCCATGTGGAAAATTGTGGGCACCTAGAGTTTAGAAAGGGAAAAATATACTCCAGGTCAGTCATGGGACTGGTATGAGTAAACAAAAAATATTTTATCTTTATCAAAAGCAAAACAAAATAATTTAAAAGAAATTCGAAATGCTTTTCGAAAAATAAAACTAACATATGGCCTCCCCGCACACACACAATGCAAGCGCAAAATTTGAGGAGATTTCTCCTTACGATAGCCAAACTTGCTTACTACGCAAAATATTTTTGATATTATTATTAGTGCATAGTGCAAAAAACCTTTCGAAAGTATAATATTAATCTTAGTCAGCATACAACCATTATTGTATGCCTACTATAGCTAACATCTAAACAGCGGTAACCACCATAAGTAAATAGAAGGTTCTACAACTAAAACCGTACAAGGCGTGTATTGGATGATTGGATTTCCAACAATGGTCAGGCTAAGAAACTTCCTCATCAAATGGAACGCCTCTGGAGGGACGCCCCCAAGAATCAAATTGGATCTCTGCCAACACAATGCCGGGTTACCTCTGTAACTAGGTAACACCTACAAGTAAGCCATCCCTGGTCGTTACCGACTTTTATCCCGGGATTCACCAACAAATAGAAACAACCACATAGTTAAATATCTGGGCTCTATACCATGATACCACTTTTTATCCAGAAGGAAATGGACATACCCTAGAGGTGTGACCCCTAAAAAACCTTGCCGCAACATTCCTGTTTCGACCATTTCTGGATCGTGAGGCTCGTCGAAGTCTCATCCACAAAGCTACACTTTTCATAAAAGCCATGCTTCGATCAACAAATGATCAGCAGCACTTCATATGCCACATTACCAAATTAGGAATGTATCACTAGTAACCATCAACTACATAACCTCCGAGCTCGTACGTCTAATAGAAGGGCGTTAAGCTAAGAGAATAAATTCTCTGCCATGTATTTAATAGAAACCAGCTTTAAATCTCAAAGTGTAACGCCAGACACACATCCATACAAGTCCGTTCCGGGATCAAACGGAACCGAAGGCACTTTAAAGAACCCTTGCAAATTTGGATATTCACTAATCATGTCTGAGACTCCCCATCACAAAGGATAATATAAATCTCTATACCGGGGATCAGCCGGTGCAGAGACATTCGATGAGTTATCTTTTCACTTTCAAAAATATCCGGTCTTCGCCAACGGTCTTCAAATGCTATCCATAACATCGTATCATTATTCGGAATGGGTTATAGACACAAGGTCCTCTCCCGGCTAAACCGAATAATGAGCGCAATATTCAAAATCCATATGGATAATGGGATCTCAGTTAAGTCACAACTTATTACCCAAAACCTTCTTTCAAATGGTTTAAACAAATTACCATTTTCAAATCTTTTAAGAAAAAAGATTCACTTCACAAAGTTCACCCATCTTTCACAAAGATTAATTCATGGCCTTTCTAAACAATTTCCCTTTCAAATTGAATTAACTCATCCAATCTTTAAATAAAAGATTCAATTCATAGCTTTCAAAACCATTTCCAGAGATTCATAGCTTTCAGAAATAATTTTCATTTCAAATCTTTTAAACAAAAGATACACCTTTCAGATCCTCTTCAATTTCAAAACAAAGTTCAACAATCTTTCACAAAGATTTATTCATAGCTTTCAAAACAATTCTACTTCAAACTTGAAATCTTTTCAACATAAGTTGGAAATCCTTTCTTTATATGAAAGCTATTATTATTTGAAAAACAATCCTTTTTGTTTCAGAAAAATCCGATCAAATATGCACAAGTTATATCCTTTAAAGTATAAACTTGGGTTAAATTCAAATTCCCAAAACAATACTTTTAAAATGGTTTAAAGCCCATATAAAAACATTTGTAACTTGTATAACATTTTTAAACCATAATTTCCAAACATAGAACTCAATTTCAAATCTTGAATTCAATTTCAAATCAAACTATTTTATTTTCCAAAACTTTATCAAGTTATTCAAAATATCTTTAAACTCCTTTCTAAAAGCTTTTTATATTTAACCCAATTCCATTTCCAAAACTATTTTGGATTCAACATCCAATCTTTAAAAACATTCATAATATTAGATTCAAATATTTGTGACTTAACCAATTTCCTCGTGCAATCCATATTTGTGTGTGTAAGGTGTAGTCCAGGGGTTTTACACAATAGTGCAACATCATCAATCATTACAGATTCAAGCATAGAAATATTGATAAGCGGTATAATCCTATAACGCTTATCTTATTCAGAGATCACTGCACCACGCCCTTCCTCCAGACCAAAGATCGACATACATACCTTTCCCGTTCATCGACAGTCATCAAATATCCAATTTCTGACCAACTCAGTATATCTCAACATTTCCAAACTATAAAATCGGAAACTTATATCAAAATTCATGATTTTCTTAGATGAAACAGATTGTCAAACCAAAACACAATTCCCAGATTTTTGATTTTTTGACCAATATTTGATTTCTACTGTAAAATCTTACTTTTTAAAATAATTTCACAATATTTCTTTTTGAAACTATTTTTAAAAATATAATCTGGTTAATATTAACATATTCTTTTTAAAGATCAGGTTCTAAAGCAGATTGGAGGAAGGGAAATTTGATTTTAAATCAAATTTGGTCTGTAATAAAACATACAGAGACTGAAGAATTATTATATCCTGATATGCGCACATCATATTCAATGTACATATAAACATGCAGGCATATAAAACAATTAGACAAACACTTTTCATAATATATTCAAGTGTCAACCACAAATAACATGACATAAAGGCAGATTTAGGGAGTTTCCTCACCGGATGTGTTGACAGAGAGGAAGCAAAAGCCTGGAACTAGACTTTTTTGATTTGCATTTTTGACTTGCTTTTAAACTGATCTTTATTTTGGTTGTGTTAAGACCAAGTTGAATTGCATGCTTCAGGCTTTTAACTGACCTTTAACTCAGTTGAAATTAAAGATGGAAGTTTATTTGTTCTTCTCTGATTTAAGCTTACAGGTTAGAGTTCTGATCTTGATTATATTGCTGAGATGACTTTGTTTGTATCTTTGGGTTGTTTTTTTTATTTTCTGGTTTCTGTTTTGATTTTGGGTTTTCTGGCTCAAATCTTTGTTTTGGTTTTCTTTCTTTGTTTTGTAGTTTGTTTGAGAAATTTTAATCTGAGTATAGCCTGGTTTACAAAATTCTTTTGTATACGTTTCAATTTCAAGAGAAATATTGATTTTGCCACTTGTATCATAAATTTACACTTGTTATAATCTTTTATCCTTATAGTACACTTGTTATTTACTTGCATTATCATTTTACAAAAGTTAAAAATGAAAACATTTATGTTTAAATCCTTTATCTTTAATTAGTTTATAGAATTTTTTTTAAACCCATGACTTAAATTTATTAATAAATTATGTTTTAAGTCCTTGTCTCTAATTTATTTAATTTTTATATTTAGCCCTTTTTCATTTTATAATATGCATTTGTATTTTTCTAAAATTAATTTATGCATTCCCTTATTTCATTTTTATTTATGAAACATTTTTTAATTCATAATTATAATTTATTTTATATCTTTCTATTGATTTCAAGAGATATGTTTCTACTTTTAAACTAATGCTTTACCTTTATATATTTTTAACTTTAAAGAATGTGATTTAAAATTAATCAAACATAAATAAATAAATATGTAATATATATATATATATGAATTTTAACTCTTTAAATAGCTTTTATAATTTATTTATATCAATTTCAAAATAAAACTTTCAAATCACCTTATTATAAATATAAAACCAAATTTTCTATTAGTATAAAGTTTCCAAATCTAATATATTATTCAAAACATTTATTTTTAAATTTCAAATTCAAAAATTAATATACAATCAATTTGTATTTATAAATGAATAAAAAATATTTTATTTAATTTGGAAAAATTAAATTTAATTCAAAATTTAATCCAAAAATTTATTTTAATTACCAATTTAAATTCGACTTAAAACCGGGTTCGTTACAGATTCCCCCCTTAGGAAAATTTCGTCCACGAAATCTGGAAGCAGGGAGACCACAAAGAATAGATGAAAGATAGAGAGATGAATCGCCAGATCAAACTGAATATTTATTCTGCATTTGGCTAACCAAATCAGAATATTATCAATAAATACGAGATCGAACTTATTTGATACTTCACAAGATACTCGGATCACCAGATCTATGAGATATACAGGGCATTGGTTAGTTCGAAGGGATACTAACCGTTCATAGAATATATCTGGACCTAACAGAACAAACAATGGATACTCGATCTAGCTTGAAATATCCTAAAGTATACACCAACTTGTCCCTATTAGGACTTGGATCTTCGTAAGAAATCACAATAGAATTTCAAATTTGGTTTTAATCGAAATTGTTTTGTCGATACATATCTTCGTATTTTATTAACCAATTTATTTCAATTTTAAATTTCAAATTCACTAGAGTTAAAAATGAACCGATGATTAGAAAAGACGAATTAGGAACAAGAACCCTTTCTACAACGATTTGCAGGGCCATCACCATACCAAAGCTTCTTCCCGGAGCTGCCACGAAGCCATCAAAGAATTGAAATTGAATCAAAGGAGATTTATAGAGAAAAGATTGTTCCCACTGTTGCAGGGTATTGACCATTTGTAGTGGTACATTCAAGTCCCCTATCTCGTCCTCTTCTTGCACTTATACTCTATCAGTGGATAGCAAGATAATTTACTAAGGCACACGGACGAATATCTTAGGGATACTCATTCTAGGGTATACTTCACCTTATCTCTAATGAGATACCTAATGTGTTATACTCCTGAGCTAAAGTTCAACCTTCAACTCTGATACCAAATGTAACGACCTGGATTTTCACGTTCGAAAATCGACATTCGTACTTCACTTGTATTCGAATGTCGCAGATTCAAACGTTCGAATCCGATTCGTCGGAGCTTAAAACACATTAAGTATAACAACACAGCGGAAGAAAACAATGAATGTATCATGTGTCTCCAGTGAATACGATATCCAAATATGATACAACACTGCCCAACATATATCAGAGCACAAATACAATGCTAAAGCGAAATAAATAACTTGAACTTGAACCACCAAGTGAGAACTCCAATATCTGCAACTCCATCTCCAATCCAAAGCTAGCTCGAACCCCCATCAAGTAGGACTTAAGCAAGGTCAGTCATCGATGTGATCGCCAAGATCCAAAGACTCCAAAGGATTCTAAATAGAAAGCTGAAGGCTACCGAAATCTACACCTACTATTTGATTATCTAAAAATCCCAACTCTAGACTCCCCGTTTGGAAAATTGTGGGCACCCAGAGTTTAGAAAGGAAACAATAAACTCCAGGTCAGTCATGGGACTGGTATGAGAAAACAAAAAAACATTTTATCTTTATCAAAATCAAAACAAAAGAATTTAAAAGAAATCCGCAATGCATTTCGAAAAATGAAACTACCATAAGGTCTCCCAGCACGCACACAATGCAAGCGCACAATTGGAGGAGATTTCTCCTTATGATAGTCAAACATGTTTGATACGCAAAATCTTTATTGATATTATTAGTAGTGCATAGTGAAGAAAACCTTTCGAAAGTATAATATTAATCTTAGCCAGCATACAACCATTATCGTATGCCTGCTATAGCTACCATCTAAACCGTGGTGATCACCATACGTAAATGGCAGGTTCTACAACTAAAACCATATAAGGTGCATATTGGATGATTGGATTTCTAACAGTGGTCAGGCTAAGGAACTTCCTCATCAAATGGAACGCCTCTGGAGGGACGCCCCCAAGAACTAAATCAGATCTCTTCCAATACAAGATTGGGCTACCTCTGTAACTAGGTAACATGTACAAGTAAGCCATCCCCGGTCGTTACCGACCTTTATCCCGGGATTCACCAACAAATAGCAACAACCACACAGTTAAATATCTGGGCTCCATAGCACGAGACCACTTTTTATCCAGAAGGAAATGACATATCCTAGGGGCGTGACCCCTAAAAAACCTTGCCGCAACATTCCTGTTTCGACCATTTCTGCGTTGTGAGGCTCGACGAAGTCCGTCCACAAAGGTATGTTTTTCACAAAGGCCATGCTTCGAGCAAATGATCAGCAGCACTTCGTATGCCACTTTACCAAATTGGGAATGTATCACTAGTAACCATCAACTACATAACCTCTGAGCTCGTACATCTCAAAGAAGGGTGTTAAGCTAAGAGAATAAATTTTCCGCCACCAATAGAAATGTATTTGATAGAAACCAGCTTTATATCTCAAAGTGTAACATCAAACACACATCCACTCCAGGATCGAACAGAACCGAAGGCACTTCAAAGAAGCCCTTGCAAATCCGGATATTCACTAATCATGTCCGGACTCCCCATCACAAAGGATAATATAAACCTCTATATCGAGGATCAGCCGGTGCAGAGACATTCGACGAGTTATCCTTTCGCTTTCGAAAATATCCAGTCTTCACCACCGGTTTTTAAATGCTATCCATAACGTCGTATCATTATTCGGAATGGGTTATATGACACAAGGTCCTCTCCCGGCTAAACCGAACAATGAGCGCAATATTTAAAAACCATATGGATAATGAGATCTCAGTTAAGTCACAACTTATTACCCAAAACCTTCTTTCAAATGGTTTAAACAAATTACCATTTTCAAATCTTTCAATCAAAAAAGTTCACTTCACAAAGTTCACCCATCTTTCACAAAGATTAATTCATAGCCTTTCTAAACAATTTCCCTTTCAAATTGGAATAACTCATCCAATCTTTAAATCAAAGATCAATTCATAGCTTTCAAAACCATTTCCAGAGATTCATAGCTTACAGAAACAATTTTCATTTCAAATCACCTTTTAGATCCTCTTCAATTTCAAAACGAAGTTCAATAATCTTTCACAAAGATTTATTCATATCTTCCAAAACAATTCTATTTCAGACTTGAAATCTTTTCAACATAAATTGGAAATCCTTTCTTGATATGAAAGCTATTATTATTTGAAAAACAATCCTTTTCATTTTGGAAAATGCGATCAAATATGCACAAGTTATATCCTTTAAAGTATAAACTTGGGTTGAATTAAAATTCCCAAAATAATACTTTTAAAATGGTTTAAAGCCCATATAAAACATTTATAACTTGTATAACCTTTTTAAACCATAATTTCCAAACATAGAATTCAATTTCAAATCTTGAATTCAAATTCAGATCAAACTATTTTATTTTCCAAAACTTTATCAAGTTATTCAAAATATCTTTAAACTTCTTTTCAAAAGCTTTTTATATTTCACCCAATTCCATTTCCAAAACTATTTTGGATTCAACATTCATCTTTAAAAATATTCAATGTATTAGATTCAAATATTCGTGACTTAACCAATTTCCTCGTGCAATCCATATTTATGTGTGTAAGGTGTAGTCCAGGGGTTTTACACAATAGTGCAACATCATCAATCATTACAGATTCAAGCACAAAAATATTGATGAGCGGTATAATCCTATAACGCTTATCTTATTCATAGATTCACAAATAAATAAAATAAATTTATAGCAGATAAATAAATTGCATTCATCATAGATAAATAAATTACATTCATCACAGCTCAAATCAAAACAGAGCATCACACATCACGGATATCAAACAATTCAATCATTCAAACATCCATAAGTAAGCTCAATTAATTATCTGATTAATTTAAATCAGATTAATTACTTATGAATAAACTACTAATCCTGGTTAATTAATTATTAATTACAAACCATCTTAATTAATTATCCTTTAATCATTCATTAATTAACTTTAATTAATAAACTAATTAGCCCTTTATTAATTAATCAACCTTAGTTAATAAATCAATTAACCTTTAATCATTAAATAGTTAATCTTTAAATTAATTACCCTTAATTAGTTAATTAATTAACCCTTAGTTAATTACCATTTAATTAATTATCCTTAATTAATTACATAGGTGATTACTCCCAATCACTTTCATTAAATAAATCTTTAATTGATTAATTATCCTTAAATTAATTAACAAATCACACAAATTAATTATCCTTAATTAATTATAATAAGTAATTATCCCTAATTACTTAATTAACTTTAACCATTCATTAATTACTTTTAACTAAGTAATTATCTTTAGTAATTAATTACCTCTAATTACTTATATTAATTAATCTTCTAATTAATTAATTATCCTTAATATGAAATTAATTAACCTTAATCTATCTTTGATTACGTAATTATACTTTAAAATAATTATCCTTTAATTATTTTCATTAAGTAATTATCCTTTAATTACTTATATTAAATAATCACCTCAAGTAATGACATTAAGTAATTAATTCTTAATTATTATTTAAAACTTTATTTAATAACCTTTGAAAATAAATTATCATTCATATATAAATTAACTTAATACCTTTAAGTTAATTACTAATCAAAATATTATTTTTAAGATAAATCATTTAACTTCTTAATTAAGCTATAAAATTTTATTTCAAAATAGACTTAAGAAAACAAAGCTTAATTAATTTTAAGTTAAAATAACTATAGAATTTTATCAACCCAAAAATTAAATAAACTATTAATATATAAAAGTAATTTGTTTTAAGAATAGAATTCTAAAACTTGTTTTATTTTAAAATTTAAAACTCGGACTTTCTTTGCTTTCAAAACCTGTGCCAAGTTACTTTTAAAATTTTAACCTGAAAACATGTTTTCTTTTAAAATTTGAAAACGTGATATTAGTTTTAAACAGACCCGAGCCAAAACACTAGAAACCCGAGCCAGCTCCGTGACACTCGCTAAACATAGCTACTTCGAATCGCCCTTCAATTCGCACGAGCACAACACCGAGAAACACTCCATCTTCCCTAACATAACACAGCCAGGTACACAAAGGTGCACGGTGCACGTACACCGACAAACTGTGATGCTCCGACAATCAACACTGATCTCAACACATCACCGACGTCACTCGCAACCAAGCACGACCAACCTACTTCCTCGATTCGACGTAAATTGAAATCGACCCAAAATTTCAACCCTAGGAACCATTACCACGTCAAATTCGCCTCGCTCTAACGATTCCATCCACCTAGACCTCCGCCGCTTCGTCCAGAGCATCTTCACGACATCCAGTGTCGTTACCCCCATGTGCGCAAGATTCCAATTCAACAATGGCGATGAAAAAATCACGACTGCCTCCACAATTGAAATCCAACTTCGAACCCTAGTTTGACTCTGGCCGGCCACAACGACCATCAGTAAATTACCACACTATTTTTCTAGAGATCACTGCGCCACCCCCTTCCTCCGGACCAAAGATCAACATCCATACCTTTCTCGTTCATCGACAATCGTCAAATATCCAATTTCTGATCAACTTGGTATATCTCAACATTTCCAAACTATAAAATCATAAAACTTATATCAAAATTCATGATTTTCTAAGATTAAACAGATTGTGAAACCAAAACATAATTCCCAGATTTTTGAATTTTTGACCAATATTTGCTTTCTACTGTAAAATCTTATTTTTTTGAAATAATTTCAGAATAAAAACTATTTTTAAAAATATAATCTGTTTAATATTAACATATTCTTTTTAAAGATTAGGTTCTAAAGAAAATTGGAGGAAGGGGAATTTGATTTTAAATCAAATTTGGTCTGTAATAAAACAAACAGAGACTGAAGAATTAATATATCCTGATATGCACACAACATATTCAATGTACATGTAAACATGCAGGCATATATAATAACTAGACAAACACTTTTCATAATATATTCAAGTGTCCACCACAAATATCAAGACATAAAGGCAGATTTAGGGAGTTTGCTCACCTGATATGTTAACAGAGAGGAAGCAAAAGCCTGGAACCATATTTTTTTTATTTACATTTTTGACTTGCTTTTAAACTGATCTTTGTTTTGCTTGCTGTTAAGACCAAGTTTAATTGCATGCTTTAGGCATTTAAATGACCTTTAACTCGGTTGAAATTAAAGTTGGAAGTTGATTTGTTCTTCTCTGATTTAAGCTTACAGGTTGGAGTTCTGATCTTGATTATATTGCTGAGATGACTTTGTTTGTATCTTTGAGTTGTTATTTTTATTTTCTGGTTTCTGTTTTGATTTTGGGTTTTCAGGCTCAAATCTTTGTTTTGGTTTTCTTTCTTTGTTTTGTAGTTTGGTTTGAGAAATTTTAATCTGAGTATAGCCTGGTTTACAAAATTCTTTTGTATACATTTCAATTTCAAGAGAAATATTAATTTTGCCACTTGTATCATAAGTTTACACTTGTAATAATCTTTCATCCTTATACTACACTTGTTATTTACTTGCATTATCATTTTACAAATTTTAAAAATGTAAACATTTATGTTTAAATCCTT
The DNA here is from genome assembly GCA_030765085.1 of Allium cepa. Classification (NCBI taxonomy): domain Eukaryota; kingdom Viridiplantae; phylum Streptophyta; class Magnoliopsida; order Asparagales; family Amaryllidaceae; genus Allium; species Allium cepa. The sequence continues at coordinate 546,690,641 of CM060932.1, forward strand.
TATCTTTAATTAGTTTATAGAATTTATTTTTAAACCCTTAACTTAAATTTATTTATAAATTATGTTTTAAGTTCTTGTCTCTAATTTTTTTAATTTTTATATTTAGCCCTTTTTCATTTTATAATATGTATTTGTATTTTTATAAAATTAATTTATGCATTCCTTTATTTCATTTTTATTTATGAAACATGTTTTACTTCATAATTTTAATTTAGTTTAATATATATATATTTATGTATATGTATATGTTTTATATATCTTTCTATTGATTTCAAGAGATATGTTTCTACTTTTAAACTAATGCTTTACCTTTATATATTTTTAACTTTAAAGACTTTGATTTGAAATTAATCAAACATAAATAAATAAATATGTAATATATATATATATATATATATTTGTCTTTTAACTCTTTAAATAGCTTTTATAATTTATTTATATCAATTTCAAAATAAAACTTTCAAATCACCATATTATAAATATAAAACCAATTTTTCTATTAGTATAGAGTTCCCAAATCCAATATATTATTCAAAACATTTATTTTTAAATTTCGAATTCAAAAATTAATATACAATAAATTTGTATTTATAAATGAATAAATAAACAAATATTCTATTCAATTCGGAAAAATTCAATTTAATTCACAATTTAATCCAAAAATTTATTTTAATTACCAATTTAAATTCGACTTAAAACGAAGATCGTTACACTAATGCATTAATAAGGATCTGTTCTGATCATAATTGTGGGCCTTAACGGGATTGCAAATTTTTAGGTAAATAAGAAGCAAAACCCCACTACTTGAATGCATAAGGTAAATGCATTCACATAATAACTTAACTGAAACTTAAGAATTAAACACCTGGTTTTATTTCAAAACATTTCGAAATAATAATAATTTACATATCCTTTTGAATCTCAAATTATACTTTTGGGATTTTTAAATCAAATTGTGTTTTACCAAAATATTTCTATACATATTTACCATGGCAGCAATTCCCCACTTAGAAACTCGAAAATAAACACCAGCGATGCTGCAGTCATCACCGAAATTATTTTCCAGCGACCAGGCGAGTTCAGTGCTTTTTATCTCTTTTAAAAATCCATGTTTAAGAAATTTTTTATTCCAAAACACTCTCCAATAATACTATTATTATTTGTCATAACACTTTGAAAAACAATTTCAAATCTCCGGGATTAAATTACTCAAATTCTCAGTTTTAAATTCTTTTTATTAATAAATCACATTTATAAACCATATTTATCTAATTTCACTTCTTATATAAGATATTTTCACCATTATTTATCTTTGTATAAATTATAAAAAATAACTTTTATTAATATTAAAATTCAACTCAATATTATCATCGAACGCCTTATAGTCAAACTGTGAAACCAAATTCGTATGTTGTTTATATTAAATTTAACTAACAATAAAGGCTCATAAACTATTGGATTCCAACTAGTCAACAATAAAAGATAATAATCAAATAGTATCATTTTCTAATAACCAAACATGCTACATATAACTATATTAATTTTTTGAATTTTATTCCTTTATATATAAATTTAATCTGGGTAAAACTATTTAATTTACCCAATTTCAAAAGAATACTATGTCAATTTGCCTTTTTCAAATGTTAAAAACCCCTATCGATGCAGTTGTTCCTTCTGTATCGACCAGAATTCATAAGCAACTCAACCGACAAATCAAGATAATGTAAATCATTTTATAGCACTAACAGATACTCGCTCATATATATACATACACACACACACACATATATATTAACACACACACACACACACAATCAAACTCATCTTAAGGTCACACTTACCCAATTTCAAATGAGTCTTCCGACCAAAGTCTAGGTGCTCACTCAATCTAATCTTTGATACCACACGTAGCGTCCCCCCTAAACGGGTGGTGCCTATAATTGGTAATCTTGAATCTGATTTTATAGCCAGCCTCTCATCTGTAAGTATGATGCAAAAAAACCATTATTTTAGGGACTTGTAGGGGTACGAGTCTAAGCTTTGGCACAGTTTACAAAGCGAGAACCCCCAATCGCATTAAAGCGACTCTGCAAACAGATCTGATCCTGATCTCTTTGAACCGACAACGATAGTTTGAACGGTCCAAGTTCGATATTTGGTTAATTAACTATCAAATAAACGAGCAAGCATCAATCAAATCAGGGATTTCCTTACAAAAACCAACATTATTTAAGCACATAAGTAACCACTAACCTCTTTAATTAATCCTTTCATTAATTAAATCACCTTGTAAATGCTTGTATCAAAATACTTTTACAAAGGTACACTCACAAACCCCTTTTTACTTCCTTCAATACTTGGAAAAAATATCCATATAGTTATCTCAATGGTATAAGTGTATTCGCAAAACATTATGAAAGATTTCTTATTTCAAAATTATATAAAAAGGAGAAAAAAAATATTATTTTAAAAGAACTAGAGAAAAGGATAAACTTAAATGCTATTCCTTGGGTGTTAAGCACGAAACAAGTGTCCACACCACCAAAATCAAGAAGGTCAATTTGGGGTAATCAAATGTCAGTTTCCTTTAGATATCTCTTCAATAAATCCATTTATAAAACTCTTAATAAATCTCCAAATCTACTTATAAAACTATTTTGGAAATATCCAAAACCATTATAAAACTCTTCTATAAATATCCAAAATCATTTATATAATTTCTTTTATAAATCTATAAATCCATTTATAAAACTTAATCCTTTATAAAAGTCTTTTATAAAGATCCTTTATAAAAACTCTTTATAAAAATTACTTTGTAAAAATCTTTCCAAAAATCCCTTTATAAAATCCTTTATAAATCCAAAAATCCATTTTCATTTATAAAATCTTTAATTAAATGAAATTCTTTTATAAATCAATTTATTATTTATAAATACAATTAATCAAATTAATTAATTTTAAACATCATAAATAAATAATAATAATAATTTATTTCAAAACATTATTACTATATCATAGTAATTATTAATAACAAAACAATATAAATAAATAATAATTAATAATTTCAAAAACATTATAAATAGAATAAATAATAATTTAATACATTATTAGATAAACAATAATAATCCATCCTCAAACATTATTATAATAAAATAATTATTAATTTCAAAACATTATTAATGAATAATTATTATTGATTCCAAGACATAATTAATAAATAATATAACGACCCACAATTTTACCATCTTGATTTGCGAATATTTAATAAATTTTAATATTAATGTACTAGGCTTATAATTAAAATATAACTTTTTTAAATGATAACTAACGATGGTAAAATAGATTTGTAACGACCTAGGATTTTCCACTTTGAAATGGGTTATTTAAAATATATCTTATATAATCAATAAATGGATTTTTATTAGCAAATAAAACTATTTTAATTATTCAATAATGATGATAAAATAGTTTTCAATTTTTTTTTACCAATATAGATAGTCCAAATAAAAATAGAAAATGTGACCGAAAAGTGTTTTTTGAAAATTCGACTTTTCGACATCCGAAAGTCATTAGAAACGTTGTGCACATTTGTCCCCCATGTACACATATATAAATGAATAGTATTAGCACTGATAAACAGACTTATAGACATTAACTTATATTATATGCATATAAGAGGTGATGCGGCTAATTATGAAAACACTTGGAAGAAAGAAAAATAAAATAAGAAAATTATCAAGTTAAGCCATACCTTAAAGTCATCACAAGTATGCACAACATGGCTAGCATGATTTGGGGGTAAGGGGGCCTTAACCAACGTCTGAAACATGAGAAGATGGAAGGGACAAGTGGCAACGTCTCATTGGTTAAGGGTATTTTGGTAGTTTGCAAAGTTGGTTAATATAAATACCTCTACCCTTACGCTTCTCTTCACTTTCTAAAATTCCTAACACATTTTCGTTTCCATTCTCTTATTCATAAATTCCTACATCCATTTATGGCACCAAAAATTCAATTTGTAAGTTGAAAATGGTTTACATATTCCAAAAATCAAAGTTAGAACTACTCTACATCGCCTTACGTCCAAAACAACACCCTAAGTCCTCACTTTTGACCATGGTCGAGCCTCATATTTTCCTAGCCCTCGCATCCCACTAAGGTCCACTAAATCAAGCCATTAGCATAGTGGAGCTTGGTTCTTGTGTTATTCAAGAAGTTTGTTCAAATCCAATTAAGTCAATAATTGTTTTGGTGAGTAAAGTTCATGTTTTAAAACTCAAATTACTAACTTTTTAAAAGTTGCAAATTTATGAGTTTAAATGTTACTTAAGTTTTTAGTAATGTTATATGTTGCGATGCACGAATATATGTTGATTTGGAGTTGATTTCTTATGCCAAATTTTGAGTAGGTGATAAAGATTATACATTGAACATTAAAAAAGTTGGTTAGTGTCTGTAGTAGTGGCGTAGTGGTAAAGACACTTGCAACCTATTAACAAGGTTAAGAGTTCGATACCCGTCTACCCTACTCCCACAAGGTGGAAATTTTTGTTTCTTTTAAATCCAACAAAAATGGTTGGGAAACGAATGCTTTCTGTTGGGTAGGCTAACTACCCATTCCAGGTTCTGTTCGGACTAGCTGGGTTGGTTTAGAGTAGAGTTTTTAAAAAAATAGAAATAAAAGTTGGTTAGTATTTATGAAGTAATATTCTTGCTTATTATTGTGCTATAATGTTATGATGTGATATTGTGATTGAATGTTGTATGTGGGTCATGACACAAAGGTAGCGATACGCTAACCAAAAGCGACGTAGAAATTCACTTTTGTCGAAAGTTTGATTTTTGTTTCAAAGAGAAATATTTTCAAGTTTAAATCTTTGATTTTGGTTTTCAAAAGTTTAATTTCATGTTTTAAAGAAGACAAGAGTTCAAATTTGAAGTTTTAAAAGTCAGAAAATCAAAATTTCAAGTTTTGAAATTACGGGTCCGTATAGCGATAGTCGTATACGCGCAGTTCGGAAAATCTAACTATTTTTTCCAATCTAAACTTGTTTTCATTTAGAAATATTTTTGGAACTATTTTGTAACTTTAATTTAGTAATTAGAGAATAAATATTTATTAATTTATTTAATGACTATTTAATGTATTAACTAATTAATAAAGGTAATTAGTTCTTAATCATTTGTTAACAATGATTTTAAACTTAAGTGTTAATCTAATCGTGATTGTTACTTAATTTAATTTAATTATTATTTAATTATTAATTCAGGATTAAATATTTATTAATTATTTACTTATTTAAGACAATTGTAAATTAATTATTATTTTAAAAAGGTGTGCTATTTAATTAATGTAACGTCCCTAATTTTGATTAACATTATTTATGACATTTAATCAGATATATTAAATGAAATAATGTAAATGGTTAAGGGATTGAGATTTGTATGATCATGGGGTAGCCGTGTCTAATTAATCCAAGGCCAAAGAGAATTAAAATGAAGTAATTAAAGGTAATAAAATAAGGGCAAAATTGGAATAGGCTAATTTTTATACCCTAAACCCTAAATCCGGTTTCATTTACAATATTCACAAACTAAACCTAAACCAAGAAGCTTGGCCGGCTACCATTAGAAGAAGATAAAAGGAAGTTAAGCAAGAATTCAAGAAGGAAGCTTAATCAAATTGATTTAAGGGTAAATCTCATCCTTCTTAACAATCACGCTAAGGTGAATAATAGATTACATCTCATCTTTATTGCTTTCAGTTTCTAGATAAGATCCGAATTAATCTTGTAGAAAAATGCCATGTTTTGATTGTTTAAATGGTTATATATGCTTGTTGATGAATTTTGTTGTTTTATATAGATTTATGATAAGATTTGATTCGAAAAACCTATCAAATTGCATCCAAGTGGCTTGCATTTTTAATATAAGTTCAAAAATATTATTTTTGAGATGAGTTTCAAGTTTCATTTTTCTAAGTTTTTGTGGATTTATTATTAATTTTCTAGTAAAGAAAATGGATAAATTGGGTTTAAATTAATTTCAGCTATTATATATTAGCTTTGAGTCGGAAATTTAAATATGTTAGAAAACATACTAAAATAATTTATAGGAATTTTTGGAGAATTTTCCTAAGTATTTATTAAAGATATAAAATTATTTAAGGTATGAGACTTAAATGTTTTATATGTTTATAAAAGGAGAATGGGCAATTTGTTAAATGTTTTTAATTATTAAGTAGTGAATTCGGCAGCACCTTTAGAAAGGATTTTTGAAAAAGAATTGGCCACCAATAGTATTTTGAAAAATATGGGAAGTTAGTTGAAAAGCAATTACTTTATATAGCTATAAAACAGTTTTGATAATATTTACTACTTCACCACTTCCTACAAGATAGATAACATATTTCGATTCTTTATCGTCTTATCATTCAAGTTACGATAATCGAAACATGACCTTAACGATTCATTCGGTTTCCTTGTAAACACTGGGGCTTCTCCCCATGGTATACTACTTGTTCTGATAAATTTTTTATTTTCCAAATCCACCAACTGCACCTTTAGCTCCCTCATCTCGGCAAGTGCCATTCTAGTTGGTCGTTTACTCACTGGTTCTGCTCCTAGTACTAAATCCATATGAAACTCAATAGCTTGTTTCAGAGGCAGTCCTACTACTGGCCCAAAGACATCTGTGAATTCTCTAACAACAAAAACTCGATTTAATTCGTCTCTTGTCTCTACAATACCCAACAAAGCATTGACCTCAAAACTAGAATTTTCTACGGAGTATGTTATCCGGTCACTATAATCGGGTTGTCTAAGTGATATTTTCCGATCATGGAAAAATATCCTAACATCGTGTTTAGTTAACCAATCCATACCCAAAATAATTCTGAATCCCACGAAATCAAACACATGCAAACTGCAAACAATTACATGACCTAACAATTCAAACTCTAAGTGGTCACATCTCATTCCACGAGTTGCGTATCCTCCTATCGGATTCGAAATCCTTAAGGAAGTAACTAGGTATGACGATTCTACGTTAAGCTTATCTGTCAAACAATGGGATATAAAATAACATGATGCACTGGTATCAAATAGAACTCTAACTGATACATCATGAATCATAAGCATACCTCCCAACACAATTTTTCTCTTTTCCTCTGCTGTTGGTCTCGAGGTAGCTTGCTCCAATGCAAACATCGTGCCTTCGCCATCCTTGGCTGGCTCTTTGCACTGGCTTTTATAATGTCCAATTTGATCGCAGTTGAAACATCTCACTCCCTTCTTGTCAGCGGCCTTCTTCTATTTTCCTGTCCGAGACTCATGAGCATACGGTTCCTTCTTACCACACTTATAACAGATAACTTTTGTCTTTCCCTTCTTGGCAGCTCAACTCTTTTGAGTGCCCTTCTTATGGAAAAACTTCCTTTTCTGGTTCTGCCCTCCTTGAGCTCCTCCATCCTTGTTACACTCAAGAAAAGAAGGCATCTCTTCCTGCCTTAAAGCCATCTCAAAAACTACATCGCACAGATCTCTAATGTGCAATAATGTGGCCTTAACGAGCTCAGGCTTCATCCCACGGATGAACTTCTCATTCCTTTTGATGAACAATATCAACCATAGTGTGTACGTATCTAGATAGCTCCTTAATTCGGGTTGCATACTCAAGCACTATCATGGCTCCCTGCTCCAACTCCATAAACTTCTTGAGCAGAGTTGACTTAGCAATTTCTAACATAAACCTCTCCTCAAACCTTCTCCTGAACTCAGCCCAAGTCATAGTCTCTTCATTGACTCTGACCGTAGCATTGTTCCACCAGTATAGTGCTGCTCCTTCTATTTGCTAGAAGAAAGTCTCCTTTTCTTCTCATCATTGAGTCCTAAATCAGAAAAAATAATCTCGCAATGACTAACTAATTCTCCACTTCAATTGCATCCGCCGTCCCGATAAATTGTTTTCCTCCCAATCTAGCATAATCTCTACTCAACACGACATAGTTATTGACCACTGGAGCTCCCTGGTTTTCTCCTTCAGCGTTTCCTCCAACTAAACCCGCATCATCTCCAGCCTGCATCTTGTTAACAAAGAACTGATACATAGCTCCCATATCAATTTGCAGTATTCCAACACTCACTTTAGCATCTTGAGCCTGATCTGGATTCCTCTTAGTGTTTGGTCTGGCATTTCCATTTGTTGTGGTGCTTCTTCCACCAATGTCAACTCTTTCCCTTCTAACATCTATATCTTATGTCCATAAAATCTTCATTCGAGTCTTTGTAAGATACGTAAGAATAGCATAAGGGAGATGTGAGAATAGAGATAATGTTTATACTTATGTATAGCAAATAAAAGTACGTTACTACAGCGTTATCCCATATTCCAATCTTTTCTCTAATTACTTAGGATTATTTTTTCAAAATCATTTTAAGTTTGAACTTCTTTTAAATTTTCCATAAACGTATGCTCTAATACCAAGTTGTAACATCCCCTATCTTGAGGTTCGAATCTAAGCACTACAGATGCTGCAGTCATCTATAATATTAGCTTTCGGTGATAAAATAGTGTAATGTTAATGATATCTATAATATTAGAAGTACATGAATATGAAATAAAATCAACAGATATTTAAAACAATTTCTTTGATTATATTTCAAATCAATATTTCATATTCAAATACATAATCCCAAACAATTCCCAAGTTTTGATCAAATGTAATTATTACAAATTATGCCAAAAGCGACATATGAAGGTGCCCCCTTGGATGATCAGAGTACTGAATAGACATATCAATCTTAATACATCACGGTGGAAATAAAACTAATAGCTCCTATATAGCTAGTTTTTCCTCCTACACGTATTCGGAAGCTTATTTGTCCAACCTACTAAACCTGAAAAACCTTAACTCTTAATCTTCTCAAATTAAATTTTAGCACCTGAGAGTTTAAGGAGAAAACATAAACTTTGAGTCAGACATAAAGCTTGAATTGAATAATACTATACATATCGGTTATCTAATGTTAAGTGAGACTACGACGTTTAGCGGAACGGGTTTCCCCTCACTAATATCCCTTTTTAAAACATATCTTTTGCAAATTAAAAACCTACAATCAAACTGGTTAAAAGAAATAGTAACAATATCATATATGCACATAAATCAGGTAATCAATGGACTATCTGTCCCCAAAAACATAGTTTTGTTTGGCTAACTATTGACCATTGGCTGATTCGGGCTTACCAGACAAAATCAATTATCTAACATCTATTAGACACACTATTGGGAAATCTGCCCTTTATTATCTTCTTGTAAGGTCAACTGAACCTAATGGTTTTGTAGGCTCACCAATAACCTATCTTCTCTCTGTATATTCCTTTTGGTATGTAACATCATTTTGGTCTTAGCTACGGCAAAGACCTACACACTAGAACTTTAGACTTATATTAGCTAGGGGCTTATTAGCTAAAGTATAGGGCGTGACCCTCTACCAGTCACATCTGGTATTCTAATATCCGAGTCATTTACTTAGGGTTAACTACCCTATTAAATTTTCCTTGAAAATGTTTCTTTCAAAATGATTCAACCCTCTAAATCCTACTTAAACAAGAATTTTTTTTTTTTGCTTTACTCAAATATCTTTGCCATGATATATGCTTTACATAAAACAATGTTGATGAAAACCTACGAAAACCTTGTTTAAGAACTTTAAACAATACCTTTCGAACCCATTGAAAGTACCCTTCTCAAAATAAGTTAACTACTATACCTTGAAATAATAGGCCAAAAGGCCAAAACAGACCATTCAAAACTTTTAAAAATAGATGTTTCGAAATCATTGAAAGTATCCCTTCAAAGGCTTTATAAAACCTTAGACATCCTCTTTCAAAACACTTTAAACTTGCCTTTCAAAAGCATTGGAAATCTTCTATTTAAATACTCAAAGTAAACCTCTCAAAAACATTAGGGAATTTCCCCTTCGAAACCTACATTATAAACCTTTCGAAAGCATTAAAGCACTTTACTTAAATCAAACCTTTCGAAAGCATTGAGTTCAAGTAAAAGTTTGTGGAACATGGCTTCGAAACCATTTAAAACCTATCCTTTCGAAACCTTTGGGGATTAACTTTCAATATACATAAGGGTCTCAAAAGAATCGAGGCGAAAGCATTGCTTTCGAAAGTATTATTCCTAAGTAAAAGAATGTGGATGGTTTTAAAACCAACCCTTTCAAAAGCATGGAGAAGCGGATTCAAAGTTTAAGGCAAAAAAACCCTTTCAAAGACATTGATTCGAAAGGTTGAATGCGACAGCAAGGGTTTCTACCTCTTCGAATGCTTATTTTAAAAATAAAAGCTGGCAACCTCTTTTGAAAGCCCTTTCCTAAAATGAAGCGTATTTGACTAAGTCAAAAGCTAATATAACCCCTTCGAAAGCATCCTTTATAAGCAGAAATAGTTTAAAGTTTATAAGAGAAGCGCAACTTCTACCCCTTCGAAAGCATGTTTCGACTCTATACCTTCCACCTTTCTCCAATCCACTACATACCAAGGCATTAATACCTTGTGTATTGGTTTCGACTTGGCCAGGGGCGGAAGTATGGGGCCGAAAGCTTGCAGGGAACTGGCGAAATAGAAAATATTATCAAAACTGTTTTATAGCTATCTAAAGTAATTTCTTGTCAACTAACTTCCCATATTTGTCAAAATACTATTGGTTGCCAATTATTTTTCAAAAATCCTTTCTAAAGGTGCTGCCAAATTCAAAAATTAACAATTTAAAAACATATAACAAATTGCCCATTCTCCTTTTATAAACATATAAAACATATAAGTCCCATACATTAAATAATTTAATATCTTTAATAAAATACTTACGAAAATTCTCTAAAAATTTCCATAAATCACTTTTAATACGTTTTCTAATATATTTAAATTTTTGACCTAAAGCTAACATATAATAGCCGAAATTAATTTAAACCCAACTTACCCATTTCTTTACTAGAAAATTCATAATAATCTATAACAACTAAGAAAATTATGAAATTTGAAACCAATCTCTAAAATAAGATTTCTGACCTTATATCAAAAATGAAAAGCCATTTGGATGCCACTTGATAGGTTTTTGTAATCAAATCTTATCATAAAATCTACATGAAACAATAAAATTCATCAAAAAGCATATATAATCATTTAAACAATCAAAACGTGGATCTTACATAGTGACCGAAAGTAATAAAAATGAGGTGTAATCTATTATTCACCTTAGCTTGATTGTTAACAAGGTGGAGATTTGCCTTCGAATTAATTTGATTAAGCTTCCTTCTTGAATTCTTGCTTAACTTCCTGTTGTCTTCTTTTAATGGTGACCGGCCAAGCTTCTTGGTTTAGTTTTAGTTTGTGAATATTGTAAATGAAATTGGATTAAGGGTTTAGGGTATAAAAGTATAACCTATTTCTATTTTGCCCTTATCTTATTACCCTTACTTACTTTATTTTAACTCTCTTTGGCTTTAGAGTAATTAGGAATGGCTTCCCTATGATCATACAAATCTCGATCCCTTAACCATTAACATTATTTCGCTTAATTTATCCAATTAAATGTCCTAAATAATGATAGTAAAAGTTAGGCTCCTTACATTGTACTCTAGAAACTATTATAATATCAATGGATTTTCTATAGAAAGTGTTTTGGTAATCGTAAGGTAAAAACAAGTCCGTGTTTATATGCAACTTGGTTTTATGAGATACATTGATTTCAAAAGAGTTTTAAACATAATAATTCAATTGTGTGAGTTTACTCACACCAGACCCATGTTTGACCTGGATTTTTTTTCCTAAAACTCTTGAGTGCTCAAATTTTTATAGGCAGCCAAGTAGTTCAGGTTTCCATGGATGCATTTTTGAGAAGCTTGGAGCAGAAGGCTTCATCGATAGCTAGTTCTTATCTTGTTTCCACTGGATTATATGTATATTATATTTATTAGGTAGGACATCTGTTATAACTGTCCTAGGGTAGAATTTTTATTAGTAGACTCTGATGAAACATTTGAAATGACTTTGTAATATGTTATGTTTAGTAATATATATCGTTCTGTTGCATTGTGAGATTCTATGTTTTTTTAGCTTTCTTCGCTTCTATCATTTTTCCTTTCACCCCTAATGACCTGCCTTTCAGGCGACCAAATGATCGACACACGAATACCGAGGATATATTAAGTGTCGTCTTTGTTAGTAAAAAGGAGGATCATTACAAATAATTATTATTATCTTTAAACAATATTATTATTTAAATAAATAACTTTAGCAATATTAAAATATGGATAAATAACCTTTAAACAATATTACATATAATTAAAAAACTTTCAAAACATTTCTAAATGGTTTAGAAAAAGCAAATGAAAAGGTTCGGGTAAAAGAGAGATGTTCAAAATCTATTTAAATAAAAATATTCCAGAAGACCCAAAGATCATAATTTGAAATCATTCTCCGAATAAAAAACCAATTTCAAGCCAAATAGCAATGAATAGTATTTTCAAAACACTAAATTGAGGCTAGTAGCCCCCAAAGCACTTAACCAGTATTGTTATTAATTTTTTCACCATAGGGATTAAATTTTGAACATATAACAATGTCGTAACTAATAGTGCTAAGGATCAGGATTCAATAATTAACAACCTATATTACAGTATTATATTGAAATAAAATAAATAGGAATATATAACTGGAAATTTGAATTACTACGGTGAGAAATCCGGATTTCTCAACAAATTTTATATATTTCAACTTTAAATAATAATCGCTTTTAAAAGCAAATATTTAACCAGACAACCAATAATTTCAACCAAAAAGAGACAGTAAATTTTATCTGTATCTATCTTACTGATTAACCAAAAAGGCGAGTCTAACTCACCGAAGTTCAAATTGGCGCTGAAGAGTTCCAGTTTGAATTAAATTCGAACGACGTTCGATTTTAGTCCAAAATTCTATTAATTCCAAATTCAACCAAACCCGCTCCATTACATAGATATCATCATAATGAGCGCAATGCAAAAATCCACGTCTTGATTGGATCTCATATGAAAAAATATTGCTTTTATTGGAAATTAAATAATACAACTTAATACTTACTTACATTTTAAAACAAATTAACTTATTCAAATCCATCTTTTCCCTTCCCAGTTCTACCTAGCCTATGCCCGCACGCTATGACAATGCACGTCGTGCACTCTTCCTCCTAATCAACCGTCCAAATGACAAATCAATATCACCGTCGAGCCCCTCTTCTCTTCCTCTTCGCATCCCACTCCATCAAGTGCCTCGTGACTCCTCCCTCAAGAAATGACGCTATCAAACCTACTTCATCCGTTATAGGTCGCCTCTCTCCAACCATTTGTTGAATATGCACTTATATGATTTTTGTTTGATGATAATAAACATATATACATCCGTTTAAATGTATTTGTTAATGTACTATTTTATTTTTCATAGATTAAATAAATATTTGCTGAATAAAATTAAATAACACAGTTTGAATTCAAACCGAAATTTTATTCAAACAAATATTTATTACAATTTTGAATAGTACAAATTCAAGCTCTCACTATACATGTACAATTTTGATTCTAATTACATCACAATTTAATTTACATAAGTTCCTCACTACGTATCACTCACACTCGTATTTTATCTTCAACTTCATTCCAGTTAGAATCCAGCATCTGAGCAATCTGCAAAAATATTCACTAACGCGGTAAAATTGAAAAAGAAATATTTTTGCAATATAAAATAAAATATGGATTTTGAGAATATTATTTGCCTCGGTTATTTGGGTTGTTCGTCATCATTTACATTTGAATTCATCACACACGAACAATGTGACATGCACAGTGTATCACTGTACATGCCACAAGGCCGTGCACACCGATATACACTTGATTGATTTACAGGAACAAGTGAGCACATGTCAAACCCAAATAAAAAGCCGGGTTCAACTCACGTGAAATAAAATAAATGTCACAACTTTCAGCACAAGGTCAAATCCGAGCTTCAAGCTGGATTCAACTAAGGTGAAATTTTGAAAAATAAACAAAATGCAAAGGTCAAGTCACTACTCAACTCAGTGCATCAACCAAAGTTAAGACCACATGAAGTCTGCAACTCAAATGGCAAGTTCAAAACAATGACATAAAATTCAAGGCCGCAGATGAAATGCAACTCACATGTACACCATGATATCAAGGCCAGAAGCTCAAGTCAGTGCACAACAATCTCGGCAAACAACAACACAGTCTCAAATTCAAATAACAAAGGAAACAACACAAAAGTTCACAATTCAACATGACAGCAAATGCTCAAACTCAGGTGGACAGCAAACAACAGTGCACTGAACAACTCACAAATATGCAACCAGACCAATATACATGAATGTATACAAATGATCAGGCCATAATGAAGCAAAACACCGACTCAAGTACACAAGTGACACAGCAATGCATATAACCAAGACACAAAGGAATGTCAAAATGATACAAGTAGTGAAACCATGGCATGAACCAAGTAAAAAGCATATACCAGGCTACACAATATCAAAGTGCAGACAACCAAACATACAACCAAAGAAGAAAACCATCAAGCCAACACAGCAGCAAGTGAATGCAGAGCTACTCCAGACAAGATGACAGCACATATATACATACATGAATGCATATATATACATGCAAGCAATCAAGATGACAATATCACTTCAAATGAAAACATATGTGCCAATGAAACATGTGCAGCCCAATGAATAGACGCAACAAAGGTCAGGGAACAGGGCAACATCAAGTGATGCAACATCACATAATCAAAGAAATCAAGTCAATTCATGATATCAGATGAACACATGCTTAATGCAAACAACAAAAGTACAGTGCAACTCAATGATGCAACATTTTTAATATGTACCAATATGCTATGCAGTGAAGCCAAAGCAAACAGAGGGATCAATATGGCAACACAGTAAGCACATGAATGCACAGTGCTAGCTACAACTCCAAAAGACCAAGCCGAAGTCAATGTTGAACAAGTCAACCTTCATTACAAAGTAAAAATGCGAGAAATCAAAATACCGTGTTAGCCAAGGAATCAAGACGTGAAATATACGAATTTGAAAAAGTCAAATAAATCATCAAACGTTCAAGCATCATCAAGCGGCCGAGATAATCTTTTGACAAATTCAAACAAAAATTATATGACGAAAATTTAGATATTTGACTCCTATAAAAGGATAGCATCATCGGAAAATTCAATCCATCGAGTTCAAGTACGAAAACACTAAAGCACAAAAGCATAAATTACATACCGAAGCAAGGAAAGAACTCGATCAACGAAGCAGCCGAAGTGAGCAACAAGGAAAACGATCGATCAAGGGTACACGCGAATAATCACCAAATCGATCAACATAAAGTCAGCTCTTCGAAAGCCCTAATTTCGCAAAGAGGAACGAACGAGAGAACAAAGCCGCCACTAACCAAAATAAAGAGAACGGGCCGAATAATAAACAAAAGGGACCGGCTATTTTTAAGTTTAATAAATTAATTGTTTAATTAGGGTTATTTTATTTTAAATTGTTTTTAATTTGTAATTTATTTTTAAACTGTTTAAATTTCTAGTCGTGTGACTAGGGGACAAACTACGTGGCGTAGTTTGAGAATTGCAACTCAGTGGCTGAGTTGTGGTAGGGTTTTGAGCGTAGAGTTAGGTTTATTCGATAACGGGTGCCGTGAGTTTACGTGTAAGCATCTGACTATCTAATTTCTAGTAGAAACCTTGGGGGCAGCATGTAGGCAGGGTTTTGCCGAAGCTGGGTAAATTCTGTGTCGTTCTATTTCTGCATTTATTATTCTGCTATTATCTGTGCTGCTATTGTTCTGTGATCTGTGTTGAAATTATTTTATAAGCTTCCGCAATTAATTTTTATAATTAATACCATCACCCTATTCACTCCCCTTCTAGGGTGAAATCGATCCTAAAGTGGTATCGGAGCTAGGAATAGAAGTCAACTTTTGTTTTAAAAAATTCATTTTTTTTCAAAAACCATTTTTTTTTTAAAATGGCTTCTTTTAATAATACTTTTATTGAGGGTCGTTCCAATATTATTCCTTCTATTTTTGATGGAACAGATTTTTTGAATTGGAAATTGAAAATGGAATTTTATTTAAAATCCGTTAATATTAAATGTTTGGGATATATTTGAAAATGGGTGTGATATAACAGATAAGAAAATTATCTCGATTAATGCTCTTGCTATGCACATATTATATTCTCATATTAATCAAGATAATTTTAATTTCATTTCTCATTGTGAAAATGCACAGGAAATCTAGAAAACTTTCGATGCAATATATGGTGCAAAAGTCAACAGCAATGAGAAATCCTCCACAACCGACTCAGTTAAAGAAATGTGCTTAACAGGATTTGTAAAAAGCAGTTGTGATGAGGATGATGATGATGAAGCAGCTGAGCCGGCATTAATAATGAAGAAATTCAAAAGGTGGAACCACAAATACGGAAATCCAGCTCGAAATCAAAAATTAAAAAGCAGAATAATCAAAGCACTAGACAACTCGGAACAACACAGGATCGTTTGCAACAAACCCTGTGATATCAAGCCCAATTATCCCCGATTTCAACGCAATTTTGAAAAGAAATCAAAACGGAGAAATGCTGCAGCCATGTGGAATACAAGTAATGAAGATAATCAAAGTTCTAGCAGTGAGAATGAGAAAGCAGATATGTGCCTTCATGGAAATATAACCGATAGCGACGATGATGAGCCAAGCAAGGTATCAAAACTCACTCACTCTGAATTACTTATTTATTTCCATGAAGTAAATGGCTGTTTTGAACGACTTAGGGAGAAATATGCTAAACTTGAATCACAAAAAGTTACTTTGATAGAATTAAATGAACAACTTGACCAATTAGTTAAAACCTATCAAAGTAGGATCCCTAAGTGTGATAAGTGTCCAACATTTGAAGAATAAATTAAAAAATCAGAAATTAAAATGAAATCGCTTGAAAATGAAATTCTGATTTTGAAAGAAAGTGAAAATACTAGGAGAGAGAATTCTATCAAAAAGTGTACACAATTGTTAAACGAAAATGAGTCTCTCAAAACACAAGTCCAACAATTGTCAACGACTATAGATAAATTTTCAAAAAGTGAAAAATCGTTGAATATGCTATTAGAAAAGCAAACTGTTAAAACAGTTAGACAAGGACTTGAATATAATAAATCGAAATTTTTTGAAAGCAATATTAATCAAGTTAACTCTATGTGCAAAATTTGTAGAAAATATGGACACAATCACAATAATTGTTGGTATAGACCCAAACATGTGAAAACTATACCGATTTGGGTTCCAAAAGGCACAAATATAAAAACTCTCAAAGTTAAACAAATTTGGGTGCCGAAGTGAACAATTATAAATAGTTTTGGCACTCCACAAAATTATTTTTCAAAATATTTTGCCACTAACAATCATGGACCTATAAAAACAAATAGGTCACAAAAATCTTTCATCGTGTAGGTGTGGTGGCAGGCTAAGGAACAACAATAGTGCTACTTGGATTCTGGCTGTTCCGAGAGCACACCGAGCAACAAAGCAAAGTTCCTTAGCCTAGTACAAATTTAACAGAATCACAATAGACAACAACGAAAAATATCATAAAGGTAAAACAGGTAAATGTATATTTATTTGAATGATATATTAAATGTGATAATCTGCACCATATTCTGAATTAAATCAACCAATAATGAGATGATGCAAAGATGATGAGTTTGATTCTGACTTATTCAAAATAGTTGGCCAATTATATTCTTATGCCGAAAACACTATAAAAATCTCTAGATTCTTTGGATTACTTCATATATATCAGTTTGGATTAAAAATAGTTTTTTTGTTGGATGTTAATACAATTGGTTATAATACGGCTAACTCAATGTTCATGTTTTTCTGATTATTTACACGGCTTCAATTCAAACTCAAAAGAATGTCATTTAAATTGTTGTTAAAATTGAGTTTGGATTTTTTTGGTGCAAACTTTATGGTTTGGTCGATCAAATTCAATTAATGATAATTTTGAGTGAAAGAAAATTTCTAATGCAGATTACACTGGTAATCTAGTTGATAGAAAAATTACTAGTTGAACGTGATTTTTGAGACATTTAGTAACTGCATCGTTTTTCAAAAAAAATATCTGCATATTTTTCATTTCAAATAATTTTCAAATAGCAGAAAATTTTCTTATAAAACCCCTTCGAGAAAATCATTTTTGACCATATTTTCAGATTAGTCATTTTTGAAAAATTGATTTCATAATTATTTTTGAATTTGATTTTAAATGACTATTTTGACTAATCTGGCTCCCTATGATTATCAAAAAGATGAATAGTGATTGAAAGAGTGATGAGTGCTAATATTGATCATATATTATGACTCGAGACGGTATAATTAGTAAATTTCTTTAGAAATTTAAACAAGAGTTATAAAACTTTTTGTTGGTAAAAATTCCATGACCATCTCTATCTCTATCATATTTCTAACAACCATCACTCCTCAAAATTCTATATAATTTGTTGATATGTGGTACTTTAAGCAGGAATCGTTCGTTTTTCATTTTACATTTTTTTCTTAAAAAAAATGTAGTAATAATAAATAAATACCAATGTATTCACTCTCATTTAAAAGTCCTCATGGTCATGGGTGAATTACTTGGAATTTGTTATGTGCTTCCATGCTCATTTAAAAGTCCTCACGGTTATACATGTATGGAAACCATATCAAAAGTTGATTTTTAAATAAACAAGTTGATTCTAATCCCATTTAAAAGTCCTCACGGTTATGCGTGGTTAGAAAATACTTGAATTCAATTTTTTTTCAATAAAATTGGAATACTACTGATCTCATTTAAAAGTCCTAACGGTTATGCATGGTTAGTAGATATTCAAATTCTTGATATAAATATACCACAAATAGACACAACTGTATGGTTTTATATGATGACATCATTCCCATCATTCTAAAAGTGGAATATGCGCATAACAAAATATTTATGATTTTTGTTTGATTTTTTATTGAAATTTAATATTTATATTTAATTGAGTTTTTAATGTTGGATTGATATAGATCACCTTTTTCTCTATTTTCTCTAACACTATTACTCTTGCTGATAACAAAAGGGGGAGAGAAAAGTTAAGATTTTATCAAATAAAATCAAGCAAAGGTCAAATAATTTTCTATTTGCATCTAGGTTCATTTGCATATTTTTATTTGTATACATATTTGTAGGGGGAGCTTTGTGTAGAAAAGAAGCATTTAAATAGGGGGAGCAATTAAAGCATATGAATGATCAAATACATTTAACATATTCAAAATCTTAAATATATGTTTGTTATCATCAAAAGGGGGAGATTGTTGAATATGCACTTATATGATTTTTGTTCGATGATAATAAACATATATACATTCATTTAAATGTATTTGTTAATGTACTATTTTATTTTTCATAGATTAAATAAATATTTGCTGAATAAAATTAAATAACATAGAATTTGAATTCAAACAGAAATTTTATTCAAACAAATATTTATTACAATTTTGAATAGTACAAATTCAAGCTCTCACTATACATATACAGTTTTGATTCTAATTACATCACAATTTAATTTACATAAATTCCTCACTACATGTCACTCACATTCGTATTTTATCTTCAACTTCATTCCAGTTAGAATCCAGCATCTGAGCAATCTGCAAAAATATTCACTAACGCAGTAAAATTGAAAAAGAAATATTTTTGCAATATAAAATAAAATATGGATTTTGAAAATATTATTTGCCTCGGTTATTTGGGTTGTTCGTCATCATTTACATTTGAATTCATCACACACGAACAATGTGACATGCACAGTGTATCACTGTACATGCCACAAGGCCGTGCACAGCGATATACACTTGATTGATTTACAGGAACAAGTGAGCACAGGTCAAACCCAAATGAAAAGCCGGATTCAACTCATGTGCAATAAAATAAATGTCACAACTTTCAGCACAAGTTCAAATCAGAGCTTCAAGATGGATTCAACTAAGGTGAAATTTCAAAAAATAAACAAAATGCAAAGGTCAAGTCACTACTCAACTCAGTGCATCAACCAAAGTTAAGACAACATGAAGTCTACAACTCAAACTGCAAGTTCAAAACAATGACACAAAAGTCAGGGCCGCAGATGAAATGCAACTCACATGTACACCATGATATCAAGGCCAGAAGCTCAAGTCAGTGCACAACAACCTCGGCAAACAACAACACAGTCTCAAATTCAAATAAAAAAGGAACCAACACAAAAGTTCACAATTCGACATGACAGCAAATGCTCAAACTCAGGTGGACAGCAAACTATAGTGCACTGAACAACTCACAAATATGCAACCAGACCAATACACATGAATGTATACAAATGATCAGGCCATAATGAAGCAAAACACAGACTCAAGTACACAAGTGACACAGCAATGCATATAACCAAGACACAAAGGAATGTCAAAATGATACAAGTAGTGAAACTATGGCATGAACCAAGTAAAAATCATATACCAGGCTACACAATATCAAAGAGCAGACGACCAAATATACAACCAAAGAAGAAAACCATCAAGCCAACACAGCAGCAAGTGAATGCAGAGCTACTCCAGATAAGATGACAACACATATATACATACATGAATGCATATATATACATGCAAGCAATCAAGATGACAATATCACTTCAAATGAAAACATATGTGCTAGTGAGACATGTGCAGCCCAATGAACAGAGGCAATAAAGGTCAGGGAGCAGGGCAACATCAAGTGATGCAACATCACATAATCAAAGTAATCAAGTCAATTCATGATATCAGATGAACACATGCTTAATGCAAACAACAAAAGTATAGTGCATCTCAATGATGCAACATTTTTAATATGTACCAATATGCTATGTAGTGAAGCCAAAGCAAACAGAGGGATCAATATGGCAACACAACAAGCACATGAATGCACAGTGCAAGCTTCAACTCCAAAAGACCAAACCGAAGTCAATGTTGAACAAGTCAACCTTCACTACAAAGTAAAAATGCCAGAAATCAAAATACCATGGTAGCCAAGGAATCAAGACGTGAAATATACGAATTTGACAAAGTCGGATAAATCATCAAACGTTCAAGCATCATCAAGCGGCCGCGATAATCTTTTGACAAATTCAAACAAAAATTATGTGACGAAAATTTAGGTATTCGACTCCTATAAAAGGATAGCATCATCGGCAAATTCAATCCATCGAGTTCAAGTATGAAAACACTAAAGCACAAAAGCATAAATTACATACCGAAGCAAGGAAAGAACTCGATCAACGAAGCAGCCGAAGTGAGCAACACGGAAAATGATCGATCAAGGCTACACGCGAATAATCACTGAATTGATCAACATAAAGTCGGCTCTTCGAAAGCCCTAATTTGGATCAAGGACGAAAGCCCTAATTTCGCAAAGAGGAACGAACGAGAGAACAAAGCCGCCACTAACCAAAATAAAGAGAACGGGCCGGATAATAAACAAAAGGGGCTGGCTATTTTTAAGTTTAATAAGGGTTTTTAATTGTTTAATTAGGGTTATTTTATTTTAAATTGTTTTTAGTTTGTAATTTATTTTTAAACCTTTTAAATTTCTAGTCGTGTGACTAGGGGATAAACTACGTGGCGTAGTTTGAGAATTCGCAACTCAGTGGCTGAGTTGTGGCAGGGTTTTCAGCGTAGAGTTTGGTTTAGTCGATAGCGGGTGTCGCGAGTTTACGTGTGTAAGCGCTGACTATCTAATTTCTAGTAGAAAGCTTGGGGGCAGCACGTAGGCAGGTTTTGCCGAAGCTGGGTAAATTCTATGTCGTTCTATTTCTGCATTTATTATTCTGCTATTATCTGTGCTGCTATTGTTCTGTGATCTGTGTTGAAATTATTTTATAAGCTTCCGCAATTAATTTTTATAATTAATACCATCACCCTATTCACCCCCCTCTCTAAGGTGAAATCGATCCTACACCATTAGCGAGCCTCACCATATTCTAGCCACCAAATCCCCTTGCCACTACAACTTAGAATCCACAACCACCTTTTCCTAATACTCCTCCAATCAAAAGAAAATTGAAGTCTTGATTTCCTATGGAAATGTCGATCCTCCAAAACACAATCAGACCCTCTCTAACACATTTAGGATTAAATAAAATAATCATTCGAGTTTAAAGATATATTTTTTTGGATTTATTATTTAGCATATTTTGAGAAATTGATTTTAAAATATTTTTTAGCTTTCTCTTGCTTTTTATTACAGAGAACGAAAGTGGGAAAGTGAAAACAGAAACGAGTGTTGCATGCACGAAGTGTCTCAAGTAAAGTTTATAATTCAATTTTTTTGTCATTTCGCTGCACAGCTTTTCATTCGAGTACGGACCCCGAACGATAAAACAAAAATATAGTCGCGCTCAAAACAATGAAGGGACCCCAAAACTGAAATAATATGCACTAGTTATTGAGTTCTACAAAATTACAAAAACACCGTTGTTTACTGATAAATCATTAAACAAATAATTTCAATATTTTCTAGATTAAAAATTATGGAAAAATAAAATAAAATAAACTAAAAATACGTCAAACGAATTCAATTCATTATATTATAGTAAATTTTCTGATTATTTATTTGAACCATTTATTATTGCAAATAATATGCAAAATGAATTTATCTATATTATTTATTAAATTTAAAGGAGTTAAATTAGTCCAGCAAATCCATACAACTAATATTCAACTTAATCCCAGTATTTAAATCACTATTTAGATATTTATTAATAGTTCAAAGGTTTTAACTAATCTCAGTTTAATTAATGTTTTAAACCTTTTAAACCACTATTTCAATAATTGAAATTAATCAAATATTCAAAATCAAATGACTAAATTTCGTGTCGTTACAGGAGGACTCTACAATTGTTTATTATCTAAGTGTGCTTGGTGGTAAGAATCAAAGACTCTATAATTGGTTATTATTAGTGTATGTTAGAGGAGCAAGAGTCGGGGAATCTATGGTTATCTATTGGTTGAGTATACTAGAGAAGCAAAAGTTGGGGATTTTATGATTGATAGTTATAGGTTGGAACTATGGCTTCAAGCATGATTTTATATGTTTGAGTATTGTGATATTATTAAGGTAGGATCTACTTTAAGGGACAAGATACAACGACAATGATCTTTTGGAAAATAGTATGGTGGAAATCGTTGACAAAGTGCTAAATCAATCCAAATCCATGGATCAAACTCTTAGTGGGAGAACATGTCTTTCTTAGAGTATAAACCTAAGTAGTGCATATACTGTCTAGTATTGTGTAAAGGGTATTGGGGTTACTACATATATGCTGGTATTTTAGTGAATGATAATAATACATTATTGTTTTTTAGTATGCGTGCTTTGTTTTGATAGGATGTTTGTTTATATATCTACTTTTATATGTACATTTGAGCCAATATAAAAAAATTATGAACTTCTACAGATAATTATTTCACTCTTTGTCAGTAAGGTGTTACTTTTGAATGCTATATTATGGATTGCATATTCATAAATTGTAAGTGTTATTGTACTATGGGTGTGTTGGAAGTTATATTCCTTGTTGAGAATAGGTGTTAATTATTTCATAATTGGTTGTGCTTTGCGGTGGTCATATACTACTTTCATAACACACCACTTATATACCCATATTATCCAAAAGTATCACTATGTAATATTGTCTAATAATATGAAGTATGATGCGATATTGGGCTTACCCATGTGTATATTCTCTTGTGCTGATAGCGATATGTATTAAACATCATATATAAACCTCATATATACATACACAATATTGGCACAAAGCAATATATACATGCATCTTCAGGATAGAATAATATATAATATACAATAAATAATAGAGAACGAAGTCATCAAATGCAATGATAGATATATAATAGAAAATATACATCAGTCCATGTGGGTCAATATTAAAGAGTCAATACCCACTCTCCCTATAATATAAATGCAACATAAGTCCAATAACATGTCACAACAATACTTTCACACATGAGGCTACAACTATATATAATGACACCCCAATCGATTAATACTCTAGCCTCTACCTATGCCCAACAGTCAAAAGCTGGTTACTTTGTCCCTAAACCTGTAATTTCTACACTGACCCGAGTGTTATATAAATAACATACAGGTCGCACTATCTAAATGTAGGAGTCAATATCATGATTAACGGCATGGTATATTAATAATATCATGTAATATAATGAGGGCATTATGACACAAAAACAATCACCGTACCATGCATTAATGTCAAACTGCATATGTAAAAGTCAAGTCAAGCTTCATATCATAAGTATAATGTCAAGTGGGTGAAACAATCCATATATACAAATATCGTTAAGTATAAGAGATCATTAACTATATAGGATATGCTCTTAGCAACGCCAAAGGTTATCTCTTAGATAATCGTAAATTAGACATACCCGATGTCCGTCATACTCAACATATATAAAAACACATAACAATCACCAAATCAACATACGTGCAACACAAAAGTAGCATACCCTCGGTAGCCAAGGTTATCTCTTAGATAGCCATATAAAGATTGGTACAGGGTCCAACTTCATGCTTTCAGCAACTCTAACTGTCATCGATAGTGGTATAATAGATGAGTATGGAGTTACACAACTTCAAGGACACACAATCCAACAAATAATCAAAGAGACTTTCAACCTTGTAGTAAATAGTAATCGACTTGGCTCTCAACCAATGGAGTAATTATATGGACTTTTAGACCTCTATTAACCTACTCAACTCTCTGTTTCGTAGATAATCCTCTGGACACTCGGTCTGATGTGCTCTCTGCATCATAAATAACTATAACGACACCGGTCTCAAAAAATAATCCAATTGGCTCTCGGCCATATCTATAACAATCTCATATAGGTAAATAAGTATGTGTCTATATCAATAATAACTAACAGGAGACTGACAGCTCTCAATCAGCTTTAGGAGTCTTCTTCACACGCTCTTAGCGTTACTCCTACAGTCATTTACTACCTCAACGACCACCATGACCCTATATCCACCAAATTCAATACAACTCTATACAATGGTCATGACCTAACAAGTGCCTCAATAATAACTAACTACTGGCCTATATGACATAGGGGCAGTGGCTTTTAACCATATACATCAAAAAGGTATGTCACGAATTTGGGGAGAGAACCTACAATCAGAACGCTAGGATGGAACTAGCCTAATCTAGTTTTCTCCACGTTGTATAATAGGTGAATACACACAATAAATAGACAAACTTATGGCTCTCGGCCAGCTCACTCTTGGTTTGCATCACCATAAATATAATACCACATAGATTTGAACCTGTCATGTGACATCTACTTACAGAAAGTGATAGATTAAGTATCAGCTCAGGAGTCCCATGTCACTTGGTGTTATTCGAACGTTTACTCAATGCTCGCGAACTACACTCACAAAACTGTAAGACCCACTTTTCTATACAATTTAAACTGAAAATAAACCACACTTTTCCAGCCCAAATCAAACGGAAAGGCTGATAGTTAGGGAAAAGAAAGAAGATAGAAGACAAAAAGAACTAAACAAACACAGAATCTCATAGTGGAACGAATATCTATAATATATAAAATATTCTCTACACAAAACAAATCTGTAATATAAGTATATACAGACATCTATCAGAGTACAGTAACCTACCTCAACATGGACAGTTATAAAAACCTGTCCTCACAATTGTTGAATAATATACAACAATGTAAGAAACGGAAAATATAATCATCTATGTGTATACATCTCTGGGCCTCCATCTCCTCTCATGAATCTCCAAGATATCCATCTAAACCTGGAAATATGCTCGGCATGACCCGAGCATATATGAAAAACAACGTCCGGATCAGTTTGGTAAAACCAGCATGAGAATTTAATTCACAATCAACTTGATTCTTAAAGTTTATTAACCTTTTCAAAACAAAGGTATCTCGTAAGACCTTATCGCAAATAAATAAAAACGAATTTTTACTTTATGATAACCAAAACTCTTTTATAGAAAATCTTCTGATATTATAGTAGTGTCTAATCACCAAGTAATAATATCAAGTAGTTGCGATGCATGTGCTGTGTACATCACAAAGATATTAGTCATAAAGTCAAAATCCGATAAGGCTCGTTCGCTAATTATGTAGGATTTCCATGGAGGTGCCCTTAGTACTTCAAGAACAATCTTCCAGCACAAGGATCAGAGTTATCCTTCCGAAGCATCATACCTGTTTAGCCGGGGTATCATAGGAAAAACATAACTGGCCTTGCTAAAACTGAGTGCATCGCTCCGGCATGCCCAAAACAACTGAAGGTATCCGTATTGCTAGAAAAGAAGCCGAGTATACCTTATGGGTTTTCCAACCCTACTGGTCACGCCTTCTATCTTTGGTTTTATTCATTGTTGTTGATGAGGCTACGTCCGGCGTTCTAGCATGCGCACCACTCCAAAAGTAGATCATGGAATCCCACACCACAACGGCCTTGGAATCACATACAGATTCCCAGATCTCGATAGATCTTGGAATCTCACACAGATTCTCACACTCCAACGAGTCACAGAATCGCACATGGATTTCAACATCCCAAAATATAACACATCTCCTCCATTTAACCGTATATGGTTTTGGAGTAGTTCATGAGTTCTGAGTCATCTCTTACGAGTACACTCTCTAATCCCTAGGTGCTCCAAAAACCATTCGTCGTCTTTCCGGAATGCTAACTATCGATTTTTTAGAAAACAATCTGACAATACATTAGAACGAGGATCGCCTCCTAACCGTTTAAGTGGACGGATCTCCTTATCATTTGTCTCAGAAGTCCACAAGTTTATACATACAGTATAGTAACCCGATGGTAACCGTACCGTATAATTCTTGCATTTCTCCTAGATATTTCCATAGTTAAAATCCTTTGGTGTTAAGTAGGGAATAATTCCTTACCACTAAAGTTAAGAAGGGTTACATACTTAGGTCAGGATTTGATAGTCGATTATTTAACTATCAAATAAACAAAGCGTAGGACCTGAAAATTTTAATGGCTTTAATAACGTAATTAACTAAAATTTTATGAAATTTTAAATAATTGAATTTGAAAATGAAAATTTGATAATTGGAATGCGTCTATTTAAACATAGCAAATAGTAAATTTTTGTAAGAAAATATGGAAGTTAGTTTTTTTGTGTAATTTCAATTTCAATTTCAATTTCAATTTCAATCAGTTAATATTTGATGGTAAGAAAATATTTTTCAAAACTAAATATTTTTACATAACAAATTTTTTGATTATTTTCTAAGTGAGACGTTATATTTCATTTTGTCAAATTTGGACTAATCTGGCCTCGTTTATCTTATTTTTGGCGAATTGGTAGCAGTTTGGCAGCCAAAGATCGACTTTTGATAGAGTGATCATATCGTTGATA
Organism: Allium cepa; assembly: GCA_030765085.1. Lineage (NCBI taxonomy): Eukaryota > Viridiplantae > Streptophyta > Magnoliopsida > Asparagales > Amaryllidaceae > Allium > Allium cepa. The sequence goes on from CM060932.1 coordinate 546,718,266, forward strand.
TCTGTGTACCGTTCTATTCGTCTCGTCGTGATGATCTCCGTTGTATATTCATTTGTGTGTTTGGAGTCCGTTACACGGCGAAATCCGTGAAACGGTTAACCGTATGGGTACCCGTTTGAGCCTTTTGGTTTCTATTTGTCTCTTTGTTATCTGACGTGTAAATTCAAGCAGCCACTTGCTTTTTCAAATTCCCAGAATACAACATTTCAATTTATTTTGTTGGTTCGTTTTCCCCTTTTACATTCTATTTTGGTTTTGAGAATATATAATAAAATATTAGTTGTATATATTATTTTGTAACTGTTAATTTTCTTCAACTTGCTCATCTCCTTAAAGACGCTCATCCTCTTCATAAATTGCCCGTGCTCCGTTCAAACTTGTCATCTCCTCTCCTTCTTCTTATTTCTATTTCGTTCTATATTTCATTAAAAAAATTATAAATCTGCATATATGTTGAAGCTTGGCCCACCACCATTATTATCTCCACCCGACCTCCATAGCACACCACGGTCTCTCCTCCAGTTCCGCCATCACCACTTGACAGACCAATGCGTCCTTCTTCCAACCCGACCTCCCCCTACAACCATAGCTCCACACGACATGCCAGCAACCGAGCAGCAGCCCACCGAACCCAAACATTACGCCTACTGCCTGAAACCGTAGTTTCTCCTAACAACCATTCTTCCATCACTGTACACCACTCATCGACTCCTCCACCATGCCATTCATCCACCCCACGTCAATGCCTTGCGTGCTTCCTCGTCTACCCCAGCCGAGATCACCATGCAAGCCTTAGCCACCAAGCCTTCCAACAGCCTCCGAACGTTCCTAACCTCCCAGATCCACTCCACCTCCAATAGCCTCGGCCTACCCAATAGCCTCACCCCTCATCACCACCGTGCCTCTCCTCCTAGACCCACATGTGCCAGCTGCCGCATATATTTGGGTATGCATATATATATTATAATTTTAATAAGGTAAATGTTTATATATATTTATATGTTGTACAAACCAGTTGTTTACTATGTATTTTACTGTTTGTATATAAATAATAATGTACAAGATTTTTTTATGGGTATATACATACACACATATATATATATATGTTAGTTGTTTAAGTTTATAAGTAGGCAATGGTTGTACTTATATATTGATTCATATATAAGTATTGTTTGGCTATAGCTTATATATTAGTTTTAGATTGTATAAGTCTAGATACAGGTTTAGTTTATATATTTTTTATATATACAATTGTTACAGTATTGTGTGTTACATTATATATATGAATAGTTTGATTTAAATATATATATTTGTTATAAGTTTATTTAAGTCATATTTATATCCAGTAGCTTTGTGTATGGTACATCTCATATATATAAGTTTTAGTTTTAAGATTGTTTGGTATATGATAATGTATTAAGTTATATATATATATACATACATATATATATATATGTGTGTGTGTGTGTGTGTGTGTGTTTTGACATGGGAAATGGTCAGACAAGGTTGCTTTCCTCCTTTCTAAATTTATAATATGTTCAGTGTGAGTATAACATATGTTAAAAAGTATTTAATGCATGTCTTAGAGCATCTCCAACAGTTTGGCGTGTGGAAATTCGATTTTCCGCACTCCAAAATGTTGGAGCCCTCATTTCTATCCTGTTGAACAGGCGCCTGGACGTCATGTGCCTGTTCAACAGGCGCCCGCGTTATTAATAATCGCGTCTGGAAGTCTGTTAAACAGGCGTCTGGATGACAGGCGCTTGTTCAACAGGCGCCTCGTCCTCTCCGTTATTCTCACACTTTCCCCCATACTTTCTGCACTATGCGGGATTCTCGACCTCTGTTGGAAGCATTTTCGGATGCAGATTTGAGAATTCTGCACCTGTTGGAGATGCTCTTATTTATAGTCTGGTTATATATATGTTTGCTATAACTATGATCTGCATATTCCATTTATAGTCTTATTTTTATAAATATTTGCATAAGTATAATCTGCATGTTGTTATATTCTGGATATAAAATATATTTTACATTTGTTCGAAGTATAGTCTGCATATTTGTCCATCTGATTCTTTATAGATATACAAGTTTATATAAGTGTATATGACTTATTTGAGTTTATAGGTATATTATAATAAAGTAAGTTTTTTTTATTTTCATAAGAGATATTGATTTTAAAATATATATATATATATATATTAGGTATATATTCTAAATATATGGGTTTAAATTTAATAATGATTTTTGTATATACCTATAAAAATTTTGATTTTAATATATATGTTTTAAGTTTAATATTGGGTTTGGTATAAAGGAATTTATTGTAATACGAGTAAATATTAGATTTTAATTATATATATATATATATATATATGTGTGTGTGTGTGTGTGTGTGTGTGTTCTCATCGATTCCTGTTATCGGCTCTATTCATCAAATTCGTGTCAATCTTGCTTTTCTTTGGAATTCGTGCTTGAATTCATAACTCATTTCATTGCCGAATCTCTCTAGCCACGAAAGGCGAGCAATCACTCATGATTAGCATTCTTATATTTAATAGATTTGATTTCATTTGAAACGACAATTGAAATATGCTGCTAAATTGAACTGTTAATTTGTAATTGCTATATATATAATATGCTCTTATCTGTAATTGTTCACTTGTGAGATATAACACTATATCTTGTTGTTTATATTTAATTCATCACTGATGATATGCCCATTATTGATATGTTATATTATTAACATAACTGTTTTCACTCTGCAAGTTCCCTGTTAGTATAGAATTTCCTATGGATTGAAATGATACATACCCGAACGATCTTGCAGAATAGGAGAAAATTGTTTTGGGTTGAAATGATATACCCAAGCGATTTTCATTCAATTTGAATTTGGAATTGCGGGTCGAAACGGTATATACCCGTAGATAATTAAATTGCGGATTGAAATGATAAATGTCTGTATCACTTGACTCTATGATAGAAAATTACGTACGGATACCGTTGGTTTATATTTTAGAAAATAATTTCCAAAGTTTTGAAAGGAAATACATGGTTTTTAATAACTATTGTTTTTAAAATATATAAATGCTATTTTATATATGTCTAAATTTTAGATTTTTAAAATAGCATGTTTAGAAAGTTTAATTTATAAGTTAGTTTTAAAATTATAAATTAAATCTTATTATTCAATTTTACTTAAATTTTATTATTTTCAAACATGTATAAAATAAAATTCTACGTAAATAAATTTACTGATAAGATTTAGTTTAATAAAATTGAATTTAATTAGTATATAATATGTTCTAAAATATTTATTTAAAATTCATATTAATATTCTAAAATAGATTTATAACTTTAATAATAATGGTTGGAAAGACGAATTAATGTTGACTTGTATTTAAATTGGTTAATAGTTGAATTTAAGAAAGAAGTGATTTAAACTTATTGATTTTGAGATTTTAAAAAGATACTATTATAACTTGGTTTATAACTTGGTTTGATAAAAGATGATTAAATGAATATTGTCAATTTTAATAAAATTGAGACCGAATATTCAATATTGATTTAGGTATATAAATTGGGATTTAAATAAATTGTTTTAAAAATGGTTAAGGGAATAATTTTCAATTTGAATAAATTTAAAGTTAATGTGAAATATAAATGAAGTTTATATTGTAATTGTTTGAATATTTAAACTTGAATCTTTGAACTTTAAATTGAAATGGTTAAACTGGAATTGATTTAAATTGAATTTTGGAATTTAAGATGATTTAAATCGATTTGCGAAATTGAAAAAAACTAATTTTATATATAAAATAATTTATTATATATACAAACTTTTTTCATTTATAAAGTATTTTATTATATATATATATTAATTTATAAAGTATTTTAATATATGTACTATTTTCAACATCTAAACTGTTTAGGTGGAAAGTGTTATGATTTCAAAGTATTATGATTTCAAAGTGTGATGTTCAAAAGTGTTATGATTTCGAAAGTGTTATAATTTTGAAAGTGTTGCGACTCTGGAAATGAATATTATTTAAAGTGAATAATGATAATGAATTGATATGGTTTTGAAATGAATATGATATTTCGATATGAAGTATGAATTATTTGAAATGAAATTACCACGGTGTGAAATAAGCGTTTGGTTATTAAAGAGATCAGGATCGGATATTGTCATGCTCTTTGCCAATACCAAAAACTTCTTTAACAGCTGTGCACATGGTGAAGATTCCAGAATGAAGTAGGGTGGTTTGGTGATGATTCTATATGATATTTACGTAGCCTTGACTCCCATGAGTCAGCTTGATGCGGCTAAAACAGGAGTCATGTCGGGCCAAGTGAAATCATTCCTTCCATCGCACACATTTCTTCGATACTATTCTATTGCTTTTGTGATTTGATGGGTGCGTCTATGGTTGGGAGTGTGTCATGAGGTGGGTGGTAGTAGCTGTTATGCGTTACCACCAGTCCGAATCCGCAAACGGTATATTTACCCAGGCATTGCCTCAAGTGCCTTGTCGCATGCCTTATCATGCCTTCTACGAGTTTGGTTTGTACCATACCTATAGAGTGCCCTTTGGTGACCCTCCAGTTTACGGAGTAATTACGGTACTGTATAGACTATGATAATATATAAAAATATGTTAAGTGGGATAAGGACAACGCCTTACCGCTATTTTAATACTTTTATTTTACTGTTGACTATAATAGCGTATATTACTACATAATAGGTAGTTCCACGGATCCTTAGAGGATGGAAATCCGAAACATCCTTTAAGTTACTTGTATTTCAGTTGACATTTCACTTGAGTTGAATTTATTAATATGAGAATGTTAATCCTGACTCGAGTGTTTTGTGTTTTGCTTTACGCTCGGATCAGACTGAGTGTCACAGCATTTGAGACCCACCTTTGGAGACTAGAGCTTTATTTGAAGATCTGTCTTATCTATTCAGCTTTTTCAGTTGATTTGTTCGGAGATGTCATCTGTTTGTACTCGATACTTTATTGTATTTGAGATATTCTTTTGTATTTTATTTCCAACTCTATGTTTATATAGTAGCTTCATGAACTAATATTTATCTATTCCACTACTTATTGTTATATTACTCCATGTCTATGATTCTGTGATTGATTTATTTACTATATATGTTGAGTTTTGCCAAATATAAATTAACAATATGTTATTTTGAGCAATTCAAGTCCAACATGTGCGAATGTGAATGGTTCAAAACACTGGATCGTCACATAAACATTCAACAAAGATTTCATTTTTCCACTGAAGATCACTAAGCCTTGCTTAACTTAATTTCAACAAATTAAATCTCTTTATCAAAAACAGTCATATACTATCTCACCGGAATAATAATATTCACAAACAAATCCTTTCAAAAATATTTGAAAACTTTTTTAAAATAAATATGGAAATCACCATTTGGTATCGACCATGGATCGCAGCTCAATGACTACGTCTATATCCCAGAGAAATCCAAACTTAACTTAGGCAATCTCTGCCTCCTGATTTATGCCATGCAATCAATCATAGATCCCAGTTTCCATAACAGTTACCTCGCTGTCCCAGCGAAAATATCCCAAGTTATAGGTAATCTCTGCCCCTCGAATTACGCTATGAAAGTATACCTTCCCAAAATAATTATTTTAAAATAATGCTTATAAAGTTTCTATATAAATTTCCAAGTTTAACTTAGGAAAAATACTCTTTTGTAAATCTCAAACACAATTGTAAAACTTTCCTTTTTAAATCCTTTCGTTTAACTAATTCTTTCAAACAAAAACACTATTTAATTATAGTAAAATAAGCTTTCATATAATAAAAATAACTTTAAATATTTTAAATTAATTAACTTTAAACAATATTGACACAATATATTATTTAAAAATGGTATTAATACTTTTGCAAATTATCTTTGAAATAATAGTATTATAATACAAATTAACTTTTAAAACAATAACAACTTTAAAATCAATTTATTATAAAATAACCTTAATTAGTAATTAAATTATAATTTAAAAAACTTAACATATTTAATAACTTTGAAAGAATAATTACATATTGTTCAACAACTTTTAAGAACCATATTAATAAAATAATTAACTTAAAATCATTAATAAAACAATCATTAATTATCTTTTAAAACAGATAATAATTACCTTTAATAACCATGTTAATAAATAATAATTATTTTTCAAATAATTTTGGTTCAAAAATCAACTTTGGAAAGGGCTTAATAACTTCAACGGGACTTAGTCGAGTCACCGTTAATTTCATTGACTATCCAAGTTATAATCAAGGTATTTACATAATATCATATATGTAAATCAAATTCATAATTAACAAGCAATTGTTAATACCACACTGATCCAATACTAGTCTATTGGAATGTAATTAAGTTGCTACACTAATGTAATAGCAAATTTCTGCTAAATAAATGTCTGATTTAACTTAGTTAGCGGAACAGTGATTTATTTCCGCTAAATAAATGTCCAAATCCGTAGAATAGCAGAATGGGTTTTTATTCTACTAATTCATTTATCATATTAATTTAATTAGCGAAACTGTGTTTTATTCCGCTAAATCAATGTCCGGTTAGCATATTCGATCCAATTTAACTCAACAGTAATTTATTTGGCCGAATAAATATCAAAAATTAATGTATCTAAATTTAAACGACGTTATTAAATCTAATAACATAATTTAAAACCTGGATGTTTTAATATGTCGTAAATTAGTAGTCGTCCAAAAACCATTAACAACTTACCAACATGTTGTACTCCTCAGACGAATACAACGCAAAAATCCGTGTGAAATACGGATACGATATGTGCAAGTTATTAAATTTTAAACCTACGCAATAATCCGTACGTTCATGGACAGGCACTGGTAGAACAGGCACTATTAGAACTACAGTGTATCCAACGCGTAATTTCCAACAGCCTCCAACGGCGTTTGTAACGGTTTTCAGCGGCTCGTTGGAATTTGATGTAACCGTCTGAAGCCGTTGGAAACTGTTGGAATTACGCCGTTTGCGGCCGTTGGAAGCCGTTTGAAAATTTTCTGCGTATTTTCCAGAGAACCGATCTTCAGCTCATTATCATCTTCCCCTTCACAATTTTCCCCCAATTCCCCATTCCACCACCTCCAACCTGCTACCGCCAGCCCAAACACCATCCCAACCACCTCCGACGCCATCTAGAAGCTGCTTCAACCCATCTCCACCCTTCTAGTTCTCCAAATCGGTAATTTTGCTAAACCTAATATTTAGGTTTTTTTATTTAGGGTTTAATTCGAATTGTGATTGATTCCTACTTGTTAGTGTATGCATATTAAATCATGTTATCCCCTAATTGCAACTATAATACCATAATGAACAAGTTATTATAACCGATTGAAAATTTTGTAATTTAGGATATTGCATTAGTTTATGTTGTTTTTGTTAATATATTAAACGTATGTGCGTGATAGAGTTTATTGCATTTGGAAGCCGTTAGAACGGATATTGCATTTGTGTGAACACGAGTTTTGTATTTGTGCGAACACGCGAATTGATTTAGTGTATAGATGAATTTGTAATAAATGAATTTTGTGTACAAAATTTGTGTATAAATGAATTTAGTTCTTATGTAATAAAACAGTAAAATATAAAACAATATTAATTAAACGAGTTATATATTTAAATTTAATATAAATAAATATTTAAATCCTTAGATGTATTTGGCCCCGTCTGACAAGTGTTGTATATGATCGTTTTAGGGATATTCGTTTTTTCTACAAAACGGACAACTCTAATCATCCGGTACATCATTTGTCGGATTTGTCCCTATATTGGACAAGTTACAAACACTATAAAGTAATTATATTTCATCAATCATATTACTTTAAACGGTTCACAAAATTTCGAAGGCATTTCCTTTACGATTCTTGTGTACACGCATTTGTGTATGATAGAAGGAACACGGGGCAAATGATGCCGAAATTTTGTGAAATCGTTTAAAATGATATGATTTACGAAATATAATTACTATTGTGTTTGTAATGGGAAGTAGGATGACTGACCATCAAAAAAGACACATAAGTGGCAATGAATCAATAGTTGTTTATTTAAAATGAAGTTTGTAGAAAAAATATAAAATTTAGTACATGTTTACTACATCAGTAAATAAAATTTAAACTAAATATAAAATGAACGATTTATAATTTTTTTACTTTATCATAGGTTTTCAAGTAGGAAAAATGGTCAATTACTTTAATGATCGGAACTAGATGTATCAAAGAAGGGAAATTAATGGCACAATAAGTGAACATGTTCTAAAAGGGGTACAAGTGTTCATCAAATTTGCTATAAGTAATATTGCAAACGATGAAGAAATTCGTTGTCCATGTAGTAGATGCAAATTGTTGAACTATTTAGTACCGAATATAGTTAAGGTTCATTTGCGCCAATACGGTTTGGTACCCAATTATTTGCTGTGGGATCGTCATGGAGAAATTGTAGCCCCTAATAATCGACAACAGTCAGTGGAGGTCATTAGTGATGAAGTTAGTACGAATCTCATAGAACATATGGTCGAAGATGCAGCACGATCAATGTTCCTACCGTTGAAATTGATAACGACGATGTTAACGTCGAAGAGGAGCCAAATATTGGAGCTAAAAATATATATAATTTATTGGAACATGCTAAAAAAACCCTTTGTAATGGATGTTTAAGCGACTCTCAATTATCGGTAACTGCATAATACATTGTAATGAAATCAAAATACAACCTTACAGAAGATGGATTTACGGCTATTGTTCAAGCTGCTAAACGTAATATGCTACCCGATAATTTAATGTGCGAAAACTATTATGAAGTGAGAAAACTTATGTCATTTTCGGGTTGCCATATCAAAAAATAGATACATGTTTAAAGGGTTGCATGTTGTATTGGAAAGAAGACATCAATCTTAGAAACTGTAAAATATGTAATCAAGAAAGATACAAACCGAGGAAAAAGAAGGGAAAAGAAGTTCCGTACAAGCATATGCATTATTTACCCATCACCCTTAGACTTCAACGGTTATATGCATCATCTGTAACAGCGCATCATATGAGATGGTACAGTGTGAGAACACCTCAAGAAGGTACGTTGACACACACATCCGATGAAGAAGCATGAAAATATTTTGACAAGAAATATCCCGACTTCGCAGCGGAGAGCCGCAACGTTAGACTAGGTTTATGTGCAGACGGCTTCTCACCATTTTCTCAGTTTGGTTCTAAATATTCATCTTGGCCTATAATAATCACACCTTACAATCTACTCCCGTGGATGTGTATGAAAACTCTATATATGTTTCTGACAATTGTCGTCCCTGGCCCTGATGATCCAACACAGGGCATTGATGTTTACATACAATCGTTAATCGAAGAGTTGAAAATATTATGGTATGAAGGAGTCGAAACATACGACATATCAAAAAAGAAAAAATTTCGAATGTTTGCTTCTCTATTATGGACTATTAGCTATTTTTCTGCATATGCAATGCTTTCGGGTTGGAGTACGGTCGGTCGTTTTACTTGTCCTTATTGCATGTGAACTTATCATTTGTAAGTGTTCCACGTAATGATGAGGCCGTTGAACAAAATTCTTCTACTAAATCAATATTATCTATTTTTAAACAACATGGCCGACATGATGGAAATGTATGGAAGTATGACTAGATGATAAAGATTACCATGTAGCATACACATATATTCTTCTTAATTGTCATGAAGTTGCACCATGTGTTAGGTAATTATCACCTTCCAAGTTTTGTTAAATTTAATACTACACACGTAAATAAATAATAATGTAATATATCATGTTTGTGTTTGCAGTATTTTTGAATCACAAAATCCAAGCGGCGATTTAAGCAAAGATTTTAGTACTTGGTTTTAGAAATACGTTTCTGATCCCATAAATAATGTGCTCGATGAAGGACTGAAACATTTGGCGTTTGGACCGAAAAGAAAAGTTAAAACGTATCCAATATTTTTTGTTAATGGATATAAATTCAACACCAAAGAATACGGTGCTGAAAAATTAACAAACAATACTGGTGTATTTGTTAAAGGCAGTGATGATCCTAATAATCATATAAATGATTTTTATGGCGTGTTAACTCAGATTTTACAGTTAACATATTTTACAAGACCCGTGGAGGATGTTTATTTGTTTAGATGCAACTGGTTCAGCAATATTCCAGGTTCTGGTATTAACGTGCATCCAAATTGTAATCTTATAGAAATTAAACATACCTCGCGTTATCAAAAGCACGACCCTTTTATACTAGCCAAACAAGCCCTACAAGCTCATTATGCCCCTTATCCATCTCTGAAAAGGGATAAAGCAGATTGGTTTGCGGTTTTTAAAACCAAAGCAAGATTTACGTTCGATGAATGGAATATTCCAGGCTAACAAGCATATCAAGCGGATCTGGAGGAAAATATTGAAATAGCAATTACAGATGATTAAACTGATTTTGGACCTTTAAATGATGAGACAAATGTATTAGTCGAAGCATTTGAGAGTGTAGAGGAAAACGACATAGAACACGAAACCGAGTCTGAATCAGAAAACGACGATGACGACTGAGTAATATCCGGTAATTTTTACAATTATTCACATTACATTTATCTCTGATTAATAATGCTCACATTTGTATACTAACACACTCGACACATACACACAACATGACACATTTGTAGCATATTGTATTGCATTTTTTAATGGTTCTTCATATCGTAATTACTATGAATTGTATATGTATGTATATGGCAGGTATATTATGTCTGGCTTTGGTTCTGGCTCTCGGCGACGTGACTCTTCCCATCATACTGGAGAGAGTAGTGGTGAGCCACCAGCTCGTCTGATCGTTTACTTGCAACCAAAGGCTGATTAGGCGTAAGTGTCATAATTAGCAGCATAGCAATTTAATTTGTTGTACATGATATATCTATAATTGTCTAAAGTTCTATTTTATATTTAACGCAGTGGGTTTGAGTTAGAGACATCTAAAGTGGTTCTGAACATTTCTAAGCAGGCCTATATGAGCAGGATGAGCGACTGCTGGCCTAAGTGGAGCAAGATCCCCGATGATGTGAGAGAGACCATTTGGCAAGATTTTCTAGTAAGTTTATACCGCTTTACAAAATGATTAATTAAATACAAATAAATAAATAGTAATATTTTCTCATTGTACATGGCGTAGTAAATTTGCAAGAGTCTGACATCGACTTAGTTCAGCGACACTGGAACTCAAAGATCGCTAGGAACTATAGGGAGAAGATGTCAGAGATTAAAAGAGTGGGGAAGAAACCAAAGTGGATGAGCGCGACTGTATGGGATAAATGGGTTGACTGGTGGAACTCTGAGGAGTTCAAGGCAGATCTATAATGAATCTTAGTAATTTTTTTAACATTTAATAAATAATTATTCATTGTAAATTTGCAGGAGGAGTCACATAGGAACTCAACAAACATGAGCATGAATCCAGTAATTCATCGTGGAGGCTCCAAATCTTTCCAGCATCACCGCGAAGATTTGGTAAGTTTATTTATTATCACATTTGTATATTGATCAGTTCAGTAATTAGTTATGTGGAGTTAAGTTATCCAAATTATCAATTGCCGGAACGAGCTTATGGACATCCCGTTGGCTTAGTGGACTTATTTGCTCACACTCACGCATCTAGGCAAGTAGACAAGTCTGGCAAAATCATATATCAATGGGGTGCAGGATAGGGCGACTGAGGCATATGTATGCGTTTTTTAATTTCTAATACTTACATCGATAAGTTTATTAATTACTAGCTATGTAAAATAAAAATTAAATTATACCATTTTTCAACTGAAATTGTTTTTTCGTTATAGTCAAGGTTACAGGAGGCACGGGCTTATGCGCTTCAGCAGTCTGGTCATGACGAGTTGACACAAGAGGAGCAAGATAACATATTTGACGCTGTTACGGATCCGACGCAGCGGAGTAGACGTTATGGCTTCGGGAACGTATCGGTAATTAATCCTTTTACATATGTACAACAAATTAGCGTTTAGATATATAGTGTTTTAATATTTTATATAATGAGACAACCCTTTTTCTATTATTTCTATTTGCAGGCTTGACAAGCTCAAAAGGCCCAAGACAAAGAAGAAATTAAGGAGCTTAGAGCTATGATTGAGCAGCTACAGGAGGAGAATCGTCTGCGAGCTGTACAGATAAGGCAGCTGAATCAAAAGCTTGCGGAGTATGTGCAGAATCATGGTACCTTTCCTTCGTCGTCTGGTGCTTCTGGAGGCGACGACGAAGATGCTTGAGGAGTTATGTTTTTTAGTGTTTGTGTTTGAACGATGTATATATTGACTTGGAGATGGTTATTATGTGTTTTAATATTGCATATATTGGTATGGAGTGGGTGAGAACGATATTTTGATGGTATGTACGTGGTTTGTTGACATGTTTTGATGGTATTTACGTTGATGGTACGGTTTATGATGTTTGAATGGTTTGGTTTGTTTATATTGGTGCTTAATTGATTTATGTGTGTTGTTTATATTGATATTGATATATATGTGTGGAATGGATTTGAAATTTATGGAAAATGTATTGGATATGAAATGGATTGGAAATGGTGTGGCTGTGCAAAATAAATCCAGATTTCCAATAATTTCCAACGGCCTATTGAACATTTTTTTCGAACGACTTGTAACGGTTTCCAACGGCCACAAACCGTTGGCGGTTGTCGGAAATTCCATTGAAAAATGAGCGTTGGATCCGTTGGAAACCATTGGAAAGCATTGATTCTATCCCAACGGCTATTCCAACGGCTTCCAACGGCCGCCAACGGCTTCGAGCCGTTGGAATCGCCGTTTAATCTTATAGTGTGGTAACAACCGAAATAAAAATATGATCGCGTACAACAACGTTACGTGATCACAAAACAACAATAAAATAAGGCTTTTGGACCAAAGATCCTTAATCTCAAAGCTCATGCACAAAAAGTCTCCACTCATAAACCCACGTAAATTAGATCTCTATTTTGTTATTTTTTACTAAATTGTCCCCTTCTAGAAAATCAGCCCAGCATTTAAATCAGGGGCAAAAGTAGCATAAATTAGTCAAAAACTAAAAATAAGGACTAAATTTTCATAATTTTTTTGGGAGAGACTTTTCTTCCATCATCTTTCAATTCTAGGGACTTGACAGTCATTCCTTGATAAAATAGACCGGTTAACTAATTCTGTTAAATTTCAAAAGTACCGACATTTGGCGCAAAAAACGTCAAAACGAAAATTTAATTATTTTCTAAGTTAAAATTTATGGAAAAATTCTATAAAATAAATTAAAAATACGTCATTATAAATCAAGTTTAAATTTGAAATAGTTAACTTATCACAATTTAAATTCAAATTCAAATATCTAAATAGATTAAATATTCAAATTTTAAGACCCAAAATATGGGCCGTTACAATAACACTATTCTATATTACATGTCCAAAGAATAAATGGAGAAATATTACCGAACGTCCCATCCCAAATGGTATTATAACTCGTTTAATCAAATTTCTCATTGCACGAAATTGTAGACAAACAAGCGCACAATTCTAATAGAAATGATTTTATAGGAAAAATATATTAAAGTATTACAAAGCTTTTTTTATCAAATAATAATAATAAATTTCTCCTTTGACTTCAAATCATAAGACATATTTTCCAAAACTATTGATTATATTCAAATATTTATATACTTCGAAATCCCATAAAATATTAATTAGAAATCTTTTCATAGTTTTCTAGATTTTTCAGAGGATTTTTAAATAATTATTAAGGTTAAAAATCTAATTTTCCTTAATAAACAAATATTAAATAATATAATCAATACCAAATTTATATAAACTACTTCTTTAAAATAATTCTTTTATCATAAAGTATAAAGCCTATACTTTATTTACATTTTTAAATATATAAATCTATTTTATTTACTATTATTATTATTTAAAAGCATATAAGAAATGAAGCACAGGTTGCTCGAATAGTCGACGTGTACCGGTCGACAACTGGGCACTTTGCGATCGACCGATATATGTGACCAATGGAACTGATTCGATCGAAATGATCGACTTCCTACTCTCTGTCTCCTCTATCCTTTTCTTTCCACTCCTCTGATTCAATACACAAACAATTATTCATCTATAGATCAATCCAAACAAACATATAAGAAGGAATTCAACAATAAAGATATGGATTTGTGAGTATATGAACTCGCCTTGAAGTAGCAGTAGATTATATCATGCTCTTTCTCCTTTGTCTACTTTACTAGGGATTTTCCTATGCCCCAATCCTTGATCAATACTTGAACTTCAAACTAGCTTTTGGTGTAGATTGGTGTCAAGAAACTTATATTTAATTTGGGAATTTATGATAACTTTTGATTTTTGAAGTGAAGATGGAGAAAGTATTTTAAAAAAAAATTACTTCTTGAAGAAGAGAATGAAAAAAGAAGGGCTTAAATGTGAAATAAGTGAAGAATGGAAATGAATCTAAATATAGAATTGTCTAGAAATGGGTTCATAAAACAAAAATTGGGCTTGGGTTTAATTATACGGGCTTGGACTTTATATAAAAAATAGTATATTCATTTTCTTTTCAAAATAAATTTCATATCTTGTTTATTTAAAATATTAATTTTATAAAAAATACTTCAATCACTTTTAATACAAATTAATATAACTTCGAATTTCAATATTTCTCAAAGTTGTTTATTTCATTATTTATTAATAAATCGTAACTTTAAAGTATTTATCTAAAAAATGATTTACCAACTTTCTCATTATTTTTAATAAAATTCCAAAATCATTCATATTAAATCTTTGAAAACGCATTTTAATTAATTAGACCTCTATTATTACGTTTAATTAATTACTTCTCAAAACAGGGGTGTTACAGACTCCTCTCTAAGAAAGTTGCATCCTCGCAATTTATCCTCACAGAAAATATATAAATAAGCCAATAACTACTAGCTTAACTACACCATTATTTTTAACACTTAAATGCAAAAACAATCACTAAAATAACCTATGTCGTGCTCTATGTACACTATTCTGGGCAAGCATGTATAGTGATATGCATTAACTTGTCAAGTACCGAGTAGAGCTAGCACAAAATCTATGATTAGACCTTTCATCTCTGGGCAAACACACAACTCAGATTTATCTTCCTTACCCAATTTCTATAAACATGGACTTTGAGAATAACTCGTCTGGAAACTTTTAAATCTTTTACAAACCACCAAAATGCATTACTCAATATTGGAATTTTCGGGATACTTCTAAGTAGTCTCCATGGCACGAAGATATCCCTAATCCACCATATATAAAATAATGTAAAAATTTTATACCAATCTTTAAGAAAATTCTCTTATATTTATAATAAAGAATGTCTTAGTTATATTTAGAATACCAAAATACTCAAGTCATAATAACTTTACAAAAAGATTAATAACTATTAACTTGGATACATTTACCCAACATCATGAATTACTTTTCTATAATTACAAAATACTTCATCACAATAAATATTACTTCTATGTACTTTTCCAAAATTCTCATTTTATAAATAATGTAACGACCGCCTTTCTTGCACCGAAAGATGAGCCATTAAGGGTAGAAGAAAAAGAAAGATAAGAAGAAACTACATAATCACAGAATCTCACCACGAATCAGAACAACATATAATCAGAGTCAATACATTACAACATTCAACTGGACAGTTATAGCTATCTGTCCTTACAAAATACATAGATCATACATAACATAGCGGAATAAAATTATAACTAGCTGACGGTGAAACCACCTGCTCCAACTCCTTCAAAATGCTTCTGTAAGAAATCTAGATAAGTTGGCTACTCAGAAAAATTTGAGTAGCCAAGAGTTTTAGTTAAAGAAAATAAAACTCTACGTCAGACAAGGATCTGGTGCGAGTAAACTCATTATAACTTAAATATTTTACTTTTACAAAATGCTTTGAAAATCAAAGGTATCTCGAAAGACCACTCCAATCACAAACACATATGGGTTTTTACCTTACAATAACTAAAACAGTTTGTATAGGAATCCAGTGATACTATGATAATGTCTAGGGTTTTCAAGTAAATAATTAATATATCTAAAATTGTTACATTAATTAAATTGCAGCATATTAGGTATACAACTAAGATTTAAGGCACTTATTAGAGAACGGATTCCATACATGACCACGTAAGGAACTACCTTCCGAAGGTGCATCTCTAGATAAAATACATCTTGGGTCTGACAAGAACATCTTATAATCCTACTACATTAGAACCAGCCTACCACTTGACTAGTAGTACCGAATACATCATCGCCACGATTGGGATCAACAACTGTACCAAGGCATACAAAAAATGGGTCAAGTATCGATACTAGATATGGTGATGACATACCCTGATGGACGCAACCCACATAGCCCTACTGCATACCCTATTTTGGTCATTTCCGGTTGTTGAGGTCTGAAGCTACGTTTACCTTTACCAAAGCACTGCCACTTAGAATGCTACATCTCCTTCCATATGTCGGCACAATGTCAGCATTCATCCATACAAGTCGCTCAGGAAATGAACGAACCGAAGGAACTACTTCCACTACACCCATTTTGGAATCACCTTTAGGGTTAGAAGCAAATAGCCCTTGCACTAAAAAGTCTTCATCTTAGACCTTGCCTTTACTATTTCCAATTCAAACAATTAGGTTGGTTCAAAGTGGTTTTCGGATAGCAACGGCTACCTGATCCCAGTCTTTCCAAACCAATGTTCGATAATTTAAAAGGGTCAAGTTGTTTATAGTGGACTGTTCCACTATCAAGATGTAAGAGTTACAAATGAACATACATTTTGTATGCTTAGATTATCATGACCCGCTTATCAAAATTAACTCCCTTTTATTCATCATGGTCTCGAAGTGCGGTACCTATGCTAAGTACAAGTCGACTTACTTTCAATAAAACATGTCAACGATTTATTACAAATGCTTTAATTCATTTAGCTATTAAATAGCATGGACAAGAGATTCTTTTTTTCAAACATTTTACTTAAAACAAGAAAGTTGGTTAAAATAAATAACCGATAGAGTTTAAAAGGAAACCTTAAAATAAATAAACCTTAATTAAATCATTAGTTTAAAACTTAATTAAAATTTAATAAATCTTAATTAAATAAAAAATCATATATAAACCTTAATTAATTAAAAATCATTTAAAATTAAACTTAAATTAAATAACATTCATTTAAGAATTTAAACCCTAATTAAGTGGATAATTAAACCTTAATTAAATAATAATTAATTTGAATAGCTAACTCTAAATAATAATTAATTAAAGTAAATGAACTTGATTAATTAAAAATTAATTTCCTTTTTATCTTAATTAATCATTATTTAAAATTTCCTTAATTAAAAATAATTAACTTGGTTACTAATTTCTTAAAATTTAATTACTTAACCTAATTACATAAGTAATTAATTAAATAATAGTTACCAAATTAAATAAATAAATTTTAATAATTATAAATATAAAGTTTTGACTTAATTAATTTGAAACAATTTTTCAAAAACAATCCAAAAAATCACTTTAAAACTTGAAATCGTGAAATTTTCCGAACTACATCCATAGCGACTATCGCTATAAGAGCAGTTCACTAGAATTGATTTCTAGATGAAAGCTTCGCTTTAACTCTAGCTACTACATGCTTGAAAACAAAATTTTAAGAGTTTTGAAATCTTAAACAAAAGGTGAAAACTTAGAAAAGCATTTCAAAAATCCAAAGCTAGAAAAAGAGCTTTTTTCAAATGGGATCTCAAGTCCTTTGCGACTTTTCAAGATGCTAACTTCACAACATTTACATCACATACACTTTGTTTTGTTTCATATACACACTACCATTATATCATAACCAACCATTCACATATCCATTTCCAACATATCATTTAACATCCAAATCAGAAAATCCAAGTTCAAACACAACTTATGATCTCATGCCATCATAACAACATGATATTTCAACACAATCCACACTATAATTTCGCAACACATAGTTTATCAAAATCAAGTCATATTAATTTCCAAAAACAAGAGCTTTACTCACCGAAACTTTATTAAATCAAGACGAACTTTTACTAAACTTGGATATAAGCTAGAATTTAGCAAAAAGAGAAATTTTGGATCCTTGAACACTTGAAATGGGCTCGACCATGTAGACTTTGGGTTCGGCCTAGTGTATTTTGGGAACAGCCATGTAGTTATAGGATGTTTGAGTGCTTGCAACTTGGAAGAGAAGTGTTGTAGAAGATGTAGAAATGTTTTTATGAACTAAAGAGGAGATTTTTAGCAAAATGAAGTGGTTTTTCTCACTTTAAAATTATGAAGAAGAATCCATGGATGTTTACCTAAGCTCTTAGGAAGTTTTGAAATGAAGAGGAGGGTTGTAAAATGAGAAACATGAAAGAGTAGTGGTATTTATAGGCTTCGGAAATTAACTAAAAATTATATAAGTTCTTATTATAAAATATATATACATGCTTGCACTACAACTCCCTCCCTCTCGTCATTTCCATCCATTATATGTAACCCCCCTCTCTTGCACTATTCATGTCATATCCCTTTGTACCTGTGTTGAAAAGGAGATTTTATATGTGTATACACACACACACATGCGCGCACACACACTCTTCTTTATAAAACATTATCTCTTGTGTTATATGTTTATATATTCAAGTGAGCAAATATGTACATGCATATGTACATGTACACACCATGGTATAATAGTTTGTAATGTGTGCATGTGTGTTTAAAATAGTGCTATGTCATTTTAAATAACTTTTAACCGATGAAAAATCAATATTTCAGAAAATAATTTCCGGTTACATTTAATATTTCTCTATGAGCTATATATATTGGTAAAAAAAATTAAAAATGATTTTATCATCATTAATTATTATTTAAAATAGTTTTAATTGTTAATAAAAATCCAGTTATTAATTATTTAAAAATATAATTAAATATCCTTTTAAATAACGATTAAATTCTGGGTCGTTACAAATAATATAAACACTTATTATTATTATTTTCAAATTCGGAATTCCTTCTACTACATTTCAAAATAATTTAAGTTAAACAAAATTATTCCCACATTCTTACTTTAAAGCTTTCACTTCACAATTCTCATTTGAATACCTTTCAAAATGTCTCTTTTAAACCTACTAATATCAGTTAATAAAATTTCTCTTGCATTTCTTTAAACATCTCCTATTTACAATAATAAAAACTAGCTTACATAGACACTTTCAAACATTTATAATTCAAACACTCCTTTTCTATTAAAGAACAAAATTATAAAACATCCAAATATTTAACTTGTTGTCGAAACTCTTCAGGTGTGTGTGTGTGTGTATAAACCTCTGTGTGTGTAATTTAGCATTTCAAAACTAAAACTATATCCCTTACAAAAACAATTCCTAAATAAATATTTCCATCAGTTACGATAAACTTTACAATTTTAAAACTACTTTATCATCAAAAACTATTTCATAAAAATTTCATTACCATCGAAAAGAAAAATCCATTCATTATTCAATTTCAAAATCATAATCAAACAAATTCTATTTTCTAGTAATCAATATTATTATACATATAACAAAGGAGAATTTCTCTTCTTTGAGAAATTTTTTTTATCATTTAAAACCTCATTTTAATTTAATATATATATACAGATATGTGTGTATATATATATTTATAAACATCATAGTCACTTTCTAAAACTCATTCCTCAAAATAACTTTTATACATGATGAAAATCTTCACTAACACTTTTCAATATACAATAATATAGACTTCTAAATATAAAAGAATTAATTATCAAAATTATTTTACCTAAGATACTAAATTCATATAATTTTACTTCTCAGAAATATTTATATTTGCACAATCAAAATATTCAAAGTATATAAATTATGTCATATCCACATTAGTTAAAGTATTCAAAACTCTATAAATTAATACCATAATGTAATGCATACACACGCACACGCAGCTAGATAGATAGATACATACATACATACATATATATATATATATTAATTTTCTTTTCTTCCTATACAGTAATTATATTTATATCCTAACATCTATAGCAACCAATTTGAAGTCACACATAATGCTTAAAAGTTCACACCATTCATTTCAACATACAATATATATACATATATATTTCAAATTTACACAAAATTTAAAATATAACAACATTGCCTTTCTATTAATTTCTTAGTGACTCTGTATGCCAATTAGCTGCATGTTAATCGTGTGGTCAACACTCCTCGCCAGAGACCGTAACCTTCTACTAGTGTCTCATGACTACTATCATCGCCTAAGATTTCTATACTTATTAAATATCTTCACTAATTTCAAAAAAATTCATTATTTTATCAAAATAATAATAATAGATAATTTCTCATCCCATAATACTTATCAAAATATCTTTCTAAATAATAATTTTCTTTTCAAATAACATATTGTAACGACCCAGAATTTCACTACTTTGATTTACGAATATTTAATTAATTTTAAATATTGAAATAATATGTTTTATAATGAAAATAAAACTCTTTTATAATAATGAATAACGAGGTGAAATTATTTTCAATTTGTTTACAAAAATATTTAGCTCGAAGAAAACTTGAAAATGTGACTGAAATTCGTTTTTTGAATTTTTGACTTTTCGTCGGATGAAATTTATCATAAATGTTTTAAACTCTCTATATTAACCAAACATATACATTTTTGAAGCTAGGATTGTATAATGTATGCATGCATGTATATGCAATTAAGTGTACAAAGTTATAATATAATATAAAATACTTAAGGGGACATGATGGGACGCTAGGAGGTAAATATGTTTATACACTTAAGTACAAGCATTATATGACATGGTGTCTTGATGTAAAAGGAGGAAGGCTATGGACCTATGGTGGCATTGATATGATGGGAGGAGGAGGACATGATGATGTGGCATTCAAGGAATAGAGGGTAAAGGACGAGGGGTAGTTTGGTAATTAAACATGTTGATATAATATATAAACTAACGTTTCTAATTATCATTTCACTTTGTCATTCTCTTTTCCATTTGAAAAACTTTCCTAAGCTTAGAAACAAAACTTCCATAGATTCTCTATCTTTATTTTTTAGATTTTAAAGTTTTTAAAAACTAAATTCTTACTTGATAAACTTTTGAAAACTTAGTTTTAATTCATTTATTTTCATCTTCACTTTCTCTGTTTTTCCTCTTATTTCATTCGGCCATAACATCCTACAGACTACCCTAAATCAATATTTTATTTCCTTGAAACCATGTCAAATTTTAGTGGCTACAACTTTTATGTAGATCACTTTTCGAAATATTGGGTAGAGATATATCAAAATCTCGTTTATTTGCAAAGTGTTTTTGGACTTAGAGGTCCAAGTTCGAAAATGGTCCTTCATATTTCGATCATATCTTCCTAAAAAATAACTAAAATTGAGAGTTTCTTTTTTTTTAAACTATAGAGTAAAGAATTTCCTAGCATTCATTTTGACCACTTTTCCAAAATTCGAGAATTACACGTCCAAAAATCGAGGAGAATTTGACCTATTTTCGGGTAGATTTTATGATTTTTCAAGCTTTTCGAATTCCAAAATGTTTCAAATTTTCATAAAATATCTATGAGTAAACTTCTTAATTTTTGGAAAAGTTTTTATCTTTATATTTATTGACTAATTGGTGGTATAATAAGCTGATTGTTTGGTTGGGTTATTGTGTGGTTTGAATATATGTATGGGTTGCTAGTCGTGGTTTAGATTTTGACTTATGAATCGAAAGCTTAATTGATGTGTTCGGTTATAAAGATGTGATATTTAGTTGCGCTACTATGGTGATATGTTTATGGATGTTAAGACATATGTATGTGATGTATGCTATAAAAAATTAACACTAGAACTTATTAAGTGACATGGAGATTCCTTGGGTTCAAACTTGTTTTAGTCACCTTGTTACAAAAAGTTTTATAATGTTTTCTAACTTTAGTTTTGCTCCAAAAGCTTTATTCTAAGTTAGTAAAGAAATTTAAAGTACAAGTAAAAGTTTTAAAGGATATTTGAGATGTTAAACAAGTTTGAAAGTTATGGTATTCGGAGCGATAATCGATATGGATGCAATTTCGCTTAAAAATCCGATTTTTTGCAAAATTTGGTTTTATTAACATAAAGTGTTTTGAAATTGTTTTATAAACTTAATAATGATGTTTTATAAATTAAATAAGTTTTTAAATGATTAAATTTTAATTAATTAAGTTTAAATAATTAATGATTAATTAAGATTAAACAGGGATTTTTAATTATGATTAAGTAAAGATTAGTTATTAATTAATTATCTTTTGAGGATAAGATTAATTTTAATTCATTATTAATTAAGTAAGATTAATTTTTAATATAATTTAAATATATGGTTTATTTTAATTAATTTTTAATTAAATATAAGGTTAACTATTTAAATAAACCAATTATTTAGATTATTTTTAAGTAATTAAGGTTTTAATTTAAAATAAATTATTTATTTAAGGTTTAATTTATTATGTAAGTTTTAATTAAAAGATTGTTTAATTATTTGAGATTAATTAATAGTTAATTATTAATAAAAAATTTAAATTATTATTTAATAATTAATAAAGGATTAATTAAGGGTTTAATTTATAAATAAATTATTTACTAAAACTTTAATTAATTATTATTGTATAATTGAATTAAGTTCAAATTTAATAAAGATTAATTATTATTTAATAAGAGTTTATCTTGTAATTAATCATTTTAAAGGGTGTCTAAAGTTTCGAATCCTTGTTTTTCTAAGAATCAAATTGTTAAAAGTACTTCTTTTTTGAAGATGGTTCTGAACATAAGGGATTCAAATGTCGATACCATTAAGTAAATAAACAAATATGAAAGAGTTATGTAAATGGTTTCATTATGTGGATATGTATTAGCAGAATAATTCTCCATTCTGCTGTAACGTAAGTGAGTTGATTGTTGTGGACATAGATTAGCAGAATAAATCCACGTTCTACTATAGCTTGGTTATTTGATTGTATGGACATATGTATTGGCAAAATAAATCCTTATTTTGCTATAGTTTAATTGTTTGATTGTTGGACATTTATTTAGCAGGACAAATCACCAACTTGTTATTGTGTTATTTGGACATGTATACGCCAGTTAGTCTATATTGTCATATTATTTCTTGATTTGGATATGAAGTGTATTTACATATATTTTGACTTATCTAAATAAATTATTGAATGACTTGAAAATGAAAATGAAATTAAATGGTAACTTAAGTTAGTACCATTGGGATTGCTAAGCCTCTTTATGAATTTATGAAGTATGATTTTGAATTAACTTCAATTTTTTTATCAGTTTGGGGTTTTAAAATTTATAAATGACTTTCACGTTATATAATTATTTTATAAAGGTATTTTTAAATAATAACTTGTTTTAATAAAAAGGTTTTACTAAATAAAAGGGGTTATTTAAAGTGATTCAAAAATAAGGTTTTGTAAATGATATTTTGTAGTGTCAAAGATATTTTATATATGCATGTCAACGGATACTTTCGGATGCGGATAGTGTCATATCTATATCCGCATCTGAAATGATTTTCGGATATCGGATATTCGCATCCACGAATATAGACGGATATCGGATAATTATCCTATCCGCTAACGACTGATAAATCAAGAAATATAAATATAAATTTTAAGTTTAACATACTTTTTTTCAATCCAATTGATTATAAAAGTGTTAAATATAAACAAATATGGCGATAATAAATGGTTTTGAGCAGTTAATAAGCATTAATTGCATATAATATAAACTACTAACTTAATAAAACAATATATAAATATCTTTTATTATACTAAATTACATATAATTTATACTATAATCTTGACAATGACCAAACGGATAATTTTCGGATGCGGATGTCTTCGTATCCACATTCGCATCAATTTTTTCGGATATCAGATATTATCTGCTTTTCGGATATGGATGCGGATGGATTTCGGATTTTTTGGGTATCCATTGACGGCCCTAATTTTATAAAGGAAATTTTATAAAGAGATTTATGCATGGAAATGGATTTTATAAATCATTTTAGAGATTTTAAAAAGAAGTTTAAATCTATTTTGAAGACTTATAAGGAGGGTTGAAATATGAAGTGAACTTATAAAAAGAATTTTATAAGGGATAAGTGAATGATTTTTATAAAGTGAATGGGTTTTAGTCAGTGATATTTTGAAAAGGGAATTTCTGGCCATTTAATATGGACTATGAGAAACGGGGATTTCCAAATGTGTTGGTATATACTTATATTTTTAAGATAAGTAAAAATGTTTTCTAAGTATAAAGGGATGTAAAGGGTTTTGGGAATAGTGTTTTAAAAAGATCTTTCGATCAAGTTTTGCAAAGTGTTTTTCTTAATTAAAGATTAATTAATAAAGGCTTAGTGGATCCCACATGGAATCAAATCAATGTTGAATGATTGTTTATTTGATAGTTAAATAACCGACCGTCAAATCTAGACTTAAACGTAACTTTGGAAATATCTAGGAGAAACACATGAGTTATATGGCACAGTCATCCCCAATGATGTTATATTGTGCATATATACCTCGTTTCGTTCTTCTAGGATAAATGATAAGGAAATCTGTCCACTAACAGTTAGGAGGTGAACTCTGTTCTTATCTTTATCTGTTTATTTCCTAAAGAACCAGTGTTGAGTTTATCGAAAATTATCGAAAATTGTTTCAAAGAGATTGAGATCAGATCTGTTCTCCGAGAACCACTTCGATCCAATTCAAGCGTTTTGAACTGAAGACATCTTGAAGAATATGGAATCGAAGATGGAGCATTGAAGTGCAAGGGTTGTTGGCTACTAGTCCTGAGGGTGATTCCAAAATGAATGTAGTGCCTTCGGTTTGTCCTTATCCTGGACAACTTGTATGGATGAATGATGGCGCTGCATTACTTCCTAGAAGGCAGTGTTAGCATCCAAGTGGAATTGCAATCCAAAAGGTAAGCGTAGCCTCAAGCCTCTCTTAAATCAAGGGAGATGCAGCAAGGCTAAGTGGGTCACTCCCATTAGGGTTTGTCATCACTTTTCTAGATACATCTACATATTTATGGAGTGGTTGTGCATGACATCTCAAATAAAAAGGGTCTCAAAGCAACCGAGGTGATGACATATTCGGTACTATCTAGTCTGGGGTAGGCCGGTCTTGTGTTGGTAGGAGATCCCGGCGAGGTCCTCGGTACATTTTCTAGACGTGTATCATGATAGGTGGTACCATGGTGCCTTGTCATAATATGGAATCCAATCTCCAATACATGCCTTTACAGGTTTGATTGTAAAGCCTGGTATGCTGGAATTTAATGATGGTAACAATTTCGGCTATTTTCATATATTTATTTTAAACGCTTAGACATTATTATAATATTAGTGGATTTTCTATAAAAAAAATTCGGTTATCGTAAGGTAAAAACCCATTTGTGTTTATATGCGGCATTGTCTTACGAGATGTCTTTGATTTTAAAAGGGTTTTAAACATATAATTCAGTTGTTTGGGTTTACTCCCACCAGTGACGAGACTCATGTCTGACCCGGAGTTTTATTTTCTTTTCCTAAAACTCTTGGGTGCTCAAATTTTTATGGGCAGCCAAATAGATCAGGTTTTTCTACAGATGCATTTTGGAGGAGCTTGGAGCAGGAGGCTTCATCGATAGCTAGTTATTATCTTGTTTCTGCTATATTATACGCATCTTGTATCAGTTAGATAGGGACATGCTGTTATAACTGTCTAAGGATATTATAAATATCGTCAAAACATTATTTCTAATATTATTCAAAATATTTAATCCTTCCAAAACATTTTAATCTTTTCAAACTTTGAAGTCATAACAGAATATTTTAACTTTCAAAGATAGCATGTCCAAATGTCTTGTCCTAGGTTTTAGGAATCCCTATCGATAGCGTTAGCCAGACGTATCGACCAGAATTCTTAAAACGTTCAACCAACAATTTAACATAGATTTTACTTTGAAAATTCCTTTAGATACATTCTACATATATCTTTTCAAAAATCTACTTTTATACAAATAATTATTTACTTTCATTTCATAACATCTTCAAACTAAAATTTTAAGGTATACAAATACTTTATCAAAGATTTATAATTTGAAACACTTACTTGGTTTTATAAAAACATTTGCTAATAAACTATATATATATATATATATAAAGTTATAAGACCATACTTTTCTAAGACGTATGCTTGCTTATATTAAAATATTTTCAAATGCTTTCCAGATATACGTTAAAATATTAAATCGCTTTAATAGTTCGAACGTCACACTTCAAATATCAAACATCACACAATAATAAACAAC
Organism: Allium cepa; assembly: GCA_030765085.1. Classification (NCBI taxonomy): domain Eukaryota; kingdom Viridiplantae; phylum Streptophyta; class Magnoliopsida; order Asparagales; family Amaryllidaceae; genus Allium; species Allium cepa. The sequence goes on from CM060932.1 coordinate 546,744,850, forward strand.
ACCATACTATTTATATATAACAACTGAAAACCAAAATTGTATTTATTTCACAATTCTAATTCATATTTATATATTATATATTATGTGGAAATTAGCCATAAGGGTCTCTTTAGCAAGCGTAATTAATTTCTAGGACACACAACTGATATAATTATTTTTAAGGACAAAATGCAAAATAATTAGTTTCTAAGGCTTCAAAACCTATGAAATTGTGTCCTTGAAAGTAAATGGAATGTTGATTTTGTCCTTAAAAGTAATTATTCTATTGACTTTGTCCTTGAAATTAATTTTTGTGGATGTGTGTCCTTAATTGGACTACAAAGTTTGTCCTTCTGGTAAAATGCCCCATATATTATCTTATACAAAAATATAATCTCAGTTTCCCTAGCGGCACTTCACTACTGAAGACACCATAAGGTTTTATTTATTAATATTGAATATGTTTCTATTCATCAGGTAAAGATCCCTATTCAATATTATTCTTAACAAAAAAATTCAAATTCAACACAAACAACCATCAACCAAACAAACATACACAACGAATAAACAATCAATGTGCTCAGTGGAAATAATTCATCGGCTTCCATTGCGCAATCTGGTTAATAATAGAGCTGAAGGAAAAAATTAAATTCTAAGCTACCACAGTTCTAAGACTCATTAACAAAGCCAAACTCTGCTGTTTGGATAAGTACTTCTATCTTTGCTGCCCTTATTGGCTGCTTAGTGTCTCATATAGGGTCCAACTCTTAGAAGATAGAAGAGATAAATATTTTACAATAAGGAAAGTACAAACACGATCCTCGATGATTACTCTCATAATCACCGTATAATAAGTAATATATACGATCCAGTTGTCCCTCACTATAGGACAACTACCCTACACACCTAAGGAGATAGGGACTCTAAATCTCATCTAAGGCTATGGCTCATGTCTCTTATACTTTGTATTGTTCTAAACCTGCTCTGATACCGAATGTGACACCATACCTCTATACCCATATTACCAAAGAGTATCACTAGGTAATACTATCCGGTAATACGAAGAATGAGGTGATATTAGGCTTACACATGTGAATATTCCCTTAGGCAAACATGGTACGTATTTAAACATCATATAAAACTCACCTATAAGTACACACAGTATTGGTAGAAAGTAATATACAAGTGGGTCTCCAGGATAAAACAATATATAATATGCAATAAATAAGAGAGCAAAGAGTCATCAAATGCAAGGGTAAATATATAGTAGAAAATATACATCAACCAAGTGGGTTAATATAAACGAGTCAATACTCACTCTTCGAATAATATAAATACAGCATAAGTCCAATAACATGTCACAATAACATATGTACACATGAGGGTACAAGTATATATAATGACACCCTAATCGACTAATAATCACGCTTCCATCTATGCCCTACATTCAAAAGCTGGCCACTTCATCCCTAAACCTATAATATCTTAGGCTGACTCGAGTATTATATAAATAACATACGGATCAGACTATGTCTAAACTATAGTTGTCGATATCATAACTAATGGCATGGTATAACATTAATATAATGTAATATAATGACGATATCATGACATAATAACATATCATCGAACCATGCATAAGTGACAACAACCATATGTAAAAGTCAAGTCAAGCCTCATATTATAAGTATATTATAAAGTGGGTGAAATATTACATGTGTACAAATATCATTAAGTATAATAGATCGTTAACTATATAGGACATGCTCTCAGCAATGCCCGAGATTGTCTCTCATATAATTGTAAAGTAGACATATCTGAGGTTCGTCACACTCAACATATATATATATATATGAACATATAATAATCACCCAAATCAACATACATGTAATACAGATATGACATACCCTCAATAGCTAATAACCATATTAAAGATAGATATAGGGTCCAACTCAATGCTATCAGCATTCTAACTATCCTTGATAGCGGTATAATCGATGTGTACGAGGTTACACAACTTCAAGGACATGTTCCAATAAATAATAAAAGAGATCTATAATCACGTAATGATCAACTAAACTTTCAACATCATAGTAATTGACTTGGCTCTCAACTAATTGAGTAATATACGGTCTCTTAGACCTCTACTAACCAACTCAACTCTCTGCATCGTAGATAATCCTTTGGACTCTCTGTTCGATGTGCTCTTAACATCATAAATAACTTTAACAACATCGATCTCAACAAATGTCGACTCTCAGCCGTATCTATAATGATCTCATGTAGGCGAATAAGTATATCTTTATATCAATAATAACCATATAGAAGACAGACAGCTCCCACCATTGTCCAGGATTCTTGCTTACATGCTCCTAGCACTACTCCTATAATCATCGGTTACCTCGGCATCCATTGTGACCCAATATCCACTAAATGCAAGACAACGCTATACAATGGTCACGACCCTACAAGTTCCTCAATGATAACAGACCACTGGCCTATTCAGCCATATATATTAAAAATGTAGCTCATGGATTCGGGGAGTGGCCTCACAATCAGGCTGCTGGGATGGATGCTAACCTAATTTGGTTTACTCCACGTCATATAATAGGAATATACATACAATAACTAGACACACTTATGGCTTTCAACATGCTCACTCTCAGTTTTCCTCACCATAAATATAATACCCCATAGACTTGACCCTCTGAAGTGCCATCTACTTATAGAAACTTTTGACCGAAAAAATGGATCAATACCCTATTTAGAGTTTGAAAGCACTAGCCCTATTCTGACAGAGTAAAATATAGATAATAGGTATAGAAAAGAACAGTGAAAGAATGAAGACAAGGAATTTTTATAGTGGTTCGGCTGTTAATGAAGCCTACGCCCACTTTATAGTTTTATTATAGACTGATTGCTGTTACAAGTAGTATTTCGTTACGAGGATTTTGATTATCCTTTGCTAGATTGTATCTCCAAAGTTAGAATCCACTGGAGAATCACAATGAATCCCTTTGGAGATTGCTGTAAGGGAGGTAAAGAATGAAGAAAGTTTCTAGCAGAGCTCCAGCAACCAGTACGGAGAAGATCCAATTTATGTTGTAGATAGGATGGTATTTATAGGGATCATAAAGCATCTAGGTTGGGCCACTTCATCAACTGCTTGCAGGTAGGTATAGAATGACCTAGGAAGGTTTAGCTTGCGATGCGGGCCAAAATAATGGGTCGCTAGCGACCTATGGCCTATGGGTCGCTAACGAACTATAGAGTTGGCTCACTCGTGAGCTAATTACTTAGCTATCATCGTCTCATACTCCAATATGCAAGGTTGCAAGGAATTCGACGTCTTATGGATTGCTAGCGATCCATACACTTAGAATTTTTTATGCTTCTATCTCCAAGGCTCCTTATCCCCACTTCTCTCATTGAACCAACATGTTAGCATGGATCCTAGCGATCCATGGATATGGGTCGCTGGCAATCAAAGTTGTTTGATTATTTCCAAGGTACCGAGTTTAGGTTGCTTTTACGGCCTTGCATTGATGTCGTTCGTGTAGTCTTGTTGCATGTTGCTCCGTTTGGATGACGATCTGCTAGTTGTTTGCACTCAGCTACTAATTGGGCTGAAAGAATGTTGGTCTCTTCATTTATTCAATCTCATCCATTACCTTAGTAATATAGCTTGGCTCTCATTAACTCCTTTCCTTAGCCTTTATGGTTAAGTTCTAAACCATTCTGATGTCACGAGATTGTTCTGCTTCCTGTTGGATCATGTTGGGTTACAAACCCGGATAACATTTAACCCCCAGAGTATGTCTTCATTATAAACGAGGTGTGCTCTAGAAGTTATCACTCTCAATATCTGCCCATCGATTTCCAAGTGATTGCATTAGAATTTTGCGAATACATAGCAGGTCATGTTGTTGGTCATCTGGCTTTGGTCTTGACTGCTGTTTCTTGTCGTAACGAATCAAATTTCTTCATGTAGTTTCCCGGCATGCTTTAAAGCGATAGATAATTATCAGAGGATGAGCGAGAGAAAAATATGCCGCAACCATATAGGTCGCTAGCGATCCATGTACGATGGGTCACTAGCGACCCGGCCTCTTGATAAAATCAACTTTCAAAAGATGGGTCTCCAGCGATCTATGATGGATCGCAAGAGGCCCAATGCCTTAGCAAATTTTTTTTCCACTTTCTTATTTCTTCCTGTATGTATGCCCACTTGAGCCGACCCTTCCTCCCACTTTCGCACAAGTTAAACCATTACCTTGTGCGATTTGAAACTCTTAAGCGATTCAACCTAATTTGCTTGAGCCGATCCATTTTTTTCTTAGATCTTCCTTATCCAATCTCTCGGCCTTGATATCCAGTCACACTGCCGTGCTTCCTTGTTTCATCTTGAAACCCTAGCTTGCCTTTTAATCGTCCTCATCCACTATTAGTTTGCCACTGACCCACCGTTAGCTCGCCACCGACCTGATTGCTTGGTTATTGGCTTACCTTTGGGACTGTTGATCCCAGTCTTCGACCAATTTCACGTTGAAAGCTTAATCCAAGGTGGGTCTGCTAATTAGTTTTCTAATTACAGTGTTCCTGTAACGATTTGATAGCGAGTTTTCATTTACAACGTTGGTTGCGGGAAGTTTGAGTTGATTGCGGTCTAATGGAGGAAGATACTAAATCAAGTCTTGAGTTCCTTCCAGAATGATATCCGAGCCTTGGCCCAGTGCCTGATGCGTTTTGCTATCTTCGTCGGTTATGCTAGAATTGACTCGTGCGAGGTCCCTAGCCAATACTACATGACATATCGTTACTTATCCCCAACCCTTTCGGAGGATTTGGACTTATCTTGCTCACTTGTTGCATGCTCGGTGTCCCTGCGATGAGAAGAATCTTCCACGTTGCTTCGGAAAATGGATATGTTATCGATCGTTGATCGATAACGGGTAAGTGTAGGAGCGTAAAAACTAAAAATAAAGAGATGCGAGAAATCCTTTTCTCCTTCCGCTGCGAGTGAACTATTTACATGGAATAGAGCGTTTGTAGTGTATTGGGCACCGAGTTTATCCCATATAAACAGCACACTGCACTGCCTAGGTTAACATTTGAAATTCGATGTGCCAATCATGAATTTATGTCTCTTCGGAATTAGGTGTGGTGGGGGAAACTTTTAATTTAGGATAACCTGAGCACTTTAGACGCAAGTTCTGTTATTTAGAATGAAGCAGCCATCCATGCGTCATAAGTCAAGCAGGGGAAACCCGACACTCTCAGAAGCCGATTCATCAACTGTGGCTCTTTCTTCTACCACTTCGCAAGCTCAATATGGCCAGTTGGTCCCAGTTAGGCCAATCGTGGATCGAATACCTCCCAACTTTAGAAATCTACTTAATCCACCTGAGAGAGCTTCTTCGGTGGTTTCTGCTAAAGTTCTTCATAACATCTGTGTGCAACACGGAATTTCAGAAAAGGTTGTGCATCTGCCAGAGAAGGACGAGTTCGCTCATATGCCTCCTCCAGGGTACACTGCTTGTCACCGGTATATGAGTTTGAATGCAGCCGTGCCTCCTTTTAACGATGCATGAGACTCTTTCGAACTTGGGTATTGCTCCATTTCAGCTTCATCCTAATGGCTACACCATCTTGACTTGCCTACATGTTCGTTTCATGCGGACGTTCAACCGCGCTCCAACCTTTGATGAGTTGCGGTGCTTTCTATCATTTAAGAGGGGAGATGACTGCCTTCTTTGAACATAATCAAAGCCCAAAGAAACCGAAAAATCATCCTGCACTTGTAGAGCAACTTGTCGTAATTCAAGACGCAATATTTCTTTGTTAGATGCCTCGACGGGTTCAAACGTCGATGGACGATAGGGTGTAAGTTTCTTTTTTCCATTTATCGAGCTTAAGATGCTTGCAATGGAGTTTCTAACCAGTCGTATGTCCCTTGTAGTTCTCCCAAGGCCAAATAGAGACATGGCTCTCGATGAAGTTTGTCAGACTCTAAGGGATATTGATGCCGACGAGAGATGCTTTAAAGTGTTACTGGCCGATGAGAACTTGCATAGATATGGATTACTGTCTCTTGGTAGATCTGCTGTTCAAGTTGAAATTCCCTCTCCCACCCAATCTAGGGTTCGCACAGATCTACTTCTTCCTCCCACGATTCCAAGGAAGGAGCCTCTTAAGAGAGAGCCCGTCCGGAGGATCAGCCAAGGAGGGCCGTAAAGGAAGAAACACTATTGCGACTGGATTCAACGGCGTGGTTAGAATGCCCCCGATCCCGGAGGAAAGGGAAGAAGAGCTCAAGCAAAGGGAATGCACAGCCGCAATAGACTTAGAAAAGGAAGAGAGGGAGTTTGAGAGCAGTAGCGATGAGTCTACTGCAAGTGATGATCTCTCTACGCAAAATCTGATGACGAGGACTCGGAATCATGTGACGCAACTCCGGGTAATCTCCGTTCTTCCAAGCTCGTGTCTCCCTGATATAAGCGATAAAGACAAAGCTCCAGAGACCGGGGGTATCAAGATTCTCCAAGTAAAGACGTCGGAGCAGAGTTTGGGGATTTGGGCGATGTTTATGTTGACTTTGATGCGCTTACGAGAGAAAACTTTAAATTCGACGATGTGCCCCCTACTCAAGTGAAACTGCACTAGAAGTTAGCCCGGCTCCATCTATGATATCCGAAGTATGCCCGATTTCACCTACGAGGCCGTTCGATCTGGTTTGTGAGGACATTTTAGGCCTACCTTAGAAACGCATTACATGTCTCGCTAGGATTATACTCACTTTCTTATACTCTTTCCATGCCAATTTTTTGTTTTTAATTTTTTTATTTATGTTTCATGCCAGGTTTGACGAGAGGACAAGGTTTTTATAATGACTTTGAAGAACTTACCGACTCGCAACGGTATTCCAAGCATACCTCCGGCCGTCACCAACCCCGAGAGACGGAGGAAAAATGCAGACGGATTAAAGAACAAAAGGACGAAGCTCACCGCAAAGATGGAAAAAGAGCGAGGCCGACCATATAAAGGTAGATAAGAGAAGTGGAGAACATTTGAGGAAAGGGAGGAGCCATCAAAAAGGTAAAAATTTGAGCATCGTCACCATTCTTCAGGGCTTGCCATAACACACTCTTCAGTGGGCCAAGAAACTCCCGCTACTTCTACTCTGATTCTGCCATCAACTCATATCTCGTCATCATCTATTGTTACTTCCCCCACTGCTTTTTGCCCTCACCGGAGACCTGCCTATCTTCTTCCTTCGACCCCTTTAAGCTTGAGGCAGCATTCCTCGAAAGGTTCCTGAAGGAGGTTAAGTTTGATTACGATCTATAAAGATTCGTATATGCCTCACCTCTAAGCTATTCAACACAATTTAGAATAGACTAAAGGATGGGAAATGTTATGTAAGCAGTTGGCAGACACCAATCGCAATAACTACCAAGAAATCCTTTCTTTCGAATCAAAGAAGGATGATTTTGAGAAAGCACTATCTAAACATGACGTCTGAATTAAACTACTAGAGGAAGAGAAAGCAGTGGCGCTTTAAGAGAGTAACAGAAACACCAACTTGCTAGAAGAGGTGAAAGAGGCGCATGCTCGAATAGAGATCGTCTATATGGACGAAATAAAAAAGGCACATGTAGAGGAGGAGAAACTAAAACAAGAAGTGGCTGTCTACAGTGCAACGATTGAAGCTTAATGAAAAACTATTGTCGATCACGACCTCGTTGTGGAGGGGCATAACAAAACTATTTCTAACCAAGCCGAGACCATTGCCAAGCTATAGGCTCAGGTCGCGTGGCTCAGTGGTGATAAGTCTGCTACTGAAGTTGAGAAAGATGCCATGAAAGCGGATTACGTATAACTTCAAAATGCTTTCGAAAGAAAAATGGAGAAGCTAGACACAACCATTCTGTACTTTTATGTTAACTCTCCGTTGCATCAAGGAAGTCTCAACTATCTGGGTCCGAAGTTTTCGCGCACTCTCGCTTTGGTTTGGGAGGAAATCTTGTCTTGTTTTGCCAATAGCAACGACGTTTATTCCGAGCGGGTGTTGTAGGACACGTATCTCAACAATGAGTCAAAGAAGGCATTGCTCGAAGGTAGGGAAATTCTTCAAGTTGAAAGAGAGCAGGAGGCCATCGATGCAGCCTTGAGACTGCCGTCGAAGCGCTCACAAAGCCTTTTATTTCTAGCGTGGGTGAATCATCAGAGCAGCCCCATGACCTTCCAGCAAGATCAGGACTTGAAGCTCTCCCTCAGGTAGTGTAGCCATCAAAAGAAGGTGAAGGTGGTGAGTTTGAGGTCGCTATTCTCGATTATTCCTCTGGTGTAGGTAATTTGCTTGCTTCCTCTGAATTCTGGAGCTTTCAACTTACGCCGCAAGAGCGGAAAGAAATTAACGCTTTCATTTTTGATCTTAAAGGTCTATATACCTTTCCGCTAACATGCTAGCTTCTTTGGAACCTGGACATGCCGACATTTCCACATCTTCCATGGTTGTTTCTGTTTCTGGTCCAGTTACCACGTCTGCGTCTGGCTCGCAATCGAGGCCAGAGGCTGAAAAGATAACCGTGCTTAATGGCCTGGATAACCCTTCTGTGTCTTTGGAAGGTGACATAACAGTAGCAGAAGCCAATGAGTAGGAAACTCAGATGGAGCAGCCCTGGAAGACTCAACACGAGCTGGTCACTGTCAAGAAGGAAAAGGTCGAAGTGATCAAAGCGTCAAAAAGCTTTCGAAAAGAGAAGGGAGAAACTTCTAAGATAGCTTTGGAGGAAGAGGAGGACATTTCCACTGAGTTATTTGTTGACATTACCGGCAGCGACATCACTCCGAGAAGAAGCAGAAGCTGCCCACCAAGGGCGAAAAGGGGTGCGGTGGAAGGAAGCGTTGAGGAGCTTATGTGAAGACCACTTTGATTTTGATTCTTTTTGAGTCATTTTGTACAAATGTAGAGTCTGTATTTAGCGTTCTCATTGTGGAGTCTATATTTTCTTTTTGTTGGCCGGTGTTGTGTGGGTATGGCCTACACATATTGACCCTGTGTAAAGAAAATTATAATCAATATATTGATATTTTGACCGTATTCTTATCTATCTGCTCATATGTGTTCTATGCACTTATGCTTGTTTTATTTTATACTTATCTAGTCCTGTGTTAGTGCCAAAATCCTTCGTTTGAAGTAACGGAACTTTAAAAATTAATAGAACTTAAAAATTCTTTGTTTAGAAATTATTTTTTTGGAGTGGCAGAACTTGTAAACTTATTGTTTTCACGTGTTTTTATTCGAGTACTGGTGTATGCCCCCTAGTTCATAGCGCTATTTACTTCAAACAACTTTCAAATGACCTGTAACTTATGATTTAGATAATTCTCATACTATGCTTGAAATTTGGCTAAGTCACAGCTTGATTTGTTTTACGACTTGAGCATGTAATCCAAGTTTCTTGTGATATTCTGGTAAGTACGCAATATGCGTGTTTAAGAGGTGCACATTGCATGGGTAGTTTTGATTGTTAAGGGTAGTTTTGATCGTTAAGGGTCCGTTGTTGAGATTTTTCTGTTGGTTTGTAGCATTCCAATTTTGTTAGAGTTGTGCTCATTATTCCTAATTATAGGGGCAGTTGGCGCTGGTTATAATATGCGTGGTTTTTGGGTTCGATATGTTTCGCTGGTCCGAATTTTTTTTCTGTTCCCCGATGCCTCCTATCTACGGGCAGTGTGGAGTGGTTTAAGCTTTAAGAATCAGTGCACGATCTATGAGGTGTGTGCTGCTTTTGGTTTTCCTCAGTGTTGCTTATCTTCGGGAAACCTGAGGAGTTATTATTTTAGCGTGCGGCTTATGACGTGCATGGATTTTGTTTTTCCTCTATGTTGCCCATCTTCGGGTAATGTGAGGAGTTATTATTTTAGTGCGTGGCTGATGAGGTGCGTGGCTTTTGGTTTTCTTCACTTTTTCCTATCTTCGGGCAATGTGAATTATTATTTTAGTGCACAGCTTATGAGGTGCGCGAATTTTGTTTTTTCTCGGTGTTGCCTATCTTCGGGCAACGTGAGGAGTTATTATTTTAGTGTGTGTCCTATGAGGTGCACAGCTTTTGTTTTTCCTCAATATTTCCTATCTTCGGGCAATGTGAGAAGTTATTATTTTAGTGCGCGGTTTATGAGGTGCGCAACTTTTGTTTTTCCTCGGTGTTGCCTATCTTCGGGCAACGTAAGGAGTTATTATTTCAGAATTTGATGCACGGCTTATGAGGTGCACAGCTTTTGGTTTTCCTCGGTGTCACCTATCTTCAGGCGGCATGAGGATTTTTAGTTTTAGCACTCTTGATGTTGCCGGAGCAACACCGGTTTTTAGAAGGCATGGATCAAGTTCCGTCGATCTAACGGTTAGAGTCAATTTGCTTCCATCGACTCGACGGGTAATTATTATGAACACGGTTTTGTTTAATTAAGAAGCAAACTTTATAAAGGAAACCATGGTAGTTTTTGCCTATACAATTCCCTCAGCATCCCTTGCCATGGGAACTTGAGTTCTGTCGACGGTTGTTAGCTTGAAAGTCTCGTCTCTTAGCTTTTGATTAATAACATACGATCTCTTCCAGTTTGGTCAGAAGGCCCCCGGAATGGGGTAAACTTGCTTGAGCGCAAGATCTCCCACTTCAAAGGTTTGATTGTGAACTTTGGAGTTGAAGTATCATTCAACCCTTCTTTGGTAGGTGGTAGTTCTCAATGCTGCTTCTTCTTCTTTTTCATCAACCATATCTAGCGATTCGAGCAGGAGCTGCTCGTATTGTTTTTGATGGAAATTCTACCTTCGGTGCGAGGAGACTTCTAATTCAACAGGAACTTTTAAACCATATGCTAAAGCGAATGGAGTGTGGTCGGTTGCCGCTTTGTGGGTAGTTCTTTAAGCCCATAGTGCAAGTGGAAGTTCAACAACCCAATTTCCTTTGGCTTTTGCTAGTCGCTTTTTGATAGTGGACTTGATGATCTTTTTTATCGCTTTCACCTACTAATTTGCTTGTGGATGTGCCACTGTGGAAAAGCTCTTTTCAATTCGGAAGTGCTTGAAAAAATCTTTGAATTCAGCACTTTCGAATTGGGTTCCATTATCAGAAATGACTTTTTGCGGCATACCTAACCTGCAAATGATGTTTTTAGTAACAAAGTTAATAACTTTCTGTGTGGTTATGGTGGCTAGCGGTTCCTCTTCGGCCCATTTTGTGAAATAATCTACGTCAACTATAGAATATTTGGCTCCTCCTTTTGTTACTGATAGAACGAGTCAAGTTAATCCCCTATATAGCAAATGACCATGGACTGACCATCTATGTTAGCTCAGTTGAAGGAGTTCTCTTAATTTTGCTGAATCTTTGGCAACGATCGCATCTTCTGGCGTGATCTGCGGCATCGTGATTTATTGTTGGTCAGAAGTATCTTTATCGAAGGACTTTCTTTGCAAGGGTCTAACCCCCAGTGTGGTCTTCACATTCTCTTTCATGTACCTCCTTTAGGATTCGTCATGCTTCCTCATCAGTCACACACCTAAGAAGTAGGTTGAGAATCGCCTTCGATAGAGTATTCCATCCTGTACCATGAACCGTAGCGCCTTTCGAAGGAGGTTATTTTGTTGATTCCGATCGGTTGGAAGGGTTTCTACAAGTAGATAATCCTTTATTGGTGTCATCCACGTATCTGGTTCGATAGTGGAATCGAGAATCCAGTCTACGTTCATTTCATCTATGCTTGGGTTGGCCAGAGTTCTGACTGGGACTGGTCCCAACGACTGAGCTTCTCTGGAACTTGCCAGCTTTGCAAAATAATCTGCTTAGTGTTTTTCTCCCGTGGGATGTGAGTTATGGTGTAGTGCTCGACATTGCTTAGCAGTTCTTGCACTTCAGATAGGTATGGGGCAAGATTCTCCCCTCGAACCTAGTATTCCACCTTTACCTGGCAGACGACCAACTGGGAGTCGTTGTAGATGTCGATGATTTTATCTTAAGTTCTTTCACCATCTTTAGTCCTGCTATGAGCACTTCATATTCCGCTTCGTTAGTCGTCGCAGGGAATTCCAAGCAAAAAGCGCAGCATATGACTCTCCCTTCGGGGGTTTCGATTACTGCCCCTGCCACTGAACAGAGATTGGTAGATGCACCATTTAGAAAGAGTTTCCAATGAGTCACCACCTCCAGCGGCGCTTCTTCTTCATCGTCCCATATGGTAAACTCAGCAATGAAATCTGCTAACGCTTTCGCATTTATTGCTTTCCTAGGATGGTATGCAATATCGTATTGACTTAGCTCTATGTTCCATATAAGGAGTTGCCCAAAAGTTTTGGGTCAGTATAGCACTTGTTTCAAAGGCTGGTCAATTAACACTTTGACTGGATGTGCCTGAAAGTACAGCCGCAACTTTCGGGAAGCGATCAAGAGGCAATACGCTAGCTTTTCTAGTTTTGGGTGATTCTTCTCAGCTTCGGTAAACCGCTTGCTAATGTAATACTCGGGTTACTGGATTTTCACTTCTTCCCACACGAGAGCGGCGCTGAGTGCATGCGATGAAACTGCTAAGTAAATGAATAGGTCTTCTACATCCACCGACTTTGATAAGATTGGTGGAGCTTCCATGTATCGTGGTAGTTATTCGAAAGTCGTTTGACAAGCTTCACTCCATTCGAAGTTTTTCTTTCCTTTCTTCAGTGCATCGAAGAACGGTATGTATTTGTCTATAGCTTTTGATAAATCGGCTTAGTGCTGCGACTTTTCCTTTCAAGTTTGAAGTTCCTTCGTATTTCTCGGGGTTTGGACTTCTTGTAGCGCCGTTATTTGTTCTGGATTCGATGCCTCGAGCACTTACTATAAACCCCAAGAATTTATAAAAGGCTACTCCAAAGTGACATTTGAGTGGGTTGAGCTTCATTCCATACTTTCGGAGTATTTCGAACATCTCAACGAGGTCTTCTAGATGATTAGCAGCTACTCGAGATTTGACCAACATGTCATCCATATAAACTTCCATTGTCTTTCTGATTTGACAGTTGAACATAGTATTTACTAGCCTTTGGTATGTTGCCCTATCATTTTTTAAACCAAATGGAATTACTTTGTAGTAGTACAGTCCCAAATCGGTAATGAAGTTGGTGTTTTCCTGATCTGGCTCATACATCAAGATCTGGTTGTTGCCCGAGTATGTATCCATAAATGACAACAATTTATGCCCTGTTGTTCCATCCACAAGTTGATCGATTCTGGGGAGTGGGGAGCTGTCTTTTGGGAAAGCTTAATTTAGATCCAAGAAGTTAATACAAGTTCGTCATTTTCCATTAGATTTCTTGACTAAGACAGGGTTTGATACCCATTTAGGGTAAGTTGCATCTCGAACGAAACCGTTAGCCATCATTTTATCTACTCCTCGCTCGGTGCATTGGACCGCTCAGGGCCCAGGCTGCGCTTTTTTGCTTTACAAGTATGAATTTGGGGTCAATATTGAGCGCATGGCAGGCAATTTCGGGTGATATCCCACTCATATCAGAATGCGTCCAAGAAAATACGTCCAAATTGGAACAGAGGAATTTAGTTAGCTATGACTACATCACGTTTCCAAAGTGTGATCCAATTTTTAAGACCCGTGTTGGGTTGTCCATACAGACTGGTACAGACACCACCAATTCTACCGGTGCTGCCCGATCCTCCTCTGAACTCTTCTTTCTAGGGTCTGAAGCCTTGTCGAATCAGCTATGGTCCCCCAGCCAAGGGTGGCTTAGTAATTTCTATTTAGTGGGCTCACGAATATGGAGAGGTTTCCCTATATCCTTTCCTTTTTCCTTCCTTCTTAACTCACACAATTCTACGATGTAGCATTCCTAAGCAGCGTTTTGGTCTACATTCACAATTCTAACTCCATGCTCTGTATCGAACTCCATTGTAAGGCACCATTAGGCAATGCTATTTTGAAGTCGGCTAATGCGGGCCATCCCAAGAAGGCGTTGTATGATGACATTTCGTCCACGATTACAAAAGTCTGAATGAGGGTGACCCTTTGCTCACCCTCTCCAAGCTCCATAGGTAGGTCAATTGTTCCCACCGGTTGTTTGGGTTCGCCAGTAAACCCCTGAATCTTAGTTTGGCATGCGGACACACTTTTCATGCCAATCTTCATCTGATCGAAAGTATATTTGAAGAGTATGTTAATGGAGCTATCACTATCAACCAACACTTATCGAACTACAGCGGGTCTGATTCCTACCGTCACCACCATCGGATCGAGAGTTGGAGCTTCGATCCCTTCGGTGTCTCGATTTCGGAACACTATATCATCATTCAAAACCCTTTGCAGCTTGGCCGGTGTTTCATCTTCTATAGCTAAACATGGTTCCTTCAGAGCGTGCTTTAACGAACTTGCATATCGCTCCATCCCCCCCCCTCAACTTCTTTATGCGGGATGTGGTTCCCCAAATATTATTCCAATAATAAGCCTTTGGTCGGTTCATTTTGACCCTTCTTCACTAGTTCCAGCTTGATTCCTTCGGTCTTTATAATGCTGAGGAGTCGCAGGTTGATCGGGATTTTGTGGTTGTCTTACATGCTGCTAGAATTTGTTATTCTGGGTCGGCTCCTCAATGAGATTCATTAGATGGTGACATCTGCTTGTATTATGGCCATGTGTTTTTTGGAAGCAGCAAAATTTCCCTAAGCTCTTTTACTACTCAGTTGCTTTCTTTCTAGAGGGTTTTTTGTATTCCTCGGTCCCTTGGGTTGCGAGAAAGATGTTTTCCTATGTGTCGTTTAGGGGAGTGTAGCCTTCGAGCCTAAACCCTTTGAGCTTTTTATTGTTTCCATTACCGTTATTCTTATTGGAGTTTTGACTTTTCCTCTTTGAATTTCCATCTTTCCTAGTGATTCCTTCAGCAGTTCGAGAAGTGTGCGCATTTTGATTCTTTGCTACATCTCTTGTCCGATGTTCATCGGTTGCACACTAGTAGACTTTATTTTCAATTCATGTGCTTCCTCCAACCTTAGATATTGGCTTTCTTTACGTTTGAAATCTTTCCTAGTGGTAGGTTGCTTCATCTTAGTCCACTTTCCGAATTCAGTTTCTAGTGAATTGCACAGACCAATGCCATAAAAACCATGTCCTCATTGGGGTTGCTTACTTCTATCACTATGGTGTCAAACCTATTCACGAAAGAATTCAAAGACTCGTTACGCTCTTGGAACAATCTGGATAGGGACATGATGTCTTTTGGCTGTGCAGTATGGAGTTTGAACTGATCAAGAAACCTTGTCGCCAGTTGTCAAAAGTAGAGATAGATCTTGGTGGAAGCCTAGTGAACCACATTGATGCATCTTCTTCGAGAAAGAACGGAAAGCATTTGCATCGAACCGCTTTAGAGGCATCAACTCCATCCTTATACCAATTGTATTTGTACAAGCGAGGTTTTGGGGTCTTTTGTTCCGTCATAGGACGGAATAGTTGGCATTGTAAAATTTTCTGGATATTTATCATTCAATATTTCATTTGTGAAGGAAGTCTGACTTGGTGCAGATCCCCATTAATCATCTCTTCTGTTTTTACTCTCCTCCATGGGTCGCTAGCTCACGATCTAGGAAGATTTAGCTCACGATCCGAGCCAAAACCATGGGTCGCTAGCTACCCATGGACTATGGGTCACTAGCGACCCATAGAGTTGGCTCGCTTGCAAGCTAATTACTTGGCTGCTATCATCTCATACTCCAACATGAAAGGTCTTAAGGAATTAAGCTTCATATGGATCGCTAGTGATCCATACACTTAGAATTTTTTGTGCGTCTATCTCCAAGGCTACTTATCCTATTTCTCTCAACGAACCAACATGTTAGCATGGATCTCTATCGATCCATGGATATGGGTCGCTAGTGATCTAAATTCTTTTATTGTTTCTGAGGTTCTAAGTTTAGGTTGCTTTTATGGCTTTGCATTGATGTCGTTCGTGTAGTCTTGTTGCCCGTTGCTCCGTTTGGATGACGATCTGCTAACTTTTTGCACTTAGCTGTTGATTGGGCTGAAGAATGCTCGTCTCTTCGTTTAGTCAATCTCAGTCATTGCCTTAGTAATATAGCTTGGCTCTCGTTAACTCCTTGCCTTAGCCTTTATTATTAAGTTCTAAACCATTCTGATGTCACGAGATTGTTCTACTTCCTCTTGGGTCCTACTGGGTTAAAAACCCGGATAACAGAAACTAATCAAACAAGTATCAGCTCAGGCATTCCATACCATCTACTATTACTTGAATATTTACCCAATGCTTGTAAACGACACTCACATAATTTTATTCTATATAATAAGTCTATAGAGTAACCCAAGTAATATTTCTGAATGCCTTAGTATTATTATTTCGTTTATTTTAGTTTCTCATTGCACTTAATTGTATACACACAAGCACATAATTCAGATAGAAAGAAATTCTATTTATGGGAAAATTATATAAATTTATTTCAAAGAATTTCTTATTAAATAATAATAATAAATTTCTAATTTTTATTTCAAATCCCTAAAACATATTTTCCAAAATTATTGACTATATTCAAATATTCGTTAAATATATTTTTAAATTTCATAAGATATTGATTAGGAATTTTAACACCAAAAATGGATCGGCACCTATGAATAAGTTGTAGGAAACCTATAGGATCTAGATCTAGATAGTATTGGAAATAAAAGAAAATAGAACAAGGAGACATAATATTTTATAGTGATTCAACAATCTCTGTCCTATGTCCATTTTATATTTTTTGTTGATTGTTGTTTATAGAGGATTTGAAATTACAAGTCACTAGTACAAGGGCTTGACAAGTTTTATAGCCTAGAACTGCCAAGAGTAGCTACCTAAGTGACTATTATGAGGAAGGTAGGAGATGAAGAAATGAAAATGTCTATGATAGTGGAGAATTAGACCCTTTGTAGTTGTAGTTAGGCTGATATTTATAGGGAAACTGGTACATGGATTCAGAAGCCCGCTTGTACTGAAGTCCGGAAGGTAACCCAATGTCATACAGGTGAGCATGGATTTCCATAAAATGAAATAACTCAGTTTCGATCTGAATAACTCGATACTGATCTAAATAACTTGATAGCGAGCTATTTCATTTGGTGAAAAGTGAACTTCTTCACTTTCTTAGCCCTTCATTCTTCAAATCGATGTGTTCCAAGTATACTTTCATGATTTTTAGTTGGTTCTAGTGATCTTCCTAGTATCACTTAAGTTATCCTACTTTACCAGTTTCCTTCTTATCAACCTTGGAACTGGTTGTTTAAACTCCATGAAACGACTTGATCACGAGTAATGGAGTGGTATAGAAGATGTATATTATTCGAGAAGCGAACTAAGGAGGAAAGATAGGTCGATGTTGACCTATATAACTCGATGCCGAGTTATACCCTTTATCCCAATTTGAATGAAACTTTTCCAAGTTGCTTCTCTAGCTCTTCTAAGCGTACTCCAGATTCTTGAGTTGTTTCATATTCATCTTGGTGTTCTAACTTCCATTTACTTCTACTTGGTTAAAAACCCAGTTAAAACTTGCCTCCCCTAGAGTATGCATTCATTGAAAATAAAGTGTACTTTGGATTGAGACAAGTTCTGGTATATTATCCTATGATTCTGGTTGATCGTTCAAGTGTCGTCTCGAAATGCTGCTTTCGCTTGGTAGACTTTCCTTTAATTGTTTGGCTTTGTTATAGTTGAAATTTCATTTTTCTATATTGAGAACGTAGTCAGCACTTCGAAGATCACTTCACACCTTAGATGAACACGCTCTGCCATGCTTCTGGAAGATTCTAAGGAGAGGAAAATCACTCGGTGCTGTTTTATTTTACTCAGTACTGACTTGTTTGGTTTTCCATAGACCTATTTAAATTTAGGACTTAGAATTTTTTTAATTCACTTTCATTCTTTCCTTTGCCTTATGCCGTGTTGTTTTCCCTCGAGACTTCCTTATGCCAACCATATTTCACCAACTACTTGCCGATTTAACCTGCCATCCATTCCTCCCATCTCCTCTGCCTTTCTACCACTGACCTTTTACTGCTGTCACCACTCCCTACCACTGCCTTGGCCCAATCGGCACCATTTGAATCGCTACTTTGAGGACTCGGGTCCAAGATCCAAAACCCTAATGTGGATTCAAGTTAAGTGTTGATTTAAGTTTTAGAATCGATATTTGAGATGGTGATGGTGACAACAATGGTAGAGCGGCCATGCTTCATTGAGAATAGATAGTCCAAGTTTAGTTTGCACTCGATTTAGGATTTTGCATTGGTCGTGTGCACGCCAATCTGCAAACAAGGCTAACTTTGTGACTTTGGCTATCTCTTATAGTGCCTCAGTATGCCTCCATTGTCATTTGAATTCCATTGTGACAATTTGTTTCAAAACAAACGTCAAGAATAATTTCTTCGCATCGCTTTTCCTTGTTGTTGCACTTTTGGTGTTCCTGAAAAGAAAAACCTTCTATATCACCCCGGATAGTGGCTCCGTTTTCGATCTCTCATCGATAAAGAGTAAGTTCTAAAATGTAATTTCAATGTATGACGTGGCCTGTTTTTCTAACATGGGCAAGCTATCTACACATGATGGTATGTTCGTGGTGTATGAGTCACTAGACTCCTACTACATTGATTAACACATTTCACTTTCTTTGGTCAACACTCAAAATCCGATTGGTAAACACACGTTGATACCTTTTGGTTTTCGAGCATTGATCACATGGGTTTAATATTCAAAATAAAACACACCTGACCATGCCGATCATCAAGATTTATTATTTAGAATGACTCTCGATCACCGCATTTTAAGTCTGACGAAAGCATGTCCATTTCTCCTGAAGCTAGATCTTCTATAGCTCAGGCTTCGCCATCCATCCCTGCCAGTCCAAGCCATCCCATGACTTTCGAATCCCTAGGTCAAATAGTCCCAATTATGTCGATGGTGGGTCCGCTACCTTCGGTTCTAAGGATTTTGAGCAATCCACTGATGCAATGGCCTTTAGTTCTATCCGCTAGGTCACTCTAGAATATATGTTAGCATGTTATGCCTAAGGAGGACGTTCATCTTCCAATGAGGGCTGGGTTCACATACAAATCCCTTGTCAAAGTTTATAACATACAATAGGGTACCATGCGCTTAAGTGGCGCCATCCTGCCATTTAATCCTTTCCTTATGATGGTACCATAAGAACTCAGACTAGCTCCATTCCAAGTCCATTTGAATAGATATTTTCTTCTTAGTTTTCTTTATGTCCACTTCATGAGTCGGTTCAACTGACCACCATGGTTCAATCAGCTTACATATTTGCTTCAATTTAAGAGAAGGCAGAACTCACCATCTTAAATGATATTTGAATCCCGAAAGTGTTGCAAAATTATTGAAATGCTTCACAACAAATGTTCTTACTTCAAGAATAAATACTTCTTCGTGTAATGCCCGTACGATTTCAACTTGTTTTGGCTATCTGGATGTATGCCTCTTTTGCCTTGTGTTAGCACAGAATTGGTCACTAACATCCTTGAGAAAGATTGTGTAAAGAGATTAATGAAGAAAGTAATTAAAACAGAGGACTGTATGCTAAATTAGATGCAAAAAAAAGAACAACGGATTTATAGTGGTTCAGCGTAATTTCCTAGATCCACTTTAAGTTTTGATCTT
This sequence comes from Allium cepa, assembly GCA_030765085.1. Lineage (NCBI taxonomy): Eukaryota > Viridiplantae > Streptophyta > Magnoliopsida > Asparagales > Amaryllidaceae > Allium > Allium cepa. The sequence continues at coordinate 546,764,531 of CM060932.1, forward strand.
TATTGCTTTCACAAGTGATTAAATACAGATACAATCCGTACTATAAAGACTTAAATACAAATGCTAAGTAAAATAGAATGAGTCTTGAAAGCGGCAGAGTCTCTCTAGTGTTATCTAAAAAAGGTCCATTTCACTGTGCCCCTGCCCTTCTATTTATAGACGAAGATGGGTTGGACTTCCCTCTTGGGCCTAGGAGCAAGATACCGCTCGTGGTGAGTGACTTCTGTGTGCCGAGCCACAAATGTCGAACGGTAATTGCCGAGCCACATATCCTAGCCGAACGGCATTCATATACCATTTGAGGAAGGCGTGCCAAACGGTACCTGTATGCCGAACGAGGCATTGCGCTGAGTGAAGAGTGTAGGCCGAACAAGACCTATGTCGAACCAGATTTGATCCTGGTCGAGGGGAGATGCCGAACGAGGCTTCATGCCGAACGAGGCTTATGCTTGTCAAGGTGAAATGTCGAACAATGATTCATGCCAAACGAGGCTTTATGTTAAGCGAGCCTCGATGCCGAACGAGGCTCTGTACCGAGCAAGGCCAGATGTCGAACGACCTCTTGATGCCGAAAGAGGCAAGATGCGAAATGAGGCAAGATGTCGGGCGAGCACTCGATGCCGAGCGAAGCCTACGCCAAACAAGGCTCTGTGCCAAGTGAGGCCAGATGTCGAACGACCTCTTGATGCCGAACGGGCAAGATGTCGAACGAGGCTTATGCCGATCTAGCACTCGATGTCGAGTGAGGCCAGATGCCAAATGACCTCTTGATGTCGAACGAGGCCATGTGCCAAAGACCCTCTTACGCCGAGCCTCTTGTTACTTGGTCAAGCCACTGCGTAACACTTGCCCTCCAATGTGTATCATATGGATGAACATGATGCGCTTTAAATCATGAGAACTCCGTGTTTCTCTTAAAGCCTTTGCTTTATCTTCTCGATAATAATGTCGAACGATATTCATATGCCGAACGATATGCTGAATGCCTAACGACATATCGATGCCAAACGACATATTGATGCCGAATGACATATTAATGCCGAACGACATATTGATGCTGAACGACCGAGTTGCCTTGACCGTTTCTACCGGTCACTGCCTCTTCACCTTCTTTCCTTCCTATTATAAAATTCGATACTTCTCCCCTTCTTCCCTTTACTATTTACCTACATCCTTACGAACTCGTCTTCTTTCATACTTTTGCCAATATCTCAGCTTCTCTCAAGGCTCTCGGATCCTTCACGTTACCTCTCGACTATCCTCAACAACAAATCTGAGTGGATTCCGCTTCTAAATCGAGCACATCGTTGAACCTCGACCCTTTCTTCTAGGTACGAACCATTTACCTTCTTAACTCTCCCCAATTAGGGTAGGAAAAGACATGAATTTACGGCTTTCCTCTAACCCACGAATACACGTAGATAAGGAAGATGTATCCAAGGTTTAGGCGAGCCTTAAGATTAGATGGAGTGGAGGATGGAAGATGGTGTCGGCTCAGCAGAAATCGGTGAGGGTTGAGATGGTCTGTCGAAGGTGGTGTGTGAATTGGAGTGGTGATCGACTGGCCACCTAGGAAGATATCTAGTTTATTCGAAGAAATGAGTTGGAGGAGAACGTATGGTTGTGGCTTGGCATGAATTTCGCGTGCCTAACGAGGTGAGGGGGTGTAGGAGTGGATGTTGAAGTTAGGTTTAGCGTGCCGAGCGATGTGGATCGGTATGTCCATTGCTCGGCATGACTCCCTTATGTCGATCGAGGTAAGAGGGAGTCGTGGAGAAAAGTAGGAGTTGGGTCTAGCATGCCGAGCAATGTGGCTCGGTATGACCACAGCTCGGCATAACTCCCTTATGCCGAATGAGGCAATAGGGAACGCAGGAGAGAATTGGAAGTTATGGGCAGAGCGTCGTGCAATGCGGCTCGATATGTCTTGCCGAACGACCCATCTGTGTCGGGCGATAGAGAGGGAGCGTAGGAATGAGGTTGGAGTTAAGAGCAAAGTGCCGAGCGATGCGGCTTGGAATGATTGTGGTTCGGCATGACTTGCGCATTTCGAACGGTGGAGAGGAAAAGTAGGAGAGTGGTGTACATATGACAGTCAAAACCATCTCAACTCGAACTCAATGCATTGTTGACTTAACACACCTCTTATGCCCAAACATATGATAGTTGACAAGGACAAACTTAAACAATTAAGCATATCAAACAATCCAGATTGATAACTCCCTTGTTTTGACAACTATAAACCTAAACTTAACTTGCTTAAAACAGTTAATAACCTTTCACATACGGTGTCGATGCCGAGTTCAAAACATAAACCATCTTACGATAAGCTCTCATTGACGGTCAGCGACGACGGTCTTCGAAGAGATAGTTCAAAGCCTAACATCATTTCATCAACTCTGTGACTTTTAATTTCTTGGCACTTATACTTAAATGATTGCAGTAGTCCACACACCACACGGGGAGACTATTTTTGTTGTTAAGTCTAATGTTGATTGTTTTTCAAGTATAGTTCAAACAGGTGTTTCGTCAGATTCAACATTCACTAAAGATGTCTAGAAAATCTAGTTCTGCCACGATCTTGGACAGACCCGAGCCATCTTCTCAATAAGAAGTAGTTAGAACTTCAAATCCATCGGCTACTCATGTACAAGACATGACGAGCCCTGTGATCGCATCTGTCCATTTGGCTCCCGATACCTTGGATGCAGCGATCTTTTTAGACGATCCGATCGATTCCCAAGCCTCGAAGATTAATGAAAGCATGCTTCGCCGTATATTCTCAGTACACGGGATTCCTTTCGATGATGTGTTGGTTCCATCGGGACAGGATCGTCCTTACTTGCCTCTTGTCGGATATACAGCCTGCAACAAATTCATGTATCGGGTCGGTAGCGGGCCGCCATTCAACTCCTTTCTTTGCGACCTGTTACAGTGTATCGAGATCACCCTCATCGCAATTACATCCAAATAGCCACGCGTTCATATATGGCACTAGCATTCTCTTCATGAGTGTCCTTTTCAGGCTTCCGACTCCTGGCGATATCCGCTATATCTATCGCTTTAAGAGACGGTCAGATAGCCCATCTTTTGTATTCCTCGAGCCGCATACCAAGTGTCAAATTTTGACTGGGTATGGAGCAAGTTCGCCTAGTATAAGCAGAAGTGGTTCTACGTGCGTTGTCCTTCCGGCTTTGCGAGGAGATGGGTGGAAGGGAGTAAGTTTTTTTTTGGATCAATACTCATGTTTGGCGAAAACTGCTTCTTTTCTAATCTTTCTCTATTTTTACAGGTATCAATCTACATCCCGGAAGCACCGGGTATGCTGAAGTTGTCGAAGCTATCCAAGTTATCCCCGTAGAAGACAGAGACATCAGATCTCTTATTTCAAATGAATCGCTCTCTAAGTTTGGGCTGCTGGCGGAAGGTCGCCGAATAAGCCTCCCTTAAGGCGTCACTATAACCAGGCTTGCTTCGGGGAAAAGGAAAAAAGCAGGTTGGGTCTTCAGCATAAAATGCCCTTGCCCGAAGTACAGAATGAAAATGTTAGTCCCGCTCGGGACCCGATAGTCAAGGTTCATGATATCGAAACGACGCCATCCCCTTCGAAGGGAAAGAAGAAATTGATCTACAATCTGAGGAAGAAAATAGTGGGTGGAACTTCTAAGGTCACCCTTATTCCAGTGGAGAGAGATCCTTCCTCACAACACTTAGAAAGTTCTTTGAAAGGCCTGTCAAACCTCACTCTAATGATCTGCTTAACTATGGTTTCGACGATCCGGAGGCCCTGAAGCTTCATTTGATCGCGAGAGGCGATACAACTGCTCAAGCCCAAAACCAGGGAGAAAAAAGTCCTATTAATAAAGATAAAGAAACTGGTCCATCGGGGGGAAAACACTAGGACACATACAAACACGTGCACTTCACCTTGCACTTAAATTTCTACCATCACTCTACTCTTTGCTAACTTGTCGTTATTTAAATTTTATGTAGGTGATATGGGACGTACACATGGACTCGATCATCTTCGTGGGTCATCTATCTTTCACCACTCTGGATGAGATTCAGGTTCCGGAAGGCGTCGGGATAGAGAAGATGACGGCGATAGGGATTATCACTCCCGGGATTCATCATCTCGAAAGAAAACTTATCATCAGCCTCAATATCGTTATAATCCTCCTTCTCACTCGGAGCAAGGCAGGGAGAAATACGACCACATGGGGTCCCAATCCGATGTCCACCGTGATCAACACTCTGGTTCATCCAGCATACAACAATCTCGGGAACCTCACAAGAACCGTCTTGCAAAGGTTCCCCCTCATCCAAAGGAAAAGATGTCATTGTCGATCGGTCTGGAACCAAGTCGCCAGCCTTTCCTCCTACTCAAGCGAATGATCGGCCAGTACTCGATCCATTCGAGCAACACGCTGGTTATGACCCAGAAAACCCTGGCCTCGGTACATTCTATCTCCCACTCCATAGGGTGAGACTCCTCGGACAGTTGAGAGCCAGCAAGAAACCGGTACATAACTCTTCTTTTTAAAGTTCAAAGAGCCGTTGTTTTCGACGAGAGACTATTGTATTCTAATGTTTGTTTCTTGCGATTTTGCGTTGGCCATTCTGATCCTGGACCAACTCCAAGGAGCGATGATGCCAAGGAGGAGAAAGGGAAAACGAGCGGGGCTACTCACGCGGGAGAGACTCCCGGTCCAGATGCTCAAGTGATTGAGGCGCTTGACGAGGACAAGTCTGAGACTTCGTCTGTCGATGAAAGTTATGAAATTGAGATCACAAGTGCCTCTGGACACACTTCAAAAATGAGGGCACGAAGGAGCATCTCACGGAGGAAAAGAAAACGATAGCTGAAATCAAAGTCATACTTCCTGGCGGGTCCAGGCCACTAGAGGTCCCTTGTACTTCCTCGGTTGTTACCTGCCCATCAAGCAAAACTTCAAGAGAAAACGCGTAGGGGAGGAGTCATCAGAGAAGACGAAGGAGGAAAAGAAATCAAAGAAATCAAAGAAGTAGCCATTACACTCGTTCAACGAGAATCATCTTAGATTATGTAATTATTTTTATTTAATTTCATAGTCAATTTAAATAGAATTTTGACTCCGAGTTTTGGTGGAGTTGTGGTAGAACCTTATTTTGGATAAATAAAACTTAGTTCTTTTGTATTTCAAAAGACTTTTATCGTTCAGCTTTCTATATAATTATGGTCGAAACCCAAGCTATTGTGAGTTACATAAACTCCAAATTCATTTTCATATAATTCGAAAATTCTTTAGAGTTGTACATCCTTTATTCCATGCTTCAAGTACTTGGAATATTTTTTAGTCCATTCCCTGGGAATTTATAGTACTCCAGTCGCACTTCGGGGACTTGGAGATTTTAAGTCGTTTATACTATATCCCACACTCTAAGGACTCAGAGTACTACAGTCCTCCCTCTGGAGACTTGGAGATTTTAAGTCGTTTATACTGTAGTCCGTAGTCTAGGGACTCGGAGTACTCCAGTCCTCACTCTGGGGACTTGGAGCTTTCAAGTCGTTTATACTCTAGTCCGCACTCTAGGGACTCGGAGTACTCCAGTCCGCACTCTGGGGACTTGGAGATTTCAAGTCGTTTATAATCTAGTCCGCGCTCTGGGAACACAGAGTACTTCAGTCCGCACTCTGGGGAATTGGAGGTTTCAAGTCGTTTATACTCTAATCCACAATCTAGGGACTCAGAGTACTCCAGTCCGCACTCTGGGGACTTGGAGGTTTCAAGTTATTTATACTCTAGTCCGCACTCTGTGGACTCAGAGTACCACAGTCCGCACTCTGGGGACTTGGAGGTTTCAAGTCGTTTATACTCTAGTCTGCACTTTGGGGACTCAAAGTACTTCAATTCACACTTTGGAGACTTGAAGGTTTCAAGTCGTTTATACTCCAGCCCGCACTCTGGGGACTTGGAGATTTTAAGTGTTCGTGCGTGTTCGTACGTCAGACAAAATAATGTAACTCAAGTTGTTTTCCACAGTATTATCATATACAAAAACATCAATAATTCATGGAAAAGATGGCTTCAAGCCTTTATTAATGAAAACAAGTTAAATTGTCTTATTAATGCCGAAAACTAAGAATCAACGAAATAAAAATATGCTGGAAATAATCGCAACTAAAATATGGAAGAAATAGACTAAGTATAATAATGCCGCAGATGCTCGCTATTCCATTCTCGAGGGAGTGTCACACCATCAACGGTCGCTAGCTCGAAAGTTCCCTCTCCAAGTTTTCGTTCAATGACATACGGACCTTCCCATATGGGATTCGTATGCGACGGGACCGGGAAAACTCGTTTCAAACGAGGTCACCCACATCAAAGACTCTTGGCCGGACTTTTTCTTTATAATATCGAGCGACTCGAGCAGGATCTATATGCGGCCGCTCTTAAATCAGCTTCTTCACTTTTTCATTAATGAAGTCCAGTGATTCCAGCAAAAGATCCCGATTCATCTCAGGGTCGTAATGAGTTACCCGATGTGATAGAACTTCAAGTTCTACGGGTATAACGGCTTCCATGCCATATGACAATGCGAATGGAGTGTGGCCAGTCGTGAACTTGTGGGTGGTTCTATAAGCCCAAAGTGCTGTTGTAAGTTCATCCACTCACTTGCCTCTAGTCTTTTCCAAACGCTTTTTCAATATGGACTTGATTATTTTGTTCACGGCTTCCACTTGTCCATTGGCTTTTGGATGAGCAACTGCTGCAAACCTTTTTTCAATGCCATACTTTTGAAAAAATTCTTTGAACTCTTTGCTTTCGAATTGAGTTCCGTTGTCTGTAATGATAATCCATGGAAGGCCAAAACGGCATATAATGTTTCGTACAACGAAATTAATGACTTTTTTGGTGGTCATTGTGGCTAAAGGCTCTACTTCTGCCCGCTTAGTAAAGTAATCGACCGCAAATATGGTGTATTTCGTACCACCTTTGGATATGGGTAAAGAACCAATTATGTTGATTCCCCACATTGCGAACAGCCAGGGACTAACCATTTGTGTGAGTTCCGTTGGTGGAGCTCTCGGGATTTTTGCATACTTCTAGCACTTATCGCATCTTCTTACGTAGTCTGCAGCGTCCCGATTTACAGTTGGCTAATAATATCCATAGCGGAGGATTTTCTTTGCTAATGTCTGCCCCCTCGTATGGTCACCGCATTCTCCTTCATGGACTTCCTTCAGGACTCGTCTTATCTCATCATGGGAAATGCACCGGAGTAAGGAGGTCGAGAATCCCTTCCGGTACATTATTCCATCTTGCATTACATATCGCAAAGCCTAATGAATGACTTGTCATCTTTCGCTCCTTCTTTCGGGTTAGACCCCGTGTAGTAAGTACTGCTTGAATGGGGTCATCCATGATTCCTTCTCAATTTCTATTTCTAACATTAAGTCTGCCTCCATCATATTTATACTTGGAGTATGCAAGGTTTTAATGGGAACCAATCCCATTTGTTGTGCATCGCCAGTGCTTGCAAATTTTGCCAGTGAATCGGCTTCTTTGTTTTGTTCACGCGGGACATGCGAAATATCATAATATTCTGGATCTGTTAGCGGCTCTTGAACCCGTGCAAGGTATGAGGCAAGTCTCCGTCCCTTCGCTTGATGGACCCCCCGCACCTGGTATACCATCAGTTGTGAGTCACAAAAGATTTCAACCGATTTTACCCCCAGTTCTCTGATAACTCTCAAGCGAGCAATCAATGCTTCATGCTCGGCTTCATTATTTGTCGCTGGGAATTCAAGCTTCAAAGAATAAAAAACTGATCGGTTTTCAAAAGTCACAAGAACTATGCCAGCCCCCCGCAATGGTCGTTAGATGCCCCATCGGTGTACATCTTCCATCGAACGAGAGGTATGACATTGTGACCGTTTGACTCGTATGACACGGTGAATTCAGCAATGAAGTCTGCTAGCACTTGCCCTTGTATGGCCTTTCGTGGCTGGTAGGTAATATCAAACTAACTCAACTTGATATTCCATTTTAACATCCTTCCAGAGGTTTTCGGTCGTTGGAGTACCTGCCGCAAGGGTTGATCGGTTTAAACACTGATTGAGTGTGCCTGAAAGTGCGGTCGGAGCTTGCGTGATGCGATCACCAAGCAGTAGGCTAATTTATCAATCTTAGGATAATTTCTTCATGCCCTCATCAAACGTTTACTAACATAGTACATTGGCTTTTGAACTCGGTCCACCTCGCGAACCAAAGCCGTACTGATAGCATGTTGGGATACAGCAAGATACACATACAACATTTCATGGTCTATTAGTTTTGATAGCGCCGAGGGACTTTCTAAATTCCTTACCAGAGCTCGGAATGTTTCCCCACAATTGGATGTCCACTCGAAGTTTTTCTTTCCTTTCTTTATTACATCGAAGAAGGGAATACACTTATCTGTGGCTCTGGATATGAATCGACTCAACGCAGCCACCTTTCCATTCAACCTTTGTACCTGCTTTATAGTTCAGGGCACTTGTATGTCTCGAATAGCTTGAATCTTTCCTGAGTTGTCACCGGATTGATTCACGGCGATGTTACTTTTAACAGTCTCCTGACAGGCCCTGGTGCCTTATCTTGCCTCGTCCATCTAGCTTCCTCCCTCCTTATGAATTGATGAGCCTTCGAACAGAAATGCTCTAGCATAGTTGGAGGCTTTCCTGCCAACCAATCTCCAAACTCTGAATCCGGATCCACTCCTCGCATTACCACCATCAGAATTGCATGGTCGTTAGGGTTGCTAACTTCAGTATCCCAACATGAAATCTCTGTAAGTACTCTTTTAATGACTCCCCCAGAGCCTGGGTTACACTGGATTGGGACATCATATCCTTTGGATGCATGGCATGTATCCTGAACTGTTCCACAAATTTCGTACCCAATTCGTCAAAGCTGGATATAGACCGTGGGGTAAGTCGAGTGAACCACATGGTGGCGATTCCGGATAAAGTGATTGGGAAGCATATACACTTGGTTGCATCATTCACTCTATCTGAATCCATCGTCCATCCATACCTCATCACGCGCTGCCTGGGGTCGTTCTTTCCTTCGTAGGCCGGGATAGTCGGCATGCTAAACTTCTTGGGGTACTCGGCCTGTAGAATAACATCTGTGAAGGAAGTATGACTTTTGGATATTCCTTAATCTTCATTTGTCAGGCCTTGGTTCTCTCTCATCAACTATCTGACCATAGCTGATAAGTCCGGAGTTTGTATGGAGGATGGAAGGTTGGACTCTATTCTACGGGACCGCTCGGGTTGATGTCTCCTCTGTTGGCGATCTGCCAAATGTGTATCCTGGGGACCAGCTTCATTAGGTTCTTGGGGAGCCGGGCGTCCAGTTTCCACACATGCTCCAGCTCCTAAGTTTCCTGCTCCAGCTTGTGTGTGGTCTCCAAAGTGTAAGTGATCCCTAGTTGATCGATCAACAACACCTGCTTTTGTAGTTTCAGTTTTGCGGCGTCTACACCTGAGAGGTTCATCGGACGAGGTTGAACTATTAGATGAAGAGTAAGGAATAAGGCTACCTCTAGCATTCTAATGCTGTTGCTGAGTAAGCTGAGTCATGAGGTTAGCGTTAGCTTGAATCTGCTCAGCAAGTTGTCTTCTACTTTCCATGAGTTCTCTCATCAAGTTATTGAACTCTATCCTGGTGATGACTTCTGTATAATTTTGGGTGGTAGTCCCTGTACCTAGATTTGCTTGTTGATTGTTAGGTCCTATTTGTTGTACACTAGCAGTCTTGTTGACTTCCACGTTATGAGAGGCCGAACTAGTACGTGGTCTTCCCATATTAGAGTTATTGATAGGAACTCTGAATAGAATCAACAGACGTCCTACGAGTGACTCGGATCTCCTTCGAGGGTTATTCAATCCAGTAGCTATAAAGCAGATCCTAGCGGCCTAAGAATTCGATTCTCAATGAAAGAACCAAAATGTTAGCACCAGAATTGGTCACTAACAACCTTGAGAAAGATTGTGTAAAGAGATTAATGAAGAAAGTAAATTAAAATAGAGAACTGTATGCTAAATTAGAAGCAAAAACAAGAACATCGGATTTACAGTGGTTCAGCGTAATTGCCTACATCCACTTTAAGTTTTGATCTTTATTGCATTCACAAGTGATTTAATACAGGTACAATCCGTACTATAAAAACTTGAATACAAAAGCTAAGTAAAATAGAATGAGTCTTGAAAGTTGCAGAGCCTCCCCGATGTTCTCTAAAAAGGTCTATTTCACTGTGCCCCTGCCCTCCTATTTATAGACGAAGATGGGTTGGACTTCCCTCTTGAGCCTAGGAGCAAGATACCTTGACCCGTGGTGAGCGACTTATGTGTGCCGAGCCACAAATGTTGAACGGCAATTGCCGAACCACTTATCCTGGCTGACGGCATTCATACGCTATTTAAGGAAGGCGTGTCGAATGGTACCTGTATGCCGAACGAGGCATTGCGCTGAGTGAAGAGTGTAGGCTGAACGAGACTTGTGTCAAACGAGACTTGATGCCGGTCGAGGAGAGATGCCGAACGAGGCTTCATGCCGAGCAAGGCTTATGCCGATCGAGGTGCAATGCCGAACAAGGCTTCATGCTAAATGAGGCTTTATGCCGAGCAAGCCTCCATGTTGAACGAGGCTCTGTGCTGAGCGAGGCTAGATGCCGAACGACCTCTTGATACCAAACGAGGCAAGATGCCGAGCGAGGCTCTATGCCAAGCGAGGCTCTGTGCCGAGCGTGGCCAGATGCCGAACGACCTCTTGATGCCGAACGGGGCTTATGCCGGTCGAGCACTCGACGAGCAAGGCCAGATGCGGAATGACCTCTTGATGCCGAATGAGGCCATATGCCAAACGACCCTCTTACGCCGAGCCTCTTGTTACTTGGTCAAGCCATCGGGTAACACCTTGCCTCTCTGGTGATAAAATTTCTTAGTTTAAACTTGATATGTGTTTCCACATAGACATCTCGGCTTAAGATGAAAGTGCTGAGCATAATACAACACTTGAGACCTTAATGTAGTTAGATCCAATCGACATACAGTTGCATTCCTTTGACAAATGAAAATCTATGGTTGTGCGGTCTGCTTCGCCTTGATAGATTTGCTATCATTGAATCTCCAACATAGAGTGGTTCTAGATTTCATACTTGTTCTTCTTTCCCCACTTGTGGCTCTGTGGAGAATCTTCAAGGGAAAGTTGCGGGTCCAACTGAAGAAGTGCACATAGAGGAGACCTCGAGAGAGAAACCGAAGAGCCCATAAGAGGCAATTCTTCGAGAGGTGGGGATGAAGTAGTCAGAGTGCCCTCAATTCCATAAGGAGACGAACAAGTCAAAAGAAGAGATGGAAAAGCACCGAAGGTCGGAGAAGAGGGAGAAGGTGTTGGTGAAAGCGATAGCGACTGCCATACTAGTGGAGAAGGGGATGAATCATTTGGTGAATCATCCATCTTGAGTCTTATTCTCCCCAGCTTACCCCTTTTGGAGTAAATGGTCATTGAAACTTCTATGGCAACTTGAGACCAAGTTGCGATGCCTTCGTGAAAGGATACAGCTCAATCTCACCCCTATAGCGATGCTTATGTTGTCCTAAATGACATCGGTGAGATCAACTTCACCGTTAGTGATATTCCGTGGGATGCTGGTTTGGGCTTCACCCTTTCGCCGAGGGCTTTGCAAGGGAAGCTGGAGAGACCCCCACTTTAAGCCCTTGTTGATACGGTTTATATAGTACTTAGGGGGTCATCGGCACCACACACTTCATTAGGATCATTAACACTCATTCTTACATTAAATTTTACTTTGTAGGTCCAATATTAATACAGTTTTCTTTCTTGTTTCAAGTTCCATTGGCCATGGTTATTATGAGAAGTTCTCCCACCATGCTAGTACACATAGAGGCCAAACTCCCGATTCCAATTTGCCTCGTTGCTACAAGAATGAGGAAGAAAGGCGAAGGTGGAAAGATCACGAGACTGATGAAACTTGTAAGGCGGATAGAGAGAAGGATAGGCAGATGGAGAAGGAAAGAAGAAAGAGATAGGCCGATATTAAGCTGTCTTGCGACCTTGCTAAATGCCCAAGGGATTATTCTGAGCACCGCGGGCCTATTTTCGCGGGTGTTTCGCCTCATAAACAGGCTCAAACCTCTACGGCTCAACAAATTCCAGCCTACGAAGCTCCAATGGTTACTGCTCCGCCTACCCTTAAGGGAGTCTCTGCTCGTTGATTTACTCTTCCGCTGGTCTTCTATGCCTATAGCTGCATTCCCACGTCTCTTTTTGCATGGTGTCAAGTGTGATCAAGATATCTCAGACACACCGAAAGAGGTGGTGATGCAAAACTTAAAGAATATCAAGTAAGGTGTCGGTGAAGGGTACATATGGAAAAAACTATGCGCTGCTCTTTCTGAAGTAAACAAGATTAACTATACGAACATTCAATCATTCAAATCTGAGAGAGCTACCTTTGAGCGGATGGCTAAGGAACGAGAGGATGATTTAAAGTTACCAGAGAGTGACCTTGCTTTAGAGCAAAAGGCTAGCACTGATAGCCTTATGGTAAATTTGAAACGAGCTCATGAGCAAATTGAAATGGCGATGTGCAACAACTTGAAAATTGCACATGAAGAGGAGGCTAAGCTAAAGAATCAAATTGTCGATAAGGACCAGACTCCAGGCCTGGGATTTGACCAATGCCGAGTAAGCCGTTAAACTCACCAAACTTCGTAAGAAGGATTAGAAGCTCGTTGAAGAAAGAAGAAAATTTCTGAGGAAGTGGAGGAGTTGTGCATTGCAAAACTTGGTAGTGACTTTAAGCATGAAATTTCTATGCAAGAGTTCAAGGAGCTTCAAAATGAGAAGTCCAAGATCATGGTCGAGCTTGATGCCAACATGTTGTATTTCTACTACAACATAGTCATGTTAAAACATTGAGATGGTTAGGGAGTGACTGTCCCATGGCCCTTGCTGGTGCCTAAGAAGAAGTGCTATGCAGGACTTCATAGGCTGGAGACTATCGCTCTAAGGAAGAGCTAATGGCCATATATCTTAATGTTGAGGATATTGAATCTCTTTCTATTGGAAAGGCTATCCAGCTAAAGAGGCCGACGATGTCACCACTGCTGACGCTACTACCAAAACTCTTACTTTCTTAAGTTTTTTGAGTTAGGGTGAAATGTCCACTTCAAAATCTCAAGGGCCGACAACAATCATTCTCGCATGGGGGTTAGCTCTGTAATGACCTAGGCGATTCTTACTCTAGCAACGACTACAATTCATGTGCCATACATTCCTCCTGTCATAATCTAGCCCAGGGAGCTTGGAACCAAAGAGGGAGAATTCATCATATCTCATCGAGATTCAGCTTTAGGTATATCCTTTTTTTCTCCAATCTCCGAGATGGTTCAGTTCTCACAGTAATCCATCATTAACCTTTACCAATCTGTATGTCAACTTGTAGGTCAACCGTATTTTCGTCCTTCGTCTATGCAAGGGTCAGGGAGTGCCTGTTTTCACCAAATCCACTTCCGTCTCCACAAGACTTGCTGCTTCGATCCTGCCTTCTGGTTCTGAGATTGGTTTCTGGAGCTCAAAAGGTCAGTGCTTTGGAAGGATTAGAGAATGTGTCCACATCCCTAGAAGAAAATGTTCAAATTATTGGTGCTTCAGACCTTATTGATGTAGTCACCATGGCAGAGAGACTCAGGGCTAAAGCTATAAACTCAAGACTGTGAAGAAGGGACCTGAGATCACCAAGCCTACAACTTCAAACAAATAAGTCCCCAGCAAAAAGTTCCCATGTTGAAGATCCGGCCACCTAACACGAAGCCTACCGAGAATTCAGCAGGCTAGTCCATAGTGCCACATTCTGCTACCGATAAGGAATGTACACACTGGGAAGGTGAGACTCCTCCTGGCAAGGAGAAGAAAAGGAGCAAGAAGCTCAAGACCCATCTGGGTAACATAGGTAAAGGCATCTGAAGCGGCAGGTAGGGGAAGACCTAGTAGTGCGTATGCTAACTGAGCATTCGGTTTTTATGTAGTTCTAGTGGTCGAGTCTGTATTTTTTCTTTTTTGTTATCAACAGGTTGTGATTGTGCGTAAGGCCCCTACTGTTTGACTTGTACATAAATAATGAAAGCTTATCTTTTCCTTTGTAATCTCTCTTTTGTATACTTTTATGCATTTTATGTACTGTGCCTATTTATGTATGATTGCCTATGTATATAATACGATTACTTGTACTGCAATTTTCCAATATTATATAATTCTATTTCTGTGTGATATGTTTATTTACTACAACTTTATGCATGTAAATATTATTCCTGCAATTGTTTTAGTATATTCTGTTGCATAGCTCTGTTTTTTGACTACCAAAATACTCTATTTGGCGCAATAGGACCATGATTTTAGTCAACTCTGCAGCTACTCCTCTTCGGGCTCAGTCGAGTTCTTTTCGACCAAGTGTTGGCTTATTCGCCCCTATCCACAGAGTCAAATATTAAAATTTTGGCATCTATGAGAGATTGGATGAGCAAATCGTTCGATTGACCCAAGTCTAGTTCGCATGGTAGTTCCTATCTTCGGGAACCAATGACTTTGCTACTTGATTCCAAGCATTTCATTTTCAATGCCACCATGTCCTTGGCTACAATCAAATTATTCCTAGTTGACATAATCAGCCAATGTCATTTTGGATGAATGCGTCATAAATATGTGTCATCGTCGTCTTTTTCCATAACAAGTTATTTTGGGTTCAGTGTTGAGATCCCGGTCGTATACCAGTTTCTATCTCCGAAAGCTTATACACGAGTGACTCAACTCCATGGATTTCTTCTTGATATTGCCTATCTCCAGGCTTTGGCTTACATTTGCAAGCTTGAGTCGACCAACCCAAATCAACTTGAAGTTAATTTCTCCTTTCCGTCGTTGCCTATATCCGAGCATCAGTAAATTCCTTTTTTTATCACCTATCTCTCGAAGATGTCAAGTTCTGAGAGGTTTAAGTCAACTTCCTAATTCGCTCGATGGTTTGGACCTTCCTAATGTTTCCTAGGCAACGCCTGTACTTAGAAGGTATGGGTCAACTTGACAGTCGACCCAACGGTTTTGGGCCTTCCCGACGTTGCCAGAGAAATGTCGATTCTCAAAAGGCAAGGGTTAATTTTCACGATTACCTCGCAGTTTTGAGCCTTCCCGACGTTGCCAGAGCAATAACGATTATTAGAAGGCAGGAATTGATTTTCGTCGTTGACTCGGCAGACTTGAGCCTTCCTAACATTGCTGGAGCAATATCGATTCTCAAAAGGCAGGGATCGATCTTCACCGTCACCCGACATTTTTGACCTTCTCGATGTACCAGGGCAGCGCCGATTCTCAGAAGGTTGGGATCAATTTTCCCCATTGACCTAGTGATTTTTCTTATGAGAACATGATTCCATTAGTTAATAAGCTAATTTTATTGATAAATAGAAGAAATGACAAGTCCTGTTTATTTACAATGCCCCAAGAGTCCCTGGATGGCTTATTTGCAAAATATATATAAGAAGATTAAGTTGTAGTGGTGCTACATCAAGTTGATGTTTCGGGCATGTGGAGTCGAAATTCCATCATTGTAGCTAGCTTGAATGTTCCGTTTCCAAGCTTCTGGTTGATCACATAGGTTCCTTTCCAGTTTGGGCCAAGCGCTCCCATGCCTAGGATAACTCATTTTAGAATGAGGTCTCCTATTTTAATGGTATAGTTATGAACTTTTGCGTTGAAATGTCATGCCACTATCTTTTAAAGAGAAGCAACCCTCGATTCAGCTTCTTCCCGCTTCTTATCGATTTGTTCAAGGGATTTGAGCAATAATTTCTCGTTTTCTCTTTGGTTGAAGTGTCTTCTACGACGAGAGGGGACTTCTAGTTCCACTAGGATCACAGCTTCTAAACCGTATGCCAAGGCAAACGGCGAGTGCCCTGTCGAAGATTTGTGCATTGTCTTGTAAGCCCATCATGTGAGCAGAAGCTCATCAACCTAATTCCCTTTAGCTTTCTTCATCCATTTCTTTATGGTGGATTTATTGATCGTGTTCACTGCTTCCACTTGCCCGTTTTCTTGCAAATGTTCTATCCCGGTGAAGCTCTTCTCGATTCGGTAGTACCTATAGAAATATTTAAACTTGGCATTCTCGAATTGAGCCCCGTTGTCTATGATAATCTTCTGATGCACTCCAAACCTGCGAATAATACTTTTCATTGCAAAATTAGTAGCTTTTTTGGCAATGATCATGGCAAGCGGTTCCATTTCAGCCCATTTTGTAAAGTAATTAACTACAATGACATATTTGGCTCCGCCTTTTGCCATCGGTAGCAAGTTGATATTTTCGATTCCTCGAATCGAAAATGGCCAAGGACTGACCATCTACATAAGTTTTTTCAATAGGGCTCCAGAAACCTTCGAGAATCCATGGCACCTGTCACATCACTTCATATAATTGGCTGCATCCCTATTCAGCATCGGCCAGAAATATCCATAACACAGCACTTTCTTTGCTAATGTCTGCCTCTTGGTGTGATCCCCACAATGACCTTTATGAATTTCCAAAAGAATCTTCTTAGCATCACCTTTTGTTACACACCTAAGCAAGAGGGAAGAGAATCCTCTTCTGTATAGCACTCTGTCCTACATTATGAATCATGGTGCATTTCAAATGAGCTTTTTTCACTCGTTCTTGTCTCTAAAAGTCTTCCCTGAGTAAATAGTCCTTTATTGGAATCATCTATTACTTTAACTCCTTTGAAGTCCCCAAACCCAATCAACATCCATTTGGTCTATGTTGGGAGTAGTCAGCAATTCTACTGGAACCAATCCTATTAGTTGCGCTTGTGACGACCAGGATTTTTGAACCAGTAAAAATCACTAAAAACCCGTCCGTTCTAAAATTAACTAATGAAAACTACCAATTAAACATATCATAATCAGATAAAAATATAACACTGCTAAATGAATAGGATACAATTTAAATAATATAACTTATCAGAGTAATTAACTAATTTAATAGGTGTGCTTTAATACAAAGAAAAACTCGAATACGATGAATCTACCGTTGCGCACTCTAGTGTGAGAGACAACAATAATCATTCCTACAAACTCAATAACAAGTCAATGCGGCATAAAATGATAAGTGGGAAAGATATAACAACACATGATAATTAGCAAAAAAAAATAAACAGGAAAAGATATATTATTATAGGGGCTACGTCACTACCACTTGTGACTGCATGTACTCCTACCTAATTGGGTACCCAATTAGATACAAGATCAAGCCAATGTAGTTCTCCTACCATAAATTGGACTCAAGAAGTCTACCGTGCAACAAACAATACGCAATTTTCAAACTACCCACTTAGGTTTAATCTTCACATTTAGATTTCTGAAATCTAATTAACTTTAATATTTTCAAAATATGATCCTTTTCAAAAATAATCCCTTCAAACCAAATTTCCAGTTTCATTTCAAATCCTTCTAAACTAATAATATATATCTTTTGTATCAAATCATACTTTTCTTCGGGATATAAAAAATAACTTTTTAAAATAGTATCAAATACTCTATATAATAATATAGTGCTGTATTAGATATATTTATTTGGAAATCCAAAAATACTCTACTATAAAAGCATATCAAAATATATTAAACCAGATCGGGAGGTTTCTCCAAATAACAAGGCAACTGGGCCTTAGCCTCTCTAAAATAAATAAACAAAGTATATCCCTCTATCAAAGTGTGGATTATACACAAGGTGACATGAACCCTCATGTCGATTTTTCAGTTATGGGTTACCCGAATCATCGGTAACATAATAAATCATTTTGTTTCCCAAAATGATAAATCATTTTGCATTAATAATCACAAATACTTTCAAATGCAGTATTGTTTATTTTCCTAAAAAATTCAAAACTTATTTTAGACCACCAGGATTTAAGTTCTCAAAATTCTCTTTATTTAAAAAATAAAATTTTAGTAACATCTTTATATATAAATAACTTTTATATAAAATCACTTTCAAAATATTGATTTCCAAATATTACATAAGCACCTTTATATAATATCACTTCAAAGTATTTACTTCCAAATATTTCTATTTATTTTCAAAGAAACCATTTCTTTAAAAGGTAAACATCATTAAAATTACAATAAAAATCTTTTATTATAACAATCACCTAATCAAATATTTTTTCAAACAATTTATAGTCAAACCGTGAAATTCTAATCACAAAAGTGTTCGTATCTACCCAACCCATGCACGCAAATTTTAATTGCCTATAAACCAGTGGAGCACAATTCAAACAGTCAAATAAACAATAATAAAAAAAAATTATTACCAACAATTCAAAAAATTGAATAATAACCCATAAATCAAAATTAACTGGTATATATAAATAAATGTCCAAATTTATATAATAGCAGATGAGGGATTTATTTTGCTAAATATATGTCATTAACGAAGTATACTTAACTCATTTTCGATTTTTCAACTTATATTATTCCTCGCCCAAGACTGAAGCTAGGTAAATTAGAGCATGGTTGTATAAAAGCCTTGCCTAGACACTTCAATCTTGAATCTCACAAATAGATAACTCTACTTGTTGGCTTTTAGTGTTAAGAAAAGTTAATTAACTTTTTCAAACTTATATAATCGTTAAAAGTACAATTAAACTTGAAACCAATTTTTAAACACTCTAATATAAGTTAGAAAACAACCATAAAAATATTAGAGAAAAATTCTGAATTTAAATATCATTTTTAAACAATTTATTTCTTCAATTAAAAAAAATAACGTTTACACAAATGCTGCCTAAAGTTCTGTCACTAGTTTTATCACATTTTTGCTACAACTCTGTGTCTAGTTTTCTATATGTTAACAATTGATTTTAAATCTACTACTTTTATAATAGTTAGTATACTTTGAGTACTTGGAAACCATGAAGAAAAATCCTAAAGAATATCTTTTAATTATTTTAGAGAATTTCCCGAAAATAGGATATTTTACCGAACTACACTTATAGCGACTATTTCACTGTAAATTTTTGCATTTCGTTCAACTAACTATCAAATGAATTAGGCTTCAAAACTTTCCCAATAAGAACAATATATTGTTTACTTGATTAATTGGTAATTAAATTCGTATGGAAGTTTCCATAATAATAAGCATTATTTACAAAAATAGGTTATTTAAAACTGTTGTTATAGTGACCTTTTTACTTCTATCTTTTGTTACTTTGATTTACTTCTTATATAACTTTTCAAAACATATTCTTTGCTTTTCAAACACTTATAGAAGTGTAGATAATAATTAACAAGTTATTATTAAGATATGTTATTAAATCGTCATTTTCATTAGTTATAATTTAAGGGATTCCAAGTGCGTTTATAGCGACTACCGCTATACGGGCAATTCCGTATTCAATTCAATATTTGGTGTCATGTTATTTTTTACCCATATTATTCCAAGTTTCAACCATACTACTAAACATGTATTAACTATATACACATAAATATATCAATTTTAAATATTCAAATGAACTTATCACAATTCAATGGTTTAGTAAGCAACTACTTTAACAATCTATATGCTTTTTAATGTATATAATCAACGATTTAACTTTAAGTAGTTAATTTCTATTATTATTAATATAAAGCAGGCATATTAACATGTGATTTAACAACAATTATCAAGAGATTAAGCAAGCAAATATCAAGAAATATTTCAAGTTAACTTGCAACCAATTTATATTTATTCAAAGCGAGAATAACTCACTTTTATTCCAACCAAATCTCTTCCTACCAACATTCATCATAACTACACTTCTTCCAACATTTTTAACTTCAACTTAACATTGCTAAAACCCTTCCTTTCCTCCTCTAATGCACAAGCATCTCTCCAGCTTCCTCCATCACCATGGATGCTCACGGTCCTAGGCCACAACACCTCCTCCTAGCTGACCAAAATCCTCCTTTTCCCTCCTATTACCTATAGCCAAAGGTCGCTTATCCAATACCAAAGTACACGGCCTAAGGCCATTGAAAGTGGAAAATAGAGAGAAGTAAAGAAGTGGATTGTTTATGAAAATGAAGTGGTGTATGCATGTGTATTTATAGAGTTGGGAATTTAGTGGATAAATGTGAATAAACCCTTCCTTAGCCATGAAGTTAAGAATGTAATACCATGCTTTTACAAAAGCATGCTTTCCTTAAATCGAGGAGTAATTTAAGGGTACTTTATGTTTTCACTGACTTTTACTAATTCAAACTTAGTTTAACTAATTATTTAGTTAATATAAGTATGTGTTTTATTATTATCATATGTTTACACATAATAACTATTCAAGTTGCAATATGTTTACACAACTTGTATTGTATAAAAAGTTGATGTTTAACAAAACGTTTTCCAATCACAATTTTAGTATTTATCAAAAGTGTATATTTTTGTAAACACGTTTCAAAATAATTTTAGTAAATTAGTTATTAATCAAAAAATGTTTAATAAGGTTATAAAATCATATTTAGTCGCATTAAATCTTGGATTCAAATATTTAAATAATTTAGATATGTAAATAAGACATGTTTGAAATTCTAGGTCGTTAAAGCGCTTCTTTGGAACTGGCTAGCTTAGCTAAGGAATCACCCTTCATATTCTCCTCTTTGGGAATGTAAGATATCATGTAGTGTTCGATTTCATTGAGAAACTCTCAAGATTTGACAAGTACGGGGCAAGTTTCATGTCCTTAGCTTGATATTCCCTTCTAACATTGCAGACGACCAGTTGGAATCGTTACAGATATGCAAAGTTCTTATTCCCAATTCCTTTAAAATCATCAATCCTGCTACCGATGCCTCATATTCTGCCTCATTGTTAGTGATAGTAAATTCTAACTTCAGAGCATAGCAAATTGATCATCCTTTGGGAGTTTCAAGCACAACTCCTACTCCTAAGCAAAATTTGTTTGACGCGCCCTCAACGAACAATTTTCACTAGGATATTGTGACTATTGTATCGTCCTCCTCACCATCGCGGATAGTGAACTCAACAATGAAGTCAGCCAACACTATCCATTAATCTCTCTTCAAGGATGGTAAGTCACATTATACTAGCTCAACTTGATATTCCACCTTAGAAGCTGTCCCGAGGTCTCGAGTCAGTATAATATGCATTTCAAGGGCTGATCTTTAAGGACCTAGATCGGATGAGCTTGAAAATATGGTCGTAACTTCCTTGATGCTATTAGTAAGCAGTATGCCAGCTTTTTCAACTTTGGGTAGTTCCGTTTAGCTCAGATGAATCGCTTGCTAATGTAGTTAACTGGCCCTTGAACCCTACTTTCCTAATGCACAAGTGCTACGCTTAATGCTTGGGTAGACGCTGCCAAGTAAATGAATAAGTCATCCCCGTCCATCGATTTAGACATAACAGGTAGTGTCTTCATATGTCATAGTGATTCTTCAAAAGTATTCCAATTGTCTCGATTTCACTCAATGTTCTTCTTACCCTTCTTTAATGCTACATAGAACGGTATGCACTTATTCGTCGCTTTGGAGATAAACTGGCTCAATGCTATGATCTTTCCATTTAAGCTTTGTAAATCTTTCTTCATCGTCACAGTTTTAATGTTCCATAAGGCATCAATCTTCTCAAGATTGGCCTCAATGCCTCTTGCATTCACAACAAGTTCAAACGAACATTTGAGTGGGTTCGGTTTCATTTCATACTTCTGAAGGATATCAAATATCTCCGAGAGGTCATTTAGATGGTTTTCAGACACTCGTTACTTTACCAGCATGTCATCCATGTGCACTTCCATAGTTTTTTCGATCTAGTTCTTGAATATTGTATTTACCCGTCTTTGGTAAGCTGCTTCGTTATTCTTCAGACCAAATGGCATTATGCGATAGCAATATAGTCCCAAGTCTATAATGAAGCTGGTGTTCTCCTGATTTGATTCATGCATCATAATCTGATTGTACTCTGAGTAGGCATCCATAAATGAGAGCAATTCATGCCCTATGGTTCTATCAACAAGCTGGTCAATCCCCGGTAGCGAAAAGCTACCCTTCAGGCAGACTTTGTTCAAATCTGAGAAGTTAATGCAAGTTCGCCACTACCCATTTGATTTTTGGACCAACACAAGTTTTGACACCCACTCAAGATACATAGTGTCATGGACAAAGCCATTAGCCAATAGTTTATCCACTTTTTCCTTTGTTGTAGCGGATTGCTCTAGACCTGGGCTACATCTTTTTTGTCTCATTGCATGAACTTGGGATCGATATTAAGTGCGTGACATGCTATCTTCGATGATATTCCGTACATATTAGAATGCATCCAAGAAAAACCATCCAGATTTGCTCGAAGAAAGTTAATCATTTCCTTCCGCAATTTGATTCCTAGCTGAGAACCAATCATCAAGACATGAGTCGGGTCGTCCATGTCCATAGGGACAGCCACTGTAATCTCCATTGTTCTTGCCCGTATCTCCCATTACTTCTTCCTAGGGTCCATAACCATGTTGAAGTGACTATGGTCCCCGAGCCAAGGCATGTTCTATAATTGATATGCTTGCGGTTCCTAAATGCAAAGAGTCTACCCTATAATCTTTCCCTTCTCACGGTGCTTTGCTTCACATATCAGCAACATAGTGTTCCCTTACAGCACTTTAGTCTCCTCCTACTACTCCTATCCCATTCTTCATTAGGAATTTCATCGTCAGATACCGTGTAGCCAAACTGATTCTAAGCTCGGCCAGGGTAGGTTAACCCAGGAAAGAAATATAAGCACAATACTCATCAACAACCACAAAGGTTTGAATGTGAACCATCCATCTTTCTCCTTCTCTAAGTTCTATAGGGAGGTCGATCGTTCCAATCGACTGTTTAGCTTCACCTGTAAATCCCTAAATCTTTGTTTTGCAGGCGGTCGCATCCTTCATGGTAACCTTCATTTGGATAAATGTCTTTCGGAATAGGATGTTAATCAAACTTCCAATACTCTATGCACAACTGCTGTTATGATCCCGACCATTATCACAACTGAGTCGAGTGTCGATGCTTCTACGCCTTTAATGTCCCGATTCCTAAACATAATGTCATCTGTAATCACCTGTTGTTACTTAGCCGGAGCTCCATCTTCGATGGTGTAACAAACTCCTACGGTACATGCTTCAAAGAACTAGCATATCGCTGCATTTCACCCCAAATCTCCTACACTAGGTGCGGTCCTCTTGTAATAGTGTTCATGGATAGTCTTCCATCTATTCATGTAGGCCCTTCTCTGCTGGGTCCAGGTGGTTTCCCTTGAGCATCCAGCTCTTGGGGATCGGTAGGTTGATCTGTTTTTTATGGTTTTTCACATACTACTAAAGCTTATTGTTCCTTAACAATTCCTCAATTAAGTCCTTCAGATGCCGACATTCATTTGTTTTATGCACTTGAGTTTTGTGGAAGCGACAATACTTCTCGACCTTTTTTGTTGCTCGGTCGCTTCCCTCTTGGGTGGTTTGTTATACCATTCAGTTCCTTGAGTGGCAAGATAGATGTTCTCCAAGCTGCCATTCAACGGCATCTGGTCCTCGAGTCTTAGATTCCTTGGACGCTTTTTATCCTCATCACACTTACCAGCATTCGGATTCCTCTTTTTCTTATTTGCAACTTTCCTTGCACTTCCTACAATAGTTGTGGAACTATTTCCATCTTGTTTGATTGCAATGTTACTTTAGATGTCCTGTTTTGATTGCTCACCGTCAGGCTTGCCTCCAACCATGTTTGCTTCTTCCAACCTCAGAAAAAGATTTGTCTTTCGATGGAATTTCTCCAAGGTGGTGGGTTGTTTCATCTTTATCCACCTATTAAAATCCATGTCAGGGTGAATACCATGGAAAAGTGCCATAAATACAAGATCTTCCTTTGGATTGCAAACTTTTATAACAGCGATATTAAATCAATTCAAGAATGTTTTTAGTGATTCCTTGGGTCCTTGTAACTAGCTATGCAATGACATAACGTCCTTCGGTCGTGCCGTATGAAGCTTGAGTTGCTCCTGAAACTTCTTAGCCAATTCATCAAACATCGATATGGATTTAAGCGTGAGCCTAGTGAACCACATAGAAGTAACTCCTTCTAAGAAGATTGGGAAACACTTACAACGAACAGCGTGTGTAGCTCTAGCTCCATCCATATACCATTTGTATTTGAGTAAGTGTTATTAGGGATCATTACTTCTATTATAGGATGTCATTGTTGGAATAGTGAGCTTTTTGGGGTATTTTTCTCTCAAGATACTTTCAATGAATGGAGTATGGATTAGTGTGGAAACCCAATCTTCATTCTTCCTTCCTCTGCTTTCTTCCACCAATCGTATGACCATGTCAGCGACGTACTCCTTGATGTCATGGTAATTTGAAGGTTGACTATTAATGTTGTACCAAGTGTTTGACTCCACATACGGTCTCGGTTTACCAGTTGATGTTTAGGTGCTCTTGTCTTTAGGAGTGCCGCTCTATCGGTATTTGGCGGACGTATGGTTTGTTGAGCTGAGGCTGTTTGAACTCCACCTTCATTAGCATCAATATCCAACTCCAACTCATCATCATCAAGCTGCAAGTCTAGAATGACCCATATTTCACATATCAAAGGATCGTAAAATATACCTATTTTATTTGTATGAGGTCGTATGATTCTATAATTTCGGGATATGACTATTAGGGACATTTTGTACACTTTTGTTTTTTCATAAATTTCTATGCAACCAATTTGACCCTAAAAATCTTATTTGGGATATAACTTTAGATAGGATTTGAATTAGGGTCTCAAAATAGTTCCATTCCTTCAGGATGAGGGTTTTCCATTTCATAGAGTGGTCATAATAGAAAAACGAACTTACGGTTAGGGATTTATGCCTGTTTTAAGTTTCAAAATCTGCTGGTAAGTATTAATGTGTAACTAATTAAGCCCATTAGTCTAATTAGAGAATCACTATAAATGGAGGCTATAGAAGTCAAATAAAAACTTTCCCTCTTATTCCAAATCAGATTTAAATCCTTATTAGCTTTAAATCCATCCTAATTTATCCAAATTTCTCACTAAATCACACAAGATTGTGGATTAGAGGTTAGATCTTCGATTAGAAGCTAGAGATAATCAAATTGGTTGACTAAAAGTGCTTTTCATTGCTATCTAGATTTGACCTACATATAAGTTGATTAAATTTGGTGATCATGAGTGATTTATACCTCCTTCCTATACTATGCATGTTTATGCGGTAGAATTATAGGATTTAACATGTTTTAAATTAATTTTTGTCCATAAAACTTTCCTGACTCTAATTACATGTTAATCCATGCATATGACATAGACATATTAGAAATCTACCTTTTTTATGTTCATATATTAATTTTATATGTAGATCCGTGTTAGTGATTGACTTGTTTATCTTATTTCTATGATTGCATGTTTGAACGGATGAAATTGCTTATTATTCTATGTTTGTATGATGTGATTTGATGTTTTTTGTTAGTCTTTTGGATTTCTAGAAAGACAGGTGGGAGAATTGAGCATATGGGAGGCTACAAGAAACATATCGAGCTTTGGGTTGGGTGATACGAGAGTGCATGGAGAACCGGGATTTCCATTAGTCTCTAGCAGTAAGGAGGTCATATATGAGTTATCATATATTTAGAGAAAATTGATGAGTGATAGTGAGTCTTGTTTGATGGATGCTATGGTTTCTTTGGTTATTTCCTTTAGTGAGCTATCAACAGGGATATCGTAGGGAGTGGATACTGGAGATAGGTATATTTGTATATCCACTATGGTATTCTGTACTGTACCATTATGAGATTGTAGTGTAGCATATTTACTGTTATATGCTAACTCTTTGGTTGCAGGGACATGTCAAGTATAGTTTATGTACTCTTGTTTCTTACCATATTTACCTATATAGTACCCTGAGATTTATTTACTGCTCACACCAGACTATTTTCTGACTCCAGGTTTTGTATTTTGCTTCTTATTATCTAGTATACTCTTAAACGAGTAGACTGGATAATAGGTCTAGGTGATGCAGTAGCTATTCAGAAGATGAGCTGGATGGAGTAATATTGTACTGTATACTTATATGGAATCTACGCTTATTCCACTGTGCAACACTTAGGAGCCTTAGCAGTGACACTTAGTATTTGTATATGAGATAGTTGTTGGGTTTGTTTCCGTTGTATAACTCTACTATTGATGTATAACTCTGTAGATATTATACTCTGATGATGATTTATTCACATTATTGTTACTGTCTCTTCTTTTGTGTATATGATATTATATTTTGTCCATGCGCTATGAGATATACTATAGGTTATATGCTACATTTGTTCATTCTAAGCCCTGATGATCATCCTATATCGGAAGGGCACGACTATAACACACTACTTATACTCTACTTGTGTTGGTGGTATAAGGTGGTCGTCACATTTGGTATCAGAGCTTTGGTTACGTTATTAACCTTAGTTGATATTGTGATCCAGTAGAGATAAGGAAGGAGTTATCAGCATAGACTGGATCTAAAGTGTGTGTGCATATATATATATAAGATAGTGCGTATTTATTATAAGTTTGGTTTTCAAAACTATATAGTCGTATAGTATAAGTCCCTTGCACATGAGCACTATTGACACAGTTTTCTTTATGAGAAAATGATCCTTATTACAAATAAGGATAAGCCGGCATATGAGAAATAATGTGAGACTGGCTTTAGGAGTAGTGGAAGGAGTGAGATCAGGAGTTACTACGCTTGAGTTCCAAGCCATATTCAATGCTATGATGACTAATATGATGAGAAATACTCCTAGAGTTGTGATAGAAGGAGGTGCTCGAGTGCAAGCTCCTAAGAGTGATTTCGCCAATTTAAGCAAGGATTACTCCATTTTGGGAGGAAATCCATTCAATGGAATAGAATTAGCCATAGCATTACAAGACTGGTTGGATACTTGTGAGCACGTCTTCCGTGATATGGAGGTGGAAGATGCTATGAAAATAAAGCTGGCTTCGAGGTAGATTCAGGGCCGAGCAATGAATTGGTGGAACGCTGTTACTATTACTACTCCAGAAGACCAGTTTTCTTGGGATCATCTTAAGCCGAGGGTTAAAGAGAAGTTTATTCTGGCTACGTCAAAGTTGCTATTGTTCAGGAAATTCACTGATCTCAAGGAAGGAGAGATGACGGTTTTTGAATATATGGCATAATTTGATGCTATCTAAGTATGGGATGTCATTTACCGATACTTCCTTAAGGAAAAATAAGAAGTTCATCATAGGATTGGATGACTATCTAGGGAAGAAGCTAGTGGACAATATTGATGTGCCATTTGAAAAGATGGTAGAGAAGATGCTTTGGCATGAGAATTTGTACCCTAAAGCTAAGATTGGTGTTTTTGTTTTTGCTGAAAAGGAAGAGCCAAAGCCGTAGCAACGCAGTGAAGGCAAGAAGAAGTGGAATGGAAAGAGAAAATAGCCGTAGGGCAATGGTGTGAAGAAGAAGGGTAAATGGGAACCCATTTGTTATGGCTGTAAAGGAAAGGGTCATTTGATCAAAGATTGCAAAGTGAGTGATAAGAAGAAGTATGCAAATGCGATAAGCCAGGGCATTTCAAGAAAGATCATCCAGAACCAGTGAAGGCATATGCTTTGGATGCAGTCCTGACTTCGTCGAGTGCTCCCTTGGCGAACGAGAAAGGGAAAGGAGTCATCATTCAAGGTATGCTTTCTGTTGGTGATGTTCCTATTCGAGTTTTATTTGATACCAATGCTTCACATTCATTCATATGTAGTGACCTAGTATACAGATTGGGATTGAGACCCGAGGTAGTAGACCAGCCCTTGATCGTGACAAACCCTGTTGGAGGCTCGAGTAGCCTATTCATGGTTTGTAGCAGTTTAGTTTATCGAGTCATGAATGCCCTTTTGTTTGCGATTGCTTTGTTTTGAATTTAGTGGGGTTCAAGATTACCTTGGGAATGGACTGGCTAAAGAAGTATGGAGCTATAGTGGATTTCAAGAAGCTATTGGTGACAATCGAAGTTGTGGATAGACAAACGGTAGTGATTAGCTGACTACCAAAGGATGGGGTGATGGTTAGCTTTCTATATTCGCTTGAGGTTCTATAGGAGGGGTTGTCATCTATGCCGATCTCTAGAGAGTATTCGTATATCTTTAAGGAAGTGACTGGATTGTCGATGCATATAGAGATTGAGTTTCAGATAGACTTAGTAAAGGAAGCCAGGCCGATATTTATGCCTTTGAGGAGTATAACGCTAAGAGAGCAGAAGGAATTGGAGGTGCAAGTGAATGACCTATTGAGGAAAGGGTTCATTTAGAGAAGCATATCTAAGTGGGGAGCATCTATTGTATTCGAAACTAAGGTGGATGGCTCTTTGAGGTTGTGTGTGTATTATTGCGAGCTGAATAAAGAAATGAAGAAGAACGAGTATCTACTCCCCTGCATTAATGACTTGCTCGATCAGTTGTACGGTGAGAAGATGTTCTCTCTAATGGATTTGGCAAATGGATTTCACTAGCTTAGAGTACAAAGGAGAGTGTGCCTATTACTGCATTTCGTATGCCGTCGGGATTTTATGAGTGGTTGGTGATGCCATTCGGGTTGATTAATGCTCCGACATACTTTATGGATCTCATGAATCGGGTTTTTAGAGACCAGTTGATTAAGTTTGTGCTTTTGTTTGTGGATGATATTCTGATCAACTCCAGAACTAAAGAAGAGCATAAGATGCAATTGACGATTATACTAAAGATATTAAGGAAGCACAAGTTGAGAGCAAAGTTCTCTAAGTGTCACTTTTAAAGGGAAAAAATGATATTATTAGGTCATGCATTTTGGAACAAGGCATAGTAGTGGATCCTGTGTAGGTGGCAATAGTTGAAGATTGGAATCAGTCCAAGAATGCTATGGATAGGAGGAGTTTTCTAAGATAGGCGGGAAACTATAGACGCTTCACAAAGGACTTCTTGAAGATAGTGGCACCACTGACCAATTTAACAACATGCATTTGTGATCTGAAGAAGAGGTTAACCAGTGCACCAGTGTTGACCATTCCAAGTGGGGATGAAGACTTGACAGTATACACAGATACCCGTGGTACCGGATTAGGGGTGGTTTTGATGCAAAAATGAAAATCTTTACCTATGTTAGTCGACAGCTAAAGCCATATGAAAGGAATTATTCGACCCATAATTTGGAGCTGGCAGGGATTATCTTTGCTTTGAAGATGTAGAGGCACTATCTATAGGAAGAGAGGTTTGAGCTATTTATGGACTATAAATTTCTGAAGTACTATTTCTCTCAGAAGGATCTCAACCTTCATTAGCAATGGTGGTTAGGGCTCTTAGCCTCTTCTGATTTCGATATATCTTATACACTGGTAAAGGGAATGCGGTGGTCAATGCATTAAGTTGAAGACATGCTAATTTGGGAGCAATGTTCTTGGAATGGAAGCAAATGGAGTAAATTGTTGGATTTGATTTCAGGCCTCACTGCGAGCTAGAACATGAAATATTAGCAACGTTGTCGATCAGACATACTCTTATGGAAAGGATTGGCACTAGTCAAAAGCAAGATGCTAGGCTAGTAGAGATCATAATAAAGATAGAAGAAAGAGTAGAATCTGACTATATGAAGCAATATAAACTCGACCGAGAAGGTTGGCTTCGTAAAGACAAGAAGTTTTTTGTTTACAATATTGATTGATGGATTGTGAGATGAAGTGCTAAGAGAGTTTCATTATTTCAGATTGACTATTCATCCAGGTGGTAACAAGACGTGTCGAGATATGTAGCGAATTTACTACTAGGAAGCATAAAGAGGGATGCCAGATCATTCATCTGGAAGTATATGAACTGCCAATTGGTAAATGCAGAGCAAAAGAAACCTAGTAAATTATTGCAACCATTAGAGATTGCTAAGTGGAAATGGGAGAAAGTTTTGATGGATTTTATAGATGGACTGCTGAGGACTCGAATAGGATACGATGGAATTTGGATCATAGTAGATCGATTGACCAAGAGTGCTAGGTTTATACTCCTCTAATCAAGTAGAATGGCATCCAAGCTGGCAGAGTTGTATGTAAAGTGGATAGTATGATTTCACGAAGAGCATTGTAAGCGACTGAGACCTTTTGTTCGCAGTGGATTTTGGAAGAGCTTACAAGAGGCGTAAGGGATGGAGTTGCATCCTAATATAGCTTATCATCCACAAACAGATGGGTAGACCGAGAGAGTAAATCGTACATTGAAAGATCTTTTGCAAAGCATGCATTATAGGCTTTGGTGGATCATGGTATGATTACTTGCATTTGGTGGAGTTTGCATACAACAAAAGTTATCAATCGATATTGGAATGGCTCTATATGAAATACTGTATAGAAGACCGCGCTCCTTCGTGTTGGTAGGCTGCGAGCGAAAAATCGATCCTTGGACTAGATATGATTAGAGAGACATTGTAGAAGATTGAGATCATTCGGCAATGAATGAAAGCTGACAAGGATCTATAGAAAAGCTATGCGGATAAAAGACTAAGAGATTTGGAATTTCCTGTCAGAGATATGATATTTATGAAGGTATCTCCTCTAAAGAATGTAGTTCGGTTCGGTAGAAAGGGGAAATTGATCTTGAAGTTTATAGGTCCTTTTCTAATAATCGAGTGGATTGGGAAGGTAGCATATAAGGTTGACTTACCTCAAAAGATGGCGGGCGCGCATAATTTTTTTCATGTTTGTTATCTTCGGAAGTTTGTTCATGATCCAAGCATGATGATTACACTGGATCAGCTAAAAGATGTTGAGGCAGAATTAGAAGTTTCAATGTCTCGCAAACCGGTTCATATTGTTGGGTACGATATGAAATAACTTAGGAAAAAGACGGTGAAACTAGTTAAGGCTATGTTATGAAAGCCGCACTTAGGCATCGTTTAAGCATCATTTAAGTGCTAAATGCATACACAACGCTTAATTTTTTAAAGAATCAAAATGATTCAGCGACGAATGCTTAAACACGCTTAATTGGCGCTAATATGCGCTTTGCTTAAATTTAAGTAATGATTATGTAATACTTAGAAAAAATAATTATTTTTAAAATAAAAGAATTAGGATTAAAGAAAAAACTACATTCCTAACAAAAATTTTCATTTTTTATGACATGGGTCGATTTACATTAAGATATGATTATTTTATTTAACAAATGCACACGGTTTGTACATAACTCGAGTATTCTAAATTCAATGAATAGAGAAATCCAAATCAAACTTTTGAAACCTATGAATTTATTAGTTAACTTCAAAATTAAACTTTAGTTCTTTATGATGAATTTATGCATACACGTATGGTACACTTAATACAATCGCTTTATAATACATTTATATAGATACGTGTAAAGCATGCTAAAAAATTAAGCAGCACTTAAGGGATGCTTAATCGTGTTGAAGTAACATTAAGTGAAGCGAAGCTTCTATCGCCTTGCCTCGATTAACGCTTATCATAACATAGAGTTATGGTACATTGGAGAGGAAGTGATGACGATTGTACATGGGAGACGGAGGAGAGCATGAGGACTAGGTGTTTGGAGCTCTTTGGTAAGACTCAACGTTTATCGTATCTGCTTTCACCATTGTATATTATATTAGATAGGTTAGTATTCTGTATGCTAGGATATATCACCTATACTATTGATTGAATGGTTGCTTGTTTGATATGTGTGATGGCTATTATGATTGGCAGGCATGCGAGATAACTATGGCTGCTTATACTCTGACTTGTTTGAGGATTTCGAGGGCAAGATTCCCAATGGGGAGAGGAGAGAATGTCACGACCCGTATTTTATGTATCGAAGGATCGTAATAATTCTATTTTATTCATATGAGGTCGTTTGATTCTATAATTTTAGGATATTTCTCATAGGGACATTTTACATACTTATGATTTTTTCTGAATTTCAATGTGACCATTTTGACCCTGAAATTTTTTTTGGGATATAACTGTTGATAGGTGTTGAATTAGGGCCTCAAACCAGTTTCATTGCTTAAGGATGATAGTTTTCCATTTTGTAGAGTGGTCATAATAGAAAAACGGACTTATAGTTAGAGAGTTATGCCTATTTTAAGTTTCAGAAGCTACTGGTTAGAATTAATGTGTAACTAATTAAGCCCACTAGTTGGCCCATTAGTCTGGTTGGAGAATCACTATAAATAGAAGCTACATGAATCAAACTAAAACTTTTCCTCTCATTCCAAATCTGATCTAAAAACTAATTAGCCCTAAATCCATCCTAATTCATCCAAATTTTCTCTAAATCACATTAGATTATGGTTAGAGATAAGATCTTTGACTAGAAGCTTGAGATAATCAAATCAGTTTACTAGAAGTGCTTTTCAATGTTGTTCGGATTGGATCTGCATATAAATTGATTGAATTTGGTAATTGGTAAGTGGTTAAACCTTTACGCTATACTATGCATGTTTATATGGTAGAATTATAGAATTAACATGTTTTAAAGTAATTTTTTGCCATTAAACCTTTTCTAACTCTAATTACATGTTAATCCAAGCATATGATATAAATTGATTAGAAATCACCTTTGTTTATGTTGACATATTAATGCTATATGTAGATCTATGTTAGAGATTGACTTGTTTATGGGTTGCATGTTTAAATGGATGAATTTGATTGTTGTTGTATATTTTGGTTGGTCCTATGGGTTATCAATTTTGGGGAGAGTCAAAGTAAGACTAGTGAAGGACACCTAAGGTGATGGATTGGTGATTGGTTAAGTGGTCGAGGCTATGCCGACTTGTTTCTAGATCGTGAAGTGGAGTGCTTCGAAGAGGAAACTTATTTCTATATCGAGATGTTTGGGATGGATAGGTTAGAGTCAAAGCATATAGGCATGGGGTACTAGAAGCAAGGAAGGAGTAGAAGAAAACTCAGCCATTAGTTAGCTAAGTAGAGAGATCGGCACCAACATGAAGAGGTTGTGTAACATCCCCCACTTGGAGGTCCAAAAATAATGGCTACGGATGCTGTAGTCATCCATAATTATTAATCCTCGATGACCAAATACCGTAATGTTTGATACATTGATATAACAGAAAAACATGGATATGGGAAAATTTTAAAAATTAATAAACAACTTCCACATTCCATTTCAAATCATTTCAACATTCATTACATAATCCCATATTCGAGAACCACGTTCGGAGAAAATATAATTATTACAACATACACCAAGAGCGACATATGAAAGTGCCCCTTGGATGATCAGAGTATATAACTAGGTAATTAAACAACTTTTCCTTAACAATAAAACATAGAGGAATTAAAATAGATAAGAACCCTAAATAGCTATCATGCCTCCTGCACGTCTGCGGAAGCTTATTCATATAAAGAGGTACCTGAAAACCTCAACTTTCAAACTACTCAAAATCAATTGAGAACCCATGAGTTTAAGGGGAAAACATAAACTTCGAGTCAGATATAAAATCTGGTTTGAATAATAATCTACCATCTCAAACCATTTAGATATCCAGTTAGACCACGCCGCTTAGCGTAATGAGTTTTCCCCTCACTAGTATCTTATTCAAAACTTTGTAAAACCATATACTATGCTCCTACACCCACAATGGTTAAAACATAGCAATTCAAAAATATTATGATGATATGCTAACAAAAAATCAATTCTGGATTTCCCATTCCCCTTAAATTTGACTATCTGTCTCAGTTATAGTTTTTAGGAACTCCCTGTCTGATGTGATAGTTTTCATGGGACACTACAAATCTATTGGCCCCGCCAATAACTTCATTGTTTTATGGGTTCCCCCTGAATCTATTGGCATCTCCAATAAATTCCCTCATATCATAGTTTTCATGGGTTGACTAGGAACCTATTGACATTTGTCAATAACTTAATTCAGATATAGTTTTCATAGGTTCATTACAAACCAGTTGGCCCCTGCCAATAACTCTTTCTAAACATAGTTTTCATGGGTTTACTATGAACTTGTCTATTTGACAACTTCTTTAATCAGTATTTAGGCATCCTACATTATGGTCTGTTTGACCTTTTAGATACAATTCTACTCATTCAGGAGTTAACTCAATTTATATTCACTACTGGGTCAACCTTGCCGGTTATTCTGCCCTTTCCCTAAAATACAGTTATGGGTCCATATTAAAGTGAATACGTATATTAGAAGGAGCAAATATAATAATACCAACACCCGTGGTTTAAGTGGAAATTAGGTTGAAGGACTTCATATTCCAGGGCAATAAGTTTTAAGGACAATAATTTTGAATAATTAGTTTTAAGGACAATTTACAGAAAAATGATAAATCCGTTTATCTTTTTAAGTTATACAGGAAAAAGATAAATTCATTAATCATTATTTTTGTATAGCTGAAAATGGTAGCTTCATTTATCTTTTTTCTGTAATCTGTCCTTAAAACAAATTTTTCAGAATTGCTGTCCTTAACACTTATTACCCTGCACAACTAAACCCTTCGAGTGAAAATCCCTCATGGTTTAATATCCTTGAAATCATTTACATATAAAACATGGTTAATCCCTTTAACTTATTATTTTATCAAAGAAAGCTTCTTCAAAACTTCATAGTTAAAACCATTTCAAAACCGCTTTATTTTAACCATGGGTATTCCTTAAAAAATTGAAATTGGGTTCCTTGTTTTGAAAACTAAGGCTTTAGAAACCTTAAAACTTTACTTTCAAAACCCCTGGATAACTTCCTTCGAAAGCATTCAAATATTTTAAAAAAAATACTAGTCATAACCTTTCATAACACTTTAAATCATCTCTTTCGAAACCATCAAAGCATATCTTTCGATAGTGTTAAAGCATTACTTACTAACTCTTGAAGCATAGCTTCGAAACCAACGAAAGTACCCCTTACGAAACCACTGGGTTTATCTTTCAAAATATCTTTTGGGCCAAAGTGAATATATACGAAAGTACCCCTTCTGAAACCTTTAATCTTCGTATAAAATGTTTGGGGAAAGATTGATGGCTTCGGAACCATCCTTTCAAAAGCATAAATCATTTAAGTAAGACATTTGAAAGTTAGCATCGAAACCCCTTTCGAAGCCATTGCCTTCGAAACCCGTAACCCTTTCGAAAGCTTTAGGAAGTGGCTTAGTATAGGTTTAAAACAAAATCCAACTTTCGAATTGGTCAAGCATTTCAATCCATTCGAAAAGCATAAGGTTGGCAGCATGGTTTCGTTTGGGTTGAAACTACCCTTTCGAAAGTATTAATTTAAAACATAGAGACTCATTCAAAAGCTACACTTAAACAAAAAGTGGCAACCCACTCGAAAGCCATTTAGAAGATCCTTTTGTAGGCATCTATTTCGATTTCTTCGAAAGCGTTTAGTAAATACAGGAAAACCACTTCTTTAGAAAGTAAAACAAAGGTTTCGACCTTATCGAAAGCCAAGGTTTCGACACCATGTCTTCCGCCCTTCTCTGATTAACTACATACCAATCATATTGATAACATGTGTATTGGTTTCGACACTGGTTGGTTTTGACTTGGTTAGTTTCGACTTGGTTGGCTTTGACTTGGTGGAGGCAGAAGCATAAGGTCGAAAGGTGCTTCTGAAAGAGGCGTGGCATATTTTTTCAATGAAGTCTAACTAAATGCCATTCAAAGTAATTACTTTATAAATAACCTGTTTATTTGTAAACATTTAATTGGTTGCCATAAACTTTTCAAATTCTTTACTAAAATAACTACTACGTAATTTCAGATCAAAACAAAGATTATTTTAAAAATAAGCCATTTCATTAAACATAACAATTAAAACAATTAAAATAATCAAGTCCTCCTTCTGAAATAAATTAATTTCCATAGTTAATTACATAGGAAAAATCCCCCAAAATCATAGAAATTCACTTCTATAATGTTACCTAACATATATATATATTTCAGACCAAAATCCTTTCAAATAATGGCCGAAATAATTTAAAACCCAATTTATTCATATTTTTCTCTGAAAATTCATAATAAATTTTCCATAGCTTGGAAAATTATAAAAATTAAAACCTATCTCCAAAATCATGTTTTACACAACATATAAATTCCCTATGGCATTCGAAATTCAATTTGAATGATTTTACCCTTAAAACTATGTATAAACTATTATTAAACAATCTTGTTTGAATCAAATATGTTATAAAGGCCAAGCATATCATAATAAAAATCATCATAATGTATTTAGTCTTAGACCGAAAATCACATGATCATAAAAGCAAAATAGAGATGGTTTTGATTATTATTCACCTTGATTAGGATAAGGACTTTGAGATTTGATTGAGATTAGTTCCCCTTGCTTAAATCCTTAGCTTTAATTTGATTTCCTCCTTTTTTTTCTTCTAGGTAACTACCGACTTCTCTTTCTTTTGTTTGTGTTTTTGGTTTTTTAGAAAAATGAACGTGAATGGATAGGAAACGAGAATATTAAGGGTATGGGATTATGGTGTGGCTATTTCCTAATTAGCCCTTGCATTAATTAATTAACACATAAAACCATTTATAAGCCCATTTGTTTAATTAAGTTCGACCTCTAATTTATTTTCAAATCTCAATCCCCTTATCACTCTAAGATTTACGTTATTCTATTTAATTTATCTAATTAAATCTCCTGAATGATGTTATTAAAAAATTAGGGTTTTTACAGGTTTCCCTCCTTAAAAAATTTCGTCCTCTAAATTCAGTAAGGACTAAATACTAAACATAGAAATCATTTGTAACCACTCCTAACAACCATACTATCCTACTTGACTAGCAACTATCTATATAAAGCTAATATGGACATACCCTCAAAGAAGATCAGGATAAGTATCTCTAATCTTGTCTTTTGTCTCCCAAGTATAGTACTTCTTGTTGTAGCTCCATTGAATTTTCACTAACTTGACTGTCTTGTTCCTCAATATTTTCTCATCACTCGCCACAACCCTAACTGGTTGTCTATCAAAAGTCAAATTAGGCTCTACTATCAACTCTACCAACCCTATCGAAGGAATAGTAATCTCTGGATCATGCACATACTTGCGAAGATGAGACACATGAAGTACATTGTTGACACCTGCCATACTGCTTGGAAATTCTACTCTGTATGCAATTTCCCATTCCTCTCTATAACTAGGAATGGACCAACATATCTCGGTGCCAGTTTCCCTGACTTTCCAAATCATATCATAGCCTTCATCGGTGATCCTTTAATGATAACCTTATCTCCAATTGAGAATTCTAGGTCTTTACACCTCTTATTTGTGTAACTCTTCTGTGTGGATTGAGCTTCCTTTATCCTTTCTTGGATCAGCTCAATCTTTTCTATCGCCTCTCTAACTAGATCTGGACCTAAGACTGATCTGTCTCCATTCTCCAACAAACATGCTGGTGATTTGCATGGCCTTCCATACAAAGCTTCAAAAGGCTTCATTCTTATACTAGTCTGATAAGTATTATTATAGGAAAACTCAACCAAATGTAGGTGATCTTCCCATGATCCACCAAAGTCTAATACACAAGCTCTCAGTAAATCCTCGCGTACCTTATTAACTCTCTCCGGCTGTCCATCTGTCTGACGATGACATGCAGTACTTAGATTAAGCTTGGTACCTAACACTTCCTGTAGACTCTTCTAGAATTCACTAGTGAACAAAGTATCTCTGTCACTGACCATACTATTAGGAATTCCATATACTGTAACTATGTTCTTCATGAACAACTTAGCTAAAATAGGTGTCGTCCTGGTTGAATTAATTGAAGTGAAATGGGCACTCTTGGTCAACCTGTCCACTATGACCCATATACTTTCATTTCCTCTATTTGACCTTGGCAACCCATCTATAAAATCCATCGATATCGAATTCCATTTCCAAACTGGAATCTCTAAAGGTTAAAGCAACCCACTTGGCTTCTGACGTTCGGCCTTCACTTGTTGACAGTTTGCACACTACCTAACCCATAAGCAAACATCCCTCTTTATACCTTCCTAATAGAAGCTCCTCTTCATATCTTAATATAGCTTGGTCCCTCCAGGTTGAATCGTCAACTTGGACCGATGACATTCTTCAAGAACTTCTCTCCTTAAGTCTTCAACATTCGGAACACACAACCGTCCCTTTTTTCTCAACCATCCTCTCTGGTCAAATCTAAAATCCTTTAGATCATCGATCTCGATTCCAACCTCAAGCCTTCTAATCTTCTTGGCTAACACTGGATCCTCTTTCTACTTAGAAGCAATCCTTTTGATCAACACTAGTCGAAATTCTAAACAGCACAACATGGCGGTGCCCTGACTTGAACTAGCAGTCGATCTTAGCTGCACACTACAAGTAGTTAAAGCTTCTAAATCTCTCCATTCTGCCAACATAGCTAACACACATTCTGATGTTTTCTGCTAAGAATATCTACTACTTTATTTCCTTTTCCATGAGTATATTCTATATGAAAATCATAAGTAGCTAAAAACTTCAACCAGCTCTGTTGTCTCATATTCAACTCCTTCTGAGAGAATAAGTACCTTAAAGACTTATGATCTGTGTATAGCTCAAATCTCTCCCCTAAAGATAATGTCTCCAAATCTTCAATGCGAAGATCACCACAGCCAACTCCAAATCATGAGTATGATATCTCACTTCATGTGGTCTAAGCTATCGTGAAGCGTAGGCAATAACTTTACCCTTCTACATCAACACAACACCTAATCCAGTTCCACATGCATCGATATACACCACCAACCTTTGGTTTCCGTATGGAACAACTAACACAGGTGTATTGATCAACAAATGCTTTACGTTAAGGATGCTTCCTCACATTTGTTGAACCAAACAAAGTTCACATCCTTCTTGGTTAACTTAGTCAAAGGTGTTGCTGTCCGCGAGAAATCCTTAATGAATCTCTGTACTAGCTAGCTGGTCCAAGAAAACTTCTAATCTCGGTCACCATCTCTGGTCTCTTCCAATTATTAACAGCTTCGATCTTATCTGGATCGAATGACAAACCTTTCTTTGAAACCCCGTAACTAAGAAACTTGATCTCTTTCTTCCAAAAATGACACTTGGAAAACTTTGCTTTTAGCTGATGCTGCCTCAGCGTCTCAAGCACTACTTTAAGATGATACTCATGTTCTCATTCATCCTTAGAGTGTATAAAAATGTCATCCATAAACACCAACACGAACCTATCCATCTCTCGAAAAACTCAGTTCATTAGATCTACGGAGAAAGCAGGTGCATTCGTTGGCCCGAATAACATTATTAACCAATCATACGAACCATACCTAGTCTGAAATGTTGTCAATGGGATACTATCATCTTCCACCCCTAACTGATGGAAACTGGTCACCAAATCCAACTGGTAAAGCACTCTGGCTCCACACAACTGATCAAATAGATCATCAATTTTCGGAAAGGGTACTTATTCTTAATCATCCTCTCATTCAACTTACGATAGATGATACACATCCTCAATGACCGATCTGATTTCTTTATGGACAGTGCGACCACTGCCCAAGGCGAACTACTTGGTCTAATAAAATTCCTTCCTTCTAGATCCACTAGCTACACCTTCAATTCCTTCATCTCGGTTGGTGTCATTCTGCTAGGTGGTCTATTGACAGGTTCAACTCCTGGCACAAGATCTATCCCAAACTCAACAGCTCGTTTCGGTGGTATTTTTGTAATTGGCTCAAAAACATCCACAAAATTGTCTTGCTACTCGAACCTGACTTAACTCTTCTCTTACTTTCATAGCACTTAGCAAAGCAAAAACACTTCGGTCAGAATTCTCCACTGAGAATATGATTCGATTATGACTATCAGGGTGTCTTAATGATATTTCCCTATCCAAGAAAAATATTCTAGCCTCATATTTACCCAACCAATCCATACCAAAGATGATCCAGAAATCTACGAAATACAAAACATACAAACTGCATGCAAACTTATGCCCTAACAATTCTAGTTCTAACTAGTCACATCTCATCACTAGAGTTGCATACCCTCCTATCAGATTCACAACCCTTAAGAAAGTAACAAGGTATGTGGGTTCTATACATAACCTATCAACCAAACACTGAGATATAAATGAATGTGATGTGCCGGTATCAAATAATATCCTAATTGGTATACTCTGAATCAAAAACGTACCTTCCATTATAGTCTTCACTTTTTCAACTGCAGTTGGCCTAGTAGATGATGGTCCAACAACAAAAACCTTTCCCTTATCTACCCTGACTGGCTCTGGACATTGATACTTATAATGCCCAACTTGATCATAGTTGAAGCCCTCACACCTTTCTTTTCTGCAGCCTACTTTCCCTTGCCTGACCGGCACTCATGAGCATAATGACCTTTCTTGTCACATTTGAAGCAAACTAAATCAGCTTTTTCCTTCTTGGCAGCCTCGCCCTCCTGGGCTACCTTCTTCTTAAAGAAATTTTTGTTCTTTCCCTGAGAACATTAGGTTTCAATCGACTTTTCTCTTGCACAAATGGCAAGAATTTCCTCATGTCGGATTTCCATCTCCACAACTACATTACAAGGATCATGGAGATGTGGTAGAGTTGCTACAGCAATCTTGGGCCTCAATCCTCGAATAAATCTCTCATTCCTCCTGACGACGGCATCTACAGTAACATACCCATATCAGGAGAACTCATCAAACTTATTAGCATACTCAATTACCGACATTTCTCCCTAAACCAAATCCATATTAGCAATGCCGACTTGGAAACTTCAGACAAAAACCTCTGTTCAAAACTCCCTCTAAAAATCTACCCAAGTCGACTCCTCCTCCTCCGTAACCCTGGTAGTAACACTTTTCCACCAATCAATCGCTGCCCCTTGCAACTGCCTAGAGGCCAGCCTCCTTTTCTGCTCATTATCCAAACTCAAATCAGCAAAGATTCTCTCACAATGCAACAACCAATTCTCAACTTCTATAGCATCCTCTGTTCCTATTAACGGCTTCCCACCAAGACTGGTGTAATCTCTGCTCAGCTTAGCATAATTATTCCCAATTGGAGCCACAAGATTAGCTCCTCCTACATTTCTAGCAACACCAGCAGCAGCTTCCGCTTGCACTAGATTGATGAAGAACTGATAAATCATCCCTATATCTACTGGTGGATTTCGAGCATCCACATTGGCATCAGCATTTTGGTTAGCATTGGCCTGTCGACCCGGGTTCCTCCATGTAGGTCGAGCATTTTGTTGGTTGTGCTTCCTCCACCGAGATTTCCTCTTCCATTTCCTGCCTCCACATCTTTTTTCTCATAAATCTGCATACGAGCCTTAGTAAGATACAAAAGAACGATCTAAGAGATAGGAGAATATGTACTTATATATATATATATATATATATATATATATATATATATATATATCAAATACTAGTACATTACTATAGCATTAACCCAAACCTCGATCTTATTTTCTGACTCATTGGATTATGTTTTGAAAATTCATTTAGGTTTAAATTTCTTTTAAGTTTTCATAAACCTATGCTCTGATACCAACTTATAACATCTCCCCTAGGAGGCCCAAAACTAACGGCTGTAGACGCTGCAGTCATCCATAGTTATTAATACTAGGCGACCAAATACGGTAATTTTAGATACATTGATATAAGAGATCACATGGATATGGAAAAAATTTAAAATTAATAAATAAATTTCACATTCCATTTCAAATCATTTCAACATTCAATACATAATCCTATATTTGAGAACCACGTTTAAATAAAATATAATTATTACAATATACGCCAAGAGCGACATATGAAGATGGCCTCTTGGATGATCAAATATATAACTATGCAATTAAACAACTTTGCCTTTACAACAAAACACAGTGGAATAAAAATAGAAAAGAACTCTAAATAGCTATCATGTCTCCTTCACATCTCTGGAAGCTTATTCGTCTAAAGAGGTACCTAAAAACCACAACTCTCAAACTACTCAAAATCAATTGAGCACCTGAGAGTTTAAGGAATAAAGATTAGTATGAATAATAATCTACCATCTCAAACCATTTAGATATCTAGTGAGACCACGCCACTTAGTGGAACGAGTTTCCCCCTTATTGGTATCTTATTCAAAACTTTGTAAAGGCGTACACTTTGCTCCTACATCCACAATGGTTAAAACATAGCAATAAAAAAATATTATGATGATATGCAAACAAGTAAATTAATTCTGGATTTTCCATCCCCATTAAATTTGACTATCCGTCTCAATTATAGTTTCTAGGATCACTATTAACCTATTAGTTTTCATGGGCTTACTAATTACCTGCTTAAAATTATGGATTCCTTGTCCGATATCATAGTTTTCATGGGATCACTAGGAACCTATTGACCCCTACCAATAACTTCAACGTTCTATGGGTCCTCTCTAAACATATTGGTATCTCCAATAACTTCCCTCATATTATAGTTTTCATGGATTGATTAGGAATCTATTGACATCTGTCAATAACTTAATCCGGATATAGTTTTCATGGGTTCACTACAAACCTATTGGTCTCTGCCAATAACTCTTTCTAAACATAGTTTTCATGGTTTTACTATGAACCTGTCTATTTGACAGCTTCTTTAATCAGTATTTAGGCATCCTATATTCTAGTCTATCTGACCTCCAGGATGCAATTCTACTCATTCAGGAGTTAACTCAATTTATGTTCACTAGTAGGTCAACCTTGCTGGTTATTCGACCATTTTCCCCAAAATACAGTTATGGGTCCATATTAAAGTGAATATGTATATTAGAAGAAGCAAACATAACAACATAATAATACCAACACCTATGGTTTAATATCCTTGAAATCAGTTATATATGAAACATGGTTAATCCCTTTAACATATTATTTTATCAAGAAAAGCTTCTTCAAAAACTTCACAGTTAAAACCATTTCAAAACTCCTTTATTTTAGCCATGGTTTTTCCTTTAAAAAAACAAGGTTAGGTTCTTTTTTTGAAAACTAAGGCTTTATAAACTTTAAAACTTTACTTTCGAAATCCTTGGATAACCTCCTTCGGAAGCATTCAAATCTTTTTTCCAAAACGCTAGTCATAACTTTCAAAAACTTTAAATCATCTCTTTCAAAACCATCAAAACATACCTTTCGATAGTATTAAAGCATTACTTACTAACTCTTAGAAGCATAGCTTTAAAACCAATGCAAGTACCTTTTTCGAAACCATATGTTTGTCTTTAAAAATATCTTTTGAGTCAAAGTGAATATATACGAAAGTACCCCTAGAACTCTATCGGTGCCTGTAGGATAGGGCACCCATGCTTCCTCCTACAACTCCACCAATTACTTTCTTCTGCTTTTGCTTCCCATCTCTCCTTCTTAGGCCAAAAACAGAGAATTATCTTATTCTATAATAGGTGAAGTTTCCTTTCTAGTTCTCTTGGTTGTTCAGGGCTACAGATTGAGCAAAGCATCCATCATGTCCATGAGAGCTTTTTCGCTATCTATCATCTTTTGGTTAAGCTTATGGATCATCGTATCAAACTCTCCTCTGGTCACTACTTCATTTAAGCAAAGGATTCTGGTATTGTATTTCCATTATTAACTTCAACTTGGTGAGTGTTTGCTTCATCACCACCAGCTACTGTTCCTTCTGATCTTCTAGATACAAACTCTCCTTTTCTAGGTGCCACATATTTCCAATATCAAATCCTCAAATTCTTCAAGCAAGTTTCCTAGATCTAACTTCTGGATCTTTCCAACCCAAAGTAGAGACCTAGATCTTAGCTTAGGTTCAGTTTTCTCAATGAAAGCACCAAAATATTGACGCGACAAATGGATCAACGTCCAAGAATGAGTTGTAGGGAATCTATATGATCTAGATGTAGCTAATATTGTTGAAACTAAAAATAACAAGGAGACACAAGATTTTTATAATTGTTGGGCAACCTATGACCTACGTTCACTTAATAGATTTTATTGATTGTTGTTTACAGAGGATTTGAAATTACAAGTCACTAGTACAAGGGCATGACATGTACTATAGCCTAAACTGCCAAGAGTAACTACCTAGGTAAAGGAGGTAGGAAATGAAGAAATGGAAGAGTCTATTCCAACAGAGAAGCAGATCCCTCTTTAGTTGTAATTAAGCTGGTATTTATAGAGGAACAGGTGCATGGAGTCAGAAGCCCGTTTGCACTGAAGTCTAGAAGATACCCCGATGTTGTATAGGTAAGCATGAAGGCTCACAAGCCGAGGAA
This sequence comes from Allium cepa, assembly GCA_030765085.1. Taxonomy (NCBI): domain Eukaryota; kingdom Viridiplantae; phylum Streptophyta; class Magnoliopsida; order Asparagales; family Amaryllidaceae; genus Allium; species Allium cepa. The sequence continues at coordinate 546,808,916 of CM060932.1, forward strand.
ATAAATCGACCGATCTAAATAAATCGGTACAGTCCTATTTCCTTTAGTGAAAATTGAACTTGTTCATTTACTTAGCTCTTTTATCTTTAACTCAGTTTGTTCCAAATATACTTTCATGATTTTTTGTTGATTCTAACAACCTTTCCAGTATCACTTAAGTTATTCTGCTTTCTTAGGTTTCTTCTCATCTACCTAAAAGTTGCTCATCCAAACTCTAGGAAAACAACTTGATCACGAGTAATTGGAGTGGTATAGGAGATGCATGAAGTTTGGAAAGCAAAACGTGAAGGAAAGTTAGGCTGGTGTCAACCAATATAATTCGGTGCCGAGTTGTATCCTTCGTCCCAATTTGAATAAAACTTTTCCAATTTGCTTCTCTAGTTCTTCTAAATGTACTCCCAAGTTCTTGAGTCATTTCGTCCATGTCTTGGCATTCTAACTTCCGTTGGCTTCTACTTGGTTAAATACCTAGTTAACATAAATCATTTCATATTTTTCAAGAATTTTCATAGGATTTTCAAATAATTATTAAGATTAAAAATCTAATTTCCTTTAATAAACAAATATTAAATAATATAATTAATATGAAATTTATATAAACTATTTCTTCAAAATAATTCCTTTACCATAAAGTATAAAGCATATACTTTATATACATTTTTAAATGTATAAATCTATTTTATTTTACTATTTTAAATGCATATAGGAAATGGAGCACAGATTGCTCCCTCGGTCAATAGCTAGGCATTTGGCGGTCGACTGGTGCATGTGACCGGTGGACCTGATTCGATCTAAATGATCAACTTCCATCTCTCTATCTCCTTCATCCCCTTCTATCCACTCCTCCAATTCAATACACAAATAAGTATACATTCATAGATCAATCCAAAAAAAAACATATAATAAGGAATTCAACAATAAAGAGATTGATTTGTAAGTATAGAAGTAGCAGTAGATTATATCCTACTTTTTTTCCTTTCTCCACTTTACTGTGAATTTTCCTATTCTCTAATTCTTCATCAAAACTTTAACTTCAACCTAGATTTTGGTGTAGATTGGTGTCAAGAAGCTTATATTTAAATTTTGGAATTTAGGGTAAATTATTTCATTTCATTTTGATTTTTGAATTGAAGATGGAAAAGGGTTTTTGAAGAATAAATTTGCTTCCTAAAGAAGAGAATGAAAAAGAAGAAGGGCATGAATACAAAATGCTTGAGTGAAGAATGGAGATGAATGTAGACATAGAATTATCTACAAATGGGTTCATGAAGCAAAATTGGGCTTGGGTTTAATAAAGGCTCGGGCATTATATTAAAACAAGTATATTCATTTTCCTTTCAAAATAAACTTCATATCTTGTTTAAATATTAAACTTTATAAAAATACTTCAATCACTATCAATACAAATTAATATATTTTCAAATTTAAAATATCAATATTCCTTGAAATTGTTAACTTTATCATTTACTAATAATTGACAACTTAAAAATATCTATCTTAAAAATGATTTATCTTCAAATTCCAAAATCATTCATATTAATATTTAAAAACCCATTTTAATTAGTTAAATCACTATTATTAAGTTTAGTTAATTGTTTCTCAACACCGAGTTGTTACAACTTTAAAATTAGTTAGTTTGTGATTGGTATACTTTCCTATATTCTGCAAATGTTTATACAGTTAAAACTTTATATTATATGATATTTTATTTTTTGTATGAGGTTTATCCTTTGGTGACTTGCAGGGATACAATCCTTTTGGGAGGAGAACGTAGCGGCCCGCAAAATTTGACACATTTAATAGGAACTAATTATCAATAGCTATTTAATTTAAATGATTGATAAAAGATAATTTTAAGTAGAGCTTTCTCTTGTCTCTTTGGGCATTTAGAATATTCAAGAAACAAACTTTAGATATACGTTAGGGTTTGGACCGAATAATATGTTTTGGACCTAGGACTATTTAGATCTAAAATCCTAAATATTCACTATAAATATGTGTTCTTTACGATAGTTACCCTCAGCTCCTCCTTTCTAATCTTGAAATTCTTTAAAAATACATTTTAACGGTGGACATTTTTCTGTAATTACAAATTATTACAAAAAAATTCACATTGTTTAAACCTAAACGAATTATATATCAAATTGTTCATCTTAACAAAGTGAAGAGAAGAAAATACTTCATTTTCCAATATGATGCTCGAATTGACCGAAATTTGCATTCAAAGTCTGATAGCAGTGAAAGGCTAAGGCCAAATTATGGGTTCTTTATATAGGAACTTGTCGAAATTGAAAAAATGAATTTGTAGATCTCATCGTGTTAATTTAAACGGTGGTCAATTGGTTGAAACGATGTTGGAGGTGGTCAAAATTTGTGAAGTAGGATTTGCCAAACACAAATTTTGACTAGTGGTGGCACATGATACTGACAATGGGGATGTTGCGATGGGTCAATTTGGTAGAGCTCTCAACATTGAGTCCATCATTGGTGATCGCATAACTAACGGAGGTGGTATGCGACTGCAATCGACGATCAAAACTAATTGAGGGAAGGTTGACATTGGCATGGATCGGAGCAAGAAGAAAGTCTTTTGCTGTTCCCTAAAAAAATAATTATTTACATTTTAAACCCTAGATCTTCTAACTATGATAAAATTTTCATAGAATCTTTGTTTTATGCATAGTTTATTATGTTGGGGTCGAGATGAGATTCCGAACATTTTGGCTTATACTTTGTTAGCTTTTATGACTGCTTGTGAAAATGTTATAACGAGATCCAATGGTCATAATTATTTTCATTTTTAAAGTATTAAATGGATATTAATTTATATATTTATGCCTGTTGAGATGCAACTATATCCTTTTGATCATTATTTGGATGTTTTCGATGATACATGCTCTGATTTGGTTATTCATCTTTTTAAACTGTTACATTGTTAGATGACAAATATTTTTATGATAATTAATTATAGATTTAAAGAAAATACATAATTAATTGGGATTAAGGGAAATGGGTATATTAGATAAGATTATTTGATAAATTTGGGGTTAAAATGCATGAATAATCATAGTTAATATGTTATGCTAGAATTAACATGTATGTATTAGTATGATTATCATTTACGAATTTTTGGCAAAATTCGTAAACAAAAATGGAGAACCTATTTTAAAAGAGAATTTGAGAATGGTTACTATTATTTACAAAGTAAAGTGGAGTCTATTAAATAATTACATGATTTTTTTAATTTATTATTACTTTTGAGTTCTACCGTAACAATTAAATATAACTAAATCTAAGGATAAATTGACGTTGATTGAGATAAATAGTAATATTGAGCTTTCCTAAAACATAAATTAGTAGCATTACTATTTTTGAGTAAATGATAATATGACTTTGTTTGCGAATATTATTAGCCAATGATATTATTATTATTATTTAAAGTAATGAAAGACATTCAGAGTAATAATAAAAGAGATGTCTTCAAAAGTATTTTGAGCTAAAATATTATTATTTTTGAGATAGATAATGATAAAGTTTAAGTATTTTAAAAAGTGAAGTATTATATTACTAAATGTCTAAATTTGGATTATTACTATTAATTGGGTTGAAAAGAATAAAGCGATTAAAAACGAGGTTTTTATGGAAAAGTAACTATTTTTGGGAAAGCAATAATAACATGCTTTGAATAAGAATTTTTGAATAATTACTCTTGTATATGAGAAAATAGTATTACGATATTTTTAAGCTTTTTATACAGATTGATATTATTTGGGATAAATAACTACAAGAAGACATTTAGATATGTGAAGTAAATTATTATTACCGTGGATTCAACAAATAAAACAAAATATTATCCAAAGTAAATTAATGATAATAATGGAAGGATCCCACTATGCTGGGAATTCTGTATTATCATTATTATTATTTATTTATTTTGAGAGTTAGTGTTTAACATTATGGGTCAGGTAACTTGGCGGTTATTTACTTGGTATTGTTTGAATAAATTAGGAATTCATACCTTTATGTATTTACAAAGTAGGAAGACGATTGTTGCGTGAGTAGTAATCGTTGTTTATTCGTATTTACTTGGTGTTGGGTGTGTGTGTCTGTCTATATATATGTGTATATATATATATATATATATATATATATATACACACACACACATGTGTATGTATATATATACATGTGTATGTATATATATGTTGTTTATAAAAAATTCCACACGCAAGAGAAAATGGCATCCTCCAGCTCCAGTGGTTTTAAGGTTTCTGCATCTCTGGATGCAGACGAGGAAGACGGTTGGTAGTAGGTCGGCGAAAGGGGAAATGGAAAGTGGAGATGGGGGGCAGAAAGTAGATGAGGCCAAGAATTAGGGCACAACCCAAATCACATCCGTAAAAAGTAATAGTAATTTGGGCTCTAAATCATATAGGCTGAGGCTTTGGGAAAACAAACAGAGATCAAGAAAAGTACTGATTTTCATGAACCAATTTTAGATCTGGAAGGTACTTTTGCTGAAATCTACTGCAATGAATCTAACAAAATGTGGAATAATTCCATGTACATATACATGGCAGGTAAATGTTCATATTACGTTTATTTCAATGCTTATATAAAGAGAGAATGGAAACCTAAGGGTTCTTGGGAAATTTTTTCACGGGATAATTTCTTTTATCTGGAAATTTTTGAATTATCCGAAGACCTAGATAAGGTAACTAATGGTGGCCCATGGTTCATGAATAGTAGACAGATCTTCATTAAAAAAAAGGATGCTAATTTTTAATTTGAAAGAGACATATTAGAGACTTATCCTATATGGGTTAGATTGAAAAATCTTTATTTGGCTTTGTGGAATGCCCGAGGAAATAGTAAATTGGCAAGTATTATTGGTAAACTAGTGGACATTGATGAAAATACGAGATTAGCAAGGTCGTACTTATCTTCGGGATGTTGAATATGATTCATCCCCCCACTATGCAAAGATTATAACTGTTTTTGGCAAGGTACAATGTACTGCCCAATTCCAAAAAACACAAATAAATGATGGCAAAAAAAAAGATAATTACATAGAACACAACGACAGCGGATATTCGTACCCTTGTAACTCCCCTGGAACCAGGAAATACAATAAGTCAAGGAAATGCAATTCCTGACATGGCAGAGGAGCTACATGAAGATTGTTTACATACAGACCCAAAAAAGACTACTAATATAAACATTGATACCATTTCAGTAAATATAATAAGGAGTAGAAAAGCACCTGATGGTAAAGTAGTTGAATATTGGGGAGGAGAAGCAACAGTTGGCAGATCAGCAGAAAACCCATTGGATAATGACAAGGAACAACAGGTGTAACAGGAGCTTATGGAAACAGCATCAAAGATGGATAACCTTAGAAACATAGAAGAGATTCAACGCAGTGAATATTGAATTAGAAAAATATGAGTCAGAAGTAGAAGCTAAAACGGTTGACAAGCGTAAATACACTAAAGACAACCTAAAGTAGAATAAATATTCATCAAGGGGAAGCAAAAGTCAGAGCAGTCCAAAACTGCATCTGCTCCTATGACTAGGAGCAGAAAACAAACTTTGTAATGTTTATTTTATGCTGGAGTGTTAGGGGTCTAAATTATGACACACAAATTTCAGACCTCTTTAACATTAGAAATAAAGCGAACCATACTTTAATTGTTGCGATTGAAAATAAGTTTGGGTTAGAGCCTAGTAATATGTTTGAAGAATCCTTAGGTAATGACTGGAAAAACATTCACAGTGATTCAGATCATTCAAAGGGAAGGATAATGGTTATGTGACACAAGGCTATTGGGACTATTAAAAGTATTAATACCGACGATCGACAAATTATGGTTGAAGTCACAAATGTGGGGGGTCTTAATTTCATATGCACTTTTGTTTATGCTTAAATTGGGCCTCGGTGAGAAGAAAGCTATGGGAGAAATTAATGAGTCTTTCAAAAAACATACAACAGGAGTGGATGATTCTTGAAGATTTCAATGCGGTGCTACAAACTAAGAAAAGAAAGGGGTCTTAAATTGAGGTTAGCCCAAGTTGCTCGGTTCAGCCAATGTGTAGTGGCTGTAGGATTGTTGGAGGCTTCCCACTCATGCTTGAAATATGCATGGAGGAGCGGTGAGTCAAAGAAAATTAGCCGTAGACTTGATAGTGTTAATCAGGGCAGACATGATCAATAAAATTCCTAGCTTAAACGTTAAAGTCCTCCCAAGTTCAACTAGTGATCATTATCCTTTGTATGTAACATTCAATGACAACAAACAAATCAAAGGCTCTCCTTTCAGGTATGCAAACTACTGGCACTTGTGTGATGAGTACTATGATGCACTTGACTTACAATCAATAGTTCAAACTAATGGCACGTGTTGGTATAGTTTAGTTTGTTTCCTTAAAACAGCAAAAAACAAGTTGAAGGACTGGAACAAGCTTAGACCTGAACAATTAGATTCTACTCAAGTTCTGCAGGATAAATGTGCAAAAGTCCTTCTATAACTGGATAAAGATCCTCTTGGTCCAGCTTTCAATGAACAGTACTATCAAATCAAACTCAGTTAAAAATGCTCTTCAACATCAAGCTATGAATATGAAACAAAAAGCTAAGGAGAAGTCGCTAACAATAGTAGATAAATGTTCTAAATAATTTTACACTAAATGTCTTACAGGAAAAATTGCAACAATCTACTCAATGCCTTAGCAGAGAATGGAAAAACAGTTCCAAACATAGAGCAATTCCAAAATAGTGCTGTCACCTATTTCATAGAGTTATATAATAGGGAGCATGAAGAATCTTTATATCAACTGCAGAAGACTGGTTAACGAAGAAGGGGTTCACTTGCTAATGGATACTGTTAGTGAACAGGGAATCAAAGAAGTTATCTTCAAACTGCATTAGGAACAATTAAAAGAAAAAATGTTAGATGTTGTCCAAGAATCATTCATAATTGGAATTTTTTTGCATGAAATCAATCATACTTTTATCACTTTAATCCCAAAAATTAACAAACCAAACAGAATTGTAGGTTACAAACCTATTGCTTGTTGTATCTTAATTTTCAAAACTCTTAGTAAGGTCATATGTAACAGGATGGAACTGATACTTCCAGACTTAATATCAGAATGTCAATTTTCTTTTACCAAGGGAAAGCACATCTCTGAAAATTCTCTACTAGCTCATGAATTAGCTAGAAACTTCAATAAGAAAGGGCTGGTAAACTATGTCTTAAAGCGGATTTCCACAAAGGGTATGACACAATCAACAGAAAATTCATTCAATATATGCTAGCTTGCATGGGATTTCCAAATCCTACTATCAAATCCATTGAAGAATTCATATCTACACCGACTTTTTCTATTATGATTAATGGCTCTCCTAAAGGATTTATCAATAGCAATGGAAGGTTGGGATAGAGGGACCCTTGATCCCCTACTTGTTTGCTATAGCTATGGAGTACTTCTCATTACATTTGGAGTTAACAACTCATAATGGAGTGTTTCAACCTCTTTACAACAATTTGCCTAATATACATTATCTTCTATATGAAGATGACTTGTTAATGGTGGTGAAGTCAAATGTTAAAAGTACACAAGCGATTAAGAATATATTAACAATCTGGAAAAGCATACAGAGCTAAAACTGAACAATATGAATACAAAATGCTATTTCAACAAGTTTTACAAGGAGAAATAGAATATATTCGAAACACTAGTGGTTAAAGATGGTGTTTTACCAGTAAAATATTGAGGAGTCCCTTTATCATTAAATGTGATTATAGATAAAAAACCATAAAGAATTGATCACGAAAATTAAAGAGAAATTAAATGGCTGGAGTTCAAAACCTTAATCATTTGCTGGTAGAGTTGAATTGGTCCATACAGTTATATCAGCTAAAGTGACATTTTGGGTGCAAACTTACCAAATTCCAGATTGTTTAATAGAGGAAATAAATTCAGTTTGTACTAATTTTATTTGAAGAGTGGGATTACATAAAGTCGGTTACGATATTCTTTGTAGGCCCAAAAAAGGAGGAGGTAGGTTTGGTTAATCTCAAAGAGCTGAAAAAGCTATAAATTTTGAAGCTAGCCTGTAAATCTTAAATTTGGGCTGAATGGATGAAAAATAAATACATAAAATGCAACTTTTGGAGTATGCAATGTGATAACAATGCATCAACGGTGTGGAAATGTATTCTAGCTAGTAGAGACACTTTGAAAAACACATAAAATGATGAATCGCAAATGGTTCTAACACCAATTTATGGAAAGATCCTTAGCTAAGTGGTCAGAGCCTCGTAGCAAAATTGGGTTGGGACACACTTATTAGTGTTGGTAGCTTCGATTACAAAGTGGAAAAAATAATTGTTTTTCTCTAAACAAACGGTGCACAGAAAATCTTAATTGCATGCATTCCATTAAACCTAACCTAGAATACATCCCAATATCTGCTAATCATGACTTGGCGCAATACAAAAGATGGAGAATTCACTGCCAAATCAGCTTGGGAGGTAATTAGACAGAAACACAAAATTAAATCATGGGCAGCACATATTTGGAACAAATCTAACAATCAAAAATGGCTTTTATGACTTATAAAGCTATAAATTACAGATTTCCAACAATAGATAGATTGTCTAAATAAGGAATGCTGAAACACACCATACCTCATATTATACCCAAAATCATATTATAGAACGCATTAAAAGGCATGGTGCATTGTAGGCATAATCAAAACTAACAGAGACTAAGATTCACATGACAAATATAAACAAAAACGGCGCAAACTTAAACAAAACTTCATAATTGCATTATAAATAAGTCAAAAACAAATACCAAATACATGTCTAAAAATCTAATATGTCTCATGAACAAAAACTTATAGTCTAAAAAACCAGAGTACATAATATCTCTCATGATCAGCCAGTACATAGAAAGAACAAAAGTTGAAAATAAAAAATACATAGTAAAAATCTCCTCCAAGCAAACTCCAAGCAACAACAATCTAACGACTTCTCAATTTATTGCCTATAGGCAGAAAAAGGAAAAAATAGAGGAATGGGTCAGACTAAAAATATGACGAATGATAGTAATTACTATGGTCTTTAAGCAAGATAAAAGTAATAGAATCTACAACAGTTCTAGCATAAATAAGGAAAACAAAGGAAATAGGAAAGAAATGAACTGGAAATAAGTACGATTAAATATTGCTCAATTTATAAGATTGGTTAACTTTGATTGCTTGCACTTGTCTTTAAAATATGCTTCGATTAGGCTGAATTCCTAATCCTGTAATTAGGATGTAACCCTAATTCTACCATTTTTGATCGACTCACTGCTCCGTAAACCTTTCTACGGACCAGACGATATATAACTCCATACACAGCAGCCAATGGTATTTATGAAAGATGCACAAAACACCAACTGTGGATTCGGATGACATATATAGCTCACTACACAGAAGACAATGGTGCCTACGGAAGACACACATACTAAGCGCTTGGAACTCATAGCGATTACTGAGCACCCGAATGGAAGTCGCACGCGTAATTGCCATCACGCTCATGCTACCTTTTGCTCCACCTATTGGATCTTCTTATTACCTCAAACTCCAGTATAAGCGTGCCCCTCATCCCACTTCAGGCTAACGTGAGATCATTGTGTCCACAGAAAAATAAGGGAAATGCTGTTGGTACTGGCCCATCATCCAAACAATATCTAGTGGTGCCCCTTATCCAAATCCTCCATGATTTGGATTTCTAATTGACTAATTACTACCATTTTTAGCATAAGCGTCCCTCGTCTCGCTTCAGGTTAATGTGAGACCACCGTTTTGTCTAGTAAGCAATGCTATTTAGTACAGGTCCTACTTTCATCTTTGCTTATTAACTTAGGTAAATTATTTTTATAAGTCTTTACACTTTTCTCTACTATTTGTGCTTATTAATTTATCACAAGTCTTACAATAAGACTTATTCTATCTTTTTTCTTATTATAACCTATGTTATAATCATGCTTATTACTTAACCCAAGGTCTATGTTTGAAGTAAGCTTCTTTCATCTTTTACTTCTTTTATTTATAATTCTAAGTTATAACTAGGCTAATCTTTTTAATTAAGTCCAATTAACGTCATGATTAGGCGTAATTTCAGTCTGATTCTATTTATATTACAGTCTTTGAAATTTACATCTTATATTCCACTATTTTAGTTTTCTTACAATTTAATCCATATTTGCGTTAATCATATTCTAATCCACACGCAGAAGAAGGATGAATAAAAGAAAACTGAAAATAGAAGAAAATCCAAAACGTGGATAGAAGATGTAAATAACGTATACATAACAATAAATAAACTAAAATACTGTAAATAATTTGTAAATAAATGAAAAATCTATAATTAACAGAAATAAACTAAAATTAATGAAAAGAATAGCTGAAAGGAAATAGACTGAAAATAATTCTAAAAAACAGTAAATAAACTATTCAAAAGGCTATTCCTAGTAAAACTACAACTATTAAAAACCCTATTATTTTAAATTACTTAAAGAAATCTTAAAATAATTACAATCACTCATCTCCGATCCTAAGCCCTTTCTTTGGTCTTTCAGGATCCACTTGGAGTTGTAAAATAATTTAACTTATAATGATTTTTCCTTTGGAAAAATTATTCTGTTTGGGGTCCTTCCTAGAATGGTGAACTCAATTGGAGAAAACCCAGAATGAGAAAAAATGTTAGGTCTAATGGTCTATTACAGGGGTAGAAGTGGATCTCGGACCATTGAATTTGGAGATTGAATATGATGCAACCTCGTTATAGGCTGAATAGAAGCCATCGGATGCAAAAATTGATGGACCGGATTGGTCAATGGAATGCAAAATACGTCAGTCGGTTAAAAATTCATACCATCATTGTAACGTCCCGCCTTTTCGTACGCTTCAAATCGACACACGTGCCAATTCAAACCACACGGAAGGGCGGATTGTTATGGGGTAAATAAGAAAAACAGAGAAGAAATAAAATAAAACAGAATCTCACAGCGGAAGGATAAAATATAATAATCAATATATAGTTCATAAAACTGTTTACAAACATCTGCTTCTACTTATTACCATAAATATCAGAGTTCACATACCAATAAATATCAATGCAGCGGAATTAAATGGTGTAGTGGAATAATAGTAGATAATAGTAATACAAATCTTCGTCTTCGTCCTCCAGAGCTAAAACTTCAAATCCTGAAATGCTCGGACTGACCCGAGCGAATTGAAAAGATAAAACACTCGAGTCAGAACTAAAAGATCTTATGTAAGTTAAATTAACAGAAATAAATATGAGTGCAGTAACTCAAGAGATGCTCGAGATTTACATCTCTTAAGGATCCGTTAAATTATTTATTATGTAGTATATTTCGCTATTATAATAGTGTCTATAGTAAACTAAAAATACTTTTAAATAGCATTAAGGCTTTACATTTTCCACCTTAACACGTAATAGTCCCAGTATCCATCCAATATCATAGTCCCTCCTGATCGGGAAGCCACCAGAGGATACCACACGGGCTACGGGAGAAATCCAAACTCGTACAAGGCGCGATAGGGTAGGTGACACGGCATAACTAGGCAATGACAGGGTAGATATACCAATTACGCTTTCGGGTCGGTGGTAACGCGTAGCGCGTAGCTACCGCCCACCTCGAGCCACACCCCCAAATAAAAATCAAAAGTGGCCACCGAATCAATCCAAGAGTCAAAGTATAATATCGAAGGGATGTGTCCGATCAAAGGTGCTACCTTATTAACCCGTCGATCGCTCCTGTTTTAGCCACCTTATGCCAACTCACGGGAGTTGGGTCCACGTATTTACCTTACAAGAAACGCCGCCACCAACCTACTTCATTCTGGAATCTCCACCGCGTACACGGATGTTAAAGTGGTTTTCGGAGTTGGCAGAGAGTATGACAACTTCCGATCCCGGTCTCTTTAACAACCAAACGTTATTATAACACCGCGGTCTTTTAAAAATAATTTATACTTTAAAACCAGAATAAAATTTTCCATTTCAAAACCCATAAATACAATATCATTCCCTTTTTAAAACCCAAATAAAAATGATATCATTTTATTTCATATATATTTCTTTTCCAAAATCATGCCACTTTTAAAATTTATAATACCTCGAAACCAAATATTTGAATTTTAACTTTCAACATAATACTTCGAAATCCATAGTTTTAAAAGCATAACTTTCAAACTTAAATGGTTTGGATATTCAACAATATATAAAATAAAACAGTTGAATTTAAAATTTCTTTAAAAATAAATAAATTCCACTCCTTCACAATTTTTATTCACTTTAATTCCAGTCTAAACCCATAACTTTTAGATTCACTTTCAGTCTAAATAAAACACTTCGATTTCAATATTTTCTAACTTTGAGTATTTAATGAATTTCAAAACTAAGGTTGTGAATTTAAATCAACAATTCATTTTCCTATTATTTAGTATGAAAGGTTTACATGATAAATCCATAACCATTTAAAATAAACTAAATTTATTTACACTAAAAGTTTCCTTCCATTTATTTATACTAAAATTATTTATTAAATCCCGTTATAAATATCATACCTTTAAAATTTCTAATTTTAACAAGTTAACATCAACTTATGGAGTTAAATTTTCAAATAAGCTCAATTTATATTAAATTTCAAATTTATCTTTCAATCTTTATTGATTTAAAACATTTAACTCTATATATATATACAAGATCTTAAACATGTACTTAAACGTATAACATAAATTATCAAATGTCATTTTTCAACTTATTCATTTTTATTTAATAGATTTATGCATAGCTTAAATTCAACAATTTAACTATGTATGTATATATAAAATATATTTATATCATATCCAACTTTAATATTTATTTAACCGTATCATATCCAAACCATAAAATAATTTCAAAAATAATTTTATATATATACCGCGGTGCCTGTATATAATTTTCTATCATGTGGTCAAGTGATACAGATATTTATCATTTCAATCCGCAATTTAAAAATAAAAATGCGGTTGTATATCATTTCAAACCGCAATCCCGAATGAAATGAAAATGCATGATAACTTGCAGTTTGTATAAGATAGAACACATCATCCATTCACCCAATATCAATCATCAACCAATTTATTTCAATCATCATTAATTTATTTCAATCATCGTCAATTTAAACAAACATCAATATATAGCATATGCAATATAACAGGAAATAAATGACAGTTATTAACTAACAATTTATATTCAAAATAAATTTAATAACTGTTTAACTAGCAGTTTTATGCAAGTAAATAAATTTTAACTGTCAAATTTATATGAAATTATAAAATTAATTAACAGTCAAATTAAATAAATGCGATTTAACAGAGATAATGAATAAAACATGTCAAACAGTCATAAATAAATTTCTACTCATAACTAAAATCAATTTAACAACATAAGAAATCTTAGAAGTTGTAAGTGGGTTAAAACACTCACCTTTTGGATTTAAATTGAATTAAAATCCAATTTAAACCCAAAAATTCAACAGCCTCAGAATCTGCCCAAACTAGCGTCAAAATGTCATAAATCTCAATACGATCCTTCAAAAAAAAAATCGTGCGTAAATCGGACATTGTATGCGAAAGTTATTCAAGTTATAAGATGACCATTGCCATAATAAAGTGTATATATATGGTGATATTAAAATAAACAAAATAAATACCAAATTTCACGTTTTGGGATAAGGCGACTAGGGTACCTGCTAACAAGGTGGTGGCAAGGATTGGGTCAGGTGGAGAGGTTTTCACGCAACTCAAAGCTTCAAGAAGGACTAGGAAAAAGTGTTGCAAGCAGGTGAGGGAGAAAATCAAATAGGGTCATGTTTGCATAATGAAGTTCAGTGAGATTGGAAAATTGAAATGAGGTTAATGGAGGATGGAACCAATGAAATGAATGCTTCAGGTAGCAAAAATGAAAATTTATACATTTCAAACAAAGAGGTGGTAACGAATAAATATAAAGTAACAAATGGACCAGTTGTACTAAAACTTTGAGATCCAATTTCAAAACGTCTACTCCGCTAAATTAATTTCTATTAACCCTAATTATACACCTTATTAACACCCAATTAAATTTTATTAACACACATTAAATAAAATGTAACACTCCAATTAATGCCACTGGGGACCACCACTGCACATAATAAAAGATGAACCGAGACTGGAAGTTCAAATTTTAAAACGGCGTTTTTCTCAGCGCGCAATCACGATTCAAAATATTAAATTTACTTTAAAATATAAGGTTAGCATTAAAATCACTTCTATACTGCCTCTGATTGTCATAAAATGAATGTAAAATGTTGTTTCAAAATTCAAATTTTTCCTTTTTTATAAAAATTTACTTATCTTTAAAATGAAACATTCATTTTATTTTTCTCAAACTGTTCTTTTATTTTCATTAAAAATGCTCTTTCTATTTAACCCAAAAATGTACGTTTCTTATATTAATTGCCATAAATTTCAATTAACTTATCTTTCCTTTTAATTCAAAGATTCCTCATATGGATTAGATGTTGCTAATTCCACACTTTCAAAGCTTTAACTTCTATTTCAATTGTTTATAGATTATACATTAAATCTTCCAAAAAATTTAATGAAATTAGCTTTCCATTTATTTTCAATACATTCTTTTTATGGTATAACTATTTTGTTTCATATCTATTATTCAATTCATTATTCTTAAACGGATAAAAAATTTCATTGAATTTGCAAACTATCATAATATTCTTACATTCCATCTAACTTTCTATTAACGTAAAAATTAAGTTCCCTAAAATTTCTATTAAGTTAAAAAAATCAATGATTGTTCCATCTATAAATTTTAAGTAGATGGATTCAAATGTTGGGTTCAGAAACTATTATTTTAATATTCTTGAATTTTAGTTAAATCTCTATAAACGTAATACTTTAAACGTTAAATTTCATTTATTTTGCAATACTTCAATTAAATTAATAAATATTGCTTTCTATACTTAAATCTATATTAACAAAACGTTAGATTTGGATCGATAGAAATCGATTTACCAAAATTTACGTACACATTACGTAAATAAACAACTATATAAATTTTCCACCTATTAGCTCTTAATTTTATTCTTAAGTTTGTTACCTATCGATTTCGATTATACTTCCATCTATAATGCAAATCCAATCTCCTCTAACTTCATAAATTAGGGCAATTTATTGCAATTGATTTCCCATTAAACTTCATAAATTATCAAATTGAAACCTAAATAAAACGTTTATTTATTATAAAAATCTTGTTGTTTAATTGAATTGACCATTCACGGATATAATTTACCTTGATCTCCAATTGTTACTTAAATACATCACAAACGTTAAATCTATATTCATTACAATTTGTTACCAAAATTAATTTAACGAAATCAATTACGCCCAAAAATTTGTATTCATTCGTTAATTGCTAATTGTTATTCAATTTAAATCCATTCATTTGATTTCCCTATTATGCATCAATTATAAACCCATCATCTTAAAGGTGATGTCAGCATTTTATACTATAAATTTACCCTTTTATATTCCAATATAAATAAATGCTCACATACAAATTAAGATTCTAAATCCAATTAATTATTCCATTTAATCCCTTGATTTATCAACTTTAATTATTGCAATTCATTGTCTAACATAAATTTGAATCTATTTCCAAATTTTCATGTTTCAATTAATTAACACCTTACAATAGTTTACAAATAAAAAAGGGATTGTACTAAATAAATATTTATTGTCCTGCATTACTTTATTACCTCCATTTACATTTAATCTTCATAAATAAATAATTTATTTCATTGATGAATTCAATACTTGCCTTTATTTACTTAATTTAACTTTATATCCAAATGCACAAATTTTCACTATTCCAATTAATTGAAATATAAAATTAAATTGTAAATTTTAATTACCCCTGATACATCAAATTTCAATATTTTCTTTCATATAAATTAATAAGATTTTTACTTCTTTCTAAATTTAAATACAAATGTTATTAATTTAAATCATTTTAAACATCGGATTTTTACGGGTCGTTACATTCATTCGAACGAACGATCGTTCGCTCTCCCCCAATACAGTAGGCGGGCCGACCGGCCGGTCGACCTGCCTATATATATATATATGTGTGTGTGTGTGTGTGTGTGTGTGTGTGTGTGTGTGTGTGTGTGTGTGTATGTGTGTATGTATGTATTTATGTATGTATATTCGTTTCCTGCTTATTCTGTTTATTTTATAACTTGATCATATTAGCTCGGTTTCTAACGTTCTACATATGAAAATTGACCAGAAATTTACCACGGACACAATGGTGCAACTTCCGTGGCTTAATTTTGATAATTTCGCAAAGTTATTTTGTTATATGATTAATTAACGAATTAAATATTACGGGTTAAATTTCGAGTTGTTACATTTTCACCTCCTTAAGGTATTTCGTCCTCGAAATCTATAAGGATAAAAGAATGTACTAAATGTTTTCACCCAATTTTACAACCAACTTCTCAATCATCAACCATTCATCCATTGTCCTTAAGTTTTTCTAATGCAATTTATGATACTTATGCAATTAGTATGGTGTAAATGTCCCTAACTAATGTGAAAGATTAGACGGTCCACTGATTCAGTTGACCTTCTTTTATGCAATCATGTCTGTGCCATATATCTAAATGAATGCAAAAATTTCCTAATGATAACTAATAATTCTATATGCGTGCTACAAACATCATCCAAATGCAACCATCATGTGATAAACAACCATTTACAGCAACAATGGAAATAAAATAAAAATGCACACACATCCATATGCATATGCTCTAGTGTCCTAGTTAGACCGATCCCTAAAGAATAAGTGCTTAGTGTACCTATATGCATCCATTAGCATCCACTAGCAAACACTTGCAACCACTAGCATACATCATTCATAACATGTTCTATTAACATGTTTACATCAAATCCTACCATCCATAGGTTAAATCCTAAGTTCTACCCTCCCAAAGGATAATGAAGAAAAGAACCTATTCAAATCTAAACATGAAAAAAGAAACTCTAAAACTTACTATAAAAAAGATGAGGATAGGAAGTATGAATCTTCTCTTTTGCTTCCCAAGTGGCATCTGCAACATCATCTCCCCAATGCACCATTACCAGTGGAACCTCCTTATTCCTTAGTCGCTTGATATCTCTTCCAACAATCTTCGTCGGGATACATCGAACAAAAGCTTCCCTTTCTACCTCCACCTCCTCCAAATGACTAGGCCCTACAACCTCCACCGAGTCATGTAAGTACTCTTGCAAGTGTGAAACATGAAAAACATCGTGCACTCCTGCGAGCCTATCAGATAGCCTTACTCCCATCTTCCCAGCTCTCCCTATGATAGGAAATGTTCCAACAAATCTAGGGGCTAACTTTCCATTTGATCTGAATCTTACCACCTTCCTAAACGGGGATACTTTGATAAAAACTAAGTCTCTAAACCTCAAACTCTAAGTCTCTCCTCCGCTTATCCACATATGGCTTATGCCCGTCTTGAGCCGTCTTCATCCTCCACCGAATCAAACCCTCCCTCTCAAATGTCTCTCTGACCATATTGAGCCCAAGTAATAACTTCTCCGCAGACTCTACCCAACATGATGGGGAGTTACACGATCTCCCATATAAAGCCTAAAATGGTGTCATTCCTATACTTGTTTGATAACTATTATTGTAGACAAGCTCAACCAATGGAAGATGCTCCTCCCAAAGTCCAAAATGTACATCCATAGTAAATCCTCAAGCACCCTATTTACCATCTCCGTTTGGCCATCTTTCTATGGGTGATAGGCCATACTCAACCTAAGTTGCATCCCTAGCGCCTCCTGTATGCTTCTCCAAAACTCACTAGTGAAAATGAGATCTCTATTACTAACAACGCTAGAAGGAAATTCGTGTAGACGGAATATCTCTCGAATATGCAAGGATGTCAAATATGAAGCTATACGCTTACTCTTTACTGGAATGAAGTGGGTACTCATGGTAAATCTATCAACAATCACTCAAATGCTAGTGTTCTCCTTCCTAGAACGGGGTAAACCATCAATGAAATCCATGGAAATACTGTCCCACTTCCACTCCAACATATCTAAGGGCTGAAGTAATCCACCGGGATTCTACTGCTCTGCTTTTACCCTTTGGCATATGATACACTTAGCTGCGAATTCTGCCACGTCCTTCTTCATGCCACCCCAATAGAACATTCTCTTCATATACCGATACATTTCATCACCACTCGTATGTATAGTCATACGAGAATGGTGCGCCTCCTCCAAAACTGCTCTCAATAAGTCATTTGCACATGGAACACAAAGCCTACCATTTCTCTTAAGCCGCCCTCTGCTATCAATGGAATAGCGTTGGAGATGTCTCAAGACCTCTCCTCGGCTAATCCTATCCATAATGTCCATGAGCTCCGAATCCTCCCGCTGCCTCGAGCCAATCTGATCCATAAGGGTAGGCCTCACCTTTATTGTCGCCAACAGTCAGAAAGTAATGTCCGTAAAGGGCTTAAAATCAAAAATGGAAATAAACTCCAAGCTCCTCCACTCTACGAACAAAGGGCTAAGGGTTGCTTTCTTTCTACTTAATGCATCCGCGACCACATTACCCTTGCTAGGGTTATAAGCTATCACAAAATAATGCAAGGCTAAAAACTCCATCCATCTCTATTGCCTCAAGTTCAAGTCCTTCTGCTAGAATAGGTGCTTCAAAGACTTATGGTCGTTAAAAAGCTCAAACTTCTCTCCAAGCAAATAGTGCATGTAAGACTTAAATGCAAAAACTATGGCATCCAACTCCAAATCGTGGGTAAGATAATTCTTCTCATGCATCCTCAACTGCCTACTACCATAACACACTATCCTCTCTTCTTGTGTCAACACTGCTCCAAGACCCGTACCGCATGCATCAGTGTATACAGTGAAAGGCTTAGCTCCGTCGGGTAAAACTAACACTGGTGCACTAGTAAGGGCTCTCTTAAGCTTTGAGAAGGAATCCTCACAATCCACGTCCCACACGAAAACTTTTTCCTTCTTAGTAAGGCGCGTGAGGTGCTGAAATCTTGGCAAAGTCTCTAATGAACTTCCTATAGTAGCCAGCCAATCCTAGGAAGCTCCTAACCCCGGTAACGTGCTTGTGGGCCTTCCATTCATACACTGTAATAACCTTATCGGGGTCAACAGCCAAACCTTCCTTTGAAACTACGTGCCCCAAGAAACGAACTTCCTCTCTCCAAAAATGACACTTCGAAAACTTAGCTCTCAAATGATGACTATGAAGTATGCGAAGAACTTCTTCCAAATGAACAACATGCTTCTCCATATTCTTAGAAAATACCAAAATTTCATCCACGAATACCACCACAGACTTATTTAGGACATCCCTAAAGATGCGGCTCATCAAATCAATGAAATAGGTTGGAGCATTGATTAGCCCAAAAGGCATAACCAACCACTCGAAGAATCCGTCCGGTGTCCTAAAAACAGTCTTACCTACGCTGTCATCAGTGACTCTAAGATGATGGAATCCCGTGGCTAAATCAAGCTGAGAGAAAACTGAAGAACCTACCAACTGGTCAAAAAGATCATCAATCCTAAGGAGTTGATATCGGTTCTTTTTGGTGACCTTATTTAATTTCCTATAGTCCACACAAAGTCAAAGAGAACCATCCGCCTTAGTGGCGAAGACGATTGGCGTTCCCTACTCCGATATGCTCCTTCTTATGAATTCCTTCTCCAAAAGCTCATGGATCTGCTTGCTCAATTCTTTCCTCTCCCTAGGTGTCATGTGCCTCACAAGTAATGCAACTGGCTTAACATTCTCGGTCAAATAAATCCTGAAGTCAATCTCCCTCTTAGGGGGTAGTCCCCTTACCTCCTCAAAGACATCTGCAAAGTCTCTGACGATAGGAACCGAATGCAACTCTGATGAAGATGAATCAAGGGAATAGAGAAAAATCAACATGACTGACCCTTGCAGGTCGCAAGATACCTCTAGAGTCCTACCACTTTTAGTATTAAGTCTAACGAAACTCCTCTCGTAGTCTAATATAGCTTCGTATGTGGATAGCCAATCCATCCCTAAGATCATCCCATACTCCGAGGATCCCAAAACATAGGCGTCGCAGTCAAATTCTAAGTCTAGGATAAAGATTTTGAAACCCCTACAAACCATAGATAAGTGTTTCGATCCTCCTATGGGATTTGAAACAATAATGGGGTCTACTACTAATGGTATATCTAAGTGCAAACAATCTGCTAGAGAACTAGAGATAAAAGAGTGTGATGCTCCAAAATCAAATGAAGTTCGAATGGGAAAATCTGATATAGAAATCAAACCTTCAACTGTGGCTTTCCTACCTCTATCTGGATTGCTACTGGAAAGTGCTGCGTCTAATGCCTAAACCTGTGCCACTAGCGCACTCGCTCCCTGAACAGCTCTCTGGGGGCAACGCCTACTCATATGACTGGGCTGCCTACAAACATAGCACTTACCCTTCATCTTATCCTTTCTGCAATCCTTGGCCATATGTCCAACATTCCCACAACTACGACACTTTACTCCCTTTTTAATCTGCTTTCGAGAACCATCACTGTAACGACCCGTATTTTTATGGATCGATAGATCGTAGAATTGATGTTATTTGATTGTTAGTGCCGTTGAGTCGTTCAAAGTTAGATTGCCTTCAGTTAAGTCGTCCAGAGTTGAGACGTAGGAAGGCATGAGTCGTGACCGACTTAGTGGCGTTGAGCGACTCATGGTAGTGGCCGACTTAAGATAGGTAGCGACTTAGTGAGGTAGAACGACCTAAGGAGTTAGCCCGTGTAGTGGTTAAGTCGTGTGGAAGTTGGCTTAGGTCGTGTGATAGTTTGAGTTGGAGGAGCGACTTAAGGAAGCTAGGAGTTAACGACTTAAGGTGTTGTCGACTTAAGGGAGTTAGCGGGTTAAGGACTGACCGACCTAAGATAGTGAGCGACTTATAGAATAGTGGCTTAGGTCGGTAGGACGAGTTAAAGATAGGTCGTGTGTATCGCTAGGTCGTGTGAAAGAGTTGTGGTTAGGTCGTGAACGACCTAAGGCTTGAGTCGTGTGTGTTTTTAGGTCGTCACATAGTTAAGTCGTTATAGGCGCTTGGGCTTAAGTCGTGAGTCGTGCACCTCTGTTGAGTCGTAAGTTGTTAGGACGGCTTCTCAGTTAGGTCGTATGCCGCGTACCCAGTTAGGTCGCTAAGTCGTAGGTAGTTGAGTCGGTTGGGTCGGCAAGGGTTAAGTCGTGAGCTGTGAGCCGCATTGAGCTGTGTTTGTGTTGAGTCGCGTTAAGGCATGAGCCGTTGAGTCGCATGAAGCATGAGCCGTTAGGCCGTGTTAGTTAGGTCGTTGGGTCGTATGGGGTTGCTAAGTCATGAGTCGGCTGCAGTTAGGTCGTGGGCGACTCATGGGGACGACCGGCTCAGGGGGATTTTTGCCTATAAATAGAAGGGGTTCGCCTCACTTTTTGGCACCGGATTTTGAAGCGACGAAGTGCTGCCATTTTGAGAGCTCGACTACAACACTTCTTCACTTCTTTTCTCTACTCTAATCTAGTGCTTCCATCCATCCAAGATCGAAGATCAAGATCAAAGATTCAAGAGCCAAAGTTGAAGATCTTCATCCAACAAAGAGAGATTTCATCGATTTAAGTGAGATTTTGCCGGATCAAGCTTAGTTCTTTGTTGTCCAGATCTGGAGTTGGTTGTTTTTGAGGTGTTTAGGTGTTTTGGTGAGTGGTGGTTATCTCTCACACGGACCCAAAGGAGTATATTGGATCGGTGGTTTGTTTATGTGTTAAAGAGAGTGATTTCGTGCATTTTTCTTAAGTCTGCATGTAGATCTATTGTTCATGATGATTTGACAATCTATTTTACTACATGTTCACTTATGCAAGTTCATTCATCAAGTTGTAGAGGTATTGTTCATAATTCATGCTTGTTAGAATGCATGTTAGATTTGGACTCTTTATTTACGAAATTGCCATTATTGTTGTAATTGTTTATTTAGATCTTGTTTGAATGATTGATTGTTTGGATTGATGTTTGATTTGATTGATTAGTTGATCGATAACTTGATTTGGGCAAGTTGGTTGAAGATGATTCAAAAGCTAAGTGGAAAGGCTCTTGAATAAGGAAAGCTGCTTGTGGCATATGAAGCGGATGTTGAAGCTCATATGGATAGGTTTGGTGATGATGTTGAGATGGGACTTTGCCATGATGCGATGAGGCAAACCATGATGTTGAGATGAGACTTTGCTATGATGCGATGAAGCAAAGTATGATGTGAGAAAGCCTTGGTTTAATCCAGACGGGATCATCCCAAGCATGTTGATAACTCGGTAATGCGGTCCGGGTTTGTGGATAATGGTTAGCTTGAGAGGCGCTTGAGCTAGTATGGGAATAGTCGTCGAGGAGGATGACTAGAAGGCTGAGATCTCATCGTTATTGAAGGTTCTAGCATACTCAAAGCAAGAGTACGTTGGGACGGGCTGCGACGACGTTCCAAGCACGGGCTGCGACGACGTGCTAGTACTCTGGGTAGTTGCGAAAATTCCTAGGCACGGGCTGCGACGACGTGCGGAGTTATGTCTACAACCGGGGTTACCATTAGCCCTTGGCGGATGGATGAGATAATGTGACGGTCATTCAATTAACGATGAAATCAAGACAACGATAACAGTGATAGCCAGAGTCATGGATGTTTGGTTGTATCATCGCTTAGGCCAAGAGCGATGTTTTCAGAGTGCTTATCTGATCTTGGTTTAGGCCTTGGGGGTTTGTACTTGGAAAACACCGACCTTGACTCGAGTGATATTTACTTTGCTTTGAATGTCTGAATTTCTATGTTTACTTCTGCTTAGTGTGTCTGGGGGCTATCACTGTAGAAAGAGGTGGAGTGGGATGGTTGAGTTCCTATTCCTTTTACCCTTTATGCTCTTTTGGTATGTTTGATAGTTGATTTACTGCTCACTAAGACTGTTGTCTGACTCAAGGTTTTATGTTTAACTCTTATTACCTTGGGCTGTTCATCCATGTTGGGATGGGCAGACTAGGTAGCAGGTGACAGGTGCTGTTCTTGGCTACCAACGTTGTTGATGACGAAGACGAGCTGGAGGCTTTTGCATATTGTTTTCCTACTATATATACTGGATGTTCTGCTGTTTGTTTGATACTCTGAGTGTTATGTAGTGAGGCTTGATGTATTGACTTTTCTGATTGTTGTATCAAACTATTAGAGTTTATATGATGAGATTCTGTTATATGGAGCTTCACTATGTATATTTTCTATTGTATTTTGTCCATCCGCTGTGAGTAATACGATAGACTATTTTGTTTACTCTTACCTTGACTATCGTCCATGGCTGCCTGGCACACTTTTCAGCGCATTATTTCCTTGTTGGGTGCAGGGGTCATGGGTGGTCGTCACAATCACCTTTCTTCTTCTTCTTCTTCTTCTTATTTTTTCCCCACCACTTCTTCCTTGAACCTTCTGATTTAACATCCTCTTTAGACTCTCCATCTTGATTGTATCCGACATAAGCGCCTTCTCGAAAAAAGACTCATAAGTAGCTCCCATTGGTACATGTGTCATCAATAATCCCTGAAGGGGTTGATTCAATCCCTTTGAAAACTTCATAGCTTTCTTATGTTGCGTGTTCACCAAATCCATACCAAACTGCGACAGCTCATTGAATTGATTTATGTATTCCTTAACAGATAAACTCCCTTGCTACAAATTGATAAACCTCTCCAACTGAACACTCTCTTCCGCCTGAGACAGAAACTTCCTATCAACTCGCTCCCAGAATCCATCACAAGTAATATTCCTTCCCTCCAACTCAATCACCTCCCACTAATAAGATGCCTCCTCCTTTACCTGCCAAGAAGCTAGCTAAAGTCACTGCTGACCATCCAATCCAAAGAGATCAAAAATCCTCCCTGTCCCTAAACCATGCTCTCGCCTCCACAAAAGTCTCCTTGCATGAAAAAGTCTTACCGCCCAAACTTGCAAAATCTTTACAAAGCTTGGAGAAATTAATGGCGGTAGGTGGGTTCATGGGATTCCCACCCGTTGGTGCAGGATTGGGCTAAGGCCCATGCACCTCTGGAATCGTGGCTTGTAAGTGCCTACGAAACAGGCTGGGACTGGAATGCCCTCTGGAAGGTTCGGGGCATCGGCCATTCTACGAAAAGAAAAGGATAGTTTAGAAAAGAGTCAAAGGGAGATTGAACTAGACTTATGAGGGGATTTTTATAAAAACTCTTTTATACTTTAAATCATTTCTAAAAGTTCTTTTCTGAAAAATACTTTTAAACAAGTTATTTTGAAAAAAATGCTTTACTTTTAATTTTTTTTGGAATCCTATAAGGCTCTGATACCAAGTGAAACACCCCACACCCCTTAATATATCCCAAAAGGACATTAAAAGGCATGGTGCGTTGTAGGTATAACTAAAGCTAACAGAGATTAAAATTCACAAGACAAATATAGATAAAAACAACGGAAACTTAAAATAATAACTTAATTTAAAAAAAACTTCATAAAGTCAAATAGCACATACATGTCTAAAAATCCAATATGTCTCATGAAAAACTCATAGTCTCAAAAATCAGAGTACATGATATCCCTCATAAACAGCCAGTACAAAGAAAGAACAAAAGCTAAAAATAAAAGAAATACATAGTAGAAATCTCCTTCAAGAAAACTCCAAGTAATAGCATTCTACTGACTTCTTCCTTGATTGCCTATGGGGGAAAAAGGGAAATATAGAGGAGTGGATCAAACTAAAAGTCTGGTGAATAATAGTAATTACTAGAGTCTTTAAGTACGCTAAAAGTAATAGACTCTACAACAGTTCTAGCATAAATAAGGATAACAAAGGAAATAGGAAAAAATGAACTGGAAATAAGTATGTTTAAATATTGCCCAATTTACAAGATTGGTTAACTTTGATTGCTTGCACTTGTCCTTAATTCCTGCTTCGATTAGGCTGAATTACTAATCCTATAACTAGGATGTATCCTAATTCTACCCTTTTCGATCGGCCTGCTGCTCCATAGACTTGTCTATGGACCAGACGCTATATAACTTCCTACACACCAGCCAATGGTATCTACGAAAGATGCACAAAGCACTCACTATGGATCCGGACGACATATATAGCTCCCTACACAGAAAACAATGGTGTCTATGAAAGACATTCATACTAAGCACTTGGAACTCATAACGATTACTGAGCACCTGAATGGAGTCACACGCGTAACTGCCACCATGCCTATGCCACCTTTTGTTCCACCTATTGGTCTTCTTATTACCTCAAACTCCAACATAAGAGTGCCCCTTATCCCACTTCATGCTAACGTGAGATCACTGCGTGCCCATAGAAAATATGAAAAATGTTGTTGGTACTGGCCTGTCATCCAAACAATATCTAATTGCGCCACTTATCCAAATTCCCTATGATTCGGACTTCTAATTGACTAATTACTACCATTTTTAGCATAAGCATGCCATCGTCTCACTTCAGGCTAATGTGAGACCACTGCTTTATCTAATAGAGAATGTTATTTGGTGCAGGTCCTGCTTTTATCTTTTCTTATTAACGTAGGTAAATTATTTAAATAAGCCTTTACACTTTTCTCTACTCTCCATGCTTATTTATTTATCCTAAGTCTTAAAATAAGCCTTATTCTGTCCTTTTTCTTATTATAACCTACGTTATAATAATGCTTATTACTTCACCCAAGATCTAAGTATGAAAATAAGCTTCTTTCATCTTTTACTCCTTGTAGTTATAAGTTTAAGTTATAACTAGGCCAATCTTTTCAATTCATTCCAATTAATGTCATATTTAGGCGTAATTTCAGTCCAATTCCACTTATATTATAGTCTTTGAAATTTACAACTTACATTCCATTATATCAATTTTCTTACAATTAAATACATATTCGCGTTGATCATATTCTAATCCGTACACGAAGAAGAAGGAGGAATAAAAGAAAACTGAAATAGAAGAAAATTCAAAATGTAGGAAGAAGATGTAAATAACATATAAATAATAGTAAATAAACTAAAATACTATAAATAAGCTGTAAATAAATGGAAAAGCTATAATTAACCAAAAAAACTAAAATTACTGAAAATGATAGCTAAAAGGAAATAGACTGAAAATAATTCTAAAAAAAAAACTATAAATAAACTGCTGAAAATGCTATTCCAAAAATCGTAGTAAAACTACAACTATTAGAAACACTATTATTCTAAATTACCTAAAGAAATCTTAAAATAATTACAATCACTCACCTTTGGCCTTAGGCTCTTCCTTTGGTCTTCCTAGATCCACTTAGAGTTGTAAAATAACTTAATTTATAACGATTTTCTCATTTGGAAAAATTATTCCGTTCGAGGTCCTTCCTAGAAAGGTGAACCCAATTGGAGAAAACCTAGAATGAGAAAAGTGTTAGGTCTAGGGGTCTATTTATAGGGGTAGAAGTGGATCTCGGACTATTGGATTTGGAGACTGAATAGGATGCAAGCACGTCATAGGTTGAATAGAAGCCATCCGATGCAAAAATAGATGAACCGGATTGGTCAGAGGAATTCAAAACACGTCAATCGGTTAAAAAATCATACCATCATTCGAACAAATGAACAATCGTTCGTTCACCCCCAAAATAGCAGGCGGGTCAACCACCTGGTGCACAGGTCGACCGACCAATCGACCTGCCTATATATATATATATATATATATATATATATATATATATATATATATATGTATGTATGTATTTGTTTCTTGCTTATTTTGTTTATTTTATAACTTGGTCATATTAGCTCGGTTTCTAACGTTCTATATATGGAAATTGACTAGAAAATTACCACAGACATAATAGTGCAACTTTCGCGGCTTAGTTCTTATAATTTCACAACGCTATTTTATTATCTAATAAATTAATGAATTAACTATTACGGGTTAAATTTTGGGTCGTTGCATTTGCATATAGATTTGATTTGTAAATTATGTAGGAAAGAAAATGAGAGTCACAAATACTTAATTTTTCCAGCGCGATATCAGTAGAAAATCGTGCAAGCTAGCAAATTGAAGAATGGAAACATCTGATCAGTTATAGATTTAGAAGAGGAGATAAGTTATATGAATTCTAGCAACTGTTAGGAAATGAGTAAGTAGATTCAACAAATAACAATAACAACTATAGTTCGTCACATTTGGAAGGAGAGAAATAGATGAGTTGATCAAAACAAGCAGAGAAGAGAAAAACATTTTAGTAAATTAATCAAAGCTAAGTTTAAGATAATCTATAAAAGAATTAAGACGAAATTTCTTACTAGTACGATGGTAAGAGAGTGGAAAATTCCGGAGGAAGTGAGTGTTGATTAAAGGCAACCATAGGTCTGCTTTCTTGTTTTCTAATGGAAGGCAAAGAATTTTGTTGTACGAACTTATGGAATGATGGAAAAAGAAGTCAGAAGTATTATTATTACCTTTTCTGAAGCCCGCTTCTTGAGAAAGTTTATTATTGTATTTTGTCGATTTGTTTTTTATTTTGGGCTATGTTGCATTTTGTAATGATCGAACACAGGCTTTCATTTTTGGGCCCTAGTATGAGCAACAAAATATAACCCGATTTAAAAAAAATGTAAGTGTTGTTCATTGGTATTTTCTACACAATATCCATCAGATCCCTTAGGTTATATTGGGATGCATAGAGTTAGACATAGCCCAAACTAGTTGATTACATTTTTTTCCACATTCCTTTTTGTACCATTATATATGTTGTATATGTATATGCATATTTCAGAGGTTTGCAAATAAGGCAATGAGGATTGAAGGGGGTGAGTTTGTTGCTTATCTTTGCATGTTGCATGAGTTTTATCTATCTTTTGGAGTCACCCTGGTTTGCTCAAGATATTGAATAATATTTGATGTATTATGGTGGTATTGAACATTAGATGGATCATTTGTAATATCGATTATCATATGCAAAGTTGTGAATCTGAATGCATATTAATATTATTCCACTATGAGCTTTTCCCCTATGTTTATACCTTTGTTTTAAGTTATTCACCAAAATGACCAACTTTTTTTTGACATAGACAATGTTTCACTCTAGTTTTAGGCATTAAGAATAGAGGGTATTATTACATTTAGTATTGGAGCTTAGGTTTAGCTATTACCTAAGCCTTTGGTGAGTTTAACCCATTTATAGCAACTTAATTTACATCTTATGTTGGGTTAAACAAGAATGATAGAGCTTACTTGTTTTCTTGTACGCTTTGTGTATGTATATGTATGAGATGTATGTATAACCACCATTACCGTACCCCACGATGATGCCTTTTTATGATGGCCTATAATTGGGAAGTGGATGTTGCAAGAGTGAGGTAGGATATGCACTTACAATCACTACAAGAGAGGCCTCATTTAGCAATGACAAAAAGACGTCGGCGACCATCGCTAAAAGCTGTCGCTATTTACCCTGTTTTGGGTTTTATTGTCATTGGGCTTCAGATGAAGTTCGAAACGTTTACAAAAGTGTGTTATATCAAGTCATGAATTCAAATCGTCCTTAGTTTACCCTTTATATTCATAATAGTATTAAACACGTTTTTTTCATTGTGCATCACGTAAATATTATATCGGAGTAAGAGATCTTTCCAATATGGTAACTCTCAAAATATACTTTATTTGCACCAATTATGAATGTCTAATTTACCTGGAATTTCAGTATGTACTCCAGTTTCATGTATTTTCAGATAGTCCTTCATAATCACATATATATCTTCGCTTGACCAAACCTTTGGTGGTCGCATATTCTTTTCTCCGTAGCTTTAAAGTTTTTTTTCTCTTCTAAACGTATGATTGGGATGGAGAAAACAATGACGACAATCAAACCATGAAATTTTCTTTCCATACCGTAAAGAAAATGCTCATGTTTCTTCCATGCAATAAGGACAAGCTAGACGACCGGCTGTACTCCAACCTAAAAGCATCTCATATGCAGGAAAATCACTAATAGTTCATAACAAAGAAGCGAACATACGAAAATTCTTTTTCCTCAAAATGGCGTGTTTCAACTCCTTCATGCCATAATGTTTTCAACTCCTCTATCAATGGTTGTAAATGAACATCGATTCCCTGTGTTGGATCATCAGGGTCATGGACGACAATAGTCAGAAACATATATGGAATTTTCATACACATCCATGAAGGTAAATTATACGGAGTAACGATAATAGACCAAGATGAATATTTACTACTAAACTGAGAGAATGGTGAAAATCCATCAGTACGTAAACCAAGTCTCACGTTACGACTCTCTGCATCAAACGCGATGTATATTTTATCAAAATGTTTACATGCTTCTCCATCAGATTGATGTGTCAAAGTCCCTCTTCCTGTATTCTCACACTGTGCCATTACATATGACACGCCATAGCTGAAGATGCATATAACCTTTGAAGTCTAGGAGTGACGGGTAAATAATACATTCTCTTGTATGAAACTTCTTTTCCTTTCTTTTTTTTGGTTTGTATCTTTCTTCATTGTATATTTTGCTGTTTCTAAGGTTAATGTCATCTTTTCAATACAACATACAACCTTTTATATATGTATCTATCATTTGGTACGGTTGATCGAAAGCCGACATAAGTGTTTTCACTTTATAATGGCTATCGCGCATCAGATTATTATGTGGCATATGTCATTTTGCAGCTTGCATAACTGTTGTAAATCCAGCTTTTATAAAGTTGATTTTTAATTATATAGTGATGTATTCGACGATTACTGATAATTCGGTTCCACTTTTACAACCATCCCACAACGGCCTCTTAGCAGCATCCAGTAAATCATAAAAAAAATTCGCTCCCATATTCGATTCTTTTTCAATGTTTATGTCTTGATCGTCAACTTGGACAGTAGGGAATATTGATCGTGCTGCATCTTCCACCATATCTTTTATTGGGTTCGTCATAACATAATCGTCCTCTGACGCTTTAAAATTTGGTGTAGCTGCAGCATATTCTCCATGACGATCCCACAAATAATAATTTGGTACAAAACCATATTTATACAAATGTACTTTAACTGTATCTATTTCCAATGCTTCAAACGTTGACACTTATTACAAGGGCAACGAAGTTCTTCGTTATTTCGATTATTAGATATTGCGAATCTAATAAATTCGTGTACACCATTGTAAAAATGTTCTTTCATCGAACCATTTATTACAGTTCTGACTTCATACATCCATGTACGGTCGATAAAATAATCGAACATTGTTCCTAATTTAAAAAAATACGTTAATATTTTCGCCAGCACTTCACTTCACTTCTATTCTATGCACAACTTCTCACCCAAGTGATATATTGTTGTTGTTTAATTTTCTAAAATAAAGTAAAACCTTTTAGGACTAAAGGCTTCACACACCACACTTCTTCCTAATTTCGACAGTACTTCACTTCATTTCTCTTCTACGCATAACACAATACCAGAAAGGCAATTTTCTCATGATTATAAGCGTGACCAAACTAATTTGTTACGGTTATAACCATTAAAATATGTACCGTGGGCAAATTCAGTCACACTTTTGCTCACGGTTATAACCGTGATAAAAATAGTAATTTCTCACGCTTATAACCATTATAAATTTGGATATTATCACGCTTATAACCGTGACAGAACAATATTTACTCACGGTTATAATCGTGATAAAATGGTTATTACTAACGCTTATAACCGTGGGAAATTTAGATAGTATCACACTTATAACCGTGATAGAACAATAGTTTCTAACATTTATAACCATTACCAAAAAGGAAACTCTAACACTTATAACCGTGACAAATGCAAATTATATCACAGTTATAACCATTACGAAAGGTTATTTTCTAATACTTATAACCGTGATAACTAAAACAATATCAAACAAACTATATAGCACCAATATTTTATTACAGCTACAAATAATCTATACAAAAAATATATAGTATTAACATTAATGTTCAAAAGCAATTGTCCAAAAGCGGCTAGCAAACGAGTCAGAAATGAGAGCTCCAGCAATAGAGGTCAGGCTAGTAGTGCCACTAAAGTTGCTAAGTGTATTTGAAGCTTCTACTAATGGTAAGTGAAGCTGGCTAGTCAAATAGGAAACCATGTTTGCATTGAATCCAGCCATTGCAAATTTGTCGCATATTTCATTACCTGGAATCAAAGAATCAAGAATTGATATGTGTAGTTATCAACTAAATGATGATAGAAGTAGTAAATATATTTGTATGTCTCACCCAGGATAAATGGCATGGTTTTAAGGCCTCCTTTCTTTTTCGGCTTCCTCTCTGGTTCATTATCCTCCATTTCTGAATGATTTGGCAATGAACTTTGCTTCATTCTAATAGAACTGAAAAGCTTAGTTAGACTCTTAGAGTGTGAGTATTGAAGAAAAACCCAGGTTATATTTATAGTCTTATATACCACGCATCACCTCACCCTTTACAGTAAATGAGTTGCATATTGAGTTACTTTGTAGTTTAACCTCATCTTAAAAGTAAAACCTATTAGCATTTACACACAAAGTTTGGTGCATTGAATTTTGCCATTTTGATGATTAATTTCAGTTTTATTTCTTAATTTTGAAAATCCAGAAAAACAAGCTTTAATAATTTGTTACTGGGCAATGATTTCTAAGGATTAAAACTTCATAATTTCTTCTGACAGAGTATATGAGTCAAAACCATGGAATTAAGTAACATATGTAACTCATATGTAAAGCTAAACAAGAAAATGTGCACAAAATTATTCATTGATTGACATTATGTGAGACTGGTTTTAACTATTGTATATATTATCATTTTTTATATGGAGTAATAATTCACATTTTTGAATAATTCAATGCTTCCAGTTTCAACCCACGTTAATTTTTAATGCACTTGGCTCTGCAACTGAAGTCTATTGGCAACTTGTTCTTCCATTTTCAATTTATTTTATTTTTTCAGATATTACTGATTATCGCTACTATTTGGAATAATGTTATTTTCTAGGTCAGTATTTTTTAGCTAAAAGTGTGTATATTTTCTAAATTTTCTTGTAAATCTAAAAGTTTACACAATATACTTGATGGTTGATACCCTTCATTTTTCATGTTTACAATTGTTTGATAGCAGGATGAGGCATCATTTTAGCTATGATTTTGACTAATGCAATAAAGTTTAAGGGAATATTACCAAAATAACATATCAAACTGATGAATTGCGATTGAAAAATCAAAGTAACTAAAATCAAAGTATAAGAAGAGAAAATAATCATAGCTAAAATATATGCATTTCTAATATTTACACATATATTGCTTACTGAACATGATGCTAAAAAATAGACTGCATGAAATAAAACAACTTATCTGGGAATAATTTTTCAAGGCCTATTTCGTGCAGCGTATGCAAACAAAACATTTACAGATTCTAGTATATATGCAGCAACAGGCACTGTCATTGATATGTCATAAACGACTAGTTAACGGTGAAGAAAAACCATATAACTTTGTGCCTTAAGTTCATATAGGCAAACTTTATTCCTTTTTTCACAAATAGTGAGGAGATGGGAGAAAAGAACCATGGGAATTACCTAACAAGCCATACTTCTGCAAGAAGGAGAATGAGATTGCAGCATCCTAGTCATACTGATGCTTTGTAGGCTCTTGTGATTTTGGTTTGATCAGTAAATTACCTAGAGAAAAATAGTGAATTTATAAACATTTTAACCACCTAAAAGAACCACAATTTTGATGATTAAATTTATTTCATATCCACATTCTGCAACATGAAATGCAATATCATTAAATCCAACCTTCCTTTTGTATTCAACAGCAGATTGAAGAAATTTGGCCTAGAATTAAAATTTTATAATTAGCTATCATTGATAGTACTGCAGCAATAATGATAGAAACAACCACATAACATGACCAATGCAAAAACCACAAACAATACGGCTGCAATGATGAATATAAGAACACCAGTATATGCAACAGACCGCATTAAAAAATTGCTTACATTATTGACATAGTTGTTCGTTTTATTGGCTTACAAGCTCAATATGCACATTCAGATTAATGGTACAAAGATTACATAAGTATGCATATATCAGTGCAAAATGCATGTAATATTTATATATCAGTGTAAATGTTTAAGCTATTAACAAGAGATGGCTTGCTATTGGGCCTAAGAGGAAAAGGGTTCTAACATCTTCAAGTATGTAACAGTCATAACTTAAAATTTGACATTGGAGAGGAAAAATGAAGTATTTTTAATCATGTCATAGTTCATTGACATTTTATACAACATGTGATTATCCTTGCTAACCGATCAAACTCAACATCAATAAGCTTATTTGTTTTGTTATACTAAATATTTTGTGTTTATATTTAATATTGCGCTCATTTCTTTTTTCATTTTTTCTTTTCAAAACTTATCTTTTTTCTGTCCAATTTTCTACATTTGCATCCAACATTAGGATATTAATATTCATAAAATTAAGTTTAAATAAGTTCATGGAGTATAAAATTTTCACCTTGCCCAATTATGTTGTCGTATAAACTTGATTAATTTAAACAAAATATAAATTAAGATGAAATCGCTTTTACAGTTCTATAATAGGCACAAACGAAAAAGGGTAAATTATACAATAGTTCTACTATAAAATTATTTTGTTTATGTTACATTTTCCATCCTATCTCGCATATTTTACTCTACATACATATAAAGAGAGACAAATAAATATTTGCTTCTAGCGCTCTCGATGCAAATGAAAACTAAAAATAAAGGGAAAAGAAACATGAACTTACAGTCCAATAGTGTGGGTCACTGATTTTCCAACCTCCTCTATATAATCTGAAACCATTTAAAGGATCTTTCCGTAGAGTTCTCACTGCAGCCAAAACAAATGAACTGTTGTCTACTACATGGTTTGGAGTGTCTGATGGCATGTCAGGAAGTCTTCTCCATTGTATTTCATTGCCTTCAATTCCACCTGCACTTAATCAATGTATATGTACATATACTTAGGCAGAGATTCTTAGTTTACTAAAACAAGAACAAAGCTATGCTCTTGTATTTAATTTAATCAAATTCGTAAAAACAACTTGGTGTTTAAGGAACAAAATCCGAAATTGAAAGTTAGATCGCTTTGTTAAAAGTGAAACGATGTTGAGTTAACTAAAAATACCTTAAAAATCACGTTCCGTTACCCTTTTTTTGTCTAATAAGCCAGATCATGAATCGAAGTTTAAAATCAAGCAAAACTCATATCATGAAACCCTTAAAATAATGCAATGCACTAAAAATAAAGCAATTAGAAGAAGAAAAAAAAACATGAAATTATTACTGATTGAAATTACCAGATTTTAAAAATTAAAACCCAAACCTGAAATAGCTTTTTTGCTTCCTGCTACTTGCGCCGCATTGCTGTTTTTTGATTTGTCTTCCGCATCGACCAATGCAGCTGCCCTTCGAGCCTCAAAGTTTATCTGATATTTTTTTTATGAAGAGAAAAGAGACTTGTTTATGCCCTAGGAATTTACGGATTAAAGCAGCTTCTTTTGTTGCTTTGGGAAAAAGCCGATCCTGCAGAGGGGGCGCTAGAGGCGGAGTGCCGATAACAGAGGGGGCGAAAACCCTAGAGTGAAATTTTGATTCAGCGAATGCAGAAAAGAGGGTAAGAAGTGTGAGAAAACGGGCAAGGAACAATAACAGATAAAATGAAAATTTCGTCCTTCGTACTTCTAAATATTTTCGAAATTATCAAATTTGGTAACGGAAATAACCGTTGTAAACGCTTATAACGGAAATATCCGTTAAAAATTTATAACGGCTATAACCGTTACAAATTGAAACGAAAAAAGTGTTACAAATGGACCTGTTTGGTGTAGTGTAACTTTGCATCCAATGGGTGTATTTTTGTTGTTGTATTTTCTAAACTAAATTAAAACCTTTTGGCACTAAAGGCTTTAATATTTAGCGTCAATTATTTGTTGAAATAATATTTAATGCTTATTTTCAAATCCACATTATATTCATTTCAAAATTTTTTAGAAAATCGATTTGGGTATTATATTTATTTCTCAATTTTTTGAAAAATTGGTATTAGTACAATGTTTATTCCTATATTCATTTCTTAATTTTTTTAACAAAATCGATTTTAGCAGAATATTTGTTGTTGTTATATTCATTTCTAAATTTCTTTACAAAACCGATTTTAGTACAATATTTGTTGTTGTTATATTCATTTCCTAATTTTTTTTCAAAAACTCGATTTTTGTAGAATATTTAATATTCTTATATTCATTTATTAATTTTTTTACAAAATCGATTTTAGTAGAATGTTTGTTGTTGTTATATTTGTTCCTTAATTTTTTTACGAAATCGATTTTCGTATAATATTGGTTGTTGTCATATTCATTTCTTAATTTTTATTAAAAAATCGATTTTAGCAAAATATTTAATGTTATTATATTCATTTCTTCATTTTTTACAAAATCGATTTTAGTAGAATATTTATTGTTGTTATATTCATTTCTTAATTTTTTACAAAAATTTATTTCGGTAGAATATTTTTTTTTTTTGTTATGCTCATTTAAAATTATATAATTCATTCAACCATCTAAATATTTTATTTAATACATTTGAAATTTTAAAACGTATTTTAAAATTCAGTTAACAATTTAATTTTTTATATCGATTTTGTAAACGAAAATTAGATGTTAGCACTTGTAATAAATTAAATTAATTTTATTTTATACTAACAACTAATATTTATAATGTACACATGCTAATTAAATAAAAAATATTACTTATGTTTTCTGTGGAGGAGGAGATTGGGCCGAATTGTTTTTGGTGGGAAGGGAAAGATATGTTTTCTGTTCGCGGGTTGTTGCCTGTATATACGCGCTAAACGACGACTAGCGTCAACCGCTTTTTTTAGTTGTCTCGCTAAACGAAGCATGTTTTGTAGTGAATAGAATTAAGTGGGGTCGAAGTCCGAGTGATACACACATAATATGTTCAGATTAGCAACCAAATTCCAAAAAGCATATCGGATAAACTTATTTTTAAACTTTTGAAAAAAGGGTTGAATGAAAATTATTTTGTTGAAAAGCTATATAAAATAGATGAAAATATAGATTGGTGATTTTGAAGATATTTCTTAAAGGGAAAATGCATATTTTCTAACTAAAACGGAGATGTATGTACATTTTTGGATTTAAAGCAATTTAGCTAAATTTATACGTAAGGTAAAAAAATCATTCAACTTTATTTTTTTATGAAACGGTGCTCCTCAAACTTGATGAGAGCACTTTTTATAATTA
The DNA here is from genome assembly GCA_030765085.1 of Allium cepa. Classification (NCBI taxonomy): domain Eukaryota; kingdom Viridiplantae; phylum Streptophyta; class Magnoliopsida; order Asparagales; family Amaryllidaceae; genus Allium; species Allium cepa. The sequence goes on from CM060932.1 coordinate 546,845,477, forward strand.
ACAAACTTGATGAGAGCACTTTTTATAATTAATCATTATAGGAATTACCAAAAAGCCTGGTAGCCGGCGATGTACATGTAAACATGTGCTATAGGGAAATATATACAAAAGTGCAAACGTTAAGTGGATCATCGATAATATGTTCACCTCAAAAACATAAAAGATAGTGAAGGGAGGAATTCATGAAGTAGCTAAATGCAAGCATAATACAAAAAAATAAAAACAAAACAAAAATGCCGCAACAAGTACAAAAGCAGAGAAGTGTGATGACTAAATGCTTGCTAAACTAGGTAGGATCATGGGATACAATCTACGCTGTCAAGGCTGCTTTCATCACAATTTGAACTGTGGTTTTCATCGCTAATTTGATGGAGCAAGTGGCCAAATGATACGAAGTATACTAGACCACAATTGAGGTAAAAGCTACTTATATAATCTATTTAAGCTAAAGTCGTACTCAATAGACAAGGACAAGCACAGTAAGCTGACCTGGACTGTGCATATATGGGCACAGTAAGCAATCGATGGACATAGTAATGTGCACAGATAGGCTCAGAACTGGGAAGGACTGAGCGTGGATAGGCACTGGACTGAAGCAAAATTGGGATGAGTTTGAAGATAGACGTAATGCTGAACTAGAAGTGGTGCTACATGGACTGAACTGTCTAAAGCATTCTGGAACTGAAGTGAGCCTAATTTGCTTGCAAAGGCATTCGGCCACATAATAGTACTACTGAATTGGAGCTAAGTAGACAAAAAAAAAAAAAAAAAAAAAAAAAAGAAAAAAAAAAAAAAAAAAGATGAAGCTGTCTGATGTGAGCTTAATGATAAGCCGCACTATGATGAACTAATATTGATTAGAAATGGTATCTGCAGTAATACTAAAGTGAAGCCCAGTTGAACTATGTCTATCAATGTCAGCTAATGACCGCATCAACTGAGACAGTATAAATAGACCGAAGGAGGATATGAGAAGCATTGAACTGAGACAGTAATTGTGGTAAGACCGAGATTTTACGACCAATTTGTTAATTACCTAGCGATCGGATAGAATGGCCGAGGTAATCGGTTAGAAGAGAATGATCGAAGTATGAAGAACTGTTCCTATCCGATCAAGTCGAGTGCTCCAATTTGGAATCCTTGTTCGTGTTCTTGTCCAATATGGGATGTACCATGCAATAAAAAATAGGAGGGAAGAAGTACTTCTACTTCTATTACAGATCCCAAGATGTAATTAAATAAAAAGTGTCGAAACCTTCTATGTGAATAATTAGGTGAATTCTGAAACCGGTCCAACAGTGACGTGGAGAACGGATGATTATACTTATGTCCAATAATATAAAAATTATACACCAAGCATTAAGAACATTCATAATACAGGTGTTCAGTGGTTTCGGGGGCTGTATTACAAAAATAACATAGATTAGTGTTGAAGTTCTTTGTTATTTTAGAATTTAGCGTAGAAATTGTGTTAATTTTATCATGTAGCACAATGTATTTTTTCTTTAGAGGGTATAAACCTTCCATATAAGTTTAAAATGAGGTAATACCATGTTTAGAAAATCTAAATGTTGTGCATGGACTTTGAGAAATAAGATATTTAGTTTAAAACAGCTAACTTGAGGAATAAGATATTTTGATCTGATGTTTTTTCTTAAAAGAAGGAGAATTGTTGTGAAATATTTTATTGAAGCATGTTGAAAAAAGAAATTTGAAACATATGGAAACTATTTGTTTAAAAATTGTTTTTGTTTTGAAAATATTTTTTTGGAAAGCACTTTGCGAAACGAACAAATTTGAAAATACTTTGTTAAAAGTATTTTTCTAAGAAATAATTTGGAGGAAGCTAAATAGGAGGTAAAGAGAGAAACACGTTTATTTAAAGCATATTTTGTAATAAATATTATTTGATTTGTGAAATGTTTATCTCAAAAATTTTGGAGAAAAAATATTCTACTTGAAAAAAAGATTGAAATATTTTGAGAAATGTTATATCGAGAAAAGTATTTAGAAAAATATTATTGACTTTTAAATACCATTTTAAAAAGAGTACATGGAAAACATTTTATTAAGAGATAGATAAAATTTTGTTTGAAGCATATTTTTGTGAAATATGTTGAGTGTAGGAGAATGTTTTATTTGAACGGCACACCTATTTTAGAAATTGTTTGGAAAGAAAATCATTTTTCCAGTGGAAATATTTTGGTTAAAAAATAGTTCGAACTTAAAAAATTTTATAGGGAAAAGTTGGAAAAACATTTACGAAGGAAAAGAATTCATGTTATAAAATATGTATGTTGAGAACATATTGTTGGGGAGATTTGTTATTTTAAAAACAATAATTTGGATTGGGAATATAGTGGGAAAATAAAATGTTCGATTTGGGGCATAACATTTAAAATAGAATTATTTGGTATTGAAATGTTTCATTGAAAGTATCTTATTGGAAACTTATTTTATATGAGGAACGAGGTGAGCAGAAATATTTTGGTAGAAAATATATACTTATTCTGGAGATATTTTAAGGATAAACAATTTTTTGATAATGCTATTATTTTAGGGACTACATAAGGTAAATAATGGTATTTTACTTTAAAATAAATTTGTAATGAGTAATTATTAACTTTCAAATTAAAATACCAATATGAGCATTTTAATTAATATAAATATGATTATGGCTATTTATGAGTGTTTGCGCCAAAATTGGTCACAAACATCCAATTACAGGTGAAAGCACCAAATCACAGTCACTGATCACATGTAGATTGTATGTAGTGGAATTAAATATGAAGAACACTTCAAAAATTAAAAGAGAAGCAGTAGAAGACAAGATTTATAGTGGTTCAGCATTGTAGCCTACGTCCATTTTGAAGGATTTGCTGTTTATTGATGATTCTCAACTGATTTACAAAAGTACAATCGATAGTATCCAAGTTACAACGAAGTTCCAATAGAGTAACAGCGTAGAAGAACCAAAAAATCCATTTTCTAGAGGCATAGGGCTGCTATTTATAGGTGTAATCTAGAAATACCTGGACTAGATCTTCGAACACTCCTTCTCACACGTGGGTGGCCCCACGTGATCGATCCTTGGACATTTGGGATCGATTCATGATCGATACGTTTACAATTCGTATCGATCAAAAATGACTCCATTGGGGCTGAGATCGATCAGAGTCCAAGTAGAGTATTAAATATCATGAAAATGATTATGAAGTTAGAAATAAAATTTATTTTAGGCATGATCTATTTACCATGTTAGATCAAGTAACATTGATAATCAAATTTTAATTCTACTATTAACTTCGTTATAAAAGTCAAATAGTTAGATGAAGATGTAACTTGAGCCTGTATTGGATTAAGTATAGCTATTTGTGATTAACAACATAAGTTATCTTATTCATTTATAAACATCAAACTTCCATCTGCATCAACATTTACTTTAAGTACAAAAGAAAGAGATAATAAATGAAACCATTATGTTTATTTTACTTGAATCATGGAAGCTTCATTACCCCTAAATTGAAGTGGTTTAGCCTCTCATCCTTGAATTCATTTCAACAATGGTGGGCTTCAACAATAACAAAATGAAAGAAAATGCTAATTAAAGAAAAAGAGAGCTAATTAATAAAATCTAAATTAATTTGCATAAACAAAATCTAATCTACTTGCATGAAATAAAAGAGAAGCAGAAAATAAACAAACAAAAAGTGAAGCATGAAATAAAATTGCATAAAATAAAAGGCTAAAAAGCCATTAAAGAGAATAGAGCTTTTATTTATATTTTGTGGCTACAACAGTACATTTAAAACGACGAATTTTTTATCGATTAGAAAATCATCGAAAAATATTATCGTTATAAACCGTAAGCGCATGGCGTACAATTGTAGTACGTATGTGAGTACTGTCGATCCGCAGGGAAATGAATTAATTTTAAATTCTACTCAATCAAATTAGACCAAAGTTTGAAGATGTGTTAACTAAAATTTCTAAAAAACTAACAAGAAGACGCTTGAAAACTAAATATGAGATTAAAGCAATTTAGTAGCAAATCTACTCTCATGATCATATAAATCAACATTCATGAAGTTATGATCTTTTTTTGTCATTTGTGAATTAATTGATGCATTTATCATAAGCATGGCCTAATTGTGTTATTAATTAACACACTTAAACCATCAAACTTTAATGCACCCTCTAACCTAGTTACTAACTTTAAAGAAAATGGCATGAAATTAAAATTAGAATCAATTTGAAGCATGGCTTATTTACAATTAATTAGTAACATAAACAATCAAATTTTGATTCTAATTATATTTTCATTTCCATAATCATATGTAGATAAAGAGGTAATTAGTGATTCATATGACTAAGTATAGCTTATTTGTTTTGAAAAACATAGGCTATCAAACTCAATATTAAACAAAAAATCACATAAACATCAACATGTCATTAAGCTCAAAAAAGGAAGATCATAATATGAATTCATTTTGTTGATTCATTATGAATCATGAGAGCTTCATCACCCCTAAATTGAAGGAGTTTAGCTACTCATTTTTGAAAAAATGTTAACGTAAATTGATTTCAACATAAACATAAATGAAGAGAAGTGCTAATTAAAAGTAGAAGGAACTAACCGATTGCATAAAAGAAATCTAAACTAATTGCATGAATTAAAAAAGAACATAAGAGAATAGAAGAGCATAAAAGAAACCATAAACCAAAATTGCTTGAAAGTAAAAACAAGGCTTAAGAATCCATAAAAGAAATTGTTATTTATCTTTGATTTTGTGGCTACAACTTGTATGAAAGATAGGAAGATAACTACATAAGACATAAGGGTATTTACACATGCTTAAAACCTAATTCATATTTTATGAGACTACCTAAAATGCCGTTTAGGAATTGTAACCTCCAAGTAATCATTAGGGAAATAATTAATCCCCACAAACATGCCCTTAAACCTCCAGTAACATGTGCATGTGCTTTTAATTGTGGACCATATGGTAGTGGGTTAGTGGGCTCCTCTATGTTGCATGAATTCATTTATTTCCAATCTTCATTTGCCTTCAACATATGTGATGCATTTATCCATGAATCTTTTTCATATTTGCTCTCCATTTCTCACAATTAAAAATAAAAATGTGCAAATAAATTTCTCGAATTGAATCATACATAAATTTACCATTTTACCCCCCCCCCCCCAAATGAAGATGAATAAATGATGATTTAAAAACAATTTAAATTTTGGTTTAAACATGTAAAACACCTTAATATGCTCATTTATTTAAATAAAAGTAGATTGAATGTGGAAGTAAAAATATGCACTTTTACGTGCACATCATATACTCCTACACTTATCTTTTTATTCATCCTCAAATAAAGTAAAACTAAGAAAAATCCATTTGCATAAGAAACACGATTGCATTGAGCGTATGAAACAAGCCTTTAAACCTCTAGTTGTTCTTAGTGAGACGAGTGTTGTCCCATGATGGTTTTAAGCGGGCACTACCCACAAAATCAAAATGTGATTTGCAGATTCTACATGATGCAAGTTTTCAAAAATATTTACAAATGAAGAATTTACTTCTAAATTGACACGAGTAAGTTAACTATAAATTCTGGTCATTATCAAGAAATTTAAGTTCTTTTACTCGTCAAAACTTTCAACAAAAATTAATTATCATCAAATTAGGCTCTAGTTTGGCAAGTTGTTTCGGTTGATAACATAATGCAACTATGAAATGGATTCTTAGTTGATCATGAAAGTTTTTCAAAGTGGTATTTTTATTTCTTTTGAATAATAAGTCGAATCAAATAAGTGAAAATAGTGTTTGGATTTTGCTAGCTCTCTCTATTTTTAAAAAGTAATAACATTATTATTATTTACACACCTAACTCAGATAAACAGAGGCCAGATATACTGATCATGCACTGCCTTTCGGGCTTACATGAGAAGAGTACAGAGCATGGTGAGTGTACACACTTGCGTATGAACACATGACTTTAGGTGATTTTTTATTAAATATATTTACATACACCTAACTCAGATAACTGAGGCCAGATATACCAATCATGCACTGCCTTTCGTGCTTACGTGAGAATGCTACAAAGCATGGTGAGTGTACATACTTAGGTGTGAACAACTGACTCTAGGTGTTTTTTTTTATTTTTTATAAAAGCTTTTTTTCTTTTTTTTTTGTCGATTTTTCATGAAGAGAGAGTTTTACAAAATCATCTTAGAACCACTTAACATAGAAGATCAAAAATGTTATCGCCTTTACTTTAAATCAACCACTCTTTTGAACAAAGATTTCAATTAGGATATACTTCATAATTATCACCTATGAACCTTCCTATATACTAGTTAAACCATAATTACTTGCAATCAAACTTTATTTTTATTTTTGTTAATACAAATAAATTTCATAAATTTCAATTTAATAACCAAAAACATATATTTATCCTATAGTGTTTCTTCAAAAGCAAATCAATATGCTAAAAAGAAAATTTGTTTTGGGATTTTTCCTCTTTTTTTATGAAGAGTTTTGGAAAGAAAATGCAAAAAATAAACCATGAAAAATCAAAAATGAAGTTGTTAAGGTGATCGGGAATGGGTTTGAGTTTCAACAACGGGGGTTTTTCAAACAAAGAATTTGGGTTGAAGTTCTGACTCAACAGTGGAGGGTTCAAATGGAAGCGCAAATTCAATTTCGTTCGGCTCATCTTGAAATAGTTGTTCGTATTCAGTCTCATGTTCGTTGTTAAGGTCAACAGTCTCGCCATCAAAATTTTCCAAGCTAACTTTCAATGTTTGGTCACGTGGTTCATTCGATTGATTTTCAAGATTGAAAATGTTAAGATCCAAAGTCATGTTTTCAAAAGAGATTTTGATCGAACCGTTTCGACAATTAATTAGAGCATTTGAAGTAGCCAAGAAAGGTCGGCCTAAAATCGATGGAATTTGACTCATAGGATTATTCATTGGTTGTGTCTCCAAAACAATGAAATCAACGGGAATATGAATTGATCGAGTTTGACGAGTACATCCTCGATTTCTCCCATGAATTTCTTTAACAAACAATCGGTGAATTAAAGAGTTACTTTCGTCGGTTTTAGTTCACCCAAACCAAGTTTCTTGTAAACGGAATAAGGAATCAATTTGAAGCATTATTAATCTTTTTGTCTCTTATCGTGCACGAGATCATCGGGCATTTAGGATTTTTGTATCAAACGAGAATTGATTGGGACAAGACTTCACTATGTCCGACGGCTAAGAAAACTTTCTTGGGTACATGAGTGCGTCGTTTTCAAGTACACAAGTCCTTGAGAAACTTAGCGTAAGTTGGGACTTGTTGAAGGATATCAAGAAGTAAGATGTTAACTTTCACTTGTTTAAAAATTTCCAATATCTTTTCCATTTGATCAGAGTGTTTATTGGTCGAAGGCGATATTGAAATGGAACACGATTCTCAATAGGTCGGTCTACTTGAGTAGAAGAAGAATTTGGATTGCCATTTAATTCAATGTTTGGCTCAATGTTTAGCTCAGATTCACTTGTTTTTGAAGTATCGGGAGGAGTTTCGAGTAAATCATTTGGATTAACAACTTGATTATCAATTTGTTTACCGGAACGCAAAGTTGTGACAGTAGTCATTTGGGTTACGTTGCTATCTTGAACAATATGGGCTTGATTAGAATTCATCTTTTGATTTCTAGGATTCAGAACTGGCTGACATGGGAATGTGCCCCGTTCACATTCACTCACAGGCGTGGCTAAATTACTCATTTGCATTTCAAGTTTAGCAATTGATTGACTCGTATTCCGTATGTACGAGGTTAACAAATTTTACAAATTATTGTTTGATTGGAGGCTTTCAGTGGTTGTTTTAGCCAAAATTTCAAGACTTTTCTCAAATGAACTCAATCGTTTATCATCTTAGGGACTACGGTTGATTTTGAGGCGGATCTGCAAAATTTTGTTGAAAATGGTTGGGTTGAAAGGAAGGATTCGAAGGATTGTTCGAAAATGCTTGAAAATTGGGATGAACCAAATTCGTGTTGGAATTATTTTGGTTCCATGCAAAATTAGGATGATTTCTCTAACCAGGATTGTACATTGGAGAAAACGGGTCATCTTTAAACTTATTGAAAGCATTGAGTTGTTCAATCGAGTTAGGGCACTGATCGGCAATGTGATTCGGATCATTGCATTTATAACACATTGGTTGGGAAGCTCGGTTCATTTGGTTGGATGAGAAAATGTTGTCGAATTTATTAATACGTGCGTCGATTTTAGCTTCAAAAGACAAAGATGATCCTATTGAGCGTGCACTCGATCGTGAGTAGGATTTTTCATTAGAATGTTCCTATTGGGATGATTTTTTGGCCAAGTTTTCAAGAAATTGCCAAGCATTGTCGTGATGATGGGCGAGAAGATTTCCTTGACACATCAATTAAAGCATGGTTCGTGAGCTATTTTCAAGTCCATCGTATAAGATTTGGTAAAGAGTACATTTTTCAAAATTATGGTGTGGACATTTTATCAAAAGCTCTTTAAATCTTTCAAAATATTTTCCAAAAGGTTCAACCCTGAATTGATGAAAATTGACAATTTTGTTTCGGATTTTACTTGTTTTCCAAGGGGTAGAACTTTTTTAAGAAAACTTTAACAAATTCTTCCCAGGTTTTGATCGAGTTCGATGGTAAGCTATATAACCATTTTTCAGCGTAATCGGTAAGGGCGAATGGAATTAATCGAAGTTTGATTCCATCATCACCAAGTTGATGAAGTTTAATAATTGCACAAACTTGTTCGAATTTTGTTAAGAAAATGTATAAGTGATCTGTTAAAAATTGCCAAATTTTATGAGCGTGGCAATATGATTGAAATGAATTTCGAAATGGTTACCCATTGGGGCAGGTACTGTGATGCAAGAAGGAATAGAAACTCTATCGGAAAAGATTCTATCCATGAGAGTTTGTGGGACATTTTCATTTGCCATTGTTGGAGGGCCGTTCGTTCGAGTTAAACGATTAGTTGTTGTGTCATGACTCCAAGTACTCATGCACAAGAAAAGGTCAAGGAGAGAAAGAAGTTAGAATCGAGTTAAGAAAATGAAGTGAATTTTTTTTTTTATTATTATTATTATTTTAAAGAAAAAATATTTACCAAAAGGAATTTATTTAAAAAAAAAGGTTTGATTTTTGATTTTTGGATTTTGACTTTCAAATTTTTTTTCTTTTTTATATATGTTTTTGCTCTTTTTTTAGTTTTTGTTATTTTCCTTTTTTTGAAAAGATTTTTTTGGATTTTTGTTTTTTTTAAATAACTTAAGTAAAATGCTTGTTGTTTTTTTGGATTTTTAATTTTATTTGAATTTTTTTCCTTTTTTAGGAAAAGTTTTAAAAGATTTTTTTTCTTTTGGATTAAAAGAACTAAGTTAAGCAAAATGTACAATTTTTTTAGTTTTGGATTTTGTGGTTTTTTTGTTTGTTTTTTTATATATGCATGAACTAATGCAACAAAATGGATGCAAAAACTTAATTATAAATTTTTTGTCTTTAGTAGCTCCTAACCCAAAATTTTAAAATCACACTTTATCTTAATCCAACAAAATTATTCTTAGCCAGCTAACAAACAGAAGTTATCAGTACACCACGAATCACCGTAGCAATGCAGCCGAAGGTTTAAATACCTTCAGAGAAAAAATTACTATAATATTTATGAATCACTGTAATATTTATATATGATTATCGCTCTGTTGTAGCTTAGACATTAAGAATATAAATTATCGAAAGAAGACAACTTGTCAAGATACAATTAAGCCCAAGATGAGCTCGTGACACCCTTAAGTCCAACGTCTAACTGTTATTATTAATCAAATTCTAAGATGAAATGCAATTTATGAGCCAAGGAAGTGGTGATCAAATAATTCATCTTATGTGAATTTGGGTATTGCCCTTATAAAAGAAAATAAGATAAAATGAATGCAAAACAGAATTAAACATGAATTTATGATGTAAATACAAACAATTTTTTTTTTTTTGGATTTTTAAAATGCAATCAACCAATAATGAAATAACAACAAGTGATAAGAGCATGATACAAGAGCGTGCATAATTATTAGCAATTTTTTATAAAGCGGCAACTTTTTAGCAAGCGGTTTATTTTGGCAAGCAGGCAATTCTTAGCACCAATTCCATTTTCTTTCGATTTCCTACAACCTGAAAATTTTGAACAATAGATTTATTTTATTTTTGTACAATTTTTCTTCTACAAATAACAAAAATAAAGGAAAGTGAACTTTTTTAAAGATGGCACAAAACAAAACCAAAAGAAAACAACAAACTAAAAACGGCCCACTCAAACAAGCCCGCAAGCCCAAATATGCAACTTGATTACCCTTCCTTTTACAAATACCCCAATTCTTTTCTTCTTAGTTAAACTAAACACGTGACTTCTATTAATTTTCTTTTAAAAACGCGAAATTGAATATAAATTGCGAAATCAAAGAAGCTGAAGAGATGATTGCAGTTCGAAGTCCTGTCGCGATTTCTGAATTGTCAATTTCAATTGGGAGAGAGTGAGGTTGGGGTTTGTTCGATTGATTGGTGGTTGAAGTGTTGTTGGAAGACGAGTTGCGTAAGGGAAATTGCGTTTTATCCGATGAGGCAGGTCGCGGTCGTGGGTTTGATAAGTGGTCACGGGTGAAGTTTGCGGCGAAGGAGATGAAGGCGTGGATAATCAAAGTCGTAGTTGAAGGCTGGTTAAATGAGGTCGTGGGATGCTGCTTGATGCACAAATGGGTTGCGGATTGTATTTGGTGAGGTTATTGCGGGTGTGATGGGAGGAGGAAGTGTTTGTTGAATGAAGTTTTGTAGGATGGTCATGCAGGCAGGGAGTGAGTTGTTAACAAAAGCACAGGCAGTTGATGATTTCAGGTGGAAGATAATGGTAGTTGAAACATTGAAGTACGTGACAGAGGTGTTGGATTAGATGGCAGTTTTTGGTGTTGGTGCACTGTAATGCATAGCAGAGATAGGTAGATGAATTTTATTAGTGTGGTTTGAGTTGTTTTGGTGTAGGCTGGTAGTGAAGTTTAACAAGGGTAATGCAAATGTTGATGGAGTTGTGGTTATCGGAGCAGTGGATATGGAGCAGAGAGGAAATTGACTGGAGGTGGAACTGTGATGCAGGAGAGGAATGTAAATGAATATGGATATTGGTTGATGGCAGGGGATGGAAGTTGGGTTGCTGGGTGATCGTGCTGCTTGGTCGCAGGCTACAGTTTGGTTTGACATTTTTTGTTGCAGGGAATTAGGCTGAAGGAAAAACCTGAGAACACTTTTAGTCTGAAGGACAGAAGTTTTAAAATTTAGTCTGAAGGACATCCATAATGCTATATTCATATAGCATTGCACATCCATAATGCTATATTTATATAGCATTACACAGCTGCTTGTTTGTGTATGCAGAAACTTATAAAATTGTGTTGTATATAGCATTATAGATGTGTAATGCTATATGAATATAGCATTATGGATGTGTAATGCTATATGAATATATCATTTTTTGTCCTTCAGGCTAAATTTTAAAACTTCTATCCTTCAGACTAAAAGTGTTCTCAGGTTTTTCCTTCAGCCTAATTCCCTCTTTTTTGTTGTGTATTGTAAAGGATGATGAGGTTTGTAGTTGTGTAGCTTGAGTGATGGTCTATGTTATGGTACTGAAGGTTGTAACATTCAGATATTTTCAACCATTCGCATCTGCACATGTTGGACTTGAATTGCTCAAAATATCATATTGTTAATTTTTATTTGGCAAAACTCAACATGTACAGTAAATAAATAATCACATAATCACAGACACAGAGTAATATAACAATAAGCAGCGGAAACAAGAGAATAGTAGTTCATGAAGCTACCATTTATATATAACAGAGTTAAAACAAAATACAACAGAAGTCTCGAATACACAGGAGTCTCGATACAGTAGTCAAATAACAAATCTGAATACATCACTGGAATCAACTAAATATCTAAAAGCTGAATCGATAGTTGGATCTCCCAACGAAACTCCAACTCCAAAAATGAGTCTCAAATGCTATGACACTCAGTCTGACCCCGAGCATAAAGCAAAACACAAAACATTCGAGTCGGGATTAATATTCTTATATCAATAAATCCAATTTCAAATGAAACATCAACTGAAATACAAGTAACTCAAAGGATGCTTGGGATAACCATCCTCTAAGGATTCATGGAACTATCTAATATACGCTATTAACAACCAACCGTTATTATAACACCGTGGTCATTTCAAAATATCATACTTCAAAAACCAAAATATTATATCCATTTCAAAACCATATCAATACGATATCATTTCTCACTTAAAATAATATTCATTTCAAAAAATCATAGCACTTCAAAGTTATAAAACTTTCGTAATTATAAAGCTTAGAAATAACACTTTGGAAATCATAACACTCAATAACATACTATTTTGAAATTCATAACTTTGAAATCGTAAGTTCCCACTTGAACAGTTTATATATTAATAATAGTATATATAATAAAATAGTTTATACTATAATAGTTATGAGTTAAAATAGTTTATATTAAAATAATTTTTAGTAAAATGATTGATATTAAAATAGTTTATATCAAAATAAATTACAAAGTAAAATATAAAATAGTTCTAAATATAATTTAAAAATACTTTATATAATACAATAATTTTCCTCAAATTTCACAAATCGATTCAAATCAACTTGAATTCCAAAATTCAAATTTAATCCAATCCTAATTCATAAATTTTGACTCAGTTTCTCAATAAACCATTTCAAATTATATCGATTTCAAATACAGATTAGAACCACAAAATAAGTCATTTCAATTTTAATATATTTCAAAGATTTAAATATCCACATTTCAAAACTAAATTTGATAATTTCATATATATATATATATATATATATATCTTAATTTAACTTCATTATTATTTAGTTTTGAAATATTCACTTAATAAACCCTATATCATCTAAATAAAACCCCAAATTTTAAATAACTAAATATTTTCTTCAATTTAATTAAACTTGAAATATTCGTTTATTCATCTTAAGCCAAAATCAAGTTATAAAATCATATCCTTTAAAAATCTCAAATTCAATAAGTTTCAAATCGATTTAATTATATAAAATCCTTATTAAATACAATTTCACATAAATTCAAATTTATCCTCCCAACCTTAACTTATAAAAATCATTATAAAATCTATTTTGAAATATAATTTTAAATAAATAAATAAACATATTTTATTTTAATTAAATCATTCTTTATTAAATTAAAGCTTAGTATTAAATCTAATTTATATTAAACTTAATTCACTTATATTTAAAATAGTAAAATTCTAAGTAAATTCTTATAATTTAAAATTTCAAAACTAACTTATAACTTAAAATTCCAATCATATATATTTAAAAATCTAAAATTTAAACCTTTATAAAATAACATATATATATATAATATCTAAAAATCAATATTTATTTAAAATCATATATTTCCCTTCAAAACCTTGGAAATCATTTCAAAATATATTTATATATAGACCAACGGTGTCTGTATATAAAATTTTCTATCCTATGCTCAAGTGATACAGATATTTATTATATCAATCCGCAATTAAATATCTACAGGTGCATATCTTTTCAACTTGCAATCCCAAATTCAATTCAATGAAAATCGCTTGGGTTTATCATTCGAACCCAGAACGATTTTCTTCTATTTTACATATCGTTCGGGTATGTATCATTTCAACCCATAGGGAATTCTATACTAATAGGGAACTTGCAGGGTGATAACAGATATGATAAGAATATAACAGGCATATGTCATCAATATAAATGACAGATAATAGTGTCGGATGTCACAGGTGAACAGATACAAATAATAACATATATATAACATTGTAAATAACTACAACGGCATATTTCAATTGTCGTTTCAATTGAAATCAAATTTAATAAGTATAAGAACGTTAATCGTGAATAATTGCTCACTTTTCGAGGCTATAGATGATAGAAGATGAAATTTAGTTACGAAACGAAAGCAAGACTTCCAAAGCAAAGCTAGATTGGCACAAATTCGGCGGACAAGCTGATAAATAGGGATAGATGAAATTAAATCAGAACTGGATCGATGAAGATGATTGATATAAGTGAACATATATATAACTATATATATAACTATTTACTTATATAAAACATATCCTAAATTCAAACACATTTTAAATAAATATATGTACATTTCAAAATCATTGTTTTAAATCAAACTGATGTATTACAGTCAAATATATATATATACACACACACAATATATGCTGAAACCATTACTTATATATATACCCAGCCATAACATTACTTATATATAAAAACTAATATATATAAATCCATATTTATAAACTTACCTGCATAAATACTTTGGAATCAACAATATGTGTATACTAATATATAAACTAATGTATATAAGACTTACAAAATATGACACTTAACAAGTTAAAAAATTTCTATAACATATAAGACCCATCAGGAAAATACAAAATGTATATAATTTATATGTGAAGTATATATAATATGAAATGGCATATGTAAAAGTGTGTGTGTGTGTGTGTATATATACGGTCAATCAACACAGTATCAAAACTAATACAAATAAACAAGCAGATTTTATGTAGCTTGTATAACCTTTATACAAAAACAAACAGATCTATAAGTGTTATAAGAGCCTTTTTTATATGCATGACAAGCCAACCCTATACATGACCCAATGCATGAAATCCATGCTATAACGTATACAGTAAAACACACAAATATAAATACTTTTATAATATAATATCTAGCAGGCCTATATATTCATTACCATATTTAATATATATCTCCTTCATATATATAATTTCAAACGATGCTAAGCCATATATTAATACACGAAAAGTAAAACACAATACCTTATAACTTATACATACAAAAGCGAATCATATGCGAAATATACTAACATATATAATATACTATATACCATATATATAAGATTTATATAAACAAATCTAAAATTTGCAAACTTAAAATATATATAAGTGAGACAGTTCCAAAACCTTAACATTTATATATATATATATATATATATATATATATATATATATAACAGTATGGACTAATAGTTCATATATATAAACTAATTAAAATCAAAACTATATATTACTGTAAATATATAACATGTAATACAATATAAGCTTACATACACATTTAAAAAAAATCAATACTGATTATAAAAGAATCGATATAACTTACTATATGTTAATATACTTATAAACCCAAAATCTAAGTATATATATACAAGCTAATACATATAAACTGACACCAATATATAATAATATGTAATAAACCTTATATAACAGTATATCTATAACACTCATATAATATATCTATCTTATGCGAACATACACAACACTCATTCGAACAGTGGAAATAAATATATAAAACAATTCATATAAAATTATAAGAATAATCAATATATATACTTGTATATATAAAAAGAGATGGCATGAGTCAGAGACGAGGCAGGTTGGAGGAGGGGAAGACAAGTGGTGGTCACGACCTAGGTGGTAGGAAGAGAAGGCAAAAGGTTTCAGGAGATAAAAGGTCATGGCCATGGAGTTCTGATCACGGCAAGGTGATGATGAGGAGGTGTTCGGCTAGCAAGTGGTGATGGTGATGAGGTGGAGTGGTTCGGCCTAGGCAGGTGGTGAGGGTTCGGCCTTGCTGGTGGAGTGGAGATGACATGAAGGGGTTCAGCTATGGTTTCTAGCTGATGTTGAGGAGGAGCAAGACTCGGCTAAGGTTTGTGGTGGGGTGTATCGGCTATAGATGGCACAGGCGAATGGGTGATGAATGGACTCAAGGCGTGGTTAACGGGGTCGGGCTGCGGGTGGTTACCGTTGCCGAAGAGGTAGAGTAGCCGGATGAGGCAAGCTTGGTGGAGGAGAAGATGAAGGGCAGGTTGTTCGGTCTCGGCTGTACTTAGATGGAAGGCGATGGGGAAGGTTGTGTGCGTGAGGAAATAGAAAAGAGATTGGAGGAAGAAGGAAAAATGCATATCCCAATATAAGCTTCTACATATATGTTATATTAACTGTCTCTAAAGGATGAACAGAAAGAAAGAAGGTGTACAAGTAGATAGAGGTAAAGAGCTAGAGTAACCAAAAAGTCATACGTGAATTTCAAGAAATAATTAAAGTTGCTGACCATTAGTTTCTGAATGGTGGAAAAATAAAGGATCACAAGAAAATAAAAAATGGACCGTTATGGTTAACCGTTTCATGGGTTCTGCTGTGTACCGGACTTAAAAACACAAAATTGAATATACCGCATAAATCAGTACGACAAGATGATCAAAATGGTATACAAGTATCAGTTGTAAGACCATTCTATCAAAAGTCGATAATCGGTACAGAAATGCTGCAAATTTGCCAGAAATAAGATAGATGGAGCAATAGCAGTCAAAATTTGGAGAACGAAATACGACGACTCACTCAGAAGATGATTTACAAATTTATTGTATAAAAATATCTAGGTTTGAAAAACATTTTATTATCATCAAATATTAACTGATTTAAATTGAAATAAAATTACACAAGAAAATAAACTTCCATATTATCAGATAAAAGTTACCAATTGCTATGTTTAAGTAGACGTATTTCAAATATCAAATTTTTATTTCAAAATATTAATATTTATAATTTCCTAAAATTTCAATAAATTAAATTAATAAAACCATTAAGATTTACGGGTCATTATACTCCCCCCACTCAAAACTTTTCGCCCCCAAAAAGGAAGGAGGTAGGAGAGTAGAAACAACCAAAAAGAAATAGATTTGAAAGAAAAAAAAATTAATTAATTTAGAACCATACAGATTTCAATTTAGATTAAATAATATTTAATAGTTTGGTTTAAACCATTTTACTAAATCAATAAATAGTCATTCAATTCAAATTTATTAGCTCAACTATCAATTCAAATCATATAAATTTCATTTAGTTTCAAAATTGATTTTCACTCAATTATTTCAAGTTTATATATTTACTCAAAAGTTTTTGGCTTCATTTATAATTTAAATCACCCCTTTAACATAAAATTTAAGAATTAAATTTTGGATTGGCTTCAAACAATTTAGAGATAAATGTATATATTCCATATATCAAATCTAATCTAAAATCATATACCTATATACTATAAATCAAGTCATATTTAAGAAATTCAAGTCGAATTCATTTTCAAAAATAAAATTATAGCTAAGCTATTAATGATCTCTCCACTTTGAAACTCGAAAATGAATCTCGATGATGCTTCAGTCCTCATAGAAATTATTTCCAGTGACAAAATAGGAGAGTGTTGATTTAAACTTTAAAAATTATTTGGAAACAAATTCCTATTCGAAAATACTTTAGATAATATACCCTGTAAAAATTTAAAACCAAAGTTTGGAATCATCGAAAATTTAATTCTCAAATTCTTGATTTATATTCATTTAAATTCCAAAACGATTTATAAACCATGCCGTAGATAGATAGACAATATTTGAAACATTTTAAAGTATTAAGAAAAGAGAGAGAAAAATGATCAAAATATCCTTTATATAATACTTTATCAAAATACTTTTATAACTTGATGCCTTAACAGGTTTATCCTCGTTCTTGCTGACTCTGGTCGTACGTTGATCAGGCGTAAGACTAGAAATCTCCAAGTACTTAGTAGACCTATTTCAATGCCTAGTGAAAAACTTAAAAACAGGTATGAGAAATACCGCTCAAAATCAAATGTCAGACAATGATGATACAATAGTAGTGGTCCGTGGATCCAGTATTTATGCAACGGGCACAAAACTTTCCAAAATATCCTTCCTCCTTTCGGATTCCAGAAAAATGTCGTAGCCATTTCATAAACAAGGGATCATCGACCCCTGCTGCAGTGGTACGCTGCTGATTCAATGATTTACGCAATGGATGCACTTCCTTCCCGGAAGATCCATAAACAACAGATCCTAGGACCGCAAGCGCATCCATCGGGTAAACTAAAGAACCATCTACCCTGAAGAAGAAAAATCGAGGAACTCATGAGTTTAAGTCCGGAGAATCATATCAGTTCGAATCCATTTCTAAATTCATCCAAGTCCATTAGGGTTTATCGGTCGAATCCATTCCTTGATTCCCCAAGTCCATCTGGGTTGAAGCATATCATACTGTACTTCTTCGTGGAGGGTACTTCCCCATACCTCTTACTTCAAAATATAATATACCATATATAGTACCCTTTCAAAATCATAGCTTCAAATATCGCACTTGTATAAATTCCATTATATATAAGATTTCATTTTCAGACAAAGTACTTTTCAGAATCAATAATCTCGAATATATCAAATCATTCTTATATAAATTCCGTTATACATTAGATTTACCTCTTCAGATCGAATACCTTTTAAAATCAACAGTTTCAAAATCACTTGTACTTATATAAAATCCATCTTATACAAGAATCAAAAATTTTCCAAGATCAATTACGTTGTATGAAACTCCATATGAGATTAAAATTTAGAGGAGTCCAAATCGAAGAAAATTTAAATAATAAAAACAGACTCGGGAGGAAGATATGATAATTAAATTAAAACGATGAAGATGGATAGCCTTATATTAATCGTGGTTGACCTTAACCGAGTCAACTGTTAGTTCGAGAATAAGATCGGTGCAGAATTCTGAGGCAAATTGGCATTCGATCGCAAGAGATAGAATTTGGACATAGCAAGAAATTGCAGCATTTAACCGACGATACAAAATCTCCAGTGAATAAATTCTTATTGTAAAGGAGTTTCACCGCTTTACAAATCATACAGTGGAGATATGGGATACTCCAAAATCAAAGGGACATGAATAGGGAAAGGAAAGAATGGATTCAGAACGAGGAATGATCTAAAATTTAAAGGAAACCAAGTCAAAGGAGAAGAGATTCAAGCTCGAATGAAAGTGATTCTGTAATTAAATCTACTCTATATTGAGTTTTGCCAAAACCAAAGCTATGATACCACATGTAACACTCCAATATTTTCAACCATTCGCATCCGCACATGCTGGACTTGAATTGCTCAAAATATCAGATTGTTAATTTTTTATTTGGCAAAACTCAACATATACAGTAAATAAATAATCACAGAATCACAGACACAGAGTAATATAACAATAAGTAGCGGAAATAAGAGAATAATAGTTTATGAAGCTACCATTTATATATAATAGAGTTAAAATAAAATACAACAGAAGTCTCGAATACATAGGAGTCTTGATACAGTAGTCAAATAACAAATCTGAATACATCACTGGAATCAATTGAATATATGAAAGCTGAATCGATAGTTGGATCACCAAACGAAGCTCCAACTCCAAACGTGAGTCTCAAATGCTGTGGCACTCAGTCTGACCCGAGCATAAAGCAAAACACAAAACATTCGAGTCGGGATTAAAATTCTTATATCAATAAATCCAATTTCAAATGAAACATCAACTGAAATACAAGTAACTCAAAGGATGCTTGGGATAACCATCCTCTAAGGATCCATGGAACTATCTAATATATGTTATTAACCACCAACCGTTATTATAACACCGTTGTCATTTCAAAATATCATACTTCAAAAACCAAAATATCATATCCATTTCAAAACCATATCAATACGATATCATTTCTCACTTAAAATAATATTCATTTCGAAAACCATAGCACTTCAAAGTTATAACACTTTCGAAATTATAAAGCTTAGAAATTATAACACTTTGGATATCATAACACTTGATAACATAATACTTTGAAATTCATAACTTTGAAATCATAAATTCCCACTTGAACAGTTTATATATTAATAATAGTATATATAATAAAATAGTTTATAAGTTAAAATAGTTTATATAAAAATAATTTTTATTAAAATGATTTATATTAAAATAGTTTATATCAAAATAATTTATAAAGTAAAATATAAAATAGTTCTAAATATAATTTAAAAATACTTTATATAATACAATAGTTTTCCTCAAAATTCACAAATTGATTCAAATCAACTCGAATTCCAATCCAATTCATAAATTTTGACTCAGCTTCTCAATAAACCATTTCAAATTATATCGATTTCCAATATAGAGTGGAGCCAAAAAATAAGCCATTTCAATTTCAATATATTTCAAAGCTTTAAATATCCATATTTCAAAAATAAATTTGATAATTTCATATATATCTTAATTTAACTTCATTACTATTTAATTTTGAAATATTCACTTAATAAATCCAATATCATTCAAATAAAACCCCAAATTTCAAATACCTAAATATTTCCTTTAATTTAATTAAACTTAAAATATTCATTTTTCACCTTAAACCAAAATCAAGTTCTAAAATCATATCCTTTAAAAATCTCAAATTCAATAAGTTTCAAATCGATTTAATTAAATAAAATCCTTATTAAATACAATTTCAGATAAATTCAAATTTATCTTCCCAACCTTAATTTATAAAAATCATTGTAGAATCTATTTTCAAATATAATTTTAAATAAATACATAAACATATTTTATTTTTAATTAAATCAATATTTATTAAATTAAAGCTTAGTATTAAATCTAATTTATATTAAACTTAATTCACCCATATTTAAAATAGTAAAATTATAAGTAAATTTTTATAATTTAAAATTTCAAAACTAACTTATAACTTAAAATTCCAATCATATAGATTTAAAAATTAAAAATTTAAACCTTTATAAAATAACATTTACATATATAATATCTAAAGTCAATATTTATCTAAAATCATATATTTCCCTACAAAACCTTGAAAATAATTTCAATATATATATATATATATATATACACACACACACACACACACACACACACACCGACGGTGTTTGTATATAAAATTTTCTATCCTATGGTCAAGTGATACGGATATTCATCATATCAATCTGTAATTAAATATCTACGGGTATATATCTTTTCAACCCGCAATCCCAAATTCAATTCAATAAAAATCACTTGGGTTTATCATTTCAACCCATAACAATTTTCTCATATTCTGCAGATCGTTCGGGTATATATCATTTCAACCCATAGGGAATTCTATACTAACAGGGAACTTTTAGGGAATAAGACTTATGGAATTCTATCATTTCAACCCATGCTTTGGAATCAACAATATGTATATACTAATATATAAACTAATGTATATAAGACTTATAAAATATGACACTTAACAAGTTAAAAAATTTCTATAACATATAAGACCCATCAGGTAAATACAAAATGTATATAATTTATATGTGAAATATCTATAATATGAAATGGCATTGTAAAAGTGTATGTATGTATACAGTCAATCAACACAGTATCAAAACTAATACATATAAACAAGCATATTCTATGTAGCTTGTATAACCTTTATACACAAAACAAACAGATCTATATATGTTATATGTGCCTTTTTATATATGCATGACAAGCCGACCCTATACACAACCCAATGCATGAAATCCATGCTATAACGTATACAACAAAACACATTTATATAAATACTTTTATAATATGATATTTAGCAAGCCTATATGTTCAGTACCATATTGAATATATGTCTCCTTCATATATATAATTTCAAACGATGCTGAGCCATATATCAATACATGAAAAGTAAAACACGATACCATATAACTTATATATACAACAGCAAATCATATGCAAAATATACTAACATATATAATATACTGTATACTATATATATATATATATATAAGATTTATATAGACAATTCTAAAATTTGCATACTTAAAATATATATAAGTGAGACAGTTCCAAAACCTTAACATTTACATATATATAATAGTATGGACCCATAGTTTATATATAAACTAACTAAAATCAAAACTATATATTACTGTAAATATATAACAGGTAATACAATATAAGCTTACATACACATTTTAAAAAAAATCAATACTGATTATAAAAGAATCAATATGACTTACTGTATGTTAATATACTTATAAACCCAAAATCTAAGTATATATACAAACTAATACATATAAACAAACACCAATATATAGTAATATGTAATAAACATTATACAATAATATATGTTTAACACTCAAATAATATATCTATCTTATGTGAACATACACATCACTCGTTCGAATAGTGGAAACCAACATATAAAACAACTCATATAAAAGTATAAGAATAATCAATATATATACCTGTATATATTAAAGAGAGGGCATGAGTCAGAGACGAGGCGGGTTGGAGGAGGGGAAGGCAGGTGGTGGTCACGGCCTAGATGATAGGAAGAGAAGGCCAAAGGTTTCAGGAGGTAAAAGGTCATGGCCATGGAGTAGGCGAAGGAAGGTGGTGAGGGTTCGGCCTTGCTGGTGGAGTGGAGATGACATGAAGGGGTTCAGTTATGGTTTCTGGCTGATGTTGAGGAGGAGCAAGGCTCGGCTAAGGTTTGTGGTGGGGTGTATCGGCTGTAGATGGCACAAGCGACTAGGTGATGAATGGGTTCAAGGCGTGGTTAGCGGGTTCGGGCTGCCGGTGGTTGCCATGGCGGAAGAGGTGGAGTAACTGGGAGGAGGCAAGCTTGGTGGAGGAGAAGATGAAGGGAGGGTTGTTCGATCTCGGCTGTACTTAGATGGAAGGCGATGGGGAAATGTGGGGCAAGGAAATAGAAAAGAGATTGAAGGAAGAAGGAAAAATGCAGATCCCAATGTAAGCTTCTACATATATATTATATCAACTATCTCTAAAGGATGAACAGAAAGAAAGAGGGTGGACAAGTAGATAGAGGTAAAGAGTTGGAGTAACCAAAACGTCATACGTAAATTCCAAGAAATAATTAAAGTTGCTCACCATTAGTTTCTGAATGGTGGAAAAATAAAGGATCACAAGAAAATAAAACGACGGACCGTTACGATTAATCATTTCACGTGTTCCATTATGTATCAGACTTCAAAACATAGAATTGAATATACCGCAGAGATTAGTACGATGAAATGATCAAAATGGTACACATGTATCAGTTGTACGACCATCCTATCAAAAGTCGATAATCGATGCTGAAATGCTGCTAATTTGCTAAAAATAAGATAGATGGAGCAATAACAGTCAAAATTTGGAGAAATGAAATATGAGGACTCACTCAGAAGATGATTTACAAATTTATTATATAAAAATATACAGGTTTGAAAAATATTTTATTATCATCAAATATTAACTGATTTAAATTGAAATAAGATTACAAAAGAAAATAAACTTTCATATTATCAGATGAAAATTTACCAATTGCTATGTTTAAGTAGACATATTCCAAATATCAAAATTTTATTTCAAAATTTTATTATTTAAAATTTCCCAAAAATTAAATAAATTAAATTAATAAAACCATGAAAATTTACGGGTCATTACAAAGGTAGGAGGAGGGTAGTAGTGATTGGGTTGTAATGAAGAGGAGATGTGTGCAGTTTCCGGTGGATGTTTGGTGGTTGTTTGTAGTGGAGGAGTTTGGGATTTTTTTTGGTTGAGGTTGGTTAAATAACTGATGATTGGATATGGTGGTCTTGGTTGTTTATTGTACGTGAAGTGAGTATGGAGTAGATATTGGACAGAGGAAGAGGTTGTGTTAGAAGTGTATCAAGCAGTGGATGTTATATAGGCAGTGGTATTTGACAGTGAATTGATATGGTGGTTGTGGGGCAGTTTCTAGTGTTTTATGGCTGAAGGCAGGTTGTTGACAGTGAATGTTGTAGGTTGCACTAAGGTTGTGGTTAATGTGATGGTGGTGGATGTTGTAGGCGGTTTTGTTGTAAAGTTTGAGGGAGTATGCAATGTAAACAGTGAATGTAAAAAATGCCCGGTTTTGTAAACAATATGAAATGTAAACAATATGAAATAATGAAACTGAAATGTTTGTGCAAGTGCGACTTTTTTTTTGAGAAATGCACTAAGTTTTTTTAAAGAAATGCACACAAAACAAATACAAATGGAAAGCAAAAACAGAAACGAATGCAAATACTAAAGCAAAATCTAAAACAAAAGGTAACAAAGGTGAGTGAAAACAAATGCACAAAATCAAAAAAAAATTAAGAAAACTAACACAAAACGAACAAAAACAAATGTAAAAATAATTCGAAGAGTAAAGTAGAAATGAAATCGCAATTCTCTGACAACGACCTCAAAAACTTGTTAAAACGACGAATTTTCTATCGATTATTGTTGGAACATATTATCGTTATAAACCGCAAGCTCACGAAGTACAATTGTAATGCGTATGTGAGTACGGGTTAATCCGCAGGGAAATGAATTAATTTACATTCTACTCAATCAATTAGACCAAAGTTTGAAGATGTGTTAACTAAAATTGCTACAAAATCTAACAAAAAGAAGCTTGAAAACTAAGTATGAGACTAAAACCAATTTAGGAGCAAATCTATTCTCATGATCATATAAATCAACATTCATGAAGATATGATCTTTTTTTGTCATTTGTGAATTAATTGATGCATTTATCGTAAGCATGGCCTAATTGTGTTATTAATTAACACACCTAAACCATCAAACTTTAATGCACCCTCTAACCTAGTTACTAACTTTGACAAAAATGACATGAAATTAAAAGTAGAATCTATTTTAAGCATGGCTTATTTACTATTTAATTTGTAACATAAACCATCAAATTTTGATTCTAATTATATTTTCATTTCCATAATCATATGTAGATGAAGAGGTAATTAGTTATGCATATGACTAAGCATAGTCTATGTGTTTTGAACAACATTGGCTATCAAACTCAATATTAAACACAAAATCACATAAACATCAACATGTCATTAAGATCAAAAAAGGAAGATCATAATATGAATTCATTTTGTTGATTCATTATGAATCATGAGAGCTTCATCACCCCTAAATTGAATCGGTTTAGCTACTCATTTTTGAAAACATGTTAACATAAAATTATTTTAACATAAACATTAATGAAGTGAAGTGCTAATTAAAAGAAGGAACTAATTAATCGCATGAAAAAATTCTAAACTAATTGCATGAATTAAAAGAGAGGACAAGAGAATAGAAGAGCATAAAAGAAAGCATAAATAAAAATTGCATGACAGTAAAAACAAGGCTTAAGAAGCCATGAAAGAAACTTCTATTTATCTTTGATTTTGTGGCTATAACTCGCATGAAAGGTAAGTGTAACAACCCTGTATTTTCTGATTGTTTTAATTGTATATTTTAATTATTATAATTGAATTCTTGATTAAAAACTATATTTTTATCTATTAAAATGAATAATTTTGTTATTTTAAATATAAATTTTGATTTTAATGTAAATTATAATTTCAAACATGTATAAATCGAATATTTTCCAAAAAAGTGAATTTTGGTCAAAATGGTCAAACTTTGACTTTTAAATTTAAAATTTGAAAGTTTGAAAATTTTGAATTTATCCTTTATTATGAAAGTGAATAAAATTTTAAAAACACTGCTTTTCGTTTCGTTGAAATCTGATTTATAGTGTGAAAGTTATGCCTTTTTAACTATTGTATGAAATTTGTTGTATTTAACAAAATTGTTTATTTTAAATTATATAAATAATATTTTATTTGGTCATGTAATGTTCTAATTTATGTTTATATGGGTAAATAACATGTATTGTATATATTTTGGTTTTAAAACATTTTGAAAGTGTAATTGGCATTTTCCAATGTCATTTGCATTTTTGTTTTAAAATTTCTAATTTCCAGTTTCAATTAATTAAAGTAATTCTTTATTTATCATTATATTTTTCTTAAGAACTTATTTTATTTCCATTCCCACTTTATTTTTTTCCTCATTTATTTTATTTATTTGACATTCTATTTGTTTTAAAGTGAAAAAGAAATTTTCTAGAGCCAATGGTATTTTTCTTTGTAATTTTCATGCCCTGTTTTCAATTTTTAAACAATTGCTTTAGTTCATTTTCTATTTTTCTCCAATATAATTATTTATTTCATTTTACAAATGATAAATAAATTATTTTATTTCAGAAAATTTCTTTATAATATTTTCACAATGAAGTGGATATTTTTCCAAGGCTAGTGATGATTTATTTGTAATTTTTGAACACTGTTTTGGAATTTTTAAGCAATTTCTTTTATTCTTTTTCTATTTTCTTTAAATTTAATTATTTATTTTCATATTATTTCACTTTGTTTCGGTTTTAAATGTATTTACTGAAATTATTTTGTTACATTTGATTTAAAAGAAAAAGAAATTCCAATAGTCAAAAACCTTTTACTTCCCATTGACTTTTCATATACATTGACTTTTCATTTGCCAATTGCCTCTTCATTTTTGATTGGCCGTCCACTCTTTTTGCTATTGTCGTTACTTCCCTCCTCATTTCACGTGAATTCACTTTCTTCTCATCATAACAAAATGCACGACAAGAAAGAAAGAAAAAAAATAGAATGGCTTCTTTCATTTTCATTTTCACTTCTATCTTCTATTTTCAATGCTTTTGCCTTCTACTTCTTCTTGCTTTGGCTCGGCCCACTCTACCACCATCAGCTCCACCATCTCCTCCACCATCTACAGCAGCAATAATCTCTCCTTTCCTCAGACCAAAGTCAATCCATGCCTCTTTATGATGATAGCACCACAAATTTGCATAAAACTCTTCCAAAACAATGCCTAGCCGAGCCCTACCTTCAACATACCTTCATTTTGACCACGGCCACCACTTTAAGCCTCAACCACCAACAAATGCCATCACCAATATCCTTGTTTCAGATCTTTCCAGACCAATAGCAGCCTTTGACCGAGCCATAGACCCCTTTGGTCGAGCCTAGATGCATCCAAACTCCATTTTTGACCTTGTCTATTTGCCTTCATTGCTTTGTAACTCCAAATCACTTCCTATTCCTTTGTAGCCTTGCACTTATGGTCCAAGCCTGATATATCTTCGCATGAAAACATGTTATGGCCGAACCTATATGCTTGTGTGGTCGAGCAAAGTTGAATTGTGGTCAAACAATTTGGAGTTAAAAGCTAGGTGATGTATTTGTTTAGCCTAGTTTCCCTTTGTTCCAATTTAAACTTTGGTATTGTATTTATATTTATATATGGTTTTGTTTTATGGGTATATACAAGATTTATATGGGCTCTCTCCATTCATTCAAATCAAAAGTCATGTTGTATCATGCTTCTCGTGCCTTTGGAATCCTGTTGTGTGTCGTAGTGGTCTTCAGCTTGGAAATGTGAGTCTTTCTCACTCTGACATATTTACGTATGAAATGGTGAATCGATAACAAGTGTTCAGTAATTAAATTGTTATGCAAGTTAATGATGATTATATGTTATGTTATTCCATGTCATTACCATGTTAACTTTGATAATTATCACCTGACATCTGATATTTGACATTATATTGTGACATTGACATTGTTTATGTTGTATATGTATATGTTCACACTACAAGTTCCCTGTTAGAATAGAATCACTATGGGTTGAAATGATACATACTCGAACGGACATTAGAATAGGGAAAAATCATTATGGGCTGAAATGATAGGCCTGAGTGATTTTTATTTATTTTTATTTACTTGGGATTGCGGGTTTGAAATGATAGAACCCGGGTTTTCTTTTCAAACTGCGGATTGAAATGTTATATATCTGTATCCCTCGACCTAGGATAGAAAATTATATACAGACCCCGTGGTATATTTTGAAATAATTTTTATTAAAATATGTGTTTTTAAAAGTATGAATTTTTATTTAAAAATATATATCTTATGGTTTTAAGAAAGTTAAATATTAATTTTTGAATTTGTGAATTTAACTATGTAAATTTGAAGTAATTGTGATTTTTGACTTTAAATTTTATTTTAAAAATGTAAGTAAATAATGGAAATTAAATTTAAAGTTTTGAAATGATATTTTAAGAAAAATGTTAAGTTTTGTTGAAATTTATAAGTTAAGAAACAGTGAAATTTTGACTTAACGAATGAAAGTGAGTTTTAATTGGATATTTAATTATAAAATTTTGTTGTGATAAATCAGATGTTAAGTTGATTTAAATGTGAAATTTTAAAGTCTAGAAATATGATTTAAAAAATTAAAATAGAAATTTTTTGAAGTTTAATGTTTCTGAAGTTATAATAAAATCTGGAATTTTATTAATAGCATTTCTAAAATGCTGTAGTTTTATGATAGCACTTTAAAATGCTGTTGTTTTGAATTTAACTATGTTTGAAGTAACTAAATATCTATCACGGCATTTTATAAATGCCGTTGTTTATAAACTAAACTATTTTGGAAATTTTAAGCAACGATGGCACTTTATAAATGTCGTCGTTGCTATATTTTGACAATGTTTGAAATATTATAGATTTTAAAACTATTTGGTTCATATTTTAAAGTGTTAAATGATTTAACTTTTGGAAATTGGTTATTTGTGAATATAAGAAGTTTGAATATATAATTTAATATTTAAATTTGAATTTTAAGGTATTTACATTGAATTTGAATTTAAATAAGGTTTACTTGGTTATGTGTTAAATTGAATGAAATCAAATGAGATAAATGAATTTATGAATGGAATTTTGAAATGTATTTTTGTAATGATATTTGAAATAATAAATGAATGAAATACTTGATTTTTAAATGATATTTAAATTTGAATATTTGAAATTGAATCCAAATAATGATTTGATAATGTGGTTTTGAAAAGATATGTTATTTTAATGATTTTGAAATGGTTTGGAAATGATATAATCTTCATTTGATAAAGAATGTGAATTTGGAATAATATTTGATTTTGATAAATGAATATTTGAAGTTTATATTTGTATAAAAGGATATATATTTTACTTGTAATTTGAGTTTATTTAAAAGATATTTGATTTACGAAATGAATATTTCAAAACTAAGTAATAATGAAGTTAAATTTGAGATATATGAAATTATATAATTTAGTTTTGAAATATGGTTAATTAAAGCTTTGAGATATATTAAAAATTGAATAGTTTATTTTTCTGGATCAAATCTATATTTAAATTGATAAGATTTGAAATGTTTTGTAAGGAAACTGAATTGAATTGAAACTGATGGTTTGATTTGAATTAAATTGGAAATTCGAAAATTTGAGTTGATTCTGATAAATTGTAAAATGAAATGAATTAAGGGATGATTTAAAATGTATGGTTTCGAAATGTTATGATTTTCAAAGTGTAATGATTTCAAGTATTTGGTTTCGAAAGAATTATAACTTTGAAAGTATTATGACTTTTTGAAAATTGATATATGTTTGAAATGGAAATAATATTGTTTTGATTTGAATAAAGTTTTGAAGTAAAAATAGTTTTGGTTTCGAAGTATAAACCATTTTGAAAGGAATATAGTTGAAATGAAATGATTTGACCTTTTTGAAGTATAAACTATTTTGAAATGACCACGGCGTTATAATAACGTTTGGTTGTTAAAGAGACCGGGATCGGATGTTGTCATACTCTTTGCCAACTTCGAAACCACTTTAACAACCGTGTATGCGGTGAAGATTCCAGAATGAAGTAGGATGGTGGTGATGTTCTTGAGGTATATTATGTGGACCCAACTCCCGTGAGTTGGCATAAGGTGACTAAAACAGGAGCGATCTCGGGCCAAAAGGGATAGCTCCTCTGGTCGGACACATTCCTTCGATGCTATACTCTTACTTGTGATTGATTAGATGGCCATCCTCCAATTTTTATATGGGAGTGTATTCCAAGGTGGGCATATGTGGCTGCTGCGTTACCACCAACCCGTGTGCGTAATTGGTATATCTATCCTGACATTGCCTTGTGTGCCATGTCACCTACCATACCGAACCTTTACTACGACTTTGTTTTTCTCCCGTAGTCCGTGTGGTATCCTCTGATAGTTTTCCGATCTGGAGATATCATGATATTGGATGAACTACTGGGACTATTATGTGTGAAGGGTGATATGGGTAAGCCTAGAATGCTATTTTAAAGTAAGTTTATTTTACGGTAGACATTATTATAATAGCGCAATATTCTACATAGTAAATAGTTTGACGGATCCTTAGAGGATGGGTGACCCCAAGTATCCTTTAAGTTACTGATGCATTTTGTTACTGTTCACTTGAGTTGATTTACAGTTCATAAGTATTTATGTCCTGACTCGAGTGTTTTGTGTTTTGCTTTACACTCGAGTCAGATTGAGTGATTCAGCATTCAAGACTCACCTTCGGGGTTGGAGCTTTCCTTGAAGATCCGGCCATCTATTTTACTTTTAGTATCTAGTGATTCCAGTGATGTATTCTGATTTGTATATGATGTATCTTGTTACTCTTCTTTTGTATCTTATTTTACTCTGATGTATCTTATTCATATATAGTAGCTTCATGAACTACTATTTCTTTTACTTCCCTGCAATATTATATACTCTGTGTTTGTGATCTGTGATTATTTATTTGCTGTATATTCTGAGATTTACCAAATTTTATTTACAACATAGTATTTTGAGCAATTCAAGTCCGACATGTGCGGATGCGAATGGTTGAAAATATCGGGCTGTTACGGTAAGAAGATGATTACATAAGACATAAAGGGTATTTATACATGCTTAAAAGCCTAATTCATATCTTAAGAGACTACCTAAAATGCCCTTTAGGAAGTGTAACTTCTATGTAATCATTAAGGAATTAATTAATTCCCGCTAACATACCTTTAAACCTCCACTAACATGTGCATGTGCTTTTAATTATGGACCATATAGTAGTAGATTATTAGGCTCCTCCCTGTTGCATGAATTCATTTATTTCCAATCTTCATTTGCCTTCAACATATGTGGATGAATTCATCGATGAAAGCTTCTTCATATTTTCTCTTCATTTTCTATAACTAAAAATAAATATGTGCAAATAATATTTCTCAAATTAAATCATACTTAATTTTACCCCCCAAATGAAGATGAATAAATGGTGATTTGGAAACAAAATAAATTTTGGTTTAAACATGTAAAATACTCTAATATGCTGATTTATTTAAATAAAAGTATATTAAATATATAAATAAAAATATGCACTTTTGTGTGCACATCACGTATTCTTTTTGAAACATAAGAGGGTATTTATACAACTTTAAAACCCTAACATTTTTTATGGTGCTACCAAAACTACCATTAACTTTGTATGGTCTCCAAGGAATCATTAATGATTAATTAATTCTCACTAACATGTGCTTTTCTTTTAATTATGGTCCATTTGCAAGTGGGTGGGTAGGCTCCTCCATGAAGAGTAAATTCTTTCTTTTCTTCTTTCTTTTGGCTTCCACAATGTGTGCATGCATAAATCCAAGAAGCTTCTCCAAATTTGCATTCCATTTCATATAAAATAAAACTAAAATGTGCAACAAAATTTCCTCAAAATTGATGCATACACAAAATTACATGTTTATCCAAATATAGACGGTTGAATGATGATTTGAAAACACTTTTATACTTGGTTAAAACATATGGAAATGCCTTAAAATGTCATATATTTTAATAGAAGAAGATTAAGTATAAAAGTAAAAATATACATTTTTACATGCACATTAACTACGTGAGGACCCATTTCTTCTACTCTTGAAAATCAACAAAAATACATCCTCGGTATTCACGTGCCATAAATCCAAGTGTCGGAGAAGCGAATTCTCAAGGGTAAGATGGAAAATAAAGACAGAACAAAATCTCACATATATTATTTCAATATAAACTTTACAGTGGAAATTAGAGTACATTTATCAAAGTTTAAAACATGAACAGTTATAAATTTCTATCGTTACAAATGCAGAATACAATAGCATAAGAGTGCGGTGGAAATAGATCAAAATCTTCAGAAAATCTTCTGACTCCATGCTTCAAGCTCCATTCAGCTTTCTTTTAAATTAAACCTAACTACTAGGCTGCCCGAGAAAATTAAGGCACCAGAGTTTAAGGAAAGGGAAAAATAAACTCCGGGTTAGTCATGGGACTGGTGTGAGAACTCAAAATAAGCGTTTTGAAAAAAAGGTATCTCATAAGACCACGCCGCTCATAAACACGGAACGGGTTTTTACCTTATGATAACCAAATCTTTATTACGTAAAAATAAGGGATATTATTTTTAATGACGTTCCTTTGAAAACATTTGCAAGTAAACTTATTAATCTTAGCCGAAATTGTTACATTATTAAATTCTAGCATACAACCTTATTATACAAGGCTTTCTACATTTAAAATAGTACAGGTTCTTATTGGAGAATGGATTTCCATACAAATGTCCAGGCGAAAGAACTACCTTCCGGTAGTTCATCTCTAGAGGAATGTACCGAGGCCCAACCGATGGCCCTCTACCAACACAACACCAGCCTACCTCTTCCAAGATAGTACCGAATATGTCATCACCCCGGTCGTTACCGACCTATCCGAGGATCCTTGTAGCATACATTCATATTAATTTAAACTCGAATTTCATAGCGAGTAAAAATATATCTAGAAGGGGATGATCATACTCTAATGGTTGTGAACCACATAGGTTTGCCGCATCTACCTTGTTTCGACCATTTTTGGGTGTAAGCCTTGAGGCAGCGATTACCTTTTACTTAGCACACCATCTTCCTTTGAATGCCACACTGCTATTCCTTCGATCACTATTGACTTCCACAAACATACTACCTCCGAGCTCATACATCCCAGAGAAGGGTGTTAAGCTAAGAGAAGTTGCCTTCTTTGCCACCACACAGATGTATATTTATAAAAATAAACGATGAAATATTAAGAATGCAATGTCAAACATCCATCCATACAAGTTTGTTCTGAGATTCAACGAAACCGAAGGCACTCTCCCACCACATCCGGTTGGAAATTATCCCTATCAGTAGTAGCGAAAAGTCCATACAACCCACAGAGTTTCAGAAATGAAGGGACCACTACTACTTTAGTATTTGGGAGCTAACCATAATTATCAACAAGCAGTCCTTTCACCCCGAAAATTCTCGGTCTTCATCCTTCAATTTCTTTATCATGTATTCATTTTTGCGAATGCATACATCGGTTCGAAGTGGTTTTCGGATAGGTGTTTATCCAAATTCGACCCCGGTTCCTTCAAACCATTCATCGATAAAAAGAAGTTTTGTGCATAGGGAATCATTCTCTATCAAAATATCTTTTGGAGATATACAATTCCAAAATATTTTCTTCGGTACATATGGAATTATATAACCTCTCTTATCAAATCCTTTGATTACATAAAACACTTTTTAAACTCGGAATAATTCGAAATCATTTCAATTTATTTCTTAGGAAAACATTTCCAAAATCATTTCATTTAAATATTTAACGAATATTTCTTAATTCAAAACTCATAATTTTAATTGATTTAAAACCATGTTATCTAGAATGTTAATCCCATACCTAGTAAATATTAAATGAGCAGAATCTATAAAATCATCTAATTCTACTCAATATCAATTCTCGTATTCAACAAATACTATGAGTGGAATAACAGTGAAATCACCTTTTAAACTCCACGAATAGTACGAGTTTCCTCTTCGGATTTAACACCAAGTGTAAGAAGATCACCTAAATACAATCAAGTTGTACTTAATTTAAATTTCAATATTTTATATTCTTTTATACTTAAAAAATTTCCGACATTTCGACCTTATCTATCGCTCACCTAGGGAAGAGGCCAGGTGAGCCAGGTCACTGATTGCTCTTGAGCGTCTCATTAGTCTAGCCACTCACATCCGGATCTCATGAATAGAAAAATCCAATCTACTCGTTGACTTTTAGAGCCAGGATTAAATCACTTAATTTGTAATAGCTTTTCTTATATTGTTTATTTAATTCTTTTTAAATAATAAAAAACTTCCAAATTATTATTGAAATAGTTAATTATTCATTTGAAAATATTTATAAAATATTTGGAAAATGATTGTTAAGTTTAAAGATATATTTCAAAAGTTTGTGAAAAGTGTTGCGTATAAGTGCTGAAGAAAGTGCTCTTTTAAACTATATTGATCAAACGGCTTTTTATTATTCGAAAATTCATTTTCATTACTCAAATTACTTTTAAGACATTTTAAAAGATTAATAAGATTTATTCCATATTTTTAAATAATTTTAGAATATCATTTTCAAAGAAATCCAGTTTTGGATTCCGAACTACAAAACCGCGCTTTTCAACAACTTGTTTTACTCATATCTCAAAATCTTTTGATAGGAATCTCGATTTTCTTTATTTGTTGGAAAATTATGGGTACAATAGTTTGAAAAATTCTTATCTCAAAGAATTCCGAGCTTTTTTTTCCATCTTGTACACTTATTTGACTTTTATGGCGTGAAATTGCGAATTTTCGTTACGTGACGCGCCTATTTTTGGCTAATTTTTCTATTCTCATTTAAACTTTACCAAAACACTTTTAAATGCTTATAAAACATTTCAAACTTATTTAAACCATTTTAAAGATATTTAACATTACATACACACCATTTCATTAATTCAAGGAAAGTGATTCCCTTTGTGCTTACCGACATGTATTTTCGTAACTTGCATATATTTCAACATTCATATTTAAACAAACCAAACTTGATGATAAAAGCATACTAAACATCCATTTCAAACGTTATATCATCATCGAAAATAGACTATAATAGTTTAGGAGTTCTCACCTTCATTTTCCCTTCGAGCAAATAGAAAATCGGCTATAGCTCTAATACGAATGGACCTAAGCAAACGAAATCAAGCCTAAAACCCAAGAAGGAGCTCGGTCTAGCCTTGGAGGAGATGGTGCTTATGGCCAAGGTGGTATGGGTAGTGGTCGTTGATTATGGAAGAGAAGTGGAGGAGTTTCGGACCAGTTTTGAAGTGGATTGATATTATAAACTTGTATATATATTTTTTCTTCTTTTATTTGTGGTATTTTTTTCTAACTTTTATAAATTATATACTTTTTTGAATAAGAATCCATTAAAGAGTTCAAGCTTGAAAAAGAAGAGGAAGAAGAAGTGAACGGTATTGGGAATTTGTGAGAAAGAGGTTGGTATTTATAGGAAAAACTTTGAAATGACATATTCGATTGTATAATTACCTAAATGCCCCAAGCCCACACCCCCTAACCCTTAGTCCACGGCTCCCCTCCCCCGAAAGCCATGTGATTGTTGATGTGAGATGATGGTGTGGTGTTGTGGAGTGATGGTTGCTTTGTGGTTACTTAAAGTATAAGCTTTTGAATTAATTAATTATTTTTGTGATATATATTTATATATTCATATACGTATTCATGTATATATGTGCATGTTATCTATGCATGTAACATATATATGTGTGTACACGTAGGTGCAAAACACTTCGATCTTCGAACAACTTTCGTTCGTTAAATCATTGCCAATCGGAGAACCGATTTCCGGTCACATTTTCACTTGTACTTTAACGTATATATATTTGTAATCAAAATTTTAAATTAATAAATTAAAATGATCGTGTTTCTTTTATAAAACTATATCTCTACTACTAATAAAGAAAATTCATTGAACTAATTTAGTCGATGTCTTTTTGAAATTCCAAAAATACTCATGCTTTCCGTTTACATATTTGCGCTTAAACAAAATATCAACGTATACAATAACACAAACAGCCCGTATGCGAAGCACGGGCCCATACTAGTAAATTAATAATAAAAATTATTTACGATAATTGCTATTGTACCAATAAAGCGATATTGATTTTTTCCTTATATTTTCAAATCAAATATACCTCTTTATAAAATTATTATAAATAATTTATTATCACTTTATAACTATTCAAAATGATTTATCCTTATTTAAAATAATTAGTTGGACAATTAAAATAATTATTAAATCATTAAGTTTTGATTTAATTTAAATAAATATATATTTAAATAGGATGCCCCTTATCGACATATATTTTGAGGAAAATATTTTTATAAATATTTATTCAAAATAAGTTTACTATTACTTATTATCACTTGAAATGGTATTATATGTATTATCATCTTTTCTTTAAAAATAAATACAATTCATCAAAGTGATAAATTGGCGGGTCGTTACAAACTTTGTTGTGGTTGGCTTATGGAGAGTTCAGGGAATGACTCTTCGATTTGTTGTGAGGTAGCATGAATAATCGTCTGAGTAATAGCCCGAGGCTCTTGACCGTAAGGTACGCTTAGTAGATTATTTATCGTCCTTGTGTGATGAGAGGGAATCTGAACGTAAGCAAACCATGAGCTTTGTTTGCTAGTAATTTGGAATACTGTTAAGTATTGATTGTGCTTGTCTCTTTTGTGTAATGGTGATGTTGGAATTTTGAGGACAAAATGGTTTAAGTGTGGTAGAATGTAACAATCAGAAATTTCGAACACTTTATATTTAAATATCTGAATTATTTGTATCTTAGATTTAATATTATTAAATTGATTTAATAACCTTGTCAACCCCTTCTTAATTAATAATTAATGATGGAAAAACTGATTTTGAATTTTTTCATGAAAATAAATAATTTGAAGAAATATTGATAATTTGATCGAAAATCGTCTTATCGATAAACATCATTTACTCAACAAAAATTGTTCAATTTTTTTACATACACTAAATAACTAAGAAGATCATTAGTAGCTAATAAAAATATTTTGCACTAAACCATTTTTAGGGAATCTTTTAGAAGCTTCTAGAAGGTTGAGTGGAGATAAGGGTGGAAGGAGATATTTTCCAAGCATGGTGCGGTGGAAAGCAAGCACATGGAGGAATGAGGGGGGTAGAGCCTTCTTGACCAGAAAAGGGGTGAAAGGAGGCTTAAAGCACACTACTTTTTGTCTATATAAGTGCACATACTAACACTTGAATCACTTTTACATTTTTACAAAATTAAAACAAGCTCACCTCATTCTCTTCTTTTCATAACTTTCTAAAAACAAATAAATTCAAAACAACTTAAAATTACACCAAACTCTTGCAGAAGCGTTAAAAAATTGTAGCAAAAACTTTTAGCAACTTGGATCTTAAAGAAAAGGAGCACATAATCCTATACAAGGCATGACCATGAGCTTTAGGTGGTCTTTTCATGGCCGTGAGCAAAGGCTAAGGTAGGAAGTTGGAGTTTGTACTTAGTCATTTTCTTGTAGATGGGTGAGCCCGCTCATCACTTAAATTGATATAAAGTGTATATTTGTTTGTGTTTGATTGTCTGTATTGCTTATAATTGTTGTAATTCTTGCTTTGGAAAGTAAATGGCATATGTAAATGATGTATATGGACTTATATGACTTGTTCATAGTCTTGAAACAAAGCATATAATGTTTGGTCGAACTTTGATTTGAAAGTGGTTTTATAGTGATAGTCGGTATAAATGCACTTTGGAATTGCCTTGCATTCAGCATTTTCTAGAGAAATTTATAAAGAGATACTTTGGTGTTTCTTATCATATTTGTGATGTATTATGTGTATATTAATTACTATAAAAGGATTAGATTCTAAAAAGTTTGTTAGCATATCAAAAAGCGATTAATCTTTATTTATATTAAAAATTGCCAAGGTTAAACTCTTTTATAATAATCATCCACGGTACTTTAGAAACTTTGTTTGCTCTAAACAACATTTTGTAAAAGTCGCCTTTTCTGTTTGAGTCTTTAAATTGCTTTGAAATGATTTCAAACTTAAGTATTTCTCTTCAATCTTCTTAGAGTTCTTTTCAAACTTATATTAGACTATTTTAAAAGTGGTCTGGAATTAATTAATTATGAAATATTAAAGCTGGAGGTTTATTTTAAATAAAGGAACAACTTGCTTTTTGGAGTTTTCAAATAGATTATCAAACAGATCTTTTAAGTAATATTTTAGATAAGTGTTTTAACCAATATTATAAGTATTTTAAAGTATAATTAAGTATATATAGTTTCTAGAAAATTAGTTAAATATTTTATTAAGTATTAAAAGCTTATGTAATATAATATCTTTTGAATTGTTTTATTAAATATCCGGGCTTTATAAATAAATTAGTGTGTGTGTGTCTATATATCATTTTAAAGTTTTTTAGTAGATATATAAGTTTGGAAAAGTAAGTTAAGTCCCTTACAAAAGAATGAGATGTAGTCTTGAATTATAACACTTAAGTTATAACATATAGGTTTGTAAAGTTAATTAAAAGTATATTACCTTGTATAGTAAGTGTAGATATACCTAGACCTTTTAAATGAATGTTTTTAAAGAAAATGAAAGTATGGATTGGTTTTGGGTTTGTTGTGACAGTGTGTTAATAACATTTTTCTTTGATCCTTTTTGATTATACTTAGTAATATAACTTGATCTTTAAAACAAATATTTTAAAGGTAACTATAAGTGAAATGGTTTTGGGTTTACAGTAACATTGTTTTTAATGACATTCGCTTTTAACTCATTAAAGGATACTTGTGCAAATGTGAAATATTGCTTGAGATTTTGAATATTCTAATAATATTCGGAATAAGAATATGGATACAGTACTAAGTATTGAAAAAAGTCTTAATGAATAGTGAAAGTGTATAAATGAATAGTGAAAGAGTAGTAATGAATAGTCGAATTGTAGTATACATGTATGTATCTTTTGTAAAGGTATTTTAAGTATATATACAAGTATTTGTAAAGGAGTTTTAACTAATATAAGGATTAATTAAATAAAAATGGATTAGAAGCCGCTTATGTGTTTTAATCGTGCTTTATGTGATCTAATCGTGCTTTGTGTGACTTAACATGCTTTGTACGACTTAATCGTGCTTTACATATTTACTTGTTTGTGTGTATGGAAAGTAATTAACTGCACTTAACATTAGACGCCACTGAAGTAGGCCTGTTCTATTTGTGAGATTAAGGAATGATGTTCAAGTTGGGTTTAGAAACAATAGTGCTCTGACCTACCGGAGTCACTCTTAAACGAGGGATAGAGTAAGATGAAAAGTTCACGTGTTAAGTATATGAAATTTGGTTTCCATAAGTGATAGTTTTAGAACTAGATTGTTATCACCTAGAAATTTGATGTTTTGATTGTGACAACTATATAAGTAAATATTATATGAATTAACCAAACTTGCAGGAAAGATATTGTTTTTACTCGGGAAATAGTCTAACAATTTTCATACCAGGTTCCTGATTGAAGCTTCAGTAAAGTATTAAGTTTAAAGTCAGAGTTTAGTAGTAAATATATATTAAAATCTCTCTGAAGTGGTATATTCACCACACACAATATACAGTTTTTCGAATCAATTAGATAAGCTAGAAAACAATAAAACAGTTGGCTGAATGGCATAAGTCAGCCGGCTGAATATTGTGCATGTGTAAAAATTATTTTGAATATTCAAATGACTGACCTTGCTATTTCAGCCAGCTGAATTATGTCTTTTTTACACTATATTTTTGTTGTTTTGATTTTAAATCAATTCAGCTGGCTGAATTACTCTATTCAGATGGCTGAATCTTCATAATGGCTATATTTTCAATAAACACTTCGATTCAATGAACGGAAACAATCTCTTCATTGCTATCTTTTACGAACGAATACAACTCTTAAACCTCTATAAATAGCCATGAATTTCATTGTTTTAATAACTAATTCTTACTCTTGTTTCTAATCTATCTTGCTATTTAAACTCTAAACATTCAATACTTCATTCTGATCACTTGTTCATTTAAGAATACTTCATTAGTGATTTAATAAACTTCTTATGTTCACGAATTATACGATATACCATAAAGGAGAAGATTATAGGAAGGGTGTACTCTAAAGACTTATCTATGCTATTAATAGAGCACATTCAGTCAAAATAATTCTCTTTATTATTGAAGTCATGTTCGGTTTCTCAGGCGGTTGAAGTCATGTTCTGTTGCTTAGGCGGTTAAAGTCCTGTTCAGTTGCTCAAGCGGTGTAATACCACTTCCTCTGGGTTACATGAGGGTTTATAGTTAAATTCCAAAAGGAGTCTTGGACTAGACGTAGAAGGGGAAGTTCAAACCAGTATAAAAATCTCTGGTTTCATTTACTTTATTATATTTACATTATGCATAAGGAGATAGTTTATTTAATATTCCATATTATACGATCCATAGTCACTTTCATAGATAGTTGGCTAATTAGCTATCGAACTTAACCAATTATTGATTGAGGAAGTATCTAAAAGCTTCACGTTTCATATGATCTGTGATCCTCCTGGTAGGAGCATTGATACTAAACGTCTCTAGCTTTAAGCCGAGAAGGACTCCTTTTTATATAGTTTGCTTACTTCTAAGAAAACCGAGGTTGAGTTTATCGAAAAATTTACCAATTTAGTTTTGAAGAGTCTAGATAAGATAAGTAGAATTATATGTTACTTACTGAATACCACTTCAAAACTAATATATGAGTCTATGTTTTGGAATGGTTGTGAAGTGGAATGTTATAGAGTTGAACTTTCTATACTAAGGTTAAGTCCAAGGAAGAGCTCAACGTTAATATTACAGAATAATGCTATAGAGTTACACCGTCTATCCTAAGTTAAGTTCAAAGAAGAGGTCATTTATCCGACGACTTGTGCTGAGATCCATGGAGAGATTCATGAATTGTTCAAGCAATGAAGATTTATGAGGGAAATGTCGAATGTGACCTCGACATCAGAAATGACTAAAAACTGATTAATATGCATAGCCTAGGGTTTAGCGAACCCATACAGGGTATGCTAACTCCATATCTATATTATGCTTATCGGTGAAGCTAGCGGGAGTTGTTGATACTTGGAACCATGTGATTTTAAATTTGATCTAGAGATATACGATGCTCGGAAGGTAGTTCTGATCCTTGTCATGGAGATCCGCTTCAATTTACTGGATGCTTCTCCATGGACAATCCATACGCATATATATGAATATGTCTTAGCGGTATTGATTGTATCCTTAATTTTATTGTGGTGTACTGCAATACAGCTATTTTCTAATTTAAATTCCATATCCTAGACGTTATCTATTATATCACCTTGTGTATTTATCGAATGGTTTGGTTTCTTTGGACGGGAAAATTGTATGGTAATCTATATGGTCTCAAAGTTACATTATATGTTGGAGATATATTTCTCGATTTTCTCACACTAGACTTATGTCTGGCTTATGGGTTTATATTTTTTCCATGGATGCTCTTTCGAATAGTTTGAAAAATGTGGGTTTTCATTGATGTTCTTCAGAGCTTCTGGAGACCAGCTAGATGCTTCCATTTACCAACCATGGTATTCTTATTTCCACTATATTACTACTACGTATATATCAGCATTGTGAGGATGGGCTATTATAATTGTCCAGACCGATGAAAATGCTTAGGATTAGAACTCTGAAATGTTATGTATCTTAGAGTGGCATTTTGTACTACCTTTTATTACTATATGTTATCATTCTGCTGTGAGATTCTGATATTGTGTTCTCTTCTTTCTTTTTCTTTTTCGTTTTGTTTTTTATTTTACCCTAACAATTTGTCTTTCCAGCACTTAAGTGCTTGGCGCGTAAATATCATGGATGTATAAGTGTCAAAATTTGAAGGTCGAAAAGGTGAATCGTTACAATTAGTGGTTGGGTGCCCTCTTGAATAAATCTACATAAAAACTACACTAAGCTCATAAATTTATTTTAAAAATTAAAACATAGAAAAAATGACTTCTTCGTTTTCTTTCTCTTCTCTTCAACTTTCTAAAATCGATGAAAATCAACAGCAAATTCCACAAAA
This sequence comes from Allium cepa, assembly GCA_030765085.1. Taxonomy (NCBI): domain Eukaryota; kingdom Viridiplantae; phylum Streptophyta; class Magnoliopsida; order Asparagales; family Amaryllidaceae; genus Allium; species Allium cepa. Next base: position 546,887,347 of record CM060932.1, read on the forward strand.
TTTGGCAAAAGTCCTAGAACAACATAAGAGCATGGAATAACAATTTAAAGCTTGAAGGAAGAAGGAAGAAGGCAGAAGGGAGGATTATCTTTGATTAACAATGTTTAACATTTGTCTTTAGACTCTTTGATTATATTTTAAAACAGAAAACCTTATTAAATGATTTGTGAATATCCTTATACCTTTGGGATAAGTGTTTGAATATATTTTGATGAATGAACAAAGTAGAGTAAATAATATGCTATTGGTATACATGTTCATATCATTCATAAAGGTATTTTAAATATATATACTGGTAAGAAAAGGAAGTAAAATAAAGCTCCATGGATTTTCACGATTTGATATCTCCTGGGGAGGACTTATTTCTATAAAATGTATCAAGCTTTTTGAACGTATAAACGAGATCCCCATAGGAGGGATCCTATATATAATTTGCTTACTTTGAAAACAAAATTGATTTAATACAAGGGGATTATGAGTCGCTTATATGATTCGATCGGGTTTGTGTGCCTATTAATCTATGGAAAGTATCTACTCCTATACATATTACCAAAAGCCAACAAAGTAGACATGTTCTATCTATAAGAGTTAAGAACAAGGAGTGTATGGCTTGGATGCAACCAATGCTCTAACCTACCTAGCTTCACTCTTGACCTAGACATAGCGTAAGTTGAGAAGGTCGAAAATAATGATAAGTATACAAGACTTGATTTACAAATGTGATCTTTTTATTTTTATCGAATTTGACCATAATTAACATAGGAAATATCTAAAAGATATACGAGATTTATAATGTACAGTTATCCTCTCGGTAATGCTATACCCTAAGTATAAAATTATCTTGCTCTTTTTGGACAAGGGATAAGGGAATTCGTCCAAATAAGAGATGATCTCTACCTTATGCATTATTTGATTATTTCTATAAGAAACGAAGTTACGTTAACCAAGAATTTATCCATTTGGTTTTGAAGAGTCTGATAAGTAGAGGAGTGTACTTATATGAGATGATATGAACCATAACCACTTCAAAATCGATATACGAGTTCTACCTTATGGAAGCGGTTGTGGAGCATAATGTTATAGAGTTGGACTATCTGTCCTAAGGGTAACTTCGAGGATGAGGTCAGCATAAACATTTCGAGTAATGCTATCTTTTTGTACTGTCTATTTTGAGGGTGATCCTAAGATAGAGGATAGTGTTTGCATTTATCGGATGATTTATATTAGAATCCATAGAGAGATTCATGAATTATTTGAGTGATGGTGGCTCGTGTGTTGAGATGCTGGGATCCATGAAGAGATTTGATACCTGCTCGAGTGATGAAGGCTTCTATGATGAGATTCTGAACGTGACTTCTCCATCGAAAATGATACAAAGCAGAGTAGGACACATAGCCAGTGGGTTTAGCTAAATCATGCGTACATCTACTCTAAATATCCAGAGATGCTTTTGATTGAGGCATGCATGAGCTAATGGTATTCGACATCAAGTGTTCAAGCATAGTCCAACTATGTTTACCTTTGTAGTACATTCAATTTGGAGATATAGTGGTTTTAGAAGGTATTTTTGATCCTTGTCGAAAGGCCCACCTCAATTTAATATGGGCAACATCAATGAAAATCCATATGCGAATGCAACCTTAGCGGTACTGATGCATACCTAATATTCTTGTGAAATGAGATGCGAGTAGCATAGCTATTTTCTAATATATATCCAACACCTAAGACATATATTATATCGCCCTATTCACTTATTAGATATTTTGGTTCTTTTGAGTGGAAAACTATTCATGTGATCCGGTTGGTCTTAAAAGATATTGCTATGTAGGCACGTGTTTCTTCTATTTATCACACCAGAATCATTTTTGACTCATGGTTTTATCTTTCCTTAATTACTTGGATGCTCTTTTGGGTAGTCTATGAAAGGCACGTTTTCGTTGGATATTCTTTGGAGCTTCAGGAGACAAGCTGGAAGCTCTTGCCTATCTGCGTATTTCATTTCTGTTATACTACAAGTATCTATATATCAGTAATTATAAGGACAAGCTGTTATAACTATTCAGGCTAATGATAGTACTTAGGTTGGTAACTTTGAAATTACATTATACCTTGGAGTAATCCTTTGAACTGTTTTGATTCTATATATTATCATCTCGTTGTGAGATTCAGATGTTTAGTTCTTCCTTTATTTTTCTTTTTATTTACCCTAACAATTTGCCTTTCCAATACTTGAGTGTTCGACACATGAATACCATGGATGTATTAGAGTCGATATATAGGAGTCAAAAGGCTGGTCGTTACAACCATTGTTCCACTTGCACTTGGTACTAATTATGGTGACTCATAACCATATTCTCTACCAGGTTTTCAGACAAAACCGAGAAAGGGATTCAACAAATGGATCTATTTTATTCGTATCTATTTTTGATTATTCTTCTCCATCACTAATAAACTATTTTATCACATGTTGATTAAGGAGAATATCTTGATCTCTTATCAAGATGTCAGTTCCTACTACAATATATATTGCACAATTGTTATTACAATACGTTATTGGATTCTCAATTGATTAAGGAGAACCATCACTAGCTTTCTTATAACGCAGCATTTAAGGAAATGTACTTTTCCTTTATAATTGAATCTTTCGCAAACCCTCATTTGGAACATTTCCAACTAATTCCTGTTTGTTAAGGGTGAACATGAGTTTAAGCTTGACTTACTATCTCCAATGCCACTTATGCAATTCGGTTCGAAAACTCCTTTATAAATAGTTCATTGTTTCCATAAACAATTTTTTAGTATTTGGTAAATACTTAATAATACTCTTAACCATCATTTATTGATTTTAACTTAAATATGATATTCACTTATTGCACAAAGTGAAAAAGTGAATTCCAATCTAATACATAACATAGTATTTATGATGATGCATATCACTTATGCACAAGGAATCCATCTCACATGCTCCATATTCAACATTATAACATGGTATCTATGTATATTGATTGGGACAATCCAAATATCCTCTTATACCAAGTATAAAGGATGACTTTTTCAAATCCTTCATACAAAATTTAGACATCCAAAATTTAACAAATTTCAACCTAGGTACATCATTATCAATCAGTTCTATGTTTTTTTACTTATAGTGGTAGAAATGTTATAGTACCTTCGATTTTTTCCTTATAGACACGCACTTTCTTTTCATTTTGGTTGAAATCAAACTATTTGGTTTCTCTGCCAAAATACTCGCCTAACCTCTAGATGCATATTTAAGATCTTAATTTGAAAATTCCACAAGCTTTGTCATTGCTCCAACCTCCTTAAAGACATTTGAGCCATGATGTGTAAATAGTCTCCTCTAAATCAATATTTAAAGGCTCAGTTTCAATGTCAATGTGCCAAAACTAAATCTAACTAAGAGATAATTTGAAAATAGAATCCTAATGGTGTTAAGCATGTTAACATGTGAAATTTCTTCAATTATTTCCACATTTAAAATTAACGAGGTCAGATCCGATCACCTTTGATTTGTACATTTCCAACTGCATTGATTTTCTTCTTAGTGACTCACTTGTGGAAGAAGAATCTAATCTCTTTAGGAATAATTTCCAAAATCAAATTTCATCAATGTGCTTGGAATCTATTTCAAATTCAAAGAATCATGCCATGTGGCAAACTCTATACTCACCAAGGCTTGTCGACAACTTAGGAGATTTTATTACTACAATCTATATTCTCAACAAGACAAGAAATTCATAGTATCTCTCAAATGTTTGATATTTTCTATTAGACACCCTAATAAACTATTTCCTTTTTGGCTTGATTAAATTTGTCTCATCTATAAATTTTGTTTTCACATCAGTATCTTGGATTGTATATAAGTCCATTGCACTACCACTAATATCTCTAGAAAAAAATCCTTCAGTAAGAAGGTGATGTTTCTTGAAATAAAAATTTGTTTCTCAATGTGATGGAATAGGCATTCAAGACATTTTATGAACTTCTTATAAACTTACATGGGTCAAATTTAGCCTAGAGTTCACAGAACTTACATTCATAACATAGCTCAGACAACCACATAACTTAACTTATTAAAGATAAAGTTTCTTCTCGGTTCATATCTTATATGGAAAATGAAATTAGATTAAACATATGTGCTTACTCTAAGTGCACATCCTTATAGAAAAAAGTAACTCAACTTCACTCATTATCAATTGAACTTTGTCCAACAAGGTTTGATTGCTCCATAACGATACATCATTATACAGCATAAGGAGGAGCGATTTTGAGAATGAATCTTATTCTCCTTTGAACTCTTATCTAGAATACTCACATATTTGATCAAATTAAATTGTTTATTTTTTATGCATATTATATTTTTATACTTCTGTTTTATATTCGATGAATTTATAACAAATACCTAAATTGCATATCATATAGAAATGTTCATATCTGAGAAATTCAGCGATGAATTTAACAAAGTAAATGGATCGAATTTCGATATCATTAGACATTGGATTGGATACATCCATATGTATCAACCCAAAGTTCATTGAATCTTTTCTTGATCTCACTAAATGAGTGTTTTACTATTAATTATTTGATATACAATTCATAGCTACCATATGAATCATAATAATATGATTAAAGAATTTATCTCTAAAATTGGTGTTTGATCCTCGATTATAAAAGTAAATGTTAAATAGTTTAGATGTTTTTGTATTTTCTATAGATAATGCATCATAATTGTTATGAAAACAAATATCTTCTTGATGTATCCAAACCAGATTTATTTTAGCGAATATTCATATTAAGAAAAAGATGCATCTAATTTCAATCAAACCCGAAACTAAATGTTATTTAATTAATAATATTTAGTATAAAGAAAAGAATTTTTTTAACATTTGATGTTTCTATCATCAACTTTTATATGGTGTGCTTCCACTATTTTCGTTGTTACAATAACAACTTTTAAAATAAGATATTGCATTCAATCACTTGAGGGCTATTTATTTCTTGTACCATAACTTATTATAGTTAAGAGAAAGTATCTCGAATTCAAATAAATAAAATTATAGTGAACAATTTTCTATTTTAAAAATACTTGAAATAGAAATCACAATTTTTGCTCCTTATTATGCATCTACAAATATTTTACACAATTCCATTTTCGATGTCACACCATTTACCATCTATTCATCCCAACCATGCCTATGTTACGTCTTCTCTCAGACTTACGCTTACTCTTTTAAATGGATGAATCATTCAAAAAAAACCTTTACTGAAAGACTGCACAAATTTTATTTACAAAAGAACATTCAATCATCCTTAACATGTTAAGAAGATCGAATAAGTCGCATTTAAATAAACAGATCAAAACTAACATTTCAATGATCCAATTCTTAGATCTATCTATAGTTCTTAGTATAGTGTTATTTCCAACACAACTAGATTCTCATCATATTCAATCACATTAAATGCATAGTCTCACACTATGGTTTAATTTCTCATTTCGAATGAACCATTTCATTGAAATCCCATATCTTATGGAACATATTTGTTCACCAGACAACGTTTGTATGTGATCGAATACGGATCAAATATCCATAATCTCTTATTTCTTAAAAGATCAAAACTCATGAAGATAATACATAGCCAAAAACAAATTCCCATAAGTAAGCAAGACACGGTAGGTTAAGTGGTTGTATTATTCAACTCTTGCATGGGTGTCGAAGTCACAACACGCAAAAAATTAATTTATTGGTAAGTATATTTTAAAATTTCATTGCCAACCCTAATTTAGTTTATTTAGCATATTTTAATCAATGCACAATTTTATCAATTATCTTAACTATGCAAATTTATTAAAGATGATTATTATAATGTTACAAATGTTTTATACATATTGGAACGGTTTATTATACTTTCTAAATAAGGCTCCCATTAGATTTCGTCTCTTAAAAACCTTAAATAAAATGCGATAATTTTAGAAATTCCTCTTGTGAGTGTTAGGATTCATTTATCTTGTTATTACAACCTTAAGGGTGTTCAATAAACTGCAGTCCCCGTAAATGGTAAATATCACGTTATTAGTCATTTCTCATATATAATTCTTAACTGTAATTTTTTTTTCTCCTAATCATCTTTATGACCTTAAGGTGCTCAATAAATCATAAAGTACATTTGACACTCTTATTCCATCATTTCGTGACTCCTAGTGAAAATTTTGCAACCCTTGAGGGTGCTCAACAAAGTTACAAAATGATCTTACCAATTTAAGGAAAATATAAACATCACTATAAATATTTTATGGCTTGAGGGTACTCAACAGTCATTTTATGTATAGCACTCTATTTATATTGTAAATAAAGGAGAACAACATTGTTTCAGATTTGTAATCTCAAAATGTTAATGGTTACTGTTATCGTCTATAATGAATAACGAGTATTCAGAATACTCAGTAACATCATATTCCGTTATATGTGTGTGTGTAGTTATAAACATATGTGTTTATTCCTTATAACTGCAGTGGGTTTAATTACGATTTTAAATTCTATAATCATATTATTTTATATAATTATCTAGAATTATGTTATTTAACTATAACATTTATAATATAATATTAAATCTTATATTTATGTATATTATTATTAGTTAACAATTGATTAATTTTACACTTTATTGTAGCCTTTTATGAATTATAACATTTATAAATCAAAATTATCTTGAATCTATTTATTTATGATTTTTATAATTTCAAATTAAAAATGTTTCATATTTATTTATTTATAAATTTTATAGATTCAAATTTAAAAAATTAAATTTGTTTATTTACAACCTTTATGAACAATAATCTAAAACAATTTTAAAATTTATTCATAACACGTATATTTTTTATAACAATAATGGTACTTTATTCAAGCAGAGCACTCATTTTGATGTCTAAGGACTTTAAATCCATGACATCTAGAACCTATATCTATAGTGTCATACCACTTACCACTTGAGCTAACGCTCCTTGAGCATCCCATATAAAATTTAATTTTACTCTAAACCAAATTCTAGTTAACTTATTTATAACTTTTATAAATATGGATTTAAAGCAATTTATATTTATTCATAACCTTTATAATTTAAATTAAACCAACTTAAGTCTAAATTTTATATTATTCATAATAACACAATGATGGCTCTAATACCATTATTGGATCAGGAGCATCAGAAGTGGGTAAAAGGGGAAAAATTTAAAAGAAAAATCATTTTTAATTAATTACTCGGTTTTTATAGAGTTATTATGAATAATTTATTTAAAATTAAATCATGTATAATATTTTATGTGAATTTTAGGAAAACGTATGTTCATGTTTTATTTCTTATCCTATTAAATTATTAACTGCTTTGATTATATTTAATCTGCAACATACTGTTGACGAAATTGATAGATATACCATTAAGATCATCATATGTTCTATGACTAAAGCGCAGATAATAAGTGTATATATATTGCTCTTGTGTTCGACAATATATTACATATGTATGTATGTATGTATATGAATTTTAAACGGTATTTATGATTATACTCATGTAAATATTTAATTTTTTTGTTTCAATCATCATAAAATAAATATCTAACAAATTTATTATATATTTAGAAACTACTATGGAATTATTTTAATATCAAATATAAGTGCTAGATTAATTGTATCCTATCGTAGTCATAATTTAATTGACATTTTCAACATTCGAATACACACACTCACACACTTATATATATACATATACATATATAACTATATTGTTGATATAGTATTTACACCACTATATTAGATATGGGAGTATAATTTGCTATTAAAAGATATCGGTGTGTTCAGAATTTCAATATGAACTCAACAACACAAAATATGTGTAAAACAGACTTCGATTGTGAAAAATACAACGGTTACAAGTTATGGAGTTTATGACATAAACAATATAATTAGAAGAGATTAAAATGAAACATACCTCATCTCCTACCTACAAATTAGCCATCTTGATATGCCTCAGTTTTGTGCATCTCTCGCCTCGTGATGCCTGAACTCTAAAACAATATAATTAGAAGAGATTAACATTAAATATACCTCATCTCCTCCATATACCTTATCCACCTTGATATGCCACATCTTTGTGCATCTCTCACCTCATGATGCTTAAACTCTATGCCGTAGTTCACTGACATCGTCTAACCTAATATATCGCTTACATGTTGCTTATTGCCCTATTACCTATTGTCTATAAATATGTTTTGAAAACCCTAGATCCGTGACCACAAATAATTTCCTACTACACCGCCTACCTAACCTCACCTCTCCCCTACATCAACACACTATCTAATGGCCAACGCCGTTGATATGGTAGCTTGACTATATGATTGGGGTATGCATCCGATGCACAATACATGCACATACAAAACTCTATTTTTTAAATATTTTTTAAAAAAAAAATCGTTTATAAAATTAATTAAATTAAATTAAATTCAACTTAAATTTTTTTAACTTTAAATTTTTCCTCGATAATCCTGTTTTTCGATTACCCTTTGAACTGTTTATTACATTTTGAAACGTTTATTTAGACTTTGAGAGAACTGTTCTTAACTCAATGGCAGAGTTGCAAGTCTACCATTAAGATATAATTTATTTTATTTCTGGATAGAGAGAATATAATTCGACATCTTTAAAAGGGCCTCGATGATCTATTTATAGCATCAGATGCTAAAAAATCTCAATAATATATTTCCATTAGGCCAGACTTTATTTATAAGTAGATTTAATAACTTATTAAATAGTAAACCGTTTAGTGATTATCAATTTGGCTAACCCTTTAACTACCAATAAATATTAATACTATTAACAATCATAAAATATTTATTATTTAATAAATATTATTTTTGGCCTATATAAATAATTAAAATTTTATATATTTTATTAATTAATTTTTCAAGCCTCTACAATTATTAAAAATAATAACTAAATAATTAATGTAATCATTATATTAGTTTCTCTATAATAATAATTTATAACTTTTATAAATTATTTCAATAAATTATTTTCGGTCGAAAGTTGAGAGTTGCAATTGTGTGACTTATAGGTGTAAATTCGGCTGTAAGTAGAATTTAAACAATTTAAATTTTAAACCCTATATGGATTTTAGTGAAACACGATAGTGAATAGGAGTTCACTTCTTTATAGGTTATTTAGGTGAAATCCTATTTCTTATCTTTTAAAGGCACACCCTTAAATAGTGATATACTGTGAATGTTTTCTCTTTATCATCACTATATCACTTAGATATCAAGAGCTTAGTCAATGGTCAAAATTCTATTAATATCTATAGTTGATTATGAAGTCCAACGTTAAAGCCTATGGTTCAGTCTGATAATAACTAACGATTACCAATTTGCTTTGGCCAAAGGCCTTGTCTTCAAATTGACTCCAATTATGGTGATATTAACCTTCTACTCGAAGGAGACGAATCCTCTCTTGAATAGTGTTTCACTTCAAGTGGTTCAACCTATACCAAACTAAGGCCTTAACATGATCATTATTGTCTTATGGTTAACCATAATCAAGATATAGTTTAAACACTTAGGATTCATAGTATCCTCAAGTCAAAAAACTACTACAAATCATCACATGAGATCATCTATTTGACTTTTAACTTATCGAGGTCTATTTTAGTCGTTCTATAATTGTTTCAAATAGGTACACATACATAACCCGTTAGTGCCCTTAATGGTCATGAGTGATTTACCATCCATCATATGGACAGCCATACGTACACTAGTCTCAACGGATATATTAATATACTATGCTCGATACATTTTAACTGTAGATGTTTAAGGATAAGTGTTTATTTTATACAATTCAATACCCATGGTTATGAATATATTTGTAATTGCAACTAATTAAATACTTTTCCTAAGGATTTTCTATTATGCATAGTTACTATATTTAAAACATTAATGATATCCTAATATAGCGATATATACAATAGAAAATAAAACCAAAAGCCTGCTATATTTAAATAAGATTTACTATATTTTGAACAAGATTCATATAAGAGTTAAGTTATATAATCAAATCATATGATTTCCCCTAGGGTACACCCTTGACTCAATCAAGGGCATGTAATGTCTATATGCTTCAAAGAAAGATTCAGAGTAGAGTCAATAGTTGTTCTGATTCTCATATACATTCTACTAGGTTATGGCATCCTCAATTAGGCCATGTTAACGAGTAGAGTCTTGAAGTGTTATAAAAATGGGATTTGATTGATGGCGTGCGTCAGTCGGCATTGATCTTCTGTAGGGACTCTGGCCTTGAGAAGCGAAGAGAGGTTTCATTTGACGAGAGACATACAATGACAGTGTTGCTCATTTTTCTCACAAATTAATAAAAATGTTGGTATGCTAGTTTCTCAGTGATCTTGTTTCTCCTACCTCGACCTCACCATTCCCAGCCCATTATCTTCATAAATACATCTGTAGCCCGTAAAAGGCCAAAGCTCCTAGCAGCTGACAGCTTCGGACAGTTCCACCAAATATTTCTCTCGGTAAGAGAGCTGACCATCCAGGAGTACTTCCCACATAATTAAGACCACTCTCACGATCTACTCTTTGGGCCTCTAGGTCCTCATCGTCCCACAACATACCTGGAGTTTTTTCGCCCCTTTGTTTTGCCTTGAATTGGCAAACCTTTTCCTAAAGCACTTGGCCACCTCTACAAAAAGAAGCAAAGACTTTGCACTATTCAACTGAAAAATCGATAGATAGAAACTGTTTCGTTTGACAAAAGAAGCACTGTCTAGCAACCACACCATGTCCTTTATTGTCCATATGACAATCGGCGTTACTATTCAATAACCCATTGTCCCCATATTGCCCTACGTGCCAACATCATGCTTTGGTATAGTGCGTCTGCTGACCATCATTTGAACCATTTGGCATATTGGCATCCATGCTGGCCCGCATCTGAATTATTCCACGTCATCGACGGCAGAGAGGAAAATTAGGAGTTGGCATATCAATCTGCACCGACCAACTAGATTTTAGGTAAATACAACATTGAATGCACTTGTAGAAGGATCAAATTTTCATTTATTTCACTCATTATTATCTCTTGTAAATATAAATTATAACAAACAACCCAAAGCAATAAAAATTACTACCAAAGTGGACGTAAATCACTCTTAAGTGAACCATTCTAAACTGTGTCTTTTAGTTTGTTTTAGCATTTACCACGTTCCTCTTTTCCCTCATCTTCAATTTGTTAGCTGAAATATTGCTAAGTAACATTTGCTAATATCAACTCATAATCTCATTTTGAGATTGGCTAAATATTTAGTAAATATTTTGGTCGTGGAAGGAGGGCATCCACTAAAAGCTCATAACTTTCAACACGTTTCATCTCCTTAAACCACTCTGCTCAAAAAAATCATACCATGCAAAATAATAGCAACAATGATGTTGATAACTCAAATGGTCACAATACCAATGGTGCTACTAGAGCCAACGTCATTTGTCTCATATTGGGCCTAAGCAATGATGTATGGTTGAGCCTAATTATTAACAATATAACTAGTATTATGTAGATTTAGCATGATTCAAGTCAACCCAGGGCCCAAGTGGATGCTAAAGATACTATCAACTATGGGCCAACTATCCCAGCAGTGGCAAACTGGACCTCCATCCAACCAACTGTCCCCAGCACCTACAATATACCACATGATATCCATGAAAAGATTATGCTAGAGACCCCTGTTGGTGTCACTTCCTCCCGCATAAGAGATCTACCATCCATGCATGAAGAAGAGTTTATTCATGACACCCCTATACCAGAACCAGCACCACACCAAGGAGCTTAGGCAGCCCATCACTCTCCCTCTCCTAAATGACATTAAGAATTTGATCAGGTGTGGATGGGGGTGCAACTAGCATTTTGAATGTCTAAGTTGTGATGGACGGGCCAGAACCTATGAGCATAGATAGATATCGTTCCACTTTCGGCCCCAAACCAGACCCAAACCCCACAATAGTCAGACTTAGCATTCCAGGTCATTCTCTATTAGTATGAACAGGAGGTCACCTCGCCTAATTCATTGTTATCATTCCCAACATTGTATCAGTGTCCTTAATCTCCTTCACCCACGAGACATCGGAGAATCCTTTCCATGGTTGGAGGTCAGCACTGCCTGCATCATGTAGAGGGAGACTTTAAGAAGAAATGTCACCAATGCAACAACGGATTTTAAGGATCCAGACCAGGAACAATGACGACAAGTAACAAAAAGGGGGACTCATTTCCTAAAGAAATTTCTGGAACAAGCATTCAACGGAGGTATTCCTTAACTTCCTTTGATAAATACGTTGGAAATGCTAACTGTCTGACTACATCATCGACTTCAGCTCCATCACCCGATCCGGTTAGCTCTCCGATAATACAAAGTGCCTCCTATTTCCCTACACCTTGATAGGATTAGCTTCACACCGGTTTTTTTTTACCTTCAAGCGGCAATATTCATTCCTGCGCCCAACTGTGTATAGATTTCAACACTTGTTTCTTCGCCTCATGAATTAGAATTATGATGGAAAATGAGCCATGCAACATTATATAGGGGGCGAATGAGTCATTCCACTCCTATGTCAACCGCTTCAACAAAGAATCAAACTATGCAAGGGGAAAGGATAAGAACAGCTTGGTGGTCGCCCTATGTTTTAGAGTGAGGCGCCAATCCAAGATGAGGAAGAAATTGCAAAGCAGCCGCCTTCGACAGACTTCTTCCAAATAGCTAATCGCATCATATGAGTAGAAGAGGCCAGCTTATCCGATATGATAAGGAGGGAGAGGCAACAAAACCAACTCATGAGAGGAAAACCTTCGTAGAAATAATTGCCAACAAGAAAGTATTAAGAAGTGCACCGAGGATGGTTCTTAGTTAAAACATAGATACAATAATTATGCCTCATTAACTCATGATATGGAGACCATTTATCTCGCCATTTGTTGCCACGCAACCTACTAATGGCCTCCTTCCACCAAATTAGGGCGAAACGTAGAGCTCTAAGGTAGTGGAAAATGTTATGAGTTCCATTAGTTTGATGGCCACTTCACAAATTAGTGCCACCGCCTCAAAGACAAGATGGAGCAATTGATCTAGGATGTCATATTGGTTCAGTATGTAAGGTAGCAAGTTGAACAAAGGAATATCCAGCCAATTCCCCCCACCCTGCATTAAAGGGCGGATAATATTAATGTGGCTACAATCAACACTGAGATCATATCAATCTGCGATGATCCCTATGTGGTTGGAAGCAACAAAAGTGCCTAAGACCAATATAAATGGGAGCTCGCACTATCTAGTCAAATCTACTCAATTGAGCTCTAAGCTCCAAAGGCACCATGGGTAAAATAATATGAAGTAGACGTCACCTCACTACCAAAGAAAAATGAAGGGTTGGATACCCCGACCATGACCCCATGGTTATATCTATCAACATTATCAAGGCAAGAGTGTATCAAGTCTTCATCAATGAGGGGAGTTACATCAATATCATGTCAAAAAAAAATTTGACAAAAGAAACTTCCATTATCCAATCTCATGCCTTGTGCCTTACCCATTTATGCATTTAGAGGCATCTAGATTGTCCCTTTGGGCTCAACTTCATACCTATTGTCCTTTGGGGTGGAACCCCCACTTCACAAAGATTTAGGTAAACTTTGTGGTAGCGGATCGTTTGTCTACTGATAACATCTTAATAAGTAGACAGGCATTTGTAAACCTAGATGCAGTTGTGGCATATCAATGGCTCACCATGAAGCTCCCCATAAGGTATAGGATGCATCTGCAGCAATCAACATGCTACCAGGGACCGCGAAAGCATCCTTGCAGCAAGCAAAGAAGGGGGTTCTTATGATACAACAAGAATCAACAACACTAACTTGATGTCAACCAGAGAGAATGAGAGAGCCATGCAATGCCCCTATTCATGCCGAGGCTACCCACGATGGAGAAGTAGTTGTGGATGTTGGAATTGAACTAGCACACGGTAGGGTAAATGGGTAAATTCAAAAAAAATCAACCATTTGGATTTTACTATGCCTATGAAGTCTAAATTTATTTAGACCGTATCCAAATTTATTTTAAATAAAATCAGTATTTTATTTTATTAATAAATAAAGTTTTAATTAATGTTAACTTATAATATATATAGCATGTGTAAGTTATACACATATGTGTATATGTGCAAGTTCAACATAAATGATGTACATGGTTTAACATCTCTGTTTATAGATGTTAGAATTTACAACGCAATGGCATATTAGCCCCTCAATATACAAGTGTGTTATCAATATATATGTACATATAAATGATATATATATATATATATATATATATATATATATGTGTACATATAAATGCTACCCTTGAAAATACATCTCATATTTTCTTCTCTTGTCTGTATACTTTCTATATACAGAAAAGGCTACTTTACTATCTTAACTAACGTGGTCCTCTCCAAAATTCATAGGCTCAGTGGTTCAATATTTTCAAGGCAACTCATTGGAGAACTGTAAAAGGATCCCTGCTGCTCAAAGTGCTTAAGAAATTCATATATATTGTTTGGGAGGAAAGGAATTCGAGGCATTTTGTTGGAGTATCAAGAAACCTGAATAAATTATATGAGATGATTGTAAAAAAACTTGTTTGGCAAAATTTAAAAACCTAATTAATGTTGTCTTGTATTAACTAGGATTTCCACTTTTGGGTATTGTTAGTTTTCTTTTCTTGTAGTTGCAATCATAAGCTTATACCTTTAATTTCTTCTTAATAAAATGACAAGGGACCATTCAACCCCGTTGGCTTTGCCAAAAAAATACTACTTGTAAATGTAATAGTTTATAAATAATACATATGTACGTATGTATGTATGTATGTACGTATAATTACATTGCAAATAGTTTTAAATTTTAATATAATGATTAGTAATTTCATGATTAAATTTAAAACTTAAATTTTATGTTTTAGATTCAGATCTACATAATTTCAAATTTAGTTGAACAAATTAATTTTAAAATAGATAATGATATATTATAATTAACCTTTTTATGCATATGCATATAATATTATTTATATATATATATTAGAATAATTTTTAAAATAGTGTGTATATATATGATATAAAATAATATTCAAATATGTATATTCGTAAATATACTTTTGGCCATATGATGTATTTCGTTTTAAATTGTTTTGAAAATTTTAAATTTCTAATTGATTTCCGCATGGAAATCTATATATATAGAAAATCAATATTTTTAAAAAATTTGAAAAATATTTCAAATATGTACATTTATATAAAAATATATATATTATGTTATTTGTATATATTTATTAAATGTATAATTAGAGGAAATTTTAAATTATAAAACATATACATATTATAGACGAATACACACACACACACATACATACACATATATATATATATATATATATATATATATGTATGTATATATAATTTCCAAATATTATGTGTACATATATAAATATTAAAAATAAAATACATTTTATGTTATTATGTTTTGTATCAAAATTAATTTTTATGTTAAATTAATTTAATATTATTATTAAATTCCAAATGAAACTTTTTATTCTCTAGTTTCCTAGCCTTGAGCATATTTGTAATGCACATACATCAATTTTTTTTATTAACATTTATACATATATAATTTTATCCAACGAAGACATCACCAATATATATAGATTCATGACAAGCATATACTAACTACATATATAACATAATAAACAATTATTCATACATATATAAAATGTAAAATATAGATTATTACCTTTCACCAAAGCTTATATATAACACCTTGAGAAGTTGGATATGATCACTCCTTGAATCGATATCTAAGCCTTTAGATAAAGATACCAATCTAACTGCAGCAACCACAAGTATTTGATTTTTGATTTAATTTGAGTGTTTAGAAGCTTAAACTGGAGGAGGAGGGGACTTGAGTGGCCGACATTGGCTGGTTAGTTGAGAGCAAAATGAGGGTTCTAAAAAGTGAGGTTTGGATGTGGTTAAATAACTAAGGTATTACGGAGTGTAAAGAGGATCCAGATCCTTCTTTTACTCTTACCAAATCAATTCTTTTTTAATTCAAAATTCCACACCTTTCCTCCCTAATGTAGTCGGCTATCCCATGCTCTATTATGGGCCATAAACCCACTTCAAGCCTATCAAGCAATATTGCATTTAAATCTAATTCAAATGCACATCAATATCATATATCGATACATCTGTTTGTAACTATTATATGCAAACTATTTAATATTGATCAACAATAAATAAATAAAATTTTGTAATTAATATTTCATAAATACTAACTAATTTAATTAACTTATAATAATTATAATTAATTAAATTAGGTGGTAATATGAGTATTCAACATTTCGATTGTGTGACTCTTAGGTGTAAATTCGGTCTACGGTTAATCTCGAACAATTCGAATATTAATGTTCACATATTTCTTAACCGGTGGTGTGACCTTATGGCCAATTTATCGCATACACAACGTCAGTAAAATCCAATTTCACTTTATTTAAGTATTATCGGATAGTGACAACCATTTACAAAAATTCTCATCGTTCGAACTATATCGCATTAAGATTTATGGAATTTGATAATGATCAAAATCCAATATCATCCATGTTCAACATTATAGTTCAAACCCAAAGTTCTTGGTTCAAAAATAACAATGGTTATTAATCGAACTGCACTGGCCAGAGATTTCGACTATGAGTTGACTTCAGTTGACTATGATACTAACCTCATATAACCAATGAGACAAATTCTTTCTTGAATAGTGTCTCACCTCCAGTACCTCCAATCGACCCAACTATTGTTGTACGATAGACGCCATGCCATGATTTAACTATGATCAAAGCGTAGTTTCCACGTTAAAGCTTGACAGTATTCTCAAGTCGAAGAAATTGTGTAATATTATCACATCGATATTTTATGTTTGACATTCGTTATATTAACTAATAGAAAACTATCAAATGAGTCATTCTATAATTATACAATAATTATCTGTATGTAACCCCTTATTGTCTCCATTAGTCATGAGTATTACACTTCCCAAATTTGGAGAATGTTACACTCTAGAGTCCCAACAGATGTATGATGTCCAGTCTCGATACATCTTAATTAGGAATATTTAAAATTGTATATTTATTTTATTATGATAAATCACCCATGATTACAACACATTGTAACTACTACCGCAAAACATACCATTTATGGATTTTCTATTAAATATAATTATAATTAAAACAATTAATATAATATATTATATCAAGTGTATAATAGAAAAACCACCTTTTATTTTGAACAAGGTTGGTCATCGAGTTAGATATATGTAACAATTACATAATTGCCTATAGGGCATACTTCTAACTTTATCAGAGAAAACAACCATATCACCTCCTGCCCCCAAGAGAATGTGAGAGCCATGCTATGTTCTCATTCATGTTAGGGGTAGGGATGATGGGGATTAACTCTCTCTGGTCAGCCAAAACAAGACATGAGAGCTCATAGCAACCTAGAATGAACAACTTCAACCCCATTGGAAAGCATGGGTTGACGACATGATAGCTCCATCCTTTATTGGACTCATCTATGAGAGCTGGGGGAAACTAAAGCTCCAAGTTCATGCATAAATGCCTGTCTTGGCTGAAGACCTCATGAACGCATGATCCATGCATTGGTTCAGTGTGACTTTCATTGTGACTTAGAAATAAACAAGAAGATACTGATGATGACCAGCATGACATTAATATGGGAAATATAAACCCACATAGAGGTCCCACCCCTTTAATTAAGACCGTGATGATAGACAATGATGACATCGGCAAGGTTGTCTAGATTGCATGGAGTTGGACCCAAAAGTAAGGATGAGATGGCACATTTATTGAAACAATACAAGGATGTGTTCCCCTAGGGTTATGACATGACCAGCACAGATCCCTCCATCATTTCCTATGACCTCATCCATCAAAAAATTTGACCCCTTAACCTAGAAAGATATAGAGCGTTAAAAGAGGAGGTAGAAGCTCCTCAGCAATGGCTTCATCCATGAGTCTGAGTATCCAGTATGGGTAGCCAACTCAGTGTTAATTTGAAAACTAAACATGGCTTGGATAATGTGGATTGTCTTCTCCGACCTTAACAAAGCCTGCACAAAGGAGAACATCCATCTGTCATGCATTGATCAGCTCGTGATGCGACCAGTAGGCATGAGCTTCTCATCTTTATGGATGCTTACTCTGCGTACAACCAAATAGCCATGCATGGTCCAGATTAAGAGCATACATCATTTATAACAAACGTGGGGCCTATTAGTATAGAGAAATGTTGTTTGGGCTTCATAATGCAGGCACGACATATCAGTGGATGTTCAACATAATGTTCATGAGTAGATTGGAAGATCGATGGAAGTATAAGTGGATGACATGTTGATTAAGTCGGAGAAGACTGGGGGCACATATAGAACCTAGCGGTGACTTCTAAGATCCATGGCTGACACAACATGAAATCAAACCAAAAGAAATGCTCATTTGTTGTCCACTCTAGAATGTTCCTTGGGTATGTGTTCAGAGTAAATGGGATTGAAGCCAACCTCGACAAGGTTTAGGAAATTCAAGACATGAAGATCCTTTATATTATCAAGTAGGTACAAAGCTTAAATAGGAAGGTCACTGCACTTGGCTGCTTCATGTCCCAAGCAACAGACAGATAAGTCTCACTCTTTAACCTCATCGGGAAAGTAAATTGTTCGCAAGGATCGATCAGCTCACCAAAGCATTTAAAGAGTTGAAGTAACACTTGTCCATACCCCCATCCTCTCCAATCTCATGGATAGGGAAGGTCTCCATTTATACTTCGTAGTTACTGACCAAGCAATCTGTATTGCCCTAGTATGAGATAAAGAAAAGGTTTAGTAGCCGATATACTATGTCATCAAAAGGTTATCAAACCTCCAAACAAGATACTCGAAGTTGGAAAAGCTAGCATTCTTCTTTCTAATAGTGGCTTCCAAACACCAAAATGTATTTCCAAGCACACCCCATGAAATTCCTTACTAACTAACCCCCAGAACAAGTGTCATGCTGATCAAACACGATAAGCTGCCTTTTGAAATGATCTGTCGAGCTCAGGCAGCATCATATCACCTTCCATCCCCACACGTCCAAGGCCAAACTATGTTCTATTTTACCATGTAATGTTGTAGTTCAAACAACGGAGAGTAGGAAGCAATCACTAATCAATGCAATTGAAAATTATAAATCAATGGAGTATCCAATGAAAAAGCGATGGAGCCACTATGGTCCTCATCACTCTGGATGGAAAAGAGCTTTGATTCCCCGCCCATCCGAATTTTAAAGAAAAATAACAAAGTTAAACATAATATCATCCTAGCCAGTCTTGAGATCACGATAGAACTGAAGATCGGATCGATCCATGTTTTCACCGATCCCTCGTTGTTAGTAAATCAAATTGGTGGGCGATTCCAAGTTAAGGGAAAAAAACTGGGCCTATATGTTGCATAATCCAATAAATTCACTAGCAGCTTCTTCAATTTTAAGTTGGAACTAGTATTGTAGGAGAAAAGAGCAAAGGAGGATCAACTAGCTAAGGCAGCAAACAACTCTGAAGAAAGCAATCCTTCGATACAACTAGAAGTGCAGTCTGCTACATGTTTTTGCCTAGGGAAACTATAATGGAAATTAAAAGCGGCCATCCGAACACTTGGATGAACCCCTCTTGAAATATTTTCTCAGTAGGGAGCTACCTCAATAGTGGATGAGCCCTTCACTATAGACTCATGGACGATAAGCAATATCAAAAGGGTTATTTCATACCCGCCAATGTTGTATCACGTATGAAGAAGCTAGATAAGTGCTTAAAGAGTTGCATGAGGGCTTCTGTACGGATTATGTCAGGGGTAAAGCTCAGCAAAAAAGGATGCCTGACAAGGGAACTATTAGCCAATAATAATCAAGGATCCCATGAATTATATCAAGAAATGCAACATATGTCAGTGGTTTGAAAAAATCCTAGGAGCCTCCCTAAATCGACTAACAACCATGACATCCCCTTGGCAGTTTGATACATGGGGAATTGAATTGATTGGAAAACTTCCTAATGCAAAGGGAAGGTACAACCATGCCATCGTTGCCATTGATATTTCATAAATTTGGTCAAGGTGAAGCCCTTAACTAGGACCACTACGTATAAAATTCTTAATTTTTTAATCAACAATATAGCATGTCATTTTGGGCTCTTGGATAAGATCATCACAACCAACTACACCCTATTCAAGAGCAGATTGATCAATGGTTTCTATGAGAGAAACAAGATTGAGAAGTGCTTCTCGTTTATTACCCATCCTCAAGCAAATGAATAGGTAAAAGCAGTAAACAAAACCATTAAGTCAGCATTGAAGAAGCGCCTAACTAAAGCTAAGGGAAAGTAGGTTAACGTACTAACCTTGTTGCTATGGTCAAAGAAGACCTTGAACCGGACCTTAACAGGACACGCCCCCTTCTCATTGGCATGTGGGTATAAAGTCATGCTACCCGTAGAAGTGGATATTTTATCTTCAAGGCACCTCACCCATAACCTCGTATAGAACGAATAACTTCTTGGATTGGGACTTGGCGTCCTAAAAGAAAGAAGAGGAGATGTCAAACTCCAGTTAGAAGCTTACAAATGGTAAGTGGTGAACCATTACAACAACGACGTAAAACTATGCAAATTCACCCTAGGCGGCTCATTGTTGCGTGGAGTTTTTGCTAACACGAAGAACCTAGCCGAAGCAGTATTTGGGTCAGATTAGGAAGGGACATATGTTATCAGTTCCATTCTAGTTAGTAGAGCTTACTACCTTACCCGCCCAGACATTACCCACGTGTCACGCACTTGGAACTCAAAGCATCTTTGGGCTTATTATATTTAAAGAAATTTGGTAAGTCGTAGTTATAAGGAAAGACAAAATATGCATATCATCTTATAAGAAAAATTAGTTCCATGTAATGTCTTATGTTTGTATGATATGAATAGGGCATCTCCTCCTCGCAATTCTTATCGAGCAAACCAATTAGCAAAAACAACTAAGTCTAGCCAGTGAGTATGCACGAGCCAAACAATGCTACTTTCCTTGCCATGAAGAGCCATTAAGATTTCTATGTGAGGACACGTGAGCCAAACAATGCTCCCTTTTGTGCCAGTGACACAGGTGCACTAATGGTTTGACTACTCATGAAGTGGTCCCAATTCATGCGTCTGTGGTGTATTGCTCTAACAAGATTCATGAGTCAAACAACGTTACCTTCTGTGCTGGGGATACTGGTGCACTGATGGCATAACCACCCATGAAGGGGTCCCAATTCATGGCTTGTGGTATACTACTCCAGAGGATGCACGAGCTTATCAACGCTCTCTTAAATGCAAGGAACACAGACATACATATGGCGCAACCACCCACGAAGTTGTCCCGATGCATACATCCATGGTAACCGCTCCATGACGATGCATAAGCTAAGCAACTCTCATGTCCATACTAGTGGCATCGATGAACAGATGGCACGACCACCCTTGTCGTCGTCCTAATTTGTTCGCCCATGATGTAGCTCATCTACCAATAGCGAAACAGGGCACTAGTGCCATGATGGACATGATTACCCATAAAGTAAACCAATTCTAGCTTCATAGTTTCCTTTGCCTTAAACAACCAAGGTAGCCTCATTGCGGAAAAGCTTGACTATCAACGGTCTATCGACAACCATCCAATAAGCGAACACCACATGGGCCCGATGTCCAACAAAGGACCCCTCGCGGCAAACACATATATGCACAGACATGTTAATTCGGGTAAAATCATCTTAACAAAATGATAGGAGTTCTTTATTCTCTTTTTTGATGATAGTTATATTTTCCGTAAGTGCCTAAGTCTACATGCTTTCTTAACAAAGTCGAAATCCACTTGAGTCGTTCGGTAGAAAACAAAAGTAAGCTTAATCATAAACATATAACCCAAAGATAAACATACAAGATAGGCACTCATGTAAAATGCTATTGGAAAAGTGAAAAACATACACATAACATGGTAACAGAAACTAGTCATTAAAGTTGCATACAACAAAAAAATATAATGTTCGTTACAAATACAAGGGGGTCTAGCCCACCTTACAAAAAAATATACACGAAGTAGTCTATATTCAATGCTCGCTGGTGTGGCAATTATCCTCAAAGGTCATCGGCTTCTCGATGTCAGGAATAGCAGCTTAAAGCAAGTTGCTAGAAGAATACGTGAGAGAGGCAATCTAATCCTATGAAAAAAAACGAGGGAAGGTCCCAACCTGCTGCTTCTGTCTCCTCTGTAACTTCCTCCTAAGCAGCGACATACTAATGAGGACCGAGGAAGCGGATTACCTAGGGCAAGTGATAGTTAGCATTAAAGATGACCTCGAGCATCTTGGTCATCCGCTCATTCCACCCACCCCCTCGGTTTTCCTTTCTCCTCCTCAATGCCCTCAAAGGCCATGCAGCACTGGTGTTGGACAAGTAATACCTTCAAATCCTCCACCTCCTTCTCCCTTCCCTCTATTTGGATCCTTTGTCAACCCTACTCCACCTCAACCTTTCCTTATGGGCTACCTCATCAGCCTGTTCCTCCATGGCCCACCTTTGCAGTCCATCTCTTAGACTTTATCAGCTTCTTCTGATCTAGGTGGCATGCATTAGCTTACTCGACCATGCACTTTTCAGTGCATTACCTCCTACCGGATTCAAAGAGCATGGGATCTAACATGTAGAAGGAAATGAAATTAATAAAAAATAGAGATTGGAAAGGAAAAGTGTAAGAACACCTTACCATAAAATCTTCCTACACATCAGCCTCCAACACCGACTCTAGGCTATGGTGGGTCCACCCGCACTTAGGCCGATTAGACTGGACCAGGACCTCCAAAGACATCCTAGTCCAAATTCTAGAGCAAGCTAAGCAAAACTATCAAATCCATCTTTTAAACCACATACAATACGGCGCTCCACCACCTCTTATGGGCCTTCCGACAACTCCATCTCTCTAGAGAAATAAAAAGTATCACTCTCCCACTGGAGCTTTCTGGCTCTTCACTAATCCTCCACCTCTTAAAGTGAATAAAATCTGGCATGACAATGGCCTTAAATAGATACATGTCATGGGCGCTAGGTTGGTACTGTAATGGAAACACAAGGGGCTGGATGATATTGTGGCACTACATGGAGCCCAAAGTTGAGACTATGGAAGTGGTGGAGGCGTTTGTAGTTTCCTGTCGATTGTGCCTGTAAGGTCTCAGAGGAGATATCCTAGCACGGGAAGAATCAACCATTATGGAGAAATTTAGTATAACCACTAAAAAGATAAAACAAAAGCAAGGGTTAGTCAATTTTTATGAGAAGGAAAAAGCAAATGATAAAACAGGAATCTTGTAAGATAAACTAGACGAATCTACCCTTAGTTTGGCCCATCTTCCTCCTCCTAACGAAAGTTGAGCATTGGGACTCTATGTCACTACTACTAGGTTGTGCCCATTTAGTTTATATGTCGGGGGGAATGGTATGTGTGTAACGTAGGAGGGAGGACCTATGGGAGGAAGAACTTTGGCAGAGAAGCATGTCTCTCCAATGTATTTAGGGTATGTGGCCACCTGTTTATCCTCTCCACCTTGGGTCTCTCAAGGCTAATTTTGTGGTTGGAAAACATTAATACATTACATTTGACAACCATGGCCACAGACCACAGGCACTCCTGGCCCGTGGAAGTCCCCTGCATCTATCACCCTAAGTATTCATAGAGCCAAGGATCTTACATCTCTAACTCACTCGCTTCACCTTGATGAACCAGGCCGGTGCCCCGCCCTGTGTCAATCTTCATAGTCTCCTCCTCCCCTATGTCGACTACAATCGCGTGGGGGGTTTCCCTAATTACTAACCCATTAGGCTCCACTGGCTTGCTCCTTGGAATGGAATGGGAACCTTGCCTCATCCTCATTGATTGGTCGGGGCAAAATAACTAGACTGGCAAAGGTTTTCATCCATCAAGATAACGGCTAAGTTCTTAGTTGTATCTCCTATCCCTGATATACATTGGTGGTAGTCAGTGTAGATGGTTTCACCCTTCCTAATGCCTGTAGGGTTCACTGCATTAACGAGACAAGTCGGCAAACCAATAAGGAACACGTGCAAATATCAAAAGACAAAAGAAATAAAAAATATTCTTAGAACTTGGAATGCCTGCACCTAGAGGGTGGGTTTGATGGATATGGGCATAAAAAGTAGCGGCCTTAGTATCCTGCTATCCTGTCCAGCAAATCATAAAATAGTGGCATTTGGTCGTTGGAGATGGTAGTAAAAGCTGGGAAAAGCGTGTATCTTCCTAGATATAACTTGAATACCATACTAATAAAGATCGTCTTTAGCTTAGGGATACATAGGCCGTAACGGACTATAAATAGCCCAGTTAAGAGACTGTAGCTGTTAAGGGAGATCTATGTTAGGGACATCTTATGGCCATTCAAAAACTAGATAAAGTAAGGGTAAAGGGGAAGTGTTATCCCACTCTGCATATACATGAGCAACCAAGTAAAGTAGTCATCAAGGGGCTAATATTTGGGCATGCCTATAGCATATGAGTCGATCCCTGGAGCTATATATCAAGCTAGAGAGTTGGCCACTTCGCCTTCGATGTGCCAACCACAAAATTTCATCCACTAGTGGATGCACCATAGGTAGACTTCTTCCTTTAGCCATTTGTAAATTATCAAACAACCCAGTTACTAAACTGTCCTTACTAAGGCATGGGGGTAAGCTAGGCTCGGGGACAAGCTTTCCACTAGACATGATCGATCCACATTCCAGTACAACCCACAAAGCTTCCTACGAGCACAAGGTTGACTAATATGCTACATTCCTCGTCTAAAACTCATTACTATCCTACATTGACCATGTAGGATGCGTCACCTACACTTTTAACTTAATAAAATGCATGGATCAAGTACTGCCACATAATTAAAAAGGCATCTAAGCCAAAGGCAGGGGTACTTCCATAATTTTAACATCTGTCTACATTTTTCAGGCGACTGGTGAACCTTTTGACCCCGATCTATCAACATCGACCGAACACATCATTCTCAAGAATATCATTCAACCAACAACATTTTATCTCGAGCAAATAAACAAGAGAAAAAAATGGAAGAACGACATTGGTTATTCAGCAAAAATAAAACCAAATATCAGGCGAAAATATAAACAGAATAACTATTAAATATGGTAGAGCAAAGAGAGAGAGAGAGAGAGAGAGAGAGAGAGAGAGAAAGGATTGCCTGCTTGTTATATCAAATATAAAGTTGAGAAAATTGGTGAAGATCTCATGAAAAACCTTGAGAGAACTCTAAGGGGTTGCTAATGGTATAAAAAATAAAATGCCCGACAAAAAATGAAGAGAAAAGAAGTCTTAGTTTATATAGTTTATATGTACAATCTATGTTGTTGGATTGGATGTGTGCTAAATGATATGGATCGTCTAGATTAAATTGATTACCTCATCAAGTCAACCATCACATCTTTGAAATGCCTCGAGATTCGGATCGCCGCCACCAATAAGAAAATGACACATGTTGATAGCATTGAATGCATGAAAGACAAGTCCACCTCTGCACATAGAAGCAAACTTGGGAGGCGAAATGTCTTTCATGTTTTGTAATGTAATAAATAGGTTAGCCTGCTAGTTTCCTAGTGATCACGTCATACCCATATAACGTCGACCTTACCATCCCTAGCCCATTATCTTCATAAACACCAATATAGCTTGTAAACGACCATAAAGCATAGTGTTAAATAGCTTCGGGTAGTGGCCTAACTAGATATTGCTCGTAGTGAGAGGGCTTCCCATTCATGAGTACCTGGTAGCAAAGTGAAGGCCAATCTTTTGATCTCCTCTCTACCTTGCAACCTATCAGAAGGCATGCCCGCTCCATATCACATGTTTTATCTTGACTCGGCAGGCCTTTACCTAAAGCACCTGGTTGACTTTTCAAAATGAAGTAACGACTCTGCACTATTCCATGGAAAATATTGGCATAGATGACACTATTCAATTGATAGAAGAAGCAATGTGCAAAAACCACTCCGCATTCTTCACTATCTACATGGAAACGATGTTATTGTTCAACAACTCCTTGTCCCTATGTCATCCTCCATGACAACTGCATGCTTTGGTATGATCCGCCCGTAAGCCATCATCTGGTCCATTCAGCCTAGTTAGCATCCAAGTCAGCCCACATCTGAATCGTTCAACACCATCAAAGGCTTAGAGGAAATTTATGGATTGGCATATCAATCTGAGTCATCTGAACTAGATTTTAGCTGCAATGAATATGAAAATTCAATGCAGTCGTACAAGGATTGGATTTTCATTTATTACACTCATTATTATCTCCTATGAACAAGCAATTGTAACAAAAAAACTCAAAGCCATATATGTTACTACCATAGTAAACGTAGATTATTCTTGATTGAACCACTCTAAACCATATGTCTCTTAGCTTGTTTTAGTATTTAATCCTTTTTTCCAGCATTTTCAATTTGTTAACTACGGTATTAGTAAGTAGCCTTCACTAATATCAACTCATAATCCCAATTTCGAGGTTGGCTAAATTTTTGGCCAATGGATAAATTTTCTACAATATGTCTATTCAAAAGATTAGAGGCATGTGCAAATTTCATCTTTAGGTGGAGTCATATTGTATTTGTAGATGATTTTCATGGAATGTTTGAGTCTATTTCAAGAAGAACAATGATGAAACACTTGCTGGTTTCGTACGTAGAAGACCTTGGTAGAGAGGCAATTAGAGAAGCAATTGAAGATCCTTATGTTAGGAGATAACTGTGAGTTTGCATTACATGAATTAACCAACTATTGTGAATATGAAATGTTTTGAGGGAGGTTACATCTTATGCTGACTCGTTGGTAGATGAGTGGTTCGTTTTGTTAGAGAAGGATAATAGCTTATAGTTGACTGTTGGATTGGAGATGGAAATTTGAGTTTTTATGGCAGTTTATCTCATTAATGGTAAACCTTCTATTTCATAAATAGGAAGATCCTGGATGAGATATGGAATGGGGAATCTGTGAATTTTTCATTCTTTAAAGTGCTTGGTTGTCCACCTTATGTAGACAAGAAAAAAGATAAGTTAGAGCCTAATAGTAGCAAGTACATTTTACTAGGCTATAATGATGGAATAAAAAATTATATGTTATAGTGTTTAACAACCAAGCATATTATGAATAACAGGTGCATGTGGATTAATGAGAAGTCTTTGCTGAAGGTGGAGCATCAATTAAGTGATGATAGAAATTACCAAAGACAATGGGGCGAGTCATTATTTCTTTCTATGTATGGAGTGAGAGTGGTGTAGAAGATGCCACCATGTTTGGTGAGAGTTATAATGTAGAGGTTTAGACTCGAGTTCGGTCGTATTGAAAGTAGGTTGAAGAACAAATGACGCTAAGATGGTTTGATGATTCTGTGGGTTTTAGTTATGAGTGTGGTCATGTTAGTAATTTTGCAACATGTTCACTTAAAGCTGCAGAACTTGGAGAAGAGTTTGAAGTTATATACTCGAGAAAGTTGGAGAAAACTCTTAGGAAGGAGACTGTGTCAGATGCGATTTATATTAGGTATGTCCTCAGTCAATATGTGGAGATGTTAATACCACATAGTTCTTGTTGATTAGATTTGTTGCGAATCTTGGAATTATGACTAAGAGTAGATTTTAGCAAAAGTAATTTACTAAATTGTGGTTAAAAATGTAAAAGAGGAGAAAACAAGAGAATGATGTGTAGTGCTAGTAAAGTAAATAACAATATAAAGAGTGGTTCGATCTTAGCAAAATCTAAGTCTAGTATGGTTGATGAATTTATTACTTGATATTTCAATTACAAAGAATAATTATAAAAGCTTTTTGGCGGAGTTTTATTGCTTATAATACTAGAAAATTATATCCTTGTACAAATGCATAGGATCTCTATTTATATTTGTAGAGGTCACGCTTTGAAGGCTTCAAGTTGATGCCTTAGATCTTAAGTTTCCTCATGACCATTGATGATGATACCAAGTTTAGATGGCCTGCAACTCGAACGCTAGGTAGAGAGAATGGTTCAGATGAAGGTCGGCCGGTCAATCGTACCATGACATGCTTGTATCAAAAAGTGACATAGGGTAGAGTGATGTCAATAAATAGTGACACCACTATCATACGGACAACCAAAGACAACAATGCTTGCAATACAGTGATGTTTTTGTCTAATGAACAATATTATTTTATGTCGATCTTGTCAGGGGAAAAGTACTTGGTTGTTATCTCTTTATGCAAGGGCGACTAAGAAATTGAGTCAAAGTCTGCCAAGTCACGACAAAGTGGGGCTGGACAGAGGGGTTGGTTGACTAAGAGATGCGGTTGGTGGGACAAGGATGCGAGAGGTGAGGCTCTCTTGCTTTGACCTGATCATCTAAATGTCAAGGCGGTAGGATTTGTCTGTGAGGCTTCGAACTCTTTGTTGATAGTGATGATATAGCGGGTAGATGTTTGAACCAAAGAGGAGGTGGGGCGATTGTGCTTTGAAGGTTGAGAGGTTAAAGGTGGAAAGCACTTAGGCTGGGAGCAATGTAGGTTGGATCCCATCATAGGGGCTTGTGCTGCTGGGCTTTGAACTGATTGTCATGTTTAGCTTCATGCAAGAAAATCGAGCAACAATTCTCCATTGAGCTTTTGGTTCATTCTATCTACAGGTGAGTCTCCTACATCAGTTAAAATGAAGAGTTTAATGATTTGTGCATGGTGTTTGTGCAAGGTTTTCTTTTGCGCTTGAAAGAAAAGGTGGAGAGAAATTTGAACTGCCTTCAAACTCGATTAGCTTTGAATTGAGCTAATGGAGCCTAAGGGCATATATGACAACCGCCCTACATTGCATTCCTCAAGTCTAGCTTTGAACTACTCCCTAGTGAACTAATCCTCGAGAGCGGTAGCCCTTACTGCATTCTACTAGTTCATGGTTCATCCTTGAAGCTATTGGGAAGCCAATTGCCTTTTCATAGCATCATCCAGATCTAAGTCATCGGATATTCTTTCGCAGGTATCAAGCTAATCCCGCATTTCCACTGTCGACTCCATTCCTTGGAACAATTTGCCACCAAGACTAGCAAAGTCTTTGTTCAGTTTAGCGAAATCGACTCTAGACGCCTGCATTGTAGCATTACAATTAATAGTAGCATTCGGAGCTACCACCTGAGAATCTTGCCACATGTTCCTCGTCTACTTATTAAACATGGTCTGTAAATCAGGATTAGCGGCTCCCGAGCCAGCTTCTTCCTCGACTCCAGTGATGGAGTTCCTAGCAGTGTTTCTTGTTTACCGACTCATTGTTCAATCTATAATATGGACCATGGGTCTCTCTATAAGGAATTCTGCTTAAATATTACTCGTGTGTGCAGTGCGACTTTTATACAGTATATACTACTATATAGTTTTGAAAACAAAAATATATAATAAGTACATGCTCTTGTGTGTGTGTGTATATATAATACACTCTCTCAATTTAGTCTAGGGTGAGATCTCCTTCTCCATCTCTACTGAATCACATTATCCCTTAGGTTAAACAATGCAACATAGGCTCTGATATCAAATTCGACGACTGCCCAACACCGTCAATACCCAATGTACCTATATAGTGCGCCATAATGCTACCTGGCCGATGTATGATGATCATCAATGGTTGTAAAGTAAATTAGCAACACAGAATCTGTCACGCATCTCACAACACATCAAATAAAATATGATAGTAAACATCTCAGATATAAAACAAGCGAGATAGTAAATAACAGAATGAGCCACAACATTAGAGTGTATAGATCCATATAATAAACAACATAAGTAATAGAGGTGTACATTAAATAGTAACTCATAAACTGTCTCTAAGTAGTAAGGCACTAGCAAGCTCTATAGTGCTATGCAGTGGAATAGCAAATGAGTACATATAATAATAATATGAGAATAGCCTCCTGCTCGCCACCTGTCCAGCTCTACGTGCTCACCAGACCTGATATGCCTAATCTACTCATTTAAGAGTACTCGGAGCAATAAGAAGCAAAGTATAAAACCCTAGGCCAAACAACAGTCTGGTGTGAGTGGTAGAAATCTCAAATACTATAAAGGTAATAAACTATGACAAATATTAAGGAAAGTCATACCTGACATGTCCCTACATCCACAAAGTTTAACACATATAAAAGATGTACGGTACTCTATGATAGTCACCATGAGTGTGTTATATGTCAAAGTACTAAGGGTGTCTACATATCTACATCATACTATCTACATCATGTAACATTTTTGAGGTGATAAAATAATTGAGCAAACACAACATCCATCAACCATCCTCACATTCACTCACTCAATGCGTTATATATATAATACACGTTTGACCCCATCGTAATAGTCAGGGACTACTTAACTTCCCTGATTTCTAGCTACTCGAATCCATGCCACTCATTCGGGCAGGAACTAGACTATCATCGTATCAGTCTAGGGTGAATAGATTGAAACATTGTGTGATATGGAGAAACCATTGTAAAGCCAAGTCAGCATCCTCACATACCCCTGCTATACGAGTACACATCGAAACACTACAAATAACCACAATCCCTTTGCATACGTTATCCATGGTAGAGCTCATCCTGGAACTGTCCTAACGACTCCCATCTGAAGTCATCGTGGTTGAAAACTATTCTAGACAGCCATCATTGGTCATAGAATGTCATCATGTATCCCATAACCTTCCTTTAACAGTTCCTTCAATCTGGCAACTCTACATCCTGAAATATAGCTTTCCATCTTCAAACGAATATAACTCAAGCATACGAACTCCAATGGAACTGAAACTTGGAACGTAGTCTTATGGGGCCTTGCCACCTATATCGATAGCACCAAGTTTGGAATAAAACTCATGGATATGTACCGATCCACGACTACCGAACAATCCCTACCGATCCATGACGCCGAACCATCGCTACCGATCCCACACATAAACTCCTACACACCTCTCCATGCCTCACCATCAATCGCGCCTTGATTGGACCAACCTCCATGGATCAGTACTGATCCATGGAGACCGATCCCTTACTTCATTTTTAAGCTCCAGTGCACTCCTTCATACTTCAAAATGATTTGTGAGTGAAATGGGATAACCCCTATAGGTCGGTGCCGATCCATAGGATCAAACTCATACTTAACCAATGACGTTGGCTCTACTCTTTTTCTTCCATGTTCATATTTCATGATCCATACTCCAAGCTACTCTACCGATCCATTCTATTGAGTATCACATATCCATGCCTTTGAATTCCCATTGATCCATACCTCTGAGCCTCTACCGATCCATGCTTTGCATAGCCATGACTTGAACAAACGAACTCCAAATGCCTTGAAACTTGGTGTGCAACCTTATGAGACCGTCATTATTGCCCCTACATCAATCGTGCCATGTTTGGGGTAGAATATGGATCATCATTGGTCCATAGCCCCTCCCTAACTAAACCGTCATTCGATCAGCATTTCCAACTATTCAAACATCAAATAATCATACATTCATCATACATAATGAATAGCAACTGCCAAACATCCAAATATATCACTTGAAAGAAATCTAAATCTACGTGAAGGTTAGGGATCCATAAGAACACGTTTTTATGGATCTAGTTCAAATCATTTTAAATTCACATATATGGTGTAAGGTCTAAAACATTTTTCGTATTTTTAAATAATTTTTAAAACATCATTTAGTGTATAAAATGGCTTAATTTGTAAGTGAGAGATCTAATCACTCACCTTAATTTAAAGCAAAACCCAAATCCTCAAATGAACAGTATAAGGCATGAAATCTAAGCCTCCTCTAACAGCTCTAATCCTAAGTATTAATCAAGTTAATCTCCTCTTAATGATGTAATTTGGCTAATTAAAGTAGACTTAACGGTTGCTTTTTGTTAATGGAGGTAAATGGAGGTTTTTAACTATTTTTGGAAGTTGTGAAATAACGAGGATAAGCTCCCATCAGCCTTCACTTACCCCAAAACCAAAATGGGTGGTGGGCCTCAGAGCCAATGACCCTAATTACCCGTTTAAATTGCTCAAAATCAAAGAAAACTTCAAACAACCATAACTCAAAAATGGTAAGTCTGCTTCCTTAATATGACCCCTCTATGAAAATGGAAATAATCATTCAGATCTAATGGAAGTGGTTTCAAACCCTAACTCGGCTCCTATCAAAATTTATAGTTCATACAAGATTTATAGGGTGAAAATGGTCACATAGAAATTCACCAAAAATCATGGATGTGAATGTCCCTAAGAGTCATTTTCCAAAATATTAGAACCATATGACCTCATATGAAAATAATATGAATATTTTATGATCCTCCGATGCGTAGAATACGGGTTATTACATTCTCTCACCTTTAGGAATTTCGTCATTGGAATCTCATAATCAAGTCAATGGGATCATCCCGCATGCCTAACAATCATATACAAGCATAGGCAACCATCACACATCAAACATGCATACATAGCAATAAATGAAAAAGAAAGCATCTAAGCCTATCCTAGCATGTAGGATATTATGCCATGGTATAATTCATGATATCATAAGTGAAATTAAAGCGATAAATAAGATATCTCACCAAGTAAAGAGCTTTGGATATGCTGTCCTTATATTCTTCTAGGTCCACCAAGTGCAATCGCCTTCACTGTCGCTCCACTGAACCTTCACCACCTTCACCATCATCCTCCAAAGTTGTTTTGTATCATGTCCAACAATAGGAATAGGCCTATGAGGTCTTAAAGTCTGTGGTTCAATCTCGATATCATCTAGCTGATCCGGTGTGAAAGTTATGCTTGAGTCATGCATAAATTTCCGCAAGTGAGAAATGTGGAAGACATTGTGAACTCCCGCCATTATTTGAGGTAATTTGACTCTGTAAGGAAGGTTCTCAATCCTCTCTAATATCGAAAATGGACTAGAAAATCTCGGCGCCAACTTTCCCCTGCCACCGAACCAAATGACATTCTTCAATGGAGAGATCTTGTCACATACCATGTCGTCGACAGAGAATTCTAAGTCTCAACATCTCTTATCAGCGTAGCTTTTCTATCTGTCTTGGGCAGCTTTTATTCGTTGCCAAATAATCTCGATCTTCTCTGATTTTTCTCTAATCATGTCTTGCCCTGGTATCAGTTTCTCACCCGCTTCCCACCAACACAAGGGAACGTTGCACGGTTAACCATATAATGCCACAAATGGTTTCATACCGATGCTAGACTGATAACTGTTGTTGTATGCAAATTCAACAAGATGTAAGTGAACATTCCACGAGCCTCAAAATCTAGTATCCAAGCATGTAAGAGATCTTCTAAGATACGATTCACTCTCTTAGTTTGGCTGTTAGTTTGAGGGTGATAAGCTATGTTTGAGGTACAGTTCTATCCCCAATGCCTCCTTTAAGCTTTTTCAAAACCCACTAATGAACAATGGGTCTCGGTTACTCACAATGTTTTTCGGCACACCGTGGAATCATATTATCCACTTCACATACAAGTCGGATAGTTTGGCTGTCGTTCTACTTATCTGATAGGTAAAAATCTGGCCCTTTTAGTCAATCGATTGACTATGACCCAAATGTAGTCATACCCTACTCGAGTGGCAGTCTATCGATACTTGTTCCCACTTCCACTCAGGAACTTTTAGCGATTGTAACAGACGATTAGGCTTCTTCTGCTTTGCCTTTACCAATTGGCAGTTCATGCGTTTCGAGATGAATGTTCCCACATCATTCTTCATCCCTTCCTAATAGTAGGTCTGCCTCATAGCATGGTACATCTTATTACCACCGGGATTTATAGTCAATCTTGAATGGTGGAACTATTTGAGTACCTCATTCCTCGGCCCATCGACATCAGGAACAAACAAAATCCCATCTTTACGGAGCCAACCATCTAGGTCGACTCTGTATTGTCTCATATCCTCAGACTCTACTCCTGCTTTAATCTTAGAAACGATCTCGGCCAATCTGGCATCGTGCCTTTGACTAGTACCAACTCGCTGGATTAGAGTAGGTCGTCAAGCTCACCAACGTCTCTGGCTTTAGCCGCATCTCGGTCGGAAATCATAACCAACAATATGCTTTAACTATATCCACTCTAGGAAATAGCTTTCAACCTGGCATGTCTCCTACTCAAAGCATCG
The DNA here is from genome assembly GCA_030765085.1 of Allium cepa. Taxonomy (NCBI): domain Eukaryota; kingdom Viridiplantae; phylum Streptophyta; class Magnoliopsida; order Asparagales; family Amaryllidaceae; genus Allium; species Allium cepa. The sequence continues at coordinate 546,921,792 of CM060932.1, forward strand.
CAACTGCATTACCTTAAATCGGTGTGTATGCAATATATCAAAATCATAGAAGGCTAGGAACTCTAACCATCGCTACTGATGAAGGTTGAGATCCTTCTGCGAAAAGAAGTACTTCAATAATTTTTTGTCGGTGAACAGCTCAAACCACTCTCCTAAAAGATAGTGTCTCCAAACCTTCAGCGCAAACACAATCACTACTAACTCTAAATCATGGATCGGGTATTTCTTCTCATATGGCTTCAACTGTTGACTAGCATATGCGATAACCTTGCATCTCTGCATCAATACCGCGCCTAATCCGGTACCACAAGCATCAACGTATACCTTTATCTCCTCATTCCCATTTGGAACAGTCAATCTGGTGCACTCGTCAACTTCTCCTTCAGACTCATAAATGCTTTCTCACTTCTCGCATCCTAAGTAGAAGTCTAATTCTTTTTCGTCAAGTGAGTCAACGGTACTGCTATCTTAGAGAATTCCTCGATGAACCGTATATAATATCCAACTAACTCCAAGAAACTTCTCAAATCTAAAGAATTTTTGGGTCTAATCCAATCTTAAACTGCTGCAACTTTTATAGGATCAACGATAAATGTTGTGCTAAAAAACAACGTGACCCAATAATCTCACTTTCTTCTTCGAGAACTGAGTTTTATAAATATTCACCTTTAATTGGTGTTTTCTCAACACCTCTAACACAATCCTCAAATTGTGCCTTGTGTTCTTCCTCTGTCAATGAGTAGACAAGAATATCATCAACTAACATGAGCATGAATTTAATTAGCTGGCCCCTGAAGCCACGGTTCTTGAGATTAAAAAATTATGTTAGCGCATTGGTTAGTTTAAACGGCATAACCAACCTTTAAATGAAACCATAAGGTGTACGAAACATGGTAATCATCACACCCTCCTTCTCTACTCGCTGTTGGTGAAATTTCTTAGCAAGATCCAACTGAGAAAATACTCTGGCACCATGTAGCTGATCGAACAAGTCATCAATACGTGGGAGTGGACAATTGTTCTTCTTCGTAACTTTATTCAGCTTAGGGCAATCAACACATAATCTAAGGGAGTCATTCGCCTTCATGGTGAGTACTAAAGCGCTCCCTACTCAAATATACTCCTGGGAATGAACCTTTTTTGCAAAAGATCATTCTCTTGCACCTCAAGCTCTCTCTGCTCTCTAGGTGCCATCCTCCTCAAAGGCATCACTATCAGTCTGGCATCTTTAACCAAATCAATGGAACTCGATCTCTCTATATGGTGGAAGTCCGGTCACCTCCTTGAAAATGTCTGGGTACTCCCTAGCAATAAGTACTAATAGCAACTCGTCAGATGGGGTGTCAGTGAATATAGAAAATTGACTATCACATTATCACCTAGAAGGCAGCCTAACACTACCATCGCCTATCATCTACCCCTATCGTCGCCACTAAATTCTCACTATCCACCATCACTCCATATCTATGTGGCCAGTCCATCCCTAGAATGATACTGAAACCAACAAAATCAAAAAACAATCATAATCAAAATAGCATCCACGATTCGATAAGAACAAACTACGAAAAACCATACACGGACTAGTGGAGCCTTCAATAGGGTTCGTCGCAATCAAAGGTCAGTTAACTATTTCGGGTTTCAAACCCAATTTATCTACTAATTTATTAGATATGAAGAAATGTAAAGCCCTGGTATCAAGTAAAACACATATAGGAACATCATAAATGAAAAGCATACCTTGAATAACGATGCCCTTCCCCTTCTCTTCCACCGATGGAGCACTTGATGAAGTTGGAACGGTATTGATAGCATATGCTTTCACCACTTGCTTCTGCTTAAGCAACTCGGGACAGTCTTTCTTGAGATGTCCAAATTTGTTACAGACATAACACTTTATTCCTTCAGGTTTGTAGTCTCTACTGTAATGACTTTCTCTAAGAAGTTATTGCAAGTCGGTTTCGGCTTGACCTTCTTCTTTTGGCCGTCTTTGTTCTGAAACTGCTTCCTCTTATTGTTCCTTATATTCTTACCTCATTCGTTCGATTGCAAGTTTGGTTCTTCTTTAGGAATAATGGTTTTTGGTTTCCAATATAGACTTTCATGCCTTGGGGACTTCTCGATTATCATCTTAAAAGTCTCGTCAATATGGTGCACGAGTCGCTCCTATAAGTTCTCGCCTAAGCCAATGATAAATTTCTCATTCTTCTTAATGGAGTGTCAATAAAGGACATCCCATGTCTTGACAAAGCATCGAACTCAGCAACATACTCATAGACGATCATATCCTCTTGCTTTCGATCCGTGAACTTATGGAACAGAACTGACTTTTGAACTGCAAGAATAAATTTCTCCTTCAAGTCTAGCTTTGAACTGGTTCCAAGTGAATTGATCCTCGAGAGTGGCGGCTCTTACTGCATTTCACCAGTTCATGGATCATCCTTGAAGCTATCGGGAAGACATTTTCCTTTTCATAGCATCATCCAACTCTAAGTCATCGAATATCCTTTCGCAGGTATCAAGCCAATTCCGCACTTCCATTACCAACTCCACTCCTTGGAACGGTTTGCCACTAAGACTAGCAAAGTCCTTGTTCATCTTAGCGAAATTGTCTCTAGGCGCCTGCATTGGAACATCACCATTAACTGCAGCATTCGGAGCTTCACCTTAGCATTTTGCCACATGTTCCTCATCATAGTATTAAACATGGTCTACAAATTGGAATTGGCAGCTCCTGAGCTAGCTCCTTCCTCGACTCCAGAGATGAAGTTACTAGCAGTGTCCCTTTTTCGGCGACTCGTTATTCAACGTATAATAAGGTCAATCGGTCTCTCTTTAAGGAATTCTGCTTAAACAGTAAACGTGTGTGTAGTGTGACTTATATACTATATATGACTATATAGTTTTGGAAACCAAAATATATATATCAAGTACACGATCTCGTGTATATATATAATACACTCTCTCGATTCGGTTTAAGGTGAGAGCTCCTGCCCCATCTCTACTGAATCACAATATCCCTTAGGTTAAACAACGCAACCGAAGCTCCGATACTAAATGTGATGACCGCCCAACACCGCTGACACCTAATGTACTTGTATAGTGCACTGTAATGTTGCATGGTCGATGTATGACGATCATCAACGATTGTAAAGTAAATAAGCAACACAGAACCTGTCATATATCTCACAACGTGTCGAATAAAATATGATAGTAAACATCTCAGATATAAAACAGGCGAGATAGTAAATATCTGCATGAATCACAGCATTAGAGGATATATAGATCGATACAATAAACAACATAAGTAATAGAGTTATACATCATATAGTAACTCATAAACTATTTCTAAATAGTAAGACATTAGCAAGTTCCATGGTGCTATGTAGCGGAATAGAAAATGAGTAAATATAATTACGAGAATAACCTCCTACTCACCACCTGTCCAGCTCCACGTGCTCACTAGACCTGATATACCTAATCTACTCATCTAGAGTACCCAGAGTAATAGGAAGCAAAACATAAAACCTTAGGTCAAAGAAAAACCTGGTGTGAGCGGTAGAAATCTCAAATACAATAAAGTTAATAAAGTAGGACAAATGGTATGGAAAATCATACCTGACGTATTCCTGCATCCATAGAGTTAGCATATATAAAGATATATGCTACTTTATATGGGTGTGTCATATGTCAAAGTACTATGGGTGTCTAGATATCTACTTCGGTGGTATCAACATAGTGTGACATTCCCGAGGTAATAAAAAAGTCAAGCAAACATAGCATCTATCATCCATCCTCGCATTCACTCAATCGGTGCGTTGGATATACGATACTAGTATGACCCCATCGTAATAGTAAAAGACCACTTAACATATTTGGTTTATCGGTACTCAAATCCATGTCACTTTATCGTCGAGGAACTAGACTATAATCGCATCAGTCCAAGGTAAACAGATCGAAACATCGTGTGATTTAGGGCAATCATCGCAAACCCAAGTTAGTGCCCTCACATACCCCTACTTTACTAGTACACATCGAACCACTATGAATATCAACGATCTCTTTACACACGTCATCCATAATAGAGCTGATCCTAGAACTATCCTCACGACTCCCGTCTGAAGTCGTCGCGGTTATGACCTATTCTTGATAGCCATCATCTGTCAAAGAATGTCATCATGCATCCCATAACCTTCCTCCAATAGTTCCTTCAATCCGGCTACTCTACATCTCGAAATATAGCTATCCATCTTCAAAGGACTATAGCTCGAGCATACAAACTCCAAATGATCTAAAGCTCGGAACGTAGTCTTATGGAGCCTTCTATATAACCCCATATCGATGCATCAAGTTTAGAATAAAACTCATGGATAGGTACTCATCCACGACTACCGAAACATCCCTACCAATGCACGACCACCGAACTTCTACACACCTTCCCATGCCCCACCACCGATAGCGCCTTGATTGGACCAACCTCCATGGAACGATTCATGGAGACCGATCCCTCACTTCATTTTTAGGCTCCATTGCACTCCTTCATACTTCAGAATGATTTGTGAGTGAAATGGGCTATGCTATATAGATCGGTACCGATCCATAAGGTCAGACCCATACTTAGCCAAAATCGCTTGATGTTGGCCCCGCTCTCTTGCCTTCATGTTTCCATACCTCGATCCATATCCAAGCTACTCCATTGATCCCTTATATTGAGTATAACTGATCCATGCCTTTGAATTCCCACCGTTCCATACCTTTGAGCCTCTACCGATCCATGCTTTGCATACCTATATCTTTACCGTACGAACTCCAAAGGGCTTGAAACCTGGTGTGTAACCTTATGAGACCATCCTTATTGCCCTCACATCGATCACGCCTAGTTTACAATAGAATTTATGGATCGTCGTCGGTCCATATTTCCTTCCTAACTAAATCGCCATTCGATCGGCGTTTCCAACCATTCAAACATCAAACAATCATATGTTCATCATACATAAGCAATAACAACAGCCAAACATCCAAATATATCATTTTAAAGAAATATAAGGTGAAGGTTAGGGATCCATAAGAACATAGTTAGGGATCCGTAAAAAATTCACATATAAGGTGTAATATGGTCTAAAAACATTTTTAGTATTTTTAAATAATTTTTAAAACATCATTTAGGGTATAAAATGGCATAATTAGTAAGTGAGAGATCTATGCACTCATCTTAATCCAAAGCAAACCCAAATTCCCAAATGAACAGTAGAAGGCACGAAATCTAAGGCTCCTCCAATAGCAGATCTCTAATCCTAAGTACTACTCACGCTAATATCTTCTTAATGATGTAATTTGGCTAATTAAAGTAGGTTTAAAAGTTGTTTTTTGTTAATGGAGTTTTTTAACTATTTTTAGGAGTTGTGAAATAATGGGGATGAGGTCTCATCAACCTTTACATACCCCAAAATCGAAATGGGTTATGCGTCTCCAAACTAATGACCACTGTTACCTACTTAAGTTGTTCAAAATCAAAGAAAACTTCAAACGGCCATAATTCGAAAACGGTGACTCTGTTTCCTTGCTATGACTACTTTATGGAAAGAAAACCATCATCCGGATCGAATGAAAGTGATTTTAGATCCTAAGTCGGCTTTTATATAAAATCATAGCCCGTATAAGACTTACAAGCTCAAAATGGTCACATAAAAATTCGTCAAAAATCATGAATGTGTGAAATGTCCATAAGAGCAATTTTTCAAAATATTAGAATCATATGACCTCATATGAAATTAATATAAATATTCGACGATCCTTTGCGTAGAATACGAATCTTTAAAGCGTGGATCAATAAATTTTCTCCTTGTTAGTGAGTTAAAATTTGTAGAGAGTTTATTGATTTGTATACTGCGTTGAGTAGAGTGTTTAAATTATGTGACCTAATAAACATCAAATCTAAAAAATGTTTCAGCGGTGCAATGGTGAAAACATTGTGTCATTTGGAGTTGTGGTAATGAAGATATTAGGTATTGAAGGTTGGGAGTAACAATAGCTTCTTTTTTTTGTTACCTGAACCCAGGTCAATAGATTGAAAATACAAAAAAGTGAAGGTTGGTCTACTACTTTCGTTGTTGAATTCAAACATACCGATATCCTTAAAATAGAGTTGTATTAGTGCATTCTAATGCACTATCGATCAGCCGACTATACCTCGTCAGTCTATTGATTGACAGTTTAGTCAACTATTATGTCTTGGATAGTTGACTGAAGCCGATGAATTAGAAGGTTTTGAGTTGTTATTTAAAGCAAGGCGATTCAATACTTCTCCAATTCAAGAGTACTTGTTTCTCAAGTAATATCTACTTTGTATATTGCAAATGAAGGCCTTTGGAGAAACATCCAATCTAATCAATTTACAATTTTAGAGTGTAGTTATCTAATTAATATCTTGTCAAGAAGGTTTGTATTTTTTCTTCGTTAAAAAATCTCTGTCTAATTTTAATATCTTTTGTATCTCCTCGGAATTGAATATGAAGTGTTGAGTTCGGAAATTTTTCCTGTCTCTTTTTATATTTTAATCTATTATGATTGTTCGTTGGGTTATATTTACTTGTCTTTCAGTTGTTGAATCTTGATCTTCTTTTCTTTGTTTATTTATTTTGGACAAATTAGAGATGTGTGGTATTTCAATTTTGTGCAAACGTTAGAAACATAAATTTAACTCTGAGGTGATTAAGATAAAAAAAACTTATAAGAAAACTTTGAAAAAAAAATCACATGGTTCGATACCGACCATTTGGGAGAAGATTAAAGATAATGATGGTGATATAAATTTAAAACAAGGTTTTAGTTAAGTCTATCAGGATAATGTGTCATCTTTATCGGTCTAAATGAATAAAACGTCCAATTTAGGAAGGTATACAGGTTCATTTTCTCATCGCTTGTCAGTGTTTAGTCAGAAACATTTATCTATGTATTTATCCTTTGTCAGAAATTCCAATTCCTATCATTTTAGATTTAAAAAATATATTTTACAAACTTAAAGGTACAAATAATCCAGGAACACCCGCCTTGGAAGTTGGACATATTCTTACAATCACAAACGATCATTTATTTAGCATCTCCTTGCATAGCTAAACAATAGACTATGTACTCACTCAATCACTCATTACAAATACAATTTCACCGTCATACCATAAAACCCATCGTCAATTCTTCAATAACATCTCTCTGCCAAACATACGATCTAATAAATAAACTAGAACAACAAAAAAACAAAACAAAGAAAGACGGCATTAATGATTCAGCGGGTGCAAACAAAGCTACCTCAGCAACACGGTTGATTAATCCTGCGGTCACATCCCTCTAAAACTGACTCCCTTCGAAAGTCTGCCCAAAACTCCAGCCAGCAGGCGCAGCATTATAGCTGGTCACAGTCCTCCCATCGCTAGTAGTAACCTGAAAAGACAGACTCTGCCCGGTCAAATACGAATTGCTCTGCCAATTCTGCCCCCAGTTCCTGGACATGGCCTGCCACCCTGTCCTCGACCCCTTAATCGAAACCGCATGCACGTCCCCGGCTCCCCCCACATTGCTCACCAGCACCAAATTGAAGTAATCGTGTCCGTTGATCGTGAACCGGATGCCTCCCTTCTTCACGCAGGACACCCTTCGGAACGCCACCGGAACAATGCCTGCTCTGTACTGCGCGATCTGGAGGAAGGCCGGCTGCGCCAGGTCGAAGTGCTGCAGCGGCGGGTTGCACCACCCCCCATTGTCGTTCGACAGCGCAAAGTTCGGCGGGCAGAAGTTGGTTGCAGTCACCACGATCGACCCCGGCAGGCACCATTTCGGATCATCCGCGCACCGCATCTCGTAGCACGACCCACATGCCAGCCCGTTGTTGAACAGAGCCGTGCTTAGGGCGGCAGTGTTGGTTCCGTAACCCTGACTCATCAGGTTTCCGTACCCGCACGCTCCTCCTGCAAAATATGTTTTGTAAAATTATCACCGTCTTTCTAAGGTCTAAAAAGGTATTATTTACGACGTACCCATTGTGCCGGAAGCATCACCGCCGCCGTAGAACGTGGCATGTCCGCCTTCCCATTGAGCTGATGCTTTCTTGACGGTGAGGCAGAGTAAGAAGAGAAAAATGGAAGCGTTTGAGGGAATGCTCATTGTTGAGGAATAGATAGGAGTCAGTAGAATGTGTATATAGACTGAGGTTGGTGTATCGAAGAGAGTGCCAATGGACAGGTATTTATAAGCAGAGATTTTACTAGCGTTATGTAGGAGCGAAGGAAATAAATGATTTAGATACGATTTTAAGTGTACAAAGAGACAAGGTGGTTGTTCTGACGATTTTGAGCAGGCCACATGAAGGAACGAAACGGAATGCAGTAATGATCCAAATATTGAGTGCACATGCGTTTGTTCTACTGGTTCCGTGGAGTACCAACCGCTTGCTCTTATTTCTTCCGGGGCCTACTCACATGCACTTCCCTTTCTATTTGACGTATGCTTCCTTTTGCGTATTTAATTTTCTTCTAAAGCAAGAATGACAGTTTTATTCTGATAACTAGTTAAAACTTGAAAAGTTTGATTGTTCATTATTGGAATACAACTCATGGGTAGCTCTAATTAATTATGTTCAACGTTGAAACAAACCATGTGTATGTACTTAAAAGAGTTTGGACAAACTTGCTATCCGCTGAAGTTACCATCGTTGGAATCGTTGTCAACCATCAATGTCCTGTTTCATGAATTGATGCAAGTATGTGGACAAAAAAGATTTCTATCGTTTGCTTCTCTATCGTTGTTTGTTCTTCCTGCATCATTATTTATGATCTTCATGTCTAAAATCCATCTGTCATATCAAGTGTAGCATATGTATTTATTCACATATGCAACTAGAAAACTTGAAATAATGCAAACACAGGTAAGGTTCTTTTTTTTCTTTTCTTTTTTTTAAAATTTCATATTATTTTGAGGGCTTTACTGGTTTTCGTTTTATGAAGATAGAAAAAATAATGTAAAGTTTATACATCTGAAAATTATAATAAAATAAGAGTTTAATGTCATTTTCAGTGGAAAAAATGAACTGAACAATACATTCCGTAACCGGTTCAATTTCAGATGGCTAGTGGCTAAACAAAAAACTAAATGATAAAATGGCAAAGATTTTGACATAATAATTGCAAAATAGGTTAAAACAATAAAGATTTTGCTGTTTTATTTAATTTTTGCAATAAAACAAAAAAGTCTTTGCTACTGTATTTATTTATTTTATTTTTTAAAAAACTAATATGTGTGTTTGGTTTTTCCATTGCAGGGAGAGTTGGATCACTGTAAAAGTAAGACAGACATGTTTGTTGTTGGTAATCGTTTAATACAACAAATCATAGTCATAATTAGCCATATTAATAAATACAATGTTTACATGCATAATTGTGATATTATTAAATACAATACAGCCACACCCAATCCATGTTTAAAGTAGGTATCATAACCATATTAATAAATACAATATTTACATGCATAGTTATAATATTCAAATAAGCACGGGTCAATTTAATGGTATTTCACGACTTGGCTTTTGGATTTTCAATTTTCAGGCTACGGGTATGTAGTAGGCGAAAAATCAGTCATGATTAAACAAACTTTTTAGCAGGTCACTAGATGATTTTGCTGTGGATATCCAAACATTTTTATTTTAAACCTATCGTTCCCACACTTTTTTTTGAGCTACAGACGGTTTGATTACACTTCCACCAAGATGAAATATGTTTTAAACTTCAAAATTGGGAGCAAAATTGAACTTTGTAATTTCCAGGGATTTTCAAGTAATATTGACATTAGTCTTCAAATGTCATCTGCTTCCAGTTTTACGAGGGGTAAGCACTTCTTCAAAGCCATCGGTAATTTTCGCATTTTACTGTCATTTCTAGAAAACATCATTAAATTCACTTCTGTACTTTTAAAATCAACGGTTTACCAAATTTAAAGAAGGATGGCATGGACGACATACGGTGGGTTTTTGCCCATATGTTTATTGTGACGACCCGAAATTTTTGAACATTTGAAATTTGAATATTAAATTGATTTTAAATATTTAAAAGTTAACTTTTAACCTGAAATTCAAATGTCACTATTTATTTGAAAATTTAATTATTGAATTAAAATAATTGGGAATTGATTAAAATAGTGCATCTTGGATTTTAACCTTGTTAAAAATATTTCAATGGCTTATAAAATCTATATTTATAATGCTGAAGGTAATAGAACTTTTAAAATTGAATTTAAAAGCGGTTTGTTTAGTTTTGAAAATATATCGTTTAATTTGATATTTAAAAGTAGCATCCCAAAGCACGGTCACGAATTTCGACGAAACCAGTTCCATTAGATCCGTAATATTGTATTCTTATCGGATTTCAATTTTCATAACGATTGGGGTTGTCGTGTGATTGTACGATAGGTAAACGTGCTGATATATATATATATATATATATATATATATATATATATATATATATATCGAAAATTCAATATAATAAGTGGGTCCAAAAAGCTATCTTCTTCATATGATCAAATTAGGACTCGCAAACTTTTCCATTGCGCTTGGAATAGGGGTATAAACTTATAAACGTCTGGCAGGACGCCTTGATAAATTGTCAAAATTTTAAGCTTCAAATTGAAGTCGATTTAAATTTGAATTTAAATCTATTTCCCATCTGTGCCTTTTGCTGTCATTTCTCAATCATTATAGCAAGCCTATGCAGATACGCAAGGAAATTTACAGCACATGTCTACTGGTATAACATGCATCTCCTACTTTAATTCCATTCAAAGAATAAAATCAAGATCGAACTGTACCCTTGTCCTTCTTCATTTTCAAATCGATTCAGCCTATTTTGAAAAGAAAATGGACACCCTCTTTTTCAAAATCGAATTCGCTTCACGTGAAAATAAAAATAACTTACCACAAATCATTTCCCTTCGAATCAAAGAATCACAACAGTTGGAAAGTCGCGAATGAGTATCGCCGCTCGCGCTAGATTGGGGATGAGGCGTTGGCCGTGTAGTTGAAGGCGGCACGAGCGAGGCTAGGGTCGACACTATTTTGGAAGGCTCGTTCGATTCGAATTGGGTTTGGGGTTCGCGAGGCTAGGGTTGAGCCTCGATTTCGATGGCGCAGAAGTCATCGCGTGCGAGGAGTCTGAACTAGATATGTGGATATAAAATTTGAATTCCAAATGTAATGGCTTAGTCAAAATTAGGTTAGATCTTTTATATTTTCTTTTATATGAACAATTCTAAATTTAATTCAATTTACTTATTTTATAAATATATTAAAATAAGACAATAATCACATATATAAATGACGAATGTATATGTCATAGTTACAAATCCCAACATCAATATACGCTGACATTACAAAGTTGCACTTACACATTTACGAGTATATAATAATAAAAACATTAATTATATTAATTTGTTAAATTAATTAGTTGGTTAAATTAAAAAAAATTAAATTAAATAGATTGGATCTAATATAGTTTTATAGACATTATAGGTCTAATATGATCTAGAAATAGGAAAAATCTTTGAAATTTATCTCTTCATCCATTGCAGAGTGGGTCGGTTACATCCGCGCTATCAAAAATAATAGGATGGAAGCCCAAGTTGAAACTGAACTACTGGAGAGCATAGAACAACAGCAGTACCCCCTTCACTTTGGCATTTGTTTGTTATTTGAGCTCTGCTAACTAGACCTGATTCCGTTTGTGTTCTTTTTTCCTTCTGGTTTTTTTTTTTTGTTTCCCCTTTCTCTAATTTTGGATGCTTTCTTTAATTTTTCTGTGCTCTTTTTTCGTCAATAAATCCGATGTGAGTCCAGCCAACCCCGCTTATCTTCTTGGTCAAATAAAATAAAAAAACAATGCTCCCTTGGGGGATTTTAGAGAATAATTTTGTGTTTGGATTGTCCATAATGCCAATAAATAAACATTCTTGTTGTTAATACAGAATTAGCGGGTTTGTAATCGTACAAACGAAGAAAGCATAAAAGGAATCCAATCTAACTAAAATTTGTCACCATCCAAGAACAGAGACTAAACAATGCACAATTTACTCTGATAAGCACGTATCAGTAACTAGAAACAAAGACAAATAAATGTGGAATTAAATAACAAATCAACCAAAGAAAGAAAAGCCAAACAATTCAAAATCTGAGATAACTGAGGTAGCCAGGTAACATGGGACAAAGATTGCACAGCCCTACCCATGTTAGATGCACATGGCTTCCTTGCTTTACTCTTTCACACTATTACGTTTGTCGTTTTAATGCCTTATATTATCTCTGTTTTGGAGCCTTATGACAAACGTGTATGCGTCGATTAATGCACGATTACTACGTGGTTTTAGTACGACAATAAAAAGGCGTCATGCGCTCTTTGCTTTCCATTTGTTTACTCATTCAGCTGTGAACTCATTCATGGCACTATACAAAGTCACGATCATGTAAGCACGTACCATATTTGTTGCCAAAAGAAAACGTATCTTCATTCCCCACTCAACCAGTCGAGCTTGTATAAAGTTACATTTCAGTTTCAGTCATCATTTATAGGGTGTGTTCAAAGATTAAAAAAATATTGGAACTTAAAAGGATCTACTATTTTATTATTGAAAAAAAAAAAAGAAGAAGAAGAACGTTATGTGGATATTTGCATGGGTTTAGCCGACTTTAGCTAAATTCAATTGAAGCAAGCAGCAGCAACCTATATGAATGACCTAAATATCAGGTTTGAGGCAAATAAGTAGGAACTTATGGATAGAATCATCATAAGTGAACTGCGAGTAAACAGACATATTTCTTAAATAATGAACCAGAAGGCTGAGCTAAGTTTTGGCAATCAAAAATCTGATTTGAACATGCCTTTAATTATATACTGCAAAGCATGTAATTATCTGACCAAATGGAATACAATGTATCAATGACTACAGTGAATAAGGCTGATTATTAACTTCTTGCAACAAATAATAAACACCGATCTAAATATTATATATGTCTATTGCAAGTATGCAAACAGGATTGCAATGGATGTTTGGAAATAGAATTTAACTATAAAAATTAAACATTGTCCATTCGACGTAAAAGAAGGAAACATGTATGTATGAAAAAAATCGTCAGGTCAAAAAATAGGACTTGATGGCCACTGTAGGAGGAAGAGAGTATGACGTAAAATATGAAAAGGTAAAAAAGAGAAACGAATGATGAGAAATCAGAACGAACTCGGATGGAGAATTCTCTGAACTAATAATAATATAATATTGCATCCTGTTTTACAAAACTGACGAATTTTAAGAGTTTTTTTTTAATTTATTTATTAAATAGTTAAACATTTTCTATTTAAATTATTTTCTTCTCGTCTAGAATTAATTAATAACTTCTTTTTTCTTTCAATCTCGCTATTGCCTTGTTAAACCTGACTAAATCTTTCTGCATATGTACAGTACAAGCTTGTATGGAATAAGTGGCTGTTCTTTAATTGTACCATTGGCTATCCCTTTATAATTAGCCCGGTTATATTAATTAAAAATTCACGTATATTGAGATATAGGGGAAGATCAGCAAAGCTATTAGACCCGAAACAAAGAAAAGAAAGTTTGCCCGAAGCAAAATCTATGGCTTCGGTTCCTCAATGAATATAAAATTAAAGGACCCCCGTGAATTCCGGATATTTCCACACTTTCCTGGCATCATTTCTCCGGGCCTCGTAGCATCATTCGGAAAAATAGGCTTAAGGACAAACTTTGAAAAAAATTAAATCAAAGGACAACAAGTTTCATTTTTGAATTGAAACACAAACTTTGAAAAAAATTAATTATAGAAAGCATTTTGTACGGTGTAAAACTGAATATAATACTAGTTATTACGTCATTTTGTATAGTGTAAAAACAGAATATAATCTTAGTTATAATTAACATTGTCTTTCGGCCTAATCTTTTTCAAAGTTTGTCCTTCAACCCAAAGATGAGACTTAGTGTCCTTCAGTCTAATTTTTTTTTTCTTCAAAATTTGTTCTTCTCCATAATTCCCTCTTACCATTTATATGTATTATCTTAAATAGAGAATAGTTTGAACATAGCTTTTGGATGGAAATTAAACCCTTATTTATTTTCAAACTAAAATTCAAATCTTCCTCTTTCTATCGCAATAAGGTGGCTCCTTAAAACGTAAAGTGGACTCTTGTTTTATTTCTATTTTTTTTTAATACCACACCACTATGCATTTTTAGAATGTCATTTACTTAGATTAGAAAATAAGTTGTCAAATTTCTCGGTACTACGTACTACGTTAATTAAGAAATGATGTATGATCATAAATGATACAAGTTATTAAAATTTTCAAAGCATGTAACTAGTTTGTTTAATTTTTATTTTGTGGTTCCGTTTTGCATTACACTTTTACAACGCAAGCCATATTTTATTATCATATGAGTACAAGTAATTGAAAATCAATATTGAGCTACATCGGTATAGAATTGCTATGGTTATGGTAATGGTAAGTTTTCCATTAATATTGGTAACAGTAACAAAACATCAAAATCGGTGATGACGGTAAATTTATCAGCCATGTTAATTTTTTTTTCACTATATAAATTAATCTTAATAACCGATACTTTTGACGGTAAATCCTTTTTAAGAAGATGCTTTTGAAGGTTCAAATCTGTTTGGTTTGGTTAGTTTAGTTCTTTATTTTATTAAATATGTTTATGTCTAATTTCTAAGATTCTTTTATTTGATTGTCCATCTAAATTAATCGAATTCTCTTAAATTATCTGAATATACAGTATTACGTTTGTTTTAGTAATTGGTTTGGTTATCAAAATACATTTTGTATATAAAAATTAACTAAAATTACTTATACAAATTTACTTCTTTATGGTTAACTCTGATAGAGTTAGGGGTACGTCCTAGGGACAACTCTGTACTTTGCTGTAAATTATTAACTCAATAATAGAATTTCATTCAAAATAAAAAGTGTTTTTCTTTCTATTATATACTTAATAATATGTGTTATATTGATTATTCATTTAATTTAACTATATTTAATAGAAATCCATAAATGATATGTTTTTTGATAGCAACTACAATGTGTTGTAATAATGAGCAATTTATCATAATGAAAATAAATATAGTTTTAAATATTCCTAGTCAAGATATATCGAGATCAAATATCGATACATCTGTTAAGACTAGAGTACGTAACGCTCTCCAAATATTGGACGGTATATTAATCATGGCTATCGGAAACACCAAGGGGTTATGTACTGATAGTTATTGGATAACTATAAAATAACTCACTCATAATTTCCTATGCAGCTAAGGTCAAACAGAGAATACCGAAATGAAAGTATTACACGGTTCACTTGACTTAAGAATACCTTTTAACTTCAACTAGCATACAATGCACGTATGTGCATCTAATATCCAAAGGTGTTTATCTTGCATAGATGTGTGTTTTAAGTGCAAATGTTTTTATAGTCACAACACATTTCAAGTTATTTTGTTGGTGATATCGATGACAAATTGATAGTAAAATTCCATTAATGGGTAGTCGGAAAGGGTAGTAAGATTCTATTAACGAATGAGGGTAATTATGGAATTTCAAAAAGACACCATGTAAATCATGTTGATTGGATTCTTTTTATTAATAGTAGAGATGTATACACTCAACTTTGATTATTATTAAATCATGGTATGAGGTCCATCGAACGACTATAGTTGGGTCCGAGTTGAAGTAGTGGAAGTGAAATACTATTCAATAGAGAATTCGTCTCCTTAATTATACAAGGTTTGTATCACGGTTAACCAAAGTCAATTAAAAGTCAAAGTCTATAGCCAGAGCATTTTGATTAGTGATAATTATTAGTATTGAATCAAGGACTTTAGGTTTGGACTATACAAGATGATTATGGATGATATCAGAATTTTGACCAATACCAAATTCCATAAGTCATGATGTGATATAGTTTTAACAAAGAGAACTAGTGTAAATAATTACCGCTATCAGAGACCGCTTAAAATAAGTAAAATTGGATTTTATCAAAACTGTATAAGCGATAAATTTTGCCAAATTATCATATCACTAGCTAAGATGGCATGTAAATGTTAATATTCGAATTGTTCGATATTAATCAATGATCAAATTTACATCTAAGAGTCACACAACCGCTGTCGGATACTCCGACTACCACAAAATTTATTATAATTATTATAATTAATTGATATTTGTGAATTAATTATAAAATTTTATTTGATTGGTGTTGATCAGTAATGAAAATAGTACATATATAAAAGTTATATATATACGTATCGATATATGATATTAATGTACATTTGAATTTGATTTAAATGTAAATTATATGATATGGTTTGAAGTGCAATGGAATCGCATAAGGGTCCATGGTTTGGCCGACCAAAGCAAGAAGAAGGAGGGGATATGTTGACATCTTCGAGTTTGAATTGGTGGAGAAAGAATGGATTTAGATCCAATTTTCCTCTCTTTCTTTTACCTTACTTAAACCTACTGCCCTTCACTTTTTACACTTTACTTTTGACTTCTGTTCTCCCTTAGTCTTTGGTCCAAAACTCTATACCACTCCATCCACCATTATTTTAAACAAAAAGATAAATTCAAATCAAATTAATGAAAGGTGCGTATATCTCCCTAATTATTAACAATTTCTAGAAGAGTTGGAATCTAATTTCAAGAGATAGTTCAACTCAACATTCAAGGTTTTTCTACGTGGGTGTAGTTGTGGTAATCTTATTATACAATGATCTATATACTTAATCATCATGATGTTGTGCTTGTATAGGTTAGATTTGTATCACGGTTTCTTATATATATTTGTTATCGGTTTATGTGTGTGTGTGTGATTGTTAAAAAAATTGTTTTTGTATATATTTCATCATAAAGCTTTTGACCACATACTAAATTAAATAACTTAATTTAAATCTAAAATTTGAAAGATACTTAGAAAAAAATTGAATTTTGAAAGATATTGTAAATACATATATGTTCATAGTATAAAAAAAATTATACTACATAAAATATAATATAATTTCTGCATTGATGTAAAAAACGATTTTTGCATTTTAAAAAGTGAATCTATTATGTATATACATTAATTTATTTCAAAATTATATACATATATGTATATAGTTTTAAAATATTAATTAGTAAATCATTAATATAAAAAGTATATATATTAATGTATATCAATAAAATTATATATGCACATACAACATAAAATATAATATAGTTTTGAATGGAAATAAATTTTTTTTTTGATTTCTAAACTATAAAAAATGCATCAACTTTAAGTCCTCATAGATCTGAATAAAAAAATTAGATTTTAAAACTTTTGAATGGTTAAAAATAAGAGAGTGTCTGTGTGTATAATCTTATATATACATTATAGTAAAATAATATTAACAAATATAAATGATTTTAATTTTGATTTATATAATTTAAAACAAATTTATATGTATTTTTGAATTGAAAACAAGTAATAATTCGAATATGTGTGCATGTGTGTGATATAATAATTTATTTATAAAATTTAAATTTGAATTTTAAATTTAAAACAAGAGCTAGTTTTGAATTTAAAATTTAAAAGGTTTAAATTTGAATTTTAAATTAATTGACGCTAGATTATAAATAAACTTTTGAATATGTGATATATAATCATAACTAATTTTATGGTTCACACACATATATATACACAAATATAAATATATGTGTTAAAGTAAATGGAGATTTGAGAAAGAAGAGACGAAGAGCAAAATCATGTATCAGTTATTCATCACACAGATTCGTACATGTTTATATACAACAGCTTGTAATCCTAGTTACACACACATGCGGGCTTAAGCCTTATTACACACAGTCATGGGCCGAAGCCTTATTGAGCTGAGAAAACAAGTATAACATGAAATATGTATAACACCGCATCACCATTCAACACAGATCAGATAACACTCCCCCTCAAGTTGAAGCATACTTATTAATCATGCTCAACTTGCTGCAAAGGTACTCCACTCTCGCACTACTCAACGCCTTGGTGAATATGTCAGCCAGTTGATCTCCAGATCTGACAAACCCAGTTACGATCAAACCCTGCTGTATCTTCTCGCGAATGAAGTGACAGTCCACTTCGATGTGTTTGGTTCTCTCATGGAATACTGGATTATAAGCAATATGAATTGCTTCTTGGTTATCACACCATAATTTCGCTGGCAACTTTGGTTTCAAACCTATCTCAGACATAAAGTGATTTATCCACATTAGTTCACAAATAGCATTAGCCATACCTCTATACTATGATTCAGCACTGGACCTAGACACCACATTTTGTTTTTTACTATTCCATGAGACTAAGTTACCTCCAACAAATGCACAAAATCCATAGGTTGATCTTCTATCTGATCTAGACCCTGCCCAGTCAGCATCCGAGAAAGCTTCTATCTCCTCATGTCCATGATTAGCATACACAATACCTTGTCCCACTATTCCTTTTAAGTAACATAGAATTTATTCTAGAGCATTCCAATGATGAATAGTTGGAGAACCCATGAATTGACTCATGACACTAACTGAAAAAGCAAGATCTGGCCTTGTTACTGTCAAGTAATTCAATTTACCCACTAACCTCCTATATTTTTCTGGATCATTAAATAGTTCACCATCATTTGTCAAATTGATATTGGTAATCATAGGAGTAGTACAAGGCTTTGCACCCAATTTTCCAGTCTCGGTTAACAAATCAATGATGTATTTTCTTTGTGACAAAAAGATATACCCATTTTCTCTTATCACTTCAATACCCAAGAAGTACTTTAACTCACCAAGATCTTTTTTATGAAATTGTTTTTGAATAAAAACTTTAAGATCTGAAATTCCTTTCCTATCACTTCCAGTAATTACAATATCATCTACATATACTACTAACAATATAATTCCTTCTTTTGAATTTCTATAGAACACAGAATGATCAAAATTGCTCTTAGTTATGCCAAATGCTTCAATCACTTGACTGAACTTACCAAACCATGCTCTTGGACTTTGTTTTAGTCCATACAAGCTTTTCTTTAGTCTACATACCTTTCTTGTCTCCCCCTGAGCAACAAACCCAGGTGGTTGCTCCATATATACCTCTTCAATCAAATCCCCATGAAGAAAAGCATTTTTAATATCAAGTTGATGCAGTTTCCAGTCATATCTTGCTGCTAAAGAGATAAACAATCTTATGGACGTCATTTTAGCCACTGGAGAGAAGGTTTCTGAATAATCTGTCCCATAAGTTCGTGCATATCCTTTTGCAACCAACCTAGCCTTTAGTCTAGCCACTGACCCATCTGGGTTAACTTTAACTGAGAACACCCATTTACACCCTATCACCTTTCTATTATCTGGTAGTTGAACCAAATTCCAGGTTTTATTATGATCCAAAGCTTCAATCTCTTCTAAAATTGCTTTTTGCCATTCTGGTTTAGACAATGCCTCTCCAACATTTTTTGGAATAGAAACAGTATCAAGATTGGAAATAAAAGTGTAACTTGCTGGATATAGTTTATCATATGATACAAAGGTGGATATAGGATTTGTACATTGACATGTACCTTTTCTAAGTGCTATTGGTAAATCAAGACTGGGATCATGTGCTGGAATTTCCTCGTTATCAAATTCTTGTAAATTTGTTTCTACCCTTTGATTTAGTTCACTATGTTCACTCCCTTGTGACAAAGTTGTAGGATAAATCAACCAATCATCACTCCCACTTTCCTCTTGAGCACAAGACTTTGAATCAGACAATGGGAAGAATGGGAGATCTTCTACAATAGTAACATCAATTGACACCAAATATTTATGCAAACTGGGACAAAAACATTTGTAACCTTTTTGAAGTCTTGAATAGCTAACAAATATGCACTTCAATGATTTTGGATCTAATTTGGTTAGTTGTGGGTTCACATCCCTAACATAACACACACAACCAAACATTCTTGGCTTTACTGGATACAAAGATTTATTAGGACATAGGACTTGGAAGGGGATCTCATACTTTAGCACTGTTGAAGGCATTCTGTTGATCAAAAAACATGCTGTGGCCACTGCATCTGCCCAAAAAACTTTGGGTACATTCATATGGAACAAGAGTGCTCGAGTAGTCTCGATTAAGTGCATGTTCTTCCTCTCAGCAACTCCATTTTGAGAAGCAGTATCAACACATGAAGTCTCATGAAGAATGCCATTATTAGCCATGTAATCACTAAACAAACTGGATGTATATTCCTTTGCATTATCACTTCTTAAAGTTTTAAGTGACACATTAAAATGGTTTTTTATTCCAGCACAAAAGTTACAAAAAATAGAGAATATATCATATCTATTTTTCATTAGGTATAACCATGTTACTCTTGAATGATCATCAACAAATTTAACAAAGTATCTATATCCTTTCTTTGAAACAACGGAACAAGGACCCCATACATCAGAGTGCACTAAATCAAACACTGAATTAGCCCTTTTATTTAATCTAGGATATGAACTAACACGATGATGTTTAGCAAATTGACATGATTCACAATTTATTGTAGACGAAAAATTAAACTGTGGACAAAGTTTCTTGAGCAATGTAAGAGATGGATGACCTAACTGGTAGTGAACTTTAAGAGCAGATATCATACTTGAGCAAGCAAAGTTTTTGGATAATTCTTCATTGAGTGTGTACAAGCCTCCAGATTCTTGTCCCCTACCAATAATCTGCTTCATTGTAAGGTCCTGAAACAAACAGTGATCGGGGAAGAAAGATACACGGCAATTAAGTTTGCTAGTGATTTGACTTACTGACATTAAGTTGAATGACAGATTTGGTAAATATAAAACCGATTTCAGTGACAGTTGAGTATGCGAGTTTGCTTTCCCAGTTCCATAAACATGAGTTTGTGATCCATCAGCTAAAGCGAAAGCATGTGTTGATTCATTACTTTGAATATCAGAAAGCAAATAACTGTTACCTGTCATATGATCTGTAGCTCCTGAATCTATGATCCATTTAGATGATGGTTTTTCAATACTAGCAACAACAGCTGTAGTAGAGGAGGATATATGACCTGATGGATTCTTCTCAAGAGTTTCTTGATACTTTGCATATCTCTCAAATTCATCAACAGTCATCAAAATTGTTTTATTTGTATTTGCATTATTGTTATTGTTGGCCAAGGAGTTTTTATATTGCAATTTTCTACACTCAAATTTTGTGTGACCGGGTTTCTTGCAATATGCACAAAATTTATTCTGATTTGGTGGCCTAAATGGTTGAGACATCTGATTTGGAGCAGAGAATCTTGGTGCATTATTACTGTTGCTTTGTGCATTATTCCATGGTGGTGCATTATTCTTACTATTACTTATCAAAGCACTGTCAACTGAGTACTTGATATTTGTGTCACCTCAGTACGGAGAATTCGACTAAACACCTCCTGCAATGATGATATCTCCGATCCAAATAGTATTTGTGATTTTGCTGGTTCGAATTCAGATGGTAACCCAGCCAAGAAGCTCATTATTTCCATCTGCTCCCTTTGTTTTTGTTGAACCTTAACATCAGGGCTGATTGGAAGCAGCACGTTAAATTCCTCATATGTTTTCTTAAAATTCATAAAGTAGTTCATCAGTGTTTGTTCTTGCTTCTCTGCTCTATAAAACGATTTGCATACATCATACATTCTGGTCACATTTCCTTTTCCAGAGTATAGAAACTCCAAATACTCCATCAATTCTTTCACGAACTCACAGAACCTCTCCATCAATTGAATTTCGAATTTGAAGAAACAGTCGTGCGTCATCTCTTAACCACATCAGATCCTTTTCCTCGGTTGAATCTAGTTTTGGTGGACTTTCAGTTAAATGATTACCCTTATCAATGGATCGGAGATAGAGACGAATTGTTTTGCTCCAGTTTAGATAATTCAGATTGTTTAATTTGTGATCAGTGATTTTCGGCATCATCTGGATCGAATCAACTGAGATCTTATTTTCAGTCATAGTAACAAATCTTTGAATTAGGGAAGATAAACGATATAAAGAATGATATGGTGTTCGGATCTGAAGATAGAAGGTAAAACCCTAGTTGGATTCAAACTTCGTAATCTTATGCTCTGATACCATGCTAAAGTAAATGGAGATTTGAGAAAGAAGAGATGAAGAGCAAAATCATGTATCAGTTATTCATCACACAGATTCGTACATGTTTATATACAACAGCTTGTAATCCTAGTTACACACACATGCGGGCTTAAGCCTTATTACACACAGTCATGGGCCGAAGCCTTATTGGGCTGAGAAAACAAGTATAACATGAAATATGTATAACACCGCATCACCATTCAACACAGATCAGATAACAATATGTATGTATTATGTTATGTTAAACTATATTACTGATAGCAAATATGTATATGAATGGGCTAATATGTCTATCGTCGTATAAATCCTAGCAATTAGATACAGATGTATTAAACCATGCGCACCAACTTTAAGGTGAAGGAATTTATTTTAGAGATTATTGGTAGTGTAACGAACCATAAATTTATCATTTTGATAAATTATATTTATTTTTAAAATATTCAAATAAGATTTTTTAACATAAATCATGATGTTTTGAACAATAAATAAGAATGGTAAACTTATTTTTAATAAGTATTTACAAAAATATATGCTTCAAAAAATATCGATAAAATAACCTACAATCGTTCTATCTATAAACAGCTCTATAATCAACAGAAATCGCGCACAAGACTGGATATGTACACTTATTTATATATTTAAACAAGAATTTTACATAAAATTATTTATTTTATTTTTGGAAATAAAATCTATTAATGACATCATCAACGATGTCATCATATTTAATAATTAATTAATGAATTTAAATTGAGAATGATTTAAATAACTATTATAATTATTCAAATAATTGTTTTAAAATGAAATAATCTATTTTAATTAGTTATATAATGATGATAAATCATTTATAATAATTTTATAAAGATATATATTTGATTTGAAATTATAAGGAAATTTGATATCGCTTTATAGAGGATGTAAGACAAGATGGACTAGAGATCGATGATACCAAGATATATATATAGCTATATATTTCAAAGTCAAAATTTAAACACGTATTAAAAATAAAATCTTTTTACAAATAGTTCAAAATCATTATTTCTTAAACATATCAAATCAAAATACCTAAATATATCTTATATTTCAAAATCTATATACATTTTAAAATCAATTATCTATCTATACATAGTATTTTAAAATCAAATATCTATATACATATTATATAACAAAGCACATATATAGGCATTTTTTCTAGCAAATATATATATAAGAATACAACATACTATGTATATATATATATCCTTCTCTCACTTTAAATCTAAAAAAAGAACAATATGCAACAACTTTAAACATACAATATATATAAATCAATATTATTTCTCCTTACTGTATACACATAATACAAAACAGCTAATGGCTATTATAATCAAACTCTAAAAGAAAAATAAATATAAACAAGTAGCAAACTCGCATACATATATACATAAACCAGTAGCATATGTAACGTATATATGTGAATAACGTATAACTTATATTAGTTTATATATGGGCAACAGTTCTAATACCTTATAAACAACGATACATATTTATACACGTATACTCTAAAATCAATATTAAATTCGAGTTACTTTGTCAAAGTAACTATAATATATATTCAACAGATAACCAATTATATATACCTTTATAAACTTATGTATTATACCAACAGATCTTATATAAAACTAACACACACACACACACACACACACACACACACACACATATATATATATATATAATACCCCTTCTTAAATGCAATATAGAAATCAAGGTATGCATAAAAATATAAAAAATCACTGTTATAAAACTATTTTGTATAATAACAAAATTTAGATGCATACCTTAAAAGATAATATATATTATATACTGCCAACATCATCAAATCAAGGCAGAGCTATTGGCGCTCGCGTGGGCTGCAAATGATGTTGGAAGACGAGAAAACTGTTCGGGTGCATGCTGACCACAATAGAGCAGAACAAGTTGGAGAATGGATGCGAGCGGTGACAGGCTGGGAACTCTGGTGATGTATATGTGGATGGAATATGGCGTAAGGTTGACGAGGCGTTTGGATGCGAAGAGGAGAAGTGGAAGATGGTGGAGGTTGGAGGAGAACGGCAAGGCGGGACGAGGCACTTTTGCATGGTCTGGTTGGTGGGGAGAAGGACGTGTATGCTTCTTTGACAATATATACAACTTCACTCTTTATAAAATATATACCTTTAGTAATAAATTATTATATTTCTTTACAAGAAGAATGTCATAAAAATATAAGAGGGGAAGAAGAGACATGGGAGGAGCGAGGTAGCATGTTAGAGAGCAATTTGCATAAGTGAGGAAGAGATCACGTTACAGCAAATATAAACAAATCCAAACCATGAATAGTTTTCTCACTTTTTAAGTAACAGTGAATGGAAATAGACAATGAAAGGACAAGTCCACAAATACTGAACAGTAGGAATAGAATTGGTCACGCATGAATTCAGAGAAATAATAAAAGGAGGAGGCTAATGAATAGGAAAAAAACAAATATATTTGAACCGGAGAAATAAGATAGCGGGCGAAAAACTAAATATAAAGCGAAAGAAATGGAAACGGTCACACAGTGACCAAGCTGAAAAATCTAAAGTAATTTATTATTGTGACTAGGGTTGCATGGTTTCAAATTTGAAACGCAAGGATATTCCAAAAGTCACAAATTTCGATACTGATATGACGCACAGTTTTATCGTTTCCGTCACGTACCGAACCTCAAAATACATAAATGAATATGCTACGGAGATCAGCACGACGAGACGAACGATATACATATATCAACGATACTACCATCCTATTAAAAGTCAATATTTCGCTGCTAAACTGCTGCAAATTTGCTGAAAATAAGATAAACAAAGAAAGAGAAGTCCAAATTTGACGAAACGAATTATGACGTCTCATTCGGAAAATAGTTTATATTTTCATTATATAAAAATATTCAGGCTTCGAAATGCTAACTGATTTAAATTGAAAATTACACAATGAGTTTACTTTCATATTTGCGAATAAATTTTTACTAGTTGTTATGTTAAAATAGACGTATACCAAATATAAAAAAAATCAATTATTTAAAATTTCACAAAATTCAGTTAATTGTGCTATTAAAATCATTAAAATTACTGAGTCGTCACACTCTCCCACACTCAAAAAATTTCGTCCCCGAAAAGGAACAAGGTTGGAGAGTATGAACAACCAAAAAGAAAAGATAGATTGAGATACATATCACCAGTAACACAACAAATTCAAAACCATATAAATTTCATCAGTTCTTAAATTGATTTATATTCAACAATTTTGTTTTAACCCATTTTATTTAATCAATAATATTCATTCATATTTATGTTTTGTTTGACTTGAATTCAATGTATTTCAATCAACTGATTTGATTTCAATTTATAACAATTTGTTACAAAATTTTCATTCAAACAAAATTTATTTTATTTTAATTTATTCTCTTTTTATTATTCAATTTATTTCACTTAATCAGTGTATAAATATTTACAACTACCACTTTTTTTAAATTTTCCGTAACAAAATTTTATTTCTGGACATCTTATTACTTGCATTAATGTTGTATATTATTCAGTTACATGTTCTCATTAACATTTAGCTATTTCTAGGTAAGTTTTATTAACGTTTTATATGTAATTGAGCACTATACCAATTTGATTAAGAAATTAATTTGAACAATTTGTTGCTTAATTTTTTCTCCTATACAACCTTCAATTGCAAATTCATCTTAACATTTCAACTTTTTAAATAATTCTGGTAAGTTATACATGTTTATCAGAATGCAATTGAATATTATGCAAATAAATTTTATCCTAGTTCAACTATTTCAAGTTATTCTAAATTCCACTTTAAATTTTAAACATTTCAAATATTTCACAAAAACAATTTCTTTTTTTTCCAATGATTGAAAACCCTTACTATATATATTGTGAATCAAATCATATTAAAGAAATTCAAATCAAATTCCTTTTCCAAAACAAAAGTGCAACAAAGTTACAGGGTGGTCTCTCCACTTTGCGACTCGAAATGAATGTCGATAATGCTGCTGTCATCACCGAAATTGTTTTCCAACGAAAAAGAGAAGAGTACTGACTTCGTTTAAAACTCTTTTACAATAATTTCATTCGGAAATGTTTCAAATAATATATCTTTCAAAAGCTTTGGAAACCAAATTTATAAAAAAACCGGAAATTAAATTCTCAAATCCCTAATTTAAATTCATTTCATTTACAAAATAAATTTATAAACCATCTTTATAATTTCAACTTCTTATGACATATAATAATTGTTAATGGTTGACAAAACAATAATTCATAATCTAATATTATCATTTCTAATAACCAATTCATTTAACTGTCAAATTTCAGAAGATTGTACTTTATATATAAAATATAACCATACATAAAAATTATATCATTTACCAATTACGAAAATGGTATTTTGTCCGTTCATTCTGTTTAAGTGTTTTCGAATTCCTATCGATAATGTTGGCCAAATGGATCGATCGGAACCCCAAATCAAACTTAACACTCAAACAATAAAATATAAAACATTTTTTATTAATAAAAAAATACTCTCCCTCATAGGATGATTCAAGAATGGATTCTAGAACAAGAATAGAGATTCAACTTTGGAGGAATCCTAATAAAAGAGAATACTAACCAAGAAGATAGATACGAAAGGAAAAAAAGAAAATTAAATTACAAACGAAGAGATGGATAGACTTATTTTTATCGCGGGGACCTTGACCGGGTCAACCAAGATTCTAGGAATAAGATCGATGCGGAAATTCAAATTTCCTGCTCATGAGGTGGAGGAGTGGCTTTACCAAACATCAGGATAGTCCCCGACTATCGGAAAAATCAAGAATACTAGGTCGGTCATCAAGCAAAAAGATTGCCAAAAATAACAGCATCAAAACGGAGGACATAAAAATTTTCGATGAATTGACACCTGTTGTAAAGGAATTTCACTCGTTTACAAATCGTATTTAGGTTATCGGAACAGAAATGGAGTTATGGGATGCTCCAGTATTAAGAAGAAAAGGAATAGGGCAGCACAAGAATGGATTTTAGAACAAAAGGGAATGTCCTAAAATCCCAAAAAAATTCTAATCCAGAAGGATCCTAACGAAGATTTTCAAAATCGAACGAATATGATTCGGTGATTAATTTTTACTCCATATGCTAAGTTTCTCCTAAACCAGAGCTCTGATACCACTTGTAATGACCCTCTATTTCAGACCATTCGCATCCGCACGTGTCAGACTTGAATTGCTCAAAAATATCAGATTTGTTAATTTATATTTCGCAAAACTCAACATATATAGTAAATAAATCAATCACAGAATCATAGACATAGAGTGATATAAACATAAGCAGCGGAAAGAATATACAGTAGTTCATGAAGCGACTATATTAACAATAGAGTTTGAAATAAAATACAGCAGAATATCTCAAATGCAATGTATTTTCGAATACAACAGATGACAAGTCCGAACAAAACAACTAGAAAAGACGAATAGATAAGATAGATCTTCAAGCGAAGCTCCAATATCCAACAGTGAGTCTTAAATGTTGTGTCACTCAGTTTGACCCGAGCATAAAGCAAAACACAAAACACTCGAGTCAGGATTAACATTCTTATATTAATTAATTCAACTCAAGTGAAATATCAACTGAAGTACAAGTAACTTGAAGGATGGTTGGGATTTCCATCCTCTAAGGATATGTGGAACTATCTACTATGTAGTAATATATGCTATTATAATACGTCTATAGTAAAGTAAACTATTAAAATAAGGTTAAGGCGTTAACCATATCCCTCTTAAGACATTTTATATAAATGCGTAGTCTAGACAGATACTGTAAACTCCACTCGCAAGTGGACTATCAGGGAGCACTATATAGGTATGAAAAAAAACTCATAGAGGATGCGATAGGGCATGTGACACGGCACACGAGGCAATACCATGGTAGATATATCGTTTACGGATCTAGACTGGTGGTAATGCATAGCAGCTACTACCGTCCACCTCGAGACATACTCCCAAATCAAAGGTGCACCCAATTAAATCACAATGTAATATAATGGTATCGAAGAAGTGTGCCCGATTGGAGAAATGACCTTACTTGGCCCGGCATGGCTCCTATTTTAGCCACAACAAGCTGACTCATAAGAGTCAGGGGTATGTAAATACCATACAGAATCCTTCGCCCAATTATCCTACTTCATTCTGGAATCTCCACCACGTGCACAGTTGTTAAAGTGGTTTTCGGTATTGGCAGAGAGTATGACAATATCCGATCCCGGTCTCTTTAACAACCAAACGCTTATTTCACACCGTGGTCATTTCATTTCAAATAGTTCATACTTCATATCAAAATATCATATTCATTTCAAAACCATTCACTTTAAATAATATTCATTTTCAAAAATCATAACACTTCCAAAATTAAAATACATCCGAAATCATTACACTTTGAAATCATAACACTTCTGACTTTAGTTTATATACTAAAACAATATATATATTAAAATAGTTTATATATATTAAAAATACTTCATATATAAAAAAATAATTTCCTCAAATTTCACAAATCAATTCAAATAAGCTTAAATTACCAACATTAAATTTGAATCAATTCCAGTTTAACCACTTAAATTTAAAGTTCATAGATTCAAGATTAAATATTCCAACATTTACAATATAAAATTTATATATATTTCAATATTTAACTCTAGTTTAATTCAAATTGAAAAGTATTCACTTAATCATTTTAATAGCAACTTATTAAAATCCCTTTTTATAATTTTATATCAATATTAAATATTTAATCTCAATTTTTATTTAAAACCGAGAATATTCATTTAATTAAGTTATAAACCATATTTTTCCAATTTCAAAATCAATAAGTTCAAATAAATTCTTATTTAAATTCAATTATTAACCAATTTAAATTCCAAGTCAACATTGATTTTCTTCCCAACTTTTATTAGTAAAGTTACAAAAAATCTATTTTTAAAATATTAGTATAAATTTAAATAAATATTTAAACATATTATAAACTAATTAAGTTAAATTTTTATTGAACTAAATCTTATTATTAAACGCATTTTGTATTAAATATATTATTTATATATATATATATATTAAATAAAATTTTAAGAAAATCTTAAAAATTATAATTTCAAAACTAGCTTATAAATTAAAATTTCAAAAACATATTATTTTAAATATCAAGATTTTATACATATATAAAAGTAACACACATACACACATACATACACATATTATTTTAAAATCAATATTTATTAAAACCATATAATTCCTTTCAAAACTTTGGAAATCATTACAGACCAATGGTGTCCGTATAAATTTTCTATCCTATGGTCAAGTGATATGATAAATCAATCCACAATTTAAATATCTACGGTATATATCATTTCAACGCGCAATCCCAGAATTTAAAATAAATGAAAATCGCTTGGGTTTATCATTTCAACCCATAACGATTTTTTCTATTCCACAAATAGTTCGGGTATGTATGTTTTCAACCCATAGGGAATTCTAAATTAATAGGGAACTTGTAGAGTGAGAAAAAATATGATAAAATATAATATATCAATAAGAGGCATATGTCATCGGTGATAAATAAAATAAAATATATACAACACGATATGGTGTCATATATAATAAGTGAACAATTTTCGGATAATGGCATATCACATTTAACAATTAAATAACTAGCAAATTAAATTTAACAGCATATTTCAATTGTCGTTTCAAATGAAATAAAATTTACTAACTATAAGAATGTTAATCATGAGTGATTGCTCACCATTTGAGGCTAGAGAACGACGATGGTGAAGAAGATGACACAGACATGTACACGGATATGGACACAGTTACGACTAGCAGGACAGCGAAAAACTAGAAATAGCCGCGACAAATTCGGTATTGAGGATATAAAACAAGATGGACTAAAGATCGATGAAACAAAAATATATATATAGCTATATATTTCAAAGTCAAAATTTAAACACATATTAAAAATAAAATCTTTTTATGAATAATTCAGAACCATTATTTCTTTAACACATCAAATCAAAATACCTACATATATCTTATATTTCAAAATCTATATACATATTAAAATCAATTATCTATATATATATATAGTATTTTAAAATCAAATATCTATATACATAATATATGACGAAGCACAAACACATACACACACACATATATACATATATATATATATGCATTTTTCTAGCAAACATATATATGAGCATACAACATACTATATATACATCCTTCTCTTACTTTAAATCTATAGGCAACAACTTTAAAAATACAATACATTTGTACAATATTATTTCTCCTTACTGTATACACATAATACGAAACAACTAATAGCTATTATAATCAAACTGTAAAAGAAAAACAAATGTAAACAAATAGCAAACTCGCATATACATAAACCAGCCGCTTACGTAACTTATATATGTGAACAACGTATTCAATAAATCATGGCAGCTCCCGCCCATCCCCAAAACCATCCCCCTTCCTATTCACTGTCTAATCAAACTGTACCTGCTTTATCGGCTACTGTTCTTTCTCCTCCTTCCCCAACGGCGCCCTTACCGAACTCCCCTTTGTCCTTACCCCCACCTGTTCCTCCGCCTCTTCTTTCTAGCCCAAAGCCTGTCACTTCTACCTCTTCCTGGTCATCGCTGTTCAAATCTAAGCCACGCAACGCTGGTCATTATACTCCGGCTGAAATTCCTCTTGACTTCAATGGAGTTGCTCTTGTCCCTCCAAGTGTTGTTCTTCAAGTAGGTAAAGAAGTGTGGGGAGATTGGTTGGTTGGTTTTTTCCTGGATAAGCCGCTATCCTACCTAACAGTGATTAGCTTTCTGAAGAAGCACTGGAGACTCAAAGGTGATATCACAGTTAAATCTGATGGAACCTTGTTCCTATTCAATCTGTCTTGTGCTGAAGACAGAAGGAAGATAATCGAATCTGATCCTATATTCATAAAGAACAAGATTTTCATTGTAAAGGCTTGGGATCCAATAATAGGAAACAGCTGCAGTACGATAAAAACAGTCCCGGTTTGGTTAAAATTAACCAATATACCAATATTTTCTTGGTCACCGTTGGGAATTAACTGGCTTGCCTCGATAATAGGCAGGCTCTTATGTTTGGATTCGTCAACTGAAAAAATGGAATGGATTGGTTTTGCTAAATGCTTGGTGGATGTCTCCCCAAATGCTGCTTTGATTGATGAGTTTCCAGTGCAATTGCTTGATGGATCTACTCGGATGGTTCGGGTTAGTTACCTTTGGAGACCTGAAATATGTACCGTATGCAAAGAATTTGGCCATATCACAAACCAATACTTGTTGCTTGGTGCGGATAATGGTGGGAAAAAGGTGAATTTGGTCTCCCAAGTGGAGGACCAAGAGGGGAAGGAGATAAACCATGGGATACCAAAGCGGATCAAGAAGAGTAAACAAGTATGGAAGAAAGTTATACAAAAGAAAACTAAATTAGTGGATAGAAATTCTCAGTTAAGTCTAGTGCATGAGGAGATTGGTGTTATCATTGAGAAGGATGGGACAATATCTGATGAGCAGCACCTAGTTGAGATTGAAAGAATTGATGATAAGGGTGGTAATGAAACAGACGAGGATTTTGCACGAGCAGTTAACCGGCAGGAATGCTTTCTGTCTGTCAACAAATTTGATGTTTTAAAAAATTTAACTAATGTAGATGACGAGGTGAATGGAAATAACAATGGTGATGAAGTTGACGTAGGGGTGGTGTTAGTTGAAGAGCGTATTGTTTCTATTCCAGGACATATGACTGAACAGCAGAATGGCATTGAACTAAATGCTTCTGCAAATTATGATTCAAGTTTGTTGCAATGTAAATCCATGGGCAAAGAAAACTTATTAGTGCTTGATAGTATTACCCACCAGAAGCAAGACGGCAGAACTGAAATGTATATCCAAGAAAATGCACTACTAACAGAAAATGCACAATCCATGCACAACCATGCACAGCAGTCATATACCACTCTGCAAACAAATTTTAA
Source organism: Allium cepa (assembly GCA_030765085.1). NCBI lineage: Eukaryota > Viridiplantae > Streptophyta > Magnoliopsida > Asparagales > Amaryllidaceae > Allium > Allium cepa. The sequence continues at coordinate 546,954,153 of CM060932.1, forward strand.
TTGCAAATCTCAACAAGACCCTGTGTCTGATGAATTTTTTTGCTGTTTGCTACAACAGCAAATAACTGACATATATTTCTCGTCCCATCAATCCTCTCTCTCTCCTCCCACTTCTCCGCCTTCCCCCTCTGCTTCTCATCATTTAAATCCAAATAGGCAACCATACAACTTTTTAGGAACGATTCCTGGATGGATATCCCCTCCTGATCCAATTGAGACATCAGAGGACATTAGTGCCACATCCAAGTATGGTCAGCATAAGAAAATAAATAAAATCAAGACTCACAAAACACAACAAAGCAGAAATCAGTCTCCCATCACGAGGAGCATGTCAGAAGCAGCACTGCACTCTCTTGTATAATCCATGATACACAGTTTTGGGGCATGGAACATTCGAGGAACTCATAACTTCCTTAAACTTGATCAAGTAAAGAAGTTAATCTCCACCCACGAGTTGTCAATTTTTTCCATTCTTGAAACAAAACTCAATCTTCCCCTAACAATTTCAACAGTTAAGTGTATTAATCCCACCTGGTCCCTTGCTCATAATATTTCGGAAGCGAGCTATGGACGTATAATGGTTATTCATAACCCTGCTGATCTTTCTCTTGATCTCATACATGTTACACCTCTATTAATGCATTTTCATGCAAAGTTCTTCAATTCATCATCCTCCTTCTATATCACCTTCATTTATGCATCCAACTCTATTTCCACTAGGCAATCGCTTTTCAATTTAATTCCTGCGCTCAGGCAAGAATCACATCCTTGGGTTATTTTGGGGGATTTCAACAGTTGCTACAACTTGTCTGACAAACACGGTGGCAGTCCTCTCATGCCAAGAGATATACGACCGTTCAGTATAGCCATATCTGACTCATTATTAATATCTATCCCAAAAACAGGTGTCACCTTCTCTTGGAACAATAGGTCTAGGAGTGGGATTCGAACTTTTTCTACCATTGATCACTCATTTGTCAACTTCAAAGCGCTTTCTACTTGGCCCAATATATCCACCTATCTCCCACAGCCTGTTCTATCTGACTATTCCCCCCTCATCATATCCACTGGGAAGTTGCCGCAAAAAATCAAATGTGGCTTTAAATTCTTTAACGCCTGGGTTAATGATCCAGAATATAAAACTATCTTACAGAATGCTTGGATGTATAATAACTTTTATGGAAATCCAATGTATATTTTTTTGCAGGAAACTAAAGGCTACAAAAGAAGCTTTAAGAGGATGGGCTAGACAGAAGTATGGCAATGGCAATCTCAAATCGGTCAAACTCATAGAGCAGCTAAAGAAGGCGCAGGGCATGATGATGGCTGATCTTGACAAAGTTGACCACGCTGAAAAGGAAACTTCTCTTAATAATGAGCTCAATATTGCACTGGCATCTGAGTGTGATATGAAAAGACAGCAACTACGTAACAAGTGGGTAGCGGAAGGGGATAGAAACACCAAATTCTTTCATGCTTCCCTAAAGGAAAAGCACACTAAAAATAACATCACATCCATCATGGATGAAGCTGGTAACTTTCACAATTCCCCTAATATGGTTGGCAATGCTTTTCTGAACTATTTCTCTGCCCTTTTTGGAAATGCTAATAAATTCTCTCCTGAGCTCGATCTCCTATCTAATATTAATCTGCCCAAAGTTAGTACTGATGAAGCCCAAAAGCTAGTGGTTAAGGTTACAAATGAGGAAATCAAGAATTCCCTCTTTTCTATGAATAAGAACTCGTGTGGCGGACCTGATGCTTTCAACGTGGTTTTCTTCACTTCTGGATGGGACACTGTTGGTGAGAATTTCTGTAAGGCTGTCAACAATTTCTTCGATAAATTTAAACTTCTCAAGGCTGTTAATGCTACGAACTTGGTATTAATTCCGAAATGTATGCCTGCATCTTCTATCACTTCTTTTCGTCCCATCTCCTGTTGTAATGTAGTTTATAAATGCATTTCCAAAATAATTGCCACGAGATTGGTAGCTGTTCTCAACCTTGCTATTTCTTCTAACCAGGCGGCTTTCTTGCCGAATAGAAACATCCAACACAACATCATGCTTGCCCATGAATTATTAAAGGGTTATAAATGTGCAAATGGAACTCCAGGTGCTATGTTGAAGCTTGACTTAAGGAAGGCTTATGATTCAGTGCAGTGGATATCTATTGTGAGAATTATGGCTCTTATGGGATTCCCGAAAGTCTTTGTTGCATGGATATACGAATGCATTTCTTCGCCTACCTTCTCCCTTCTCTTGAATGGGTCTAACACTGGCTACTTCGGTTCTGAGCAAGGAATTAGGCAGGGGGATCCGCTTTCATCCTATGTGGTTCTTTTGGTTATGGAAGTCTTTACATGCATTTTAAAGCCTTTGTATGCTAATAGGCAGATTCAGTACCACTCCAAGTGCAAAGAGTTACAAATCACTTCTCTGCTTTTCGCTGATGATATCATGATCTTTACCAAACCCAATCAATCTTCTATTGACAGTATTATGGGTGCACTTCATAAGTTTTACCTTATGACAGGTCTTAGACTAAACCTAAGTAAGTCTAGTATACTTCTTGCGGGGATAAATACAATGCAGCAACATAACCTGGCCAGCAATGCCGGACTTCATACCATGGAGCATGACATGACTTATCTCGGTATGCCTCTTTGTTCTTCTAGGGTTACCCATGCGGATTGTTTGCCCCTGTATCAAAAAATTACTACCGTTATGGGAAATTGGGCGAACAGATTCTTATCTCAAGCCGGCAGGCTAGTTCTTGTCAAGTTAGTTAGTTTTTCGTTGATGGTCTATTGGGCAAGAGCTTTTATTCTCCCAATCAAGCTTTTAAAAATGGTGAGAAGCGCCATAATGAAATTTTTGTGGTTTGGGTCCATCCATAGCAGAAGTATTTATCCCTGTTCCTTTTCTTCTATGGAGAAGCCAAAAGCAAAAGGTGGTTTGGGTATATGCAATATTGAAGTCTGGAACAAGGCAGCCTACAGTCATCACCTTGACGCTCTGATGCAGAAGAAAGATAACTTATGGGTCAGGTGGGTACTTATGTATAACGTAGGAGCGAAATTTTTTTAGCAGATGGAAGCTCCGCAGTCTTGTAGTTGGATATGGAGAAACATCTTGAAGTTGAGAAGCTCTTTTCTACCCTATGTTCATATCGTGCTTTCTGCTAGCAGCTCTTGCAATTTCTGGAATGAGCCATGGATTAGTAAGGGTATTATTCTACATCAAATATTCACGTCTCAACAGAAATATCAAACTGGCATTAGTTTGAATGCCTTGGCTATTGATCACATTGTCAGTGGTCATCTTGTCTTCCCATACTCCAGTAACCAATTAGTCAGAGCGTTCTGGCAACAATATCAAGACATCAATTATGCTATGCGGGATCATGATACTGTGACTTGGAATGGTAAAGACCACGCTATCTCTAGCATTTACAATGCTTTACTTGGCTGGATTTGGTTGCTAATTGCAGATGGAGCAGGGCAATTTGGGCTGCTTATTCCCCTAACAGTGAAAATCTGCTGCTTTGGAAGGTGAAGAATAAAGCACTGTTTACCAGAGATAGGTTAATTGCGTTAGGTATGTGTGTTCCTCCGTGTTGTGAATTATGTCATACTCAAGTTGAGAGTCTACAACACTTGTTTTTTGAGTGTCAGTACGTATTGCAACTTTGGAACAATGTGATGATAAGATTAGATAGGTTGGATGCTGCTTCTATAGCTATTGACCAATGGGAATACATTGACCATGCGATCATGAAGCGGGACGAGGACAGTTTTCCTTTCTTGTTTTCTTTGAAGAAGCTTATGAGAAGAATATGGGAAGAAAGAAATATGAGGATATTCAATGGTAGCAACAGGAGTCATGAGGTGTTATGGATAGCTTTGTAGCGTGACATATTGATAGGAATGAGGGGAAGAGTGCATTACTTCCACGATCACCAGATTGATCCGTGGATTAGCTAGTTTACTTTGATTTTCTATGTTTTCTTCTATGTCTACCCTGTTGTTCTTGTTTTTTTTATTTTGTCTCCATTGTGTAGTGTTTTCTTATTAATAAATCTGGTAGGGGACCAGTTTTAACCCCGCTTGCTATGCGAAAAAAAACTTATATAAGTTTATATATGGGCAACATTTCTAGTACCTCAACAACTATACATATTTATACACGTGTACTCTAAAATCAATATTAAATTCAAATAACTTTGTCAAAGTAACCATGATATATATTCAACAGATCACCAACTTATATACCTTTATAAACTTATGTATTATACCAACAGGTTTTATATAAAACTTACATATATATAAATAAAATAATCCCCCTTCTTAAACGCAATATAGAAATCAAGGTACACATAAAAGTATTAAAAAAATTGTTACAAAACTATTTTATATAATAACAAAATTTAGATGCATACCTTAAAACATATTATATATTATATAATACCAATGTCATCAAATCCAGTAGAGCTATTCGTGCTTGCGTGGGCTGCAAACGAGGTTGGAAGGTGAGAGAACTGTTCGGGTGCATGCTGACCACAATGGAACGAAACAGGTTGGAGAGTGGATGTGAGCGATGATAGGCTGGGAACTTTGGTGATGTATATGTAGGTGGAATATGGCATGAGGCTGATGAGGCATTTGGATGCGGAGAGGAGAGGTGGAAGAACGACAAGGCTGGAGGAGAACGGCAAGGCTAGACAAGGCACTATTGTGTGCTTGGGTTGGTGGGGAGAAGGACGTGTATGCTTCTCTGACAATATATACAACTTCACTCTTTATAAAATATATAGATTTAGTAATAATTTATTATATTTCTTTGAAAGAAGAATGTTAGAAAAATATAAGAGAGGAAAGAGAGACATAGGAGGAGCACGGCAGCATGACAGAGAGCAGTTTGCAAAAGTGAGGAAAAGATCACGTTACAACAAATATAAACAAATTCAAACCATGAATAGTTTTACTCACTTTTTAAGTAACAGTGAATGAGAATGGACAATGAAAGGACAAGTCCACAAATACAAAATAGTGGGAATAGAAATGGTCATGCACGAATTCAGAGAAATAATAAAAGTGAGAGGCTAATGAATAGGAAGAAAACAAATATATTTGAACTGGAGAAATGAAGTAGCGGGCAGAAGACTAAATATAATGTAACGATCCTGGACTTTTATAAATTTTAAATTGATAATTAAATTAAATTCTGATTTAAAATGGTTAAATTTATTGATAAATTGATTTTAAAATTCAATAAAATGAAGTCTTTAAATAAAAATATAAATATCTCAAATAAGTTTATAGTTATATAAAATAGAAATTTATTTATATTTAACAAGTTTGACAAATTTATACAATACAAGAAACAAAAGAAATAAGACATAGAATAAAACACGTTAAACTAGAAGTTTATTTATAGTATAAAGTAAGATGACAAAAGATAGAAAACAAAGTATATATATGTACGTGAAGTTTAAAAAGTTAACCTGGTAAAAATAAAATATGCATGTAAAGTAGGTATGCAGGCATGCTTTAAAAAATGAAAAGTACAAAGTAAATAAAACAAACAAGAAAAAAAATATGCTTAAGCTTTTGAAAACAAGACAGCAAATGTTATTTAAAGTTAAACAAATATATATATAAGTAAGTATAGGCTTGAGAAAGAAGACACCCAGCATGTACAACTGAAATAAAAGAAAATAAGCAAGGCAAGTGATATCAACATAAAATACATTCAAGTATAATAAATGCCAGCACATTTACATCATCTCAGCCGAGGTTTGCATAGACAAACAAAACAAAGTAAACATATGTATGAAATATTACAAAACAAAAATATATTCAAGTATGGTACAAGTGTAGATTGTACAAAGCAGCCCATAATGCAAACTATTTTCAGCCATGCCTACTATTGTACAAATAAACATACACTGCTGTACACATCTTTTATATATCAAACATCTTCATTTTATTCATTCGAAACCGAGAAAAAAATAAAGCCGCATCATCACAAAAAATCAAACCAAACATCAGAGATATTTATCAAAAAAAACTTGAAGATTTAAAAACAAGCTTCAGTTATCAAGTTCAAACCTGATATCAACTTCAACTCCAATCTAAAAGCTTTAAACCATGGTTTGGAAGGTGAGTAACTTTCACTTTTAAACCTTAAATATTAGAAATCGGTTGCATAGAAATATCTCGAAATGTGTATATATGTTGATATCTAGATGAATACAAGCTGTAACACCTGATACTTCTGTCCTGTTATCATTTAAACTCGGTCTTTTTTGCAATTATTTTTCTTCTCTTAATCTAATAACTATTGGAACTTAAAGATTTAAACCAAAGTTGTTTGTATCATTATAAACTAAGTTTCAAAAAATTCATTTAAGTCAAAACAACTTAAAAATTGTCTCTGGAAACCCAAATTATCTGAACAAACTTAAGATGAGTCAACTTTCGAACTTCTTAATTCATGGTTTCAGGTATGCAAGATGAATCGGTGTACAATAACATGATTTTCAAAGGTTGTATCATAATTTTTAGAGGTAGGGATAGGAAGCGGTGAGGGTTTGTTCGATTATTGCATTTTAGGTCGCCGTGGGCGATCGCGTCGACTGGAGGGGTCGGGTTTCCTCCTGGAGGCGGAGGAGTGATTGGTGGAGCTTGGAAAACTGGAGCGGAAATGGCCAGACTATGGTAGTGGCGGCGGCGTATGTTTTAAAATTTTAAACCTAATTTTTTTTATAAGGCTGAGTTTTCGTTTCGTTCACCCTCTCTGTGCGATCGAGTGTCACGCGCTTTTGGGGTTTGGTAGAGGGGAGGTAGTTGAGGCTATGGCCGGAGTTGTATCGCCGTCAGTGGTCAGAGCGCCGAGATTGGGACGATGACAGGTTAAGGAGGTGAATGGTTCAAGTGTTTCCAGGTTTCGACTTTCTGTTCGAATTTCGATTTCTGGCCGGTGGTGATGGTTTGATGGTTGAAGTGTGTTGTCGCGATGATGTTTGATGTGTTGGAGAGTGTGACGAAGACCGATGTTGATGGTCGACGTTGTACACGTGCACGTGCACGGTAGTGTTAACTGATCAGGTGCCTGTAGTGATTCTACCATTGACTTGAGTTTGATTGTATTTCATGTTAGCATTTTCTTCCCTCTGCCTATACTCGGTTTGGGACTGATTTTCAAGCCTGTTGTGATGCTATGGCCTCTGTCTTGTGAAATGTATGAGCCTGGTACACTTCTGTTTCCATTTTTTTGTTTAGTTGAGTTGTTGGCATGTTAGTCTCGGGGAACTCGAGATTTTACTCAGGAATTTGAAGTGTTTGGCCCGAGGTTTTTTTGTTGCTATCTCGGGGATGTGTGTGGTTCAAACTTGAACTGTTCCCTGGAAAATCTGAAGTTAATATGTAAACTCCAGATCAAGATTTAACTGAGTTTAACTAAAGTATTAAAGTGAATTCAAGTTAGCTTTGGAAAACCTGGTTTTGGGATAAACATGTTTAAACTGCATTTTTTTTAAACAACTTAGAGTTGATAAGAAAATTAAGCATTTGTTTTTGAATTAAATTTAAAATATAAAACCAGATTTAAACAAAGTTAAAAATGAAAATGGATAATTTATAATTAGAAATTAATTCATTGTAATTAAAAAAAACTAATTAAGTTGCAATTAACACCTAATTAATTAAATAATTAGGATCTATTAATGGATTATTAATGGTTAGTCAATTTCTATAATAAGGATTAAAGTTAATTAATCAAGTGATTAAGATATAATTACATTTAATGTAATTAAATGTTGATTTATTTATAAAGGTAATTAATTACTTAAAAATAATTATTTAATGAAATTAATCAAGGTTAAATGATTATGTAATTAACTTAAGGTTAATTTAATTAATGTGATAATTAAGAATCATTTAATAAATTAAGGAAATTAGTAAATTAGTTTATATCAAATGATTTGTAATTAATTAATCAGAATTTGATAATTAATTCATAAGTATTTAGTTTGCTTAGAAATAAATTGAATTGATTAGGATTAAACGATTTATTAATCCTACTTATAAATGAATATTGAATACTTGACCTTACTTATGAATGATTGTGTTGTACGAGATGCCTTGAATAGATTGTCCTATCTGATCTGTGATATTTACTTTATGGATTGAACTGAGTATTATATTCATTTATTGATGATACATCTGCACATTATCTGTGAATCTGTGAATGGACGATAAGCGTTATAGTTTTATATCGCTTATCAACTATATTTCTGTGTTTTAATCTTTGATGATTGAATGATGTTGCACTATTGTGTCAAATCCTGGACCACACTTACACACACACAAATATGGATTTCATGGAGAAATCGATTAATCAACAGATTTTGAAATAGTTTAAAAGTTGAATATTTAAAACCAAATGGTTTTGAAAATAAAATTTAAAGTGAAAAGCTTTTGAAATGGGATTTCAAAGATGAAATTTATTTTGAATAACTTGATTAAGTTTTGGAATTTAAATATTTTAATTTGAATTTGAATTCAATACTTGAAATTGAATTCTATGATTTGAAACTAGGGATTAACGATCTTATACTAGTTATATATGAGTCAAACCATTTTTAAAGTATTGTTCTTTTGGGAATTTGAATTAACCTAAAGATTGTAACTTGTATAAATGAAATCGGGGTTCTTTCAAAAAAAATAAAACTATTGTTTCTAAATGATAAAAAGCTTTCGTTTCATATTTTATTAAAGGGATTTCAAGTTTAAACTGAAATAGTTTTCCGAGTTATAGATGAATATTTGGAAATGAGTTTTGAAAATGAATATTTGGAAACGAGTTTTGAAAATGAATATTTGGGAACGATTTGAAAACTATGAGACAAATCTTTGAGCTAAAGATTTAATGAATTAATCCAATTGAAAATGGAATTGTTTTGAAATCCGGGAATGAATATTTGTGAAAGTAAGTGAACTTTATGAAATAAATCTTTTGTTTAAAAGATTTGAAATGGTAATTGGTTTAAACCATTTGAAAGTAAGTTTTGAATTATCAAGTTGTGACTTAATTGAAATTCCATATCCATATGTTTTAAATATTGCGCTCACTATTCGGTTTAGTCGGGAAAAGACCTTTGTGTCGTATAACCCATTGTGAATATGTGATTCGACGTTATGGATAGCATTTGAAGACCGGTGGTGAAGACCGGGTATTTGCGAGAGCGATAGGATGACCTATCGATTGTCTCTGCACTGAGTCGCGCCGGTATAGAGACTCCCTAAGTGATGGGAAGTCCGATCGGGATTGTGAATACCGGGATTGCAAGGACTTCTTTGGAAGTGCCTTCGATTCTGTTCGAACCTAGAACAGACTTGTATGGATTGTGTGTCTGACATTACATTTTGAGATATAAAGATTTCTTTCAAATACATTTTTGTTGGTGGCGGAGATTTTATTATCTTAGCTTAACACCCTTCTCTGAGACGTACGAGCTCAGAGGTTTTGTAGTTGAAGGTTATCAGTGATATACTCCCAACTTAGTAATGTGGCATGCTGAGTGATGCTGATCATTTGTAATCAAAGCGTGGTTTTTTGTAAAAAGCGTAGCTTTGTGGACGAGACTTCGTCGGACCTCACACCCCGGAAATGGTCGAAACAGGAAAGATGCAGCAAGGTTATTTGAGGGTAGCGCCCTCTGAGGGTATGTCATTTCCTTCTGGATAAAAGTGGTATCATGGTATAGAGCCCAGATATTTAACATATGTGGACAACGTAAATATATATATATATATATATATATATATATATATATATATTACTTTGTGATTGTTGTTGGGGCACCGGATAAAGGTTGATTACGACCAGGGGATGGCATACTCGTGTCAGTAGTTACCCAGTTAAGGGGTAACCCGGCCTTGTGTTGGCAGAGATCCGGTTAGGTTCTCAGGGCGTCCTTCCAGAGGCGTTTCCATATGGCAATGGGAAGTTCCTTGGCCTGACCATTTGTTGGACATCTAATTCCCAATATGAAACTCTGTACGGTTTTAGTTGTAGAACTTGCCATTTACTTATGGTTGTCACCACTGTTTAGATGGTAGCTATAGTAGGCATAAGTGCGAAATGTCTATGTTGGCTAAGATTTATATATACTTTCGAAATGTTTTCTACACTTTGCACTTATAATAATAATATTGAAAAGAAATTTGTGTATCAAGCATATTTAACTATCATAAGGAGAAATCTCCTGCGATTCTGCATTTGCATTGTGTGTGCGTGCGGGAGACCTTATGGTAGTTTCATTTTCCAAAAGCATTGCGAATCTGTTTTAAAAATATTTCTTTGTTTTGTTTTTAAAGATAAACTGTTTTTTTACTCATACCAGTCCCACGACTGATCCGGAGTTTATTGTTTCTTTGCTAAACTCTGGGTGCTCAAAATTTTTCTACACGAGCAGTTTAGAGTTGGGTTTTTCAGATAGTTAGGTTCAGTAGATCATCTGGAGCTAGTTCAGTCTTTGGATATGGAATGCACTTGCTTATCATTGTGCATCGTTATTGGGAGCTCGAGCTATTGCCAGATTGGTTCTTGGAGATGGAGTTGCAGTTTTGGAGTCCTTCCTTGAAGGCTATATTAGAGTTATTTGTTCCGCTGCTGGCATTATCTATATTTCTTTCCGCTGCTATTTCTTGTATAATATCTATGATGTATATGGATATCTATTGTCAGTTGTATCATTATATTGTATCATATTGTATCTGGTTATTGTATCAGATGTTGTATATGATATTATTCTTTTTCTTCCGTTGTGTTGTTATACTTAATTGCGTTATAAGCTCCGGCGAATCGGATTTGAACGGTTGAATCTATGGCATTCGAGTATGATGTGAAGTATGGATGTCGATTTTCGAACGGGAAATATTCGTTCGTTACATTTGGTATCAGACCTAAGGTAAAACTTTAGCTCAGGAATATAACACATTAAGTAGCTCATTAGAGATAGGGTGAAGTAAACCCTAGAATGAGTATCCCTAAGATATCCATTCGAATGTCTCAGTATATTCTCTTACTATCTGTTGATAGCGAGTATGAGTGCAAGAAGAGAACGAGATAGGGGACATGGAAGTACCATTGTAAACGGTCAATGCCCTGCGACAGTGGAAATAATTTTTTCTTCTCAATCTCTTTTGATTCGATTTCAAATTCTTTGATTGCTTCGTGACAGCTCCCGAAAGAAGTTCGGTGTGATGATGGCCCTACGAATCATTATAGAAAATTCTTATTTCGTATCTTCATCGATTTCTTTTCAGTTTTTGATCGAAACTTTAATGAATTTGAAATTTGAATAAATTGGAAATTTTGAATAAATTTGAAATTTGAAATTGAGTTAAATTGGTTAATGAAATATAAGGATAGATTTGAATTATAAAGATAAAACGATTTTGTTTAAAACCACAATTGAAATTCTATTGTAATTTCTTGTGTAAGTCCAAAGAGGGACAGAGTATATATACTTTGAGATCATCTGATTTGAGTTTGGAATCCATATCTGATGTTTGGGAATTGGGGAGATCAAATATATCTATCTTTGTTGTTTTCGTGCCTGCAAATTTCGAGGACGAAATTTCTTAAGGAGGGGGAATTTGTAACGATCCCGGATTTTTATAAATTTTAAATTGATAATTAAATTAAATTCTGATTTAAAATGGTTAAATTTATTGATAAATTGATTTGAAAATTCAATAAAATGAAGTCTTTAAATAAAATATAAATATCTCAAGTAAGTTTATAGTTTTATAAAATAGAAATTTATTTATATTTAACAAGTTTAACAAATTTATACAATACAAGAAACAAAAGAAATAAGACATAGAATAAAACACATTAACATAGAAGTTTATTTATAGTATAAAGTAAGATGACAAAAGATAGAAAACAAAGTATATGTATGTACGTGAAGTTTAAAAATTTAACCTGGTAAAAATAAAATATGTATGTAAAGTAGGTATGCAGGCATGCTTTAAAAAATGAAAAGTACAAAGTAAATAAAACAAACAAGAAAAAAAATATGCTTAAGCTTTTGAAAACAAGGCAGCAAATGATATTTAAAGTTAAACAAATATATATATAAGTAAGTATAGGCTTGAGAAAGAAGACACCCAGTATGTACAACTGAAATAAAAGAAAACAAGTAAGGCAAGTGATATCAACATAAAATACATTCAAGTATAATAAATGCCAGCACATTTACATCATCTCAGCCGAGGTTTGCATAGACAAACAAAACAAAGTAAACGTATGTATGAAATATTACAAAACAGAAATATATTCAAGTATGGTATAAGTGTAGATTGTACAAGGCAGCCCATAATGCAAACTATTTTTAGCCATGCCTACTATTGTACAGATAAACATACACTGCTGTACACATCTTTTATATATCAAACATCTTCATTTTATTCATTCGAAACTGAGAAAAATAAAATAAAGCAGCATCATCACAAAAACTCAAACCAAACATCAGAGATATTTATCAAAAAAAACTTGAAGATTCAAAAACAAGCTTCAGTTATCAAGTTCAAAACCTGATATCAACTATTACTCCAATCTGAAAGCTTTAAACCATGGTTTGGAAGGTGAGTAACTTTCACTTTTAAACCTTAAATATTATAAATCAGTTGCATAGAAATATCTAGAAATGTGTATATATGTTGATATCTAGATGAATACAAGCTGTAACACCTGATACTTTTGTCCTGTTTTCATTTAGACTCGGTTTTTTTGCAATTATTTTTCTTCTCTTAATCTAATAACTATTGGAACTTAAAAATTTAAGCCAAAGTTGTTTGTATCATTATAAACTAAATTTCAAAGAATTCATTTAAGTTAAAACAACTTAAAAATTGTCTCTGGAAACCCAAATTATCTGAACAAACTTAAGATGAGTCAACTTTCGAACTTCTTAATTCATGGTTTCAGGTATGCAAGATGAATCAGTGTACAATAGCATGATTTTTAAAGGTTGTATCATAATTTTTAGAGATAGAGATAGGAAGCGATGAGGGTTTGTTCGATTTTTGCATTTTAGGTCGCCTTGGGCGATCGCGTCGACTGGAGGGGTCGAGTTTCCTCCTGGAGGAGGAGGAGTGATCGGTGGAGCTCGGAAAAATGGAGCGTAAGTGGCCAGACTACGGCGGCGGCGTACGTTTTAAAATTTTAAACCTAAATTTTTTTTTGAGGCTGAGTTTTCGTTTCGTTCACCCTCTCTATGCGATCGAGTGTCACGCGCTTTTGGGGTTTGGTAGAGGGGAGGTAGTTGAGGCTTTGGCCGGTGTTGTATCGCCGTCAGTGGTCGAAGCGCCGAGATTGGGACGATGACAGGTTAGGGAGGTGAATTGTTCAAGTGTTTCCAGGTTTCGACTTTCTGTTTGAATTTCGATTTCTGGCCGGTGGTGATGGTTTGATGGTTGAAGTGTGTTGCCGCGATGATGTTTGATGTGTTGGAGGGTGTAGCGAAGACCGGTGTTGATGGTCGACGTTGTACACGTGCACGTGCACGGTAGTGTTCACAGATCTGGTGCCTGCAGTGATTCTACCATTGACTTGAGTTTGATTGTATTTCATGTTAGCATTTTCTTCCCTCTGCCTACACTCAGTTTGGGACTGATTTTCAAGCCTGTTGTGATGCTATGGCCTCTGTCTTGTGAAATGTATGAGCCTGCTACACTGTTGTTTCCATTTTTTATTTAGTTGAGATGTTGGCATGTTACTTTCGGGGAACTCGAGATTTTACTCAGGGATTTGAAGTGTTTGGCCCGAGGTTTTTTTGTTGCTATCTCGGGGATGTGTGTGGTTCAAACTTGAACTGTTCCTTGGAAAATCTAAAGTTAATATGTAAACTCCAGATCAAGATTTAACTGAGTTTAACTAAAGTATTAAAGTGAATTCAAGTTAGCTTTGGAAAACCTGGTTTTGGGATAAACATGTTTAAACTGCATTTGTTTTAAACAACTTAGAGTTGATAAGAAAATTAAGCATTTGTTTTTGAATTAAATTTAAAATATAAAACCAGATTTAAACAAAGTTAAAAATGAAAATGGATAATTTATAATTAGAGATTAATTCATTATAATAAAAAAAAACTAATTAAGTTGCAATTAACACCTAATTAATTAAATAATTAGGATCAATTAATGGATTATTAATGGTTAGTCAATTTCTATAATAAGGATTAAAGTTAATTAATCAAGTGATTAAAATATAATTACATTTAATGTAATTAAATGTTGATTTATTTATAAAGGTAATTAATTACTTAAAAATAATTAATTAATGAAATTAATCAAGGTTAAATGATTATGTAATTAACTTAAGGCTAATTTAATTAATGTGATTAATTAAGAATCATTTAATAAATTAAGGAAATTGGTAAATTAGTTTATATCAAATGATTTGTAATTAATTAATCAGAATTTGATAATTAATTCATAAGTAATTAATTTACTAAGAAATAAATTGAATTGATTAGGATTAAACGATTTATTAATCCTACTTATAAATGACTATTGAATACTTGACCTTACTTATGAATGATTGTGTTGTACGAGATGCCTTGAATAGATTGTCCTATCTGATCTGTGATATTTATTCTGTGGATTGAACTGAGTATTTTATTTATTTATTGATGATACATCTGCACATTATCTGTGAATCTGTGAATGGACGATAAGCGTTATAGTTTTATATCGCTTATCAACTATATTTCTGTGTTTTAATCTGTGATGATTGAATGATGTTGCACTATTGTGTTAAACCCTGGACCACACTTATACACACACAAATATGGATTTCATGGAGAAATCGATTAAGTCACAGATTTTGAAATAGTTAAAAGTTTAATATTTAAAACCAAATGGTTTTGAAAATAAAATTTAAAGTGAAAAGCTTTTGAAATGGGATTTCAAAGATGAAATTTATTTTGAATAACTTGATTAAGTTTTGGAATTTAAATATTTTAATTTGAATTTGAATTCAATACTTGAAATTGAATTCTATGATTTGAAACCAGGGATTAACAATATTATACTAGTTATATATGAGTCAAACCATTTTTAAAGTATTGTTCTTTTGGGAATTTGAATTAACCTAAAGATTGTAACTTGTATAAATGAAATCGGGGTTTTTTCAAAAAAAATAAAACTATTGTTTCTAAATGATAAGAAGCTTTCGTTTCAAATTTTATTAAAGGGATTTCAAGTTTAAACTGAAATAGTTTTTCGAGTTATAGATGAATATTTGGAAACGAGTTTTGAAAATGAATATTTGGAAACGAGTTATGAAAATGAATATTTGGGAACGATTTGAAAACTATGAAACAAATCTTTGAGTTAAAGATTTAATGAATTAATCCAATTGAAAATGGAATTGTTTTGAAATCCGGGAATGAATATTTGTGAAAGTAGGTGAACTTTATGAAATAAATCTTTTGTTTAAAAGATTTGAAATGGTAATTGGTTTAAACCATTTGAATGTAAGTTTTGAATTATTAAGTTGTGACTTAATTGAAATCCCATATCCATATGTTTTAGATATTGCGCTCACTATTCGGTTTAGCCGGGAAAGGACATTTGTGTCGCATAACCCTTTGCGAATATGTGTTCGACGTTATGGATAGCATTTAAAGACCGGTGGTGAAGACCGGGTATTTGCGAGAGCGATAGGATGACCTATCGATTGTCTCTGCACCGAGTCGCGCCGGTATAGAGACTCCCTAAGTGATGGGAAGTCCGATCGGGATTGTGAATACCCGGGATTACAAGAACTTCTTTGGAAGTGCCTTCGGTTCTGTTCGAACCTAGAATAGACTTGTATGGATTGTGTGTCTGACATTACTTTTTGAGATATAAAGATTTCTTTCAAATACATTTATGTTGGTGGCAGAGAATTTATTCTCTTAGCTTAACACCCTTCTCTGAGACGTACGAGCTCAGAGGTTATGTAGTTGAAGGTTATCAGTGATATATTCCCAACTTGGTAATGTGGCATGCTGAGTGATGCTGATCATTTGTAATCAAAGCGTGGCTTTTTGTAAAAAGCGTAGCTTTGTGGACGAGACTTCGTCGGACCTCACACCCCGGAAATGGTCGAAACAGGAAAGATGCAGCAAGATTATTTGAGGGTAGCGCCCTCTGAGGGTATGTCATTTCCTTCTGGATAGAAGTGGTATCATGGTATGGAGCCCAAATATTTAACTTATGTGGACAACGCAAATAAATATATATATATATATATATATATATATATATATATATATCTTACTTTGTGATTGTTGTTGGGGCCCCGGATAAAGGTTGGTTACGGCCGGGGGATGGCATACTCGTGTCAGTAGTTACCCAGTTAAGGGGTAACCCGGCCTTGTGTTGGCAGAGATCCGGTTAGGTTCTCGGGGCATCCTTCCAGAGGCGTTTCCATGTGGCAATAGGAAGTTCCTTGGCCTGACCATTTGGAAATCCAATTCCCAATACGAAACCCTATACGGTTTTAGTTGTAGAACCTGCCATTTACTTATGGTGGCCACCATTGTTTAGATGGTAGCTATAGTAGGCATAAGTGCGAAATGTCTATGCTGGCTAAGATTTATATATACTTTCGAAATGTTTTCTACACTTTGCACTTATAATAATAATATTGAAAAGAAATTTGCGTATCAAGCATATTTAACTATCATAAGGAGAAATCTCCTGCGATTCTGCGTTTACATTGTGTGTGTGTGCGGGAGGCCTTATGGGAGTTTTATTTTCCAAAAGCATTGCGAATCTATTTTAAAAATATTTCTTTGTTTCGCTTTTAAAGATAAACTGTTTTTGTTACTCATACCAGTCCCACGACTGATCCGGAGTTTATTGTTTCTTTCCTAAACTCTGGGTGCTCAAAATTTTTCTACACGAGCAATTTAGAGTTGGGTTTTTCAGATTGTTAGGTTCAGTAGATTATCTGAAGCTAGTTCAGTCTTTGGATATGGACTGCACTTGCTTATCTTTGTGCATCGTTATTGGGATCTCGAGCTATTGCCAGATTGGTTCTTGGAGATGGAGTTGCAGTTTTGGAGTCCTTCCTTGAAGGCTATATTAGAGTTATTTGTTCCGCTGCTGGCATTATCTATATTTCTTTCCGCTGCTATTTCTTGTATGATATCTCTGATGTATATGGATATCTATTATCAGTTGTATCATTCTATTGTATCATATTGTATCTGGATATTATATTAGATGTTGTATATGATATTATTCTTTTTCTTTTGCTGTGTTGTTATACTTAATTGTGTTATAAGCTCTGGCGAATCGGATTTGAACGGTCGAATCTACGGCATTCGAGTATGATGTGAAGTATGGATGTCGATTTTCGAACGGGAAATATTCGTTTCGTTACATATAAAGTTAAAGAAATGGCAACGGTCATACAGTCACTAGGCTGAAAAATTTGAAGCAATTTATTATTATGGCCAGGGTTGCACGGTTTCAAATTTGAAAAGCAAGGTAATCCCAAAAGTCACAAATTTCGGTACCGATAGGATGCACAGTTTTATCGTTTCTGTCGTGTATCGGACCTTAAAATACACAAATGAATATTCTACGAAGATCAGCACGACGAGATGAACAGAACAGTATATAGATATCAGCGATACGACTATCCTATTAAAAGTCGATATTTCGCTACTAAATTGGTGCAAATTTGCTGAAAATAAGATAAACGAAGATATAGAAGTCCAAATTTGACGAAACGAATTATGACGTCTCACTTAGAAAATAGTTTACATTTTCATTATATAAAAATATTCAGGCTTCGAAAATATTTTATTTTCATCAAATACTAACCGATTTAAATTGAAAATTTTACTTTCATATTTTTCAATAAAATTTTACTAGTTGCTATGTTAAAATAGTACCAAATATCAAATTTTTGTTTCCAATTTCAATTATTTAAAGTTCCACAAAATTCAGTTAATTACATTATTAAAATCATTAAATTTACTAGGTCGTCACATTTAATATTGAAAATAATAGTTGAAATGATTTAAAATGTTTTGTATACCTTAAAACTCAATTTAGAAAATTTTTGGCAAGATATGGAATGGGAGTCCAGATAGGCGCATCGTGTAATGCTAGTTCGCTATTTCGCGTCATAAAATTTTTAATCTATTTATAGAATGGATTTGGAGTCGTAATTCTTCGAAGTAAGAATTTTCTGAACTCTTATAATCACAGTTTTCAAACAAAAGAAAACGATCGAGAATTCATTTAGTAGATTTTGAAATAAGAGTAAAACAAGTTTCTAAAGTAGTCGTGGTTTGGCAGTTCGAAAACCAAAAAAGAAAATTCTTTAAATGGATATTTTTAATTCTTTAAAGATATGGAATAAATTCTACAAATATTTTAAAATGTTATAAAGAGATTTTAGTTATAAAATTGAATTTCTAAATGATCAAAAGTCATTTTGATCAAATAAACTTTTAAAGCACTATTCACAGCACTTTTGTAGCACTTTTTAATAACTTTTGAAATATGGCTTTAAAGTTATTTATTCTTTTCGAAATCTTTAATAAATGTTTTCAATAAATAATTAAGTATTTTAAGGATAATTTGGAGGTATTATAATTTATTTTAAAGAGTTTAAATAAATGATTTAAAGGAAAGTTATTATAATTAAGTGATTTAATCTTGGCTCTAAAAGCCGCTGAGTAGACTAGATTTTTCTATTCATGAGATCGGGATGTGAAGTGCTTAAACTAAGGAGATATTAAGGAGCAACCAATTCTCTGGCTCACCTAACCTCTTTTCTAGGCGAGGAATACATAAGGTTAAAATGCCGAAAACGAGACAAGTATAAAAGATTCAAATTTACAAATTTAATTTCATACAATTTGGATGGTATAAAAATAATATTCTTATACTTGATATTAAATTTTGAGGAGGGAACCCGTACTATCGATGTGAATTTAAAAGGTGATTTCACTGTTATTCGACGGATAGTAAAGTTTGTATACGGAAATTTATATCGAGTAGAATTAGTATAATTTCTATGGATCCTTTTCTGCTCAATACTAATTGATTTAGGTAGTAAACGATGCCTCAAATAACGTTGTTTTTGACTCGTTTAAAAGTTATTATTTGAAATTAAGAAATCTTTGTTAAGATTTGAATAAATGATTTGGAAATGTTTCTCTAAGTAAAAGGTAAGATGACCAGAAATTTTTCCAAGATTAAAAAGATTTGCTTAACCAGAGGATTTGATTTATAAGGCTCATTGATTCCATATACTCTTGTGAAGTTGGAATAGTTGAAAAGAATATATCTCTGAAATATATTTGAATGAATGGAAAGATTAATTAATTGGATGATGTTTAAAAATCACCTATACTTGACATTTTTTTATCGATGATTGGTTCGGAGAAATCGGATTTGGGCGATTCCTATCTGAAAACCACTTTAAACCACTATACACATTTAAAAGTGAAGATATGTTGAAGAAAATGATTTTAAAGATGGAGATCTTCATGATCATGGACCGCTTGCCACTATCCCCACGATTTCATATTATATATATGGTGGCAGCAGTGCTCTGTTATGAAAATATTTGATGTAAGGGCTACTTGCTATAAATCTAAGGGGTGATTTCCAACAAGATTTAATAGGAGAGTACCTTCGGTTTGTCATGTTTCTAGACAACTTGTGTGGATGAGTGTCTAACATTGCATTTCTTAAACCACGTACACTGATCTCTACAAACATACATCCATTTAGTGGTGTAGGAGGTAACTCTCTTATGCTTAACACCTTTCTCTGAGACGTAGGAGTTCAAAGGTTTTCCATTTGTGGGAATCAATAGTGTGTCATTAGAAATAACAATGTGGCCTTCAAAGTGGAACCTGTTATGAGAAAGGTTAAGCATGGCTTTGTAAAAAGCAAAGCATGGCTTTGCGAAAAGTATGAGTGTAGCCTCTAAAGCCAAGTGGCTTTGTGAATAGCAAAGCATGGCTTTGTAGAAAATATGAGCGTAGCCTCTCAAGCCTTACATCCTAGTAATTATACTGGTAATTATGTGGTCTGCAAGACATATATTTCGAGCTATCAGTTATTGTAGATACAGAAAGAAAAAGGCATATGTTTTCTAGAGGCCAGTAGTGTCTGGACCCTCGATATTTTATGGAATAGTGGTGTATGAGTCCTTGTACGAAAATCCATCGGATATTTAGTAGTTTAGCAATATGGGATGTACAGTGGTGTATGAGTCCCTGTAAGAAAAGCCACCAGGTTCTATGATTTCTATACGTGGAAAGTCCACAGAGGAAGGAAAAGGCTGATAGTTCCATATTATGTTGAAAATCCAATTCCAATATAGCTTTATAGTTTTAGTTGTATTCCCAAAATAGCTATAGTGCCTTGCAAACATTCAGCTACACCTTGCTGGAATTTAATAATGGTAACAATTTTGGTTATGTTTATATATATTTACTTGGAAAGGATTTTCAAAGCAATGACAATAGAAATTATATCAAATTGTTTAAGTATTGAGTGTTTTGGTTATTATAAAGTAAAAACATGTTTGTGTTTATGTGGCGTGGTCTTATAAGATACTCGTCTTTTTCAAAAAGGGTTTTCTTTTCGATAATAACTTCCATCTATGGCACCTTCATATGTATTTATAAATCGTGACTCACACTGGTTTATCAAGGCTGATTCGCGTATTTTTTACTTGGGTCAAATTCAAGTAGTTTTAGGTTTAGCTGAGAACGCTTGGAGTTTTCAAAGAAGAGCTGGAGATCTTCATCGCGTATGAATGTATTCTATTTTCCCCTATATTCGTTTTGTTGTTAGGCAACGGATTTATAACTGTTCAGGCTGAATCTAAGTTAAACTCTGATATCATATTCAAAACAATTCGCAAAAGTTAAAAGGTGTTTCAAAAGAAAACATAGCACTTTAGAAATGCTATCTAAAGTTCTGGGCTATTTTTCACCTAAATTTGCTACAAATTTGCGTTTACTTTGACGAGCACCTTTGTCCCAGTGGTTATGTGATTCGATTTTTTGTGCGCGAGGTCATAAGTTCGAAACTCGCATAGCGTGATTCGAACATTTATTGACATGTATTTTGTGTTATGTTGTTTCACTGACATTTTGTATCTAAGTACTATTTCAAAAAAAAAACTTTGCGCCTGCTTTTCGATGCTTAGTTAAATGATGTTTGATTAATTCTTTTTATAGAAGTTACTATTATTTGGGTAATTAAAAACCATAATGAAAATCCTAAAGAATATCTTTTAATTATTTTATAGAAATTTCCAAAAACAAGGTATTTTTTTGAAGTTCTCATACAACGACTATTTCGCTATAAATTTTGCCACTTCGTTCCATTAGCTATCAAATGATTTAACTCAAAAAAAAATTATAGTAATAAAACATATATTTTACTAGTTAAAATAATAAAGAAACCCCTAAGGATGTATTCACAAAAACAAACGTTATTTCCTAAAAACAAGCCATTTAAAAGTGCTAATACAGCGACTATTTTGTTATTAACTTTTACAACTTTGCTATACAATTTCCACAACTTCCTCTAACCATTCCTCGCTGTCCAAAACATTATAGAAGGGCGGAACAGACAAACTATATTATCCAATAATATACGCATAGCATAATTTCAAAGCAAGTTAAAATACGAGGGATTCAAAGTGCTTTCATAGCGACTTTCTCGCTTCAACATTCACATACACACTTTTACATCACATACAACATATCCAAACACGTATACATCAAGTCATGGCCAAATTACAGGTTTTAAAGGAATTATAATAAATATTAATATATATATATACACACATATAAATGTATGTATATATATATATATATGTTTTCATTTTCTTTCAAAAGTAAGAGAGGTCCAAAAGTGATAACTTGCATTGGTTTTTATTTAAACGTTTATATTTCAACAATTAAACAATTATACCACAACACACATGAAGTGACCCACTTTTCTTCACCCATATTTTAATCATTTTAGTTGAGTTTTTTTTTAAAACAAGGGATCACCTCTTTTAATTAATTTCCCAAGATAAAAAATTTACTAATATAAAAATATCAGTATATAAATCAAGTCATATCATTTATATATGTGAAGATGTATAAATGATTCTTTGCCTATCAGAGTGTTAAAGTAGCAAAGAAATTTAATCACATGATATTTCCCATAATTGAGAGGTTTTGTGTCACATAGCTATTTCTACACTTTAATTTTTTTATTGACTCAAGATTGACTAATACATGATTCAAGTGTTACCGCCTATTATTTTCTTGTTTTATTTCCCAGATTAATTAATTAATTCATGGATTTATAACCCATGTATTTGATCTTTGGGATTTAGGAATTCATACATGTTGTTTTAGAATGATAAGATACATTAAAACAATTCATACATGTTAGTCTAGCCCAGATTCTGAATTCAAGCACAAACAATTCATGTCAAGCAAAATGCACATATCTTGGTTCATAGGGAATGTAATGATCATGTGAGTAATAGGGTTATAAACTAATTTAAAGGTCATGCAGATGAAAACAGTACAAATGAACAAAGTGCAACCTAGACCAACATACCAAATGAAGACTGGGCATGTACATGAAGGCAGCAATTACAACTGATTTAAGTGAAAGGCAACTATACACATGAATGGTTAATAAAGGTACCAGCTCAATATGATATGCACAAAGACCAAGGTCAGAGGTGACATCAATGTATTCATATAGTCAGGCAATGTCAAAAATCAGAACAATGTAAAACTACCAGATGAACACATAATGAATACAAGCTACTGAACTCCAAATAAAGAGCTGGTGACAGTGATCAATGTGCAGTGGGGTAATAGATATGCTCAATACATAAACAAGACCACATGATACCGTGAACTACAACAGACTCGTCTAAAACCAAATGCAACCAAACTTCAAATCAAGTATGTAGACAACAGGGTTTTGTTCAATATGGTTACAGCAAAAACTCCAAGTACAAAGCATGTACATCAACTCACTACACAATGCAAAACAAGCTTCAATTGGAAAATCAAATGTCGAGATACAATCAAAGGCTATGACTTTTAGCTTTTGCATGTATTTATATCAATTACAAGGCATGTTTAAGCCTTACTTGTTAGCCAAGTTCATGTTCCACCCATCTACTTTACACTTTGGCACATATTTATTCAAAAGCAATTTTAACTTTATAACTGAAGTATGACAAACATGCCAAGGAGAATATACCCACATATCAGATTATGTGGCATATTTTCCTTCACCATAATCCACCTATTAATTCCAGAACTTGTTACTTAAAGCAACAACCCACAAGCACATATAATACTTAAGTTTTTTCTTCTTCGTTTACATGTTCTTTTCAAGAAGACAAAGTAAATATCAATCCTGGAAATACACAAGACATAAGAGAGTTTGCCTAGATTATTTATTACAATTAAACTGCTACTTCTCTAAAGCATTTTAAAACCAACAAGATCTTCAAACATCCATTCAAGCAAGCTACTCAAGCATCTTTCCCTACAGCAACACTTTGAACTGCTTCAATCAAAATGAGACACCCCAAAGATTGCAAAGGCAACAAATAGGGTCAGAAAATACATTCTAGTGTGAGTGAAATCATAGATTATAAAAAAACTTGTGTTTACTAAATACTGTGCAGAGAATTCATATATTTGATGCTTATTCAAGTTTACACTAAAATCTGAGTATGTTTATATATGTGTAAGCCCTTTTTAACATACATGCACCCAAGCATTCATTCATCAACACCATTCAGTTATACACACATATACTCCTATGGATTAACTCCCTTAATTCCAAAACTTAATTCTTCAATCCCCATTTATCATTTTAATTGGTCTTAACTCTTGCCGTTGGACACCATGTGTGCATTGCAAAGGGGACTCAATTCTGTTAACCCTTTACACAGAGGTCTACAGGACTTAAACAAGTCATGCACATACCCATCATCCACCTGATGATGAATAGATCAAGGCACTTCTCCTAAATTAGCTATATAATCTAGAGATCATTCTCATTTTCTTTCAGGAGAATTTTATTGATTCTTGAAATGCTTTACATTCTTTTCTTCCTTTCATAAATCAAAGAGTATTTAAACCCACTCAGGGATTTCAGCCAGACATACAAAGCATTCATGCAAAACACCATATCCCCTTTTAAGGTCATTTTTATTCAATCATATTTTCTAAAACTTGCATATATATTTATTTCCAGAAATATTCCCATTTCTTACATAAATCTGGTGAAAGCACATAGGACATTACATTCATTTTACTGTGAACACAGGGTATGGTTTTTGAGAAAAACCCATAAAAACATATTAGCTTGCGATTTGAACCAATCAGCACATATATATAATATTGCATTGTTCATATCATTTTTAAAATGAACTAGACATAAGCATGAATCCCTTTATTCACACTGCCTACTTCATTCTTCATTAATACCCTATTTCTCAGTAAAAATATTTGAACTCATCCCCATATAAAAACTGGATTATGAGTTACAGAATTCATTTCTTTGATCAGGGTGTTTATCTTTTCAAAGCATTAATCTATACAATCAAAATAGATCAAAACATCAACCAAAGACTCATCTAAAATACCAACCATAATCAGCATTTATTTATTCAGAGAATAAAAATCGAACAAAAACATCATATGGTTTTATCAAAGTGATATGGCTGCCCTTAACTTGGGTCTTAATGCCTTCAATCCCATAAGATGGTTAATCACTCGCCTTCCTTCTTCTTTTCCCCGAGAATGCTTTAACTTGAAAACAGTGTGAGTTTGTTTTTTTTTCTAAAAATATCTTTCTGTTTCCCCAGAATAAATTGTTGCTTATCCTTTCATTTTTTAAAACATTTAGCTAGGGTTTTAGTGGAGAGAACAACCCATTTTATCCCCACACAGATAAGAGAATTATGTATATGTGTTTATGGCTAAATGTGCCATTTTATTTTTGATTTTATTTCGGGTATTACAGTTGCTTTTCTTCTTTTTCTGTGTACATGCCATTTGCATGTTTCACCTACACACTATTTTCATGTGACTTATCTACATTATGTATTTCCTTATGACAAATCTGAGATGTTCACACACACACACACACACATATATATATATATATCTTTTTATTAATTAATTCCTTACTAATATTTCAAACCATTTGTTTTCTTTTGGTTTTAAAAATGTATGTATACATATATAATACTAAACTGGTTTCATATATTTTAAATCATCATAAGAGTTTATTTTATCACTCTATACTCCTCTGGCTGATTATATACAATATATATTTGTGTGAGGTATGTGAATAAAAAAACTCATTCACACTTAGTTATTTTCTTCTCATTATTATTTACCAGAAACAACTATCCTCTTCCTTATTTATTTCACTCATTCTTGACATTCATTTTCAAACTATTTTATCCTTTGAATATTTTCCATTAACCGATTTTCATTTTAAAACCATTTTCAACTCAACAATTTGGGTCTTTACACACTCTCCTCCTAAAAGGAATTGTGTCCCACAATTATTATTATTATTCATACATTTCCATCCACTAGTACACAAAGCATAATTTCATTTCAGAAATTTCAGAAACTTATGCATTTAAAAACAATCAAACACACATAAGTAATGTTTAAGTTTATCATAATTTTAGGCATACCTTTAAGTAGAAAATAGATTAGGATATTTATCCTTCATCCCATCTTCAGCTTCTCATGTACAATCATTCTCATCTAAAATCCACTGGATTTTAACCAATTTAATTATTTTATTTCTCAGTTTCTTTCCTTCTCTAGCCACAATACCCACTGGTTCCTTCTTATAAACCAGATTTTCTTGAACTTCAACTTGTATAAGGGATTCCAGAATGTTCTCTTTATCATGCACCCATTTTCTTAATTGAGGTACACGAAATACATCATGTATATTACTCAATTCCTCTGGCAATTTCAACTTATAAGCCAAAGTTCCTACTCTTTGAATAATTTCATATGGCCCTATATATCTTGATGATAATTTTCCTGCCTTGCCAAACCTCAGTATTTTCCTTATTGGTGAAACTTTGAGAAATACATAAATTTCCCTCTTCAAATTCCACTGGCCTTCTCCCTTTATCTGCATAGGATTTTTGTCTCTCTTCTGCTGTTCTCATTCTCTGCCTTACAGATTCAATCCTCGCAGAGGTCTCTTTCACATGTTCTGGTCCAAGCGACACTCTTTCACCTGCCTCCATCCAGCATGTAGGAGATAGACAAGGCTTCCTATACAAATCCTCAAATGGAGCCATATCTATAGTGGACTGATAGCTCTTGTTATAAGCAAAGTCAGCTAAATAGAGATGATCTTCCCAGCTGCCTCCAAAATCAAGTACACATGCTCTAAGCAAATCCTCCAAAATCTTGTTAACAATCTCAGTTTGCCCATCTGTTTGTGGGTGGTAAGCTGTGCTCAAGCTTAATTCAGTCCCCATGGCCTCTTGAAAGCTACTCCAGAACCTTTAGGTAAACAAGGTTCTCTATCGCTAATGATAGTCTTGGGGATTCCATGTAATCTCACTATCTCCTTCACAAATAATTGAGCTAATTTGTGAGCATTTCTATTTGAATTCACTGGAATAAAGTGAGCTATTTTTGTGAGCCTATCAAACACAACCCAAATACTATCATTGCCTCTTCTTGTTCTTGGCAAACCATCCACAAAATCCATTGAAATGCTTTCCCATTTCCAGGTAGGCACTTCCACAGGTTGTAGTAGGCCCGAAGGTCTTTGATAATCTGCCTTGACTTGTTGACATATTAAACACTTTGCCACATATCTTGCCACTGCCCCTTTCATTCCTGGCCACCAATAGTTTCTTTTAAGACCATGGTACATTTTTGTACCACCTGGATGGATAATGTACTTTGTCTTGTGATGCTCGTCCATAACCTCTTGCTTCAGTTCTTCTACATTGAGCATGCACAGTTTCCCTTTCTTTCTTAAGTAGCCTCTATCATCAACTTCATAATTTTCCACCGATATGCCTTGTAATATCATGTCCTTCTTTTCTTTTAAATTAGTGTCTTGATTCTGCATCTTTCCTATTTTATCAACCAAGGTTGATTTTAAGGAGATGAGACTTAATCTTCCATATTCAATCATGTCACTATGTACATTGTCTGATGCACCAATTTCTTCCTTCATTTCTACTTCACTAAGGATTGTTAAATCCTTGAATTCAGTCATCATTAAGCTTGCCAATCTTGTTTGATGTCTACTCAAAGCATCTGCTACCTTGTTAGCTTTTCCAGGAGTATATAATATATCAAGATCATAGGCAGCTAAAAATTCTACCCACCTATGTTGTCTCATATTCAAGTCTTTTTGAGAAAACAAATACTTAAGTGATTTATGGTCTGTAAACAACTCAAATTTAGTACCTAGCAAGTAGTGTCTCCATAGCTTCAATGCATAAACAATGGCAGCAAACTCTAAATCATGAGTGGCATATTTGGTTTCATTTGGCTTGAGTTGCCTTGATGTATATGCTATGACTCTTCCATGTTGCATGAGTACTGCCCCTAACCCAGACCGACTAGCATCGGTGTAAACCACTGATCCTTCATTTCCCTATGGAACTTGCAAGACTGGAGCTTCCATCAATGCCTTCTTTAATGATTCAAAAGCTTGTTCACATTTTTCTGTCCACACATATGGTTGCCCTTTTCTGCTTAGCTTGGTTAGTGGAATGGCTATCCTTGCAAAGTCTTTTATAAATCTTCTATAGTAGCCTGCCATCTCTAAAAATGACCTCACCTCAGTCACTGATTTGGGTCTACTCCATGATTGCATTGCCATGACTTTGTTTGGGTCTACACAAATCCCTTGCTGAGATATAACGTGTCCCAAAAATTTGACTTCATTCTGCCAAAATGTACACTTAGTAAATTTTGCCTTTAAATTATGTGCTCTTAATCTTGACAAAGCCAGATGCAAGTGCTTTACATGTTTCTCTTCTGATTTTGAATACACCAATATATCATCAATGAAAACAACTACAAATTTATCTAGAAAATCTCTGAATGTCCTGTTCATTAAATCTACAAAATAGGATGGTGCATTTGTCAATCCAAAAGGCATTGCTAAAAATTCATATAGCCCATACCTTGTGTTGAATGCAGTGTATTTAATACTCTCCTCCTCAACCTTCATTTGATGGAATCCAGAGGCTAAGTCTAGCCTTGAAAAGATTCTTGCTCCATTTAATTGATCAAATAAATCATCAATTCTGGGGAATGGATATTTATTCCTGATGGTAACTTTGTTTAATTCCCTGTAATCAATACACATCCTCATGGTACCATCATGTTTCTTTACAAATACCACCGGAGAACCCCAGTTTGAACTACTAGGCCTTATCAAGCCTTTCTGCTCCAATTCTTCCAATTGTTGTTTTAATTCCACTAATTCTTTAGGACTCGTTCTAGTAGGCTTCTTGACGGCAGGACTTACCCCTGGGATTAATCTTATTTGAAATTCAACTTGCCTATTTTCTGGAACTCCTATAACCTCTTCAAAGACATCTGGGCATTCATTTACTACTTTTATGTCTTCCAGAATTAATTCTTTTTCAGTCATGCTCCATATTTGATTAAGGCAATTTGTTTTGGCTATTTCACTCATGACTATAATATTTTTACCATTTTCTGTTTTCAAAGAAATAGTAAATTTTTCCAAGTTCAAAATTGCTTTGAATTTACTCAACCAATCTACTCCTAGAATAATTCCTATTCCAGGATATTTTAACACAAACAAATCAGATTTAAACATATTTCCACCTATGTTTAATTCTATTCCCAAACATCCAATTCCTAGCATGCAAGAACTTCCTAGGGGACTCTGAATAAACAAAGGTTTATCAACTAAATTGCATGTGAGAGCCAATTTATTCACTATGTCTTGTGATATTAAAGAATGTGTAGCCCCGGTGTCATATATAACTGAGATTGGATAATCTTTAATTAGGAGTATACCTTCCAATTGTCCAGAATTTCCCACTGCATTTGCTTTTTCTTTGCCTTCCAATGCTCCTATGTTTGCTCCTTTCTTGAACTCTGGGCAATTCCTTTTGATATGACCTTCTTTCCCACAATTATAGCAACTGAATGGGGTCTTCTTAGCTGCTTGACACCTATTACTCATGTGTCCTTCCTTGCTACAATTGTAGCAAATAATTTTCTTCTTAATTTCCCCAATGGTTGCTCCTTCAACCTTCTTGTCTGAATTCTTCTTGTCATAAGGATGTGCTCTATTTTTCCCTTTCTTGTGATTATTAGCTCTCATGTTCCTGGATTTCTCCCTTGCATTATCATGTTGTTCAAAAGAAAGAGTGAGATCTATGACTTGATCAAATGTTTTGTCTTTGTATGGTAGCATTTCTCTACTTAAACCGGCATTTAGTCCTTGAATAAATCTTGAATTCTTTGATTCCTCATTCCCTATGAGCATGGTTCCATACTTAGACAACCTCTCAAACTTTTGAGTGTATTCAGTCACACTCATTGATCCTTGCCTCAATCTTATGAACTCCTCAAGCAATGTTGCCTTAGCTGTTGCTAGGACAAATTTAGTCTCAAGCATATCCTTGAATTGATCCCATGTTATCTTATTTTCTGGCCTTCCTGTGATGATTGCCTCCCACCAATCCAGTGCTGCTCCTTTGAGCCTTCTAGAAGCTATTTGCCTCTTCCTCTGGTTATTGACATGTCTGCAAATATCCTTTCCAAAGTTCTTAGCCATGTTTGCACACCCATTACCCCTTCAGTGCCTTCAAAATCCTTGCCTCCTAAATTTGAGAAAGTTTTCAGTAGCTTAGATAACCCTTCATAAGGATTTTCTTCCCTCTGCACTGCTCCTTCCCTAAATGCCCTCACCAAATCTTGCAAATTGACCAATGATGTTGCATTAGAGGGACCTGCTCCAGAGTTTGGTGGCCTTCCTACCATGATTCACCGTACAATTTACATAGCTAGTTAGCCTTGTTTTTAATTTAATTGTTTCAGTAATTTACTCCTACTGAAAAATATTTTTATGTGGTTTGTTCCTTAGAATTTTATCCATATAAGAAAATTAGATTATATATATATGTATGTGTGTATATATATATTTGCTATTTTTTTGGTAACATAGCTCTGATACCAACTGAAGTGACCCACTTTTCTTCACCCATATTTTAATCATTTTTAGTTGTGTTTTTTTTTTAAAACAAGGGATCTCCTCTTTTAATTAATTTCCCAAGATCCAGAATTTACTAATATAAAAATATCAGTATATAAATCAAGCCATATCATTTATATATGTGAAGATATATAAATGTTTCTTTGCCTGTCAGAGTGTTGAAGTAGCAAAGAAATTTAATCACACAATATTTCCCATAATTGAGAGGTTTTGTGTCACATAGCTATTTCTACACTTTAATCTTTTTATTGACTCAAGATTGACTAATACATGATTCAAGTGTTACCACTTATTATTTTCTTGTTTTATTTCCCAGATTAATTAATTAATTCACGGATTTATAACCCATGTATTTGATCTTTGGGATTTAGGAATTCATACATGTTGTTTTAGAATGATAAGATACATTAAAACAATTCATACATGTTAGTCTAGCCCAGATTCTGAATTCAAGCACAAACAATTCATGTCAAGCAAAATGCACATATCTTGGTTCATAGGGAATGTAATGATCATGTGAGTAATAGGGTTATAAACTAATTTAAAGGCCATGCAGATGAAAACAGTACAAATGAACAAAGTGCAACCTAGACCAACATACCAAATGAAGACTGGGCATGTACATGAAGGCAGCAATTACAACTGATTTAAGTGAACGGCAACTATAACATGAATGGTTAATAAAGGTACCAGCTCAAAATGCTATGAACAAGGACCAAGGTCAGAGGTGACATCAATGTATTCATATAGTCAGGTAATGTCAAAAATTAGAACAATGTAAAACTTCCATATGAACACATAATGAAGACAAGCTACTGAACTCCAAACAAAGAGCAGGTGATAGTGATCAATGTGCAGTGGGGTAATGGAT
Source organism: Allium cepa (assembly GCA_030765085.1). Taxonomy (NCBI): domain Eukaryota; kingdom Viridiplantae; phylum Streptophyta; class Magnoliopsida; order Asparagales; family Amaryllidaceae; genus Allium; species Allium cepa. The sequence continues at coordinate 546,985,382 of CM060932.1, forward strand.
ATGCTCAATAAATAAACAAGACCACATGATACTGTGAACTACAACAGACTCATCTAAAACGAAATGCAACCAGACTTCAAATCAAGTATGTAGACAACAGGGTTTTGTTCAATATGGTTACACCAAAAACTACAACGACAAAGCATGTACATCAACTCACTACACAATGCAAAACAAGCTTCAGCTGGAAAATCAGATGTTCAGATACAATAAAAGGCTATGACTTCTAGCTTTGCATGTACTTATATCAATTATAAGGCATGTTTAAGCCTTACTGGTTAGCCAAGTTCATGTTTCACCCATCTACTTTACACTTTGGAACATATTTATTCAAAAGCAATTTTAACTTTATAACTGAAGTATGACAAACATGCCAAGGAGAATATATCCACATATCAGATTATATGGCATATTTTCCTTCATCACAATCCACCCATTAATTCCAGAACCTATTACTTAAAGCAACAACCCACAAGCACATATAATAATACTTAAGTTTTTTTTCTTCTTCTACATGTTCTTTTTAAGAAAACAAAGCAAGTATCAATCCTATAAATACACAAGACATAAGAGAGTTTGCCTAGATTATTTATTACAATTAAACTGCTACTTCTCTAAAGCATTTTAAAACCAACAAGATCTTCAAACATCCATTCAAGCAAGCTACTCAAGCATCTTTCCCTGCGACAACACTTTGAACTGCCTCAATGAAAATGAGACACCCCAAAGATTGCAAAGGCAACAAATAGGGTCAGAAAATACATTCTAGTGTGAGTGAAATCATAGATTATAAAAAAACTTGTGTTTACTAAATACCGTGCAGAGAATTCATATATTTGATGCTTATTCAAGTTTACGCTAAAATTTGAGTATGTTTATATATGTGTAACCCTTTTTAACATACATGCACCCAAGCATTCATTCATCAACACCATTCAGTTATGCATACATATACTCCTATGGATTAACTCCCTTAATTCCAAAACTTAATTCTTCAATCCCCATTTATCATTTTAATTGGTCTTAACTCTTGCCATTGAACACCATGTGTGCATTGCAAAGGGGACTCAATTATGTTAACCCTTTACACAGAGGCCTACAGGACTTAAACAAGTCATGCACATACCCATCTTCCACCTGATGATGAATAGATCAAGGCACTTCTCCTAAATTAGCTTTATAATCTAGAGACCATTCTCATTTTCTTTCAGGAGAAGTTTATTAATTCTTGAAATGCTTTATATTCTTTTCTTCCTTTCATAAATCAAAGAGTGTTTAAACTCACTTAGGGATTTCAGCCAGACATACAAAGCATTCATGCAAAACACCATATCCCCTTTTAAGGTCATTTTTATTCAATCATATTTTCTAAAACTTGCATATATATTTATTTCCAGAAATATTCCCATTTCTTACATAAACCTGGTGGAAGCACATAAGACATTACATTCATTTTACTGTGAACATAGGGTATGGTTTTTGAGAAAAACCCATAAAAACATATTAGCTTGTGATTTGAACAAATCAGCACATATATATAATATTGCATTGTTCATATCATTTTTAAAATGAACTAGGCATAAGCATGAATCCCCTTATTCACACTGCCTACTTCATTCTTTATTAGTACCCTATTTCTCAGTAAAAATATTTAACTCATCCCCATATAAAAACTGGATTATGAGTTACAGAATTCATTTCTGTGAGCAGGGTGTTTATCTTTTCAAAGCATTAATCTATACAATCAAAATAGATCAAAACATCAACCAAAGACTCGGCCAAAATACCAACCATAATCAACATTTATTTATTCAGAGAATAAAAATCAAACAAAAACATCATATGGTTTTATCAAAGTAATATGGCTACCCTTAACTTGGGTCTTAATGCCTTAAATCTCATAAGATGATTAATCACTCACCTTCCTTCTTCTTTTCACCGAGAATGCTTTAACTTGAAAACAGTGTTAGTTTGTTTTTTTTCTAAAAATATCTTTCTGTTTTCCCTGAATAAACTGCTGCTTAGCCTTTCATTTTTTAAAACATTTAGATAGGGTGTTAGTGGAGAGAAAAACCCATTTTATCCCCACACAAATAAGAGAATTATGTATATGTGTTTATGGATAAATATGCCATTTTCTTTTTGATTCTATTTCGGGTATTACAGGTGCTTTTCTTCTTTTTCTGTGTATATGCCATTTGCATGTTTCACCTACACACTATTTTTATGTGACTTATCTACATTATGTATTTCCTTATGACAAATCTGAGATGCTCACATATATATCTTTTTATCAATTAATTCCTTACTAATATTTCAAACCATTTGTTTTCTTTTGGTTTTAAAAATGTATTTATACATGTATAATACTAAACCGGTTTCATATATTTTGAATCATCATAAGAGTTTATTTTATCACTTTATACTCCTCTGGCTGCTTATATACAATATATATATGTGTGTGTGTGTGTGTGTGTGTGTGAGAGAGAGAGAGAGAGAGATATGTGAATAAAAAAAACTCATTCACACTTAGTTATTTTCTTCTCATTATTATTTACTAAAAACTACTATCCTCTTCCTTATTTATTTCACTCATTCTTGACATTCATTTTCAAACTATTTTATCCTTTGAATATTTTCCATTAACTGATTTTCATTTTAAAATCATTTTCATCTCAATAATTTGGGTCTTTACAATACACTTGCAAGACAGTGAGATAACTCACCTAAAAACCAAGCTAAGAAAACATCACACGCCACTTAAATCAAGGCAAAACTTCCTACCATAACCCGGAAGCCAAATCTACCACCTTTGCCTTCAAAATCACAAGCCAAGACCTCCCTATATGCTCCATTGCTCATGGCCTTGGGCCTTCTTTGGCTTGGTGGCTTCAATCCTTCCACTTTGAGTTGTTAGAAATGTTGCAGTAGTATTGTAAGGAACATATTAAAGCTTTATAGTGATTGAAAAATGTTTGAATGAGTTTTACAAAGAAGATGAAGAAGAGGAGAAGGAAGTGATTTTCTTTTAGAATGTAGTGCAATGAAATAATGAACAAGAGGGGATGCTTTTATAGAGTATTGTGAGTGGCAAATGGCATTTTCTACCCCTCCTAGAAAAGCCCAAAAGGAAGCTTCCTCCTATCCTTCCTTCCATATTTCATGCCATGAAACAAGCCTGCTTTTGCTCCACCATTTGCTCCACCTTTCATGACATGTTTCATGCCTTCATTTAATTAGGGGTGGGCATTCAACCGATTTAACCGACTTAACCGACATCGACCGAAGCGCTTTAACCGATATAATTAGTTAACCGAACTTTCGGTTAACCGACCGACCTTAACCGATTAAATTTGAGTCTCACTGCAAGAAAAGTTGGTTTTCATAACAAAAATAGATAAAGTTTTATTCAATAGTGTTATTTTTTTTTAATTTGTTTTGATTAAAGTAGAATTGGTGTGTAACGCTCCTTAGACAATAGAGCCGACTTCCCTAAATATTTTCATTCCCGCTTTTCTGCTAGTTTACTTCTACTCAAATCCCTAAACCTAATACAACTTCCCCAATATTAATTCTCCCTCTCTCTCTTCCCTCGCTTACCCTCGCGACATCAGAATCTCCTACAACCCGTCAGACCCCACCTTCCTCACCCTTCACTGCTTGTTACTGTACCTAGTCACCCATTCTCCCACCTAACTTTAATTCTCAAATAAAGTCGACATTGGAAAAACGCCACAAGTGAATGACGCGATCAAAATAGGAGGGGCGCAAGCATCCTGGCATTGGATGTCATAGTCGTGAAGGAAGGTGGTCGAGCTGTCGTCGTTTGTATCTGCCAAATGAAATGAAAATTTATATTTGTGTAGGCATTCTAAATCCAAAGAAGTTTTGCTATTTAGTTTTGTTGTGTCAAAATCTAGTTAAAATAATTGCATTTTTGAAGAAAAATAAATATGTAATATATAGGTATATCTTCCTTGAATTATGTAGATGTTCATTCTTTTACCTTCTTTTTTTTTGTTCCTTTTTTTGGATAAGTGATTTGTAATCATCATACATTTTCTTTTTTTCCATCACTCTAAATATGATCTATTGGCAATCATGGTGCACTTATAATCATGAAATATATCACGGTGACAGCCACAAGGATAGTCTCAATTTTATTGGATGAGTCAGGATATTTAGCTATTTTCCCCACTTTTCTTTCTAAAGCAATGTTTTTGTATAAATATATTTGTCTGCATACTTTATACAATAAAATAGTAACGCTTTAGGACATCAATTTTTACGGGCCTCGCATATTTGAATGTCGTATTTTTATTGTCTGGTTTATGTTTTAGCCATAGTTATTTGTATCAACTATAGAAGAATTAAACAAGGCAACTAACAATATCTTTAAGTTGCAGGGTGTTTGGAGGTAACTGTTGCTAATAAAATTCCTAAATATTTGTGCATATCAGTGTCATAATCTTATCTTCTTATCTTGTTTGTGCATGATAAAAATATTGTATGTTACAATTTAGACTCTATAGTCAAAGAGTTAATTGGAAAGATTAGTGGTCCATTCCCAAGATTCAGCCTTCAGTCGATTCTAAGTCCAGTAGTTGATGGTATTCATGGAAAATATGTCTTGAAGTCTTCGAACTCCTTCCTTGATTTGACTGGGTATACGATCTTTCTATTTTAGATTAACCAGCATATGAGCATGCAACACGCTTGCAGCTGCATAAATATTATTTTCTTGCTTATTTTCCTCATGTTAATTTTTTTTCCCACTTCTCTTTTATTACTACTACTATTATTATTAATGCAATTTCCAATTCTAATACTGACATCCTTTGTTGGCATTCTTATCAAATTTGGTGTGCTTATGATTTACCAATGGTTCACATCAACTTTCAGCTATTGATAAGAAAGGATAGTTTCATCATTTTCGTATGCCATGGTTGAAATGAGGGGGTTTTGGTTATTAGTAGTAGTTAATTTTATTTATGAGCTGTCAAGTGATGAACAGTTCTTTAAACAAACAAAAAACAAAACAACAGAAAAAAGCCTTGTAATCTCAAAGAGCATAAGTTTTTTTTTTAATAAAGAGATATATAAATAGAAAACAGAAGCTGTCAACAAGCCTGACAGGTAACCCATAGAAAAATAAGACCAAAAGCCGGCGAATAAAGCCGAGGAAGGTAAATACCAAATAAAGCAGAAAATACAAAAAAATATGCCAACAGAAGGTCCATAAAACAAAATACGGCGAAGCAGCCGTTTATAAAAACCCCAAAATCAGAAAAAGCGGAGATAGCTGCCGAAGGTTCCTCCCAGAAGGGAAACAAAACAGAACGATGAGATTCAGTAGAGGTAGCCGAAAAAGAGAACGGCAAAACAAGAACCAGAATAGCGACAGCCCAAATCCAAGCATAGTAGAAGAAATAACCGACCCCAAACCAAACCTATAAAACCAGAGCCTGCAACCAGAAGCCAGTAAATCAGAGGAAAAATAAGGAGGGGGAAGACGGAGACGGTTAAGCCAGAACTACCTGGCTTAAGGACGGACATCAACCAACGCCCGCCCTGTCGGGACGCTGAGAACAGATAATAGAAAACAGAGCCACAAGATGGGCAGAACGAGAGCTAATCGAACCCTTGAAAGGTCTGCCACGAAAAGTAAGAAAAACATCATTCCTCACCCGGCGAATAACAGAGACGGGATCCATGGGAGACTCCTCAAAAATAGCCTTATTCCGCGCACACCATAGGTGCCAGCAGATAAGGCAAGGAATCAAGCGGAAAACAACAGAACAGAGAGATTTACCTGTGATACCGTTCCACCAGGCCATCTGTAAATCCTCCGACGAGTTGTTGCAACCTCTAATACCTAAAAGATTACCGAAATAATTCCAGCAGGATCTGGCAGAGAAACCGGTAAAGATTAAATGATCCAAAGATTCTGAATTCTCGTTGCCGCAACATCTGCAACGGGAAACAAAAGGAATACCAATCCGCTGAAGGTTCTCATCAACTGGCAATCCCTTATGAAGGCTTCGCCACATGAACAGAGACACTTTAGGAGGGATTCTGGCGTCCCAAATGAAGGAGAATAAAGGTTGAATGGGGGAAGAGAGACGAACCGAACTCCAAGCTTTCAAGATGGAAAACGAACCACCATCCCAACCGGATTGGCCGTCGTGGGAGTCAGAGAAAGGTTTGATCGATTGCATGTGCTTCCAAGTTTCACTAGCATAGGATGGAGATCCGGAAAGGCCTGCGGAGGTCGGACTTTGGTACTTGGCTCGGAGGAACTTCGCCCAAAGGGAATCGGTAGTCCCAAACCTGTACCACAGCTTGCAAGCAAAAGCCGAACAAAAGTCCTTTGGATTTCACAATCCTTGTTGAGTCACAAGTTTTATGAAGGTTTTGATTTCTGACAAATAAATAAAGGCGATCGACAAAACAAGGTCATTATGGCTATAAAGAGCTACATATGGTACTCTAGATTGTAGGTTGATTATTTGATATTATAATAGTGATAAACTTGTTAAAATCTATCCTCAAATAATCATGCATTTCAAGGAAATCAATATATATACGACTAAATTATAGTTGCACATTCAGTGTGCAACTTTACAGGGACCGGTCGACCGGTCATAATATATGCGGTCGACCGTTCCTGCATAATTTGCACACTGAACGTGCACACATGCACATAACGTATATATATTTGAATTCCTGTCTACTGGTCACTTTTTAACCCGTCGACCGTTTTTAAACAGAAAGCAATTTTTCCAAAAGACACTTCGTTTCTCCAAAGGTTGCATCTCTTACCTTTCATCAAAGATCATATCTCTTAATGGCAACTGCTCACAAAGAGTTACAACCATTCTTCTATATATAAACTCATCTAAATCATTGATTAAAACAACATGATTGTATATGCTTTTTACTCTAATCTCTGATCTTATCTACATACTCCTGCATTCTAAAAGCTCTCAATTATTTTAATTGCTTATTGAATCATTGAAATTATTTCATATCTTTTGATTCAATAAGTAATATACTTTCCTTAATCTTCACAAAACATCATTCGTATATTTTGAGGATAAGATTATAGGAAATTTGTACTACAAGTGACAAAACTGTGTTATCAAGAACACATACCGTCGACAAACAATTATATTCATTGTTGTTGAAGTCCTCTGTGTTGTAAGAGGCAAGTGTTGAAGTCCTCGGTGTTGTAAGAGGCAAGTGTTGAAGTCCTCAGTGTATTAGAGGCGTGAAATCCCGTTAGTTTGCTCGGGTATTGTAAACCTGTTCCTCCGGGTGAAGCGAGGTAGTTAATAGTGAAAATCCAGATAGAAGTCTGGGACTGGACGTAGGACGGTGCTCCGAACCAGTATAAAAATCTCTGGTGTGATTTTTCTACTTTTATTTTTACTTTGCTACTATCATCTATTTTCCGCATTTATATTATAGTCCACATTACACGATCCGTGTGTACTATATTAGCACGTGCATTCGTATACACACCGCACTTTCATTTGGTATCAGAGCACGGTCATCATATAACCGTAACACAGTTATTTGATATATTATAGTAATATGGCAAATAACATAAGTACTAGCACTCAAAACACCACTTACACGGAGGGTCAATCGACACAAAGACCTCCATTTTTCAATGGTCTTAACTATAGTTATTGGGCAACACGTATGTCATTCTTTATGCAATCAAATAGCTATGATGCTTGGAATGCCACTCAAAGAGAAATAGTGAATCCAACAACTGATTATTCAGAATGGACTGCAGCTGAGAAAACGGCAGCAGCCGTAAATGCAAGAGCAATAAATATGTTGTTCTGTGCATTAGACCAAAATGAATATAACCGTGTTAGTATCTGCACTACTGCATATCAAATTTGGCAAACACTAAAAATCACTCATGAAGGTACTAACAAGGTTAAACAAGCCAAAATAGCCATGCTGAAAAGTCAATTTCAAATTTTCAAAATGAAACCAAATGAGACAATCAATGACATGTATTCACGGTTTCAAACTATTCACCATGCACTTATTGGCTTAGGACAAAAGTATTCTGATTTCGATGTTGTTTCAACAGTCCTACATTCTCTGACTAGTGAATGGGAAGGAAAAGTATTAGCAATCGAAGAAGCTAATGACCTTTCCGTCATGAAGCCAGATGAATTGATAGGAAATTTAATGTCCTATGAAGCAAATTTGCAGGCTAGAAAAGAACAGAAAGAAGAAAAGAAAAATGTAGCATTTCATGTTGAGAAAGATGAAAATGAATCAGATTCTGAAGACGAAGATTTGGCATTCATTGCGAAAGGATTCAAAAAATTCCTAAAATATCGAAAAGCCAGTCGTTACAATAAAAGGAAACCTGGATCAAACAAACCATCTTCATCTGCTATAGAATGTTTCAATTGCCACAAAAAGGGACACATGCAGAAGGATTGTCCAGAACAAAAGAAGAAGTCAGAAAATGACAAATTCAAATATAAGAAGGACAAATCTAAGAAACGAGCCTTCTCAGTAACATGGGATGATTCAGAGTCATCTTCATCAGAAAGTGAAAGTGATTCAGAGAATGAACAAGCTAATGTTTGTTTTATGGCAACAGAAGATGAGGTACAAATTCCTACATTTGATGAATTACTTGATATTAATGCTGAATTGATAGTCAAATATAAAGACATAAAACGTCAATTAAAAGTAGTCAAAGCAGATTTAAGTAGAGCAGAGTTTGAACGAGATATGTTAAAAGATGAGAAGAAAATATTAGAAGAGGAACTTGAAAATATTCAAGAATCATCATCTAATGTTGACTCTCAAATATCTCTTTTGAGTCAAGAAATAGAAGCTCAAAAAGAGAAAAATAATGCTCTCACTACTGAAAATCATGAGCTTAAAGCAAAAGTCAAAATTCTAGACCTAGAAAAAGCTAGCTTACAAACAAAGTTTGATGACATTACTCAAAATGTTTCTAACTTTAACAAAGGTCGAGAAAATTTGACAAAAATCATTGAAAGTTCACAATCTATTTCAGACAAACAAGGATTGGGATATAACAAACAAGAAACCAAGAAACATCTTGGAAATAAAAGGAAGAAGAAAGTACAAAAAACTGAAGCTAAGAAAAATCTTAGTTTATTATATTCCAAACCAAAACCAGTTGTGAAATTTCAAACGAAAAATGTCAAGACTATCAAAATATGGGTTCCTAAAACAAATAACAATTTGATTAGGAACAAATACATTCAGCAATTCATGAATACTGTGCATTTTAATAATAATTATATATATAAAGGGGATACCGGACCCATATGGGTTTGGACTCCTAAGACCTAACTCTTAGGACCCTATAAAAAGTGGGTAGCATGGACTTAATTCTATTTTTTGCAGGTCCCACTTAAGAAAAGAGGAAAGTGGATATTGGACAGTGGTTGCTCAAAGCACATGACGGGAGACAAGAGCTTATTAACAAATATTACATACTCAGATGGTGGCTCCGTCACTTTTGGAGACAATTCAAAAGGCTATATCATCGGCAAAGGCGATGTGAGCAATTGCGTATCTGTTACTCCTTTTTGTCGATGACAAAGGAGGAGAAAGGGCTAACAATTGTTTGCAGGAACGTACATATATAAGAATTCAAAGAGAGAGATCACATACTCAGGGGGAGATTCAGATTTGCAGATATATATTGTCATCAATCAAAAAGGGGGAGAATGTTGAGTCACAAGTTTTATGAAGGTTTTGATTTCTGACAAATAAATAAAGGCGATCGACAAAACAAGGTCATTATGGCTATAAAGAGCTACATATGGTACTCTAGATTGTAGGTTGATTATTTGATATTATAATAGTGATAAACTTGTTAAAATCTATCCTCAAATAATCATGCATTTCAAGGAAATCAATATATATACGACTAAATTGTAGTTGCACATTCAGTGTGCAACTTTACAGAGACCGGTCGACCGGTCATAATATATGCGGTCGACCGTTCCTGCATAATTTGCACACTGAACGTGCACACATGCACATAACGTATATATATTTGAATTCCTGTCTACTGGTCACTTTTTAACCTGTCGACCGTTTTTAAACAGAAAGCAATTTTTCCAAAAGACACTTCTTTTCTCCAAAGGTTGCATCTCTTACCTTTCATCAAAGATCATATCTCTTAATGGCAACTGCTCACAAAGAGTTACAACCATTCTTCTTTATATAAACTCATCTAAATCGTTGATTAAAACAACATGATTGTATATGCTTTTTACTCTAATCTCTGATCTTACTTTCTACATACTCCTGCATTCTAAAAGCTCTCAGTTATTTTAATTGCTTATCGAATCATTGAAATTATTTCATATCTTTTGATTCAATAAGTAATATACTTTCCTTAATCTTCACAAAACATCATTCGTATATTTTGAGGATAAGATTATAGGAAATTTGTACAACAAGTGACAAAACTGTGTTATCAAGAACACATGCCGTCGACAAACAATTATATTCATTGTTGTTGAAGTCCTCTGTGTTGTAAGAGGCAAGTGTTGAAGTCCTCGGTGTTGTAAGAGGCAAGTGTTGAAGTCCTCAGTGTATTAGAGGCGTGAAATCCCGTTAGTTTGCTCGGGTATTGTAAACCTGTTCCTCCGGGTGAAGCGAGGTAGTTAATAGTGAAAATCTAGATAGAAGTCTGGGACTGGACGTAGGACGGTGCTCCGAACCAGTATAAAAATCTCTGGTGTGATTTTTCTATTTTTATTTTTTACTTTGCTACTATCATCTATTTTCCGCATTTATATTGTAGTCCATATTACACGATCCGTGTGTACTATATTAGCACGTGCATTCGTATACACACCGCACTTTCAATCCTAGCCCGCCCTCGTCCTTGGGACGACACACCACGTCCCACGAAACCCAGTGATGACGGTGGTTGTCAACCTTCGACCCCAGAAGAAAGAAGAAGCCAAAGATTGGAAAGACCTGAAAAAAGAGGCGGTAAGAGACATCGCTGCGAAGACATGAGTACCCAGCGAGCCTAATACCGACTTGATAAGAACCAATCTTCCTGCTTGAGATAGAAACGAAGCATTCCACCGAATGATCTTTCCCCTAACCTTATCCGTCAGAGGATCGAAAAGGGCATTAAGTTTCCGGCCCCTGTAGAGAACAAAACCCAAGTAAGGAAGAGGAAGGGAATCCTCCCTGAATCCTGTGAACGAATGGATCCAGGAAACCCTGGTAGAATCCATATCCTTCGCATGAACGAAACAACTTTTCGACGAGTTAACGCGCTGGCCCGAGCATCGCTCGTACTGATGGATAAAGCGAATGAGGCGACGAACAGACGACCGATTACCGTTGGAGAATATGACAATGTCATCCGCAAAGGATAAGGAAGAGACGAGCGGGCACCTACTCGGAAGACCAAATCGGTGAACCTGGCCGAAAATCGTTAAGGTGTGGATCCCTCGAATGAAAGCTTCAGCCGCAATCACGAAAAGAGAAGGCGATAGAGGATCACCCTGACGGAGGCCCCTACCAGCCCTAAAGAATCCATTGGCCGATCCGTTAATGAGGACGGAAAACCAACAGTTAGAGATAAGTCTCCAAACCAAATCGATAAGGGTTTCTGTAAGCCCAAAAGCACGCAGAACTCTAATGATGAAAAACCACGACATACGATCATAAGCCTTCTCCATATCAAGTTTGAAAACAACATTGGAACCTCTAACCTTCCTGTCAATCTGGGAAATCAGTTCCTGGGCTAACAAGATGTTATCAGTGATAAGACGACCCTTCACAAAACCTGCCTGAGAGGAGGATATGATACGATCAAGGAACGGAGCCAAACGAATGGCCAACACCTTAGAAATAACTTTGTTGGAGAAATTACACAAGCTGATGGGACGAAATTCCGCGCATGACCGAGGGTTATCACACTTCGGAATTAAAACCAAGTTGGTGGAAGACCAACTAATGGGGAGAAGACTGCCGGCAAAGAATTGCTGGATAGCTAAACAAAAATCTAATTGAATGATAGGCCACACACACCGATAGAAAGATCCGTTGAAACCATCCGGACCGGAAGCACTATCCTTGCTGAGAGCAAAAACGCAAGCACGGATTTCCTCCGGAGTAGGCGGATCCGCCAAACCGTCCGCATCCTCAGAAGGGATCAATCTGGGCATGAAAGAGAGGATATCCAGATCCTGATCCGCAACCGAGGGAAAACCCAGGAAAGATTGAAAATGAGACACTATGATCTCCTTAACTTCAGCCGGAGAGGACGCCAAAGAAAGATCCGGTCTCAAAATTTCTCGAATGGAAAGAAGGTTGGCTTTCTTACGAATGGATGAATGGAATTTGGAGTTCGAATCCCCATCGACCACCCATTTTACCCCGCCTTTTGGCGAAGATAAGAGTGTTCGACACGAAGCTCCGAAGAGAAAGCCAATTGGGCCGACGCCCAATTCACCCTGTTTTCGGCCGAAGGGTTCTCGTCGAACAAAGATTCGGCAAGAATAAGGGACTCCTCAGCCGCTCTAACACGGTCGAAAATGTTCCTGAAAACAAGGAAATTCCAGGACTTAAGTCTAGCCTTTAGACATTTCAGCTTATGGGAAAAACCCCCCATGGGAGAAGCTGAGATAGGAGCGGACCACGACTCCTCGACAACCTGAAGAAAGGAGTGATGGGAACACCACATACTGAGGAAGCGGAAAGAAGATGGCCCCGAGATAGATCGAGGAATGCATCGCAAAACCAACGGGGCATGATCAGAGCAGGCTCGATGGAGATGCGTTGTAGAGAAAGAGAAAGGAAGATTGAGCCATTCAGGTAACCCAAAAATTCTGTCCAACCGAGAAAGGATCCGGTTCGGACCCTCCTAGTTATTAGACCAGGTATAAGCCGATCCCACAAAAGGAATTTCGGAGAATCCTGAGCTCACAATGGACGAATTGAAATCAGAAACCGAAGAGCGATTAGTGGCCCCCCTCCTCCAGTTTCTCAGCCTGACTAGCGACAACATTGAAATCACCACCCACAACAGAGCACGGAAAGCCCATCTCAGCTAGATGAAGAATATCATCCCACAGGGATAATCTCTCCATCCTATCACACTTGGCGTACACCGCCGAAAACAGAAATGGATGAGGAAAAGGAGAAGCAGAGCAAACCACAGAGATAAGCTGGTCCGAGTCAAACAAAGGGTGGACAACACAATATTTGGACCAAAGAATCCAAATCTTACCCGAAACATTGGATACAGCACCTCCAAACCCAAGCGACGGGACAACCCTGGAAATCTCTCCAGATCCTACAAAAGGTTCTAACAGAGCAACCAAGCAAATAGAATGTTTACGGACAATGCGCTTTAATCTAGCGCAAGAAGCTTGCCAATACCACGAACGTTCCAGAAAAGAAAGTTCGACATGAAAGCCTGAAAACAGTGGAAGGAAAAGATAAGATAGGGAGAACAGAACAGACCCAGCTCAAATAAGATACAACGACGAAAAGGCAGACCGATCTGTCTGCTCAGTCGCCGCTATAGAGCGAGTACGGATAGTACGAGGAGTGGAGTGGGGAACTCTCGTGCGGCGACGATAAGGGCTCTGCACACGGGAAGTCGGTACCCGAGGGATGGGATCGGCAGAAGCCTGAGCCGGCTCCATCGAACCCGAGAGCTTAAGAGAAGATCTGGATGGAGCCGAGTTCTTAGTTAGGCGAGAGAGGCGATCATTAATGATCGCAATCTCCGCTTCTCTAAGCATCGGGATGGTAATGGATAAGGAACAAGCGGACGATGGCAAGGAGCATAGAGAAGAGCAGCAATCAGACGATGAGGCTGAAGACACCTCGACAGACGGAATAAAACGAAAGTATGTAGGGCTGCATATAATACGCAACCCACGGTGCTGTAGGAACCTAACCCAAGCCGGACTGTCACTGATGAGACAGCCCCACGCGACAGATGTGGTTCGCACGATGGTCGTAACAGAGAGATCAACAGAGGGAGTCGAGGAAAGCCGGCAAAGTTCTCGGCTTTCCGCATAGTGATCCAAATCTGAGACCACTATGCGAAAAGACCAAGAATATCACTCGGGCCTCTCGATCCAGGATGAGTGAGTTCTCCGTAAAGACCGCAGAAGACCAACCAACGAATGAAGACCCAAGATAGCCATATACGACACAGAATCGGCCTCGCAATGGCAGTAAATCAAAAACCAATAATAAGACCTGCACTGACCGCTCCACACGAAGCGCTCACTGCCTACATGACCTATCATGTCACCCGTCCCGGACAGAGCAACCATGCCACGGAGCACACACCAAAGTGTGTCATGGCTCATAGACAATAAAGAAACAACAGCAATCCAAGAACAAGCAACAACAACAACTTCGCCAACAATGACAAAAGAAGAAAACAGAGAAGATGAACTCACCTGGCATCCCCACCCACAACATACCTGGGGAGCTCTCTCAAGGATAAGACCGATAGAATCAACCACCAAAATCCCCCTCGCCAAACAACTGATTGAATGACCACCAACATCCCACCGAGAACCCACAAGCCAACCATCCAGCACAACCTCACCCATAGAAACGCAAAACCCATCAAACACTGGGAATGCCTGGTACGAGACAACGGAGACGTCGGTCAAGACATCACCGAGCTCAGGCCCAGAGGGGATTACAGCAAGCTGCAACCGAGGCAAGAAATCACCGATCTCTTGGCTACATGGGGCGGTGAAATCCCCATCAACCATGGTGGCAACCAAGAACCCCCCAACGCTAACCACACAACCATCAGAAGGCGACACAAAACCATCTGATAATAACTGAGACGGAGGCAAGAAAGCAGAAAGAGCAGAGTTTGATGAGGCGATTAAACCCCCATCGATCTTCTCTCTAGCCACACACCCAAAAAAGCAATCCACCGAACCCACCGTCGCCCCCTCCTCCCCACAAGGCATAAAGGCGCAAGCCGTTGAGAAATTCAGAGAGGGCTCAAACCGGGCGATGAAATCCCGACTCTGGCCATACCCAGAATCGCCAGAACAATCAGCCAACAACAACAAGTCAACATCCAAAGACCCACGCCAGTAAGGAGGAGGGCGCGACACCAAATCATCGGTGAATAACGGCGAAATCTCCATAAAGCAATTGTCAACCAACAAGAATCGAGATCGAGACAAAGCCCCAAATTGACTCAAAGAGAAAACCCTAATGTCCACTGATCTATCAACAGAATAAGTAATCGAAATAGGAGCAGCCACCTCCGCCAATAAAGCCGAGGCAATAGCGACAAACGGAAGGCAATCGCACAAGAACTTGCCTGAGAGAGCGAACTCGGCAACACCCGAGAAAGACATCGAGTCACCCAAGAAACCACAGATCTGTCGAAGCCAAGGAATGACAGTAAAGAGAGCGCAATATGTTAGAGCGAAGTAAGAGAAGAGGAGCAGGGGTTAACGAGTAAGAGAAAATCGCTCAGTGAAGAGAAGCCATTAATAAGACCGTTATGTTTAAAATCGCTCAGTTCAAAGAGCATAAGTCAACAGGATAATAACAACGGTAAAAATCATAATAGCAGTATTAAAAACTAACAAACTAAGTTTGTAAAAATTAACTAAGTTTCATGACAATCAACTATAAACTATGTTTATAATAATAATAATAATATCAATACTAATAAATTGTAAAATATTAACCAAGTTAGCTAAGTTTTATAAAAAAATTAGTAAAATTATATATAATCAGAATAATAATAATAATCAAAATAAATTAACTAAGTTTATAAAAAATTAAATCCGTTAGTTAATTTTTATAAAAATTAACTAAGTTTACAATAATAACAATAATAATGAATTAACTAAGTTTATGATGATGATGATGATAAAGTAATAAATTATAAAATACTAACCAACTTAACTAAGTTAACTAAGTTTTATATAAAATAACTAAGTTTATGTATAATAATAGTAATAAATTAACATATTTTATAATAATAATACTAACAACAACAACAATAGTCATAATAGTAATAATCACAATAAACAAATTAAGTTTATAGAACTAACTAAGTTTCATAAATATTAACCAAGTTTAGAATAGCAATAATAGTAACAATACTAATGATATGATAAAGTATTAACCAACTTAACTAAGTTTTATAAAATTTAACAAAATTTATATATAACAACAACAACAACAATAAATGAACTAAGTTTATAAAAATTAACTTCGTTAATTAAGTTTAATAAGAATTAAAAAAGTCTATAAAATTAAATAAGTTTACGAATATTAACTAAATTTATAATGATGGTAATGACAATAATAAATTATAAAGTGTTCAGCATCTTTACATCTAATTTATTTTATAAATTTCTAAATTTTATAGAAAATAACTAAGTTTATAGATGAAGATCGAAATTTTTTATAAAAATAACCAAGTTTTATAAAAAAAATAACTAGATTTATATAATAATAATAATTAACTCAGTTTATAAAAATTTATTAAGTTTATAATAATAACAACAACAGTAAACTATATTTATAAAAATTAACAAAGTTTATAATAATAATAATACTAACAACGACGACAATAATAACAACAATAAACAAACTAAGTTAATAATAGAAATAATGCTAGCTCATATTGGATCTACTAACAACGAACGAAGTCAATAAAATATTTATGAAGGAAAGAGGACAGATGATTATTATAATAAATGGGCTTGGTGTTGAACTGTAGAAGTCGATGGTATATTTTTTTTAATGCTAAGCTCATATTGGATCACTCCATTTATAAAAAATTTATCAATCGTTTTCTTTTTTGCCTCGATTTTTACCCTTTCCATCTCTTGTTAATTTGTCAATCATTTACTTTCCTTTCAAAGTGGTTTACTGGATTAAACAGGATCACCATATTTTGTACTTTAAATATGTGCTACTTTGATGCTGATGAAAAATGGTCTATCCTTTTGGTAAAGGTTTTGGCTCTCAGGTAAAAGACTAAGCATGATATTTTACCTTCTTTTTCCTTTTTTAATTATTATTTTCTTTTATTTTATAGCAATTATAAAGAGATACCGATCTTTCTTAAACAGGTGTTTGAACAATTTGGTATTCCTCATCTATTTGTACTCCCCATTCGACCAACAGTATATGTAGTGCAACAATGTGCAAAGATTCACCAACAAGGTAATTCAATCGTTCACTTTATATTGAAATTTGTTAACAACTATTCTCGATATACCAGTACTAGTACTAGTCATAATAGAAATTCTTAAGACATTTGCTGGATAGATGCTACTGTTGATATTTGTTTTATTGTAAGCAGTCTATTTTTCAAACTTTTTTATAATAAGTGCCTAGCACTATCAAATTTAAGGCTGTTATGGTAATGGTTACCGTTTCCATTTCACAAATACTGTTAACGTATCATTTTTACTGGTAAATGAAAATAGCTTACCGTTACCGATAGGCTGGTATACCGATAATCTGGTAACCGTTACACTGGTAATGGTAAATTACCGTTTTCCTAAAAAAGTTAATAACATAACACGTATTCATACCATAACGGTGCTTCACCATGCAATTTATAGTGTTATTTAATAAAACACATAAATGAGAAAGAAGTGAAGTGTATTTAACATTATTTCACCTGATTGATAAACTAAATTTAATCATTTGTTTGGTTCTAAATGCCTACAATAAAGCATGTTACGTGAACATACATGCATTATAAATTGACTGGTAAAATTACCGTTACCGCTGGTATTGAAGAAATGTTACCGATGATTTATCGTAGAAAATGGTAAATTTACCGTTACCATACCGATTAAACTGGTATACCGATTTCACTCGAAAATGGTAACCGATTGGCTGGTAATGGTATGGTAATGGTAAATTTACCGTTAACACAACAGCCCTAATCAAATTACAAGTTGTCATTACTGGATGATAAGTAGTATTTTTGCTAAACAGTTTTCATGTTTCAGTTTCAGCTGCTGTATAATAGGACAAGTCTATAAAAGCAACAATAGTGAAAGTACCAGATTCTGATGATGAATTTCTGCTTCATCTATTAGAAAATTATAATCTTTCCCTTTTCTATAAAATAGCCTAAAGTTGGTTAAATTTTAATTTATACTGATAATGTTTTTGGCTAGGGGTTTGTTTTGTTTTACTATAAATTGTAAACGAGTAAGACTTATTTTTCTTCTTAACAACCGCATCTTATTTACTAAACAAGCAGCATTGTAACGTGTTTAGTTTAATTTTTTTTGTTTAACCCAAGCACACTTTTTTGCTAGTCAGTTAATCTTTAGTGACATCCACAAATAGCTTCTCGTGGTCGAAAACTTGCTATTTTTTGCATCATGACACAATCATAACCAAATTATACCATGTTTCTTGCATTTGAATAGGAATAATGTTAACTTGTACCCGAAGTATGTGTTTGGCAGGCACATACTTCCCTAGAGTTTACAAGTGAAGCTTGGTTCTCTAGGTAATTCAATAAAATAATAATAATAATAATAATAATAATAATAATAATAATAATAATAATAATAATAATAATAATAATATAATAATAGTAATGTTAACTTAGTTAGAGTGGGGTTCCTGTCTCCAAATAGTGTTGTCGAATCACACATTATATTCAGTTCATTAGATTAATTCATAATAATAATAACGGATTGAGCAGTTGCGAATCTAGAGATACATTGAGACAAATAGAAATCAACATTTAGAGAGAGATCGTGTCATTATGAATTAGAGATGAATAACAATTGTTTCATCCTGAAATAATGATTGCAGTTAACTACTGCCACCAATTTTAGAAGTTCAAGTACTTACAATTTTTAGAGTCGCATTTCAACTACTGCCACCAATTGTTTCACCTTCAATGCTCCTAAATATTTTCTTGTGCTATTGGGTGTAGGATTCAAGCATGATATGAAGTTTCGACACTATTTCCTTGTGTTATTGTGCATGCGTCTTTTAGTTAGTCTGTTTATGTTGAATTTTTCTTCCCTTGATTTTGGTTTTGTTATTGTCACTTCATTTCAAATTCTTTAAGATTGCTTTGATTTACTGTGGGTTGGATGTATTTTGTAGTCAAGTTAAAAAATGCCTTAGTTTCAACTTATCAGCTCTTTATGCACACATACTGCATTGTGCTATCTAAAAATCAAATTTCGTCAGTGCTTTATTCATATTCGTTCATAATGTAAATATTTATCTTATTTGCAGGTGTGTGAAAGAAGAATGATGCGAAAGTTATGGTCTTCTTTTTAATGTAAACAACCAAATATGTACTTGTTTTTTGTTAAACTTTGCTACTATTTTTTGGGGTGTGCTTAGAACATTTTCTACTGTATTTTGATTTATGTGGTTTAAGCTATAAGATAGTGTATGAATATTTGATATGTTTAATGTAACGTGTTACATCTCTATATTTATTATCTTTTATGATTCTTACGTTATTTAAATGATTTTATATTTAAAATGATTATTGTTGTGCATTTTGATATTGGTATTTAATACTGTAGTTTATGAATAGGATGCAGAAAATTTTTGAATTGTGAAACTAAAGCATAACACTTGAAAACCGCTATAAATATTTAATAGCGCCGAATGACCGCTATTAAATCTGTCAATATTACATATGCATAACAGAAAAACGTTATGGTATTATAAAAAGCGCTATAAAAAATGATGAATAATAGGTCAGTAAGCGCTATAAAAGAAATATCATAACAGAGTATAAGCGCTATTGTAGCTGAATTTTTATAGTGGCATATTGGTTTTGTGACAAGTCAACATCTACAATAACGTATCCATATACAGTGCTCATAATCAGCTATTAATACTTTTTATAGCGTAGTATTAGTGCTATCTTAGAAAAAGCAAAAAGTATTTTGTGGCTAATAACGAATTTCTTAGTGGACAAATAGCGCTATTATAGTCACATAATTTGCCGCTAAACCAACGGATTATTTGCGTTATATTAATACTTTTTATAACACTTATTATGTGCTATATATTATTCGCCGTTTTTAACAAGATGTTGTTATACAACGTTTAATAGCGTCAATCATAGGGTCTTTTTGTTGTAGGGTCGGTAACGGTTAAAACAATTATTACCCGCGGTTACCTATTAACCGAAAAACTTTTTGAAGCAAATACATTCCATTTGTATTATTCCCAAAATCATTACCGGCCCACCATGTTTCGTATCCAAAACCCTAAAGGAAATACAAATTACCGCTTTCTTTCATTCAGAATGGTTAATCGTTCGATAAAAAAACACCCTAGATCCACTGTCAATTTCGGTAAATCAAAAGCTAATCAACTAATTTCTAGTCGATCAATAAATTATCGACTTAAACAATTTCGTCAATATTTGCGCTACAAGCCTGCGATTCCCATCGTTTCGAGGCTTTGAGATATGGTGAATACTAGCTGAAAGAGGAAGAATGTGAGTTGTTTTAAACTTTTGCCTGTTTTATTTGATTTTATGTTTAATTATTAGATAAAACGATTACTATGAGATGCGAAGATTTGTTGTTAAACTGTTTAAGACTTCAAGTATATGTTTAGATGTTTTTGAACATTGATGCACTTTAGAAACCTGACATACAGATATAGTGTACTTGGAATCATAGTTCAAAGCTTTTGATAGTTAGCGAAAGGTTTTAAAGCTACAATATATTAAAAATTATTTCCAAACCTTTGCCAATCTTGCTCCCTCTTGATTATTTCTTCCTCTCTCAATTGGTTTGAGTTACTGTGATGATATTAAGCCTGGTTTGTTCAGTAAATTGTGAGTTAGAATCTCTGGAATAAAAGTATATAATGTTTAAATAATTTTTGAAGGGTTTTAAACTAACTGTGTATTTGACTACTAAAGAGTACTGTATTTTAAACTTTTACCTAGTTTATTTTATTTTCTGTTTAATTATTAGAGAAAATGATTACTGTGAGATGCGAAAATTTGTTCTTAAACTGTTTTAAGACTTCAAGTATATGTTTAAATGTTTTTAAACATTGATGCACTTTAGAAACATGGTATACGGATATAGTTACTGGAATCATAGTTCAAAGCTTTTGATAATTAGCGAAAGGTTTTAAAGCTACTATATATTAAATACTATTTCTAGAACTTTGCCAATCTTGCTCCCTCTTGAATATTTCTTCCTCTCTTACTTGGTTTGAGTTACTGTGATGATATTAAGCAGGGTTTGTTTGGTAAAATGTGAGTTAGAATCTCTGGAACAATAGTATATAATTTTTAAATAATTTTTGAACGGTTTTAAACTAAGTATGTGTTCGACTATTAAAGAGTACTGTATTTTAAACTTTTACCTATTTTATTTGATTTTCTGTTTAATTATTAGAGAAAATGATTACTGTGAGATGCGAAAATTTGCTGTTAAACTGTTTAAGACTTCAAGTATATGTTTAGATGTTTTTGAACATTGATGCACTTTAGAAACATGATATACAGATATAGTGACTGGAATCATAGTTCAAAGCTTTTGATAATTAGCGAAAGGCTTTAAAGCTACTATATATTAAATATTATTTCCAGAACTTTGCCAATCTTGCTCCCTCTTGATTATTTCTTCCTCTCTTAATTTGTTTGAGTTACTATGATGATATTAAGCTTGGTTTGTTCAGTAAAATGTGA
The DNA here is from genome assembly GCA_030765085.1 of Allium cepa. Lineage (NCBI taxonomy): Eukaryota > Viridiplantae > Streptophyta > Magnoliopsida > Asparagales > Amaryllidaceae > Allium > Allium cepa. The sequence goes on from CM060932.1 coordinate 547,007,118, forward strand.
GTTAGAATCTCTGGAATAATAGCATATAATGTTTAAATAATTTTTGAAAGGTTTTAAACTAACTGTGTGTTTGACTATTAAAGAGTACTGTATTTTAAACTTCAACCTATTTTATTTGATTTTCTTTTTAATTATTAGACAAAAATGATTATTAGATAAATTTGAAGATATGTTTGATGTTTTTAGCATTTCAGTAACTTTTGAATTTTAAAAAATGCATAAAGTTAAACATGGTTAAATTAGATGCAAACATTGCAAAGGGCCACACGTTTCCATGCTTTAATCTGTTATTCTCACATATTATTATAATTGAAGCCAATTATTTAGCATGCACCAATACATGATTGGTACGCTGTGTACATATACATTTTTTATGGGTAAAGATTCATGATAATCAATCAATCTGGTTATTTCTATGTTAGTACAATGCATTGGATGCTTTTGATACAAAACTTTTGGATTTTATTTGTTTTATGAAAGCTGTTACTATTTTTTGATACAATCAGTCTGGTTATTTTTGTTTATCTGGTTATTTTTATTTGTTTTATGAGTTTGGTACAAATAAGGCCTATTTAATAATCAATTTGACTACATTTTTATTTGTTTTATGAAATGCATTGGATGCTTTTCTTTTGGATTTTTATTTGTTTTATGAGTTACTGTGACTATCAGTATGGTTATTTTTGTTTGTTTATATGTTAGTCCAAAAAGTTTGCTTCGTCATTTTAATTTTATAAGGCCTATTTAAATTATCTATATATTAAAACAAGGTTTTGCTCTGAATTTGTTATCTTTATTCAATTTTCACAATGAAGTACAGTTGAAAGGAGTTCAAAAGGGATTGAAATCTCGAATCTACATTTGAACATCACATGTCCTAATTAACTGTGCTTTATGGGTAGTTTTTGAGATTTAATTTGCTTTTTATACACTATTTCAACCAAAGGCTCAGAAACATTAACAGTGGCGTTCAAGTCCCCTTTATTTATGTATATTTAGTCTCTTATTTTAGCATACCTCAGTTGTATGCATTTTCATCATTTCTAATGTATGAAATCTTGATATTTTGGTGTAGAGAATTCGATCCTTTTCACCATAAAAATATCATATATTTGGATGATCGTTTCATGTTTTGCAATTAAATACATGTAGCTGCAAGCCTTCCAATTGCTACTTCGAACTTCAAACTATTTACTCCAATAAAAAAATATTTCAAATTAAAACATACGAATATTGTTGTAAAATTTTGCCTATTGCACTTGCATGCAATTTCAAATATTTATCATTTGCATTGTAAATACTTTTTGTAATATGCAAAATACAGAAAATCATTAAGACATGAATGACATGAAGTGTGTAAATTAAGGAATTTGAGGTGTAAGGCATAGTGGTCGGCTGTGTATCATTTTTGCTACACTTCAAATCCTCCTGATTTTGATCAAACATTCTGATTTAAATAATTGTATAAGGTTGAAATCGGGGAATTTGATATATATCAAAAATAAGGCGTAGTCGATTTTGTTCAGTATATATATCATGCACTTTTAGTGGCTTTTATTGGTTTTAATTGTAAAGTTTATTAATATATTTTGATAGAGAAAAACGAACAGCAACAGAGCAAACAATATATTACGGTAATGCAAACAATAAAGATCATATCAACCAACTGTAAACCTGCAGTATACATATGCCCTGATGTTTAGTTTTGCCCTGTATGAGAATTTGATAGTGGCAGAGCAAACAATATTTTTGATAGTGTGTTAGTAACAGAGCAAACAATATTTTTTGATAGTGGCATTGCCTGTATGAGAATTTGCTTGGACTCAAAGTATCCAAGTAAAGAACAAATATTCTGTTTAGTTGCATTAACATTAGAAAACTAGTGATTCATGCATACTTTTCCATTAAACAGGGATAATAATAAAACTGCTAATTTGATTAGCGTCGTGTTTATCTGAAAACCAGTGATTCATTGCCAAAAATCATGTTCCTTGTTATATACCTGTATGTTACATCTGCATGTACAAACTGTAATAAGTTGGATTTTAATATTTCTTGCATATGCTATAAGGTTACATTTATATTGTATATTTCTAATCTTAAATGTAATTTTGTTTTATAACAGGTACAAATAGGCAATTCTAGAGAAACAAGAGATGATGATGAGTTTGTGGTAGAAGCGGATGATGAGGAAACTGGCAAAGAAGACATCAATATTAGAAAATATCCTCCACACCCGATGCGCAAGCCTTCTTCTAAAAAGCTTTATTCGGTATGGGAGCTAATTTCAATTTTCAGAAATGCATTTGCAACTATTGTGGTCAACAATTTGCATGTGATTCTAAATCAAATGGCACTACACATTTAAATTATCATATAAAACATTCATGTAAGTCCATTCCACATGATAGTGATAAGAGACAAAAAACTTTAGGTAGTTGCAATCTTATCGCATGGTCATTTAATAAAGAGGAATGTAGAAAAGCATTAGCTCGAATGCTAGTTATTAATAAACTCCCTTTTAGTTTTGTGGAGGTTGAAGGGTTTTCTTCAATTTTGTCGGGAATTGTGTCCTAGTTTTGAAGTTTCTTCACGTAGAACAATTTGTAGGGACGTGCTTCAATTATATTGGGACTTGATAGAATCTCTTAAAAAAATGTTCTCAAAATCATCACATCGTGTTTGTCTAACTATGATACATGGACGTCTATTCAAAATGTGAATTATATGGTTTAAACTACACTTTATTGACGGAGATTGGAAGTTACAAAAAATGATCATAAATTTTTGTGTGATTACTAGTCATAAAGGAGAAAATATTGGAAAACTCATTGTCCATTGTATCAAAAAATGGAAACTCAAAAGAATAGTGTCTATCACGGTCGATAATGCTAGTGCAAATGAAGTGGCAATTAATTATGTGAAAAGCAAATTAAATGATTATAATGGTGGTTGTGTTTTGAACGGTGATTTCATGCATATTCGTTATTGTGCTCATAAAACAATTTGATTATCAATGATGGGATAAAAAAAATTAGTAGTATTATAGCTGAAATTCGTACTGCAGTCAGATTTGTGAGATCGTCTCCGACACGGTTGAATAAATTTAGAGAGATATGTTTAAGTTTGGGAATTGAGAATAAGTCTATGCTTATTCTGGATGTACCGACTAGGTGGAATTCAACGTATTTGATGTTGGAAGCGGCTTTAAAATACAAAAAGGATTTTGATGATATGAAAGAAAATGATGGTATTTTTGTTGCTTACTTTGATGATGAAATTCATCCTCCGAGTTCTATGGATTGGAAAAATGCTGAATTATTCGTTAAATTCTTATAGTATTTTTATGATGTTACTTTAAAATTCAGCAAAACTTTATCCATTAGAGCAAATGCTTATTTTGCCGCGCTTAATAGAATTCAAGAAGAACTTAGAGCATTGGTTGATAAAATGAATCCTTATCTTGCTAAAATAGCAATTGGTATGAAAATGAAGTTTGATGAATATTGGGGAAGCGAAGGTAATATGAACATAATTTTATTTGTTACGTGTGTGCTTGATTCAAGGTATAAATTTCAATTTTTGAAGTTGTGTTGAAGACATGTATAAAAAAATATTGCGGAAGACATATTAAAAAGTGTGAAGAATATTTTGATAAGGTTGTTTGACTTTATGTTAATGATTTTACATTTGAAACACAAACGCGTGAGGAACCACAACTTAGTACGCTCATTGCTAGTGAACGTGTTGAGCATGTTAGTGTTGTTCTTTTTAGAAGAATGAATACTTTTCTAAGATAGGTTCAACAACACGATAACGAAAGCAATGCACTAGAAAAGTATTTAAATGCACCAATTGAGGGTACACCAAATAATTTTGATGTTTTACTACGGTGGAAGGTAAATAGTTTCAAATATCATGTTTTATCTTTAGTCGCTCGGGGTCTTACTATTCCGGTATCCACAGTTGCTTCCAAATCCGCTTTTAGCGTCGGAGGAAGAATTATAGATCCTTTTCGTAGTACTTTGAGTCCACAGATGGTTGAGACATTAGTTTGTACTCAAAATTGGTTAAGGTCCAAACCAAATTTTGTTGACCATCAGATTGAGGTTCCTAACAATGATGTTTCTTATTATGATGAAATTTTATCAGGTGATATTTGCATTTGTAAAATAATATAGTTCATTTGTTGGATTTTAAATACAATGCTCTAATTAACTTGTTTGCCATGTTGATTTTGTACATGGATGTCAACGTGAGTCGTCATCATCTTTTATGTTCACAATGGATAGTCCATGTTCATCATCGTTGTATTCACCTTCACCACGGTTAGTTTCATTTAGTAGAAATGTTCGTATAGTTTACACTTTCAAAACAATCATATAATTTTGTTATGAAAATAGTGGCACTTTGCAAAAGTTTTTATCAACGGATCTTTGTCACCCGAATCAGAAAGAGAACGTTGATTGAAAACAAGATAGAATTGAAATCAAAACGCAATAACATAAAATATTCCACCTAACCACCCACTTTATTGGTTCACCAAAATTTTGTTTACAATTAATAGAACAAAGCTAAAATAAACAAAATACCATTGAATCAATAACCAAATTGAGAAAGGGAGCAAATATCTATATAGCTAAAATTGTTGGAGAAAAAGAACAAAGATGAAGAAGAGAAAATTAGAAAATAGATTTTCCACCACCTTTTACCTTCTATTATAGTCTTTATTTATATAATCAATTACTTATTTTTCAATTTAACATTAAGTGGCAAAAAATAATTTGATTAGTCAATTAGAGAGAAATAAACATACTCAAATATGTCTATTAATTAGAGGAAATAAAATCTTCTCTTTCTTTCTTTTGTATATTTATTTCCCTCTTTTAGTGATTTTGTATCACCAAAATTTAACGCTCCATCTTGATGCAAAATCACATATCTTCAACATATCTAGCATGTCATATCTAGATCTATCACAAATCCTCGTATCTCAGCTACACTAAATTACAAAGCTCAACCATCGTTGCAAGTGATGCATCTTCCATATGATGTGCATCACACAAATCCGGTCTCAAAAACGTTTGTAATACCACAAAGATCTCCGTCTTGTCATTATGGATTTTGCAATTCGACATCCGTCTATAACTCGATCTGAGCTCATTATCTGATCACTATCGATCTCTCGAGCATCATCAACATAAAGACCTCTGTCTAAAATATGATCCTCAATGCTAGAATCATAAGCAGTGACCATATTAACCTCTCCATCTTGTTGCGGACTAGGTCCTTCAACCGTTACTCGCTTTCCATTGTCGACTACTGAACCAACCAAGCTATAAAGGTTTCCTTCTTTCAATACCCCTCTCATCCTTACACGATCAACTGACCGAGAGAAATAAGATTATGCGAACAAGTAAGTCTTACTTCAGAGACTTCTCTAACCACACCATCATGCATATGAAATTGGATAGATCCAATACCACAAATCGGTATCTCTTCTTCATTGGTTGTCCTAATCATGCCACACTCTTCTCATAAGAAGAAAAACAATTCACATCTCTACAAATGTGAAAACTGACTACTGAACCCATCTTCCAAGGTTTATTTTCACTAAAGAGCACATCACATGAAGCATCACTAGTGGTACATTCAGCAAAACCTGTATGTGCATTACTACTAGTATCACCATGCGCAGCCTTTTTCTGATCTCTTTTATAAGCATAACACTTGCTACGTATGTGACCCTTCTTATTACAATATGACAAGTGATAACACATTTACCATTGGCGTTCTTCTTATTTCAAATTTTATCTTTCTTTGAGTCTCTTGCTACCATAGCCTCACTTCGAATTGATTTCATACCTGATCATTTTCTTCTTAGCTCCTCATTCAAAAAGCTGCTTCAAACAGTGTCCAGAGAGATAGTTCCATTAGTATTGGAATTACTCAATGAAACAATCAAAGTTTTTCAACTTTCTAAAAGCGAACTCATTAATAAAAAAGCCTGCAACTCATCATCAAAATTGACCTTCATATTTTTCAATTGATTTATTACATCTTGAAATTCATTCAAATGCTCTGCAACAGACTTCTCTTCATCTAATCTCAGTTGTACCAACTTTCGAACCAGAAAAGCCTTACTAGAGCACTCTTTGACTCATATAAAGATACCAACTTGTCCCACAAAGCCTTTCAGATTCACAATTAGCCACATGATGGAAAATTGAATCATCAAGATATTGGCGAATCAAAGCAGTCGCCTTCTTATCCATCTTCCATTTTCCCTCATCTACATTAAGGTTTTTTTTCCATCTCCATCGTTCGGATCATGAAGACCATCGAGGTACAGAACATCCTGCATCTTAGGCTTTCATCCCAATTTTTCTCATCTACGATAGCCATCTTTGAAAACGGAATCATATCCGGCATCAACAATTTTTCCTACAAAATTACTCTAAGTTTTGTGATGATCTGTGCTCTGATACCAAACTGTTATGAAAATAGTAGTGCTTTGCAGAAGCTTTTATCAACGGATCTTTGTCACCCAAATCATAAAGAAATAACTTGGATGAAAACAAGACGGAATTGAAATCAAAACGCAATAACACAAAATATTCCACCCAACCATCCACTTTATCGATTCACCAAAATTTTGTTTAAAATTAATAGAACAAAGCTTACCATTGAATCAATAACCAAATTGAGAAAGAGAGTAAATATCTATATGGTTAAAATTGTTGGAAGAAAAAAACAAAAGATGAAGAAGAGAAAGTTAGTAAATAGATTTTCCACCACACTTTTACCCTCTTTTAGTCTCTATTTATACGAACAGTTACTTAATGTTCAAGTTAACATTAGATGACAAAAAATAATTTGGTTAAAATTGTTGGAGGAAAAAAACAAAAGATGAAGAAGAGAAAGTTAGTAAATAGATTTTCCACCACACTTTTACCCTCTTCTAGTCTCTATTTATATGAGCAGTTACTTAATGCCCAAGTTAACATTAGGTGACAAAAAATAATTTGATTAACCAATTAGAGAAAGAAATAAACATACTCAAATATGTCTATTAATTAGAGAAAACAAAATCTTTTCTTTTTTTCTTTTGCATATTTATTTCCCTCTATTTGTGATTTTGTATGACCAAAATTTAACTACTATAAACCTGTTCATATATTTTACAACTTTCACACTGTCAAAATCTGTTCAATATAGTTACCTGTTCATACACTTTAAAAATCTATTCATACACTTTCAAAGTCTATTAACACCTATTCATACACTTTCAGAATCTAATTCAATATAGTTTACACTTTCATATATAAACCTGTTCAATATAGTTTGCACTTTCACATATAAACCTGTTCAATATAGTTACCCATATATAAACCGTTCATACACATTCAAAACAATCATATAGTTTATCCATATATCAACCTGTTCATATAGTTTACCCATATAGGTGGATGTTTATAGTTTACACTTTCAAAATTAATTAGTCTGTTAAATATTATTTGCATATGATTTTCAATTTCAAAACTTAAACAAGTTGTTACACAGACTGTCACCAGACTCACCACACACTGTTACCCCACACACAGAAGACTGCAGTAGTGAAGCTCACTAACCTTTAGTTTGCATATGCTTCAGTCTCAGGCTCCTTAACCTTCAGTGACACTGTTGATTTGAAGACTGAGGCATGAAATATGGATGGAGAGTGATTTAATATATGCATTCCCATATATTATAAATATCCAAGTCATTTAATATATGCATTGCCATTTTAAATGCAGTGGCCAGTGAGTGGAAAATAGATGGAGAGTCACATAGAGAGTCGATTTGAAGACTGAAGCAGTGATGCTCACTATCTCTGACTTAAATTCAATCTCCAAACTGTCATTTTAATCTTCATTGTGTTTTCAGTGGAAAACGAATGTATTTCAGTATTTGTATTGTCTGTACTATGTAGCATTACAGTGGATTGTTGTTTATGTTGAATATTTATTGCAATTTGAATGTTTACAGTGGATTGTCTGTACAATGTATTTGTATTGCATTTTCGTTGTGGTTTATGTTTATGGACCGTAGAGTTAGCAAGTTAGCTGTGGATTGTTGACTGTTGAGCATTGCCGTATGTTTTTTGTTTTGTCTGGGCAACAAAATCAATCGGGCCGGGCCTGAGTGCAAACGATTATTACTACATAAAATCAACATACTGCTTATAGCATCGCTGCATAAAATCAACTACATTAAAGGTAACACGAACTTGCCAATGAGAGATAAACTAATACAACCAAAAATCCACAAACCAAACAATTACATTAAATGTTGTATTTTTACAAAATTTCAGTAATTGTATTTGCATGCAGAAAGCATTGCTAGTTGACTGCACATCTTACTAATCATAATATTCATTTTATGAAGTGTTACTGCATATAGCAATAGCATAACGAACTATAACGCACTTCTCTCCCAATTTAGCAGCGCTCCCCGTCATAATTGCTCCTCCTTTGATCAACTTCATTTTCGCTCCTTCCCATCATCTTCATGTTTTAACCTCGCCCTTGTCATTACCAGCTCTGTCTCCATCGTCATGTATTTGGGACACAATTTTAATTACAATCGGTCACGCAAAATGTTTTTAAAAAGGAGGATTTTTTATTCGTTTTGGGTAAAATACCAAAAATAAAATAAAAAATTCTACCAATAAAATAAAATAAACTAGCATGCCGAAGTGTACTGGACCTCTAACAGAGGTCGCATTTGCTCATTAGTTAAGAACCGTGCCCCTGGATGCTTTGGTAGCCTTCCACCGTTCCACGTTTTGCTTCGTCTTTTTATCATACGCAACTGCTGTTGAAACTCAATTGGACTTCTAATAGGGATGGTCGCGGATCGATTTGATATGGTTTAAAGCTCAAACTGCTTTTATACTGCATCAAACAGTTAATCAAAAATACAAACCACTGTACTAATTTTTTAAACGATTCGATTTTGGTTTTACACTTAAAGTTTAATACACATAATGTTATACTGAGATGAAAGATTAGTTATTAGTTGTATGAATATTTCAATTTGACATTTAAGCACAATTAATATTTTTTTAGTAGATGAACCAATCATCAACATTAATCAATGCATAATCATTAAGTAAAATGACTAAAATAAGATTGTAATTAGCATTTATCCAAATAAACAAGATGAAAAATATTACATTAAACCTATAACTTCTTCCTATACGACAACAATTATTATTAATATAAGCTAAAAACAGAATATACATCGTTAGAGCATAAAATGAGATGTGGGTTGCTTATATTTTTATCATAAGATTACTAGTGTAAATATTTGGTTTGATCTGATTTAATATGGTCGGTTCAATCATCCAAACCGTAACACCGTATCGATGTCGGTTGGTCCGATTGGGGTATTCGCTTTGATTAGAAGATACGGTATGAATGTTCGCGTCATTTTTGCGGTCAAGTGCATAAGGTTTTCATATAGTGGTGCAATTTATGCCCACCTCTAGCTTTTATAGTAACCATCCGACCTTCCCAAATTGATCGGATTCGCCTTGGATCCCCAATCAATATACTCGTGAACACCTGATCACATCTAAAAAATATTGATATTTAACAGATCAAATTTGTCATGTTATCAATTGCATTATCTGTTTGTTCCAAATAATATTTCTCAAATAAATTTCCATTTAGGAAGGAAAAGGAAGAGAGAGAAAACTTCATTTTACAAAGGATTTTCAATAACAAATTATTGAAAGTTGGTTTACCTATTTATTTACAACAAAGGAAAATCGGTGTAATACCAATAGAACAACCGGCTTACTCTGCCTGATTTGCACATGGTTTTAGGTGGAATTTAGCTGGGGCTCCATCCCTTTTATCTCTATCGATGGTTGAAAATCAGAATTTTCACCCGATTGCATTAGCAATTTCCTTAGCAATAAAGGAAGTTGATTAGCAATTTCCTTACCAATAAAGGAAGTTGAACGGCTGAGCCCGTGTATAAATGTATTATGGACGACAGAGCCCATTCATATTTTGATCGTTGAAAATTTTTCAGGTCAGAACAATGAGAAAAACGTTACACTATACAGATCACATGTTGCAAAGCATTAGCAAACAAATAGCGTTCACATGAATAACAGAAATAAAGTAACCATGTTACTAAATGCTCATGCACGAAAAAAACGACGTACATATATAATATAATAAGCAAATCACAGAATTTTGTCAGGATGCAAACCACAAAAGTTTGAACGCAAGCAGCCAAGTAAATTCATTTTTACACAAGTTACACACGTTTTAGTTATCTTTCACCACAAGTCATATAAACTCCAAAATTCAAATCCTCTTTGTAAATGTAACTCTCAAAACAAATAACAGAAAACAAGAAGAGAACAGTCAAGAAGCATCGCTTTTGGCATCACCACTACAGTCTTCCTCGCTTTCAATAGGGGTTCCTTCTTCACAAGCTAAACTGGCAAGACCGTTCTGCTTCAAATAATTATCCAAAGGAAGACTTGCAACATGCACCAAATCGATCATGCTAGTCTTGGACGAGGCACTAGCTTCAGCAGCGTTATGGTCGTCATACACAATGGCATTCAAATCTATTTTCCCTTTCCCAGCATCATCCAAAGCAGCCATTTCACTATTGGTTTCAGGAACCACTTCGCTAGCTTTATCATCATGCATGTAAGTACTGCAACTGCCTTCAGTCTTCTTGATAGCCTCGGCCTCTTCTTTTTCAAATTGGCGCTTCTTTTTTCGCAGCATTAGGGTTTTGAAGCGGCGCTTGACGGTCATGCAGACGTTGCAGGTGCAGTTGGTGTGATGCTTTGGGCCTTTACCGCTTGGCGGTTGGATGCACACGATGCACGTGCATCCTGGACGGTGACGAGGATGCTTTGTTGTTATGGCTTGATTTGAAGGTTCTTCTGAAGTTGCTGCATTGGCTATAGTGTCATGTCCGGATTCTTCTTGCCCTCTTGCGCCTTGGTTACAGCTTGTTGATGTTCTTTGTTTTTTCATTTCTGTAAAGATGTTATGTTTTGCATGCAAGTCATTTTATTCAGCGGGAAATGCTTTAAATAAACATCATTAGGACATATATACTGATGCTACTTCAAATGGCACCACTCCATACCATTACTTCAAATGTTGTATCATATGGAAATCAGAACGGACAAAATCCTACACGCGTACTGGCACATCATGCTCCTGTCTTCTATTTTTATACTTGTATAGCATGTTGTTGTTGGTTTTTGCGTTTTCAGGTTCTCTAGACATTTGTTATTGCTCACATCTTTGGATCTATTAGCTGGGACTTGCATTTTGGGCCTACATGATTTTATGTATGCTTATGCTTATGAGAAAGCCTACTGTATCTTTTATTTTCTTTCTTTTCTGTAAGATACTGAAAGAAGACGGTTTTCCTCCTTTTTGTCTAGTTGTAATAACACTATAGTGTGTGTTTTCATCTTGTTTTCAAATTTATAAATATACTTTTTATCAAAGCATGTTTCACACACACTATGCACTAAACTTTATAACAAATTTATAAATATACTTTTTATCAAAACATGTTTTCATCTTGCTTTCAAATTTGTCCTCCTATTAAAGCTGAGCTTCCTCATTTTTGTTCCCATACCCGCTCTTGCTCTCGACTTCTATGTTCAAATCTAGTTCAAGAGCGACTCTAACTCACTCCTTAAAATGGCTCTCTAATCCATTATGAATTGAAATTAGAGTTAGGTTGGAGCAGTTTGAAATCAATTTTGAAGTCATTTAATCCACTCTTCTAGCACGTTTATAGGTGACACTCTTTTCTTGCATATGAAATGCATTCACTTTGCTATTTTTACTCGTCTATAAAATGTTTTTCTTTATTAGATCTTCTCATACATTCATTAGCTACTTAATTTTCTTCATCTGGACTGCTTGTTGTACAATTGAAAATGTTTACTAAGATAAGCAACACCAAAATAGCCACATATATCAAAGTATATGCAAAGTGTTGTTTTTCAACTGCAAAATACATAGAATTATCGTACAAGAGATTGCTGCTTTATGCCTGTACAAAAACCATGTACAAGAGGAAGAATATATAAAAAATTACTAAAATTAAATTAATATGCTTTAACAAACTACAGATTACTGTACATGTTTTTATCACAACTTTAATACATTGGTAGAATCGTGTGTGTGCGTGTGTGTCACAAACACGCACACATAATGTAATAATGAGTTTATACTCATATATGTGATAAAGTTGATATATTTGCAAATTTGTTGCTATCCATATACCTCTTAAACTATGCAATGATTCATGTAAAACTAGTCATGCTTACGAATATGGGTGAGCTTACTGGTTTAACCAAATAAACCAGTTGAACAAAATAAGTTTGATTATTCCCTTTTGATTCAGTTCATTAATTGATTAGGTTAGTTTGTATTTTCGTATTTATGTGGTTTCCCAATCAGTTTTGATTTTTAATATCTTAAAACCAAACTGACCAATTAAACCGAATATAAAACTTAAATTATTTTTAAAGAACATAGTTATCAATATCAAATTATTATTTACATAATTATCTTAACAATATTGTAGACCTGTCAAAATTTAACCCAACCCATTTACCCTATTTATAAATGGGTTGGGTCAACTCATTTATGAATATTGTAAAATGTGTTATGTGTTGGGTTGACCCATTTTTTTAAAACATTAAATTTTAATATAAATTTGAAAAATAAGAATTTTGAATATACATTATAATTTTTCATCGAGACTGACAGTTGTACTTAGAAAATAACAGATTACGCATCACCATATTTGAATTCCACCTAGTGCAGAAGCCACTATTTTTTTTTATTCAGACTTCAATAACTTGTTCGTTTTAACTCGAAATCAGGTGAGACTTCGACCGATCAACTCCAACCTAAATTACGAACAGTATGAAACACTCAGATACTTCATCGTGTGAACGCACATTGTAGTTCTCCAAGGGGACTGACAATTGTACTTAAAAAATAACAGGCTACCACATCCCTATATTTGAACTCTACCTAGTACATAAGCCTTTTTTTTTGTTCAGACTGCAATAATTTTTTCGTTCTAACTCGAAATCATGTGAAACTTCGACCGATCAACTTCCACCTAAATTACGGACAGTATGAAACACTCGGATACTTTATCGTGTGAACGTACGTTGTAGTTCTCCAAGAGGACTGATAGTTGTACTTAGAAAATAACAGGCTACCACATCCCTATATTTGAACTCCGCCTAGTGCAGAAGCCCTTTTTTGTTCGGACTACAATAACTCCTTCGTTATAACTCGGAATTAAGCGAGACTTCGACCGATTAACTTTCATCTAAATTACGGACGGTATGAAACACTTGAACATTTCATCGTGTGAACGCACACTGTAGTTCTCCATGGGACTGACGGTTGTACTTAGAAAATAACAGACTATCACATCTGCATATTGAACTCCGTCTAGTGCAGAAGCCGCTATTTTTTTGTTCAAACTGCAATAACTTCTTCGTTCTAACTCGAAATCGGGAAAGACTTTGACCGATCAACTCCCACCTAAATTGCGGACAGTATGCAACACTCGGATACGATACTTCATCGTGTGAACGCACACGGTAGTTCTCCAAGAGGACTGACAGTTGTACTTAGAAAATAATAGGCTGCCACATCCCTATATTTGAACTCCGCGTAGTGCAGAAGCCGCTATTTTTTTGTTCGGACTTCAATTACTCCTTCGTTCTAACTCAGAATTAAACGAGACTTCGATCGATTAACTTCCACCTAAATTACAGACAGTATGGAACACCCGGATACTTTATCGTGTGAACGCACACTATAGTTTTCCAAGAAGACTGACAGTTGTACTTAGAAAATAATAAGCTACCTCATCCCCATTTTTGAATTTTGATGTAAATTAGAATTAAAATTTTAAATTTTATCGAATCTCAAAACATAAAAAATTAGAATTAGAATTAGATTTTTTTATTAGTCAAATTAAATTTAAATCTTTAAATGAGTTAAATGAGTAACCCGCTTATTAAATGGGTTGGGTCATAAAAGAGTTGGGTCATAAATGGATAAAAGAGAATGGGTCATAAATGGATTGGGTCAAAATCGACCCAACCCATTTTGACCCGACCCAACTCGTTTGATAGGCCTACAATATTGTTTTTTTCTAATCAATTCATGCTGACAATTTTAGGAAAAGAAGAGTTTGATTCTAGAAATTATAGTATCATGGCATGTGTTTTAAAAATATGGACTTGATTAATTGTTTTAAACTCATGTCTGTTAGCAAAAAGACAATCTAACTCATTTAAAAGCCAACCTATCTTCTTTGGTATGTGTTTTATGATGTAGATAGAAGAATTGGACTCCACAATGCAATTTTAGCTCCCTTGCATTCTTGTAATACCACAGATGTTTTTTTTAAGGAAACGGAATGCAGGGTCCTCTGTTTAGTAAATAGATCTATGTATTGATAGGTGGAAGAAAAGTATATATGCCAAATTGTTTTGTCTTTAGTTTTTATGTTGCTTGCCGCTGAATATTTTATACGTTTCAAATAATTAGTTTGCTCAAATTTTATTCTATCAATTGAATTTTTTTCTAAATGAGTTTGTTCTTCCACTAATTAGTCATATCATGTTCATATTTCATTGTCTAATTAGATCTGATTAATACTATTATTATAAACAATTGTTTGTCTCAAAAGATACAGTTTGTTAATTGACTTACGCAGAGGGATAAATTCATATTTTCATCACCAACCAGATACAACTTATGTGTAACCCTTGCGGTGTACACGATGATATTGTAAAAAAAATATGTTAAAATTTTAAACATATTTTAATGGCTTGTTTATTTTATTTTGATTTATATATTCTTACATGTTATTTTATTATTTTTCTGACTTACTTGGGGTTTTGGTCGACTTTGTTTTTTAGAATACAGTCTTTATTCTATGAATAAATATTAAGCAGGCTGGTTTCATTTATTTCAAATTCAAATTAATCACTTTTTATTGAGATGTTGGATAACATTTGAATATGATACTTGATACATAATTTTTTTTTTCTTGAGATAAATAGTGGATAACTAAATTTTTGTATTTTAATTATTGAAGTAGTTGGTGAATTTAATAAGGTGAAGAACATAAAGGAATCTGTTGGTGGTGGTGATACATTTCAGAATTTTGAAGATGTTGATAGTCTAAATTAAAATATTGATAAAGAGATTAAAAATAGACAACTTGAATATTAATGTTATTAAACTAATTTAAATGCTAATTTTAAATTATTAGGGACTTTGAATGTTACACAGTGTCAATCAGCCCATTCACAATGTATATAAATATGAGAATGTATGAATTTGATGAAATTACTTTGTTCTAAACTTTATCCCACTAATCCACGTTTCATACAGATCACAAAGTCTAACAGTTTATTTGTTGTTCTGAATACTAACACATATTAAGAAAACATATTTTAGTTCCGTTTTCGTAAGGGAAAAGTTTTCATAAAGTATAATAGCTTAACCCTGCACAAGTACATAGGTGATTCCTTTGTGATACTGTCACCTTATACTTCTGGGGTTTAAACAAGTAATTAACTAACATAAGAAGTATTTTGCATAAAGGCACAAAGTACAAGTTTTTTTTCTAACTGTATTCGAACCGGAGATGGACTGTGATGAAGAGAGTAGTATAAATGAAAAAATGAAAATTGGTGGTACTCTGCTAGAAACTTTAAGTTCATAACCTTGAGAAAGTTCACGGACCCCTTGGTGGATTTAACTAGGCACCATGGACATCATTAGATGTCTTGGCTATGTGTTTCTAAAGTTTAAATCTTATGTGTTTTTAGAGTTTAAATCTTGATTTTATATCATTTTCATACTTAAAATAATGGATGATTATGATAATGGTGAAGTGCTTTATCTATAAGCTTATATCTCTTTTTTTCTTTGAATTGCCTGAAGAACCAGACTTCATTTATAAACTCTAGAGAAGCATGTGCTTGTCAAACACATATTCAAGATGCTTGTTACAGAAAGCCTATAGCATACACATGTGTGTAATAACTTTGCATATGAAAATTTATATTACGATTAAATATTAGCACGTGTTCTTACCCAAATCGAAATAACATGCTACATAACTAGACAATACGACACTGGTTCTTGTTGCTCATGGTGCTACAAATCATTTCAGAATTAAAAGGATAGAAGAACACACTTGAAGCTTGTACTGATGAGAACTCGGAGTAAAATCTGTGCATCTAGGTATTTTGGTGAGTTTAACATAACCAATGCATTAGCGCAAGTAATGCAAACAATGTACCTAACTTAAATTAACAAATGAAGAATGAAATTTTGCTTTGGCAAGCAAAAACAAGTACAAGTTGTGGTTTTTTTATTTTGCCCCCTTACTATGAAAATTCTAATGGCACCATTAGTTTCATGTTGTGCCCTATTTCCTCCAAAAAAGACGTGAAGCGAGGCATGACAACAATTATAAAAAAGATAATGTAAAAAATGAAGATGGCACTTTCAGTTATACGATAGATCGAAAATTATGTCAAGTGTCATATATTAAAGGATATAACCTATGCTAAAGTAATATCTTCATGCAGACATATTAACAGTTTGTAAATAGAGCTATTTTTAGATAATAGTGATCCATTTACATGAATCAAGCATATGAAATTTGCAGTAAATGAATGCTATCGTGGACACACAGAAAGTAAGCTACCGGAAATCTGATGAAGAAGATTTTGTATCTCTGCTGGGCCCAACTCATCTGGCTTTGAACAGGATGACCTGCAAAAAAGGTTTTAAATAAAGTTGCTGATAGGAAAATATAATATAATGCATGCAACTATGACTGTGAACAACCTTTTATATAACTACCTAAAAGTAGCTGTGATTTGTGATTTTTAAGCAGTTTTTAATGAATAATATGGATAACAAAATTTTCTTATAATATGGATAACAAATTTTTCTTACTTAAGACATATTAAGCTATTCGCTACTTTAAAAATAATAGGTAAAGTTGTTGTAAAACATTTCAAGTTTCTTAAGTAGCTTAGAAGCTACTTTTGCTACTTATAAGTTATTTTCAAACTTACATAACTATTAGCATTCAACAATGATGATAAGTAAATGTTCAAAACAATTTGACAACTAATATCGCCAGTATACGAAAGTACTTTATGTGTGTAGCTCATGTTATATTTATTAAGGGTGCACATTTGAACCCTAATATGACAAGTAACTAACAAGAAAGCAAATTACCACAATTAAGAATTTGATGGTCAATTGACAAAGGTCGTGTCTATGAAAATTAAATTCCAATGATATATGTAGTACATTTATTTGGGCAAAGCGTTTAAGGAGAAAAGCAATAAAATATAGTGAGAAATTCGGTAAACAGAAGTCCAACCTTTGAGGGTCCCATGTGTTGTCATTACAAGTCCAGGTTGAAGGGACGAGAACATCTACAGGTAAGCGCCGCCATTTGAAGCAATTATCACATTGAATCCACTGATCTTGGTCTCTATATGGAGAAAACCACCGATAATAAGATGTACACATAGGAATTTTAACTAGTATAAATTCCTATGATGAGATTGTTGAGGATTTTAGGTTAATTCTTCGATTCAAGGTAGGTGCAGAAAACAAATAGGGTGTGCACCCTGGGTGCACTCCAATATGTTAATCAGTATACATCATACCAAAAATAAAAGTATCAACAAGAATAAGGATTTTACCCAGATAATTGAACTGTGAAAATAGTTCTCTTGCCAAAGACTGGAGGTTCCTGTGTTTACATTAAAAGTGTCAACTGGATGAAGAGCAACATCGCTGCCAGGAAAAAGTTTTCAAGGGAAATGAGGTTGATATCGTCGTGTAATAAAAGATTATTTATGCACTAAAATATTACTTTACCAGGTATCCATTCAAATAAATTTATTGTTCTAGCTTTAAAGATGTAACCTAGTCTGATAGTCTGCTTGCTTCCATAGTTGACCAAGGAGTCAAAATTAGATGGAATTATATGCAGAGTCATACCTTCAAAATCTTATGTTGCATATCTTTCAAGTATGCATGGGGTATTTGCATGTGCATGTGTGCTCATGTGAACTAAATCAGATAAGTTTACTGTTAGTGGATAAAACAAAACAACAGAAAACACACATGCACGTGCACGCACACACTATTGAAAGTAAATATTGTTTACCTCGTACTCTTCAAACTCTTGATCCTCAATCCTTACAACGCTTGGCTTAGCAGTTGGAGACGGACGTAACAGATCTTGTGCCTCCTCCCATGAAACTTTCAGATCTAGAGCATCTGCATTACCGATATGCAATCTCTTGCTTTTAATATTGTGAGTTTTTTTCCTATCTTGATGATACTGTACATTAGCTGAATCTTCATCGGCTAAATTCAAGTGCTCAGATAAATAGCTTTGACGAGGATCTGCATTTCCCTTGAAAGATTGAAAAAGTCCAGAATATCCACCACTTGCTAAAGTTAAGTTGTCATTAGAACTTGAAAAGAAACTATCATTGCCTAGACCAGCATTAGCAATAGCAGAAATTTGAGAATCCTGATAGCATGGGAAACAATACATAAATTGACATGATAACATCAATTGTTCTCTCTTCTAAGATCAAAAATCTGCAAAGACTGATTTGAGGCATGAAATCGTTGATCAAGTAAAGATTCATCCCAATACTCTGGTAGTTCACACTAAATTGCTTATATACTCACCCTCAAAGGCCACACTCGATAATTTTGCATATACCATCTACATAATAGCCCTTGTTAGAGGATATCTTGCTTGCAGACATGATGGCAGAAGAGCGTGTCACTTGGGGTACATTTCAGGGTGTTTATGTTGAATAAGTTAATTAAATAAACAAAATTAATAGAATGACAATAAAGTTGGGTGCTGGAAAAAGGTGAGAGTCTCAGAATTGTATAACATATTACTAGCTTCAAACGGGGTTATCCACCTGCAGAGACACATAATTTGTTGCTTTTCGAAATCCCATGATGAGCTTTCCTTCAGGATCCATCCGACTGAAAGTTACTGCAACGTTTAAAGAGTCGATGAGAAAATAAATTTTTGACTCCTAAATGTTCCAGTAATTTATTTTCTTTTAAAAAGGAAAAGTGCATAACACTGTAAACTTCTACAGTTGTGCAAACCCGGTTTGGCATTAAATATCAGAAACTATCTACAACCATTTTGGAGAAAACACACTTAAATGTTCAAATGAATAGAAAAATGAATGTCACTATATCAGCTTCGCTGACAAGGTGAACAAAAAATTGATGCAAACGTTGAAATGAAAATGCTATAACACGATGCTGAAGTAGTGGACCATCTATTATGTTAAAATGGGCAAAAAAAAATCAAACATGCAGAAGCATATACACTTAATTCGGTATAAATCTCTCAAGTATATAAAGTGAGCTATTGGTTTGCTTTAATGAGAAAACGTTGACAACGGGTATTCATCACTTAATGAATATCAGGAATTCCAGAAAAATTCTTTTTATTATGCAATTATATTGGTTAAAAAAGGACATACTGTGCACAATGGTCTTAAATTAGTATACCCTATGGTCATTAGGTGCGCAAATAAACAATGAAATAACAAGAAAATGATTTCATAAAAGTGCACGATCGGTATATTTTTCATATAGTGGAGGACCGTGTTAAGAATATGAGTATAATTCGGTGCACAAGGACACAACAAAAAAATTAAACAAGTTGTAAGACCTAGCCTCATATATCATTTGAAATTGATATAGCCACTTGGATGAGATACGTGTTTATTTAAAAATTTAGAATGGTCAAATCATATTTAGAATGGTCAAATCATATTGACACCATCGACACGGGTAGGGGCAAACTTTGCAACTTCAAATTTAAATTGTTGTGAACAGTAACTTCAACATGTTCACATCAATGTCATGGAAAAATAGCAGTAACATGCACTCTACTTGGTACCTGTATCACCAGCTTGCAGTTGTAGAGACTGTATGCATGGAGTGACACCTTCCAAAACATACATTCTGCTGTTGTTATTTGGCCAAAATCTAAACTGAAAATGCCACTCTTTTCCTTTAGCATCTTGAATTTTCAACGGAATTCCTTCTGGTTGAGAAATTGGGGGGAAATAAGCCTGTAAAATGAAATCCTTCTTCATCGGTATTCTTAAATTTTGTTTCACAAAATATTTAAGATGATGGCATATATATACAAATACCATGTCTGGGAATAAATAATTGTAGATTTATACTTCTAGATTATAAGTTATACGCTGAAATTAGTTAAAGTAAAAATTCACATTTTGATGGCAGGTCCATTGTCAATGTATTATTCCTTAGCTCCCCATCACAAATATATGCATTTGTTACCAACAATAAATGATGTACCATATTGAGAAAACTGCTGCATGATGCAATTTATTGCAATGAACTATATGCATTACCTCTGCGCATGCCTTGGGAAGAACCAAACGACCGATTCGTCCTGCATCACTCGCACTCAGAACTTTCTCAAAAAGAGGCACAACAGTAGAATTTGAGCTTTGGTTATCAGATTAAGGAGATTAGATTGTGGTAAACGTAAAGAGGAAATGAATGACATAATGCAACCATTCCACATAAAGATTACTTGATTTGTCTATTCTATCTAGAGTGTATCAACCGATTTGCTCATAATCATGTATTTGTAAACTGATTCATGAATACAAATATAACCAAGTAAAAGAGCTTCTCAGCAATAACTACTCCTTTTTATACCCGTACGGTAATAACATATATATTATTTCACATTCAGTTTTACTACAAACATATTAGTATCGTCAGTTTATTGCGTAACAGGCTAGGAACAGTGTCATTGTAACATAGCAGAGTTGACATAACCAAACCCATAAACAGAATAATAACCCCCACTAATCAAATAACCTTTAATGATGCTACTAATTCTTTGCTGAAATAAGAAATATATATGTTGGATACTCTCCTGATATTTGTTGTAATTCTTGGTCAGTGATCCGAGGCCAGTATCGTGGTAGCAACTGATTCCTTCCCTTTCCGTCGGTAGGAGGCCTTGCAACTCGCATTTGTGAAACTGCCTCCTTTGATGCTTCAGACGAAACAGCAGGACTCATTTTGGTTGGCCTTGCTAAGAGATGGTGACCCCTTTGAGCTTGTTGTGCAGCAGATATCATTTTGGCCTGATCTCTGCTATCTTCAATCGTGTTTGGAAAAAAAATTAGGTTCTGTAATCTTAATTTGATTTGGATTCATTAAACTCTTACCAAAGCCAGAATGTGTGTTTCCCATCTGTCCAGTATAAAGTGTCAATTGCTCTCTTTTTATATGTGCAAATGATTCGCTTTGGCTTTCTCTATGGGATAGTATATTTTTATTTTGCTCGTATATTCCTATGTTCTTGCTTAACTGAATAGCCTGACCTCTGTTGAAAATATCCTCTGTATGGTTACTGGTGCCAATCTGTACTCTGAAATCATCATTTGACTTTTCATTTTCGAGAGATCTAGCCATGACAGAAAGAATCCGGTGATTGGATTGAGGTAAGAACGCTGGTATAGTTTCGCTTGGACCCTGCATATGGAATGGGGCAAGGTTAGGAAATGGTAGCTTTCTCCCTTTCAACCTATTACACACACACACACACACACACACACACACACACACACACACACACACACACACACACATACTGTTTAGCAGGTTTTCTAGATAACTGTTAAAATATGTTTTTTAACTAGAAAGAGAGCAAGATCAATGCGTAAGGCTTTATGATTGAATTTCAACTAAAGAGAGAGTTTGATGCATAAGGCTTGATGACCCAAGTGACCATTTGAGTGAATAGAACCCATAACCAACATAAACAATTAGTTGGTTTTACCATGAGAACAATGTTGTCCCTCAAACCTTTTAAATTTTAAACTAAAAATATGATAACCACACAATCTTAAATTCTCTTATTTTGGGAAATATGGTTTTATTTTCTAGGTGTGCTCTCTTTCATTACATTTTTGCCAGCTTCATCTTGAACAATTGAAGCCGATAATTTTAAGTTAGATCGTCTTTAGTTCACCAATATTGCATATTTTCTTGCACCAAAGCTTCCCCGGCTATAGTGAAGTGTAATGGCACGCGCTCCGCGCGTGAATTGTTTTTCTTATAAATTGTATATGTTCAAATCAGCCAAAAAAATAAATTTTATTTTCAAATGATATTTTGTAAAGAAGTATTTTGAATCTGTAAAGAAGTTTAATTTTGGATTCTATTTCTAGAAGCGCGTTGAATTTTAAAAGCATGTTTAGTTATTAGATCCTACTTCTATGACCTATTGAATTTGTAAAAAAAATTAGTATTAGATCATATTTTTAAGTAATTAAGATTGGATAATATATAGAAGGGTATTTTTGATAGTTTTTAAATTATACCATTTAATTTTTTGTTAGTTTAAATTTTTATTTTCGTTGTTAATTACTAAAGAACGAATTTGATTTTTTATTGGTTAAATTTTTTATTTCTGTTATTAATTAGTAAAAAATGACTTTAAATAAAAGTTTATTCATTGGATCCTATTTTTAAGTGTTACTAAGATAGTGCGTTTTGAATTGGTAAAAAATTTAACTATTAGATCCTATGTTTAAGTAATGTTAATATTTAATAATATCTGTAGAGGGCTATTTTTGGTAGTTTACGTTGATACCAAAAAAGTGTGACACCGAAGATATTACAACTATTATTAAAGATTATTTGAAATTCATGAACCAATAGCTTTGTTATATCGCACCAAGGTGTCTATGCATTTTTAGTCATGATACACCCAAGTTACACCCCTTCAATTCTTAGAGATACACGATTTTGAAATCAAATGAAGATTTGCAATATGCTCATACATGGCTCAAAATCATGTTCACAAAATTTTGGTTAATTTGGATAATCCTAACATATTTAAAAAATATTTGAAATCGATGATTATAATTAACGTTTTGGCGGTTGATATTGATTTTATATTTCAAACACGCTAGAAGTTTCAAAATGATCTCATTTTTTTGGACATAATGTTGATGTTGTGGATTGAACATCCTAAAGTTGCATTTGATTTTAAATTGTGTGAATCTATAAACCCTAGGGGCATAGAATATGTGTGTGTGTAACACATTTTCCAATTATTATTGAGTATCTATTTACAAATCGTACAAAATGGTAAATAAATAAGCTTACAGTAGAAGGTTCGGAGTTTTTTGTGCAATTGAAGCATTGAACGCCTCCTTTATCTACTAGTTCCACTAAATGTTTTGAAGCGATACATCCACAGTGTAGACGCTGTATAAATTTCAACTAGATATATATTACAGGAAAAATATCATGTTTTGATTGTATAAAAGATGCTATCAAACCTTGCTACATGAAATGCACTCTCTCCAGCCAGACTCGCCAAGATGAAACAAATCACAGAAAATAGATTGCTCATATGCCATCCTAGATTAAGAAAACAAATTAGAGATCAAGTATTCAATAATAAAAACAGTGAACCTATTGTCACTGAGCTATAGTAAAACTTGTTGATGCACATAACAAGATCCTAGGAACAATCTGTTTCGTATGTATGGGAGTTTCCTGTGTCAGTAACTGAACCATTGCATGCACCTCTGAGTTTTGACACAGTGACAAGAGTAAGTTAACTGTAGTAGAGATTGAATGTTTATATCTCATGAGGCTTGAATGTAATCATGGATTCACTGAAATACAAACTGTATTTTAAGTAATTTAAGTACCTAATCAAGTTATCCATATATTCCAATACCTAACCCAAGGCCCCCAACAAAGGTGACAAAAGAAAATAAGTCGGATCAATATCAACCATCTCCCGTAATGCATTGTTCTCAGTAGGCACCATAAGTGTTATTAGAATAAGAAACCAGTGATCTTTCAGTAGAGGAAGATTTAACGGTTTAGATCTATTGTGTAATAAGTTGCCTTCAAATAGACTTTCCACATATACATACATACATACATACGTACATACATATATTTATGTATGTATATGTACGTGGGTCGTTGTGTGTGTGTGTGTGTGTTTTTACATGTGTATGTATGTATGTATATTGCCAAGTAGAATCTAGAGTAAAAAAACAATACAAAATGATCATGTTAAGAAAATGTGGTTGACAACTTAACTAGAGGCAAGAACCAAGAAGTATGATCATGGTCATGAGTTAATGCTGAACGGAAATAGAGTTGAAACGTTGGAAGTCGTTCTAAATTTAATAGTAGATGAAGATTGATAAATAGATGTATTGGGAGAAAATGTACATTGAACATTGACTTTAAATTGGAAAGAGAGTATATACGTTTTTATTTTATTTTTCTTTTTACAATAGATTGAACATTGACAATGGTTCTTCTGCATCACTTCAAAACTTTTCGTGATATGATAGGTATCTATTATTTCCATGGACTAAAAAGTAAGAACTTATTTTCAGGATAATATTTCGCATGTATCTCAATTGAATAAAAAATTCCCAAATTGGTGAAGATCTTAACAAATACAACACCAGAGAGGGGTAAGTTTTTAAATTTGAGTTTCAACAGTTCGACAGAAAAATTTGCCGGAGAAATTAATCTTTTTAGATATTTTAACCGTACTATCTTATTCAAATATTCTGTTCTTTTGAAAAATCATTCAACAATAATATTAAAATAGACTTGACCATGGGTTCTCATAAACTACCAATAAAAAAAATTGGTGGTCATATGGAATATGGGATACAACAGAACATTGAAATAAAATATTACATAAGAACACTAAGTTCACTTAAAACGGATGGTACAAATTCGTGTTCCGTACACTGCCAACTGGACTTCTCATGTGTATTGTAAATGGTAATAGGGATATCATCATATGAATAACTGAATCACAAATTATCTTTTCTCCTAGTTTTGCCATCTATCATGGTAGGTATTTTTAGATCATTCTGTTGCAAATTAAATCACATGCGGTAAATCAGCATGATGACAATTTAACAAACTCTCTGTTATTTTACTATCTTCCAACATGTCTGATGAGTTTCGTAACTATCTTATTTTACAATGAAGGCGTGTATTTTGGTGGTCCAAAGAATTTTAACCCCCCAACATTCCAACATGTGGATTACATTAAGTGAAAACCAAATGTCTAAAATGCAAAAGTCGAAATTGAAATCCTCCAAAAAAAAAAAAAAAACTATTCAGTGTGCAAATATGAACGAGGTAAAAAGATAAACACTAACAGACGACGTGAACAAAGAGTTAATCAAAAAATAGATGTGATGTTTGCAGCAAGGTTCGAGATCTTGTTTTTTTCGATCTTTTGTGATTTTCAATATTTTGATATAATTTGTAAATATCGGGAATTTTGGCTTCGGTATCAGATTTCATTATTTATTTTTCATACAGTCACTCGTATATTTGTTTAATTTATTGAAATAAAATGTATAATTTATCTTTAATTAAGAAATAAGATATAAACGAATAATTGTTATTAACTTAAAATATTTATAAAACTAAAAAATGTCTATTCATCACTTCGTTTTTAATCTTTTTTTAGTTATATCATTTATACATTTTGTGATTTGTATGTTTTCTAAGTTAAAACGTCAAATTTTGAATATTTATGTATTTGAAGCTCAAATTAGCTCTAATTTTAAGTTTCTTCGATAAAATTTCAAATTCACTGGTTATAGACATATTTGGTCTTTTGTTTTTCTGATCAAAAATGAAGTAAAAAAGTTTTCTTTGCATTTTATTTTGTTCAAATGTTGAACTTTTTGGACCTCGGATCAGTTGAAAATAGGAATGTATAGATCACGTTTCGTATAATTTTTATGCTGTTGTGATTGATCTATATTATTTAATTGTATTAGTATATGTATTAGTATATGTAACCTGATGGATTTAATTACAACAAAGATAATGAATGATGCTTTGATCCTTTATTAACACAATTAATATACAATATTGTTACGGATACATCTTATGTTATAAATATCAAATTTTGGATCTCACAATGTTTAACACCTTTTAAGATTATTACATAGATGGTCCGGGGGGGTTGTTGGAAAATTACAACATGTGGCGTAACACATGTAAAATAAAATGTGTTATGTTATTTCGATTTCAAATGTATTTAAAGTAATCAGATTTCAAATTAAAGTTATAAGACTCAAGAATCTAATTGTCATGGTATCAATAAATAGATAACGGATGAAATTCCGATTTGTTGAAAAGTCAAATTAAAAATTATCAATATTATAAATAAAGAGTTATGGTCCCTATATTACACAATCTTTAGTTATTCTCTTACCCTCTTCTACGAAGATAATATCAGATCTAGGGTTTGTATCAATTTAAAAGACCAAACAATTCTTCTTCTGTTTTAATCAGCAACGGCAATATTTACAATATCCCTCTAGTTTATTCTTAAATGAATTGATATGGGCTATATATTCGGCTTTAGAGTTTACCGATTAATTAAATATATAATGTATTAAATCATAACATAAAATTCACCAGTGAACCTTCAATTCAAGAAAATCATGTGATAACAAATGATCATAAACAATCTGATTATTTTCAACTCTTGAATGGGAGCCAATATTCATCTTGTTCTTTAGTATTCATCATTAGCTTTAAGATTTTGAATATATTTTTTAGAATATGGAAAGTGTAAAAAGAAATTAAAATTTGGACCAAATAAAGACGAAATAGAGAGACAATTTTGGAAAATAAATATTTTTTCTACGAGTACATTAAAAAAACAAAATACCATAAAATAAGAAAATAGACAAAAATTAGACAAAATTGTAATTGCTCGTCATAGATAAATTGATATTATCTATAGCAACCTCATATGTGTTTGTGTGTATAGAAGGTTCCGCTACACACTTCATCTGCACTCCTGCGATTTTTCGATAATACACAATTCCGAATCAAACAAAAATTCATGGATATGTTCACATATACCCCAAGTTCATCTCTACAAAATTTGGTTAATTCAAATAATCCTAACGTATTCAAAGAATTAAAATTATATTTCAAAACAACGGTTAAACTAAATATTCTATAAATTGGTGTATGTATATTGAGAGTGTTAACGTGCATGTGTGTGTCTATGAAAAAGAGAGTTGGAAATACTTGCGTGTAGATTTACAAACACAAGTAAAATTTTCAATTATTATTTTCTAATTTCAAATCACAAATCAAACATACACAATCAAGCTTTTAGCCATCTATGATCTAGAAGTGGTTAGGTAGCAAAAAAACAAATGCTTTGGGAACCCATTTCTAATCGCAATAACATATTCTTCTATGAAGTAGTGTTTTGATGCAAGTTATCTCGACATTAGGTGACCATTCTTTAAGTAGAATATTTTATTTCTATATGATAGTAATGTTTTTAAGTGTTTATATGATGTAGATTATTAGCGATGGCATTGAGTCTATGGATGTCGTTGGACTTATATATGACATGTTTATGTTTCATGATGCAGTTGATATATACAATAGCGATTGCATTTCTGTCTTTAAACACTTGCTAAACATAAAATTTGAGGTTGTGCCAAACCCTCAAAATCCTAATTTTCTAAGCGTTTTGGCTATAGAATTTTGAAAGATGCTGAAATTGAAAACTCAAACCTTTCACTTGAATATTGAAAATGAGTTTGGTTAATTCCTCAATATGTTTTTGTGTGTTAGCCAGGTGATGGAATGTTTGCATGTTCAATGAGTCAGGCATGCGTCAGATAGAGTAATGATGCATACTCCAAAAATAAAGCACTCTTGTAATTTGTTACAAGTTACAGGTGGACCAACCAAAAGTGGAGAGAGAAATGAATATAATCAGTATGGTTGGGTAATTCAAAAAATGCTCGAAGGCCCGAAAATAAAAGGTCATAGAAATCGGGTTAGAAACAAGAATTAAGGAGATAAAGCATGAATTCAGGGTTCCAGTATTGTTTATCTCTGTGCCTAACATTTTAACAAAAAATGTTTCAGGTCTTTTAGCATTTTCGGGTAATTTATAACTTGTAAAAGTAATTACAAGTGCCTTTTTCTAGGTTTTGTTTATTCCTCTTTTTTTTTTCCCCTTTTTTCTCTTTTTTTCCCCTTTCTATTTTATGAATTGGATGTATATATGTATCTATGTATGTTTAGCATTTTCGGAGTCCGCTATAAGCATATTGCTTGATTATATGTGTACGTCCTATCTACAAGCACGGTGCAAGAAATGCAAGAGGCACCTGTGCTGCGTGCATGACTTGTAACTTGGTAAGTTCAGTGCAAGACTCCAGATCTGGAGCTTGGCCCTAGTCAGTTGCTATCACTGCCAGGGTTTTTCACCAGAATCCGAAATCATAAATTTTAATCTAGAGATGCTGTATTTCGAATGCTACAGTAAATTAGCCTTGCATTATAGTTACAGATAAAAAATTAATTAAAGCCCTAATTTGTCAATTCAGCACCAAGACTGATTGTTAGTATTGAAACCAGATAACACGAAAGAAGAAAAAAAATCATTTCTGTACAGTAAAAGACCCAAACTAAGCACACGAACCCACGTATCCCTGGATAAAATTAACCCCCGAAATACAAGTAAAAACAAATAAAAATTCAAATTAATACAAAGATTTCGATTTTACATTCAAATGCTTAAAAATCAAAAATAGTACCCGCACTTATGGCACAGAAGAGCAAATCCACCAGATCTCAGCTGCCACCCTCGTCTCCACTCAGCTGATGTCGTAGCACACTCACCGTTCATGCATCGTGTCGTTGCTGCCATCCTGGCTGCCTAAATCAAACCCAACTATTAGAATTGAGAGCTTATTCTTGTGGTCAGGGATTTAGAAATAAAAGGAGGAAAAATTATTGATTGAGATGACTGTGTTTTTCACATGCTTCTGATAGGAAAAAGAAGAAGAGAGAAAAAGAGATGAATTTTGAAAGAAAAGAGAAGAAATTTCATCAAAATGGAAAGAATATGGTGGACTGGGAGACAAAATGCATGCACGATGCTTGAAGCGACTGCAAATAGGAGGCAAAAAAAAATATTTTCTTACAGAAAAACTGATTTGTGGTTTTTTTTTTTTTTTTTTTTTTTTTTTTTTTTTTTTTTACGTTGAAAGGTAAATCAGTAAATTATGCCCGCACTACTAATGCATCTCTAGATTGCGCACGTAATCTACTTAATTTGCCTATTGGTTTTACACGCACGGAAAAGGGATATGAGTAATAAAAATGTGATATGTTTTGTTTTTTTTAAATAATAATAGTTGTTACTTAGCTGCCACATTTTCAAGAGAAAAAACTTCAGCTATGACCAAACTTTATCCAGCAATGCGCTATGTTTCAAAGTTAGCTCCAACAAGTAATTATTTTTGAAAATACCATAAAATTCCAACTATTCTGTTACCTGATTCAACTTCTGTGGTTGTAAACTCTGCCACTGTGGATCATGGTGAAGGAAGAGGTTGTTATGATATGACGACGGCAGTTGGTGATGTAGAATGTGTTTTGATGATGATGAATGGAGAGTTGATGAAGGAGGTGAAAGCGGCAATCATGATACAGGCGATGCCACGATCGCCTACGTACGCGCTTCAGGAGTGTAAGAGATCGACAAAAGTGAGTGCAATTCTTCAGTGTTAGCATCACGCTTGCATATGTCAACATCGTCCCAAGGCGTATATACATAATAATGGCAACATTGGTTGTGACAAATGAAATCTTTTATTGTTACGAGCTAACCATCTCATTTATATATTTTGTTTTATGAAATCTTGTGATTTGTAGCTAATCACAATTCAATCCATGCACCAAGAGAAATGTAATGTACGCCGCACCTACTAGATTTCCATATTGACAAGTATTGATCATGTCACCTTGGGGTTATTCAGCGTTCTCAAATCAGCTGTGCGGTTCGCTACCACCTCATTGGTTGGGTCAGGTTGCTACCACCTCTCAATGGTTGGGTCAGACCGCTTACACCTCTCGACGGTTGTGTCAGCCTTCACATAATGAGCCCTCATTCAACTGATGGGACGGTTTGCCTACTGCATTGTAATGAGCATCTCAAGTCCCTACGGGCGCTCTCGCACCATATAATGGTACGTCGAACAATCGGCTCTGATACCATGTCAAAGTTTTGATGCCACCTCGCATTACCATTATGCGAGCATTTCCACCAATGAAACTCTCTAGCGCCAATGTCGTAATTCAATATCTTAACATCCACCTCAAGAAATACATGGTCGAAACAAAACTCGTTGTAGTAAATAGAATCTTTTGTTGTTATCAATCCTATATATACGAATCTCGTTTATGAATCTTGAGACGTGAGACTAATCACAGTTCAACCCATACATATACGCTAATACAGTGTGAGCCACTTAATACTTAATGGCTGAGGTAAAGTACCGATGATAAAAAGCTGTGCGAAATTGTGTGAGAAGTAAATTATAGTTTGTGATACTATTGTTAGTAATAGTACTATGATTTGAATTTTTAAATAATTTATAATTATGACTCAAGATGTTGGATTTGATGTAATTTAATTGGATTATAAGTTGATTTAAACAAATATAATTTGCAAATTATAGTTTGAAAGCTCCTTTGCATAAAATTTTATTTTACTTGCATATTACATTCATGAAACAGGTAAAAAAATAATGTTATATTACGTAGTATTTCAAGGTTTGGTTTTAAATGATATTGCACGTAATGTTTTCATGTTGTAATGATGTTTATTACACCATTACATGAATTATAAAATTAAATACAGTGATACCTTTTTGAACAATTTTGATTAGGGGATTTTCACTTCGATGGCTTATTTATGCAGGTTAATAAGTTTTAAGGGCACTACTTTTGAAAAATTAGTTTTAAGGACATTTTATAGGAGAAAAATAGAAAAATCTATCATTTTCAGTTATACAGAAATAATGATAAAAGAATTTATCATTTTTCCTGTATAACTTAAAAAGATAAATGAATTTATCATTTTGCGTAAGTTGTCCTTAACAACTAATTATTCAAAAGTGTTGTTCTTAAAACTTATTATCCTACAAATAAAAGTCCTCCAACATAATTTTCACTTTTGATTATGTGTTAGTAGTGTACTTAGCATTTGAACATTTCGTTTTAAGTATCGTTGTACATTATTATGTACAAATTTATATATTAATCATGTTTATATTTCTAATGCTACTTATAAATTGTGCTTGAAGGGAAAAAAATAAAGTTATTTTATAGGGTAGTTTGTTTGCGTCGGAGATGACCAAGCACCCTAAAATAGAGATCTGGTATAACCTATCCTTGGTGTAATCCTAGAGTTAGTTTTTAGAAGGTGGGGTCTTTGATCGCCAAATGTGTTAAGTTCTTATCCTAATTTAGATCATAAATCAGAGGCAGTTATATTAGCAAGAAAAAGTAAAGACCAAAAATTAAATGACACGTGGAATTTTTATAGTGGTTCAACAATATTTGGTTTATGTTCACTTTATATCTTTAATTGTAATTTCTCTGTTTTACAATTGCTAAAACACTTGATAGATCTCCATAGATCGATTACAACAATTACAGGTTAATGATTTGCAAAGTTCTAATGTCGTAGATCTCGAGGAAGTGTGCTGTAGAAATTCGATTCAGCTAACTCCGTTAGGTAAAAATTCGATTAGGCTAATTCGGTTCTGTAGTTTCTACTGCTTCAAATTTGTTTATCATTATTGTTGATCGATGAGGTATTTACAGATGTGAATTTCTACAAAATAAACATTTTCCATGTATGTCTAACTTGGTTTGGTAGTATTCAGTTCAGCAAGCATATCGGACCATTTTTCCTGATTGGTTGTAACGACCGGTAATTTCACTACTTCGAAAATGAGAGATTTCGTTCATTTTATTTAAATTTAAAAGGAATTTAAAACTTAAATAAATGTGTTATATGTAATAAATAATTATCTATTTTTATAGTTAATAAATTAAAAGGTATAAATTTGGATTTTAGAACAAATCAACAAAAGTTAAGTTTTGTTAATAATAAATAAAGGCTTAAATAAATAGGTTTAAATATTTATTTAAAAAGATAAATCTTATTAAAATAGTCTAATAAAGATGATAAAAGTATGTTAAAATATTTAAAAGTGTGTTAATAATCGTTTTACAAAAATAACCAAAATTTGTCGCATTTTATCAGTTTTACATACACTGTAAAATTAGAGATTTTGATATTAATTAAATATGATTTTTAAAATATAAATAGACATGCTTTAATTTATTTAAAGAAGTAAAAAGTTCATTTTAAAGTTTGGTTTACTTCAATATATAGCTTGACAAAAAGTCAAATTTTGATTGTAAAATTTGTCGACGAAAACACCGTTTTCAACTAAAACAAGTTGTCGTCAAGTTGTTGCAACTTTATACATTTTCTAACATATAAATACAAGTTTACAAACTTTTAAACACTTTACATTTAGCACTAAAAGATAAAAAAAAGTTTACTTTTGAAAAGTTTAGATAAATAAAAAAAGTGAAAAGACATGATTTGACATAAACCTATAAACAAATTTATACTAAACAAAATCAAATCAAAGCATCTTATCTCATTAAAAGACATCAAATCATGTCTTGGCAAGGTAAGAAAATAAGTTGAAAATTCAAAAAGTAGACGCGTATTTTAGCCATTTTGGCTAAGGTTAAAAATGTAATTTACATAGGAAATTTTTGCTATAAATAATACCTCACTTTCAAACATTTCTTCACCAAAATTATTCTTCTTCTTCCTTTCTTAAAGCTTTCCTTAAGCTTCTCTAATGGCTTCCAAAAGGAAGTTCTCTCTTTTCTTTTCTTTTTAAGATTTGGTAGGAGGGTTAAAAATAGTGTAGTGTTTAAACATCAATCCACTAATTACTCTCTAAGCATTTCTTAAAACTGCTTCTCTTCTCTATAATGATCATGGACCGTGAGGATGAAGGTGTTTAAGAGATTAGGACGAGAGCAAGGTGGTGGAGAAGTGTCATGGCTGTGAGCAAAGCAAGTAGTGGTGGAGATGGTCGAGCATTTAGAAGCATGGCTATGATAAGGTTTAGAAATGTTTAGTGAAGTGTTGGTCTGGATAAGAATGTTGGTAGGAAGTGAAACGATTTTGGTTAAATGTGAGAAATCCTCATCGCTTTTGAATTCATATTTTGGTTATGCTAAAACAATCACATTTATACGCTTATAACATATGAATGTTTATACCAAATTGATTGTTAATATGGATGATTGATAGTTTGGTTAGATAATTGAATTATGATAATATATTCCATTATGGTATTAATAGTGAATGCTGAATTTGAAATCATATGTTATGTGATTGGTTGAATGGACGTTATGTTAGTGATAAATATGGATATTGGTTATGTTCATTTTGATTTAATAATCCCTTTGTTAATAAGACCATATTTTAGTGATGTGAGATATTTTAGAAAAATAAGTCTCTTTTCAATTAAAAGTGAAATTAAAGTAAAACAAAAGAGAATTTGAAATTTAAAGTGAAACGGGTTTAAAAAGGATAGTTAATTTGAAATTGAAATTGAGATGAATAGTGAAATTTAAATTGAAATCGATTTTGAAAATTGAAGTTGAGATTAAGGTTGAATTGAAGTTTAAATTGAAATTAGATTTGAAATCTAAGTTTTAAATGAGTTTAATTTGAATTAGAATTGAAATTGAACTGAAATTGAAATTTAAAATTTAATATTAAAATAATGGGAATATAATAATATTATTATATATATATATGGTAATAGTAAAAATTCATTTTAAATACTTTAAAAAGTGAAAATATTGATTTAAAATGATTTATAATGATTTTATAAATGATAAAATCCAATTTGAATAAATTATTTCAAATGTTGAAAAATAAGTTAAAACTAGGTGCGTCACGCAACGGTAGTTCGCGATTTCACGCCAAAAAGTTCAAATAAATGTGTAGAGTAGAATATAGCTCGGAATTCTTCAAGATAATAAAATTCCAGACTATTTTATCCATATCTTCTAAACTTAGAAAGAAAATCAAAATTTTGTTGAGTGGATTTTGAATTAAGTTCAAATCAATTTTCTAGGAAAAATCGTGCTAGTGCAGTTAAGTGACCATAACAAAAAATCTGTTTAAATGAATATTTTTAATTATGGAAAAATGTGGAATAAATTTGGTAAATCTATTTAAATAGTTTAAAAGAGATTTGAATTGGAAAATATAAGTTTTTAAATGTTTAAAGGTTGTTTAAATCAAATAAGCTTATATAGCACTTTCCGCAGCACTTATATGCTGTGAATTGTATAACTTTTTGAATGTGGGTTTAAACGTAACTATTTTTCCCAGAATCAATTGTGAATGTTTTTAAAAGGAAAATTAAGCATTTAAAAGATAATTTGAAATCTTCATAATCAATTCCAAAATAAAGTTGAAAACTGAGTATGCGGAAACAACTAGTATATTTGTCCCGCGTGTGAGATCTGGGAAGATAAAACAAGGTGTTTAACTAAGGTTAGGGATGGAGCAACCAGTCCTGAACTTACCTGACCTATGTTTTCTTTTCTTAGGCAAGGGGTGGAACAGATCGAAAGAAAAGCCCGGATGCTTTAAGATAAAAGGATTCTATTAAGTTTCTGAAATAAAAGAAGATTGGTATTATCCAAAATTTAAGCAATCTCCAAAATGAATGATCTCTATGATCTCTTTTACGCAAAAATGTTTGCTAAGATTAATTTTAGGGTTTATCATAAACGATGTCTTAAATAACATTATTTTTGACCCGCCTAAAAATTAAGGAATTTGGATCGAGAGTTAAGTGAGGAAATTTGAGATATTATCTGAAGCGAAAGAATGAATTACTTAGAGTTATTCTAAATCAAAAGAAAGATATTTCGAAATCATCTGAAAACAATTAAAGTGAAAAGAGACTTAATAAATCATGTATACTTATATTCACTTTTTATGGATAATTGGATTTCGAAGGAACCGGGATCAAATTCAGGTGATTCCTATCCGAAAACCACTTCGAACCAATGTATACGTTCGAATGTGAAGACATGTTGAAGATGATGGTTATTGAAAACAGTGGATCTTCATAGCGTGAGGAATGCTGGTTGACTTGCTCTGGGTAGCTCCTGTTATAGCGTTATATATAGCAGTGGTCTCCTCGTTGTGGAGATTTTCTTGATTGCACGGACTACTCGCTGCCAGTGGTAGCTGGAGAGTGCCTTCGCTTTGTCCAGTTTCTGGAAAACTTGTATGGACGTTTATCTGACATTGCATTTCTAAAGATTATGAACATTGTTTTTACAAATGTACATCAGTGGTGGCGGAGAAGACAACTTCTCTTAGCTTAACACCCTCCTTGAGACGTACGAGCTCAAGGGTTGTATTTTTGTGGAAGGCAATAATAGTCAACAGAAATGGCAATGTTGCATTCAGAGATGTGATATGTGCTGTGTGAAAAGGTAATCGTTGCCCCAAGCCTCGTCAAATCGAAAATGACCGAAACGGGATTAGATTCAGCAAGGTTAATTGGGTCGTTCCTAAGTAGGGTATGATCATCCCATTCTACATATATTTCTTTCCGCTATGACGTCCGGATGTAAATTAATGTGGTGTATGGAAACGAGCGCTCGGTTAAAGGTCGATAACGACCGGGGGATGACATATTCGGTACTATCTAGTTATAGAGGTAGGCCGGTCTTGTGTTGGTAGAGGAACTTTGTGATTGTTCCTTAGGACATCCATCTAGAGGTGTATCCATTTCGGAAGGTAGATCCTTCACCTGGTCATTTTTATGGAAATCATTTTCCAATAAGAACCTACGGATTTGATTGTAAACCTATTATGCTGGAATTTAATCAATGCAACAATTTCGGCTAAGATTTATAAGCTTATTTGCAAATGTTTTCAAAGAGATGTCATTAAAAATAATATCAAATGTTTTGATATAAAAGTGTTTTAGTTATCATAAGGTAAAAACTCGTTTATGTTTATGTGTGGACGTGGTCTTATGAGATACTCTTTCTTTTCAAAAGGATTTTATTTAAAGGCTGATATATGAAAATGTCATCTATTATTGAGTTTTTCTCACGCTGGTTTATCAAGCCTGATCCGGTTATTTTCAATACTCGGGTTAGATACGAGTAGTTTCACGTTAGTCGAAGACGGTTGGAGTTTCCAGAGAAGAGCTAGAGATATTCATCTACGTATGGCATATTCTATTATCCGCTTTGCGCTGTCTGTTTTTTTATGTTTGTCAGCAATTGTAAGGACAGATGTTTATAACCGTCCAAACTGAATTTAGGTTAGACTCTGATATATGTATTTAAAAGTTTTCCGCTGTAAAGATATTTTTTCAAGATTATATATTATTCCATTCGTGTGAGATTCTATTCTGTCTATTTTTCTTTGTTACCCCTGATAATCCACAATTCCGTGCAATTTGGGTCTGACTTGTATGGTTTATTGTCGGCATAAAGGGCATAGAATTTTGGGTCGTCGCATTGGTATTTACACCTACCGAATATTTTTGTTGTTTCTTTACAAATTAATCTTCTTTA
Organism: Allium cepa; assembly: GCA_030765085.1. Lineage (NCBI taxonomy): Eukaryota > Viridiplantae > Streptophyta > Magnoliopsida > Asparagales > Amaryllidaceae > Allium > Allium cepa. The sequence goes on from CM060932.1 coordinate 547,043,867, forward strand.
TTTCATAACTTTTCATTTTAAGCCAGAACAGAATAAAAATTAGGCCAATGCTTTCGTATTGTCGAGTAGAACGCTCAAATGTATTTAGTTGTTCCATTTGGTTGAAGTAGATAGTGTTGCACGATTGTGCTGTTAAAGCATCGCTAGCCTTCCTAATGTCCTACTTTGATGGGTTGTGCATTTTCTATGAGTGTTGAATTAATACAAACACACACATACATACACACACACACACATTTTGTCTACATGGAAGTTTACTGGATCAAGTCTGCCGTACTGCAACTGATTTCTTGTGAAAGAAATCCCTTTTCCAAGAAGGTGACATATCTTCTAACAAATACTTTTGTTCTCGGGTATGATAGAATCAACCATGGAAGGTGATCGGAGTTTGGCTCTCATGGTAGCTACAGGTGACAGCGCTAGTGTCATTCTTCTTGCTAGATGCAGGGATGTTGGTGAATGTTGTCGACGATGGCGGAAAAATGGAGTCAAAAGCACTGTAGATCGAGTGTATACTATAGAGGTGGTATATTTCAATTTATTTATTAAATTTAGTTATGAAATTACCAAATTGCCATTATAATTTCCAACCTCCATAACTTTTGCATATAAACTTTGTTTCACGCGCGGTAATCCGTTGGACTGAGGATGAAAATATGGACGATTTGGTGTGAGGTTTGGAGTTGTTTGTAAATGCACATTATTATGATTTACTAATTTTAATTAATTGAGTTTTATAAATATTAATAAATATCAATCGATGAAAATTTATATTTATTAATGTATTTCATGTTAATTGATGAATATTTGTTTGTTGTGATTTTTTGGGCACGTTGTACGATGTTTGGATTATTCATTGTTAATTGTTTTGTTATTGATGATGGAGGTTTAATTATAATTAATTATTGATTTAAAATGAAAATTGATCAATTAGTGTAAAGTATATGAAATTGTGAAATTTTGGACAGGATAAATGAAAGAACGAGAATAAAATTATTTATGGATTTTGAGATTTATTTGTAAGTAATAGTGATTTGCCAAATGTTACTAAAATCAATGCGAGAATTTAATAAGGTCATTATTTATGAATTTTTTATAAATTCATAAATAATAACGGAAAACCCATTTTGAATTGAAATTGGAGAGTTTATTACCATTTATAAAATAAAGTGGAATTTAATGAATAATAAAATGATTTATGCAAAATTGTATTACTTTGAGCAAGTAACAATATAAATGGGTTTATGGGGTGTGACGATCCGAAATTTCTGGATATTTGAAAATGAAATGTTTAATTGATTTTAAATATTGGAAAGGTAGTTTAACTTGAATTTCAAATATTATTATTATTTAGCAATTAAGTTATTAGATTTAATAAACTGAAATTGGGTAAATTATTGAATCTTCAGTTTTAAGCCTGTTAAAAATAATTTGAAGGCTTGTAAAATTTATATTGATAATACCGAAGATAGTAAAGGTGTTAAAATTGAATTTGGAAGTGTTTTGTTAAGTTTTGTGAAGTTCTATCGTTTAAATTGATATTTAAATAGCCTTTCGAGGCACAGTCTCGGATTTCGACGAAACAAGTTCCATTAGATCCGTAATATTGTATTATTATCGGATTTTAATTTTCGCAGTGTTTGGAGTGGTCGTTTGGCCGTACGATAAGTGAACGCGTTGAAAATTAAATCGAAATTAATATAATAACTGGGTCGAAAAAGCCATCTTCTCCATACGATCGAATTAGGACTTGAAACCTTTTCCAGTGCATTCGAAATAGGGGTATAATCTTATAAACGCCTAGCGGCACACCTCAGTAGGAGGTCGGGATTTTAAGCTACGTAAATCGAGACGATTTAAATTTGAAATTTATAAATATATATCATTGGACTGGTCAAACTATTTCAAGAGCAGCCTACTTTCCGTCAATATCAAATCTTTATTCCTATCACTCCAGAGTTACTGTAGCTTATCCATTCAAACACGCAAGCTTTCACACCTCATCCATCTTTCACGCTGGCCACTTCTTTTAATTTAAAAGAGCACGAGCCTTCCTCCTTTCGTCAGTGAAACAAAACTAGAACTCTGAAAGAAAAGAAAATATGGCAGATCGAGTAGAATAGGAGAATCGAAATTTCCCTCTTCCTAAAAATCATTCTAACAAAATGAATCGAAACCCAGTCCTTCAATTTCTCTGTCAAATCTTCGCAGATGCTCCTTCAGTGCGACGTAAAGGATGAAGGCGAGGGCATGTCACGAGCTCGTTCGAGCTGCTTGGAGCTCAGCCGCAAGTCCAGGTGGGGGAAATTTTGGGTGTTGGCGATTCAATGGCTCGACGTGGTTCGATTTGGGTAGCGCTCAGTATGGGTCGGCTGCATCGATTAGCCGAGGTGTCTTGAGTATGCTCGCGTTTCGATTGTGTGAAGTTGTTTAGGCGAGGCTTGGCAGTGGATTTGCGACCGGTGGAGACAGCACGGTAGAGTGGCTTCATGGTGGTCGTCAGTGATGTGGTGAGTTTTCCCTCACGTATATTTTCGTGTGTTGATTTCAAATTTATATTTTGGTTAATTCTGGCTATGGTTTGAAATACAGATAGAGGAACCAGGAAGAATATATATTAGAATAGTATCAGAACGATTTCTGCTTTTTTTAAATACGTATATGTAGGATTAGTTATTTACAGTGGGTTTTAAAAAAAATGGTATTTACAGTAAAGGAAAATATATATCTGCATGCCTATGTTAATTTAAATATATATATAGGTAAACAAAGATTTTATATAGGAGAGATTTTTAAGTATAGGAATTTTATAGGTGTTGTAAAGTAAAAAAAATTAGATTTTTAACCTATATAAGAAATTTTTACAAGTATATATATATATAGTTTCAAAGAAAGAAAATATAAATATACATATCTATATTTTTAATGTACTAGGTTATTTTAAGATAATTTATTAAGGTGATTATTTGTTTAATTTACTTAATTAATTATATTAGTTACTAAAGATCTTTAAAAGGAAAGTTAGTTCAAAATTTAATTATTTGTTTAAAATAAACCATTAGTTTAAATTAATAAGTAAGTAGTAATTAATTGTTTAATCAATTCAAATATTAATAAATTGTATAAATATTTATACAAGGTCAATAATCGTGGAATCATATCGAGAATGAAGTGGATTTGCAAATTTAAGGGGCAAAAGTGAGTTAATCTCGCTCTTCTGGATTGCTATTTAAATTTAAATGGTTAAATTTAAATAATTGGTTGAATGATTGAATTGATTTGATGTGCTATATTATATATAGTAGTATATAGTATATATTGGAGTGATTGATTTCCCGCATTATATAGCGGATGAGACCCTATGTGCTGCATAATAGCGGATGATATTATATAAACGCATATACCGTGATATTCCATCTCGAAGTGGAATTGGTATTGTGCTAACATCTGTGGATGCAGGGAAATAGGTTGGAGGGATCCAACTGGATTCCTCAAATTTATCTAGATTGTTTAATATTCTGTGATATGGTTTATGCGATAATCTGTGATAGATTATATTGGTAATTCAAATGTTAGATGCTATGGTTTGATTGAGTATATTCGGATATCCTGGGTTATTAAAAATGTATAGATTTGGATTTTGAAAGAAAGTAAAAGAGAGAATTTTAAGTAAATAATTATAGAAATTTGGATAAATAAAGAATGAATCAGGAAAGAATAAAAGTTGATTTTTGAATTCTAATAAATAAAATTCCAAGTATGGAGAAATGAGATTTTTAAATAAATGGGAATAAGTTACTTTCTTAAAAACCCAAGTGATATTATGTAAGGAAATGAAAATTTTATTTTAAACAATTCAAGGTTTAAATTTAGTGAAAAGGATAAAGAAGGAATTTGGAAATATGACGTTGGTATTTTCAGTTAAATAAGATTTTTAAATCATAATTAAGAAATAAAATCTGAAGTAAACGGGTTTTGAATAGATTGAGTAAGTAAAGAAATTTATTTCAAAATGGAGTAAATTGGAAATCAATTTGAAAATTGATTTAAGTGTTTAATTTTGGAATTTTAAAAAGGGAAGTAAGACTATGGAATTTATAAACTTGGTTTATAAAAGTGAAGTAATATATCAGTGGATATTTGGAAGAATAAATTCATGGTGGGAATTTATTAAAGGAATGGGTAAACTTGTTTAATAATAAATAGTGATTTATTTTTAAAAGATGTGAAAGAGAAGTGTATTTCCCTGGATAGGCAAGTACGTTTTCAAAACAAATTTATAAGTATAAGTTTAAAGTTGTTTTAAGAAGTATGTTTTAGAAAATTTATTATTTTAAATGTTTAAATTTTAAAGTAAGTCTTTATCAAATTTATTATAGTAGTAATTATTTAAAGGTGACTTGGTATTATGTTTCAAAAAGAGAAAAATTTAGTTTATATTTTATAAAGTAGCATTATTTTAAATATTCTTGAAGTATATATTTTTGAATAAAGTATTGAAGTAGTTTTAAATTTAAATGGTTTAAAGTGTATTTTACAATAAAGTGTTTAAGATTATTTTAAAAGTCTAAAGTATTTGTACTTGGTGTTTTTAGTGGAAATAAATATTTAGGAACTTATTCCATGAGAAGAATGTGGTTTGAAAACTGTTTTCAAAGGATTGAAAAGTGGAAATATATCTTGTGAAGATATTTTGAGATTAATAAATAATTTGGGAAAATTATTTATGTTTGATGGTTGTTTGTGAATGTTATTTGATAGTTAAATAACCAACTATCAATATTGTCCAATGCGCCGATCGTTTCGAAGAGACCGGGATCGGGATTTATTTTCTGAAAACCACTTCGATCCAGTTTGGACGTTTTCGTGTGGAAAACAAGAGTTTGGATTCGAAGGTGGAGCAGTGAAGTGCAATGGCTAGTCGCTACTAATCCTGAGGTGGTTCCAAAATGGATATAGTAGGTGTAGTGCCTTCGGTTCCGTTCGAACCCGGAACGGACTTGTATGGATGAATGCTTTCAGAACATCGTCAGGTGGACGATACACATTCTAAGAGATGTGTTCTAAAAGGTAACGCTTAGCCTCAAGCCTCATCAACCGAGAATGACTAAAAATCATGGGATATGCAGCAAGGCTAAGTGGGTAGCACCCATTAGGGTAAGGTCTTCCTTGTTTAGATGACCCTTTTTTATTCGGCTTAGTGGGCGGTTGCTGATTCCAACCGCGGGGTGATCTTACTCGGGATTATCCAGTAAGGGGTAGTCCCGGCCTTGTGTTGCAAGGGGTCGGGAGGGATCCTCGGTATGGTGATCTAGGCCACGTACTGTGACAGATGGTACCCCAGTGCCTAGGCATTAGTTGGAAATCCATTCTCCCTACACGCCTTTTACGGTTTTTGTTTGTATAACCCACTTTGTGGCTAGTATGCTGGAATTTAATCATGTAACAATTTCAGCTATTTGAATAAGTATTTGTATATAGACACTATTATAATATCATAGGATTTTGATAAGAAATGTTTTAGCTATCGTAAGGTAAAAACCCGACATGTTTATTTGTGGCGTGGTCTTACAAGATGCTTTTGATTTTCAAAGGATTTTGAAACTTTAATAATCCAATTGGGTGTGATTTCTCACGCTGGTATTCCAGACCGACTCAAGTGTTATTTAACTATAATCCTTGGGTCAGACCGAGTATTATAGAGTACAAATTCTGGATGGACTTCCGTGGAGCTCAGGAGACGAGTTGGATGGTGAGACGTATATGATGTATATTCCGCTGTGTATTCAGATTTGGAAGGATGAGATATTATAACCGTCCTGCGTGTGTTGTTGATTGTATTGAAATCTGATGTTGTATTCTGATGATATATGTATGAAACAGGTATATTTTTCTTTTGTATAAAGATCTGTTATTATCTATTATATTTTATTCTGTTGTGATGGTAAGATTCTGTGTTATTTGTTTTCTCTTCTTCTATCTCTTTCTTTCTTGACCCCATTGGTTCGTATTTTCGTTCTCTTTGAGTTGATATGTTGAAGAATAGTGTCGACTTAAGGGGTACAGAACTACGGGTCGTTTCACTTTTATGGGAAAATATTATTATTATTTGAGAAATAAAATAAGTGATATTTAAAAAATGGTAATAATAATAGTAAATTTGTGCTTTCAAAAGTATTTTGAATTTAGTTGCTACTATTTTGAGATAAATAGCAATAAAAGGAAATTTTGGATTTACAGTGGAATATTGTTATTTTTAAGTTAAATCTTTATTAATAGTTGTAATATCTTTGGTGTCACACTTTTTTGCTATCAACGTGAACTACCTAAAATGCTCTTTTATTGATATTATTAAATATTGATATCACTTAAAAATAGGATCTAACGGATAAATTTCCTTTACCAATTGAAACGCTCATTTGCAAATATTATTAAAATTTCAATATCATTTAAAAATAAGATCTAACAAATAAACTTTCTTTTGAAAGTCATTCTTATCAATTAATAATAGAAATAAAAATTCAAACTAATAAAAAATTAAATTTATTCTTTATTAATTAGCAATAAAAATGAAAATTCAAACTAACAAAAAATTAGATGCTGCGATTGAGAAAGAACAATTAAAACTAACTGCATATCATTTTAATGCAAAAAATGATTAAATATTTATGCAAATCGTATATTTTTTCAAACGAGTTAAACATGTACAATCTGGAAAAAAAATCACGCACGAAGTGCGTACCATCATCACGTGCGAAGCACGTGCCGTAACGCTCTAGTAATAAATTGATTATGAAAGATAATCAGGTAAATATTATTATTTTGATGTAAAGTAGTAGCATTAATGGATTTTGAAAACAGTTTGATGTAAATTACTTTGTTTGATTAAATAATGGCGTCTGGAGGTGTTTAAAACAATAAATACGTATAAAGAATTTTTGAAGTATATTGTCATTTTTGAAGAATTATTATTGTTTTGAGATAGAATAAATAAAGATATTTCTATAGTAGACAATAATAAAATAATTTTAAACCTACAAAGGGAATAATAATACCTTATTTTGGTTGATTGTAATACATGATTAATAGTTGATTGAAATTATCACATATGCTTGTTTTATGATGATGAAATCGCATTAGGAGGAGTATGCGATATTTTACCATTCTTACTACGTAGTGAGTAGGTAATTATGGTTTTGTTGTGTCGATATTTGATGTTCGCATTACTAATATAGTAAATTGGTACACATTTGATGATTTGATGTACACATTTGATAAATTGATGTTTGTGTTACTAGTATAGTGGATTAGAACACATTTGATGATTTGATGTTTGTGTAACTAGTATAGTGAGTTAGTATACATTTAATGAGTTGATTTTCGTGTTACCGGTAATTAGTGATTGGTACACATTTGATGAAAATTTGTTGTTGATTTATTCGATGTTTGGGGTTGATACTTAGTATGGCCAAACTTGTGTGATGTTTAAATGGCTGTGTTATCATTATTATTGTTACCTTATATTTATGATGATTGATTGTATCTGGCTAAGAAGAACAAACTATTGTGTGTTGTCATTATTATTGTCACCTTGTATTTATGATGATTGATTGTGATGGTTAAGTAGAATATATAGTTTTCTGATTATGGTGGTTATATGGCTATTATGGTTGTGCAATGTTATGTGTTAATGAGTATTTGATACAGGAGAAGAGTAGTCGAGCAGGTAAAAAAACTATGTGGGCTTGATCCCAAAACGCTACACAGGCAGTCTTTTTCTATACAATAGCTCTCGAGCCTATGGCCAGAGTGTATAAGATTAGGCGAAGTTCAAACATAGTTAAACTTTTTCTTCTTTTTCTTTTATGGATTTTTGAAGTTTACATGATGGAGTGAAGGAGAGAGTAAAGATCTGGACATAGGTCAGATTCACAATCTGTGACTTCATATGTTTCTCTTGCATAATAGATACATTCTTTATAGATTTAACGGTGGTTAATGTACCGAAGAGTGTAAATGATATTTAACATATTGGATCTTGGATGATGTTTACATAGTGGAGATATGCTTATTTTTGTTTAAATTTTGATGTGAGGTTTTCTCTTTTTTTCCATATTGATTTTATATTTTAAATCACGTGACGACCGATCCACTCTTTAGTGTCTGATATTAGTGCGCATGTGTATTTGATGGCGTTTGTCACTAATTTTGATGTTAGAAATAGTGGGTTGTCATGGATTGGTTTATTATATTCATCTATTAATGCTCCCATTGAATTCTACATCTCTCAAGAAAACTAAAAGAGATATGAGAATTTCATAAATTCCTTCAGTGGGTGTTACGAATCGTTTATCATGTTACTACAACTTTGAGGGTGCTCAACAAATTATAGTCCCCATAAATGATAATTAACATTTTATCTATGCTTTTAACCATCTTCATGATCTTGAGGGTGCTCAACAAATCATGAAGTACATTTGATTACCAAACCCATCATTTCAAACAAGGGGAGTCATATTACCCTTGAGAGTGCTCAACAAAGTTACATAAACATCCTTACTTACTAAAAATAATATAAACATCACCTTTGTATTATGGCTTGTGGGTGTTTAACGACTATAGTTATGTATAGTGCTATATTTATATATTTATATTATAAACGATGGAAAGTATTATTATTTTATATTCATAATTTAAAAATAATTTTGTAGGGCAATATCGACTACTTAAGGGAGATGGGTATAATTCGTGATATCACGTATCTTGTATACACGTCAAATGTACATTCTCTTAAGTCCCATAGGTGTTATTTAGTTAACCTCCTATTTTCTTTATACATATATATATAACAATACACACACATATTTAACTAATATTACATTTATAATTTATTAAGTTATATATATTCATATGTATTACTTTATTAATGAAACTATTTAATTAAAAAAAAATTGAAATTTATATTTATTAAAATAAGAAAATATTTTAAATTTTGTATTTTATAACTCTTTATAAAATTATGTAATTATTTATTTCAAAATAATTTTTAATTAATTTTATAATATTCAAATCCCTTTATCTTAATCAACCTAAGACTCAAAACACTTCTTAGTCTTCTACAAGGGAATACCTTAGAAATAAACTTGTAACGACCCGTATTTTTCGATAATTAAAAATATTAAATTAAATAAGATTTTGAAATTTAATACTGTGAGAAATAAAAAATTTATGATTTATTAACGAGAAAAATAATTTGAATATGATTTAATAATGGTTGTTAGAATGGTTTGACAACTATTTTAATGTAATTTCAATCAATTGAAATAATTATAAAGTTAACTTGGTTATAATTGTAAATAAGGAATTAAACTGGTAATTAATGAAATTAATGGAATTTAAATATTATAATTAATATGGTAAGATAATAACTGTACAATGTGAATGTAAACTAATGTTAATTATATTCGTAAGGTAATTGTTGATTCAATAATAAGAGTGTAAATTGACATAAAAGAATTTGATTGAAATTAAATTATAATCAACTGGGTTTTACTGCAATTGTAATTTGACGCTAAAATTAATGAAATGTTTAAATTTGGCATCGAATTTTATTTTAAAAGATTTTAAATTTCCGTGTAATCAGAAATGATGAAAATTGTTAACTATTAAAATTGAATTTAAAGTGATTAAATCAATTTAATAATAATTTAATTAATTAATGTGAGAATTAGCCATTTTGGCAACTGTTTTGGATTTCAACGAAACCAGTTTCATCGAATCCGTAACAGTGAATTATTATAGGATTTCAAGTTTCATAGCGATCAGACTTGCCTTTTAATCATGCGAGCTCGAAATGCATAGAAATCGATTAATGGAATTTAAATGTATATAATCTGATTTTGAAAGCTAACTTCCAGATATAATGGAATTAGGGTTGGAGACTTGTTATATTGAGTTCACAAATATCGAAAACCTCGCTTTTGATATATAGAATGTCATGGTTTCGTTCAGGGTTGGAAATGAGCTTTTCGGGCATGTGCGACCATTCGGGCCCAGTTGATCGTATGTTGTATATATTTATCCTAGCCCATTCTATTATCTCTAACCTTAACAGCCTTTCACTTATTCTGTACGTACATCAACTTCTTATCTGTTCCTCCTTCTCAAATGGCAGACATTCCCTAACCCTACTTTCAATTTCAAAATTTCAAACTCTCCAAACTCTATCATATTATATACCATTTCGAAGCTCTCGACGAGCATAATTAACTGCGCTATTCTTTTTTAAATTTGATGCATTGTTTGCCAGAAATTGTTGGAGTAGTCCTGGCCGCCGAAACTAGGGTTGTCGATTCAACAATCGGAGGGTGTTGCATTATACAGGAGGCCGAGAGGAGTCGATCCATGAGGTTAATTTGCCTCAATAGTGCACGATTTCATTAGCAATCGGTCTTAAAGGGATGACAGTCGTTCGCTTTATGGAAAACTAGGGGTGGCTGCGACTTCACCGTGTGGGCGGCCTGAGGTGGGGAGCTTGGCGCAGCGGTCAGATCTTGTCGTAGTCGAACATGGTGGCGGCGAAAATTACATGAAGAGTTGCGGCTATAGGTTTGCTGAGTTCATGTTTCGAACGCAGTTTTGGCTGGGTAGGGTTCAGGTGATAAAATAATTACCATAAAGCCCCTTGTTGATTTAATTTAAACTTAAATTTTCAAACATTCTAATGCTAATAAATTTTGCATACGAGCTTGGATTCGCGTGCGGTTTTCTCCTTTGCGATCGTATCGAAATCCCAAACAACGTGAAACTAGTTTAGTCAAATTCTGGGACTGTTAGATTTTTAGGCTTTATTTGGATTTTAAATCGATGATAAATCAAAGGTGAGTGTTTCAACCCTCTCACGAATTCTAAATCTTCTTATGTTAATCAAATTAAACGTATGATGCGATTAGAAATTTATTGATTGTTGTTTGGTATTTTAAATTGTCATTTAAATTTAGTTTGAATTTATATTGAATTAAATTGCCATTTAAATTAATGTTGAATTTAAATTGTTAGTTAATACCTGATAATGACAACCAGTTAATTGTTGTGATTTATTGGTTGATTTGAATGATGATTATGATGGACGCTTAATTATTGGCATTTTGGATGATTTGACGTTATGATTATTTTATATGTTGTTATCACACTGCAAGTTCCCTTAGTTATTGTTAGGAGAATCGTCATGGGTTGAAATGATACATACTCGAACGATTTTATAGATTAGAGAAAAATCGTTATGGGTTGAAATGATAAACATGAGCGATTTTATGGATATGGAAATTTGTGATTCGAGACATGGGTTGAAATGATATATATCTGGAAATTTAAATTTATTACGGGTTGAAATGATATATATCCGTATCACTTTGCAATAGGATAGAAAATTATATACGAATACCGGATTTGTTAAATTAAATGGTTTAAAATCTTGAATTTGGATTTAGCTAAATGTTATTTTTTTTAAAGGAAATAAATTGTAGATTTATATAAATTTAATTATTTTCTAATTCCAGCTTTAAAAGTTGAAACTGAAATGGTTAAAAAGAAATTGTTTAAAAAGTAAATTGGGAATGTAAAGTTGAAATCGGTATGTGGCTGTAACTCAAAATTTTGAATTATTTTGAAGATTTGGATCTTAAATTTTAACAATGAAGTTAAATTTGATTTAAGTGGTTTAAATAAGTAAACTGAAATTGGGCTTGAAATTGATATGAATTGAAATGGTTTAAAATAAGAATGGAATTGAATTTAAATCATTCATTTGAATCGTTGAAATCGAAATTAAAGTTAAAAATGAATGTTTTCAAAAATTTAAGTTATTTCGAATTGAAATTGAAATCACATTGATTTGGAATTAAATCAAAGCTGAGTCATTTGAATTGAAAGATTAAAATTGAGTTTTGTTGATTTGAAATCCGGATATGGTCCAGATTTGTTAAAATGGATGAAATGGTTTGATTTGAAACTATTATCAAAATAAAATTATTTTAATATAAACTGTTTAAAAATCTATTATTTTAAAATTCAGATTATTTAGATTTTCAAAACTATTTACCATATAAACCATTTCCAATAATTAAACCATTTTATATTAAACTATTTAACTGTTTTAAAATTCTTAAACAATTTAAACTATTAAAACTGATTTAAACTATTAAAACTATTTAACTAATTTAAACTATTAAAAGTAATTTAAGCTATTAAAACTATTTTAACTAATTTAAACTATTTATACTATTTTATGCTATTTTAAACTATTTAAACTATTTATGACTATCCAAAATATTTTCAAAAATTCAAACAGTGTAAGGTTTAATTGTTAATATTTAAATCCTTGATTTAAAGGCGAACATGGTTAAATGATGTTATAACATGCATTGGAATTTAAAATGATATGTTTCTAGCGAAATGACATATTTTGAGTAAATATGATGGTTTTGAAATGAGGGATATTTTGAATTGAATATGACATTTTGATATCAATTATGAATAGGTTTTCGAAATGTAAAAGAACCAATCGGTGTGAAATAAGTGTTTGGTTGTTAAAGAGATCGGGATCGGCTATTGCCATATTCTCTACCAATATCGAAACCACTTTAACAACTGTGCACATGGTGTAGAATCCGAAATGAAGTAAGATGTTTTGGCGAATGCTATTGGAGTGTAGTAAGAGAACGACGATGGATAGCTTTGATATTCGGGTCATGATTAAAATGACTAAAACATGAGCTATACCTGGGCCAAGTAGGGTCGTTCCCTCTATCGAGCATGCTTCTTCAAAACCATATCTATTACTTTGTGATTTGATTTGGTGGCCATACTTTTATTTTATTACAGAAGTGTGTCTCGAGGTGGGCGGTTGTAGCAGCTATGCGTTACCACTGGTCTGGTTCTGCAAAACGGTAGTATCCTACACTAGGCATTACCTTGTGTGCATTGTCATATTTATCCTGATCGAACCCGCTACGAGTTTGGTTTGTGTCGTACACTATGGAGTGCCCTTTGATAGCTCTCCAATTTACGGAGGAATTATGATATTGTATAGACTATGGCATGTATAAAAATGTGTTAATGGGAATATGGGTAATGCTTTAACGCTGTTTTAATACTTTACTTTACTGTAGACATACTAATAGCGTATTGTATTACATATGTAGATAATTTAACGGATCCTTAGGAGATGGAATCATGAACATCTCTGAAGCCGTTACACTCATATTTACTTATTTTGATTTAACTTACATAAGATCTTTTAGTTCTAACTCGAGTGTTTTATCTTTTCATTACACTTGGGTCTGCCTGAGCTTTTCAGTGTTAAGACATTATTCTGGAGGACTAAGACGGAGTTTAGTTTTATATTATTATTTTATTTCACTGCATCATGTTATTTCGCTGCATTATTTATTTATTCCTACTGTATGTATAACTCTGATATATTGTAAAGTGTAATCAAATACTATTTGTAAAACAGCTTCATGAACTGTTTATTTGTTTACTATAATTTGTTATTCCGCTGTGGGATTCTATTTTTTGTTTTTCCTTCTTTCATAATTTTTACTGCCCAATAACCAATTTGGTCCCGAGGTAAGGAATAACTAGTTACACCAAAAGATGAAGTCATTACAGCCAGAACCACACCTGTAACCCAAATAATTCGCGGGGTTAAGACGGGTCGATATATTTGGTATCGGAGCATTGGTTTAGCGATAACTTAGCTTTGTGGGGTCTGACTCATTAGAGATAGAATAGTAATACCCTAGAATGAGTTTGTATAAGTGTGTATATATGAGAAAGCGTACTTGTTAGTATTATAAAATGTTTTTACATCGTGTTAATGTGTTCTGTTTAGTATTTATAAATTCTGGTAGGTACATAAGACGCTATGGCACCGATAGAGATTTCTAAACATTTAATAGTGCAGACCGACACAATATTGTTTTAAAATATAGGTAAATGAAATAATTTTACATAGTATTATATATTGTATATAAAAGAATAATTTATAAATGGATATAGTTGTATGTGATATGTTTGTTTGTTAGGAGGTGAAACTTTATAAATATTGGTTGCAAATAGGATTTACAAATAAAGTGAATAATATAAATTAAAATTTTGATACTTAAGTTACGGGGTTTTGAAATTGGTTTTCAAAAGATATGAATATAATATTCGTATTATTAAGAATTTTTTTTAAATAAAGGAAATAAGTTCTGTACTCCCCTCTTCAGTCGTTGGAAAATAATTTAGGTGATGACTGCGCAGCATCATCGACGTTCATTTTCGAGTTTCAAAATGGGAAGGCTACTGTAGTAGCTTTATTACACATTTGTTTTGATAAACAAATCTTAAATTTTAATTTCTAAATATGATTTGAAATGGAACACGGTATTTAGTTCTTAAATTTCTACAAATTAGGGATTTCAACTATTGTAATGAAATGAAATCTTAACTATTTTGATAATTAGAAACTTCTAAAATGAAAAATAAGAAATTAGAAGCTAAATGGTTAATGAAATTGTAAAGGAATTGGAGATTTGTAACTTGTAAATTTAAAAGATAGTGAGAATTAAGAAGATGTGAACTATTGAACATTTTGTTAACTAAATTTGAATAAGATAAACTTCAACATTCAATTACATTCTATAAACATATATAAAAATTACCCGTAATATTTAAAAAAAATTGAAATGGTAATATGGATATGTAATAGAATATTACACAAGTAAAATCTTAATAACAAAAATGCTTCAAATGAACATATGTTTATAAATAAAAGAATTAAGATGTTACAAGAATATTATAAACTTAAGTTTATTTTTTGAAGTGGTTTATAGTTAGATTTAATAGTAAAAGGGTGAATACTATACTAAGTAAATGATTATAACTTCAGAAAATGTTGAAATGATTTAGAAATAGATTTAATATTCAATAATACTATAGAAGAAGGAACAAATGTGAACTAAATTTAGATGAACTTGAATTAAATTCATTAACAACTATTAATTAGGTTATATAAGTAAATAATAAATGTGTATTAAAATGCAAGAAACTTATATAGTACTTTAACAAATTAATTTATTGATTTTCTCAATAATGGAATGGGAAATAATTCAAGTATGTAATGAGAGTAGATTAGAAAAAAAGTGACATTGCATGAATGAATAAATGTGAATTAAAAGTAGAGAAACTTAAGTATGAATTGATTCACTAATGAATATTAATATTAATTGGAAGTCAAGTTATGTAGGTAAATGAATGCAAATTATACTATAAGGAAATTTATATAATATTTTAAGAATTAATATATTAATGTTCTAAATAATTGAATAAAAATAAATCATGTAAGTGAATGAATGGAAAAAAATGACATTGTATGAATGAATGAAAATAAATAAAAGAGTGAAAAGGGAAACCAATAGAACAAACGTAAATAACATTTAAATTCTGTATTGTTTGGTTAATGGGAAGTTTGGGAAAGGATACTTCTAATTGTTTAAGGTTGTATGAATAATCTATTAAGAAATTATCTAAGGCTGTTAAGTGTAGGGTATACTTGATAGTTTATTTATCACCCTTGTACGATTAAAAGTTTCTAAACTAGAACAAACCATTAAGTTTGGTTGCTATGGATGTATGATTGATTCCTTTGTTGCATATGATGGTCGTGCTGTTTTGTTTGCATATGCTTATGTTGATTTGTTTTTCCTACTAATTGGAACAATTAAATAGTTCTTTTTTTGCATAATTCTCACTATTTTGGATTATATAAGTGAATTACAGGTTTATTGAAGCAATGCTACTGCTTTTGGTTTCATAAATAAAGTTGTTTGGCCGACAAATAGGTACGTTTTCGTATTACGGTTTTGGAACGATAATTTTTTCCCCATGGTTTGGGATATTTTATTATTGAAATATGATATATATATATTGAAATTGTTGATATTATTATTTTTTCGGACCTATCTATACAAAGGAGACTTTGCCGAAATTTTTCGAAAATTTAAGAGTTAGAAAATTTTGTAAAAGTTGGGCTATTTTCAAATTTTATTTTGTAAATTAATTGTTTATAAATCTATTATTTTGAGTAAAAATATATTAATTTCTTAATTCCTTCTTGTTCCTTTTCGAGGACGAAATTTTTTGGATGGTGAAGAGTGTAAAACCTGTATTTTTCGGTAATTAAAAATACTAAATTAAATAAGATTTTGAAATTTAATATTGTGAGAAATAAAAAAACCTATGGTTTATTAATGAGAAAAATAATTTGAATATGATTTAATAATGATTGTTTGAATGTTTTCACAGCTATTTTAATGTAATTTCAATCAATTGAAATAATTGTAAAATTAACTTGGTTATAATTGTAAATAAGGAATTAAATTGGTAATTAATGGAATTAATGGAATTAATGGAATTTAAATATTATAATTAATATAGTAAGATGACAACTATACAATATGTATGTAATAAAATATAAACTAATGTTAATTGTATTCGTAAGGTAATTGTTGATTCAATAATAACAATGTAAATTGAAGTAAAAGAATTTGATTGAAATTAAATTATAATTAACTGGGGTTTTACTGCAGTTGTAATTTGACGTTGAAATTAATGAAATGTCTAAATATTGATTTTGACATGGAAATTTATTGTAAATTTTTTTAAATTTTTGTGTAATCTTAAATGATGACAATTGTTAATATTAAAATTGAATTTAAAGTGATTAAACCAATTTAATAATAATTTAATTAATTAACGTGAGAATTAGCCATTTTGGCAACTATCTCGGATTTCAACAAAACTAGTTTCATGGGATCAGTAACAGTGAATTATTAAAGGATTTCAAGTTTCGTAGCGATCAGACTTACCATTTGATCATGCGAGCTCGAAACACATAAAAATCGATTAATGGAATTTAAGTTTGTATAATCTGATTTTGAAAGCTAACTTCTGGATACAATGAAATTATAGTTCGAGACTTATTAAGTTCATAAATATTGAAAACCTCACTTTCGACATATAGAATGTCATGGTTTCGCTCAGGGTTGGAAATGAGCTTTACGGGCTTGTACGACCATTTGGGCCCGGTTGATCCTATGTTGTGAGTATATATTCATCCTAGCCCATTCTATTATCTCAAACCCTGGCAGCCTTTCACTTTATTCTGTACATACATCAACTTTTTTCTGCTCCTCCTTCTCAAATGGAAAACATTCCCTAACCCTACTTTCAATTTCAAAATTTCAAACTCTCCGAACCCTATCATATTATATTTCGGAGCTCTCGACGAGCGCAATATACTGCTGCTATTATTTTTTTGATTTGATGCACGTTTGGCCAGAAATCTTTGGAGAAGTCTCGGACGTCGAAACTAGGGTTGCCGGTTCAACAGTGGATCTTCATCCAATCAACGATCAGAGGGTGCTGCAGTGTAGAGGAGGCCGAGAGGAGTCGATCCATGTGATTAGTTTTCCTCAACAGTGCATGATTTCACGGCGACCATTCGCTTTCTGGCGAACTAGGGATGGCCGCGATTTCACCGTGTGGGCGGCCTGAGGTGGGGTGCTTGTCGCGGCTGTCAGATCTTGTCAAAGTCGAACGTGGTGGCGGTGAAATTTCCATGTAGACCGACGGCTATGGGTTTGTTGAGTTTAGGTTTCAAACGCGTTTTTGGCTGGGTAGGGTTCAGATGATAAAAGAATTACCATAATGCCCCTTGTTTATTTAATTTAAATTTTCAAACATTCTAACGCTAATAATTTTTGTATACAAGCTCGGATTCACGCGCGGTTTTCTCCGTTGCGATCGTATCGAAATTTCGAACAACATGGAACAAGTTTGTCGAATTGAGACAGTTAGTTTTTTGGGCTTCATTTGGATTTTAAATTGACGATAAATCAAAGGCAAGTGTTTTAACCCACTAATGAATACTAAATCATCTTATGTTAGTTAAATTAAATTTATGATGTGATTAGAAACTTATTGATTGCTGTTTTGTATTTTAGATTGTCATTTAAATTTAATTTGAATTTATATTGAAATAAATTACTATTTAAATTAATATTGAATTTAAATTTTTAGTTAACACCTGATATTGATAACAAGTTAGTTGTTGTGATTTATTGGTTGATTTGAATGATGATCATGATAGATGCTTAATTGTTGACATTTTGGATGATTTAACGTTATGATTATATTATATGTTGTTATCACACTGCTAGTTCCCTTAGTTATTGTTAGGAAAATCACTATCGGTTGAAATAATACATACCAGAACGATCTTATAAATTAGAGAAAAATCGTTATGGGTTGAAATAATAAACCTGAGCGATTTTGTGGATTTGGAATTTGTGATTTGGGATATAGGTTGAAATGATATATATCCAAAAATTTAAATTTATTGCGGGTTGAAATGATACATATCCGTATCACTTTGCCATAGAATAGAAAATTATATACTAACACCGGATTGGTTAAATTAAATGGTTTAAAATCTTGAATTTGGATTTTGGTTAAATGTTATTATTTTAAAGGAAATAAATTGTAGATTTTTATAAATTTATTTATTTTTTAATTCAAGCTTTGAAATTTGAAATTGAAATGGTTAAAAAGAAATTGTTTATAAATTAAATTAGGAATGTAAAGTTAATACCGATATATCACTTTAATTTGGAAATTTGAATTATTTTGAAGAATTGGATCTTAAATTTAACAATGAAGTTAAATTTTGTTTAAGTGGTTTAAATAAGTAAATTGAAATTGGGCTTGAAATTAATATGAATTGAAATGGTTTAAAATAAGAATGGAATTGAATTTAAATCATTAATTTGAATTGTTGAAATCGAAATCGAAGTTAAAAATGAATGTTTTCAAAAGTTTAAGTTATTTCGAATTGAAATTGAAATCACATTGATTTGGAATTAAATAGAAACCATATCATTTGAATTGAAATATTAAAATTGAGTTTTGTTGATTTGAAATCTAGATATGGTCTAGATTTGTTGAAATGGAAGAAACAGTTTGATTTTACATTATTTTCAAAATAAAATTATTTTAATATAAACTATTAAAAAAATCTGTTATTTTAAAATTCAGATTATTTAGATTTTCAAAACTATTTACTATATAAACCATTTTCAAAAATCAAATCATTTTGTAATAAACTATTTTAACTGTTTTAAAATCCTTAAACTACTAAGACTAATTTAAACTACTAAAACTATTTAAAACTATTAAAACTATTTAACTAATTTAAACTATTAAAACTATTTTAACTAATTTAAACTATTAAAAATATTTTAAACTGTTTATGTCCGTCCAAACTATTTTCTAAAATTCAAACAATGCAAGGTTGAATTGTTAATACTTAAATCCTTGATTTAAAGGCTAATATGGCTAATATGGTTAACTTAAAATTTAGTATATATTTGTAAAAGAGTTTAAGTAATATTTCAGTTTGTTAAATTTATTTAAAATATTTCTTTATTTGTTAATGTTTTATTATTGATTTAATTGAAAATTTAGTTCTTAATTTAATTTAATTTGTTTTAATTTTAATTTTATATATTAATAATTTTGAGATGTTCGTATTCAAAATACAAACATCATAATTATATTAGAAGTATGAACTAGCCTAGGAGTATTATAGAAAAATTAACCATCGTGATCTACGATTAATAAATATCAATGTTTAAGGGATAAACATATGGCAATAATGTCCAAAGGGATCTACATATGTTTTGAATAATTAAGTTTCCACTAAAATTAATATAAAACATTAGTTAATTATTTTCCCCATCGTAAAATTCTAATATAATTTTATATACATAACTATGTATATCATATATAAATTTATAATATAATGCTTTAAAATATAAACATATTTATGAATGTCTTGATATTATATACACATATACAAATAACTATATTCAGAAAATATATTTATTCGAATTATTCATAAATGTATGTATGTGTGTATGATATATACATAAACAAATAATTATTCTCCTCCTTTGTTATTGTTTGCAATGTTGTCACATTGGCTTCATAACTGGTTCATGGGGGCTAGATATCTACTGAGAAATTGTATAGAGAAAGTGAATGGTGGCTATCTACATATAGACCTCCAAATATCATAATATCTTCACCATTTTCTCAAACCCTAGATGATTAGGTCTCGAAAACCCCATTTAAATTATAGCCAGCCTCCCTTCGATGTAGACTTGGTAAAAAGCTCCTTTGACTCCTCTTAAATCAATTATATAATTATTTTATTCAAGCTCCATCTTCCATCGAACCGATGTACAACTTTTATAATCGTTCACATCGATAAGTTCAAATTTAAAATTTCCATCAAATATTAATAAAACATTTATATTAGTTTATTATTAATTTATAACATCTGTAAATTATTTTTAACATTGGTCAAATTCGAAAACAAGTAACAACACGACTATGTTGACTTTTAGATGTGAACTCAATCCTTAAATAGCATTTTAAACAATTTTAATACTGAAGCTTGTATGATCTTTGCTGAAGCACGATATCAAACAAGTTCAACACTTACAAATCATTTAAGCGGAATCTAATTTCTAATCATCAATAAGTTCACCCAGTAATGACATTTTATACATGAATTCTTTTGTCATCGTTATATCACTTAGATATATATAGTTTGGTCTAAAATTAAAAACTCAATTAATATCCATCTTTAATTCCATAAAAAACTTTAGAGTATGGTTCAATCTAGTAACATTTATTGACCGGTTGATTTACGTTGGCCAAAGATTTTAATTTTTAATTTGAATACTAATTACGGTGATACTAACTTCCACAGCAAAGGAGACGGATCCTCTCTTGGGCAGTGTCTCACTTGAAGTGTTTCAATGTATACCCAACCGAGGTAGTGACAAGGTCGCTATGCCAAGTGTTTAACCATAATCAAAGTATAGCCTATATACTTAAGATCGTAGTACCCTTAAGCTAGAAGACTATGGCACATCATTACCATGAGATCTTTTATTTTCACATAGTTGTATTAACCTATAGAAGACTCTCATCGAGTCATTCTATGATTTCAAATTATATGGAAAGCGCTATGTAAACTCGTCTTAATAGATGTATTGATATCCTTTTCTCGATACAGCTTAACTAGGGACATTTAAAGAATTAGTGTTATGTATATACCAATTCAATACTAATGGTTATAAATACATTCTTAACTACAACCGATTAAACACTTCTCCTAAGGATTTTTTTACTTATATATATTTAATGTAATTAGTTCATTATTTATATCACTGTATTATAACATATTTAATATAAAATAAAACAAAAAGCATTCTTTTTATGAACAAGATTGTTACAGAGTTAAGTTTATATAAAAAGTTACATAATTGCTCTTAAGCCATACCCTTACATTAGTGTCAGGTGGGGAGAATGTCAAAGACCCGAAATTTCAAATTTTTATTTCACTTGTTCAAACACTTACATATGGGCATTCTTAAGGCCATGTAGGGCCCTTTATCGAGTTGAACCGAAAGCCTTATTCATTATTGATGTAGCATATTATCCATAGTTAACTACACCATACACACATCACTTGCGCTTACGTATGTTGGAACTAGGTCAACCCGTAGTGGAAGAAGTGAGTGAATTTCAATTTTTTTACCATTTTGGATCTTTATCGGTCTATGAAGTCTAATTCATATAGAACTTTACTGAAATTCTTTCAAATAAAATCAATATTTTATTTAATTTTATAAATAAAGTTTTGCTTTATATTGCTTTGTATTATATTTGAATATGTGTATCATATACATATACGTATGTATGTGCACATGCAACATGATAAAGTGTACATGGTCTGACATACTCATGTATAGGTGCTGAGATTTACATTGCAACGGACATGTTAGCCTCTCCAGTACTCTATAAGCTGCCTAAATGAATATATATATCTTTATTAATAGTTGAAATGGAAATGCAACCTTTTGGTCCGAGCGCAAACTCTCCAAAATACCCTTTACTCATATATAATTTAATTATTTCTATTATTCCATTTACAAATACCTAAAAAGAATTCATAAAATCCTAATCAAATGCAGATGT
Organism: Allium cepa; assembly: GCA_030765085.1. Taxonomy (NCBI): domain Eukaryota; kingdom Viridiplantae; phylum Streptophyta; class Magnoliopsida; order Asparagales; family Amaryllidaceae; genus Allium; species Allium cepa. The sequence continues at coordinate 547,066,022 of CM060932.1, forward strand.
CATTCCTATTATTTTTAGCCTATTATTTCTAGGTTAGACTGGAACTGTTCAAACTAAGTTAAAACAGTTAAATTCTTTACAAATTCAAACTATCCATATACGCTTAACATAAGATTTGACGAATAAATATCATCTAAACAAATAATCATCATTTACAAATTCGTTATTTATTAATTAATAATATAAACAAACTAACAAAAAATTAAATGTTGCAACTTAGAAATAGAATTTTAAATTAACCATACATGATTTTAACGTAAAAACATGGCTAACTATTTTTGTAGATCATTTTCTCTTAAATATGTTAATCATATATAAATTGTAGAAGAACAATTAACGTGCGAAGCACACGCCATCATCACACACGAAGCGTGTGCCGTAACGCTCGCATATATGTATGCATGTTTGTGTATATGTGTGTATATGTGTGTGCGCGCATCAAAAATTATATGTTCTTAGTGTTATATATATACTGACTCAATACTAATAATTATAAACATATCGATAACTGCAAATCGATAAAACAATTCTCCTAAGGATTTTCCATTAGAACCCCTCTTGTTGGATTTTAATGACAACAACTATACAATCATATCAAAGAATCTCAAGCTAACATGAATGTACATGATGATCAAAAAGAAACTTTGATGACACATATTTGGAGACATAAAAACATCGGAAACTCAAAACAACCACATATCAACAAAGGGCTCACACGAAGTCAAATATTTGTAAGAGTCGTGTGTGTGTGTGTGTATATATATATATATCTTGTGTTAACGTCTTAGATATGCATGTACAATCTCCTACGGGTTATATGAGATAACATGTTTGAATCAAAATAACTTTAAACGCTAAAAAAACAATTTTTTAGCAAGTTTTAACCGTCCCAAGTTTTCAGACGTTTGGAAACAAAATTTAGACGTTTGAGAACATGCATTCTTGAACTAAAATCTTTCAGGACTATTATTTTCAAAAATCAGACGTCTGACTATAAAATCCAGATGTTAGAGTTTACAATATTTTGAACTATTTCTTTTCCAAAAAGGTATTTTTAAAACCCAGCCGTCTGACTATAAAATCTTGACGTTTGAGATCATGAACCCTTGAACTATTTCTTTTCTAGAAAAATATTTTTAAAATCTAGACGTTTGGCTATAAAATCCAAATGCCTAAGTTCATGATTTTTTTAAATATTTCACTTTTGGAAAAACATTTTTAAAATTCAAACATATGACTACTTAATCCAGACATCTGAGCTGTTTATAACAATCATATTTTGAAAAGACATGTCTCCTCTCTTCCATCGTTTGCGACTCTTTCTTTGATGGTTTTCTTCAATGGGTTGCAACTTCTGAAGGATACTTCACACATCTATTTACACATGTCCAAGGCTAGAGTTTAAGCAATCTAATGGAATCATATTTCTTGTTTTGATATTCTCTCTTGCTCTCTAAATTTTAGTGCTTTCAAAGTTCTAAAATTGCTTTCAACATCACCAGGAATAACATTCCTTTATTCCTTGGTGATCTACTTCTGTAAACTCACATGCTTTCACTCATTCAACTCAAAGAGGATATTAGAGGAAAATTGTAATAGCAGTCAAATCCATGTTGATAGAACACATCATAGTCTAGTTAGAAAACTCTTGTAATGTCTCTTTCTCTGGGCTAATTGTTGATGTTTGATTAGTGGAAACCCGAAAGGTAGCTTGGGGACTAGACGTAGGATGAGAGGTCTGAACCAGTATAAAAACTCTAGTGTGATCGTTTTTATTTTTACCTTATTTGATTTGTTATTATTTAGATTGATTATAGTTATACACACATTTATATAAGTTAGCCATATTAGAGATCCTTTGTACTTTCATTTGGTATCAGAGCAAGAGTTTTCACTAGCGTAACGAAATTTTTGAAAAATATAAAATATGGCAAGGACATTTCTTGAAGGTCTATCAACTGCACAACCTCCACTTTTTACCGGATCAAACTATGCATATTGGTCTATACATGTGAGAATTTTTATGGAAGGAAACGGTATTGAATTTGGTAAGCTACTCAAAATAAGTATGAAGCACCTTCTGTTGAAATGAGTACTTGGTTGAATGCTCAAAAAACACAGCAACCAATAATGCAAATTCTATGAATATATTTTATTCACTTGATAAAAATGAGTTTCTAGGGTCATGCTTTGCAAAACCGCCAATGACATATGACGTACACTTCAAATTACACATGAAGGGACAAGCAAAGTAAAGGAAACTTAGATTTATATCCTTAAAAATCAATTCCAATCATTTAAAATGAAAGCCAATGAGTCTATTATAAATATGTATTCAAGATTTCAAACTATTCAACATGATCTCATGACATTAGGAGTAACATTAATTGAATTTGATTTTGTTACACAAATTTTAAATTCTTTAACAATTAGATGGGAAAGAAAAATTCTACTAATAAAAGAAGCCAATGATCTTTCCCGGCTCAAAGTTAAAGAATTAACTAGAAATCTAATATCATATGAAGCTTATTTGCAGGTTAAGAAGGAACGAATTCAAGAGAATAAGACTATTATATTTCAAGAAAACGATGAGTATTCAGATATAGATAAAGATATGATTGTAATTATTGCCAAAATATACAATAAGTTCAAAAATTTTAAGAAAATGATGAAGGCACAAAGTTTTTGAAATTCAACCACAATCAAATGCATGAATGTGATAAATTCGACCTTATGAAGAAGGATTGTCAGCAACTTAACAAAGACAAGAAGAAAGACAAAGGCAAGTTTGAAAATTTTAAAAAGAAAAGGAAAGCATTTTAAGTCACTTGGGATGATTCAAACTCAAACCTTCATTAGAGAGTGATATCGATAATGACACAGAACAAGCTAATGTTTGCTCATGGCAACTACTGAGATAAATTCTGATCATTTTTATAGTGATCTTGAAATTAGCATGAAATTTTATGATAAATTTAGAAACTTAAAGAAATTATATAAAGAAAATATTGGCAAATCAAGTATAGTTGAATAAAAAACAAGTATGTTGAAAGAAGAGAAATGTTTTTCACAAGAAGAGTTGGAAATTCTCAAAAATCTTGTGAAAATTTAATTTCTCAAACTACGGATCTGGTTGAGGAAATTAAAGAATCTAATATTGGGAACATTGAACTTGCAAAGGAAGCTTGTGAACTTAAGTCTAGCTTTGATTGTAGTAAAAATTAAGAGTGACGACCCGAACTCGATGTCCGACAAACAACATCAAATCCGTATCGCCAGAGCTTGCAACAACATTAGATGATAAATAACACAACGGAAATAAAAGATGATATCATTGATACAACATGAATACAATATCCGATACATCAATTTGATACAATGATAATCATCAACACCAGAGAATATATACAACACAAAATACAGCGGAACGCGATACAATATGAGATAAGTCTTCAACAAAAACTAATATGCAACTCCAATCCAAAACTCCAAGCTAGAGCTCCAAAACTTCAAGCTCGATCCACCATCAAGGTTGCACAAAGCTAAGCAAGGTCAGCCCGTGCACTCCAAAGACTCCAAAATGTATCAAATAGAAAGCTGAAGGCTACCAAAACGATATCTACTACCTGACTATCTGAAAAACCCAACTCTAGACTGCCCGTGTGAAAAATTGCAGGCACCCAGAGTTTAGAAAGGGAGCAATAAACTCCGGATCAGTCATGGGACTGGTATGAGCAAACAAAATCGGTTTGTCTTTAAAAACAATCAAAAGAATTTAAATTTGAAATCCACAATGCTTTTTGGAAAATGAAACTACCATAAGGCCTCCCGGCACACACACCATGCAATCGCACACATGGGGAAGATTTCTCCTTATGATAGTCAAACATGCTTACTACGCAAAAACTTTTTTTTGATATTATTATTAGTGCATATGGAAAACCTTTCGAAAGTATAATATTAGTCCTAGCCAGCATAGGTACCATTATACTATGCCTACTATAGCTACCATTTTAAATGGCAGGTTCGACATCTAAAACCGTACAAGGCTCGTATTGGATGATTAGATTTCCAACAAATGGTCAGGCTAAGGAACTTCCTATTGCCACATGGGAACGCCTCTGGAGGGCCTCCACGAGAAACTACCTGGCTCTCTGCCAACACAAGGCCGGTTATCCCCTTCCCGAGAAGTAAAACCTAAGATATGCCACCCCCGGTCGTTTGCGACCTTTATCCGAGGATCCTCTCACCAACAACATCACACAATAATAATAAATATACTACAGTGTCCACATGAGTAAGTATCCGGGCTCCATACCATGATACCACCCTTTTCCAGAAGGAATGGACATACCCTAGGGGAGCTACCCCTGAAACCTTGTCGCATCTTTCCTGTTTCGACCATTACCGGTTTGTGAGGCTCGATGAGGTCTCGTCCATAAAGCTACGCTTTTTCACAAAGCCATGCTTTAATTAACAAATGATCAGCAACATTTCGTATCCCACGTTACCAAATTGGGAATGTATCACTAGTAACCATCAACTACATAACCTCTGAGCTCGTACATCTCAGAGAAGGGTGTTAAGCTAAGGCAATGAATTCTCCACCACTAAGCTGAAATGTATTTGATAGAAACTGGTTTTACATCTCAAAGTGTAATATCGAACACACATCCATACAAGTCCGTTTCGGGTTTGAACAGAACTGAAAGCACTTCCGAAGAAGCCCTTGTAAATCCGGGTATTCACAATCCCGATCGGATTTCCCATCACTTAGGAAATCTCTATACCGTAGCTACTCAGTGTAGAGATAATCGATAGGTTATCATATCATTCTCGCAAATACCCGGTCTTCACCGCCGGTCTTCAAATGTTATCCATAACGACGTATCATTATTCGGAATGGGTTATATGACACAAAGGTCCTCTCCCGGCTAAACCGATTAATGAGCGTAAAATTTAAAAACATATGGATAATGGGTCCTCAATTAAGTCACAACTTTACAAATTCAAAACTTTCTTTCAAATGGTTTAAATCAATTACCATTTCAAATCTTTTAAACGAAAAGATTCATTTCACGAAGTTCACCCGGTTTCATAAAGATCTATTTACTGATTTCAAAACAATTTCCATTTTAATTGGATTAATTCATTTAATCTTTAAATTAAAGATTTAACTCGTAGCTTTCAAAACACGTTTCCAATTATTCATTCACAACTTAGAAAATCGTTTTCAATTCAAACTTGAAATTCCTTTAATACAAATTGGAAATTCATTTCTTATATGAAAGCTTTTATCATTTGAAAACAAACGGTTTTTATTTCGGAAAAATCCGATTTCATTTATACCAGTTAAAATCATTAGGTTAGTTCAAATTCCCAAAACAACACTTCTAAAATGGTTTAAACCCATATAAACTTGTATATCGTTTTTAAATCATAAATTCTCAACATAGAATTCAATTTCAAATTTTGAATTCAAATTTGAATTAAATTCAAAACTAAATTAAGTTATTCAAAAATAACTTTTAAATTCTTTTTCAAAAGTTTTCCACTTTAAACTCAATCCATTTCCAAAACCATTTGGATTTAAAATTCAATTTTAAAACTATTTAAAAATCTGTGACTTAACCGATTTCCACGTGCAATCCATATTTGCGTGTGTATAGTGTGGTCCAAGGGGTTTTACACAATAGTGCACAATATCAATCATCATAGATTCAATCATATCGATATCGATAAGCGGTATAACCCATAACGCTTATCTTCATTTACAGATTCATAGATAAAATAAATTTATCACAAATATTCACCATTACGATTCGATGTGGGTTTCGGATAACCAACTGGAATCCGACTCCCTGTCGCATCAAAATTCAAATGTCGTTTTACGGGCTAAGGGGTTTTCATATTCATACAACAGTATATTAATCACAGATATAACAACTCAGCACCAAGCATTTCATATTACATATCATCACAAGCACATAACAGAGATATTAATCCAATACACAACATTCAATAGAATATAGTCATCCATAAATAAGGTTAATTTATCATCTGATAAATCGAAACCAGATTAATCACAAATTCTGGTTAATTAATATTAATTAATTACAAACCATTTTAATTAATTATCTTTAACTACATTAATTAATTAACCCTTAATCAATTTTCATTAAATTAATTATCCTTAATTAATTACAATAATTAATTAATCAATTCTCAATTAATAATCATCCCTTAATTACTTTCATTAATGTAAAGGATAAACCATTTATCTTTATTACTTAATCCTTATTTAATAACCTTTGGAAATAAATCATCATCAATACATTAATTAATTATCCTTAAATTAATTAATCTTTAAACACTTGATAAATAATCCTTAATTATATAGATTAAATTAATTAACTTTAATTAATTACAATAAGTGATTATCCTAATCACTTATATTACTAAATCACAAATTAATTACTTTGAGTAATTATCCTTTAAGTACTTGATTAATAAATTTAGATCATTAATTAATTACTTTTAATTAAGTAATAAATATTAAGTAATTACTTACCTTTAAATTACTTCATCACATAAATCAATCATCCTTTAATGTAATTACACAAAGTAACTACCCCTTAATTACATTAAGTAATTAATTTCATTAAGTAATCATTCATTAATTTCTTACAGAAATTAAATCACCCTTAATTCAATTACATTCAATAATTATCCCAATATAATTGCTCAAAACTAGTTCAGATTTTGTAACAGCCCGCAAATTCGTACCCCTTGAGTCAACACTATTCTATCTAAATCAACTCAAGTTGCATAAAAATACGAACCATTTGGGTTAAAGAAGAAGAGGTAGAAGAAGGGAATAGAAAACAACAACAGAATCTAACCATCGCCGCAGATAAAATATAATAGATAATAACGATCTTTACTCAAAATCAAATATATCAGTTTATATATATTACATCATCAGAGTACATCAATCACCACTCAACATCAATAACATACAAATGGATACACAACAACTCAACACAACGGAAATATATATATATATATATATACAAGTACGTGAGTACGTATTGTCATCCAGCTCGTCTCCTGAGCTCCACAGCATCAAAACCTGTAGTCTATAATACTCGGTCTGACCCGAGCATTACAGTTAAATAACACCCGAGTCAGTCTGGAATACCAGCGTGAGAAAATCACACCCAATTGATTATTAAAGTTTCACAAATCCTTTGAAAACAAAAGCATCTCGTAAGACCACGCCACAAATAAACATGTCGGGTTTTTACCTTACGATAGCTAAAACAATTTTTATAGAAATCCTCTGATATTATAATAGTGTCTATAGAAAGTAAATAGAATCTAGCTGAAATGCTTGCATCTCACGTTTCAGCAATAGTTGGGCACAATCAAAACCGTACGGGCGCTTAAGGAAAATGGATTCCAACTAATGGCTAGGCACTGGGGTACCACCTGTCACAGTACCTGGTCTAGATCAGCGTACCGAGGAGCCACCCTAACTCCCCTTCAACACAAGACCAGAACCATCCCTTACTGGACAGTCCCGAGCAAGATCACCCTGCGGTTGGGATCAGCAACCGCCCACACAGCCGAAATAAAGGGACATCTAGACAGGGATGACCTCACCCTCCAGTGGGGGCTACCCACGAAGCCTTGCTGCATATCCCCTGATTTTCAGCCATTCCCATTTGATGAGGCTTGAGGCTAAGCATTACCTTTATAGAACATATCCCTTAGAATGCCCATCGTCCACCTGACGATGTTTCGCAAGCATTCATCCATACAAGTCCGTCCCGGGTCCGAACGGAACCGAAGGCACTATTCCTACTACATCCATTTTGGAAATATCCTCAGGATTAGTAGCGACTAGCCCTTGCACTTCACCGCTCCATCTTCGAATCCAAAATCGTTTCACGAAAACGTACAAACCGGATCGAAGTGGTTTTCGAGAAATAAATCTCGATCCCGGTCTCTTCGAAACGATCAACGCATTTGTCCAATATTGATAGACGGTTATTTAACTATCAATTATATTCACAAAACAACCATCAACCAATAAATAATTTTCCAAATTATTTATTAATCACAAAATATCTTCACAAGATATATTTTTATTTTCAATCCTTTGAAAACAGTTTCAAAACCATCTTTCTTTTTAGAAACAACTTTCCCAAATATTTTCTATCTCCTCTGAAATCACCAAGCATAAAAATGGATTTTTAAAATAATTTAAAACACTTTACTTTGAAATATATATTTTAAAACATTTAGGATAAAACTACTTAAATAATTTGTTAAAAATACATACTATATGAATTTGAGAAAATAAGATTACTTTATAAAATATAAAACCAGGTTTTCACTTTTAAAACAATTACTAAGTCACTTTTAAATAATTAATACCATAATATATTAAAAGGAAATACTTGCTTTAGAAATTAAATATTAGAAATAATAATTTTACAAAACTTGCTTTCTTTAAAAAAAACAACTTTAAAACATTTAATTTACATTAAAATTTACTTTAAAAAAAACGTGTACTTGGTCACCCAGAGAAAATTCCAACTTCAAACACTTAAATCAATTTTTCCCAAATTGATTTCTAATTTATTTCATTTGAAATAAATTTCTCTACAATATCAGTTCATTTCGAAATTCATTGATTATGGACTTTATCATTATTTCAGTTGATTGATTTTTTTTCCTTTAGCTGAAATATATAAATTTCAGATTATTCTCAATTTCTTCTTTATTCTTCTTAAATAATATAAATCCACAATTTAAAATAAATGTTTTGTTCTTTTAAACAATAACATTGAAATTTAAGTTTTCATTAACTCTCTGTTTATTTAAATTTTCCTTCCCATGCTTAAGATTTATTTATTAAAATTTTAAAGTCACTTTATTTCCTTTCCAGTTCATTCATAAATTTATTCAACTTTTCTATAATTATTTTGCTTACAATTTCACTTCTTTTATTTCATTCCCAAACTCAAATTATATATTTGGTAATTCATTATTGTCCGATTATAACAATCAAGCCATAGCATTCAATATTTCCACATAATTCATTGCAGGATATCAAATGTTCAGAACAGAGAATATTAAATAATTAAATAAAATTGAGGGGTCCAGTTGGATCCCTCCAACCTGTTTTTCCTGCATCCACAGACGTTAGCACAATATAAAATATCTTCACTATAAAATGAGGGAAATCAATCATCTCAAGGCGTAGTATATACTACTATATAACACAACAATCAATTCAACCATTCAAACAATTATTTAAATTTAATCATTTAAATAATTTAAGTTTAAACCGAGTGAGATTAACTCATCTTTGCCCCTTTTAATTTGCCACCATATCCATCTCGACTTGCTTCATTTCAGATTTCAACCCTTGAATAAACATCATATGATTTTATTAGTATTTGAGTTCATTGATCAATTAATTCGTAATACTTCGGTTTTAACTATTAAATTGGTGATATATAAATTTCTTTTTAAATAAAATATTTAAATTAATTGAAAACAAATATCTTCCCAGTAAATAACTCAATTTACATTCGCCACGATTTTAAACTCCAAAAATATTCACTTTAAATTTTAAATCTATGAGGTAAGTAAATTTATAAATTTTGCTCTACTGTTCAAAGTTTCTAGCCGATACACACATATATACAAATATCCTGAACTCTGTATATATTTTTACATATAAGATTTTAATCAAAATAGAGGATACTCACCGCAAGAAGAAACCCAAAACCCAGCATCATTTAGGATGTCGACGTTAACACAGCGTCCCTGCTTCTCAACCCTCTACCCGCCGACATTTCCAACTGCGCACGCACCTACTACACATCCATTATCCCCACGTGCAGCTGGACAGCAAGGAACTGCTCGCGACCGGACCTTCAACAGGCGACATGATAAGCCACGACCAACAACTGGAATAGCGGCCCCTCCCCTCTCAAATCAGTGCTACGCACTCGACCCCGGCCGATAACTTTATCTGTGTCGATGTTAGAGGCTATTGCCACTCCAATCACCAACGAGTTCTGCCCTAGCTCCACCATAAATGTCGAATCCCCTTCCCCAAGTTCGATCGCAAGCCACTGCCGCGAATCTCCCATCACTCGAACGCGGCCTCCCAAGTTTACTCGACTTCGATCGAGACCTTCAGCCACTCCCCCTTCGTTCGCTAATATTCCCTAATTTTTTTTATATCTGATCGAATCGAACGAATAGGTTTCGGCCCCCATTTTTTTTTAGATTTGGTTTTCGATTTTTTTGTCGCCATTTTTATTATTTTTTTTTCATTAATGTTCAGCTGAATTAGAAATAAAAGGGGATGGGAACAACAGATTTGAAATGAAGAGATGTGAAGCGTGTTTGAGAAGGAAACGGCTTGTCCTGATTTTAATTTGACCTTGATTTGATTTAACAATGTTTTATTCAATTTTCAGCGCGTTTACACGTCGTACGCTCACACAACAACTCCGATTACTACGAAAATTGAAATCCAAAAATAATACAATATTACGGACCTAATGGAATTAGTTTCGTCGGATTCTGAGACTGTGTCTCGGAAGGCTATTTTTAAATTCAGTTTAAACGATTTAAATTTCAAAACTGAACAAACAACTTCCAAATTCAATTTTAACACTTTTATTGTCTTCACTATTATCAATATAAATTTTATAAGCCTTCAAATTATTTTAATCGGCTTAAAATTCCAGATTCAAAATTTTATTCAGATTCAAGTTATTTAATTCAATAATTTAATTATCAAATAAATTGTGATATTCGAAATTCAAGTTAAAATTATTCTATTGAATATTCAAAATCAATTAAATATTCCGATTTTGCAAACTCAAAATTCTGGGTCGTCACATTCCTCCCCCCTTAAAAGAATTTCGTCCCCGAAATTACTAGTTAGGAAGAATGATCCATGACCCATTAACTATCTTCTCAACTCCAAATAGTTTTTATCAATTTACTAACAAATCTTTTTATTAATGATACACTAATTCCTTTCTTAACTTTTCAACTTATCCATAAGTCCCAAACCATATTACTTACTTAACAATTCAAATTCAATTTTAAAATCGAATTTGAATTGTCAAAATTTTTCTAACACCTTAAATTTACGAAAAATTTCGCCAACGTCTCCTTTGCGCGGCTAGCTCGGTACAACTACAAAATGGCTCTACGGCCTTCCAAATCCAAAAAGAAAACAAAAAGCCAAGTGGCTCAATCGAAATCCAAATCCAAATCCCAATCAAATTCCATACCAAATTTAAATACATACCTTTTGTCGAGCATTTCAAATTTTATCTTTTCATATCAAACCCGAATTTCTTTTTCCTTTATAATACCTGCATACCTGCTTAGCACCAATATCCAAACACAATATTCCACAACATTTTATCGACTTTCTCACAAAATGTCAACATCTATTCATTCCAATATTGACTTAAATTACATTGTTGGTATCAATTTCCATTTAAGACTTCACCATTCTTCTTAAATTTAGTATAAGCATTTTATATACTTCTTTATTTATTTTCATCTTACCATTTTAGTTTATATCCATTTCTATCCACAACGATTCTTTCATTTCCATACGAATTCAATTTATTTTCAACTCTAAACTTTAAATTTTATTTTTCATTTATAACTAATTCACGTCATTATTTTAATTAGCTCCATTTACTAACTTATTTCAATTCTTAGTTTGAAATTGTTTTGTCGCTAATAAATTTTCCAAAAATTTTCAAAAATTTTCTAACTCCTAAAATTTCTGAAAATTTTTGGCAGAGTCTCCTTTGTACGGAGGAGCTTTTGCAATTTAACAAAAGAGATAAATATATATACATCGACCCACACGGTCGGAAAAAAAACCAAAAACAGTTCATATTTCCTATTTTTATAGCGTAGGTGTACCTTATTTAGCATTTTTAAGCAAGCGGCTTAAAATTTTAGCAATTAGCATAACCCAATCCAGCCTCACGGCTTCCAGGTACCTGTACTTACTCAGTTTAAACTTGTAAGTGCCAAATATAAGAAGTTTAACACATTTCACTTACTTGCAATAGTCAAAACATATGAATTCTAAAAGAAACTCATTCCAAACATTTTTCTGTAAGCAATTTATATCGTTTCCATGCTAATTCAACTGTTTCAATTAATTTATAAACCATTTTTATGCAATTTGAATGGTTTTCAATCCATTCGTATACAACTCCATTAATTTGAATGGTTTAGAACTCAATTGCTTACATTAATTTATTTTTAAGTAAACTGAACTCATATTTAATTCAATTGCTTTCAAAATCAATTTATTTTACTCCAATCAATCCATAGAATTTTTAATTACTTCCATTTACATCAAAACGACAATTTATTCCATGCAATTTGACGAGATTTATGTGAATAATTAAGCACTTGAGTTTTATAATCAATTTAAATTGAGTCCACTCAACTTACACTTAATTCTATTCCATTTTGGATTTATTCACAATCCATATATTCTCAGTTTCATTGCATTTCAGATTTGAACACATCCACTTACATTTCCTTCTATTAACATCTTTGGTTCGTCTTCATTACCAATTTAAATTTCCCTTTATTTTAATCCATTTACAAGCGTTTATTTAGCTCGACTCACTCCATTTAAATTTCATTTACAATCCATTTATTTACATTTCATTCCATATTTGTTTATTCCAAACTATTTTATTTAGCTCGGAAACTATCCAAGCTATTTCATTCCATAACCATTTCTCAACCTATTTAAACCAACACTTCATTTGATACTTATTTATTCCATCATTTATTTATTCAACATAATTAGTTTATCCACATTTACTTAAACCATTTCTAATAAACTCGAAACATTTTACTTCCTTATTGTCTCAAATTATTTCAATTCCTTAATAATTCAAATATTTTACAATTATTTATTCTAGAATTTCATTCCATTAATATTATTTATAACTCACCGAATTTTATTTCGGTTTAAAAAATTTATTTTCACTTAATTTAAAATCAATCCAATATTATTAAACTTTGTTTAAGTTGAAATAAATTCAACTCTCTTCCATCTATTCAGCTTAAGTCAACTTACTTTAATTTATTCAAATTTTACACTTAAGCTCATTCTGATTTTGCAAACAAAGTTCTTTTTCAATTTATCTTGATTCTATTTTAATTCAATCTCATTTCCAACTACAAATTATTTGATCAATTATTATACATTTTAGCTTCTAGATTCAGTTCATTCAATTTATTACCTGGCTATTTCCAAATTATCTTCACTCATGGATTTTATTTCCACACTCAAATCATTACTATTTTAATCCATTTACATTTTTATCCTATATACTTCAATTATCTTTAATTTATTAACACTTCAAGCTAAATTTTCAATTTATAACTCAAGTTCTAAATCTATTATTCATTTACCATCCAATTTAATTAACTCACAATTCAACTTCATCCTCAATTACTTTCACTTCATCCACAATTTAAGTCAAATTTAATTTATAACTTGAGTTCATTTCCAAACTTCATCATAAACTCACCATTCAATTTCATTAACTAATTTATTATCTAATTAGTTCTTCCCTTATTTATAATCCAACACTTGAATTTTTATTCCAAATATCACTTCATTTTATTTCCAATTTAATAAGTCACAACCTATTGTTTTATACAATTCCATTCATCATAAGCTTGAATATATTCATCTTTTATTTTTAACTCAAACCTTCTATTTATTTATAACCCAAGCATATTTTTATTTCATGGATTTCTAATTCTTTTACAAGTCATTCTGATTTATTTAACTTAATCTAATTCTTATCCAACTTATTTCCCAGTTATCTAGGTAAAAATTTAATTCCATTTAATAACTTAATTGAATTCTTATTCCAATTCAATTTTATTTTAACTCAGATTTATTTAACTCAATTCGATTTCAACTTAATTCGAATACAACTGGATATTATTTTAGCTTATTCAATTTATTTTAATCCAGTTAAATTTTATTCTCCAATCCAAGTTAATTTCATTTTTAACTTTTCTCTTTAAATTTAAATTTCAACATTCAAAGCTTATTTATCCTTCCTGATTTAAAAGAACATCCTAACTTATAAGCTTATAACCCATCTTATCAGGATTTTTAAAATACCGGCTTTTGGTTTCAAAACATTTTGAAATCTCCAACATCTCAAATCACACTTCTCAAAATTTAAATCAATCCTGGTTTTATTCCCAACAAATTTCCTTAGAAATTTTCAAAAACAACTAGCTTTCTGAACAAGTCAATTTGGTAGCAATCCGTCACTTAGGAATTCGAAAATGAATACTGATGATGCGGCCGTCATCATCAGGATTATTTTCCAATAATCCAAGTGATTTCAATGCCATATCACTTTCAAAACCTATTTAAAACAAATTTCCTTTCAGAAATACCCCCAAAACAATTATGTTATCATTTATCTTCAAAACATTTCGACAAATTCTTCAAAAATCTTCGAGATTTTAAATTTCCAAATCCTGCTTAAATCAATTTTACCCACAATTCATTTGCATTGTTTATGCTTATTCAAGTTCCCATTTAATTATATTCCAATTTATAATCTACATCTATAATTCATATTTATAAATTTCATTTTATAATTCATATTTATGAATTTTATAATTTTTAATGTATTTATTTCCTTAACTTTGGTTAAATTTTCCAATTCTAGTTAATTTTTTTACTTAACAATGATAATAATTTAATATTATCATTTCTAACATCCAAGCAACCATATATTAGCTAAAATAGTTTACAAAAACCTTTCTTTATATCAAAAGATAATTTAGGTAAAATTATTTCATTTACCCATATTTAAAACAATACCGTGTCGATTGTTCAATTCACGTGTTTAGAAACCCTTTCAATACAGTTGTCCAGACTGTGCCGACGAAGGTTCATATGCCACTCAATAAACCAATCAACACGATATTAAAATAATTTATATTCACTAACAAATACGCGCTCATATTTATTTATACACTCAAACTCATTATAGAGTACTACAGACTCTATTTTAAATGAGTAATTTCCCACCAGAGCCAAAGTTATCTCCAACATAAGCTCTGATACCAAGTGTAACAGCCCGCAAATTCGTACCCCTTGAGTCAACACTATTCTATCTAAATCAACTCAAGTTGCACAAAAATACGAACCATTTGGGTTAAAGAAGAAGAGGTAGAAGAAGGGAATAGAAAACAACAACAGAACCTAACCATCGCCGCGGATAAAATATAATAGATAATAATGATCTTTACTCAAAATCAAATATATCAGTTTATATATATTACATCATCAGAGTACATCAATCACCACTCAACATCAATAACATACAAATGGATACACAACAACTCAACACAGCGGAAATATATATATATATATACACAAGTACGTGAGTACGTATTGTCATCCAGCTCGTCTCCTGAGCTCCACAGCATCAAAACCTGTAGTCTATAATACTCGGTCTGACCCGAGCATTACAGTTAAATAACACCCGAGTCAGTCTGGAATACCAGCGTGAGAAAATCACACCCAATTGATTATTAAAGTTTCACAAATCCTTTGAAAACAAAAGCATCTCGTAAGACCACGCCACAAATAAACATGTCGGGTTTTACCTTACGATAGCTAAAACAATTTTTATAGAAATCCTCTGATATTATAATAGTGTCTATAGAAAGTAAATAGAATCTAGCTGAAATGCTTGCATCTCACATTTCAGCAATAGTTGGGCACAATCAAAACCGTACGGGCGCGTAGGGAAAATGGATTCCAACTAATGGCTAGGCACTGGGGTACCACCTGTCACAGTACCTGGTCTAGATCAGCGTACCGAGGAGCCACCCTAACTCCCCTGCAACACAAGACCGGAACCATCCCTTACTGGACAGTCCCGAGCAAGATCACCCCACGGTTGGGATTAGCAACCGCCCACACAGCCGAAATAAAGGGACATCTAGACAGGGATGACCTCACCCTCCAGTGGGGGCTACCCACGAAGCCTTGCTGCATATCCCCTGATTTTCAGCCATTCTCATTTGATGAGGCTTGAGGCTAAGCGTTACCTTTATAGAACATATCCCTTAGAATGCCCATCGTCCACCTGACGATGTTTCGCAAGCATTCATCCATACAAGTCCGTCCCGGGTCCGAACGGAACCGAAGGCACTATTCCTACTACATCCATTTTGGAAATATCCTCAGGATTAGTAGCGACTAGCCCTTGCACTTCACCGCTCCATCTTCGAATCCAAAATCGTTTCACGAAAACGTACAAACCGGATCGAAGTGGTTTTCGAGAAATAAATCTCGATCCCGGTCTCTTCGAAACGATCAACGCATTTGTCCAATATTGATAGACGGTTATTTAACTATCAATTATATTCACAAAACAACCATCAACCAATAAATAATTTTCCAAATTATTTATTAATCACAAAATATCTTCACAAGATATATTTTTATTTTCAATCCTTTGAAAACAGTTTCAAAACCATCTTTCTTTTCAGAAACAACTTTCCCAAATATTTTCTATCTCCTCTGAAATCACCAAGCATAAAAATGGATTTTTAAAATAATTTAAAACACTTTACTTTGAAATATATATTTTAAAACATTTAGGATAAAACTACTTAAATAATTTGTTAAAAATACATACTATATGAATTTGAGAAAATAAGATTATTTTATAAAATATAAAACCAGGTTTTCACTTTTAAAACAATTACTAAGTCACTTTTAAATAATTAATACCATAATATATTAAAAGGAAATACTTGCTTTAGAAATTAAATATTAGAAATAATAATTTTACAAAAGTTGCTTTCTTTAAAAAAAACAACTTTAAAACATTTAATTTACATTAAAATTTACTTTAAAAAAAACGTGTACTTGGTCACCCAGAGAAAATTCCAACTTCAAACACTTAAATCAATTTTCCCCAAATTGATTTCTAATTTATTTCATTTGAAATAAATTTCTCTACATTATCAGTACATTTCGAAATTCATTGATTATGGACTTTATCAATATTTCAGTTGATTGATTTTTTTTTTCTTTAGCTGAAATATATAAATTTCAGATTATTCTCAATTTCTTCTTTATTCTTCTTAAATAATATAAATCCACAATTTAAAATAAATGTTTTGTTCTTTTAAACAATAACATTGAAATTTAAGTTTTCATTAACTCTCTGTTTATTTAAATTTTCCTTCCCATGCTCAAGATTTATTTATTAAAATTTTAAAGTCACTCTATTTCCTTTCCAGTTCATTCATAAATTTATTCAACTTTTCTATAATTATTTTGCTTACAATTTCACTTCTTTTATTTCATTCCCAAACTCAAATTATATATTTGGTAATTCATTATTGTCCGATTATAACAATCAAGCCATAGCATTCAATATTTCCACATAATTCATTGCAGGATATCAAATGTTCAGAACAGGGAATATTAAATAATTAAATAAAATTGAGGGGTCCAGTTGGATCCCTCCAACCTGTTTTTCCTGCATCCACAGACGTTAGCATAATATAAAATATCTTCACTATAAAATGAGGGAAATCAATCATCTCAAGGCGTAGTATATACTACTATATAACACAACAATCAATTCAACCATTCAAACAATTATTTAAATTTAATCATTTAAATAATTTAAGTTTAAACCGAGTGAGATTAACTCACCTTTGCCCCTTTTAATTTGCCACCATATCCATCTCGACTTGTTTCATTTCAGATTTCAACCCTTGAATAAATATCATATGATTTTATTAGTATTTGAGTTCATTGATTAATTAATTCGTAATACTTCGGTTTTAACTATTAAATTGGTGATATATAAATTTCTTTTTAAATAAAATATTTAAATTAATTGAAAACAAATATCTTCCCAGTAAATAACTCAATTTACATTCGCCACGATTTTAAACTCCAAAAATATTCACTTTAAATTTTAAATCTATGAGGTAAGTAAAATTATAAATTTTACTCTACTGTTGAAAGTTTCTAGCCGATACATACATATATACAAATATCCTGAACTCTGTATATATTTTTACATATAAGATTTTAATCAAAACAGAGGATACTCACCGCAAGAAGAAACCCAAAACCCAGCATCATTTAGGATGCCGACGTTAACACAGCGTCCCTGCTTCTCAACCCTCTACCCGCCGACATTTCCAACTGCGCACGCACCTACTACACATCCATTATCCCCACGTGCAGCTGGACAGCAAGGAACTGCTCGCGACCGGACCTTCAACAGGCGACATGATAAGCCACGACCAACAACTGGAATAGCGGCCCCTCCCCTCTCAAATCAGTGCTACACACTCGACCCCGGCCGATAACTTTATCTGTGTCGATGTTAGAGGCTATTGCCACTCCAATCACCAACGAGTTCTGCCCTAGCTCCACCATAAATGTCGAATCCCCTTCCCCAAGTTCGATCGCAAGCCACTGCCGCGAATCTCCCATCACTCGAACGCGGCCTCCCAAGCTTACTCGACTTCGATCGAGACCTTCAGCCCCTCCCCCTTCGTTCGCCAATATTCCCTAATTTTTTTTTATATCTGATCGAATCGAACGAATAGGTTTCGGCCCCCATTTTTTTTTAGATTTGGTTTTCGATTTTTTTGTCGCCATTTTTATTATTATTTTTTCATTAATGTTCAGCTGAATTAGAAATAAAAGGGGATGGGAGCAACACGATTTGAAATGAAGAGATGTGAAGCGTGTTTGAGAAGGAAACGGCTTGTCCTGATTTTAATTTGACCTTGATTTGATTTAACAATGTTTTATTCAATTTTCAGCGCGTTTACACGTCGTACGCTCACACAACAACTCCGATTACTACGAAAATTGAAATCCAAAAATAATACAATATTACGGACCCAATGGATCTAGTTTCGTCGGATTTTGAGACTGTGTCTCGGAAGGCTATTTTTAAATTCAGTTTAAACGATTTAAATTTCAAAACTGAACAAACAACTTCCAAATTCAATTTTAACACTTTTATTGTCTTCACTATTATCAATATAAATTTTATAAGCCTTCAAATTATTTTTAATCGGCTTAAAATTCCAGATTCAACATTTTATTCAGATTCAAGTTATTTAATTCAATAATTTAATTATCAAATAAATTGTGATATTCGAAATTCAAGTTAAAATTATTCTATTGAATATTCAAAATCAATTAAATATTCCGATTTTGCAAACTCAAAATTCTGGGTCGTCACAGATTTATTAACATCTTGTTTTGGATTTTGCTTTACTTTACAAACCAAATCCTTTACTTAACAAAATCTAAAGACATAAAGACCCAACCTTATTTAATAACCCAACCCAGAGCAACGAGCCGAAGCCCAAATCCATCAGCCAAGAATAAAACTGAAGTCCTATCTCTTCCCCTCTGAGCCATACACGATACAAAATTGAACTACACCCGGGCCAAGCATCGATTCACCAAGCTTATCTGGAAAAGCTCAAACAATTTACAAGCATCACGCAACCTTCTTCGATTCAACATCGAACCTAACTCGAGATTAAACCCGAGCCTTCCCCCTCTGCTTCATTCCCAAACTTTCGAACTACTCAGAGATGAACGTGCACCGTGCACGTGCACGGCGATCAGACCGACATTCCCACCTTGCCAACCATGCTCGCGAGTCACTGGTGATCTCAACTTCCACCCCGACCATTTAAAATCGCCAAAACTCCAGAGAGGCGAAAACGAGCTGCAACGACCAAAATTGGAACGCGACCCATCGGAGAAACCACTCCAAGCAATAACTCGAAGCTCCAATCGACGCCGTTCAACAGCAATACCCAAAAAACCCAACCGAAAAATTCACAAATTCTCGATCAAAACAATATTAAAAATCATAAGATTTTCACTAAAATTCATGATTCGTTTGGATGAATCAGACTATATAATTCAAAGATGAAATTGTTGTTATTGATTTTTAACCAAAACTTGATTTTACCGTAATCCCAATATTTACAGTTTATTTATTAAATAATTTCACCTTAAACTATTTTTAAAAAAACAAGATCATGTTATTATTCACATTTTATCTTCAGAATTCAAAGCCTAACGTAGAGTATTTAAGAAAATAGGAATTAACTGAAAATGTTGGGTCTTCAGCTAATAACAGAGCATCATATTCAAATATTCACACATATATCAAGCATTCCCACACATAAATTCAGATAAGATAATGCATGCAAACCATTTCACAATTTTATCACACAAGATTATCACATGCAAAACCTATAAACTATTTTTAAATAAAAGTTTACTCACCTGGCAAAAGTTTGAACAGAGACAATTCTGTGTTTTGAAAACTGCAGTTTTTGATCTTCCTTTAAAACTTCTCTGTTTTGTTACTGAACTGATTTTTGATGATGCTTCTTAATTAATTAATAATTAATTTCACACTAATTTACCTTGATTAATTAAATCTTTAATATTAAGTAATTAATTGAAGTAATTACCCTTTTAGTAATTATATTAACAAACCATTAATTATTTGGTAAACTTAAAAGATAAATCTATTTATCTTTATTAATCACTTTATAGATTTTACAAATCTTGTTTAATCATTATTCTCATATATTAGTTGCTTTAAAAGGTTAAGATAGTTAAAACAATTTTTAACTTACTTACCCTTTTAATATTATTTATTTAATATAAATAACTTTATAAAATAAAGTATCAAAATTTGATAAATTTTAAATTTCTTTGAAAAGTATCTTACTTAAACCTTTAATTGATTCAAACTAAAATCAAATCGTTATTTTGAAAGCATGGGTTTTAAAAATGTTGTAAAGTTTGAATTTTTTTTAAATAAAATATTTTACATGCTAACTTTATAAAATATAGCATGATAGGGGTTCTCGCTTTGCGTTAGGTGGCGAACGGGAGACATGCGATATTCTCGGGTATGACTCGAAGCGGCTCTCGAGTTAGTATGTAAAACAGTTTACTTTATAAAAAAATCCAAACTTTACAACATTTTTAAAACCCATGTTTTCAAAATAACGATTTGTTTTTAGTTTGAATCAATTAAAGGTTTAAGTAAGATACTTTTCAAAGAAATTTAAAATTTATTAAATTTTGATACTGTATTTTATAAAGTTATTTATATTAAATATATGAGAATAATGATTAAAAAAGATTTGAAAAATATCTAAAGTGATTAATAAAGATAAAAAGATTTATCTTGTAAGTTTACCAAATAATTAATGGTTTGTTAATATAATTACTAAAAGGGTAATTACTTCAATTAATTACTTAATATTAAAGATTTAATTAATCAAGGTAAATTAATGTGAAATTAATTATTAATTAATTAAGAAGTAATTAATTAATAAAAGAAATTAAGAGTTAATTAATTAACAACTAAGAATAAATTAATTTAGATAATTAATTAAGAAATGATTAATTAATGAAGGTGATTAAAACTTAATCAATTGAAATTAATGATAATAAATCGTTGATTAAAAATTACTAATGAAAGTAGTCACGTGGGTAATAAATTTAAAACCACACGATTTATTCATCATAATTAAAGATGTTTGATTGTTACTGAATGTTGTATATTGGATTGATACCTCTGTTATGTAATTGTGATGCTATGTAATATGAAATGCTTTGTGCTGAGCTGTTATATTTGTATACTATTGTATGATTATGAAAACCCTTGACCCGTAAAATGACATTTGAATTTCGATGCGATAGGGGGTCGGATTCTAGTTGGTTATCCAAAACCCACATCGAATCGTAATGGTGAATCTTTGTGATTGACAAATTTACTTTATCTATGAATCTGTGAATGAAGATAAGCGTTATGGGTTATACCGCTTATCGATATTGGTATATCTGTAATGATTGATTTTGTGCACTATTGTGTAAACCCCCTGGACTACACTATACATACACAAATATGGATCGCATGTGGAAATCAGTTAAGTCACAGATTTTTAAAATAGTTTTAAAAATTGAATTTTTGAATCCAATGGTTTTGGAAATGGATCGGATTTAAAAGTGAAAAGCTTTTGAAAATATGTTTTAAAAAATGAAATTCATTTTGAATAACTTGATAAAGTTTTGAAATTTAATAATTTGATTTAAATTTGAATTCAAAAATTTGAAATTGAATTCAAAAATTTGAAATTGAATTCTATGATTAGAACTTATGATTTTAAAAAGGTTATAAAAGTTTACATGAATTTAAACCATTTTAAAAGTGTTGTTTTTGGGAATTTGGATTAACCCGAAGATTTTAACTTGTATAAATGAAATCGGATTTTCCACTTGCAGATCTAAACTCCAAGATTTAAAGTAGGAAAAGGAAAAAGATTTCAGGCTTCATCCCTATCTTTTGAAACTATCAGGAACTTGTTCTCAATTCTCTGTCTTTCTTCACATTCCAGGTGAGCAAACCTTATGTTTTTAACCATATCTTCTTGATTTTATGCATGTGGTGATGATGATTTGAGGATATGTTTGTGTAGATGAAATTGCATTGTATGTGTGTGTATATAAATACATGTATGCTGGTTTGAATATACCTCTGTCAAAAAAAAAACATACAGGTATAAACAAATTCAAAAAAATTAATATCTCTTCTTCTAATCCTTTATAGGGTTTAATCTTTGAATAAAAACTGTTTATAACACTCTAATCTAAGTTTTAAAAATAAATCCCAGGCGTAAATATTTATGGGATATTATAAAATGGAATATGATAGTGGTAATTTAATTCAAGTCGAAATCTTGACTTCTGAATTTTCAAGTTTTGATTGTATCTTTGTATTCATGTTGGTAAATCGTGATTTTTGGTATAAATATTAAGATTTTTAAGTGAGCGAGTGAAGTGAATTCACGAGCGGAACAGAAAATATATTTTTATAAATTTCCGATGATCGACGAATTGGGGTTCGTCGTGCCTGGGTCAGATGATAGTTCGAGCACCAAGGATTTATGGAAAAATAACAATTGGATTTATAAATGATCGAGGCAATGGATCGATGTGGAATTAGGGTTCTAAAGCTAGTTTTACTCGTATGGTTTTGAAGAAGAACCGCGTCACCATCGGGGTGTTTCAGGCGATCGGTCATTGGGGGATAGCGGCGAAGTGATGTGGTGTTGCTCTGGGAGAGCCATGGATTCCAGTCGATGTGATCGACAACGGCATGAGGTTTTGTTGATCGTGCTCGTTCCAGTTTTCGAATTATCATCCAAATTTCGATTTGCCATCGAACGGAGATATCTGGGCTGTTGAGTTGAAGGTCAAGGTCATCGTCGACCTGTTGGAACTAGTGGTGATGATCGGAGAGATTCCGACCAAGTGTGCATGTGCACGTTAATGTGGTGGTGTCAGGGATGGCTACTGGGAGAAGAAAGGGGGAAATCCTCGAAGTAGTGCTCGGGGTAAATTTTGATCGGACTCGAGTTTTAGGCTCGTGTACTAATGTGTGTTAACAGTTTTAAAAATTTAAGATAAAAACAAGTTTAAGAAATTAGAAGAAGAGAGGCTCGAGTAAATTATGTTTTCACGCGGGAATTCTGTAGTTTCACTCGGGGGTTGGCACTAGATTTTGATAGTCAGTCTCGGGTTTTTAAAAAAACAAAGCTTTAAACTTTAAAACCCATGGAGTTTCTTTAACAAAAATTAAAACTACTTCTTTGTGAATGATGAGTGTTTATCTAGGTTTTAAAACTTGTTAAAGGCTTTCAAATAAAAATCATTAAGGTAATTACTCAATGAAATTGAAAGGATTGACCGTGACGACCCGAGCGCCCCAAATTTTCAACCTAAAATTTTTTCTAAGTACTTTACCCTTGCCCAAACATTCCACTTCGAGTTAACACGTAAATTTCCCGAGACATGCTTCGAGTTTCCCTTTTCTTCCCCGAGCTTCGCTTAACCCAGATACGCATGAGAACGAACGTGCACGTGCACAGATGAATTTCATCACTCTGACCATTGCCGTAGCCTCTGACATGTCAACGATGATTGCCCCTGCCCAAACAATCAACTAGTTCGATCGAATTCATTTGGAATGAAAATCGAGTATCTCGAACCAAAGGCTGGAACTAAACCAATCAGAAAACCCACCATAGCCCTCGCCACCGACCACTGGAGGTCACGCGACTTCGACCCAAACTTCGCCACACCCCGATGCATCGTTTCCCCCCAGTCCGGTCTACCCCGACCCATGAATGACCTCAAAATTGATTCGAGAATGACGTTGATACAACTATGCCCTTAAACCCTATTTAATCAAACCCAAACTTATCAGATCATCTAAAAAATTTCGTACTATTTTTCTAATGATCTACGACACATCATCCTTCTCTGACATCAAGCCCGAGGCTCGATTGTTCTTTGATCATCAGAAATTGATGGTTTTATCGATACTGTTCAACTTCGATTTATTCACTTGTTACCAATCTAAAAACTCTAGTTTAACCTTTAAAAATCGTGATTCTTGATGGGGATTTAGATCACAGAAATGAATTAAAGGATTGTAATAATCGAAATTTACATGTTCTTATCATTCCACTGTTCTTCCTTAACTCCTAGAAAATTTAACAACTTATTTAACTTAAATATATTTTAAAACTTAGATCTGGTTAGACTAAATGCTTATTTTGTTTAAACATTAACAAGAATAAAAGATTTGGAGAAAGGATATTGCATTTATTCTTTGTTTTAAATCTCTGTAGACCAGAGCAAAGCACACAGACATACATACATACATGTCATACACACACACACACACACACACACACATATATACAGGAATTTATATGCAATCATATTTTATATCACACATTTTCAGATCATCACATGCAACCTAATATATACATATATAGGTTAAAGGGTTTGCTCACCAGTATTTGAAGAACAGAGGAGAACAGTTGTTGTTTTCTTTTACTTTGCTTGTTCCTTTTTTTTTTCTTTTGATTTTTCCTGAACCTGCTTAATTTTTGAGTTGCCTTGCTTTTGAATCTTCCTGACTTGAAATTGTTTGCTTGATATTTTTTTCAAATTTTGAAGAACAGTTGATCTTAAACTCCCCTGCTTGATTACAGGTTGAGGCTTTGTCTGATTTCCAGATACTTATTTTTTCCCAGATTTTTTTTGTTTTGATCTGGATTCATAGCTTCATGTTGAAGTTGAAGCCTTGCATTGATTTCTTTGCTTTGGTTTCAGATTTTTGAAGAGAGGGATTTTGAATTTTTTGAGTTTGAAGATGATTTTGTTTCTTTTTTTTCTTTTTTCTTTTTTTCTGTTTTTGATTCACAGATTTGAAATCTTGAAAATGGAGATGAAGATATTATTGAATGGCCTGGTTATTATAAAAATTTCTTTTTTTCAAAAGTTTAATGCCACTTGTAAACTTTCATTTGCATGTTGTACATTGTTACATGTAGGGAAAATTATGTTTAAATCCTTGCTCTAAATTATTTTGTAAATTTTTGTTTTAAACCTTTATGTAAATGAATTTTCATGTACAACCCATGTTTACATTTTTAAAATGTATATGTTTTCTTTTATGTTTATGTTTACACAAATAAAATCCCTATCTCTATTTTTTAATACATTTTATTCAATATTCGTCTATAAAATACTTATTCTTTCAAATCAAATTTCTATTTATCTTTAAATCAATATTTATTTTTAAATCCAATCTTGTTTATAAAATTACTTATCCTTAAATTTTAAACCAAATTCTACTTATAATCAAAAAAATATTCATTCATTCTAGAAATTTTCTAATTAATTAATGAATAAATTCACAATTTAATTCCAAAATTAAATTAATTGTCAAATTAATCATGGTTGATTTTCAGGAATATTACAGTAAGTAATCGGTTTAAAACAAAAGTCAAAACATATCACTAACAATGTTACAAAATTTAGAAAATTTGATTAACATTTCAAAACTATCGAATAGTAAAAATGTACTTAGTTTTAATAATTCCTGAAAAATAAAAAATAGTGATAAAAAGTATAACACCTTATACACAAAGTTTGAGAAACCAAAAAATATTAGTAAAAAAAATTCTCCATAACTCTAAAAGTATCAAAATTTAGGTTCCTAAAACTAATAATACTTTGATTGGACAAAAATATATAGATAGTTTTCTAAAAAGTGTTTATTATAGTAGTAATTGTCCTTGTAAAGGTCTCAAATCCTTATGATTATGGTTACCTTTGACCTAAACCTTTGGACCATGACGTAGAAAGTGGGTACCGAAATATAGAATTTTTTTTTCCAGGTAGCCAAGGAAGATAAAAGGCGAGATGGATTTTAAATAGCAAATGTTCCGAACACACGATGGAGAACAAGTATTTATGGATAATGGAACTATAGAAATTCAGTATATCTAACAAATTATACATATATATGTATGTATATATTTTAGGATTTGTATTTTTTATTTTTAGAGTATCACGAAGTAATAATACTAGATACTCATTTTGTATAAAAATTTGTTTTCAAAAGTGGTCGAACTATTTAAAAAATAATGTTCTATTTGACTTATGACTGCAACTTTTTATATTTCCATGAGCATATATTCTTATATGTGCATCTATTTTTTATAGTC
Organism: Allium cepa; assembly: GCA_030765085.1. NCBI lineage: Eukaryota > Viridiplantae > Streptophyta > Magnoliopsida > Asparagales > Amaryllidaceae > Allium > Allium cepa. The sequence continues at coordinate 547,092,779 of CM060932.1, forward strand.
TTATGTGAGTATATTTATTATTGTATACATGTGTCTTTTTGTTTTTTATTATACTTTTCCTTTTTGTTGATGACAAAGGGGGAGAAAGTATGATGAAAGGGGTAGCATTCATTAAAGAGAATATTGTACATGCATATATATCTTTTCTTATTTCTTTTTTTTATAATGACAAAGGGTGAGAAATATATCTGCATATTGATAGGGGGATATGTTATACTTAGGGGGTTTTTTTCAATCTTATCATAATATTTGTTAATAAAATTATTATGTATAGAATTGTATAGTTGTCATCATCAAAAAGGATCAGAACGTTAGAACCTCTCTTGTTTGATTTTAACGACAACAACTATACAATCATATCAAAGAATCCCAAGCTAACATTCAGGTATATGATGATCAAAAATAAGCTTTGAACGCACGTTGGAGACACAAAGACATCGAAGCTCAATAAGCTACAACGATATATCAACAAAGAGCTGACATGAAGACAAATATTTGTAAGAGTCATATATCTTGTATTAATGTCTTAGATATGCACGTTCAATCTCCCGTGAGTTACATTTTTAAACGCTAAAAAACCAATTTTCAACAAGTTATAACTTTCCTAGGTTTCCAAACGTCTAGCAATAAAATTCAGATGTCTGAGAACATGCAGTCTTGAACTAAAACCTTTTGGGACTAGTATTTTCATAAGTCAAACGCCTAACTATAAAATCCAGACATCTGAGTTCATGATATTTTGAACTGTTTCATATCTGGAATTTTTTTTTAAAATGTAGGCGTCTGACTATAAAATCCAAACATCTGAGATCATGAAATTTTGAACTGTTTATTTTCTGGAAAAATATTCTTAAAATCTAGACATTCGACTGTAAAATTCAGATGGCTACGTTCTTGATTATTTAAATTATTTATTTTTTGGAAAAACATTATTAAAATCCGGACATTTGATTACTTAATCCAGACGTTGACCTATTCTAACAGTTATATATTTTAAAAAGACACGTCTTTTCTCTTCAATTGTTTGCAGCTCTTTTTTCAATGGTTTTCTTCAGTGGGTTGTAACTTCTGAAGAAGACTTCTCACATCTACTTATACATGTCCAAGGCTAGAGTTTAAGCAATCCAATGGAATCATATTTCTTGTTTTGATATTCTCTCCTACTATCTAAACTCTACTACTTTCAAAGCTCTAAACTTGCTTTTAACATCACCAATAACAACATCTCTGTATTCCTTGGTGGTTTACTTCGATAAACTCACGTGCTTTCACTCATTCAAATCAAAGAGAAGATTATAATAGAAGTCAGAATCTTTGTTGATTGAACGTAGAATTATCGTGTTAGCAAATCCTTGTAATTACAATTCCTCGGAGCTAAGCGAGGGTGTTTGATTAGTGGAGATCAAAGGGGGAGCTTCAAGACTGGACGTAGGACGGGAGGTCTGAACTAGTATACAAACTCTGGTGTGATTGTTTTTATTTTTACCTTAATTTAATTTATTATTGTTTTTCTTGATTATAGTTATATACGCATTTACTTAAGTTAGCTATATAAGAGATCCTTTATACTGTTATTTTCTACTTACATATATTTAGTATAATTAATTCATTATTTAAATCACTATATACAACACATATAACATAAAAAATGGGCATATTTATTATGAACAAGATTGTTATAGAGTTAAGTTTATATAAAAAATTACATAATTGCTCCTAAGGCACACCCTTACATCAGTGTTAGCTAGGGAGAATGTCAAAGACTCAAAATTTGAAATTTTAGTTCATCGGTTGAAACATTTATGTAGGGATATTCCTAAGGCCGTGCTAGGCTTTAATGAGAGGAAGCAAAAGCATTATTCCTTCTACTCACGTAGCTCATAGTCCATAATTAAGTGTAACTACACCACATACACATCACTTAGGCTTGCATATGTTGGAACTGGCCAGCCCACAATGGAACAGATGGGTGAATTTCAATTGGTTTTTACCATTTGGATTTTCATTAGGCATATGAAGGCTAATTCATTTAGAAATTTCCTAGAATTCTTTAAAATAAAATCATTATTTTATTTTACTTTATAAATAAAGTTTTACTTTATATTGTTCTGTATTACATTTGAATATGTGTACCATATACACATATGTGTGTACATGCACGTGCAACATAATAAAGTATACATGGTTTGAATATTCTTATAAAGGCGCTGGGACTTACACTACAACAGACATATTACCCCCTCTAGTATTCTATAAGACGTCTAAATGAATGTGTGTATGTATGTTAATCGAAAACTATATATATATATATATTTATGTAAATTATACTTATGTAAAATATAATCACACACACAAATATGTTCAAATAATAATTTTAATAATTTATATATAACATTTTAAAATATATTTGAGCAAATGTTTATTTAAACTAAATAACAAATCATTTAATAATTAATATGAAATAATTTAAAAAAATTACTTTAATTGTTGTTGCAAAGTCATGTAGGATTTTTTTAATATTTAATTTTAAATGTATATACATATATGCACATACATGCATACACACACACACAAATATATAATTTTTTTTAATAATTCTTGATTTTAAGGTCATGGCAGAAAAATTAATTTTTTCAGATTTTAGAATGAATATTTTAATCAAACAATTATAAAATAATTTTAACACCGATTTAATCAGATTAATTAAATTATAAAAAATCATTTTTGAGATATGAAAATTATGTAAAATTTTATATTTTACTTCAAACTATATTAAATATATATATATATGTGTGTGTGTGTGTGTGTGTGTGTGTGTGTGTAGACACATACATGCATAATCAATTTCTAGTTAAATAAATAGTCATATCATTAATTAAATGTAAAATAAATATTTCGAAGTCATGGTCCACCTTATTCTCCTCTAAAGCGCGTAATGCTGGTGTGTACTTCCTAAGGCACATTGAATTACAAAATGTAAATGGTGTCAATATACCTCCTTCGGAGGTTGTAGATGTTGGCACCCTATTTTGGCATGAACAGCTTGTTGGATTCTTTCTTGATGACAGTCCTCCTTTGTCGATGGTGAATCTCACCTTAACCAATTTTGGAAATTGAAAGTAAGATTACTATGCGATATGATAACTCATTGTTCTATTTTAATTTCGCTTGCTCCGTGGATCGGTTTCATATTCTTGAAATTGATTTTATCATTATTATGGGGAAGTCTTTCATTGCTACCAAATGGTCGTCCTTTGTCGATGCCGCTCGTGAATAGGTACTCTCTATTCCGGTTTGGATACAATTTACAAATATTCCATATGTTTTTCAATCAATGATTGGTATCGATTGGTTATCGAACTTGATTGGTGTGGGGTATGCTTCGATGAATCAATGGTGAGAAGGGACAGACTGGGTTATGTGAGAGCCCTGATCGAGGTGAAGCGTGATAGGATATCATTGTCCATTTTACCAATTGATCCGTTGTCTAGTGTAGTTGCAATGGTAAATGTAGGTTACAAGTGGAAACCGCTGATATGCTTGAAATGTAAGTCATTTGGTCGCCTAGTTGTTGTTTGTAGGCATCCCCTTAATCCCACGCCATTAAAGTCGAAAAGGTTGAATTGAAGCTTCCTTAGAATTCTCGCTTCGGAAAGTAGTGAAGCATGTTTGGGTTCCCAAATTCACTCCCTCCCGTCCGAAAATGGTCCGTCTCATGTTTCGCTAAGCACTATTTCACGATTGATCTCCGATAATATTGGTTGGAATTCTAACGAGAAGACCTAGGTTCATAAGGTGACACTGTTTCACTATTCCCCGATATCGACACATATTTTAAGTTTGTTTCTATTGAGGATGGTGAGTATATATCTATATTTTATCATACTTCTGGTATGCTTACTCTTATAGATGTTGGTAAATATGGTGAGCACAATAGTGAGATTTTGAAAGATGAAACTTGGGATAGAAGTTTGATTTATGATGAAGAGTGTGATGTATTTGATCCCAAGATTATGTTACAGTACATTGAGTATGTTAACATCATTAGGCCCGACTCATCTGGTATTTTAGTTGGAGGATTAGTTGGAGTATTTTAGTAGTCGAGGCATAGTTGTCTCACTCATGTACTTTATTTTTCCTTATGTTATTGAGACGCATGTGCCTCGCATTATAGTTGTTGAGGTATCTTGGTCTCTTACCTGTTTATATTTGTAGAGTGGTATGACCACTATAATCCGACTTACCCGTGCAAAATAATAATATTTTATTTTGCCTGTAATATATATGTGTGTATATATATATATATATATATATAATATTAAAATAGAACACTTATTGCTGCCGAATTAATATTGCACAAAAATAAAATATTATAAATTTTTAAATGTTTATTATATGATTTTTATTTTTAAGATATAATGTATTAATTAATAAAATCACATTCATATAATATTATATAATTAACTTTTTTAATTTTAGGTTGCGAGTATAATGCTAGTATGCATACGATGTTTTTAATTAACGTATGCAGATGCACTAATATCTTCAACAATCTAACATATAACAGAACATCGATACAATAGATTCATAATATAATATAATAATTAAATGAATTAGTAAACATGTTGAATAACTTTCACTAAGCATATAAACCTCACTTTGAAATGATGAAATGACTCTTTAAATCAAATTCCAAGTTTTAGAGTTGCCGACTCCCCAACCGCGTTTCTATCGAATCAAATAATTTTGATGTGATTTGAGCTTGGATTTTTTGGGGTTTAAATAGCGTATGCTTGTCAAAAAATTTAGAGGAAGAAGAGAGAAAAAGTATTAAAAAGAATGGTGTAAAAAGTGGGCATATAAATAGTCAAATGGAGAGAAAAATGAATCACATCCTTATATCTCTCTTAGCAATTCCCCTCCTTTAAACAATTTGAAAGCCTTCCTCTTTTGCCAAAATTTGGCTAGCATATCTAAGCTATTTTGGTCAAAATTTATGTGTTCCATATGGGCCTTAAAGCCAATTCTAGCATGAAAAATATCGATTGCATTCAAATCTAAATTTAAACGCGTACTGATACCGTAGATCGATTAATATATTTATAACTATTATACATGCATTGTTTAACATTGTTCAACATATCAAATACAAAATTTTGTAATTTATACTTCATAAATATTAATTAGTATAATAATTTATAACAATTACAAATTAATTAAATCAGCTGATAAAATGAACATTCATCGTTTTGGTTGTGTGACTTTTAGGTGTAATTTTGGTCAAACGGTTAATGTCGAATAATTTGAATACTAACATTCACACGTAACTTAGAAGGTGGTGTGAGATTTAGTTAAATTTATTGCTTACTTGGTCTCGATAAAATCCAATTTTACCTTTTTTAAGCATTACCCCGTAGTTTCAATTATTTATACCAATGCTCTTTGTCAAAACTATATCACTTTGGACCTATGGAATTTGGTGATGGTCAAAATTTCATTATCATCCATATTCAACTATATAGTCCAAATGCATGGTCCTTGGTTCAATAATAACAGTTATTATTAACTGAAATGCTCTAACCAAAGAGTTTGACATTGAGTTGACTTCGATTGACTGTGATACTAACCTCATATAACCGAGAGACGAGTCCTCTCTTAAAAAGTGTTACGCTTCCAATGCTTCCACTCGACCCAACTTCGTTTGATGGATACCATACCACGATTTAACTATAACCAAAGAGGAGCTTCCACATTGAAGTTCAGCATATTCTCAAGTCAAGAGAACTATATGATTTTGTCACATTAATAGTTTCTATTTGACCTTAGTTATATTAACCAATAGAAAACTACCGTGTGTGTCATCCCATAGTTATCCAATAACTATTAGTACGTAACCACTTGGTGCCCCCAGTAGTCACGAGTAATACACAGCCCAATATTTGAAGAGTGTTACGTACTCTAGTCTCAACTGATGTATCAATATCTGATCTTCATATATCTTGACTAGGAATATTTAAAACAGTATGTTTACTTTATTGTAACAAATCACTCATGATTACTACGCATTGTAACTATAATAAAAAAATACCATTTATGGATTTTCTATTAAATATACTTTTAATTAAATCAATTAATTAATATAGCACATTATATTAAGTAAATAACAAAAAGAAAATTCCTTTTATTTCGAACAAGATTTGTTATTGAGTTAGATATATGTCACAAATTACATAATTGCCCCTAAGGTATACCTCTAACTCTAACAATCTCTCACTTGCACTTAGGGCCAGTTATGGAATCTTTATTCCATCCCTTCAATCGGTTTGGTGAGAACCGATCAAGTTAGACCCTTCGTGGATGGATTTGCTATGTTGTTTTAATTCTCCACTCCATCAATCAACTGTCTTTAATGCTGATAAACTACCTTTATCACATGAAACCAGTCGAAGTATATTTCTCGATTTTTAGTAAGCTTTTATCATTACATTATTATCATATAATAATCATTTAGTATTCTTAATACTTTGAAATCACCTCTAGCTCGGTTATATTTGTGTATTTATTTTATACATTGCTTTTATCATGGCGCTATTTAAGATGATGTACTTGGCCTGTTCGTTGAATCAATCACAATGTTTCAATTGAAACACTTCCAACTTACAGCTTCTTAATTAAGATTTGAAAATGAATTTAATATTGATATATTATACTCAATATCACTCATGAAGTTTGAGTTTGTACACTCCTTCGTAAGGAGTTCATTGTTTCTATAAACAATTCTCTAGTATTTTGTAAATACTTGAGAATACCCTAAATTACCATTTAGTGATCTTAATTTGGATTTGATATTTACTTCAGGTATCAAATACTAAGAAAATTACGATACTATAGATAATACAATATATATGTTAATTCCTGTTGCTAAAGCATAAGGAATTCATCTTTCATGTTCCTTATTAAACATTTTAATAAGGTGTCTTTGCATATCGTTTTTGGAACATTCAAAACATCCTTTATACTTAATAAAAGATATAATTTTCAAACCCAATATCGAATATTAAACAACTAAATTATTACTAATTTTAACATAAGTACATCATTAACAATTAGCAATATGTTGTTTATTTATAGTCTAGAAATATCTTTGTACCTTTTATTGTTCTTTCTTATGGACACACACTTTCTCTGCATTTTGACTCAAAATCAAACTATTTGATATATCTCTCAAAATACTTCTTCAATTTTGATGCTTATAGAATGATACTTTCATATCATTTTTTGTATCATATCTGAAATTCCACAAACTCAATATCGCTCTCATTGACTTCGAGACACTTTGGTTGTTATGTGCAAATAGTCTATTCTAAATCATTATTTAGAATTTTCTATTTCAACACATATGTACAAAACATTAAGTCATACCAAGCGATAATTTTATGGGCAAATCCGAATTTTCTTCAGCATTTGAACGCAATTTCACCAATTGACATTTAAAATTTTATTCTTATCAATGTTGCTCACTGTATTCCAATTGCATTAGTCTTGCTCTGGAAGACACATTCACGGCCGATGGATCATATCCATTTGGGTACAAATACCAAAATAATATTTTTAATAATGTACGTGGAATCCTTTTAGATTTATGCATCATACCATATGGAAGAATCAATACTCTTAATGGTCTAATTGACAACCGAGGATAATCTATTCTTGATATTGATAAGAAACTCATAGTTTCTCCTTAGTGTAATGCGATGTGTTCATTTAGATTAGGTTAATTTCATTTCATCCAATGCAATTAGTTTTATCTTTGGGTCGTATCCAAAACCATTTTACTACCAATAGTTTCTAAAAAAAAATCCTTTGCTACGAAGTTGATATTTCTTGAAACAACAATTGTCTCGATGCAACAAAATTAGCGTTCATAAGCACTTTATGAATTGCCTTGTATGTTAAAAACATAAATTGGTCATCCAATAATGACATTCACAAATTCTTTTAGGGCGATTCATACATGAACCCTCATGAATAATTATTATGTGTAGTTTTTCGACCTACACAACCTTCCAACTCCTTGTCCTAGGAGAAGTTGAGATTTCTTACACTTATCTTGTATGATTTTATAAACTATTTTTTTAGACAAAATTAATTTTAATCTCATGTACTACTCTTAAGTACATGACTTTACTGAAAGAAGTTTACTCGGATTCACTCACAATTAATCATACTTTGTTCGACAAGGTTTGGTTACTCCTTATCAATACAACATTATGTATCGTATGGAGGGGTGACTTTTGAGATTAAATCTTTATTCATTCTTAGGTACGTTTGGAACTCTTTCCAATATACTCGTATGTTCGATCAAATCGAAACAATTTTATTTTCTATTACTATTATTTTATTTACTTTCATTTTACACTCTATGAGCTAATCGTCTACATACTGAAATACACACGTCTATGTCGACGATAACTCATCAGTGAGTATAACAAAGTATATGGAACCGTTTTGGTATTGATAGACTTATGATTTCCTACAGCTATATGTATCAATCCATAGAGTTCGTTAACTCTTATCACACTCCCACCGAATGAGTGCTTTATCCTTAATTGTTTGAGATATAATTTACTAGTACCATATGATCCATAATCATATAATCAAAAATTATTTCTTAAAACCGTGGCTTAGTCCATAATTTAAAAATTATTGCAACTATATTTAAATACTTTTATATTTTCCAATGCATTATAAATACCAGTACCATGGTTTTATTTTATAACAAATATTCATATTGAAATAAAACCATGTCCATTTTTCAATCAATGCTGAAAAACTATTATTATTTCATAAATACTGTTTGGTGTGGTCTATAAAAATAATTTTCACAACTTGATATGATCAACAGGTGTTATATGGCATGCTCCCACTTTTTGCACCATTATTATAATAACGTATCAAATACGAGGCTCCATTTAACCACTTAATATAGGCTATTTATTTCATTTACTGTAACTGGTTTGCAATTGACAATTTTCATATTAAGTCTCTTAAATTCAAAGAAATAAATTGATAGAAAATAATTTTCTGTATATAAAAATACCTTTTTGAAATAGAAATCATACTTTTTTATTCCAATATTAAGCATGTATTATTATTTTACAATTCTCGTTTTCAAATTTCTTTATGAAGCAAAAGTGACCATTCACTCTCTTTATCTCAATCATGCCTTAGGTTACATCCACTCTTATACATTCCGTTTCCTTTTTAAATGGTCAAACCATTCAAAAGAAATCCTTACTACAATATCACAGTGAACTCTTTACAAAATGCACTTGGTCATCCTTAAATTTTAGGATATGAAATAAATTACACTTTACGTAAACCGATCAAACCGACATTTCAATGGTTGAATTCTTAGATCTATCTTGTAACATTTGGTCCAGTGTTACATTAACACAATAAGATCATTATTGTAATCAATTATATTGAATACACGATCTCACACTATAGTCTACTTGATTATTTCAATATACTATTGTTATCGAGGTTTCTTACATTATGAATTGTAACCATCCACCATACAACATTTATATGTGATCGTATATGGATTAAATATCCATATTGTTGCATTGCTTCTAGAGTTCGAAACTCATTGAAGACATATACAGTCTTGGGCAACTACGTGGCCAAGTTACAAACGTATTTAATGGTTGTTTAATTGGGTGCTTGCATGGGTAATTTATTGGCAAGTATATTTTATATTTCTATTTGTCAATATTGATTTAGTTTCTTTGTATATTTTTTTTATAAACATTTGATCAATTATATTTAATGTTCCAATTTATCGAAGTAGATTATTTTCACTATAGACAGAAGATGTTCTTGCAATATAAGAAATGTTATATATTACCATTTCATTTTTCTAGTGAGGTTCCCACCAGTCTTTTATGTTTCTCCAAACCCTAAGATGAAACAAATAAGTCTTTCGACTTCGCTAGTGGATGTTAGGACTCGTATATCTTGGGATTTTGACCTTGAGGAAAGCTCAACAAATCTTGCTCCCATATACGATGGATAACTCCCTATTGATTGTATCATACACAACTCCTAACCTTGTGATCATGTCCTAATCTCATCTTTACATTGAGGAAAGCTCAAAAAATAAAGAGAGGTTATTCACTCGTACCCACCATTTTGCGATAACCTAAGTATATTATACACACCTTGAGGAATGCTCAACAAAGATGTATAAGTATCTTACATCGTCTAGTATATATATTAATAGTACTACTTATAACATCTCTGGCTTGAGGAAAGCTCAACAACTAAGGAGTATGCAAATAGTCTATTGATATATAAAAGGTAGGCAACAAATTTGTGTTAAAGATTCTTGATTTTTAATATTTTTAATTAAGTGACGTCGACTTAAGAAATAATGTATTTCTTATGAAACACACTTGCAATTCAAGTGGACACATCAAAAATCATGGTATACATACTATACGTATGTATTTATCCCTTGAGTCTACTTTGGGTTTTTTATTGTTCCACCTTTAGTTCATACATTTATATTATATCAGTTTTATTATTATATAAATTTTATACTTTATTTAACTTATATAATATTTTATTTATAACATTATATTAAATATCTTATTTAATTAATTTAATTAACAAACACTTAGTTGATTATTATATTATTCAGTTATAGCATATTATATTGAATATGTATGTACTTATACACATTATGAGCTTTATAGTAACACACATATATCATATATATGTATTTTAATTTATTGATTAACTTTTAATTAATTTATCCAATTAAATAAGTTTAATTAAATTTCATTAATTTCAGAAATTCGTTTGTACATACATGTATACTCATATTGTCTTAAACAATCTGAGACAACATAACATATATCATTATATGTATTATATATTATACATGTGTACATACATACATACATACATACATACATACATACATACATATATATAATTAATCAACGTATTAAATTAAATCATTTATTTTATTAATCTTATTAAAAAAATATTTTTGAAATTATTTTATAACATTTTCAAACATTGAAAAATTCTATTATAACTTTTAGCATGTGTTTTATTTTAAATTTTAATTTGAAAATCTACGTTATAACATTTATAATAATTTTCTTATTTTAAATTTAACTTTTAAATTTAGAATTTTAATTTTAATTTCAAAACGATTTTGAAATTAGCCTAAGGCCCAATTCAAATTTGAGCCTTTACTATAAGGGGCAACCTTTAGGCTTATATAACTATTGGAGCCAGGACGATAGTTAGGTAGCACATGGTACTTAATTACCAAACAATCCAGCCTAGACACTAGTTTTCTTAAACACCCTACTAACTGGGTTGTAAGCTTAATTAGTTAGCCCTAATATGACTAATTTAGACCGTATAGGCTATTTTGCTCTGATACCATTGTTAGAATTGGGCCAGCCCATAGTAGAAGAAACAAGTAAATTTAAATTTTTTTCACCAATTTAGATCTTTATGGGCGTATGAAGTCTAATTCATTTAAAACTTTTCTAAATTTATTTTAAATAAAATCATTATTTTATCTAGTTTTATGAATAAAGTTTAACTTTATATTGTTTCATGTTATATTTGAATATGTGTATCGCATACACATATGTGACATGCCGTGTATATGTGTACATGGTTTGAAATGCCGTGTATAGGTGTTGGAATTTAAACTACAACAGACATGTTAGACCCTCTAGTATTCTATGAGCTATCTAAATTTATATATATGTGTGTGTCTGTGTGCGCGCGTGTGTGTGCGTGCGTGCATGTGCGTATGGTATATATCTGTATTTGTGTGTATGCACACGTATCAAAAATTATATATATTTATGTAAAATTAGACTTATGTAAGATATAATCATATGTATATATATATATACAAACATATAGAAATAGCAATAATTTATACATAAAATATTAAGATATATATGAGTAAATGTTTATTTATATTAAATGACAAATAAATTAATAATTAATATATAATAATTTTTAAATTTTTTTATTCGAATTTCTGCTGTAAAGCTGTGTACAATTTTTTTAATATTTAATTTTCAATATTTATAAATATATATACATATGTGCACATAAATAAACAAATAAACACACACATATGTATGCACATAAATATACATACATACATACATACATACATACATATATATATATATATATATTCTTAATAATTCCTAAATTTAAGGTCGTAATAAAAAATTAAATTTCATTTTAAGTTTTTGGATTTTCAAATGATTTGTTTAATTAAATAATTATGAAATAATTTTAAAACCGATTTAATTTAATTAATCAAAATTATAAAAAATCATTTTTGAGATTTGAAATTATATAACATTTTTTTTAAAATTTTATAATTAATTTCAAACTATATTGAATGAATATATATATAGTACTATGTGCGTAATCAATTTCTTTTTAAATAAATAGTTATATCATTAATTAAATATAAAATATATTAAGATTGAACATTCATTGCCGTCGAATTAATATTTTAAAAAACAAAATTTTATAATGTTTATTATATGATTTTTATCTTTAAGATATAATATATCAATTAATAAAATCATATACATACTATTGTTAATCTAGAAAATGATTTGTTTTAATTTTAGGCCGTGACCTAATGCTAGTATGAATATATTTTTTTTATCAACATATATATAGATGTAATATATTCAACCATCTAATATAAATTTGTAATATAGTCTACTAGTCTACAATATATTACAATAATAGATAATAATATTAAATGAATTGGTAAATATGTTGAATGCCTTTCACTAAACCCTAGAGATCTCACTTTGAAATGATGAAATGACTCCTTGAATCAAATTCCAAGTTATAAAGTTGCTAGCTTCCAAACTGCAATACCACCGATGATCGAATCAAAAAAATTTGATGTGATTTAAGCTTGGATTCTTTTAGGTTTAAATAGGCTTTGATAGTTGAAATTTGTTGAGGGAGAAGAGCAAACAAATTGTTAATACCTCACTTATTGATTTTGATGACCATATAAAATATAGGTACTAATGTTTTGCCAAGTTATATAGTATATAATGTAGAATATCACATAGATGCTGAATCGAAGACTGTATAATATAAAGACTCAAGATAATGATATAAAGGCTCATGAGTTTAAAGACAAAGAAATGAAGATCTTGAGGTCATAACTTAGTGTTTAGAGTCAATAGAATATATTTTTAAAGTCCTTGATAGCACTCTCTGATATTTATCTCCAATATCTAATCTCTAATATTTTAAATAAAAATAAATTATTTTAAAATATTTAAAAACTATGTTCAAATTATTTTTATAGGATTTTCAAAACAAAATAAAAGAAAAGCATTTTAAAAAATTACTAGGATATATGGACATACCTGTTTTGTATATGTCGACAAATAAACCATTGGATGGTTTTTTAAATTTTGAGTGAAAGTGTCATTTAGGCCCAACTCTTCACGAATAGAAACATCTGTTCATTTACTATATCATCGGAAGTGCAAATGAACTTTTATCTAGTTAATTACTCACTTTCTTTCCACTTCCTTACTCTCTTGAAACTACTCTTGAAAATTATACTCTACAAAAACATATAGAATTAATTCGTACTTCATTTTATTGATTCATGCTACTTACTCGCTGTTTTGCAAGCATCTCTCTCCCATTTCAAAGATCAAAGTGTTATCTAAGAGGCTATAGGATCCGTTGTATCCAAATTACAACTATTTGTCTTTGGAAAAACATCAACTCTACTCTAGTTTGTGTGGTGTGCTTATATCCCATTCAAATCAAGTGGGTTTGCTTAGTAGCCCATTCAAATCTAATAGGTGTACTTGTAGCCCATTTGAATCAGGTTAGTTTGCCTCGGACTCGAAATATAGGGCGTGTCTCATAGCCTTGAAATCGATATTGTAATTGGTTTGCTTGTAATCATATAAACTAGGCACTTGTACAAAAAATTGTACAGGACTGGATGTAGGAGAAATTCAAACCAATATAGAATCCCAAGTGTTATCACTTTGAATCTTTTTACTTTGTTGCTTTTATATTTATTTATGATTGCATCTATGACTGATTGTTGGTGTAAATTTGTGTTGTTAGTTTGTGATTTGATATTAGTTCTAAAAGAATTTTAAAATGATTTATATTAGTTAGAAAATACTATTCACTATCCCTCTAGTTTTAAATTAGCATTGACATCCATTATTCCGCAACCCACATAAGTATAAAAAAGAATGGTTTGAGAGTGACATATAAATGGGAAGTCAAATGGAGAGAAAAATGAATTTTAACATTATCTCTCTCTTACCAATTCCACTCTTTTAAACATTCAAAAGCTTTCATCTTTTGCAAACATTTGGCTAGTCTATCCAAGCTATTTTGGTCAAAATTTGCATGCCCCGTATGGGCCTCAAAGCTAATTCCAAGTCGAACAATGTCTGTTGCATTTAAATTTAAATGTGTGCCGATATCATATATCAATTAATATACTTATAATTTTTATAAGAGCATTGCTTAATACATCAAATACAAAATTTTGTAATTAATATTTTATAAATATTAATTAATTTATAATAATTATTAATTAAATCTGATGATAAAAAGAGTATTCAACATTTCGGTGTGTGACTCTTAGGTGTTAATTTGGTCAGTGTTTAATATCGAACAATACGAATATTAACGTTCACATGTCACTTAGCAGGTGGTATGACATTTTCACCAAATTCATTGCTTTCTCAGTTTCGGTAAAAATCTAATTTTACTTCGTTAAATGTTAACTTGTAGTAACAATAATTTACACTAACTCTCTTCGTCATGCCATATCACATTGGACTTATGAAATTTGGTAATGGTAAAAATTCCATTATCATCCACATTCAACTATATTATCCAAAAATAAAGTCCTTGGTTCAATAATAATAGTTATTATTAACCGAAGTACTCTGGCCAGAGACTTTGACTTTGAGTTGACCTTAATTGATTGTGATACTAAACTCATTTAACTGAGGAGATGAATCCTCTCTTAAATAGTGTTTCACTTTCGATGCTTCCACTCGACCCAACTGTAGTCATTCGATGGACGTCGTGCTATGATTTCACTATAATCAAAGCGGAACTTCCAAATTGAAGATCAACAGTATCCTTAAGTCAAAGGAACTGTGTAATTTTGTTACACCGATATTTTTTGTTTGACCTTAGTTATATTAGCCAATAGAAAACTTTCTAGTGAGTCATCACACGGTTATCCAATAACTATCAGCATGTGACCCCTTGATGCCTCCAGCAACCATGAGTAATATATTGCCCAACAATTGGAGAGAGTTAAGAACTCTAGTCTCAATGGATGTATGGATATCCAGTCTTGATATGTTTTGACTAGAAATATTTAAAATAGTATATTTGTTTTATCATGATAAATCACTCATGGTTACAATGCATTGTAACTACTCTCACAAAACATACCATTTATGAATTTTCTATTAAACATACTTTTGGTTAAATTAATTAATTAGTATAACATATTATATTAAATATATAATAGAAAGAAAATACCATTTATTTCAAACAAGGTTTTTTATTGAGTTAGATATATGTAACCAATTACATAATTGCCCTTAGGGCATACCTCTAACTCTATTAATATACACGTGTGCATCCATACACCCAACATCTTTTTACAACTCTAATTTTTGTTCTAACTTCTTTCCTCCTTTATTTACAGGTGAAATGTGTCAGTATCGATACTCCGACATCCTCTACTAATATTTGAAGCACCGTGGATCCTTATCTTAACATTGTGGTCCTCCTCATTGTAACGACCCATATTCTACGTATCGAAGGACCATAAAATATTTATTATTTTCATATGAGGTTGTATGATTCTAATATTTTAGGAAATGACTCTCAAGGACATTTTCCACTTACATGAATTTTGGTGAATTTTTATGTGACCATTACCCTGTAAATCTTGCATGTACTATAAATTTTGATAGGAGCCAAGTAATGGTCTAAAACCATTTTCATTAGATCCAAATGATGGTTTTCCTTTCCATAGAGTGGTCATATTAAAAAAACGAACCAACCATTTGAGTGTTATGGCTGTTTGAAATTTTATTTGATTTTGAACAGCTAAAGTGGGTAATTAGGGTCATTAGCTTTGAGGCTCATAACTCATCTCAATTTTGAGGTAAGTGAAGGCTGATGAGACCTTATGCTCATCATTTCACAACTCCCAAAAATTGTTAAAAACCTACACTGACCAGAAAGCAACCCTTAAACCTACTTTAATTAGCTAAATTACATCATTTAAAGGAGATTAGTGTGATTAACACTTGGAATTAGATATTTGCTATTGGAGGAGCCTTGCATTTCATGCCTTCTACTGTTCATTTGGGGATTTGGGTCTTGCTTGGGATTAAGGTAAGTGAATGGTTCTCTCACTTACTAATTAGGTCAGTAAACACCTTAAATGATGTTTAAAAAATTATCTAGAAATGCTAAAAAAGTTTTTAGACTATATTACACCATATACATGAATTTTAGATGATTTGAAGTTGATTTGTAAAAATTTGTTCTTATGTATCCATAACCATGTTCCTATGGATCCCTAACCTTCACCTTAGATTTAGATTTCTTTAAAATGGTAGATTTGGACGTTTGGCTGTTGTTAATACTTCTATATGATGAAATTAAGATCACTCTATGTTTGAATGATTGAAAACACCGATCGAATGATGATTTAGACTTAAGATTAGTTCTCGAATCGTCGATGATCTAGGAACTCAAAATTTTTAGATCGAGTGCGATCAATATAGGGCAACAAGGAAGGCCTCATAAGGTTGCATGTGACGAACCACAAATCCATACCCTTTAAATTGACAATAATCTACACATGTCCGAACCAAACAGCATAGACTGACGGAAAGTCAAGAGAAAGGAAAAAAAAGAGAAGAAGAAAATAGAAGAAAGAGAGAAGATAGAACCAAACAGAACAATACAGAGTCTCACATCGCAGCGAAAAACATATAATATCATATCAATGATCTTTACAACACAGAAACTGTATATACATACATCAATCAGAGTTCAACAATCAAACAATAATTGTCAGCCTCGACAGTTATAATGACCTATCCTCACAATTGCTAATAATGTACAACAACTAAGCAAACAATGCAGCGGATAATCTAGCAAAACCGATGTACGTGTATACGGAATGAAGATCTCCAGCTCTCCTGCTGAAGCTCCAAAAGCACCAAAACTAAACCTGTAAATATACTTGGTCTGACCCGAGCATTGAAAGGGAAGAATGCCCGGATCAGTCTGGTAAACCAGCGTGAGAAACACACTCAACTGAATTTATTAGATTACCAAACTTTTCCTTTATCAAAACAAAAGTATCTCGTAAGACAAGTCCACACATAACACGAACATGTTTTTACCTTACGATAACTAAATCATCTCATACCAAACTCATGTGATATTATACTAGCGTCTAGTATGCAAATAATACTCAAAATAGCCGAAATTGTTACCATTATTAAATTCCAGCATACTAGGCTCTACAATTAAATTGGCAGGTAAGTAGTGGGGTTTGGATTTCCATACAAATGACCAGGTGAAGGGACTACCTTCCGAAGGGGTACACCTCTAGATGGATGTCCCGAGGCACAAAACATCTGCCCTCTACCAACATAAGACCAGCACACCTCTATAACTAGACGGTACCGAATATGTCATCCTTCGGTCGTTACCGACCTTCACCGAAGGCCCTCTAGCATATAAACAACATTAATCAGACACACGACGTCATAGCGTATAAAGATGTATCTAGAAGAGGATGATCATATCCTACTTGGGAATGACCCACTTAGCCCTGCTGCATCTAACCCTGTTTTGTTCATTTCTGGCTGATGAGGACAGAGGTAAACAATTACCTTTCACAATCACAATCACAATCACATCACTTAGAATGCCACACGGTCATTTCCATTGACTACTAATTGCTTTCCACAAAAATACAACCCTTAAGCTCATATGTCTCAAGGAGGGTGTTAAGCTAAGAGAAGTTGCCTTCTCCGCCGCCACTGATGTACGTTTGTAAAAACCAATATGCGTAATCTTTAGAAATGCAATGTCAGATAAACATCCATACAAGTTGTCTAGAAACAGGACAAATCGAAGATACTTTCCTACCACATCCTGTCGGGAAATCCCTAGGATTAGTAGCAAATAGTCGTCGCATTGGATATTTCATAATGAACAGACCACTGCTACTGGATATATGTTGGGATTTTAATCCTAAACGATCAACAATCAGTCTCCCATTATGAAAATCCGGAATATCAATATCATCACAAGCAGCCTACACAATCGTCGCATATATGTTGGTCCGAAGCGGTTTTCAGATAAATCTGATCCCAATCTCTTCGCACCAATAATGCAAAAATGTTTCACAACCTCACACAAAAACTAAGTCTCATAGACTTATCACGTATACAACTTTCAACTTGCTATCCTTCGGGCCAAGAAGGAAGCTCGATAGATTAGAGTAATACTCCGTACTATATGAATCAACATCCTCAACATAAACGATAAACAAGCCTACACAGAAGGCTAGGTACTAAGTGTACGACTAAATAGTTCCCACATCAAGTCGAGGAACTAAAATGGCCAAATTTTGGTTGTCGATTATTTAACTATCAAAGCAAACAAACAAATATTCAACACCATAAACAATCACTAGGCCCTTTTAATTAATCTTTTATTAGTTAAATCACATGCCAAATATACAATTAAAAATTATCTTTAAAAGATACAATCTCAAAAACCATTTCAACTTCTATATTGGAAAACATTTCCATATACTTGTTTAAATAATAAGTAAATCACAAACCAATTTATTTTCAACACTTGGAAAATATTTTATATACTTAAATCGGGATTAAGTATATATTTAATTCTTTAAGGAAAACATTCTCTTTAAACACATTTATCTGGGTCAAAACGAATGTTGCGTAAAACATGGTTACGACAACCCAAAATCAATAGTATAAGGGTTCAAAAATAAGATAGATATATAAACCCCAATACTATACAAAAATATTTCCTTTTGAAAATCATTTATTATAACAACAGTGTTATAGTCTATCATTTCCTTACTTCTCGAAACGTCTATTTCAACAATGAATGTTGAAATCTATGTATTCGATATTTAACACATTTTAAAACATCTTCAAACCATTTTATTACATTTAAAATATCGTTTCCCAAAACATTTATTTATTTTCAAAAGATTTTTCACTGTCCAAAATCGTGAATATACTTTGTTTACCAAATCCAATATTTCTGCACATTTATTTAAAGATTATATCCACTATCCAAAATCATGGATATACTTCTCGACCCAAATTCATTACTTTAAAGGATTATCTACTGTCCAAAATCATGGATATAATTCCTTTAATAATCTAAAATAATTAACTTATCAAATTTAATTGATTTTGGATTTATAAAACAATGTTTACAAATCACATTTATATTTTATAAAAGCTCCAATTTATAAATTTCCTTTATCAACCAATTCCATTTATCTCATTTATATGCCGAATCCAATTTATAAGTTAATTCACTTATAAATAATTTATTTACAAAATCATTCTTTTTATAACTTCACAAATTATAAATCTTATTCACTTATAAGGTTCATTTGTACTTCATTTTAACACTTATAAAAACTCCATTAAAATTCTAATATTCTGATTTATAAAAATTCAATTTTATAAATCTTGTATATAAAACCATTTATAATTATTCAAAAATCGCCATTTATCCTATTTTACGAAATAGTTATCTCCATATTTCAAAATCACATTCTGATTTTATTTCACAAAAATCATAATTTTTATGATATAAAAATTATAACATTCATTTATTAAAAATAAATCTATTGCCTTAACATTTCAAAATTCCATCAAACTTGAAAATCCTTTTTAATTTGAAATCACCACTTCAATATTTTTAATTTCTCAAAAATAGGCCCAATGCTGCAACAGCACTAAATACATCAATCACGACATCCAAAACATCATATATAATATGATAACGGAATATATAAAAATATCCGTAAATAAATCCAATGCTGGTGAGGAATCCAGTGGATCCCTCCACCCTATCACCTGCAATAAATATACATATTAGAATATGTGTACAATGTCCGTTTCGAGGTAGACGCGTGTACAAACGGTCATCCGCTCATATACGGGAACGTATATGGTCATCTGCTCCACTAGGCAAGTATATTTCCAAATACTAATCAATATATCATATATCATTCAAATAATCATCAATCATCATAAATAACATTTATTCTCACTTATATAAAAATATTAGTGAGTCAAAAAGAGTGAGTTGTACTCACATTTCTTGTATTTGTCGCGATAGCGATTTATTCCAATTAAAATTAAACAAGCGTTTAATTCCAACCAAAATTTTTACTAGTTCAAATAAATCCCAATCCAGCTCCATACTGTAGTGCTCGTTAAAACGGACCCAACGCAATTCTTTTCGTCAATTTCCGATCTCGTATGAAGAAGTTACAGCGTTTAAGGGTTTATACGAATTATAAATATAACAATTTCAATTTTCATTTTTATTTTTAAACCTTTGTTATTATCTCGGCCTTCTTTTTCTTCTTCTTCTCCTATGTGAGTAAAACGCACGCATAAACCCAATCGACCGCCCCATTTTTTGAATTTTCGCAACCACATCTCAACACTTGAAGACGATCGGCTATTGCCGCGACGATGTTCCACCCCGCCTCTACCTTCGGTCCCCACGACATGAAGCTTGGTTATGCCATTGCATAGAAAAAAGCACCGAAACATACGACATTCACGAACCATTTGCTGATGATCTACTCGCCTATATTCAATTACGACCGTTGAATCGATGGATCTCGCTGTGCTCTACACGTTTGTAGTTGAAGGCTTCGCGTAAAAGTCGATGGATTTGAAGAAAAATAAAGAAGAGGAAGATAAGATTTCAATCATTGAAATGATGGTGGCGGCTACGGTTTAAAACCCTATTATTTGCAAAATAGAAAAAATGATGGCCTTATATAGAAAATTTCGCGACACTATTCACCCGAAATATGATCGAACTCGAAACGAAACGTGTCGCATGTCGTTTATAATGTTTTACCCATATTTCGAATGCAATATAATATATATCGGAAGCTAATTCGATCGTATTTGAAAGATAAGTTTTCGAATCGACTATTTAAATTTAAAATTCACTTTAAATGATTTTCTACGCGTTTTAGTTTGCCCCGGACAAACCCTAAATCCGATTGACATAAAATTTGAAATCGTACAATAATATAATATTACAGATCCAATGAAATTGGTTTCATCGAAATCCAAGACTATTTGAAAAATGACCATTTTCACTCGTCAATTAAATATTAAAATACTCAATTTCTACAATTTAACGTTATTCAATTTTAAAAATTCTCTAACATCATTCTAATCCAAATAGAATTTAATTCAACTTTATAAATCATTTTCATTCATATTAAATTCAAATATCAATTATTTTTGCAATTTCAAATATTAAATTATCACTTTAATTATCCTATCAAATCATGATATTTGAAATATTATTTATTCGACTTATAAAATTAACTTCTAAATATTTAGAATCAATTAAATATATGAATATCAAATGACTGAAATTCTAGGTCGTTACATTGCACATCAAGTTTTAGGTCATTTGGAGTTCGCATGGTGAAGATATGGGAATTAAAGAACAAGGCTCTTGGATCAACATAGATCAAAACTTAGAACAGTATGGATCCAAAATTTGGACCGGTGAGGGGAACTAAAGCATGGAAGTTTAGAGTATGGGATCAAGATGCAAGCTTGGGATTGGAGTAAAGAGAGTAGTAGGAATGAAGTGGAGCCAAAATTATAAGAATTTGGCTATGTATGGGATCGGTCCCCTTAGATTGGTACCGATCCATGGATTGGCCCAATCAACATCCGTGTTGGTAGCTTGGATCGGTGAAGTTCCTAGTTTGGTGGTAGCTTGGATCGGTGAAGTTCCTAGTATGGTAATAGCTTGGATCGGTGAAGTTCCTAGTATGGTGGTAGCTTGGATCGATGAAGTTCCTAGTTTGGTGGTAGCTTGGATCTATGAAGTTCCTCATACGGTGGTAGCTTGGATCAGTGGAGTTCCTACTTCGGTGGTGGCTTGGGAATATGAATAACTATTAGGTCATTACTGATCCATGCTCTTGGTTCGGTATCGATCCACGCGAATTGATGCAAATGACCGTCACTTGAGGGTGGCTTAGGAAGATGTTGTTCCTAACTCGGGGGTAGCTTGGATAATTGATGATCATGGCTCAGGGGTAGCTTGGATCGATGCTGATCATGGATCGAGGTTAGCTTGGATCGATAGTGATCATAGCTCGTGGGTAGCTTGGATAGGTGATGATTATCTGATGAGAAGTAATAGCTTCGATGATGGATAGTTATACTTTGGGATGCGGAGTGGCCAGATTGAAGGAACTGTTGTAGGAAGGTTATAGGACGTACGATGACATTCTATGACTGACGATGGCTATCTAGAATATTTCCCAACCATGACATTTTCAAACGGAAGTCATAAGGACAGTTTCAGGATGGGCTCTGCTGTGGATGATGTATGCAAATGGATCGTTGATATTCGTAGTTTTCAAAGTGTACTCATAAAGCATGGGTATGTGAGGATGCTCACTTAGGCTTATGTCGCTTACCTTGGATCAAATGATGACCCGATCCATTTACCCTGGGGTACTTATGTTGTGGACAGTCTAGTTCTTGGCTTTTTGAGTGGCATAGGTTCAAATACCGAGAAACCGGGACGTTGAGTAGTCTTTGATTCTATGAGGATAGTCATACGAATGTCATATATCCAATGCACTTAGTGAGTGAATGTGAGGATGGATGCTATGTTTGTTTGATTGTTATATCAACTTAGGGATGTCACAAGTGTTAGTTTGCGAAAGATGAATCTCAAGGCTAATTCAACACTAGAGGGAAGAGAGGTGAATAGTATTTACTGATTTTTGTGAATCTTTTTAAATTCTTTTAAAATTATAATTAGATAATGCAAAATCAATAATCACAAATGCAAAGATAGACATATATAAATGTAATAAAAGAAAAAAGTAAAGAGTTAGAGAGATCACACAAGGAAATTTTTGTACTGGTTCGGAGTTATCCTACATCCAGTCCTGCACAATTTCTTGTACATATTTCTTTTCAAATATCAAAGTCAATATAATTTAGATTTTAAGGCTACGAGACACACCCTCTAGATTTTTCGAGCTCTTGGTACACTCACTGGATTCAGACGGGACACCGGCAAACCCACTTGGATTCAAACGGGACACCAAGCACACCCACTTGATTCAAATGGGACACAAGCACACCCATTTGGATTTCAAGGACACCAAGCACACCTAAGAGTATAAGAGCATGATTAGATAGAGTTTACAGACTCAATTTCTTGATCTTGAGTACAAATGATCCTAGAACCTCTTGAATATCACTTTGATCTTATTTTGAGCGATAGAGGTAAGAGGGATCAGAGAGTAATTGATAAAGAATCCAATAAATAGAGTTTGAATTTGATTCTTATTGAATTTGAGAATATATTGAGTGGATTTTCTTTTAGAAATCAAGAGATAAAAGAGGTGAGAAAGAATGAGAAATTAGTCAAAAAATTCGTTGGTAAAACCTCCTATTTATAGAAAAACAACGGTCATGTCCACTTGCAAAAAGATACGACGAAAAGACACTCCCATTCAAGTTTGAATTTTGAAATTCTTGGCCTATTTGTCAATATATGCTATAGGAGTATATCGACATAACATTTGTATTTTGAAAAACACTTTATAAAAATTGTTTTGAAAATATTAAGCTTTCTAAAATATTTTAAAACTTTGTACAATCATCCAAACATATTTTATGCATATTTTTATCATATCAAAACTTAAGAAAACTTTATAAAATTATTTTGAAATATTTTAAACATATAAATGATTTAAATATGAATTTCTTTTGAAAATAATTTATATAAAGCACAAGTGAATATATATTTAAAATCAAAGTTATAATATACTTATAAACATTTAGAAAGCATAAAACTAAAACTATAACAAAGTATAATAGATTTAAAAGTATATTTAAAGTATAAAATACTTAAAAAATTAGTTACTCAAAATATAATATTCTTGTAAATGAAATTAAAAGTTAGAAATCATTTGAAGGCCATTTTGAAATTTAAAAATATGGATTCTTTTAAAATTATTTTTGAAATTCAAAATATTTGAAAACCATTTAAAATCCGAGAATTGATTTAAAACCTTTACGAAAAATGAAGAGAGAGAATAAAGAAGTGCAATCAGGGTTTGAACAATTAATTTATGATTCCATAACTTATTTGATTATATTGAATCTTAAATAATCATGAATCTTCAATCTCTAACTCTTGAATCTCTATATCAGTCTCTTGAATCGTCTTTCAATACTGTACAATCTTCTTAATCAACACTTATCTAATATCCTGCACTATATACTATGCATAACTTGTTAAACACATAAGTATCTATATTTTATATGATGCCATGCGGTTATTGTCATCAAAGCTAATGTTTAAGCTACTAATAATATCCCCTCTTTTGATGATGACAACCATGTTTATAAAATTTGATATAACTCCTTGAGTTACAAAACTCCTCCTCAACCTATGCCTAGAAATTTTATATATTCCTTCCCCTTTTTCATCAACAAAAAATATAACCCAGACTCCCCCTAACCAAGGAACTAGATAATATATAATATTGATAAGAACATAAGACTAAATAAGTGATATGTTTAAAGAAGAAAAGCCAATTTTATGAATTGTTATCCAGCCTTTTGGCTTGGCTATATTTGAACTGATTAGACAAGTTAGGTTCGGCTGTCGTTGGAACCAACATGTCAAATTAACGATCACGAAGCACAAAGACCAGAAATAAATGATAATATGAAGAAGTGGCATAACGAAAAGCAGAAAATAGACTCAATAGAACGATAAAAATATGAAAATATATCATTTACTGAAAATGCATCGGGTATGGTTCATATTCACCAATTATGGGACGTACCATATCGATATTACAATTCAACTCAATGGAAATGATCGATATCTCAAAATCTACAAGTCAAATACACATGAAACTTTGGCAACATTAATATATTGAAGAGTGGAGCTTACCATATCGATCACATGCCAAAAGGAGCACGTGGAACGATCAGTGCCAATTGTTATTATGAATGATGTAGAACTTGCGATCGATGTTACGACTTCTTCAAGATCTGGAGACTCCGCTGTTGAAATTTTGGGAAGATATTTCACCATCTTCCCCTTTAAATATAGGCCCGATTGTTCATTTTTGGGATCTTTTACGCTGCTCTTTCCTTTTTACTCCATTGTTACTACGGATCAATCTTTATCCCTCCCTTTGTACTCAACATTTAAGTGATTAATAAAGTTATTCTTCCAAAGTTGACGCAGGCTTTCACGTCGAACCACTATAAATCGTTGTGTTCTTGTTATTTCTTGTTTACTGTTATTTAATTGCTTGTTTTCTCTATTTTCATTGGATTTTCTTCATTTATTTCTCTACAAAATCTCTATTGGTTGTTTGTGCCCAATTTTGGCGCAAACATTTTGGAGCTTTTACTAAGAAAGAGAATTATCAACTTGATTGGATCTCAACGTCTACTTATAGACTCCCATATTCACTAGATATATCCATCTTTCTACCGATAAGATTCCATTTCTATTTGGATTTGCAAAATTCTAAGGAAAACTATCAACAATGTTTAGGAACACTGAACCTACCACTCAAAACGTGGAGGGAAACGAGAACACCATCAGCAAGGAGGCCAAAGAGATATACCAGTAGGAAGTAATGCTACCAGTCTAGTTGATGTCCATAATCTAATTTGTTCCATCACAAGAGCTGATTTTAGAATCTGATAGAAGAACTCATGGATAGTTGCCGATAGTTGAACCAGTAGATTCAAGCGAATATCAATCTAATGAATCAACTCAGGGATCAACAATGCATGAAAACTAGAAAGGAGCCAATTCCCTATTCTACATCGGAGAGCTTAACTTCATCAGATGACTATCATAGATGTAGACATCATAGAATCAGTAGATAGTATGTCAAAACATCGACTAGTTATCATCTGACTGATCTAAATAGACCGGTCATGATTGGTATCGATCCATCTTGAACGATCAGTGTCGAACAACTTTTGGAGGCCGGTTATAGCAGATGACGGGAATAATGTACACTGGTGACGCCATGAGGTATCTGGATGTTGGGGTTCAAGTTAATGTAGATTAGTTATCTCTCCAGAATGTTGACAATTTGAATGAACGCGATGCACGTCAAGAGGATGTAGAGCCGAGAAGTCATGGAACGGCCTGTAGACATCGACCGAACGATTCATGTGAGATGTAGCATGACTGCTGCTTGGCTCCAGCTATCCAAATGCCATACTTGTCAACTATGGTCAGACGACTAGTAAGGGAAAGTCAAGGTTTGACCAATGATGACTAGGGAATCTCAATAAACCATACCCCATTCGCAGACAATATTTTACACGTGGAATATCCGAGGAGATTTAGCATGTCTTCGATGCCTACCTATGGGAAAAAATGACCCCAGTTAGCACATCATGATATATGAATTGTTGATGGATTCCGCACGAGTTGATATTGCCATAAAATGTATATGTTTTCCTATAGCTCTCTGGCATAATAACGATGTGGTTTACGAGATCACCCCCACGGTTAGTCTTTAGATTTGACGATTTAGCAACAAAGTTTATGGAGCTGTTCCGTAACCAAAGATGTAATGTCTCTATCAAGCTGATCTAGGCTTTGGGAAAATCGCTAAATAATTACTTGAAGAGATTTCATAAGGCTGTCATAGAAGTCGGTAATCCTAATGACCATTCAATATTGATGGCTGTAACAAAAGGGATTGATCCAGAATCTGACTTTGGTGATTGGTTAGTTGGCAAACCACCTGCGACGTTGGAGCATTTCTATGCAAAAGCAGCTCGGTATTTAAGGAAAGAGAAAGCTAGATGTTCTAGGAAGAATAATGTTGTGGGATCGAGTGGAGAGGGAGTGCAGAGTAACATTGTAGTGCACAGTCCGGGGAAAGTTCCAGAAAAGTTCAAGTAAATGTTCAAAATAACTCGAATCAGCAAAAGAAAGGCAATGATACGAACCCTGAACGAAAAAGAGATTCTGGAAGATGGAAGTCTGTGATTCCAATGTATGATACCTACACACCACTGAATACGTCTCTAGAGAATATCTACTTATCTACATGCAATACCATCTAGTGTAGAAAACCATCTCCGAAGGAATCGACGAAGAAATAAAAGCATACTGGAAAATATTGACGGTTCCATGAATGTTATGTTCATAACACAAATGAGTGCAGGTATCTCCAAAATGTTATCGAGAAACTAATTCGAGAAAGAAAACTACAATAGTTCTTTAAATCCTAATAGGATGGTGGGAATGGGACATCCGACACCAACCTACGACAAGTGCTACATAGGATTGAGGAGCCTACATGGACTGTTGGAAAATTAGTTATTAATACAATAGTCGGAGGACCTCATCCAGCTAATAAGAACTAGCATGAAATGCAACACTACGCTAGAACAATGGCAGATGATATTGTATTCAGAAATAAAGATGCACATAAGGTGGAGGCACCAATGATCGACCCTATGGTCATTTTGGCCATGATCAACCCCGCCTTAGTGACAAAAGTTTTAATTGACAGCGGAAGATTAGTGAATATTATTTTCAAAAGGGCATACGACCAAATGCGAATGGAAGCCAAAGATCTAAAACCGTGTAAAGCCATATTCATGGCTTTAACGGTGTTGCAATAATAGTGGTGGGCTACGTTGAACTACCGACGGAGTTAGGAGAATGTGACCATAGGAGAGCACGGATGTTGCCATTCATTGTGTTGGATGTGGACTATCCATATAATGATTTTCTCGGTCGATTGACCATTGCTAAATTCCAGGAAGCCATTGCCTCTTGGTGTCTTACCTTAAAATTCCCTACCAACAATGGCATGGGAGTTGTGCATGGAGATCAGGTGACTAGACATGCCTGCTATGTGGCTGAGTTGAGGGATGCGTAGCGGAAGGAGAAAGGTAAGGGTGTGGACAAGTCTCTATGTACCCAAGACACCGAAGATTGACAATCGATGCCTGGGCCTTAGTTCGGGCGCCATTGTCGGTTCTATAAAGACAAAGGTCAAAGGATGATGAGACAGAGCCCAAAGAGACCAAGGATGCACTGTATGAGCTGACGATCGACATCATAGTTAGCCGTGATGACCCATTATGGCTCCTAAAGATCGGATCACCAGACCACACAACCTTTTATCTCCACATCACTGCAACAATACTTCCTCCCCACAGCATTGCCACAACATCAACAACTTCAGCACCGCATTTTCTGCCATCGGTCCACTTGCTTGCCAAACAACTGTCACATCTCTCAACACACTTCACCATACTTCAAAATTTACTGTCATCCCCTTTCTTTCTGCTCAATCACTTCACCAAACTCCAATCACTATTTCACTATTTACATTTCACTGTCTCCGTTTAAACTTATTGCATTTCACTGTTTGCATCAACTTCTGCATATCCATAACTTGCCTCCTCTACATTTAACAACCAACCTAATACAACATAACTGCCATATTTATTCTCCACCACAAACATACACTGTCATTGCCACTACCCTTACAGTTCAAAACTGCCTCACCCTTTTACCATATAACACATACAACCATCCCCATCACAAATCACCCTTCCCTGTCAACCTGTCACACATACAAACCAAAACTCCTACCCCCTCCACACTGCCTTATCACATATACACCACTATCACAAAACCACCACACTTCTGCCTGCCATCTTTAACATTACATCCCCACTGAACACAACCATTCATACATATCAATTCTGCCCCTCCTCTATTTCCTACATTTGACTGTGTTCAAAATTCCTGTGTCACTGTCTACTTCCTTCCTCTTCCACATCACACAAACACCACACAGTACTATCAACATTCATCCACCTGAAACCATCTACAACACTGAAACAGTACACACTACCACTAAACCCACTGCTTGACAACCCTTTTTCCAATATACAAATCACCATTTTCACTATACTTCACTGTTCATCAACCCATTCATTACAACTCCATTACATCACCGGTCTAAACTGCTTCGTACCTGTCGTCACTGCTTCATAACTAGTAGCCAAACCACCTTCCTTCTCATCAAAACTTCCACCTAACCATCAACAGCGTTGCCATTACATTCCTTAATCGTCATCCAACAACCCAGTCAAACTCCTGATACAACTACAACCACATCTCAACCACCAACATTGTGTCTGCTATACTTCATCTTCACCATCAAAACTTCAAACAACACCGTTACAGAAATTCTCCATCCATACTTAACCATCATAACCAACTGCATATTCCAGCAATAACCACATCACAACTACTCATCACATTACTTCAATCCTCTGCCTGAAAACTTCAACAGCAGCAAGCAAACATTAAACACGACCAACCATTCAAGTTGCAGCTATACTTCTCCACCTTCAACAGCCTTCTGCAACCATAACAACCCCCGCTGCAAATATTAAACGTGCCTACAACATCCATATCACTTACATACATACCTGAACTACCCTCCTCACTTCAACATTCATCTTCCGCCATATGTTGCTACTGCAATCATTCCACCTTGTCGACCGCTATCCTTATCCATCAAAGCACTCATAACAATCACCACCACAAACTAACTAATATGCAACCGCAAGAGAATGTGTTGATTTATATATACATTTATTTACATGTGCTGTTGTATACAATAGCAGCAGCACATGGCTGCTCCATAGTGCAGGGGCAATGCCACCTTTACTGCATAGTGGAGTGTACGTTTAGAGTGCTTTCGTGTCAGGCTAAAACAAACAAATAGTTACCTGAGGAGTTACTTTAGCCTTGCAAGGAGAAGTCGAAATGTTTGCTCTAGCCTTGCAAGAATAAGTCGAAACACTTATTTTTTCAGCTACAACTTTTGATTTCGGCCACGCTATTTTCCTACCGATGGCATCTTCAATGCATGACATATCAACAGTGGGTCGCCACAAAAAAGCATCTCCTTTTTTGGCATAGTCTACTGAAACCACAACGGCTAACTGACCAAGTGGAATACCATTCACGATCAATTTTGAATCACTGGAGCATAATCTTCCTTCGGCGACCAAAACTTCACCCTCGTTCCAATCATAAATCTTGCACTTGTTGTTTGTGCTACTAGCTTTACTCTAAAAAGAACAATATATTTAATGTTAAAAAATACGTAGAGAACTACAAACAGTTACCATAAATTGTAAACTTTACCACAATGTCTTCCTCCATGCATCCTCGTAGCGCAACAACACAATTAGCAGGCCATGCTACTAACTTATTCTCGGCTTCTCCTAATAGTGACAAACTAGGTGAAGGCCTCCATAAATAAGCATCTGCTTTCTTTACATGATCTATAGCGATTTTCATAGCTTTTGGTCCAACACGAATGCCGTCGACAACCTCATTTGGATCGGTGGACACAACTCTCCCTTCAGCAACAATTTCATCCATTCCAACCCAATTCAACAACTCACACATGTTGTCCTTGTTCTACAATTATTCAACCAAAAATTATCTTGGGATTAAAAACTAAACTCCAAATGATGTTATATAAATAGAGAATAATACAAGTGTTTCTACCATTTCAGACGTGCTCCCCACTTTCGAACATTCGTTACCCTACCAAAGCAAAAATAGCAGTAGTAGTTAAATGTCAAAAATAGTTGAATTGGATGATGCTTGAATTTTTAACTTTAATTTTGGATATCTATGAATGATGTAGACTGACATTAATAAAGTGATGACAACAGGAACAAAACTCACTCATATAAAGGTAACTAATAAATCAACCAAAAATGAAGAGGTTTAATACATATCTTTGCTTTTGCAATTCCAGTTAAATCATATAGAAAGACTATCATCTTCACTTGTTAGCATGTGAAATAAATGTATTAGCATGAAGTTTACCTGCTTATTCATTAGCATGTGCACCATACTCTCCAATTCCGAAATTCTTTTTTGACAATTAGTTATTTGATTATCTCTAGAATGTGCCAAAGTTAACTTAGTTTCGGTGTATCCCCTTCCTAGTGCTCTTAATCGTCCTGGTTTATCTTGTCCCAATACTTGTGCAATTGCATCTTCTTTGACATTACTTATCGAGCTGGAATGTTTATCATTATTTTTTTTTAATCTCCTCCTACATAAATTAATATAAATGTAGGTAATGCACGACGGTAAAAATTTCAGTTTTTAATTACTAACAAAATCAAATATTCTTACAATAACAATTGCAACTTCCATGTTCACCGGTTCACCATTTTTTTAGTGCGAGATTTGATCCAAATATCAGCCCTAGATATGGATGATGAATCTTGACTCTGTTTTTTCTACATTTAGAAAGACAGTAAAAAAAATTAATCAATAGTTAATTAACTAGATAGGTAAATAATGTTACAGTTAATTAACTAACCACATCGTCGGTCAATCTAGCCATTCCTCTACGTCCAGTCGCATGCGGTAATTGTTTTTGCCTAATGGTTCTAAATTTCTCACTTCGTGCCTGAAAGAAAATAAATTACTACATGAGTAAAGTATTCATTTTAAATAAAACAACAAACTGTTTCCTCATCAATCGACATGTGTACTATACTATGCGCAAAATCTAGTAAAGTGAAGTTAACATAATTAAAATATCGGCCAAACCCATAACACAGTAGTCTCCCCAAAAAAGCAAGTAAGTCATACCATGAAATGACCGTGTATATCCAAAGCATTTAAAATAATTACAACACTATAGCCAACAGATAGCATAGCCCTGAAGTGAACTCATACTCCGTGTTTGTATGAAATATTATGCTGAACATCGACACGAATAACATAATGAACTATGCTGCTTTAAGGATGAGACACAGCTTGGTAAAAAAAACAGACAAAAATATAAATAAGAACTGCATCGCCAAAAAGGAAAGTATAAGCTTCCCACTACACACGATAGCCTTGCTATAATTCTACTCTATTTTACCACTACACACGACATCATCCGTTCTTAATGTAAGTTGGAATCTATCAATCTACTTGTTGCAAAAGAAAACATAAAAACGTAGGCCTAACAAACAGACAGACAGACAGACAATCATGGAAGCAAGCAACACTTGGAATTGTAGCAGGTGGTAGTTGGATATCCCAACCTGTACTCTTCTAGCAACTGTACCCTTTGATGGCTACTTTCACAATCAATTCTTTCTTCCTCTATTATTGTTTCATACTTTGAAGGTTGAACTTATTTTTCAAGGTCAATACTGTACCATCTATGAAATTTCTCACATTCCAACTATTCCTTTTGAAAGCTTCCTCATAAAGACATGGATGGAATCTCGTTTTTTTTTTAATTGTTGAAGGGCCTATGCTTTTTAATTAATTCTGGTTTGATTTGATATGTGCCACATGCTGTCCCTATTTTCTTGCATATTCTCCTCTTAAGTCATTGAATTTAGATTGTAAGCATTTTACCAGTTTAGCCTGGTAACACTAAACATTTTCATGAGTTGCAGGCAAGGTTCAGTGAAACTATTTTTAACCCTAATACTGGAAATCCAAATCTATGATCCGAATTTAGAAAGAACAAATTAAGTACACAAACTTGGATCTCATGAATATATATCTTCCATTTCTTTGTACATATTTAGAAGAAGAATACAACAATTGAATAGAAATGTGAATAAAGCACTATCCAGTTGCTTGTAGTATGCATCAACTTTAAGTGAGAACTGATTTTGCCACGTTTAATTAATTTCCTCATCAACTATCTCCAGCTAAAAAAAACCTTAAAATAACCGTAAATGTCGTTAACATTTTTAATTATGACATCCACATGCCATTATCAATATGATAGCTCATCATATATCTACACATTATAGATATGCTTTTTGACATTCTAATACACCAAAGTAAACAGCATTTTGGAGAAACAAAATGCATCATTATTCTGATGAAAGGAAAGAAAAAGTGTACTGAATGTAAATAAGAAAAGAATGTAATAGTCGTATCAAAAAATGTGAAAAATATGTTAGTCAAAACTGTTCTAATCAGTCACCCCCTCCATTTACTCCTGCGCTCCATCTCCAGTCAAGCACAAACAAACTTCCTCGACAAACTACACCAACATCAGTACACAACCAGCACTTCCGCAAACTACCCACACTATCAACACACTACAATCCCTACCATCAAACAAATTCTACAACTGCTGTCAGCTGCTCATTGCATATCCTTAAAACTTCCACTACCATCATACATTTGAGTGCAACCTTAAACACTACCATTTAACACCCAATTCACTTGAAGTACATGAATACAAAATACATGAATACTGGAGCACACAAGTACAAGAGACCACATTTAAGTTAACTCATTAATTGGCATAAACTAAACGAGATAGGATTCTGTATAACCAATTTATGATTTTTAACATTGACTTAATTTTTATCGTAACAAAATAGGAAACTTCTCGGTCTCCCCCGAGGAAACAAGACTAGTATGCTAAAGGAATTTGAATATTATTCCATGTTTGAACTCAGCGAATAAATTTCAACCTTCAGTTGTGAAGTTAAGTGCTAATATATTTATTAAAGGATAGCACTTCAAACATAATACTATCATTCCATTTTTATATGCTATAATAACACTTTGGTGTTTCACATTTCAAAGTATGTCTTGTTTACTGTGTTTGCCAGAGAGCCAAGCATAGAAGATCGTCCACTTAATAGCTTAATGTATTAGTGAAATCGATTTGTTCGTGCTTTGATGTGGAAAAATCATTATATCAGTAAAGTGAAAATACAGTATTGGTATTATATCAGTAAAGCTAAAGAACGAACGATTCAATGCGTCAAAATCAAAAATTAATTTACGTACCTTAACTACGGATGTAAATCTGAATCAATTGCTCAACGTCGACCATTCCACTAACCCAAAAACGTGATGGAATCGAACCCGATACCTCAATCTAAAGCGCGACGGAAACAACCCAAAAAGGAAACGGTAGCTTAGGAAACGAGGGCAGAGAGCGGGATGAATTAGGTTGAATACATTGGGAGGAGACGAAAGCCAAAATGCGGGAGAAAAAATAATTTGTGAATTTAGTTGAATACGTAGGAGACGAAAGTAATGGAGGGGAAAAAATTTGAAGTGGAGGGAAAATTTGGGGAAAGAGAGTAAAGGTGAATAAACGTGACAAGGGTTTGGCTATTCGCGGGTATAGGCGGTAAATTTTGTTCACGTTACAGTAAAACAAAAATAAGGGGAAAAAAGGTTTAAAATAATATTGGCTGCATTCACACCATAAACGCTACCAATAAATACAACTAAAGACATGTTTTCTTGTAGTGTTTGGAACTGTCAAGTCATGGTTGGGGCTTGGTGCAAGCTAAGTTATTTTAGGACCGAATGGTTCTTCATTTGGTGCCCACCGGGGTTTGCCAAAAGATGGTTGGTGAGACGTAAGTGCTTCAACTCCTTCGTGATTAACAGGACGATATTAATTGATGTGGAGTCTAATACTTTTCTTCTTTTACAACTCCGATTCCGCGATCTGAAGGAGCTCGGTTTATGTTAACAGTAAGGGTTCTTCAAGAGGTACCCGCCGCATATAGAGAAATTGACGAAGTCCTTATAGACGAAAATTTGATTGCTGTGGGGTAAATCGATAAAGACCAAAGCATCAGACTTGTAGGAGTTCTCAAAGCGGCTTTGGCGAGACAGATAGAAGGAAACTCCTAGAATTGTCATAATCAAATAAGGTGATGACGAGAGTTCACCGGCTAGAGATGAGACCATAGCTGTGCCTTCGCTGGACTCTCATGCATTGGGAAAAATAAGAGGCAAGACTATTGTCCGCAAATCTTTGAGGCACACAATGGTTTTGGTGTCATTGCTTATTGCTAGTCAAGAGATTCCTCCTCTGCAGATGGAGAATTCTTTTGCAGGACAAGCGGACATCCCTATTCTGAATGACATGGCTTTACATCAAGATATCAGACTAGAGGAGCTTCAAAGCGCCTTAGATATAGGAGAGCCAACTCCTTCGAGTACGGTTACTACGATCGGTTGGTTGGGGGGTTTGAACATGAAAGCGCACACTACACGACACCACATAATCTATAATCACATGTTTTGAAAAACACTGAAGATATCTAACTCCGTTTCTCTTTCATGTTACAGATACGATGTCGAAACGAAGATCTATGCTCAGAAGTCTTCGTTTTGTGCGCCATTTATCTAGCTCATATTTCGAGTCTCGTAGGCGTGAGGCCTAAAGAGAATGCGATTGCAGCTATTCAAGTCAAGAGAGGGAGTGTCACAAGAGGGAAAGAGATAGGGAGAGGGAGAGGCAGTGTAGGCACCATTTCCAGTCGCGCTCTCGCTCTCCACCACCTAGAGGTCCAACGCGACCCTCTAGCTCCGGAAAACAAACTATCGAAACCTCATGTTAACTAGTGCCTCCACAAACTTCGAGATCCAGTGAGAAAAGTTGTATAAATGGGACAAATTTTCTTGACGTCACTACATCAGCGGCTATGGAGCCCATAGGAGAGAGAACAATCCGAATAGCTTAGTTTAAAAAAGATTTCCTTAATATTTCCTTTGACGACTTTCACTTTCCGCCGAACTTGAAGAGAATTCCTAATAGGGATGAACAAACTATGCATGACTATGTGTATGACATCTACAACCAGTATCGAAAGTGGATGAAGGCCACAGAGAAAGCTTTAGTGGTGGCTTTTGATCTGGCGAAGACAATTGAAAATCTAAAGAAAGATCTCGCCCAAAAAGAATGCATAGTGCAAGTTCTTGCCACTTAGAATGACACATTGAGAAGCTCGAAAATGGAGTCCCTTAATAAAGTTGATGAGACAAACAAGAAGATAGAACATATGCGACAGGAGCATCTGACCTTGGTCAAGGATATGGGACACATAACCGCCACCGTTATGGAAGAAAGAGATGTCGTGCTTAAAGAGCTTGAGGAGCTTAAAGCCAAATTTACTGAAGTCGTCAAAGAGAAAGACGATGTTAACAAAACTGCCCAAGTGGCGTGCGATTAGGCCGTGGCACCCAGGGGTGAGCAGGATGCGACTAAGTTAAAGGTCTAAGAAATCGAGGCCAAAAACGAAACCGATGTTAAAGGGGGCAGAAGCCAGGTCGGAAGTTGACATCAAAGACCTCCTGGTCACTTATAATGTCAATGTCCTGAAGCATCGCAACCTAAGCTGGCTTGATGACTAGCCTCTTCATCTATACAATGCCTGGTGCTGCTTGATAGAGGATGAAAAGGTGGACAGTTATAACAGCTTGTCCTCACAATGTTGATAATTACAAAGCAAGAAATATAGTGGAAACAAAAATACATGAACACATCTTGGAGGCATCCAGCTCATCTCATGAGCTCCAAAGCATCCATAACTAAATTGGAAATATACTCGGGTCTGATCCAAGTATTATAAGAAAATAACACCCGGATCCGTCTGGTAAACCAGAGTGAGAAATTCAGGATTATTAAATGTTATAAAACCTTTCAAAAATAAGGGTATCTCATAAGACCACTTCGCACATAAATACGGATGTGTTTTTACCTTACGATGGCTAAAACATATTTTAAGAAAACCCAGTGATATTATAATAATGTCTAGGGTTGAAAATAAATATAACGTAGCGAAAATGCTTCCACCAAACATTCCAGAATTTGGACACAACTAAGTCCGTAAGGCACATACTGCAGAATGGATTCCATCAATGACAAAGCTATTAGGGTGCCTCCTGCCACAATATACCTCTAGACAAAATGTACCGAGGGCTCACATAGACCCCCATCAACACAAAACCGGCATATCCCTTCTTGGATAGTATCGAATATGTCATCACACCGATTGTGATCGACAACCTATCCAGGTCTGAAACATACATCCAAAGAAATATCGATCTAAGATGGCAATGACCATATGCTAATGGTAGTCAACCACATAGCCCTGTTTCATAACCCATATTTTACTCATTACTGGGTGTCCCATCATCTTTAAGATGTCGCTGTTCAATCGTTTATGCCGGTTCGAAGTGGTTTTCAGATAACTCATGCTTATCCGATCCCGATCTCTTTGAACCATCAAATGAGTTTCAGAAATAGTCAGGAGTTGATAATGGTTTATTTATCTATCAAATAAGCAAAAAATCAAATCAAAAAATTAATGTCAAATGGAAACCCATCATGATTAAGTATATAAGCAGACGCTAAGCCTCTTTAACCAACACTTTCATTAGTTAATGCCACTTTTCTTTTCTGGTGTAAGTATATGGGTCATATAGGAATTAGACCAAACATACTTACCTCCACATTCCAATTTCAAACTTATGTTATCCCTTGATTAACAATGAAGTCGGGCAAGTTATAAAACTATCCCGGCCTTGACATACATTCTTAATTCTCATAGATAGAGACGAGTTTCTGTACCCCAAAATTTGGTGTTAGTATCCATACCATCATAAGTAATAAGATTGTTTGTGAAAATCAAATATTATGTACCTACCACGTTTCCAATATTTCGACTTACTCCATCCCTCGCCCAAAAACGAAGCCAGGCTAGTTAGGGCACTCATTGCTCCTGGCCTTACCTTAGTTAAATAATACTTTGATTCTTGATCTCATAAATAGAGGATCAATCTACTCATTGACTTTTAGTGCCAAGTATAGGACTACTTAATTTCCTTAAGTAATTAAATTCGTATATGCAAATAATGCTTCATATACTTAACATAAATCTTTGATTTCAGACTTAAACTATCTTTTGGTTAACAATGAAGCTGTTCAAGTTGGGGTATTATTATCTCTCAAATCTTGATTGATAACATTCTTATCTTTCAGGATAGGTAGAAGTTTACCTACCTTGGAGCTTAATGTCATGTATAAGACTTCATAAATTTCGTATACTATTCTTTTAAAATAAAGTGTTATAAACCATACTTCTACCATTTTTCCCAAAACCATTTACTATAATGAAAATGCTATAATCCAAAATCTCTTTCCTTTTCTCAAATAACATTTATTACAACAATCGTGTTGTAATCCATGATTTCTTCCTCTTTTAAGAATATATTCAAAAACTCCTTAAAACATAGTTTTAGAAATTTCTATACAAACACCACTTGAAGATCTTTGCTTAAAACCAAGTTTGATTTGAAAAGATAAGGGCTTTTCTTTATAGAAGTATCACTTGCTCTATTATATCAAATAATCCTTTAAAATCATTTATATAAATTTCAAATCTCTTTTAAACACTTTTAAACAAAGTTTAAGCTTTCTATTTAACTCATAACTTAAAATCTTCATTTTTTAAAAAGAATTCGACGTTGAAAAAGTAAAGGGATTTCCTTTAAATAAACCATTTGTTTAAGTATTCAAAAATAGTTTAAAACTTCAAGTTACTTCTAAAGTACATATCAATTGATAAAAACACATTTGAAAAGATTTTATAGTTTTTCTAAAGAGAATAATATTTTACTTTACAAAATTCATATACTTCCAAAGTGCATCCATAGCGACTATCACTATATGGATCTTAACTTTTCAAACTTTGTTTTGTAAATAAAATAACTTTTAAACCACATTTCTCTCTATAGTTTAAACCACTATAAATGTGGAAAACACTTTACTTCAAAATAAAAGTTTGAAGTCGATTTAAAAATCCAGAAGAATAACTTTTCAAACATGGAAAGAGGCTAAGCGACCACCATGGTACTTAAGCAATGCTACCATTTATTTCTATTCTCAAAAGAATTCAACTTTCCAAGTCATATCACTATCATTTACATAAAAATTAATATATGTAAACAAATATCAACAAGGCAAGGAAATCCTTAGAGTCCTTCTACCAAGATCAAATCTTTCAGAATGTATTCGTTGCAACCTATTCGCTACGAAACACTCTGACTTCCTTTTGCTTTACTCCCTGCAATACAATGGTTGTTTATGCCATCCGCTTCCAAGTGAGAATCAAAAAATAACATAACCAAGTCATAGATAATTATACAACCGTGGTACACCTCTCCATGCGCCGAATGTACGTGTATACAGAATGAAGATCTCCAGCTCTCCTGCTGAAGCTCCAAAAGCACCAAAACTAAACCTGTAAATATACTCAGTCTGACCCGAGCATTGAAAGGGAAGAACGCCCGGATCAGTCTGGTAAACCAGCGTGAGAAACACGCTCAACTGAATTTATTAGATTACCAAACTTTTTCTTTATCAAAACAAAAGTATCTCGTAAGATAAGTCCACACATAAACACGGACATGTTTTTACCTTACGACAACTAAATCATCTCATACCAAACTCATGTGATATTATACTAGCGTCTAGTATGCAAATAATACTCAAAATAGCCGAAATTGTTACCATTATTAAATTCCAGCATACTAGGCTCTATAATTAAATTGGCAGGTAAGTAGTGGGGTTTGGATTTCCATACAAATGACCAGGTGAAGGGACTACTTTCCGAAGGGGTGCACCTCTAGATGGACGTCCCGAGGCATAAAACATCTGCCCTCTACCATCATAAGACCGGCCAACCTCTATAACTAGACGGTACCGAATATGTCATCCTTCGGTCGTTACCGACCTTCACCGAAGGCCCTCTAGCATACAAACAATATTAATCAGATACACGACGTCATAGCGTATAAAAATGTATCTAGAATAGGATGATCATATCCTACTTGGGAATGACCCACTTAGCCCTGCTGCATCTAACCCTGTTTTGTTCATTTCTGGCTGATGGGGCCAGAGGTAAATAATTACCTTTCACAATCACAATCACATCACTTAGAACGCCACATGGTCATTTCCATTGACTGCTAATTGCTTTCCACAAAAATACAACCCATAAGCTCATATGTCTCAAGGAGGGTGTTAAGCTAAGAGAAGTTGCCTTCTCCGCCGCCACTGACGTACGTTTGTAAAAACCAATATGCGTAATCTTTAGAAATGCAATGTCAGATAAACAGCCATACAAGTTGTCTAGAAATAGGACAAATCGAAGGTACTTTCCTACCACATCCTGTTGGGAAATCCCTAGGATTAGTAGCAAATAGTTGTCGCATTGGATATTTCATAATGAACAGACCACTGCTACTGGATATATATTGGGATTTTAATCCTAAACGATCAACAATCAGTCTCCCATTATGAAAATCCGGAATATCAATATCATCACA
Source organism: Allium cepa (assembly GCA_030765085.1). NCBI lineage: Eukaryota > Viridiplantae > Streptophyta > Magnoliopsida > Asparagales > Amaryllidaceae > Allium > Allium cepa. The sequence continues at coordinate 547,133,435 of CM060932.1, forward strand.
AGTAACCTACACAATCGTCGCATATTTAATTCTTTAAGGAAAACATTCTCTTTAAAAGCATTTATTTGGGTCAAAACGAATGTTGCGTGAAACATGGTTACGACAACCTAAAATCAATAGTATAAGGATTTGAAAATAAGATAGATATATAAACCTCAATACTATACAAAAACATTTCCTTTTGAAAATCATTTATTATAACAACAGTGTTATATTCTATCATTTCCTTACTTCTCGAAACGTCTATTTCAACAATGAATGTTGAAATCTATGTATTCGACATTTAACACATTTTAAAACATCTTTAAACCATTTTATTCCATTTAAAATATCATTTCCCAAAACATTTATTTATTTTCAAAAGATTTTTCATTGTCCAAAATCGTGAATATACTTTGTTTACCAAATCCAATATTTCTGCACATTTATTTAAAGATTATATCCACTATCCAAAATCATGGATATACTTCTCGACCCAAATTCATTAATTTAAAGGATTATCTACTGTTCAAAATCATGGATATAATTCCTTTAATAATCTAAAATAATTAACTTATCGAATTCAATTGATTTTGGATTTATAAAACAATGTTTACAAATCACATTTATATTTTATAAAACTCCAATTTATAAATTTCCTTTATCAACCAATTCCATTTATCTCATTTATAAGTTAATTCACTTATAAATAATTTATTTAAAAAATCATTCTTTTTATAACTTCACAAATTATAAATTTATTCACTTATAAGGTTCATTTGTACTTCATTTTAACACTTATAAAAACTCCATTAAAATTCTAATATTCTGATTTATAAAAATTCAATTTTATAAATCTTGTATATAAAACCATTTATAATTATTCAAAAATCGCCATTTATACTATTTTACGAAATAGTTATCTCCATATTTCAAAATCACATTCTGATTTTTTTCCACAAAAATCATAATTTTTATAACATAAAAATTATAACATTCATTTATTAAAAATAAATCTATTCCCTTAACATTTCAAAATTCAATAAAACTTGAAAATCCTTTTTAATTTGAAATCACCACTTCAATATTTTTAATTTCTCAAAAATAGGCCCAATGCTGCAACAATACTAAATACATCAATCACGGCATCCAAAACATCATATATAATATGATAACAGAATATATAAAAATATCCGTAAATAAATCCAATACGGGTGAGGAATCCAGTTGGGTCCCTTCACCCTATCACCTGCAATAAATATATTATTAGAATATGTGTACAATGTCCGCTTCGAGGCAAACGCGTGTACAAAGGGTCATCCGCTCATACACGGGAACGTATATGGTCATCTGCTCCACTAGGCAGGTATATTTCCAAATACTAATCAATATATCATATATCATTCAAATAATCATCAATCATCATAAATAACATTTATTCTCACTTATATAAAAATATCAGTGAGTCAAAAAGAGTGAGTTGCACTCACATTGCTTGTATTTGTCGCGATAGCAATTTATTCCAATTAAAATTAAACAAGCGTTTAATTCCAACCAAAATTTTTACTAGTTCAAATAAATCCCAATCCAGCTCCATAATGTAGTGCTCGTTAAAACCGACCTAACGCAATTCTTTTCGTCAATTTCCGATCTCCTATGAAAAAAGTTACAGCGTTTTAGAGTTTACACGAATTATAAATATAATAATTTCAATTTTTATTTTTATTTTTAAACCTTTGTTATTATCCCGGCCTTCTTTTTCTTCTTCTTCTCCTATGTGAGTAAAACGCACGCATAAAACCAATCGACCGCCCCATTTTTCGAATTTTCGCAACCACATCTCAACACTTGAAGACGACCGGCTATCGCCGCGACAATGCTCCACCCCGCCTCTACCTTCGGTCCCCACGACATGAAGCTTGGTTATGCCATTGCATAGAAAAAAGCACCGAAACATACGACATTCACGAACCATTTGCCGATGATCTACTCGCCTATATTCAATCACGACCGTTGAATCGATGGATCTCGCTGTGCTCTACACGTTTGTAGTTGAAGACTTCGCGTAAAAGTAGATGGATTTGAAGAAAAATAAAGAAGAGGAAGATAAGATTTCAATCATTGAAATGATGGTGGCGGCTACGGTTTAAAACCCTATTATTTGCAAAATAGAAAAAATGGCCTTATATAGAAAATTTCGCGACACTATTCACCCAAAATATGTTCGAACTCGAAACGAAACATGCCACCTGTCATTTATAATGTTTTACCCATATTTCGAATGCAATAGAATATATATCGAAAGCCAATTCGATCGTATTTGAAAGGTAAGTTTTCGAATCGACTATTTAAATTTAAAATTCACTTTAAATGATTTTCTACGCGTTTTAGTTTACCCCGGACAAACCGTAAATCCGATTGACATAAAATTTAAAATCTTACAATAATATAACATTACAGATCCAATGAAGTTGGTTTCATCGAAATCCAAAACTGTTTGAAAAATGACCATTTTCACTCATCAATTAAATATTAAAATATTCAATTTCCACAATTAACGTTTAATTCAATTTTAAAAGTTCTCCAATTTCATTCTAATCCAAATAGAATTTAATTCATCTTTATAAATCATTTTCATTCATATTAAATTCAAATATCAATTATTTTTGCAATTTCAAATATTAAATTATCACTTTAATTATCCTATCGAATCATGATATTTGAAATATTATTTATTTGACTTATAAAATTAACTTCTAAATATTTAGAATTAATTAAATATATGAATATCAAATGACTGAAATTTTAGATCGTTACATTGCACATCAAGTTTTAGGTCATTTGGAGTGTGCATGGTCAAGATATGGGAATTAAAGAACAAGGCTCTTGGATCAACATAGATCAAAACTTAGAACAGTATGGATCCAAAATTTGGACCGGTGACGGGAACTAAAGCATGGAAGTTTAGAGTATGGGATCAAGATGCAAGCTATGGATTAGAGTAAAGAGAGTAGTAGGAATGAAGTGGAGCCAAAATCATATGAATTTGGCTATGTGTGGGATCAGTCCCCTTAGATTGGTACCGATCCATGGATTGGCCCAATCAACATGCGATCTGTGTTGGTAGCTTGGGTCGGTGAAGTTCCTAGTTTGGTGGTAGCTTGGATCGGTGAAGTTCCTAGTATGGTAATAGCTTGGATCGGTGAAGTTCCTAGTATGGTGGTAGCTTCGATCGATGAAGTTCCTAGTTTGGTGGTAGCTTGGATCTATGAAGTTCCTCATACGGTGGTAGCTTGGATCTGTGGAGTTCCTAGTTCGGTGGTGGCTTGGGAATATGAATAACTATTAGGTCATTACCGATCCATGCTCTTGGTTCGGTATTGATCCATGCAAATTGATGCAAATGACCATCACTTGAGGGTGGCTTAGGAAGATGTTGTTCCTAACTCGGGGGTAGCTTGGATAATTGATGATCATGGCTCAGGGGTAGCTTGGATCGATGCTGATCATGGATCGAGGTTAGCTTGGATCGATAGTGATCATAGCTCGTGGGTAGCTTGGATAGGTGATGATTACCCGATGAGAAGTGATAGCTTCGATGATGGATAGTTATACTTTGGGATGCGGAGTAGCCTGATTGAAGGAATTGTTGTAGGAAGGTTATAGGACGTACGATGACATTCTATGACTGACGATGGCTATCTAGAATATTTCCCAACCATGACATTTCCAAACGGAAGTCATAAGGACAGTTTCAGGATGGGCTCTGCTGTGGATGATGTATGCAAATGGATCGTTGATATTCGTAGTTTTCAAAGTGTACTCATAAAGCATGGGTATGTGAGGATGCTCACTTGGGCTTATGTCGCTTACCTTGGATCAAATGATGACCCGATCCATTTACCCTGGGGTACTTATGTTGTGGACAGTCTAGTTCCTGGCTTTTTGAGTGGCATAGGTTCAAATACCGAGAAACCGGGACGTTGAGTAGTCCTTGATTCTACGAGGATAGTCATACGAATGTCATATATCCAATGCACCGAGTGAGTGAATGGGAGGATGGATGCTATGTTTGTTTGATTGTTATATCAACTTAGGGATGTCACAAGTGTTAGTTTGCGAAAGATGAATCTCAAGGCTAATTCAACACTAGAGGGGAGAGGGGTGAATACTATTTATTGATTTTTGTGAATCTTTTTAAATTCTTTTAAGATTATAATTAGATAATGCAAAATCAATAATCACAAATGCAAAGACAAACATATATAAATGTAATAAAAGAAAAAAGTAAAGAGTTAGAGAGATCACACCAGGAAATTTTTGTACCGGTTCGGAGTTATCCTACATCCAGTCCTGCACAATTTCTTGTACATATTTCTTTTCAAATACCAAAGTCAATATAATCTAGATTTTAAGGCTACGAGACGCACCCTCTAGATTTTTCGAGCTCTTGGTACACTCACTGGATTCAGACGGGACACCGACAAACCCACTTGGATTCAAACGGGACACCAAGCACACCCACTTGATTCAAATGGGACACAAGCACACCCATTTGGATTTCAAGGACACCAAGCACACCTAAGAGTATAAGAGTATGATTAGATAGAGTTTACAGACTCAATTTCTTGATCTTGAGTACAAATGATCCTATAACCACTTGAATATCACTTTGATCTTATTTTGAGCGATAGAGGTAAGAGGGATCAGAGAGTAATTGATAAAGAATCAAATCAATAGAGTTAGAATTTGATTCTTATTGAATTTGAGAATATATTGAGTGGATTTTCTTTTAGAAATCAAGAGATAAAAGAGGTGAGAAAGAATGAGAAATTAGTTAAAAAATTCGTTGGTAAAACCTCCTATTTATAGAAAAACAACGGTCATGTCCACTTGCAAAAAGATACGACGAAAAGACACTCCCATTCAAATTTGAATTTTGAAATTCTCGGCCTATATGTCAATATATGCTATAGGAGTATATCGACATAACATTTGTATTTTTGAAAAACACTTTATAAAAATTGTTTTGAAAATATTAAGCTTTTTAAAATATTTTAAAACTTTGTACAATCATCCAAACATAGTTTATGCATATTTTTATCATATCAAAACATAAGAAAACTTTATAAAATTATTTTGAAATATTTTAAATATATAAATGATTTAAATATGAATTTCTTTCGAAAATAATTTTTATAAAGCATAAGTGAATATATATTTAAAATCAAAGTTATAATATACTTACAAACATTTAGAGAGCATAAAACTAAAACTATAACAAAGTATAATAGATTTAAAAGTATATTTAAAGTATAAAATACTTAAAAAATTAGTTACTCAAAATATAATATTCTTGTAAATGAAACTAAAAGTTAGAAATCATTTGAAGGACATTTTGAAATTTAAAATATGGATTCTTTTAAAATTATTTTTGAAATTCAAAATATTTGAAAACCATTTAAAATCCAAGAAATGATTTTAAAACCTTTTTGAAAAATGAAGAGGGAGAATAAAGAAGTGCAATCAGGGTTTGAACAATTAATTTATGATTCTATAACTTATTTGATTATATTGAATCTTCAATAATCATGAATCTTCAATCTCTAACTCTTGAATCTCTATATCAGTCTCTTGAATCGTCTTTTAATACTATACAATCTTCTTAATCAACACTTATCTAATATCCTGCACTATATACTATACATAACTTGTTAAACACATAAGTATCTATATTTTATATGATGCCATACGGTTATTGTCATCAAAGCTAATATCTAAGCTACTAATAATATCCCCTCTTTTGATGATGACAACCATGTTTATAAAATTTGATGTAACTCCTTGAGTTACAAAACTCCTCCTCAATCTATGCCTAGACATTTTATATATTCCTTCCCCTTTTTCATCAACAAAAAATATAACCCAAACTCCCCCTAACCAAGGAACTAGATAATATATAATAGTGATAAGAACATAAGACTAAATAAGTGATATGTTTAAAGAAGAAAAGCCAATTTTATGAACGTTATCCAGCCTTTTGGCTTGACTATATTTGAACTGATTAGACAAGTTAGTTTCGACTGTCGTTGGAACCAACAAGTCAAATTAACAATCACGAAGCACAAAGACCAGGCATAAATGATAGTATGAAGAAGTGGCATAATGAAAAGTAGAAAATAGACTCAATAGAACGATAAAAATTTGAAAATATATCATTTACTGAAAATGGATCGGGTATGGTTCATATTCACCAATTATGGGACGTACCATATCGATATTACAATTCAACTCAATGGAAACATTGATATCTCAAAATCTACAAGTCAAATACACATGAAACTTTGGCAACATTAATATATTGAAGAATGGAGCGTACTATATCGATCACATGCCAAAAGGAGCTCGTGGAACGATCAGTGCCAATAGTTATTATGAATGATGTAGAACTTGCGATCGATATTATGACTTCTTCAAGATCTGGAGACTCCGCTGTTGAAATTTAGGGAAGATATTTCACCATCTTCCCCTTTAAATATAGGCTTGATTGTTCATTTTCGGGATCTTTTACGCTGCTCTTTCCTTTTTACTCCATCGTAACTACGGATCAATCTTTATCCATCCCTTTGTACTCAGCATTTAAGTGATTAATAAAGTTATTCTTCCAAAGTTGACGTAGGCTTTCACATCGAACCACTATAAATCGTTGTGTTCTTATTATTTATTGTTTACTATTATTTAATTGCTTGTTTTCTCTATTTTCATTGGATTTTCTTCATTTATTTATCTACAAAATATCTATTGGTTGTTTGTGCCCAATTTTGGCGCAAACATTTTAGAGCTTTTACTAAGAAAGAGAATTATGAACTTGATTGGATCTCAACATCTACTTATAGATTCCCATATTCACTAGATATATCCATCTTTCTACCGATAAGCTTCCATTTCTATTCAGATTTGCAAAATTCTAAGGAAAACTATCAACAATGTTTAGGAACACTAAACCTACCACTCAAAACATGGAGGGAAACGAGAACACCATCAGCAAGGAGGCCAAAGAAATCTACCAGTAGGAAGTAATGCTAGCAGTCTAGTTGATGTCCATAATCTAACTTGTTCCATCACAAGAGCTGATTTTAGAATCTGATAGGAGAACTCATGGATAGTTGCCGATAGTTGAACCAGTAGGTTCAAGCTAATTTCAATCTAATGAATCAACTCAGGGATCAACAGCGCAAGAAAACTAGAAAGGAGCTAATTCCCTATTCTACATCAGAGAGCTCAACTTCATCAGATGACTATCATAGATTTAGACATCATAGAATTAGTGGATAGTATGTCAAAACATCGACTTGTTGTCATATGACTGATCTAAACAGACCGGTCATGATTGGTATCGATCCATCTTGAACGATTAGTGTCGAACAACTTTTGGAGGCCGGTTATAGCAGATGACGGGAAGAATGTACACTGGTGACGCCATGAGGTATCTGGATGTTGGGGTTCAAGTTAATGTAGATTAGTTATCTCTCCAGAATATTGACAATTTGAATGAACGCGATGCACATCAAGAGGATGTAGAGCCGAAAAGGCATGGAACGGCCTGTAGACATCGACCGAACGATTCATGTGAGATGTAGCACGACTGCTGCTTGGCTCCAGCTATCAAAATGCCACACTTGTCAACTATGGTCAGACGACTAGTAAGGGAAAGTCAAGGTTTGACCAATGATGACTAGGGAATCTCAATAAACCATACCCCATTCACATACATTATTTTACACGTGGAATATCCGAGGAGATTTAGCATGTCTTCGATGCCTACCTATGGGGAAAAAAGGACCCCAGGTAGCACATCATGATACATGAATTGTTGATGGATTCCGCACGAGTTGATATTGCCATAAAATGTAGATGTTTTCCTATAGCTCTCTGGCATAATAACGATGTGGTTTACGAGATCACCCCCACGGTCAGTCTTTAGATTTGACGATTTAGCAACAAAGTTTATGGAGCTGTTCCGTACCCAAAGATGCAATGTCTCTATCAAGCTGATCTAGGCTTTGGGAAAATCGCTAAATAATTACTTGAAGAGATTTCATAAGGCTATCATAGAAGTCGGTAATCCTAATGACCATTCAATATTGATGGCTGTAACAAAAGGGATTGATCCAGAATCTGACTTTGGTGATTGGTTAGTTGGCAAACCACCTGCGACGTTGGAGCATTTCTATGCAAAAGCAGCTCAGTATTTAAGGAAAGAGAAAGATAGATGTTCTAGGAAGAATAATGTTGTGGGATCAAGTGGAGAGGGAGTGCAGACTAACATTGTAGTGCACAGTCCGGGGAAAGTTCCAGAAAAGTTCAAGTAAATGTTCAAAATAAATCGAATCAGCAAAAGAAAGGCAATGATACGAACCCTAAACGAAAAAGAGATTTTGGAGGATGGAAGTCTGGGATTCCAATGTATGATACCTACACACCACTGAATACGTCTCTAGTGAATATCTACTTATCTACATGCAATACCATCTAGTGTAGAAAACCATCACCGAAGGAATCGACGAAGAAATAAAAGCATACTGGAAAATATTGACGGTTCCATGAATGTTATGGTCATAACACAAATGAGTGCAGGTATCTCCAAAATGTTATCGAGAAACTAATTTAAGAAAGAAAACTACAATAGTTCTTTAAATCCTAATAGGATGGTGGGCATGGGACATTCGACACCAACCTAGGACAAGTGCTGCATAGGATTGAGGAGCCTACATGGACTGGTGGAAGATTAGTTATTAATACAATAGTCGGAGGACCTCATCCAGCTGATAAGAACTAGCATGAAATGCAGCACTATGCTAGCACAATGGCAGATGATATTGTATTCAGAAATAATGATGCACATAAGGTGGAGGCACCAATGATCGACCCTATGGTCATTTCGGCCATGATCAACCCCGCCTTAGTGACAAAATTTTTAATTGACAGTGGAATATTGGTGAATATTCTTTTCAAAAAGGCATACGACCAAATGCGAATGGAAGCCAAAGATCTAAAACCGTGTAAAGCCATATTCATGGCTTTAACGGTGTTGCAATGATAGTGGTGGGCTACATTGAACTACCGACGGAGTTAAAGAATGTGACCATAGGAGAGTACGAATATTGCCATTCATTGTGTTGGATGTGGACTATCCGTATAATGATTTTCTAGGCCGATTGACCATTGCTGAATTCCAGGAAGCCGTTGCCTCTTGGTGTCTTACCTTAAAATTCCCAACCGACAATGGCATGGGAGTTGTGCATGGAGATCAGGTGACTGGACATGCCTGCTATGTGGCTGAGTTGTGGGATGCGTAGCGGAAGGAGAAAGGTAAGGGTGTGGACAAGTCTCTATGCACCCAAGACACCGAAGATTGACAATCGATGCCTGGGCCTTAGTTCGAGCGCCATTGTCGGTTCTATAAAGACATAGGTCAAAGGATGATGAGACAGAGCCCAAAGAGACCAAGGCTGCACTGTATAAGCTGACGATCGACATCATAGTTAGCCGTGATGACCCATTATGGGTCCTAAAGATCGGATCTTAGTTCAGCCCCCCGATAATGACAGAACTTTTCAGTTTTCTCTGTGCGAACCTTGATGTGTTTGCTTGGACTCATTATGATATGTGTGGATCTCACCGTCCATTATGAGCCATGCATTAAATATCGACTCGAGGCATGTTCCAGTGACACAGAAAAGACATGGCATGGATCCGGAGAGATCTGCCGCCCTTAAAGAGAGGTGGATAGGCTCTAAAGCAATGAGTTTATTCGCAACGCCCTCCACCCTAAATGGGTATCTAATCTTGTACTAGTGAGAAAAGCGAATGGAAAGTAGCATACATATGTTGACTATTCGGATTTCAACAAAGCATGGCCGAAAGACAGTTTTCCCCTTTCGAGAATTGACCAGCTAATGGACTCTACCATAGGACACGAATTGTTGTCTTTCATGGATGCATATTCTTAATATAACCAAATCCCGATGCACATACTTGACTAGGAGCACATCATTTTCATTATCAACATTGGATTGCACTGCTATGGGGTAATACCATTTAGATTGAATAATTCTGGAGAAACCTATCAGTGCTTGGTCAACCGAATGTTTGAGGATCATATTGGAAAGAAGATGGAGGTATATGTGGGTGATATGCTTGTGAAGTCGCGACGATCAAGCGACCATATCAGAGACTTAGTAGAGATGTTCGACATCCTTCGATATTACAAGATGAAAATCAATCCTCTGAAATGTTCTTTTGGCATTACATGAGGATAGTTCTCGGGTTTCATTGTCAACACCCACGGCATCGAAGCTAATCACGAAATGTTTCGAGCTATTTGCAACATCCAAGCGCTAAATACAATCGAACAAGTATGGACCTAAACGAGAAGGTTGCCGCCCTAAGTCGATTTATTTCCAAAGCCATCGATAAATGCATTCCTTTCTTCGACCTGATTAGAAGAGGGAAAAGGAACTTTGAATGGACACAGGATTGTGAAAATGCATTCCAAGCTTTGGTGAACCACTTAGGGCGGCCTCCCATCTTGTCAAAGCCGGTGGATCATGAAGATTCGTATATCTACTTAGCCCTGTCGATACACACTATAAGTGCCATACTGCTTGGCAAAGAGAATTGGATCCAAAGGCCAATATATTATGTTAGTAAGCGATTAATAGGAGTTGAAAGGAACTATCCGAAGATAGAGAAATTGGCGTACTGCTTGTTGATTGCTTCATGAAAACTCCGCCCCTACTTTCAAGCTCATCCCATCAATGTTTACACTAATTAGCCATCACGCCAGGTCGTACAGTGACTTGAGATGTCTGGTAGGTTACTAAAGTGGAACATCGAGCTAAGCTAATTCGACATCACTTATCTCCCTTGGAGACCCATCCAGGGATAGGAACTGGTGGACTTTATGGTAGAGTTCACTACATTGGGCGATCTTCTAGAGAGTGGTGGAGCCTCTACAATTTGGTGGAAATTATGTACGGATGGAGCATCCAATGATCATTGTTCTGGAGCCAAAGTCACAATAGTAACTCCAGAGGATTGATCACTTGCTATGCTTTGAATCTTATCTTCCCTGCAACGAACAATGGCGTGAGTTTCATTCTTTGATTGCTGGACTTATACTTGCCAGAGAAGTGGGAATAAAATCTCTTGAAATCTTTTATGATTCTAGTTGGTGATATACCGAGTCAGAGGAGATTACGAAGCGAATGGATAACGACTCGTTCCATACCTTACCCGAGTCTAAGAGCTATTGACTAACTTTGAGTATTATGACATCATGCACATACCTTAGGATCAAAATAAAGAGGCCGGCTCATTGGCAAAGTTTTCTAGCACCGGGGATGCTCAACAAATGGGCTTGGTTTCAATCAAAGTACTACACTCTGAGCATAAACTAGATGGAATCGACTAAGTGCTAGAGACGGAGCCTGAGAAGGAGTTATGGATGACTCCGGTTAAAGATTATTTGTTACAGGGACTCCTACCTGAGTAAAGGAATGAAAGATGGAAAATCCTCTACAAAGCTTTACGATATATCATTCAGGAAGGAGTTATGTATAGAAAGGGTTTTTTTTGTTCCCCTGCTCTGGTGTATCGCTCGCGATGAAATAAAATGAATCTTAAGGGAAGTTCATGAAGGGGAATGTGGCGATCACACCCGGGGGCAAACCCTAGCAAAGAAAATATTCCGTTATGGGTATTACTGGCCAACTATCAATCGAGATGTTGCTGATTGCACTTAGCGATGTGACAAGTGCCAAATGTACGCAAAAGTTCTGAGAGGTGCGCTAATGGAAATTACTCAAATTGTCAGTCCATGGTCGTTTGCCACATGTGCCATAAATACAATCGGTTCCTTACCGACCCCTAAAGGTGATGCGAAGTATGCCATCGTAGTAGTTGATTACTTCACCAAATGAGTCAAAGTAGAACCTATAGCCAGGATCAAGACAAATAAAGTAATCAACTTCGTTGTCCGAAATATCATCTGTCATTTGGCCTTCCATGAACCATTGTAATTGATAATTGAACCAAATTCGAAGTCTCTTTTCATTGAGTGACCTACCACGACCCCAGAACAAATAGAGATATCCTCTTAGAATCTCTAAATATGGTAGATGAGAAGCACAAAGAATCTAATTTGAGGGCAACTGCACATCAATATCGAGTACCTAATGAGAAATGGATATGACTTGACCATTCGATAATCAAATTAATCCCACCAAGTAATGGGACAGACGTAAATAAAAAAACAATCATTACACGATCGATTGCTCTCCATATTAAACCCTAGGCTTGGAGGCAAGTCAATCAATCAAGGAAAATATGGTTCGACTATTTTTCCAAACAACTCTATGTATCCAAAGCGTATATCGAAGTATAAAAAAAAATTTGATGCGTCCAACCATCCGCCAATGAAATCTTATTCCCAAAGTGCGGATAATAGTATAAACTAATAGACGAGTGTTATCTGACCAATCACCATTCCATTAACTCTGACCTTTAATCAACAGAAGGAGTACAAATTCGCTAGAGATGGAACTCGACCTCAAACAAGAGCGTTCCATCCAATCTCAATACCACATCACCATGTCCCCCTCTGCTAAACCGTCGAATCACCCATAGCCTGAATCATGCAAACTAGAACAAGATCCCATCACCTCGTCACTAAATTATAATAAGTAAGAAAAGAATCAAACCTACCTATGTATAAAAGTGGAGAAGCGAAGGCGATTTGGATTCGATGTTGAAACTGTATCTGAGAAGATGGAGGCGGTGATGGTGGGTATAGTGAAGGAATTGATTGGTTAAGAAATCGATGAAGTTTAGGAAATGATTTTAGATTTGAGAATTTGGATCAGAAGTGAAGGAAAGGAAGAATGTGTACTTTCCTTTTGGTTTGGTTAGCGTACTCTTGCCAATGAAATAAAATAAGGAAAATATCTAAGCGACCAGGAGCAGGTGTGTGTGTGTGTGTGTGTATATGTGTGTGTGTGAATGAAGCAATACGAACCATCGAAGTTTGTAGTTCAATGGAAGTCTAAACGATAAATGATCGGATACGCTCATTTTATGATGGTCTTACGCCGATCCATTTTTCTTAATCTATGATTTAATTGATTATCCAACCAAGAAACGATCGGGTGTGATTGTTCTACGATAGGAGTGTATCTATGATAGTATGGATATATTTACATATCTAGTGTAAATTTTTTGTTTTGACTTTCTTTTTAGTTCTCTGTTTATGTGCTATTATTTTTATATTTTTGAGAAAGTACATATTCCAATCTTTCTTATTGGCTTAATAAATAATGTTTGATTTAATGGTTTTGTTAATATATCTGCCATTTGATTTTTAGTATTTATAAATTCAAGTGAGATTATTTCTTTATTTACATTATCGCTTTGAAAGTGACGTCGTATATTTATATGTTTAGTACTTCCATGATGAGTTGGATTCTTAGGTAAATTAATCATGCTAATATTGTCGCGATATATTGGTGATTTAGTAAATTTTAGGCCAAAATTTTTTAATGTTTGTTGCATATAAATATCGTGAGAACAGGTTAATGCTGTTGAAATATATTCTGCTTCTATTATAAACAGAGATACATAAATTTTCTTTTTGCTAAACCAAAAAACTAGAGAGTGTCCTAAAAAGTGACAAGTCCTGTTGTACTTTTTCGGTCTAGTTTGCAACCAGCATAATCAACATCACCATATGAAATTAATTCAAAGGAATATTCTTTTGGATAAAAGAGTTCATAATCTAATGTGTTATTTACGTATCTTAATATTCGTTTTATAAATTTTAGACGAGTTTCCTTAGGTTGAGTTGATATCTCGCATAGAAACATACACTATGCATCTGGTTTACTAGCAGTTATATAGAGCACTGATCCAATCATACAACTATAGGGTCTAGCCTGGTGTCCTATAGAAGGTCTGGCTCCAGCTTGTCCAAGGTTTAGAGTGCGCCGATACCCGGAGGCTTGTGCGTAATTTCCATCCATCCATGGACGTGTAGATCTGTGATTATAATCAGAGGAAGTTGATCTTTCGGTGGATGAATGGGAAGCATGATCCGTTCTAGATCTCCCTCATCTCTCCTCATTCAGTCGGTTGGTTAGCTCCATATTAGCATGGATCTGCTGGGTAAGTTGTTGGCGGCTTTGAGTCAGTTCTTGAATTAGCATCTGGAATTCCTCCCTGGTGACTTGGCCTTGTGGATCTAAAGGTCTAGCTGAGTTTTGACCTGTAGGGGCCAGCTACGTGGGGTTCTGTCTATCCCATCCTTCCCAATCTACAGCAGTTGAAGTGGTCCATAACCATGGTGAACGATGTAGCTCATTCCTAGATTTGATGCAATCTGAATAGGTTGGAACGAAGTACTGGATGTTGATCTGGATCTCTTCCTTAGATTTTGCAATCCAACGATGGCAGTAGATCCAAAGAGCAGGAGAACAACTGGGTTTTCTCAATGAAAGCACCAATGTGTTTGTACCAAAATTGGGCACAACACTCTTCGGGCGTATTTGAAGAGATTAAAGTGAAGAATTTAAATGAGAAATGAGGTTAATCTAACAAACACGCCAAAAAAGACAAAAAAATGTAAAAACACGAGAATTTAGAGTGGTTCGGCATTGTAGCCTAAATCCACTATGGAAAGTTTTCAGTTTTATAGACTTTGCTGACTGATTACAACAGATTACTAAAGTACACACTCAAGAAACAATGGAGTTTCCAACAGAGTATCGGCGTAGAAGAGTCAAATGTCCCTTTATTAGAGGCATATGACTACTATTTATAGGCATAGGCTGAAAATGTCTGGCTCAGATCTTGATAGACCCCTTCTCCCACATGGATAGGCAAACTAGATCGATTCAAGGTGGTTTGGGATCGATCCACAATCGATACGTGCACCATTCGTATCGATAAAAAATGACTCCATTTGGGCTAAGATCGATCTGAGACAATGTAGAGGTGGTACGCAAGCTCCTGTGAAAATTTGGTGACATTTGGACTTGTTGATTTTGAGTTATGATCGATCCAAGTTTGACATTTCAATAGGCTAGTGTCTTCGTATCGATTCTTCCATATCGATCACATGCGTATCGATCGGGCTGACGTGGCGCTTAATTCCAGGATCGATCCACTTTCCATGCCGAGTGACCGAGTCGTCCACTCTTACGTGCTTTGTACGTATCAACCTGGAATTACTCTTCGTATCGTTCTAGGCAGTTCTTCTTGTATTAATGCTCGGTGCTATACTTCGTATCGATGATGTGTAGCTGCTTCGTATCGATGGTCCTTGGTTGGCTTCCTATCGATGACCAATATCGCTTCATATCGATGGTTTTCACTTCAATTTGCATCGATATGTACTCATTCCTTTCGTATTGATATTTGCTTATACGTTTCATATCGATTACTAGTCGATCGATACGAACTGTCCGAACAAGATGATCGATACGAATAGCTTTAAAGCTAAAATTGTGGAATTCTGATCGATGCGAGTTACTGATGGATACCAAAGGATGTAGTGGGTGATGATACGAACAGAGCTGGCTTTCTTGAACTTGATCGATCCATATCTTAAGCATACAAACTCCAATCAACTTGAAATTTGGAATGTTGACTTTTGTAGCTTTGGTTGTCGTACCATATCAAATGTAGCTCGATCAGAACTCGAGAAAAATTTATCAATATCCATAGTAAACCCGTGTATAACTGATCTTCAGGACGGGCTGTCTTAAGTTTTCAATCAATACGTTGGTATCACGGCCTTGCCAAAAGGCAGGATAGCATTTCCCTCCAAAAAGTACGTTTTGTGTGAACATGACGTGCTTTGAAAAAATGCCATCTTCAGTTCGAAAAGTTCTATCTGATTCGTTGAATAGTTGTTGTCTTTTCGCAAAATATGTAACCTTTGATTGATTTCCAATAATATAAATGCTGAATTATTGACTGCCAATGATTATGCAGTGCATCGTTGTAATTGAGTATTGAGTGTCAGCAAATTGTTGTTCACTTTTGTAATTGTCACCAGTTGAGCATTCAACTCCTATGAATTTTGAAAATTGAATATTAGTTTTTCATACATGCATGTAGTTAACCTGACTCCCGTTAATGTTTGCACGTTCACGGTTTGTTGTCAAGTTTTTGTATCGAGTTTCGTATCGATCCTCTCCTGGATCGATATGAAATTCAAGTTGTAACAACGCTTGATGGTCATTTTGAGTATCCTTTTGTATCGATCCTCTCCTAGATTAATTTGAGAAGTAGAAAAACCTTCTTCGTATTGATGGTAATCTATATGAATCAGTCGGCCCTTTAAAATGCTTCGTATCAATGGATATGAATTTCTGTGGACTTCAAAACAATGGATACAAAATTTCCATTTCGATCAATGAATCTCGGATTGGTCTGAACGGTTCAAACAAGCCTTTGTCTTGTGTTTCGCAGCGATAGCTTGATGGAGATGAAAAGTTGTGCTTTGGATCGACGGTAAATGGATACGAATAGGTCACCTCGTATCGGTTGGAGGGGAGACCGTTCCTACCAGTTAATCATATATGGGAGACAAATCGACTTTTGCCTAGGTTCAAACCATATAAATATGGTTTTTTACTTAGAATTTTTTTACTTGCTCTCATTTTTCTACCGCTTTCATATCGTTTGAAAAACCGAGAAATAGAAATTGCTCTTGCTTTCGAATCGAACCAAACTTCAATCCCTTGAACTAATTGCTAAAATTAGGTAAATAATCAACCAAATTCAATCTTAAAATGATGAGATTCGAATTCTCGTGTCATCCCATTTGCATTCGTGGCTGATTTTGGTGAAGAGGAGGCCGGAGATGGTCGGAGCAAGGTCGAGGAAGGAGGAGATGGAGTTCAGGCTGATTGGAGAAGAAGTGTAGATGGACATGAAAGGAACTTTCATATCGATGATGGATGAAGGTCGAGTTCGTATCGATGTAGATATAAGCGGCTTCATATCGATTGGCAAAGTTGCTTTATGTCGATGGAATGTGTACGTTCGTTTCGATCGATTAATGAATGATACTCGTATCGATCCAAAGCGATCGATACGAAATTCTGGGCCTGGTGATTGATTCGAAAATGTCGTTGCTGATGGATATGATCGATACGAAATGACCTTCGAGTGATCGATATGAAGTGGTGCACCATGATCGATGCGAATTGTAATCCTGGCGATCGATCCAAGTCTAAACTTTGATGGATACAAAATTTTTGCATACTTGAACATTTGAATCTGATGAGCTTCTGCCTTGCATAATTGGACTTAATCGTTTCACTGCATATTTGACTACCCTTCGAAGCTTAACGATGGAACTGTAACTTGACAAATTCGACAAACTTTAACTTGGATCATTCTTCGAAGTCTGGATGACACGGTCAGCGATGACTGTCGCTTCGGTTGAATTTCAAAGTCTTGTCATTTGAACTTCTCGCAAATCCCGTAGAATTTCCGAAGTATTATGTAACACTGCACTGCACTGCACAACACATTCACGCACTTCACACTTGGGGAAACACGGGTTTATTATTGTCTAACGATGATTTTTACTGAGTTCAATAGCTATAGAACTCGGAAGTTCACAGTTGGAGGAAGCTTAGAGTCCACCTCTTCCTGTAATTGAAATGCGGGCTGTCGTAGCCGAAGTTATTAGCCCTGCTCCGGGTGAGCTACCAGGAGCTGTTTTTATTGCACATCCACAAGAATCTATTTGCTCCAACATTTCTAAAGACATGTTTGGCAGGATTTTTCTAAGGTATGGGTTGCTACTAACTGATGTCTTACTACCAGGGCCAAAAGATAGAGCCCATAACCCCCTGGAAGGGTACACAGCCTACAATTGGTTTATGTGTGTAGCCGGGACACTTCCTTTTTTCAACCAGTTCTAACAGGAAGTTTTACGTTTCTAGGGGATCGCTCCATCTCAGCTGCACCCGAATGGATATGTCTTGTTCAATAGTTTGTTTGTCATCTTCATGGACCACCTCTTCCATCCTCCTATAGTAGAAGAAATCAGATTCTTATTCAATATAAAGAGCCATGGGGACAACCCTTCCTTCACTTTCCTAGAAGCAGTTTGGAACTGTCAAGTCATGGTTGGGGCTTGGTGCAATCTAAGTTACTTTAAGACCGAATGGTTCTTCATTTGGTGCCCACCGGGGTTTGCCAAAATATGGTTGGTCAGACGTAAGTGCTTCAACTCCTTCATGATTAACAGGACGATATTAATTGATGTGGAGTCTAATACTTTGCTTCTTTTACAACTTCGATTCCACGATCTGAAGGAGCTCGATTTAAGTTAATAGTTAGGGTTCTTCAAGAGGTACCCGCTGCATATAGAGAAATTGACGAAGTCCTTATAGACGAAAATTTGATTGCTATGGGGTGAATCGATAAAGACCAAAGCATCAGACTTGTAGGAGTTCTCAAAGCGGCTTTGGCGAGACAGATAGAAGGAAACTCCTAGAATTGTCATAACCGAATAAGGTGATGACGAGAGCTCACCGGCTAGAGATGAGCCCATAGCTGTGCCTTCGCTGGACTCTTATGCATTGGGAAAAATAAGAGGCAAGACTGTTGTTTGCAAATCTTTGAGGCACACAATGGTTGTGGTGTCATTGCCTATTGCTAGTCAAGAGATTCCTCCTCTGCAGATGGAGAATTCTTTTGCAGGAAAAGTGGACATCCCTATTCTGAATGACATGCCTTTACATCAAGATATCAGACTAGAGGGGCTTCAAAGCGCCTTAGATATAGGAGAGCTAACTCCTTCGAGTACGGTTACTATGACCGGTTGGTTTGGGGGCTTGCACATGAAAGCACACACTACACGACACCACATAATCTCTAATCACATGTTTTGAAAAACACCGAAGATATCTAACTCCGTTTCTCTTTCATGTTACAGATACAATGTCGAAATGAAGATCAATGCTCGGAAGTCTTCGTTTTGTGCGCCATTTATCTAGCTCATATTTCGAGTCTCGTAGGCATGAGGCCTAAAGAGAATGCGATTGCAGCTATTCCAGTCAAGAGAGGGAGCGTCACAAGAGGGAAAGAGATAGGGAGAGGGAGAGGCAGTGTACGCGCCATTTCCAGTCGCGCTCTCGCTCTCCACCACCTAGAGGTCCAACGCGACCCTCTGGCTCCGAAAAACAAACTATCGAAACCTCACGTTAACTAGTGCCTCCACAAACTTCGAGATCCAGTGAGCAAAGTCGTATAAATGGGACAAATTTTCTTGACGTCACTACTTCAGCGGCTATGGAGCCCATGGGAGAGAGAACCATCCGAATAGCTCAGTTTAAAACAGATTTCCCTAATATTTCCTTTGACGACTTTCACTTTCCGCCGAACTTGAAGAGAATTCCTGATAGGGCTGAACAAACTATGCACGACTATGTGTATGACATCTACAACCAGTATCGAAAGTGGATGAAGGCCACAGAGAAAGCTTTAGTGGTGGCTTTTGATCTGGCGAAGACGATTGAAAATCTAAAAAAAGATCTCTCCCAAAAAGAATGCATAGTGCAAGTGCTTGCCACTTAGAATGACACATTGAGAAGCTTGAAAATGGAGTCCCTTAATAAAGTTGATGAGATAAACAAGAAGATAGAACATATGAGACAGGAGCATCTGACCTTGGTCGAGGATATGGGACACAGAACCGCCACCGCTATGGAAGAAAGAGATGTCGTGCTTAAAGAGCTTGAGGAGCTTAGAGCCAAATTTACTGAAGTCGTCAAAGAGAAAGATGATGCTAACAAAACTGCCCAAGTGGCGTGCGATCAGGCCGTGGCACTCAGGGGTGAGAAGGATGCGACTAAGTTAGAGGTCCAAGAAATCAAGGCCAAAAACGAAACCAATGTTAAAGTGGCAGAAGCCAGGTCGGAAGGTGACATCAAAGACCTCCTGGTCACTTATAATGTCAATGTCCTGAAGCATCGCAACCTAAGCTGGCTTGATGACTACCCACTTCATCTATACAATGCATGGTGCAGCTTGATAGAGGATGAAAAGGTGGACAGTTATAACAGCTTGTCCTCACAAATGTTGATAATTACAAAGCAAGAAATATAGTGGAAACAAAAATACATGAATACATCTTGGAGGCATCCAACTCATCTCATGAGCTCCAAAGCATCCATAACTAAATCGGAAATATACTCGGGTCTGATCCAAGTATTATAAGAAAATAACACCCGGATCCGTCTGGTAAACCAGAGTGAGAAATTCAGGATTAGTAAATGTTATAAAAACCTTTCAAAAATAAGGGTATCTCGTAAGACCACTTCGCACATAAATACGGGTGCGTTTTTACCTTACGATAGCTAAAACATGTTTTAAGAAAACCCAGTGATATTATAATAATGTCTAGGGTTGAAAATAAATATAACGTAGCCAAAATGCTTCCACCATACATTCCAGAATTTGGACACAACTAAGTCCGTAAGGCACATACTGCAGAATGGATTCCATCAATGACAAGGCTATTAGGGTGCCTCCTGTCACAGTATACCTCTAGACAAAATGTACCGAGGGCTCACATAGACCCCCGTCAACACAAAACTGGCATACCCCTTCTTGGATAGTATCGAATACGTCATCACACCGATTGTGATCGACAACCTACCCAGGTCTGAAACATACATCCAAAGAAATATCGATCTAAGATGGCAATGACCATATGCTAATGGTAGTCAACCACATAGCCCTGTTTCATAACCCATATTTTAGTCATTACTGGGTATCCCATCATCTTTAAGATGTCGCTGTTCAATCGTTTATGCCGGTTCGAAGTGGTTTTCAGATAACTCATGCTTATCCGATCCCAATCTCTTTGAACCATCAAATGAATTTCAGAAATAGTCAAGAGTTGATAATGGTTTATTTATCTATCAAATAAGCAAAAAATCAATTCAAAAAATTAATTTCAAATGGAAACCCAGCATGATTAAGTATATAAGCAGCCGATAAGCCTCTTTAACCAACACTTTCATTAATTAATGCCACTTTCCTTTTCTGGTGTAAGTATATGGGTCATGTAGGAATTAGACCAAACATACTTACTCCACATTCCAATTTCAAACTTATGTTATCCCTTGATTAACAATGAAGTCGAGCAAGTTAGAAAACTATCCCGGCCTCGACATACATTCTTAATTCTCATAGATAGAGGTGAGTTTCTGTACCCCAAAATTTGGTGTTAAGTATCCATACCATCATAAGTTATAAGATTGTTTATGAAAGTCAAATATCATGTACCTACCACGTTTCCAATATTTCTAATTACTCCATCCCTCGCCCAAAAACGAAGCCAGGCTAGTTAGGGCACTCATTGCTCCTGGCCTTACCTTAGTTAAATAATACTTTGATTCTTGATCTCATAAATAGAGGATCAATCTACTCATCGACTTTTAGTGCCAAGTATAGGACTACTTAATTTCCATAAGTAATTAAATTCATATATGCAAATAATACTTCATATACTTAACATAAATCTTTGATTTCAAACTTAAACTATCTTTTGGTTAACAATAAAGCTGTTCAAGTTGGGGTATTATTATCTCTCAAATCTTGATTGATAACATTCTTATCTTTCAGGATAGGTAGAAGTTTACCTACCTTGGAGCTTAATGTCATGTATAAGACTTCATAAATTTCGTATACTATTGTTTTAAAATAAAGTGTTATAAACCATACTTCTTCCATTTTTCCCAAAACCATTTACTATAATGAAAATGCTATAATCCAAAATCTCTTTCCTTTTCTCAAAAAACATTTATTACAACAATTGTGTTGTAATCCATGATTTCTTCCTCTTCTAAAAATATTTTCAAAAACTCTTTAAAACATAGTTTTAGAAATTTCTATACAAACACCACTTGAAGATCTTTGCTTAAAACCAAGTTTGATTTGAAAAGATAAGGGCTTTTCTTTATAGAAGTATCACTTGCTTTATTATATCAAATAATCCTTTAAAATCATTTATATAAATTTCAAATCTCTTTTAAACATTTTTAAACAAAGTTTAAGCTTTCTATTTAACTCATAACTTAAAATCTTCATTTTTTAAAAAGAATTCGACGTTGAAAAAGTAAAGGGATTTCCTTTAAATAAACCATTTGTTTAAGTATTCAAAAATAGTTTAAAACTTCAAGTTACTTCTAAAGTACATATCAATTGATAAAAACACATTTGAAAAGATTTTATAGTTTTTCTAAAGAGAATAATATTTTACTTTACAAAATTCATATCCTTCCAAAGTGCATCCATAGCGACTATCACTATATGGATCTTAACTTTTCAAACTTTGTTTTGTAAATAAAATAACTTTTAAACCACATTTCTCTCTATATTTTAAACCACTATAAATGTGGAAACACTTTGCTTCAAAATAAAAGTTTGAAGTCGATTTAAAAATCCAGAAGAATAACTTTTCAAATATGGAAAGAGGCTAAGCGACCACCATGGTACTTAAGCAATGCTACCATTTATTTCTATTCTCAAAAGAATTCTACTTTCCAAGTCATATCACTATCATTTACATAAAAATTAATATATGTAAACAAATATCAACAAGGCGAGGAACTCCTTAGAGTCCTTCTACCAAGATCAAATCTTTCAGAATGTATTCGTTGCAACCTATTTGCTACGAAACACTCTGACTTCCTTTTGCTTTACTCCCTGCAATACAATGGTTGTTTATGCCATCCGCTTCCAAGTGGGAATCAACAAATAACATAACCAAGTCATAGATAATTATACAACATTTATAATCTATATTTTACAACAAATAAAATTCACTTTAAAAATTTATTTATAGTGAGTTTGCTTACTTTTAAATGCAACCTAGACCTCGAAACAAGCCACTATTGCTTGCTACCTTCCAAACAATAAACACAATACCTCATACCATAAAAATTAGACATCTAAGCACCCTATCCTCCCCATTGCTCACATCATAACCCCCTCTTTCTTCTTTTGCTCTCAGCTATGGGCCCATTTTCGGGTGTATGCTCCAATTTTTCATGCTACGGCCTGATAATGTGTATTGCTAAGTTAAAGCAATGGAAGAAGTTTGATGAGAAAAGCAGTTATTTTTTTTGTTTTTGTCTTAGGAATTATATTTGAATAAAGAAATAAAAAATTGAGGCAATAAGAACCCAAATTGAAGAGTGAAATGAAATATGGAAAAGAGTAAGTGGTGGTGCTCTTTTATGAAATGGAAAGTTAGCAAATTACACCTATTACCCTTAGTCAAAAGACCTCTCTACCCTTGCAAAAATTCAACCGTGGTACACCTCTCCATGCGCCTTCCATCACATCACACTCCTTAGTGTACTACTTCGTAATTTAGCGCTTAAAATAAGGAAGAAAAGTCTTATTTTACATAATTTAATTAATTACTTTTTAACCTCCTATTTTATATACTAATTGTATTTTAGTGCTAACCACCCTTATTTGTTAAATTTATATACATAATATAAGTGCGTGCAACAATGTTCCAACATTTTCGTTCGATGAGAAGTCGAAAATCCAAAAAATGATTTTCGATCACATTTTCCATTTTTCACCAAACTATTTGTAAAATAATATTAAAACAAGTTTATTATCATTATCTTTTAATTATAAGGGGATTATTTTATTATTAGAGAACCATTAATTGAATATTTA
Source organism: Allium cepa (assembly GCA_030765085.1). Lineage (NCBI taxonomy): Eukaryota > Viridiplantae > Streptophyta > Magnoliopsida > Asparagales > Amaryllidaceae > Allium > Allium cepa. The sequence continues at coordinate 547,157,198 of CM060932.1, forward strand.
AAATTTATTTATTCACAAATCAAAGCGATAAAATTCTAGGTCATTACATTCCACCTCTAGGTAGAAACCTTCCTAGATTATGTTGGATTTTGGCGTATTAAGGATTATTACCCTATAGTTTGTAAATTGACTAATTCTTATACATAGTACACACATAAATGAACACCCTTAAGCTATGTGGATTATAAACGATAATTTAATTTCCTGTTCACACCGTACCACTAGTGACATCGTTCACTCACCAAATCTTATATGATCTCTTCTATTTTTCCTTCCTTGTACATGTTATAAGACGATTGGGCGATAAGTGGTACAGTGAGAATAAAATGCATGGAAGAGGTGACCATGTGCCTTGGAGCTATATTTATCATTATCATTCTCTATGTATCTTATTTCACTTCACACTTATGTATATTTATATTTGGAGACACTATTTGGACATTTCTTGTATTGCCTACTATTCTTTGGAGATGGTAATGAACTTTAAATATTTCAGTATTTATATTTCAAAACTTCCACTATGAGATCTGAAAGTATAAAATGTAAAAAAAAAATTATTTGTCTCTATACCATAAAAATTATAAAGAAAATATAACAATTTGTACTTCTTCGAATGATGTGAGTCCAAACATCATTTTTGGGCTTTGGCTTAGTCCGGAGGTATGGGTTGTTACACTTGGTATCAATGCAATTATACAACCAAAATTATGTGTTGTAATGTTGCGGATGTTAATCAGTGTAGCATCGATGCAGGTTACGAACACAACGTTTTGGTGGTGTATAATAATGAGCGAACAAGGATGTTGGGCCCTTTAAGGGGGTAGTTAATAATATCAATTTGGAAAGTTAACACGTATATCTTTTAGCGTAACGGCAAGTGCATGCTCTTGCTTTTGCTCATGATATTGAGTTAACACGTATATCTGACTCATGATATTGAGTTGGCAGCTATTGATTTTGCTCTTAAACCTTGGAGGCATTTTCTTTTAGGGGAATGATTTGAGTTGTTCATAGGACAAAAATCCATCCGTATTTGTTCTTCCAGAAAGAATTAAATTTTAGGTAGCAGGGGTAGACGGAGTTCTTGGCATCGTATGATTTTAGTATTTCCTATACCCTACACAAAAGCAATGTTGTAGTCGATGCCTTGAGTAGAAGGAATGTGATGCCAGGCTCTATGTATTTGGATTGGAAGCCTTCTTGGAGCTTATTTTTGCTTTTGATTTCTAACATTCATCATACTTACACCCGGATTATTAGTACCTTTAGATGTTCGGCTTTCACTTATGGACCAATGTAATGACCGAGAATTTCAGTCATTCGAAATTCATATATTTAATTGATTTTAAATATTCAAAAGTAGATTTTATAAGTCGAATAACTTATATTTCAAATATAGTGATTTAATTGGATAATTAAATTATTAATTTAATATTTGAAATTGTGGAAATAATTGAACTTGGATTTAATGTGGATGAAAATGATTTATAAAGTTGTTCTAAATTCTATTTGAATTAGAACGATGTTAGAGAACTTTTAAAATTGAATTAAAAGTTAATCTGTAGAAATTGAATATTTTAATATTTACCTAACATGTAAAAACAATCATTTTTGACACGGTCTTGGATTTTGAAGAAACATGTTTCATTGGATTCGTAATGTTATATTATTGTAGGATTTCAAATTTCGTGTCAATCGGATTTACGGTTTAGTCGTGGCAAGCTAAAATGCGTAGAAATTTGTTTAAGTGAATTTTTGATTTAAATAATTCGATTTGAAAATCTATCTTCTAAATACGATCGAATTGACTCTCGATATATATTCCATTGTGTTTAGAATAGGGGTAAAACATTATAAACGCCAGGTGGTACGCTTCGATTGGAGTTCGAAAAGTTTTTGGATGAATAGTGTGCATAAATTTTCTATAAAAGGCCACAATTTTTCACCATTTTCACAATTTTAGGGTTAGAAACCCTAGCTGCCTTTTATATTTTTAATGGCGAAAAATATTCGAAACTTTCTCCTCCAATATCTCCAAATCTGTCAATTTTCATCAAAAACTTCCAACTGCAAAATCGTAGAGCACGTCAAGATCTTCGAGATCAATGGTCAAGATTGGGTTTCAAGCTATGGATCATCGGCAATTCCCATGCAAGTGCATGCGTGCAATCTCATTTTTATAGGCCATGGATGCATCGAGTCCGACGTGCTTTAGGGTGTTGGTGCGACGGAGCTCGAGCTTCGAAGTGAAGGTATCTGATCGTCGTCATGATCAAAGAGGAGGTGCGACCATTAAAAAATCTCGAGCGACGATGGGTTCAATCGAAACAAACGGAGGAGGAAGAAAAAGATGGGTGGCCATGATCTCACCTCTAAGACCAACGGCTGCGATTGAGAAAAAGGTTTTAAAAATAAAAAATAAAAGAAAATTGCTAATTAATTTGTATAATAATTCGTATGAACTTTGTAACGTCATAACTTCTTCATACGACGTCCGTTTTTGACGAAACAAATTATGTTGGGTCCATATTGACAAGAAATACATTATAGATCTGGTTTGGAGTTGATTGGAGCTAGTGCATATTTTTGGTAAAATTAAATTCATGTTTAATTTTATTTAGAATAAAACAGTGTAACAGCTATTGCAACCAATATGAGTACAACTCACTATTTCTGCCTCACTGATATTTTTATATAAGTGAGAATAAATTTATTTTATTCTGACTGATGATTATTTGAATGATATATGATATATTATCTATATATTGATTGATATTTGGATATATTCCTGCCCATTGGAGCAGATGAGACCCTATAAGTTCCCGTGTATGAGCGGATGACCTTTTATACGCGCGTCTGCCTCGATGCAGACATTGTACAAATTCTAATATGTGTATTTGCTGCAGGTGATAGGTAGGAGGAATCCAAATGGATTCCTCACCAGTATTGGTTTTGTTTACAGATATTGATATATGTGCTGTTATCATATGATATATGATGTTTTGTTTGCTGTGATTGATGTATTTAGTGTTGTTGCAGCATTGAGCCTATTTTGGGTAATTTAAAAATATTTAAGTGATGATTTCAAATTAAAAAAGATTTTCAAGTGATTTTGAAAATATAAATTTTTTTGAATTTTGAATGGTTAAGAAGTGAATTTAATTTAAATAATAAAAAGTTATAGTTTTTATGTTATAAAAATTATGATTTTTGTGAAACATAATTAGAATGTGATTTTTGAAATATGGAGTTAACTATATCGTAAAATAATGTAAATTAGGATTTTGGACTTAGTATAAATGGTGTATACATATAAGATTTATAAAATTGAATTTTACAAATCAAAATGATGGAATTATAAAAGAGTTTTATAAGTGTTAAAATGGAGTTATAAATGGATCTTATAAGTAAATAAAATTTATGAATTTAAGAAGTTATAAAGGAATGAATTTGTAAATAAGAGAATTATAAGGGAATTAACTTATAATTTGGATTATAACCTTGATCTTCTTCTTGATTATAAAGGAATGAATTTGTAAATAAGAGAAGTTATAGTCTATTCCTTCTTCTTGATTATAACCTTGAGCAGCTAATCTAGCTTTATTTCTAATAATATTTCCTTGATCATCAGCTTTATTTTTTGAAAACCCATTTTGCACCGATACCAGCTTGATCATTTGGTCTAGGAACCAAGTCCCTTACGTTATTACATTTAAATTGATTTAATTCTTCTTACATAACTATAATCTAGTAATCATCAATTGAAGCTTCTTTAGAATTTTTAGGTTTAATATTTAAAAGAAAAGCTATGTGACCCATTTGATTTAGCTAATTTCAGGTTCTTGCATTAGTATTTATTTCTCCAATGATATTTTCAGTAGGGTGATTTCTTAGAAGTCTTGGTGGAGATCTTACATCATTATTATTTTGCAAACTATTGTTTGTATTAATTTCAATATCATCATCCGAGTCATTTGATTTAGAAATAATTTCTTCATCTTCTATTTTATGGTTAATTTTGAAATTTTCGTCGAACGAGACGTGAAGTTTTTCTTTGAATACTGTAGTTCTTTTATTATAAATTCTATAAGCCTTGCTTCGTTCCGAATAACCAATAAATATTCCTTCATCGGATTTTCGATCGAATTTACCAAGCTTATCTTTTGTATTCAATATAAAACATTTTTAACCAAAAACCTAAAAAATGTGATATGTTAGTTTTGTTTCCATTAAATAGCTCATATGATGTATGTCGAGTTAATGGTTTGTTGGAAACTCTATTTAAAACATAACAAGCAGTTGCTACAGCCTCTGCCCAAAAATATTTTGGTAGAGTACTTCCATTTAATAAAGTTCTAGCACATTCTTGAAGTGTTCTATTTTTTCTTTCTACAACTCCATTTTGTTGTGGAGTTCTAGGAAATAAAAAATTATGAATAATTCCTCTCTTATTACAGTAATTTTCAAAAGATTCATTTTCGAATCCACCACCGTGATGGCTCCGAATATTTTTAATTTTCAAATTTTAAGATTTTGAATTCTTTTGGTAAAAATTTTAAAATCTTCAGAAGTATCACTTTTATTTTTCAAAAATATTGTCTAGGAATATCTTGAGAAATCATCTACTTTTACAAATACATATCTACTATGGTTTATAGATTGAACTTCAGTTGGCCCAAAAAGATCTAAATGTAATAACTCAAGTGGTTGTAATGTAGAAATCATTTTCTTTGATTTAAAAGAAGATCTTGTTAATTTTCCTAATTGACAAGCATCACATATACTTTTTTTACTTTGAAATTGTTTTTTGGTAGACCTTTAACTAAATCATCTTTAGATAATTTGTTTATAGCTTTAAAATTCATGTGATAAAATCTTTTATGCCATAACCGAGGATCATTATCTTTGGCTACTAGACACATATTTGTGTTATGATTGATTTTCATATTTAGTATATAAATATTTCTTTCTCTGGTTCCTTCAAATATAAGATTATTATTTTGATAAAAAATGTTGCATTTATTCTCTGAAAAGGTTGTATTAAAACCTTTATCACATAGTTGACTTATACTTAGTAAATTACGTTTTAAATTGTTAACTAATAAAACATTTGTAATAAGAGGTATGTCAGATGTACCATCATTGCCCACATCGCCTTTGCCGATGATATTGCCTTTGGAATTATCTTCAAATGTGACACATCCTCTATCCGAGTAGATAATGTTGGTCAGCATATCTTCCTATCATATATTTTGAGCAACCACTTTCTAGTATCCACTTTTCACTTTTCTTAGTCGGTACCTGCAAAAAATATATGAATGATTTTGGTACCCACCTTTTATTAGGGTCCTAAGAGTTCGATCTTAGGAAGCCAAACCCAAGAGGGTTTAGAATTCCCTTTACAAGTAAAATTTTTATTTTTATGAACAGAAGTTAAAAAAGATTTTATATGCTTATTTTTGATTAAATTATTATTGGTTTTTGGTACCCAAATTTTTACAGCATTTGTTTAACCAATTTCTTTCTTTTGAGTGAAAATATTTTTCTTTGGTTTTGCTTTTTCAAAATTATTATGTAAATTGAAAATTTTATATGATATATTATTTTTCTTTGAAATTGTTTTCGAAGAATTTTTATATCCTAATCCATTCTTATTAGTAGTAGTTTGAGAATTACTAATAATTTTAGAAAGATTATCTCTTCCTTTATTGAAATTAGTTACATTTTCAGTGATATTCTCTAACTCAGTTTTGCAATTGGTATTTTTCAATTAGAGAATTTTGAATTTTGATTTTAAATCATGATTTTCTGAAGCTAATGTCATATTCTTTTCTTTTGGCACTTCTACTTCATTTGATAGCATAATGAGATGAGAAGAAACATTAGACAAAGCTCTTGTGTATTAACAAGTTCTTCTTCTAGGATTTTTATCTCTTAGCATATCAACTTCTATTTCAGTTCTATTTTAGTTTTTCTAGTGCATCTTTATACTTTCTTTTAACTTCTTTGAGTTTATCTAACAATTCTGAATTTATAGCAATTAAATCATCAAAAGTTAAATCACTTACATCATTAGTTAAAGCCATAAAGCAGACATTGGCTTGTTCAGAATCGCTGCCTGTGTCACTATCTGATGATGAAGATGATTCTGAATCATCCCATGTAACAGAAAATGCTTGCTTCTTTTTGTATGTGTCCTTCTTATTCTTGAATTTGTCTTTCTTTCTATCAGGACGGTCTTTCTTCATGCGGCCTTTCTTATGACATTCATAACACGAGATTCGAAACTGTCAGTTTACTGGAATTTTCTCTCCTATTGTTTCCAAACTTCTTATTCTTTCTGAATTTTAAGAACTTTTTGAAATTCTTTTCAATCAATGCAATATTAACTTCATCAGAATCCTAATCTTCTTGTTCAACTTTGAAAGCAATATTCTTTTTACCTTGGGCTTGAACTTGTTTTTCTTGTAAACTAACTTCGTATGACATGAGATTTCCAATTAAATCTTCGGGTTTGATGGTAAAAATGTCATTAGCTTCTTAAATAAATAAGACTTTTCATTTCCATTCATCCGTTAAAAAGTTTGGAATTTTTGAGACAATATCAAAATCTGAATTTTTTTTCTCCTAATGCCAATAATGAATGATGTATATCTTGGAATATAGAATACATGTCATTTGTAGTTTCATATGGTGTCATTTTGAAATTTTAGAACTGGTTTTTGAGGATAGAAATCTTGCTTTGTTTAACTTGTTAATTCGTTCATGTGTGGCTTTAAGAGTTCTCCAAATTTCATAAGCAATTGTACACATGCTAACTCTATTAAATTCAATTTTATCTAAGGCACAAAATAAAATATTCATAGATTTTTCATTCGATGTAGAATCTACCTTTTGTGTATTTGACCATTCTACAAATGGTGTAGTAGGTATAGTGTATTCATTTTGAGTAATATCCTAAGTATCATATCCATTTGCTTGCATAAGTATTCTCATTCGAGTTGACTAGTAATTGTAATTCAAACTATTAAATAGTGGTGGTCGTGCAGTGGATTGACCTTCAATAAAACTTTTGTTAGTGTTATTTTCTATATCGATTGTGTATCAAATAACTGTGTTATGGTTATATTATGGCCTTGCTTCTATACCAAATGAAAGTGCTTCTAAGGATCGTATTATGGAATATAATCTAAGTTATCTACTAGTGTGGAATATGAATATAAAAAGTAAATAGTAAAGCAAATGACATCTGGGATTTTTATATTGTTTCGAACTCCTGCTCTACGTCCTGTCTCAGACTCCTTCTGGAATTTAACTATCAACCATCTCTTAACCCGAGGGAATAGGCATTACACCGTCTGAGCAACTGAATAGGACTTCTACCGCCTAGATAACAAAATAGTATTTCTATCGCCCATGCAACTGAATAGGGCTTCAACAATACATTAAGTTTTCTTGACTGATTGTGTTATTTTGATAGCATGGATAAGTCTTTAGAGTACACTCTTTCTATAATCTTCTCCTTTGTGGTATATAGTGTAGTTCATAAAGATTGGAAGATATTTTAATCACAAATAAATTTGTGCTTGAATGTGCGAGTGATTAAAACAAGTTTTTGAAAGCAAATGGCAGAGTTTTAGATAACAAGAATATTAGAATAGAATCATAGAATTAAGTTATTGAAACAACAAAATTCAAGGCTATATATAGAGTTTAAAATATGTGAATCTTCGTGAAGAGTTACGGTCAAAAGATACAGAAAAACTCTTGAATCAAGGGTTGTTTTTGTTCGCTAAATGGAAGTGACCATTTAAAAAATAGTCATTCTGAATATTCAATCGATTGAAGAAAAAATTCCAGTCTTTTGAATGTTCAAAAATTTGAGTTTTAATTTTAATTTTGAAAAGACACTTAGTTCAGTCGACTGAATGGGGTGGTTCAGTTAATTGAACCTTCAACTGCACTTGTTTATGTGCATAGGATTTCAGTCGACTGAGCACACCCATTCAGTTGGCTGGAAATTGTGTTTTCTGCCATATTTAGTTCTCTTTGAAAGAATATTAATGATGCACTTGATATAAATAATTTTTATTGTATGTATATGATATTGAAAGTAATTTCAAAAAACATGTGTGCATGCATATACCACCTAGGAGAGATTTTATCAATGATTAATGACTAAACTAGACTATAGACAAACCATTTATAAAATTTGAAACTTCTCTTTTGAACTCTTGGTCTTTAATCTATTTTCGAATAGAATAGTATCTTCTCCTGCAAATATGGTTAGTTTATATAATTTTAGTTACATAGTTGTCAAAATCAAAACGTCAAAACAAAACATCAAAATACAAGGTTCTAACACATCCTATCACCTATAAACAGACAGATAGATTGAGCAAGTGAATCAAGTGTTGGAAGATATAGTCAGGATGTGTACTTTGGAATTTGGGGGTTCTTGGAAGGATGGTTTGCCGTTAGTAGAGTTTGCATATAACAGTAGCCATCACGCTAGTATTGGGATGGCACCGTTCGAGGCATTATACAGAGGCTATATAGATCTCCAACTTGTTAGTGGGATGCTACAGATTGGATTATTCTTAGGTCAGCCATGATCAGAGAAACATCAGAGAAAGTAGATTTGATCCATAGGAGGATGAATACTATGCAAGATAGATAAATATCTTATGCTGACCGGAGATGCATAGAGTTAGAGTTCACAATAGAAGACATGGTTTTTTAGAGGTCTTTCCACTTAAACATGTTATATGGTTTGATAGTTTGAGAAATTGGAACCGAGGTGCAGGGCCATTTTCATATTTTTAAAGAGTAGGGAATTTGGCTTATAGAGTGGAGCTTTGTATAATGTTTAACATTTTCCCTATGTCACACTTACGTAAATGTTTGCATGATTCAGCTATAGTGGTCGAGCCGAACCAATCGGAAGAGGTTGAGTTGGAAAGGGAGTCACTTTTTTGCCTTTCCCCTACATGGAATATCGAGCTTGTGACAAAGTGACTCTACAATAAAGTAATTAAATTAGCTATAGTTCAATGGGGAGATGATCTAGTTAAGAGTATGTGGGAGCCAAAGGATAAGATTGGAGCTTCCCATCCCTCACTCTTTTTTGGTACGATTTCCTTATTTTTGGTTACTTAGTTAAATTAGAAAATTAGATGGTATGGTATGCTTTGTTGTGTGACTTATGTTCTACTATATGACTTGATTTATCGTACATCATGTTGCATACATATAGAAATTATTAGTCTACTTTAGTATGTTTTGCATCTATGCTTATATGCCATTATCTTGCATTCATATAGAAGTTACATTAGTATCTATGCATTTATTACCTGCCATATTCATGACATATTTTGTTTGATGAATGCACATTATTATTCACACGTATTTTACCATTGTTATATATTAATGCTTATACCTAGAATTCAGCGGTATCCCTATGGGTATCATATCTAATCATTAGAAATAATAGGAAACTGATGTGCTTAATTTGGATTGTTTGGATGCTTTGTGTGTGGTGTGATTTGAGTGTATGATTCGCACATGCATATGGTTTCTAGAGTGTAGTTGAGTCCACGAGTTGCATTTATTGATCTCTAAGAATTTCAAGGAAAAAACTTTTAAGGGGAAAGAATGTAACACCCCATGTTTTTTATTGATTAATTTGAAAATGTCATTTTGGTAATTTTACATAAAGCTTAAAAAACTAAACTTAAAAAATAAAGAAGTTTGAGAAATTCAATATTTTCATTATAGCAAATAGACTTCTCTAGCCTAAATTCATATATAAAGTGTCAGAAAAAGATACCGGATGAAGGTAATATGAGTTATTTAACATAGCGCGCGTTTCGAGGCGAAACAAGTTGACGCCTAAGTGGGCTGAGGATGAATTTTGAGTTTTTGGCTATAAATGGGAAGGATATATAACTCAAATTCATTCTACGTTAATTCCTTTTCATTCTAGAGCAACCGCAAAACCCTAGTTTTATACTCTATTCTTTTCCCCTTCTTCCACATTTCTATATCAAAATTATTTAGATAAATTTCAATTAAATTAGGAAAAAAGATCTAACCCAAATACTTAAAAAGATAAAAAGAAGAAGAATACCTATATACAAATCAAACAAGAGAGGAAAAGATCAAGGATTTCTCTTGGAAATTTACCAAAGTAGTGTATAAGGTAAATAAGTTTATATACAAAATGGTTATGTCATTATATATGAGTTAAACTATTTTTATGCATCTATTTTCATTTTAAAATATAATTTAAAACCAAGCCGATGTTTGTAACTGATAATTCATATGAACAGGATAATTTGGAAAACTCCATTTCACTACTTTGATAATACAACTGATATGAATTAGGGAGAGTAGACTGAATAAGATTCAGCCATAAAGTTATATAGATATGGTTTATTTAATATACTTGAAATTGATAAAAATGAATCTATGTATACATCCGTTAAAATCACATAGATCTAATTCTATCAACTTTGAATGAAATTAAATACATACATACATACATACATATATATATATATATATATATATATATATATATATATAAATGGATCGTTAAATAGTTATATACAGTCAATTGGGTAAACTACACAAAAAAATTGGAAATAAATAAAGTTGAAGCTGTATGTAAATTATTGTTTAAAAGATGAATTATGCATTATAATTAAGTCTAAAATAAAGATAAATGAAAAGGTAAAAATGCACTGGCTCAAACATTTGAATCAAAGGATCAGAAGTTCATTTAAGAAAAATGAAACCCAAAAGATAGACATTGAATTCCGTTAGGTTTTAATGCTTGAAATCCATACTAAGATATCTAAAATAGGGGTCAGACATCTACAAGTGGATTCAGACGTCTGATTACTTGTAGATGTTTTGGTATCGAGAGTTAGACATCTAAACTGTGTAATCAAAAATTTGAAAGATGTCCAAACGTCTAAATGATGTATTTAGACGTCTGAATTATTGTAGGTAGCCCAGGTTGAACTTAGACCTAGTGCGGGCAATGTAACTTAGTTTAAGAGAAAATTATTCCTACTTCCTTGACTTTCGAGAGTTCATGTAACTATATGGACCCATGTAACATGCAAGACTTGTTTCACACATGGTGGTGTACCTAGTTTCACACTTCATGGAGCTATATAACTTGATACTCAATGCACCATGTGATTATATTGCAGTTAGATGCTCTTATCATTACTATAGCAGACCTCGTTCGAATTTCTATTTGCAAACTGTAAAGGGAAGGGGGAGGACAATGTGCCCCAATAGTAGAATGGGTGAGCGGATAAGTGAATGCACCTATGGAGGAATCGAATTTTTGTTGACCCTTTTTGTCAGTGGTTGAATGATATGGGGTGTAGGATGCAGGCACCAACATAGTTGTTTATGTGATGCTTTGGTGGTAAGTTATCATCGGGACTGTGTGATCGATGTGTATGCTCAAGCATTGGAAGTATACTCGAAGCATGTGCAACTTAAGGGTTTACCATTAAGAATGTTTTCTCAATATGTAGTTATGCAGTTTACTACCGAGACACCATGCCATTAATGATACCAATCACTCACTAGACCTTGACTAGTCCCTTTTATGTTTCCCTCTTTATACCTATTACAAGATGATAGGACAATAGATGGTACAGTGACAATAAGCTGCATGGTAGAGGTGACCGTGTGCCTTAGAGCTATATTTGTTATTGTCTTATTTCACTTTAAGAGTATGTATATTTCTATTTGGAAATACCATGTGAACATTTTTTGTATGGACTGCTATTGTTTTTGAGACAATACTGAACTTGGGATTTTTCAATATTTATATTTTATTACTTCTGCTTTGAGATCGAGAAGTATAGAATGTTTAAAATTGTAATTCTGTAACGATTCATGTTTTATGTATCGAAGGATCGTAAAATATTACTTTTAAATCCAAATAGTGTCATATGCTGTTATTACTTTAGGCATTGATATCTTACACATGTAGAAATTTTATTGGATGGCTTTGACATTGGAAATCATATAAGGCCTGTAATTTTGATAGGAGTTGAATTAGGGCCTAAAACCACTTCTAAATGAAAGATATGATTGTTTCACATGCAATAGATTAGTGAAATTAAATTTTTGGGCTTGCAATTTAGGAGATATGGTCGTTTGAAGTTAAGATCGACTTTAGGTAGTGGCTTGTTAACCTAAGTCGAGATTAAGGTTAATACTGGCCTCCATTAGCAGTGATTTGTCATTTCTCTCCATTTCTAATTACCCCCAACCTTCATTATTATAAGATAAATCTAAATTCCATTATTTATTCAATCTGATTAGCCCAATTGATTAATTAACATGAGATTAGCATAGAGGATCTAGAGGATCTCGGGAATTAGAACTTTAGGATCCCTACAACCGCTGTTTGAGTAGATCTGTGGTTATTTGGCGGTTTTTGTGTTGATTATTCATTTAGGTGGGTGCTCTTTATCCCTCAAATTAATATATCCATGGATTTAGTAACATATATTGTTTTCAAATATTTTTCAAAGTTAAAAATGTGACTTTGATAAATCTAAACTAATCCATGATTTGTCAATGAATTTGAATGATTTAAATTGGATTTTTATTTGAAATTGCCTATGCTCTTAGGGTCTTTCTTTTCTATATTTTCTTGTTTTGATGACCTGTATAAATGTTTCAAAATTTGTGTTGACTGATATATTGTTTGGACGATATAGAGTGTTATATGTGATGTATGAAAGTATTACTTGGACGTATGTTTGTGTGATCATTTGATTGAAAATGATGATCTGAGGAGATTTAGGATTAGGGATGATCCATAATAACGGAGCCTTGTGCATAGGGAGTGGCTAAAGAGATGGGTCATCCAATAATGATTGTATAAATGCTAAAGACTTTGATTGATGGAACAAATAAATAGAGTGGAGTTATAGTTGGTGGAGGAGAATCGATGTAGATCTAGAGATTTCACGCAAATGGTTATAGTGAAATAGATTGAAATCGAGAGGGAATGTTAGAAGAGTGACTTTGAAAAAAATTTGCCTAAGTTATATGGATCGGTAGCGATCCATATAAGTCGGTACTGTCCTATGTTTTGGGGGTGCAAAGTGCAAATGTGCACGAGTGGAGATGGTGGAAGGACTTGATCAACTTTGGGGCAGCAAAGAATTGATTTGCGTTTAAGTGGTGAGGCTTCGGGCTAGAGTAGGGGAGACTTGTTATGAATTCACAACCGACCTATGAGGATTTAGAGTAGGTGGAAGGGAGATTTTAGGCTATGAAGGCAAGAATTGTAATGCAACTTCAATGCGAGCTTAGGAAGTGAGATGGTTTAATACTTGGCCAAATTTTGGCTAGGTACTAAACTAGATGGGTCGGATCTGACCATATGATCAGTAATGACCTACCCAACGTTCGTGATGCGGCAAAAGGCCTCTCAAAGAAGCATGCCCAAGTGATTGTGTTGATCTGATGCTTGGTTTGGAAGATATAGCTATGACCGATCAATACGACTATGATGAATGATGCTAATTCATGGAATGAGGGAAGTTCTGCTTCAAAGACGACATAATTAGAAACATTACTTCGAGACTAAGATGGTGGAGTTCTATGAGTGTTGATGGTAGTTTAGGGGAATTTCCAAATGATGACAACTCGAGGATGGGAGTAGTGATGATGGTCCAAGTAGGCAAGTTTGACGATGGGAACATGGGAAGTAGGACATAGGACATGTTCTACTAGACGTATGCTAAATGGATCATAGATAACTCAAAGGGTTCATTATGTGCTCGTAAAGAAGGGGTTTGTGAGGGCACTCACTTGAGTTGTAGGATGTGACTTTAGATCTTAGGATGGCGATCTACCTTGGACTTGTAGGACATGAGTCTGGTATCTTGGCCATACATAGCGGCATGGATTCGAGCACGAAGGAAACCAAGATGAGGATGTAGTCTCTAGCCCTAGGACGTGGCTATATGAGGTATCATATATCCAAAAGCACAATGAGTGATGTGCAACAACCCGCACCTTAATGGGTCCGAATTTTAATTAAATTGAAATCCAAGTCCATAGGATACGAATCGTTAGTTTTGGTAGCCTATAATAAACATAAGCATATCAAAGAGCTATCTACATAAACTCACAGCAAAACAAAAAAATACTAATAGAACATATATGTCGACCAAGGCTGCTACCGTGGAATTAATATTATTTCTTTAGTATTCGATTGCCTTGCCTGCTCCAAGCATGAACGAGAATACTTCACCATCTACAGTTTCCATTTTATACCAGTAGTCTATCCCTCTAAATCTATTTGGGGGTTGTAATAAGGAAGGGTTAGAAAAACGTACCGGTGACAATAAAATTACGTACTTTATACATAACACTAATTTATACCTATTGATTTCTATTTAAGTGTTAGTCTCTGGAATTTCTAACCTTCTCCGAGGTATAACTGTATATATATATATATATGCCTATATACATATATATATCTAAACATTGTACTTCCTAGAAGAAAACCTTGGCCATTTAATACTTCTTAAATAGGGAGGAGGCAGACCCGTCGACCATTCAATACTTTTTAAATACGGAGGAGGCAAACCCATTGACCATTTAATACGTCAACCCTATAGCGGACCCTCCACAACGTAATCACTAATCAATCGGTTCTAGCTACCTAGACCGATGACCCCTAGATGAAGCTTTATAATTTAATTATCGTATTACTAACACATCTCTAAGAATTATCTAAGGGTTAACTAGGCAGCATTCGACAAACAAGCAGCTAATTAAATAATGAGGTATTTGCATATCCCATATGGATTCTACACTAGTAGAAGCAAAATTCGTCGGAGCATAATCTAAGTCTTTGCTAACGACCACTCGGGACTGTTGGCGGTCATAACCTATGTGCCAGTCCTACCACTAAATACTAGTACAACAATAATACTGACATGGCCCACCAACTTCCCACAACCAAAATTCCATTTAGACTAAGCTAATGTAAGTAAAGGAAAATGTCCATTTTAGTTACTTAATATCTCTTGTTAGAATTGAAGCAGACCCCATTTCCTTACTATGTACCATCGTCGGTCATTTAAAGCTTTTTAAATAGGAAAGAGATAGAACCAACGATCATTTAATACCTTTCACCCCAAAGTAAATTATTTGACATCACTAAAAGTATTGATACTTCAAATCTAAGAGGAACCCTTGGTAAATTTTCCCTACCTATATGTAAATATATTTCTCTTCCTCATGGGCCATATGGTTGGAGATGTCTCATATTAGTAGTAAGTATACATAACTACTAATACCCTCTAAGTAAAGGGTAGACTTTTGTTGTGTAACTCTACTGATCTTGCATTTTAACCCTTACTAATCCAAACCAATTATCATTGCCTAAAGGTTGGGCTAGGCCCACTAATTCATACTCATCCTAAATGTTTTATTAAGTCTATGTAATTTCCTAATATGAAAATTGTACTACTTCCGATCATTTAATTCCTATCATATATGCTTATTGTGTATATTCTCTATTTCCCTCTTATGTCCCATAAATGTCAATTATCCTTAATAAAGGATCGTCATAATTCAAATTGGACAATCACTAATGACATTTATTTATTCTTTCTAAATCAACCTTTTATGCCTATTTCCTTTCCCCATAAACACTATATTAAACTTCTTAATTAGTCCTATTAAACGTGTATATGTCCTCATTTAATTCATGTAACTCCTTATTAACTACACATTTATTGTCCTACTGATTTTGGAGTTATTATCTCTTTCCATCTACACCTCCTAGTCCTATAATTTACTATGCTAGTAATACTTAGCCTTTCTAATTATAACTAATACAAATATCTTCGTATATTATGTTATATATATATATATATTTAATCGGTAGGCACGGTTATACATACATATACATACATGCATGCATGCATACACACACACACACATATATATTGCTATTTCTAACTCATTAATTCCTACGCTTAGGAATTCCATAACATGCTTATATGAACATACTGTAAGGAACATTTATTTCCATATTTAAATATATTAGAGCCATCCTTTTCAAAAAGAATTACCGTTATAATTTTTTGTAAATTACCCAAAAGTGAGATTTTTGCTTAGTTTGGAATTGCAAGGAATTATCTCTTTTCTTTTATCGAAATAGACAATGCATACTATGGAGGAGAACATCTACACTTTAAACATCTCTTTCCCTTTTTGTATATTCGCTACTATTTCAAACGATGCGCTTTTTATACATAGTTATGGATTTAAACCATTTATTGAAATTACAAGAAAATAGGTATAGCTAAATTGTACCGGCAATGCTCCCAAAAATTGAAATATGGAAATTCACACTCCAAGTAAAATTAGGGCAATCTGAATTTATACCAATAATTTACAACCCAATTATCAAAAATCCGGAATAAAGCCTGCAATATTATTAACATTCTACTTAACAAATTTCGGTACTAATTTTCAAATTTCTAGATTAGGGTGTAAATACTATTCCATTCCAATTTCCTGACTTGAAAAATATGCAGAAGCAATTTTGATTGAATGCATTCTTTCTAATCCTACGACTCCATAGATTTTTCATAGGCATAATAAGTAAATAAACTCAATGATATAAATTTCAATGTTATATATAAATCATATAATTTCTCACTCAAGTTTCTAGCTTTCTATATCTCCCAAATCCAAATTTACCCTTTAAATTTGACTCAATTTTCTTTCCGATCCAAAAATATGTACAACAAGATATATACATTCCATTAGAATTACAGATCTGAAAAGAAATTTAGGTTAAGTCGAATATAGATTAATAATTATAAAAATTGCCTTTTTCTGTAGTATCGATTCACTCCTTCTCTTCTTCTCTTCTTCTCTTTTATTTACTGCCTTCTTCGATTATATACATAATACAATATTTTATAATTAATAGAAATAGTGGAGAAGGTAAAATAGTGCAGCTCTGCTATTTTGATTCGAAAATATGAAAAGAAAAGTGAGAGGCTAGGCGTGTATTTGTAGGCGCTCGAATCAATTGTATCCATTAGACTTAAAATAATAAATTCGATCATTCGGCCAGTGTCCAACCTTAGCCGCTAGCAGTTGACCGGTCGAGCCCTCCCTTATAGGCGGTCGACCGGCCCAAGGAGGGGGTCGACTGATGGGGTACACACGATTATTATTATTTGTTTCCTTTTGTTACCTTTTTAATTACTTTTGTTCTAAAAACTTAAAATGATGGTAAATTCTTGGTTTGAGCTCTGATCAAAAAACTCCAAATATGAAAGTTGTTTATAAAATCCCACGAACACAATTGTGCAAGTTTCATGGCCAAATTGCAACATTTGCTTGAATTTTATTTTGAGCCCTAATAATTATTTATCAATTACCATTAATTCTATGTGATGTTACATTCTTCCCCCTAAAATAATTTCATCCTCGAAATTCCCTAAGTGTTAAATCATGTAACACAGCATGCAACCATTCTAAATTTCCGACCAATTAGTGTACAACCAATTTTGGTAGCTAATTGTATACAAGTGCATGACGTATCACAACATATATGATATGCATGTTGAATAGTTCTAAACTGGTTCCTTCTAAACGAATGCATTCTTTTATAAGTATTTTGAAAAACTATGGAGCAAATAACTTATATACATTGACAGTTATATGTGTATGCAAGTTTACAAAAATCTTTGTTTTTACAAAATAATTTCCACACTCTTAGGAGTATTCTTCTGTACCTTAGAACTTCTTTTTGCCCCTAAATCTTTTCCAACTTTTTCACGTACAATTTGAATAAGGAGGTTTATTTTTGATATTAAAAGGGAACTATTTTACATGCAAGTTTTGTTCACTATCAACAAGGTATGGAAATAGAAATTACAAAGCCAAATTTTTTTTCCCTTGTTATTCCCTATGTTTTGTATACTTTCACCCTTGTTAGAAAGTAAAATTCATATTGACTAACACATCGACCCTTCCTACGCTAAACATGTGAATTTGAAAATAAATTTTTTTCTTATTTTTTGTTAAAAAACATTTTCCCCCTTCCAATCAAACTTGTAAAGTGGTTTAAAATTAAATCTTCAAAAAAATTCAATAATTTTTCAAAGGCATTTAAACACAACTTTTCAAAAGTATTTTGGCATAATTTTTCAAAAGAATTTGAACACAACTTTTCAAAAACATTTGAATGCAATCTTTCTAAAACATTTGCCTCTTCATCCTTAAAAAAATCCACATCTTAACGTAATCAGGACTCGGTCAATGAGTTAATGCATATGATTGACCCTTGCATTATGTTGTTAATTCTAGATTTTGAAAACCTTTCCTTTTACTTTCAAAACGACAAACAACACACAAGCATATTTATAAATTTTAGCTTTTAAAATGTAGGGATAACGTACCGTGATTCTGCAATAACCCTTCCTTGTCCTCTGCTTGTTAAATTTATTATTCCAAAATTCTAAATGTTTTGGGATTCGAACATTCTTTATTTCTTGTTGCTAACTCAATTTTCTAATTTATTTTATAAACTTCTAGGCCTACTTAACATTCATCGCTAGTTAAGTGCTTTTATGTGATTTCCTTATTTACGATGTTTCCCAAAATAGCAGACTAAGCTCATCCAGAAAATCAACACTGTGACAAAATAGAAACACATCTTATATCATATCTTACACTTTTACAATACTCGAAGAGGGGCAACTAACAATTATAACCTAAATAACCTGGAAGAAATAATTATTGGAAGTTGCCATCCAATATCAACTGATATCAATGATGTTGTAGCCCTGTCACTCCTTACTAAATTAAGATGGATATTTCTAGTTGCCGATCCACATGTCTTAACTTAGCTCCTTGCTAGTCAATGTATAAGATCCATTCATTACTTCAATCACTACACTCGATTATAGGATAACTTGTGCATTTCCACATAGAAGTGGGTAAGAAATACAAACATCGTAGATTTAGAATAACTCTTTGGAAAATTAGTTTAGTGGAATAACTTCCCTAAAACCTATCCTGCCTTCTTTAACCTTGAGTCAACCAGCTTCCTCTATGTGAGTATGCCATCTCATTACTATCTTCTCCAATTATACTACTATCTTCTTTCAATCAAAATATATTGATTGTATCCTTAAACTTTAGTATTTACCTTCTTTATCCTTGATCTTTCATGCGAGTATACCCTAGGACTCGCAAAAGGGTACTTTTCCTCGTTCCTTTGAGGGTTCTTCTTGTGGCTTTCAAACATGTTCAACCAACATTCCTAGATTCATGCAAATATTCCCTATATTCAACGGGGATTCCCTGTTGCTACCCTACGAGCATTTGTGGCTATTTATTCACATCCTAAACCTATACCAGTCTTACTTAGACAGCCATCCCTATTTACGCTATATCAAAAATTGGTTTGGTTTTCACCACCTTTTATTAAATAAAAACTAAAACTTCGCAATCAAGAAGTACTTCATCCAAAACTTTCATCTTTGAAAATATAAACTTGAAATTCTGACCAACTTTCCTGCTCCTATTGTTTTTATCAAATTCAAAAATTAATTAGTTTCCAAAAGAAGCCATGAAAATTTTCCTATTCTAACCAACTTTCCTTTTTTAAGCACTTCTTATATCAAAAACTTATTTCTTTGAAAGTAAGATTTTTAACCCAAAACATTTATTTGCATTCAAATATTCAATCGTCGTAAGAAACCATTTTTTGAAAGAATACTTCTATAACTTTAAATGATAAAAACCGGAGTAGACAATGAAAATTCCTTCCTATTGTTTTCCTACTACTCATGCTATTTCTTCTTTCATCCTTAGCAGAGATTCCAATAGCATATAAGGGGGGCTTCTAAAAGATATGGACAAATACTGCACATATTTATAGAAAGTACCCATTTCCTTTTCTTATTCCTATTGTTTTTCTACTATATTATTTATAGTTAGATTACCAACCATATTTTAGTATAAATTCGTAACATAGTATTTATTCAAAATTTATAATACTGCTACTACTAAAATTTCTCTTACCTAAATTGCCTTCAAGTGTTTTCTCCTTCAATAGCTCTTTTCCACTTTTATTGTTTTCCCCATTGACTCATTGCCGTGTTCACCTACTGCTTTAGTCATTGGGATTTTCTTCAATAATATAAAAAGAGATATGTATAAATCTATTTCAATTGTTTTTCTCCATATTTTCCTTATACGAGAATATTCCTCCTATCTTCATTATCGGGCATTCTACCCTTTTTTTCTCTTTATCCATCAGCCTAGTATCATTTCCATTTACATGTCCCTTACAAAGAATTTTATAAAGGAACTTCTAAATTTACAAAAATAGGAAAATTCATCGAGCTAAACATACACTCTCTTTTCCCTTCATTTCAAAAACTAAAAACCCCTTTTGCAAAATCTTTGAATCAAATTTTATTGACCTAACCAATTTTAAAATTCATTAGCAATCTCAAATAGCTTTTTAAAAATTCCAATTACTCTTTCTTTTTCAAATCAATAATCTTTAGGGTCCTTCTATTGAAATAAAGCTTTTGAAAAGTCATTCAAACATCTTAAGAAACTTTCAAAATCTTTTCGTTAAATTTCTTTACATGGGGTCGGATTTAGAAATCTACTTTTATTCATCCTTTCCCTTGGACTTTCCTTTTTTCCCCTTTACTTTTAACCTCTTCTTATTAGGAGTATATAATAAAAATGTGGCTATCCTCTTGTGGTGGTAAATTAACACCTTCTGTAGGAACTTGCTTAATCCTTTTTCCCATCTTACTTCTGGGTGCTTGCAATATATAAGTTCTTACTTCCTATTTGTTTGGATGAAATGTACATCTATAATGTTCTTACCCCCCGTCTGTATGGATGAAATGTACATCTTCAATCAGTGGTCTATCGAAATCCATAATCATAAGGAAGCCTAGGTCGAACAAAAGAGTCAACTACCATCTAGCTTCCAAGGTCCGTCTATATGTCATGTTCATGCTCTTCTTGGTCAATGCCTTACGATACAACCTGAACTTCATGGTATAACCGAAGAAGGTGTATAAATTTAAATCTATTCATTATTCCCGCTCATGGTTGCTTTATCCATCTTTTCAGAATATGGTCACAATTACTTTTATTGTCGGAATTTGCAAAGTTTGGAGTATAATATATATGTAAAAATACAAATACATTCTCTTAGCCTATCCTAATTCTTATGATCAATTAATCTAATCTCTAATACCAAATGTGACAACTCATACCTTAGTGGACCAAAATTTCAACTAAATTGAAATCCAGACACGGATCGTTGATTTTAGTAACCAGCAATAAACATAAATATATCAAAGAGTTATCTATATAAATTCATTATCGAATAGAAAAACATAGTAGAATATATATGTTGACCAAGGCTACTACCTTGGAATCAATATCATTCCTTTAGTATTTGATTGTCTTGCCAGCACCGAGTATGAATGAGAAGACTTCACCATCTGCAGTTCCCATCTTGCATCAGTAGTCTGTTCCTAAATCTATCATGTGGGTTGTAATGATGGGGGTTATAACAACGTTCTAGTGACTAGAAAATTAGTATTCTATCCACAACACTAATTTATGTGGATTGATTTCTATTTAAGCTTCATATGTCCATTAATGGCTTCCATTACCTTTAAAAAAAATTAAATTTTTTACCCCTTTTTAATACTTAAAAGCACACCCTTTTCATTTCTAAGCACCGATTTTTTCTTATAAAAAGCCATACGCCCCTACACCACCTTAGGCCAAGCCTAAACTCACCTAGGCCGAGCCCATCAACCTTCATCTAGGGTAAAGACCAAGTTTTGCTTAGGAAAATCAAGTTTTGTTTGCAAACTTCAAATTTTAAAAAGATTTGCTTAAGTTTGGCGAGTAAAACTCACATCTTTGGAAAAATTATGTCTTTACTTTGCGTTTAGTATTTTCATGTGTAATTACTTGATTATTAGCTAGTTGTATGGTTTGATTCTGATTGTATATGTGTTTCCATATGAATTTGCCTTAGACTTGAAATAAAGTCTAAATTTGTCGTTATGTAAAGTTTAGATCTTTACATATGTTTGCGGTTATGATATGATTTTATATGTTATGGACAAGTGTATATAGTAGCATGTTAAGAAAAGTTAGCACCTTTATATAGTTTGGCAACTTGGTGTCCTTGTGTAAAAATTTGGTTATTTGTTCTAAAAAATCAAAAGTGTTTTCAAGTTTCAAACTTTGTTTTAGTTTTACAAAACTTTTACTTTATGTTTGAAAAAATGTTAGTAAGATTCCATGAGTTAAGTTTCAAAAAGGAAAGCCAAAGATGATTTTTTAAATTATGGTCCATATAGCGATAGTCGCTATGGATGCAGCTTTGCTAAAAAGTCCACTTTTTGAAAATTAAGTTTTTGTACTTAAAATACTTTGGAAATATTTTATAATACTTGATTAATAATAATTAATACGTTAATCAAGTATTTATAAATTAATTATTAATTAATTATTTTATTAATTAAGTTCGGTAATCAGTAGATTATTAAGTACTAAACATGGTTTATTAATTATAATTAAGTGGAGATAAATTACTAATTCATTATCTTTTAAAATTGAGATTAATTTTAATTAATCTTCGATTAAGTAAAATTAATTTTTAATTAATTATTAAATAAGTACATGATTTATTGTTAATTAATTGTTAATTAAGTATACGGTTAATTATTGATTAGTTATTAAGTAAGTTTTAATTATTCTAATTATAAATTACCAAAGGGTTTAACTAATAAACAAAATATTTACTAAAGGATAATTATTTATTAATTAATAATTAAGTTAAGTTGAGACTTAATTAAGATTTAATTATATTTTAAAAAGGATTTAACTTGTAATTAATTGTTTAAAAAGATGTTTTAGTTCTTAATTACTTTGTTTGCCAAGGATCAATTTTCAAAGGACACTTTCTTTTACAAAGAATAGTTTTGAACATAAGGGATTTCTATTGTTGTTTATTTGGACATCTATTTGACGGGACAAATTATAATCCTGCTACTATTTTGTTTGAATATGTATCTGCGGTTAGTTTATATTGACATGTTATTCCCTGATTTAGTTATGGATTTTTTTTGGCATAGCCAACAGGGTTGGATGGTCCCCTACCACTTTATTAATGCACCTGAGAGAAAAAACATACAAAAATTAAACAGACCATACACACAGACGAGCAACAAAGCAAACAAAAGAGGCAACAAAGTGCACCAATACGAAAAAAAGAGAAAAGCAAGGAAAAAACAGAACAAATAGGGAGAGATGAAAAGACAGGAAGTGGGAAAGTATCCCATTCAGAGAGCGGCTAGTATCCCTGGTTCAATTGCAAAATTTGTAGTGTTCAACCCCGCTTTTATTTCATAGGAGAGATGACAAAAGATAAGTTCTTCATGCCGCAAAATCTCCGAATGGAAGATACGCCAGTTTCTTTCCTTAAAAAACAGATAGGAATTTCTTTAAAACGATGAAGAGAATCATATTCCTACTAACAGTCATGTCAGTAACTTTGAGAAGAGTACTCCAAATATCACCATTCCAAAGCTATGCATCCAAGAAATCTAACTTGTTCAATAACTTTGTCCACAGCCGTAAGACGAAGTCACAGTCGAAGAAGATATGATCTCTAGTTTCTGGTTCAGAGCTACAGAAAGTGTAGTGGATCGGCACGTCCATCCCACGGCTAAAAAGCTTAACACGCGTGTGCAAAGTGATATTGATTACCTTCCAAAACATGAGATTTTCTCTAGCATTGTTATCCCTATACCAAACTCTTTTGTGCCATTTGCACTCATCCAGGCTGTCATGGACAGTCAAGTACTTGTACATAGGCTTGATTTTGAAAATTCTACCTATGCCTTTCCAGTTAATGATGTGGTTGCGATTTAGGGAGACCTCGGAGGCTATGATCTGGTTCCATATGAGACGAACATCCTGATTCGATGTGTTAGGGAGCGCGAAACCACCGTTGCTAATCACGTTTGTGACCATAGATTTTGGATGAATGCCAGTTTGGGAGATGTGGTTGTGCGTAAGCTTCGTACGAAGAATGTAGCCATGGGCAAGCCACGGGTCATTCCAGAATTGGATGTTGCTCGATATGCCATATTGGATATAGGGAAGAATGCAATCACGAAAGTTTAAGAGTGAGCGCCAAGTCCAGCTTATGTTTTGAGGGGGTTGCATGCTCCAGAAATCCCTCCTTTTAATAACATTGTTTTTCGACCAAAGGACCCAAAGGCTGTTTCTATTGTTTATGAAGTTATCAAAGTGTTTGATTAGCGCTACATTATTCCTGACTACGACATCTTAGATACCAAGACCCCCTTGCGCAGGGTTTTCTCAACAAGCTTGAATGATATAGGGGCAGTAAAACGACCATGAATGGAGCCTTTCCGTGTGAATCTCATAGCAGTAGTTATGATCATGTTGATAAGTTTTAGCGGTAAAATGAAGGTCTTAGCCCAGTATACTTGCATTGCGAAAATCACCGATTTGACAAGCGTTGTACGGCCGGCCTGACTCAAAGTTCTAGAGGTCCAACACTCCAGTTTAGACATGATTTTTGCAAATCAAGGGAAGAATTGGCCGGCTGTAATCCGAGAAGTTGCAAGATGGATTCCAAGATAAGTTGCCGATTAAAATTGGGCTGGAGGCACGTGAAGTTGAGGATTGGAAGAGTTTGTTCATCGGTAAGGCCAGCTAGCATAATCTCAGATTTGAAAAGGTTAATTTTCAAACCAATTTGTCTATAGAATGCATCCAAGGCATGCATAATGGAGTGAATGGAAATAGGATCGGGTTTGCAGAAGACAACGAGATCATCGACGAACACGAGGGAGGTTATGCGTGGGTTACTACATCTTGGGTGAAGATGGAACAATCCAAGGGAAACTATTTGTCAAGCATACGAGTGAGGAGTTCCATAAGTGTAATGAATAGATATGCAAACATCGGATTGCCTTGACGAACGCCCTGCTTACCTCTGAAATATCCTTTCGCTGAACCGTTAATGATGATGGAGTAGTTAACTGTAGATATGAAAGTGTAAATCCAGGCAATAAAGTGGGTCGGAAAGTTCATGTAACCAAGGATGCGGACCAACGAATCCCACTGTAATGAATCAAAAGCTTTTCTGACATCAAACTTCATCATCGCTCTAGGAGAAAACTTTTTGCTCCTGTACCCTCTGAGAAGTTCTTGAGAGTAAAACATTGTCTAAAATACTTCTGCCCGGGTGAAAAGCGGATTGGTTAGGGGATATAATGTTTGGGAGAACTGCCTTCGGGCGAGAGGCTATAATCTTCGAAACACATTTATATATCGCATTGCAACAAGAGATTGGCCTGAAGTCGGCAACAATCTCAACGGAGATTGATTTAGGAATGAGGGCGATATTTTTGTGTTGTTGAATGTATCCATGATCCTTGAGTTTTTAAAAACTGATTTAATTGCTCAGCACACGTCAGATCCAACAATGCTCCAACAAGAAGTGTAGAAAAAGGTGTTGAGGCCATCTAGACCACTGCAAGAGTTAGTGTTAAGTGAAAACATGGCATCTTTAATTTCAAATTCGGAAACTATATTGCAGAGAAAGGCATGGTCATGTTGATTAAGCTTAGGGAGTATCTGGGGATCTATTTCATCAATACATGGGCTGAAGTTTTCGACGTTACCAAGGAGTTGAGTGAAAAAGTCAATGAATGCTTTGTCGATGGCAGGTCTATCTGTTTGTTCTTTACCATCCAAGTCAACGATTCTATGGATGTTGTCACGGTTTTGTTTCGCTTTAAGAGTTACATGGAAATATGCAGTGTTTAGATCACCTTCATCATTCCAACGAGTGTGTGCCTTTTGCTTGATCATGTATAGTTCCTTTTGAAGTTCCAGCTGATACTGCATTTCTATGGAAGTTTCAAGAGAAGCCAAGATATCGTTGTTGATGTTCCTTTGCATTTCAGATTGAATCTCCTAAAGTTTCTGTTTCCAAATGTTCGATCGCTTGCTGCCATTCCCAAATCTGGATTTGGATCACTCTCTCAGCGCCTCCTTCATGGCCCTGAGCATTTTCTATAAAACAAGCATAGGGTTACCATAGTTAGGAGAGGACCAAACCTTATGCACAATATCAAAAAATCGTGTTCTTAAGTCCAGGAATTAATAATTTTAAAATGAGGTATTCCTCTCATGACAGCGCCTCCCATGTGGATGATTTGGGGCGAGTGATCGGACAGGGTTAGGTTAGGGATCTGGTTAAATAAGGAAGGCCAGGCGTTCAAGGCTTCTTGGTTGGAGAAATCATAGTCGATTTTACTAAAAGTTCTAACACCTTGTCTTCTCTTGTTGTTCCAAATATATCTAGCACTAGAGACTTTAGTTTCAATCAAGTTAGCATCTTGAATAGCATCATTCAGAGGTTTAATATCAGCTAGGGATATGGTAGAGCCACCTATTCTATCCATAAGGCTAAGGGAGAAATTAAAATCACCACACACCACCAAGGGGTGGGTGTCCTGTCTTAAACTAGGGAGAATGGCAAGGAAGGGAGCCCGGGAGTTAGCAACGTTCTTAGCATAAACGAAGGTGAGGTAGAAAGAGATATTATTGGGGATAAACAAGCTATGGTAATGGATAAATTGAGAAGAGGAGACGATGAGGGTTAGGAGGTGGACGGTAGGATCAAAGAGGATTAAGATAACACCATAAGGGGCTTGGTCGAGATTGTGAGCTATCTTCCAGGTTAGCTTAATTAGATGGGCTGCTCTGCGGGACAGAGTAGCATTCAATTTGGTTTCAAGAATTGCTAGGATACTCAGATCATAATGAGTGATCAGATCTTTACATAGATGCAGTTTAGTGTCACCATGAGCTCAACGGACGTTCCAAATATATATATTATGTGTCATTGAGTAAACTCGAGAGATTCAATTATTGCTTTCTTCATTTGCCTTGTCAAGGCACCTTTGGTTTTGATGTAGTTGGGGATGGAAGCAGATAGAGGGGAGTTCATGAAGATGGAGGCTGGGTTATCAGCTGGTACAGAGTGGAAAGAGTTTTGAGACTTCATGGGAATGAGAGGGGGAGGGCCAAGTATAGAGGAGGAGGTGTCAGGCGGAGGGACGAAGTCTTTGGGAGGGATGATATGACTATAGGGATTAATTTGTTCAGACATAGCATACACAGCTTGCATGGCCCCTACGTTGCCTGGAGGGATGGGGTTTAGTTACGGATTTTATTTACATATTTGTTGGATTATGTAAATAATTGTTATGTGACTTAGAGTCAAAATTTAATTAAAATAGTAACTTAATTTAGTACCATTGTGGTTACTAAGCCTCCTTTCAAATTTTTAGATTATGATTTTAAACTGACTTTAACTCTATATCAATTTGAGGTTGATTATTTTAAATAATTTTGTAAGTTGTTCAATTATTTTAATAAAGGAATTTACAAATGATATTTTAAATAATATTTTATAAGGGATTTATTTAAAGAATATTAACAAATGATATTTAAATATGATATTTTAAGAAAAGGGAAATTATAAATCGAGATTTATAAAAGAATTTTATAAATAATTTTGGGGTTCTTTAAAAGAAGCTTTATAAATGATTTTTGGGGTCTATAAAAGATGTTTAATAAATAACTTTGGTATTTATGAAAGAGTTCTATAAATTATTTCTAGATATTTATAAAAGAATTTAATAAATGGATTTAGAATTTAATCAATGGAGATTTCATAAATGGAAACGATTTATTAAAAGGATTTATTGAAGAAATTTACAAAAGAATCGGAGATGGGATTTTCCTTAGACGACCTTCTTAATTATGGTAGTGTGGTAATTATTTCATACTTAATACCGAAGGAATATTGTTTGGGGTTATCTTTATCTCTAATTTAAATTACATTTGTTTGGTCCTTCTAATACGATTTTGAAATAAGAAAACTTTCACAAATGTTTTGTGAATGTACTTATTCTAGTGTGATAAGCATATGAATTTTTTGATAAATATCATGAAAAGAGATTTAAATAAATGGAAAATTATTTTGAGGCTTAGTTGTTGCTATGGGAAAATTAAATCTATAGACTATTGTTTGATTGTTAAATAATGGACTATCAAATCTTGACATATTTTTAAATCGGGAAATATGTTATGTATATTTGGGTTCTCCAGTGAGGACTCGAATACTTGTTACATACTTCTAAAGAACTAGAATGGAGTTGCCTAGAAATTACTGCTTAATTGGGAGACACCGGTTTTGGATAAGTATGATTTATCCAAACCAGTCCAAACTAATAACGTCATGATGGATTGTGAAGAATTATGCTATGGAGCTATACTATTCTTCCTAAGAGTGATTCCAAAATGGAAGATAGTAAATGTTGAATAATTGTTCGATCTTAGAATAAATTGTATGGATGAAAGCTGGCAGCGCATTTCTACCTGTAGGGTAGTGTTAACATTCCAAAATGGTCTGTTATGCGGGATAAGGTAATCGTGGCCTATCAGACTCTCACACTTCGAGAATGGCAAAAACAGGGTAGGCTGCAAGGTTATATGGGTCGCTTCCATTAGTGTATGATCATCCCAAGATCTAATGTCGATATCTCAATGTATGCTGCATGGCCTATCTTTAGTTGTTGATCACAACCAAGAGGTATTCATATTCGGTACTATCTAATAAGGGCTAGGCCAATCTTGTCATGTCAAGGTTGAAAGGTTTTCGATCTCAATGTATATTTTATCTTGTGGTGTACAAGTTTTCAGAAGGTGGTCCCTTACCTTTCCATTTGTTGGAAATCCATTCTGCAATAAGTGCCTTCGGTTTTAGTTATCGTAAGGGTAAAAACCCGTTCGTGTTTATATGTAGGAGTGGACTTAGGAGATACCTTTGATTTAATATAAGTTATAATAAAATTTCTTGTGATTTGAGTTTCTCACACTGGTTTTACCAGATTGACCCAAGCGTTGTTTCCTTATAATACCTGGGTTAGACCGAGCATGTTTCATACTAGCTTTGGATTCTTTGGAGTTCAGGAGACGAGATGGATACCTAAGTTGTACTTTCATATTTTATTTTATTTTCCGTTGTTTGTTATTATTGTAGACATCAGCAATTATAAGGGCAAGTTGTTATAACTTTCAATAAATCACCCCAAAATTTTAATATATTTGAGCCATCCTTCTCAAAAAAGATTATCGTTATAATTTTCCATAAATCACCCCAAAGTGAGAATTTTTCTATGTTTGAAATTACAAGGAATTATCTTTTTTATTGAAATTGACAATGTATACTATAGAGGAGAATATCCATACTTTGCACATCTCTTTCACATTTGGTATGTTCCTTATTATTTCAAACGACACACTTTTTATACATAGTTATGGAATTGGATAATTTATGAAAACTACATGGAAGTAAATACAACTAAATTGTGCGCACAATTCTCCCAATAAATTGAAACATAGAACTTCATATTCCAAGTCAAATTAGGGCAATCTAAATTTATACTAAAAATTTACAGCCCAATTATCATAAATTTGGAATAAAGCCTACAATATTATCGACATTCTAGTTAACAAATTTAGGGACCGATTTATAAATTTCTAGATTAGGATGTAAATACTATTTCGTTCCAATTTCCTAACTTATAGAATATATAGGCGAGACTTAAATTGAATACATTCTTTCTAACCTTACGACTCCACAGATCTCGCATAGGTGTAATAGATATAAATTTCAATGCTATATATAAATCATATAATTTCACGCTCACATTTCTAGCTTTCCAAATCTCCCAAATCTGAGTTTACCCTTTTATTTTGACTCCTTTTCCTTTATATTCCAAAAATATGTATAAAATGATATATACAAACCATTAAAATTACAGATCTAAAAAGAGATTTAGGTTAAGTGAAATGTAGATTTATAATTATGAATATCATTTTTTTCTACAGTATCGATTCGCTCCTCCTCTTCTTCTCTTTTATTTTTTCCCTTCTCTAATTATATATACATATATAATGTTTTATAATTAATAAAAATAGTAAAGAATCGATAATTGCAGAGCTTCGCTACTTTTATCAAAAAATACGATAAACATAATGAGAGATTGTGTCTATATTTATGGGCGTTCGAATCAATTGTACGTTAGGTTTAAAATAATTAAGTCATGACCGATCGGCCAAGGTTCAACCTAGCCGCCAGTTGTAGACCGACCGACTGTTCCCTTGTAGACGGTCGACCTATCCAAGAAGAGGGTTGACTAGTGGAGTATACTAACCTGGGTTAGACTGAGCATGTTTCATACTAGCTTTGGATTCTTTGGAGTTCAGGAGACGAGATGGATACTAAGACGTACTTTTGTATATATTTTTCCGTTGTTTGTTATTATTGTAGATATCAGCAATTATAAAGGCAAGTTGTTATAACTGTCCAAGCTGATAATAGGTTAGTATACTCTGATATTGTATGTATATTAAAGTCCTTTCTCTTTGTAAACACTTGATTTATATATTATATATTACTCGTCACATAATTTGTGAGATTCTATTCTGTCTTACTTTCTTTCATCGTAATGACCTATCGTCCGAATGACTAAATGATCAGCACACGAATACCGAGGATGTATTAAGTGTCGTTAATACATCCTAAATAGGGAGGATGAAGACATATCGGTTATTTAATATCTCAACCCCAAAGCGAGCCCTCCATAATGTAATCACTAGTCAACTGGTTCTAGCTACAAAGGACGATGAACCTTAGATACGACTTATAATTTAAACACCATATTACTAACACATCTCAATGATTTATCTAAGGGTTAACCAGCCCGCCTTTGACAAACAAACAACTAATTAAATAATGAGGACTTTGCGTATACCATACGATTTGTAACATTCCGTACTTTTTTAGTAACATAATGTAAGAGGATTAATAGATTGAGATTTGATTTAACTAAAGTTAGAAATGCCTATATGTATAATGAACTAAGGAGATAACATGAAGAAAAAAAAGGTTAGAAAACAAGGAAGGGCAAAATGGGAAATAAGACGAACTTATATCCTAAACCCTTAGGAAATCAAACACATGCTCATTTCATTCCAAGGTAAAAATATTTTAAGGCCAGCTACCATTTTCAATCTCAAGAGAAGGAAAAGCTAGGATTTCAAGAGGAAGGAGTAATCTCAACTTATTTAACATGAAATCTCACATCTTCAATCACAAAGCTAAGGTGAATGATTCCTACATCCCATTTTTATTATAGTTTTAAGGTTAACCCAAAATGATTTTGCATGATAATTCCATATTTTGGATGATTAAATGTTTATATATACTTGTTGGTGATTTATGCATACTCATATTGATTTTTATAATATGTTTTGACGTGAAAATCCTATTTAATGACATCCAAATGCCTTGCGATTTTGGATATAAAATAGAAATGTTATTTTAGAGTTGGTTTCAATTTTCATTATTTTCTAAATTAATATGGATTTTATATTAATTTTCTATTGAAGAAAATGATTTATTGGGTTATAAATTATTTATGGCATAATAACTAATTACTTGGGTCTGAAACATATATATGTTAGAAAACATATTGAAAAGGATTTTCTAGAATTTTTAAAAAAAATCCTAAGTGATTTGATAAATATATAAAATTATTTAAGGTATAGGACTTAAATGTTTTATATATTTAATTAAGGAGAAGGAGTATTTTGCAAGTGATTTAAATTAATTAACTCTGAAACTACGGTAGTATTTTTAGAAAATAAAAATTAGCAACCAAAGAGAGTTTGACAAATAAGGCATGTGGGTTAAAAAGTTTTACTTACAAAGGGATTAAATCAGAAATTCAGGCTAAAAGCATGTTTCGCCTATTTTGGTTTCGCCCAGGTTGCTTTTGACTAAGACCCTCCACCACGCACATAGTATTAACACATTAGTACATAGTGAATTGGGCAAAGGCGAAAGGTAAGAGTCGAAACCAAGGGGTTTCGAAAGGGTTGAAATGCCTTTTGTTTTAAAATTAAAGTAGCTCCTGCTTTGCTTTCGAAAGGATAACTTTCGACTTGATTGGCTTCTAACTGAGTCAAGTGTTTTAAAATAATTTTTTGAATGGGTGCATTCTTTTTTTTAAATGATGCTTTCGAAGGGATCAAAACCCGTAGCTGCCGCCTCTCTGCCTTTCGAAGTCAATGATTTCGAAAGGTATACTTTGTTTTTAAATTAACCACTTCTCTAATGTTTTCGAAGGGATGGTTTCGACACCATCACTTCTTTACTTAGGAACAGATTTCAAAAGAAAAGCTTCCAACTTAGATTTTCTAAATGACCCTTTTTGTTTTGATTGAGGTACAATCCAAAGGTTTCGAAAGCGTTGGTTTAAATGGTTTCGAAAGGTGTTTTCCACATGTTTTAAAATTGAACCCAAGAGCTTTCGAAAGGTTTGAGTTTCTAAAGGTTTGATGCTTTTGAAAGGTGTTTAAAATGGTTTCGAAGGGGTGGTTTTCTAAAGGGTTTCAAAGGAGACGAAGGGTGTTATTTTCTGATGATTTCGAAAGAGTTGAAATGGAAGGTTTTCCACGTTTTTTAAAGGCAACGTTTTAAAGTATCTTAAGATATAATGTCTAAGGTTTTAAAGCTTTCGAAAGAAAGGTTTTGAAAGGTTTATGTGCGATTTCGAAAGGGAAGGTTATCACCTTTCGGTCTAGATAAATAAAGGGTTTCACTTGGTTTCGAAAGAAATA
The DNA here is from genome assembly GCA_030765085.1 of Allium cepa. Taxonomy (NCBI): domain Eukaryota; kingdom Viridiplantae; phylum Streptophyta; class Magnoliopsida; order Asparagales; family Amaryllidaceae; genus Allium; species Allium cepa. The sequence continues at coordinate 547,190,090 of CM060932.1, forward strand.
CTTTGAATTTTATCGGAATGGGTATTTCAGATGTTTAAGGGTTTTCATCAGCAAAAATTTGAATAAAGTATACATAACATGGTAAGGTGATTTTGAGTAAAGCATAGAGTATAAACATTTTCCTTGTTTAAGTTTGGTTTAAAATGTTTTAAATCAATTTCAGATAAAAAGGCTTTAAGGAAAATTTTGTGAAGATATCCCTAAGTGAAAATGACTAAGATATTATAATACCATGTAGAACTGGTACATGGCCGTGCCATGTACATTTGCTATTAGCCCCAGCTAATTTAGTCTAAAATTCCAGTGTGTAGGGCTTTGTCACAGGTAAGATTAAAGTTATGATTACACACGGAAGGGAATATATGTTTGTATACGGATAGGTTATTGGTGAGCCCGCGAAACCATTAGGATCAGGTGAACCTGGGAGATGTTAAGTTAGGGACATACCATCCAAAAGAGAAATATTTAACAGATAGTTAAGGACAGATCATCCAGAAGAGGAGTGTCTAATAGATGTTAGATTATTTTGTTATATTGTCTGGTAGGCCCGAACCAACCAAAGGTTAAAAGTTAGCCAAACAAAACTTATTTGTTTGAATAGATAGTTCATTTATTACCTGATATTTTTGTATACTTACATAATGATGCTTTATAGTATTTAACCAGCTTTGGCTGTAGGAAAAGATTTGCAAAAGATATATTTTAAAAGAGTTTTAGTGAGGGGAAACTCGTTCCACTAAGCAGCGTGGTCTCACTTAGCATATCTAACCGGGATGTGTAGTATTATTCACACATGCCTTTATAGCTGACTCGAAGTTTATGTTTTCCCCTTAAACTCTCGGGTGATCAAAATTGATTTGAGTAGGCTGCAGTTTGAGGTGCTTTCAGGTTTTAGTAGGATGCCAAATAAAGCTACCGGAGGAAAGCAGGAGGCTAACAGATAGCTATTTAGGAGTTGCAGTTCTTTGTTTGTGTTTATTTCCGTTGTGTATGTATTAAGTCAATTATGAATATATGACTCTGATCATTCAAGGGGGGCATCTTCATATATCACCATTAACATAGCCGCATTTAGTCACCGGAAGTTAACACTGTAGATGACTGTAGCATCTGTAGCGCTTAGCTTTAGGCCTCTAGATAGGGAATATTACACTATTTTATACTAGTAGGAAGCAAAATCCATTAATGCATGACTCAAATCTTTGCTAATGATCGATTAGGACCGTCGGTGGTCATAGCATGTATGCTAGACCTACTACTAAATACTAGTACAACAACAATACTGACATAGCTTGCCAACCTCCCATAGCCAAAATCCTGTTTTGTCTAACCTAATGTAAGTCAAGAAAAATGCATATTTTAGTTACTTAATACCTCTTGTTAGAATTGAAGCATACCCCATTTCCCTATTAGGTACCGTTGTAGGTTATTTAAGACATCTTAAATAGGGAGGAGGAAGACCAAATGGCCATTCAATACCTTCTATGGTGAACCCTTGGTATATTTTTCTATATCTATATGCAAATGTAAATCCCTTCCCTATGGGTTTTATGGTTGTAGATGTCCCAAATCAGTAGCAAGTATACACAATTGTTGGTAGACTCTAAGTGAAGGGATGACTTCAATTGTATAACTCTACTAAGCTCGCCTACCTACCCTTACTAAACTAAACCAATCATCCCAGGCTTAAATATTAGGCTAGGCTCAGTTATTTGCGCTCGTCCTAAATGTACTGTTAAAGCTGTATAATATCCTACCAATGAAATTATACCGCCCTCTAGCATTTAATTTCTATCTTATATGATTATTACGTGTATTCTCTATTTCCCCCTTACGTTCCGTAAATGTCAATTATCCATAATAAAGGGTCACTATTATTCAAATTGGATAATCACTAGTGACATTTATTCATTCGTTCTGATTAAACCTTTTGTACCTATTTACTTTCCGCATAAATGACATATTAAACTCCTTAATCAATCCCATTAAACATATTTATGTTACCATTAGTTCCTATAACTCCCTATTAACTGCAATTATTGCAATACTGATTTTAGAGCTACTATCTCTTTTCTATCTATACCTCCTAGTTCTATAATTTACCACGCTATTAATAATTATTCGTCCTAATTATAACTAATAAGAATATCATCATATATTACGCTACATATTTTTAATCGGCAGGCAAGGTTATATATTTGTATGTATGTCTGTATGTATGTATATGTATATGTGCGTATGTGTGTGTATTTGAACGAAATGTGTGTAAGTGTCCATTCCTATTTCTAACTCATCAATTCCTACGCATAGGAATTCCATAACATACTTATATGTACATTTTATAAGGAATACTTATTTCCAAAGTTTTAATATATTTGAGCCATCCTTCTCAAAAAAGATTATCGTTATAACTTTCCATAAATCACCCCAAAGTGAGAATTTTTCTCTGTTTGAAATTACAAGGAATTATCTTTTTTATTGAAATTGACGATGTAAACTATAGAGGAGAACATCCATACTTTACACATCTCTTTCATATTTGGTATGTTCCTTATTATTTCAAACGACACACTTTTTATACATAGTTATGGAATTGGATAATTTATGAAAATTACATGGAAGTAAATACAACTAAATTGTGCACACAATTCTTCCAATAAATTAAAACATAGAACTTCGTATTCCAAGTCAAATTAGGGCAATCTAAATTTATACTAATAATTTACAGCCCAATTATCATTAATTTGGAATAAAGCCTACAATATTATCGACATTCTTTAACAAATTTAGAGACCGATTTATAAATTTGTAGATTAGGATGTAAATACTATTCCGTTCCAATTTCCTAACTTACAGAATATATAGGCGAGATTTAAATTGAATACATTCTTTCTAACCTTACGACTCCACAGATCTCGCATAGGTGTAATAGATATAAATTTCAATGTTATATATAAATCATATAATTTCACGCTAACATTTCTAGCTTTCCAAATGTCCGAAGTCTGAGTTTACCCTTTTGTTTTGACTCCTTTTCCTTTATATTCCAAAAATATGTATAAAATGATATATACAAACCATTAAAGTTACAGATCTGAGAAGAGATTTGGGTTAAGTGAAATGTAGATTTATAATTATGAATATCACTTTTTTCTACAGTATCGATTCGTTCCTCCTCTTCTTCTCTTTTATTTTTTCCCTTCTCTATATATATATATAATGTTTTATAATTAATAAAAATAGTAAAGAATCGATAATGGAAGAGCTTCGCTACTTTTATCAAAAAATACGATAAAAATAATGAGAGATTGTGTCTATATTTGTGGGCTCTCGAATTAATTGTACGTTAGGTTTAGAATAATTAAGTCATGACTGATCGGCCTGGGTTCAACCCTAGCCGCCAGTTGTAGACCGACCGACTGCTCCCCTATAGACGGTCGACCTATCCAAGAAGCGGGTTGACTAGTGGAGTCCACAAGAATGAATGTCCAAAACTACCCAAGGCTATTAATGGAAAGTTTTTTCTCTAGAACCATTCGCTTTTAGACCGACTACATAACAGAAAGGAAAGTCTATGATGTGAAGTATGCTTTTGATTCATGGCATACTAGTTAAAGTATTGTTTGATATTGGCGCATCACATTCTATTATCTCGCAATGTTAGGTAGATAAGTTAAATCTAGATCCATTATACCTTATTACTCCCTTAAAGGTTGCGAATCTAATATAAGGTTATGTAACTCTTGGGATGAGATATGACCATTTAAAAATTGAGTTTTTAGGTCACGCATTTACCTACAATTTACATGTGTTTGCTTTTGTGTTTGGGACTATTTTGGGTATGGATTGGTTAAGCAGATATGATACTAGGATATTTTTCCAAGATAGGAGAAATATCAGTAAGACAACCTAACAGTCATGATCGAATTATATACTTGGTTGAAAATTCGAGTTTAGATTTATGTGCTTTATTGGGTGCAATGGAAGTGGAAGGTGAGGTGAATTAGGTTTTCATTATAGAGTATGTAGAAGTTTTTGAGCTAATTATAAGATTACCGCCGAATCGAGCTATTGAGTTTCAGATAGATCTTATGCCTGGAGCTAAATCCATAAATAGAATGCCTAGCAAAATGATACCTACTAAGATGTAAGAGTTAATGGTGCACTGGTGGAATTGGAAGGGAAGAATTTTATATGACCAAGCAATTCACTTGGGAAGCAGTCATGCTGTTTGTGAAGAAACCGGATGGTTCATTAAGGAAGTGCATTGATTATCGTAAGTTAAATGAGAAGACGATAAAGAATCAGTATCATTTGCCAAGAATAGATGATTTGTTTAGTTAGTTGAGTGGAGCCAAGGTATTTGTCTAATTAGATTTAGCAACAGGGTTCCATCAATTGAGAGTGGCAGAGGACATCATTCCATTAACGATGTTTCGAATAAGACATGGTGTGTACGAATGGTTGGTCATGCCCTTTCGACTGGCCAATGCACCTACTTACTTTGTGGATTTGATGAACTGGATCTTCCAAGAGCATTTGGACAAATTCATGTTATTGTTTATAGATGACATTTTGATATATTCTAAGAATAAAAGAGATCATAAGATTCATCTTAGAATAGTACTAGGTTCGTTGAGGAAGCATCAACTAGAAGCGAAGTTTTCAAAGTGTCATTTTTGGATGATAGAAGTGAAGTTCCTTAGTCCTGTAGTTTCAGAAAAAGGGTTATCAATAGATCCTACTAAAGTTGATGCTGTTAATAATTAGAAAAGATCCAAGACTGTGACCGAGATAAAAAGTTTTCTACGGTTAGTTAGCTATTATCGAAGATTCATCAAAGATTTCCCTTGTATAGTAGCGTATATGACTAAACTAACAAGGAAAGAGGTAGTTTGTTTGGACTGATAAAGGTAAAGAATCATTCTTAAAGCCGAAACATTTATTGACCAATGCGCCCATATTAGTTGTTTTAGATGGAAATCAAGATTTAGTGATGCATACCGATGCGTATGGGATAGGGTTAGGATTTGTGGTTAATGCAAAGAGGTAAAGTGACTGCCATCGCCTCTCGATAGCTTCGACTATATGAAGTTAGATATCCGACTCATGATTTAGAGTTAACAGTAGTGACCTTAGTTTTGATAGTGTGGATATACTATCTTTTGGGAGAACGATTTAAGTTATTTACGGATCACAAGCCTTTGCAATATTTATTCTCTTAGAAGGAGTTGAAAATGAGACAACAAAGATGGCTAGAGTTCGTAGCGGCTTATGATTTTGGTATTGATTTTGCGCCAAGGAGAGGAAATAAAGTTGCGGATGCAGTTAGCAGGAATCATCAAAGTGTGAAGTTAACTATGTTAGCAGAATGGAAAGATTTAGTGGCATTGGCTACTAGTGGTGTGCAGTTAAGGTCAATAGCAAGTTTAGTCGGAATACCGCAATGTTATCCTATTTGGAAGTTCGACTAGTAATGATTGAAAGAATTGATTCTGAGTAGATAGATCATCACTTGAAGAGGGAATTAAGATTGATGATTCCAAAAAAAATTAGTCTTGACCAGAACAGATGGTTGAGATAGAAGGGATAGTTGTGTGTTCCAGATGTTTGTGACCTAAGGAAGGAATTTCTAGGGAGTGTCATCGATTGAAGTTTACTATATATCCTGGAGGAACTAAAAAGTATCAAGATACGAAGATGAGTTTCTTCTGAAAAGAATATGTAAAGTATTTTATTAGCCAATGATAATTTGATAAGAGATAAGAGTTGTTAGAAAGTATTATCTTTAAAGGGAAATAAGTCGGTTTTTAAATAAATGACAGAATTTTCATCATCACCGTAGTATAGAGAATCGATACCCCTAAGGCCTATAGATTTAGCAACTATAATGGCCGATACATGCAATAGCTATTTGATAGTTATGTGATGTATCTGCCTTTATATAGAGATTCGACACCAAGTGTCTTTAGGGAAACGATAGCTCATGGTTGTAGAGGTTCGACAACCCATGGTTTTGAAACTCGACAACTTCATTTTCTATTGGCTTGGCACACTTAAAATTTTAGGGGTTCGGCACCCTTATATATTTTAGTGGCTCAGCAATCATATGGTTTCGAAACTCGACACCCGTCTTTTCAAAGTTTGACTTCTCGGGTGTTGTGGGCATTTTCGCCCACTACATGGTGAATATGAGGAGTCAGGAGCAAAATCATCATTGTTCTAGAACAGACTCAAACTAGTTTAGAGGTATTCTCAAGATCAAGATATGGACATAGGTTGAAATCGCATCTCAATCTGAGCTACGGATTGAGAGATATAATCATCTTAAGATTTGTTCACCACTATCTCGTGGGCCCAATACCGAGACGCTCTACCGCCATTCAAGTTTGACAGTCCAACAGCAAGCCAGGATCCTCGGTTTGATGATCGAACCAAAACATTAGTTCGGCACTTTCTTAGGGTCGGGGATTGAAATTATCGAGTCTGCTTGGAGTCTGCCCGGTGATCGAACCAAACTTTGGTTCGGCGCTTGCTTGGAGTCGGGCCTTGAAAATCTAGAGTCTGCTTGGATTTGGCCTGATGGCCGAACCAAAACTTTGGTATAGCACTTGTTTGGCGTCCTGGCTTGAAAATTTGGAGTCTGCTTGGAGTCGGTTAGATTATCGGACCAAAACTTTGGTTCGATGCTTGCTTGGAGTTGGGCTTTGAAAATCTAGATTCTTCTTGGATTCGGTTGGATTACTGAACCAAAACTTTGGTTTGGTGCTTGCTTCGAGTCAGGGCTAAAAATCTCGAGTCTGCTTGAGGTCGGCCTGATGACTGTACCAAAACTTTAGTTCGACGCTTGCTTGGAGTCTGGCCTTGAAAATCTGCAAACTGGTTGGAGTCGGTTGGATTACCGAACCAAAACTTTGGTTCGACACTTTCTTGGAGTCGGGCCTTGAAAATCTGAAATCTGCTTGGAGTCGTTTAGATTACTGAACCAAAACTTTGGTTCAGTGCTTGCTTGGAATCGGGGCTTGAAAATCTCAAGTTTGCTTGAAGTCGGCCTGATGACCGAACCAGAACTTTGGTTCGGCGCTTGCTTTGAGTCGGATCTTGAAAATCTAGAGTCTGTTTAGAGTCGGTTGGATTACCGAACCAAAACTTTGGTTCGACGCTTGCTTGGAGTCCAGGCTTGAAAATATTGAGTCTGCTTGGAGTCGGCCGGATGACCAATCCAAAATTTTGGTTCGGCGCTTGCTTGGAGTCGAGCCTTGAAAATCTGGAGTCTGCTTGGAGTCGATACGATGACCAAACCAAAACTTTTGTTCGACGGTTGCTTGGAGTCGGACCTTGAAAATATGGAGTCTGCTTAGAGTCTGTCCAGTGACCGAACCAAATCTTTGGTTTGGCGTTTGCTTGGACACAGGAGTGAGAATTTTAATGGTTTACTTGAAGTTGACTGGGAGTAATGCTACTTGGAGTCGGGTGAAGGTTTGCTTGGGGCTCAACCCTGGTATAACCGATCTAAAAAAAGTTGGAAATTTTCGTCATGGCACGACGATACTTCGGGGATTTCTTCATGATGCGTTTTGGGGTTCTTAGAGGTGTATAGCGATTGTTGCAAGTGGAATAGCTTGACAATCATGTAAGGAAGGTTGAACCAAATTTTGGAGGAAGGAAGGTTGTGTAGGATCGATTACACCCTAGAGGGGGGTGAATAGGGTGATACTAATAATAATAAAAATTATTGCGGAAATACATAAAATAATTGCAACACGGACAATAGCAGAATAATAAAAGAAGAAATAGAACAACACTGATTTACCCAACTTCGGCAAAAACCCGTCTACGTGATGCCCCAAGGTTTCTACTAGAAATTAAGTAGTCGGATGCTTACACATAAACTAGAGACACCCGCTATCGACTAACCAAACTCTACGCTCAAAATCCTATCACAACTCAGCCACTGAGTTGTGAATTCTCGAACTACACCATCGTAGCTCATAACCTAGTCACATGACTAGAATTTTTGTTTGTCAATTCTTTTTGAATACTTTCCTTGACTTTCAACAACCTGCTACTTGATGACCCACGGCTTCTGACCATTTGAGTGTGGAACCATACTTGCCATCACACACTCCCATGTTGATCTGTTGATGTTTGAAGCTTGTTGTCATTTTGGTAGTGGTCTAGTTTCATGTTGAAGTCATGCTCCACTCTGGTTGTTCATGCCTCTAACCCGATATATGTGTATGTACTTATATGCATATGTGCGTACATGTCAATCTGCTATTTTTGGATTGTTGCATTTGCAGTCTGAACTTGAACTGGTTTATTAAAAAAGTCTATTCTTTGTTTTATTCTGGTTCATGTCTGCATGTGTTGCACAGTTGTTGTGAACTTGAATTCTGGTTTTCATATTGTACTGGTTTTCTTTGTTACCAGTTCCTTGTATTGAAGTTTGGTTACTGTCAAGGCCCGTTTTCATGTACCCTTTGAATCGACAATAAACCACACATGTCCAACTTAAATTGCACGAAAATACGGAATATGAATTGTAATAAAGAAAAATAGACAGAACAGAATCTCACTCGAATGAAATAACATATATTATTGAACAGATATCTTTATAGCGGAAAACTTTTAAATATATATATCAGAGTCTAACCTAAATTCATCCTGGACAGTTATATACATCTGTACTTGCAATTGCTGATAAACATCAAACAAAATACACTAAGTACAGTGGATAATAGAATACGTCCATACGTCGATGAATATCTCCAGCTCTCCTCTGGAAACTCCAACCGTCTTTCGAGTAACCTGAAACTACTCGGATCTGACCCGAGTATTGAAAATACCCGGATCAGGCTTGATAAACCAGCGTGAGAAAAACCCAATAATAAATGACAGTGTTATATATCAGCTTTTGGATAAAATCCTTTGAAATAAAGAGTATCTCATAAGACCACGCCCATACGTAAACACAGACGGGTTTTTACCTTATGATAACCAGAACACTTTTATATCAAAACATTTGATATTATTTCTGATGACATCTCTTTAAAAAGATTTGCAAATAAACTTATTAATCTTATCCGAAATGGTTGCCCATATAGCATTTCGAGGCTATTCACTACGCCAAACAAAAAAAACGTAGGCTCTTATTGAAGAATGGGTTTCCATACAAATGACCAGGTTAAGGATCTACCTTCCGATGGGTACACCTCTAGATGGATGTCTCGAGGACCATCACAAAGGATGCTCTACCAACACAAGACCGGCCTATCTCTGTGAGTAGATAGTACCGAATATATCTTCCCCCGATCGTTACCGACCTTTATCCGAGCGCCCGTTTTTCCATACACCATGGTAATTTACATCCCGAACGTCATAGCAGAAAGAAACATATCTAGAAGGGGATGATCATACCCTAATTGGGAATGACCTACTTATCCTTGCCGCATCTAATCCTGTTTCGGTCATTTTCGGTTTTGAGCTTAAGGCTACGATTAACTTTTCACAAAGCACATATCACATCATTGAATGCCACATTGCCATTTCTGTTAACTGCTAATTTCCTTCCACAAAAATACAACCCTTGAGCTCGTATGTCTCAAGGAGGGTGTTAAGCTAAGAGAAGTTGCTATCTCCGCCACCAATGATGTACGTTTGTAAAAACCAATGTACATAATCATTATAAATGCAATGTCAAACAAACGTCCATACAAGTTGTCCAGGAACAGGACAAACCGAAGGCACTCTCCTACTACCACTAGTAGCGATAAGTACTTGCAATTCGAAAAATCTCCACAACGAGGAGACCACTGCTATATATAACTCTATAATGGGTGCGACCCCTGGCAAATCAACAAGCAGTCCTCACGCTATGAAGATCCACGGTCTTCAATAATCATCATCTTCAACTTGTCTTCACATTCGAATGCATACATTGCTTCGAAGTGGTTTTCGGATATGAATTATCCAAATCCAACCCTGATTCCTTCGAAGCCAATTATCGATTTAAAAGATGTTAAGTTCATATGTGGATATCAAACATCAATCAATTACTTCATTTCTTATACAATATCTTTGTTAGATATATTCTTTTCAATATATTCCATTTTCTTTTAAAGAGTATAAGGAATCATTAAGCCTCATTTATCAAATCATTTGGTTTATTTAAAACTTTCTTAAATCCTGGAATAATTCTAAATCATTTTCTCTTTTACTTAGGAAAACCTTTCCAAATCATTCATTAAATCTTAATCAAATATTTTCTTTCTTAACTTTTAACTTCGGGAAAATATTCCCTTTTTATAATATCAGTTTCCAAAACATCCATTTAATTTAAAGGATTATTCACTATCCAAAATCGCGAATATAATTCCTTTAATAAACTTTCACATCTAACTTATCAATTTAAATTGATTTCAGATTTACAAAACGGTGTTTATAAATTCCATTTTTATTTTATAAACTTCCATATACAAAATTTCTTTACTAACAAATCCCATTTATATCTCACTTATATGTCAAAATCCAATTACTTACAAAACTCTTATTTACAAATTGATTCCTTTCAAATCTTATTATTTATAAAATCCATTATAAATTCTGTTCCATATTTTAATTGTAAACCCATATATAAATTTGATTACAATCCCATTTACAGTATTTATAAAACACTTTTATAATTCCACTACTTTTATTTACAAAATATTAATTTTATAAATCTTAGATCTAGACCATTTATAATAAATTCAAAGAATTTATTTCTTTTCTTTTATCTTAGAAAAACTTAATTATGATCTTTTAGAGCATCCAGGCTTTCCTTTCGATATGTTCCACCCCTCGCCTAAGAAGAGAAAATATAGGCCAGGCAAGTTCAGGGCACTGATTGCTTCATTTCTAACCATAGTTAAACACCTTGTTTTATCTTTCAAAATCTCATAGATGGGACAAATGTACTAGTCGTATCCGCATACTCAGTTTGTTATTATATTAAATCTTCTTCACTTTTTGTTTAAGTGGTATAAACAATTTCCCTCAACCATTTATTCAAACTCTTATTAAAACTTCCAAATCATCTTTAAACGACTTAATTATTATGTTAAAATAATTTATAAAATATATAGAAAAGAATTGTTAAGTTTAAAACTGCATTTCAAAAGTTATTTCAAACTGGTGCGAAAAGCCTTGCAAAAAGTGTTGCAAATAGCGTTTTAAAAGCTATATTCTTCAAAACGACTTTTACATCATTTATAAATCCATATTTTCAACTTAAATCTCTTTTAATACATTTAAAAAGATTATTAGGATTTATTTAATACTTTTAAAACATTTAAAATATCAATTTTAAACTTTGTTCATTTTACTGCAAATGCATGATTTTTCTCGGAAATCGTTTTGGACATATTTAAAATACACAAGATAAAATCTTGATTTTCTTCCTTTATTTCTTTATACATATTTAAATGTTTACAAAACATTTCTAAATCATTTTAAAACTATTTCCAAAAGGTTTAAGCATTCTATATACACCACTTCATTTTCAAAAGGAAAGTGCTTTCCTTTGTGCTTATCGACGTGTATTAACGTGACTTGGTAAAACAATTTAACAATCATATCAAACAATCAATACTTGATGATTAAAGCGTATATAAACATCCATAACAATCATAACACAACATCAAACATGTATATATATAAATAGAGATGCTAAATAGAGTTTCTCACCATAAACCAAATTGATTAACTTCGTTTCAACATTCTAATCAACCAATACTTCACTAATTAATTCCTACTCCATTAAATAGTAGCAAAAAACATCCTCTCATGTCCAATAGCTTGGTTGAGGCTAGAGAAGGAGGTTGGCTGAAAATATAGAGAAGAAGCGGCAGAGCTTTGAACTTGAATTCCCAAGATTTAGATCCGAAAAATAAGTCATTTCTCTCTTGTTTTTGACTCTCTTACTCTCAAAATTTAAAAAACATGTTAACCGAAAAATTGTTTCAAATACTTTTCTCTTAAATTTAAAAAAAAGAATCACCTGAATCCATGTAGATTTGAGAAAGATATGATAGAATGAAGAAGAGGCATTGTCGGATTGACAAAAATAAAGCCCGAAAATGTACTTTAAAGAATTGAGTTTCAGGTCTAGCAAACCTCAAAACTGGAGAAAGTTACCAACATAATAATTGTATTCACTGAAATTTTATACGGTTTAAAAAAAAGAGTTTCTTAATTTGGATCAGTTACGACAAAGTTATGATCAAAACAAAATGGCCTATTTCCTGACTTAAAAACTGGGTCAGAAAATACACTAGAAAGAAGTGGAATTTTAACATAATTATGCTAAGAACTGGATAAAGTAGTCAACATTAAAGTTGTAACCACTGGAAAAACACATGATTTGAAAAAAAAAAATTTGTATTTTGGTTCCGTTTTTATTAAGTTATGGCCGAGAGAAGAAGAGGTAAAATATGGAGAAAAAATGAGTTTGATTTGAAGAGAATGAACATTGATTTCTTTTGAATATTTTATAAATATTTTGATATTATTTCTTTTTTAATTTTTTTCTATGGCATGGAAGCCATTAAAGAGAAGAGGAATAAGATGAAGAAGCTTGAGTAAAGAAGAAGAAGAAATGTGAATGAAAGTGAAGAAGGAGGTGGATATTTATAGAAAAAAGAAAGAAGTGGAAATTTACCAAAATAAACTCTTACCAACTTAAATCTCTTTTAATACATTTTAAAATATTTTTAGGATTTATTTCATATTTTTAAAACATTTAAAATATCAATTTTAAACTTTGGTCATTTTACTGCAAATACACGATTTTTCTAGGAAATTGTTTTGGACATATTTAAAATATACAAGATAAAATCTTGATTTTCTTTATTTATTTCTTTATACATATTTAAATATTTAAAAAACATTTCTAACTCATTTTAAAACAATTTCCGAAAGGTTTACGCATTCCATATACACCATTTCATTTTCAAAAGGAAAGTGCTTTCCTTTGTGCTTATCAACGTGCATTAACGTGACTTGGTAAAACAATTTAACAATCATATCAAACAATAAATACTTGATGATTAAAGCATATATAAGCATCTATAGTAATCATAACACAATATCAAACATGTATATTTATAAATAGAGATGCTAAATAGAGTTTCTCACCACAAACCAAAGCGATTAACTTCCTACCAACATTCTAATCAACAAATACTTCACTAATTAATTCCTACTCCATTAAACATTATAAAACAATACCCTCTCATATCTAATAGCTTGGCCGAGGCTTGAGATGGAGGTTGGCAGAAAATATAGAGAAGAAGCGGTAGAGCTTTGAACTTGAATTCCCAAGATTTGGATCCAAAAAATAAGTCATCTTCTCTCTTGTTTTTGACTCTCTTACTCTCAAAATTTAAAAACATGTTAACTGAAAAATTATTTCAAATACCTTTCTCTTGAACATAAAAAAAAGAATCACCTAAATCCAAGTTGTTTAGAGGGAGATATGATAGAATGAAGAAGAGGTATTGTCAGATTGCCCAAAATAAAGCCCGAAAATTCACTTCAATGAATTGAGTTTCAGGTATATCAAACCACAAAAATGAAAAAAGTAACCATCATAATAATTGTAGCCACTGAAATTTTATACGGTTTTAAAAAAAGAATTTCTTAATTTGGTTCAGTTATGATCAAGTTATGATCAAAACAACATAGCATATTTCCTGGTTTAAAAACTGGGTTAGAAAATATACTGAAAATAAGTGGAATTTTTGACATACTTATTCTAAGAACTGGATAAAGTGATCAACATAAAAGTTATAGCTACTAGAAAAATACATGATTTGAAAAGAAAAAAATTATTTTGGTTCTGTTTTGATTAAGTTATGGTCGAGAGAAGAAGAGGTAAAATATAGAGAAAAGAGGAGTTTGATTTGAAGAGAATGAACATTGATTTCTTTTGAATATTTTATAAATAATATGAAATTATTTCTTTTTAATTTTTTTCTATGGGATGGAAACCATTAAAGAGAAGAGGAATAAGATGAAGAAACTTGAGAAAAGAAGAAGAAGAAATGTGAATGAAAGTGAAGAAGGCGGTAGATATTTATAGAAAAAAGAAAGAAGTGGGAATTTACCAAAATAACATCTTACCAAATTACCAAACTAACCTTGCTTTAACCTAAAGAAATCTCCACTTTTTTTAATACTTAATATCATCTTTCACATCCTTACTTTATGTCTTAGTCACTTAAAGATTAAGTAAAGAATATCAAAATTATGTTGGTTTTGATTTGATGTGATTTGATGTTTACTTTTTCTTACTTTTATTAATTCTTACTTACTTTTACTAATGACTTCTAGAAGTTATTTAATCTTATTTAGTAAAAGAAAACATACTTAGTGAATTAATTAATACTTACACTATTTGAATATATTTTCCTATATAAGAAAATAAAGGTGCGACGACGTTGCGACAACTTTTAATCGACAAAACGTTGTTTTTCGACAATGTTTTACGGTCACATTTTGCCGTTTTAGTTAAACTATTTATTTATGTAAACCAAATTTAAAAATAAATTTGTATAATGCTATTTAAAAATATAAACACTCATAAATTAATTAAAATAATTTATTTAACCATTGAAACATACTTTTCTAAAATCACCATTTTGTCACTTTTGTCGATACGGGCAAATGTTACTATTTTTGTGTATACTTCTCTTTCCAAATCCTATCTAATATTGTTTGAATCATATAATGTTACCTATTTTATATTTAAAATCACTTTAAATAGTATATTTTAAAGTGGTCAAATTCCGGGTCGTTACAGTTACACTTTGATTTTCTGGCCCTGTTACATGTCAGGTTGCTCTGTTTTCTTGTTCCACTCGAAGTGTGTCACTATGTGTACACATACATATATATGTTTGTGTGTATGTATTGTGAGTTGCTTGAGTTTAATTTGTTCATTACTGTGTTGAAACACTTTGGTTATTTGCATGGTTAAGTGTACTTGTTTCCTCTGTTCCTCTGTTTGTTGAGTTTGCATTATTATGTGATTTATTTCATGGGCTTGTACATGTGTAGTCTAGTTTCATTTGAGTCTTGTATTGTTGCATCATGGAGTTTTTCTTGTGCACTTGAACTCAAAAGCTTGAAATCTAGTGTGTATGTGTGTGTATGTGTTATAG
Organism: Allium cepa; assembly: GCA_030765085.1. Classification (NCBI taxonomy): domain Eukaryota; kingdom Viridiplantae; phylum Streptophyta; class Magnoliopsida; order Asparagales; family Amaryllidaceae; genus Allium; species Allium cepa. The sequence continues at coordinate 547,205,293 of CM060932.1, forward strand.
TCTGCGTTAATGAATGTCTATGCAGTTTCTTCGAGTCATATGTCTAGTTGCTTTATTCTCTTCCATGTGCATTTCCAGTCTGGCTTCATTTAAAGTCATGTGCACATTTGAGTACTTGTATACACTGAGTGCGGTTCAACTTGTTGCCATTGAATTTTGGAGCCTTCTCTGGGCCTTGATTTTGTTCATGCCTGAGTTTGCATTTGAGCTGCCTTGGTTTGTTTTGCAACCGATTTAGTGTTAACTTGTTCCATGCTTGGAGTCTTATGTACTTGATGCCTGGATTAATTTGCTCACAAGTCTTAAGTTACAACTGAACTCATTCCTTTGGTCTAGTTTAATATTGAATCTTGTTTTATTCATATTTATATATACTGATGTCTCTTGGCTGAACTTTGAGATGCTGAGGCAGTGCACATGCGGGCTCTTGTGCATTTGAAACTTTGTGACTTATTTTTGTACTGTACTTGAGTTGAATCCAGCCATAGCTCGGGTTTGACCTTGTGCTCATCTGTCCTTGCAGTTTTATCAAGTGTATGTCGGTGTGCATGGCCTTGTGACATGTACAGTGATACATTGTACATGTTACAAGCTATTCGTGTACGATGATTTAAAAAAATATGATGATGAACAACCCAAATAACCGAGTAAAATAACATTTTCAAAAACACACACTTTAATTGTACACTGCAAAATATTTCTTTTTCAATTTTACTACATTAATGTTTATTTTTGCAGATAATTCGGATGCTGGATACAAATTGGAATAAAGTTGAACATAAAAATATGAGTGAATGAGTGATATGTAGTGAGGTGAACATTGTAAAGTGAAATTTGTGGTGTAATCGAAATTGTATTATAATTGAAAATGTATATATGTAGTGAGAGCTCAAATTTGTACTATTCAAAATTGTAATAAAATATTTATTTGAATATGAATTCTATGTTATTTATTTTATTCACCAAATATTTATTTAATTATGTATAAAGTAGTACAATAACAAATACATTTAAATGAATATATATATATATATATATGTTTATAATCATCAAAGAAAATCACATACTAGCATATTTAACGGGTTGAACCAAATTACAAATACTATATACTCAGCTGCCTCTTCTCGTATGTTCATCCTTTAAATACCAAGCACATGGCATCATAAAAAAGAAGGATGCTGAAAAGCCAAGCTTTCAACAATAATGACATACAACTTCGAGAGGAAAAAATCTTAGTTCTAATAGCATGTTTACTCGTATTCAAAGCTTGTGCTTGTAAACAAAAATAAAAGGGATAATAAAAGAGGAATAATGGGCTCAAGCACATTCAAGCTGAACCATTATAAATTATGTGTCTTTTTACATTTAAGTCCTTTACATATTCTTTATTGCAAATTACTGATTTTCTACTTTAAACATCCGTAACTAATTTTCAACAAGCAATAGCTATTTAATACAAACAATATTCACGGCTCTATAATAATGATTTGAGTGCCTTCCCATTTTTTGTCCAAACATTTTGGTGCATTCACTGAGAGCTGAACTTTCATTTTTTAAAAGGAAATTCTATCTTTCTTACTTTTCATTCTATTTTGAAACCTACTATTTCTAATCTTCTGACTAGAGATTATCTTTTCTTCTCTTAGGAAACTCTCTCCCCTTTTCTAAGATCTAAAATCTATATTTCTTTTCGGATCTACTCTGACTGTTTTATATAAAAAAATCCTCATTTTCTCTTTATATGAACATCCATTTTACTACATAGAGAAATTCTCTTGTCCACTTTTTAAATCTTACTTTTACTATCCACAGAAACTATTTGTTAGCCAAAAAATTGTCATCTCTTAGACCTGAAATCCTTAGATATTACTTTTACTATTCCAGATTAACAAATACATGTCCCTTGACCAAAAAAACATATACCTATTCTTTGGATCTAAAATCAAACCACCTCTCTTTTCTCATTTGGAATCCAAAAACATGGTTTCTTGGCATAAGAAACCCCCTTTTATCCTATGTTTCATTATTTTCTTTCACAAAAGAAAACCTGTTTTTAGTCTTGAGATCTGAAATTGCATATTTTTAATAAAATTTATTCCTTTTTCTTTTCAGATCTAAAGTCACTGTCTCCTTGGCATGAGAAATTCTCTTTTTCTTACTTTCTCAGTTTGAGATAATTGTTTCTTGGATTAAAATACTCTATATCTCCAGATCTGAAATTGTTACTTTAGCAAAATCAATTTCTCTTTTCATATTTGCAATCACTATTCCTTGAAAATAAAAAAAATCTATCTTTTTTTCTCTTATTTAATATCTACAAACGCTGCTCCTTATCCAACAAGAAACATGTATTCACTTCTTAGATCTGAAATCGCTATATCTTCTTTTAGATCTGCAAAGATGCTCCTTAACCAACAAGAAACATGTATTACTTCTTAGATCTGAAATCACTATATCTCCTTTTAGATCTACAAACACTGTTTGTCAACCAAAAAGAAACATATATTTATTTCTTAGATCTGAAATCGTTCTGTCTTCTTTTTCCCATTTCAGATTAAAAACATTGTTCTGACCAAAAGATACACCTAGACATTTTTCAGATCTAAAATCAAATCTTATTCCCTTTCCATCCAGAAGCAATGCTTCTTTAACATAAGAAAACTATGTTCCTCTTTTGTATAAGAGGAATCTATTCCCCTAGTAAAATATAAATTACGGTTCAAAGAAAATCCTTTTCTCCCACCGAACTCGAAATCCTTTTTCCTGACCTAAAATCATTGTCTCTTTGAAATTAGAGTTTTCTCTTTTTCTTTTTTAAAGTTTGTAATCAGTATTTCTCGGATTGAGATGCTATACCTCCTATCTCAAGATTTTCTCTTTATTTTAAGAGTTGGACCATTAACCCTTCGAAGCTACAGAACCTCCCAATCCTTTTTGAAAGTTGAATTATCTCTCTCAAAAAGTACAAGCTCTCTAGGAAGGGAAGGAGAACAACTTCCCGATATGCCATCTAAAGTGAGAGAACTCCGCTGAATGCAACGGCTATGCAGATGTGAAAAAGCAGGAAGACTAGTCTAATAACCTCCCAGTGCTAAAAATTATCGAATGTAAATTCGACATGGTTGTGATTGAAATTAGTAAAAACTACACTGCTTAACATAAAGCCTTAGTGGATAAACTCTTGACACGCTTAGGGCAGAAAGAAGTTCGACCTCAACGTCGTAATACAAGGAAAGTCCCAGTTAAGAGAAAATATGGGGGATTCCACATAACCAAATGAACCCCAAGCACAGCCCTTTTTCCATCCAGCATCAAATCAAAGTACTACAATTGGGATCCCATTGATGGACCGAAATATCAAAACTTGAAGACCGAAGTCGTGATGATTGAATACTCAAAGTCTAAATATGACAAGCACGACACTTTGTCACTCCTATCATGCACAAAGGCATCACCAACCCAAAGCGTACTGGACATGACTCAAATAATGTCAATAGCTCTCCTTATCTAGGGATATGTTCAACTAATATGAAAAAAGAAGGAGATAAGACCAAGAGTTACAAGTCCACCCTCCAGGAAAACAAGAAATTTTGGGTGCCCAATACAAACCTTTATAAGGGGCTAACCCTGCCCCCTTAGAAATTTGTCAAGGTCTCCACACTTGCTGATAAACAAAGGGCATAAAGGAGGTACTATATAATTACTTTTCTTTCATTCTAATCAATCTTAAGCTATGCAGGGCTCTACCATCTACTCTTGGGTCTCCATCCTGGGAAAAAGGTGAAGGAAGGATTCGTAAATCTGTTGCATGTGCTGATCGACCTGAGGGTGCTTACATGCTATACAAGTAAAGACAAAAAATCAAACTAGCCCCTACAACTATGCATGGCCTCTCCATTAGGTCAGCAAGACACATAAAGATAAGGAAACATCGTTGTCAGAAGTTCAGATAGATGGTCACCAAGGGAAGCTAGCATAGCTTGCAATACAAATGCTATAGAAAAATGGAAGAGATACAACTCTCTGCCACTGGAGCTCGAATGATCAATGATCAGAGAGAAGCCATCCTTTTGAGTATCGTATTACCTCAAAGGGTAAGGAAGAGGATGCAATGGAAATGACATCTGTCGAGAACTTGGAAGACATAATAGTTTATACAGAAAGGATTTAAAAGATCGAAATCTGGAAATTCCAATATATTTGGCCCGTAGTAGAAAGGCAAGAAATATCTAGAACCACCACCACTACTCCTCATATCATAATTTAACACGAATCAACAATACATATAGTAAACTGCTAGGATATTGCAGCCACCAATCAAGATACTATCTTTACCACTCCATCATGGTCAAATAATCAAAAAACACAATTCAAATTAATTAAGAACTAAGGATAGCAGGATGCACACTTGGGACATCCACTATATGTCCACCAAACTAGCTGGAGTCAACCTGACAAAATGACTAGACCAATGACTGCTAGGAGGTAGCAATAAAATGCCAAATGAGAGTCTTGGCCCAGTAAAACCTCCATTATCAAATAGAGTGTTTACAAAAAATCCTTATGAGGAGATCTTTGATCACACAATATGCTCGTGTAAACATGTCATACGCATGATAACAGACAGTCCTGCAAAAGAGGTACCATAACAAACCTCTTCTTTCGTTTTTAGCTAACTCGGTTGTTGTCATTTCAGGACAATGCCATCGGCTTCTAGGTTCCACAGAGTCTTACCAAAATACCAAGCGAGAATTCCTATCCCAAAGAACATCTTAAACCAGACATACTACACAACCTGTCACTTCGCGCTTCTTTCAAAGCGGTAGGTTTGGTCTACACTACTCTTTCTCTTTGACCAAGTCAAGAGACTGATGCATTTACTTAACACATATGCAGTTCTATTCACCTAACACATATGCAGTTATATTCACTTAACACCTATGTTGTTATAGCCACTACATCTTTTGTGATTAGTAGTCCAGATCATAAGCATGTGTTGGCAGCAGTGAAAATAAGATCGCCATGACTACGGGCACTAGCCTAGGCAGTTCACTTCTAACGACCGCCCCTTTCCCTAGTAATGACATACCAGTCGGGCATTTGAGCACAAATCTAGCTTGAGTAACTCAAAGGATAAATGCGTTCAAAGCCTAGCATGGATTGTCTCGTAACAGGAGTTGCCCCAGCACAATGGGCAGATTGAAGCTATCAACATAGTATTGCAAATAATAATTAAGGAAAAACTAGATAAAACTAAAATAGCATGGGTGATGAGCTACCCATGGCACTGTGGGCCTACCAAGCCTCCTACAAAACAACAATCGGATATATTCTATTTGCTCTAAGCATACGGGGCAGAGGTCGTGCTTTCGGTCGACACAGTTGTCCCTTCACATTATAATCTAAAAGAAACTAAGGAGCTTATCAACATGTCCTTAGACATAATTGAAGAAAGAAGGAATAACACAGTTCTTAAGACCGTCGCAAATAGACGGAAAGTGGCAAAACAACACAAATCTAAGTTTAAGCCCCGAGAGTTACAAGAAGGAGATATTGTTCTCAAGCAAGTCTCTTCTTGTCCAGGCGCACTAGATCCAGTTTAAGAAGGACAATTTATTTTTCACAAGGATCTCCACAACGGAGCTTACGTTCCGTCGATAGTAGACGGAAAAGGTGTTTTGGGAAAGGAAGGAATCTCCAGCATCTCCACCATTACTTCTCTCAGCTTGTAAAAAGCATGTATTACCTGATGCAATGAAAGAAAGACAGTGGACGTAGGCATATTCTAGCCAAACCACTGTAAAAATTCTTGTTTTTCTCGATTGTCTAATATTTTTCCTATTGCGATCAATTGCAAGTTCTTGTTGGCAGCAGTGAAAGCAAGATAACTATGACTAAGGGCTCGAAAATAGCCTAGGTAGTTCACTACTGACGATCGGTCCCCCGGCCAACAATGATAAACCATTTGTAAGCCACAGGTTAGGCGGAATTATATCCTAGGCAATTTATTATTGGCATTCGGCTCACCGACAACTATGAACCGATAATAAATCCTACGATTAAGGCATGGCTGCAGCCAGGGATAATTCATAGTTGACAATCGGTATCCGCTCTAGTGGGACATGGTAAATCGAATAATACTCATGATAAAGGCCATAATGGCTTGGGTAGTTATTGTGTGTGAATCCTAGCTCAAAATCTTAAGTGCGGTACTTGGAAAAGTTACTCCTTGGAACATAGGTTGGGCTGACAAACCATATGTCACCAAAATCCACAATCAGGGCAAGTAACTTACTTGCCACGAATCTTAAGTTTAGAAAGACTCCCTTGATGGAGAATACAGTTTTTTTTACTTAAACTAAAAGTATCTAACAATTTCTTTTAGTCTTGTGGCATTACATACAGATAATAGAAATATGAATTCCAATTTGCCAACCACAACATGATATTCATTTGCTTCCACTACACCAGAGGAAACAGAACATCGACTCAACTCCGTCATAGATAGTGGAACATCAATCCAACATTATCATATGAATTAAATATCCCTTTCAGCCAACTTCGCTTAAGAAACTGTAAGGATTCCCTATATGGAACTTGAGAAAAACTCAGTGCAATGGTATGACTAACTTTTGTAAGATAACCTAAATTCGATAAAAAATACTTGGGGGCATAGCACCACCTCACCCCATGATTATACACATAGACTACCACTTAGCTTAGTAATAACACACTGAAATCACGACCTTAAGTTCATAAGTTTAAACCTATTCGTGAAATAAGGCAGCATGTTGTGAGAAGCAACCAAGTGCACTTTACTAGGGCAAACCCAGACAAATAATGAGTGCTCTCGGCTGACTTTTAACAATGTCGCTAGAGGTTGCTCTAGAGGATGTGATGAGTATTTGAGGACTGCCACGTTCCCAAAATTACTCTCTAAACCTTAGTAATAGGGAATCACTTCGAATGATTAGGACCTCTCTAAAAAGAAGTGATTCGATCTCTTACCTTCTGAATGTAATTAATTCATATCAAAGTCTATTTTAACATAAATATCTTGATACCTTTACCTAATAAATCAATCCCGAGGACATGCGAGATGACTCTAACACATATCTATTGTAAAATTCCATAAAAATATATCAATAGTCTGTAACTAATTCTAAGGGAAGGATGAAAATCCTTGACCACAATAGGCCCAAAAGGACCCTAAACTTGTAGGTAAAGTCAACAGAATAGGACGATCCTTTACCGCCAAAGCCAACGGGACATTTGAATTAAAAGATTGATTCTACCCGATCAACCGGAAATAATAAACCGAAAGGAATGAAGGTTTCCAATGTCTAAAGATTATTCCATCTAAACACCCATACTATGGGCATCCAACATCAACACTTAGCGTAACTCAAACCAGCATTAACGAATCACTCTTACCTATAGCCAGAGTATGCTTTCCGGTCGAGCCATCCATAACTCACATTCTGCCGCGATTATGACTTCGCACGAGAATAATGAAGTACTCCTGGTATGGACAATTCCTCACAGACCCTAGATAGAAAAGCCAGTGTCGCTCTCTCAAAGATTGGTTTAATTATAGTCATGTGTTAGTGGCGAATCAGAATTTTGACTCAGTCACAATCGCTAAACACTAAACATAAGCTTACGATTGGCACAAGCAGTGCACCAAATCATTGTTTAAGCCTTGGACCAAGCAACCTATCAACACTTTCGTCCGACCTCATTTTGCACCTCCGTCGGACCTCTTTTCATGTACCAGACCAAGTATTTTGGCTATCTTCTTCCACTCTCGGACCAAATTGTTTTGTTTCAATAAACTTCACCAACCCAATTTAATGGTCCGATTATCCTTTCTCCTTCACCAAGCTTTTCAATAATCCAACACTACTCCTTCAAATTTTACCAGCCATCTAGTCTATACTAGTACACTAAGGATTATCAAACCAAGCTATTGAAGAAGTTAGTAAAATTAATCATCACTTTACCAAACTGTATGCCACACAAATCAATTATACCTTATCAGGTATGAGGATTCAAACCAAAATTTATATAAAATATACATATCTTTGTTCAAACGACCAGGTAGAAGATACAAAACATGTGCTAGAGAAGTCATAACCAATATTCACTCGATAACACTCCTCATCATCTCCTATATACAAAGACCCTTCAACAGAGATCCTTACTCTACCAGATTCATCAATGATTGATCTTGTCAAAGCATGCACAAGAGTGGATAAAGGATCATTAGAGAAATATACAAACTTAGCGATCACATGAGATGGTTAGGATAGCTTGACTCAACCACACAATGAACATAACCAGAATACCGTATCACAAGTCCAAAGTCGACAATGCAATGTATACATCAGTTGGTCCGCATATTGTTTGAAGCCTCAACGTAGGAAACCAGAAGTCCAAGAAAAATGACATCCTGTCTGAGGAAGACTAATCAAAGACGGCTATAAAAATTTAGCAAGTCCTCCTTGAAATGAACAAAGTCCCACATCAAACTAGCAAAAGGAGGCTCATCTAAAAATCAGAGGCGAAGATGAGATATAGATATTCAGTCAATATAACCATTGCAACACTAAGAAGACAATCTTGGATTAAAAAGCACACTTTGTATTAACGAAAGTATGCTTTGGAGGGTGAATGTTATGGGCATTTTCACCCGTTACATGGTGAATATGACAAGTCAGGGGCAAAATCATCATTGTACTGGAACATACTCAAACTAATTTGGAGGTATTCTTGAGATCAAGATATGGACAAAGGTTGAAATCGTGTCTTAATCCGAGCTATGGATTGAGAGATATGATCATCTTAAGATTTTTCCACCACCATCTCGTGGGTCCGATACCGAGACTCTCTACCGCCTTTTAAGGTCGATGGACCAATAGCAAGCCAGGATCCCCTTGTCCGATGACCAAACCAAAACTTTGGTTCGACGCTTGCTTGGAGTTGGGGATTGAAAATATCGAGTCTACTTGGAGTCAGCCCGATTGAACCAAAACTTTGGTTGGAGGCTTACTTGGAGTCGGGCCTTGAAAACCGAAGTCTGCTTGAAGTCGGCTCGATAACCGAACCACAACGTTGGAGGCTTGCTTAGAGTCGGGCCTTAAAAATCTGGAGTCTGCTTGAAGTCGGCTCGATAACCGAACCAAAACTTTGGTTTGGAGCTTGCTTGGAGTCAGGCCTTGAAAATCTAGAGTCTGCTTGAAGTCGGTTGGATTACCGAACCAAAATTTTGGTTCGGCGCTTGCTTGGAGTCGGGCCTTGAAAATCTGAATTCTACTTGTAACGACCCGCAAATTTCCGATAATAAGATTTGTTATTTTAACGAGATTTTGTAATTTAATTTGGAAAGGAAAAAACTTTATAATTTAATATTGAAACGAATGCAAAAATAAAATGTAGCAATGGTAATTAAAATTAACTATTGAAAATTGGAGTGGGATGCCAATAATGAAATAGTGCAAATTTGTTGCACTTGGTTATAAAATTGAAAACAAGTAAATAAAAGTAAGTATTGAATTAACCAGTGAAATAATATGTTGATTAATAGTAACTGAATGTAAATTAAGGTAATAATGTTAATGCAAGTTAATAAATAACTAATTTAATGCAGACCCCAATTAATTGAAACAATTGTAGGGTTACAATTGATTGTAAATAGTAAATTTAGAAATAATTCAAAGTTATATTAATTGATGAAATAATACGTAATAAACTGTATTTTGATAAAATCAATGTTAGATAAGTAATTATAATACTTGTTGTTGATAATGAAGTATAATTAAGAGTTAGTGGCAACAATTATTATAAGTTACCGATATATTTTTAATCCATTAAATTGAATTGAATTAATTGCAATAAATCTAAATTAAACATTACGTAAATGTTAATTAAGGTAATATTTGGAAATAATTTTAATGTTATTCATAATATGACAATTTGTTGATTTAAAGGAAGGGAAATAAATATTTATCAATTTATTGGGATTTAAACTATAATAATTGAATTAATTGCAATTAAATGAAATTTAATATCTAAATATTACGTTAATTGAAATTTAGATGGAATTTGAGAATATGAATGTAATAGATCATGAATCCAATGTTAATTTCATTCAGCTGACAGTAATAAATTGAATAATAGAATGAAAAGTGAATTAAATGGAATTATTGGAAACTAAATTTATAATTTCTGAAATTTAATGAAATTGAGATTAACACTGAAATTGATAAATTTATCAACTCTAAATTGACATCTAAATTTATTTAAATTTGTGTAAATGATTAAGAAATTTAAAAATAATAAAATTTGTCAATTACAGGATCGAAATTGAAAATGTGATTTTATTAATTAATTATTAATTTATTTAATTAATGTAAAAATAGCCATTTTGGCCACTGACTTGGATTTCGACGAAACCAGTTTCATCGGATTCGTAACAGTGAATTATTTTAGAATTTCAAGTTTCCTAGCGATCGGATAGGTCGTTTGCTCGTATGGGCTCGAAACGCCTAACAATCAATTAATTGAAATCAATTGATATCAATTTGAAATAACTTGATTTTAGCATAACTTATTTATATGATGGAATTTGGACTTGAAACCTATTCCATTACATTTAAAATATTCAAAAACATATATTTTGATATATGGTTTGACCCATTTTTGTTCCGGAATCGAAACGGGCTTTCGGGTCAACTATCGTTAAAAACTCAAACCAATTAGGCCCATTTCTTTCTATATTGTTCTGCCTATATATATATATATATATATATATATATATATATATATATATATATATCGTTATAAACCCTAGCAGCCTTTCTATTTCTTATTTCTATACGTATAGAAATTTCTGCCGCTCCTCTTCCTCAATGGCTGAAAACCCTAATCTTCCCAATCCAATTTCAATTCCAAAAAAAAAATTGCGGATCTGCAGCAACTTCGGGTCGCTCTTCGAGTTTCAGAGGCAAAAGCCCTGCATCAACTTCGGGTCAAGAAGAAATGACTCGGGTCGCTCTGGGTCGTTTTGGCAAAAACTCAGAGCAAGCACCGGGATTTGAGGCGGTGGACCGAAGTTGAACCCAAAGTCGACCCAGGATCAAAATTTTCCAATCTTCTAATTTTCATAACTTTTTCATACGAGTTCAGATTCATACACGATTTATTTTGTTGGGATCATATTAGAATTCCAGACATTTGGCGCTGGTTGGGACGTATTCTAATACTATTCAATTTTTGGGTTTAAATTCAAAAGGTGAGTGTTTTAACCCACTCATAACTTCTAAACTTTCTTATATCTATTAAATTGATTTATGATGTGATTAGAAATTTGTTTATGACTGTTTGGCATATTTTGAATCATCATCTCAGTTTATTTGAAATTATTTGGATAAAATAGTTTTTAATTTATTATTGAATATAAACTGCCAGTAAATAACTGTTATTCATTATTTGTTCCATACTAATGTTATTGATTGAATTGGATTGATTGTGGTAAATGTTTGATTATTGACATTGGATAAATGGATGTTGCATTTTATATTATTATAAACTGCACGTTGTTATGGATTTTTTTATTTCATTCGGGATTGAGGTTTGAAATGATATGTAACCGTATTTATATTTTAAATTACGGATTGAAATGATAAATATCTGTATCACTTGACCATAGGATAGAAAATTATATGTAGACATCGTGGTCTATATACAAAAATATTTTTGAAATGATTTCTATGGATTTGTAAAGAAATATATGGATTTAAATAAATATTGACTTTAGATATTTTATAAATGTTATTTTTACCCTTGATATTAAGCTATGTATAATTTGTTTTAATATAGTATAAGCTTAATAATAGGTTTGATTTTATTGAAGATAACACTGTTAAGTAATTAAATTATATTTTAATATAGAATTTATAATGATTTAAATAAAATGAAGGTTGGAACGTAAGTTGAAAATTTATTTGGAATTGAATTTATTTAAGAATTAAACGTAAATAAGTTTGATGTGAAATTTATCAAATTGGAAATATTAAAAGGTATGATTTTATAACTTGATTTTGGGTTAAGGTGAATTAAACGAGTATTTCAAGTGTAACTAAATTGAAGGAAATATTTAATTATTTGTAATTTAGGATTTATTTAAATGATAATGCATTTATTATGTAAAGTATTTCAAAACTTAATAATAGAAAATTGAATTGTTGAATCAGAATTACCAAACTTAGTTTTGAAATTGTTGAATACTTTAAAGTTTGAAACATATCAAATTTGAAATGGTTTATTATGTGGATCAAATCTGTTTTGAAATCGATAAATTTGGAATAGTTTATTTGGAAACTGAATTGAATTGAAATTTATGATTTGGGATTTGGTTAAATATAAAATATAGAAATTCGAGTTGTGTTGGGTTTGATTTGTGAATTTGAAGAAGCTATTTTATTATATAAAGTATTCTTAATATTTAAACTATTTAAGTAATGGAGGTTATGTTTCAAAGTTATGAGCTTCAAGGTAATAAAATTTAAAAGTGTTGTATTCAAGGGTTTTGATTTCAAAATGTTATAACTTTGAAAGTGTTATGATTTTTGAAAGGGATATATTTGAAATAAAAATGATAGTATATTGATTTGGGTTTTTATAACAATGATATCATATTGATTTGGTTTTGAAATGGAAATGATATCATATTTATATGGTTTTGGAATGGATATTATATTCCGGTTTTGAAGTATAATTATTTTGAAATGACTGCGGTGTTATAATAACGTTTGGTTGTTAAAGAGACAGCGATCGGAAGTTGTCATACTCTCTGCCAACTCCGAAAACCACTTTAACAACTATGTACGCGGTGGAGATTCTAGAATGAAGTAGGATGGTGGCGGCGTTTCCTTTAAGGTATATACGTGGACCCGACTCCCGTGAGTTGGCATAAGGCGGTTAAAACAGGAGCGATTTACGGCCTAAGAAGGTAGCACCTTTTATCGGACACACTCCTTCGATACCATTCTATTACTTTGTGATTGATTGGGGCCCTTTTAATTCTGGGCGTGTGGCTCGAGGTGGGCGGTAGTACCTGCTACGCGTTATCACCGGTCCGGTAGCGTGATTGGCATATTTACCCTAGCATTGCCCAGTTGTGCCTTGTCACCAACCCTAGCGCGCCTTATACGAGTTTGATTTGTGTCGTGCCTATGGAGTATCCTCTGGTAGCCTCCCGATCAGGAGGTATTACGGTACTGTATAGACCATTGGCACTATCACGTGTTAAGGGCTATATGGGTAACCCCTTAACGCTATTTAAAAGTAAGTTTATTTTACTACTAGACACTATTATAATAGCGAAATATTACTACATAGTAAATAGTTTAATGGATCCATAGGAGATGTGAATCCTGTGCATCTCTTAAGTTACTGCACTCACGTTAGACACTGGATAGGAGATGTCAAATCCCGTAAACATCTCTGACACCGTTCCACTCATATTTGTTTCTATTGATTTAACTTACATTAGTTCTTTTAGTTTTGACTCAAGTGCTTTGTCTTTCCAATTCGCCCAGGTCAGTCTGAGCATTACAGGATTTGAAGACTTTATTTTAGAGGACGAAGACGAAGATATTATTATTATTATTATTATTATTATTATTATTATTATTATTATTATTATATATACTATGTTGTTCCACTGCATCACATTGTTCCGCTGTATTGTTATTTATTAATCTTTGGTATGTGTAACTCTGATTCTGTGTTGTATAAGTATAATCAAATGTTTTGTAAAACAGCTTTATGAACTGTTATTTGATTATTGTAATTTGTCATTCCGCTGCGATATTCTGTTTTGTTTTCTTTCTTTCTTCCTTTTTCTTATTCACCCCAATAACAATTCGCCCTTTTATATGGTTTGAGTCTGACATGTGTGGTTTATCGTCGATTTAAAGCATACAAAAAGGCGTGATGTTACACTACTTGGAGTCGATTGGATTACCGAACCAATCTTTGGTTCGGTGCTTGCTTGGAGTTGAGGCTTGAAAATCTCGAGTCTGCTGGGAGTTGGCCTGATAAGCAAACCAAAACTTTTGTCCGGCGCTTGTTTGGAGGTCGGGCGTTGAAAATCTAGAATCTGTTTGGAATCGGTTGGATTACCAAACCAAAACTTTAGTTCGGCACTTGCTTGGGGTCGGGCCTTGAAAATCTGGAATCAACGTAGAGTCGGGTGGATCGCCGAACCAAAACTTTAGGTCGGGGATTGCTTGGATTCAGGCTTGAAAATCTCGAGTCTGCTTTGAGTCGGCCTGATGACCGAACCAAAACTTTGGTTCAGTGCTTGCTTTGAGTCGGGCCTTGAAAATCTTGAGTCTGCTTGGATTCGGTTAGATTACCGAACCAAAACTTTGGTTCGGCACTTGCTTGGAGTCAGACCTTGAAAATTTGGAGTCTGCTTGGAGTCGGTACGATGACCGAACTAAAATTTTTGTTCGGCAACTGCTTGGAGTCGGACCTTGAAAATATGGAGTCTGCTTGGAGGCTTCCATTGACCGAACCAATTCTTTGGTTTGGTGGTTGCTTAGAGTTAGGCATGAGAAATTAACGGTTCACTTGGAGTCGGCTGGGAGTAATGCTGCTTGGAGTCGGGTGAAGGTTTTCTTGGGGCTCAACCCGTGTATAACCGGTCTAAAAAAAGTTGGAAATTTTTGTCATGATACGACGATACTTTAGGGATTTCTTCATGACGCGTTCCGGGGTTCTTGGAGGTGTATAACTATCGTCACAAGTGAAATAGCTTGCCAATCATGTAAGGAAGGTTGAACCAAATTCCAAATACTATATACTCAGCTGCCTCTCCTCATATCTTGATTCTATAAATACCAAGCACATGGCATCATAAAAAGGAGGATGCTGAAAAGCGAAGCTTTCAGCAACAATGGAAGACAACTTCGAGAGGGAAAAATCATAGTTCTAATAGCATGTTTACTTGTATTCAAAGCTTGTACTTGTAACTAGAAATAAAAGCGATAATAAAAGAGGAACGATGGACGTAAGCACATTCAGGCTGAACCACTATAAATTCTATGTCCTTTTACATTATGTCCATTACATGTTCTTTTATTGCAAATTACTGATTTTCTACTTTAAACATCCGCAACTAATTTTCATCAAACAATAGCTATTTACAACAAACAATATTCACAACTCTATAACAATGATTTGAGTGTTTGCCCCTTTTTTGTGTAAACATCTGGTTTTTAAGGGTCCGGCATCCTCAAGTGTAGGGGCACGACATCCCTTAATGTTTTAAACTCGATACCTCTTATCCTTTGTTACTTGATAGCTACCATGTAGCTGTTCGATATTTATGTTTTTATAGCATAATAGCTTTATTCACGAACCCAAATCACTATGTTTTTGATGTTCTACACCTATATTTTAGCGACTAAACAACCATATGTTTTATAAACTAGATAGTATAATTTCAGAGGCTCGATGTAGAAATTAGCAACTATGTTTTAGCGGTATACTAGCCGTATGTTTTATAACCAAGAGCTATGTTTTATAGGCTTGATAGCCTTGTAATTTAAAGGGTCAACAACCCTATTTAGATAATAGATGTTTTGAAAGCTATGTAAAGTTGTTAGTGCTTCGGCACAAGATTTTGGATAAGCGTTTGGGCTATGTTTTCCTTGTTGTAAAGTATGGTTTTAAGTGGTTAATCATTTCTAAAGATAAATGATTCCAAGGAATGAAATAATGGTTTAGCCTAATTTTATATGAATACTGCCGAAAGAACTATTGCTTAAAATTAAGCATTTGTGTGAAGGATGTGACTATTGATTGAACATATTTCGATGAATAATGTTATAAGTTCTTATTATTATTTGATTACTTAAATTTACATGTTTTATCATTTGTCATACTTATACTTGCATTAATCAACATTGCATCTTAGGATTTAGGAATAGAATTATCAATTAGGTTGTTCCAATAGTGAGTATGATCAGACTAAACTCCTGATTGAGTAGAACTGCATATAGGTGATCAGATAGATACATTATGTTTGGATACCTTAAGCTGATAAAAAAGATATGAATCATGGATTTGTAACCAAATAAGTTTTTAAGTGGGACTAGCATAGGGTCGCACCATATGCTTCAGCCGTTAGCCCTCGGTTGGTAAAGTCCGCAATTCCAATGCATATGGCTTTATCAATAGTGAGACAAAATGATTTATATGCACAGAAGGGAACTCATAGCTCTATATGCTTACAGGAAAGGGTACTAGTTGGCCTGCAGAACCATTAGGTACATTATGACCTCAGGAAAACTATGATTCAGACAAACAGTCTAGTTTTCTCCTAGCCGTATTTGGAGACCTGCTAACCATGTTTGGAGATTTTGGTATATCTTGTTAAGTTTTGGCCCTAATCAGCTAGATAAGTTATTGGTTTGCCTGCAAAACCATTAGGTTCATAATGACCCTAGAAAAACTATGATTTGAGATAGATAGTCCATTCCATGGGATGAGTAAACATTGGGAATGCATAACCCTTTATTGGAAGGCTAGTCGCATTTACTGTATTGCATGCATATGATCATATCATGTTTATTTTAACCATTGTGGTTGCAGGGGCATAATTTATGTTCAGAATGACATATTTTGATAGATAATGTTGAGTGGAAAACCCATTTTATTCTATGGCAAAGACTTACTAGATATCTATTTTTGGTTCGAGATAATATACTATTATTCACACCGGACTTTTTGTCTTGCCCAAAAAAATTATTTTCCCTCTTAAACTCCCAAGCACTCATTTAAATAGTTCTGGAGTTGGGTTTTAAGGTTAGAAAAATAAGCTTTTGAGGACGAGCAGGAGACAAGCTAATATTAGGAGTTTATACTTTGTTTGAATGGATGTAATGACAAGATTTATAACTATCAAGTACTTAGACTTTGATCATCTAAGGGTGAATCTTCATATATCGCTCTTGGAATATAATTGTAATTTTCATTATATTTTCTCAAAACGTGGAATCGATTGGATTATGTAATGGGATGTAATCAATATGAAAGTTATTAATGAAATGTGTTTTGAAAATTTTCATTTCATGCGCTCTTGATGTTATAGATGCAATTAATCGATCTCATTTTGTCATCAAAAATTAATACTATGGATGACTGCATCATCGGTAGCACTTAGTTTCAGGCCTCAAAATGGAGGATGTTACAAAACTCCATACCATTTATTTTATATAACTATTGTAAATCTTATGCATCCGGTACTTATTTTTGGTTCATTTAGTTAAACTTATCCATCTCTTCTTTTTTATATCTATGTTGTTATTATATTTTATCCTCTATGATGTAAGATATATGATAATTGGTTACTTTTACCTAACTGTCACTCTGCCTCTATCGGGTACCATTGAAGCTAGTTCTATAGGTTATATTAGGTACCAAAGGTATGATGTGGTTGTCATATTTGGTATCAGAGTTGAAGGTTGACAAATAATATAAATTTGATACCATATCCATTAGAGAGAGTAAATGGAACACTCTAGAATGGATCGAGAAATATATGAAAAGGCGTGCTTATTCTATTTTGATTTTCAAAACTATATACTTTTAGTATATATGAGTAAGTTTCATTACACACACAAGTACCACTTCATCTTTCTTATGAAGGACTAATCATTCTTAATACAAATTGGAAGAACGGGTTAACATAGAGTGTAGCAAGTGAAGGAGGAGCGGGCCATATGGTAGCTACTAACCCGAACTGCTAGCTATGTTCAATGAGATGATGAGGATCATGCTTCATTATTCCCAAGGAGTTGCTCTTACTATGGTGGGTGGAGGTTCTCAAGTGCAAGCACCAAGAGTTTATTTTGCCAAGCTAAATAAGGAATATGTGAGTCTAGGGGAAAAAGTGCTTCTTGGAACAAATTCGATCGCTAAAGTATAAAGCTGGATTGATTTTTATGAGAGGATCTTTGAAGATATAGAGTTGGAAGACGCCATGAAAAAGAATCTGGCTTCATGATAACTTTAAAAAAGGGAACAAATTGGTGGAATGCATTGAAAGTGGCTACCACTATGGATCACTTAATTGGGACCAGTTCAAAGCTAGATTCAAGGAAAAGTTTACATCGACAGCCCAAAAGTTGGTACTTTTCAATAGGTTTGCAAACTAAAGCAAGGAGATCTATCTATCTCGAAGTACATAGTTGAGTTTGATACGCTTTCAAGATATGGGATGCCTTTCATTGGCACACCACTTAAGAAGAACATGAAGTTCATTACTGTAATTAATGACTATCTTGGTGAGAGAATGATCGACCACATCGATGAGTCATTCGAGAAAGTTTTGGAGAGGGATCTGAGGCACCAGATACTGTACCCTAAGCAAAAGGATGTTGTTACCGATAGGATGAAACTAAGCCATAAGGTGGTAGTGGAAAGCTAAAATGGAACAAAAACAAGGGCAAGAAGTAGGATCAAGGGAAGGAAGGCAGGAAGAGGGAAAAATGGGAACCCTTTTGATATAACTATGGTGGGAAAGGCCACTTGAGAAAGGACTGCAAAGATAAGGGAAAGAAATGCTTTAACTGTAACAAGTTTGGGTATATCTAGAGAGCTTGTTCTGAGTGAGTGAAGCATAGGCGAATGTTGAAGGAATATGCTCTTGATGTTGTCCCAACTTTGTAAAATATTCCATCGACGTAGGAGAAGAGGAAAAGCATCGTGATTCAAGGAGTGCCTTTTATTTATAATGTTATTATTTGAGTTTTGTTTGATACAACCTAGTTTTTATTAATAAAATCATATTTTATTAATATTATCTTATTCTTAGTCGATCAAATTAATTAAATGTGAAATTTGAAAAGATATGAATACATCAAATATATTCATATTTTAAAAGGTGTGGCAAACATGTGACACTTATAGCGAGTATAATTGTTTAGTGTTTAAGGACGAGAACAAACATGAAATTAGATCTATACATAATCACATCAAGATATAAAAGGAAAGAGATAAAGGAGGCATCATTGAATGATTACACCTTTCCTCTTTTGCAAACATTTAACTTAGTCTGCGCCAAATCAATATACAAGGGAAGATATATTACAACAATATTTTAAAATGACAAAAGCAACAAACAATAACATGATCGGTAAGTAGATATTAGGGTTTATATCTACCATGTAATATTCACTATATATATATATATATATATATATTATTGCCTCGATTTACAATTGTCGAATGAAAAAATTATAAATAAGTTGTTTCTAAAATACATGCCTTAACAATATAATATATTTTTATTAACATATGCACATGCACATGACCATGTGTACACACACAGATATATATATATATATATTAATAATGATTAAGCCAAAATAATTTATGATTGATTCAAAAACAGATATCTATATTACATTAAACCTTTTTGATGTTTTTGTATGTATGTGTGTATGCAAATTTCTTATATATAAAGCAAATACCTGATTAGGTGAAGCCTTTTTCGACTTCCTAAAAATGTCCTTTGTCTCCACCATGTTTCATTAAATTGTACATCAGATGAGGGTATATTTGTCTTTCCAGTCACTATGAGGCTCCTATATCATTTTGCTGCCACGTTTTCCCATCACGTCTGCAAATGTATTTATGCAAATGAATCCGTTTTCACATGTTCAAAACTAGCCCTAGCATTTACGTCTGAAAATCATAACTTGCAAATGTGAATTGAAGGGTAGATTTGTCTTTTATGCTTCACCATGTTTCAGAGCTTTTCCATTCCACGTTCCCAACCCATTGCTCTCAACCCTTTTCTTCTACAATTCAATTCCTTATCTCTATTTCTTCCTCCTCTCACTTTATAACTATATGAAGTAATTAAATCCAAAATTGAGTCTACAGATGGCATGAAGGACTTCTAGATCTAAAATCAATACATCTTTGGTGGTTGTTTTGAAACCGCTGCTTTATGACATGTTGGTTGATCTACATCGAATACGGTTTAGCTAATGTCGGTTGACATGTTTGGTGGTCTTCTAGAGTTAATAAATAATATTGAATTAATTATTTTATCACATCTTCTAAACTTCTATTCAACTACTGTTGTAACAATAAAACCATTAACTTCTTTAATTAGGGGAAATTCTCTTATTCTTCATGTTGTGCTAGAGTAAAAATTGTAAAATAGCCCAAGAAATTTCAAATCCTAGCTTCCTCTGTTGCAGCATAAAATCTTTGGAGTATGGATGTCATATTCGTTCACTTTCATTTTTAGATTGTGATCAATAACATACAACATTTTAGTAAAATGATTACAATTATATGTATTGCTAAAAGCACATATAAACCCTCTTCCTAGTACTATAAATTTTTTAATAAAATTTAATAAAATTACCTGCTTTCTAATACCACATTGAATTTTCACCAATCTCCACAATATTGATATACATTCAACTACATTCCTAAATCCACCTCCAGTTTTTCATCCCTGCACTAAGCCATGTTCATAAAAACAAAATTAACTCAAATTCTAATCCAAACCTAATATGAATTAATAATCAAACACCAGCTAAAATTTATATGAACACTCATATTAACTCATTAATATATAATTCAAAATAAAAATTGAAAACATGGATAATTTTGTTGAGAAATACTACATGAAGAAGAACTGTCGGCGATGTAAGAGGTTACAATGTGTCTTACTACACAAATATGTCGGTACTCTTCTGATTGAGTTCAAATATGTAATGATCTGTCTTTTCGACACTCAAAAGTTGACTCTAATACATCTATGGAATTCAACCACCAAGCATCGAAGTTCCGAAAAGACAGATTGTTAGGGAAAAATAAAGAAAAGACAGAACAGAATCTCACATCATGATGAGTAATATATAATTTACAATAGATCTTTATAAAAGAAAAGATAAGATATACATACGTCAAATCAGAGTACACTAATCTAACATCAGCTTGGACAGTTATAATAGCTTGTCCTCGCAAATGCTGATAAATAAAACAACTAATGTAGCAGAAATAGAATATACGTAAATATGTCTTAGATGCATCCATCTCGTCTCCTGAGACTCTAAAGCATCCAAATTAGATCTGTAAATATGATCGATCGGACGCAAGCATTATAAGAAAATAATGTCCAGATCATTCTGGTAAACCAGTTGAGAAACACACCTCATATAGATTTTAATGTTATAAAAATTTTCAGAAATAAAGGTATCTCATAAGATCATGCCTCATATAAACATAGACGAGTTTTACCTTAAGATAAACAAACCATTTCATAGGAAATCCAATGATATTATAATGATGTATATGGTTTAAAATAAAAATCAAATCATAGCTGACATTTTTACGCTGATTAAATTCCTGCATAATAGGTATACAAATAAGTCGAAGGTGCTTATTAGAGAGTGGATTCATCAATGACAAGGCACTGGGTTCCATCTACCATAATACACCTTTAGAAAATGTACCAAGGGCCTCACATGGACCCCTTATGAATCAGGACCGGTCCTACCCCTTACTAGATAGCTCCAAATATTTCATCATCCTGTTGCTATTGCAACCTTGAGAGGTCTCATGCACAACCAATCCATAAATGTATATATCTAGAAAGAGGGATGAAAATGCCCTAATAGGTGCAACCTACATAGCCCTGAAGCAAATCCCATATTTTTTCATCCTTGGTTGTTGAGGCTAGAGGCTATGTTTTACCTTTTTATAGAAATCCCACTTAGAATGCTAACACTATCCTCCAAGCAGCAATGTAGTGTCAACATTCATTCATACAAGTTGTTTAGGATATGAGCAAACCGAAAGCACTACTTCTACTACATCCATTTTGGAATTGCCCTTAGGATTAGTAGCAAGCAACCCTTGCACTTCAAAGATTTTCTTCTTCAATTATCTTCAACATATCTCCAATTCGAATTCTCATGCTGGTTCGAAGTGGTTTTCAGATAATACATCCGATCCCGGTCTCTCCGAACCTACAATGGTAATTTTTAAAACTGGCCAACATTCGATAGTTGATTATTTAACTATCAAATAAACAATCAATTCAACCAGAGATTTAATTCCATAAGGAAAATAACACTAGTTAAGTATAAAGCAACCCTAAGCCCCTTAAATCAATCTTTTAATTAATTAAAAATACTTTGTAGATTCTCGTATTAAAATACTTTTACAAAGATATATTTCACAAAACCCTTCTCTGCACTTTTCAATACTTGAAAATATTCATATCTTTATCTAATCGGTATAAGTATATTCACGAAATGCTTATGAAAGATTTCACTTCCAAAAACCCACACATAGTGGGTCAAAATCAATGTCATTTAAAAACAAAAAAAGAATTAGCCCAAAATACCATTCCTTTGGTGTTAAGTATGGAAAAAGCATGTTCAATACTATCATAATTGAGAACGACATTTTTGAAAAACAATTCTACATTATAAATAAACTCCTTTATATAGTCCCTTTTATATGTATAAGCCCTAAACTCGTTTATAAAATTTCTTTATAAAACTCATCCCTATTAACAAAGCTCTTTTTATAAATCACAAATTAAATTATAACCTCCATTAGTAAATCTCCAAATATAAAATTATAGACTCATACACTTACCAAAAATCTCCAAATATAATTATAAGGCCCTTATATTTACAAACTCCTTTTATAAAATATTATTTATAAATTCCTTTATAAATAGCTTAACCATAATTATAGCCTCTTTTTATAAATTCCCAAATTTATTAAATAATTCCTTTGTAAACAACCTTTATATTATTATAACTCTTTTTATAAAACTTCTTATTAAAAAATATCATTTTTAAAACTCATTTTATGAATTCTCAAACTATTTACCCTTCTTTTTATAAAACTCCCAATTCATTTAAATAAATTCTTATATAAATTTCTATACACAATTTAAAAACTACCTTTATAACCAAAACTCCAATATAAATCCAAGCTCTAGTTATAATTACAAAACTCATATATTCTTCATAACACAATTATTCCATATATATACAATATATTCACACTGTGATTTATTATCCAATTTCACCAAATGATAGTATTTTACCTTTTATAAAATACCATTTATAAAAACTACTCCTTTATTTATAAAATACTGCTTATATATCTCGCTTTTAATTTATGAAATTCCTTTTATAAATCTATTATTTTATTTCAACATTTTATAAAAAATGAAGAGACCACTCAACCCTTGAATACTTTATCAAGACCTCCATCTTAATGGGAAAGGGTGATAAAGGACGAACTAGATAAAATGATGGTTGCAATGAATAAAAATGTTGGAGAGTCAAAATCTATTTTGAAAAATTGAAACGAACTTAGCTATGTTGTCCGAGCGACCTCAAAGGTGTAGGAGAAGCCACAAGGACTCATTGTCCTTGGATTCTAAGGAAGAAAGTTCATCTTTATTGAATTAGAATTGAAGAGATGGTAAGCGGAAAATGAAGAGGAAGACTGCTGGAGCATCAAAGAAGCAAAGTGCAAAAGAGTGGAATTCTAGCAAATGCTAATCAAGTTAGTACCAACCACAATTGGGTCGGTACTAAGTTTATTCATGGCGATGGGAACGAACGATACCATAAGGCCTTGAATATGTCTGACAGTGAGGATAATCTGTAAGATGTTAGCATTGACATAAGATGGGATATTGGTACCTAGATTGCTGGTGTTCAGACGAATGCCATAGAACCAGTATAAAGACAAAGTGGTTCTGGACGAATGGCTGTATGAGAGAAGGTGGAGTCTTCATGCCACAAACTAAGAGCATTTGCAAAGTCGACCACTTGGGGTTGTTTTTGACATTCACTGTCTAGCCACCCAAAACAGCAAAGATTATATAACGACCCGCCTTTTCGAACCTCAAAATTCGACACTAATACATCTATTGTTATCACATGCCGAGCATTCAAGTGTTGAAAAGATAGAATTTTGGGAAAAATAAAGGAAGGACAGAACAGAATCTCATATCATGACGATTAATATACAATATATAACAGATATTTTAAAAAAAAAATTGTAGTATATATACATCAACCAGAGTAACTAACTATCATCAGCCTGGACAATTATAACAACCCATCCTCACAATTGATGATGAATATAAACAACCAATGTAGTGGAAATAAAATAAATACATGAATATGTCGTGGTGGCATCTTGGTCGTCTCCTGAAGCTCTAAAGCATCCAAACTAAATCTAGAAAACATGGTCAATCTGACTCGAGCATTATAAGAAAATAACGCCCATATCAGTCTGGTTAACCGACATTAGAAACACACCTCAAACGGATTTTAATTTATAAGACCTTTCAAAATAAAGGTATTTCCGCAAGACCACGCTGCACATAAGTACATATGGTTTTTACCTTACGATAACCAAACCATTTCATAAGAAATCCAGTGATATTATAATAATGTCTAAGGTTTAAAATAAATTATGAATATAGATAGAATGCTTGCATCTCACATTCCACTAAAGTTGGCATAATTAAATTTGTACAGCGAATATTGGAGAATGGATTCCATGCAATGACAAGGCACCAAGGTACCGCCTGCCATAGTACACCTCTAGAAAATGTATCGAGGGCCTCACATGGAACCCTGCCTACACATGACTGGCCTACCCCTCACTGGATAGTATTGAATATTTCATCAACTCGGTTGCTTTGCAACCTTTCCCTGAAAGCTCTCATGAACAACCAAATCCATAAATATATATCTAGAAGGGTCATGACAATACACTAATGGGTGCGACCTACATAGCCCTGCTACATATCCCCTATTTTTGTCATTTCTGGTTATTGAGGTTGTAGGCGATGTTACCTTTTTAGCAAATCCTATTTGGAATGCTAACACTGTCCTCTAGGCAATAATGTAATGTCAACATTCTGCCATACAAGTTGTTTAAAGTATGAACAAACTGAAGGCACTAATTCTACTACATCCATTTTCGAATCACTCTCAGGATTAGTAGCAAGTAGCCCTTGCACTTCAAAGATCTCCATTTCGATCATCTTTAAGATACCTCCAAATGCTGGTTCGAAGTGGTTTTTGGATAATATATCTGATCCCAGTGTAACACCCTGTATTTTTGGTAACATTATTTAGGATATTTAATTAGTTAAATTAAATAAATAATGTGTTCATTAGAGTATTGAGATTGGATTTTATTAAGGGGTAGCCGTGCCATTTAACCAATGAATTAAAAGAAGGGTTAAAGTGAAATGAGGTGGGGTAAAATAGGAAATAGTCTATCCTTATACCCTAAGCCTTGACTGTGTAATCTCATACACATTCATTTCATTTGATAAATTTTAAAACTTAAGGTTGGCCACCATTAACAAGAGGAAGAGAAAAAAGATTAAGAAATGCTAAGGAAGAAGCTGATTCAAATCAAATCCATTCACATCTAAATCTCTTTAATCTCTAAAGCTAAGTTGAATAATGTTTACATCTCATATTTCTTCTATTTTCGTTTTTAAGATGAAATCCGAAGTATTTTGCATTGATTTGCCATGTTTTTGAATGATGGAATGATTATATGTACTTGTTGATGAATTATGCTTATTCATATTGACTTTATGATATGTTTTAAGGTGAAAGTCCTATTAATTGACATCCAAATGTCTTGCGAATTTTATATAGACCAGAAATATTATTTTGGAGATCGGTTTCAATTTTCTGAATTTAGTGGAAATTATATAATTTTCTAGTGAAGAAAATATTATTTGGGTTATAAATTATTTACAGT
This sequence comes from Allium cepa, assembly GCA_030765085.1. Lineage (NCBI taxonomy): Eukaryota > Viridiplantae > Streptophyta > Magnoliopsida > Asparagales > Amaryllidaceae > Allium > Allium cepa. The sequence continues at coordinate 547,231,159 of CM060932.1, forward strand.
TAAATAATTAATGGTTTGGGACTGAAATAAATATACGTTAGAAAACAGATTAAGAATGATTTTTTGGAGTTTTTGTAGAATTTTCCTAAGTGTTTTTATTGATATATAAAATTATTTAAGGTATGAGACTTAAATGACATTTATAAAAGGTGAAGGGGCTTTTTGTAAAATTCGAATTGTTATTTCTGGAAAGCGGTAGTATTTTTAGAAAAGAGAAACTTGCAACCAATCACAATTTGACAAACAAGGCAGGTTAGGTATAAAGAAATAGTTTAAAAGGACAAATAAACATGTTTTTTTTTACTGTTTTGATGCTTTCGACACAAGGCTCCGCCTTTGTACCTTCGCCCCTGACACTCGAAACCAACGCACATGGTATCATTTAACTGGTATAAAGTGAATTGGACATAGGCGGAAGGTATAGGGTCAAAACCATGGGTTCTGAAGGGGTTGAGGCATTACTCGGCTTTTAAAAGAAAATGCACCTGCTTTCTTTGGACTAAGTAGCTTTCGACTTGGTCAGCTTTCGACTAGGTCGAATGGACTTAAGGAAATGGTTTCAATTGGGTTACGCTTTTGTTTTAAATAACATCTTTCAATTAAGTTGAAACTTTTTGATGCCGCTTTCTACCTTTCAACCCAGATGGTTTCAAAAGGGTTGCTTTGTTTTCTAAAATATGGTCACTTCTCCAAAGCTTTCGAAGGGATGGTTTCGACATCATAACTTCTTTACTTAGGAAATGGTTTTGAAGTAGATGCTTTCGATTTAAATGTTTTAAAGACCCTTTTTTCACTAATTGAAATATAACCCAAATGGTTTCGAAAGAGACGGTTTTAATGGTTTCGAAAGGTGTTTCCACATGTTTTGAATTGAATCCAATTACTTTTCAAAGGTAGGTTTTGATGCCTTCGAAAGTTTTTAATGAATTGTTTTGAAGGAGTGATTCCCTATGGTTTTGAAAGGGTTGAAAGGAAAGGTTTTCTCCTACGTTTTCGAAAGGAAATACTTTAAAGGTTTTTAAAGAAGGATGTCTAGGATTTTAAAGCTTTTGAAGGAAAGGTTTTTATGCTTTCGAAAGTAAGAATTTGAATGGTTTTGAAAAGAAGGATTTGACCTTTTGGCCTAGGTTAAGTAAAGGGTTTTACTTGGTTTTGAAAGGGGTACTTTCAATGATTTTGAAAGAGTTACTTTCAAGGGTTTAGAAGGGGTTGTTTAAAGGTTTTAAACAAAGGTTTCGAATGTATTAACTAGGCAGTATAGCCTAAATGTTTTCAAGTTAAAAAGGACTTTAACTTGTTTTGATAGGATAGCTAATCCTCATTAAATTTCATCAACTTTATATGAAGAAAAGTATATATAACATGTCAAAATTGCTTAGAATAAAGCTAAAGATGTATTTTTTGTATAAGTATGATTTAAAAGGTTAAATTATTTTAAAATGGTTTTTCAAGGAAAAAGATGAAGGGAAGTTAACCCTATGAAAATGATTCAGATTAGGAGACCGGATAGGACTTGTGTAGGGTCGTGTCCTCTACTCATTAGCTTTTAGACCCTAGATAATTTAGTCCAGAATTCCAATGTGTAGGGCTTAGTCACAGGTAGACTAAAGTGTTGGTTACACACAAAAAAGAATATTAATGTACAGAGATGGTTATTTGTTTGCCTGCAAAACCATTAAGATCGTTGACCCGTGGAGAAGTAAGTTAAGGACAGACCATCCAGAAGTTTTGTCTAATAGATGTTTAGACAATTCGATATTTTATCCGGTAGGCCCAAGTCAGCCAAAGGGACAGTTATTCCAGTTTGCGGGCAGTTATCCCAGATTTCGAACAAATGGTCCATTTATTGCCTATTTTTAGCATAACGGATAATGCTATTATTATTATTATGATCAGCTTGATTAACTAGTTTGGTTATATAAAAAGATTTGTAAATAATTTTTTTGAAAAGGATATTAGTGAGGGGAAACTTGTTTCGCTAAGTAGTGTGGTCTCACTTAATATCGGTAAACAGAGATGTAACGGTATTATTAACAACAGACTTTTTGTCCGACTCAAAGTTTTTGTTTCCCCTTAAACTCTCGGGTGCTTAAAATTGACTTGAGTGGGCTGAGGGTTAAGGTTTTTGGGTTTTCGAAATTTTGGTGATATGGAGATGAGTAGGAAGCTGATGGGTAGCTAGTTAGGAGTTATAGTCTTATTTTGTTTTGATTCCACTGTGTATATTAAGTCAGATATGACTATATTGACTCTGATCGACCAAGGGGGCATCATTATATGTCGCTCTTGGCGTATTTTTTTAATGATTATAATTGAACTTTACCTCTTAAATGTTATGGGATTATGTAACTTGGAAATGAACTTAATTTGAAATGTAATTAGTAAAATGTTGTTTTTGAAATATGTGATTTCGTTCATATTCAAGTGCTTTTGATATTATGGATACCATTAGCATTACCGTATTTTGCCATCAGAAGTTAATACCATAGATGACTACAATATCTATATCACTTAGCTTTTGGCCTCCAGATATGGAATGTTACAACTTGGTATCGGAGCATAGGTTTATGAAAACTTTAAACTAAAAATGGTTTTTAAAATATAATCCTAAAGAATTAGATAAGAATTAAGGTATGGGATAACGCTATGGTAACATACTTGTATTTACTATATATAAGTATGCGCTTTATCTCTAGTCTCCTATCTTTGTTAGGTTATTTTTCTATATCTCATGAGGTTTGAATACATATATGGATGGTAGAAGAGGAAGAGTTAACCTAGGAAGGGAGGGCCCCGATGGGAATGCCCGACCTAATGCGAGGAGAACCCAAGGTTGCGCATAAGCATAGAATGATGGTGCTGGAGTCCCACAAGTTGGAATGGAAGCTATGTATCAGTTTTTCATGAATATGATGCAAGCGGGAGTTGCAGCCGGAGTGTTAGGATGAAATGCTGCAGAAGCAGGGATTCCAGAAGTTTCGATGATTAACTAGTATGCTAAGTTGAGTAGAGATTATACTAAGCTTGGAGGGAAGTCGTTTATTGGAACAGTAGATGCCATTAAGGTGGATAACTGGTTGCTATATTGTGATAGAATCTTTGCAGATTTGGGGCTCAATGATGAGCATAAAAGGATGCTTTCTTCGAGACATCTTTAAGGAGTAGCTTTATTTTGGTGGAATAGTGTGACTATGGCCGTGGATGAGGAGACAATGACCTAGAAAGATTTCAAGAGGAGGTTCTAGGAGAGGTTCATGTCTGTGATGGAACAGTCTGCTCTGATCAAAAAGTTTGCTTAGTTAGAACACGGAGAGACGTCTACTCTGGAGTATGCCAGAAGTTCGAGGAGTTAGCTAGATATGGGTACGCTTCAGTGGATTTAGTGATGAAGAGGAATGAGAAGTTCATCAGGAGGTTGAAGCCTAAGTTAGCCAGGGCTACATTACTTCATATTAGAGATCCTTTTGATATGGTAGTGGAGATGGCCTTAGATCATGAGGAGATTCTTGATTCTCTAAAGAAGAGTAAGGCCAAGGAGGTCCAGGTTGGGCAGAATCAGAAAAGGAAGTACTTTCCCAGGAAAGGGAATTAGAAGGGTTGAGGAGCAAAGAAAGGGAATTTTGAAATAGTTTGCTTCAAGTGCAACGATAAGGGGCACTTTGCTAATTATTGTCGTGCTGGAAAGGCAAAGAAAGTGGCTGAAAAGAAAATTTCCAGGTGCTTCAACTGCAACCAGCTTGGCCACTATAAGAACCAGCGTAAGGAGTCTGCTAAGGATGGAAAGCGCAAGGTGTATGCATTGGTGCCTGCTACTTCGGTCAAGTTTCGAGTCGTTCTAGCTTAGTCTGAGTGCTCTAACTCCTTTTGAACTCTGCTGGGTTAAAAACCCGGTTAACATTCCTTCCCCCCAGAGCATGCTTTCGTTGGAAAAAAGGTGTGCTTTGGAATCGTTGATCTTTCGGTTTCTGTTTTATGGAGTTTCATTGGTCGTATCTAGCCATCTTGAATAGCCGTTTATGGCATAACGACTAACTGTCTAGTCCTTAGTTGTAAACCTTCATTATTTGCTATTATGGAATGATATTTGACTTGATAACTTCCAGGACAAATGCAAACATCGAGTAGTCTAAGGGGATGAAATTATAAGTCTTTCGAAGGAATATGTATGGATCGGATCGGTGTCGATCCGAGTACTTAGAAATTTTTTCCAATTTTCTCTCTCACTTATATATATATATATATATATATATATATATATATATTTGTGTGGGATTGGATCTCCCATTCTCTCACTTTACCTTTTCGAGCCGAACCTATCTCAACATTCTGATTTGCCGTCGATCCATCGCTTACCATCGCCAGAGAGCCACCGCGATTGATCTTTACCTCTAGCGCCACTAGCCGCCACTTATTGAAGCTACCGTCGTCGTTCCACTGTTGTGCCCTTCTCCCTTTCCATTCGTCGCCAGTCTGATCCATCAATAACCTAATTTGGGTTGCTTTGCATCAGAGATCAGCCCACATCTCTCCATTTTGAAGGTTGGTAATGAGGATTTTGATGTGTTATAAGAGATTGGTGAAGAAGTTGTGTTGGCGATGGATATAGTGGATGATTCGAGCTGATTGTGACTTTGTGGAAGAAGCTAGGGTTTTGCCTTGGTGCTCAACATGTTTTGTTATTTTCATCCACTGAGTCAGAATTAACTTACACCAAGTCACAAAGTCAATCCCAACACAGTATCATGCGGATTGATTTTGGTTTTTTAGGGAGGAGATAATAGCTTAAAGTAGCATTTTGTATGCATCTTAGGCAGTTATCAATTTCCAAAGAACTAATACCGACTTACGTAGAGAATTCTCTTCCCAATTTGTACCTACCGATCTATAATTGCTTGCTTTGGATTGATCCTATCATGGCGCACCTGGTGTACCAGAAATAGGAAGAGCTTTCCACGTCACATAGGGCAACGGATCCGCTATCGATAATTGGTTGATAATGAGCAAGAATATAAGAAAAGACATCAACAAGCGATATGGATCGCTCTTTTTGGTGTGAGTGATCTATCTACACAGAATGGTTCGTTCACAGTGTTTGGGATGCCTGGCCCATTCTTACTTAGCTTGCACATCGTGCACACCCATGGTTAATCTTGGAATCCGATCGGTGGTTGGTACACGTCCATTATCTTCCGAATTTCAAGTACAATTATGCTAGGGTTTGTAGTTTAGGGATTTGGTGCACCTAAATATTTTAGGCACAAGCTCTCTCATATAGAATGATGCGCAAATCTTCGTGTTGCAAGTCAGTTGAGGACAGCTCACCTATTTCTGAGGCGGAGACTTCGTCGATCACAGTGGGGTCTTCTGCTCCCATAACTTTGGGTTAATATGGTTGTCTGAATCCAATTGTCCCTGTTGTCGATCTCACTCCCCTTAACCTCAGGGTCCTGCTCGATCCTCCGAAAAAAGCATCTTCTATCATTACACACATGATGTTGCAAAGCATCTGCTTATAGTATGGTATCCCACTGGATGATATGCTTCTACCATTAAGAGGGGAATTAGCTCATAGGCTGCCTTCGAGATTTGTGGCTTGTTATCTCTATACGTGTATGTACGGTGTAGTGCCCCCATTCAATCATTTCCTAATGACAATGCTTCAAAATATAGGGTTGGCCCCTTTTCAAATTCTTCCAAATGGATACGCCATGTTGATGTGCTTATACATTCTATTTATGTGGGTGCTTAATCGCCTCAAGCTTAGCCTACTTGTGGTATCTCTTATTATTCAAAAAGAGAGAGGCTAACCCGTTGCACATTTATATTGAGGCCAACGCAGCCAAAAACTCATACTTGATCTTCCCAGCAAGGTTCCCTCATTCAAGAATCGGTTCTTCTTTGCTAAATGTCCAGAGGGATTCACCCGTCTGTGGACCACGGGTGGTAAGTTTCTTTCACCATGCTTGCAACTGCCTCTAATTGCAACAAGTCATTTGATTGATCATATATTCCTTATAGTTCTTCCGCAGATTAATGAGGATTCGACACTTGGCACTATTCTTAGCACCCCGAAAGCATTCAATGCTCAGGAGCTCACAATTAGGTTCCTGCTCACAGACCAAAATCTCCACAGATGTAGGCTCTTACTCCCTGGGAGGTCTATTATATTTGTTAGCGCTTCCTTCCGCTCCAAGGCCTAGACCCACTCTATTTCCTCTTCCCATGATTCTGGTGAAGATAATGATGATGATGATGATGAAAGTGATCCATCCGACGGGTCCAAGAAGACTTCGTAAGAGGTTCACGTTCAAGTCAGGGGTGGCAGTTCTCTTAAAATGCTATGACCCCAGAGAAGAAAGAAGAAGAGTTTGTTCAACTGGCGGACAAGGCATCATTGATTGAAGGGAAAGAGGAAGGAGAGATCAGTGAGGGGCACCGTCTAAATGCAGAAGAAATAGATTGGGATGCTGATACCAAAGAGGGTGGTGTTCATTTAAGCATTGAGTCCTCGAAGTTGAGCCCCAAACATACTCCATCCGCTCCTTTAAAAGAACGTACCGAAGAGGCTCCTCCCAATAACAAACCCATTTTAAGACCTTTGCCGGAAGGTGCAAATATTGACTTGGGAGATACGAGCGATATTTTTGTAAATATGGTTGATTTGATGGAAGATTTTGCCTTAGAAGGTTTGCCTTCCTAGCTCACTCAAATCATCCCATTAGGAATCGATGCCCTGGCACTAGTCGGTGACTGATCTGGTTTGTGTTCTCTGTTGGGGTCATTTAATTACAGCAAACACTTTACTAGGATCACACACTTTATGTTACTGTTACTTTCTAAATTTTTTTAGTTCATCAAATGTATCTTTCCTAAAGTCATTTGCATCATTTGTAGCAGAAATCATGTCTCGCGACTTTTACAGCGATCTTAATGGAGCGATGGAGTCCCAATGTTCACAGTGACATTATTTTAGGTATCATGCTTCCCAAGAAACCAATGAAGAAAGGAAGAAGAAGGATAGGGAGGTGGAAGAGCGTCGCTATGTTGAGAAAGATCAAGGTCGCGATAGGGGAAGTGGCCATAAGAAGAGGAAGAGCTCGACTAAGCGGGAAGATTTACCAAAGAAGCTGAAAAAAGACCAAAAACTACTTCATGACTTCCTACTTCTACTGTAATAACTATTTATACTTCTAGGGTTATAGCCTCCTCCGCTCATGCTTTATGGCCGCTCCACTCTCATTTTCTAGGCGTTGCATTCTCCGCGTTGGTCCCCCGCATCTACAGGCTGCATTTCCCAACATGTTCTTTAGGGGGGTTGTTTTCGATAAGCCTAATTTGAAATCGGGCCATGCAAAGTCTTATTTTCCCCATCTCCTCGCAATTCAGATAGGTTTGGAGCAAGCCGAGGGGTGGGAAAAACTATGCAAGCAGATTTCCATGTTAAGTGAAACAATTACCAAGAAATTCTCTCATTCGAGTTCGAAAAAGATGAGTACGAGAAGCAGCATGCCGATCATGACGCGGAGAATGAGAGGCTGATGAAGGAGAGGGATGATGCCCTCAAGAAAGAAAGTAAAAGTGCTTCTTTGTTAAAGTGCCGAAGGAGTCGACGACCGTACCACACTGATGTTCAAAGATGAAATAAAGAAGTGCTATACTGATGAGGTAGATTTAAAGGAAAATAAAGGATAAGTGAGACGATGGTTGGGATGAAGAAGAAAACCATTGTCAAATATGCCAAAGAAATTGCCTCTCTTCATGAGCGAATTTCAACTTTGGATGCCGAGAAAAGTTAGCTGGCGGTGGAGAAGGCTAGCATGGAAGCCAGCATCTCAAATCTTTAAAATACTTTTGAACAGAACATGGAAAGCTTGGATACTACTATTTTGGGCTTCTATGTTAATTCCATGCTACATCAGGGGAGCCTCATTTATGTGGGTCTTTTGTACCCTTACAAGCTTTCTATAGTTTGGGAAGAGGTTCTGGCCTGATTTGAAGATAGATTGGTTGTTATACCAAGAAGAATTGGTTTAGGCATACCCGAACAAAGTATCCCACCACGCTTTAGTGGAAGGCCAGAAAATCTTGAGACTCGAGAGGGAAGAGAAGCCATTGATGTCGCGACCACCGCTAAAGCTGCTACTGAGAATTTTCCATCAGGCCTGGGTGGGCCATCCTCACACTTTCATACTGGTGAGAGGATCGTCCCTAATCCTCCCACAATTATGCAGTCGTAAAGGAGGGCGATGACAAAGGCTTCGAAGTTGTGACGCATGTACAGACCCTTGCAGCAGGAATTTTCTTATCTCTTATGCTTGAAGACTTTCAATTCACGCCTAATGAAATTGCTGAGATAACAGCCCTTTATTCTGACATTGTAAATCCACCTTCTCTTCTTGCAAATTTTCCTCCTCGTCACGATGTTGGATCTACTGCCATTGTACCGCATCAACCATCTTCTCTACATCCGGCTTGTAACTCAGTTCGCAATCTTAGCATATTGCCGCATTGCATGGCTTCGATGACCCCTCCGTATCTCAAGAGGAAGGCTTGGTGGCTACTGATACACAGGAGCAAGCAAGTCAGGTTATTCAACCAGATAAAGCAGAGGCTAAGCAGCCTACGACCGAGCAACAGACGATAGCGATGAAGAAGGAGAAGGTTGAAGAATAGAAGCAGTCGTCAAAGAGTTCTCGCAAACCACGCAAGCATACAGGCAAAGGAGGGTCTGCCAGTAGCCACATTTTAGAAATCAAGATAGCCCCAGGAGAAGTCAAAGAAGTTGCAAATCAAAGGTGGGAAAGGAAAGCGGTGAGAAGAAGCCTTGATCACTTTTGCTCCTTTGGTTTTTTTTACTACATTTTGTACAAGTGCAGAGTCTGCACTTAGCATTTCGTTTTGTTTTTGCTATAGCGGTGCTTGTATTTCTCATTCTAGGTTGGTATTATGCGGGAACGGCCCTCGTTGTCTGTAGTTGTACATCAAAAACATTATAAGTAATACAATATTGAAATTTTAACTGTAGTTTTATTTTGTATACTTATTTATGTTTCTTGCACTTATGCCAGTTTTATTCACTACTATTTTATTTATCCTTATAATTATTTTCAAAATTCTTTATTTGGAGTAACAGAATGTGAAGTATTTGGTACTTTAGTTGAGTGTCGGTGTGTGTTCCCCTTAGTTCACGAGACTGTTCACTCCAAACACTTGACAAATGATCTATGCGACTCATCAGATGTTTGTAACCAAGTGTATTTTTGGTTCCTATCTTCAAAAACTTGTGATTTGAGCATCTCGATTCTAGCGATTTTGTCAATCAACGATCGGAATTCTTTACTGATTCGTATTTGTGCAACACTTCTGGATTCATGTCTAGTACCTCTGATAGTGGGAGTGGACTGATTCTTATTAGTCCTGCAATAGATGAGTTTCCCAGCATTGTTGGGACAATACTAGTACTTAAGAGTGTGCGTGGCTTATGAAATGTGCCACTTTTAAGAGTGTGTGCGGCGTATGAAATGCATGGCTTTTAAGAGTATACACGGCTTAAGGGATGTGTGACTTTTGGGATCTATATGATCCGTCGATCCAGACCGGTTTGGAATTTCCAGATGTTATTAATCCTTGGATAACGTGAGGAGTTCATTTTTTGAGAGCATGTTTCCATGGCTCAAGAAGTAACGCACAATTTATGGGGGTGCACAGCTTTGATTGGGACCTTCCACATTTTGTTGAAACAACATTAGTTCTCAAAAGGCATGGATCGAGTTCCTTCGATCCAACGATTTGATTCAATTTGCTTCCGTCGACCCGGTGGGTGGATGGGGCATACGTGAGTGCGGTTCCACTATATCAAGCAGCGATTGGATGGTTTTGAGTCGATTTGACACCTCGACTCAGCAGATTACTTTTGTGAACATAGTTTTATTGGTTTAGAAAGCAAAGCAGTCTTATTAATAAAAGCTGGGCAAGTTCTTCTTATTTTTAATATCAAAGGTATTCCGGATGGCTTATTTGCTAGAAATAGGAAGTACATAAAATAATCTTCGACAAAGTAATGACGCGGTGATTCTTTGTTCCATGCTCGAAGAATTGGATTCCATCAACAGTTGTTAACTTGAATGTGTCGTCCCCTAGTTCCTTACCGATCGTGTAAGGCCCTTCCCAGTTTGTTCAAAGTGTTCCTGGTACAGGGTAGAACTGTTTGAGGACAAGGTCTCCCACTTTGAAAGTGTGGTTATAGAATTTGGAATTGAAATATTGTGCGACCCTTTTTTGGTAAGCAACTGTCCTTAACTTGGCATCTTCCCTTTTCACATCGATCAGATCGAGCGACTCGAGTAGGAGTTACTTGTTTTGCCTTTGATTGAAGTTTTGCCTTCGATGAGAAGGGACTTCTATCTCAATTGGAATTATTGCTTCTGAACCATATGTCAGGGCGAACCAGGATTGCCCGGTTGTAGATTTGTGCATTGTCCTGTAAACCCATTGTGCGAGTGAAAGCTCATCAACTCAATTTCTTTTAGATTTTATTAGCCGCTTTTTGATGGTGAATTTGATGATCTTGTTTACTGCTTCCACTTGCCTATTTACTTGTGGGTGTGCAATAGCAAAAAAGATTTTCTCGATTCGGAAGCATTTGCAAAATTCTTTGAACCCTGCACTATGGAACCGAGTCCCGTTGTTCGTGATGAACATTTATAGCATTACAAACCTATAGATAATGTTTTTAGAAAAAAAATTAATAACTTTCTTTATGCTAATAGTGGCCAGCGGTTCCGCTTTGACCCATTTAGTGGAATAATCAATTGCAACTATAGCATATCTGGCTCCTCCATTGGCCATTGATAATATGCCAATCCAACCAATTCCCCAAATCGCGAATGGCCACAGAGTAACCATCTGTGTTAGCTTCGTCGAAGGAGTTTTTTAACCTTACCGAATCTTTGGCATTGGTCGCACCGTATGGCATAATCTTTTGCACCACGATTTACCATTAGCCAAAAATATGGACTTTCTTGGCGAGGATTTTCCTCCTAATGCGATCTCTAGAGTTTCCTTTATTAATTTCCCTAGGGATTCTTCGGGCTCCGTCATTGGTCACACACCTAAGCAAGGGGTTAGAATCCTCTTTGGTAGAGCATCTCATCCTGTACTACAAACCATGGCGCCTTTCAAAGAAGCTTTTTCTGCTGATTCTTTTCTATAGGCAGTGTTCCTTTGAGCATGTAGTCCTTGATTGGATCCATCCATGATTTCGACCCTCCGGTTGCCTCAAAAACCACTCTATATCCATCTCGCTTATGCATGGAGTGATCAGGGTTTCGATTGGGATTAACCCCATGGACCGAGCTTCTTTGGGATTGGCCAATTTGGTTAGATAGCCTACCTTCGTGTTTTGTTCGCTCGGGATATAAGTTATGGTCTAATGTTTGATGTCATTCAGCAATTCCTACACTTCAGATAAATGCGGGGTAAGGTTCTCTCATCGAGTTTGGTATTCGCCTTTCACTTCATAAATAACTAGGTGAGAGTCACTGTAGATGTGTATGTACTTTATCCCGAGTTCCTTTACAACTTTCAGTCCAGCTACCAATGCTTCTTACTCCACTTTGTTATTTGTTGCAAGGAATTCTATGCGTAAGGCATAACAAATGGATCGCCCATCAGGAGTTTCGAGAAATACTCCATCCCCCAAGCAGAAGTTGTTGGATGCATCATCGACGAACAATTTCATATGTGTTTCCACTTTTGGGTCTATTTCTTCTTCGTTATCTTGTATCGTAAACTCGGCAATATAGTCTACTAGTGCCTTCCTGGAGATCGCCCTTCGCGGATGGTAAGTAATTTCATATTGACTCTCCTCAAGTTTCCATTTGATAAGTCGCCTAGAGGTCTCAGGGCGGTACAACACTTGCTTTAGGGGTTGATCTGTTAGCACTTTGATCAAATGTAGCTGTAAATATGGTCATAACTTTCTAGATGCAATCAAGAGGCAATGTGCTAGTTTTTCCAATTTTGGATAATTCTTCTCGACTCCAATAAATCATTTACTGATGTAATATACGGGTCGCTGGATCTTAGCTTCTTCTCATATAAGCGTGGCACTTAGTGCACGTGGTGAAACTGCTAAGTAGATGAACAAGTCTTCTCCGTCTACCGGTTTGGATAGGATTGGTGGAGTTTCTATATGTCGCAGCAGCTCTTCAAACGTAGTCTGACAATCTTGATTCCATTCGAATTTATTCTTTCCCTTCCTTAGCACGTTAAAGAACGATATTCATTTGTCAGTTGCTTTTGAGATGGACCAACTTAGAGCTGCAACTTTTCCATTGAAGCTTTGTAATTCCTTGTTCCTTAGGGCTTCGACTTCCTATAAAGTGGTAATTTGTTAGAAATTTGCTTCGATGCCTCTTGTAATGACCTGGATTTTTAGCCATCTCATATTGGGATAGTTAACCAAGTTTAATTTTTGGAAAAATTATTTTTATAAGTCAAATAGATGAATTTTCTGAAATCTAAAATATCTGAATCTATAAATTTATTAAACTATATTTAGTTTTGAAATACAAATTTCTAGATATGTATGTATTAAAAATTTAAGATAGAGTATCCATACATGCATATATATATATATATATATATATATATACACAAGCTTTATGATGTTTAAATATATGTATCTATATATGTGTGTGTGTGTGTATACATGTATATATGTCCATATGAAGTGATGTATATAAAAAATAAGTATAAATGTAAATATGATACAAAAAACATGTATAGTGTATATGTATGCATATCTATATATATATATATATATATATATATATATATGTATGTATGTATGTATATGTATGTATGTATGTATTTATGTAAAAAAATAGTGTACATGAACTTATATATAGACATAGGCATATACCTGTAAAAGCTTCATAATGATAAACACCTATCTTTTAAATAAAGTATATGTATACAATAACAAGCATATGTATATGTATATGTGTTTATATTAAATAGTGAGTATGTAAATGTGTATATGGTAAACATGTGTATATGAGATGTGTGTGTGTGTATATATATGTGTGTGTGTGTGTATATGTATGTCTATATATATATATATAAAAAATAAGAAACATCATGATGGCAAGGCATTAAATCAAGCTCACAAAACCTTAAGTTAAGTCATAATATATCAAATCACCAAAAGATTAAATCAAATCCATATGAAATCACACCGGCTCAAAAAGAAAATAAAAGGATAAAATAAAATAAATATGAAGAAATGAGAAACCTATGCACAAATGCCTTAGCCACCCTAGCCATTTACTATACACTTCATTCCTATATATGCATATGGTCAAGCTTATACTTGTTCATGTTCATATAAAAAACAAAGTAAAGAATCTGACATTAAAAATAAAAACAAGCTAAGTGTTAGAAACCTGAAGTGGTGATTCAACATTGTAGTAGTTCATCCATTATTAACTATGAGTACATCATCCTCTTTTGTTTACTGTTATCCCCTATATACATATATATGGCAGTGATTATGATATATATTAAGAATGTATGTATTTGTAGGTGTATGAATGTGTACAACATGATTGGTTCCAAAAAAACACTACACATCTTCTATAAAAGCTGTATGTTCATTTATTTTGGTTAAAAATAGTTGAACGTCCAACTTTAGAACTAAATATCTTTATATCTAATTGGTTTTAAGTCGTGAGTCCAAAATAAAAGTTGGTTGTTTTTGAGAGTTATATGTTAAAATTTATCTGGTTGAAAACCATCAAGCATGGAGGGAGGAAATCTCCTTTTACAGTATGAATGTCGAAATAAGTCGAATTTTCAAGTATCATAATTTGATCAACGAATTATAGGGATGTGTTCATATTTGAAAAACATGATTTTAGGAGTCAGTTTGGTGATTTTTAGTTATGTGTAGCGGGAGATACATGGAGTTGATCAGAATTAGGGCAAAGGTCGAATTCAGGCGACCCTCTCGATTTCGTGGTATGGGGTTCACCATGGAGGATTCTTGGGTGGAGGCGCATCCATTAAAAATGGCATGTGATTTTTTGTTGTGCGTGTGGGTGGGTCGCGCTTGTTTTAGGGTTTAAGGGGGTTTGTTCTTTGGGCTCGGTGTCTTGGGAATGGTGAGGTAGACTAAACGAAGTAGGGTTGCGGTCTAAGGGGAAAGGAGGAAGAGGTCATGGCAATGATGTTGGCAAACTTTGGTGGAAAACGATGGTGTGAGGTGGTCATGGAGAGGTGTTGAAAGAGGCTCTATTGCATTCCAGTATTGGATTCGAACGGAGGAGTGGCCAGTGTTTTTAAGTGGATGGCTGCGTTGAGATAGTCGAGGGCAGCGTGTGGAGATGGTCGGCGGCGTGATGGGGCGACCAGAGGTCATGTGCATGGTGTTGTGCACGGTCAGGCCAGTAAAATAAAAGGAAGAGGAAGAAAAAGAGCATATGGAATAAGAAAGAAAAAGAAGGAAGAGGAGTTGGCCTGGTTTCTCTTCATGGCCACTGTTGGGCCGGGCTTGTTTTATGAATAAAAAAATTGTAAAGAGAAGGAGCGGAGCCTAGTTTCTCTTCATGGCCGAAGTGGGCTGGGCTCATTTCTATAAAAAAAAGGTGATTTAAAAAGTTTTTATTATTTAAAAATCTTTTAATTTAAAAACATTATTCTCTTTCTTTTAAAATTCAATCGACATGAGAACTTTTGTATTATGATCCTATCACCTAGTTTTATAATCTAAATTAATCTTGTTAACTTTCTGTGTTATAAAATTTAAATATTTATAATAATTAAAGCGAATAAATAATTAAAGTCTTAATTGATTAAATCTTATGTTAATTAATAAATTAGTTATTAAATAGTTTATTTAATTTTAATTAACTAATAATAAATCGTTTTTATAATTTCTTAAATTTATAAGTAATTTGGATTAATAATATAAATAGATTTAGTTAATTTAAACTAATTAAATCCTGTTTTGTGAATTGTTTTAATATTAGTTATTAATCGTTAATTTAGTTAATGATCTATGCTTTGGCTTTATTGCTATGGGATATTTGTTTCAATTAATTTTTGTTTGTGCTAATAAGTAGCCAAACGAATTAAAATGGTTAGAGTGAAACGTTGACACGTTTTGTTTGAAGTAACATATGTAATAAATTTCCATATGTAAATATTGACACCATGATTGTAGAATTGTTTATTTTAAAACAACATGGCCTTTTCAAAATTTACTGTTTTGAAGCTCGAAGAGACCGAGATCATATATTAGCATTATCCGGGACCACTTCGATCCCATAACCACCATGAACCTTTACGGTTTTGAATTTGGAGTCTAATATGCTAGAATTTAATTAATTTAACAAGCTCGGCTGTTTCAACTAAGTACTTATACTTACGCACTATTATAATATCATGGGATTTTTATAAAAGTATTTCTGGTTATCGTAAGGTAAAAACCCATCGTGTTTATGTGTGACGCGGTCTTATGAGTTACCTTTGTTTTCGAAGGATTTTGATAACTTTAGTAGTTCAATTTAAGTGTGTTTACTCATGCTGGTTTCCAGCCTGACACGAGTGTTACTTTATTGTAATGCTCGTGCCAGACCGAGTATTATAGATTTAGGTTAGGATGCTTTGGAGCTCAAGAGACGTGTTGGATGGCAGATACATATTCTGATGTGTATTATAGGCGGTATATTAAGCATTTGTGAGGACAAATTATTATGGTTGTCCAGATTTATATGTTGATGGTTGTACTATGATAATTTGTATGTATATTAACTGATATAGTTTTTGTATAAAAATTTATTATTCTATATTATATTTTGCTCCGCTACGATTGTGAGATTCTATGTTGTTGTTATTTATGTTTCTTCTCCTATCTCTTTTCTTCTTAAGCCCTAACAATCTAGTATTTTCGGCACTTGATCACTTGGCACTCTATACTATGAACGTATTAGTGTCGATTTTCGGTGGTCGAAAATCACCAGGTCATTACATATGGTATCAGAGCTGAAGGATAAGCGAGAACCTTTGCTCTAGGGAATTACTCATTAGAGATAGAGTCAGTAGTACCCTAGAATGAGTTGATCGTATCATATATGAGGGCGTAGTTGTTATTTTCTTGTATAGTAATTTTAAAGGATAAACGATTTTAAAATAACTTTATATTTTGATATAAAAAGAAATAATTTTTTTGGATTATTACAGTATATTAAGGTGTTTAGGTGTTGTTATTGTAATCAAATAAGATTATAAGATTAAAGTGGTTATATATATATATAACCAAATATAAATTTGATAAGAATGAACTATGCAAGTGGGTTAAGCTAAAAATAGATTCAAACTAGAGTTTAAATTCCAAAAAATTTGGAAGTATTTTTCGAAATGTTTTGAAAAGATATAATTTACCCTAATTATATTTGTAAAGCTATAACTTCTCAGAAAATTATTATGGAATGTATGGTGTGTTTGGGTTCTAAATATGATAATATTGATTATTATCATAAAATGGGTGTTGTATCTTAGTAAAGGATGTTCATTATAAAATAAACAATGATAAACCATTGTGAGATGTTTTTAAGGAAAGAATTTTATAATCATAATTTACAAATGTGATTTATAAATTAAAAATGTATTTAAATTGAGAAATTCAAATCTAAGTTTCGAAAATTTTGAAATGTGTTTCAAAGTGTTTGAGGAAATAATAAGTAATAATATTTAGAATATTTTTGATATGGAAAAAAAAATTGTTTTGAAAACAAGGGTTGTTTTGGAAATTCCGAAGAAATTTGTTTTGGATAAAAACCAAGGGTGGTTTAAATTTAAATGTGTGATTTGGTATATAAATATGATATATGTGTGTGTATTGATAATTTCAAGGTGATTTGAAATAAATACCGGGTGTTTGAATTCTGGGATTCTCATTAGAATGAGAAGTAGAACCAAAGGTAGAGTAAGTTTTTGAACTTTTAAGTGGGAAATGATGTTAATGAGAAAAGAAGTGTAGAAATTGAATTTTTGGAATGTAAAAGTTTTATATTGACTAAGTTTAAGTAGATTGAACGAATTGGAAAATTAACTCAGGCTAAGTTAAATAAATTTTGAACCTATAACCTGAAATTGGAAATTTCAAGATGAAATTAAAATTTGACTTATGGAAGATAAATTAAATTATATTGTAAAGGGAAAGGTATAGATTTCATAAAAGTTGCAAAGGAAATTATGTATGAATGATTTCAAAATGCTTTTTGGAATAAAACGGGTTTCGAATTCTGGAAATTTGTGATGAACCAAATTATCAATTAATGGATTAAATTGTAAACTTTAAACTTGGATGTTGAAAATTTAACTTATGCTAAGTGTACAAGGAAGTCAAAGGAAATAAAATTTATTTGTAGTAAATAAAAATGATCGAGAACAAATAAAAGGATATTTAGAAATAAGAATAAAAGCTGAAATTCGAATAATCGAGGTTTTAATTATAGGTTAGGAAGTCCTACTAGAATCTAGTCCAAGTTTAAAAGATGGCAAAAGGAGAAGAATGGAAGAGGGAGCGGAGCGCAACTACACGTAAGGCACGGGAAGAAGCAAGAATAGAAACAGAGAAACAGATTAATGAAAGGGCTGGACCAGGTCCTTATGATAATATCTTATGTTATAGACGTTACAATAAAGGACATTATGCATCTAAGTGCAGTGAACTAAGAAAGGAAAAGAATGAGGAAGTCAAACAGTTTCGCTTCGAGATTTTATGCTTTAAGTGTCGTGAGAAGGGACATTTTCTAAAGTGGAAATTAGCCATAAGGGACTCTTTAGCAAGTGCAATTAGTTTCTAGGACATACAACTGAAATAATTACTTTTAAGGACAAAATGCAGAATAATTAATTTCTAAGGCCTAAAAATCTATGAAATTATGTCCTTGAAAGTAATTGGACTACTGATTTTGTCCTTGAAAGTAATTATTCTGTTGATTTTGGCCTTGAAATTAATTTCTATGGATGTGTGTCCTAGAAACTAATTGGACTGCAAAGTTTGTCCTCCTAGTGAAATGCCCCTTTTCTAAACCATTAGCTACTAATGTAAAATGACATGACACATCGCTAGAAATTGTCCTAAGAGATAGAATAAAGAGCAAGATGTGGAATGCCCCGTAGAAGGCATGAAGATCATCAAAGATGGAAGTGTAGAGTTATTTTGTGGCAAATGCAAAAAGTGGGGACACACTGTTGCGGGTTGCACAGACGATTTTGACGGAATGTCAGGAAATACTTAAGAAAGTTTTTCTGAAGGATGCGGAGTGGTGAGAGATGGCGAGTAGGGTTCGTTGTAATATAATTGGGCTCTGTTTGTTTCTAAACCCCTAGGTGTTGTTAAGGCATATAGATCTATGACCTTTTGTAAAACTTTTTATATGGATGTAAGTTTTGAACTCACTAGCATTGTAGTCTATTAATGTTGTAAAATATTTTGTAAAAATACAGTCTTATACGAAATCACTTTTTATATTGATTTGAATGTAAATTTATAATTTATAATTATTAATGTGGAAATTTATTAGAATGAAGATTGAATGGTTATTATAACTGAAATGTACTTTATAAAGAAGTAAGAATGTTACAAATAACTTTGTAAAGTAATCGAGCTTGGAAATCTGTGATTTGGCATTAATGAGATTATATATGTTAGTTATATACTCAAACTCCCCTTGTTGAATTTATAACCAGAAGGAAATGATCTTTGAAGAGTATTTGAAATACTAAATGAAGTGTATATAAATATGAAGTGGACTCAGAAAACTACTGATCCTTAAATTATTCGAGTGAAAAGAATGATCTTATATGTATATGAGAATGAAGTTGAAATAGTTTTAGAACCTATTGATTTTTTTAAAGGTTTTTGGTTTTGGTAAATAATCCATTTTGGAAATTGGGTAAACCGAATTCAAAAACTATCGATTTTAAAGAAATCGATTTTATGTGAATAAAACTTATATGTGATACATATGAAGTGTATGATTTGAAAGGTATTATGTATATTGTATGATATATTTCGAAATTAAAAGTATGGAAAGGAACCCCCACAAAAGTTGAAATTTAGGGTAGGAGATCCACTGGATGGTTCTACCTAGGAATCCACAGGGTGGGTTCAATGAGAATTGGGATCCTAGAGGACATCCGGACAAAAAATCATGAGTTCCTTGTGATCATTGTTTACATAGCGTAAATCGAGGGGTATTATACCTACAGTTACGTATGTATTTGTTGTGGTACTAACGTAATCTTTGAGTAACTGCGATATATCGTGATTCCATGGCGTAATTCGAGGGGGAGGGGGGTAGGGATTGCCTACAGTCTACATTTGATTTCTCTGGGATAGCAACGTAACATGGGTGGATTGCGATCTATGTGGTTTGTTCGATAGTGTAATTCGGGAGGTAAGGACTGTCTATAGTCTACATTTGAATTCGTTGTCATAGCGACGTAACATCGGTAGATTGCGATCTATGTGGTTTGGTTCCATAGCGTAATTCGAAAGGCAGAGATTGCTTGCAGTCTACGTTTTGTTTCATTGGGATAGCGATGCAACCTTTGTGTAGCTGTGATCTATGTGGTTTCGTTTTGTTTGACAGTGTAATTCGAGGGGCAAAGATTGCCATAGACTACTTGCGACTTCGTTGCGATAACGACACGACCTTTGTGAGCTGCGGGCTATTGTGTTCCTATGGCATAAGTCGAGGGGTGTTGATGCCTATGGTTTACTTATGATTTTGCGGGGATGGCGACGCAGTAATCGTGTTAACCACGATCCATGGTGGTAAGAAGGAAAGGGGGTGATACTTTCCATATCATTTTTAAAGGTTTTTCAAGTATTTTCATTGGGTGTTCAAATAAGTCTACTAAGTACTTAGAGATTTTTAGTCCTATGCCTGATCAACGTATGACGAAATTTCTGTAAGAACAATGATGGACTTGTTAAGACATCGAGTTATGAAAAATGTTTTAATACAAAATTAACTTAGTAATACTATGTGATTTAAAGTGTATATATCTTAAAATGTATAGCAAAGGAGTAAGAGGTTTAAATGTTTAAAAGATGATTTATTTAGTAATATACATCAAAATTCTAATTCTCGCTTCATTCCTTTTCGAGGACGAAAAGTTTGAGGGGGAAGAATTCTAACAACCCGTATTTTTAGCCATCTAATATTGCGATAATTAGCCAATTTAAATTTTTGGAAAATTTATTTTTATAAGTCAAATTGATGAATTTTCTGATATCTGAAATATCCGAATCTATAAATTTATTAAACTATATTTAATTTTAAAATAAAATTTCTGGATATAATAAATTTTATAGATATATGTATATAAACTCCACATTCAAAAATTTAAGATAGAATATCCATATATGCGTATGTATATAAAAAAATATACAAGCTTTATGATGTTTAAAAATATGTATGTAATATGTATGTGTGTGTGTGTGTGTGTATGTATATCCATATGAAGTGATGTATATGAAAAATATGTATAAATGCAAATATAATCAAATAGATATGTATAGTGTATATGTATGCATATATACATATACATATATATAAATGTATTTATGGTAAAAAATAAAGTACGTGAACTTATATATAGATATATACATGTAAAAGCTTCATAATGATAAACTCCTATCTTTTAAATAAAGTATATGTATATGATAACAAGCATATGTATATGTATATATGTTTATTTTATATAGTGAGTATGTAAATGTGTATATGGTAAACATGTGCATATGAGATGTATTTATATATGTGTGTATGTATATAAAAACATAAGAAACATCACAACGGCAAGGCATTAAATTAAGCTCATAAAACTTCAAGTCAATCCATAATATATCAAATAACCAAAAGATTAAATCAAATCCATATGAAATCACCTCAGCTCAAAAATAAAATCAAAAAGAAAATAAAAGGATAAAATAAAATAAATATGAAAAATGAGAAGCCTGTACACAAATGCCTTAGCCACCCTAGCCTTTTACTGTACACTTCATTCCTATATATACATTTGGCCAAACTTATACTTGTTCATGTTCATATAAAAAGAAGACGAAAACAAAGTGAAGAATCTGACATTAAAAAAACAAGCTAAGTGCTAAAAGCTTGAAGTAATGATCTACATAGTAGTTTTTCATCCATTATCAATTGTGAGTAAATCATCCTCTTTTGTTCATTTTTATCCCCTATATACATATATGTGGCAGTGATTATGATATGTGTTCAGAATGTATGTATTTGTAGGTGTATGAATGTGTACAACATGATCAATTCCTAACAAAAACACTATACATCTTCTATAAAAGTTGGCTATTCATATATTTTGGTAAAAAAACAGTTGAACATCCAATTTTAAAACTAAATATCTTCATATCTAATTGGTTTTAAGTCGTGATTCCAAAACAAAATATGGTTATTTTTGAGTGTAGTATATTTTAAAATTGATCTGGATGAATATCATCAAACATAAAGAGAGGAAATCTCCTCTTACGGTATGAATATCAAAATAAGTCGTATTTTCAAGTATCATAATTTAATCATCGGGTTATAGGGATGTGTTCATCTTTGATAAACATGATATTAGGAGTTGGTTTGGTGATTTTAGTTATATGTGGTGGGGGATACATAGAGTTGATCGGAATTGGGGCAAAGGTCGAATTTAGGCGATACACTCGATTTCGTGGTATTGGATTCGTCGTGGAGGAGGCTTGGGTGGAGGCGCATCCAAGAAAAATGGCATGTTATTTTTTGTTATGCGTGTGGGTGGGTCAAGCTTGTTTTAGGGTTTAAGGGGGTTTGTTCTTTAGGCTCGGTGTCTTGGAAATGGTGACGTGGACGAGACAATGTACAAGAGCGGTCCGGTGGGAATGGAGGAGGAGGTTGTGGCGATGATGTTGGCAAACTCTAGTAGCAAACGATGGTGTGAGGTGGTCATGGCAAGGTGTTGAAAGAGGCTCTATTACATTCCAGTATTGGGTTTGGGTTCAAAATTCAAACGGAGGAGTGGTAGTGTTTTTAAGTGGGTGCTCGCATTGAGATAGTCGAGGGCAGCGTGTGGAGATGGTCATGTGCACATGCATGGTGTTGTGCATGATCAGGCCAATAAAATAAAAGGAAGAGGAAGTAAAAGAGCAGGTGGAAGAAGAAAGAAAAGGGGGGAAGAAGAGTTGGGCCTGGTTTCTGTTCATGACCGATGTTTGGCTGGGCTTGTTTTATAAATAAAAAAATGTAAAGAGAAGGAGTGGAGCCTGGTTTCTCTTCATGGCCTAAGTGGGCTGGGCTCAGTTCTATAAAAAAGGTGATTTAAAAAGTTTTTATATTTAAAAATCTTTTAATTCAAAAACATTCTTCTCTTTCTTTTAAAATCCAATCGACATGGAAACTATGCTTTGTCTTTATGATCCTATCACCACATTTTATACTCAAATTAATTTTGTTAATTTTCTGTAATATAAATTTTAAATATTTATAATAATTAAAGTGAATAAATTATTAAAGTCTTAATTTATTAAATCTTATGTTAATTAATAAATTAGTTATTAAATAGATTGTTTAATTTTAATTAACTAATAATAAATTGTTTTTATACTTTCTTAAATATATAATAATTTGGATTAATAATACAAATAGATTTGGTTAATTCAAACTAATTAAATCCTATTTTGTGAATTGTTTTAATATTAGTTATTAATCGGTAATTTAGTTAATGATCTATGCTTTGGCTTTATTGCTCTAGGATATTTAGTTCAATTATTCTTTGTATGCGGCAATAAGTAGCCAAACGAATTAAAATGGTTAGAGTAAAAAGTTGACACGTTTTATTTGAAGTAACTATGTAATAAATTTCCATATGTAAATGTTGACAGCCTGATTGTAGAATTGTTTATTTTAAAACAACATGGTCTTTTCAAAATTTACTGTTTTGACCGGGATCGGATATCAATATTGTCTGGGACCTCTTCGATCCAATAACCACCACGAACATTTACAGTTTTTATTTTAGAGTCTAATGTGCTGGAATTTAATTAATTTAACAAACTCGGCTGTTTTAAATAAGTACTTAGGCACTATTATAATATCACGGGATTTTTATAAAAATCATTTTTGGTTGTCGTAAGATAAAAACCCATCGTGTTTATGTATGACGCGATGTTATGAGTTACCTTTGTTTTTGAAGGATTTTGATAACTTTAGTAGTTCAATTTAAATGTGGTTACTCATTTTGGTTTCCAACCTGACTCGGGTGTTAATTTATTGTAATGCTCGGGTCAGACCGAGGATTACAGATTCAGGTTAGGATGCTTTAGAGCTCAGGAGACGAGCTGGATGGCAGAGACTTATTATGCATACTTAATCCGCTGTGTATGGTAGGCTGTATATTCAGCATTTGTGAGGATAAATTATTATTACAGTCCAGATTTATATGTTGATGGTTGTGCTCTGATAATTTGTATGTATATTAACCGATATAATTTTGTATAAAATTTTGTTATTACATATTACATTTTGTTCCGTTGCGATTGTGAGATTCTGTGTTGTTGTTATTTCTGTTTCTTCTTCTATCTCTTTTCTTCTTAAACCCTAACAATCTAGAATTTCCGGCACTCGATCACTCGGCACTCTATATTGTGAACGTATTAGTATCGATTTTCGGGTTCAAAAATCTCCCGGACATTACACCTCTGGCACTTACAATGAACCCCAAGAACTTTCTAGAGGCTACCCTAAAGTGATATTTAAGCGGATTGAGTTTTATTCCATATTTGCAAAGTATTTCAAACATCTCGGCGAGGTTGTCCAGGTGATTTTCAACCATGCACTATTAAAATAACATATCATCTACATAAACTTTTATAGCCTTCCCGAAATGTTATTTGAACATGGCATTCACCAATCGTTAATTGGTTGCCCCCGCATTCTTTAAGCCGAATGGCATTACTTTGCAGCAGTATAATCCCAGATCAGTGATGAAACTGGTACTTTCCTGCTTAGGCTCGTGCATCATGATCTAATTGTACCCCTTGTAGGCATCCATAAATATAGTAGTTCACGTCCAGCTGTCCCGTCCACAAGTTGGTCGATTCTAGGTAGAGAAAAGCTATCCTTTGGGCAAGCTTTGTTTAGGTCCGACAGTGGATATAGGTTTTCCATTTTCCATTGGACTTCTTGACTAAGACCGAGTTGGATACCCATTTGGGGTATGTTGCATCACGGAGAAAATGTTCGCCATTAGCTTATCCACTTCTTCTCTTGGTGCTTTGGATCGTTCGGGTCCTAGGCCGCGTCTCTTCTATTTCATTGGTGTATACATGGGATCAATATTAAGTGCATGGCATGTAATATCCGGTGAACTCCGCACATATCGGAATGTGTCCAAGTGAATACATCCAAGTTGGCACGAAGGAATTTGATGAGCTCTAGTCGCATTTTGTTTCAAAAATGTGATCCAATCTTCAGGACCCATGTTGGGCCATCCATATTGACTAGGACAGACACCGTCAGTTCTTCTAGTGATGTCCGTTCCTCCCCTAAACTCTTGTTTCTATGGTTCAAATCCTTATGAATCAGCTATGGACCCTGAGGCAGGGGCGGCTCTGTAGTTGCTATTTGGTAGGTTCACGAATGTAGAGAATTCTCCCCTACATTCTTTCCCTTTTATTTTCTTCTAAACTTGTGTAATTCCACATTGTATCACCCTCTAGCGGCACTACGGCCTCCTTTGATCACCCCAATTCCATTCTATGTCATAAATTTCATGGTTGAACACCATTGAGCTAAAGCAATCCTAAAATCTGCCAAAGTGGGCCGACCCAAGAAGGCATTGTAGGCGAATGTTTCATTTAGAATCACAAAGGTCTGGATGAGGACGACTCTTCGATCGTCTTCTTCGAGTTCTACGAGTAAGTCGATTGTTCTGATGGGCTGCTTAGGTTCACTAGTGAATCCCTGGATCTTTATTCGTCAAGTGAATGTGTCTTTCATATTGATCTTCATTTGATCAAATGTGTGTTAAAAAATGATATTCACAAAACTTCCAGTGTCTACCAATACTCGTCAGACCACAACTAGTCCGATTACTACTGTCACGGCCATGGGGTCAAGGGTCGGAGCTTCATTCCTTCAGTGTCTTGATTTCGAAACACTATGTTATCTTTATGGGTCCTCTGCTATTTGGGAGGAGTTCCATCTTCGATCACAAAACATGAATCTTTTAAAGCGTGTCTTAGTAAGCTCGCATATCGCTCCATTTCTTCCCAAATCTTCTGTACAGGATGAGATCCTCCAGATATTTTTCCAATAATAAGTCTCTGGTCAGTCCGTCTGGAGCCCTCTTCATTTGTTATAGTTTGGTTTCCCCAATCTCTAGGTGCTTGGAGTGCTGCAGGCTAGTCAGGATTTTGTGGCTTCCTCACATACTACAAAAGCTTGTTTTCTCAAATCAATTCTTCAATCATGTTCTTCAAGTGATGACACTCATTCATGTTATGACCATATATTGCATGGAAATGGCAGTACTTTTCGAAACGCTTTTGATGTTCATTCGCTTCCTTTTTAGGTGGCTTCTTATACTCCTTCATCCCTTGTGTCACAAGGTAGATGTTCGTTGGGGTATCATTGAGTGGGGTGTGGTCTTCGGGCTTGAAGCATCTAAGCCACTTGCTACTTCCATTTTGCCAATTAGAATTCTGATTCTCGTACTTTCCTGTGTTTTCGGCTGCGGTCTTAGAGGTATTTGCCTCTTGATTTACTGCCATACCATTCTACCCGATGTTGGTTGATTGCAGGTTGCTAGGTCTTTCTTCTAGCTCTTCTGCTTCTTACAATCCTAAGTACTGGTTTGCCTTTCGATTAAAGTTCATCTTAGTGGTAGGTTGCTTCATTTTGATCCATTTCCCAAATTTAGTATCTGGTGCGGACCAAAGCCATGAAGACCATACCTTCGTTTGGATTACTTACTTCAGTGACCATGGTGTTAAACCGACTCATGAAGCATTTCAAAGATTCATTTCGTCCTTAGAATATGCCCGATAAGGACATCACGTCTTTTGGTTATGTCGTACGAAGCCTAAATTGATCAAGGAACCTCATTGCCAATTTACCGAAAATGGAGATGGATTTAGATGGGAGCCTAGTGAACCACATGGAAGCGCTTCCTTTTAGAAAGATTAGAAAACGCCTACACCAAATAGCATTTGAAGCATTCGCTCTGTCCATATACCAACTATACTTATACAAGTGCGGCTTCGGGTCCGTAGTTCTATTGTAGGACGGGATAGTTGGCATATGAACTTTTTAGGATATCGTTCATTCCGAATGTTATTAGTGAAGGGAGTTTGGCTTGGAGAGGATCTCCATTCATCATCTCTCCTATTCTTACTCTCGTCCATTAGGCGTTTGACCATGTCCACGATATATGCATCAAATGTCCACTAATTCGTGGGTTGGCTGTCAGTGACTGTACCAAGTGTTTGATTTTGCAAATGGACTTGGTTAGTGGACAGAAGCCTAGGCTCTTTTGTCTTCGAAAGAGCCACTTCCTCAGACTCTATTGGCTTGCAGTTGGTTATATGGGGCACTTTGGACCTCTCTACCGGTATTTAGTACGTTAATATTCTCTTTCAACTCATCGTCGTCAAGTTTTTCTCAATCTTCAGAGTTAGAGAGATCCAATGCTACATCTTCACGTAGGGTTTTCTTCCCAGATTCAAGTTTACAGCGGGTTGCTTTGTAATAAGTGGAGTGCTTGCATTTTATTCTATGGTGATTCCTAAAATCTCCACCTACTACTCCCTTTTTCTATTGATTTCCATTTTTCCTATTTAGGCAAAAAATGAAAAAAAATTCTGGTTCCATGACGGACGCGGGCTCTAGCATGGTTCTTGTAGCCGCAAGTGATTGTAAGGTCAAGAGGGAATTCAATTTGTCCATAAGAGCTTTTTGGTTGTTTTCAATCTTCTAATTAATTTCGTTAACCATCCTATTTAATTCATCTCTAATGGAAACTTCATGCTGTACAGAAGATCTGGGCACTTGATCTCCTATGTTTATGCTAGAATTTGGTCAAGCAAATGGTTGTTGGCACCATTGACTTCAACTTCATGAGGATTGGTTTCCTCTCCAGCTATTATAGCTCCTATGGATCTTCTAAAAGCGATTCCTTTTCTTCTTGGTGTCATTGATTCTCCACAGCTAAT
Source organism: Allium cepa (assembly GCA_030765085.1). Classification (NCBI taxonomy): domain Eukaryota; kingdom Viridiplantae; phylum Streptophyta; class Magnoliopsida; order Asparagales; family Amaryllidaceae; genus Allium; species Allium cepa. The sequence goes on from CM060932.1 coordinate 547,258,445, forward strand.
TTTCTAAGCAACGGATTGGGATCTAACTTTTGAACCTGTCTGATCTAAAGTAGATAGCTAGATCTAAGCCTGGGTTCAATTCTCGGTTAAAGCACCAAAATGTTAACACGGAAAATGGATCAACACCCTTAATTGAGTATGAAAGCATCAACCATGTTTATCAAGGCAAATAAAACAAGACAAATAATAGTAAATAGCATAAGTAAAGAAATAAGAGATTTTTATAGTGATTCGGTTGTTAACGAAGCCTACGTCCACTTTATAGCTTTTATTAATCAACTGCTATTACAAAAGATTTTGAATTACAGTATGATTCTTCTTGCTTAAGTTAGGTCAGGGCACCATTGTTAGAGACAAAAGGTGGATCTCAATTATCTCTTAATGGATGTTGTGTGAGAGAAGAGGAGTAAAGAAAGAATAGTAGGGCTTTAGTAGAGATCAAATTAGGAACCCTTTTCTGTTGGAGGTAGGATGGTAGACTTAGGGAGCATTTAGGCTAGAACCATTGCACTAAAGCCTGTAGTCGAGACTAGGAATCAACACAAAAGGTTTGGAGTAATTTTCAGCTAAGTATTTGGATCAGTATAGTTCCAATTGGATCGGATTAGTATTGATCCAAATAGTTGTGCAACTTTTGCACAACTTCCATCCAGTTGATTTCCTCGCTTGATTATGATGCCTTCCATGTAATTTCGTAGCTTGTTGACTAGTTTTGATGACGATTTACGGATGGACTTGGTTGAATTGTACTCTGAATTAGATAAGTCTTTGCTTCTTGAACTTGGATGCTTGGAATACACCAAATTTGACAGATAGGCTTAGAAGAGATATAAGATCAAGATGCAAGTGGTTAGAAGAAATCAAAAGCCAACTTTCTAGATCGAATCTGTATTAATCCAAAGAGTTGGCATATTTTTGGCTTAAATTTCTTTTTTTCCTTTTTCTTGTACTTTTAAGCCTTCCGTTCAAGTTTGGAGTCATTCTAGCTTAATATGAATAATATATCTCCTTTTAATTCTTCTAGGTTAAAAACCTGGTTAACAGCAACATTTTATGTAAAAGTTTCACGAATATCTATTCCAAAATATTTCTATCTTCTTTGAACAAAAAATCTCCTTAACATAAAAGGTAACCCCTTTTATTTTCTTTTAAATTAATCAATCATTATTATAATAACTTTTCTTTAAAAAATAAATACTTTAAAATAATTTATAAACATTTCCATATATTCAGAAAAGACAATTAAAAATGTTGAAGTGAAATAGAGAAGTTCAAAAAATCCTTTTAAATAAAATATCATGAAAATTACCAAAAATCATATTTAAAACCATTCTCTAAATCAAAACCATTTCCAAGCCAAAATAACAATTGATGGTATTTCAAATACTATAGTGACGCTAATAGCTAGTAGGACTTAAACCAAGACCATTACTACCTTTATCACTAAAAGGTTCAACTTTTAACGTATGATAGTGTCACATCGAATATGATACTAACAAATTTCAGTATTTAACATTGTATATAACTAAAATTAAAATGAGCATGTACATAACTGGAATTAAAAACCACAATGTCAAGAAACTTGAATTTCTCATGAAAATTCCCTATATTTCAATTTAAATGTCGTTCGATTTTCAAAAGCCGATATTAACCAAACAAACCAAAAATTCGTCCAAACACAAATAGTAAATTTTATCTACTACATATCATGCTGATTATACAAAAAGGTGGGTTCAACCCACCGAAGTTCCAACAAACGCTTAGGCGTTCCAGTTTGAACTAAAATAGAACGACGCTTAATTTTATTCCAAAATTTTATTTTCTCTAAATTTGACAAAACTAATTCCATCTCGTAGCCAACATCATTACGAATGCAATGGAAAAGACCACGTCATGATTGGACTTCGTATGATAAAATTATCGATTTAATAAGTTTTTAACTTTCAAAACATAATTAAATCAACTAATTATGCACTTAATTACCATTATTATTTAAAACTTTCTTCCCTATATACTTCCTTCCAAAACCAGATATGCATGCACCCAAAAACCCACCATATCATGCACTTCCACCATCTCTTTCTCTCTTCACACACGCCGATACAACAAACTGAAAACTTCTACGAACTCTGCCCATAAGCTTCGCTTTCAACCCAAAATCGCCACACTCGATCGATCCTAGCCAAAATCGGCTACTGCAACCACATAGCGACAAACAAGGGTTGCACTTCACCTGCCTTGACTGCACACAACCAAAATCAACCACTAGGTGCTCCTCCGCATCACGAACTCGAATCAATCGACTCCATATCCTAGGTCTCCCTAAATCGACGAAGAAGTCGAACCCTAGTTTGGCCAACACCTCGTTAACCATCCCTACTCACTGATACAACCAACAATATGTAAAAGGATTCGAAGATCTCGCCTAAAGGAACTCAATGAAAATTGATTTGAAAATTTTAATTAAGCATTCAATTTGATTAGATTTTTTACATTGGAGTTATATTTTCTTACTGTAAAATAATGAATGAACAAAAAAAAGAGAAGGGAAAGATAATAAAATGAGGAGGCGTATATGAAATGAAGGAAAGAATGGTCAAAGTGTGAATTTATCTAAATTACAACAAAGGTCAATTCTCTTACTTCTAACACAAGGATATCACACAACATATCAAGTATAAATCAAATCAATTTCAATGTTATGGATTTTTGATTTGTTTTAAAATGTTTTGAAAATGAAGTTTTTGTAGTATTCCCACAATATCCCATTTGCATATGAGCCACGAATGAGAGAAATAAAAATATGACCATACACGAAAGAGCGACACGATCTCAAAAAATAATACTCATTTGTTATTTTATTCTATAAAAATTCAAAAATATCACCATCTGTTGGAAAATCATCTAACGATCCATTTAAATATCTTCCAAATCAAAAATTATGGAAAAATCAAACAAATTAAAATAAAATCATGTTAACAAAAATCGAGCCATTAAAATAAAATTTTATTTTCTTATTATTTATCCAATTTAAATCAAATCTAAATATTTAAATAAATTAAATATCCCTAGTCGAAATGTTAAAATTTTCGAATTATTACATATATAGCAGATATCGTGAAAATGTTATTGAATGAAAGTTAGAATAAAAGCAATGACGAGTGGGGTTCGTCGCTTAGTAAGATCCCATTCACTGATAGCATTCTACAAGAGAATTATACAAAAAAGTTTGTAAAGCCAACTTTTCCATCTTATAATGGAACTACTGATTTAAGATGACATCTGTTAAAGTACGGATGGCATATGAATGGTGCTTGTGCTAAAGATGGTATGAGATGTTATATTCACAGACGGAGTTGCTATAATGTGATTCACGCGAATCACATCAAGGTCTATATGATCCTTTGATCTACTAGCAAAGAAGTTTATGGAACAGTTTCAGGTCCATACTATGCAGCCTAAAGATGTGATGTCGTTATCGAACCTTTATTAGAGTTTCAGAGAGACTCAAAAAAAATTAACAAGATTTAATGCTGCAATAATAGAAGTATGCAATACCATAGAGGAGATTATTTTGATGGCATTAATTAGAGGTGTTCATCCCAGAACTGATTTTGGAAGATGGTTGAAGAGAAAACAAACAACTACCATGGAGGAGTTTTTATCTAAAGACATCCCGAGTTATACACTTGGCCGAGGTTGACTTGGTTGTCTAATTAGTTATTGATGGTCAAGAGATATTGAGTAGTTCAATACAAAGCAACATTGTTGTTAGGAAGATTGGTGATAGTGCATAAAATGCTATAGTAAGTGTCGGGAATAATAATAATAATAATAATGAAAAAAGAAAGAACGTGCATGTGGAAAGAAGTAAGACACCAATAAGCGCACATCATACAGCAGACCAGGAGATTACACTCCACTAAATGATTCTGTTGAAAACATCTACCCTGCCACATAAGGTACTGAAAATTTTAAGAAACCAACCTCAATATGGGCAATTTAACAAAAAAGACACCTGGGGAAGTATTTTCGCTTTCATGAGACCCATAAGAATAATACCAATGAGTGTAGGCACTTGAGAGATGTGATTGAGGATTTGATCTGGTAGAAAAGCTGCAGTAGTGCATGAGGAACCTGCAATTTAGTGGATAAACAAATGGAATATTCCAATGGTAGATAGCCCAAAAGGGATCAGGCTAGGTCTAATGGAGAAGAACCAAAATAGCCCGAAAAGAGAATTGTGATCAACATAATATCCGAAGAACCTCGTCTGACGGAGAAAAGCTAGAATGGGATAGAAAGATATGTAGTTCATAAAGGCATATGACTCAAGAAACATGCTTTACCGTAGAGGACGGACCCTAACGAAGAAAAAGGGGACGATGAATAATGACGTCGTTTTCAGAAACAAAGATGCGAACGAGGTGGAAGTGCCAACACTTGACCCCATGATTATTATGACCATTATTGGCCCCCAACAGTGCATTGGATCCAGATTGAGTACGGAAGTGTAACAACTTGAAATTGAACCCGTAATAATTAATTCATTAATTAACTAAATAATAAATAACTTTGTGAAATTATCACAATTGAGTCATGGGAGTTGCACCGTTGTGTCCGTGGTAATTTTTTGGTCAATTTCCATATATAGAATGTCAGAATTCAAACTAAAATGAATGAGATATGAATTAATCAAAATAAATAGAATATATATATACATACATATATATATATATATATATATATATATATATATATATATACGTACAGGCCAGGTCGACCGGTCGGTCGACTTGGGCACATAGGGGGTCGACCGCCAAGTCGACCCGCCTTGTTATTTTAGCGAACGAATGAACGTTCATTCGTTCGAACGTTAGCGACATATTTTGTATTCTTCAACTCGATATGGTCCTTCCGTTTCTACATCCGATGTCCCCTATTCAGCCTATAACGAGGTTGCATCCTATTCAATCCCCAAATCTAATAGTCAGAGATCCACTTCTACCCCAATAAACAGAACCCTAGGCCTAACATCTTTTCTCATTCTAATATTTTCTCCAATTAAGTTCACCTATTCAGGAAGGACCCTAAGAGAAATAAGTTTCCAAGGAGGAAATCATTTTAAATAAAAATATTTAACAACGCCAAGTAGATCCATGAAGGCCTAAAGGGAAGAGCTGAGAATCAGAGGTAAGTGATTGTAATTATTTTAATTTTTTTAAGTAATTTAAAATAATAGGGTTTCTAATAGTTGTAGTTTCACTACGGTTTTTGTAATAACCTTTTTCGTAATTTATTAACAGTTTTTAGAGTTATTTTCAGTTAATTTTAGTTTATTTCTAGCTCTTCCATTTATTTACAGTTTATTTATAGTATTTTTGTTTATTTACTGTTATTTATGCGTTATTTACATCTTCTTCTTACGCCTTGGATTTCCTTCTATTTTTGGTTTTTTATTCCTTCTCCTTCTTCTTCGCGTGTGGAATAGAATAGAATTAACGTGAAATTGGATTAAATTACAAGAAATCTGAAATAATTGAATATAAGATGTAAATTATAAAGACTGTAATATAAATGGAATTGGATTGAAATTATGATATTAATTGGACTAAAATTATACCTAATATTAATTGGACTGAATTAAAGAGATTGGCCTAGTTGTTACTTAGAATTACAACTAAAAAGAATAAAAGAAGAAAAGAAGCTTAATTTCACACTTTGGCATTGGGTTAAGTAATAAGCATGATTGTAACGTAGGTTATAATAAGAAATAGAACAAAATGAGGCTTATTTTAAGACATAGGATAAATTAATAGGCACAGATAGTAAGAATAATAACAAAGGCTTATTTAAAATAATTTATCTAAGTTAATAAACAAAGATGAAAGTAGGATACGTATTGGCAGCATTTCCCTTATGCTGTTTAGGATAGATAAGTGGTCAATAATTAAAATAAAAGATCCGTACCGGCAACATTTTTCTTATGCTGTTTAGGATAGGTAAGTGGTCAATAGTTAAAAGAAAAGATCCATACCAGCAGCATTTCACTTGTGTTGTTTAGGGTAGATGGTCAATAGTTAAAATAAAAGATCTGCACCGGCAGCGTTTCCCTTGGGATACGCTTATGCTATTTAGGGTAGATAAGAGGTCAATAATTAAAAGACTAAATCATGATGATTTGGACAAGGGACACAACTAGATTTTATTTGATAGGGACCAGTACCGACAGCATTCCCTATTTTCTATGGACACGGTGTCTCACAATAGCCTAAAGTGCGACAAGGGCATGCTTATGCTGTCTAGGGTAAACAAAAGATCAAAAGAGGGAGTAATAGATAGTGCGAACCAGCAATGACCATGCACGTGGCATCGATTAGGGGAGAAAGTCGCTATTGAGTTCCAAGTGGTTTGTGTGTGTCTTTTGTAGACACCATTGCCTTCTGTGTAGGGAGCTATCTAGTGTCTAGTCCATAGTAGGTACTATAGAGTAGCATGTCGATCAAAGGGTAGAATTTGGATTTAGCTTAATTAAATAGTATTAGGAATTCAGCCTAATCAAAGCAGCTACGAAGGACAAGTGCAAACAATCAGAGTTATCTTATCTTATTAATTGAGTACTAGTTAATTCATATTTATTTCTAGCTTTATCTTTTTTCTATTTTCTTTGTTTCCTTTTGTATATACTAGAACTATTGAAGAGTCTGTTACTTTTACTTTTCTTAAAGATTCTAGTAGTTACTATCATACACCAGACTTTTAGTCTGACCAACTCCTCTATTTTTCCTTTTTTCCCCCATAGGCAATCAAGGGAGAGGGTGATAGATTGCAGTTGCTCAGAGGTCTCTTGGAGATGATTCTGTTATGTATTTCCCTACTTTTATTTCCCTTTTTCTTTCTTTGTACTGGCATTTGATAGGGATATTTATACTTTGATTTTTGTTGAGACTACGAGTTTTTATTTCATGAGACATATTGGGTTTCGAGACATGTATGTTATATTTGTTATTTGGCTTATTTGGTTTATGAAGCAGTTATGAAGTTTTTGATTTGAATAAGTTATTATTTTAGTTTCCACTATTTTTACCTATTTTTGTCTTGTGAACCATAGTCTCTATTAGTTTCAGTAATACCTACAACTACCCACGCCTTTTAATTTGTCCTTTTGGGTATATTAAGGGTTGCAAGGTTTTTGAGGGAGCTCGGTTGATATTTTCTTCAATCAGGCTTTTGACCAAATGTGAATCAGCAAGCAGGATCTGAAACCTTATAAATTTCATATATATATATATATATATATATATATATATATATATATATTTACTAGAAAGGATAAAGAGCCTGTTAATTGCATTAATTTTCCCAAGGAATTAGGCGAAGGGGACTGCAAGATGGTGCGATTATATATGTTTGTGGTAGTCAACAAATTTTCATCCTATAATGCTTTCTTAGGCCCGATCAGACCTTTCCAGCTTTAGGATAATGCTTGGTCCATGGTATTTGATGATGAAGTTCCCACCAAGAATGGAGTAGGAACTATCAAACGCAACCAAAGTACTGGTCAAGTATGCCATGTCGCAGAGCTTAAAGAGGCAAAGCAACATGAGAAAGGAAAGAGTAGAGAGAAGTCTCTCCACATCAAGACTTCTGGTGCATAGCAGTCATTGCCCAAGTCCTGGCTCAGGTGCCATAGCTAATTCTACGAGCCTATGGACCCAAGAAAAGACCCAGAGGATGTGAAGGAGGGGTCGGTGGAGCTGGCGATCAACATCCCGACCTATGATGATGATCCCACGCTGGTTCTCAAGGCTGAATCTCATCTGGGCATAAAAATGAGAAAGGAGTTAGTAGGGTTTCTATAGGCAAACTTGGATATATGCTTGGATTATATGTGCAAAATTTTGCCAGAGATGGCTCGCCATTTATTGAATGTGGACCCAAGATACCTTCTTATGAAGCAAAAAAGACATAACATGGATCTAAAGCTATTTGTTGCATTAAAAGAAGAAGCGAATCAGCTAAAGGCAAATGGCTTCACCTACGATGCTCCGTACTTGAAATTGGTGTCAAATCCTATATTGGTCAAAACAGAAAATGGAAGGACTCGGACATGCTTTGGCTATTCAGACCATTACCAAGAATCAACCAACTTCTGAATGGAATAGCTAAACAAAACTACTATCCTTTATGGATGCATACTCTGGTTAAAACCAGATAGCAATGCACATTTCAGATCAGGAGCATACAATTTTCATCACTGATTTGGGACAATATTGTTATCTAGTGACGTCATTTGGTTTAAAGAGTGCTGGAGTTACTTACCACCGACTAGTGAATAAGATATTCAAAGATCAAATCGGACGGACAATGGAGGTCTAAGTGGACGATATGCTTGTGAACCAGAGTAATCGATGAACCACAACAGAGATCTCTTAGAAATGTTCGACGTGCTTTAGAACTATGGAATGAAGCTTCATCCACTAATGTGTTCTTTCAGAGTTGTATCGATTTGCTGTAGCATCCCCCAATTGAAAACCAAAAAATAGACATCGGTAATGCTATAGTCATCACCAGAATCATTTTCCAACGACCAAATGAGTTCAATGTTGTTTTACACGACATAAGTAAATAGAGCAACTAAATAACATTTTCATTAGATCAATTTGGTTTACATTATTCATTACATCACTTTAACCTAAATTGCTCCCATGCAAGGGTAATTACAATAAGACAATAAGAGTATTATTATGTCCAACGTATGAAATTGCCAGCATGGCATATAACCAGTTACAAGTTATGGTTTTACCCAATGGAATTTGAAAATAACTTTTATTTCTTATCAAGCCTTCTGCTTCATCTTTGGAGTATTTATTATTCCTTGAAAAGTTACCTATCCAATTCATAAACTTAGCCGACTCAAATTATAACCCATGAATTTATTGGAATTAATAAAACAAGGTCAGATATAAAGTCCGATATGAGTAATACCTTATCCTAAGAAACAATTAAATAGTGAGAGACAAGGCTAAAGCACGAGATAGGTTATCCCCTCATTACTCGAACATCACCAATTATATTATATAATGTGATAAAATCAAACCATGATCAAACACAAATTTTCATTTCAATATGAGGTAAGATTCCCTTCACGACATTTTCGACTGGTTTTCATAGTCAGTTCATAATTAAACTTACTTTTATTAGTTTAATTATGATTACTAGATACTTATAGTCATCGCTTAGGTGTTCATTTGACTTTCCCTCAAATATGTTATAAACAGTTTAATAGGTCATCACGAAGGCCTTGCAACTCCCATCATCGAATATAAGTTGTGTTAAGACGAACAGTTACCACAAAGGCCTTACACCATTAATTGTTAAATATAAAGTTTAGACAAACTATTGCTACATAGGCCTTACATCAGTAATCGATAAGCACAATGTCATGTTTAGACAAATATTTTCCATACAATCCTTATGTCACAAATAATCTAGAAATAAGTTCACCTTCAAACTAACAGTTGACACATTTTCCTTTCACTAATGACCATTAAATATAATGTCAAAGTAGACGTATTGGTGCCATAGGGCTATAGAATTGCATTTTCATTATATAAGTTGATTATTTCGTATTAACTTATTATTTTTTATGGTCGTTTCATCCTTATGAAATCCTAAATCATCACATAGGAAAGATAGCTTCCCTAGTGCTATGAAAGATCATTTATTACGTAGAATTTCTTAGTATCTTTGGCTATCGTAGGTTTTCAGTGCATGTGTGTGTGCATTCTTTCATTCTTTTTTCGATTCTGTATCGCATTATTTCAATAATATCTAATTGATTATTTTGAATAGGTATCCCGTCGCGATAAAGAAGGTTTGTAATTACATACATAAATGACTATATCTCTAGGCTAACTCTATGGATGCTTGGTTTACTTCATAACCACTTATTTACTTAGAGATAATTTTGAGATAAATTGATATTATTACTGACTTTACTGCATTTAAGCCAACTTTCGGTGGATTCTTATGCCCTCCCTTTTTTTTGTTAGAAGCTCGAACGAAATAAAGGCTGCATGTTAATGCCGAGAAGAAGATAAAGACTATCTATAAATTTGGTTTAAGATGTTTATCATAGTTTTTGTTGTATGATCCAATTGTATTTGATTCAAAAGCAACATTATAAATTATTACATTATTTCTAATGAATTATAGCGCGGTGAGATTACCGAGGATGCAAGTTTAAGTTGTATGATCTAATTATATACAATTTAATAAAAAAATCAATAATGTAAGGAGTATAATTTCAATATATTAACATTTTTCGATGCAAACACTTATTGTAATATTTGAACCGTTCACTTTATTTGACCTAGATGGTGCAAGTTACTTACAAGACACTTTTGAATTATTAGGAAAAATGCTGAGTTGGTTAGAAACTGAGCAGGTTAAATCAAATATAAGTGCTTTTATAAATTACATCATTAAGTTAATTATATTATAAACATATGAAAAAAGAATTCCAGGTATACTACTCATATAAAATTATGGTTACATAAAATTATCTCCTATACAATGATTTTAACTCCCCCATCTACTTATTACTAATGTCGATCTCAAGCTCGAGAAAAGGAGGAGAGAAAATGATTACTAAAACTATATTTTTGTTGTTATTGAAAAGAAGGAGAAAAAAGGCGGAGAGAAAATGATTGTGGGTTTGTGAGGAAGTGAGGTTAATATAGTGGGCATGAAAAATTCTCTGTATATTAATATGGTGGTTGATTATTTTTTAAAAGAGAGATTATGCAAGTTTTCTAGGTTTCAAACTATAAGAAGTGCTAACTTCAATGTTTGCTGCATTTTTCAAGATATTAGTGTAATAGTTAATTTCTTTCTTTACCTATTTTATTATTTTCTAAGTAACTTAGTCTTATTAGTATTTTGATAAACGATTGATTTGTGAATGTATGTACGTAAAAACAAACAACAATATGTATACTTAAAATTCATGTTGTAAGATCCATGAAAGCTTAACCAGTTACTACTACGCATGTGCCAAAGTATTTATATGTGTGTGTATGCACAATTTCATCCCCAAAAAACCAAAATATTAAAATACCAAATCTGAATACATCAAATAAAATACTATATCAACTATATTTTAGGATTGATTAAAAATTAAAATAGAAATAATTAAATCATTAAATTGAATAATATATTTATAATATGATTATAAGTGATTTTAAAACATAAATTCATAACCTAAAACATTATTTTATGCATATATAAATCTTAGTTTTAATCTATTAAGTTAAAACATATAAAATTATTTAACAAGTTGTTTAAATTGTGTTGCTAATTCTAAATTAAGGTAAGGTAATAATATGTGCACATATTTTATCCAGCATTTTAACCGAGCAGTTTCTTGATGGGTCTGGACTTTAAGATGATGAAGAAATATATCAAGAATCTAAGGAGTTGTTTGGAAGGATGAAGCAAAAGAAGTTAGGAAAAAATAGTGCAAGTCAAATATGGTCGATATAGATATAATTATGGTTGGTACCAAGATGATTTTATGGAGACCCACTCTTACACAAGTAGGTGAATTACTCCAGTATTTTGTAGAAAAAGACAAGTCTCACATTGGATGTATTATATCAGCACCGACATGAATTGTTATGGGTAGTTTTAACAATGAAGCCTAGAAATTTGAAGATGTTAACTTGTATGAAGAAAACGTAATGTAATACCAAGAAAATTATGATCGGTATCGACATGATTTATGTCATAAGATTTGCATGTTCTTCTTTATCGATTGCATGGATCTGAGTTTTTACCGGTCCTCCATGAATTAGTGGCTTTAGTGAATGGATTGCCTATAAATATCAGTGTTAGAGCAATGTAGAATGGACTTTTTAGTTACTACTCTCTTCTATAATCCAACTTTCCCACGAACGGTTGTCAAACTCGGATTTATTTTGTTTTCTAGATTTAAAACATTGCAACCAGTTTGTATTCATGAAAAGGCTCTTGAAATAAAATTAAATTGGGCATAGACTATGATTTGAAGCCAAAACACTGTACAAGTTTGTGTGTGCAAACTACTTTATCGCGCTTTTATTTATTTATTCTCATTTTTGATTCATTGGGGAGTTGTGTTAAATTTTCACCCAACAATTTGCGCTTCCATTGAGAAACAAGATTCTCAAGTGTGAAACTAGCTTAGAACTTTGGATTTGAAGTATTTAGAAGGTAGATCTAAAAGTATTTGTTGTAGATCTGAAGTTATTTGAATTTGAAAGACGAATCTACATCAGATATGAAAGAAATAGCCCCTAAATAAGTTGTAAGTTGCTTCTAAGTCTGGAGTTGCTACTGAAGGTGATGAAGAAGGCTCTCGGCATAATGAAGAGACCACTCAACCCTTGAATGCTTCATTAGGACGTCCATCTCAACAGGAGATGGTGATGAAAGTCAAATGGGATAAAATGATGGTCGCAATGAATAAAAAGATGTTAAATAGTCAAAATGCTATTTTGAAAAAAATGGAAACGAACTTAGATATGATGTCTGAGCGACCTCAAAGGTGTAGGACAAGCTACAAGGACTCATCATCATTGGATTCTAAGGAAGAAAATTCATCTTTTTTGGATCAGAATTCAAGAGATGGTAAGCAGAAAATAAAGAGGAAGACTACTAGAGCATCAAAGAGGCAAAATGCAGGAGAGTGGAATTCCGGCAAATGCTAATCAAGTTGGTACCAACCACAATTGGGTCAGTACCAAGTTTATTCATTGTGGTGGGAATGAACGATAGCATGAGGCCTTGAACTTGCCTGACAGTGAGGACAGTCTGCAAGATGCTGGCAATGACATAAGACGGGATATCGGTACTTAGATTGCTGGTGTTCGGACGAATGCCACAGAACCAGCAAGGAAACAAAGTGGTTATGGACAAATGGCTCTATGAGAGATGGCAGACTCTAGATGTCATGCTACAAACCGAGAGCTTTGCAAAGTTAAACACTCGGGGTTATGTCAGACGTTCACCGTCTAGCTACTCAAACTAGAAAGGCTATATAGCAGATATGGTGAAAATGTTATTGAATGAAAATCGGCATAGAAGCAATGACGAGTGGGATCCATCACCTAGACGGACCCCATTCACGGATAACATTATATGAGAGTTATACAAAAATGTATTTAATGCCGACTATGCCATTTTATAATAGAACTAAAGGTCTAAGATTGCATCAGTTAAAGCACAGATGGAATATGGACAGTGATTGTGTTATAGATGGTGTGAGATGTAGGTACTTTCTTATATTCATAGATGGAGTTACGATGCGATTCATTCGATTCGCATCGAGGTCCATATGATTCTTTGATCAGTTAGCAAAGAAGTTTATGGAACAGTTTCAGGTCTATACTGTGCAGCCTAAAGATGTGATGTCATTATCAAACCTTCATCAGAGCTTCAGAGAGACTTTGAAAAACTTTTTAATGAGATTTAATGCCGCAATAATAGAAGTAAGCAATCCCATAGAGGACATTGTTTTATGGCATTGATTAGAGGGGTTTATCGTAGAATTGATTTCAATAGATGGTTAAAGAGAAAACAATCGACTACCATAGAGGAGTTTTATTGAAAGACGGCCCAATTTATACGCTTGGTAGAAGTAGGTTTGGCTATCGGATTAACTATTGATGGTCAAAAGGGACTGAGTTGTTCAACATAAAGCGACGTTACTATCAAGCAGAATGGTGATAGTCCAAATTGTTGCAGTAAGTGTCGGAATAATAATAATGCAAAAAGAAAGAACCAAGGCGCTGGTAGGAAGAAGCAGGACACCAAGAAGTGCACATCGCATCCCAGACCTGGAATTCTATTGAAAACATCTAACTTTCCATGCAAGGCACTGAAAATTATAAGAAACTGGCCTCGATATGAGCCACTTGACAAAAAAAGAAACCTGAAAAAGTATTGTCGCTTTCACAAGACCCATAGGAACAATACCAATGAGAATGGAAACTTGAGAGACGTGATTGAGGATTTGGCCTGATAGAAAAGTTGCAGTAGTGTGAGGAACCTACAAGCTGGCAGAAAAACAAATGGCAGATTCCAATGGTAGATAGCCTAAAGGGATCATGCTAGGTCGAGTGCAGAAGGAGAAAAATAGCCTGAGAGGAGAATTGTCATCAACACTATATCCAAAGGATCTCATCAGATAGAGAAAAGATAGAACGAGATGGAAAGATATAGCAGTTTGTTGAGGCATGTACCTCAAGAAAGGTGCTTTACCATAGAGGATGGGACTCCAACGAAGAAGCATAAGACGATGAATGATGACATCATTCATAGGAACAAAGATATAGATGAGGTGGAAGTGCCAACACTTGACCCATGATGATTGCGACCATTATTGGCCACAAACAGTGCACTGGGTCACGATTGATTGTAGGAGCTTGATTAATATTTTCTTCAATAAGATTTTTGATTAAATGTGAATTAGCAAGAAGAATCGAAGCCATGTAAATCCCATATACAGAGATTTACCAAAGGATTTAAAGATTTTATTTATTGCATTGATTGTCCATGGAATTGGGTAAGAATACTGCAAGATGGTGCATGTACAGATGTTTGTGGCAATCAACAAATTTTCTGTCTATAATGCTTTCTTTAGCTCGATCGGACCTTTCAATTTTTAGGATAATGTTTGGTCCATGGTGTTTAACAATGAAGTTCCCCACCAAGAATAGAGTAGGAGCTATCAAACGCGACCAGAGTACTTGTCAAGAATGCCATGTCGCGGATCTCAAAGAGGCAAAGTGACATGAGAAAGGAAAGAGCACAGAGAAGTCTCTGCACATCAAGACCGCTAATGCATGGCAATCACTGCCCAAACCTGGCCGAAGTTCCATGGCTAATTCTACAAGCCTATGGACCCACGAAAAGTCCTAGAGGGTGTGAAGGTGGGGCTGATGGAGGTGATGATCAACATCTTGATCGATGATGATGATCCCAGTGAGTTCTCAAGATTGAATCCAATTTGGGCATAAAGACAAGAAAGGAGTTGGTAGGGTTTCTATAAGCAAACCTAGATGTGTATGCTTTGACGCATTTCGATATGTGTGGAATTTCGCCAGACATAGTGTGTCATACATCGAATGTGGACCCAAGATTCTTTATTATGATGTAGAAAATACGTAGCATGGATCCAAAGGGATCCGCTGCCCTGAAAGAAGAAGCAAATCAGCTGAAGGCAAATGGCTTCAACCCAGATGCTTTGTACTCGAAATTGGTTCAAATCTTGCGTTGGTCAAAAAGAAAAATGGAAAGTGGCAGACATGCAATGACTATTCATACCATTGGTGAGAATCGACCAACTTCTAGATGGATAGTAGGACATGAACTACTACTCTTTATGGATGCATACTCTAGTTAAAACCAGATAGAATTGCATGTTTCAAATCAGAAGCACACATGTTTCACCACTAATTTGGGACTTGATTGTTATCTAGTGATGTCGTTTGGTTTGAAGAGTGATGGAGCTACTAATCACTGACTATTGAACAAGATATTCAAAGATCGGATTGGACGGACAATGGAGGTCTAAGCAGAGGATATGCTTATGAAATCTGAGCAATCGATAAACCATAAGGACTCTCAAAAATGTAAGATGTGCTTTAGGAGTATGCAATGAAGCTTCATCCACTGACGTGTTCTTCCAGAGTTGCATCGGGTAAGTTACCATAGCATCCCCCACTTCAAAATCAAAAAAATAGACGTCGATAATACTGCAATCGTCACCATAATCATTTTCCAACGACAAAGTGAGTTCAATGTTATTTTATGCAACATAAGTAAATATAACAACTAAATAACTTTTTCATTAGATCGGTTTGGTCTGCATAATTCATTACACCACATTAACCCAAATCGCTCCAATGCAGGGGTAATTACAACAAGAAAATAAGAGTAGCCTTATGTCCAACGTATGAAGACGCTAACGCAGTACATAACCAGTTATAAGTTCCAGTTTTACACTGCTTAATTTCAAAATAAATTTTATTTCCTAGCAAGCCTTCTGCTTCATCTTTGGAGTCCTTTCTCGTCCTTTAAAAATTACCTGTCTAATTCATAAACTCAACCGACTCAAATGAAAATCGATGAGTTTATATTGAAAATAATAAAAACATAGTTAGACATAAAGTTTGGTATGAGTAATACTTTACCGTAAGTAATAATCACATAGTGAGACTATGCTGCTAAAGGGCGGAACATGATTTCCCCTCATTACTCCAACATCACCAATTACATTATATAATGTGATAATATCAAACCATGATCAAACGAAAATTGTTCATTTCAATATGAGGGTAAGATTCCCTTCATGGCATTTTCGATTGGTTTTCATAGTCAGTTCATAATTAGATTTACCACTCAGGCTTTCCTTTTATTAGTTTAATTATGAGTACTAGACACTTATGGATGCCACTTAGGTGTTCTTGTGACTTTCCCTTAAATATGTTATGAAATTTTTATTAGGTTGTCACCAAGGCCTTACATCTCCCATCATCGAATATAATACTACGTTCGGATAAACAGTTGCCACAAAGGCCTTACACCACTAATCGTTAAATATAAAGTTTAGACAAACTGTTTCCACATGGTCCTTACATCACTAATCGATAAGTATAATGTCATGTTTAGACAAATATTTTCTATACAATCCTTACGTCACAAATCATACAAATAAGTTCATCTTTAAACTAACGATTGCCACACTGGTCTTTTGCCAATGATCATAGAATATAATGTCATGAATAGATGTATTAGTGCCACAAAGACCATAGAATTACATATTCATTATATAAGTAATTATTTTTTATTAACTTGTTATTCTTTGTGGTCATTTCATTCTTATGAAATCCTCAATCATCACTTAGGAAAGAAGGCTTCCGAAGTGCTATGAAAGATCATTTATTACTTAGAATTTCTTAGTATCTTTGGCTATCGTGGGTTTTCAGTCCATGGTCGTCGTAGGTTAAAGATGCAAGTTGATAATTTTGGAGCCATCTCAATTAAACATTAATCTATTTGCAAATGATATCTCTAATTGATATTAAGTTATCTCCGGTTGATATTAAGCTATAACAAGTTGAATTTAACTATATATTGTTGAGTTTGGAGCCATCTAATGATGAGAATTAGCCATCAAATGTTTTGTTTAGAGCTATCTGCTGATCAAAATTAACTATCTACTATTGAGTTTGGAGCCATTTACAAATGAGAATTAGCCATCGAACGTTGAGTTTTAGAGCCATCTACCGATGAGCATAAGCCATCAAACATTGAATTTTAGAGCTATCTACCGATGGAAATTAGTTATCGAACGTTGAGTTTGGAGCCATGTACCAATGAGAATTAGTCATCGAACGTTGAGTTTTATAGCTATCTACCGATGAGAATTAGCAATCGAGCGTTGAGTTTTAGAGCTATCAGCTAATGAGAATTAGGTATCGAACGTTGAGTTTCAAGCTATTTAGCGATGAGAGTTAGCCATCAAATGTTGAATTTAGAGCTATCTACCGATGAGAATTAGCCATCGAGTGTTGAGTTTTAGAGCCGCCTTTCGTTGAAAATTTGCTATCCACTATTGAGTTTGCAGCCATCTACTGATTGGAATTAGCTATCGAACGTTGAGTTTTAGAGCTATCTACTAATGAGAATTAGTTATTGAACGTTGAGTTTCGAGCCAACTACTGATGAGAATTAGTCATCGAACGTTGAGAGCTAACTAACGATGAGAATCAATCATCTACAGTTGAATGGCACTTCAGTAATTAACTTGAAAATTGTTTCATATCCATTTTACCAACTTTATTATAAGTCGAATTATCATTGGTTTACAGGGCTTTAGTGTTTTTCTTTTCAGAAATTATTGATTTTCTTAATTAATTAATTAATCTTTTGTGATTAGCTCATCCCTTTGCCAAATAATTCATATAGATTCGAAAATGCATGGGAAAAATCCCAAAAATTCACTAAAATCCAAATCATCATACTTTGCCTCATTTAAAATTTTCAAACCAAAATATTTATTTTTAATATTTTAAATAACTGATTTCCAAAATTAAGCATTTCCTCAACTTAAGAAATTCATATAAATTTCAAATAACTTACAAAATTATGAAATTAAAAACTCACCTTCTCATTATTACCCAACACATATTATGAAAGTTTCAAGTGATTTGAAGAAGGTAATTCACATTTTTCCTTGAATACTTCATAAATCGTTCTCTTTATCATTCATTAACATTCAAAACATCACAAATACATATGATCCACCTCTATACTCGTTTGGAAGGTTTTAGAGAAAGAATTACTCATCTTTTGTTTGTTTAAACTTGATCAAAGCCTTGGTTCGCCTAAGAAATGATTGCTCGTTCTCTTTCCTTTAGGTTTTTCTCTTTTTTCACATAAAATGTGGCCGGCCTAGGTCTTAAATTTTTATTCTTTATTTCTAAATGGAGAATGATGAAGAGTGGGAAGGTTAAGGTGGTTACTAGTTCGCACTTTGGGCTAAAACCCCATTCTAGCCAATTCATACTAATCCCCTAACTACTCGTTCTAAATTCATTACTCATTAAATAACTTGACATCATTTTATTGTCATAGATTAATTTATTATTTAATTAATTTCCATCTATTATTATACTCCAAAATATGGGTTGTTACAGTCCCCCCTCCTTATAAGAATTTCATCCTCCAAATTCAAACAAACCAGGATAAAGACCGCTATCATCAAAACAATGTACGCAGGGTACAATAATTACACTAGTTCAAAATTAATGTAAATCATCAATTATCAATTATAATGTATTACTGTCACTACTAACACACAATCATATCATAACACGAATTCATACTAGTCGCTACTAGCCTAAACAACAAAAACATATATGTCAAAACAAATTGGGATGTATATTTCTAATCTTATCCTCTACCTTCCAAGTACAATCATCGTCACTCCACAAGACCTAAACAAGTTTGATAACTTTATTCCCTATCTCTTCTATATCACATCCTATTATTCCCTTTAATTTTCTAACATAAATCAAATCTGCTCTACAGATAAATGCTCAACCGCCCTCATCTCTACTATCGAATTTAGCTTATATACACATTTCCTTAAGTGTGAGATGTGAAATACAATATTCGCACCAATTAAACTACTCGATAACTTGACTCGATAAGCAAGCTTACCAATTCTCTTGATCACTGGTAATGGTCCCACATATTTAAGTGTCAATTTCGATGCCTTCCCAAAGCACATAACTCCTTGTATCGAAGAAACCTTCACAAACACAAAGTCACCTACTGCGAACTCACGATCCTTTCTCCTCTTATTGGCATAACAGTTCTACTTTGATTGCGCTACCTTCATTCTAGAGCGAATTAATTCCACCTTTTCAATAGAGTCACTTACCAAATCGGGTCCCGACATGAGCATGTCCCCTGTGTCCAGCCAACATATAGACAACTTACACGGTCCATTATACAGTGCCTCAAATGGGGCCATTTTGATACTCAGTTAGTAACTATTGTTATATGCAAACTCTACCAAATGTACATAATCTTTCCAAGATCTCCAAAAATTTGAAATACAATCTCTTAGCAATCCTCGAGCACAAGGTTCACTACAGCATTTACAATTTGTATACATATATACCAATATATATATGTCATTTATTTAAATTTTAACTAATTAATTTATTTGACATCTTCTTATTTAGTTAAGAAATTTAATTAAAAAATTAAAACTAAGTCAAAATTTTAATATTTTTATCTTAAAGGAATTTAAGACAAATATATTGGTATAACGAATATAGTTACATACATATATATGAGTATATATGTATATGTTTACATTAATTAACATTTAGTTAATTAAATATACCAAAGAAAATTTTCATTTAATTAAAACATTTTTAATTAAATATTTTTATATAAATTCAAAAACAATTGTTATAATTTACCTTAAACAACTTGAGATAAATAAATGCACATTATTATCATATCTATTTATTTTAATTAAATAATCTTTTATTAATTATTTATTTATTATAATTAATTAAATATTAAATAATTTTCAAAAATATTAAATAATTTTTAAAATATTAAATTTGTTTTCAAACCATTTTAAGAAAAATTAAATTTTATAAAACTTCACTTTATATTTTAAACTTAACCTTTAAATTTAAAATATACTCTGAATTTTCAAATTATAATTTGTAAGTCAAAGTCCAAATAGCTCTGGGCCTTATAGTGGACCAACCTTTTGGGCTTTCTTCATCCACTGGACCACGCTAGTAGCTAGAGAGGAGAGAATACTTGATTATTCAACCTTAAGCCTAGACACTACTTTTTTAGACACTTATTGGATAAATAAGTTTAACTAGTCGGCCCTACATGTTGACTAATTGGACTGTTTAAACCATTTGCGTTGTGATATAATTGATGGAACCCATTCGTTTAGCAAAGGGAGAACTGGTTTGATGTAATATCCTACAAAATCAGTAAATATTTCAATTAAATATTAATAATACGATAGTGTGAAAGTAATTGTTTTTAATGAAATAATTAAATAAATATACATAGAGGGGCAAAATGGTTATTTTTCAAACATTGGAATTTGATAATGAAACCACTGTCATTGCAATCATCTCATTTTTTTTGAGTCACGCGGTATAGTTATTTGTCCCATTTGGAAGTCATATAAAGAAAATATGAGCGAAATAAGTTTTGGAGCTAATTAGGATTTGGGTTTTTTAATTTGAATTAAAGCGAGCGGTTCAGTATTTCCCTCCAATTACTTAAGAAAGAACACGTACGGTTGTACATTTTAGAAACTAGTAACCATTTCTCTTCTTTTTTTTCCTTCTTCCACTCAACCAACCTAGAACTAAACTATCATATCTCTCTAATAGCTCAATGAAATTTTGTGAAATCAGCGGCATTGCGAAGCTACCAAAGAGGGCTACAGACCTAAATTAATTGGGAGGCAAAATTTTAGAGTATGGAAGTGTATTATACCCGGACAGTGAAGAAAAGTGATGTATTTTGTGCATAGTTTTCAGAATTCAACATCCAACTTCAAAATGGCGTATCTCCTTCATTTCGTAACGAATTTACATAAAATAGGTAGAAGATCAAAGAGTGAGGGGAGTATTAAGCATAAAATAATTTTGGTAGTAGAAATCGAAGGGCTGATGGTGCAATATGGTTGAAAAGAAATCCTGTAACTCATTCCATACCGATAATGTCAAACTTCAAGCTAGCATATCTTCCGGTTCCTTTACGAAATTCTCCGATTCGCCCCTTGAAAAGATTGTATGGACAAGGAATATGATCTAAAAAAAGAGTAGGGTGAAAACAATGGTTCCTTTAGAGTCTTTTAACCCTAAAGATTTTACTTCTCAAAAAGTAAGTTTTTTTTATACAAAACAAATTTTTTTTTCAAAAATGCACTTTAGAATGTTTCTAAAACCTCCATTACAATTTTATACAATAAAACTGGAGTGAACAAAAACAACTTCTATTCTATTATTTTTCTATCATTTATTCTATTTCCATTTTTAATCTCAGTAGAGACTCTACTAGCATGTGATGAGGATTTTGAAAAGGTATGTGTAATAACTGCACGTATTTGTGGAAATTATAATTTTTAAAAATTTTGTATATTATTTCTAATCACAAACATTATTTGATATAAATTACTAACATTGTTTCAATTTATATTTCATAATATTACTGACATTTAACTTTCTTCTACCTAAACTACTCTTATTTAAATGGCTCATCCTTAAATAGCTCTTTTTATGTATGAACCTATTTCAGATGTTTTCCTCCTTATTTCCCTTATATAGGAATATTCTTCTTATCTTCACTACAGGGTGTTATTACCTTTCATTCTCTTTATTCGATTTAGATCCAGTATTACTACCTATTGCCTACCCCCTATAAAAGAATTTTAAAATTTCGTATTTACAAAATCATAAAAAATCAGTAAGCTACACATATGCTATATTTTCTATTTAAATAAAAGAAATATCTTTATTAGAACCCCTTTTTTGCTAAATTTTTTTTCCAAACAACTTATACTATTAGCTTATTTTTAAAAATAGAGTTTTCTACTTTTAAATAAATTCTTTGGGAAATTATTTCAAATATAAAATTTTTCTCAAACCTTTTTGTATTAAAATCTTTCATATGGGGTTGAATTCAGAGTGGTTTTTAGTAGTCCCTTCATTTGGACGTTTTTCTTTTCCACTTACTTCCTGGCTTATCTTTCTTCGGAGTATACTAAAAATCTAGCCATCATCTTGGAGTGGTTAATACACACCTTCCTTCGGGGACTAGCTTAATTCTTGCTTTTGGATATCTACAACATATAGATTATTCACTTCCAATATCTGGACCTAATGTACATCATCAAACGGCTATCCTATGGGCATCTGCAACCATTGGAAAACCAGGCCCAATAAGGGATTCAAGTACCATCTAGCTTCAAGGACCCTTCTATATGTTGCACTCATGCTCTTCTTAAGTCAATGCTTTCCAATACGACATGTTTTCCATAGGGTGATTGAATAGGTGACAACTTCAACTTCATCTACTATTCCAACTCATAGTCACATTATCCATATTTCTAGAATATGGTTAGAATTGCTCATATTGAATAATAATGGAATGAACACTCGACATTTTTCCGCTGATTAATATAACCAAGGTCTTAAAAATGGAGAACCTTGAAATGACGATATTACACGGTTCTCTTGATTGGAGAATACTTTTGAACTTCAATGTGGACACTTCGGTTTGATTATAGTTAAATCATGGCATGACGTACATCGATTGACTTGGTTGGGTCTGAGTTGAAACACCGGAAGTGCAACACTATTAAATAGAAAATTCTTCTCCTCGGTTATATAGGATTACTATCATGTCAACTGTAGTCAACTCAAAGTCAAACTGTCTAGTCATAGCTAATAATAATGGTTGTTTTTAAATCAAGGATTCTATGCTTGGATTTACAAAGTTACGCGCGGATAATGTCGGAATTTTGACCAAAACCAAATTCATAAGTCCTAATGTGATATAGCATTGACAAAGAGAATTTGTGTAAATAATCGTTGCTACCAGGTACCTATTATAATAGTAATTTTGGAATTTACCAAAAAGATGTTTAAGTGATAAGTTCAGCCAAAATGTCACACCATTAGCTAAGATAATGTGTGAACATTAATATTCTAATTGTTCCATATTAATCGTTGACTGAATTTACACTTTTGAGTCGCACTACATAATGATGAATACTCCAAAAAATCACATGATTTAATTGATTTATAAATTGTTGTATATTAGTAAAATTAATTAATATTTATAAAATATTTATTATTAAATTTTATCCGACTTATTTGAATTTCATTAGTATTTAATAAAGTGCATTTATAAAAGTTATACACACACATATCGATATACGATATCGATAAACATTTAAATTTGATTTAATTGGTTAATTACTGGGTGGATTAAGAAATTTTAAAGGCATATATAGGCACTTTCTAAAGTTGGCCATACATGTAATAGAAGGGAGATTTAATTTTATTTGATTAAGATTTAATAAGCAATAAAATGGGAAGGTTTTAAGGAAGGGATTGGAAAGGTTTTGATGTTTCCCTTAAAAACTTCTCTTTCATTCATCAATATTTCTTATGGCAGTTGATTGTTCTTTCTCTTGCTCTCCTCCTCTCCTTTAATGGTATAATTATTTAGGTCTTTCATGGCATCAAAATTCCAAAAACAAATACAAATTGATCAATATATTAAGGATGGCTTTTATCTCTTGATCGTTGCAAGGTCTAAAGATCAATTCAACCGAATCTACGAGCATGGGTTCATTACCCAAGGTGTAACTTTTTGAAAACATCCTAAGACAATTTTGATTTAATTTATCTACATTTTTTCTCATGTTCATATGTTTTAATTCTATATTATTCGTATTATCATTTTATTGTTCATCTTATAATATATAATTCATGTCCTATTTTGCCCATCTAAATTAAAATTATGTTTATTATGGTTTTTTTGACTCAAATCCGCTACTGTTTTTATTTCCATTTACCGTAAGTCCATTATGCTTCATATAATGCAGATCCTCTATCTCCTATGATGCTTTATAGTTGTTCACTATATTATTTTATAGGTTTATACTTATTATGAATTTACATATGCCTAAGTTGTTTAGCTCCTTATTGTTTTACTTTTTTGTTGTTTCGAAGAGGAAAAAAACTATTTTTGGGTGAACTATCTTTATAATTTTATAATATACACGGTAATCATTAATATTTTCCTTGAAAACCAATTTGTCTTGTTACATTGTTGATGTTTTGAATAAAGTTCTTTGGAGTACCGTTTTAATAAGAAATGATAAAAAAATAATAAATTCTTTGTTTTGAATTCTTGTGTGGAATTTCTTGTAAAATCCATGTAACGACCCCGGATTTTTATGAATTTAAATTTATAATTTAAATGAATTTTTGAATTAAATTTGTAAAATTGATTATAAATGGCATCGAGTTTCCCCGATTCGACTAGAAAATGTATAAAGTCATATGGATTTGACAATTTGTATATAGGTGAATGTATATGTATATATATATTGGATTTGAAATAAAATCTCAAATAAATGGTTTTAAAAATAAATAGAAATAAAAAAAAGTAATTTAATATTTGATAAATAAGTTGAAAAAAATAACATGTAAGTTAAATTAACTATTTAAGTTAGAAACAAATAATATTAATAAACAAAAGAAATAACATATATAGCAACACATTAGTGTAAAATAGGAAGTAAATACATAAAAGAATAAACTATAACAACATAACAAAAGTAGAACTTCATTTTGTTTCAAAGTAATAAAGACAAGTAAAATAATATTTTAAGTTAACAATAGAAATTTATTCATATTCCAAAGTATAAGTTAAATATAAAATGAATTAAACTATAAAATGAGTACGATGTAACACCTTAGCTAAAAATATAACAACATATAAAGAATAGAATTCATTTATATTATAAAGTATGCAAGACAAATTAAATTTGTACAAAAAAAAGTAAACATATACAAACAAACCCACCATCAGCCGAGCTAAAGAAAAGTAGGCAAGAACATAAACAAAACATATAATTAACTCAAGCAACAAATAAAGGAGAATATCTACGTACTCAAATGTATAATATAAAAAGAAAAGTACAAAGCAAGATTCAGCCACCAGGAAATCATAGCAGCCGAGTACAAGGAGTAAGGAAATAAGCAAGAAAAATAAACAAAGAAAAAGAAATCCAAGTATTACTGTACAAGCAAGTGGTAAACAAAAGTGCTTGCACATGAAAATCTAAAGTACACAACATTTTGTTCCTCATCAGACAATAAAGTGTATGTAGTAAGCTAAGCAGTAGGCAAAGGACTTTCTCATTTAATGCAATACATCTCAACATTTAATGCAACATACTTCAGCCATGCTTATTAAATAGATAAAGATATCACATGTACCAGTTTTGTATACCCTGTATACTTCTATCCCAATATACTTCTTTCTTTATATCTTCTTCATCACCACTTCATTTCATTTAAAAAAATAAAGCTAAGAAAGAAACTGAAAAAAAGAACGTCATTCAAAACTCAAGCAAAACAATACAAACTAGAGATCAAAACCAGAAGGCTTTCAACTTGAATTATCAAAACCTGTTTCAACATTTTTTCACCGCTTTGTTTTCCTGGGAAATAAGGTGAGCAAACTAGACCTCTTTGTTCTTTTACCTGTGAGTAACAGATGTTTTCATTTATGTTTAAGATATGAATTAGTTGCCTTTACATCTGTGAATAACTGTTTGTATATGTATGGATTCTCTGAGTGAATTTGAATGATGGAAGTATTTGTGTGCAGGTTGATATTCAAATATGTCCTCTGTTTAAACTTCCAAACACAAGACTTTTATTTCAAAAAAAAATTCTTTTGCACTTGTTCTATTTACTGATTGGACTTAAGTTCCAAACCAAAACTATTTGTTATAGCCTATACTCAAAACTTAAGATTTATTTAAGTTCGAACAACTTGTTAACATCCTTGGAAATCAAGAAAACTGGCAAAGCTTTAAATAAGTGAAAAATTGAAACCTCTTAATTCATGGATTCAGGTATACAAACTGAATTCTCATACTTTAACATGATTTTTAAAACAAAAATCATAATTTTTAGAGCCAGGATAAAAGGGCAGTTCGCGTTTGATCGAATTTCGATCTTTTGGTGATCACTAGCGATCCACGGGTTTGGAGGGGTCGAAATTTTGGATGGTGATGGACGAGCCTACGGTGAGTCGAGGAAAAATAGTTGGAGGTGGCCACGGCCACGGTAGCGTTAGCGGTAGGCGTTTGAATTTTCTAACCCTAGTTTTAAGGAGGGGTTGCATTTTTGATTCGTTCTTCTTCTATGATGCATCGAGTGACGCGCGATTGTGGGTGATAGTAGAGGGAGTGTGGACGAAGGGTTGGCCGTAGTTTGGGATTTTCTGATGGCCAGAGGTGGGTAGACGAGGCGATCTACTGATGTTGGTTGAGTTCCAGGAAATGTTCGAACAACCCAAATCTCGATTTCATGGAGGTATTGGATTTTTGGGTTGTGGAGTTTGTCGATGGGGTCATGAGAGACTCGGGGTTGATCTCGACGTCGATCGGCTGATTAAGATCTTAAGTTATTAATGATTTATTAATTAATATAAGTAATTAAAGGATAATTACTTAAAGAATAATTACTTAATTAA
The DNA here is from genome assembly GCA_030765085.1 of Allium cepa. NCBI lineage: Eukaryota > Viridiplantae > Streptophyta > Magnoliopsida > Asparagales > Amaryllidaceae > Allium > Allium cepa. The sequence goes on from CM060932.1 coordinate 547,285,337, forward strand.
TGATTGATTAAAGATTAATTAAAGGTTAATTAATTAAAGCAATTAATTGAAGATAATAAATCAAAGATTAACTAATTAATGTGAGTGGTTAGGGATGATCACTTATTGGAATTTTATTAAGTAAATGGTAATTAATCAATTAAGGGTTAAATTATTAATTAAAGATAATTAATTAAATGGTGAATTAAATAATTAAAGGTTAATTATTTAATAATTAAAGGTTGATGAATTATAATTAAAGGTTAATTAATTTATTATTAATGGTTAATTAGTAAATGATTAAAGAATAATTAATCAAAATAATTTGTAATTTATCGATGTTGATTAACCGGGATTAGTAATTCATAAGAAATTAATCTGATTTGAATTAATCAGACAATTAACTGACCTTACTTATGAATGTTTGGGTTCTATTGGATGATTTGATTGTTTGATATCCCTGATATATGATGCTTTGTGATACATCCTGATTTATGTTGTGATCTGTAATTTACTTATCTGTGATATATATCTGTGATCTGTATATGAACGATAAGCGTGATAGTTAATACCGCTTATCGACTATATTCCTATATTCTGATCTGTGATAATTGTATGATGTTGCACTACTGTGTATAACCCCTGGACTACACCATACACACACAAATATGGATTTCACGAGGAAATCGGTTAAGTCACAGATAATTTAAATTTAATGTTTTTGAAATTAAAGTTTAATTTCAAATTGATTTTTGAAAATGGATTTGGGTTAAACGGTAAAGCTTTTGAAAGAGGTTTTCACAGATAAAAGCTATTTTGAATAACTCGGTAAAATCTCCAATTTAAATAATTCAATTTGAATTTGAATTCGATATTTGGAATTGAATTCGATGATTGGAAAGTATGGTTAAAGATATTATAAACATGTTTGTATGAATTTAAACAATTTTAAAGGTATGGTTTTGGGAATTTGAATTTAACCCAAGGATTTCAACTCGTATAAATGAATCGGATTTCCAAAATGAAAACTGTTGTTTTCAAATGATAAACACTTTTAGATAAGAACAAAGATTCCAGTTAATTAGGGGAATTTCAAGATTGAATAGAGAAATGATTTTCCTAAGTTATGAATGAATTCTTTTTGAAAGCTATGAATTAAATCTGTTTATTTTTAACAGAATTAAATTGATGATTTGTTTAAATCAAATTGAAATGAAATTGTTTTGAAGGCTATAAGTTAAATCTTTGATTTAAAGATTTAACGAGTTAATCAAATTGAAATGAAATTGTTTTGAAGGCTATAAGTTAAATCTTTGATTTAAAGATTTAACGAGTTAATCAAATTGAAATGAAAATTGATCTGGAAAATCTGTGAATGAATCTTTTGTTTAAAAGATTAAAATATGAAAATTGTTTAAACCGTTAAAGGTTGTGAAAATGAATCTTTTTGTTTAAAGATTGAAAATGGTGATTTGTTAAGCCATTTGAAGAAAAAATTTGGGTTAATAAGTTGTGACTTAATTGAAATCCCATTATCCATTTGTTTTTGAAATATTGTGCTCACTATTCGGTTTAGCCGGGAAAGGACCTTTGTGTCGTATAACCCATTCTGAATATGTGATTTGACGTTATGGATAGCATTTGAAGACCGGTGATGAAGACCGGGTATTTGCGAAAGCGGTAGGATGACCTATCGATTGTTTCTGCACCGAGTCGCGCCGGTATAGAGACTCCCTACGTGATGGAAATCCGATCGGGATTGTGAATATCCGGATTGCAAGGACTTCTTTGTAAGTGCCTTCGGTTCTGTTCGAGCCCGGAACAGACTTGTATGGATTGTGTGTCTGACATTACAAATTGAGATATAAAGCTGATTTCTTTCAAATACATTTCTGTTGGTGGCGGAGAATTTATTCTTTTAGCTTAACACCCTTCTCTGAGATGTACGAGCTCAGAGGTTATGTAGTTGATGGTTATCGGCGATATATTCCCAATTTGATAATGTGACATGCTGAGTGTTGCTGTGAAATGTTCATTGTGTTGATCATTTGTGATAGGATCATTTGTTTGATCGTTTATCTTTGTGATCATTTCTATGATCATTTGTTGACCCAAAGCACGGCTTTTGTATAAAGTGTGTCTTTGTGGACGTGACTTCGTCGAGCCTCACACCCCGGAATGGTCAAAACAGGAAAGATGCGGCAAGGTTATGAGGGGTAGCTCCCTTTAGGGTATGTGCATTTCCTTCTGGAAAGGGTGGTATCATGGTATGGAGCCCAGATACTTACTCATGTTGAAACACTTTATTTATGATTGTGTGAATTGATTACGAGCGCTCGGTTAAAGGTCCCAAAGGACCGGGGGATGGCATACTCGTGTCAGTTGTTACCCAGTTAGGGGTAACCCGGCCTTGTGTTGGCAGAGATCCGGTTTGGTTCTCAGGGACGTCCTTCCAGAGGCGTTCTCATGTGGCAATGGGAAGTTCCTTGGCCTGACCATTTGTTGGAAATCCAATTCCCAATACGAAACCCTGTACGGTTTTAGTTGTAGGACCTGCCATTTACTTATGGTGGTCACCACTGTTTAGATGGTAGCTATAGTAGGCATAGTTCGAAATGTCTATGATGGCTAAGATTTATATCTTTATTTTCGAAATGAATTTTTCCTAAACTATGCACTAGTAATAATATCAAATGTTTCTTTTAATGCGTATCAAGCATCTTTGACTATCATAAGGAGAAATCTCCTCCGATTCTGCGTTTGCATTGTGTGTGTGTGCGGGAGGCCTTATGGTAGTCTCATTTTTAAAAAAGCATTGCGAATTGACTTTGAAAATATTTTGTTGAATGTTTTAAAAGATAAACTGTTTTTGTTGCTCACACCAGTCCCACGACTGATCCATAGTTTATTGTTTCTTTCCTAAACTCTGGGTGCTCATTATTTTCTACACAAGCAGTCTAGAGTTGGGTTTTTCAGATAGTTAGATATAGTGGATTATATGGAGTTAGTTCAGTCTTTGGATCACACCAGTCTTGCTGAGCTTGGTGCATCGTTATTGGGGGTTCGAGCTATTGCTGGATTGATTCTTGGAGATGGAGTTGCAGTTCTCGGAGTTCTCTTTTGAAGACTATCTTAGAGTTATATTGTTCCGCTGCTAGATGTCGTCTATTTTCTTTTCCGCTGCTATTTGTTGTATCATATCTCTGATGTATATTGATATCTATTGGATCATCTGTTGTATCAGATATTGTATCAAAGCTGTATATCAATGTATTATTCTTTTATTCCGCTGTGTTATTTACTTAATGTCGTTATAATCTCCGGCGAATCAGATTTGAACGGTCGAATCTATGGCATTCGTATACGATATGAAGTATGGATGTCGATTTTCGAGCGGGCAAAATCTGCGTCGTCACATTTGGTATCAGAGCTAAGGTTGAACTTTAGCTCAGGAGTATAACACATTAAGTAACTCATTAGAGATAGGGTGAAGTATCCTTAGAATGAGTCTATCCCTAAGATATCTGTTTGAATGCCTCAGTAAATTCTCTTGCTATCCACTGATAGTGAGTATGAGTGCAAGAAGAGAACGCGATAAGGGACAGGGGAGTATCACTATAAATGGTCGATGCTCTGTAACAACAGTGGAAACAATCTTTCTCTATCAAATTTTCTTTGATTCGTTTCTAAATTCTTTTGATTTCTTTGTGACAGCTCCAGAAAGAAGTTTCGGTGCGAGGATGCCCCTACGAATCGTTGTAGAAATTCTTTCTTCATATTTCATCAGTTTCTTTTTTTGATTTAAACTTTAATGAATATGAATTCGAAAATTTGAAATTAGGAATTTTGAATAAATTGGAAATTTTAAATTGAGTTAAAAATTGATTAATAAAAGATGAAGCTAAATCGAATTGTATCGATAAAATGATTTCGTTTAAAACCAAATTTGAAATTCTGTTGTAATTTCTTGGGTAGATCGAAGTCCTAAGAGGGACAAATTGGTATATATTTTGAGATATTCCGATTTGAGTTTGGAATTCATATCTTAAGTTTGAGGAATTATAGGAGATCCTGTGTTGTTTTCGTGCCTGCGAATTTCGAGGACGAAATTCTTTTAAGGGGGGAAGTTTGTAACGACCCCGGATTTTTATGAATTTAAATTTATAATTTAAATGAATTTTTGAATTAAATTTGTAAAATTGATTATAAATGGCATCGAGTTTCCCCGATTCGACTAGAAAATGTATAAAGTCATATGGATTTGACAATTTGTATATAGGTGAATGTATATGTATATATATATTGGATTTGAAATAAAATCTCAAATAAATGGTTTTAAAAATAAATAGAAATAAAAAAGTAATTTAATATTTGATAAATTAAGTTGAAAAAAAATAACATGTAAGTTAAATTAACTATTTAAGTTAGAAACAAATAATATTAATAAACAAAAGAAATAACATATATAGCAACACATTAGTGTAAAATAGGAAGTAAATACATAAAAGAATAAACTATAACAACATAACAAAAGTAGAACTTCATTTTGTTTCAAAGTAATAAAGACAAGTAAAATAATATTTTAAGTTAACAATAGAAATTTATTCATATTCCAAAGTATAAGTTAAATATAAAATGAATTAAACTATAAAATGAGTACGAAGTAACACCTTAGCTAAAAATATAACAACATATAAAGAATAGAATTCATTTATATTATAAAGTATGCAAGACAAATTAAATTTGTACAAAAAAAAATAAAGTAAACATATACAAACAAACCCACCATCAGCCGAGCTAAAGAAAAGTAGGCAAGAACATAAACAAAACATATAATTAACTCAAGCAACAAATAAAGGAGAATATCTATGTACTCAAATGTATAATATAAAAAGAAAAGTACAAAGCAAGATTCAGCCACCAGGAAATCATAGCAGCCGAGTACAAGGAGTAAGGAAATAAGCAAGAAAAATAAACAAAGAAAAAGAAATCCAAGTATTACTGTACAAGCAAGTGGTAAACAAAAGTGCTTGCACATGAAAATCTAAAGTACACAACATTTTGTTCCTCATCAGACAATAAAGTGTATGTAGTAAGCTAAGCAGTAGGCAAAGGACTTTCTCATTTAATGCAATACATCTCAACATTTAATGCAACATACTTCAGCCATGCTTATTAAATAGATAAAGATATCACATGTACCAGTTTTGTATACCCTGTATACTTCTATCCCAATATACTTCTTTCTTTATAACTTCTTCATCACCACTTCGTTTCATTTAAAAAAATAAAGCTAAGAAAGAAACTGAGAAAAAGAACGTCATTCAAAACTCAAGCAAAACAATACAAACTAGAGATCAAAACCAGAAGGCTTTCAACTTGAATTATCAAAACCTGTTTCAACATTTTTTCACCGCTTTGTTTTCCTGGGAAATAAGGTGAGCAAACTAGACCTCTTTGTTCTTTTACCTGTGAGTAACAGATGTTTTCATTTATTTTTAAGATATGAATTAGTTGCCTTTACATCTGTGAATAACTGTTTGTATATGTATGGATTCTCTGAGTGAATTTGAATGATGGAAGTATTTGTGTGCAGGTTGATATTCAAATATGTCCTCTGTTTAAACTTCCAAACACAAGACTTTTATTTAAACAAAAAAATTCTTTTGCACTTGTTCTATTTACTGATTGGACTTAAGTTTCAAAACAAAACTATTTGTTATAGCCTATACTCAAAACTTAAGATTTATTTAAGTTCGAACAACTTGTTAACATCCTTGGAAATCAAGAAAACTGGCAAAGCTTTAAATAAGTGAAAAATTGAAACCTCTTAATTCATGGATTCAGGTATACAAACTGAATTCTCATACTTTAACATGATTTTTAAAACAAAAATCATGATTTTTAGAGCCAAGATAAAAGGGCAGTTAGCGTTTGATCGAATTTCGATCTTTTGGTGATCACTAGCGATCCACGGGTTAGGAGGGGTCGAAATTTTGGATGGTGATGGACGAGCCTACGGTGAGTCGAGGAAAAATAGTTGGAGGTGGCCACGGCCACGGTAGCGATAGCGGTAGGCGTTTGAAGTTTCTAACCCTAGTTTTAAGGAGGGGTTGCATTTTTGATTCGTTCTTCTTCTATGATGCATCGAGTGACGCGCGATTGTGGGTGATAGTAGAGGGAGTGTGGACGAAGGGTTGGCCGTAGTTTGGGATTTTCTGATGGCCAGAGGTGGGTAGACGAGGCGATCTACTGATGTTGGTTGAGTTCCAGGAAATGTTCGAACAACCCAAATCTCGATTTCGTGGAGATATTGGATTTTTGGGTTGTGGAGTTTGTCGATGGGGTCATGAGAGACTCGGGGTTGATCTCGACGTCGATCGACGATGCTCGACGTATCTGTGCACGTGTACGAACAGGCAAGCGTATCTGGGTGGTTGATCGAGATAAGAAAGAAGATGGTTGCCTCGAAGTTTTGTTAGAGTTTCTCGGGGAAGAAGATAAGCGTGCTCGGGTTGATGTTCGAAGTTTTGAAGCGTTTGACTCGAAGTAATATAGCTCGAGCCTGTTGAATTGAAAAATGTTACGGATCTTTAAAATTTTGAAAATCAAATCTGTACCAGGTTTTAAGTTATGAATATCATGCTAAAGTTTAAAACTAAAGAAAGAATAAGACCTGATTTTGGAAACCAAAATAATTAAAATAAGTTATAAACTTAAAGACAAAAGCAAAAGTTTTATTTAGGTTATGTTAAACAAGAATTTTAAACAAAGTGTTAACAGAATTCCCAGTAAAGTTTTTTTTTTGTTTAGCATGTTAATTTAAAAGTTTGAAGTTCAAATTTGTTGTGACTTTGGAAATTTTATCCCAAAGTGTTTTCAAAAAAAAATTGATAATTAAAGTGATTAATAAAGATAAAATGGTTTATCTTTTAGTTAATTAAGATCTTAAGTTATTAATGATTTATTAATTAATATAAGTAATTAAAGGATAATTACTTAAAGAATAATTACTTAATTAATGATTGATTAAAGATTAATTAAAGGTTAATTAATTAAAGCAATTAATTGAAGATAATAAATCAAAGATTAACTAATTAATGTGAGTGGTTAGGGATGATCACTTATTGGAATTTTATTAAGTAAATGGTAATTAATCAATTAAGGGTTAAATTATTAATTAAAGATAATTAATTAAATGGTGAATTAAATAATTAAAGGTTAATTATTTAATAATTAAAGGTTGATGAATTATAATTAAAGGTTAATTAATTTATTATTAATGGTTAATTAGTAAATGATTAAAGAATAATTAATCAAAATAATTTGTAATTTATCGATGTTGATTAACCGGGATTAGTAATTCATAAGAAATTAATCTGATTTGAATTAATCAGACAATTAACTGACCTTACTTATGAATGTTTGGGTTCTATTGGATGATTTGATTGTTTGATATCCCTGATATATGATGCTTTGTGATACATCCTGATTTATGTTGTGATCTGTAATTTACTTATCTGTGATATATATCTATGATCTGTATATGAACGATAAGCGTGATAGTTAATACCGCTTATCGACTATATTCCTATATTCTGATCTGTGATAATTGTATGATGTTGCACTACTGTGTATAACCCCTGGACTACACCATACACACAAAAATATGGATTTCACGAGGAAATCGGTTAAGTCATAGATAATTTAAATTCAATGTTTTTGAAATTAAAGTTTAATTTCAAATTGATTTTTGAAAATGGATTTGGGTTAAACGGTAAAGCTTTTGAAAAAGGTTTTCACAGATAAAAGCTATTTTGAATAACTCGGTAAAATCTCCAATTTAAATAATTCAATTTGAATTTGAATCGATATTCGGAATTGAATTCGATGATTGGAAAGTATGGTTAAAGATATTATAAACATGTTTGTATGAATTTAAACCATTTTAAAGGTATGGTTTTGGGAATTTGAATTTAACCCAAGGATTTCAACTCGTATAAATGAATCAGATTTCCAAAATGAAAACTGTTGTTTTCAAATGATAAACACTTTTAGATAAGAACTGAGATTCCAGTTAATTAGGGGAATTTCAAGATTGAATAGAGAAATGATTTTCCTAAGTTATGAATGAATTCTTTTTGAAAGCTATGAATTAAATCTGTTTATTTTTAACAGATTTAAATTGATGATTTGTTTAAATCAAATTGAAATGAAATTGTTTTGAAGTCTATAAGTTAAATCTTTGATTTAAAGATTTAACGAGTTAATCAAATTGAAATGAAACTGTTTTGAAGGCTATAAGTTAAATCTTTGATTTAAAGATTTAACGAGTTAATCAAATTGAAATGAAAATTGATTTGGAAAAACTGTGAATGAATCTTTTGTTTAAAAGATTAAAATGTGAAAATTGTTTAAACCGTTAAAGGTTGTGAAAATGAATCTTTTTGTTTAAAGATTGAAAATGGTGATTTGTTAAGCCATTTGAAGAAAAGTTTTGGGTTAATAAGTTGTGACTTAATTGAAATCCCATTATCCATTTGTTTTTGAAATATCGTGCTCACTATTCGGTTTAGCCGGGAAAGGACCTTTGTGTCGTATAACCCATTCTGAATATGTGATTTGACGTTATGGATAGCATTTGAAGACCGGTGATGAAGACCGGGTATTTGCGAAAGCGATAGGATGACCTATCGATTGTTTCTGCACCGAGTCGCGCCAGTATAGAGACTCCCTAAGTGATGGGAAATCCGATCGGGATTGTGAATATCCGGATTGCAAGGACTTCTTTGTAAGTGCCTTCGGTTCTGTTCGAGCCCGGAACAGACTTGTATGGATTGTGTGTCTGACATTACAAATTGAGATATAAAGCTGATTTCTTTCAAATACATTTCTGTTGGTGGCGGAGAATTTATTCTTTTAGCTTAACACCCTTCTCTGAGACGTACGAGCTCAGAGGTTATGTAGTTGATGGTTATCAGCGATATATTCCCAATTTGGTAATGTGACATGCTGAGTGTTGCTGTGAAATGATCATTGTGTTGATCATTTGTGATAGGATCATTTGTTTGATCGTTTATCTTTGTGATCATTTCTATGATCATTTGTTGACCCAAAGCACGGCTTTTGTATAAAGTGTGTCTTTGTGGACGTGACTTCGTCGAGCCTCACACCCCGGAATGGTCAAAACAGGAAAGATGCGGCAAGGTTATGAGGGGTAGCTCCCTTTAGGGTATGTGCATTTCCTTCTGGAAAGGGTGGTATCATGGTATGGAGCCCAGATACTTACTCATGTTGAAACACTTTATTTATGATTGTGATTACGAGCGCTCGGTTAAAGGTCCCAAAGGACCGGGGGATGGCATACTCATGTCAATGTTACCCAGTTAGGGGTAACCCGGCCTTGTGTTGGCAGAGATCCGGTTTGGTTCTCGGGGACGTCCTTCCAGAGGCGTTCTCATGTGGCAATGGGAAGTTCCTTGGCCTGACCATTTGTTGGAAATCCAATTCCCAATACGAAACCCTGTACGGTTTTAGTTGTAGGACCTGCCATTTACTTATGGTGGTCACCACTGTTTAGATGGTAGCTATAGTAGGCATAGTTCGAAATATCTATGCTGGCTAAGATTTATATCTTTATTTTCGAAATGAATTTTTCCTACACTATGCACTAGTAATAATATCAAATGTTTCTTTTAATGCGTATCAAGCATCTTTGACTATCATAAGGAGAAATCTCCTCCGCTTCTGCGTTTGCATTGTGTGTGTGTGCGGGAGGCCTTATGGTAGTCTCATTTTTAAAAAAGCATTGCGAATTGACTTTGAAAATATTTTGTTGAATGTTTTAAAAGATAAAATGTTTTTGTTGCTCACACCAGTCCCACGACTGATCCAGAGTTTATTGTTTCTTTCCTAAATCTGGGTGCTCATTATTTTCTACACGAGCAGTCTAGAGTTGGGTTTTTCAGATAGTTAGATATAGTGGATTATCTGGAGTTAGTTCAGTCTTTGGATCACACCAGTCTTGCTGAGCTTGGTGCATCGTTATTGGGGGTTCGAGCTATTGCTGGATTGATTCTTGGAGATGGAGTTGCAGTTCTCGGAGTTCTCTTTTGAAGACTATCTTAGAGTTATATTGTTCCGCTGCTAGATGTCATCTATTTTCTTTTCCGCTGCTATTTGTTGTATCATATCTCTGATGTATATTGATATCTATTGGATCATCTGTTGTATCAGATATTGTATCAAAGCTGTATATCAATGTATTATTCTTTTATTCCGCTGTGTTATTTACTTAATGTCGTTATAAGCTCCGGCGAATCGGATTTGAACGGTCGAATCTATGGCATTCGAATACGATATAAAGTATGGATGTCGATTTTCGAGCGGGCAAAATCCGCGTCGTCACAATCCAAAAATTTTATTTCCTTTCTAAATTTAAAGTATCATGTAAAATTCAATATTTGTTGTTTCTCTTCTATATTAAAACTTTAATTCAAAATTATTACCTTTAAGTTTAAAATAATATACACATATATCATAAATTATATGTTTGCATAAACATGTCGATTTAAGATCTAAAACATCACATGCTACATACACAGATACATACACACACAGACACACATATATATACACATATACATACATACATATATAGATGTGTGTGTGTATACGTGTGTGTATGTGTGTTTGTATGTGTATGTGTACATGGGTTACCCACTTCAAATTCGTAAGATTGATTTTATGCAATGATGCAATTCTTAATTTTAAACCTTTGTCAAATTGAAAGTAAGTTCATTAATGTTAATTTTAGATTTTAAATTATATAAGTTTACCAAATGTAATTACAATAAATACATATATTTGCATACTATTATACATCTTTATTATGTTTTAAAATCAAAATCTAGGACAATAAAAGCATGTGTAAAGGAGAAAAAGGTCTGTTGTGGTGTAAATTTTAGCATCTATATATGATCACATTAACTATGTATACTTTTTATTTGTAGCACGTAAACTTCACATAAACAAGTGTATTTTCTATCTTATACTATAATGCAAAACCCTTGGTCTAAGGGTCAAAGTGAAGCCTTTTTAGACTTCCTATAATGTCCACGGTTCACGGAACACAGAAATAATTCACCCAGAGCCCTTTTGTCTTTCCCCGACCGCATCCCACGTTTTCCACCATTACAGTTCGCACGTCTGCTTACCTACCTCTTCCCTCTTTCTCCCCTTCTCCTTTGCGACCTCTTCTCCCGTCCACTTTCACCTCAACTGCGAAAATTGGCAACTCCCCACCTATACTTCCCTAAGCACCTACCCTAACGGCCAGTTCCAACAACAGTAATCCCGCTGTCTCGGTCGACCATCAGCTGAGCTCTCCATTCCTTCAGCTGCCGTACATAGCCACCAAGTCGGTGATCAATTACTGCTCAAGGCTTCCACCACCGGCCGACTTTATTTCCACAGGTATGATCTCGCCCTTTCTTTCAATTTTGATTTTTTTATTTCCTCTGATTTACATCCCCTCCCTAACTGTACTTCAGTCCGCCTCAAATACCATTTTTTCCTTTCCCTGCTTCACCTCCTTTACCTGAATTCGTCCTCCTCCCTCCCACAGGTTCTATGTTAAGAACAAGATAGATTCATTTTCCTTAATTTTTACAACAATTTCCTGATGCTTCGTATTCCTGTTCATGTTTCAGATATTATGTGCAATTTGTTTAATCACCTGTTAGTAAAAGCAGTTTTACATTTAAAAACCGGTTGTGAAAACAATGTTTTTTGAAATTTGCATTCATTTGGCTAACTGTAAATTCTAACCAATTTGTTTTATTTGAACCACAGAATCATGGAACTCATGCACTGGGAACATATATAAAAATTTCAATTGCAAAATTTTAAACATCGAAGAAATCAACAAAAGGTATGTTGCCTAATTAAGAAAAAGGAAAACACCTACTACATTACAGATCTCTAATTCCTCACTCAGAGACGTGGGTTTGTGGATCAGTAGCTGAAGAGAGCTATTTCCAATTTGGTATTTCTTTGTCTTTCAACTGCTATGTAAATGATTCTTTTCAGTTTACTAATTTGTTAATTTAGTTTGATGCTTTATTATAGTTTGTGTTTAAAAATATTAAGTTTTTAAAAGCTTGGTTACCAACTTTCCGAGATTTCTATCATAAAATTTCAAGTTTTATTAATCCTTCCAACAAATTCTAGAATCCGCTAATGTTCGTTACAATTCTTATAAAAAAGTGAAATAAATTGGTTCAATGGGATAATGATGAAGAATTTGGGTTAAAATACCTGAACTATGAGGAGAAGCTTAGTACAGTTCCGTGGTATGATTTTTCACACACATAGACGCAAGGTGTTTGAAACAATGTCTGAGCCACAAAAGCTGAGGTATTTGATATAGTACTATCATTTATACGAATAATAATTATTACTCGACAATATGATAACATTTACCTTAAATTTATTATTGTTATCTACATTGAATATGTTTTGTGTAATATGAAAATTTTGATACTTTTGATTCAAGTGCATATTGCAATGTAAAATAGTTGGTAATAGATCTAGATGTATGCAGTTTTAGTTGTTGCTTCTTTTGGAATTATTTTACCAATGCGATTTGGTTATTTTCAACGTTTGTGTTCTTCTGTTATTCAATTTTAAATTTTAGGTGCTTTTACAGTTAAATTAGCTAAGATAATATTACTATGATAACTAATTCAATTGAAAATATGAAAGTACATATAGATCATTTAGAAAAAAACAATCCAATTAAGTGAATCTGTGATTTTTGGATGCAAAAGTTAATGCGTAACTAATTATGAGCGGAACTGATCCATGTTTTAATTTGACTAATATGCAATAAATTGATTTTAAATTAAACAATAATCTTGGTTCTCTCCCATCTTGGCATCGTTTGAGTTTCTCATGTCTTAAATTTGTAAGTAATTCTTATTTCAGCTATTGTTTCCCACTCCTCTATATAATTAATGCTGATGCTTCAGGAATTATTTACATCTGATGCATAATTTGATAAGTGCTTTTAATTAAATAATATGATTGCAAACTCTATTGCTCTATAAAAAGGTGTAACATTTTCCCATCTTTCTTCCTTTTTCTATGTATATTTAATCTAAACTTCTATGTGATGGTAACCTATATCCTCGGTATGATTAATAAGTAATTTATTAGTTTTTCTCTTTTCCTTCCATTTTTTATTTTTGAATTTTTGATCATATATAAATTAATAAGCATGAACCTTATGCTTTTTTTATGAATTTGACTTAGAAAATTAATGTACACTGATATTCCCTTTGTTTACTACTTATAAATAAATGTCCTTTTTTAAATAGTGAATAGAAAAGAATAGATAATACACCTTTCATCTTTACATTTTCTGATTTAAGGTCTTCTATTATTTAAATCGTACATTAACGGTTTTATAACTTGATTCACTGTTCTTTATTTAAACATAACCATAGGTTAAGAAATCATTATACTTTATTTATTTTATTTTAGCTTTATTAACCATGCTCTAACTGATTTTGATATCTGCATATCGTTTTAAATTAGTTTCCAGTTTCCATCCTTCCTTTTAGAACTGTCATATATTATTCGCTATTTGTCATCATGGTTATTAGTTAGGGGGTGGAGCCTAAGATTTTAAAGAATAATTCTCCATGCGTCATGTATAATTGTGCACTCAAAGAACAAATGTTTGATAGTTTCAGTGTTGTTTTAGCAGAAAGTACATGAGGCATTTTGAGTGAGACCAAGAAGTAGTCATCTGTCATTGGTGAATAATACCTTACTTAGGACTTTAAGAGCAACTGATTATCGCAGTGCATGTCAGCATGACACCAGATGCGCTTGGCCCATGGATACTTCAGATGATGGAGTTTTGTTTCAAGGCTTTGTATATATCTCTGATAGAATGTAATTTTGTTCGCAGTAGTCCAAAGTATTGTGTTTTGAGTGGTTCTGTATTGTTGTTGCATAACATGGTTCCAAATCTGTTGAACCTGAATGCTGTTAGAGTTAGGAAGGATTTTTCCATCATGAATGAGAGACTGGACCTTAGCACTGTTAGGTATACCTGTCATTATGTTTTGGTTATGACTGAAAGTTTGTTCCAGGATTAGGTCACCCCATGAGTCAGCATGGATAAGTGGGTGATGGGTTGTGGTATAGCGCTTGATCTTAGTTAAAGAAGGCTTCTGAAAAGCCAACAGTAGGTAGAAGGAGGGTCCATAGTCCAAAAACATGTGGTCTGTAAATAGTTCGAAGTTACCCATTGAACAAACAAGGTGTCTTTGTGGTTGAGAATGCTACCTAAATGTTTGGTTGCAGCTTCTTTATTCCATGTAGCCAGGTTAGATTTCCAAACACAAGAGTTTTCATACAATTTCACATGCATATAATTTTCAAATATGTATGATATTGAGAATACCTGTTTTTGGTACAAGTAAATGATATGCATGGATCAAAAGTATCTTGTTTTCGGTGACACCAAGCTCTATAAATAACCGAGTTTTCAAATATATGTTGAGTTTGGAATACAAGTTTTCTTATATATGAGAATTACATGCGCATGGACTCAATCATAAGCAATTTTTCAGATATACAATGTTTTAAAAAGTTTCAAAATACATAGCATGATGTCGCAAAATTACATATATTTGGCTTCAAATACATATAGATTTAAATCATATTTTAAGTACTTTCGTTTTCAACTGAAAATGCCATCTGAGATTAAATCCCAAAGATTTTGTGTACACATGATGCCTTTAAATACATCAAGTTTTAAATATCCATAAATTCAAATACAAAAAAGCCTTGAATACCTACAGTGTTGTATATACAAAGTTTTGAGTAATAAAGATTCCAAGTTTATATGTTTAAAACTTTGGGGGTGCGAGATTTCAAATGACCAGGTTTCAGAAAACAATCTAATGTTAATCTCATATGATATCATTTTATACTTGAAAAGGATAATTTTTGTAAACATGTAATTTTGTATACATTGCTCTAAAGTTCAATCGGCCTTTGGGAATTGTATAAGTTGTTAAACCATACCATCCTCACAGTTTTATTGATCTTTGGGAATATGTTGGATTTCGCATGAAAATATTAGCTCAACATTGAACTGTGCACTGATTACAAATGAATACATAGTTCCATGTATCAATTTTGAGACGCATCAAGTTTTTCTACATGTTTAAAGTTTTCGACTGGACGCAACTTCATATGCAGATTTTGAGTATGTACCAGTTTTGTATACATGCAATTTTCAAGGAAGCGTAACTGAGAACATACATGTGAATTTCGCATCTTCGAGTATACTAAATTTTAGTGTACTGCTTTATATATTATTATCCAAGTTTTAATCCACCAGGACCCACTAGAAAAAGAACAATCCCGTGACGTCGGAATGGCTTAGAACTTTAGAACTTAACCAAAAAACTAAGGCAAAGTGTTAATCGAAGCCAAGTCATATTACTAATGCAAGAGCCAAATTCAACTAAATCAAGAAGCCAGCGTAAGTTTATTTCATTCAGGGCAGAATTTATCAACTGTACAACATGATTTTAGTGTATATGCTATATTACTTAGAAGATAACTCGTACTTTTCATCGAATGTCCAATTAATGCTCCATAAATTTTATTAAGAACAATGATGCTTAATCAATAGTTTTATGAGATCCCTACTCTTAGTTTAGTTTGAGTTATCATCAGATATAACAAACCCAATGAGCTCAAAATTTTTTATTGAACTTTTAGTTTTTATATAGGTTAATAGAATCACCTTAAGCCACAGAAGTTGAGTCGGGGACCAAACCTTGCATTGAATTGAAATAGAAGAATTGGAGAAGATTTTAAAAATCAGAGTAGATTCGAAGAAGTTGTCACGGCATGCAATAGAAGCAAAAATGACCGCTTCAATGAATCAAAAGGTGGGAAACAATGCAAAAAATTTCAATTTGTAAGTAACAAGGAGGCAAAGATGATAATTGCCTGTAGGATTTGTTGAGGATTTTCCATTTAAAGTAGTTCAGAATCTTAGTTGTTTGGTCTGTTAGTTGGATGTGATAATACTGTTTCTATTTTTTTCAGTTTGTTAATTGTTTGGATAGCGATGGTTTTCATTCATGTTAGTTTTTCTATTTGTATTTGTTACAAGTTTACGTAAATTTTTGCATGTAATTCAATGCTGATGATAAAGATGAGGTCTCATTATTTATTTTTTTAGCACTTTTCATTTTCCTATTTCATTCAATGTTCATTATAGTTTACAATCAAATAGTTTATTATACACTGACTTAGTATAAATTTAGGTGCCTTACCCGAGTTTCCATAGATATCATTTCACTTTCCATGGCTTGGGTTTAGATAAACATAGTTTTAGACAAATGATTTGTAGAGCAACATATGAGCTACCCAATGGTTTTTTAATGTGCTTTTCAAAATATAACATAATACAAAATTAAGGCAACTATGAGTCCTCAAACTTTACTGTTAAGAAACCTAAATTCAAATATTGGTTATTGGAAAATCTACTACCTATCCTATATTATGCTTATGTCACTGATGAAAAGAATTAGCTTTCTTAATTTTACTCTATATTCGGAATAAATGTTGTTTTCCTAACAATCAAATATACTGCACAACAACCTGACTATCAACGGTCTTATAACACCTTCAATTACCGGACTGCCTTAACCTCAAAACTTTATCAAGTACTAAAGTTGCACACTAGAGTCAAGTAGTTTTATACTTCAGCAAGTATTGAGGGTTTGTGAGGAATAATATATCATGGGAGGTGAGACCTTTTTAGTGGAAAAGAATATTTCTCTATATATTAATAAAATGATTTATTACTTTTGAAAATAGAGATGATGCAAGTTTTTTAAATTCTGAACTACTTGAAACGCCAATTTTAATATTTGTCGTATTCTTTACAGATATTGACATAATAATTGGTTAACTTTCTTTACCTGTTTAATTTTTTCCAAAAATAAGATTAATGGTTGATTTATGCATGCACGCACATAAAAACTTAATATTACGTATATGTCGATTTCATTTTGTAAGATCCAAAAAATCTTGCAAATAGCGTTTTATAATGCTAACTTCTTCCGTGCACGTGCATCGCACATGCCAAAGTACTCGTACTCATAATAAAAAACCAGAAAAATCAAACATATTAAACAAAATGAAGATTTTATTCAAAATAGTTAGATTGGATCTAAATCCATTTTGGCTTCATAGGCTCAATAAAGCTCAAAGTGGAAATATTTTTGAACTTCACTCATTTAACCGGCTTCCGACTGGTCCGGTTCTTTTAATATATGCATCCAAACAATTACTAAAAACATTAAAAAAAATTAATAGTTAATATTTTTAAATATTAATTAATTTAATTATTTTATAACAATTTATAAACTAATTAATATTATGATTTTTTAGTGGTTGTGATACTCAAAGGTGTGAATTCGGTCAGCGATTTGTATCAAATAATTTCAATACTAATGTTCATGCATCATCTTAGCTAGTGGTGTAACTGTTTGGCTGAATTCATTGTCTACAGATCTTTTCAGTAAAATCTAATTTCTCATTTTTTCGGTGGCACCTTTTAGAAACGATAATATGCACACGTTCTCTCATCAAAACTATACAACTTTAGGATATATAGAATTTGGTATTGGTAAAAATTCAAATATTATCCACATTCGAATAGGTTAGTCCAAAATAAAGTCCTTGGTTCAATAACAACAGTTATTATTAATCTTACTGCTATTGCCAGAGATTTTGACTTTGAGTTGACTACACTTGGTTGTGATACTAAGCTCATAAACTAAGTAGACAAATTCTCTATTTAATGGTGATTCATTTCCAATGCTTCATCTCACCCAACAATAGTCGCTTAATGGATGGCCATACCACGATTTAACTACAATTAGAATGGAGTACTCATTTATCGAGTTAAGGGAACTATGTAGCATCATCACACTGAGATTTCTTGTTTGACCTAATTGTTACCATCAACTGGAAACTCTCAGAGAGTCATTTCATAGTTATCTAATAACTATAAATACATAACCCCTTGATTCCCCAACGACCATTAGAAGTTCACTACCTAACATTTGGAGAGTGTTACGATTGCAACTATTTCCTACTACAATCACACAACATTTTATTTAAGGATTTTCTTATCACATGCTTTAAATTAATTACTTAATTGATAATATCATGATATAGCAATGCTTATATAATAAAACGAACATCTTTCATAATGAACAAGATCGAATACAGAGTTAGATGTATGTGACAGATTACATAATTGCCTATAGGATGTACCACTATCTCTTTCAATCTTCCATCTGCAATTGAGGTCAATTATGAAATTTTAATCCCATTCCTCCTTTTTGTTCAAAAATGATCACGCTAGTCCTTTAATGAATAATCTACTATATTGTTTTACTATCTATTCTGTCAATCAACATCTCCCTATTGTTGATAAACTGTCTTTATCATGTAGAACTTTTGGAGTATGTGTCTAGAGATCTTGTGAGTCCTAGGTTTTTCTACAACTTATATCGTGGCATGGTTTTCATGAAACAATGTCATGGGATTCTCAACATTTAAATCTCCACTAGCTTAGTTATAAATTTGTGTATTTATGTGTACTATTTTCAGTAAGGTGCTATTCAAGGTGTGTACTTGGCCTTTGGGTGAATCAACCACCGCTTTTCATTTGAAACATCTGGATTTGAAATACTATATTATATATTACTTGTGAAGTTTGAGTTTGAATACTCCTTCACAAGGAGCTTGTTGTTTACATAAAAAATCTTCGGTATTTTGTTAATACTCGAGAATACTCTTAACTATCATTTAGTGATCTTAATTTAACTTTGATACTCACTCAATGTACCAAATGCTTATAGAAATTGAAATATAATAGATAGCATAACATATATGATAATTCTCAATGCTTCTTCATAAGCAATCCAACTCGTGTACTCTATATTAAATATTTTGATATGGTGTCTATGTATATCTTTTGAGAAAATCCCAATATCCAAACCTATAGTTTCAGAAATGTTTTAGAACCTCTTAATATTCTTTCTAACAAACACATGTTTCCTCTTCATTTGATTGATAATCAAACTATTTGATTGTTCCGTTAACATATTTTCTTAATTACGATGCTTTTCGAAGGATACTATCATATCGGTTCTTGATCTTATCCAACACTTAGAAACTGAGTTATCGCTTCCACGGATGTTGTAACATTTTAGTAATGCGTTCAAATAGTCCATTCTAAATCATTATTCGGAATACTCTTAACTTCCACTGCTCTTATCCGACACTTACAAACTATGCATATTGTTTGCTACAATCCCAACATCTATATGTATAGTTTTTGGATTACTTCTGTACCTCTTAATATTCTTTATACAGACACACGCCTCCTCTGCACTTTTATTGATAATTAAACTATATAATTTATGATCGATATATTTTCTCAATTTTGATGCTTGTCGAATTATACTACTGTATAAGTTCTTGCATCTTATCCAACACTTACAAACTCGAGTATCACTCCGGACGTCATGACATTTTGATTATCATATGCAAATAATCTATTGTAAATCATTATTTGGAATTTTTGTTTCAACAAAGATGTACCAAAATTCAAAATCATATTAGGTGATTATGTTATGAGTAGAATCTGAATTAACTTAAGTACATTGACTAACAAATATGCTACTCTAATTTCAACAATTCGAATTTACAAGGTTATTCTCATTAATATTGCTTACTATATTCCAACTACATCGGTCTTCCTTTCGAATGTACACCCTACCAATGGATCGTATTCCTTTGGGACAACTATCAAAATCATATTTTGATAACGAACTTGGAATTTATTCTGGAATTAAGCATCATGCGATACGTTAGAGTCTATATTCTTTACTGCTTATCGACAACCGATGAAATTGTCGCTATTAATAATTTCTTTTCTCGACATTGATACGAAACTCATAGTTTCTCTTTAATGTGAGAGAATTCACAACAGACATTCTAATGAGTTGCATCTATTGTAAGTTTGGTTAATTTCTTTCAACTTATATAATCAGTTTCCATGTTAGAGCATTTGGACGGTACCCAATACTTATATAAAATTAGTTTGATTTTGACTTTATGAAATTTATGTTCATAACATAAATTAGTCAACCATTGTAGGTCAGTCCTAAACTCCTTTAGGGTGGTTCACACAAGGTCCCTTATGAACGAATTTTATGGAGACCTCTCGACTCGCATAACCTGCCAACTCTTTGGGCTATGACATATAGGGGGTTTCATGTTAATTCATATCTTATATGATTTTGTAAAAATTTATTTAGATGACACATCATCAATCATACTCTGTCTGATAAAGTCTAATCACTCCTCATTGATACATCGTTACGTATCATAGGAAGGTGTGACCTAGAAATTGAAGTTTATTATTTTTAGATACTTTAGGAATTTCTTGCAGTACACTCACATATTTGATCAAATCAAATCATTTTACTTCCTTTATATGTTATGTTGTATACTTCCATTTTAAATTCTATGAACTTACAAAAGAAATACTTCTTGTGCATCAAATACACATGTTCAAGTCGGTGATGGTTTATTGGTGAATTTAATGAAGTAAATAGATTCATTTTGGTATTATTTGACTTTCAATTCCATATATCTATATGCATTAATCTTAAGAATTCATTAACTCTTTTGTTACTCTCACTGAATGGGTGCTTAGGATTTAATCCTTGGGGTACAATCCATAATATCATGTGATTCATAATCATATGATTTAAAGAATTATTCCTCCAAGGTACAGTTTACTTTATTATCCTAAAAAATAATTGTTAAAATTTTAGATACTTCTGTATTATGTAGCTAATGTAATGAATACCATTATTCTAGATTTATTTTGCAATAAACATTCATAATATTCTTTGATAGTAAGAGTGGTACTTTATTCATGTAAAACACTCATTTTAATGTCTACGGGTTTGAACCCATGGCCTTTAGAACCTACGTCTAGAGCATCGTACTATTAACTAGTTTAACTAGTAGTCCTTGACAATGAACACTCATAATATTCATAAAAACTATATATTTTCAGTCAATACTGAAATATTTATTATTTTGTAAATAGTATTTGGTGTATAAACGAAAACAATCTTTCATAAATTGATTCACCTATATATGTTAACTTAAAAGATGGATCAACATCCTGGTTTGAGTGTGAAAGCACCTGCCCTATTTTTGTAGAGCAATAATACAGATAATAAGTATAGAAAAGAATGGTAAAAGAAAGGAGACAAAAAGATTTTTATAGTGGTTCGGCTGTTAATGAAGTCTACGTCCACTTTATACTTCTATTATGACTGATTTCTCTTACAAGTGGTGTTTGATTATAAGGCTTTTGATTATTCTTAGCTAGATTGAATCCCTAGATTTGAAATCCACTGGAAAATCACATTGAATCCCTTTGTAGATTGTTGTCGGGGAGATTAAGAGTGAAGAAAGTTTTCAGCAGAGCTCAGCAACCAATCCGAAGAAGATTCGTTTATATTGCAGGCAGGATGGTATTTATAGAGATCGGAGAGCTTCTGGGCCAAGCCTGTTCGCTAATTGTTTTCAGATGGACATATGAGGATCTAGATGTGCTTAGCTCACAACCAAATCCAAAATCATGGATCGCTAGCGATCCACGGTCTGTGGATCGCTAGCGATCCATAGATTTAGCTTGTGAGTGAGCTAATTACTAAGCTCATTTCCTTATAAATTCACTATGCTAGATCATACATACCCCATGGTTAAGTGTGGATCGCTGGCCATACATAGTGCATGGATCGCTAGCGATCCATACACTTAGCATATTTTGTATTTTGTCTTCTAGGCATCTTAGCTCCCCACATGACATGGTGACCTACCGATCCAGTGATGAAGTACGGATCGCTGGTGATCCATAGTGTATGGATCGCTAGCGATCTATACACTTGGTTCATTTTTGGACTTTGATGTTTGGAATTTTTTCATTGCCTTGTATCGATGTTTTTCAGGTAGTCTTATTGCACATTGCTCTGTTTTTATGACGATTTACTAGCTGGTTGTATTTAGCTGCTGATTGGACTCAAGAACGTTGGTCGCTTGGTTTTGTCAAACTCAATCGATACTTTAGTAATATGACTTGGTTCTCTTTAACTTGTTGCTTCAGCCTTGAGTTCCGAGCCATTCCGACTTCATTAACATATTCTGTCTTCTATTGGATCCTGCTGGGTTAGAAACCTGGATAACTTTTTCTCCCTAGAGTACGTCTTTGTTGAAAACAAGGTGTGATCTGGAAGTTATCAATTTTAGTATCTTCTTGTCGAATTCCAATTGACAGTGTTTGAGTTCCATGGATACGCAGCAGGTTACGCGGCTGGTCACTTAATTTTGGTCCTGACCACTACTTGTCATAACGGATCGAATTTCTCTCCATAGCTTCCCAGTATACTAAAATAGTGGGTAGATGTCACAGCATGAGTTCGAGAAAAAATTTCCTTCAACCCCATGGGTCGCTAGCGATCCAAAGACGATGGATTACTAGCGATCTAATTACCCTAAGAGAAAATTTTGCCTTCGTAAGTATGGGTCGCTAGCGATCCATAAATGATGGATCGCTAGCGATCCATAAATTTAGGAATTTTCGGCCTTCTTCATTTTTATCTACGTATATAAGTTATTCAAATCGAGCCAATTATTTACTTTTATGCGATCTGAGTCTTTCTGTCTTCATGTGATCCAAATCCTAGGCGATTTGATCCTTTTCCCGTTCGATTCGATCCATCATTTTTTGGCAATCTAGCCTTGTCATCTGTTGTGATTCATTCTGCGTCGCCACCAATGAAGCAACGTCACTTTTTCAATCCATCTCTGACTAAAACCCTAATTCGCCATCGCCTTCGCCTTATTTCATCGCCAATCCTTCTCTTAGCCCACCACCGACCCAATCATAGCTTGTTGATTCTAAGTCTTCAATCATTCCTATGTTTTAGAGTTCAATCTGAGGTGGGTTTGCTAATCATAGCATTCGTTTAACAATTTATGGCGAGGTTGCATTTTGTGATGTTAGTCGTGAGGAGTTTGAGTTGATTGGGACTTAATGGAGGAAGATAGTAAATCGAGTCTTGACTTTCTCTCGGAATGAAATTCGGGCCTTGCCTCGGTGCTTGACACGTTTTGCTATCTTCGTCCATTAAGCCAGAAATGACTTGTGCCAAGTTCCATAGCTGATACTGCACGACACATCGTGAATTGGTCCAGGCTCTTTCGAAGAATTTGGACTTATCTTACTTTTTTTTACACGCTCGGTGTCCCTGTAATGAGAAGAATTTTCCATATTGCTTTGGACAAGGGATTCATTGTCGATCATTGATCGATAATTGGTAAGTGCAGAGGAAGTAAAGACAAATGAAAATGATATGGGAAGTCATATTCCTTTTCCACTGTGAGCGAACAATCTACACGGGATAGAGCATCTGTAACGTTTCGGACACCGAGCTAACCTTCTATGGACAGCACACCGCACTTGCCTCGGTACATACTTCAACTCCGTTGTGTTGCAACGAATCAATATCTCTTTGGAATTCAAGGTTGTAGGGAAATTATTAGTTTAGAATAGAATCACCTGACCGTTTTGAATGTGAGTTCCATTGTTTTAGAATGAAGCATCCCTCTATGTGCCATAAATCGAGTGGAGGAAGCCCAACACTTCCGGCAGCTGAGTCGTAGTCCATTGCCCTTTCTCCTTACACTTCACAGGCAGTATACGGTTATTTGGTCACGGTAGGTCCAGTCTTGGATTGAACTCCTCCCAATTTTAGGGTTCTTCTCAACTCGCCAGAAAGAGCTTCTTTCATGTTTTCTGCTAAAGTTCTTCATAATGTCTGCATTCAGCATGGCATATCAGAGGTAGATGTATGCCTTCCATAAAAGAATGAGTTTTCCCACATGCCTCCTTCGAGATATACCGCTTGCCATCGGTATATGTTTCTGAATGGAGCCATGCCCTCTTTCAATGACTTCTTGGGTGAAATTCTCTCAAATCTAGGCATTGCCCCATTCCAGATTCAGCCCAATGGCTACGCCAACCTAACTTATTTGCATGTCCTTTTCATGCGCACATTCAATCGTGTTCCAAGCTTGACTAGCTATGGTACTTTCATTCATCAAAAGAAGGGATGAGTGTCCATCTCTGGTGTCACGATCCGTCTTTCACCTCCTAGAAAGACGTATCATGAGTAAGAAATAAAGGGATAAAGAAGAGAAAAGATAGAAAAGAAAGAAAGAAACAACATTAGAATTTTAATACCAGATTGAATAAATTATATTAATCACATAAATATTACATAGTATAAAACATCTATCAGAGTTACACAGCTTATACATCATATACAAGACAGTTATAAACACATGTCTAATTACTACAACACAAAATACAACTCAAACAGATGACTCAAAGATCAACACAGCGGAACCACCTAGATATCTACAAACGCTAAAGCCCCCTGCTCCATACCTCATCCATAGTTCGTCAAAGCTAACCTGAATCCCTTGGCTACTCGTAAAAAATTGAGTACCCAAGAGTTTAATAAAATAGAAAATAAACACTTGGGTCAGACATGGGTCTGGTGTGAGTAAACGGGTTAAAGTTGCTTAGCTTTGAAAACCTTTGAAAACAAAAAGGTATCACGTAAGACTCCCCACACATAAACATAAGTAAGTTTTTACCTTGGGCTAACCAAAACATTTGACAAAAAATCCAGCGATATTATAATAGGGTCTAGGGTTTTCAAGTAAAATACAGAAATAGCTGAAATGCTTACAACTCATGTTCCAACATAGTTGGGCACAACTAAAACGTACGGCACTTACTAGAATTTGGATTCCATACGATGACAAGGCTACTAGGGTACCGCCCATCACAGTACGGGGCCTAGATCACCGTACCGAGGATTACTCCCAATCCCCTGCAACATAAGGCCGGAACCATCCCTTACTGGACAGTCCCGAACATGACAACCACGACAATTATCGCGAATCAAGTGCCCCACACAGCCGAATAAAAAGGGACTTCTAGACAGGGGAAAATCTTGTCCTACTTGGGTGCTACCCACTTAGCCTTGCTGCACCTCCCCTATTTTAGCCATTCCCGGTTGATGAGGCTTAAGGCTACGATTACCTTTGTAGAACACATCTATCTTAGAATGCTCATCGTCCACCTGACGATATTCTGAAAGCATTCAATCCATACAAGTTTGTTCCGGGTTTGAACGAAACCGAAGGCATTATCCCGCAACACTCATTTTGGAATCACCCTCAGAGTTAACGACGATAACCCTTGCACTCTGAATCTTCATCTTCACTTGAGATTCACGACCTATTGTTAATTTGGATCGATGTGGTTTTTGGATATCCAAATCTGGAAACCCAATCTTGGTCTCATCGAAATTCAAAACGCCATTTTTAGGCCCAAGTTGTTTTAAAGTTGAAACAATTCAGTTCATTATCTATATACACACAGATATATAATTCACATCATCACACAAGTAGATAATCCATATTATCACCACAAATAGATAATTCACATTATCATCATACTTCAACCAAAGCATCCATAAAACACAACATCACTTATCTCATATCTAAGATTTCAAACCATTTAAGGCAATCCATATCATCCATCCATACATAAGCAAGGACTAATTAATCACATTATCTTTAATTGATTTAAAACAAATTAAATTAATTACTTGCATCTCTAATTAATTTAAAATAAATTAAATTAATTACTTTCATCACATAAATCTTGTTTACATAACCATTAATTGATTACAAACTAATTAATTAATCATCCTTTAAGTATTTATCTTAATTAATCATCCATGATTAATCATTTTCTAATTACAATAAGTAATCAGTCTTTAATTAATTATACAAATTAATTATCCTTGACAATTTACAACAATTAACCCTTAATTACTTCATTAATTAATTGATTATAATTAATTACATTAATCCTTAATTAATTGCATTTAATTAATTACTTTATAATCACTTATTATTGATTAATTACCCTTTAAATAAATAATCCTTGATTACATCATTAATTACATTAATTAATGATCCTTTAATTACTTCTTAATTAATTATTAACCATATTTAATGATTAATCTTTAATTAACCTTTATTCATTAATCAACCTTGATTAATCACAATCAGTAATTAATTATCCTTAATTAATTACATCACTTAATTAACTTCAAATAACTTTATTAATTAATTCATAAATTAATTACACTAAGTAATTAATTATAAATTACTTTCACTAAGTAATTCTTCTTCTTTATTAATTACACTAAGTAATTAAACCCAAATTACTTTCTTTCTTTAATTAATTACATCTTGTAATTATCCATTACTTACTTCACTAAGTAATTATACTTAATAAATTACACTAAGTAATTATACTTAACCCAATGATTATTTTAAATTAATTAAACTAATTAATTAACTTAAACTAATCACATTAATTTAATTAATTACACAAAGTAATTAATTCCTCTAATTACTTCATTAGGTAATCATACTTAAACAATTCCATAATGATTATCTTTAATTAATTAACATAATTAATTATTAAAATTAATCACATTAGATAATTATCTAATAATTCCTAGTTAATGATCTTCATCAACTATTATTAATTATTTAATCACTTCCTTAAGTAATTATTCTTTAATTAATCATTATTAATTACAAATTAATTAATTATTAATCACAAGTTAATTAATTTATAATTACTTAATTAATTAAGTGCTTAACTCAAACCTAATTAATCTTTTAGTTACTTGATAAATTAATTTAGTAATCATTAATAATCTTCACTTATTTAATTAATGATTCTTAATTTAATTAATTAACTTAGAACCTTAATTAATTTAAGATAAATTCTTTTATATTAATTTAAATACTTAATTAACATCATTATATTTTATTAGAAAACACTTTTGAAATCAATTTTATAATTGAAAGTGTATAACTTCTTTAAACAAAACAACTTAAATATTTTAATTTTAATATTTAAAACCTTTCAAACTTGTCTAAATAAATTTTGATAAATAGATATTCTTGAAAACTTATTTACCATAACTTTTAGAAACCTTTAAAATATAAAAAATTTGTTAAACAACTATCCTTGAAACTAATTAAGACTTTAGAACCTTAAACTCGTTTAACATATTGCATTTTAAAACTTGTTTGTAAATTTCCCTTTGAAAATCATTCATTTTATTTCTTTGAAAAAACAAATTTTATCTTGATTCACCCCTTTTTAACTCATTTTAGTTTAGTTCAAAACTTGAATTACTGTGATTTCCTTTGCCAAAAGAAAATATGGGTGCTGCTAATCTGAATTAACAATCTGGATAAGAAGATCGACCCGAGTTTTTTTCATCAAAAACCCGAGTGAACTCACGAGAAACTCTCGAGTTTCCCCCAACCTCAACTGCTTCGAGCTTATCACAGAAACGCGCGAACTAGAACTCAAGAAAAAGCTTCTTCCCTAAAACTTCCTTCAACACCTGATACTCAAACGTGCACGGTGCACGATAGTCTGGACGTCGCTGCCACCCTGTCGACGACGCTTCCAAGTCTGCGATCATCTCTACATCTCGTTCGAACTCCTAGATCGAAGCAATCATCAGCCAAACAAAAATGAGCAATCTGACAACGATAGGACCCAATACCACTATGACAAAATTGGATCGCCACGACTATCATGGCGACTAGAATCCACGTCCCTCTGACTTCGGCATCGTCAACGACCCACGCAGCTATTCCACCACTCGCGGACGAACTCGATGCCTTGATTTAAACGAAAATACCTCGCCATTACACTCAAAAGAACCCCACCAAAAACCCTAGTTCACCTATTTTCGGCTACCACGGCACAAAATAAAATACGATCACATTTTTCCCGTGATCGTCAGGCCTCCAGACAACTCCGACCACAACCCCAATGAATTTCACCATGTCGATCGCCAGATATTGGTGAAAACCCCAAAATCATACAGTTTCGATTAACTTAGTGAATACCAAAATAGAAATTGTGAATCTGGTTTCTAAATTCATCATATGACATTTCAAATTTGTTTATGGCTTCGAATCATAAATTTAAAATATTAGATTTTAAGCCATATTCAGACCATTCCTGTATTATTTAATTTTCGAAATAATTTCTAAATATAATACGCTGAAACTATTTTTAAAATTCATATTACACTAAGCTAATCATATTTCATTTATAATCATAACCAAATTCTGAAATTTTGTAAAGATATGAATTTTTAAATCAAACAAGAGTTTGGAAATAACAGAGATCTTATATTATACAGAGATTTTGCACAGGCATTTTTCTTATTTCAAACATGCATTCAAAAATCAAACATTCCAGTAAATATTATACTATATTACAACAATATTCAGTACAAGCATCAACCAGATTCAAAACTGCTTTTAAATGCAGGTTTACTCACCTAAAAAAGATGCTGAACAAAGGCTTTGTTTTTGAAATAGTTCAAAAATTTTAAACTTGAGCTGTTGGAATTTGTAAAAACTTGAAAACTTGAATTTCTGATTAAAATTGGAATTCTTGCTACTGGATCTAGTTGAAAATACTTGAACTTGCTGAAGAATGCATGCAGGCTCATTGATTCCAGGGTGAAGAAAAATGCAGTCTTGATTTTGATATTGAAAATGTACAGGCTTTGAAAATGCTTACAGGGTTTGATATAAAATGGTTACAAATTTTGATTTCGGTTTATTATTTAGGAAAAGGTTACAGGTTTGAGAATGTTTTGATGAGATGTTCTCAGGTTTGATGATTTTTGGTTTGCATTTGTTTTTGAGGAGAAGATTACAGACTTTGGTTTGGTTTGTGGAATTTTTTTACAGGGTTTGGTTTGAGAAGGTCCTCTAGTTTTTAAATTTTGAACTGAGATTAGAAAAAGAAAATGAAGGGGAAAGATAGAAGTTTATATAAGTTAATTTAGATTTTACTAAAATTTAAAGAAAAATAAAATAAAGATGACACTTGTCTCTGCCATTGTTTATTTGTTTACACATGTTATCAATATGTTTTAATAATTAAACACTTGACATTACTTATTTTTATATCGTTTTTAAAAGATTTAAAACTTTTATTATTATTTTTCTAATTAATAATGCCTTTATTAATTTATAAATGCTTATCTAATTTACATATAAATAAAACTTTTTAAAAGAAAATATAATAAAACCAACTAAATTCTAATTGAAATCATATAAAATTATCTAATCCATTTGTAAATGCTAATTTGAAAGCCTTTTGTATTTATTTACTGTTAAATAAATACTTTTCCAAATTTATATAAATAAATTTCCTTTAAAGAAAAAATATATAAAACAATCTTATTTTAAATAAAAACTCATTCATATAATTTAAAATCAAAATATATTTAAGATATATATCCTTTGAATTCAAATTTTAAATCCAAATTCAAATTCAATTTAAAATCCAATTTAAAATAAATTCAAATAAATATAGATATCAATTTTAAACAAATACATTATTAAATTATTATCCTATATTAAAATCAACTTAAATAAATATATATATACACACATTTAAACAACACTTATTAAATTTGAAATTAATAAGACTTATTTAAAATCTATTTATATCTATATTTAAAATTTATTTATACAATATCACAAACTAAATAATTATTCTTATTTAAAATCAATCTATAACAATAACTAAAAACATCACATTATTAATTATTTGGTTATTTATATTTGAAAATAACAATTTTATCAATTTTAAATAATTTAATTAAGAGATTATCACATTTTAAATTCCATGAAATTCCGGGATATCACATTCCTCTCCCCTTAAAAGAATTTCGTCCTCGATATTTAAAAAGATAATCCATTTTTTTATTTCAACTTATTCAAGCATATATTATCAACCATATGCTAACAACCATAACAACCAATTTACTCAATCAAACAAATCAAATGATCCTGAAACACATCAAGATAAACTTCTTAACACTATCTCGAGTTTCCCAGGTTTAAACACTAGAATACTCGCTCTACTGAATCCAAACTAGCTACACTACTAAGCTATGGAGCTCCTATCCATCTAGATCTACGAAACTGAACAGGATATCATGCCACAGTCAAGTCGAATCCACTACCAAATCTTCCTGAACTGCTGGTTTTAAAACCAGAGATGGATCATACACGTACTCCCTCAGAGATACGTGAAACACATTGAATCCCAGTCTTCCAAACTGGCAATTCAACCCTAAAAACCAAAGCATTAATCCTTACCAGAACACAGAAAGATTCAATATCTCGGAGCTAGCTTACTAGTTTTACCAAATCTTATAGCTCCTTTGATTGGAGAAAACTTATCCAAAATCAAATCTCCGATCTCAAAATCCAAATTCCTTCGTATCTTATCCACAAAAATCTTTTGACAATCTTGGGCTGCCTTTATCCTTCCTGATCAGCTCAACCTTCACTGATGCTTCTTGAGACAAACTGGAGCAAAAAAAACCCAACAGAATGATTCTCTCAAAATCAATCCAAAATCAAAAACTCAAACTCTACTATCACAACCATCAGCAGAAAACTAACTTCTCCTATCCGGAAAAGACAAACAGGAGCACTTGCCAACCTCGCCTTCAGATCCTGAAAAATCTTGTAGAAACCCTCTAATCCGAAACACTACAACATACAGTTGCTTCTACTCTAGAACAGCTGCTACCTCGCTTCCGTCGCACAACTTTGATCTGAAGAAGATGAGAATGTCGATGATGAACACGAGCACAAACTTGATCGACACTTCACAGAAAATACGGTTCATCAGATCCATAAAGAAAACTCGGAAGTTCCACCAAATCCTAAGCTGCTTCACCAAATTCTCTTTCTAGAAACTATCCTTCTACAAGGCTGAACCACCGGTACCTCTCTTGGAATCCTAGTCGATACAAAAACTTAATCTCCAGATGCTAGGGCAAACCTTGACTTCTTCGAAGACATCTGCAAAAAATCTCTGATAACTTCCATACCCAGAGAAGCCTCGATCCTAAGCAAAAGATAACCCAAGAGAACATTCCACTATCGTAAGCCACTTTTATGATCAACCCAGCCTAATATCCAAAGATATTGTTCTCTCTTTACCAATCAGAACAGCTCATGCTTATCTAGCCAATCCATCGAAGAAATGGATTCGCTCGGAAGCTTCTGAACTTTACCTCTAGAAAACTGCTAGTTAGATGACGTTCTTGCAGGCACATAGAACAATCTGAGCTGCAATGTTGCCACAGATGCCAAAGACTTCCTTAACCAGAAGCTCCTCAAGAAACTCGGGCCCTCAAAGCCAAACACAAACACCCAGCCGAACCTAGCCTCAACACCAATGCAGACACACTTCCTTTAAACCTGCACCAAAGAAACATCTTCGGAAACATCCATAGTCACTGCGTCTCACCATGCAGCAGCTTCTTTCCGAAGTTACCAAGATACCATCACCTGCTTCTGCTTAACTGACATATCCAAACTCTACTCGTCCAAACTTGCACTGCAAAGATGGACTCCGAACCTTGAAAAAGCTTCCTTCAAAGATTGGTGAAATCCTTACACCATAGCAAAACTTACTCGAGACGGTATTGGGTCCACAGTCTCGGCAGATACTTCCAACCTCAACACTTAGACTCCTTCCGTTGGTAGTCGTGCTACACACACCACTACCCTATCTACCTCTAGAACTTATATTGGAAAACCCGAACAGGTAACCCAATGAATAGGTATATATATATATATATATTAAAATTATAAATACGCTCTCTCAAGAAAGAAATCACTCCAAAACCTAGGTATTCACTCAACCTAGCGCTTTGTTACCAACTGTCACGACCCGTCTTTCACCTCCCAGAAAGACGTACCGTGGTAAGAAAGAAAGGGATAGAGAAGAGAAAAGATAGAGAAGAGAGAAAGAAACAACATCAGAATCTTAACAGCGGATCGAATTTATTATATTAATCACATAAATATTACATAGTATACATCATCTATCAGAGTTACACATCTTATACATCATATACTAGACAGATATAAACACCTGTCTAGTTATTACAACAAAAAATTACAACTCAAACAGATGACTCAAAGATCAACACAACGGAACCACCTAGATATCTACAAACGCTGAATCCCCCCGCTCCATACCTCCTCCAGAGTTCATCAAAGCTATTCTGAATCCCTTGGCTACTTCTAAAAATTTGAGTACCCAAGAGTTTAATAAAACTGAAAATAAACACTTGGGTCGGACATGGGTCTGGTGTGAGTAAACGGGTTAAAGTTGCTTAACTTTGAAAACCTTTGAAAACAAAAAGGTATCACGTAAGACTCCCCACACGTAAACATGGGTAAGTTTTTACCTTACGCTAACCAAAACATTTGATAGGAAATCTAGTGATACTATAATAGGGTCTAGGGTTTTCAAGTAAAATACAAAAATAACAGGAATGCTTACATCTCACGTTCTAACATAGTTGGACACAACTAAAACGTACGGCACTTATTGGAGCTTGGATTCCATACAATGGCAGGGCTACTGGGGTACCGTCTGTCACAGTACGTGGTCTAGATCACCGTATCGAGGATTACTCCCAATCCCCTACAACACAAGGCCGGAACCATCCCCTACTGGACAGTCCCGAACAAGACAACCCCGGCAGTTGTCGCGAATCAACTGTCACACACAGCCTAATAAAAAGGGACTTCTAGACAGGGGAAAATCTTGTCCTACTTAGGTGCTACCCACTTAGCCTTGCTGCACCTTCCCTGTTTTAGCCATTCCCGGTTGATGAGCCTTGAGGCTATGATTACCTTTATAGAACACATCTATCTTAGAATGTTCATCGTCCACCTGACGATGTTCTGAAAGCATTCAATCCATACAAGTTCGTTCCGGGTTTGAACGAAACCGAAGGCATTATCCCGCAACACTCATTTTGGAATCACCCTTAGAGTTAACGACGATAACATTTCCACTCTGAATCTTCATCTTCACTTGAGGTTCACGACCTATCGTTAATTTGGATCGATGTGGTTTTCGGGTATCCAAATCTGGAAACCCGATCTCGGTCTCATCGAAATCCAAAACGCCATCTTTTAGGCCCAAGTTATTTTAAAGTTAAAACAATTCAATTCATTATCTATATACACACAGATAGATAATTCACATCATCACACAAGTAGATAATCCATATTATCATCACAAAAAGATAATTCACATTATCATCGTACTTCAACCAAAGCATCCATAAAACACATCACTTATCTCATATCTGAGATTTCAAACCATTCAAGGCAATCCATACCATCCACCATACATAAGCAAGGATTAATTAATCACATTATCTTTAATTAATTCAAAATGAATTAAATTAATTACTTGCATCTCTAATTAATTTAAAATAAATTAAATTAATTACTTTCATCACATAAATCTTGCTTACATAACCATTGATTGATTACAAACCAATTAATTAATCATCCTTTAAGTATTTATCTTAATTAATCATCCTTGATTAATCATTTTCTAATTATAATAAGTAATTAGCCTTTGATTAATTACACAAATTAATTATCCTTGACCATTTACAGTAATTAACCTTTAATTGCTTCATTATTTAATTAATTATAATTAATTACATTAGTCCTTAATTAATTGCATTTAATTAATTACTTTATAATCACTTATTATTGATTAATTACCCTTTAAATAAATCAATCCTTAATTACATCATCAATTACATTAATTAATGATCCCTTAATTACCTCTTAATTAATTATTAATCATATTTAATAATTAACCTTTATTCATTAATCAACCTTGATTAATCATAATCAGTAATTAATTATCCTTAATTAATTACATCACTTAATTAACTTCAAATAACTTTATTAATCAATTCATAAATTAATTACACTAAGTAATTAGTTATAAATTACTTTCACTAAGTAATTATTCTTCTTTATTAATTACACTAAGTAATTAAACCCAAATTACTTTCATTAATTAATTACATCTGGTAATTATCCACTAATTACTTCACTAAGTAATTATACTTAATAAATTACACTAAGTAATTATACTTAACCCAATGATTATTTTAAATTAATTAAACTAATTAATTAACTTAAACTAATCACATTAATTTAATTAATTACACTAAGTAATTAATTCCTCTAATTACTTCATTAAGTAATTATACTTAAACAATTCCATAATGATTATCTTTAATTAATTAACATAATTAATTAATAAAATTAATCACATTAATTAATTTGTAACGACCCGTAAATTTTCGATAATTTTTATTTGTTTTATTAATTATATTTAATTGAAATTTGAGAAATTGTAAACGATAAAATTTTGAAATAAAAATTTAATATTTGAAATGCGTCTAGTTAAACATAGCAACTGGTAAATTTTCATCCGAAAACATGAAAGTTTATTTCGTGTGTAATTTTATTTCAACTTAATCAGTTAGTAATTGATGAAAATAAAATGTTTTCGAAACCTAAGTATTTTTATATAGAAAAATTCTAAATCATCTTCTGAGCAAGACGTCATTTTTCGTTTTTCCAAATTCGGACATCTTTAGCTCCGTCGATCTTATTTTTCTGCGTTTTTGTTGCACTTTCCGCTAGTAGAAAATTCGAATTTTTATAATTCAATCGTACCATTGATATCCGTATACCGTTTTGATCGTCTGATCTCTACGGTATATTCAATTCTGTGTTGTGATGCCTGGTATGCAGGGGAATACTCGAAATGGTGATCGTATCGGAACCAAAGGTCTAACTTTTGATTTTCAACATCTTTTTCATATTCCACCGTTTAATTGTCAATAGCTGATAGCCTTTTCAGTTCTCAAAATTTTACCATAACCATTGTCTTTGATATTCCAAAATTTGTTTGAATATTTTAACGGTTCACATATATTTCTTTACAAATGCTCTTTGGAAATATAAACTCTTTCATCTTCCGTATTCATTCCTCCAGACCTCCACGCAACATCATTTTTTTTCTCCTCCAGCTCACATACCCATGCAAGAACTCCACCTCCCTTCGCTCACCAAGCCCAGCCGAAGATAGCCCAACCCTGCTCCTTTCCCATTCGCCGAGCTCCTCCACAGCCTCTGCACAGGTTCAACACCTCCTCACCCATGACTATCTCCATCCATCACCTGCTTTCCCACCGACCAGGCCTTCCACCACACCCAAGAGCAAACTGCGCCCCTCCTTCATGTCACTGCCTTAGCCCTGGACCTGCCGCCTGCAACCACCGAGCAACAGCCTACTCCACTTGCCCCACCCTGACTTTCACTCTCCGGTTCGACCTACGCGTCTTTGCCTCTATTCTTATCGAAGCCAGTGTAGGTGCATTGGTATGTAGATATATTTTATGATAACAATATGCAGTTTATATATAAAAATATATAAATTTTAGGTAGCTGTGTTCGTGTATGTATATAGCTTGCTTACATCAGTTTATATAAGTTATTAATCTACCTGTGGTTGTAAGTATAAATATATATACAGTTGTAATTATATTGCAGTTATATACTGTGTAAGTGGTTATACTGTGTAAGTGGTTATAATATAAATATATATATACAGTTGTAATTTATATATGTATGTTAGTTTGCAAAAGTATTTTACTTATGATTTCATATAAAAGTGTTGATGAGTTTTGTTGGTTCGTACATTATTTAAGTATTATAGTGTTTTACAGTCAAACTTATATATCTTTTTTAAAAAAAAGCAACCATACATTTTAACTATATTAGCAGGGAATACGGAAAAAAAGTCACGCAAAGAAGGTATATTTAGATGAACATAACTTACAAGGAAATTTGTTTGTGCAAAACCCGTACTCAGATGAACATTTTATTTGTTTTTAAACTTGTCTTTTGTATTTTTCATTCTTACTTCAGCAGCTATGAAAGCATTTTAGCATTTTATTTTCAATTATAGGTCAAAAGAATGTGCAAATGGTTATTTTATCGGCTTGTTTAGAACTGCATTGTGCAAACATTTTTAGTGCAATATTCTCATGCTTGTTATATTAGTTAAGACCAATACTGAATAAACAGTCTTGAAAACGAATAACTTGTATGGGATCTTGTACCTTATCGAGGTATTATATTATTCCAATCTGATAAACATGCATATTATGCCTACTCACTTAATGGTCATCATCACCAGTAGTAATATATGTAAGTTATAATGTACGTTCAGTATGTTCCCAATAGTTGCTATATACTTTAATGAAAGCTGTATATAAGATCTGGTCGTAGTATATGTAAGTTTATATATATCTATATAAGTCTTATTTATATATAAATCTATATATACAAGTTGTGTATGATCATGTTGTTTGCATATATATTAGACTGTGTAAGTCTAGATGTATACGATTGTTTAAAAAGGTACTTTAGGAGGGTGTTGTCTGTTATAAACTATATACGGTTGTTGTATTATGTATGCTATATATGTTTATATAAATAATATGTTTTAAAGAGTATCATCTATTACGTATTATAAGTGTATTTTTACACGTATAAACATATGTTAGTATTCATGATATTTTGTATATATAAGATTTTGTGTGTGTGTATATATATGGGTACAATATTTATTCTGTTTTCGTTTATGTTAAACTATTAAGTTTAAATGTGTTGATTTAATTCTGTTCTGACTCGATTTCGTCCATACCTATTTATCAGCTCTGTCACCAAATCCATGCCAATCCAGCTTTACTTTGAAGCCATGCTTACATTTCGTAACTCAACTTCATTGTCTATCTCTTTAGCCTCGAAAGGTGAGCAATCACTCACGATTAATGTTCTTTTATTTATTAAATTTGATTTTAATTGAAACGACAATTGAAATATGCTGTTGTTGGTTATTTACACTGTTATATAGGCTATTACCAGTATCGGTTCACCTATGACATCTGACACCATTATCTGTTATTTATACGATGATAATCTAGTTTGGTTGATAAATGATTGATTGTTTGATGTTAACATTGGACGTTAAATTGTTAATGTAGTAAGTGATAAATAATTTGAAATTGAACTTGGCATAGGAGTTAACAATTTGAAATTGAGATATGTGTTGGATTTGATTAGATAAAATTTGTATAACATGACCCCTTTAAATGTTTAATTGCTTGACACGTAGAAATATAGTTAATTGCACCTTGAACCGTTTAAATGTATGTTGTTTAAATCGATGTGGTTTGAAATTGAACAATAAATATCAAGTGAAGAACCGTATAAATATCAGTGTAATAATCTTTAATCTACATGAAATGATAGTGTAGATTCTAGAAATAATTATATTAATTTGCACAAACAACAATGTGAATTAATACAATTATTTCAGGATTATTTGAATTAATTATTGGATTGTTATTGATTGTTGTTATTGCTTGTTTATTTACTTTGACACCATCCCAGTATCACACTACAAGTTCCCTTTGCCATGCTTTGATTTTTGAATTGAAATGGAATCGGGTTGAAATGATAAATACCCAAATTAAACTTTGACTTAGGATGGAGAATTAAATAAAAACCCGATTGGTCAATAATTTGATTTTAAGAAAAATAAAGATTTTATTTGAATAAATAATAAGGTTTTGAAATGAAGTTGGAATTTGAAATTTAATGGAAGAAAAATGTTAATATTTAATAATCTGAAACAAAATATTAACATAGTAGTTGATGAAAGAACGTTGTTTCAATTTAATTATTTAATAATTAAGTTTGGAATTATTTAATAATTAAGTTTTGAAATTATTTAATAATTAAGTTTTGAGATTATTTAATAATTAAATAAGACTGAATTATTTAATAATTAAATAAAAATTGAATTCATTAATAAGAAAAATTGAACTTCTTGAATAAGTGAAATTAAGTTTCTTTATTAATTGAGTTTTGGAATTTGTAACTAAGTAAATAAATATGTGAAATTGAATTTCTTTAACAAGAAATAAAAATGTGATTTATTGAAATTAATGTAAGACTTGTAATTTAAAGAACTTGATTTGATGAACTTAATCTAATTAAAATTGTAAGTTTTGATATAATGGAGTTGAACATAAGTAATTGATTTAATGAATTGGAAATTAAATGGAAATTGTTTTAAATGATAAATTAACTTAACGAATATTGAACGAAATCGATAAATGAGTTTAAATTGATTTGAATGTTAAATTAAATTTATTTTAAATAATTATGGAATGAAACTTATATACGAATTTAAATGAATATTTGAATTGTTTTAATCAAATTTTGGGATTGATTTGTAGAGTTTTGAAATGGAAATTTGAAAGTTCTGAAACGTAAATTATGGAAATTGATATAGAAAGACAAATGAAATATTGGTTTAAATTTTTTTAATTGAAACTGAATTTGATTTGGCTTTGAAATATATTAAACAACCAATTGGTGTAATAATTACGAAAATTATTAAAGAAACCGGGATCGGTTATGGACATACTCTCTGTCTAAACCGAAAACCACTTTAATAACTATACGCGGAGTGTGATCCAGAATGAAGTGGTTGGAATGATGTACGTGATGATTGAAGAAAGAGAACAATAATGGATAGCCTTGACACTTGTGTCAAATTGGAAATGACTAAAACAGGAGCCGTGCCGGGCCAAATGGGGTTAGCGACCTCGAGCGAACACATTTCTTCGTAAACTACTCATTACTTGTTATTGATTGGTGTGCACCCTCGTATTTTGGGAGCGTTGTTTCGCGGTGTTGCGATCGTTGCGGTGATGCGTTCTCACCAGTCCGAATCAGGCAAACGGTAGTTTCACTACCTTGGGTATTGCCTCATGTGCCTTGTCATACTTGTATCCCTATGTACACGACAACTACGAATTTGTTTTGTGTTATACCTATGGAGTACTCCCTGATATCCTACTAGTTTACGGTGGAGTTTACAGTGTTGTATAGACTATGACGCTTATATAAAATGTGTTAAGGGGGATAATGGTAACGCCTTAACACTATTTTGATACTTTATATTACTGATAGGCATTATCTACTTAGCGTATACTACTACATAGTAGATAGTTTAACGGATCCTTAGAGGATGGTAATTACAACTTCCTTTGAGTTACTTGTATTTCAGTTGTTATTTCACTTGAGTTGGATTTATTGATATAAGAATGTTAATCCTGACTCGAGTATTTTGTGTTTTTCTTTACGCTCGGGTCAGACTGAGTGTACCAGTATTCAAGACTCACCTTGAGAGTTGGAGCTTCGCTTGGAGGTCCAGCTATCTATCCAGTTTTCAGATATTCAGTTGATTCCAGTATTGTACTCTGATATTGTATATTGACTATTGTATTCGAGACTTCTGTTGTAACTTATTTAACTCTGTTATATATAGTAGCTTCATGAACTACTACCTTTTGTTTCCGCTGCATTTATTACTCTGTGTCTGTGATTATTTATTTACTGTATATGTTCAGTTTTGCCGAATTTAAATTAACAATTCGGTACTTTGAATTATTCAAGTCCGACATGCGCGGATGCGAATAGTCCAAAATAGCGGGTCGTTACATAATTATCTAGTAATTCCTTGTTAATGATCTTCATTAACTATTATTAATTATTTAATCACTTCCTTAAGTAATTATTCTTTAATTAATCATTATTAATTACAAATTAATTATTAATCACAAAATAATTGATTTTTAATTACTTAATTAATTAAGTGCTTAACTAAAACTTTATTAATCTTTTTGTTACTTGATAAATTAATTTACTAATCATTAATAATCTTCACTTATTTAATAATGATTCTCAATTTAATTAATTAACTTACAACCTTAATTAATTTACGATAAATTCTTTTATCTTAATTTAAATACTTAATTTACATCATTATATTTTATTAGAAAACACTTTTGAAATCAATTTTATAATTGAAAGCGTATAACTTCTTTAAAACAAAATAATTTAAACATTTTAATTTTAGTATTTAAAACCTTCCAAACTTGTCTAAATAAATTTTGATAAATAGATATTCTTGAAAACTTATTTACTATATCTTTTAGAAATCTTTAAAATATAAAAAATTTGTTAAACAATTATCCTTGAAACTAATTAAGACTTTAGAACCTTAAACTCGTTTAACGTATTGCATTTTAAAACATGTTTGTAAATTTCCCTTTGAAAATCATTCATTTTATTTCTTTGAAAGAAAAAATTATCTTGATTCACCCCTTTTTAACTCATTTTAGTTTAGTTCAAAACTTGAATTACTATGATTTCCTTTGCCAAAAGAAAATCTAGGTACTGCTAATATGTACTAACAACCTGGAGAACAAGATCGACCCTAGTTTTTTTCATCAAAAACCCGAGTGAACTCATGAGAAACTCTCGAGTTTCCCCCAACCTCAACTGCTTCGAGCTTATCATAGAAACGTGTGAACTCGAATTCGAGAAAAAGCTTCTTCGCCAAAACTTCTTCCAACACCTGATACTCAAACGTGCATGGTGCACGTACACGATAGTCTGGACGTCGCTGCCACCCTGTCGACGACGCTTCCAAGTCGGATATCATCTCTACATCTCGTTCGAACCCCTAGATCGAAGCAATCATCAGCCAAACAAAAACGAGCAATCTGACGATGAGAGGACCCAATACCACTCTGAAAAAATTGGATTGCCACGACGATCACGGTGATTGGAATCCACATCCCTCTGACTTCGGCCTCGTCAACGACCCACACGGCTATTCCATCACTCGTAGACGAACTCGATGCCTTGATTTAAACGAAAACACCTCACCATTACACTCAACAGAACCCCACCAAAAACCCTAGTTCACCTATTTCCGGCCATAATGGCACAAAATAAAATACAGTCGCATTTTTCTCGTGATCGTCAGGCCTCCAAACAACTCCGTCCACAACCCCGATGAATTTCACCATGCCGATCGCCAGATATTGGTGAAAACCCCAAAATCATTCAATTTCGATTAACTCAGTGAATACCAAACTAGAAATTGTGAATCTGGTTTCTAAATTCATCTTATGCCATTTTAAATTTGTTTATGGCTTCGAATCATAAATTAAAATATTAGATTTTAAGCCACATTCAGATCATTCCTGTATTATATAATTTTTGAAATAATTTCTAAATATAAAACTTTGAAACTATTTTTAAAATTCATATTACACTAAGCTAATCATATTTCATTTATAAATCATTTCCAAATTCTGAAATTTGGGAAGATATGAATTTTTAAATCAAACAAGAGTCTGGAAATAAAAGAGATCTTATATTATACAAAGATTTTGCACAGGAATTTATCTTATTTCAAACAGCATTCAAAAATCAAACATTCCTGTAAATATTATACTATATTACAAAAATATTCAACACAAGCATCAACCAGATTTAAAGCTATTTTTAAATGCAAGGTTTACTCACCTTAAAAAGATGCTGAACAGAGGCTTTGTTTCTGAAACAGTTTGAAAACATTAAACATGAGTTGCTGGAATTTGTAAAAACTTGAAAACTTGAATTTCTAATTAAAATTTGAATGCTTGCTACTGGATCTAGT
Source organism: Allium cepa (assembly GCA_030765085.1). Classification (NCBI taxonomy): domain Eukaryota; kingdom Viridiplantae; phylum Streptophyta; class Magnoliopsida; order Asparagales; family Amaryllidaceae; genus Allium; species Allium cepa. The sequence goes on from CM060932.1 coordinate 547,327,173, forward strand.
TGAAAATACTTGAACTTGCTGAAGAATGCATCCAGGCTCATTGATTCCAGGGTGAAGAAAAATGCAGTCTTGATTTTGATATTGAAAATGCACAGGCTTTGAAAATTCTTACAGGGTTTGATGTAAAATGGTTACAGATTTTGATTTCAGTTTATTTTTTAGGAAAAGGTTACAGGTTTGAGAATCTTTTGAGGAGATGTTCTCAGATTGGATGATTTCTGGTCTGCATTTGTTTTTGAGGAGAAGATTACAGACTTTGGTTTGTGGAATTTGTTTACAGGGTTTTGGTTTGAGAAGGTCCTCTAGTTTTTAAATTTTGAACTGAGATTAGAAAAAGAAAATGAAGGGGAAAGAGAGAAGTTTATATAAGTTAATTTTGATTTTATTAAAATTTAAAGAAAAATAAAATAAAGATGACACTTGTCTCTACCATTGTTTATTTGTTTACACATGTTATCAATATGTTTTCATAATTAAACACTTGTCATTACTTATTTTTATATCATTTTTAAAATATTTAAAACTTTTATTATTAATTTTGCTAATTAATAAATACCTTTTATTAATTTATAAATGCTTTTCTAATTTATATATAAATAAAACTTTTTAAAAGAAAATATAATAAAACCAATTAGAATCTAATTAAAATCATATAAAATTATCCAATCCATTTTTAAATGCTAATTTGAATGCCTTTTGTATTTATTTACTATTAAATAAATACTTTTCCAAATTTATATAAATAAATTTCCTTTAAAGAAAAAAAATATAAAACAATCTTATTTTAAATAAATACTCATTCATATAATTTAAAATCAAAATATTTTTAAGACATATATCCTTTAAATTCAAATTTTATATCCAAATTCAATTCAATTTAAAATCCAATTTAAAATCAATTCAAATAAATATAGATATCAATTTTAAACAAACACATTATTAAATTATTATCCTATATTAAAATCAACTTAAATAAATATCTATGTATACATTTAGACAACACTTATTAAATTTGAAAATAATCAGTCTTATTTAAAATCTATTTATATCTATATTTAAATTTTATTTATATAATATCACAAATTAAATAATTATTCTTATTTGAAATCAATCTATAACCATAATTAAAAACATCGCATTATTAATTATTTGGTTATTTATAATTGAAAATAACAATTTTATCAATTTTAAATAATTTAATTAAGAGATTATCACATTTTAAATTCCTTGAAATTCTGGGATATCACATCTGGTCATAATTGAAGCTCAAAAGGAATCGCAAAATCGTATAACGACTATAGAGCAACCTATCTCGGTTTAAGACCTAATATTTATTCATTAGATGCCCTGAGGGGGTTAAGTTCTTTTCCATCTTTACTGAGTTCCGACGTGTCGCTGCGGGGCTTCTAACAAGTTGAACATTTCTTACAGTTATCCCAAGGCCAAATAGGGACCTGTCTCTTGATGAAGTTTGCCAAACCCTGAAGGCCATCGATGTCGAGCAAACATCCATTAAAGTTTTGTTGACCAATGAGAACTTACACTGATATGGGTTGTTGCATCTGGGGAGGTCCGCTGCTCCAGTTGAGGCCCCCTCTCCTTCTTGATCCAGGGTTCGGACGCGATCCACTTACTCTTCTCACGGGTCCGAAGAAGGTACTCCTCAAGAAAGAGAGGGCTTGCCGGAGAATCGTCCAAAGAGAAGAGACGTTGTTGCGACCGGAGTTGGTCGCCTGGCCAGAATGCCTCCGATCCCAGAGGAAGGAGAAAAAGAGTTCAAATAGAGGGAAGGCAAAGCCACCTTGGACTTAGAAAAAGATAAGGGGGAGTTGGGAGTAGTAGCGATGAGTCCACTTCTAGAGATGACTTCTATTTAGAATTCGATGATGGGGATTCTGAAACGTGTAATGAGACTCCAAGGATCAGCCCCGTTGTCCAAAGCTCATCTCCTCCAGAAACAGGTGATAAAGATAATGCCCCAGGATCGGGGGACGTCGGTATTCTCCAAGCAAAGATGTTGGCATAGAGTATGGTGATTTAAGCGATGTTTACATCGTTTCAACATGCTTATGGGGGAAGATTTCATATTTTAGGAGGTGCCCCCTCCTTCGAGCCACGTCACATCCGAAGTCAGTCTGATTCCCTTCGCGACGCCTGTCTGATCTGGTTTTATTTATGCTTTGTGTTAGGTATGACGAGAAGACGCGGCCGTTATGATGACTTTGAAGAATTCACTGACTCCCAGCACTGGTCTAAGCGTCCTTCCGACTGTCATCATCCTCGAGAAATGGAGGAAGAGTACAGGAGGAAAAAGGATCTAGTGGCTGAAGCCCGTCGCCAAGATGAGATAGATCAGGGCCGGTCATACAGGGGCGGGTATGATAAGAGGAGGTCTTTTGACGAGAGGGAGGAGCCATTGAAGAGGTCAAAATTCGATCATCGTTCGCATTCTTTGGAACAGTAGGCTCTTGCTCCATCACACACTTCAACGGGTTATGAAATCCCTGTTACTTCTGCCCCTGTTCTGCGTTCAACGTACGTCCCGCCATCTTCTGTTGTGCTTTCCCCCGGTGCTTCGTGTCCCCACCGAAGACCTGCCTATATTCTTTGGTCGGGTCCTCCTAAGCTTGAGGCCGTGCTTCCTAGGTGGTATCTAAGGGAAGTTAAGTTCAACCGAGATCTCCATCTAGTCCATAGAGATTCTTGCATACCACATCTTCATGCTACTCAAAATGACTTAGATCAGGCTGAAAGGTGGGAAAAATTATGTAACCTGCTGGCAGATACCAATTGCAACAACTACCAGGAAATCCTCTCTTTTGAGTCAGAGAAGGATTATTTTGAAAGAGTGTTGTCAAAACCCGATGCTAGGATTAAATAACTGGAGGAGGAGAAGGAAGCGGCGCTGTCGAAGAGCAAAAGGAACGCCGACTTGCTGAAAGAAGTGAAAGAGGCCCATGAAAGAATGTAGATCGTCTATAAGAATGGAATAAAGAAGGCTCATGTCGAGGATGCCAAATTGAAAACGGAACTGGTCGCTCGTAACACGGCGATTGAAGACTAGAAGAAAACTATCTCTGACCATGACCTTATCATCGAGGGGCACAATAGGACCATCTCTGATCAGGCAGCGACGATTGCCTGACTACAAGACCAAGTTGTGCAGGTTAGCGTTGATAAATCTCGCGTTGAGGTCGAAAAGGCTGCCATTACGACAGATTATTTCGTGCTTCAAAACACTTCCGAGAGGAAGATGGAAAAGATAGATGAGACCATCATGAATTTATATGTTAATTCTCTACTTCATCAAGGAGCCTTAGCTACTTGGGCCAAAATTTCCATGCACCCTCGCCGTGGTCTAGGGAGAAATCTTGACCCACTTTCATGACAGCAGTGACGTCTACACTAAGCAAGAGTTAGAAAATGTCTATCTTAACGAAGAATCAAAGAAGGCGTTGATAGAGGGCCAAGAGATATTGCGGATCGAGAGGGAGAAAGAAGCTGTCGATGCCACCATGACTGCGGTTGCCGAAGTATATATAGAGCCTTTCATTTTTGGCACCGGCAAGACATTGAAGCATCCCCGCAATCTGCCAACAATTTGTGGGCTTGGGACTTCCCCTCAGGTAATAGAACCGTTAAGGAGGGTGAAGGCGGTGAATACGAAGTTAACATTCTTGACCACTCTTCTAGTGTAGATAATCCTCTCGCTTCTCCCGAGTTCGGGAGCTTTCGGCTTATGCCGGAAGAGTAGAAAGAATTTAATTCTTTCATTTTGATCTTATAGGTCTGTCTACCTTTCCTGTTGATGTGCATGCTTCCTCAATTCTCGGACCTATTGTTATCTCCATAGCCTCCATGCTCATTTCCATTCCTGTTCCAGTTTCCATGCCCATGTTTGGCTCGTAGCCGGGACCGGAGTCTGAAAAGATAGCCGCACTTCATTGCTGGGATGATCGTTCTGTATTTTGAAAGGTAACGTAACAACGGTAGAAGTTAAGGAGTGAGAAGTTCAAATGGAGCAGCCTCATAAAACTCAACACGAATTGGTCACCATCAAAAAGGAGAAGGTTAAAGCGATCAAAGCCTCGAAGAGCTCCTGCAAGTCATGAAAGCACAAAGCAAAGGGCGAGTCTTTTGAGAAGGCTGCAGAGAAACAGGAGGATGTTAGTACTGAGGAGTTTTTTGATATCACTGGCAGTGACACCAATCTCGAGACAAGGCCGGAATTTCGAACAAAGGGAGGAAATGGAAGTGCTGGAAAGAAGCGCTGAGGCATTTGGGTGGCAACCGATCTACTTTTGGTCCTTTTTGAATCATTTTGTTCAAGTTCAGATTCCGCACTTAGTGTTTTTGTTGTGGAGTCTGTATTTTTTTTGTTGGTCAGTGTTGTGTGGGTATGGCCCCCATGTTTCGACCGTGTATAAAGAAAATTATAAGCAATATATTGATATTTTGAATGTACATTTATTTGTCTGTTCATGTGTGTTTTATGCACTTGTGTTTGTTTTGTTTACACTTATCCAATTCTTGTGATTACCACCAAAATTATTTCTTCAGAGTAATAATTATTTGTTTGGAGTAATAGAACTTGAGAACTTATTGTTTTTAAGTGTTTTTACTTAAGTGCAAGGGAATGCCCCCAGTTCATCGGGTTGTTTGCTACAAACAATTGACAAATGACCGATAACTTAAGGTTTAAACAGTCTGCATATTAACACTTGAAATTTGACTTAATCATAACTCGATTTTTCTTTTTTCATAATTTTTGTAATTTGAGCACGTAGTCTGAGTTTTTGCGATATTTTGGCAGGTATGCAATGTATGCATGTTTGAGATGTGCACATTGCATAAGTTGACTGTAGGCAGGTGCGCGTTCTCAATGTTTAATGTAATAATCCATCATACTTCGATTTGGTTGGAGTCGTCCCAATTGTTTTTGATAGTTGGAGTGGCTTAATTCTAGTTATTCTTGTATGGATAAGTCCCTAGCATTGCTGGGGCAATTTTGGGACTTGAAAGTGCGTGCGGCTTGTAGGATGCGTGGATTTTAGGATCGATATGTCCCGTCGGTATGGAACGGTTTTGGCGCTCCTCGGTGTTGCCTATCTTTGGCCACGTGTGGAGTTATATGTTTTAAGAGCATGATTTTATGGCTTCGGGAGTTAACTCGTCGCTTATGAAATGCACGGCTTTTGGGACTGATATGACCTATTAGTCTGGAACAGTTTTAGTGCGCTTCAATGCTGCCTATCTTTAGGCAACGTGAGGGGTTGGTATTTTGAAATTTAATGCATGACTTCTCATACTTCTCGATGTTGCCTATCTTTGGGCAACGTGAGGAATTGGTATTTTAAAATTTGTGGCTTATGATGTAACGTCCCGTAATTTCGCTACTTCGAAAATGAGAGATTTCATTTGTTTTAAATTTAAAAAGGTTTAAAACTTAAATAAAAAAGTTATATATAATAGATAATAATAGAGAAATTATTTATTCTTATAGTTGTTAATTTAAAAAGTATAAGTTTTGTTTTTAGAACAAATCAACAAAAGTTATGTTTTGTTAAAAATAAATAAATGCTTAAATAAATAGGTTTAAATATTTATTTAAAAAAGATAAATCTTATTGAAAACATCTAACAAAGATAATAAAAGAATATTAAAATAGTTAAAAGTATGTTAATAATCGTTTAACAAAAGTAACCAAATTTTGTCGCATTTTGTCAGTTTTACATACACCGTAAAATTAGAGGTTTTAATATTATTTAAATATAATTTTAAAATATAAAGTGACATGTTTTAATTTATTTAAAAGAATTAAAAAGTTTATTTTTAAATTTGGTTTACATAAATAAATAGTTAGACTAAAATGTCAAAATATGACCGTAAAACATTTTGTCGAAAAACAACCTTTTATCGATTAAAAGTTGTTGCAACGTCGTCGCACCTTTATTTTCTTATATAGGAACATATATTCAAATAGTGTAAGTATTAATTAATTCACTAATCAATTTCACTTTTACTAAACAAGGTTAGAAATTTCTAGAAAACAATTAAGAAAAAGTAAGCATAAAAAGACAAAAATACCATTTCAAAGCAAAACGTAAAACATCAAATCAAAGAAACATAATTATTACTTACTTTACTTTATATCTAAGTGAAAATGACATAAAGTAATGATTTGAAATGTGATGTTAAGTGTTGAAAAAAAATAAGGTTACTTAAGATGTAAGTAAGGTTATTTTGGTAATTTGATAAAGGGATATTTTGGTAATTTACCACTTCATTTCTTTTTCTATAAATACCAACATCTTTCTCACTTTTTTCACACTTTTCATTCTTCTTTTTCTAAGCTCTCTTCTTCTTCTTCTTTAGAACTTTAATGTCTTCTTCTTCTCCTCCAAATGCTTACTAACTTTTTGAAAATCATATCAAATCAACTCCAAACACCACCAAATTTTGCCAAAAACCTTAGAATACCATTAGAATATGGTTTATCATCTAAGAAGTGAAGAAATTATGGAGTAAGGAGTGGAATAGGGTGTGTCCGAACCTATCAAGAAGGAGGAGCAAGTTGGTGAAGCTCCGGAGCAAGAAAAAGAGAAGAAAGTGTCGTCGATTTCATTCCAAGGAGATAGGAGCAAATTCAAGGTGCTGTGGAAGCTCTTTCGGATTTTTTGATGTTGGTTAAAGTGAAAGAAAATAATGAGGTTTTGGATAATATGAATGTTGGTAGGAAGTGAACAATTTGGTTAAAGGTGAGTACTCTTATTTACTAATTAATCCATAAGTTATTTCAAGTGTAATGATTTGAGATTTTAAATATGTTGGATGATTAAATGTTTGATAATTGGATTGATATTATTGTTGATTATATGTTTGTGATATGGATAATAACTTTGTTTGATAAATGATAAGAGAAATGATTAGTAATTAACAATAGTTAATTCAATGGAAATTAAATGTATATAAATGTGTGCATGGAAGTTATTGCTCTTAATGATTTTAAATAAGTTAAAATAGTTTAAATATGGTTTAAAATAAATTCTGAGGTGTTTCGGACAAGTTCCGAAGCAATTTACAAAATTGGTCAAAATCGATCTTGTCGCGTAGCGGCAGTTCGTAAATTTCGACATGTAACTTCAAATTGACATAGAGAATGATTTATAAGTCGGATTTCTTCAAAATAAAAATTATTTGGTCCATAATGATAAAAAGTTTCCAACGAACAAAGAAAATCAAGATTTTATTAAGTAGATTTTGAAATATATCCAAAACAATTTTTTAAAAACATTGCGGTTTTGCAGTTCGGAACCCAGAAAAGGATTTCTTTATAAATGATATTTTTAAATGATTACAAATATGAAATACATATGATAAATCTATTAAACTAGTTTAAAAGATATTCGGAATGGAAAATATGAATTTTCAAATATTTAAAAGTTGTTTAAATCAAATAGGTTTATAAAGTACTTTCAGCAGCACTTTTCTGGTGCGAATTCTATAACTTTTGGAATATGAGTTTAAATGTAACGACGTTTCTTAAAATCAATTGTGATTGTTTTAAAAAGGATAATTTGGAATATTTATAAGCAATTTCAAAATAAAGTTGAAAATCTGAGTATGTGGAAACGACTATTCATTTGTCCCGCCTGTGAGATGTGAAACAAGGTGTTTCACTAAGGTTATGGATGGAGCAACCAGTGCCCTAAACTTATCTGGTCTATGTTTTCTCTTTTTAGGCGAGGGGTGGAATAGATCGAAAGGAAGCCCGGATGCTCTAAAAGATCATATTTAAGTTTTTCTAAAATAAAAGAAATAAATTCTTTGAATGTTAATTAACCATTTAACATCTTTTATTCGATGGTTTGTACAAAGGAACTGGGATCGGATTTAGGTGATTCTTATCCGAAAACCCTTTCAAACTAATTTTCAAAATAAAACATATTGAAGACAATGACCATTGATGAAAAAGATATTCATGATGTAGGACTACTTGCCATTAGTCCCTGGAGGTGAAACTTGTCATTAGTCCCTAGAGGTGAAATTTACCATATCTACGATGGCAGTAGTGCTTTATTATGAAAATCTTCGATTTGCAAGAATATGATTTGAAGTTAAGGAAGAAATCTTTGACTAAGATTTAATGAATGATTTGGGAACATTTTCCCTAAGTTAAAAGTTAAATAACTTGAATATAAGAAATCATTGATTGAGATTTAATGAATGATTTGGGAATATTTTCCCTAAGTTAAAAGTTATAACTTGAATATAAGAAATCTTTGATTAAGATTTAATGAATGATTTGGAAAAGTTTTCCTCGGTAAAAGAGAAAATGATTTGGAATTAGTGCAGGATTTAAGAAAGAATTAATAAATCAAATGATTTGATAAATGAGGCTTAATGATTCCATATACTCTTGAAAAGAAAATGGAATAACTTGAAAAAAAAATATCTAAGAAAGATATTTGATTAGATAAAAGATGAAGTAATTGATTAATGATTGATATCCACATATGAAATTAACATCTTTTTTAAGCGATGATTGGCTTCGAAGGAAACGTAGTCGGATTTGGACGATTTCTATTCAAAAACCACTTCGAACCAATGTATACGTTCGAAAGTGAAGACATGTTGAAGATGATGATTATTGAAGACCGTGGATCTTCATAGCATGAGGACTACTTGTTGAATATGCTTCTCACCTAGTAATGGCAGAGGAAAGTGCCTTCAGTTTCGTTCAGTCCCAGAACGAACTTGTATGGACGAATGTCCGACATTGCATTTCTGAGACATAACATTTGTCTTTTACAAATGTACATCTGTGATGGTGGAGAAGGCAACTTCTCTTAGCTTAACACCCTTCTCTGAGAAATACGAGCTCAGAGGTTGTATTTTTTGTGGGAGCCAAATATCAATCAAAGGAATGGCAGTGTGGTATTCAAAGTGGAACCTGTTATGATCAAAGTGTGGTTTTGTATGAAAAACGTGGCTTTGAAGAAATTGAGCGTATCTTCACGAGCCTCACACTCCGGTTATGATGGGATTCTATGTGGTCAGATGTGTGCTCACATTTCGGGTAGTAGTGATTTGGGTTATTAGATGTTCTGAGCCCTAGGTACCAGATACGTCTGGGCCTCATGGCAGGGATGTGCGAAGTCCGAGTCCTTGGATGTTATTCGCATATTGTGTACATTTTTAGCCATTTGTGTTGTTGTATAATGGCGTCTGAGTCATGGACGTAAGCCACGGTACAGATTGATCTTTCCATTGGTTTCCTATCATGTTGTAAATTCCAACTCCAATACGAGATTTACGATTTTGATTGTAATCCCAAAATAACTTTAATGACTTGCAACCATTTAAACTACCGCTTTTGGTATTACATATTTCGTTCGGTATATTCCATTGACCCAGTTCGGATATATTCCGTTAGACTTGGTCCAGATATTGATACTTTATTTGGATAAGTTTATTTGCAAATGTTTTCAAAGAGATGTCATTAGAAATAATATCAAATATTTTGATATATAAAAGTGTTTTGGTTATCATAAAGTAAAAAACCTGTCTGTATTTATGTGTGGTCGTGGTCTTATGAGATACCCTTCTTTTCAAAGGTTTTGATAACATAGTCATTTTAAATTTCGAATATCTCACGCTGGTTTATCAAGCCTGATCCGGGTATTTTCAATACTCGGGTCAGATCCGAGTAGTTTCAAGTTTAGTTGAAAACGGTTGGAGTTTCCAAAGGAGAGCTGGAGATCTTCCTTATCGTATGGACGTATTCTATTATCCGCTGTGGTTTGTTAGTTTTAATTTGAAGTTGGTCAGCAATGGTAAGGACGGGTGTTTATAATTGTCCAAGCTGAATTTAGGTTAGACTCTGATATTGCATTTAAATTTTTCTGCTGTAAAGATTATTATTGAAATAATATATGTTATTCCATTCATGTGAGATTCTGTTCTGTCTTTGTTTTCTTTCTACCCTTAATGATCCGCTAATTCGTGCAATTTGAGTTGGACATGTGCGGGTTATTGTCGATTCAAACGGTACGGAAAAATGGACCGTTACGTTTGGTATCAGAGCTTAGGTTGAGCGAACACCTTGGCTTGGGTTGGGTAAAGACTCATCAAAAATAGGGTTAGTAATTCCCTAGGATGAGTAACTCATTAGAGATAGGGTTAGTAACACTCTAGAATGAGTTTGAATGTATTATATATGCATGCGTATTTGTTAGTGACTAATAAATTATTTTGTGTTGATTTATCTATTGAGTGATTTATCGATTCTGATCGATGCGCTTGATCACCGTTATCGATGAGGGTTCCTAAATACTAGAAGAAGGAAAACCGACACACTGGTTTTGAAGAGATTGGTAAATGAAATAATTTTACCTTGGATTATATTTTGAATATAAAGTATATATTTTGAAAAGTTGTATATTTAGAAATCGGGATTAGTGAAATTAAAGATGAACGTCTGGTGATTAGAATTTCAAATTTTGACTATAAGATGTTTCATAAAGATAATCACTAAGTAAGAAATCTGATAAGGAAACTAAATTATTTAATACTTATTCCAAAATAATAAATTAGGAAATGATAAATTAAGTTACTATCATAAATTGATCAATTGTTTGATTTAAAAATTTAAGTATAAACACCTTGCGAAATAAGTTTCACGATTTGACTATAAGGTGTTTGATAATAGCATTTGTTTAAGGAATGAACATATAAGATAAAAAGTATTAGAAAATAATTATATGAAAGAAAGAAAAAATATAAAAGGAATGAGAATTTAAATTCGAGTAATTTAAAGAATTATGGTAATTTAAAATGAAGATAATTTATATAAGATAAAATGAATTTATAAGATAGGTTTCACAAAGTAATCTCTAAAGGATTTTGAAAATGTTATTATTTCAAATATAGAAAGAGATATTTTATGATAACTAATTCGATTGGCTCGAAAATAAACTAAAAATGGGAAAGTGATGTGTTCGAATGGTAAGCACTTCTCTTAAGTATTACTCTTCTTTTTAAGAGGATATATAATACTATTAGTAGTACCCAGTTCCTTGGATTGTTTCGGAGTTATTCGACCTATATAATTTTCTTAAGTTAAAGAAATAACGTGAATTATTGATTAGTAATCTATATAAAAGTGTTTAAACCAAAGATAAATTGGGGTCACTAATTGATAAGATAAAGCGGGATTCTCGATGATTATGGACAGTCGAAATTTCTGAATCATACCTAATTCGGAGCTAAGGAATTTATGAAAACTAAAAGATTGTGAAATATTCTGAGTAAATAAAATTGGATAAGTATAATTTATAAATGTGATTATAAACAAAAAAAAGGAAATTATAACCTACAAAATGTTTTATTAATGAATTCTAGTATTAATTAAGGATACGACTTAAGTCTTTAGAATGTGATTGATTTACATAAGTTATAAGATGAAATAAACTTAAATAATAGTTTTATGAAATGATTCATAAATAATATTAGCGTTAAAGGAAATATACTGAGTTAAAGGATTATGGGAATTATAATACAGAAAAATTATCTTTGAGTGAAAAATGGTTTCTTTGGAATGTATTCCTTTAATAAAAATATATAAAAATAAATAATTAAGGGGATTATATAAAGAAGCACATTTATAAAGTATTTGAACTTAAGTTAAAGTTTTTATGAAAAGTTTTTTAAAAGTTAATAGATACATAAATTATGTAGATCATTACGTCACACAAACGTTGATCTAACATTCGAGTTCAGAACATTGAGGTATTTACACCAATCCGAAAAAGGATTTATTACTCGATTCTTGACGGCGAGCATTAATTAGGGTTTATGATTGGGTAATTGAGTTTTCTATCATAATTGAGAGCTATGCAAGGAAATCAAAGGTTTCTAAGTAAAGAACCTGATTAAGGTCCGCACTAGAGGAACAGGAGATTGATATTAATTCGAAAGTAAAGTTTTGTATTTGAAAGTAGATCGAATAAGATATTTCATACGGACGATCTGTGCATATTATATGGAATTAATTTTGAAGATAAATGTTTTAGGCAAACTTTTGTTTGGGTAATTTCGAGGACGAAATTCTTTTAAGTAGGGGAGAATGTATAGACCCGTAATTTCGCTACTTCGAAAATGAGAGATTTCGTTTGTTTTAAATTTAAAAAGGCTTAAAACTTAAATAAACAAGTTATATATAATAGAAAATAATAGATAAATTATTTATTCTTATAGTTGATAATTTAAAAAGTATAAGTTTGGTTTTTAGAACAAATCAACAAAAGTTATGTTTTGTTAAAAATAAATAAATGCTTAAATAAATAGGTTTAAATATTTATTTAAAAAAGGTAAATCTTATTGAAAACATCTAACAAAGATAATAAAAGTATATTAAAATATTTAAAAGTATGTTAATAATTTTTTAACAAAAATAATCAAACTTTGTCTCATTTTGTCAGTTTTACATACACCGTAGAATTAGAGGTTTTGATATTATTTAAATATGATTTTAAAATATAAAGAGACGTGTTTTAATTTATTTAAAAGAAGTAAAAAGTTCATTTTTAAATTTGGTTTATATAAATAAATAGTTTAACTAAAACATCAAAATATGGCCATAAAACATTTTACCGAAAAACAACGTTTTATCGATTAAAAGTTGTCGCAACATCGTCGCACCTTTATTTTTTATATAGGAATACATATTCAACTAGTGTAAGTATTAATAATTCACAAATCAAGTTCACTTTTAGCAAACAAGGTTAGAAACTTTTAAAAAACAATTAATAAAAAGTAAGCACAAAAGGACAAAAATGTCATTTCAAAGCAAAAGGTAAAACATCAAATCAAATAAACATAATTATTACTTACTTTACTTAATATTTAAGTGAAATGACATAAAGTAATGATTTGAAATGTGATGTTAAGTGTTGAAAAATATAAGGTTACTTAAGATGTATGTAAGGTTATTTTGGTAATTTGATAAAGGGATATTTTGGTAATTTACCACTTCATTTCTTTTCTATAAATACCAACCACTTTCTCACTTTTTTCACATTTTTCATTCTCCTTCTTCTTTCTTTTCTAAGCTCTCTTCTTCTTCTTCTTCTTCTTCTTTAGAGCTTTAATGGCTTCTTCTTCTATTCCAAATGTTTACTAACTTTTTCAAAATCATACCAAATCAACTCCAAACACCACCAAACTTTGTCAAAGACTTTAGAATACCATTAGAACATGGTTTAGCATCTAAGAAGTGAAGAAATGATGGAGTAAGGAGTGGAATAGGGTGTGACTGAACCTATCAAAAAGAAGGAGAAAGTTGGTGAAGCTCCGGAGCAAGAAAAAGATAAGGAAGGGCCGCCGATTTCATTCCAAGAAGATAGGAGCAAATTCAAGGTGCTGCGAAAGCTCTGCTGGATTTTTCGAAGTTGGTTAAAGTTAAAGAAAATGGTGAAGTGTTGGATAATATGAATGTTGGTAGGAAGTGAACAATTTGGTTAAAGGTGAGAACTCTTATTTACTAATTAATCCTTAAGTTATTTCAAGTATAATGATTTGAAAGTTTAAATATGTTGGATGATTAAATGTTTGATAACTAGGTTGATATTATTGTTGATTATATGTTTGTGATATGGATGATAACTTTGTTTGAAAAATGATAAGAGAAATTATTAGTAATTAATCATAGTTAATTCAATGGAAATTAAATCCATATAAATGTGTGTGTGGAAGTTATTTAGCCTCTTAATGATTTTAAATAAGTTAAAATAGTTTAAATATGGTTTAAAATAAATTCTGAAGTGTTTCGGACAAGTTTCGAAGCAATTTACAAAATTGGTCAAAATGAGCTTGTCGCGTAGCGGCAGTTCGTAAATTTCGACCTGCAACTTCAAATTGACGTAGAGAATGATTTATAAGTCGGATTTCTTCGAAATAAAAATTCTTTTGTCCACAATGATAATAGTTTCCAACGAATAAAGAAAATCAAGCTTTCATTAAGTAGATTTTGAAATATATCCAAAACAATTTTCTTAAAACATCGCGGTTTTGCAGTTCGGAATCCACAAAGGGATTTCTTTATAAATAATATTTTTAAATGATTAAAAATATGAAATGAATTTGATAAATCTATTAAAATGATTTAAAAGAGATTCGCAATGGAAAATATGAATTTTCAAATATTTAAAAGTTGTTTAAATCAAATAGGTTTATATAGCACTTTCCGCAGCACTCTTCTGTTGCGAATTCTATAACTTTTGAAATATGGTTTAAATGTAACGAATTTTCCCAGAATCAATTATGAATGTTTTAAAAAGGATAATTAAGCGTTTTGAAAGATAATTTGGAATATTTATAAGCAATTCCAAAATAAAGTTGAAAATCTGAGTATGTGGAAACGACTAGTGCATTTGTCCCGCCTGTGATCTAAGAAGGTAAAACAAGGTATTTAACTAAGGTTAGGGATGGAGCAACTAATGCCCTAAACTTACTTGGCCTATATTTTCTCTTTTTAGGCGAGGGTGGAATAGATCGAAAGGAAAGCCTGGATGCTCTAAAAGATCATATTTAAGTTTTTCTAAAATAAAAGAAAAGAAACAAATTCTTTGAATGTTAATTAACCATTTAACATCTTTTATTTGATGGTTTATACAAAGGAACTGGGATCGGATTTAGGTGATTCCTATTCAAAACCCTTTCAAACTAATTTTCAAAGTAAAACATATTGAAGACAATGCCATTGATGAGAAAGATATTCATGATGTAGCATTACTTGCCATTAGTCCCTAGAGGTGAAATTTGCCATTAGTCTCTGGAGGAGAAACTTGTCATTAGTCCCTAGAGGTGAAATTTATCATATCTAAGATGGCAGTGGTGCTCTTTTATGAAAATCTTCAATTTGCAAGAATATGATTTGAAGTTAACAAAAGAAATCTTTGACTAAGATTTATTGAATGATTTGGGAACATTTTCCCTAAGTTAAAAGTTATAACTTGAATATAAGAAATCTTTGATTAAGATTTAGTGAATGATTTAGGAATATTTTCCCTAAGTTAAAAGTTATAACTTGAATATAACAAATCTTTGATTAAGATTTAATGAATGATTTGGAAAAGTTTTCCTCGGTAAAAGAGAAAATGATTTGGAATTATTCCAGGATTTAAGAAAGGTTTAATAAATCAAATGATTTGATAAATGAGGCTTAATGATTCCATATACTCTTGAAAAGAAAATGGAATAACTTGA
The DNA here is from genome assembly GCA_030765085.1 of Allium cepa. Lineage (NCBI taxonomy): Eukaryota > Viridiplantae > Streptophyta > Magnoliopsida > Asparagales > Amaryllidaceae > Allium > Allium cepa. The sequence continues at coordinate 547,342,440 of CM060932.1, forward strand.
AAAGAATATATCTAAGAAAGATATTTGATTAGATAAAAGATGAAGTAATTGATTGATGATTGATATCCACATATGAAATTAACATCTTTTTTAAGCGGTGATTGGCTTCGAAGGAACCGAAGTCGGATTTGGATGATTCCTATCCGAAAACCACTTCGAACCAATGTATACGTTCGAAAGTGAAGACATATTGAAGATGATGATTATTGAAGACCGTGGATCTTCATAGCATGAGGACTGCTTGGTTAACATGCTCTGGATTGCTCCCATTATAGAGTTATTTATAGGAGTGGTCTCCCCGTTGTGGAGATTTTTCGGGTTGCAAGGGCTTCTCGCCTAGTAATGGTCGAGAAAAGTGCCTTCGGTTTCGTTCAGTTTCAGAATGAACTTGTATGGACGAATGTCCGACATTGCATTTCTGAGACACGACATTTGTCTTTTACAAATGTACATCTGTGGTGGCAGAGAAGGCAACTTCTCTTAGCTTAACACCTTTCTCTAAGACATACGAACTCAGAGGTTGTATTTTTTGTGGGAGCCAAATAGCAATCAAAGGAATGGCAGTGTGGCATTCAAAGTGGAACCTGTTATGATCAAAGTGTGGTTTTGTATGAAAAATGTGGCTTTGAAGAAATTGAGCGTAGCCTCACGAGCCTCACACCTCTGTTATGATGGGATTCTATGTGGTCAGATGTATGTTCGCATTTCGGATAGTAGTGATTTGGGTTATCAGATATTCTAAGCCCTACGTACCAGAACGTCTGGGCCTCATGGTAGGGATGCGTGATGTCCGAGTCCTTGGATGTTATTCGCAGAATGTATCCGTTTTTAGTCATTTGTGTTGTTGTATAATGGCGTTTGAGTCATGGACGTAAGCCGTGGATACAGATTGATCTTTCCACTAGTTTCCTATCATGTTGGAAATTCCAACCCCAATACGAGATTTACGATTTTGATTGAAGTCCCAAAATAGCTGTAATGACTTGCAAACATTTCATCTATCCCTTTTGGTATTATATATTCCGTTCGGTATATTCCGTTGACCCAGTCCGGATATATTCCGTTAGACTTAGTCCAGATATTGATACCTTATTTGAATAAGTTTATTTGCAAATGTTTTCAAAGAGATGTCATTAGAAATAATATCAGATTTCTGATATATAAAAGTGTTTTGGTTATCATAAGGTAAAAACCTGTCTGTATTTATGTGTGGTCGTGGTCTTATGAGATACCCTTCTTTTCAAAGGTTTTAATAACATAGTCATTTTAAATTTCGAGTATCTCACGTTGGTTTATCAAGCCTAATCCTGGTATTTTCAATACTCGGGTTAAATCCGAGTAGTTTCAAATTTAGTTAAAAACAGTTGGATTTTCCAGAGGAGGGCTATAGATCTTCATCATCGTATGGACGTATTCTATTATCCGCTGTGGTTTGTTAGTTTTATTTTAATGTTTGTTAGCAATTGTAAGGACATGTGTTTATAACCGTCCAAGCTGAATTTAGGTTAGACTCTGATATTATATTTAAAATTTTCCACTGTAAAGATTATTATTGAAATAGTATATGTTATTTCATTCGTGTGAGATTTTGTTCTGTCTTTATTTGCTTTCTACCCTTAATGATCCGCTTATTCGTGCAATTTGAGTTGGATATGTGCGGTTTATCGTCGATTCAAACGGTACGGAAAAACGGGCCGTTACATATGAAGTGCGTGAAGTTTTGTACTTCTCGGTGTTGCTTATCTTCGGACAATGTGAGAAGTGTAATTTAGAAATTCGGTTTGCAACTTATGAAGTGCGCGGCTTTTCGTGCTCCTCGATGTTGCCTATCTTCGACCAACGTGAGGAGTGTAATTTTTAAGGGTTAGTGTACAGCTTTACGTACTGCTTGATGTTGCCTAACTTTGGGCAACGTGAGGAGTTTGTATTTTCGCCTTCCCTATTTTGCCGGAACTGTATCGGTTTTTAGAAGGCAAAGATCGAGTTTCGCCGATCCAACGGTTTGAGTCGATTTGCTTCCGTCGACCCGGCGTGTAGTTATTATGAACATAGTTTTGTTGGTTCAAAAAACGAATCAAATTTTATTAAGAAAGTATGGCAGATTTTTGCCTATTTACAATGCCCCGGCATTCTAGAATGGCTTATTGTTGAAAAATATAGAATGCATAAAGTAGTTTTCAAATGAAGTAAAGGCGGAGTGATTCGTTATTTCATTCCCTGGGAATTTGGATTCCGTCGACGGTTGTTAGCTTGAAAGTTTTATCCCTTAGCCTTTAATCGATGACATACGGTTCTTCCTAGTTTGGTCCGAAGGCCCCCGGAAGGGGGTAGACTCGCATGAGCATAAGGTCTCCCACTTTGAAGGTTTGGTTGTGAACTTTAGAGTTAAAGTACCGTGCGACCATTTTTTGGTGGGCGGCGGTTCTCAACTCGGCTTCTTCTCTTCTTTCATTGATCATATCTAGCGATTCTAGCAGGAGATGCTCGTTTTGATTTTGATTAAAATTTTGCCTTCAATGTGAGGGGACTTCAACATGAATCATCGCTTCTGAGCCATACGCTAGAGAGAATGGAGTGTGGCCGGTTGCTATTTTGTGGGTAGTTCTGTGAGCCCATGGTGCGAGTGGAAGTTCATCAACCTAGTTTTCTTTTGCTATAGTCAATTGCCTTTTTGATAGTAGACTTGATGATCTTTTTATTGCTTCCACTTACCCATTTTCTTGCGGATGAGCTACTACGGAGAAGCTTTTCTCAATCCGGAAGCATTTGCAGAAGCCGTTGAACTTAACGCTTTCGAATTGAGTCCCATTGTCGGTGATGATTTTCTACGATGGCAGGCCAAACCTGCAAATAATGTTCTTAGTGACAAAATTAAGGACTTTCTTTGCGATTATGGTGGCCAGCGGTTTCTCTTCAGCCCATTTCGTGAAATAGTCAACAAAAACTGTTGCATATTTGGCCCCTCCTTTTGCTATTGACAAGACGTCTATCATATCGATCCCTTATATTACAAACGGCCATGAACTGACCATCTGCATTAGCTCTGTCGAAGGAGTTCTTGCTGCATCTTTTGCAGCGATCGCATTTCCCGTCATGGTCTGCAGCATCACGGTTTATTGTTGGCCAAAAGTATCCATACCGAAGGACTTTTTTCGTAAGGGTTTCCCCCCACTGTGGTCCTTGCGTTCACCTTCGTACACTTCCTTTAGGATTCGTCGGGCTTCGTTATCGGACACACATCTAAGAATGGGGGTTGAGAATCCCCTTTGATAGAATACTCCATCTTGTATCATGAACCACAGTGCCTTTCAAAGAAGCCTTTTCCATTCATTTCGGTCTGTCGGAAGAGTCCCTACAAGTAAATATTCCTATATCGGTGTTGTCCACGTATCTGGTTCAACGGTGATTTCGAGGATACAATCGACGTCCATTTCGTCTATGCTTGGGTTAGTTAGGGTCTCAATTGGGACTAGCCCCAACGAATGAGCTTATCCGGAGCTCGCCGGTTTAACCAAATAATCTTCCTTGGTGTTTTTCACACATGGAATGTGAGTTATGGTATAGTGTTCGATGTCGGTTAGCAGTTCTTGCACTTTGGACAGGTACGGGGCAAGATTCTCCACATAAGCCCGGTATTATCATTTTACATGATAGACGACCAGTTAGGAGTCGATGTATATGTGAATAAATTTTATCTTGAGCTCTTTCACAACTTTCAGTCCATCAATCGGTGCTTCATATTCCGCTTTGTTGTTTGTAGCAGAGAATTCCAAGAGCAAAGCATAGCTAATGGCTCGTCCTTTGGGGGTTTCAAGCACTACTCCTGCTCCAAACAAAGGTTGTTAGATGCACCATCGACAAAGAGCTTCCATTCTGTGTCTATCTCCGGTTGTTCTTCTTCCTCGTCATCTCGTATAGCAAATTCGACGATGAATTCTGCTAACGCTTGCCCTTTGATGGCTTTCATTGGGTGGTATGTTATATCGTATTGACTCGGTTCTATACTCCACTTGAGAAGTCATCTAAAAGTTTTAGGTTGATATAACACTTGCTTTAGGGGTCGGTCGGTCAACGCTTTAATTGGATAAGCCTGAAAGTATGACTATAACTTTCTAGATGCGATCAAGAGGCAATACGCTTGTTTTTCCAGTTTCGGGCAGTTTTTCTCTACTCTAGTGAACCGCTTGCTAATGTAATACATGGGTCACTGGATTTTTGCTTCTTCACGCACCAGAGTGGCGCTCAATGCATGGGGTGAGATCCTAAGTAAATGAACAAGTCTTCTCCATCCATGGGCTTTGATAGGATTGGTGGATCCTCCATGTGCCGTAGAAATTCTTCGAATGTTGTTTGACAAGCTTCACCCCATTCGAAGTTCTTCATTCCTCTCTTCGGCGCATCGAAGAATGGCATACACTTGTTTGTAGCTTTGAGATAAATCAACTTAGTGTTGTGACTTTTCACTTCAAACTTTGCAGTTCCTTCTTATTCTTCGAAGCTTGGACTTCTTGTAGTGTTGTTATTTGTTCAAGATTTGCTTTGATTCCCCGTACACTCACGATGAACCCTAAGAATTTTTCGAAGGCTACTCCGAAGTGACACTTGAGTGGATTGAGTTTCATTCCATACTTTCGGAGTATTTTGAACATTTTAGTGAGGTTATCCAGGTGATTAAGAACTGCTCGTAATTGACCAACATGTCATCCACATAAACCTCCATAGTTTTCCCGATCTGACGCTTGAACATGGTATTTACCGACCTTTGATAAGTTGCCCTTGTGTTCTTCAAACCAAATGACATTACTCTATAGCAGTATAGGCCCAGGCTGATGATGAAGCTGGTGTTTTCTTGATCGGGTTCATGCTTCAGGATTTGATTTTACCCGGAGTATGCATCCAATAGTAGCTCGTGTCCTGCCATTCCGTCCACAAGCTGGTCTAATCTGGGGAGACGGAAGTTGTCTTTTGGGAAAGCTTTGTTTAAGTCTGTGTAGTCAATACAGGTTCTACACTTCCTATTGGACTTTCTGACTAAGACCGAGTTAGATGCCCACTTTGGATAAGTTGCATCACGGGTGAAACCATTGGCCATTAACTTGTCCACCTCTTCTCTTATTGCCTTGGACCATTCTGACAATGGTTGTGCCTCTTTTGCTTTATTGATGTGAATTTGGGGTCAATGTTGAGCACGTGACATGCAATTTCTAGAGACAGCCCACACATATCAGAATAGCATGAAAAAATTTAGTAAGCTCTAAACGCATCTTGCTTTCAAGGTGCGATCCAATTTTCAAGGCCTTAGTTGGGTCGTCCATATCTACCGAAATGGACACCAATTCTGTCGACATCGCCCCTTCCTCCCCTGAGATCTTCTTTCTAGGGTCCAAAGCCTTGTCAAATCGGCTATAGTTCCCAAGCCAGGGGTTGCTCTGTAGTTGCCAATCGGAGGGTTCTAGGATGTGGATAGTTCTCCCCACGTCCTTTCCTTTTTCCTTTCTGATAGATTCACGTAACTCTGCAATGTAACATTCTATGGCAGTGCACTGATCTCCTTTCACCACTCCGATTCCATTTGCAGTAGGGAACTTCATGGTTAGACACCATTGGGCCAAACCTATTCTGAAATCTGCTAGAGCGGGCCGCCTCCAGAAGGTGTTATATGCTAAAACTTCATCCATAATTACAAAAGTATGAATAAGGGTGACTCTTCGATTGCCCTCTCCAAGTTCCACTAGCAAGTCGATTGTTCCTACAGGTTGCTTGGGCGGCCAGTGAACCGTTGGAATTTCGTTTGGCATGCAAATACGCTTTTCATGCCGATTTTCATTTGGTCAAAAGTACATTTGAAAAGAAAATTAAGAGAGCGACCGCTATCTACCAACACTCAAAGAACAACAGCGGGACCAATTCCTATTGTTACCACCATTGGATCGAGAGTTGGGGCTTCGATCCCTTTAGTGTCCTGATTTTGGAACACCATGTCATCACTCAATATTTTCTACAGCTTGGTTGGGGTTTCATTTTCTAGTGCGGGACATGATTCCTTTGGAGCATGCTTCAAGGAACTTGCATATCGCTCCATCTCTTCCCAACTTCTTTGCATGGGGTGTGGTCCCCAGATATTGTTCCAATAATGAGTCTTTGGTTAGTTCGTTTGGACCCTACCTCACTGGCTCTGACTTGATTCCTCCATTCCCTAAGGGGTTGAGGAGCCACGGGTTGACCAGGGTTCTGTAGTTTTCTTATATACTGTTGGAGCTTGCTTTCCCAAATCATCTCTTCAATGAGATTCTTCAGATGGTGGCATTCATTTGTGTTATGTCCATGAGTCTTGTGGAAGCGACGGAACTTTTTCAAGCATTTTTAATGCTCAGTTGCTTCTTTCCTAAGGGGTTTCGTGTATTCTTCAGTCACCCGTATTACAAGATATCGGAGTGTTATTTAGAGGGGTATAATCTTCCTGGCTGAACTCTTTAAGCCTTTTATTGCTGCCATTACCATTTCTTTTATTAGAGTTCTGATTTTTGCTCTTTTGATTCCCATCTTTCCCTGTGACTCCTTGAGCAGTTCCAAAATCGTGCGCATTTTGATTCATTGCTACATTGCTTTGTCCGATGTTCATTGGTTGCATTCCAGTAAACTTTCTTTCTAGCTCCTGCGCTTCCTTCAATCTTAAGTACCGTCTCGCTTTATGATTGAAGTCTTTCCTTATGGTAGGTTGCTTATCTTAATCCACTTTTCGAATTCAATCTCCAGGTGAATGACATGGACTAACACCATAAAAACCATATCCTCGTTGGGTTGCTTACTTTCGCCACCGTGGTGTTGAACTGGTTCATGAAAGATTTCAACGATTCATTGCATCCTTGGAACAATCCAAATAAGGACATGACATCTTTTGATTGTGTAGTATAAAGGCTAAATTGGTCAAGGAATCTTGTTGCTAATTGGTCAAAAGTATAGATGAATCTTAGTGGAAGCCTGGTGAACCACATAGATGCAACTCCTTCTAGAAAGATGGGAAAGCATCTACAGCGGACAAACTCTGAAGCATTGGCTCCGTCCATATACCAACTATACTTGTATATGTAGGGTTTTGGGTTCTTCGTCCCATCCTAGGATGGGATAGTTGGCATTGTGAATTGATCTAGATATTTCTTATTCAAGATTTCATCAGTAAAGGGGGTCCGACTTGGAGTAGATCCCCATTCATCATCTCTTTAATTTTTACTTTCGTCCATCAATCGTTTAACCATGTGTGCTATGTATGCCTCTGATGTCCGATAATCCTCTCAGTCACTACACCAAGCGTTTGGTTTTTCAAACGGTCTTGGTGTGTGGGTTAAAGCCTAGGTTGTCCTGTCTTCGGGAGAGCCACTCCCGCTGGACCCCGTTGGCTTGCAATTGGCTTGATTGTGGCAGTTTGGGAGTTCCTGGCATCATCGAATGCGTTGACATTCTCTTTCAATTGGTTGTCTTATTCTCCATCTTTTGAATCGAAGAGATCCATAGTTGTATCTTCTTGTGGGGTCTTAGGCCCCTAATTTAAGTTCAGACTTGGTTGCCTTACGGTGGGTGGAGTATTCTATTTCCTTACACATTGCGTCCCATGATTCCCGTTGTTACTTTTTGTGGCTATTTTTCGTTTCTTCTATTTAGTCCAGAAACGGAAGAATTCTCTTGTTCTATAGTGGCCGTGGGTTCAGGCATAGTTCTAGGAGTAGGATTCGACTGTATGGTGAAAAGAGCGTTAAGCTTCTCCATCGGAGCTTTCTGGCTATTTTCCATTCTTTGGTTGATTTCATCAACCATCTTATTCAACTCATACCTAATAACAACTTCGTGTTGACTGGAGGACGCTGGCGCATGATTTCCTAAGTTAGCACCATTTACTTCAATATATTGAAGATTAACATCTTCTTCCGCTATCACTTTCCCTATGGATCTTCCAAAGGCAGTTCTTCTTCTTTCAGGAGCCATGGATTCCAAGTGGTAGATTCTTCAGACAAAGATTGAGGATCTAACTTCTGGACCTATGGGATCCAAAGTAGATAGCTAGATTTGAATCCTGAGTTGGAGTTCTCAGTGAAAGCACCAAAATGTTAAAATGGATCAACACCCTGATTTGAGTGTGAAAGCACTAGCCCTATTCTTATAGAGCAATAATACAGATAATAGGCATATAAAAGAACAGTAAAAGAAAGGAAACAAGAAGATTTTTATAGTCGTTCGACTGTTAACGAAGCCTACGTCCACTTTATAGTTTTATTATGATTGATTGCCGTTACAAGTAGTGTATGATTACAAGGCTTTTAATTATCCTTAGCTAGATTGAATCTCCAAAGTTAGAATCCACTGGAGAATCACACTGAATCCATTTGGAGATTGTTGTGAGGGAGATGAAAAGTGAAGAAATTTTCCAACAGAGCTTCAGCAACCAGTCCGAAGAAGATCTCGTTTATGTTGCAGGCAGGATAGTACTTATAGAGATCGGAGAGCTTCTTAGCTAGGCATGTTTGTCAATTTCTATTAAATGGACATAAGAGGATCTGGAGAAGCTTAGCTCGTGAGCGTGCCAAAACCATGGATCGTGTGATATCCTGGAATTTTTGGCAATATCAATTTAATAATCTTTATATAAAATTAAATTGATTTGATAATATTGATTAATAATATATGAATTGTTTTAATAATCTGATTAAATAAATATTTAATTTGTGATTTTCATCTCTTAAAAGCTAAATAAATGTTTTTAATTATAATGTATATAAATATATATTTGTATATATATTATAGATAATCTTTGTTTTGGAATTTAATAAATAAATGAAGTTTTGTTTTCAAATTCTAATAATATATTTAGTAATTGGGAAATTATGTTTTAAATTAATTTTAAGTTTCTCAAAGTTATTTAAATTAATAACTATATGGTTTGTAAATACTTAAAATAAATGTTAAATTGTTTAAAATTATATCTTAGCTTAATTTTTAAATTTAAATAAAAAGTTTGTTTTATTTCTTTTTAAATATTATTTGATAAATATGATTTGGAAATTTTATATATAAGTTTAAAATACAATGTAAATATGGTCTTAATTAATTTGATAATAAAAGTGATTTATAATCTCTTTATAAATCATTTAAAATTTGTTAAATTTGTTATTATTTTTCCATAAATATAAAAAGAATTAAAATAAGAATGAAATTATAATTTTAAAATGAATAAATTGATTTTAATTTGGATTTCAAAAAGTTTAATTTGAAATTGAAATTGATTTTGAAATTCAAAATGATAGATTCTTAAAAATATTTGAATAAGTTTTAATTTATAATTTGTTTTATTTACATTTTCTTTAAATAAGAAATTCACATAAGTATAAATAAATTAGATAAAATCCTTTATTAACATTTAAAATATAACTAATTTAAATAAACAAGACATGTGTTAACATATTAGTAATCTAAATACATGTGTTAGCTAACAAATTTAAGAACATGACAAGTGTCATTTTATTTTTACCTTTTTCTTTATTTTGTTAAATTAATTTCAGCCCTTATAAACATTTTTCATTTTCCCTTCATTCTCTTTTCAAACCAAAAGCTAAGTGAATCAAACAAAAAAAAATATGAAACTCAAAATCCCCTCAAAAGCAAATCTGCACACATTTTTAAGAAAAACCTGTAATCCACTTTCTAAATCATCAGCTTAGCAAATCAAGGAACCTGTATGCGTTTTTGTTCAGTTAGAGTTTCAACAGCAAGCAACCTGGAATCTACTTTGAAAATCAAAGGGCCTGAATGCATGAAGTTTTAAATCAGAGCAGCATACCAGTTTTAAAGATCAAGCTTTTCAAAATCATAGAGGCTCTATTCTTTTTCTAAAGAAACAGGTGAGTAACATTTTTGAAAATTAATTAAGTTAAATTATGGTTGCCTAAATTTAATATGATTCTAGTTGTCTGATTTCCTCTGGAAGCAAGATTTCTTGTATGAATATTTACAAGTATATTTGAGGATGAATGATATGTGCATGTTTGCTGTAATCTGCAATCACTCTGTTCCCAGATTCAAGTCCATTTTTTTATTTAATCCTTATCACTTGATCTAATCACTGTTATGAATTGAGTTACAAACAAAAATTATTTGTGTGATCATAAGTTTAAGCTTAAAATTTTAATTAAGTTAAACAAATAGAAACTTTCTCTGGGAACCCAAAATGATTAGGAAAACATGAGTTTGTTTAAAACTTAAATTCCTTAATTCATTAAATTAAGATTGTGATCTAAAACCATATATGGTAACATGATTTTTAAATCAGAAATCATAATTTTTTGTTTGAGATTTTGGGGGTAGTTCACTTTTATCTGGAAAAGATGAATTTGGGAAATTATGATGAACTTGGGATTCTGGATGGTCAGGGTGGTTACTGGAGGAAGTGGGGTGTATGGTGAGGCCGAGAAAATTGTCAGCTTGATGACCTATGAGTTGTGGTGGCTGCGGCGGCCAATTTTTGATTTTAACCCTAGTTTTTGGGTTGGGTATTTAGTATGATCGTTCATCATCTCTGGTGGATCGAGCTCCACCAGAGTTTGGGAATTGGATGAGGGGTTGTAAAGGAGGATGTGCCCGGAGTTTCAACTTTTACGGTGGTCGGAGGACGGAGATTGGGCCGTTGACAGGTTTGGGGTTTTGAGGAGTTCTGTATTCTAGATTTTTGGATTGAGGCTTGGTTTTTGAATTCAGGTGGGTGGAGACGATCTGGTGATCGTAGGTTGGAGCATGGGTGGTTGCCGATGAGTTGAAGCCATGGTGAGAGGCCGGAGTTGATCAACGTCACGGTGCACGTGCACCGTGCATTTCTTTTTGCTGGTGAAGTGGTTTTGGGATGGGTGTAATGTACTCGGGATTCACTCGAGTATTTCGAGTTTTTACTCGAAGATAGGAGATGGAAGACTCGGAGTAAAAAGGATTCTGGCTCGAGTAGTTTTATTTCAGGTTTTGTTTCAGAAACCTGACAGTTTCCAGGTTTTAAATTTAAACTAAATTTAAATAAAAGAAGCAAAGCAAGATTTAAACAAATGTTGAAACAAGTTTAAATATGAATTCAAAATGAATTTGAATTCTAGTTTTCAAATAAATAATTCTTAAAAAAATGAAATGTTAAACCACTTTGAATGGTTAAAGTATTTTATAAAGTGTTTTAAAAATCTGAAATGAGATTTAAATAGGATTTTAAATTTAAGTTAAATTTTAAATCTGAATTCAAATTTGAATTTGAATCTTAAGTTTTGAAAAGAAAATAAAGGTTATAAATTCTAATGTTGTAAATGAATTGAATATTAAAGTAATTTATAACATATTTCAAAATCTGAAAATATATGATTTGAACAGAATGTTCAAGTCTAAGTTTAGGATTTGGAATTCAAAAATGAATTTGAATCCTGGGGTGGAATAAAATAAGCTTTTGAATTTAAATGTTTTAAAACAATGTTGAATGTTTTAAAGTATGATTTAAGTTTAAAATTGAATTTGGTTTTCAAATTCTTTTAAAATTCTTTTATAAGACAAATATATTCTTTAACATGTAATACAAAAGTTTTTGAATTGTTTTAAAAGTTTTGTTAAAGTTAAGAATTGTTTCATTTTAAATCTTGAATTTAAAATGCAATCTAAAGGAAAATTTAACAACAAGTTGTTTTTATATTACTTTAATAATGATAATTAAATCATGAATAACATTTATGTTTATCTTAAAGTTAATCAGAACTTAATAATTTATAATTTATTAAATGGTTAAGGTAATTAAATTTTGTAATTAATTAATTTAATTAATTAATAATTTGGTTAATTAATTAAATAATTAAGGGTTTTATTTAATTAATTAAAGGATTAAGTAAGTTAATTAAGATTGATTAATTTGTAATTAAAAAATCATTATTTAGATAAGATTTTATATTAAATTAATGATTTGAATTTATTAATAAAGTAATTTAAAATTAATTAAGTTTTAGATTATCACTTGATTAATTAAATAGTTAGAGATTAATTAATGGATTTTATAGATAAATTAATTTGTAATTAATATTGATTAATCTCAGTTAATTACTTTAGGGAAGTAATTAAAGATTGGTTATTGGTTATAAAGATCATTAACTTAGTATTATTTAATAATTAATTAATGTGATTAATTTTAATGATTAATTGAATTAATTAATTTAAAGATAATCATTTGAGAATTGTTTAAGTGAATTACTTAATGAAAGTAATTAAGGAAATTAATTACTAATTGTAATTAATTAAGTTTATTTTGATTAGTTAAGTTAATTAATTAAGTTTAATTAATTTAAAATAATCACTGGTTAATTTGAGAAGTAATTACCCAATGTAATTAATAATGAATAATTACTTAGTGAAGTAATTAAGAAGATAAATTACTTGATGTAAATTAAATTGAAGAATAATTGGGTAATGAAGGAGTTTTGAAAATTAATTACTTTGTGTAATTAATATGTAATTAGTATGCAGAATAATTACTTAATGGAAGTAATTAATAATTAATTTCTTAGTGTAATTGATTTAGGATTTGTTAATTGAGTTATTTAAAGGTAATAAAGAGATGTAATTAATTAAATGTAATTAATTACTTAATGTGATTAACCAAGAGTGATTAATCAATATGGATAATTGATAATTAATTTAATAGGGTAATTATAAATAAATAATTAGGAATCATTAATTTATATAATTAATGATGCAATTAAGGATAGATTAATTAAGAACAATTAATCAATGAAGGAATTAATTAATATAATTAATTAAGGATTAATGTAATTAATTATAATTAATTACATTAATGAAGTAATTACAGGTTAATTACTGAATTTGGTTTAGAAATATTAATTTGTGAAATTAATTAAAGGCCAATTACTTGAATGTAATTAAAAGATAATTAATCAAGGATGATTAATTAGGGTAATTTGTTGAGGGTAATCAATTGATTGATTTGTAATTAATTAATGGATATGTAAGCAAGATTTATATGGATGAAGTAATTAATTTAATTTATTTTAAATTAATTAGGGAAGAAGTAATTAATTTAATTCATTTTAAATTAATTATAGAATGGTGGTTAATAAGTCATTGCTTATGAATGTTGATTGATACTGATTACCCTGAATAGTTGAGATCTCAGATATGAGATAAGTGATGTTGTGATATGGATGCTTTGGTTGCATTTGAGTTGATAATATGAATTATCTGTTTGGAATGATAATATGTATTATCTATTGTGATGATAATGTTGATTATCTATTATGATGTTGTGTATTATCTATTTGTGTGTATATAGATAATATTGAATTGAATTGTTTTAAACATTAAAACAACTTGGACCTAAAAGATGGCGATATGGATTTCGATGAGACCGGGATCGGGTTTCCATATTTGGATATTCGAAAACCACATCGATCCAAATTAACGATAGGTAGTGAATCTCAAGTGAAGATGATGATTCAGAGTGCAAGGGTTATCGTCGTTAACTCTGAGGGTGATTCCAAAATGAGTGTAACGAGATAATGCCTTCGGTTTCGTTCGAACCCGGAACGAAGTTGTATGGATTGAATGCTTTCAGAACATCGTCAGGTGGACGATGAGCATTCTAAGAGATGTGTTCTCTAAAGGCAATCGTAGCCTCAAGCCCCATCAACCGGGAATGGCTAAAATAGGGGAGGGTCAGCAAGGTTAAGTGGGTCATGCCCAAGTAGGACGAGATTTTCCCCTGTCTAGAGGTCCCTTTATATTCGACTATGTGGGCGGTTGATTGCAACAACTGTCGGGGTTGTCTTGTTCGGGACTGTTCAGTAAGGAATGGTTCCGGCCTTGTCTTGCAGGGGATTGGGAGTGATCCTCGGTACGGTGATCTAGGCCACGTACTGTGACGGGCGGTACCCCAGTAGCCCTGCCATTGTATGGAATCCAAAATCCAATAAGTGCCGTATGTATTATTTGTGCCCAACTATGTTGGAACATGAGATGTAAGCATTCCAGCTATTTCTGTATTTTACTTGAAAACCATAGGCACTATTATAATATCATCGGATTTCCTATCAAATGTTTTGGTTAGCGTAAGGTAAAAACTTTTCCTTATTTATGTGTGGGACATCTTACGTGAAACCTTTCGTTTCAAAAGGTTTTTAAAGTTAAGCAACCTTAACCTGTTACTCACACCAGACCCGTGTCTGACCCGGAGTTTATCTTTGTTTTCTTAAACTCTTGGGTACTCAAATTTTTACGAGTAGCCAAGGGATTCAGGTTAGCTTTGACGAATATTGGAGGAGCAATGGAGCAGGAGGCTTCGGCGTTGTAGATATATAGTTTCCGCCGTGTGTTCTCTTGTTGAGTCGTATTGAGTTGTAAATACTAAGCAGGTGTTTATAACTGTCTAGTATGTGATGTATATGTTGTGTAACTCTGATTGTTGTTGTATATTATGTAATACTTATGTTATTAATATAATGTATTCGTTCCGCTGTTGAGATTCTAGTGTTGTTTCTTCTTTCTATTCTTTCTTTTCTCTTTTCTATCCCTTTCTTTCTTAAAGATGATACGACTTTTGTAGAGAAAAAGTCGGGTCGTCACAGTTGGTATCAGAGCATTAGGTTGAGTGAATACCTAGGCTCTGGAGTGGTATCTATCTTGAGAGAGCGTATTTGTAATTTTTAATATATTTATATATATTTATTTATTTCTACCTATCTATTGGGTTACCTATTCGGGTTTTTCAATATGAGGTATAAAGGTAGATAAGGTAGTGGTGTGTACAACGCGACTACCATTGGTTGGAGTTTGAATGTTTGAGGTTGGAAGTGTATCTGTCGAGACTGTAGACCTAATACCGTCTCGAGTGAGCTTTACAGTGGTGTAAGGACTTCATTGATCTCTGAAGGTAACCTATTAAGCTTCGGAGTTCATCTTTGAAGCTGGATGAGTAGAGTTTGGATCTGTTGGCTGAGCAGAAGCGAGTGATGGTATCTTCATACCTTAGGGAATAGTAGCTGCGTGATGAGATGCAGTGACTATGGATGCTTCCGAAGATGTTTTCTTTGGAACAAGTTTAAGGAAGTAGGTCTGCTATGGTGTTGTGGCTGAGTTCAGCAGGGTGTTTCTGTTAGGTTTGAAGTCCAAGTATCTCGAAGAGCTTTGAATTGGGAATTCTTTGGCATTGATGTCAGCAGTGTAGCTCGGTGTGTTCTGTGTGTCGGCAGAGTTGTCTGGCTTAGCAGTGTCTGAGAGTGGAGTTCAGAAGCAGCTGAGTGAATCCATTTCTTCGATGGATTGGCTAGACCAGCGTAAGCTGTTTTGATTTGTAAAGAGAGAACATTTTTCTTTGGATTTTAGTTTGGATGGATCGCAAAAGTAACTTGCGATAATTGAGTATTCTCTTGAATTGTTGGATATTTTTCTGGATGATTTCAGGGAAGTCAGGGGTTGTCCGCATTTCTTATCGACCAGGATTCCAAGTGTGGTACCGGTGGTTCAACTAGTTGAAGGTTGGTTCCTTGAGATGGAGTTTGATGAAGCAGCTCGGGATTGGAGGAACTTCTGAATTTTCCCTTGGTTATCAGAAATCTTCTTGGTTATGTTGTCCATTTGTGCTTGTGTTCTTCATCATCATTCTTTTCTACTCCAGATCAGAGTTGTGCAGCGGAAGCAGTTTGGGAGTGCATCTGCTTTCCTTTTCCGGATAGGGAAAGTTTGTTTTCTTCTGATGGTTGTGAGTGGAGTTTGTTCTTGATCTTGGTTGATCGTGGAGGATCATTCTGGTGGATTGGGTTTGGTCTAGTTTGTTTCTTGAGACATCGGCAAGGATTGAGCTGATCAGGAAGGATGAAGGCAGCCCGAGATCATCCGAAGGATTTTTTAATTTGAAGTCGGAGATCTGATTTTGGATAAGTTTCTCGGTTTTTAGGAGCTATAAAATTTGGTATGATTGGGAAGCTAGCTCCGTGATGTTTTGGATTTCTTCTGTGTTCTGTTATGGATAAGTGTTGGGTTTTCTGGATTGAATTGCCAGTTTGGACAACTGGAATTCGATGTGTTTCACGTATCTCTGGGGGAGCACCTATATGATCTATCTCTAGTTGTGGAATCAGCTGTTCTGGGAGATTTGGTTGTTGAGTCAGACTTGTCTGTAGTCTGATGTCTTGTTCAGTTGTAGATCTAGATGAGTAGTTCTGTAGCTCAGTAGTGTTGATTGTTTGGGTTCTATAGAGCGAGTATCCAGGTGTTTACTTGGGAAACTCGATAAAACTCTATCCAGAATTTTATCTGGATAGTTAATTTTGTTTGTTTGGGTGAATTGGTTGCCATGGTTGTTAGCATATGTTTGATATATGCTTGTATTCTAAAATTAAAATATTTTTAAATAGGTTATTAAATTACCTTTATTTTAAATTTCGGGGACGAAATTCTTTTAAGGGGGAAGGAATGTGATACCTCGGAATTTTTGGCAATATCAATTTGGGGTTTTTGGGCATAGGGAAGAAGTTGCAAAAAAAATTAGTCTCAGGGACGACAAGTATGTTTTTTAGTCTAAAGGACACTTTGTAGTGTAAATCACTCAATGATAGATGTAGCTATCATTTTCTGTTTACACTATAAAGTGTTCTTCAGAATAAAAAAAAACTTACCGTCCTTGAGACTAAAATTTTTTGTAACTTTTTCCTTGTGCCTATTTTCCTGTATCAATTTAATAATCTTTATATAAAATTAAATTGATTTGATAATATTGATTAATAATATATGAATTGGTTTAATTATCTGATTAAATAAATATTTAATTTGTGATTTTTATCTTTTAAAAGCTAAATAATTGTTTTTAATTATAATGTGTGTATATATATATATATTTGTATATATATTATAGATAATCTTTATTTTGGAATTTAATAAATAAATGAAGTTTTGTTTTCAAATTCTAATCATATATTTAGTAATTGGGAAATTATGTTTTAAATTAATTTTAAGTTTCTCAAAGTTATTTAAATTAATAACTATATGGTTTGTAAATACTTAAAATAAATGTTAAATTGTTTAAAATTATATCTTAGCTTAATTTTTAAATTTAAATAAAAAGTTTGTTTTATTACTTTTTAAATATTATTTGATAAATATGATTTGGAAATTTTATATATAAGTTTAAAATACAATGTAAAATATGGTTTTAATTCATTTGATAATAAAAGTGATTTATAATCTCTTTATAAATCATTTAAAATTTGTTAAATTTGTTATTTTCAAGCCATATTTATAATGTATTATTTTTCCATAAATATAAAAAGAATTAAAATAAGAAAATGAAATTATCATTTTAAAATGAATAAATTGATTTTAATTTGGATTACAAAAAGTTTAATTTGAATTTGAAATTGATTTTGAAATTCAAAATAATAAATTCTTAAAAATATTTGAATAAGTTTTAATTTATAATTTGTTTTATTTACATTTTCTTTAATTAAGAAATTCACATAAGTATAAATAAATTAAAGTAAAATCCTTTATTAACATTTAAAATATAACTAATTTAAGTAAACAAGACATGTGTTAACATATAAGTAATATATATACATGTGTTAGCTAACAAATTTAACAACATGACAAGTGTCATTGTATTTTTATCTTTTTCTTTATTTTGTTAAATTAATTTTAGCCCTTATAAACATTTTTCATTTTCCCTTCATTCTCTTTTCAAAACCAAAAGCTAAGTGAATCAAAAAAAATATGAAACCCAAAATCCCCTCAAAAGCAAATCTGCAAACATTTAAAAAAAAACCTGTAATCCACTTTCTAAATCATCAGCTTTGCAAATCAAGGAACCTGTATGCGTTTTTGTTCAGTTAGAGTTTCAACAGCAAGCAACCTGGAATCTACTTTGGAAATCAAAGGGCCTGAATGCATGAAGTTTTAAATCAGAGCAGCATACCAGTTTTAAAGATCAAGCTTTTCAAAATCATAGAGGCTCTATTCTTTTTCTAAAGAAACAGGTGAGTAACATTTTTGAAAATTAATTAAGTTAAATTATGGTTGCCTAAATTTAATATGATTCTAGTTGTCTGATTTCCTCTGGAAGCAAGATTTCTTGTATGAATATTTACAAGTATATTTGAGCATGAATGATATGTGCATGTTTGCTGTAATCTGCAATCACTCTGTTCCCAAATTCAAGTCCATTTTTTTATTTAATCCCTTATCACTTGATCTAATCACTGTTATGAATCGAGTTACAAACAAAAATTGTTTGTGTGATCATAAGTTTAAGATTAAAATTTTAATTAAGTTAAAACAAATACAAACTTTCTCTGGAAACCCAAAATGATTAGGAAAACATGAGTTTGTTTAAAACTTAAATTCCTTAGTTCATTAAATTAAGATTGTGATCTGAAACCATATATGGTAACATGATTTTTAAATCAGAAATCATAATTTTTAGTTTGAGATTTTGGGGGCAGTTCACTTTTATATGGAAGGGATGAATTTGGGAAATTTTGATGAACTTGGGTTCTGGATGGTCAGGGTGGTTACTAGAGGAAGTAGGGTGTATGGTGGGGCCAAGAAAATTGTCAGGTAGATGACATATGAGTTGTGGTGGCTGCAACGGCCAATTTTTGAGTTTAACCCTAGTTTTTGGGTTGGGTATTTAGTACGATCGTTCAACATCTCTGGTGGATCGAGCTCCACTAGAGTTTGGGAATTAGATGAGGGGTTGTAAAGGAGGATGTGGCCGGAATTTCAACTTTTACGGTGGTCGGAGGACGGAGATTGGGCCGTTGACAGATTGGGGTTTTGAGGAGTTCTGTGTTCCAGATTTTTGGATTGAGGCTGGGTTTTTGAATTCAGGTGGGAGGAGACGATCTGGTGATCGTAGGTTGGAGCATGGGTAGTTGCCGATGAGTTGAAGCCATGGTGAGAGGCCGGAGTTGATCAACGTCACGGTGCACGTGCACCTTGCATTTCTTTTTGCTGGTGAAGTGGTTTTGGGATGGGTGTAATGTACTCGGGATTCACTCGAGTATTTCGAGTTTTTACTCGAAGATAGGAGATGGAAGACTCGGAGTAAAAAGGACTCTGGCTCGAGTAGTTTTATTTCAGGTTTTGTTTCAGAAACCTAATAGTTTCCAGGTTTTAAATTTAAACTAAATTTAAATAAAAGAAGCAAAGCAAGATTTAAAAAAAGGTTGAAACAAGTTAAAATATGAATTCAAAATGAATTTGAATTCTAGTTTTCAAATAAATAATTTAAAAAAATGAAACGTTAAACCACTTTGAATGGTTAAAGTATTTTATAAAGTGTTTTAAAAATCTGAAGTGAGATTTAAATAGTATTTTAAATTTAAGTTAAATTTTAAATCTGAATTCAAATTTGAATTTGAATCTTAAGTTTTGAAAAGAAAATAAAGGTTATAAATTCTAATGTTGTAAATGAATTGAATATTTAAGTAATTTATAACATATTTCAAAATCTGAAAATACATGATTTGAACAGAATGTTCAAGTCTAAGTTTAGGATTTGGAATTCAAAAATGAATTTGAATCCTGGGGTGAAATAAAATAAGCTTTTGAATTTAAATGTTTTAAAACAACTTTAAATGTTTTAAAGTATGGTTTAAGTTTAAATTTGAATTTGGTTTTAAAATTCTTTTAAAATTCTTTTATAAGACAAATATATTCTTTAACATGTAATACAAAAGTTTTTGAATTGTTTTAAAAGTTTTGTTAAAGTTAAGAATTGTTTCACTTTAAATCTTGAATTTAAAATGCAATCTAAAGGAAAATTTTAAAAAAAAAGTTGTTTTTAAATTACTTTGATAATGATAATTAAATCATGAATAAGATTTATGTTCATCTTAAAGTTAATCAGAACTTAATAATTTATAATTTATTAAATGATTAAGGTAATTAAATTTTGTAATTAATTAATTTAATTAATTAATAATTTGGTTAGTTAATTAAATAATTAAGGGTTTTATTTAATTAGTTAAAGGATTAAGTAAGTTAATTAAGATTGATTAATTTGTAATTAAGAAATCATTATTTAGACAAGATTTTATATTAAATTAATGATTTGAATTTATTAATCAAGTAATTTTAAAATTAATTAAGTTTTAGATTATCACTTGATTAATTAAATAGTTAGAGATTAATTAATGGATTTTATAGATAAATTAATTTGTTATTAATATTGATTAATCTCAGTTAATTACTTTAGGGAAGTAATTAAAGATTTGTTATTGGTTAATGAAGATCATTAACTTAGTATTATTTAATAATTAATTAATATGATTAATTTTAATGATTAATTGAATTAATTAATTTAAAGATGATCATTTGAGAATTGTTTAAGTGAATTACTTAATGCAAGTAATTAAGGAAATTAATTACTAATTGTAATTAATTAAGTTTATTTTGATTAGTTCAGTTAATTAATTAAGTTTAATTAATTTAAAATAATCACTGGTTAATTTGAGAAGTAATTACCCAATGTATAATTAATAATGAATAATTACTTAGTGAAGTAATTAAGAAGATAAATTACTTGATGTAAATTAAATTGAAGAATAATTGGGTAATGAAGGAGTTTTGGAAATTAATTACTTTGTATAATTAATATGTAATTAGTATGCAGAATAATTACTTAATGGAAGTAATTAATAATTAATTTCTTAGTGTAATTAATTTAGGATTTGTTAATTGAGTTATTTAAAGGTAATAAAGAGATGTAATTAATTAAATGTAATTAATTACTTAATGTGATTAACCAAGAGTGATTAATCAATATGGATAATTGATAATTGATTTAATAGGGTAATTATAATAAATAATTAGGGATCATTAATTTATATAATTAATGATGTAATTAAGGATAGATTAATTAAGAACAATTAATCAATGAAGGAATTAATTAATATAATTAATTAAGGATTAATGTAATTAATTAATTAATGAGGTAATTACAGGTTAATTACTGAATTTGGTTTAGAAATATTAATTTGTGAAATTAATTAAAGGCTAATTACTTGAATGTAATTAAAAGATAATTAATCAAGGATGATTAATTAGGGTAATTTGTTGAGGGTAATTAACTGATTGATTTGTAATTAATTAATGGATATGTAAGCAAGATTTATATGGATGAAGTAATTAATTTAATTTATTTTAAATTAATTAGGGAAGAAGTAATTAATTTAATTCATTTTAAATTAATTATAGAATGGTGATTAATAAGTCATTGCTTATGAACGTTGATTGATACTGATTACCCTGAATAGTTGAGATCTCAGATATGAGATAAGTGATGTTGTGTGATATGGATGCTTTGGTTGCATTTGAGTAGATAATATGAATTATCTGTTTGGGATGATAATATGGATTATCTGTTGTGATGATAATGTTGATTATCTATTATGATGTTGTGTATCATCTATTTGTGTGTATATAGATAATATTGAATTGAATTGTTTTAAACATTAAAACAACTTGGACCTAAAAGATGGCGATTTGAATTTCAATGAGACCGGGATCGGGTTTCCATATTTGGATAACTGAAAACCACATCGATCCAAATTAACGATAGGTCATGAATCTCAAGTGAAGATGAAGATTCAGAGTGCAAGGGTTATCGTCGTTAACTCTGAGGGTGATTCCAAAATGAGTGTAACGAGATAATGCCTTCGGTTTCGTTCGAACCCGGAACGAACTTATATGGATTGAATGCTTTCAGAACATCGTCGGGTGGACGATGAGCATTCTAAGAGATGTGTTCTCTAAAGGTAATCGTAGCCTCAAGCCTCATCAACGGGAATGGCTAAAACAGGGGAGGTGCAGCAAGGTTAAGTGGGTCATGCCCAAGTAGGACGAGATTTTCCCCTGCCTAGAGGTCCCTTTATATTCGGCTGTGTGGGCGGTTGATTGCAACAACTGCCGGGGTTGTCTTGTTCGGGACTGTTCAGTAAGGAATGGTTCCGGCCTTGTGTTGCAGGGTATTGGGAGTGATCGTCGGTACGGTGATCTAGGCCACGTACTGTGACGGGCGGTACCCCAGTAGCCCTGCCATTGTATGGAATCCAAAATCCAATAAGTGTCGTACGTATTAGTTGTGCCCAACTATGTTTGAACGTGAGATGTAAGCATTCCATCTAATTCTGTATTTTACTTGAAAACCCTAGACACTATTATAATATCATCGGATTTCCTATCAATTGTTTTGGTTAGCGTAAGGTAAAAACTTTTCCATGTTTATGTGTGGGAAGTCTTACGTGAAACCTTTCTTTTCAAAAGGTTTTTAAAGTTAAGAAACCTTAACCTGTTACTCGCACCCGACCCATGTCTGACCCGACGTTTATCTTTTGTTTTCTTAAGCTCTTAGGTACTGAAATTTTTACGACTAGCCAAGGGATTCAGGTTAGCTTTGACGAATATTGGAGGAGTAATGGAGCAGGAGGCTTCGGCGTTGTAGATATATAGCTTCCGCTGTGTGTTCTCTTGTTGAGTTGTGTTGAGTTGTAAATACTAGGCAGGTGTTTATAACTGTTCAGTATGTGATGTATATGCTGTGTAACTCTGATTGTTGTTGTATACTATGTAATACTTATGTTATTAATATAATTTTTTTGTTCCGCTGTTGAGATTCTAGTGTTGTTTCTTCTTTCTCTTCTTTCTTTTCTTTATTCTATCCATTTCTTTCTTAAAGATGATACGACTTTTGTGGAGAAAAAGTCGGGTCTTCACAGATCGCCAACAAGTTATGATCTATGTACCGCTGGTGGTCCATAGATTTAGCTCGTGTGCGAGCTAATTACTTAGCTCCTATCCTTACGGCTTCACTATGCTAGATTGTACATACCCCATGATTAAGTATGGATCGTAGGCGATCCATACACTTAGCATATTTTGTACTTTATCTTCTACGCATCTTAGCTCCCCGTGTGACATGGTGACCTAAAAATCCAATAATGAAGTATGGATCGCTGGCGATCCATAGTGTATGGATCGCTGGTGATCCATACACTTAATTTATTTTTGGACTTTGATGTCTGGGATTCTCTCATTACCTTGTATCAACGTTTTTCAGGTAGTCTCGTTGCACGTTGCTCTATTTTAATGACAATTTACTAGTTAGTTGTATTTAGCTGCTGATTGGACTCGACGGACGCTGGTCCCTTGGTTTAATCAAACTCAATCGATGCTTTAGTAATATGACTTGGTTCTCTTTAACTTGTTGCTTTAGCCCTTTTGGTTGAGTTTCATGCCATTCTGACTTCACCAACTTATTCCTTCTTCTATTTGATCCTACTGAGTTAGAAACCTAGATAACAATATATAAGTGTCATATGGTATGCTCCCACTATTTCAGCAATTACTATAATAGCATGTGAATACGATGCTCCATTCAACAACTTATTATGGGCTATTTGTTTTACCTTAACTAGTTTATAGTCAAGAGTTCTAGATCAAATATTTTAAACTCATATATATATATATATATATATGTATGTATGTATGTATGTATGTATGTATGTATGTATGTATGTATGTATGTATGTATGTATGTATGTATGTATGTATGTATTATAAAAAAAATTCTACAATAATGTATATTTAGAATGAAAACCACATTTCTCATTCCATATTAAATATCTTTTTAAATTTTATATAGTTGTTGCATCTTATGTCTCTTCATGAAGCAAGATTGACGATTCACTCTCTTCATCACAACTGTTCCCATTTTACATCCACTATTAAACATTCACTTTCAATTCTAAATGGCTGAACAATCCAAAAGGAAACTTTTGTTATAACACTACACAGAATTTTTATAAAAGCACTTTAGACATCCTTAAGATTTTAAGGATATCAAATGAGTTGCACTTAAGTAAACTGATCAAAACTGACATTTGGCGATCGAGTTCCTAGATTGGTCTATAATCCTTGGTTTTTTATTGTATTCAGCATGACAAGATTTTTATCATATTCAATCGTATTGGACACATGATCTTGCACTATGGTTTATTTTCTTAATTTGAAAGAACTAATTTCATTGAGATTTCATGCATTATGAACATGACTGTTCACCACATAACTTTTGCATGCAATCTAATATGGATTAAATATCCATATTCTTGTATTGCCTCTGAGTTCAAAACTCATGGAATACAATAATTGTCTCAGGCAAATGAACTCTTAAGTGACCAAGGTGTGAATGTATTTAGTAGTTGTATTATTTGGCTCTTACATGAGTCATGAGTGACAACATACCAAAGGATTTAATGGTAAGTATATTTTATACTTTTATGTCAATCCTATTTTAGTTCATTAGTATATTTCAATTAATAAACAATTTTATCAATTTAATTAATTTCACAAATGTATTATATTGGATAATTTAATTACACAACATACGTTCTTATAATATTAGAAAAGTTAAACGTGTTCATTTGATTTTTCTAATCAGGCTCCCACGAGATTTTTATATTCCTCAAATAAACCCTTAAAAAATTAGAACCTTTCGATTTCTTTAGTAAGTGCAGGACGTGCTCAACTTACAATTTTGACCTTGAGTTTGCTCAATAAATCCACAAGCGATAGATAACACTTTGTCGTTTGTATCGTATATAGCTTCTAACCATGATCTATGCCCTAATCTCGACCTTAAACTTGAGTTTGCTCAACAAATCACGAAAGTTTATTCACTTTTGCCAATCATTTCGCAATGGCCTAATTATAATGCATGTACCTTGAGTTTTCTTGACAAATACATGCATGTATCCTAGCTCATCCAGGCATTATGTTGATGCTACTACTACACATAATGGCTTTCGCTTGAGTTTGCTCAACAACAAGTGTGTATCTTTATTAACTGATTATTAACTGAATCATATTAATTAGTTGCTAGTTTATTTAATGAACCAATTTTATTAAATTTCATTAGTATTTCGAAAATTTTATATTATACATCTTAATTTATTTAAGATAGACGTTACAACCATTTTCGATCATCATGTGTGGAGTGCAGCCCAATTAGTAAAAGGACTTTGAAGTATAGTAGAACGACCCAAAATGCATGTACTGGACTGGAAAACCCCTAAAGAAGATCACACACAAGACAAAGTAAACATGGAAAGGTTGGTCAAGATAATAGCACAGTAATATCTTGTTATAGCCAACAAAGATGCAAACAAAAACTGCACTTCTATGAAGCGAAGTGAATTCCCGAACTTTCACATATCGGCGTAGCGTCGCCATCTTCAAACAAACACTGGGCCATCATGCCGTCAAACGACATCACAATTTTCTGATACATGAACCATCTTTATAATCTATGCCACCATTTAGAAAGCCATCTTCACCTTACAGTAAAATCATAACACAACTCCTAAGCGAAATATGCTTCAATTGTATACACTGTCCACGATACCAGAACAGTTATACGAGCATGAAAAGAAACAAAGCTAAAACATTAGCACAGGTATGTTTCATAATCCACTTGATTGCTCAAATGACTTGTGAAAAAGAAGGTCATCAAGGTATGTGTGGCACAGTATCAAGGTTAGATCAAATACTCCAACAAGGGTCAAAATAAAGAAACCACGATGCATCCATTAACCAAACTGATCAAGTGCATTGACCGATCTAAAGAAAGAAACAACTTCAATGCACAAAATAGCATGACCAGTATTATACCAACGTCCTCTAATATAATCAGGCCAAGTAGAACTATGCTAACAGCCCTAGAGACATGCTGCACTACAATAGCCAAAGTGAAAATAAACCATGCAGTCATCTCAAAATGAGACTACACCGCCCCTTCTAAAGTAAACTTCACCATAACATAGAGGTTGGATCGCATCACCCAGACCTAATCCAAACTGTGTTATTACAATGATTTTGGCCAGGCCACCAATTTTGGATTAATATGACGTCCAAACAACCCAAGCATAAAGTACGGTACTAACACATTAGGTTGTGGAAGGAACCATGGCATCCTCTAACTGATTAATTCGCCAATTCTAGACACATCATTTCAAATTCAAATCATCCCGCTTCTACACAAATTTTTTCACCAATAGCAAACTTTCCCGCCTATAGCCACGTTAGTAATATGTGCGTATTACAACAGTCAATAGATGAAAGACATGTGGCAATACTAGACGATAGGGAAAGACTATAGAGAGATGATGTGGGCAATCCGCGAGAGAATTATGTGCTATAAATAGAAAAGTATTATAGCAAAGAAAGAGACTTTCAATTAATTCTTTGAAAAACTACCTTATATTCTTATGCTCTTTTCTACCAATTAATATTAGTGTACCAGAAAGAAGAAAGATAATAATGGATTCGATCCATGGACGTAGGATTCTCTAAAATCCAAACAATATAAATTTCTATGTCCTTTACTGCACTTTACTGCATTAATAATTCCCTATCTTTACTTTAGTAGATTCTACTTTTCTCTTACTTTGTTGAATTCGACATCTAGACTAATCTATGCACTTTAACCAACAAATTAAGTTTCTTTTCGTGATTGTGTAAGCAAACAATGACATAACTACTATCTCAATGCAAATATAACACTACATAAATTTGTTAACTCATAATTATAGAATCGATTAGCTGCTAATCATTATGTAATCAATTAGATGTTGTGATACAAAAAATCTTACCAACATTTTTGGCACTAGAAGGAGGGCTAACCTCCCAACAAACCGTAAATAAAATCATAATCTGACTCATTCCTTAAATTTCCCTAAGGAACCTTAAATAATGCAGCCAGGAAACTCTTCTACTACCCCACCGCATGAGTATGAGCATTTAGTTGCAAAACCTAACAAACCCATTGCATCTCATTAAAAACAAGTTGTCCACCCTAAAAGATCACCTCAGTACCCTTCCTTGACACACTCAACACCTTCGTTGCTCAGATCAATGAAAGGATGACAAGCATCGAGAAGTTGATAGCTTCAAATCAGAATAGATCTACAAACTCTCATAGCTCTATAGCCCATCACCAAACTTCTCCTAATACATAGAAAGTGCAAGTAGGAGGAGGATGCGACACTCTCATCCATGAGAACAGTTGTGTCGGAGTACTCATCTTGGGAACAAAATAGAAGGAAAAACACCAATAAACCAAAATATTAAAGGAAAATGTGCAAATATCAACTCATTGTTGCTAGAGAAAAATAAGAACCAAACTACGTGGGAGAATGAAGTCGGTTCAATCTATAGGGGTGCACCATCAAGTATTAATAGGAAGGATGATGAGATAAAAGAACTGAAGGCTCACATGGAATATCTGGCAAGAGTGTATGAATAAGGAAACAAGGGGATGGAAAGGAGAAGAGATCATATCCCCTCAATGAAGCCATTATTGAATCTGATTTCCAAGATAGCTTCCGGGCTCCGACAATTGAAAAATATAACGAGTTAACGAATCTGATTGACCACTTATGCACCTTCAAGTACTGTATGGACATCTTGGAGGTTAGAAGGCTAGCTTAGCCCACTGCAAACTATTCCCAAAATATCTTATACGGGTAGAATCGAGATAGTTCAGGAAATATACCTCAGGAAAAATCCATTCATGGGATGGATTTCCATAGATTGTTTCATGTCGGTTGTGAAAGCTCACCAGATCCTTATACTCTATCCTTAGTAAAGCGCTGAGAGATATAAAAGCTTATGAAGCTTCGTTAAGCATTTCAAATAAGTAGCAATAAGGATTGGGGTTACAAGTGAAGAAGCACTTCTAATGGCAGCACATTCTGGAATAAGAAGGAACTAATAGGGCTAGATATTTCAACCATATCACCCCTTACCAACCATTATCAACAACTACCAATTAAAATGGTACTAAAAAAATGGCAACCAATTTTATTGGTATGGTTTGCCGAACCACATGAATTATGCGGTACGACAATGGTAATCAACCACTAATAATGGTAATTACCACCTTTACCACTTACCTTAATCAATATATTTATATTCACGTATTTCATTATATTCTTTTATTATATAACATCTAACATGTAATGTGTAATGATTTAATAGAAAATCAAGCAAAATGCTATTATGATATTAGATTGAATGTAATTCTTATCATGTATTTTGTAAAATAATATGATTTATATAATATTTTAGATTTTTCTATAATGGTCCCTTATATGTTTTACTATACAAATTGAAATAGATAAGTCATCATATAATAACAAATAACAACTCCTAATATTTACTCTTTGAACATGAGATGTTGCAAATAAATAGATATCATATTTTTAAATGGTAAAAGTTTATTACCAACACCTTCCAACAATTATCAACCATGAACCGAAGTATTGGTTCTTGATTAATTTGGTTGGTAATGATACGATTTTTCTATTACCATATTAATCGATATGGTAATGGTTTGAATATAAATTTTCGGTACCGAATCAAATCCAGCCCTAGAACGAACACTAACATGCAGGATAAAATTAGTAGAGAGTCATGCAGGAGCATGAAAGCCTTTTATGAGAAGCCCAGTGGTTATATACGGACCGAGGAGGCCAAAGGTTCAATAAGTGCTCTGATTGAAAGGATAGTTCAAACTGTTGGGGAAGGGAAGCGAGGGGCCAATGGTACTTGCATTTTTTAAGCAACAACGCACCTAATATACCACATGATGCATATATAAAAGGAGGAAGAGAAAGATACATATATTAATAAACTAACTAAAATACATATAACCAAAGTGTACCACTTGGTGCAGCCTCATCAAAAGCGTAAACGAAAATAGAACAACAAAAATGGTGATGCGGATGGAGGAAGTTGTATCTACGCAGTAGGTCAACTGTGAAAAATTTGAACACTTACACGCCTCTACACCGTAACCAAGTGCTATCATCCTATGAGATGAAAAGAGCTCTCATTCACTTTTATTAAATTCAAGAAAATTAACTAGAAAAGAAAAGATAATTTAGTTCACTAAAGGAAATTTTAGGAGCTAAATAAGAAAGAAAAAGTGAAGCAGTAACAGGTTCTCCAAACGAGGAAATGAAGCTGTCCTGGTTCGAGATGAAAAAGAACCAATCCGTCCACTTATAGGTCTTGTGCGGGGTTGTCGGAAAGAGAGATTTGGGAGCTTGGGTATGATAAAATCTGATGCATCCCCATGTTAGGATCTTATGAAGTGAATATAAAAAGAGCAGTTCTCGATAAGAAGGAGGAGTCTATTTTTCGAAATATAAAATGCAGGTGAAGACAAGGAGATGATAAGATATAGGGGCTAACCGAATGGGGGATAGACCAACCATTCTTTGATAATGAGATGTAGAGGATGATAAAGCCACATTGAATGTGTTCCAAAGCAAAGGAAATGCAAGTGAATACGGCCTGAGGGTGTAGGGACCCTAAACCCATAGCCTTTAATTCCAAATTCAGTCAAGATTTCATCAACTTGGTTTTCCTCGTAAATGATCGAAGTTAGATTTAAAAAGGATATATCACGACTCGATGAACTAGAAAGATCTTCGAAAGCCATTGATACAAGAAGGGGAGAGTTAAAGTCAAAATCCACATAGACCACTACAACTCAAATAGCTGATAAGCAAAATAAGAATTTTGTTATGTAAGGGAAATAATTCAAATCAAAGAAAAGCCAATCAATTAAGCAAAAAAATGAAGATTTTGTTCAATAATTTGAAAGTGCACGCAACTGCACAAATAATTAAGCGGTAAAAACCATTTAGCCTTTATTTATATTTCATGTTTAGACTTATTTTAGAATTATTATTTTTTAGAAAATAGAGGAATTTTTTATCATGAAAGAGATGGAGGAGGTAGCCATGGATGAGGGAAGGAGGAAAATTAAACAAATGAAAATCAACGAGTGGGATATATTTTAAGGAAAGAATAAAACTCTTTCTTGATATTTCTTTGAAAACTTACACTTTTAATTCATAGTTAACTTTTAATCAATCTAGTCCTTCTCCTTGCTTTGCACATCTGGCCAAGAATTTCATCTTGCATGGAGAAATTTTCTAAGAAGCCCTGTTTATAGCCGATCTATATACAAACTGATATTATATATCGACACGTGCATATATAACGTTTATATAAAAATCCAAACAATAACTAACACCATCAAAATATAAAGTAAATTAATAATTAATAATTCTTAAATATCGATTGATTTAATTAATTTATAATGTTTTAAAACCAATTAAATTGTGTCGTTTTTTGGAGGATTCACAAACACGATTGTGAGACTCATAGGTGTGAGTTCGATCGGCAATTAATACTAAACAATTCAAATATTAACATTTACACGTCATCTTAGTTATTGGTGCGATAGTTTCATTGAATTCATGTTCTCTCCATCAAAACTATTTCACTTTAGGACATATAAAATTTGATGTTGGTTAAAATTCCAATATTATCCACACTCAACTCAGTTAGTCCACAATGAAGTCCTTGGTTCACTAATAATATTTATTATTAGTTTTACTACTCTATCCAGAGAATTTAAATTTGGGTCTACTACAGTTAATCGTGATATTAACCATATAAAATCGAGGAGACGAATTCTCTATCGAATATGCTTCATTTTCTAATGCTTCAACTCATACTAACTATAGTCGTTCGATAGACGTCATGCCATGATTTAACTGTAATCAAAGTGAAGTATTTACATTGATGTTCTATGGTATTCTTAAGGGTACGATGTGTCCTCATCACACTGAGATTTCTTATTTGACCTAGTTGCTATCAACCAACAAGAAATTCTTGGACGATTCATTACATTGAAATCCAATAATTATAAGTACATACCCCCTTAGTGGCCCCAACGACCATGAGTAATACACTTTCCAACATTTGGAGAACGTTACGTACTCTAGTTTCAATTGATGAATCGATATCCTTTTCTCGAAATATATTGACCAGGAATATTTAAAACAAAATGTCATTTTATACATCAATCGGTTGCTCGTAGTTGTAACTACTTGCAACTACAATCACATAAAATTTTATTTGAGGATTTCTTATTATATACTTTAAAATCAGTTACTTAATTAATTATATCATAATATAACAAAGTATATAAAGAAAACAGATATTGTTACTATGAAGAAGATTGACTACAGAGGTAGATATATATAATAAATCACATAATCGGCCCTAGGGCATTCTTTCAGAATGCTTATCCAGAGCTCTTAACTTCATAAGATTTCCATTTTATCGTTAACTTTCATGCAATCATATTTCGTATTATACTATTTAGCTATTACCTTGTATGCTAATGTTCATATAGGTTTGGTTCTTGCTTATGTGTGATTTTTTATTGTTTGCTATGTTTGATTGATTATTAGGCATGCTTGATGTTCCCTTGATTATTTATGTGTGGTTAGAGAATTTCGGAGGTGAAATTCAAAAGGGTGGAGAATGTAACGACCTATATTTTTTACTTATAGATGGATCATAAAAATGTTTTTTATAACCAAATTGGGTCGTATTAGGCTATAACTTTAGGGAATATTGAGTATTGACAATTTTGACCTCGATAATAAATATTATATGGTTTTGAACTAAAAATTCATAAATGCTATTACTTTTGATAATAGCCTATTTAGGTACTAAAACCACTTCCAAGAAAGATATGATATTTTATTTCCATATAGTGGTCATAATAGATTTTTGGTCTTATGGTCTAGAAGATACGTCTATTTAAAGTTAGGCAGTATTCTGACAAATTAGCGGGTCATTAGACTAAGTCTATAATTACCCCCATTAACAATTTTGAAATTCGAGCTAATTAGACCAATGGGATAACCCCTGATTATTATCACACTTCCCAAAATCTATTATAAACCTACATTACTTAGTTTCCTAGCCAAAAACAACATAAATCCTTGCTTTACTTAATCAAATCAAGTAAATTGAAAGTGATTAGCATAAGGATTAGTAAAGGATCATTTGAGATTTTGAAAATTAGCATCTCAAGATTCGTACCTTAGCTGGTTGGATCGGTTTACCTTGTTTTTGGTGCATTTAGAGATCTTGGTGATTTGTTTATATCCCTTACTATTATCTAAATGTTTGTTAGTTAAAAATGATGTTTTAAAATGTATCAATCTAGAAACGTGATTTTGACAAGATTTAAACTTAAACATGATTTTAAACGAATTTCCAATGTTTTAAAATGAATTTTAGTTGTATCTATGTATATGTTCTTATGGATACTCCATTTTAGAAAATAGGTTAGACTCGGTGTGTTTGATTTTAAAATTCGAAATTGGTAGCATGTATATGTTGTATGTGATGTATATACTGTATTGGTTGAATATATGCATTATACGTAGTTGTATTTGATGGAACGCGGAATGATAGGCGATTTAGAGTTAGGGAAATATGGTATGAGATGGTGTCTGATGCATATGGATTGGCCAAGGAGATGGGTCATCCAAGGTGACTACATAAATAATGGAGACTCAATCAATAAGACATGGCATATGGAGTACTGCTAGAGTTGCAAGAGGCTTACCAATGTAGATCCAGGGACTCCATGCAAAAAGAAGTTATTAGGTGCACGAAAATTGAAGCAGGGAGTTAAGAAATGACTTAACCAAATATTTAGCTAAGTCGGTTCATTCGACGCTGACCATGTGGTCGCTACCAAACATGAAGGGGTATGTAAAGTGAGACTTTGATGGGAGCTTCGGGCTACTTAGGATTTTGCATGTTGAAGGCATTTACAATGTAATAATAAAGTTTATACAAGTGATAATAAACTCAAACTGTCTCTAAATAAGACTATGGAACTGCCTAGGCTCCACAATGTCGCACAAAGAAAGTGTATATCCATATATAATACGAGAAAGCTCCATCCAACTCACCCTTTGCACTGCCACTACGTATCATCTAGACCTATTATCTAGTGTACTCATTTATAGTAGCAAAGATAATAAAAAGCAAAGCGTAAACCTTGAGTTGGACAACATTCTGGTGTAAGTGATAAAAAAACCTCAAAATACTATATAAGTGCATATAGTAAGGAATAAAAGTATAAGATTCATACCTGACCAGTCTCTGTAACAAAGAGCTAGCACGTAACAAAAATAATATGCTACTCTGCTATTATCATACAAAATACTATATCTTAAGTACAATATCAAACATCTAATTATCCCCATCTCTAGTAGCTACATCATGTGACATCCTTATAGTGTTATACGACTAACTGAACAATGATAGCATACACATCACCCATCAAACAACGCTCACTATCACTCAATATGCCCTGGATATATGATAACCCCTATGACCATTCCACTTCTAGGGATCTACGGAGAAATCCGAGCCTTCAGTATACTTGTTCAAGGCTCGAAGTTGAATATTAGACCCATTGCCTCAATCCAGGGTATAGGATTCATTCAACCGATCCAGGGTAGCCTTTCAAGGTACCTACAAGGATCCTTGTCTCTACTTTCGAGTACAATAAAAAAACTCCGACCCTTAGCAAGCATACCCGAACCCTTTCTTTGCTCCATCTAATTTCCATTATCCTCAAGGAACCATTTAACATCCCTTTCTTTCCATGATAGGACCATTCAACATTCAACCCATAGGTCACCCTTCCTAGAACTCGCCCTTTTGGATAATCATTCTCATGACTCCTTTCAACGTTGCCGCCATCATCGAAACCCCAAGTGAATAAACAAAGACCCTGAAGTGTCCTCTAGAAGTTTGGCCAATTTGGCTACATCAATTTAGATCGGTGCCAATCTAATCAGATCATCGATCTAAGTTGTTTAGCCCAAAATTTAGCTAAGTCTTTTATACCCTGCCCTTTTTCATCCTTACTTGTTTTTAAGTTCCTTTCCTTAGTGCTACACTCTGTAAGTGTAATGTCCTGGATTTTCTGACCAGTCAAAATCGTCGAAAACCCATCCATTCTAAAACTACGAATGAAAACTACCAATTTAACACAACATAATCTGATAAATATACAATATAACAAAATGTATATGATACAATTTTAATAATACAACTTATCAGAGTTCTAATTATTTATTCTACAGAGTGTGCTTTAATATGAAGAAAAGTCAAATACAATAAATCTACCATTGCACAACTCTGGTGTGAGAGACATCAATAGTCATTCTCGCAAACTCAATAAACATGTCAATGTTGAATAAAATGGTAAGCGGGAAAGATACAACATCAGACGATATATAACAAATGATAAACAAGAAAAAAAATTATTATAGGGGTTGCATCACTACCATTTGTGACTGCCTACCCTTATCTAATTATATACCCAATTAAATATAAGATTAAGCTAACGCAGTTCTCCTATTAACAAATAGGACTCAAAAGGAGCCTATGATGCAGTATATATAATATATGAATGTAACTCCCGAAAATTACCAACTTAGGCTTATATCCTTAGATTTAGATTTCCAAAATCTAATTTCCTTTATTATTTTAAAATAATCTCCATTAAAAACACTTAGTCGAAAACAATCCCTTTA
The DNA here is from genome assembly GCA_030765085.1 of Allium cepa. Lineage (NCBI taxonomy): Eukaryota > Viridiplantae > Streptophyta > Magnoliopsida > Asparagales > Amaryllidaceae > Allium > Allium cepa. The sequence continues at coordinate 547,376,999 of CM060932.1, forward strand.
AATTATATTCTCCGTTTCATTTCATATCCTTTTGAAATATTTTATATATATATATATATTTATTTATTTATATATATATATCTTATATGAAATTATACTTTTCTATGGGATATAAAATAAATCACTTTTGAAAACAGTATCTAATACTTTGTATAATAATATAGTGTCGTATTTGATATATTTATTTGAAAATCCTAAAATAATACTTTAAAAGCATATCAAAATATATACAACCAGATTAGGAGGTTTCTCCTATAAACAAGCAATTGGGTCCTAGCCCTCTATAAAATAAATAAGTACATCCCTCTATATAAAGAGTGGATTATACTAGGGTTGCACGAACTGTCCCCTACTTTTTAGTTATGGGTTATTTGAATCATCAGTAACATAAAAAATCATTTTGTTTTTCGAAGTATTTTGCATTAATAATCACAAATACTTCCAAAAAAGGGTATTTTCTTTCCTTCAAATCTTTTCGAAATCATTTCAAACCATCAGAATTTAAGTTCTTGAAATTCCCTTTATTTATAAAACGCATTTTATAAAAACGTTTATATCTCCTTTTCTTTAAAATAAAACATTTCATTTCATATTCTTTTATGAAAACCATCTTTCAAAATAATTTCATTTATATTAAACTAAACCAATATCATCGCTAAACACCTTATAATCAAACTATGAAACAAATCTCAAGGTGTTAGCCTACAATTATTTTCTACCCAACCCATGTAAAAAAAAGGAAAAAAGCTCATAAACTGGTCAAGCATATATCACATAATCAATCAACAACAATAATAAATAACGAACACATCAATTTATCCAATAATAATTAATCAACATATTAATTTACTTTAAAACAATCATTTTACTTACAAGCACGAAATGAGGATTTATTACGCTTAATAGATGTCCAATATAATATATTCATTTTAATTATAGCAGAACGGTGTTTTATTCTACTAAAATGTCATAAATGAAGTATAATTAATTTAACGACATTATTATTTAAATTAACATAATCATATTCAGTCATGATTATTTATCCAAATTTTATACTTCGCCAACTATGTCAATTAATTATAATAATGTGTTCTAGATGTCATTATGAACCGAACGCAAAAATCCATGGGTCAAACGGACTTAAAACAGGTAGGTAATGAATTTTTAAAGTTAACATATTTTAATTAGCTTATTTAGTGAACTAATTCTCACTCGCTCCTTGGCCAAAGACCCAAAACGCCTTCACCTTCTTCATGTTGCAAGCCTATAATATTGAGTGAACTCACAGCCATGCACTCCCCATAATGGTCGCACCTTCTTTCCCCTTTTCCTCTCTCGTTTCTCAACGAAATCTCACTCTATCGGCTCTGACGAACTCCTTTCCACGTCCTCTTCACATCAAACACCACCACTTGAAGCTCGGCTCTGCCTATGCAACCTAGACTTGCTTTTTTCCCACCAACACTTCCGACCATCATGACCTCCACACTCCTCTGCTTTGAGAACAAGAAGAACAAATAGCGTAGCTCTCTTTGCCCTCTACAGTTTCGTGTTGGTGACTTTGACTAATTCTTGGTGTAGTGGAAGTTATTTGAAAAATGAACTAAGAAAGGGAAGGTTTTTGTTGTGTTCAAAAATTTGGCAGAGAAGAAAAATGGAAAAGGTCAAAATGTATACAAGTTTTGTGTCCTCCCAAATGTGTTCATGCTCGTGTTGTTTTATAACCAAACTTTAGAAAACAAAATCATTATGTTTTTATACATTCTCCCACCAAACATGGCACGGGCGTTGAAAAAAGGCAAGAAGGGACAATATTTTGTACATGTTTCCAAATTTTATTAAAAGGTTTTAAGGTACGACACCACATAATATCACATTCGCGTATGAGTCACGAACAACAGAAATAAAAATACGATTACACACAACAATACGATACGATCATAAAACAACAATAAAATACACCGGTTATCGAATTCTTGGAATTTCTAAAGTACTGATGTTTGCTATAAAAAGCGTCAAATGAAAATTTAATTGTTTTTCAAATTAAAAGTAATGAAAAAAAACCCTATAAATTAAATTAAAATATGTCATCAAAAATCAAGTCTTAATTTGAAACATAGATTTTACTACAGCTAAATTCAAATTCGAATATTTAGATAAATTAAATATTCAAATTTAAAGACTAAAAAATTATGGGTCGTTATATTCTTTCCCCTAATAAAATTTGGTCCCTGAAATTCCAAGGACGGAAAAATATAACGAAAGTCGAACATTCAACAAAAGCTAAGCCCATCAAAAATAATATCATCCATAATCCCGATCAGAGGAACGATGCCTTATCCTATCCATTTTTATTTATCAAATTAAGGTCGTCCCATTTAAAAATTCCTAGGTTGATTTACTAACCATAGATAATTTTTTTACTTAGGCACCTAACCTAATCTCTAATACTGACTATAACGACCCTCATTTTTCGACCAGTCAAAATCACCGAAAACCAATCCGTTCTAAAACTACGAATGAAAACTGCCAATTTAACTTAATATAATCTGATAAATATACAACAAAACTAAATGTATAGGATACAATTTCAATAATACAATTTATCGGAGTTCTAATTACTTATTCTATAGGGTATGCTTTAATACAAAGAAAACTCAAATACTATAAATCTACCGATGCACAACTCTGGTGCGAGAGGCAGCAATAGCCATTGCTGCAACTCAATAAACATGTTATTGTAGAATAAAATGTTAAGCGGGAAAGATACAACATCACATGATAAATAGCAAACAACAAACAAGAAAATGATATATTATTATTGGGCTGCATCATGAACACTTGTGACTACCTATGTACTCCTATCTGATTAGATACATAATTGGATACATGATCAAGCCAACATAGTTCTCCTATTCACAAATAGGACTCAAAAGGAGCCCACGATGTAATATATATAATATATGAATGTAACTCCTAAAAAATACCCATTTAGGCTTATATCCTTAGATTTAAATTTCCAAAATATAATTACCTTTACTATTTCAAAATTAGTCTCTTTTGAAAATGCTTATTCAAAAATAATCCCTTCAAACTAAATTTTCGGATTCATTTCAAATCCTTCTGAAATTTTATATATATCTTTTATATTAAATTATACTTTTCTCCGGGATATGAAACATTACTTTTGAAGATGGTATCAAATACTCTGTATAATAATACAGCCTTGTATTTGATAAATTTATTTGGAAATCCCAAAATACCACTATAAAAGCATATCAAAATATATGCAGTCAGATTGCGAGGTTTCTCCCATAAACAAGGCAACTGGATCCTAGCCCCTATAAAACAAATAAATATATCCCTCTATATAAAGAGTGGACTATACTAGAGTTACATGAACCCTCCGCCCACTTTTTAGTCATGGGTTTCCCGAATCATTGGTAACATAACAAATCAGTTTGTTTTCCGAAGTGACAAATCATTTTGCACTAATAATCATAAATACTTCCAAAACATGGAATTGTTTATTCCCTCAAATCTTTTTAACATCAACGGGATTTAAATTCTCGAAATTCCCTTTACTTATAAAACACATTTTATAAAAACCTTTATATAAATCACTTTTTATATAAAGTCACTTCAAAATAATTTATTTCCAGATATCTCTTTTTTCTTTAAAATAAAACATTTCATTTCATATTCTTTTATGAAAACCATCTTTCAAAATAATTTCATTTAAGTTGAAGTAAACCAATATCACCACTAAACACCTTATAGTCAAACTGTGAAATAAATCACAAGGTATTAGGCTGCAAATGTTTCCTACCCGACCTATGTAAAAACAAAAGAAAATGGGAATTAGCTCATAAATGGGTTGAGCATTTATTACATAATCAATCAACAACAATAATAAATATCAAATACATCCATTTATCCAATAATAATTAATCAATGTATTAGTTTACTTTAAAATAATCATTTTACTTACAAGCACAGAACATATATTTATTCTCTCAATAGATGTTCAATATAATCTATTCATTTTAATTATAGGAGAACTGCGTTTCATTCTGCTAATTGAATGTCACTAATGAAGTATAATTAATTTAACTATGCTATTATTTAAATTAACATAATCATATTCAATTTACTATTATTTTATCTAAGTTTTATACTTTACCAAATGTGTCAATTAATTATACTAATGTGTTCTAGATGGACTTACGAACCCAACCAAAAATTCCATGGGTCAAACGGACTTAAAATGAACGAGTTATGAATTTTTAAAGTTAACACATTTTAATTAACTTATTTGATAAACTAATATAAACTAATTCTCACCCACTCCTTGGCCCAAGGCCCAAAACTTTTTCACCTTCTTCACGTTGCCTGTGCATGTTTTAGAACTCACGGCCATGCACTCTCCATAATGGCCTTACCTTCTTTCACCCTTTCCCCCCTCTTTTCCCTTTGAAACCTCACGTCGGCTCCGCCAAACTCCTCTCCACATCCTCTTCACATTGGACACCACCACTTGAAGCTCAGCTTCGCCCTTGTTACCTAGAGCTGGTTTCTTCCCATCAGCACTTCTAGCCACCACAACCTCCACGCCCCTCCATTTCAAAAACAACAAAAAAGAAAAGCGTAGCTCTCTTCACCCTCTACAATATCCATGTTGGTTACTTTGGCTGATTCTGGGTGTAGTGGAAGTTATTTAAAAAATAAATTGAGAAATGGAAGGTTTTGTTGCATTCGAAAATTTGGCAGAGAAGAAAAATGGAATATTTCAAAATGTGTACAAGTTTTGTGTCCTCCTAAATGTGTTCATGCTTGAGTTGTTTTATAACCAAACTTTAGAGAACAAAATCATTATGTTTTTGTACATCTTCCCACCAAGCCTGGCACAAACCATGGCCTTGAAAGAAGGCAAGAAACATGGAACAATGTTTGTGTACCGTTTGCAAATTTTAGTAAGAAGTTTTATAGTACGATGCCACACAAAAGCCATGAACGATAGAAATAAAAACACAATCACGTACAACAATATGTGACAATCATAGAATAATAATAAAATACACTGGTTACCTTATTCTGTGAAGTTTCAAAAGTACCGATGTTTGCCGTAAAAAGCATCAAACGAAAATTTAATTATTTTTCAAATTAAAAATTGTGGAAAAATCTTATAAATTAAATTATGTCATAAAAAATAAAGTCCTAACTTGAAACATATATTTCATCATAATTAAATTCAAATTCAAATTTTTGAATAAATTAAATATTCAAATTCAAAGATTAAAAAACTACGGGTCGTTACAATAAGTCTTAAACAACTTCCTTGAGCCTCAAAAGAGATTGATACCAATGTGAATTCATACCCTGATCTCTTTCCTCCTTGCTTACTTTGTACTCCTCTTCTTAGTACAACCCTACCCACGTCCTCCAGCACTCCCTTTTTGGCCTAAAAGGGTCAGTACCGATCTGTACATTTTGCCCAAATTTTGGAATAAGTCCATACATCCATTTTCTTGCCCTCCTTAAAGTATTTCTCAAATTTCCACAACCTAAGTCTATAAATAACCACTTTTACCACCAGATCTACAAAACTCGACTGAATTGATTGGACAAAACAATTCTCCTCCAAACTACCTGCCACTTGATGCAACTTGAAGTATAGGCATTCCTCCTCCTTTAAAACCCCTCCTTCAAGTTATATTCAATTTAAAGTATGTTTGGCTTCCTTTTTCCCAAATCAACGGCCAATTCTAGTTATCCTACTATCACTAGCAAACCATATTACAACAATACATCCAAACATATGTATCATCCATTAACATTCATTCAATACATATCATCCATCTAAACATGATTAACATATAAGATTTAGCCTAATCTACTTTCTAAAATGACAACATAATCCAAAAGAGGTTGTAGAGCCATTTCAATTCCATTTTAATCTTTTAAATTCGGACATAATTATTTTTAAGTGTTAAATTAAAGTTCAAAATCATTTTAGTATAAAATAATCATGTTAAAACGCTAACTTTAACTATATGAATAAGTATAGGATGGTGGGAGATTAATAATCACTCACCTACTACCCCAAATTACCCATCTATATGCCTAGATCTGATATAAACAACAACAAATCAAAATCTAAAGCATAAAAAATGACGAATTCTATAAGCCCTCTTCAGTAGAATTAGTAAGGAAAAGAGAATTTTTTGATGAAATTAGGAATAATGGAGGTTTCTATCTAATTTTTGGAAGAAAAGAAATGATTTGGGGTACTGCTTCAGCCACTATTGGCACAAATTTCAAGTTAGGCCTTGACTTAGCCTTGAATCCTCTCCAATTACCCATAAAACTGTCCAGTAGCAAGAAAAACTAAAAGGACCGTATCTTTTAAACAGTAAGTATGTTTTCCTATTATGACCACTCTGCAGAAAGAGAAATTATAAGCTCGGTCTAATGGAAGTGGTTTCAGGCACTAACTCCTTTCCTATCAAAATTTATAGGCTTTACAAGAATTTCTAGACCCAAAATGTCCAATGAAAATTCTAAAGGTAAGAAATGTTTCTATTAGTCATTTTACAAAATTTTATAGTCATACGACCTCATATGAAATAAATAAAATATTTTGCGATTCTCCGATACGTAATATACGGATGGTTACACTCTCTCCCTTTTATGAATTTCCCCCTCAAAATCCTTGGACAAATCAAAGAATAGTCATCCATAGTCACCCTGCATGTCTAACATTCATATACAACCACCAAACATATTAAACAAGCAAACTTGCAGTCAATAGTATAGAATAAACTTATCCTAACATGCAAGGTACTAAACAATCCTACATGATACCAAAAGCGAAAGTAAATATGAAAGATAGTAGGTCTTTTTATGTAAAGAACTCTAGATATGTGGCTGTCATGCTCTCCTCAGTTTCCCTATGTGCAATCGCTTTCACTCCACCGAACCTTTACTAACTCCACCATCTTCCTCCTCGCCTGCTTTGCATCACATCTGAAAATATGAATCGGCTGCGAGGTCTCAAAGCTTCTAATTCAATCTCGATATCATCAAGTTGATCTAGTGCAATTGTCATGCCTGGGTCATGCACAAATTTCAGCAAGTGAGTGACATGGAATACATTGTGCACGCCTACCATCTTCTAACATAAGACGACCCTATATGCCATGTTCCCAATCCTCTATACTAAAATGACCTACTTATCTCGGCACTAACTTTCCCTTACTACTGAATTGAATAACATTCTTCAATGGAGAAATCTCCATGAACACCCGATTACCGATAGAGAACTCCACTGCATGCAAATGATCGTCCCACGAGCCTCTAAAATCGAGTATGCAAGCTCGTAAGAGATCCTCTAATATACGATTACCTCCTCGGTCTGCCCATTAATTTATAGGGAATAAGCTGTACTGAGATACAACCTGGTTGTCAACACCTCTTGTAAGCTCTTTCAGAACCTACTAGTGAATAAAGGGTCTCAATCAATCATAGTGCTTTTTGGCACATCATGGAATCGCACCACTCATTTCATATACAATTCAACCAACTCGGATGCTCTTCTACTAGACTTAATAGGTATGAATCGATAATTTTTTGTCAATCTATCGACTATGATCCAAATACTATCGTATCCTCCTCTGGTCCTCGGAAACCATCAATAAAGTCCATCAAGATCTGCTCCCACTTCCACTCGGGGACTTCCAGCAGTTTCCCCATTCCACTTGGTTTCTTCCGCTATGCTTTTACCAATTGGCAGTTCATGCACTTTGAGATAAATGTACCAACATTCTTCTTCATCCCTTCTCAATGACATGTCCGCTTCATATCATGGTACATCTTATTGCTACAGGGATATATAATCAATCTCAAATGATGACATCTCATAGCACTTCATCCCTCAACCCATCGACATCAGGAACAAAAAATTTCTTATCTTTACGGAGCCAAACATCTCGATCGAGTCTATATTGTTTCATCTCCTCAAACTCTACGCCGTTTTTGATTTTCTCCATGATCTTTGCTCATCCAACATCTCGCCATTGACTAGTAACGATCCGCTCAATCAAGTAGGTCTAATAGTCTGGCTAGCCAACATTTATGGCTCCAGGTCACAAAGAGGCCTAAAATCATATCCAGTGATACACTCCAACTGCTTCCATTCTAGAAACATCGCTCCCAAACTAGTGTGTTTCATACTCAATGCATAGACGACCGGTTTCCTTTACCAGACATATAAGAAATGCTAAAATTGCAAGAGGGTAATAACTCCAACCATCATTGCTAACAAAGGTTAAGATCTTTTTGGAAGAAGGCGTATTTCAAGGATTTTTGGTCCGTGAACAACTCGAACCTCTCTCCTAATAAGTAGTGCCTCAAACTCTAAATCATGCGTCGGTATTTCCCCTCATGCGATTTCAGTTGCTGATTAGTGTAGGCAACAACTTTCCCTCCTTGCATCGGTACTGCGCCCAATTCGATACTATAAGAATCGGTGTACATCATCATCTCCTCATTCCTACTTAGAATAATTAACACCAGTGCACTTGTCAACCTCTCCTTTAGACTCATGAACGCATGCTTGCACTTCGCATCCTAAATAAAATCCCATATTTCTCTGTCGAATCTGTTAATGGTGGAATTGTCTTTGAGAAGTCCTTGATAAAATATCTATAACATCCCTCCAATCCTAGGAAGCTACTCACATCAGTAGCATTACTAGGTTGATTCTAATCTTTAATCGCTACCACCTTCGTAGGATCTACTGCAATGCTCTACTAAAAGATGATATTACCTAAGAATTTCACTTCATTCCTCCAAAAGTGACACTTCAAAAATTTCGCTTTGGACTTATGCTTCCTCAATGCCTCGATCAAAATCCTTAAATGTGTATTGTGGCCTTCCTCTGTCTTAGAATAGACAAGCATATCATCCACGAACACAAGCAAAAACTTATTTAGCTGATCCTTAAAGACACGGTTCATAAGATCAATAAAGTATGTCAGAGCATTGGTTAGCCTACATAACATAACCATCCACTCATAGAAACCAAATGGCAACCGAAACACGGTGATCGACACACTCACTTTCGCCGCACTCAGTTGGTGAAATCCCATTGCAAGATCCAACCAAAAGAACATCTTCGCACCGTGGAGCTGATCGAATAAGTCATCCATACGCCGGAGTGGATACTTGTTCTTCGTCGTTACCTTATTCATCTCACGACACTCTATACACAATCTCAGAAAGCCATCTGCCTTAGTGACAAATACTACGGGTGCACCCATTTCAGATGAGCTCCTTTGATTGAACCCTCTCCTCAACAAGTCATTCACTTACACCTTCAATTCATTCTGCTCTCTAGATGCCATACACCTCAAAGGCATAACTATGTTCCTGACATCCTCTACCAAGTTTATGTAGGAATCAATCTCTCAATGTGGCGGTAATTCGATCACCTCCTCAAGTACGTCTAGATACTCTTTAATGATGGCATAAATGACGACTCGTTTTATGGAACCTCTAGCGAATATAGAAAGCTAACCATAATCTCATCCTCTAATAGGCAGCCAATCTCTACCTTTTGCCCTTCCATAGTTCCAATCGTTAGAAACAATTTTTCGTAATCTACCACCACTGCATATATATTTAGCCACTTTAACCCCAAAACAATACTTAATCCCATGACACCCTAAACAAAGCAATTACAAGAAAAAGAGCATCCTGACTTGATAAGACCAAACCATTACAAAGACTAGTGGGCCTCTAACGGGGTTGTCACTACTAAATGTCGGTCAACTATTTTAGGTCTCAATCACAATCAATCTATCAAGCCTCCGGATATAGAGGAATGTGAAGCCTTGATATTGAATAAAATATATATAGGTGTGTTGATAGAATCTGTACAATGATACTCTTTCCCTTCTCATTCGTTGATAGAGCACTCAACGAAGCTAGGACAATGCTCAAAGCATAAAATACACGTCCTGCTTATTCTGAAGTAGTTCTGGACAATCCTCCTGATATACCCAATGTTGTTGCAGTTGTAGCACTTCTTGTCTCGTGCCGTACAATCCTTAACAATATGGACCTTCTCCCCACAATCATAGCAAACAGGCTCCTATTTTCTCTTCATTAAACCATTCTTCACTTGGGCTGCACCTTATTAACTAAGTCCGAAAATCTGCCTTAACATGCCCAATCTACTACAGTTGAAGCACTTTCTTTTGCCACCCTTCAAGTCCTTACAATCCTTACTAATATGACCCTTTTCATTACAATTAAAGCACTTCGGCTCCCTCTTGCCTTTCTTTTTGTCATCTTTGTTCTGAGACTATTCTACTCCTTTGTTGTCCCTTTTTCTCTTATCGCTCCCGCCTACTCACGTAGCTCCCTCTTGAGGAACAACTTGTTGCGCTTGCATTTGAGCACCACCATTCACTGTCCCTGCATATCCTCTTTAGGTTGCCCGCATCATGCTCACCACCGTATGAATGAACGTTGTCTTCACTTCGGGGTCATTTGCTATCCTAATGGCCCTTTCATCCTTAGTTTTTGGTGCAGAATTCCTAATATGTCTATCCATTGTTACAAAATATAATAAGAATGATTAGTCTCTTATGGAGGCAAACTATATCAATAGTACTCATATATGCAATGCAACTTATACACTATATATACTATTATATATAGTTTTGAAAACCAAAATACATAACAAGTACTTTCTTTCTTGTATATATACACACTCTCAACCTAGTCTAGGATGATAACTCTTTCCTTATCCCTACTAGATCATGGTATTAACTTTAGTTATCGTGTAACATAGAGCTCTGATACTAAACGTGACGAGCGCTCGACACCATCGACATTCAAAAATTCATATACGAGTGCGATGTTGCGGTGCATGATCGATGTAGGACGATTGTCAAAGAGGAAAAGAGATAAGAAACATCACAGAACCTGTCATATATCTCACAGCATGTGAAATATAATATAATAATTACATCACGAATATAAAACAAGTGAGATAACAATAACTAAATGAACCATAATATCAGAGTCATTGGTTCATAGAGTTATACAATATAATAATAGAGTTTATAGATATGACAATAAACTCAACATGTCTCTAAATAAGATTATGGACATTGCTGGGCTTTATAGCGTTGCACATCGAAATAAGAAAGAGTATATCCATATATAATACGAGAAAGCTCCATTCAGCTCGTCCTTCGCACTGCTATTGCGTATCACCTAGATCCGTTATCTAGTATAGTTATTTAAGAGTACTCGAGATAATAAGAACCAAAGCATAAAATCTTGAGTTAGACAACAGTTTGACATGAGCGATAAGAAGCCTCAAAATACAATATAAGTTGATATAGTCAAGGACAGAGGTATGAGAATCATATCTGATCTGTCCCTGCAACTAAAGAATTAGCACATAACAAACATAATACGCTACCCTACTATCGTCCTATAAATGTACTACATCATAAGTACAATATCAAGTGTCTCGGTATCCCCTCTTCTAAACCTACATCATGTGACATCCCAAGAGTGATAAGCAACTAACTAAACAATCATAACATACATGCATTCATCAAACAATCCTCACCGTCACTCAATGTGCTCCGGATATATGATAACTCTTACGACCATTTCATTGCCAATGATTTATGGAAAAAGCTCGATCTTTAGTGTACTCATACATGGCCCAAAGCTAATTGTTAGACTCATGCCTTCTGTTCAGGGTATATAGATCCATTCAACTGATCTTGGTTAGCTTTTCAAAATACTTATGAGGATCCTTATAATACCCTCGCTTTCGAGTATAATGGAAAACACTCTAGGGATCAATGGTCCCTTAGCACGCATACTAAAGCTCTTTCCTTGCTCCATCTAATTTCCATCATCCTCATGAAATCATTTAACATTCATTCTTTCCATAATAGAACCATTTAACGTTCTACCTATGGGTCACCCTTCTTGGAACCCGCCCTTTTAGATAATCATTCTCATGACTCCTTTTAACATTGAGCCATCATCGTCGAAACCCAAGAGAATAAACAAACACCTTCAGCACAACCTATAGAGTCCTTAAAGCCTCCCCTGGTTGTTTGGTTTCATCAACCATATAAATTTAGACTGAAACTGATCTGATCAAATCGATACCAATCTGAATTGCTTAGCCTAAAATTTGGCTAAGTCTTTTATACACTGCCATCTTCCACCCTTACCTTTTTAAGTTCCTTTCCTTAGTGCTACACTCCACAAATCTTCAGCAACTTCCCTGAGCCCCAAAAAGAGATCGGTACCAATATGAATTCACACTCCGATCTCTTTCCTATTGTCTTGCTTTGGACTCCTCTTCTCGGTACAGCACTCCCCTTTTGGCCTAAAAAGAGGTCGGTATCAATAAAAAAGTGATAGGTATCGGTCCGTACATTTTGCCAAAATTTAAAAGATAAGTCCATACATCTATTTTCTTGCCCTTCCTATAGTATTTTCCGAAGTTTCACAGCCTAAGTACATAAACAACCACATTTACCGACCAGATCTACAAAACTCCACCGAACCAATTTGGCAAGCCAATTTTCCTCCAAACAATCTATGACCTATGGTGTAGGCTTCCCTCCTCCTCTAGAACCCTTCCTCCAAGTTACATTCGATTTGGAATACGTTTGACCTTCTTTTTCCCAAATCAACGATCGGTTCCTAGATATCCTACAATACTATCACATCAAAGCATTACATCCAAACATATATATCATTCATAAACATTCATTTAACACGCACCGTGCATTTAAACATGATAACATATAAGATTTAACTTTGATCTAGTTTTGCACTTAAATGACAATATGATCCAAAAGTGGTTGTAAAACCATTTCAAATCCATTTTAATCTTTTTAAATTCGATCATAAATATTTCTAAGGGTTGAATTAAAGTCCAAATCAATTTAACATCAAAAATCATGTTAAAACACTAACTTTAACCATTTGAACAAACATATGGTAGTGAGCGATCAATAATCACTCGCCTACTATCACGACCTGAAATCCAATGTTCAAAGATTGACACTAAATACCTCACTTGTATTCGACTGCCAAAAATTTAAACATCAAACTCCAGTCGGATGGAGCTTACAAAAACGTTAGATGAATATGAAACAGCAGAAACAAAATGAATAACATGCATTACATTACATATATAACATCATCATAATATCCATTACTACATCAGAGTATCATGATACATATACAATAGCTCCAAATAGAACAACAAGTGATCATATTCCAAAAAGCCTTCAAAGGAATGGAGCGATAGCGAACTTCCAAAAACTAAGCACCTTGATATCCAAAACTTCCAAAATATCTCCAAGGTAAAAGCCTCCAAAATACTGCTAACACCAGAACATGGAAATCTGCTACTAGGCTGCCCGTGTGGAAATTATGGGCATCCAGAGTTTAGAAAGAAAACAATAAAATCCGGGTCAGCCATGAGACTGGTATGAGTAAACAAAAATAGTTGCTTTTAAATAAACAGATTTATACAAGAAAATCTGGTATGCTTTTTGGAAAATGAAACTACCACAAGACCTCCCGCCACACACACAATGCAGTCGCAGAATTGGAGGAGATTTCTTCTTATGATAGTCAAATATGTTTGATACGAGAAAAATTCTTTGATATTATTACTAGTGCATAATGTAGAAAACCATTTCGAAAGTATAATAGTAACCTTAGCCAGCATAGACATTCCGAACTATGCCTACTATAGCTACCATTTAAACAGTGGTGACCACCATAAGTAAATGGTAGGTTATACAACTAAAACCGTACTGGATTCGTATTGGGAATTGGGTTTCCAACAAATGGTCAGGCTAAGGAACTTCCTACTGCCACATGGGTACGCCTTAAGAGGGACGTCCTGAGAACCATCCTGGCTCTCTGCCAACACAAGGCCGGGTTACCTTTGTAACTAGGTAACCACTACTCGAGTATGCCACCCCCCGGTCGTTTGCGACCTTTATCCGAGGACCCTCTACCACAAAGCAACAACCACACAGTAAATGAGATTGCAGAAGCCACATAGGTAAAGTATCTGGGCTGGGTACCATGATACCACCTTTTTCCAGAAGGAAATGACATACCCTAAAGGGTGCGACCCTCATAACCTTGCCGCATCTTTCCTGTTTCGACCATTTTCGGGGTGTGAGGTCCGATGAGGTCTCGTCCACAAAGCTACGCTTTACACGAAAGCCCTGCTTTGATCACAAATGATCATCAATACACAGCAGCACTTAGCATGTCACACTACCAAATTGGGAGTATATCGCTGATGACCTTCAACTACATAACATCTGAGCTCGTACATCTCAGAAAAGGGTGTTAAGCTAAGAAAATAAATTCTCCGCCACCAATAGATATGTATTTGAAAGAAATCTGCTTTATATCTCAAAGTGTAGTGTCAGACATACAACCATACAAGTCTGTTCCGGGTTCGAACAGAACCGAAGGCGCTTCGTCCAATAAAGGAAGAAGCCCTTGCAAATCCGGGTATCCACAATCCCGATTGGACTTCCCATCACATGTGGAGATCTCTATACCGGAGCAAATCAGTGCAGAGACATCCGATAGGTTATCCTATCATTTTCGAAGACACCCGGTCTTCACCACCGTCATTAAATGCTATTCATTTCGACGTATCGCTATTCGGAATGGGTTATATCACACAAAGGTCCTCTCCCGGCTAAACCGAATAGTAAGCACTTAATTTTAAAACACGTGGATGTATTAATTACAAGGATTCACATTCAGGGTTCGATGTGGGCTTCAGATAACCAACTGAAATCCGACTCCCTGTCGCATCGAAGTTTAAATGCCGTTTTATGGGCAAAAGGGTTTTCACACCAATACAGAATTAAATCACAAATCATAGTTCAGCATAGAGCAACTCACATCACATAGTATCACAACCACAACAGAAATATCAATCCAGTGCACAACAATAGTTAATTTTTTTTCAATCAAGGTGAATGTGATTTAAATGAATTAACCACATAATTATTTTTATTGATTATTTTAAATCAATGATCAATTATTCTTAATGATAAATAAATTAAATCTTGATCAACTTAATTAATAAATTATTCCTTAATCAATTAACTTAATTAACTATTAATTATAAATTAATCAACTTAAATTATCTAATTAACAATTCTTAATTAAAAATAAATTAGATACTTAACTATTAATTAACCAAATTTTGAATACAAATTGATAAATCTCTAATTCCTTAGTTAATTACAATTATAAATTAATTAACCATTCTTAATTACTCTTTTTAAACAATTAACATTTAAACTTCTTCCTTAAACTTTGAAATCAATTTATTACTAACTTGAAAACTTTAATGGTAATTAAATTTAATACTTAACTTAAGTTAATTACTTAATTAAAATATAAATTAAGATTTAAAAACATTCTTACGTATTCACTTAATTCATTAAAACTTGAAACAATTTCTTAACTTAAAATGGTCAAACATTAGATACTTCATTAACACTAAATTTGGTTTAACATTATAAACTTGAAATTTATTGGGCTTAACCCATTTTGAAAACAACCCGTGAATGCCCCAGATTTTACTCGAGTGTTACTCGAGTTCCTCACACCATTTCCCCAAAGCGTTCTCTTCCTCACGTACTTCCTTCTTCCTCTTCTCTTTTTTTACTTAAGTTTTAAACTTAATTCCAAGATCGCGTACTCGAGTTCCACACCGAAGCAATGCATCCCTTTTCTCGAGTATCAACTCGAGTTGCTACAGCAGAACCTTCTGACATCGAACGATATCGTGCACGTGCACGGTGTTGCGCCGCCGTTCCGGCAAACTCTAAAATCTTCGGCAAGTCGCGACTCATCCCAATATACGAAATCAAAAATCGATTCGACACCATTTTTTCCAAATTGAAATTAAGCCTTGCATTCGAAAAACTATAACTTAACCCTCCTCAGCAAATCGCCTCGCCGCTGCTTCTCAGACCACCGAAGAAGCTCCAACTCCGTCCACACCACGTCAACACCCCATGCTACCATTCCCTTGCATCTCATGCAACTCGATGCATCAGAGGTGATGAAATCACCTCGTTTCCAGACACATCAAAAACTCGAGCATAAACCCTAATTTAGCCTCGTCTCATCAAATCGTGCAATAGAAAAAAAATTCAACAATTTTCCCGAAATCGTTGATCAACAAACTACCTTCAAACAAAAATTCAACATCTAAGATTTTCTCGATCACCAGAAATTGATAGAAAAGCATATTTGGTTCAATTAGGAACTGCACCTTGCACACTCAACTAAAAATCATCATATTTGTTTTAAAAATCCTATCTTCGTATGTAGATCCAAGTTATATAATTGAATCGATGATTTAAAATTTTCGAATTTTTCATATGTTCATCCTTTTACTGTAAAATTCAATTTGCAAAAACAACACTTCAATATCGAGCTTAAAACAAATTCTAGGCCTTGATTTAAGTTTAAACAAACTTGTTTTGTTTAGAATCTTAAGCTTAAAGATGTTTGTATGGAGATGTATTAATTTGTTTCTACTTTACCTTACTCTGAAACCAAAAATACAAGAGAACAAACCATAACAGAATTTCTCAGTGCAACAGAATTACACAAACCTTCTTATTTAAAATATACAACAAACATAAGTTATTCATGAATCAAACATACAAATTTAAAATTTAAAAACAGTTTGTTTACTCACTTGACAAAGGTTTGAACAGAGACTATATCTGTTTTGAAACTGCAGTTTTGATCTTCCTTAATCAGTTTTCTGTTTTGTTGTTGAACTGAATTTGAATTTGTAAAAAATAGTGATGTTTACTTTTTTTCCTCTGGCTTTTCTAAGTTGTTTTCTTGAACGAAATGAAACAAATATGGATGTATATATGAAGAGAAGTTTGGTACAGATAGGTATTATCTGGTTTAGTTAGTTTCTTTTGGTCAGAATTTTCCTTTCTTTTGTTGACTAAGAAAGATTTGGTTTTCAGCTGAAATGGTTTTTTTTCACATTTCGAATGACCCTATATATTTATGTTTAACACAAATTCTTGTTTTTATAATTTTTATTATCATTTATTTAAAGCTTAAAATACCAAATACTTTATTAATATCCATATATCTTTGTAATATTTAATATTAATAATATTTTATTTGTTTTGAAACTTTTCAAATTAAATTTCAAAAGTTCAAATAAGTTACCAAATTCAAATAAATAAATTTTGGGGTGTTACAAATATCCCCCCTTAAGAAAATTTCGTCCTCAAAATTTGAAAGAGAAAGAAAAGCAAATAAAGAATAAACGAATTTAGAAAGAATAAGGAAATGGCTTACCAGTTTAAACCGAGATATCCACTCTGCAATTGGGATAAGATTTCCACATATTATCTTCAGTTATTCAAGTGCAGTCCTTTGGATTGCCACTCCACTGAACTTTAACTAGTTTCACAACTTTGTTCCTCAATTACTTTTCATCACGATCTACAATCTTCATCGGTTCTCTTTTAGCTATTAAATTGGGAGTGATTTCGAGATCCTGTTGAGCAGCTTCTTCAATAATACTATCTGGATCGTGCACATACTTTCAAAGATTAGAAATGTGGAACACATCATGCACGCCAAATAACCAGCTAGGCAACTGCACTCGATAGGCTAAAGAACCGATCCTCTCCAGAATAGGAAAAGGACCAATAAACCGTGTGCCAGCTTACCGGTTTTCCCGAACCTTAATACACCTCGCATTGGAGATACTTTAAGAAAGACAGAGTCTCTAGTCTAGAATTCCAAATCCCTTCTTCTGTGATCATAATAACTCTTTTGACGACTTTGAGCCGTTTTCAATTTCTTCCGTATAAAATCAACTTTCTCTGTGGCTTCTTTCATCATATCCAGTCCAAGGACAAGTCTATCACCTGCCTCAATCCAGCATGCGGGTGGTCGACACGGACGACCATATAAAGCCTCAAAAGGAGCCATCTCTATACTTTCCTGATAGCTATTGTTATATGAGAATTAGACCAGATGTAAATGGTCCTCCCAAGAACCACCAAAATCAAGTATACAAGCACGCAATAGGTCTTCCAAAATTCGGTTAATTCTTTCAGTCTGCCCATCAGACCGTGGGTGATAAGCAGTGCTGAAATTCAGTTTTGTTCCCAATGCGTCTTGAAATGCCTCCCAAAATCTACTAGTGGCGGATCACGATCACTCACTATACCGCTAGGAATACCGTGGAGACGGACAATTTCTTTCACATATAACTCGGCTAAACTTGCTGCTGTGCGGGTAGATTTCACTGGCAAGTAGTGGGATGTCTTAGTCAAACGGTCCACAATGACCCAAATTGCTTCATTACCCTTCCGAGTACGAGGCAAACCATTGATGAAATCCATCGATACTTGGTCCCATTTCCACTTGGGTACCCCTAAAGGCTGAAGTAAACCCGCTATTTTCTTTTGATCGCTTTTGATTTGTTGGCAAGTAGCACAACGACTCACATATATAGATATGTCCCTTTTCATCATCTTCCACCAGAAAGTTCTTTTGATATCTCTATACATCTTGTTAACTCGTGGATGGATGCAAAGTTTAGATTTGTGACATTCGTCCAAAACTTCTCGTTTCAGATCAGGAAAGTCTGGAACACATATTCTGCCTTTTAATCTTATAACTCCTCTATTATCCATCTCAAAACTAGTGTCTTCCCCTTGGCATATTCTTTTATAAATTCCCCGAAGAAACTCGTCTTCATACTGTTTGCTCACGATCCTCTTAAGAAGAGTAGGAGCGATAACAAGATGAGCAAGAATAGCATATTTTCTACTCAAGGCGTCGGCAACTATATTGCCTTTTCCAGGAGTATATAGAATGACTAGGTCATAAGATGCCAGAAATTCCAACCAACGTTGTTGTTGCAGATTTAGATCTTTCTGGATGAAGAGGTATTTCAAAGATTTGTGGTCGGTGAATAATTCGAATTTTTCACCCATAAGATAATGTCGCCATATTTTCAAAGCGAAGATAACAACTAAGAGCTTCAAATCATGGGTTGGATAATTTCTTTCATGAGGACGTAATTGTCTACTCGTGTAGGCAATTACCTTCCCATTCTACATTAATACCGCACCCAAACCATCACCGCAAGCGTCGGTATAAACAGAAAATCCTTGACTCCATTTGATAATAGCGAGAACATGAGCGGTGGTTAATCTCTTCTTCAACTCCTGAAAAGCTTCGCCACATTTCAGAGTCCAATTGAATTTTGCATTCTTCATCGTTAGCTTAGTCAACGGATTAGCTATCTTAGAAAAGTCATGGACAAACTTCCGATAATAACCTGCAAACCCAAAAAGCTTCGAACTTCTTTTGGGGTAATGGGTTTCTTCCAATCAAGAATAGCGAAAATTTTGCTAGGATGAATAGAAATTCCTTCTTCATTAACAATATGGCCTAGAAATTTAACTTCTTTTACCTAGAATTGGCATTTGAAAAATTTTACGAATAGAATATTCCTCCTTAATATCTCCAAAACGATTCGAAGATGCTCGCCATGTTCCTCTTAGATCTTGGAATAGACCAAAATATCATCACTAAACACGGGCACAAATTTATTCAATACTTCCCAGAACACACGAGTCATAAGATCTACGAAGTATGTTGGAGCATTAATTAGCCCGAAAGGCACGATTAACCATTCGTAGAGCATATTAGGACCCCTGAAAGCGGTCAAATGAACACAATCTTCGGCGATTCGCAGTTGATGGAACCTCTGGGCTAGATCCATCTTCGAAAAGAAACAAGCGTCGTGCAATTGATCAAATATATCATCAATTCTGGGTAGTGGAAATTTATTCTTGAGAGTCAACTTATTGAGATCACGGTAATCCACACACAATCTCAAAGATCTATCCGATTTAGCAACAAACACTACTGCTGAACCCCATTCAGAAACACTGGGACGGATTAATCCTTTATTTAGCAAATCATCAGTTTGCATGACTAATTCAACCCTTTCCCTGGGTGCCATCCTGTGACTTGCGTGAACGACATGACGAGCATTTGGTACTAGGTCAATTCTGAATTCTATTTCTCGATGTGGAGGTAGAGATTTCACTTCTTCGAACACATCCGGAAAATCTCTAACTATGGGTATAGACTCCAGACTGGGTTCGGGATAACCCAAATTATACATCAACCCTTCTCTTTTAGGACTAGGGTCCTCACAAGAAATCTCAATGAAATCTCCAAATTTGGTTTTAATCGAAATCAATTGATTATTACAATCCAATTTGGCTTTGTATTTTGCTAGCCAATCCATTCCGAGTAAGACTTCAAACTCGTTAAAATCAAGGACAAAGAGACTAATATGGAATTGGTAATAAGAATATGAGATAGGAACGTCTCTACATCGAAGACAAAGGTTTGCGGGACCTCCAACAGGATTCTTTACGCATATAGGCTCATCAACAAAGTCGGGTTCAAGATTTAATTCATTAATAGCTTGTTGAGAGATAAAACTGTGTGTAGCGCCCATGTCAAACAGAACTCTAACAATGCTATCATAAATAGTAAGATTACCTTCCAGAACTCCTTTTCCCTTTTCTGCTTTAGAAGATTCAGGTTTGTATTTGACTGTGTACACCTTAGCTGTCTGAGCTTGCTTCATGACTAGGCAGTCTTTAACTTCGTGTCCCAATTTCTGACAATAATAACATTTCATGGGCTTTGCTTGTACGGATTGATCTCTCTTTGGCTTCTTGCAGCTGTTTGAGTAATGGCCTTTTTCCAGACAATTGAAGCAATTGACATTCTTTGTTGTGCTTCCCTGATTGCTCTTCTTTTTCTCCTTACCCTGCCATGGTTTCTTGCCTCCAAATTTCCTCTTCTTCCAATTTTGATTGCTCGAATGTCCTTTCTCCACCGGGGATTCTTACATATCAAGTGTAGCATATCTGTATCCCATATCGACCAAATCTGAAAAGGATTCTTTGACGTGGCCAGTCATCCTTTCATGGAACTTCTTATTCATCCCACAAATGAACCTTTCATTCTTCTTTAAAGGTGTGTTCACCAACTCTGGACCAAAACGAGACAATTCATTGAATTTATTTAGATACTCCTCGAATGACAAACTCCCCTGATTTAAGTCCATGAATTCCTGGTACATTCGAGAAATTCCAGCTGATGGCATATAGCACTTCTCAAATACTTCTTTAAATCTCTCCCAAGTAAACTCGTCTTTTGGCTTATCTACAGTAACAGTTTCCCACCATGCTAAGGCTTCTTCTTGAAGTTGCTAAGAAGCTATGAGTCGCATCTGATCGTCTTGCAACTTTAGCCCTCTAAAGATTCTTTCACATGATCTGATCCATGCTTGGGCCTCAACAATCGACTCCTTGCCGGTGAATGGCTTACCACCAAGTCTTGAGAAATCCTTATATAAATCAATCAGATTGGCTGATGCTGAATAGATAAAGCTGCTTCTACTGTTGGGGGAACTTAGCTAGGTGCTGTGGCATTTCCTCGCCCCCCAGCTCTCCCTCTTCGTCGACTCATTCTTACTATCTGTAATTAGTAAGAAAATTGGTTTAGATATTCGGACGAGATATCTTAAGGAATATGAGCAGTCAAAGGGAATAGACTAAGAAAAATTGGAGTTTCGGTCTCGGTTATACTCATTCTAGGGTATAATTCACCTTATCTCTAATGAGCCATCTAATGTGTTATACTCCGTAGCTAAAGTTCTTACTCAACCTTCAGCTCTGATACCCAAATCCAATGTTCGAAGATTGACACTAAATACCTCACTTGTATTCGACTGCCAAAGATTCAAACATCAAACTCCAGTCGGATGGAGCTTATAACAACATTAGATGAATATGAAACAGCGGAAACAAAATGAATATCATGCATTAAACTACAGATATAACATCATCATAATATCCATTACTACATCAGAGTATCATAATACATATACCACAACTCCAAATAGAACAGCAAGTGATCATATGCCAAAAAGTCTTCAAAGGAATGGAGCGATAGCGAACTTCCAAAAACTAAGCACCTTGATATCCAAAGCTTCCAAAATATCTCCAAGGTAAAAGCCTCCGAAATACTGCTAACACCAGCACACAGAAATCTGCTACCAGGCTACCCGTGTGGAAATTATGGGCACCCAGAGTTTAGAAAGAAAATAATAAACTCCGGGTCAGTCGTGGGACTGGCATGAGTAAACAAAAATAGTTGCTTTTAAATAAACAGATTTATACAATAAAATCCGGTATGCTTTTTGTAAAATGAAACTACCATAAGACCTCCCGCCACACGCACTATGCAATCGCAGAATTAGAGGAGATTTCTTTTTATGATAGTCAAATATGCTTGATATGAGAAAAATTCTTTGATATTATTACTAGCGCATAGTGTAGAAAACCATTTCGAAAGTATAATATTAATCTTAGCCAGCATAGACATTCCGAACTGTGCCTACTATAGCTACCATGTAAACATTGGTGACCACCATAAGTAAATGGCAGGTTATACAACTAAAACCGTACTGGATTCGTATTGGGAATTGGGTTTCCAACAAATGGTCAGGCTAAGGAACTTCCTACTGTCACATGGATACGCCTCTGGAGGGACGTCTCGAGAACCTACCCGACTCTCTGCCAACACAAGGCCGGGTTACCTCTGTAACTAGGTAACTACTACGCGAGTATGCCACCTCCCAGTCGTTTGCGACCTTTATCCGAGGGCCCTCTACCACAAAGCAACAACCACGTAGTAAATGAGAGTACAGCAACCACATAGGTAAAGTATCTGGGCTCCATATCATGATACCACCTTTTTCCAAAAGGAAATGACATACCCTAAAGGGTGCGACCCTCATAACCTTGCCGCATCTTTCCTGTTTCGACCATTTCCGGGGTGTGAGGTCCGATGAGGTCTCGTCCATAAAGCTACGCTTTACACGAAAGTCATGCTTTGATCACAAATGATCAACAAATGATCATCAACACACAACAATACTTAGCTTGTCACACTACCAAATTGGAAGTATATCGCTGATAACCTTCAACTACATAACCTCTAAGCTCGTACGTCTCAAAGAAGGGTGTTAAGCTAAGAGAATAAATTATCCGCCACCAACAGATATGTATTTGAAAGAAATCTGCTTTATATCTCAAAGTGTAATGTCAGACATACAACCATACAAGTCTGTTCCGGGTTCGAACAGAACCGCGGCACTTCGTCCAAAAAAGGAAGAAGCCTTTACAAATCTGGGTATCCACAATCCCGATTGGACTTCCCATCACATTTGGAGATCTCTATACCGGAGCAACTCAGTGCAGAGACATTCGATAGGTTATCCTATCGTTTTCGAAGACACCCGGTCTTCACCACCGTCTTCAAATGCTATTCATTTCGACGTATCACTATTTGAAATGAGTTATATGACACAAGGGCCCTCTCCCGGCTAAACCGAATAGTGAGCGCTTAATTTTAAAACACGTGGATGTATTAATTATAAGGGTTCACATTCAGAGTTCGATGTGGGTTTCGGATAACCAACTGAAATCCGACTCCCTATCGCATCGAAGTTTAAATGTCGTTTTATGGGCAAAAGGGTTTTCACATCAATACAGAATTAAATCACAAATCATAGTTCAGTATAGAGCAACTCACATCACATAGTATCACAACCACAACAGAAATATCAATCCGGTACACAACAATAGTTAATCATTTTTCAATCAAGGTGAATGTGATTTAAATGAATTAACCACATAATTATTCTTATTGATTATTTTAAACCAATGATCAATTATTCTTAATGATAAATAAATTAAATCTTGATCAACTTAATTAATAAATTATTCCTTAATCAATTAACTTAATTAATTACTAATTATAAATTAATCAACTTAAATTATCTAATTAACAGTTCTTAATTAAATTAGACACTAAATTTTTAGTTAACCAATTTTTGAATACAAATTGATAAATCTCTAATTCCTTCGTTAATTACAATTGTAAATTGATTAACCATTCTTAATTACCTTTTTTAAACAATTAACATTTAAAAATCTTCCTTAAACTTTGAAATCAATTTATTACTAACTTGAAAACTTTAATGGTAATTAAATTTAATACTTAAGTTAATTACTTAATTAAAATATTAATTAAGGTTTAAAAACATTCTTACGTATTCACTTAATTCATTAAAACTTGAAATAATTTCTTAACTTAAAATAGTCAAACATTAGATACTTCATTGATACTAATTTTTTTTTAACATTATAAACTTGAAATTTATTGGGGTTTAACCCATTTTGAAAACAACCCGTGAATGCCCCAGATTTTACTCTAGTGTTACTCGAGTTCCTCACACCATTTCCCCGAAGCCTTCTCTCTTCCTCACGTACTTCCTTCTTCCTCTTCTTTTTTTTTTACTTAAGTTTTAAACTTAATAACTGTTCAAGGATCGCGTACTCGAGTTCCACACAGAAGCAATGCATCCCTTTTCTCGAGTATCAACTCGAGTTGCTACATCAGAACCTCCTGACACCGAACGATATCGTGCACGTGCACGGCGTTGCGTCGCCGTTCTGACGAACTCCAAAATCTTTGGCAAGTCGCGACTCATCCCAATATACGAAATCAAAACTCGATTCGACAACATTTTTCCAAATTGAAATTAAGCCTTGCATTCGAAAAACTGTAACTTAACGCTCCTCAGCAAATCGCCTCGCCGCCGCTTCTCAGACCACCGGAGAAGCTCCAACTCCGTCCACGCCACGTCAACACCCCATGCTACCATTCCCTTGCATCTCATGCAACTCGATGCATCAGAGGTGATGAAATCACCTCGTTTCCAGACACATCAAAAACTCGAGCATAAACCCTAATTTAGCCTCGTCTCATCAAATCGTGCAATAGAAAAAAAATTCAACAATTTTCCCGAAATCGTTGATCAACAAACTACCTTCAAACAAAAATTCAACATCTAAGATTTTCTCGATCACCAGAAATTGATAGAAAAGCATATTTGGTTCAATTAGGAACTGCACCTTGCACACTCAACTAAAAATCATCATATTTGTTTTAAAAATCCTGTCTTCGTATGTAGATTCGAGTTATATAATTGAATCGATGATTTAAAATTCTCGAATTATTCATATGTTCATCCTTTTACTGTAAAATACAATTTGCAGAAACAACACTTCAATATCGAGCTTAAAACAAATTCTAAGCCATGATTTAAGTTTAGACAAACTTGTTTTGTTTAGAATCTTAAGCTTAAAGATATTTGTATGGAGATGTATTAATTTGTTTTTACTTTACCTTGCTCTGAAACCAAAAATACAGGAGAACAAACCATAACAGAATTTCTCAGTGCAACAGAATTACACAAAACTTCTTATTTAAAATATACAGCAAACATAAGTTATTCATGAATCAAACATATAAATTTAAATTTTTAAAACAGTTTGTTTACTCACCTGACAAAGGTTTGAATAGAGACTATATCTGTTTTGAAACTGCAGTTTTGATCTTCCTTAATCACTTTTCTGTTTTGTTGTTGAACTGAATTTGAATTTGTAAAAATAGCGATGTTTACTTTTTTTTTCCTCTGGCTTTGCTAATTTGTTTTCTTGAACGAAATGAAACAAATATGGATGTATATATAAAGAGAAGTTTGGTACAAATAGGTATTATCTGGTTCAGTTAGTTTCTTTTGGTCAGAATTTTCATTTCTTTTGTTGACTAAGCAAGATTTGGTTTTCAGCTGAAATGATTTTTTTCACATTTTGAATGACCCTATATATTTATGTTTAACACAATTCTTGTTTTTATAATTTTTATTATCATTTATTTAAAGCTTAAACTACCAAATACTTATTTATATCCATATATCTTTGTAATATTTAATATTAATAATACTTTGTTTGTTTTGAAACTTTTCAAATTAAATTTCAAAAGTTCAAATAAGTTACCAAATTTAAATAAATAAATTTTGGGATGTTACACCTACTGCCCAAATTACCAATCTAAATGCATAATGTCAACAAAAGACACGTACAAGTGCATCGAACCATAATGCATCAGAAGTCTAGACATTAAAAGCTTACACTGACTCGATGAAAAATTAAATAACAGCATAACATGCTCAAAGTTCAATTAGAGGACATCAAACTAGCAATGACAGTATACAAGCATCGGGTCGAAAGTGCTATCAGGCATGAACACCAATCAAAGTCAGGTAATAGCAAATCAAGTAAGTAAATATTATCACTATAAACGAAGTCAGCAGCAGGTCTTACAATTCAAATCAAAGTGGCCGAAGTAAAAGGGATTAAAGAACGGAATCGAATAGTTCAAAATATAGCCTTGGTAGCCAAGGTGACTCATCAAGCAGGAATTTTAAAAAGCGACCGAAGTCAACAAATTTAAATGCCAGCAAATTCAAAACCGTGATAGCCAAGAAAACGAACCAGTCAGAAATCAAAGCCGTGGTAAACAAGACAGAAAAATAAGCAAAGTCAACAGAAACATAAATTCAATCACAAGCAATTCAAAGCCGTGGTGGCCAAGAAATCAAGCCGTGACAAGCAAGCAAATTATACAAATTGAAGAAGTCAGAAATCATCACCAGCATCAAAACAAAATCAAAAGACCAAGTCAAAAATTATCAAAGGTTTATATGAACGAAAATATATGAATTCGAATCCTATAAAACCCAATTCATCATCGGCCGTACAAAGCATTCGAGTTCAAGCAATAAAGAATAATCATTCAACTCAAATCAAAGTCGAGCACAATCGAAACTGTAAAGAAATTTCATGTACCAATTTTTCAACCAAGTGAAGGCGCAGCCGAAGCAAATCAAAGAGACAATCGATCAACAGATCAATCAACGTGATGACGGTAATTTGATTGATCTATTGAAATCGACGAAGCCCTAATTTTTCATAGAGTAACAAAGCAGCCATTATCACATACGAAAAAAGGAACCGACCGAATAAAGGAAAAGAAAAAGGGATTCATTTTTAATTTGTTATTTGGGCCGACCTTGTTTTATTTGGCTTTAAATTATATAAGGCTTTAGTATATTTAAATTAGGGTTTTGCTTTTAATTGTTTTTAAATTTATATTTTACTTTTAAATAGTTGTAAAGTCTAGTCATGTGACTATGGGATGAAGTACAGTGGTATAGTTCGAGAATTCGCAACTTAGTGGTTGAGTTGTGGCGGAGTTTTGAGCGTAGAGTTAGGTTAGTCAATAGCAGGTGTCGCGAGTTTACATGTGTAAGCGTTTGACTACTTAATTTCAAGCAGAAACCTTAGGGGTAACACGTAGGCAGGGTTTGCTGAAGCTGGGTAACTCTACGTGTTCTATTTTCTGCGTTTTATATTCTGCTATATCTGTGCTGCTATTATTCTGTTGTGATCTGTGTTGAAATTATTTTATATCAACTTCCGCAATAATTTTTATAATTGATAGTATGACCCTATTCACCCCCCTCTATGGTGAAATCGATCATACAGGTGGTATCGAAGTTAGAAACAAAAGCCATTTTTGTTTTAAAAATTGATTTTTCAAAAACCAATTTTGTTTTAAAAATTTGAATTTTTAAAAATGTCTTCTGTTAATAATGCTTTTATTGAGGGCCGGTCCAATACTCTTCCTCCTGTTTTGATGGAACAGATTTTTTGAATTGGAAATTAAAAATGGAGTTTTATTTAAAATCTGTTAATATTAAATATTGGGATATTATTGAAAATGGACGTGACATAACAGATGAGAACATTACTTCGATAAATGCTCTTGCTATGCATATAATATATTCTCATATTAATCAAGATAATTTTAACTTTATCTCTCATTATGAAAATGCACAGGAAATCTGGAATACTTTTGATGCAATATATGGTGCAAAAGTCAACAGCAATGAGAAATCCTCCACAATCGACTCAGTTAAAGAAACATGCTTAATAGGATTGGTAAAAGGCAGTAGTGATGAGGATGATGATGGAGCAGTTGAGCTGACGCTACTAATGAAGTGATTCAAAAAGTGGAACCGCAAATACAGAAATCCAACTCTAAACCAAAAATTGAAAAGAAGAATAGCCAAAGCACTAGACAACTCAGAAGAACAGGAGATCATATGCCACAAGTACAATAAACTCGGTCATATCAAGCCCAGTCCGAAATCAACATGGCCAAGAAAATAATTCAAAAAGAAGAAGTTTTGCAGCCACGTGGAATAAAAGTGATAGCAGTGAGAGTGAGAAAGCAGATCTGTGCATTCGAGGTGATATAACTGATTGTGATGATGACGAGCCAAGCGAGGTACCCAAACTCACTCACTCAGAATTAACACGACAGAAGGAATTGTTCTATCTCCAAACTTTACCTTCACTAAGCGTAACATTATTTCAATAATTTGGTTCTTCATATTTCGAACTGCATCTTTTTATCGTAAGACTTCGTTGGGGGCTAAAAAAATAAGAACAAAAAATCAAATCACACCATCTCTATTATATATTTCTACGAAGTAAATGGTTGTTTTGAAAGACTTTGGGAGAAATACACTAAAATTGAATCACAAAGAGATACTTTGATAGAATCAAATAAACAACTTGGCCAATTGGTTAAAAACTATCAAAGTAGGAGCCCTAAGTGTGATATGTGTCCATCACTTGAAGAAGAAATTAAAAAACAGAAATTAAAATTAAATGACTTGAAAATGAAATTCTGTTTTTGAAAGAAAGTGAAAATACTCGAAAAGAAAATTCTATTAAAAAGTGCACACAATCATTGAATGAAAATGTATCCCTCAAAATACAAGTCCAATAATTGTCTACGACTTTAGAAAAATTTTCAAAAGGAGGAAGATCGTTGAATATGCTATTAGGAAAACAAACTGTTAATACTGATAGACAAGGATTTAGATATAATCACTTTGAACGTATTAGAGGTGAAATTAATCAAGTTAATTCCATGTACACAATTTGTAGAAAAATTGGACACGCTCAAAATATTTGCTGGTATAGACCCAAACACATAAAAACAATTCCAATTTGGGTTTCCAAAGGCATGAACGTAAAATCCCTCAAAGTCAAACAAATCTGGGTGCCAAAAGAACATATGTAAATAGTTTTGGGTCTCCACAAAATTATTTTTCAAAATTTGTTGCCACTAACAACCATGGACCTATAAAATCAAATAGGTCACAAAAATATTCTCTCGTGTAGGTGTGGTGGCGGTTAAGGAACAACAATAGTGTTATCTGGATTCTGGATGTTCTAGATACACAACGGGCGATTAATCAAAGTTCCTTAGCCTAGTATAAAGATAGTAGAATCACAATGGGCAACAACGAAATATTATCAGTAAAGGTAAAATAGGTAAAGGTATATTCATCTTGAATGATATATTAATTGTGATAATCTTCATCATAATCTGATTTAACTCAGCCAGTTATTGGTAAAGAAATGAATGTTGATAACGATTCTGACTTTTCCAAAATTGTTGGCCAATTATATTATGCTGAGAACACTACAAGTACCTCAAGTTCATCTAGATTTGTTTTGGACTAATGATGGTGTTTTATTGACTAATGATTACTCATGATACATTTAGATCTGACACTATGTTCATTATTTGTTTATTTGCATGGCTTCAATTCAGTTTCATTTAAACGCTACTAAAAAAAGATTTTAAGGAATTTATTGCAACTTCACAGTCTGGTCTATCATATCCAACAAATGATAATTTTGAGTCAACGGAAAGTCAGATGCATATCACACTAGTAATCTAGCTGATAGAAAAATTAATAGTGGAACGTGATTTACATTGAGACATTCATTAACTGCATCATAGTTTTTCAAAGAAAATATCTGCATATTTTTCATCTCATATAATTTTCAATTAGCAGGCATTTTTCTTTTATAAAACCCCTTCCAGAAAATCATTTTTGTTGACCTTATTTCAGATTAGTCATTTTTGCAAAATTTGATTTTATAATTATCCTTGGATTTGATCTTAAATGACTACGTTGACTAATTTGACTCTCTATTGATTATCGAAAAGATAAATAGTGATTGAAAAAGTGATGAGTGTTGATATTAATCATATATTATAACTTGAGACAGTATAATTAGTAAAAAAAATTAGACATTTAAACAAGAGTTATAAAAACTTTTTGTTGGTAAATATTACATGACCAATTCTATTTTTATCATATTTCTAATGATCGTCACTCATCATAATCCAATATAGTATGTTGGTATTTTAAACATGAAATCATTCATTTTTCATTTTATTATATTTTTAAGAAACAAAAGCATCCAAAGTATTCACTCTCATTTAAAAGTCCTCACGGTTATGCATGGGTGTATTACTTGGAATTTTTGATTATGTGCTTCCATGCTCATTTAAAAGTTCTTGTGGTTATGCATGTATGAAGCGCATGTCAAAATTGATTGATTAAATAGACAGGTTGATTCTAATCCCATTTAAAAGTCCTCACGGTTATGCGTGGTTAGAAGATACTTGAATTCATTTTTAATTTTTTTTGGAATGCTACTAATCTCATTTAAAAGTCCTCACAGTGATGCATGGTTAGCAGATATTCAAATTCTTGATATAAATATACCAAAATAGACACAACTATATGGTTTTTGCATCATCCCTATCATTCTAAAAGTGGAATATGCACCTAACAAAGTATTTATGATTTTTTTTGATTTGTGATTGAAATTTAATAGTTATATTTGATTGAGTTTTAATGTTGTATTAATGTTTATCACTTTATCTCTATGTTGCTAACACTAATACTCTTTTGCTGATAACAAAAGGGGGAGAGAAAAGTTAAGATTTTGGCAAATAAATGTCAAATATTTTCTATTTGCATCTAGGCTCATTTGCGTTTTTTTATTTACATGCATATATTAAGGGAGAGCTTTGTGTATATAGGAAGCAATCAAATAGGGGGAGCAAATTGAATGATCAAATGCATTTAATAAATTCAAAATCTTAAATATAGGTTTGTAATCAT
This sequence comes from Allium cepa, assembly GCA_030765085.1. NCBI lineage: Eukaryota > Viridiplantae > Streptophyta > Magnoliopsida > Asparagales > Amaryllidaceae > Allium > Allium cepa. The sequence goes on from CM060932.1 coordinate 547,408,173, forward strand.
CAAAAGGGGGAGATTGTTGAATATGCGAGTATATGATTTTTGTTTGATGATAATAAACATATATATTCGTTTAATTGTATTTATTAATGTACTATTTTATTTTTCACATGATTAAATAAATATTTGGTGAATAAAATAAATAACACAGAATTTAAATTCAAACAGATAATATATTCAAACAAATATTTATTACAATTTTGAGTAGTATAAATTTGAGCTCTCACTATAGATATACAATTTGCAATTATAATACATTTCAATTTACATAACTGTCCTCACTACATATCGCTCATTCACTCAAGTTTTATCTTTAACTCTATTCCAAATTGGATCCATCATCCGAGTGATCTGCAAAAATACACAACGACGCGGTAAAATTGAAAATATAAATTTGTGTAGTATAAAATAAAATGTAATCTTGAAAATATTATTTGCCTAAGTCATTTGGGTTGTTCGTCGTCATTTAATTCTGAATTCATCAAACACGAACAGCTTGTGACATGCATAGTGTATCGCTGTACATGCCACAAGGCCGTGCACACCGATATACACTTGATAAATCTATAGGGACAGGTGAGCACAAGGTCAAACCCAATCAAAAGCCGGGTTCAACTCAAGTGCAATACAAATAAAGTCACGATATTAGCACAAGGTCAAACCCGAGCTATTAGCTGGATTCAACACAGGTGCAACTCAAATGTACACATGAATGAAATGATAATGGCACCGGGACTACAACATGCTCAAATATAAAAAGGTCAAAAAGAGAATGATGAACAAACAAACCCAGTGCAACTTCAAACAAAAACAGAGCATGCACTTATATACATATAAGACAGTCAAGTTCAAATGCATATATACCAGAGCACTGATATACATACATGAACGCAAACTGCAAATGAATCACGTGACAACAGTTAATAGTACACAAGAAAATACAGGCATCAAGCTTATATAATAGTAAAGTATGAATGCCATGACTCCAGAGGAACAAATATGATCTAGCTCGAAGCAGAAAGCAACATGAACAACAAGCTACATGAAGATCAACATCAATGTACAGTGGAACCAAAAGGCAAAAATATATCAAGTGGTCTGATGACCAGAGGCAACTCCAAGCTTACAAATAAAAATCGACAATGCAGAAAACATAGGTGATATCATATACAATGAAGTACAGTGCATAGCATATTCAAGTGCATCAGACCACACAAGCTTACATGGCTCGATGCACACACTTGCATACATCTATGTGAACCAAACCAAGTACACAAGTGAATGACAACATGTGCATAATGTCAACCAGAAGACATGTACAAGTGCATCGAACCACAATGCATCATAAGTCTAGACACTACAAGTTTACATTGACTGAAGACAAATAAAATAACAACGTAACATGCTCAAAGTACAATCAGAGGACATCAAACTAGCAGTGACAGTATGCAAGCATCAGGCCGAAAGTGCTATCAAGCATGAACACAAATCAAAGTCAGGTAATAGAAAATCAAGTAAGTAAATATTATCACTATAAACGAACTCAGTAGCAGGTCTTACAATTCAAATCAAAGTGGCCGAAGGAAAAGGGATTAAAGAGCAAAATTGAACAGTTCAAAATATAGTCGTGGTAGCCAAGGTGCTTCATCAAGAAGGAATTTTCAAAAGTGACTGAAGTCAACAAATTTAAATGCTAGCAAATTCGAAACCGTTATAGCCAAGAAAATGAACCAGTCAGAAATCAAAGCCGCGATGAACAAGTCAGAAAAATGAACGAAGTCAACAGAAACATAAATTCAATCACAAGCAATTCAAAGTCGTGGTGGCCAAGATATCAAGTCGCGACAAGCAAGCAAATTATACAAATTGAAGAAGTCAGAAATCATCACCAGCATCAAAACAAAATCTGATGGCCAAGTCAAAAATTATCAGACGTTTATACAAATGAAAATATAGGAATTCAAATCCTATAAAACCCAATCATCATCGGCCATAAAAATTATTCAAGTTCAAGAAACAAAGAATAATCATTCAACTCGAATCAAAGTCGAGCATAATCGAAACTGTAAAGGAACTTCACATACCAATTTTTCAACCAAGTGAAGGCGCTCGACAATTTTGAAACAGCCGAAGCAAATCAAAGAGACGATCAATCAACAGAGCAATCAACGTGATGATAGTAATTTGATCGATCTATTGAAATCGACGAAGCCCTAATTTTTCATAATGGAACGAAGCAACCATTATCACATACGAGAAAAGGAACCGGCTGAACAAAGGAAAAGAAAAAAGGATTCATTTTTAATTTGTTATTTGGGCCGGCCTTGTTTTATTTGGCTTTTAATTATATAATGCTTTAGTATATTTAAATTAGGGTTTTGTTTTTAATTGTTTTTAGATTTTTATTTTACTTTTAAACAGTTGTAAAGTCTAGTCGTGTGACTAAGGGACGAACTACAGTGGTGTATTCGAGAATTCGCAACTCAGTGGCTGAGTTGTTGGAGGGTTTTGAGCGTAGAGTTAGGTTAATTGATAAAGGGCGTCGCGAGTATACGTGTGTAAGCGTCTGACTACTTAATTTCTAGCAGAAACCTTGGGGGCAGCACGTAGGCAATGTTTTGCCGAAGCTGGGTAAATCTGTGTGTTCTGTTTTCTGCTTTTTATATTCTGCTATACCTGTGCTACTATTATTCTGCTATGATCTGTGTTGAGATTATTTTATATAAACTTATGCAATAATTTTTGTAATTAATAGTATCACCCTATTCACCCCCCTCTAGGGTGAAATCGATCCTACAGTATCCTGGACTTTTTGATGGCGAGTCTAGTCTCCTGACCTTCGAAGTGGCATGGAGCATAGCTTGAGAAGCCAAGACTTTGAGTAGTTTTTGATTATTGATGTGGTCATATGAGTTGTCATATATCCAATGCACTTGAGCAAGTGATGCGAGATTGTTTGATGGTTGTTATACTTGCTTATTTCGTTAGGGATGTCATATGACGTAGGTATCATTGACTTAGATATCTAGACACTCCATATCATACTTTGAGTTATAGTACGTCCACATGATAATGATGGTATATTAGCATATATTGATGTTATGTGCAAACTCTTTAGATGCAATGACAAATCAACTATGATTCTCCATATGTTGTGTTCCTATTTTACTATATCGACTTTTATAGTATTCTAAGATTGTAAATCGCTCACATCAGGTCGTTGTCTAACTCTATGCTTTATGTTTTACTTATTATTATCACAGACATCCTTAAACGAGTAGATAATATAATAAGTGTGAGATATCGCACAGAGTTGTACCGAGGACGAACAGAAGGCTATGCTTTTTATATATCTACCATTAGAGTTTATCCGCTATATTTTCACTATGTGATACTGTGAAGCTTAATCGGCGATACACTATTATTACTTAAAGACAGTTTCATTTGAGTTTATTATTTGATGTATAAATTCTATTTCATGTTTTGTATAACTGTGATAAACTTATTGTACTATGATTTTGTTGTTCATTTTATTTATATTACTATCTCGCTTATATGAGTATTATATATTATCCCATATGCTATGAGATATACGACAAGTTATGCTTTGGAGTTTACTATTTTATCCCTAACTATCACTTTACATCGACATGGTATCGTAGCAGTGCACTATACAAGTATATTGGGTACTAGAGGTGTACGGTGGTCACCGCATAGCACTTAAGGTTTTGTAAAGTGGTTTGGCTAAATCAAGCACCTGTGTTCACTATTCAATATTATCTCCGATCTACTCTAGTCTACACAACGAAATTATAATGATTAATGGATTCATTGATGAGTTTCGAATTTGACAACGTTTCCCTGCAAAAGAATAAAAGAACCCTTTTCTAGTCAATGTAGAATGTCTATTTATCAACGAATTTCGCTTCATAATCTTCTAACAATTAGTTGAATCGCTCAAATATGGAGACCCAAAGTTCTAGTAAAAGGAGAAGGTAAAAAATCGACGTAATCCAAGATTTGGATCGTTCAGTACAAATCCACCAACCGATAACTTTGATTTGTCTTCTTTTCTTCAAAATATGTTAAGTTTTCATACTTTGGTACTTTAAGGCAAAATAGTCAAAGAACATCGATTAGCATCGACCGATGTCATATCATTGTACTTGTGCTTTTCTTGAATCTTGGATGCAAAGTCACACAAATGCAAGGTGGACCTATAACATCCATTCCAATCGTTCGATATCCATCAATATGGATCGGTAACGATCGATACAACACGTACTTGACCAATTTTCTCATATCTTCAATCTTGATTCAAATAACGGGCTATCGAAGTGTCGAAATTTCGGATTATCTCCAATCTTGATTCAAGTATTGAATTATCCAAATGTTGCTTGGTTTAAATACTAATAAACAACTTCATTAGAAACTGTTTGTGTTTAATTACTCTACGTGTATTTGTGTAACCACATTTATATTATTACTTTTCAAAAGTTATTATTAAATATTCACATTAATTTGTGATTTAATATCAGCCGTCATTCTCAAAATGTAATCTATTTTAGAAAAATACAAATATATTAATAATATAACTAATAACACCAAAAACATCAATATCCCTTTTAAATACAATTTTTATTTTCTTTCGACAACACAAGAATGCACTCTTTTCAATAATCGTTCTTTTTTTCGATTCAACATTCAAGTGCTCGTGGTTTCTAAATCTTTAATAATAGTTGTAATACTTTGGTGTCATACTTTTTTGATATCAACGAGAACTACTAAAAATGCCTCTATACAAATATTATTAAATATTAATATTACTTAAAAATAGGATCTAACAATTTTTTTTTTAACAATTCAAAACTCGCTTATCTTAATATCACTTAAAAATAGGATCTAACGAATAAACTTTTTTTCAAAGTCGTTTTTTACTAATTAATAACAGAAATAATAATTAAACCAATAAAAAATTAAATTTATTCTTTATAAACTCATATTAGAAATAAAAATTTAAACTAAAAAAAAATTAGACGGTATAATTTAAGAAAATTTAAAACTAGCTGCATGTAATTTCAATGCAAAACTATGATTAAACATTTGTGTAAATTTTATTTTTTTCGAATGAGTTAAATATATACAATTTTTAAAAAACAATTCGCGTACGAAGTAGGACCGTCACACGTCAAGGCCGTGCCACGCAATGCTAGTAAACATAATTGAATTTTGCTCGGCTGCTAATCATACTGACACCGCAGGTTTTTTTTTACTATGCTAGGGTGCAATTAAAGGAGTCACATGCATGGCGTGTCTTTCTACCCACTAAAGTATCGGAGCCATCATTTTTATCGCTCCACATTTCAAATTCAAACGCGCTCTTTCTATTTTTTGCTTTAATTAGCTCCCTCTTTTACTTGTCATATGACATTTTAAACTCCAAAACTGGCAGACCAAATATAAACCCTAGATTCATTTTCCCTCTTTTTTTTTATTTACTTCTGTACCAGGTTTTTCCCCTTTTCCAAAAATAAAATAAGACTAGGGTTTCTCTAGTTCCTCGTCACTTGTATGGATACGCGCCACGAAGCCACATGTTTTAACCTTAAGGTTTGAGCGTTTTCCGATACTCTCCATTTTTGGGTTAAAATTTGCTTTTGACTTTGAAAGATCAAGTTTTGGTTCTTTCTTTATGTAGCGATTTGGGGAAGATTTGCATGAACCTGAAAATGGGGCGAAAAGTATTAAGACCAAGGATTTGAACTTAATTCTTAAGAGTGGAGGTACCTTTTTTAGTTGGCTATATTTTATGTGAAAGGATTGATTCATACTTATGTGACTTTTAGATGTCTGACTGTTGATTGAAAACAGTAAAGTTGTGTTTTTTTTTTTTTTTTTTTTTTTTTTTTTGTGTGTGTGTCAAATAATCTGGTTTTGGTGAATTTAAGAGGAGGATCTGGGAGATGAAGGTTGTACCTTTTAAGATTTTAAATTCATGTTCCGTTATCTTTTCTGAAGCTTTGTAAGGAAAAATGCGCCTCGTTGTTTTGGTGAATTTTGTTCCGTACAATAAAATCTCAAAAATTCTTTTGGTTTTGATCAGTTTCAAAATTGGGCTTTTAATGAAATCAGGATCGGATCATACCTTTTCTGAGTTTACAAGCAATACCTTTTTTTGGGCCGAGTTTTATGATGAATCCGTTCAGGAAGAAGTGTTTCATAAGCATTCAATTTTATAACCATGCATATTAAGTGGTTTGAAACTTAAATCACAGAACATTTTGAAAACTGTAAATCAAACATGCCCAAAGCATTCTAGTGCATCTTATGCTAAAAAAAATGAGGATTCCTTTTGTCTTCCTTTTTTTGTGAATTAAATTTAGCGATAATTTATGAAAACTAATAAGGATACGTTATCTTGTTTTTGAAATTAGCTGTGGAAAGTGCTTGTATCATTGAAATCAATAACAATTATAAAGCAAGGTATTTAATTTTAGTGAAATAGCATCCTACACATATCCTTGATCAATTGCAACACATTTACTCTAAACATCATAGTAGAATTACACAAATTAATCATAGGTAACTAGAATTCTTCAACATTTTGCATTGTCGACTAAAAACGAAATACAACAATATTGAATTAGTGAGTTATTGAGTCGATGTGAAGCAACATAACCTGAAAGTAAAAAACAATAGAGCAATAGCTAGAATCTGTGCTTGAAGGAAGAAAACACTGTAGCACGCACATTTTCAACATTTTAATGACATAATGCTGATTTTAACAATTTTGTTAACAATACCTATTCAACCATAATTATAGATATAGAATAATTAACAAAATATGTGCAAGGATGAAGTTTTGTTAAAATCAGATTTATTAATGCATTTGCAATCCAAATATACAGAAGTCTACTACAAATAATCTAATTCTTTATCATTGGTAATCAAACATTAATCTATATCAATAAATAAAAAAATGTAAAATAAAAAATCATTAAAAACCAAAATGAAGTAAGTGTTTTTTTCGTGCGTGGATCAATTGCCTCTATTGCCGCTAAATTATTGTTCATTAATGGATCAACTATATAATAATGAGCCACAATCTCCACGAGAGGTCATGGAGTTGCGAGCTTTGATGTTGAAACACCAGACAATCACACTAAATCAAGCACACAAAAAATAAGATTTAAAGGACCATGAATATGACATATAAACTATAGGGTTTTGAATTCAAATTCACCAAGGTTTGAGAATGAGAATGCGTGAGTTTATTTTATTAGGTAGATGCGTGGTCATATGGATTAACTTTGGGCATTTAATATAAAAAAGTAACAAATGGTAACTGTTCGTTTGTAATACGTAACTCGAACCACTGCTTGGACATTTAATGTGTGAATATATATGATAGTGCCGATATATACGATAGTGCCGATATATACGATAGTGCCGATTTACGAATTTGCACGGGAAGCTCTAGTATATTTTTATTGACAAAAAGGTCCTTGATTTAGTTGGACGTGGTTGAAAGCGGTTGAGTGGAGTAAAGTTGTTTTCTTGTTAACTTCTGTACTGCTAATACAATGAAGTACAATTCGTTTAGTTGTATTTTTGATAACAAGAGTGATACTTACTTTTAAGCACAACACTCAAAATTCGTTTAGTTGTATTGTAAGTTTACAACAAGAAAAATCTTTATATATATATATATATATATGTCACTTTATACACATATGAATGTTTAATGACATCACTCTTCTGTAGCACCTTTGTAACGCTTTGATTTTTAACCATTACTTTTATTCAAATATTTGTTATTTCCTTTTCTTACCACAATACCACTAATTATATAAAAACTAGTGGCTAAAAACAAGGATGCTACAAAATGGAGATGCTATTGAACCTTCCTTATAACGCACACCAGCCTCCTTTATTTTGCACTATTTTGTAGTGTTTTGATATCAGCCACAAGTTTTTTTTTAAATATTTATTCTTTCTCTCTTCTGTCAAAATGTAAACTTGTGGCTGATATCAGGAGCTACAAATTATGCTAAATAAAGGGGGCTACACACACATAATTTACAACTAGAAAGAAGCGTGTATTTTATGGATGGTGAAGGGGATTATGGAATTGCTTATGTGTGTGCTACAGACAACAATGAATTGTTTGAAAGAAGTGGTTACTGTAAACAGTTTTGGGAAGAAATTGAAGCACGTTCAGAAAAATAAACAAGTAAAGGGGTTGACATAAGCTTGTAACAAGAATTGAAATCATATTGGCCAGGACAAATTCTAAATATAGGTTAGTCAAAAAAGGTATTGCGAAAAGATGCTTTGTTGAAAACATATTAAAAAAGATAAGTTTGGTTTCACCAAGGAAGCTTTTTGTACATTTGCACTTTAAAAACGCATACACACATATTTTGAGCTGGTGAAAACCATATATATTTCTGTAATAATTTTTAGATGTAGACTATTTTCACAATTAATTTTTTTATGCGCCTATATCTATAATTTGTCTGACTGGTAATGGACCTTGACCATGGATTGTTAATATTGCTCTGATGCATAAATGGCTATGGTGAATGACAACTTTGAACTTGATGTTAGATGCTTCTAACTGATGGAAGTGATCATATTTAATTATGTGTATATTCGTTTTAAGTGTCATATTTGTGTTGATTGTAATATGTATGACTAGATGAAAGAAGCTCTCAAGGGAGTTGGGTAGATTTATGATGATATATTTAAAAAAGAAATAAAATTGAACCAATTTTCAATATACATATACATAAGAGATGTGTGTGTGTGTGTTTGTGTGTGTGTATTGTATGTATGTAATGGGAAATTTTCAAACTCCTCACGTAGCATACTAATTTCAACTGTAGGTTTAGAGGGAAGAGAGAAAAACTACAAATATTTAATTCATGAAACCTACAAACTTGTGTAGTTGAAATAAGGTGGATATTGAATATTTCTTTGTGTGTGTGAGGTATCACATCTGAATTTTTTTGCATTCTTGATTTTCAATATCTACGATTGTTGAAATTCAATATTTTTTTTACAGGCGCGATCTACATATCATCTCATTTTTAGAAAAAAGTTACTTTAATACGATACATTTAAACCATCAAAATTAGTCGTGTAACCTATTATTACTATTAAAAATATATTTATTATAGTCATTGATTTTAAAGTATCAATGTTTAATGGGATAGGGATGCCAAAATAATGTGTTTTTTGTGTGAAGATGATGTTAATAATACATAGATTACACTTGCAAAAAATTGCTGAATTGCTACAATCATACATATTAACAAATGAGTGATATGCTTGAATAAAATATCACTTTTAATGTGAAAAATAATAAATGAGTTGGGTAGAAATTAGAAATGCAAAAGCCAGGATGCAGATAGACATGTAAACAGTTGGACATAGATTCAGATTCTGTCATATCCGTATTCGTATTCGAAATCATTTTCTTATATCTGTACATGCGGATGCTGACGGATATTAGATATTCATTGGGTATTCTTCGACCAATTCACAGTTAATAAATTTAAACAAATAAATAGAAAGTTTTGATTCATAATAAATCCATTTTAGCGCTAAAAATATAAAAAATACGCTAAGAAAATTATTTTTAAGCAGCAAATATTGATTTTTATATACATAATAAATTTTTTGATCTACATAAAATAGTAAATGACAATCATTTTATATACAAAAATACACAAAAGATAACCATAATCATGATAAAAACCGGACGGATAATTCTTGGATGTGAATGTAGCCATATCCTTATCCGTTTTTCGAATATGGGATAATTTCTCATATTTCGGATACGGATACAGACCTATTTCGGATACGGATGCTCATTGACAATCCTAGATTCAGGTCCCTCCCCACAAGGGAAATGAAAAAAATTATAAATATTTAATTCAAGGAACCTACAAACTTGTGGTTGAAATTAGGAGTTAAATAAGTGGGGGTTATTGTGCATTCCTCATACATTTACATATTATATGCACACAATGTTATTTTCACTCCCCAACTAGAATCATATGCAAAAGTGGAGCCATAGGCATGCCACCACAGAAAATTGGCATGCCTCCTTTTTTCAGAGAATTCCTTAGGAATGAATGTACAGTTTCTGTATTTTTAATGTCATCATTTTTATAAAACTGCTTGATATTCAATTCAGGAATGAAGAAATGCTCCAAGTTATCAGAATATACAGGTAAAGAGAATGTATCCCAAATTACAGACACAAATCACATATTGGCAAGCCATGATTCTGAACCAAATGGTGAAATAAATTTAAGTCTAGGCCTTGATACAGTCAAATTTTCATCGAGTCATCATGATTTTCAGAAGCCAATCTCATCTAGCCTCAGTCTGGATCTTAATGATAACCCATTAAATACATATAAAAATTTGGAGCAGATGGCACCTGTAGATGTGTCAGAATGTGGTAGTACTACGGGCCCAATAGAAAAAACTGATCCATTAAAGGTTTGGAATGAAATGAAGAGGAGAAGCTTCCTGTCTTCATCTCCACAAGGATGCATGCCTGCTTCATCGAAGTTTAGGAATCGGCAACCTAAAAGGAAAAAAGAAGAAGATAGTAGGAAAAAAGTTGACTCATCAAAAAGAGAACCACCTGCTAAACATACAAGGAACGCTGCTCCTACTGGATTGTTATCTGGTTTGAATCCCGGGATTATAAAGCATGTTAGAAACAGCAAGCAAGTTAATTCGATAATAGAGGCCATGTTGAAATCCGAGAAGAATAATATAGACAAAGCGAAAGTTGATGAAGACGTTTTGTCTCATAATCACGAGAGCAATCGATTCGGTTTAAGTTTGAACACGCCTTCTTGTCCTTCAAATTTTGGGCAGGGAAGGAATAATAGTGAATCAGATTTTACTGGGAAACTATATAATGAGAGTTATAGTCTGTCACAGTTCATGGACAATGACGACGACCCACTTACACTGAAATTATCATCAGATAACCTTAGTAGCACTTCAAACAATGATCCGACTTCCAACATAGATTTGTCGGCTTCCCACGATATTGCTTCTCTCTCTATCAAAGGTTATTTTTGTTCAATTGCAGCCTAAAGTATGAATCATGCACTATTTTATTCCACAAGTTCTGGTCAAAGTATCGCATCTTCTTGTTAAAATGCCATATGTGATATGTTTGACATACATTAAACTTTCATGGTACTAGCAATTTTTCAACTATATATTCATATGTGTAGTACTCTGTAAGTTGTGTGTGCATTCAGGAGTACAGTGTTTGTAGTACTTTAAATTAATCGAAATATGACGACCATATTTTTTATATAATAAAAAAAATGTTATTCATTATGTCATGTTCAAAAAAAAAAAGTATTCATTAAGTAGTTGTGAGGAAAAACTGAAAATAAACATGGAGTCAAATTTGGCACAGTAAATTTTTGGTAGAAGTACAAAAGTCGTCAATATCATTTTAAACTAGATCGGTGAAAGGATCTTATTGGAATTTTCTTCACGTGTGTAGGTGCTTCTATGGCTTTACAGTGGCTGGACATTCTACAACAAGATATTAAGGGACGACTTGCTTGTAAGCTTTATTTTTTCCCCAAACACCATATAACTTGATGTGTTTTTACCGTTTGCTATTTCATGATTTTTATGACATTTTTACTTGTTTTCGTAGCACTAAAGAGGAGTAGAAAAAGGGTGAAGAATGTAATTCAAGTAGAACTGCCGTACTTGACGTCTAAGGAGTCATTGTGCGATGGTGCAAATTTGACTTTGCACATGGAAAAATGGAGATCTGTATTCAGTCAAATGGACAAATCATTACACGAAGAAGGCAAACACCTTGTGAGCGATGCTTATTTTATTTTAACCATTTGATACATATTATTCTCTGCAAATCCACATCAGGGATGGTGTGGTGTGAGATTAATTTTGAATGTATGTGTGTTCGTGGGGAAGTGGTAGGCTAAATCTTCACTTATATAGTACTGTTTTACTACCACCATTTAAACTAGTGGAAATTTGGTACACATCCATCTTTTCCAGGCTTATTTGTTTTACATCCATCCCTTTTAGACACTATTTTCTACACCCCACTTTTCTTAATTTTTTTCTTTCTTTTTTTACTTTTCTTGTTTTCAAATTTAAAAGCGGCCACTCCGACATGTATTACAGTGATTATGAACTAAGAGCACATACCGAGGTTAGTAAAATTATCCAAATATCCTCGTGAATTGCACCTTTTTTTTAAATGGAGATGTTAAAAAAATTGGAAGGGACCTAATACTAATTTTTTATATAAGGATGCATGTTAAAATTTCTCTTTTAAACTAAATGTTTGGTGAATATACATTACTTCATATCTTGATCCATTTGCTAGAGGCTAAATTTTTACTTTGATTTGTTGAATAGAAAAATGTAGGCTATAATGTATGTTTAGGTTTTGTTTTTTACACTAATATTAAACCGACTGTCAGGAAAATTAAGTTAAATATATTTTTCTGATTTGAGTACATAGTCCCTACACCCATTCTGAAATATTAGCAGAAAATGGATACTGCTATCCAAGAGTGGGTTGTGTATAATGATAACAAATGAATTTTAGGCAATTTCATTTATTACAATAGAACATGACCATGGTAGCATCCGATAAATTGAAAATGCATGTGTGGATTGCTACTGCACCCTCATAGAAAATATATGTTGCTAGGCTATTCTGGAAACCAAACCCTTTTGAGACAGACTTAAAACCTTAAATAAAAAAAAAATGTAAATAGTGTTAGTAACGGCCATATTAATTTTACTAGATTAATAATGATGAGACAAGTTTAATTCATCATGAGTTTGCATGTCTGCAAATTAACTGGTTGAAATGGATTTATTTGCTGGGTCTTGGGGAGACGAATGCTTTTCAGTGCTCTACCCCCCTTGTCCATTTTCCGAAATTTTGATCTTATATTTATGATTTCAAACCAAGTTCCGTTAGGCGCTAAGCGAGGCAAGACGATAAAAATGTCGCCTGGCTTAGGGACACTTAAGTGGTGATTAATTTTTCAGGTCTAAAATTAGAATTACTCATCTTATGGCCAAGCTATGTATTCAAATATCTACCACTGATTACTTCTATCATTTTTTTTTTCCATTAGGAGAGCTGGCTTAGTCAAGTCCTAGATATGCATTCTCACTGTGAAGGAGGGCTAAAATTTTTCAGTGCTAACCGTGCAGTCTTACTTGCAGAAGAGTTCAGGTCATTATTATTACTTTTAAAATGCATTTTAATCCCATACCATAATATTGTAGTTGATTATAATTTTACATTTGCACGTTACAAGAAGATGAATGCATAAGATATCTTAATTCCTCTTTACTATCAGTTATAGCAATTGTTGCTTTTTAATACTTGGCATGAATTCGAAATTTTAAATATTTAATCTGTAATTATCAGAGATATAAAGAAAGGGGAGGATATTGTGGAGAAAGAAAATGCGATTAGAGCAGCCGCTGCATCAATTCACTCAACATGTAACATGATCATGACGAAAGAAAAGAATGTGCCCTGTTTCTAATCTCGTATAAGTCTCTCTTTTAAATTATAGGAAAACTTGTACCATCCTGTGTTTGGCGCTTTAATTTCACAGCTTTGCAACTTTGAGAGTTCCCTATATTGACCTCACATAGTGGACTAGTTTTTAGCTGTTCCCTTTGATGTTGTACTCGCACATCATTTTGTATTTTGTTAGGAGTAGTTAAACTTCCGTTATGTAGACAATGGAGTGGACCCATTTTAACATTTTAAATTAACAAAATAAAAGCTGCAGAATTCTGATTTGTGCATCTGATGCCGATTATCCTTTTTGTTCTTTGTGATTCTATGTATGTAATATATCAAGGGATATTATGACGATCCCTGAATTTTAGTAGTCAATTTATTCCCAAACTAGTTTATATATTTTAGCTTGTTTTTCCATGCCTACAGATTTTGTCATACAATTTCTTATTTGAAATTCTTATCCATGTTTTATCCTGCAGTTATCCGATTTAATCCATTATGTTCTAAGATACAAAGAGTGATTTATTATATAAGTTTTAATGAAGACAATCAAGGTAATTCTTCAAAAAATGTTTTGAAGTCGTCAAAATCGATCTTTGCAGCTTCAGGTGTCAAAAAAACACCTTCGGAAGAATCATTGTTTCAGTTAAACTATTCACAGTCAACCTATTTTTCTTTTCTTTCCTTTAATTTTTTATTTAAATGTATTCAATCTCCTTACTTTTGTAATGATTAATTTAATGTTATTAGTGTAATTTTATGTATGTTATCTGTGCTATACGTTTATTTTGCACAAAAAGTAAAAATGAAATGTTTTTTAGTAATTAAATAATGGAACATGATTAATTCATTAATCAACGGTTTAAACACAACGATTTTAAACTTCAAATACAAATAATTATTACAAATTGCGGATACAACAATAAATACTGTAACGATCCACTTTTTTGGTAAGTTTAAATCAACGATAAGCCACACATGTCAGACTCAAACCATTCAAAATGGAGAATTGTTATGGGTAAATAAGAAAAAGCAGAGAGAAAAAAACAAACACAGAATCTCACAGCGGATTGATTAAATATAATAATCAAATAAACTGTGCATGAAGCAGACAAAACGCTCGAGTCAGAACTAAAAGATCTTATGTAAGTTAAATCAACAGTAAATAAATATGAGTGTAACAACGTCAGAGATGTTTACGAGGTTTGACATTTTCTATCCAGACGTGAGTGTAATAACTTAAGAGATGTTCGAGATTTCCATCTCTTAAAGATCCGTTAAACTATCTCCATACAAAGTATAATACGCTATTATAATAGTGTTTACAGTAAAATATTAAAATAAGGTTAAGGCGTTACCCATATCCACATTAACAAATTTTATACATTCGCATAGTCTATACAGTACCATACGCTCCTTCATAAACTGGAGATTTACCCAATGGACACTCCATATGTATGGTACAAAACAAAATCGTAGAAGGCACGACATGACATGTGAACACGACACTCGAGACAATGTCAGGGTAGGATTCTACCATTTGCGGATTCAGACTGATGGTAAAGCATAGCAGCTACTACTGCCCACCTCGGAATACACTTCCATAATCAGAATCAAGGGGTGGCCACTAAATCATCACAAAGTCAAAATATGTTATCGAAGGAATGTGTCCAATACGAGGAATGACCTCGCTTGGCCCGGCGTGACTCCTGTTTTAGTCACATCTAAGCTAACCCACGAGAGTCAGGGCTACATAAATACCTCATACAGAAACGTACACCAAACCATTCTACTTCATTCTGGAGTCTCCACCACGTGCACAGTTGTTAAAGTTGTTTTCGGTATTGGCAGAAAGTATAACAATATCTGATCCGGTCTCTTTAATAACCAAATGCTTATTTCACACCGGATGGTTCTTTTACATTTCAAAATTCGATTCATAATTGATACCAAAATATCATATTCAATTTCAAACCATATCACTTTCGAAATCATATTCATTTTCGAAATCATATTCCAAAATAGGTTAAACCCTCATTTAAAATCATCATATTTACTCATAATATGTTATCTCACTAAAACATCATTTCAAAACCCAACTTAGATTATAACATCATTTAACCGTATTCAATTTTAAGATACTTCCTCTTTACATAGTTTGAAAATTTGAAAATAGTTTAGATAGTTATAAATAGTTTAGCATAGTTTTAAAATAAAATTTAAAATAGTTAACCCTAAAATAGTTTAAATAGATTTAAAATAGATTAATATATTTAAAATAGATTAAAATGAATTAAAATAGGTTAAATAGATTTAAAATAGATTAAATAGATTTAAAATAGATTAAAATAAATTACAAAAGGTTAACTTGATTAAAATAGTTTAAAATAGTTTAAATTAGTTTAATAGTTTGAAAATCTTAAAATAATAAATCTTTAAACTATTTATATTAAAATAATTAATTTAGAATTAATATCAAAATTAAACCATTTCTTCCATTTCAACACATCTGGACCTTGTCCAGCTTTCAATTCAACTAACATAAAACTGGTTTTAAATTCAGATTCTCATTAAACCATTTAATCAAAATGGATTTCAAATCCATGTTAGAATTATCAATTTAAACCAGTTCAAATTAATAGATTTCAAAGTTATATTCAAACAATTTCAATAACTCAACTTCAACAAATTTCATTTATGCTTCAAAAATTCAACTTTGAAATTTCCATTTTAATTCTTTAAACAATTCATTAAATCAATTCCAATCTTAAACATTTAAAGCTTGGATTTGGAAAATAATTCAGTATATGCAAATCAAATTTTATCTCAAAATATAGTTTAACAGAATTCAAAATTTTAAGGATTTAAAATCGTTTAATTTAACCAATCCGGTGTCCGTATTTAATTTCCTACCCTATGGTCAAGTGATATGCATATTTACCATTTCAACCCGCAATTCCGATAAAATTCAAAATTCATAAGATCGCTCGGGTTTATCATTTCAACCCATAACGATTTTCCATAATTTATAGATCATTTGGGTATGTTATCATTTCAACCCATAAGGAACTTGCAGTGTTGTAACAATATAAAACTACAACATCCAGTCATCCAATATCAACAATCTAACATCTATCACAATCACCATTCAATCAACAAATAAACAACATCAATTAACTGATTATCATCAACATGTATTCAATTGACAATTAAATTCAACATTAAATTAAGTGGCAATTAAATTTGGAAAAATTCAGATTTAACTGGAATGACAATTTAAATATACCAATCAATCAATTTCAAATCGCATATAAATTCAATTCAACAAATATAAGATAATTTAGTAGTTGCGAGTGAGTCAAAACACTCACCTTTGATTTCAAATCGATTTGAAATTCAAAATAAAGCCCAAAATTCAACAGTCTCGAAACTCATCCAAACTAATTTCATAATATTCGAAATTTCGATACGATCCCAACAGAACAACTTCCGTGTGAATCCGAGTTCGTATGAAAAAGATATAAATATTAGAAGATTATATGATTTAAATTAAATAAAATAAACACACGAACCAATAAGATTGCACCACGCTCTCCACATCATCTCGTCCTCGCGTGAAACCCTAACGTGCCACAGAGACACGCAATCAACCCAAACTCAACACAGTCTCCGCCGTTATTTGAATTTCTGGCGCCGCCTCGTCGACAATTGATCAGATCAAACATCTCCACGTTGCTCTACGGCCAGAGCCGACCACGTCCATGCCCACGCGCATGTCTCTGGTGGTCCCCCTCGCCCACGCCGCCGCCGGTGATGCTCGGCCATTTCTAGCGAATTGACGTGACCTGGAGACAAACTAACAACGGGTCCGAGGCTTTTTCTCCACCCTCTTTCCGACGTCGCTTCCCGATCGTCGATCGGATGAAGATCCACCATTAAATAATTAAAACCCTAATATGAACGGCTGAGGTTCAACCTCAATTTCTGATCAAATAGTGATTTGATTGCAAAAATGAATAGAAGATTTGAGTTGCCCTCGTTGAGAGCTTCGAGTCGGTATATAATAAGATGAGGTTTGGAGGAATTTGATTTTGAAATTGAATTTGAAATTGGAATAAGGTTTTGAAATCGGAATATATTTCTGCCATTAAGAAGAAGAAGCCAGAGAGAATTGTACGTACAATAATGAGGAATGAAAGGCTGCTAGGGTTAGAACAGAACTATTTATATTAACGAAGCCTAATAAGAAAATAAACACAGATCGAATTGGTACGAACGACAATAGCGACCCAAAAAAATCCATTCTGCCTCCGAAATGAAAGTCGGTCATCCCATATATCAAAATAGATATTTTTGATATTTTTGAACTCAATGGAACATGATTCAAGTCCTGATTCTATTGCATGAATAAGTTAGTTTTTAAAATCAACTTATTTCAATTTGATATCGATAAATTGATTTCTACGCGTTTCGAGCCCGCATGATCAAACGACAAGCCCGATCGCTACGAAACTTGAAATCCTACAATAATTCACCGTTACAAATTCGATGAATTTGGTTTCGTCAAAATCCGAGTCAGTGGACAAAATGACAAATTTCACGTTAATTAAATAAATCATTATTTAATTAATTAAATTATTATTTAATTAATTAAATCACTTTTAATTCAACCTTTAAAATCAACAATTTTTACCATTTCTAATTACCCATAAATTAACAATCATTTTAAAAACTAATTTCCCACTGCAAATTCAACATTACTTATTGTGCTAATTACATCGTTTAATTTCAATTGCAATGAATCAATTAATTATAATTTAAATTTCAAAAATTTGGTTAAATTTGATTTCAATCCTTTTTATTTAATCATTCATTACTCTATATACATAGTTAACGTTGGTTTACATCTTATTATATTAATATTCTCCAATTTCAGTTGAATTTACATTAACGTAATATTTTAATTACATTTAATTGCAGTTGATTTCCATTTTAATTCAACAGATTAAATAAATAGGTAACATATCACTATTGTCAGCTTTACTTAATTTAATCACATTTGTAAGTTTATTACCCACAACAAATGTTATAACTGTTTACACAACATTGATTTTATCCAATTTCAATTATTTACATATTATTTCATCAACTAATACACCATTTAAATTATCAATTACTCTTTTAATCCAATTATCAACTAATACACACATTATTACAATTAATTTACAATTTATAACCAATTATAACTTTTTAATCATCTCAATAAAAATGGGAATTACATTTAAAATAGTTATCAATTACCTTAAATTAATACCATCACATTTCACTCTAGTTATTTTCTTATTATTAAATCTTAAAATTTTAATTTCTTCAAATATTAAATTACAAAAATCTTATTTAATTCAATAATTTAATTATCAGAAAAATACGGGTCGTTACACTCTTTCCCACTCAAAACTTTTCGTCCTCGAAAAAGAAAAAGAAGGGAAAAGAAGGAATTAAGGAATCTTATTCAGAGTATTTAATTATAAAAAATAAATTTAAAAAATTAAATAAGTTAAAAAAAGTATACCAATTTATAAACAATTAAATCCTTTCTTATTCTAGTTCAATAAAAGTTGGAAAAACATCTTTACTTTTACAAAAATTTCTATGTCAAAAATTCATGGAAACTTTCGGCAGAGTCTTCTTTGTACAGGGAGGTCCGGGAGAAATAATAATATAAATAATATTACATATATATCATATCTCAAAATAAATTATCTCAAACCACGGGAAAAACAATATAATATCGCTGGAAAACCGTGAACCGAGAACGTACCTATTTGTCGGGCAAACAACGCTTATTTATGAAACCGAAAGCAGTAGTTATTGCTTCCATAAACCTGTATTTCACTTATATAATCCAAAGAAGTTAATAATTATATAAAAGAGAAATATTTAATTGTTCCAATAACAAATCAACACAATATAACAACAGTCACTTGCAAACAAAACCATACAATCATTACATGCAAATTAAAGAAGTCAACCATCCTTCCATAGCAACCAAAAAAATATGGTTTGTTCGGGTTTAGAAACTTTTAATCGTATAGAATGATAAATAAACTACTAAGTATACCATACACTCAACAGTCTTAGATAAAACTCGATAGATTATGTATACATCATAACAATTTAAAGTATCACTTCCCAATCCCCATAAGCCAAACAACCAATAAATTCGAATGTCATGTAAGTTTTGCTTATTAATCTCCTTTCATATTATTTACCATTCTTCAATTTCATTCATTCATACACTGCTTATTTTCATAAATTTACGTTCATTATTACGGAAACTTCATTTCTCCTTTATACATACAATGCTATTTTTCTCTTTTCGTTACCTTACATTCATTGCTTACATAAGTTATTTCCATTCAATTATTTGGACTATCCATTATTATGTAAGTCTCTTTATAGTTTAATTCATCATTAAAAGATTATTTCTTTTCACATTCATTTCTTTCATATGTAGTATTATTAAACATTTTAATCTATTTGTGAATCATTTCACATTTTCTAAATTTATAATCATCCAATTAATTTAGTATTCACTTAAATTATTTTAGACGGCTTCAACATTTACTTAAGTTTACAATCCATTACTTGCCGTATTCATCTTTACTATACAATCTGATTATAAATAGCTTAAAATGTTAACTTACGTTTATAATCATTTCTCTTACAATATTCATTTTTCTATTACATTTAATTAGTAGCATTTTAAACTATTAACTTAAGTTTATAACAATTTATAACATCGGAATTTTTATTCATATACAAAATTCTATTGAAAACTTCCATTACTAAAGTTTTACCTATATAATATTCTATTGCATATTCTATTTAACACTACAACTTCTAACATTTTGGTAAGTTATATATATATATATATATATATATATTTGTGTGTGTGTCTTTTTAGAATGTAATTGAATGTTACCCAAGTTTTCATTTAGTTGACAAATGCTCAATACTTCACATTTTCTTAAAATTTCATTATCTTTGATTTACAAATGACTAATTTCCATTTCTTATATCATTAATCGCTTAACTCATAATTTCTTTTTTCCATTTTAGCACCTTACAATTTATTAGAATAGTTAAGATTTCATTCTATTACAATAACCGAAACTACTAATTATCAGAAGGCTTTAAGAACTACTACGGGTTACATCTCTAAATCAATTCAAATAATATATATTCATATCTTTCATAGATCAAATCATATTTAGAAATTTATGATTAAGATTTGTTTATCAACCAAAAGTGCAGTAAAACTACTACAGCAGTCTTCCTACTTTGAAACTCAAAAATGAGCGTCGATTATGCGTGCACTCATCACCGAAATTATTTTCCAACGACAGAGAGGGGAGCACAGTACTTATTTCCTTTAAAACATTTCTTTCAAATCATCTTGAAATATTTGTATCAGAAAATACTTCTAAATAATGTTAGTATTATATTCCAAAATCATTCGAAAGAAAATTTTCAAACTCCTAGAACTTAAGTTCTCAAATCCTCAATTCTTATTTACTTTATCTGTAAATCTTATTTTTCAATCAATGTTCATAAAATTTCACTTACTAAAAGGCATCCAAACATATCATATATAATTATATACATTTATAAAGATTATTCTTTTATATACAAAATATAATACTAGGCAAAATTATTTCATTTACCTATATTTCAAAACAATATTGTGTCGGTTTGCCCTATTAAGTGTTTAGAAACTCCTATCGATGCCACAGCTTCCTATGTACCGACCAGAATTTATAAATACAAAACAGAACAACTTTACACAATACAAAAACCCTTTATAACACTAACAAATACGCTCTCTCGTATATATACACTCAACGACTCATTCTAGGGTATTACTACCCTATCTCTAATGAGTCAGACCCTACAAAGCTAAGGTTATCATTAAACCTCTCTTTGATACCAAATGCAACGACCCACCTTTTGGACGGTTTAAATCAATGATAAACCACACACGTCAGACTTAAACTATTCAAAAGGGAGGATTGTTATAGGTAAGTAAGAAAGGCAGAGAAAAAAAGAAAACAAACATAGAATCTCATAGTGGAATGACAAAATATAATAATCAAACAAACAGTTCATGAAGTTGTTTTACAAATAACATTTGATTACACTTTTACAATACAGAATCAGAGTTACATATAACAGAAATATATAACAACGCAGCGGAACAATATGATGCAGTGGAATAAATATACTAAATAATAATAGTATTAAATTTTCGTCTTCGTCCTCTAGAAAAGCAGTCTTCGATACACTGAAAAACTCAGACCGATCCGAGCGAATTGAGAAGACAAAACGCTCGAGTCAAAACTAAAAGATCTTATGTAAGTTAAATCAACAGTAAATAAATATGAGTGTAACCATCAGAGACGTTTACGGGGTTTGACATCTCCTATCCAGTGTTTAATGTGAGTGCAATAGCTTAAGAGATGTTCGGGATTTCCGTCTCTTAAGGATCCGTTAGACTATCTACGTACATAGTACAATACGCTATTATAATGATGTCTACAGTAAAGTAAAGTATTAAAATAGCGTTAAAGCGTTACCCATATCCCCCTTAACATATTTTTTATATTCCCATGGTCTATACAGTACCGTACGCTCCTCCGTAAATCGAAGGTTTACCCAGAGGGCACTCCATAGGTATGGTACAAAATAAACTCGAGGAAGGCGCGATATTGCATGTGAACACGACAATCGAGGCAATGCCAGGGTAGGATTCTACCATTTGCGACCAGACTGGTGGTAACGCATAGCAGCTACTACCGCCCACCCCGGAATGCACTCCCATAATCAAAATTAAGGAATGATCACCAAATCATCACAAAGTCAAAATATGGTATCGAAGAAATGTGTCCGATAGGAGGAATGACCTCACTTGGCCCGACATGGCTCCTGTTTTAGTCACATCTAAGCTGACTCACTGGAGTCAGGGCTATGTAAATACCTCATACAGAATCGTACACCAAACCGTTCTACTTTATTTTGGAGTCTCCACCACGTATACAGTTGTTAAAGTGGTTTTTGATATTGGCAGAGAGTATGACAATATCCTATCCCGGTCTCTTTTACAACAAATGCTTATTTCACACCAGATGGTTCTTTTACATTTCAAAATTCGATTCATAATTGATATCATAATATCATATTCAATTTCAAACCATATGACTTTCGAAATCATATTCACTTTCGAAATCATATTTTCCAAAGTAGGTTAGACCCTCATTTAAAATCATCGTATTTACTCAGAATATGATATTTCACTAAAACATCATTTCAAAACCCAACTTAGATTATAACATCATTTAAAAGTATTCAATTTTTATATACTTCCACTTTACACAGTCTGAAAATTTAAAAATAATTTAGATAGTTATAAACAGTTTAGCATTGTTTTAAAATAAATTTTTTAAATAGTTAAAATACATTAAAATAGTCTAAATAGATTTAAAATATGTTAATATATTTAAAATAGATTAAAATGAATTAAAATAGGTTAAAATAGATTGAATAGATTTAAAATAGATTAAAATAGATTAAACTGATTAAAATAGTTTAATTAGTTTAAAATAGATTAAATTAGTTTAATAGATTTAAAATATTAAAATAAGATTTCAAAATAATAAATCTTTAAACAATTTATATTAAAATAATTAATTTGGAATTAATATCAAAATTAAACCATTTCTTCCATTTCAACACATCTGGACCTTTCCAGCTTTCAACTTAACTAACATAAAACTGGTTTTAAATTCAGATTCTCATTAAACCATTTAATCAATATTGATTTCAAATCCATGTTCGAATTATTAATTCAAACCACTTCAAATTAATAGATTTCAAATTTGCATTCAAACAATTTCAATAACTCAACTTCAACAAATTTCATTTATGCTTCAAAAATTCAACTTTGAAATTTCCATTTTAATTCTTTAAACAATTCATTAAATCAACTCCAATTTTAAACATTTAAAGCTTGGATTTGGGAAATAATTCAGTTTATGCAAATCAAATTTTATCTCAAAATATAGTTTAACTGAATTCAAAATTTTAACAATTTAAAATTGTTTAATTTAACCCATTCGGTTCCTTATATAATT
The DNA here is from genome assembly GCA_030765085.1 of Allium cepa. Taxonomy (NCBI): domain Eukaryota; kingdom Viridiplantae; phylum Streptophyta; class Magnoliopsida; order Asparagales; family Amaryllidaceae; genus Allium; species Allium cepa. The sequence goes on from CM060932.1 coordinate 547,431,945, forward strand.
TTCTACCCTATGGTTAAGTGATACAGATATTTGTCGTTTCAGTCCGCAAATATTTTATATTTACGGATATACGTCATTTCAACCCACAATCCTGAGTAAAATTCAAAATCCATAAAATCGCTAGGGTTTATCATTTCAACCCATAACGATTTTCTCTAATCTATAGATCGTTCGGGTTTGTATTATTTTAAACCATAGGGAACTTGCAGTGTTGTAACAATATAAAAATATAACATCCAGTCATCCAATAACAACAATCTAATATTTATCACAATCAACATTCAATCAACAAATAAACAGCATCAATTAACTGATTATCAACAGGTACTCAATTGACAATTAAACTCAACATGATTTCAAAACTTAAGTTAAACTTTAAAAACCTACATCTCATTATCCATGAAGTTTTAAAACATGATTTCAAAATAAAAACTTAAACTTTTAACTTTAAAAACCTATATCTCATTATCCATGAAGTTTTAAAACATGATTTCAAAACAAAAACTATTTGCCTTTGAGTATAGAACATGTTAAAATTTATTTCACTGAATTTCGTCAGGCATAAGATGAGAAAACCCTGTATATCAGTGAGCAGGTCTATTTTGGTCAAAAATTGAAGGTCATAATCGAACGAATGGATCATAAGGTTGTGATAGGGATAGAGAAATATGATTTTTAAGATAAATTTGGTAGTTTTTAAGAGTGTGAGGAGGCAGGAAATTGGAGATGAACGGAATTGGGGCAAGGTTCGAATTCAGGCATTGTAGTCGATTTCGTGGCTAGTCGGTTGTCATGGAGAAGGGTTAGGGGATGCGGCACCTAAGAAAAATGACGCGACAATTTTTAATGGGCAATGGAGGCGAGTCGAGGTCATTGTCGGGTTTACGGTGGCGTTTGTGTTGGGTCTCCGGTCGATGGGAATGGCGGCGTGACGAGGGAAGTAGAGGTGTGCGATAGGGGGTGAAAAGGAGGAGGAGGATGTGGCATAGCTTCTGGCAAGGTTTGGTTGTAGACGGTGGTACACGGTGATGCTGCAAGGGGTTTAAGTGGTGACGTACTTGTTCGAGTTTTGGTTTGTTGTCGTTTTTTTTAAGCACGGTTTGTTCGTGTTTGTCTGTGTCATGGTCGAGACGAGATAGTCATAGGGGACATGGAGAGATGATCGAGGACGAGTTTAAGGTGGTCGATGGTTCATGCACGTGCACGGCAGTTATGTGCACGTATGGGTAGACGAAGAGAAAAAAGAAGAAGAAAACGAAGGAGGGGAGGGGGAAGAAAATAAAAGGAAGAAGGAGCTGGAGTTCCTTCGTGGGCCGATCATGTTGTGCCGGGCGTTTCATTTTTTAGCAAAAGAATTTCATAAGTATTATGTTAAAATCTTTTAACTTTAAATAAATATATGTTTTCTTTCATTTTAAAAATCAAAACAACATGATAGATTTTGTATTGAAGTCTTATCACCCAATATTTTAGTCTAAAATTAATGTTGTTGATTTTCTAGAATAAAAAGTGTAATTATTTAAAATAATTAAAGTGGGTTATAAATTAAATTCTCAAACGACTTAATCTTATGCTAATTTATAAAATTAGTTATTAATTTGGTTGTTTTATCCTAATTAACTAATAATAAATTGTTTTGGAAATTTCTGAATTCATTAGTAATTTGGATTAAAAATATAAGTGGATTCAGTTTAATTTAAGTTGATTAAATTCTGATTTTGAATTGCTTTAATATGAATTGTTAGTCATTAAGTTAGTTAATGATCTATACTTGGCTTTGTTGCCTTGGATATTTATTTCAATTATTCTTGTCTGTACCATTAAGTAGCCAAATGAATTTAAATAATTATAATAAAACGTTGACGCGTTTTATTGAAAGTAAACATATGCAACAAATTTCCATATGTAAATATTGACACTCTGAATATAAATTGTTCATTTAAACAATTTGGCCTTTAAAGATTTATGGTTTATTTAGAAGCGACCGGGGTCGGATATTGGTGTTATCCGGAACCATTTCGACTAAATTACCACTACGAACCCCATACGATTTTGATCACAGAGTCCTAAATGTCGGTTTTTTTTAAATATAACGAATTTGACTATTTTCAATAAGTATGGTACTTGGACACTGGTGTAATATCACCGGATTTTTCTATAAAAGTTTTTTGGCTATCATAAGATAAAAACCCATCGTGTATATGTGACGCAGTCTTATGAGTTACCTTGGTTTTCAAAGGATTTCGATAACTTAAATAATTCAAATTAAGTATCTTTACTCACAATGGTTTCTAACCTGAATCGGGTGTTACTTTATTGTAATGCTCGGGTTAGACCGAGTATTACCGTTTTAGGTTGGGTTGCTTTGGATCTCAGGAGACGAGCTGGATGGCAGAGACATATTGCATGTATTTGATTATATTTCGCTACATAGTGTAGGCTGTATATTCAGCATTTGAGGACAAGTTATTGTAACCGTCCATATTTATGTGTTGATGATTGTACTCTGATAATTCTTATGTATATTAATAGTTACAGTTTCTCTTTCATATAAAAAGCTGTTATTGTATATTGTATTTTGTTCAGCTGCGATTGTGAGATTATATGTTGTTGTTATTTCTGTTTCTTCTTCTATCTCTTTTCATCTTATACCCTAACAACCTGGTATTTCCGACATTCGATTGCTTGGCATCTATACAGTGAACGTATTAATGTTAATTTTCGAGGGTCGAAAATCATCCTGTCATTACACGTGGTACTAGAGCTGAAGGTTAAGCGAAAACCTTGGCTCTGATGTGGATTACTCATTAGAGATAGGGTCAGTAGTACCCTAGAATGAGTTGAGTGTATTATATATGAGGGCGTACTTGTTATTTTCTTATATAATGATTTTGAAAAACGATTTTAAAATATTGTTTTATAAAAGATTATGTTTTGATATAAAAAGAAATAATTTTTCTGAATTATTATAATATATTAAGGTGATTGGTTGTTATTATCGTAAGCAAATAAGATTATAAGATTAAAGTAGTTATACATATATAATCAAACAGAAATCGACAAGAATGAACTATACAAATGGGTTAAGCTAAAAATAGACCCAAACTAGAATTCAAATTTTGGAAATTTCGAAAGAGTTTTGAAATGGAATCAGTTTACCCTAACTATATTTATATATAGAAATAATTTTTTAGGAAATTATCATGGAATATATGGTGTGTTTGGTTTCTAGATATGGTGATATTGATTATTAACATAAATTAGGCGTCGTGTCTTAATAAAAGGATGTTATTACAAAATAAACAATGATAAGATATAGTGAAAACGTTTTAAGTAAGTGAAATTATGTAAGCGTAATTTATAAATGTGACTTATAAACTAAAATGAATTTAAATTGAGAAGTTTTAAATTTAAGTACCGAAAATTTTAAAATGTGTTTCAAGGGGTTTTGAAGAAATAATAAGTAAGATTAGTTAGAATATTTTAGATATGAAATTTTTGTATTGAAAACTAGGTTTGTTTGAAAATTCCAAAGAATTTGTTTTGGATAGAAACCAAGGCTGGTTTAAAATTTAAAGTGTGATTTGGATGTAATGGGATATGTGTATGTGTGTGTCTGTGCGATTTCAAAGTTGATTTGAAATAAATATCGGAGTTTGAATTCTGGGATTCCCATTGAAATAAGATGTATAACCCAGAGGAAAAGTAAGCTTTTGAAATTATAAGCGAGAAATGATGGTAATAGGGAAAGAAGTGTGGAAATTTAAATTTGGACGGTAAAAATTTAAATTGAGTAAGTTTAAAGGGGTTGGATCATTTGTGAATTTACTCAAGCCAAGTCAAATAAGTTTTGAACTTACAACCTGAAATTGGGAATTTCAAGATGAAATTAAAATTTAACTTATGAAAGTTAAATAAATTAAATCGTAAAAGAAAAGGTATAGATTTGGTAAGAGGTGTAGAATAAGTTTATGTATAAATGATTTCAAAATGATTTTTGAAATAAAACAGGTTTCGAAATTCTAAAAGAAATTTGCGATGGATGCTATTGATTGATGTTTAGATGATATTTATTTATTTTGATATGTCCTGTTATCATCCTGTATATTACCTACAGTATATAAAACTGTAAATTGAATTATTCCAAATAAATTAAGAAATATGTTGAAATGATATATACCTATGACATTTATTTTGGATTGAAATGATATATGTCTATCCCTGAAATTAAATTGAAATAATGGATTTACTTTGCCATATGATAGAAAATTATATATGGACACCAGATTGGTTAAATTAAATGATTTTGATCTTAAGAAATAAAATCGAATTTATGGAAATGGAATCATTTTTGAACTTGAGTTTGAAATGTTAAAAATGAACTTGTAAACCGGAATTGTATAAAGAACCGGGTTTGAAATTTTGAAGTTATAATTTAGAAATCAATTGAATTTCAGAAATTAGTTTGTCTTAAAAAGATTTGAACTCTTACTCGAACCTTGAAATAAATCCAAGTAAAAGTAATTTAAAAGGATATCTCGAAATTTTGGCTCGAAGTTGAATTATTTTTAGAGATTTGGATTTTTGAATTGAATATTAAAGGTTATTTTGATTTAAGTGATTTAAATCGACATTTTGAAACCGAACTCGAATTTATATAGATCGAAATGGTTTAAAGTAGAAAATTGAATTGGAATTAATTCGACTTGAAATTCATTTGAATTATCGGTTTAAATGAAAATGGAAATTGAAATTGATTTGAATTGGATGATTGGGAATTGAATCAGTTTGACTTGAAACTATTTTCAAACTAATTATTGTAATATAAACTTTTTAAAATCCATCTTCTTAGATATTCAAATTATTTTAATTTTCCAAGCTATTTTAGTATACAAACCATTTTTAAAAACTCAAACTATCTTATATTAACTATTTAACCATTTTAGAACTATTCAAGCTATTTTCGAAATTCAAACTAGTTAGAGTGGAAATTGTTTATGTTTGAATAATGGATTTAAATACAAACTGGGTTAAATTAAAGTTATAACCTAAATGGAAATTCGAAGCAATTTTGAATTGGAATCAAAATCGAGATATTAAGGCAAAAATAATTTTGAAGTAAAATAGTATATTTTGAGTAAATATGATGATTTTAAAATGAAGATTTAGTAGTTACTATAACTGATAAGATTATATATGTTAGTTATATATTCAAACCCCCTTGTTGAATTTATAACCAGAAAGGAAATGATCTTTGAAGGATATTTGAAATGCTAAATGGAGTTTCGATAAGTATGAGGTGGACTCATAAATTATTGATCCAAAAATTATTCGAGTTGAAAAGAATAATCTCATATGCATGTGAAACTGAAATAGTTTTGGAACTTATTGATTTTCAAAAACATCTGATTTTGGGCAAATAGTCAGTTTTGGAAATTGGGTAAACCGAATTTAAAACTATCGATTTAGAAGATATCGATTTATATAGATAAAATTTATTTGTGATACATATGAAGTATATGATTTGAAAGGTACTATATATATAGTATAATATGTTTTGAGACTAAAAGTATGGAAAGGCACCCCCACGAAAGTCGAACTTAGAGTAGGGGATCCACTGAGTGGTTGCCTAGGAATTCACAGGGTGGGTTCAATGAGTATTGGGTCCGGACAAAACTCATGAGTTTTTAGTGATCATTTGTTGGATAGTGTAAATCGAGGGGGATTATACCTACAGTTACGTTGGGTATTGCTGCAATGTAACCTTTGTGTAACTACAATCTATCATGGTTCCATAGCGTAATTCGGGCGACAGTGATTTCCTACAATCTACGTTTGATTTCGCTGTGATATCGACGTAACATCGCTAGACTGCGATCTATATGGTTTGGTTCCATAGCGTAATTCAAGAGGCAGCGATTGCCTACAGTCTACGTTAGGTTTCTCAAGGATAGTGACGCCACCTTTGTGTAGCATGCGATCTATGTTGTAACGACCTAAAATTTTCGAACCCGAAAATTACAGATAGTTATGAAAAAGAAGAAAGAGATAAAAGAATAAGAAGAACAGAAACACCAACATCTCACATTCACAGCGGATAAAATATAATAACAAATACTAACAGTTTACAAAATAATTATGTATCTGTCAAATTTCACTTTAATACATCAGAGTTACACATATATACAGACACTGGATATACACAATCATCATGTCTTAGATATACAACAATATATTATAGCGGAAACACTCCATACGTTCTTGCCATCCAGCTCGCCTCCTGAGCTCCAGAACGTCCTTACCTGAAAATCTGTAATACTTGGTCTGACCCGAGCATTACATCAAAGTATCACCCGAGTCAGGCTGGAAACCAGCGTGAGTAAACCCATCTAACATGGAATACAATGCATACAACTTAAATAAAACCCGAGGTAACTCGTATTAATTTACAAATTCACAATTTGTTATAGACATCACTTATTTCACAAATCAATTTTCTAAGTACCAAAATTTAGATTAAGTGGTCCAATTCACTTAAATCATTTCTTTCTAGCCTATTGACTTCATATATCAATCTATAAAAATTCAAAGTGGTCTCGGATATTTTCCAATACCCAGCCCAGTCTCTTAGAGTCTCATTCAAGGCATCCGATACCATTCAATCATCCATAAGCAAACTTGATCACTTCCAAATTAATTCAATTGATTCTAATTGAATTTCTAACCTCAATCACTTAGATTCCTTCACTTAACATTAATTAATTTCAAATCAATTAATTAATCATCCCTTAATTATCCATCCTAATTAATCACCCTGGATTAATTATCCTTCAACTACATTCAAGTAATTATCTTTAATTAATTACACAAATTAATTATTCTTAACTAAAATAAATAATTAATCTTTGATTACTTCAAAAATTAATTAACTATATTAATTACATTAATCCTTAATTACTTATATTAATTAATTTCTCATAAATCACTTAGTATTGATTAATTAATCTTAATTAATCAATCTTTAATTACGTCATTGATTATATAAATTAATGATTTCCCATTTACATTTCGATTTATCCTAATCCAATTTAATTACTTTAAATAATTAATCATTAATTAAACCACAAATATTAATCACTCTTGATTTATCTCAATGTAACGACCCGTATAAATCCGATGTTTAAAATGATTTAAATTAATAAGATTTGTATTTAAATTTAGAAAGAAGTAAAAATCTTATTAATTTATATGAAAGCAAATAGTGAAATTTGATGTATCAGGGGTAATTAAAATTTACAAATTTAATTTTATATTTCAATTAATTGGAATAGTGAAAATTTATGCATTTGGATATAAAGTTAAATTAAGTAAATAAAGGCAAGTATTGAATTCATCAATGAAATAAATTATTTATTTATGAAAATTAAATGTAAATGGAGGTAATAAAGTAATGCAGGACAATAAATATTTATTTAGTACAATCCCCTTTTTATTTGTAAACTATTGTAAGGTGTTAATTAATTGAAACGTGAAAATTTGAAAATAGATTCAAATTTATGTTAGACAATGAATATTGCAATAATTAAAGTTGATAAATCAATGGATTAAATGGAATAATTAATTGGATTTAGAATCTTAATTTGTATGTGAGCATTTATTTATATTGGAATATAAAAGGGTAAATTTATAGTATAAAATGTTGACATCACCTTTAAGATGATGGGTTTATAATTGATGCATAACAGGGAAATCAAATGAATGGGTTTAAATTGAATAACAATTAGCAATTTACGAATGAATAGAAAATTTTAAAGGGCGTAATTGATTTTGTTAAATTAATTTTGGTAACAAATTGTAATGATAACGTTTGTGATGTATTTAAGTAATAATTGGAGATCAAGGTAAATTATATCCGTGAATGGTTAATTCAATTAAACAACAAGATTTTTATAATAAATAAACGTTTTATTTAGGTTTCAATTTGATAATTTATGAAGTTTAATGGGAAATCAATTGAAATAAATTGCCCTAATTTATGCAGTTAGAGGAGATTGGATTTGCATTATAAATGGAAGTATAATCAAAATCGATAGGTAACAAACTTAAGAATAAAATTAAGAGCTAATAGGTGGCAAATTTATATAGTTGTTTATTTACGTAATCTGTACGTAAATTTTGGTAAATTGATTTCTATCGATCAAAATCTAACGTTTTGTTAATATAGATTTAAGTATAGAAAGCAATATTTATTAATTTAATTGAAGTATTGCAAAATAAATGAAATTTAACGTTTAAAGTATTACGTTTATAGAGATTTAACTGAAATTCAAGAATACTAAAATAATAGTTTCTGAACCCAACATTTGAATCCATCTACTTAAAATTTATAGATGAAATAATCATTGATTATTTAACTTAATAGAAATTTTGGGGAACTTAATTTATAATTTTGAATATAATGAAATAGAAGTTTTGGCACTGCAATTGATGGATTTATCAACTCTAAATTTGCATAAAGATTTGTTTAAGTCATCGTAAATAAGTGAGAATATATATGGTGATAAAATGGGTAAATTTTAGAATCTAAGTATAAAATTGGATTTTATTTATTTATTTTAAATTTATTTAATTAATATAAGAATAGCCATTTTTGTCACGGACTTAGATTTCAACGAAACCAGTTTCATCGGATCCATAACGGTGAATTATAATAATGTTTCAAGTTTCGTAGCGATCAGACTTGTCGTTTGATCGTACGGACTCGAAACGCCTTGAAATTTATGCAATTGAAATCAATTGGAAATCAATTTGAAAATATTGTTTTCAGCATAACTTCTTCATACGATGGAATTTGGATGTGAAACTTTTTCCATCGCGTTCAGAATATTTTAAAATACCTATTTTGATATATGGGTTTAACCAATTTCGTTCCGAGGTCAGAACGGGCTTTTGGGCCAACTATCGTGTAGCACATTTAGATTCGTGTCCATCTATTCTATTGCATTTTGTCTATAAATAGGCTGTTATAAACCCTAGCAGCCTCTATTCCTCATTTCTGTATGCATATAAACTTCTGTACTCCTCTTCTTCAATGGCGACAAACAATTCTAGATCTAAACAAAATCAAAAATCAACTTCAAAATTTAAAGTCCTCAGAAATTCTCAAAAAAAATATATGTTGAAGTTCTGAGCGAGCGTAATCTTTTGGTGGAATTCGTTTTCCAATCCGATTCACCATTTAGCCAGAAATCATGAATCAATTCCGACCGTTCGTATGGGATTTTGGACGATCCAACGGTGGATCTTTGCCCAATCAACGATCGGAAGGTGGCGTTGGGAAGATGGTGGAGTGCAGGTCACGGTTCTCATAGTCGCTTGGCTCAAGATGGTCAAAATTCGCCAGAACTTGGCTCCTAAGGGGCGGCGGTCGCACTATGCAAGGAGGCGCCGGAAGTCGTGAATTTTGGGGCGTAGGGGCGGCTCGAGGCAAGGGGTTCATCGGCCATGTCAGATCGCGTTGAAGTTGGCTGCGGTAGCGGAGAAAATTGAGGGAAGGGTACGAGGAAAGTGGCGGCTTCGTTCTGTACATTAAAGGCTTGGGAGAGGCAACTCGCGTGAAGAATGGGGAAAGTCAACGATGACGTGGATATGAATTGGAAGTATGAAATTGTGTTCCATTTTCATTTATTTTAATTTTTGTAATTTTAAACATAACTTTCTCATACGTTATCCGTTTCACGCGTATTTTTTTTGTTAGCATCCTAATTAAATTCCAGATCTTTTGACGCTGGTTTGGACAGATTTGAAGGCCGTTGAATTTTTGGGTTTAAGTCGGATTTAAATTCGATTTAAATTTAAAAGGTGAGTGTTTCAACCCACTCACAACTTCTAAAGTTTCTTATATTTGTTAATTTGACTTAAGATATGAGTAGAAATTTATTTATGACTATTTGGCATGTTTTATTCATCATCTCAGTTAAATCGTATTTATTTAGTTTAACTGTTAATTAATTTTATTTATTATATATAAATTGACAGTTAGAATTTATTTATTTGCATATAAACTGCTAGTTAAACAGTTATTATATTTATTACTGGATATAACTGTTAGTTAATACCTATTATTTATTCCCTGTTATATTTATATGCTCTATATTGATGTTTGTTTAAAATTGGATGATGGTTATGATTAATGGTTGTTGATTGATGTTTGGTGAATGGATGATGTGTACTATATTTTAAAAATCTGCAAGTTATCATGCATTTCATTTCAGTCGAGATTGCGGTTTGAAATGATATACAATCACAATTTTTTTATTTATTTTTAAAATTGCGGATTGAAATGATAAACATCCGTATCACTTGACCATAGGATAGAAAACTTTATACAGACACTGCGGTCTATATATATATATATATATATATAAATATTTTAAAGTGATTTCTATGGTTTTGTAAAGCTATATATATGGTTTATGGGATATTGATTTGGTTATTGATAAAGGTTATTTATATATAGTAATTTCCGGGTTTTAAGCTTTGTATAAAATTGATTTGAAGTATAAAATAAGTTTGATTTTTTTGAGATCAAATACGATTAAGCATTTATTTAAAATTTAATTTCTGGAGTTTTAATGACCTAAATGAGAATAAGGTTGGAAGATGAATATTAAGTTAAATTGGAATTTAATATAAAGTTAGAACTTTTTAAGGGATATGATTTTTATAACTTGATTTTGTGTAGAGTGATTTAAATGAATATCAGGTGGATTTAAATGAATATATAATAAATTGAAATTTTTTCCAGTTATGTGAAGTTAAAGGTTTTTCTTAAATTATATTGAATTCATTAAGTAAACATTTCAAGTCTAAATAATAAGTAATTGAATTTAATATATATGGGATTGTCAAATGAGTTTGTTTTTGAAATGGTGAAATATTTAAAGCTTTGAAACATAAGAGTTGAAATGGTATTTGGAAGTTTAAATCGATATTTGGAATTGATTTGTGAAATCTAAAGAAGCTATTTTGTTTTATAAAAGTAATTTAATATTTAACCATTTAAGAGATGGAAATTTGTTTCAAATTTATGATTTTCAAGGTAGTATAATTTGGAAATATTATATTCAGGAGTTTTGATTTCTAAATATTTTACTTTGAAAACACTATGATTTTTGGAAAAGAATATATTGGAAAATAAAATGACATTATATTGGTTTGGGTCTAAATGATATCGTATTGATTTGGGGTTTTAAAAATATAAATGATATCGTATTTATATGGGTTTAAAATGGATATTTTATTCTGGTTTTAAAGTATAAATTATTTTAAATGACCGCGGTGTTATAATAACATTTGGTGTTAAAGAGACCGGGATCAGAAGTTGTCATACTCTCTGCCAACTCCGAAAACCACTTTAACAACCATGTACGCGGTAAAGATTCCAGAATGAAGTAGGTTGGTGGCGGCGTTTCCTGTAAGGTAAATACGTGGACCCAACTCCCGTGAGTTGGCATAAGGTGGCTAAAACATGAGCGATTGACGGGTTAATGAGGTAGCACCTCTGATCGGACACTTCCCTTCGATATTATACTCTTACTTTGGATTGATTCGGTGGCCACCTTCATTTTTGATTTCTTTGATGTGGGAAGTTTGTTCGAGGTGGGCGGCAGCTGCGCGATGCGCGTTTCTATCGGCCCGGAAGCGTAATTGGTATATCTACCCTGGCATTGCCTAGTTGTGCCGTGTCACCTACCATACCGAGCCTTGTACGAGTTTGGATTTCTCCCGTAGCCCGTGTGGTATCTTCTGGTGGCTTCCCGATCAGGAGGGACTATGATATTGGATGGACTACTGGGACTATTACGTGTCAAGGTGGAAAATGTAAAGCCTTAATGCTATTTAAAGGTATGTTTATTTTACTATAGACACTATTATAATAGCGAAATATACTACATAGTAAATAGTTTAACGGATCCTTAAGAGATGTAAATCCCGAGCATCTTTTGAGTTATTGCACTCATATTTATTTCTGTTAATTTAACTTACATAAGTTCTTTTAGTTCTGACTCGGGCGTTTTGTCTTTTCAATTCGCTCGGGTCAGTCCGAGCGTTTCAGGATTTGGAGATTTAGCTCTGGAGGATGAAGACGAAGATCTGTATTATTATTATTTATATTATTGCACTACACTCATACTGTTCCACTGCATTTTTATTGGTATGTGTACTCTGATATGTATTGTATAAATATAATCAAAAGTTTTGTAAAACAGCTTCATGAACTGTATATTGATTATTATATTTTATCCTTCCGCTGTGAGATTCTATTTTGTTTTATTTCTTCCTGGTTTTCTTATTTACCCCATAACAATCCGCCCATTTGTATGGTTTGAATTGGCACGTGCGTCGATTTAAAGCATGCGAAAAGGCGGGACGTTACACTCAACCTGCAATTATCTACCTTTTTGTTGACTCCATTAAATAAATTACTCCTTAATTTATTATCTTAATTAATCTCCTGATTAATTACACAAAGTAATTATATTTTATTAATTACATTAAGTAATTACTTATCAAATCACCCAATGGATATTCTAAATTAATTAAACTTAATTAATTAACCCAAATCATTAATTAATTATCCATTTTAATTACCCTACCAATTTAATGAATCACAAATCATTAAGCCCTTATTAACTTTAAAATGAAAACATTTTCTTATTTATGATTTAAGTTTAAAACAATTTAAAACCCAAATACTTCGAGTCAAGCAATAATTAACTCGAGAACCAACCAAAACCAAAGTCACCAAATCATCAGTGCACATCAAATCAATTCAATCATTCAACCAATTATTTAAATTTAACCATTTAAATTTAAATAAATATCCAAAGGAGTGAGATTAACTCACCTTTGATTTTCGTTTGCAATCCACTTCAATCTCGACTCGGTCTCTTCACGATTTAAGACCTTGTACAACATTAGATGATTTTATTAATATTCGAACCAATCGAATGATTAAATTTCCATTTGATAAATTTTAATTAACCAATGATTCAATTTTAAATAATAATTTAAATTTAAACCAATTCCCTTTTTAATAAAATATGTTTAGCAAATAAATTTATTAAACAAATTATTCACTATAATACATTATTTAAATAAACTAGTAGATTTAGAAAAAAGGTGTATATGTATATATATTCCTTCTTCTCGTAATCTCTATATTAAACATGTATTAAATTAAAGACAGGATTGTGTGTGTATATATATCTGCTGTAAAAATTTCTTAAATCAGTTTATAGTTGAATCATATAAGAAAAAACAAAATTCAGTTTAATCAACAATTTATATTTTAAATCGAAATCCAAAACAAATACATCACAATCGCTGACGAACACGACCACGACCATATCCAATTGTATCTAAATCACGAACTGCCTCCTACCAGTCGAATCCCTCTCGACCCATTCAAGCAGACTCGCGACTACTGAAGCCTAGAACCCTATCTTCGAACCCCAGGTGCCGCCTCGAGCTAGGCAAAATCGCGTGCACAAAAATCGCGAACGTTGCTACCCACGAGCACCTTCAACGCCGATCTTGACAATTAAACTTGCCGCCACTAGCCTCTTCCAGGCCGAGACCCTTCCCACCATCGATTTCACTTCCTATCGACAACGCGACTCACCTCCGAGTCGTCCGCGAGATCGCGTTCGGCAAATACGAGACGCAAACCCTACATCGCCTCCTCACGCGCAACCTGCCACCATACGCCTTCACCACCACGTCGCAACCAGAGTCGCGCACGCTACCCACAGCTAGACACCAGATCGTGAATTTAGGGAGAGGAAAGGTGCGATCAAATTTTGATTTTGGAATTTAAATTTATGAGGAGCTCGCCCCCTTTTTTTTTCTTCTTTTTTTCATTTTAGGTTTATAACCTTTCGGCTGTTTTGATTGAAAAGGAGATGTCGAGCTCTGCGTTTTTTAGAATAGATGGGATGTTGGTGTGTTGAAGAAGGAATAACTACAGTGATTTTGAAAAAGTTTTGGTGGAAAAGGATTTCAGCAGAAGGAAATTTGACTAGTCAATCAATATATTATATTAAATGTTCGATATAAATTTCAGCGCGTTTATATATCGCTCACACAACAACTCCAAATGCTACGAAAATTGAAATTCGATGATAATACAATATTACGGATTCAATGGAATTGGTTTCGTCGAATTCCAAGGCTGTGCCTCAGAAGGTTTATTTTTAAATTCAATTTAAACGATAAGATTTCCAAACTGAACAAATTAGTGTTAAATTCAATTTTAAAACTTTTATTTTCCTCAACACGATCAATATAAATTTTACAAGCCTTCAAATTATTTTTAACAAGCTTAAAACTCCAGATTCAACATTTTACCCAATTTTAAATTATATAATTCAATAATTTAATTATCAAGTAAATAGTGATTTTGGAATTTAAGTTAAAATTAACCTTTCAAATATTTAAAATCAATTAAATACTCCAATCAAATTGTCCAAAATTCTAGGTCGTCACATTCCTCCCCCCTTAAAAGAATTTCGTCCCCGAAATTACTGGTTAAGAAGGATGATCCAATACCCATTACTATTTTCCAAAACCAAACAGTTTTATCCGCTTGCCCTGACATATCCTTCATTAAAGACCCTATATTACTTCAATCAACTTCCCAATGCCTTCCATAGTCTCCAACAACATTTTTTACTCTACTTACTCAAATTTAAATTTAAATTATCACAACTTTCTCAAAAAATTCTAACTCTCGAAATTTCTGAAAAATTTCACCAGCATCTCCTTTGCATGGCTAGCTCGGTACAACTACAAAATGCCTCTACGGGCCCCCAAATTTCAAAAGGAAACAAAAGCCAAGTGGCTAGATCAAAACCCAATCAAATTTCATACAGAAATTTAAACACATACCTTTTTGTCGAGCAATTCATATTTATCTTCTGAAATCAAAACCAATTTTCCTTTCCCTTTATAATACCTGCATATCCTACTTAGCAATAATATTCAACCATAGCTTTTAAAAATCATTTTATATATTTCCTTACAGAAGTTTTCATATCTACTTCTATTCAAATTAGTTTTTTCCGTTTTCATATGAATTCAATTTATTTTCAATTCTGAATATTGGATTTTATCTTTCATTTATAACCGACTCATATCATTATTTTAAATTAGTTTCATCCATTAATTTATTTAAATTTCAAATTTGAATTCGTTTTGTCGCTAACAAAAATTTTCTCAAAAATTTTCTAACTTCCAAAATTTTCGCATTTTTTTGGCAGAGTCTCCTTTGTACGGAGGAGCTTTTACAATTTGACAAGAGATATAAATATATACACATCGACCCACACGGTCGGTAAAACAAAAATAGTTCATATTTCCTATTTTATTGCGTAGGCGTAGCTTTATTTAGCATTTTAAGTAAGCGGCTTATTATTTTTGCAATCAGCGCAACCAATCCAGCCAACCGGCCTTCAGGTACCTGTACTTACTCAATTTAAATATGTAAGTGCCAACATCATGTAACTTAACAACATTTTACATATTTAACTTGTAAACATATGAGTTTCTATAAGCAATGCAGGTTAAACAATATTTATAAGCAACTTATAGGGTTCCACCATTAATTTTTAATTGTTTACAACCAATTCGTATACAACTTCATTCAATTAAAATGTTTACAACTCAATTTCCTACATTCAATTCATTTTTAAGCAAAACAAACTCATATTCACTTCACTTGATCTTAAAACCGATTTATTTAATCTTTATCAACTCATGGAATTTTAATTACTTTTGTTTACGCCAAATGACAACTATTTTTATGTAAATTCGGCGATATTTGCTTAATAGAGCATCCATTTTAGTTTATAACTACTTCAAATTAATTTCAACTCATTCCGTAATTAATTCCATTTCATTTCTAATTTATTCACCAACCATACATTTGCATTTCATTTCATCTCCGCATTGGTTTCATTTTAAAACTATTTCATTGAGCTTGACAACATTCGATGCTTACATTAATATCCATTTCCCAAATAAATTTAACCCAAACTTTTATTTAATGGTCTTCCATTCTTACTCGAAACCAAGCTTCAATAAGTTTTAATCTTAAGTTAATTTACTTTAATTTATTCCAACATCAAACTTAAGTTCACTTCTATTTGATTCTTATTTAATAAAATTCCATTTAATTCAGTTAGCCCATCCATTAAAATTTTAATTTTAATTCACATTCTCAATTTATAAAAAATAATATCCAAGCACCTATTTAACTCATTTATACTCGAATTGGACTTTATTTGTAACTCAAATCATTTATATTATAATTCAAATTTTATTTTTTTACAACATCTCCACTCATTTTATTTCATTATCAAACCCAAGTCGAATTCTATTTATAGTTCGAGTTCATTTCCAAACTCCATTATTAACTTACAATCCATTTTATTTAACCGAGTTAAATTTTATTAATATACTCTGTCAAATAATTTATTTAGCTAATTAGCTTATTTCCACTTTTAATTCAATATTCGATTTTTATTACAAAATCACTTCATTAAATTTTCCTGAATTCAATTTTTTTATTTATAATTCTAGTTTGGATTTCTTTCATTTTCCAAAATTCCAACATTTTTATTTTTAAAAAAAAATTAGGAATACTTTTTAATTTACATAATACTATTAAAATAGCTTTTTACAAAAAAATACTTCTTATAACTCGATGTCTCAACCAGTCCATCCTTGTTCTCATATAAATTCGGTCATACGTTGATCAGGTGTAGGACTGAAAATCTATAAGTACTTGGTAAATCGGTTTCAACACCCAGTGAAAATACTTGGAAAAATAATTTTATTGAAAATATAGAAATCGGTTTTTGAAAATAGAGAAAATATCTTGGTAAGAATGCTTTGGAAATCATCACCCCCATCCATGGTCGCAGTTACATCCTGGGTTACGTTGCCATCGCAGCAAAAGTCCATGTAATTGTAGGCACTCCGTGCCCCTCGATTACGCCATGGAACCCACAACAGATCGCAGTTACATTCTAGGGTTACGTTGCCATCTTAACAAAAGTCCATGTAATTGTAGGCGTCAGCGCCCTCGATTTTCACTGTCGAAACGAAACTTCTCCACTACTATATAGGTCGCAGTCTACCGATGTAAAATCAAATGCACTGTTGGCTCTCAGCAGCACACACGACTTTCGCTATGTTATCATCGGTCGCAGTCCACCGATACAAAATCAAACGCAGACTGTTGGCTCTCAACGGCACACGCGACTTTCGCTATGGTCTGCAGTAGATCACAGTGACATCGAGTTACATTATCGTCGTAGCATAACCCAAATGCCTCTGTAGGCATCATCTCCCCTCGACTTTCGCTATACACTACTCATAATCCTCAGGAACTAGTTTTGTCCGGACTCCTCAATGATCAACTTTAGAACCCCGCTTAGGGTTCAAGGCAACACCACCCGGTGGCACTCTTGAGAAGTTCATTCAAGGGAGCGCCTTTTTCCCCAGAGCCATTATAAAAACACTTTATACTATACACATGTGGTATCTTTCAAATCATACACCTAGTATGATCTCATACAAAGCTCCTTTACACAAAATCGATTATCCCAAAATCAAAAATTCTCAAACTAGGCTTTCCAAATTCCAATATTGATTTTACCCAAAAATCAAAAGCCTTTCCAAATCCAAAGGTTCCCAAAACCTTTTTCCAAAATCCTCATAAGCTCCTCTATATATATATAAATATATATATATATTTTTTAAAAACTTTGGATCATTTCAATCTTGTATAAAACTCCTTTTATACTTCAAACGCTTTCAAACTCCTTTTCTTCCGTCAATAGATACAACAAGGGGAGATTTATCTTATATATAACAAAGATATATAACTTTGTTTATTCAAAATCAAATATTCAAATTTGATTAATCTTTTATAAAGTTGTTTCCATCTTACTTATCATCATAAAAATATCCAACTTTCACTTTTATCCATTGTATATTTCACAAAATATACTTCCATTTCAAAAGAAATCATTTCACATTTCTTATTCACAAATTTTAAATATCAATTCCATTCAAAGCTGTACGATGTACACCTATCATCCGTACGCTATACCAATCTGATCGCTCGCTCGATCACACAATTTCACTTCCGAACTAGTATCTCCACCCGACTTCCTAGTGCAGACACAGATCTGGTTTCCTGATCAGAAACTATCATTCTTCTTGCATAGCCATAACTATGATAGAGAATATCTAGAACCAATCAACAATCCACATCCAGGTTCGCCGTCGAAAATTGAGTGAAAAATCCCAACTCGGATCGATATAACTATCTCAAAATTCTGTGCTCGAATCTGGATCAAATCACTATGTGAATAGAATAATATACGTACATCCTACATATTTAACTTAATTAATTATTATCTAAATCAATTTCCTTTCTATTCATCCTCACTTCGACTTTATTCACTTATTCACATTTACCTTAATCCTCATTTGGATTATCACTTCATTTCTTATCTCAGTTGGGTATTTAATCAATAACAGCTTGAACTCCGATCGGTTTATATTTAGAAAATAACTTGATTTTTAAAAAAAAAATAGATAAGTAGTTGAAAAATAATTATTAGTTTGCAAAATAGCTGTAAAATAGTTGGAAAATAGTTGAATAGTTTCAGAAATTTTAGATAATTGCAAAATAGTTGAAAAATAATAATTAATTTGTAAAATAGTTGAAAAATAGTAATTAGTTTATAAAACAGTTGAAAAATTGTTAAATTGTTCCAAAATTAATTGTAAAACAAATATAAAATAATTTGGCTTTAAAAAGAAAGGTTGTATTATTAAATAGCTTGGAAAAATAAGTTTATGTTAAAACAATTTATACTGAAAATAGTTCAGAGTCAAAACTGTTCACTTCCCTATCCATTCAATTTAAATTTCCACTTCCATTTAAATTGACTCAATTCCAATTTGAATAATCTTCAATTTCCGTTGAAATTGATTTAACCCCAATTCAAGTTGAATCAATCATGATTTCTTTCCCAATCCAAATCAAATTCCATTTGATTTTGATCCTACGCAACTTTAATTACAATTCCAAATTATTCCAATCAATTTGGACTAATATCAATTGAACCCACTTCAACTTCAAATCATTTCAATTCAATCCAATTCAAATTGTCCATTTAAAATTTTAGACTTATACGTCTTCAATCACAAATCCAATTAATTCAAATCAAATTCAATTTTGAACTAATTCAATTTCAATCTCAATTTTGAACCATCTCGAATTATATAAATTCGAGTTAAATTCTCAAAGGTTGGTTTAACTTTTTAAACCAAATTAACCTTTATTTAAAGTTTTTAAACAATTTAATTTCTGAGCTCAAATTCTAGAATTTAATTTTCAATCAATTTAATTTTAATTTGGTTGTATTTCTATTACCACTTAATTTAATCCCAATTCTAGATTTCAATTTGGTTGTATTATATTACTCCTTAATTTAATTCCAATGATTTAACAACCAATCACCTTAATATTTATTAGAAGGAAATATTGCTTTATATATCAAAATATTTTGTTTATATAAAATCATTTAAAACCTTGATATAAATAAATAACGAGTACGCTCTCATATATATATATACACTCAACTCATTTTAAGGTACCATTGACCCTATCCTTAATGAGTAATCCTAACAGAGCCAAGGTTCTCGCTTAACCTGGCTCTGATACCAACTGTAACGACCCAAAATTTTCGATCTCGAAAATTTCAAATAGTTATGAAAAAGAAGAAAGAGATAGAAGAATAAGAAGAACAAAACCACCAACATCTCACATTAGCAGCGGATAAAATATAATAACAAATAATAACAGTTTACAAAAGAATTCTGTATCTTTCAAATTCCACTTTAATACATCAGAGTTACACATAAATGCAGACACTGGATATACACAATCATCATGTTTCATATATACAATAATATATTATAGTGGAAACACTCCATACGTTCTTGCCATCCAGCTCGCCTTCTGAGCTCCAGAACTTCCTTACCTGAAAATCTGTAATACTCGGTCTGATCCGAGCATTACATCAAAGTAACACCCGGGTCAGGCTGGAAACCAACGTGAGTAAACCCATCTAACATGGAATACGAAGCATACAACTTAAATAAAACTCGGGGTAACTCATATTAATTTACAAATTCACAATTTGTTATAGACATCACTAATTTCAGACATCAATTTTCTAAGTACCAAAATTTAGATTAAATGGTCCAATTCACTTAAATCATTTCATTCCAGCCTATTGACTTCATATATCAATCTATAAAAATTCGAAGTGGTCTCGGATATTTTCCAATACCCGACCCAGTCTCTTCGAATCTCATTCAAGGCATTCGATACCATTCAATCATCCATAAGCAAACTTGATCACTTCCAAATTAATTCAATTTGAATTTCTAACCTCAGTCACTTAGATTTTTTCACTTAACATTAATTAATTTCAAATCAATTAATTAATCATCCCTTAATTATCCATCTTAATTAATCACCCTGGATTAATTATCCTTCAACTACATTCAAGTAATTATCTTTAATTAATTACACAAATTAATTATTCTTAACTAAAATCAATAATTAATCTTTGATTACTTCATAAATTAATTAACTATATTAATTACATTAATCCTTAATTACTTATATTAATTAATTTCTCATAAATCACTTAGTATTGATTAATTAATCTTAATTCAATCTTTAATTACGTCATTGATTATATAAATTAATGATTTCCCATTTACATTTCAATTTACCCTAATCTAATTTAATTACATTAAATAATTAATCATTAATTAAACCATAAATATTAATCACTCTTGATTTATCTCAACCTGTAATATCTACCTTTTTATTGACTCCATTAAATAAATTACTCCTTAATTTATTATCTTAATTAATCTCTTGATTAATTACACAAAGTAATTATATTTTATTAATTACATTAAGTAATTACTTATCAAATCACCCAATGATCATTCTAAATTAATTAAACTTAATTAATTAACCTAAATCATTAATTAATTGAATTAATTAATTATCCATTTTAATTACCCTACCAATTTAATGAATCACAAATAATTAAGCCCTTATTAACTTTAAAATGTAAACATTTTCTTATTTATGATTTAAGTTTAAAACAATTTAAAACCCAAATATTTCGAGTCAAGCAACAATTAACTCGAGAACCAACCAAAACCAAAATCACCAGATCATCAGTGCACATCAAATCAATTCAATCATTCAACCAATTATTTAAATTTAACCATTTAAATTTAAATAAACATCCAAAGGAGAGAGATTAACTCACCTTTGATTTTCGTTTGCAATCCACTTCAATCTCGACTCGGTCTCTACACGATTTAAGACCTTGTACAACATTAGATGATTTTATTAATATTCGAACCAATCAAATGATTAAATTTCCATTTGATAAATTTTAATTAACCAATGATTCTATTTTAAATAATAATTTAAATTTAAACTAATTCCCTTTTTAATAAAATATGTTTAGCAAATAAATTAAATAATTTTATTAAACAAATTATTCACTATAATACATTATTTAAATAAACTAGTAGATTTAGAAAAAAGGTGCATATGTATATATATTCCTTCTTCTCTTAATCTCTATATTAAACATGTATTAAATTAAAGACAAGATTGCATATATATATATATCTGCTATAAAAAAATTCTTAAATCAGTTTGTAGTTGAATCATATAAGAAATTTTTTTCTCAGTTTAATCAACAATTTATATTTTAAATCGAAATCCAAAACAAATACCTCACAATCGCTGACGAACACGACCACGACCACATCCAATTGCATCTAAATCATGAAGTGCCTCCTACTAGTTGAATCCCTCTCGACCCATTCGAGTAGACTCACGAGTACCGAAGCCTAGAACCCTATCTTCGAACCCCAGGTCGCCGCCTAGAGCTAGGCAAAATCGCGTGCACAAAAATCGCGAACGTTGCTACCCATGAGCACCTTCAACGCCGATCTCAACAATTCAACTTGCCGCCACTAGCCTCTTCCAGGCCAAGACCCTTCCCACCATCGATTTCGCTTCCTGTCGACAACGCGACTCACCTCTGAATCGTCCGCGAGCTCGCGTTCGGCAAATATGAGATGCAAACCCTACATCGCCTCCTCACGCGCAACCTGCCACCACACGCCTTCGCCACCACGTCGCAACCAGAGTCGCGCACGCTACCCATAGCTAGACACCACATCGTGAATTTAGGGAGAGGAAAGGTGCGATCAAATTTTGATTTTGGAATTTAAATTTATGAGGAGCTCGGCGCCATTTTTTTTTTCATTTTTTCATTTTAGGTTTATAACCTTTCGGCCGTTTTGATTGAAAAGGAGATGTCGAGCTCTGTTTTTTTAGAATAGATGGGATGTTGGTGTGTTGAAGAAGGAATAGCTATAGCGATTTTGAAAAATTTTTGGTGGAAAAGGATTTCAGCAGAAGGAAATTTGACTAGCCAATCAATATATTATATTAAGTGTTTGATATAAATTTCAATGCGTTTATATATCATATTCTCACACAACAACTCCAAATGCTACGAAAATTAAAATCCGATAATAATACAATATTATGGATTCAATGGAACTGGTTTCGTCGAATTCCGTGACTGTGCCTCAAAAGGATTATTTTTAAATTCAATTTAAACGATAAAATTTCAAAACTGAACAAATTAGTGTAAAATTCAATTTTAAACTTTTATTATCCTCAACACTATTAATATAAATTTTACAAGCCTTCAAATTATTTTTAACAAACTTAAAACTCCAGATTCAACATTTTACCCAATTTCAAATTATATAATTCAATAACTTAATTATCAAGTAAATAGTTATATTTTGAATTTAAGTTAAAATTAACCTTTCAAATATTTAAAATCAATTAAATATTCTAATCTAAATTGTCCAATATTCTGGGTCGTCACATATGTGGTTTAGTTTTGTTTGATAGCGTAATTTGAGGGGCAGAAATTGCCAACAAACTACTTATGGTTTTGCTGTGATAGCAACGCAGCCTTTGTGTAGCTACGGACTATTGTGTTCGTGTGGCGTAATTCGAGAGATGTTGATGCCTACAGTTTTCTTATGGTTTCATCGGGAGGGCGATGCAATCATCGTGTTAACTGCGATCCATGGTGGTAAAGGCGATGATACTTTCCATATCATTTTTGAAAAGGTTTTCCAAGTATTTTCACTGGGTGTTGAAATAGGTCTACTAAGTATGTAGAGACTTTAGTCCTACGCCTGACCAACGTAAGAGTAAATTTCTATGAAAACAAGGATGGAGTTATTAAGACAACGAGTTATGAAAAAATGTTTTAATATAAATCTGGCTTAGTAATACTAGGTAATTTAAAGAGTGTGTATATTTTTTTTTAAATTTTATAGTAAACGAGTAAGAGCTTTAAAATGTTTAAAGGTAGTTTATTTAATAATATACATCAAAATTATATTCTTGTTTCATTCCTTTCCGAGGACAAAAAGTTCTAAGGGGGAGTAATGTAACGACCCAGATTTTTAGCCATCTGATATTGGGATGATTAACTAATTTAAATTATTGGGATACTAATTTTTATAAGCCTAATAGATAAATTTTCTGATAATTGAATTATCTGAATCTATAATTGATCAAAAATATATTAAAATTTAAAAAATAAAATTTCTGAACAAGGAAAATTTATATACAATATGTGAACTTCACCATTTCAAACTCGTGATAAAATATCTCTGTATCTATATATAAAATTATATATGCAAACTCCATTTTGATGAAATATATATATATATATATATATATATAAGTATGGATATATATGATTTAAAAAATATATTATATACATATATATATATACGTGAATGTATAAAATTTCTAGTAGCAAAATTTCAAACTTATGTTGATAATAAAATATATAAGTGTGTGTGTGTGTGTGTATGGATATATGTTCATAAAAATAATAAAATAATAAATATGTATACACATGTAAATATATGTAAATATATATGTATATATGTAACTACATATATGTATGTGTAGATAAGACATAAATATACATAAGTACACATAGGTGTATATACATATATGTGAAATAGTGAATCAGTGTGTGTATATATATGTATTGTATATGTAAATAAGTACATATACATGGATGTACAAGCTTCAAAATGGAAGATTTCAAACTATTAGTATAAGTATGTGTATACATGTATATTAAAGCGTATATGAAGAACTCTATGTGTGTGTGTATATAATTATATATTTATAATTGTTTATATAAACATATATGAAACATCATGATGGAAAACATCAACTTCAAGCATGAAATAAATCCAATCACACAGAATATCACATCTCTTATTTAATCAAATCAGCAAAAAAAATCAAAGTCAAACCACTTAAAAAGAAAAGAAAAGAAAGAAAAAATATGTAAAGCCCGTACATAAATGCCTCAGCCCCTAGTCTTCTACTGTACACTTCCATTCTGCATCCCTATATATACAGGCCGAGCCTGTCTTGTTCACTTGCATATGGTATAGAAAAAATATAACAAAGAGCCGCCATTAATCAAGACAGTAAAAGCATGAAGCAGGAAAACAAAGAAGCAATAAAAATCTATATAAAGATTGTGAGTAAATGCTTATATTACCTACATATATAAAATTGTTTTTTTGAATGAATCATTGATCTATGTAAATGGTTATGTGTTTGATATGAAATATGGGTATCTATGATTTGTGTTTGACATGCTCGGTTCCATCTACATCTAAAGACACGGTTCTTCTTCCATGAAGGCTTCTTTGTACATATTTTGGTTTTAAAAAAATACACTTAAACTTTTAACTTTAAAAACCTAAATGGGTAGAAGGAGCCGATATTTTCTGAGCTCGGATACCCTTTTTCTTAAAGATTTTCATTGGTCGTACAACATTAATAGTTCTTCAGATATATTTACAAATAGACCAAAAGCATACCCAGCTAGATAAAATGTTATTACTCGAACTACAGAAATCAAGAAAAATACCAAGTCAAAGAGATCCATACCTGGTGTTTTCCCTGTTTGAATAGAATTGAGAAAGCCTTGGCTTCTATGCAGCGGAGTGGAGTAGCATTGAAGACGCGCGGTGGATGCGGAAGTACTTAGAGTTTTTGTTTTTTTTGTTGGAGGAACAAGTTTTTAATTTAGAGGAAGTATAGAAGATGAACAGAAGGTGTTTAAGCTGCCATTGATTACATAGAGCTTATAGATTTTATTAAACTAAGTTTTGATGATTACAACTGAGTTACATAATTGCCTTATATAGGCTATTAGCCGGTAGTTCCGGTTATTTGATTACTTACACATACCAAAGTTTATAGGACACCTAATCTATAATAAAGTACAAAGCTGGCCGAAAAATATAAAGCTGGCCCGACAGGTGTTGAAGCTATTCTAGTGCTGGCATTTTCTTTTGGTGGTATGCAAGTGCTGGACTTTATGTTGAGACTTCTAATGCGTTATGCGGCTCTATGAGTTGTAGGTGTCGACAAGTCATCAGATTCGTCATCCATGATGTCGCTCATATCTTCCATAGCTTCTAGATCACTATCTTCCGCAAACCTAATTACATGCCTGTGTGGATCAAAGCTGTCTATAGGATAGAATGGTAGTAATTATTTGAACCCTGTAGAGCCCTATATCTGCTTTGTAGTGGTTTCTGCATAAAAGTAAAGTTCACGCCAATGGGGTGATGTGATAATAATTCCTCTCTTTGGTGAAACTCCCATGGTCTATGGCTTTGAAACCAAATTGGCTTTCGTTTATATATCTGTGCTCCTTGTGCAACTGCATAGGTCTGTGAATGTTAACAAAAATAGAAATCCTGTGTTTTGCCGGTCGTTCAGTATTTTTGCCGTCGAACAAGAATTTTGGGCATGTGGAATTAATACATAATGTGACTGGATTCCCGAATGAGAGCATACTATGCAGAATTAAGCTTAGCTTCCATCCAAACTTGTCTATGTACTCTGTTTTACAATCTATGTTTTGTTTGAGTCGTGAGAGCATACCATGGTCAAATAATGTGATTACAGTGTCAAAATCTACTGGAGTTAAGTCGATGTCTATTCGTGCTCTAAGCATATTGGACCTACAATCCTGTACAATTTTGCATCCTCGTGGTGAATTTTCTGCCCATTCTTTTAGTTTCTCCTGCAAATTCCGCATTTGATTTTCCCATCCTTGTGCTACTAATTCATTCATCTTGATTTCTAAATCAGGACATTTGTCGTATAGTGGTTTTAGTGCCTTTCTGGGTTTAAGTTTAAGCATAGCTTGGAGCTGTTGATATGATAGAGTTGTACTAGGAATGATGGTTTCCTATTTTAATTGCTTTACTTCTTTAGCTAAGGCAAAGATCCTGGTTTCATAATGCTGATTCATCTGTTGTATGTAGGCCAATTCTCATTTACAGTTCTCTAACTCTGTTATCTTGTCTTGGAGTAGGAACGACTGCTGTTGACTCTGATTAAACTGGGTTTGCAAGGCATAAATCTACGCTGCCTGGTCATTCATTATATGTTCTGAAGATTGTGGCATTAAAGTTGTAATTTGGGAATATGATTGCTGACATTGTGGATGATGTAGAAGTTGAGACCCATTTTTGTCTCGCTGCTTCTATGGCTTCGTTCAAAGAATAAAATCCCCTAAATCGTGGGTTAGGATAATATTGAATCGTATTCTGGACCTGACTAAAGTGCTTAAAAATTCCAACACACAGTCCTTCAAAAACTACATAGCAGGAAAAGTTTTTTGATAATGGTTTCTGTTGTATTTTTGAAACATAGTTTGCAAAACAATTTGCCAAAATTATTTTGTGTTTACGGTCTGTATCTACTATTTTTAGATTCCATAAATGGTCTAACAGGCACTGTTGTGATTTGTCAGTGACTCTGACCATAGATCTAAATTTTCTTGGGTCATTATCTTGAAAAATAGCTATATTATACTGACCAAAGGTCATTGTTGGAATTTTGAAAGTATTTGCTGGTGCTGTATTTGTATGTGAACTACTTGGCATTGTAGAGGTTTTAACCTCCTTTTCTGTCTTTTGAATAGCTGGAGAGGTGTTAGCCTCCTTATTTTCTATTTTTACTTCTGCATTCATCATAGCTACCTGGAAATAATGCAAAAAACATTTGGCTAATTTCCTGGAAAGTAAATCTGCTAAATGGTTGTCTTTGCCCTTTATATGTTCAAAAACGAATTTATAACCACATCCTTGGATTAAATTATGTAAATTTAACCATCTAGTTTTATTTATCTTTTTGGAGTTTTTATTATTGATAAATTTGACAATGGCTTCGCAATCTGTTCTGAAAGTAAATTCTCTAGTGCGGTTTTATCTTAAATTTGTCTAATGCGTTAATAAGGGCTTGTATTTCAAACTCCATACTCGTCCAGTTTTTCCCAAGTTTGCTAAACGTACCACTAGCATATGACGCTATCTTTTCTTGTGATTTATCTGCAAACTTATTTGGTTTATAAATAAGAATGGCTCCCCATCCTTCCTTGCATCCATCACATTCGAATATAATATAATCTGTGCTTAATGGGAGTTCTAATAGCTTAATTCGTTTAACTTCTTCTTTGATTGTTTTTATTAACTTAATGTCTTCATTATTAAATCTTTTTTATCCATTTTTAGATATTTTACCGTATAATGGTCCTACTAGTTTGGCAAGATTTGGGATAAATTTTCTGGCATAATGTACGAGTCCTAGAGATGCTTGAATCTTTTTTACACTATCTAGTTTGTCTGGAAACTCTAAATTTTTTTGGGAAATATGTGGTTGTATTTCTGTTTTACCATTTCCAATTTCTAGTCCTAAAAAAGAAAATTTTGTTTTAAATAATTCCATTTTCTTTTTTGAAATAACTATTCTATTTTTTAATATTTCATCAAGGATTAACTTTAAATGAGATTCATGTTCTTGGATTGTATTACTGGCTATTAGGATGTCGTTAATATAAACTAGACAAAAGTCATATTTTTTAAATATACCATCCATAAATCTTTGGCAAATTGCTTGGGCTGTCTTTAATCCGAACCTAGAAGGAGCCGATATTTGCTGAGCTCGGTTACTCTTTTTTTTTTAAAGATTTTTGTTGGTCGTACAACATTAATAGTTCTTCAAACATATTTACAAATAGACCAAAAGCATACCCAGCTAGATAAAATATTATTACTCGAACTACAGAAATCAAGAAAAATACCAAGTCAAAGAGATCCATACCTGGTGTTTTCCCTATTTGAATAGAATCAAGAAAGCCTTGGCTTCTATGCGGCGGAGCAGAGTAGCACTGAAGACGTGCGGTGGATGCGGAAGCACTTAGAGTTTTTTGTTTTTGTTTTTTTGTTGGAGGAATAAGTTTTTAATTTAGAGGAAGTATAGAAGACGAACAGAAGGTGTTTAAGCTGCCATTGATTGCAGAGAGCTTATAGATTTTATTAAATTAAGTTTTGATGATTACAACCGAGTTACATAATTGCCTTGTATAGGCTATTAGCCGGTAGTTTTGGTTATTTGATTACTTGCACATACCAAAGTTTACAGGACACCTAATCTATAATAAAGTACATAGCTGGCAGAAAAATATAAACTGGTCCGACAGGTGTTAAAGCTATTTTAGTGTTGGCATTTTCTTTTAGTGGTATGCATGTGCTGGACTTTATGTAGAGACTTCTAATGCTTTATGCGGCTCTATGAGTTGAAGGTACCGAGAAGTCATCAGATTCGTAATCCATGATGTCGCTCATATCTTCCATAGCTTCTAGATCACTATCTTCCGCAAACCTAATTACATGCCTGTGTGGATCAAAGCTGTTTATAGGATAGAATGGTAGTAAGTATTTGAACCCTGTAGAGCCCCATATCTGCTTTGTAGTGGTTTCTGCATTGAAGTAAAGTTCACGCCAATGGGGTGATGTGATAATAATTCCTCTCTTTGGTGAAACTCCCATGGTCTATGGCTTTGAAACCAAATTGGCTTTCGTTCATATATCTGTGCTCCTTGTGCAACTGCATAGGGCTGTGAATGTTAACAAAAATAGAAATCCTGTGTTTAGCTGGTCGTTCAGTATTCTTGCGGTCGAACAAGAATTTTGGGCATGTGGAATTAATACATAATGTGACTGGATTCCCCGAATGAGAGCATACTATGGAGAATTAAGCTTAGCTTCCATCCAAACTTGTCTAAGTACTCTGTTTTACAGTCTATGTTTAGTTCGAGTTGCGAGAGCATACCATGGTCAAATAATGTGATTACAGTGTCAAAGTCTACTAGAGTTAAGTCGATTGGATCTACAATCTTGTACAATTTTGCATCTTCTTGGTGAATTTTCTTCCCATTCTTTTAGTTTCTTCTACAAATTCTGCATTTGATTTTTCCATCCTTGTGCTATTAATTCTTTAATCTTGATTTCTAAATCAGGACATTTGTTGTATAGTGGTTTTAGTGCCTTTCTGGGTTTAAGTTTAAGCAAAGCTTGGAGCTGTTGATATGATAGAGTTGTACTAGGAATGTTGGTTTCCTGTTTTAATTGCTTTACTTCTTTAGCTAAGGCAAAGTTCCTGGTTTCATAATGCCGATTCATTTGTTGTATGTAGGCCAATTCTCTTTTATAGTTCTCTAATTCTGTTATCTTGTCTTGGAATAGGAATGACTACTGCTGACTCTGATTTTACTGGGTTTACAAGGCATAAATCTGCGCCGCCTGGTCATTGATTATATGTTCTAGAGATTGTGGCATTAAAGTTGTAATTTGGGAATATGATTGCTGATATTGTGGATCGATGTAGAAGTTGAGACCAGTTGTTGTCTCGCTGCTTCTATGGCTTCACTCAAAGAATAAAATCCCCTAAATCTGGGGTTAGGATAATTTTGAACCGAATTCTGGACCTGACTTAAGTGTTTAAAAATTCCAACATACAGTCCTTCAAAAACTACATAGCAGGAAAAGTTTTTTGATAATGGTATCTGTTGTATTTTTGAAAAATAGTTTGCAAAACTGTTTGCCAAAATCATTTTGTGTTTACGGTCTGTATCTACTGTTTTTAGATTCCATAAATGGTCTAATAAGCACTGTTGCGATTTGTGTGTGACTCTGACCGTATGCCTAAATTTTCTTGGGTCATTATCTTGAAAAATGGCTATATTATACTGACCAAAGGTCATTGTTGGAATTTTGAAAGTATTTGCTGGTGCTATATTTGTCTATGAACTACTTGGCATTGTAGGGATTTTAACCTCCTTTTTTGTCTTTTGAATCTATTTTACACTATGTAGTTTGTCTGGAAACTCTAATTTTTTTTGGGAAATATGTGGTTATAGTTCTATTTTACCATTTCCAATTTCTAGTCCTAAAAAAGAAAATTTTCTTTTAAATATTTCCATTTTCTTTTTTGAAATAACTATTCTATTTTTTAATATTTCATCAAGGTTTAACTTTAAATGAGATTCATGTTCTTCTATTGTATTACTGGCTATTAGAATGTCGTCAATATAAACTAGACAAAAGTCATATTTTTTAAATATACTATCCATAAATCTTTGGAAAACTGCTGGGGCTATCTTTAATCCGAAGCTCAGAACATTCCATTCGAGATGTCCTTCTGAACATGTAAATGCAGTCCATGGTTTAAAGGTTTCTTCTAACTACTGCTAGTTGTATCCTGATTTTAAATCAAATTTGCTAAAGATCTTCTTATTTTGAATTGGATTTATTAATGTATCTTTATCTGGGATATTGTAGCCATCATCTTCTGTATTATCATTAAGTCTTTTATAATTATACACTATTCGGGGTTTTCCTACTAACTTTAGCACGATTTCTAACAATAAAAGAAGCTGATCTGTAGGGACTTTCCGATTTTCTGATTAAGTTCTGTTTCAACATTTCTTCTATTTGGAGTTTGAATTCCGCAACGTCTGCAGGTGAATATTCTATATTTGTCGTTCTTATTGTTATCTCTGGGTTTTTTGTTTTTATTTTTGCTATGTACTATACTTTTCTTTTAGTAATGTCATCGCCTATAAGGCCTATTTTTTCTAATTTTTGAATTAAGGGGTAATTAATTGAGTCAAAAATGTCTGGCCCTTTTTCTAATGTTTTTGCTTTATCTTGTGCTAAAAGACTAAACGCTTTTATTTTTTCGTCTGGTAACGATTTTTTTGAGTGTTTAGGTTGTTTGAAATAATCTAACTCAGGGGTGCCACCATGCTTCTACACCAACTCTGATTTTGTTTGGTAAAAGTTGGTAGGTAAGGTAAATAACTTAACAGAAACAACTAAAGAGAAAAATAAAATTTTAAGGCAGATTAGTTCCAATCTAAGTTTTCTTAAAGATCAAAACAATACTATTCAAAACCAGTTTATTCATATTAAAAGGAATATACCTACTAAAGAAAAATTAACCTAACTTAAATTCCTGTTAGAAACTAATAAACCTAAATATCTAGAAACAGAATCAAAACGAATATTAGAAGACTTAGAAGAACAAACAGTAAAGTTTGATCATAAAATTAAGAAAGCAGAACAAGTAATCGAAGAAATAAAAAAGGTAGCAGCAAGTTAATGGATAAAGAACCGATAGAAGCAAAAAGGAAAGCGGGCGAATTTAAAGCAGAAAATAACTTATGACCAGTTCTCGATCAAGGCTTTTCTAGGTATTCCGGACATAGTCAATCAGATCAAGAATATCAACATTTATTCAATATTTTAATAAGCTTAAATCTTCAGTTAATTGAAAAGGTTAATCAATTAACAGAAAAGGAAAATAGTCTATCAGTGGGAAAGGATTGCCAACATTTACAAATAATAACAAAAAGCCAGAACAACTTTACAAATTTTGGAAACCAAGACAATGAATTTACAACCAGAATCAAGATCCAGTAGAGCCTTAACAAGACGTAATTCTACTACTATGACTAGAGATGAAATATCAAATATCATGTCTTTATTTAATAAAAAGAAAGACAAACAAATAATACAACTTGATGAAGAAATAGATGTGGATAAAAATCTAGAAATATATAATAACCATCAACTAGATGTCGTAAATCCATGATTTAGGACAAACAAATATTACACCACCTGAAATTAATAGTTTCGAGTTTTTATTGGGTCTAAATTTCATATTAAATCTTAATGGAAGTATTTACATTAGTAAAAACAGTCTTTAATAAAAATACATACACCTTACCTACCCACTTTTACCAAACAAAATCAAAGTTGCTGCAGAAGCGTGGTGGCACCCCTGAGTTAGATTTTTTCAAATAACCAGAACACCAAAAAAAATTGTTATCAGACGAAAAACTCGAAGCGTTTAGTCTTTTAGCATAAGATAAAGTAAAAACATTAGAAAAAGGGCCAGACATTTTTGACTCAATTAATTACCCTTTAATTCAAAAACTAGAAAAAATAGGCCTTATGGGCGATGACATTACCAAAAGCAAAGTACAATACATAGCGAAAATAAAAAATAAAAACCTAGAGATAACAATAAGAATAAACGGGTAGAAGAAGCAGATATTTTCTGAGCTCGGTTACACTTTTTTTTAAAGATTTTTGTTGGTCGTACAGCATTAATAGTTCTTCAAGCATATTTACAAATAGACCAAAAGCATACCCAGCTAGATTAAAATATTATTACTCGAACTACAGAAATCAAGAAAAATACCAAGTCAAAGAGATCCATACCTGGTGTTTTCCCTGTTTGAATAGAATTGAGAAAGCCTTGGCTTCTATGCGGTGGAGCGGAGTAGCACTGAAGACGCGCGGTGGATGCGGAATCACTTAGAGTTTTGTTGTTGTTGGAGGAACAAGTTTTTAATTTAGAGGAAGTATAGAAGATGAACATAAGGTGTTTAAGCTGCCATTGATTGTAGAGTGCTTATAGATTTTATTAAACTAAGTTTCGATGATTACAAGTGAGTTGCATAATTGCCTTATATAGGCTATTAGCCGATAGTTCCGGTTATTAGATTACTTACACATACCGAAGTTTATAGGACACCTAACCTATAATAAAGTACAAAGCTGGCAGAAAAATATAAAGTCGGCCCGACAGGTGTTAAAGCTATTTTAGTGCTGGCATTTTCTTTTGGTGGTATGCATGTGCTGGACTTTATATAGAGATTTCTAATGCTTTATGCGGCTTTATGAGTTGAAGGTACCGATAAATCATCAGATTCCTCATCCATGATGTTGCTCATATCTTCCATAGCTTCTAGATCACTATCTTCCGCAAACCTAATTACATGCCTGTGTGGATCAAAGCTATCTATAGGATAGAATGGTAGTAAGTATTTGAACCCTGTAGAGCCCCATTTCTGCTTTGTAGTGGTTTTTGTATAGAAGTAAAGTTCACGCCAATGGGGTGGTGGTGATAATAATTCCTCTCTTTGATGAAACTCCCATGGTCTATGGCTTTGACACCAAATTGGCTTTCGTTCATATATCTGCGCTCCTTGTGCAACTGCATAAGGCTGCGAATTTTTGTTAACAAAAATAGAAATCCTGTGTTTAGCTGGTCGTTCAGTATTTTTGCTGTCGAACAAGAATTTTGGGCAAGTGGAATTAATACATAATGTGACTGGATTCCCGAATGACAGCATACTATGGAGAATTAAGCTTAGCTTCCATCCAAACTTGTCTAAGTACTATGTTTTACAATCTATGTTTAGTTTGAGTCGTGAGAGCATACCATGGTCAAATAATGTGATTACAGTGTCAAAGTGTACTAGAGTTAAGTCGAAGTCTATTCGTTCTCTAAGCATATTGGATCTACAATCTTGTAAAATTTTGCGTCCACCTGGTGAATTTTCTGTCCATTCTTTTAGTTTCTTCTGCAAATTCTGCATTTGATTTTCCCATCCTTGTGCTACTAATTCATTAATCTTGATTTCTAAATCAGGACATTTGTCGTACAGTGGTTTTAGCGCCTTTCTGGGTTTAAGTTTAAGCATAGCTCGGAGCTGTTGATATGATAGAGTTGTGCTAGGAACGATGGTTTCTGTTTTAATTGCTTTACTTCTTTAGCTAAGGCAAAGATCCTGGTTTCATAATGCTGATTCGTTTGTTGTATGTAGGCCAATTCTCTTTTACAGTTCTCTAACTCTGTTACCTTGTCTTAGAGTAGGAACGACTACTGTTGACTCTGATTTTACCGGGTTTGCAAGGCATAAATCTGCGCTGCCTGGTCATTCATTATGTGTTCTGGAGATTGTGGCATTAAAGTTGTAATTTGGGAATATGATTGCTGACATTGTGGATCAATGCAGAAGTTGAGACCCAGTTGTTGTCTCGCTGCTTCTATGGCTTCGCTCAAAGAATAAAATCCCCTAAATCTTGGGTTAGAATAATTTTGAACAGAATTCTGGACCTGACTAAATTGTTTAAAAATTCCAACATACAATCGTTCAAAAACTACATAGCAGGAAAAGTTTTTTGATAATGGTTTTTGTTGTATTTTTGAAAAATAGTTTGCAAAACGGTATGCCAAAATCATTTGTGTTTACGGTCTGTATCTACTGTTTTTAGATTCCATAAATGGTCTAACAGGCACTGTTGCGATTTGTCTGTGACTCTGACCATACACCTAAATTTTCTGGGGTCTTTATCTTGAAAAATAGCTATATTATACTGACCAAAGGTCATTGTTGGAATTTTGAAAGTATTTGCTGGTGCTGTATTTGTCTGTGAACTACTTGGCATTGTAGGGGTTTTAACCTCCTTTTCTGTCTTTTGAATAGCTGGAGAGATGTTAGCCTCCTCAATTTCTATTTTTACTTCTGCATTCATCATAGCGACCGGGAAATAATGCAAAATACATTTGGCTAATTGCCTGGAAAGTAAATCTGCTAAATGGTTGTCTTTGCCCTTTATATGTTCAAAAACGATTTTATAACCTCATCCTTGGATTAAATTCTGTAAATTTAACCATCTAGTTTTATTTATCTTTTTGGAGTTTTCATTATTGATAAATTTGACAATGGCTTCGCAATCTGTTCTGATAGTAAATTCTTTAGTTAGGTGTGTCTTAAATTTGTCTAATGCGTTAATAAGGGCTTGTATTTCAAAGTCTATACTAGTCCAGTTTTTCCCAAGTTTGCTAAACGTACCACTAGCATATGGCGCTATCTTTTCTTGTAATTTATCTGCAAATTTATTTGGTTTACAAATACGGATGTCTCCCCATCCTTCCTTGCATCCATTCCATTCGACTATAATATAATCTATGGTCAATGGGAGTTCTAATGGCTTAATTCGTTTAACTTATTCTTTGATTGTTTTTATTAACTTAATGTCTTCATTATTAAATCGTCTTTCTCCGTTTTTAGATATTTTACCGTATAATGGTCCTACTAGTTTGGCATGATTTGGGATAAATTTTCTGGCATAATTTACGAGTCCTAGAAATGCTTGAATCTTTTTTACACTATCTAGTTTGTCTGGGAACCCTAATTTTTTTTGGGAAATATGTGGTTGTAGTTCTATTTTACCATTTCCAATTTCTAGTCCAAAAAAAGAAAATTTTCTTTTGGATAATTCCATTTCTTTTTTGAAATAACTATTTTATTTTTTATCTTTCATCAAGGATTAACTTTAAATGAGATTTGTGTTCTTGGATTGTATTACCGGCTATTAGGATGTCGTCAATATAAACTAGACAAAAGTCATATTTTTAATTATACTATCCATATATCTTTGGAAAACTGCTGGGGCTGTCTTTAATCTGATGCTCAGAACATTCTATTCGAAATGTCCTTCTGAACATATAATGCAGTCCATGGTATAAAGGTTTCCTCTAACTGCTGCTGGTTGTATCCTGATTTTAAATCAAATTTGCTAAAGATCTTCTTATTTTGAATTGGATTTATTAATGCATCTTTATTTGGGATATTGTGGCCATCATCTTCTGTATTATCATTAAGTCTTTTATAATTATACACTATTTGGAGTTTTCCTACTAACTTTAGCATGATTTCTAACAATAAAAGCAGCTGATCTGTAGGGACTTTTCGATTTTCTGATTAAGTTCTGTTTCACCATTTCTTATATTTGGAGTTTGAATTCCGCAAACGTCTACAGGTAAATATTCTATATTTATCATTCTTATTGTTATCTCTGGATTTTTTATTTTTATTTTTGCTATTTACTGTACTTTGCTTTTGGTAATGTCATCGCCTATAAGGCCTATTTTTTCTAATTTTTGAATTAAGGGGTAATTAATTGAGTCAAAAATGTTGGCCCATTTTCTAATGTTTTTGCTTTATCTTGTGCTAAAAGACTAAACGCTTCTATTTTTTCGTCTGGCAACAAATTTTTTAGTGTTTAGATTGTTTGAAAAAATCTAACTCAGGGGTGCCACCACGTTTCTGCAGCAACTCTGATTTTGTTTGGTAAAAGTTGATAGGTAAGGTGTATGTATTTTTATTAAAGGTAATGCTGTTTTTACTAATGGAAATACTGCCATTAAGATTTAATATGAAATTTAGACCCAATAAAAACTCGAAACTATTAATTTCAGGTGGTGTAATATTTGTTTGTCCTAAATCATATTTACTACTTTAATTACCAGAAAAGTCTTTAAATTGGATTTGTGTATGATCAGGTAATTTATATTTTAATTGCATAATACGTTGTTCGGCTGTTTTAGAGAATAGCTTATATGTTGACGGTACTTGGAATTTTTTAGGAATTAGTTTATGAGCTATTAGGCTCTTTGTACTACCAGTGTCAATTATAGCTGTTGTGTTTATAAAATTTTGGTGATCAAACTATAGTTTACATTCTAGGGTTAGCAAAGTTGTAGAGAATTCTTTTACTTGAATTATTTCTGTTGTTTGTTGGAAGTTTTCTTCATTTACCTTAGTTATTACTTCTTTTCCTATATTTTTCTTTTCTTGTTTTGAGGTTGCTAATTCTTGTTTTATTTCCTGTAATTCATACTAGAGTAACCTTATTTGAACTTCATGCTTGTCTACTGTTTCTTGTAAGAAGCTGTTTTTTGGTGTTTCTATTTCTTTTTTGGTTAATTCTATGTTAAGGATTTGTTTGGAGCATACATATTTCCTTATAACATTCATTACATTGAAATCGCTTACTAATTGCTAGGTATCTATTGCAGTTATAGCAGGGTATGTGATCACTTTCTTTATTTTGTATCCATTCAAGTGAACAGTTTTCTTGATTCATTAGGGTGTAAGTTATAGGATTAGGATGATCATTATCTTCTTCAGAAACTATACTATAAATAGATTCGTTATCGGAATTATCATTTACACTTTGTAAATCATATTCTCCTAATTTGTCGACTAGATTGGCTCTATACTGATTATTTGCACGATTAGGACACTTATTAGCTAAATGATTCGGGTCGCCACATATATAGCATGTGCATTTTTTATTATATGGTCTTTGTTTTTTAACATATCTACTTTATTTACATTTGTCGTATTTTACCGATTTTCTTAAAAACTTTTTTCTCTTTTTGTATCCATAGGCTTGAGGTGTATATATTGCTGTTTTACAAAACGCCCATGCTTGCTTTTAATTTGTTCTTGCATAGTGGCTTCTTTACATAATTCCTCTAATTTTTAGAAAACAAAAGTAATTCTAATTCCTATACCTAACCCTTGTTCTGTTCCATGACTATCTTTCCATTCTTTATGTATATTCCATCCTAAATCTCCTGGTAATTTTGTAAAGTATCTATCACATAATTCATCATCAAAAGCTTTACCTGTTTGCGCTATCATTGTTGCAAAATCTTGGCTAAATTATTTAATGTATTTGAAATCACTAATACTTAATTGTTCTAGATTTCTTATAGCTTTATCTTGTAATGTTTTATTTCCGTTAGCTGGATCCATACCAGTTATTATCGTTTGGATCATTGATGTAAAATTATATGGATTGTCTCCTAACGATTTTTTTCTAACTATATCGTCTGGATTTACTGCTTTAAAACTCTGATATATTCCTAATGTCGTTGGGCCTAAAGTAGTTTCTAGTACTGCAAACATATCCATATCTCCTCGTTTATTAACTTCCTAGTAGCGTATGACATTTTGTTCCCAGATTAATATTTCATCTGGCCATAATTGAGGGCTTTGATTTTCTAATAGTAACATATTAGAAATATAAATTTTTGTATATGATTTCCTACTTCCTTTTCCTATTTTGGTATTTCCTTCTATATAACTAATACTAGGAGGATTCCATGGTTCTCTTTCAAATGTTTTTTCATCATATCCTACTCCTAGTCTTGTAAATTCACTTCTTGGTTTTTTACTTGATGAGGCTTCTGTAATCATTGAATCTTGATAGTTTGTTTCATTTTTTTGAGTGTATATGTCACTTAAAGGAATTTTTCCTCTACTTATATCATCTACTAATGCTAAGTTATAATATTCATTTAATGTGTTGAATGCTGTTTGATAATTCACTTGGAGATTCATATACATTGTATAATCATATTATCAATTTCTTCTCTTACATTTTCGACTGTTAATTTTTTATTCATTATTTCTACTAAGGATATTTTTGTTTCAGTTTTAAATCCTGTTTCTAAATTTTCAATTTCTTTAATAAAGTCGTCTTCGATTTGGATTTCATCTATTTGTTGTATTATCTCTTCGTCTATTGGTAAGTATTCGATTACGTCTTCTAGTTCATCATATTCTAGTTCTATGTCACTATCATATTCATCGTAAATTGGTCCTTCTTCCCAATTTAAGTTATTATATTCTGTCTCTTCATCACTATGTTGTTCTATTTCAGATTGTTTTGTTTCATAATTATGAAATCTAATGCTTGGTTCGTTATATTGATTTGTATATATGATATGCGATTTTGGAACTAATAGTGTTTTATCATTGGTGACAAAATCTTATAAGGACCATTCGAATCCTGCTAAATCTTCTGGATTGATTCTTCTAGGTTCTATCATCTGAATGCCTTTACTTGCTATGTTTTGTACTATTCCTATTAAATTTAGCTTAAATTTCATACCTTATCTATTTGACGCTTTTCCTAGTAATCCTATACTAATAAGAATTTTTTTTCCAATATATCCTTCAAATCCTTTCGCTTGAAATTCCATTTTTAGATTTCCTAAATTATCTATACTTTTAATAATGTGTGGTACATAACATATAAGAGCGGAATTATTGCTTAAATCTACTTCCATTCCTGATATTAATGCCTTTTCAATGTCGGAGGTCCATGATTTATCTAGGATTAATGTTAACAGCTTTGTTCCTAAGCCTTTTCTAGTTAATGCTTTTATTCCTATTACAATTAGACCTTAATGGAAAAATCCTTTTCCTGTATTCTTTAACTTTTCTATTGTTTCTGAAGAAATTATATTAATCATTTCACTGTTATCTACTATTCTAAGTTCTTCTTCACGAGTGCTTCGTATTAAAGTAGTGTTTAAGTTCATCAATCCTGTTTGATATAAAACTTTTGGATTTAGTACATCTAGTTAATGGTTATTATATATTTCTAGATTTTTATCCACATCTATTTCTTCATCAAGTTGTATTATTTGTTTGTCTTTCTTTTTATTAAATAATGACATGATATTTGATATTTCATCTCTAGTCATAGTAGTAGAATTACGTCTTGTTAAGGCTCTTACGGATCCTGATTCTGGTTGTAAATTCATTGTCTTGGTTTCCAAAATTTGTAAAGTTGTTCTGCCTTTTTTGTTATTATTTGTAAATGCTCACAATCCTTTCCTACCGATAGACCATTTACCTTTTGTGTTAATTGATTAACCTTTTCAATTAACTGAAGATTTAAGCTTATTAAAATATTGAATAAATGTTGATATTCTTGATCCGATTGACTATGTCCGGAATACCTAGAAAAGCCTTGATCGGGAACTGGTCGTAAGTTATTTTCTGGTTTAAATTCGTCCGCTTTCTTTTTTGTTACGAGACGAAAAAGTAGAAGCGTTTTGTCTTTTAGCACAAGATAAAGCAAAAACATTAGAAAAAGGGTTAGACATTTTTGGCTCAATTAATTACCCATTAATTCAAAAATTAGAAAAAATAAGCCTTATAGGTGATGACATTACCAAAAGCAAAGTACAGTACATAGCGGAAAAAAAAACTAGAGATAACAATAAGAACGACAAATATAGAATATTCACCTGCAAATGTTGCAGAATTCAAACACCAAATACAAGAAATGTTGAAACAGAACTTAATCAGAAAATCGAAAAAGTCCCCACAGATCAGCTGTTTTATTGTTAGAAATCCTGCTGAAGTTAGTAAAGGAAAACCCCGAATAGTATGTAATTATAAAAGATTTAACGATAATACAGAAGATGATGGCTACAATATCCCAAATAAGGATACATTAATAAATCTAATTCAAAATAAGAAGATCTTTAGCAAATTTGATTTAAAATCAGGATACAACCAGCTGCAGTTAGAAGAAACCTTTAAACCATGGACTGCATTTACATGTTCAGAAGGACATTTCGAATGGAATGTTCTGAGCTTCGGATTAAAGACAGCCCCGGCAGTTTTCCAAAGATTTATGGATAGTATATTTAAAAAACATGACTTTTGTCTTGTTTATATTAACGACATCCTAATAGCCAGTAATACAATCTAAGAACATGAATCTCATTTAAAGTTAATCGTTATGAAATATTTAAAAATAGAAAAGTTATTTCAAAAAAGAAACTGGAATTATTCAAAATAAAAATTTCTTTTTTTAGGACAAGAAATTGGAAATGGTAAAATAGAACTAGAACCACATATTTCCTAAATTTTTTTAGAGTTTCCAAACAAACTAGATTGTGTAAAAAAGATTCAAGCATTTCTAGGACTCGTAAATTATGCTAGAAAATTTATCTCAAATCTTGCCAAACTAGTAGGACCATTATACGGTAAAATATCTAAAAATGGAGAAAGACGATTTAATAATGAGACATTAAGTTAATAAAAACAATCAAAGAAGAAGTTAAACGAATTAAGCCATTAGAACTCCCATTAACCACAGATTATATTATAGTCGAATGTGATGGATGTAAGGAAGGATGAGGAGCCATTCTTATTTGTAAACCAAATAAATTTGCAGATAGATCACAAGAAAAGATAGTGTCATATGCTAGTTCTACATTTAGCAAACTTGGGCAAAACTGGACTAGTATCGACTTTGAAATACAAGCCCTTATTAACGCGTTAGACAAATTTAAGATACACCTAACTAAAGAATTTACTGTCAGAACAGATTGCGATGTCATTGTCAAATTTATCAATAATGAGAACTCCAAAAAGATAAATAAAACTAGATGGTTAAATTTACAGAAATTAATCCAAGAATATGGTTATAAAATCATTTTTGAACATATAAAGGGCAAAGACAACCATTTAGCAGATTTACTTTCCATGCAATTAGCCAAATGTTTTTTGCATTATTTCCAGGTAGCTATTATGAATGCAGAAGTAAAAATAGAAATTAAGGAGGCTAACACCTCTCCAGCTATTCAAAAGACAGAAAAGAAGGTTAAAACCCCCTACAATGCCAAGTAGTTCACAGACAAATACAGCATCAACAAATACTTTCAAAATTCCAACAATGACCTTTGGTCAGTATAATATAGCTATTTTTCAAAATACTTTCAAAAATCCGACCAAAATACACGAAATATGTATTTTTAATCACTACACCAGAATCCCCATTTCGCAACGGCTTTAAGCCGTTGCAAAATAATTTCGCAACGGCTTTGAGCCATTGCGAAATGGGCAGTGGTAAAAATTTCGCAACGGCTCAAATCCGTTGCGAAATATATTTTTTACAACGGCTAAGGACCGTTGCAAAATATACTTTAGCAACGTCTTGTAACCGTTCGGATTTTATTTTGCAACGGATTAAAGCCGTTGCTAAATGTAGATGTATAACTGATGTTTTAAATATTAGCAACGGCTTTAATCCGTTGCTAATTAATATTTAATTTTTTTTTTAAAAATATTCAAAATTTTCTTTGCACCAGCGACGGTCATTTCATTATCATAATTAATACAAAAATTTGCAAATTTAACAGTATCACAAAAGAAAGATTATTAAACCAAATATTTTTCATAGATTAAACACAAAAACTGAACATAACAAATGTTTGAATTATAATGTTCAACATCAACACATACCACTATATAGTTCAACAAGTGTACGTAACATACATAGTACAACAACGACATCATTACATAATACTACATGCATAGTACAATACATACGGTACATAACATCTTCCTCCAATCGTCTAATGCTCCGCCAGCATAAGTTTCATGCCTGCACAAAAAAAAATGATGTTTGTTTATAAAGAGGTCACTAGTGCATTTTCAAAACTGCCTATTTACAAAACTATTCACTATTCTTTATTAATATTTGTATCAGATGTGTCAAAATTACATATGTTTAGCATATGAATATTAAATATTCAAATATTATTACCAGTGACGAGTCTTTCAAGATGACCCTATCTGTCAACTAATCAGTATGGATGGCTTTAACAATTAATCAAGTCCAGATAAATGCAATATATGTATTATCATTATCATACATTACATTGCATTAGCATGTACCAGGCTTCTTTACAATATGACCATAAAAATTGCATAAAAGTTTCATTACAGGGTAGAATATAAAATCCTATAGTTTAAGTTCTAAACGATGACAGTTGATCATTTTTCTAGATAGCTAACCGGAGAAAATTACAAGAGATTGGTTTGATCCAAGTAAACATCGAACTGAGTTAATTAACCCAGGCTTAAATTACTAAATGATTGGATGTGATAATTATTTAGAGCACTTATTGATAGTTGTTCTAACAGTCAATATGGGAACAACATCAAACATTATGATTTTTATGTTTCAAACATTCAATACCGAGCTAAGATAACTCCTATTTCTTTAATAGTTGTTGCACACTGTTCACTCTCATTTCTGCATACAGTGACAAACCAACTCCTTATACAACTACAACACACATATCACTCATCACTCCCATCCACAAACAAACACAAAATACTACACCCGTACGCAATTGCCTTCCCCTTCATCATCAACATCAAGTAAACTGACCAACCAGCCTCTTTCTATGCACACTGCGCACACAGACTTCACCTGATAGCCTATAACACCACTGTAAGGAAAAGACTTGCAGTCCCTTACAACCATAAAACCCACCACTGCCAATAACATCCACTTGCGTACAAACTCTCAACCCATAACTATATAGCCCCTGCCTGTGCATCACCGAAATGCACACAAACCATTGCACTTCATCTCCAATTCACTTACAACAACTTCACTTGCCCTTCCCACCGCAAACCAATCATCTTAAAATATTACATCTTAAAATATTCTAAAAATATGGTAACACTGATATGTGGCAGCCTTTTGATTTTTTTACTATGCACTGTTAAATTGAAATAAAATGTTAAATCTTTCTGTTATTATGCTGATTTCCATATTTACTAATTGTTTTTGTTACTGCTGTTAATAACGTGTGTTGCATATACAAGACTGTCATATGTTATCTAAATTTGTTACTGGAAAAAGTATGCAGACAATGGAAGTAAGGTTAACCCAGTGGAATTCTTAACTAAGTTGGTAAAAGAAGAGTTTAGGATGGAATTTCTCCTTTCCCTTTTGTTAAACTAAAATATTGTTTTGGGTCAAAACTGTATGAAAGTCAATGGTTAAGACAGTAGATTCTAACTATAAAATATTATACAACTTGGTCATGTCGGGCCGGAGGTTTCTATGATGATTACAAAGAAAACATATTGGATATTGGAACATGGTACCTTATGTTCTTATGTTACTATAATTAACATTGCAATATATTTGCTTGAGTTATACATTGAATTCAGTCGCTACTGTTATCATAATTTCATTTAATATAACACCACTGTAAGAAAATAGTGGGGTTCTACTAGAATTAGCCTATATAATATCTGCACTTTTATACCAAAATACCTAACTGCTAAAATTTGACGGACTAAAAGAAATGAAACTTAATCAATCATGCATATGCAACAACTATTTTTTAGAAAATGAAATCAACA
Organism: Allium cepa; assembly: GCA_030765085.1. Taxonomy (NCBI): domain Eukaryota; kingdom Viridiplantae; phylum Streptophyta; class Magnoliopsida; order Asparagales; family Amaryllidaceae; genus Allium; species Allium cepa. The sequence continues at coordinate 547,476,248 of CM060932.1, forward strand.
AGGGACAAATAATCTAAAGCAATAATTTTATAGGGCAGTGATAGTTGTTGTGCACTAATAATTCCCACCCACATTTAGTTAAATGGACAACAACACAACATTGAAACGGATAATAATATTCTTGATAACAAATATAGTATCCAGTGACCGAAAATGACATAAATTTGGATACCCCCAACTCACTCATTTTCAAATAACTATACTAAGCTGTCTGTGTCCTTATCTCTACATTATTTTAGCCCCACAATTCAGGATATGTTATCAATATAAAGAAAGCATCAAAGCATAATATGTGTCTTTATCTTATTGATAGTGTGGCAGAAATATAAGAATGAAGACAAAGGAATCGTCAAATAGAAGGCTCCAATCCATTAAAATTTTCATAATACTTAAATAACAAGTATACCTGTACAATCATGAACAATCCATTAAATTTTTCATCCTAGCTTCGGTTTATTTGTTGAACTTTTTCCAACCTCTACAACATCACATACGAACTGCACACACCACTTCATTCTCAGCCACACAACTACACTGCTACCATCAAACCTCTAAAACATCACATACGAAGTGCATATACCCTCACATGAATACTTCACCACAGTTCAACTATTAACTGTTACAGGCATCAGCATTCTTCACAAAACTGTGCATTCATTTTCACTTCACAAATTTCTGCCTCACCAAACCTTTATACTGTGCACTTCTATGCATCAACATAGTGCATAACAGTGTGCGTATTGCACATAACACTTGCCTCCACTGTCATCATTACTTCCTTCACTACCTTGCTTCATCATGTACAACTTCCTCCATAAAACTCAAAACCATCTCAACACATACAAACCAAAACTCCTATCTCTGCCACAAACCATCGTTCACATCTCTCTGTACAAATATTCAACTCACTTCATTAACAAACATCAGCATCCCTTCTGCCTTACACCCTACTTTTGCATTAGATATCCCAAAGAAATAAGTAATTGTCCAATGTATACAACCACATTTGCATTAGATCAAGTTTGCAAAAGGAAGAAGAGAGTAAACAGAACTTACTTCGGAACCTTTTAATATTTCATTTACTTTAACACAATGTGCACCTTCAGTTGCGAATGCATGCAATACCTAGATCAGTACAAATCATTAATATTGTGTAAAATAAAACACATAAGAAAAAATATACTGATGACTGTATAAAGAGATACTTAACAACATTCCTCGTTCTTGACAGATTACCGAAATTACAACAAGTATTAGATAGCTATTTATTTGGCCACTAGTTGGTAGACATGTTCAACTTTATTTCCGACTAGTGATTACATTCCAAATCAACATGTTATAGTCTAACAACAGCGACCATTTGTTAATGAAGTATATGCTTAGATCGCACTTCTACAATGCCACACTTCTCCCAGGAGAATAAGATTCACACAGCAGTAAACTATAGAACTTCCAAATTTAATGAAGTGATTATAACAAGTGAATTGATTATGAAAAGAAATCTCATGGGGTGTGAATGTCACATTTCTTGAAGGTAAGATTATCATTCCCCCTTATTTGAGAACACTTCCTTGAGGGTTAATCTCACCCTCAGGCTAAACAGGCCAAAAAAGATCCATAATGAAGATCAGGTCAGTTTAAAAAAAACAAAAATAGGTTACTTCAGATTGTCGTTTTTAAAGCTCCACTACTAAATTTTTTTAGCAAAAAGCTTCACCACTCATGGTCACAACAGCAAGAAATATGTTTTCAACACATGAATACCTCAACTGCAAGTACACGCCCGATTGAAGCTTCAGAGTCATTCCGCTTCATCTGTGCACAAAATCCCTGGCGTCCTCCTGCTTTCCGATCAAGGAGGCCAAGAAGTACTTCCACAAGACCAACCCTGCATATTAATATAATGTTAGATGAGTATTCTCAATAATTTAGTTAAAATGAACACCGTTCATGGATTTGATGTAAAGATAATGATGAAGATGAATAATAGCAATCATTAATATTGATACTAGTGACAAATTGAATATCCATATAGCATTAGAAAATCATTTCATATTTGAACATAGAAATGAAGTGAGACATTATAGTTCTATTTATTGAAAAGTTATGATAGTGTAGACAGAATCCATTGGCCTAGAACTTGAGAAATTTTATTATTAACTTTTACTCCCAAGTAAAACTGTCATTATTGTCCTTTTCTGTGTGTATAACATAAAAGTAAATAACTCCTCGAGCCTGCAAAAGACCTGAGGAATTTCTGCGTTATAATAATTATGATCAACTACAAGTGTGCATTTGGTATAATTTTGTATCAACTTACTTCAAACCTTGTGCAACCAATGCATCTCTTGCTCTATTTCCAGCAACAACAACATATTTTAGTGTTTCTAAAGCTAGAATACAACCACCTTGCCACCCAATCGCTTTCATAAGCAAATGTACAACCTGCTTGAAAGAGATTAGAACCTTGGGAAAATGCAATATCATATAAGCTACAGAAAGAATCAATTCTGAAAGCATTAATAAATTTTTCCCATTCAAGTTCTTGGTCACGGCCATTTTAATATATGTCAACGTACTCAACGCTAAGAACAAACTCACTTACAAATGACGATTTAACTTCACTGTATCTTTAAACACTCTGAAAATATAAATCGCTTTTACCAATATGCTGTTATGGACAATATCATAAACAATACACTAGTTCCATGCACACATGACCACACAAATAAATTATCTTCAAAACAATAAAGACTACATGCATAGTGGTAACTCTTTTGAATATTAAGATAAAAGGTTTTAAAATTGAATTTATCTTTTACAAATAATAATAATAATAATAATAAAATAAGTAAATAAATCTTATAACTAGTTTTCAACCGTGAAAAAAGAAGCTTAAAACTAAAACAACCATATAAAATTATTTAATCACTCAAATTTCACTACCTGAGTCCCAGCACTAGTGGCTGCCATAGCTTCAGCATATGTAGTACTTGATGTCAACTGATGCAAGACATGCAGACAACTAAGACGAACACGCTCTTGTGGTGTCTGGCTGTGTGTCTCCTCATTTCTATTTGCATTGAGTTCATCATCAGAAAGTGAATCATATTTTGAACCCTCGACCGCCATTGCTTCCCTCCTTCCTTCATATGCCATAGCTGACACCAGCTTTGGAACATAGCCAAGATATCCAATATGATCAGCAAGTGCTGGGTGAACTCGCAAAAAAGATACAAGCGCATCAGAAAGTAGCAAAGGAAGCTCTGAGATGACATGTTTTTCGTAATGGGTAGCAGCAACTGCTGCGACATATTGGTCAAGCAGTCCTTCCAAAAACTTTTTGGGATTTCTCAAGGGAAACTTAGGATCTTTCAAGAAGAGCCTTACGTAAATCCCCCCAACCTGAATGTATAATAGTTTAGGGGTGTATAAACAAGCAGATTTTTGTATTTATTTTTCATTGGAACGTGAAATGTGTTCATGTCATAGTGGAATCAAGCACGAGATTACCAAGAGCTCCAACCCATACTCCGAGATGCGTGTGTGTGTATTAAAAAATTCAGTTATTAGTGCCATGCTTCTATCATTAGCTTTTATGGTCATGACGTCCACACATGACTGATCTATTGTTACTGGAGTTAATAATAACAATTTTTCCTTATGAATACCCTCTGCACAACATTGCGCACTATGTGAACATTTTCTTGTGATATGCCCAATCTGTTTCAACATTTTCTTATGATTCCTGCCCTTCATAGTTGAACTTGATTTTATAGCCATTTGGAATACAACAGCTTCAATATAATACTTATTATCTATAGTGTTTCACCCCATTACAAAAACTATGATTATTTACTATCTATAATATTCCATTCACTACAGGAAAATAAATCTTAATTTCATCAACTGGCCATGTTATAGGAAAATACCCCAGGATGCCCAAGTACACTTCCTAATAATGCAAAATAAGTTGGATAATAAAACCTTCACTTAAAAGTAAGTTCAAGAATTTGAAACAAGCACACGCCAAATAAGCAAAACTCGGTCTATGAAAAATACAAGAAGATAATTAACAGGAATGAAGGTGATCGATGATAGGTAAACACCAAGGTAGAATTGAGAAAACTAGTTTTAAAATATCATTTAATTAGTCTCAGACTCCTAAATAGATGAAGTATGAAATTGCTGATTCTCACATCTAACCACCTATTCATAGAACAATGGGAGAGAGGAAGGTTTACCTGGGGTTCGTCTCTCATAATATGTTGACTAGATGCCTGCTCTAGTTTTCACCCACAGGCGTGACTTTGATTTTGATGGTTTAAACAAGGCAACAGGCGCGACTATGATTTTGATGGTTTAAACAAAGCAACAGGCTCGACTTTGATTCCAGCACTAGGGTTTTGTAACGAACCCGAATTCTAATTTATTTTAAATTGATAATTTAATTCATTTTTGATTTAAAATTGTGAAATTAAATGATAAATTGATTCGAGTTTTTCCAAATTCAAATAAAAATATGTTATTTATTAAAATAAAGATAGTTTCTTTTATAAAATGTTTTAATTAAATAATGAGTTGTATTTAAACAATATTAATAGTATAATATTTATACAAATGGATTTTTATAGATAGAAATGGTTATTTCAGATTTATATATATATATATATATATATATATATGTATGTATGTATTTTTAAAGAAAGCTAGGATTTGTGAATTTAAAATGAAATAAATTACAAACAAATGTATGCATACAAACATAATTAAAATAGAAAATTATTTGTAATACAAAGTAAACTAAACAAAATAACAAAACAAAACAAAAGATAAAAACAAAAGAAAAAGTAACAAATCAAATACAAGAGCTTGTAAGTTAAATCAAGCAAGTTATGTTATATAAAATAGAAATTTATTTAAGTTATTAAAAGCAAAGTAAAAGAAAAGAAAATACAAGATACATTCAAGTGAACAAACAAAAGAAACAGTACAAGCATATTTACATCTATATTACATAAGTCAAAGCAAGCAAATTAACAAAGTAAAATAAAATAAAGTAAATACATTGGCAACAATTCCAACAATAATTATAATAGCTTTATATCTATGTAAATGAAGTATAAAAGTATAACTAAAACAAAAGTATATATTTTCATTTAAGTTTTATAACAAAGGACTAAAATAACTTTATAGTTATACATAAAGTAAAATAATAAAATGTCTAAGAAAATATAAAGTAAACAAATCAAATTAGATGTGAATTATAATATGAAACAAAGTTGTAAATAGAGTAAGTAAATAAACAAATGAAGACAAGAATCTAGGCTGTAAACAAAAGCATAAACAAATCAAAATATAAATATACATAAACAAGTACAAGCAAACATCCTAAGTACATACAACATCTTTTACCATACCTATTGTACAAACCAAAGGTATCAGCTTGTACCCAAAAATAAAAATATTAACTTGTACAAAGTGATGTCCCCGGGTAACTCATTTCTTTCCTATATATCAATCCATCTATCTCTATTTCATCCATCAAGCTATGAAAATCTGAAGCATAGGTGCATTAATTCAGAGCAAGCTTGAATCAAAGGCAGCAATTTGAAGCCTGAATAATTCAAAGTTCTCAACATCAAGCCTTGAATCTTAACAGCAGTTAGCAAGCTCTAGTCAAAAATACAGATTTAAACAAATGCAAAGATAAGCAGATCATCTCAAATTAAGCTCAGGTTCAACTGCAAGTGAATTAAAGATTTCAAATAAATCATTCTCAGGCTTGTCCTCTGTCTTCATCCCCTGTGAGCAAACTAACCAACTTGAAATTATGTTATACCTTATTTCTGTGAAATGGAATGGTGAAAATTGTTTGCATGGTTGAATTCTGTTGAATATAGTAGAATAATTTGTATATGTACCTGTACATGTCTGGGTATATCCATATACAGGCTATTTGATATTAACAGGCAAGAACACTTAAGAAAAAAAATCATTTTTCATTTGATCTATGCCTCGTGAGAACTTAAAATTTAAATAAGTTATGTTTGTTAAACGATAGAATAAATTTTAAAATTTATTTAAGTTTAAAGTAAATTGAGTTTGCTCTGGAAAAACCATAAAGACAGTTCATGTCTAAAATAAGTGAAATTTTAAATTTCTTAAAATATCAATTCAAGTTTATAACCGGAATTCTCATCTGAAATCATGAATTTTAAAACTAAAATTACAAATTTTAGTAATGGGCTGAGTTGGCATTGCTGTGTTGATCATTTTGGGAAGATGGGGTTGCCTCAGGCAACACACTTGATCGGAGAAGTCGAGATTGGTTCGAGGGTTAAAGGAGTGATCAGGGAAGCTTTAAAAATTATTGGATCAAAGAATCATGCTATGTGGGTTGTGGAATTTGGGTTTGAAAGTTTTTAACCTAGTTTAAAATGGGAAACTTGTTTGGGTCAGTACGGTCTCTAGGGATGATCGAGTTGATCGGGGTTTTGGGTGATGGTGGCTTGGTCGTAGGCGAAGGCGTGGCCGGTGGTGGAGGTTCTCTGGTGGTCGGTGGAGGGAGCAGTTGCCGTTGACAGGTTGAGGTGGTATTTGTGCGTGCGTTTCCAGGTTTGGCTAAATCACTCGATTTCGATTTTCGAGTTGTTTGTGTATTTTGAAGGTCGGGGTGGTAAGGATGGGTGATCGCCGATGTGAGGAGGTCGGTGTGGTTGACCGGAGTGGGCCGAAGTCACGGTGCAGGTGCACGAACCACTGATGTGTATCAGTGGCATGGGGAAAAAGAAAAAAAGAAAAAGAAGAACTTGGACTCGAGGTAATCCTCGGGAAGTTTGCAAGATAGCTCGAGTTCAGACTCGTGTATTTTTAGGTTCATGCCGAGTAAATATTTAACACTTAAACAAAATTTATAAAATTTACAAGTCCTCGGGTAAGTTGGGCAAGAACTCGAAGCAAATGATGCTTTGACTCGGGAAAACACTAGGGTTTGACTCGGAGTACAAAAGTATGTACCCAGAGTAAAAATTTATTTGTTACAGGTTTTAACAATAACCTGCACTATTGTGTTTTAAAAGTTAAAATGAAATTTAAAATTGATGTTTTAAATAAGTTTAAATATCTTAAATTTGAAGAGAATTTAATATCAAAATCTTTTAAATTTCTTAATAACAAAGTAGTACTTTAACATATGAATTTAAAGCAAGTCGAAAAATCAATGTTTCAAATATTGTTTTTTTTAGTGTTAACTAAATCATTAATAAATATGAGTTTTACTTTTAAGTAAATGAAGATTTAATAATTTGTAATTCATTAATTTACTTTGAAATAAATTAGAAGTTTAAATTTATAAATTATGGTTTAAGTAAATTAATTAAGGGATAGTTAATGTGTAATTAAGAATCATAGACTTCCAATTTGTGTTGAAGGAAATTCAATTTGAAAAGAAAATGGATAATTTATGATTAGAAACTAATTAATTGAAATTAAGAACTAATTAAGTTGCAATTAACACCTAATTAATTAAATAATTAGGCTTAATTAATGGATTATTAATGGTTAGTCAATTTCTATAAATAATAATTAAAGTTAATAAATCAAGTGATTAATATATAATTACATTTAATGTAATTTAATGCTGATTTATTTATAAAGGTAATCAATTACTTAAAGATAGTTATTTAATGAAATTAAATTAAGGTTAAATGATTAGGTAATTAACTTAAGGTTAATTTAATTAATGTGATTAATTAAGAATCATTTAATAAATTAAAGCGTTTGATAAATTAGTTTATATTAAATGATTTAGAATTAATAAATCAGAATTGGATAATAAATTCATAAGTAAATAAATTTGATTGGAAATAAATTGAATTTATTAGGATTAAACAATTAATTAATCCTGCTTATAAATGACTATTGAATACTTGACCTTGCTTATGAATGTTTGTATTGTATGAAATGCCTTGAATTGATTGTCCTAACTGATTGTGATATTTTGTATTGTGGATTGAGCTGTGTATGATTCATTCATTTTTTTTCATTTGTATATTATCTATGAATCGGTGAATGGACGATGAGTGTTATAGTTTATATCGCCTATCAACTATATTTCTTTGTTTTAACCTATGATGATTGATGATGTTGCACTATTGTGTTAAAACCTTGGACCACACCATACACACACAATTATGGATTTCACGAGGAAATCGGTTAAGTCACAGATTTTTGAAATAGTTTAAAATTTGAATTTTTAAATTCAAATGTTTTGGAAATGGAATTGGAATAGAAGTGAAAAGCTTTTGAAATGGAATTTCAAAGATGGAAATTTATTTTGAATAACTGGATTAAGTGTTGGAATTTAAATACTTTAATTTAAATTTGAATTCAATATTCGAACTGAATTCTGTAATTTGAAACTAGGGATTAATGATATTATACTAGTCATTATGAGTTAAATCATTTTTAAAGTATTATTTTTGGGAATTTGAATTTAACCCAAGGATTTCAACTCGTATAAATGAACCAGATTTCCAAAATGAAAACTGTTGTTTTCAAATGATAAACACTTTTAGATAAGAACTGAGATTTCCAGTTAATTAGGGGAATTTCAAGATTTAATAGGGAAATGATTTTTCCTAAGTTATGAATGAATTCTTTTTGAAAGCTATGAATTAAATCTGCTTATTTTTAACAGATTCAAATTGATGATTTGTTTAAATCAAATTGAAATGAAATTGTTTTGAAGGCTATAAGTTAAATCTTTGATTTAAAGATTTAACGAGTAAATCAAATTGAAATGAAAATTGATTTGGAAAATCTGTGAATGAATCTTTTGTTTAAAAGATTAAAATGTGAAAATTGTTTAAACCGTTAAAGGTTGTGAAAATGAAATCTTTTGTTTAAAAGATTTGAAATGGTAATTGGATTAAACCATTTGAAAGAAAGTTTTTGAATTATTAAGTTGTGACTTAATTGAAATCCCAATATCCATATGTTTTTGAACTATTTCGCTCACTATTCGGTTTAGCCGGGAAAGGACCTTTTTGTCGTATAACCCATTCCGAATATGTGATACGTCGTTATGAATAGCATTGAAGATCGGTGTTGAAGACCCGGTATTTGCAAGAACGATAGTATGACCTATCGATTGTCTCTGCACTGAGTTGCAACGGTATAGAGACTCCCTAAGTGATGGGAAATCCGATCGGGATTGTGAATATCCGGATTGCAAGGACTTCTTTATAAGTGCCTTCGGTTCTGTTCGAGCCCGGAACAGACTTGTATGGATTGTATGTCTGGCATTACAAATTGAGATATAAAGCCGATTTCTTTCAAATATATTTCTGTTGGTGGCGAAGAATTTATTCTTTTAGCTTAACACCCTTCTCTGAGACGTACGAGCTCAGAGGTTATGTAGTTGAATGTTATCAACGACATATTCCCAATTTGGTAATGTGATATGCTGAGTGTTGCTGTGAAATGATCATTGTGTTGATTTTTTGTGATAGGATAATTTATTTGATCGTCTATCCTGGTGATCATTTCTATGATCATTTGTTGACCCAAATCATGGCTTTTGTATAAAGTATGTTTTTGTGGACGAGACTTCGTCGAGCCTCACACCCCGGAATGGTCAAAACAGGAAAGATGCGGCAAGGTTATGAGGGGTAGCTCCCTTTAGGGTATGTGCATTTCCTTCTGGATAGAGGTGGTATCATGGTATGGAGCCCAGATATTTAACCTATGTGGTTACTGCGAATTTATTACTTTGTGGTTGTTGGTTATCGGGATCCCGTGAGAAAGGTCGTTTACGATCGGGGGATGGCATACTCGTGTCAGTTGTTACCCAGTTAGGGGTAACCCGGCCTTGTGTTGGCAGAGATCCGGTTTGGTTCTCGGGGACGTCCTTCCAGAGGCGTTCTCACGTGGCAATGGGAAGTTCCTTGGCCTGACCATTCGTTGGAAATCCAAAGAAACAATACGATCTTGTACGGTTTTAGTTGTAGAACCTGCTTCCTCAGGAGGTAGCTATAGTAGGCATAATATAATGGTACCTATGCTGGCTAAGATTTATATTCTACTTTCGAAATGAATTTTTCTACACTATGCACTAGCAATAATATCAAATGTTTCTTTTTAATACGTATCAAGCATCTTTGACTAACATAAAAAGAAATCTCCTCCAAGTCTGCGTTTGCATTGTGTGTGTGGCGGGACGTCTTATGGTAGTCTCATTTCAAAAAGCATTGCGAATTAACTTTAAAATATTTCTTTGAATGTTTTAAAAGATAAACTGTTTTTGTTGCTCACACCAGTCCCACGACTGATCCAGAGTTTATTGTTTCTTTCCTAAACTCTGGGTGCTCATTATTTTCTACACGAGCAGTCTAGAGTTGGGTTTTTCAGATAGTCAGATTAGTAGGTTATCTGGAGTTAGTTCAGCCCTTGGTTCGCACCAGTCTTACCTAGCTTGGTGCATCGTTATTGGGAGTTCGAGCTATTGCTGGATTGGTTCTTGGAGTTGCAGTTCTCGGAATTCTCTTTTGAAGACTATCTGAGAGTTATATTGTTCCGCTGCTAGATGTCATCTATTTTCTGTTCCGCTGCTATTTTATTGTATCATATCTCTGATGTATATTGATATCTATTGGATCATCTGTTGTATCAGATATTGTATCAAAACTGTATATCAATGTATTATTCTTTTATTCCGCTGTGTTATTTACTTAATGTTGTTATAAGCTCCGGCGAATCGGATTTGAACGGTCGAATCTATGGCATTCGAGTACGATTTGAAGTATGGATGTCGATTTTTGAGCGGCAAAATCCGTCTCGTTACAGGTTTAGTATTGGGGAGGAGGAAGGTAGCGATGAAGAGAAGTGGAAAGAATGTGGAGCTAGGGTTTTGTGGGATTTGGGGAAATCGCCCTGTTTGCCAGAAGAAATTAGCTTCGGGGCGGGAGCTAAAAAAAATTGAAGGGTACGTACGGGGCGTGCTGTTTTGAGGGTGCGCTATTGTACATAGAAGACCATGGTTTGCAATGTCCCTATAACTCGTTCTAATATAGCAACGACTCAAAGCCTTTGCCAAAGTGTTCACAACGGATCAAAGCCGTTGGAATATTGCAACGGCCTAAGTCCGTTGCGAATTTGCCGCACTATGGTATTGCAAAATTGCTTATATGGTGTAGTGAATGTTACCATCAATCGGATTCGAATCAACCTGAGTCAATCCGACTTGAATCAGACTTAAAGGTCAGGTCAGGTTTAAGTTTTAAAACGTATAGTTTAAACCTTTCAAAATCGAAATCCAGTTCGTTAAGAATCGTGACCTACCGGATCGGATGTGGGTTTGACTCAACGAATCTAATTGCCACCCTTACGAATATAATAATTCATCAAAACCCTACTGTAATCAAATCACGTTATCTTGAATTACTAGTTTGAACTTCTAATTTATTCTTTGATAATGGAGTTTAATTTTACTTTTATGAGCCGTCGTTAAATAAAATTTAAGTTGGGAATGTGGAATATTGAGTTCTGTTGTAATGAATGAGTGTCTGGATGAGGTTTGTCTACATATGCGGTGATTTCTCTTGAAGATTTGGTGCAGTGTGTTTTCAAAAATTAATTTGTATATGATAGGCCCATTTGAAATTTAAAGCAATAAACTAACAAGTTCAAAAACAAAATGTTATTTTGGTTGTATTTTGGAAAGTAAAAGTAAATGTTAGAACTAAATGAAAATAAACTTATGAGTAACTTTTTCTTAAAAACGATTTCGCAATTTACCGAGTCTAAAGTGAAAAAATGATGGTACATAAAAAATCATTTCTTCAATGCAATTTTTCTTTGTTATTCTCTAACCTGACAATTTTTCAAACATCCACACAAACTTATGAAACAAATTCTTTTCATTTATAATTTGTGTTAAGGTTATGTTGGTTATAAACAATATTTTCGTTCAAATTTATGCATTCACATCACAGGTTGTAACACCCATATCTTGTAGTGTCTTAATATGAGATAAATTAATAATAACATTGATTACATTATGATTAAGAGTTGATATAAAATAAATTCTCCAATAAATGATAAAATAAGCAAAGAGAGAATGAGATACTAAAAAAGGGTTAGGGAATTAATAAGGCTAAGCTAGAAAGGGATATTAGCCCAAGCCCAAACTATTAACCTTGTACCCCTAAAGCACATTATTTTCCTCATATTTCTTTCATTTATTTTAAAAATAAAAACAAAAGAAGACTAGGCAGCCATTAACATAAGATGAGAGGTAAAAGAGGGAAAAACTAAACAAAGAGGGGATTCAAGCTTTCATCTTAAAGAAAAGAAGAGATTTAAATCAAACTATTTATCTAAATGAGTATTACTTGCCCTATTTCCATGTCCAAATCTGTTTAGTTTCGAATTACACATATTTTCGATGTTTTAAATGACGTTAATCATGTATTGATGAAGATAAAATGAATCTATAAATGTTTGGGGTGGTAAATAACATTGTTAGTGATATGCTTAAATGCAAAACAAGAACTTATCTTCTCTAAATGGTTAGATATTTTAATGAGGCTTATAATATTGAAACAGAGTTGCTTTTAATTTTCATAGTTTTCGAACTTGGAAATTATTTATTATAAATTTTCAAACATGAACATCTAAACTAATATTTGATCTGAAATTTTTACTGAAAGTAAAGGAGGGTGTTTTTGAATTTCCATGAATTTTCGGACTTTTTCTAATGATTTTTTAAACTAATATGAATTAAATGGCATGGCGGAAAATTGCTTTCATTAACAAATTAATTAAAAAAATAGATCAATTATGGACTAATCGAGGGAACTAATCATGGTGTGTAGCAGAGATTTCTGTTGCCTAATAAAAGTGATGAATAAAGATTTGACATGTGTAAATAATTAATCAAAAAGTAGTTACTTTATTAGGGAATATATCGATTCCCTACTTAGTTACTAATTTATCATCTTAGACCCACGATATCTTACACAAGCAATATCACTAAAGTTAGATGTGCGATAGCATTAAAGTTAGACTTACAATAGTCTTAAAGCTAAACTTGCGATAGCTTCAAAGTTAGACTTGTAATGCTACAAAATTAGAATCGCGATAGCTTAAACATGTGGTAACACTAAAGTTAAATGTGCGATAACACTAAAGTTAGATTTGTGATAGCCTTTAAGTTAGACTTATGATAACTTTAATGTTAAACTTGCGATAACTTAAAACTAGACATACGATAGCTATTGAGTTAGACTTGCGGTAGTTATTGAGTTAGATTTACGATAACTTAAAATGTTAGATATGCTATAGCTCTTGAGTTATATATGCGATGATTATTAAGTAAGACATGCGATGGCTTTAACTTGCGATAACACTAGACGTGCAATAACTTCAGATGTGCGATAGCATCTTAAACTTTCAATCTCTTAGATGTGCTATAGCACTCTAGGTGTGCTATTGCTCTAAATGTGCGATAGCTAATCGTAGAGGTGCAATAGCGTAGTCTTTTAAGCTCGATATCCAGACAAGCGATAGCTAGACCTTGTGGAAGCTGGATTCCATGGTGTATAGTTGAATTTTATTGAACCAATTTTGAAGAGAAACACAATAAAATTCATTGTAAATATTGAAACTTAACATTAAAAATGGAGGATGGTGCAAGGCCTAAGTGGAAACCTGTTAACCCAAAAGATGGATCAACATCCATAATCCAGATGAAAGCACCAGTTTAGATTAAATAAACAAAAAGAAATAGGAAAACAAAGAACATACAAGAATTTTTACAGTGGTTCGGCGTAATCTCCGACCTACCTCCAATTCAATCTTTTATAAGTTGCTTTCTCGTTGGATTACAAATAGTTTCCTTTGATCTGATCATAACCTGGTAAATCTCAAATTTACAATAATGTTTCTAGAGTGTTCATAAGTCACTAGTACTAAAAAGTTGCTGATCTAAGTCCTAGAACAACAAATATATGTTTTCTAGGTGACTTTTATGGAGGAGAGATGAGAGGTGAAGAAGTAGCAGAGTCTCTGTGGTCAAAGCATTCAGATCTTGTTTTGGTTGCATGTAGGTTTGTATTTATAGAGGTAGTAGTCGTATTGCGACAGGAGAAGAGTTGGTGCAGAGTCTAGATGAAGGCCCAAAGCAGCAGGTGAACTCTCAAGCTCATAGGATGTACACAGAGAAGTCGGTAACAACCTCTCATGTTGGTGCCGACCTCCGTGGTTAGCTCCAATTGATTCAAACTCTTTTGCACTCATCATGCTACTTGATTTTAAGGTGTCCTATGCTATTTCCATCAATCGTTGGTAGTCTAAAACAAGTCATCATCTACTTCTTTTGAAAACAGCTCGGCATCAGCCTTTTTGTTTAAGAGGTCGATGGTGAATTTTTCCCTTAGCACAGAATGAATTGCAATTTTTACAACACTCTTCTAATTACATATGGAGGTGTCCCAAGAATTCGCAACCCCTATAGAGTTAATATGATATTTTGGTGCTTTCATTGAGAACCAAGAGCGAGATCTGAAGACTTGAAGCTTGAATCTGAGATTTGGAGAAGATGAAGAGGCATAATACTTGATTAAAATGAAGCAAGTTAACTAGAGCCTGGGAGCAGGCAAGAGGTGTCCTTAAATTCTCATCAATGGAGGTGAGGCCTAAGTGGAAACCTGTTAACCTAAAAAATGAATCAACATCCAGAATCAAGATGAAAGCACCAATTCAGATTAAATAAACAGAAAAGCAGTAGAAATGTAAAGAACACACAAGAATTAGATAACAAATTCTTGTGTGTCCTTTACTTTTCTACTGCTTTTCAGCTTATTTAATCTAAAATGGTGCTTTCATCTTGATTCTGGGCGTTGATCTATTTTTTAGGTTAACAATACCAAATGTTAAAACATATCTTTACTCGAGAATGATGGTGTAAGGCCTAAGTGGAAACCAAATGTTAAAACATAATAATATTCGAAAACGATGGTGTAAGGCCTAAGTGGAAACCAACTGTTAAACATAAATTGTTTGAGAATGATGGTGTAATGGTCTCACTATATGTTCTGTTAGGAAAACATATTACTCATAGCAGGCTTTTTGTCTGTCTCTTGTTTTATTATTGTTTTCCACATAAACCCATGAGTACCCATTCAAGTAGGTTGAGCTTATGGTTTATGTAGGTTTTACTGAAGATGAACGAAGGCTTCGAAGAAGAAGCATGAGGCTTATTAGATAACAAATCCTTATTTTGAATTTCACTACTGTACAACCAGGCTATATAACTGGTTAAGTGTTCATGTCAGCATCTTTATATGTCAGGCACAACATTATTATCTATATTTATGTTATATTCACCCTGTGTGGGTACGATTGGGGAAAAGAAAATTATAAAGACAATTTGTGTAGTGAAAATTTATTTAGTTTCAATGTTCACCTAACATTGTCGAAAAGAATTGATCTCAAACAGTCACCTGAAAATAATTCTGTGATGACTGCAACATTCAATTTCAGATCTCAAAATGTGGTGTTATACAGGTTCTCCAATCTTTGGTAGAACCGCGCCATAATAATTAGATCAGTTGAATTTTCATAATTGCAATCCGACTCAAAATTATTATAAAAATTGGCCATTATATCGAATAAAATGGAAGCAAAGAGGAGGAGAGAGTTTTAATGGGAGTGATTATACAAAAGGAGATTCATGTCTTTCCATCCAACGATGTTTGAAGTGCAAACATAACATTTCTCCACCTTCATACAAAGGAGTCGAGCCAGATTTAGGGATCCAATGCATTCATCACATTGGCTTGGACGCATCGAAAGCTATAACTTGATAGAGTCGTGGGTGTGCACTAGACAAATTATGTAATTTATTATGTAGCTTAATTCTTGTAAAATAAACTTATTCGAAATGAAGTAGGCTTTTGGTCTTTTTTATATATGCTGTTATTCAAAGATATAAGGAATGTTAATTAACACATTAAACATCTATAAGCAAAAACTTCTTAGGACAAATATTTCATAGATTGTAGTTACGCATGTGTACGTAACCATGAGTATTGAATAGATATATACATATAAATACTTGCTCCTTAAATATTTATAGCCAAGATTTATTGAGAGAAAGATACAGATATGTCTGTCGAGATTAGTCTACGTAAGGCTCACTATATAATGGACGGCAATTACTCATGACTATTGGGAACATCGAGAGGTTGCGTACTTATGGTTGTTTTGAAATAGTCATAGAATGATTTGATGAGAGTCTTCTATAGGTTAATACCATTGGAACCGGGTAGTTAAAAGCATGTGAAGTAGGTAGGTTTCAATTTTTTCCTATATAGGATTATATTGGGCCTATAAAGTCTAAAGGGTTTATTAGATCCAATCTAATTAATTTAAATAAAATAATATTTTATTATAAAATAATATTTTACTTTATTTTAATGTTTGATTAATTAATGAATTTGATTAAAGATATTTTATATAGTTTATGTGTACATAATTATATGCTCATATGTGTATGATGTGAACGAGTAACAAAACATGCGTATATAGTTAATGTATAAGTATATAGATGTTGGGATCTGCATGTATATCATATATATTTGCCATTTGTATGTGTATCAGTTGTCACAAAACATTTTATTTATTTATATCTAAATATTTATGTATATTTTAAATTAATTTATATATTAAATATAGTCAATAATCTAAAATATTTAAATAGATTTGACAAAGTCGATAAATTAGATCCAAATTTAGAATCCAAAATATCTAATTTTTACCAAGTACACAATTTTAAATTTTAAATTTATAAATTAGTTAAAAATATATTTTAAATATTCAAAATAAATATATTTTTACAATCATTGTAAAATAAATATGTTGCCGAAAGTAAAATAATCTTATTATTATTTGAATATATATATATATATATATTATTTAAAATTCACAAAAAGTCAACAGTGATAAACCATTGCTAATATAAATTATGTATAAATTAAAATCTTTTAGGCCAAGCATGTTTTAAAATCCAAATCTAATTTTCTATTATTATTAATAATATATATATATATAGTATAAGCATATGTGCATATGTTAAAGGTTTAAACAATGTTTAAACAATTATTAATTTAAATAAATGTATTATATTTAAAATAATATTTTTTAATTTTTTAATAGTAAAAAGGCCTTTATATATGTGTGTTTTTAACATTGAAGTTCAACAGTATTCTTAAGTCGATAGAATTATGTAGTATGTCAGTCGCGATTTCCTATTTTTATCTTGTGGTTATTAACCAATATGAAACTTTCGGATGGGTCATTCAATAATTATCCAATAACTGTAAGTATGCAACCTCTTAGTGCCCCCAACAACCATGAGTAATACACTATCCCACATTTAAAGAGCGTTACGTACTTTAGTCTCAACAGATGGTTCGACATCCTTCCTTAAAATAGCTTGACCAAAAATATTTAAAATAATATTGTGATAATTTTCACATGATTACAAATCCTTATTATTATTATTATTATTATTATTATTATTATTATTATTATATAACATACCATTTAAGGATTTTCTATTAAATATATTTAAATTAATTAATTCATCAATATATCATAATATAACAAATATATATAACAGAAAAATAACACCTTTTATTCCAATCGAGATTTTATTACATAGTTATAAGTTTATAATAAATTGCACAATTGCCCCTAGAGCATATTCCTAACTTGATCAATATTCCACTTACACTTAGGGCCAATTATGCAATCTCAATCCCATCCCTTTGATCGGTTTGTTCAGAATTGGTCGAGTTAGTCCCTTCATGAATGGATTTTCTTTGTTGTCTTTAGCACCTATTCTTTCAAGCGCGACTTCCTTGTTACCGACAAATTCTCTTATTATGTGGAACTTTCGAAGAATGTGCCTTGACTTCTTGTGAGATCTTGGTTCCTTTGCAATCTGCATCGCTATATTATTATCGCATAATAATGTCATGGGTTTCTTAATATTTGGAAACGCTCCTAGCTCCATAAACTTGTGCATCCAAATGTCTTCTTTTGCTACTTCGTTGTAGGTAATGTATTTGACCTCTATCCATTGTTAATCAGTCAATGTCTCTTGCTTAGAACTTTTCGAGACAACCAACCACCATTTACTGTAATTACATAACCAGACATCAATTTATCGTCATCGATATCACTTTTAAAGCTTGAATCGATACACCACTTCATAAGTAGTCTTCATTTCCATATATAAGGAATATGTCTTTAGTATTTTGTAAATACTTAGGAGTGTATTTCACTGCCATCTTATGTTTTTCTTTGGGAGTAAATTAATATCGGCTTACACACCCTAATCCATAAGCCATATCTAGATTAGTACACAGTAGCGTACATGATAGAACCGATTGTGGATGCATATGGTATCATCTTCATACACTGCAACTTGTCATCAGTAAAAGAAGCATCCTTCTTAAAAAGAAGATTGCGTCGGAACAATTCTGGGCTTGGAATTCTCCAAATCGAATCTTTTCAGTATGATATCTATGTACTGGGATTGAGACAATCCCAACAACCTCTTGGGTCTATCTCTATAAATCCTTACGCCAAGCATATCAGTCACTTCTCCCAAATCCTTTGTGGAGAATTTCTTGGAAAACCATGCTTTCATCGATGCAATGACGCAATATCATTGCCAGCCAGGAACAAATCGTCTACATATAAAACTAAGAACACCATAACACTTCCCTCTTCTTCTTAACTCGCATTCTCATTTTCCTAAAATCAGATTTTTAAATTTAAGAAAATGTGACTTCTAGAAGTCAGCTTCAAAAACCTCTTTATCACAAAATGGAACTCTTTGAGCTCCAGTTACCAAAACGATGCAGCAAAAAATTTAGTTTTGAAAATCCAAGAATTACGATCTTTTTTACCATAGCCATTCAGGATCTGGCCAGTGACAAAGCCCTGGGTCACGATGGCTTTCCTATGTTTTTTTACTAGTAGTTTTAGCACATAATTATGACATAATGCATCTCTTTGAGGAACTCTACTCAGGTAGCCTCCAACTGGATAGGTTAAATTATGCCAATGTCATACTTATCCCTAAAAAGGAAAGTCAGGAAGAAATTGTGGACTTTAGATTGATATTTTTAATTAATTGCTCAGTTAAAATAGTAACCAAAGTCCTTGCAAATAGGCTAAGGCAAAGAATGGGTATTTAATTGAAAAAACTCAATCTGCATTTATTCAAGTTAGACATATCCTGGACGGTGTAGCTACTTCTCAAGAATTTATTAACTATTGTCAAAAGGAAAATATCACCCATGTTTTACTCAAATTAGATTTTGCCAAGGCTTTTAATTCAATGGACCGGGGCTTTCTTCTTGACACTCTAAAAGCAAGGGGATTCACTGAAAATTGGATTTCCTAGATCGAGCTCATTTTGAACACCAGTGTGTTCCATCACAGTTAATGGAGTCAAGGTTGGCAAAATTCAATCCAAAAGTGGTCTATGTCAAGGCGATCCCCTCTCTCCCTTGCTCTTCAACCTTGCGCAGATGTCTTTAACAATGTAATACAATTGGCCACTACTAACAACATCTTACCAAGATTAGAGAGTGATATTACATCCGGTGGAGTTTTTGCTCTATAATACGCTGATGGCACCCTTTTATTTTCTTCCCACCTCCTCCATCATAACACATCCCTTAAACTTATTTTATATAACTTTGAACTGCTCTCATGACTTAGAATTAACTTTCATAAAAGCTCAGTATCAGCCATCGACAATGCTTCTAACAGTGCTCCAGGTGTGGCTAACAGTCTAAATTGTAAGACCACGAACTACCCTATTTATTGCCTAGGTATACCCATTATACAAACTAAACCAAAAAGAGAGGATTGGAACATTATCAGCGATAAAGTTAATAAAAGGCTGCCTTCTTGGAAAGCTAACTGCCTGTCGAGGGCAGGCTGGGCAGCTCTCACTAACTCGATGTTAAAGGTAATACCCATATCTTGGCTGTCCTATTACACTTTCCTACCTGGGCGATTAACAAAATTGATAACATAAGAAGAAGCTTCTTGTGTAAAGGGGGATCGGATTGCTCCAACTTAAAATGCCTTGTAAACTAGGATGTAGCATGCAAACCTAAATCGCAGGGCATATTAGGTATGGCAAATCTGAAAGTCCTTAACATTTCCCCCTTAGGCAAGTGGATTTGGAAATTCCTGGAGGATGAAACAATAATGTGGAAAGAGATAACGAGCAACTTCTATACAATGGTTCCAAAAACCTTTATGAACCAAATACGCTTTTGTTCTCCTGGAAAAACATTTCTAGCATATTTCACATATTTAAATTAGGACTTCAATATAATACTCACTCATGAAACTAAACTTCCTTTTGGAATGATTCCTGGGCTTGCTAGATCTCCCTGAAAGATGAATTCCCTGAGCTCTTCTGGACCTCAAACAACAAAAACGATCTCATTATTGACGTATTTAGGCCTATGATATATTTAACTAGAATATTTCTTTTAATCAAAATTTAACAGGTAATGTGTTTAGGCAATACCAAAGACTTAATAATACTATTGAAACTATTAATATGGACGAACAACGACAAGTTAGCATGGTGTTGGGACGAAAAAGAAAAATACACATCTAAATCTATGTATAGGTTCATGATATTCTCTAGAAACTCTACTCTATGGTACTTTAAATCTATTTGAAAAATTAATGCCCCCCTACAGTTAAAATTCTTATGTGAATTGCTTTACACGATAAGCTCAGCACCATCTCTAAATAAACTCTAAACTGATAATAACCGCAATAACAATCCTTGCTACTTTTGTAACGTAGCTCTCGAAACCACAACACATTTGTTCTTCAAATATCATTTCACTTAATGTATAATCAGTAACATATTTACTATTTTTGGCCCTGTCACAAATTCTAAAACCCCATCCCCATAAGAATTTAAGACTAATTTCAGAGTTCACTATAATCGATCGCTTAGGAAATTTTTAAACACAACGTACTCTATAACCTGCTAGGGTATTTGGAATGAAATAAATTAGTGTATGTTCAATAACTCATATAGAAATCCTTTGGCTATTTTATATTTTATTGTTTGGTATATTTTGCTTTGGACAAGGGCCTATTAGAAGACATTCAGATTGGAGACCTCTTCTTAGTGGGCTCACTTACGATACTCAAGCTTATACTATTCTTTCGTCTCTATTACTTGAAGACCGACCCAAATATAAGTAGTCTTGCGACTATCTTCAATCCTTCTAGCATTTCGTTCGATCAGTTTCTGTAAGCCTCACCCTGTCAACCAGTCATGACTTCTTATTAATTACATCATCTACGAGAACCTTAGCTCATTTCTTGCACCCAGTTCAGACGACATACTCCATGTTCCAGCATTCTTGCACTCTGGCTCAGTTTGCAATGTAGACAACTTCATACATGGCCCACTTCCTAACACTCTGCACTTAATCCTAGGACACTTGCACACTGCTCCATATTCCTTCGCTATTGCTACTATCATGTTTTCAACCCATTGTCTGAAGCTATTGCCAATCTTCACTCATTATCTCTCAATCTTGCATCTTATTTCTACTGGAAACTTTTCGTAGATGCTTTAGCACCAAGCAGACCATGCAGATGCAATCCATGCAGGTGCTCTATGTACAATTTTTCCATGTTTTTTAGTGCCATGCAATCTCTCGGTCAACATAACTTTGCTGTTGCCTGCAGTGCTTTTGTTAACCCATACTTACATGCCACGCAGCATCCTCTACTCTTCATCCATGTTCTTTTGGTGATCATGTTGGCAATGCTTACCCGTGCAGTAATTAATCCATACTCTCTCATATACTTTAGTGTAGCCTCTCCAAATGAATGCCATGCATCTTATTTTGCTCCCCATATTATGCATAACAACTAGAATTCCAGAAGCATTATAATGGCTCTTTTTATTTACGGAAATAAGCTTTTGAAAATAAAACGTACATAAATATATTTATTTATTCTGTTTTTCTAGGTTTATTGATCATCTTAAGGATGATCACATAATTGGGTATGCTATTAATCAAACATAACGCTTTTGACCTCTATATTGATAAACACATGAGTGCTCTCCTCACTAGAGGATCACTCTTTCATCAAAAAAAAACTTTCCTATTCTTTTTTGTATACACATCCTTCCTTTATACTTTGATAAAAACCAAATTGTTTGATTACTTTTTCAAAGCAGCAATTCCAACTCTCTGAAGCTTGGTTTAGACCATAAATCATTCTTAACAATTTCCAACCCTTTCTTTCACTCTCACTGACCTCGAAAACCTTGGGCTGTGATATGTAAATGGTTTCTTCTAAATCACCATTTAGAATGCTATTTTACATCCCTATGCCATATTTGGTAGTCATAGAATGCAGCGATAGCAAGCATTATTTTTATGGACTTAAGTATGGGTACATGCGAAAATGTTTCATCAAATCAACACCCTGAATTTGATAAAAATCTTTCACAACTAGCCTTGCTTTATAGGCCTCTACCTCTCCATCTACATTTAGCTTTTCTTTAAAATCTATTTGCAGGCGATGGCTTTTATCCCTTAAGGTACGTCATCCAAAGTCCAAACTTTTGTGTTATACATAGAATCTATCTCGGATTTCATAACTTCAAGCCAAAGTGCAGAGTCTTACTTTATAGTACTTGTTGGAATAATAGAAGGGTGTTATCTTCTAAAATGCAATCTCTTTCTCACCATTGGCGAGAAAACATAGTATCTCTTTAGTGTGCGAGATTCCTTGTTAGACCTTTTAATATGTTGCGTGTTTTCATATAATGGTGAATTTGATTCTTCATGGGTTTGGCCTCTATGTTTTCTCCTTGGTTCTCATCTAAATCTACAACTTCATAGTTAATTTATATTGATAAAAATTCCATTTCTAAAAAGAAAGCTTGTTGCAAAACATTTACCTTTTGTTCTTCAGTATTATAGAAAATTCATCCTAATAAATTCTTAAAATATCCTATAAGTTTAATAAGGTTGATCTTGCCACATGTTTATTGGGCCATCATCCTTAACACAGACTAGACAACCGTACACCTTTAAATGATTGAGGTGGGGTTTCTTCACATGCCACATCTCATATGGCGTCTTAGGCACAACAAATTCAATAAAAGCGCCGCAGTTTCCAATGCATATACCTAATAGGAAAGAGATAACTCAGCCTTACTCATCATGGAATGAACCATATCAAAAACGGTTCGATTCCTTTTTTCTGAAACACCATTGTGTTGTGGAGTACATGGTAGGGGAATTTGAGAGATAATCCCATTATTTTTAAGTAATATTGGATTCTTATCCAAGATACTCACCTCCTCAATATGATCGAAGTATTTTAATTTTATGGTCTGTCTGATTTTCAACCTCATTTTTATACCCTTCAAATTTTTCATAGACGTTGGATTATACTTTATAAGATATTCATATCATAATCTCAGGAAATCATCGGTAAACGCTACAAAGTAATAAAATTATTTTTTATTACTATAGGCATTGGGCCACATACATTAGTATGTATAAGACCCAAGAGTTCATCAGCTCTTTTGTTTCTCCCACTCAAGGGGTGCTTGGTCATTTTTCCTTTGAGAAATGACTCATTTGTGTCAAATAATTCATAATCAAATGATGGTAGAATACCTTCAGTTTTCAGTATGTGAAATCTTTTGTCACTAATATAACCTACTATAGTGCCATAAGTAACTATTATTAATGTCAACCGAAGGTATATTAACACTACATATATATAATTAAAATTAAGTATATAAATGCCATTATCTAAAACACCATTACAGATTTTACTACCATCAAACAAAATGTTCATAATACTGTTATCACAATTAAAACTATATTTGGTCTCAAATAATCTAGTCACTGATATTATTCCGTAAATAAAGTTTTCAACATAATAATATTTACGCAAAATCAAATCAAATATGTTTGGAAATGCTAAGTGATAGTCTCCAACTACAATTGCATCTATTAGAGATTCATCAGTAACTTGAAGCCTCATTTCACCCTTTGCCATTGCTCCTAAGTCCCTCTAAAAAATTATGGATATGAGTTCCACATCCAGTATCTAATACTCAAGATAATTTATTGATCGCAAAGTAGATTTGAATCATAAATGTTTGTTGAGAAGCGAAAGAAACAGTTTCCTTCTTTTCTTTGACCATCTTTAAATAGTCCAGACAACCACGTTTCCAATGCCTTCTCTTATGACAATGGTGACACTCAACTTTATTATTAGAAACTGATATAGTTAGGGGTATGTCCTCGATGTAGTTATGTAATTATTACATATATCTTACTTAATAATCAATCTTTCTCGAAATAAAGTATGTTTCTTTCTCTTATATACTTGATATACTATGTTATATATTAATTATTTAGTTAAAAGTATATTTAATAGAAAATCCCTAAATAGTATGTTTTGTGATAGTGGTACAAGGTGTGGTAACCATGAGTAATTTATTTCAACGACCCGCCTTTTCGACCATTGTTAGGGTAAAACAAAAGGAAAAGAGAAGGAAACAGACCAAGGAAGAAGAGAACACAACATTAGAATCTCATTAAGGAATGAGAACATATAATATCAAAGGGTAGTACGAATTATCACTTTAGGATACGTAACATTTCAAAGTTACCATCATAAGTACTATTATCAGCCCGGACAGTCATAACAAACTGTCCTCATATATGATGATATATATAATATAGTAATGCAGCTAAAATAAGAATACTACGATAGGTGAAAGCATCCAACTCATCTCCTTAAGCTCTAATGAACATCAACGAAAACATGCTTTTCCCAGACTACTTGAAAGAGCACTCATGGAAATAAGAGTAATATAAAACCATAATTTTGACATAGGTTTGTGGTAAGAAACTCAAGAAATATGTATCCAACGTATAACAACAACTTTTGAGACCGTACAGATCACGTACAGTTTTCCCCATGAAAAGAAACCAAACCATCTAATAAGTACATAAGGTGATATATGAGATAATGTCTAGGGTGCAGAATATAAATCGAAAAATAACTGTGCTATGTGTACACCATAACAATATTAGGTATACAATCGATACCGCTAAAGCACGGTAGTATATGTGTAAGGATTTCCATGGAGACGCCCTCAGTAAACCGAGGCAGATCTCCTGCACAAGGATCAAAGATATCCTTTCGATCGTCATATATCTTTGGATAAAATATACCATAGGGAAGCCATAACTGGTCCATACCCGATCACATGGCTCCAAGCATCATTATTCTTGCATGCATCTTCAAAAGATTCACTTAATACATAACAAAATACCCTTGGGTAAGTTAAAATCTCTGGTTATGCCCTATACACTGGCTTTCTATCATCGCTGATAGTGAATTCACGTTCAACATCTCATCGCACGAGTCATCATCACTCGAACAGACCTCATATATCTCTCTAGATTCTAGCATTTTGAGAAGTCCACGAATCCCCAAATAGATACCAGCATAAGTCCTATGACGAACACTAACACTTTCCTCTCTCTTAGGATCACCCTCAAGATAGACAGTCCTATATGATAACATCATTCGAAATGTTAATGCCGACCTTTCACTTGTACTTAACCTTAGGATAGACAATGCAACTCAATAACATTTTGCTTCACAACTGCTTCTAGAACATAGATCACGTATATGATTTTGAAGTGATGACGATTTCGAATCATCTCATATAATTACACACCCTTGCTTACTGGATGCATCAAAACCAACCGATAGATTTTTGGTCAACTTAACCGCAATTCTTTCAGAAATAAATAGACAATACATAAGAATTGAGATCATCTCCTATATTGGTGGATTTCCTTATTATTTGTCCTAGAAGAACAAGACAAGTTTATATGTACAGTATAACATCACCGAAGATAATTGTACCGTATAACCTTTGTGTTTCTTCAAGATATTCCTAAAGTAATTTTGGTCAATTTTGATAGTTGACTAGTCAACTATCTAGTTTTACAGACGATCACTTATGGAAATCGAGTTTCGTATACTTAACACGTTTCTGACCTTTTCGTCTCACTCTATCCCTCGTTCAAGACTGAAGCTGGTAGGTTAAAGCACTGTTGCTTCTAAACCCTACTCAAACTTCATTCTTAAATCTCATAAACAGAACAAGCCTACTTCATCGGCTTTTAGTGTTAAGTATAGTTGATTACTTTCCATAAAAAGGTAAACACATAAAGCACAATTAAGTTACACAAAGCATGATTAAGTCACATAAAGCACGATTAAATCACACAAGTAACTCCTATCCTTTTTTATTTAATTAATTCTTTTATTAATAAACTTTTTTGTGAATACTTGGATTCATATTTAAAATATTTACAAAGGATGTATACATGCATACATGTATACTACTATTCGATTATTCATTTCCATACTTTGTTGTTCATTTCTACTCTTTTCAATACTTAGAAATGTATCCATATTCTTATTCCAAATGGTACAAAAGTATTCACAAATCTTAAACAAGATTTCACATTTACACAAGTATACTTTAATGGGTTAAAAATGATTGTCACTAATACATTGTTACTACAAACCCAAAACCATTTCACTTATAATTATCTTTAAAACTTTCTTTTAAAGATCTAATTATATTACTTAGTATAATAAAAAAGGTTAAAACCAAATGTTGCTTAAACAATGTTTACTATAAACCTAAAACTACTTTTACTTATCATTCCCTTTAAAAGCATTCATTTAGAGATCTAAGTATATCTACACTTATTAAACAAGGTAATATATACTTTTAATAAACTTTACAAAACCATTTATTGTAACATAAGTGTTATGATCCAAAACTACCATTTTCTTCTTTTATAAGACGCTTAGCTTAACTTTTCCAAAAATTATACATTTACTAAAAGACTTTAAAAATGATATATATACACACACACTAATTTATTTATAAAGCTAAGCTATTTAATAAAATTTTGAAAATAATTTAAAATATATTATATTACAAAAGTTTTTAATACTTTAATAAAATAATTAACTAATATTTAAAAAACTATATACGCTTAAAAATACTTATAATATGGTTTCAAACATTTATTTAAAATATTACTTAAAAATATTTAGTTTATAATATATTTAAAAACCATAAAAAGCATGTTTTCTTATTTATAAAAATAGGCATTCTACTTTAGTAATTCATAAATAATTATTAAAAATTCATACAAATTCCAAACCATTTTTATAATACTCTAATATAAGTTATAGAAGACTACTAAAAAGATTGAAGTGAAATATATAAGTTTAAAGTCATTTCAAAGCAAATTACATACTTGAACATGAAAGTGAGCACTTACTAAATGCTGTAAAAGAGATACAGAGGAAAGGATAGCGTTGTAAATGGCTGTTGACGACTGTAATAAATGAGTGCGTCCTAGGCCAGTTTTAATAGCAATAAAGTTTGACCGATTGTCTGTATGTTAACAAACTTTTTAGCATCCAAATTTTTTACAGTAACTAGTATACACATAATACATCACAACCATGGTGAGAAACCCCTAAGGATCGCTGTACAAATTTTTATAGAAAATACCAAACACAAGGCATTTTCAAAGTGCGTTTATAGCAACTGTCACTATAAAACCACTTTCAAAATCAAGACCTATTCAAATCAAAACCAAAACCTATATTCCCTATTTCAAGGCTGTGCAACAAATCACATAAAGTGATACATGTCCAAACACATCATTCACATATGCCTGTTGCTCTCCAAAGTAGGACTCACAAGAATAAGCAATAATATATAG
This sequence comes from Allium cepa, assembly GCA_030765085.1. Classification (NCBI taxonomy): domain Eukaryota; kingdom Viridiplantae; phylum Streptophyta; class Magnoliopsida; order Asparagales; family Amaryllidaceae; genus Allium; species Allium cepa. Next base: position 547,504,192 of record CM060932.1, read on the forward strand.
TTAAACAAATAATATAATATAAGCAAGCTTTATACACTTCACATACTTTTTAAATGGTGAGTTAGCTCACCCAAAACCAAGCCAACACAAATTATAAGCCAGTACCACAAGCTTACTTCCTACCACAATGAAACAAGCCTCAAAAGGCACCACCTTTGCTTCCTTTTGCCTTGGCCAAGCTCCATCCCCTTCCAAATGCTCACGGCCCAACATACTCCCCTTATTGTGCCTTCATTTTCTTCAAGTTTAGTTTGCTTTCCATGCTTCCTAAGGCGATCTAAGGCCATGGTTAAAGTTTGGTGAAGTTTGGAATTAATCTGGATTGATTAGAGAATATTAGTGAAGATAGAAATGGATTAGCACTAATTAGTTTCTATCATTTTCTTAATTTCCTAAAAAGTGATTAGTATTTTCCTAAAGAGTGTATTTGTAGGCTTTAGTCAAGAGATCACTACCACCTTCTACCCTTTATGTAAGGTCACAAAGAAGCCTCCCCCTCACATGCCAATTTTACACCTCACTTTGACCAAAACAAATATCTTCTCTTCTTTAGCCAATTACCAAACCACCCCTCTACATAAATATCTTTCTTTTCATCTAGAAGCTTATAGAAGTTTTTCCTCAGTGACATAGTGTAAAATATTTTTATTAGCCATTAGTTATTTCCTTAGCTATTTATTGTATGTAAAAAAGTTTGAACAAATTATATCGAATAAAAAGCCATTTGTCATTCGGTCACATTAATGGTATTTCTTCTAAGTATTTATTTTTGTAAAAAATTTTCAAAACAAGTTTACCATCATTAGTTTTTAATTAAAATGGGTTAACAAGGTTATTAAATCAATTTAATCACATTAAATACACGATTCAAATATTTAAATAATTGAGATAGTTAGATACGAAGTGTTCGAAATTCCTGGTTGTTACATTCTCCACCACTTAAAACATTTCGTCCTCAAAATTCCAACACGACTAACAAACGAAATAAACAACCCAATCTAATACTTAATGATATCTAAAATTACTTGTAGACATAGCTTACGGCTTGTTTAGGTTCAAAAACTCTCCCATTGCACACAGATGATAAACAATCTACTAAGCGTACCTAGACGGTTATTCACGCTACCTCAGAACCAATCAAAAAGTCATTCCCTGAACTATTTCCAAGCCAAAATAACATAGCATATAAATATACTAAAGCTTGCAATGTACATGGATCATCTGTATGCAATATCAAATTTGATCACTTACTTGATCACACAATTTAGCTTCCAAACTAACATAGATCCGCACTTTACCTATCATATGCGGATTTCGATTAGGTCCCTTGGTTAGAAACTTTTGTTTTTCTTAATAGCCATATACTATGATAGAAAACTTTATGATCTTATAAAGAATACGTATCAAGTGCTCGCTATAGAGTATCGAGTGAAAATTCCTTGTTTGGACCAGTGTGAATCACCTAGAAATCATGTACCCAAATCCTGGATCAAGAACAGTCATGCGAATAAAATAATCTATATACAACTTACATATTTTATTCTATTGGTTTCTTAACAATACCAATATCTTTTAATCGCATTCATTTACATAAACAATATATCTTTCAACACTAAAATCATTTATGAAGCATTTCCTAAAACATAACTTAAGTTTATAAACATTTTATAAAGACATAAATTTATTTATAAAACATTTCATAAAAACTTACCTTAGTTTATTACTCTTATAATACCTTACTACATCCTACGTGTATATACAAAACATCAAATTTACTTTACTTTCTAAAATTTTGATGAAGGCCCAAAACAATTCTAGGCCTTATAATCGAGTCAACCTTTCGAATTCTTTAACAGTCGAGTTAGGCAAGTGGCTAGGAAGAGCACGACTCTAGTATCCAAACTTAAGATTAGAGTCTACTTCCCTTAGATAACCCTGAATAAAGACATTATTAGTTGACCCAATCAAAGGATTACTTCACATGAATGTTTAAATCAATTTAAAACATGTTCATATTCTACTATCTTCTCAATTTAAGAGTAGAAAAAAACCCAACTTTATATATTCAAAAACACTTTCTTTTAAGTTCAATAACGACTCGAAAGTTTCAAGCTGCCAAAATTGCCGAAAATTCCGTTTCACTCTAACAAATGAAAACTACCATGCAACATATCATAACATGATGCACATGCCATACTATCCTTTAGGTATATGATACATCTATCCATAAAATGACCTATCAAAGTTACCCTTATTTATTAGATACACTTTACCATAAAGAGAAATAGACAAAGGTTTCTTAATCGATTGGGTTGTGCCCTTACCACTTGGGTACCCAACATAGCATACATACAAATCTTTTCCATGTAGTAAGCTTATTTCAAAATATTTATTAAACTACTCTATATTTTATCCCAAACTCATTTACGGGAAACTTTAGAACTAAACTCCAGGTTTTATTTCAAATCGATGGAAATAATGATACATGCACACATCTTTTTTATATCAAATAGTACTTTCAGGATTAAACCAAAATCTGTTTTACTAAAAATCTACTCTGTGGCATCCTCTACTTTGAAACCCGAACATGAACGTCGATGATACTGCAATCATCACTAGAATAATTTTCAAGCAACAGAAGTGAGTTTAATACGCTCAACCATACTTTTGGGGCTTAACCAAAATTATTTTAAAGCGGTATCGAATACTTCCTATAATAGTACTAAGTATCATGATCTTAATTTCATAAATCAATTTTCTAAATATTTACTTTCAAATAATACTACTATTATTTTTCCACAATCTTACAAAACAAATTTTAAAAACATGAGATTTAAGTTCTCAAATTCTCGGTTTAAATCCTTTTTGTTTATAAACCATATTTTATAAACCATACTTATATAAAGTTACTTTCTCGTATGAAATATTCTCATAAACATTTTTGTACAAAATACCTTTTCTTTCCTTTATATCATAATAAACATTTTTTAATAATTTAATTTCTAACCCATCATTGTCACCGAATGCGTTATAGTCAAACTACAAAAATCAATTCACAAAGTGTTCATTTCAATGCACCCACAAATACTATCTATCTAATTCATGAAGTGGAAGGGAAAAACTGCTCATAAACGGGTTGAGCACGAATCGACAAATAATAGTCAATGCTCATAAACTGGTCAAGCGTGACTATGCTAATCAATGAGGAATAATAGATAAGCATCATTAATCCCTACATAAATTAAACTACACTATCAACTTATACTTATATATATAATTAATATATAACAATTACATATACACTTTCGTATATATAATACACTCAACTAATTATAGGGTGTCACTTACACTATCCCTAATGAGTTATACCTAACCAAGGCCAATGTTCTCGCTTAACGTTTAGCTTTGATACCAGATGTTATGATCTACCTTTTTGACCCTCAAATGTCGACACTAATACACCCACGGTATTCATATGTCGAGCACTTAAGTGCCGGAAAGACAAATTGTTAAGTTAAAAGAAAAAGAAATAGACCAAGTAAGAAGAGAATACAACATCAGAACGTCACAATGAAACGATAACATATAATACCAAAAGATAGTACAAACCTTCACTCTAAAATACATAGCATTTAAAAGTTACCATCATAAGTACTATCATCATCCCGGACAGTTGTAAAAACTTATCCTTACATATGCTGATATACATAATATAGTAATGTATCTGAATTAAGAATACTACGGTAGGTTAAAGAATCCAGCTCATCTCCTTGAGCTCCAATGAACATCAACGAAAACTACCTTTTCTAGGCTACTCGAAATAGCACCCATGAAAATAAGGGAAATATAAAACCATGAGTCAGGCATAAGTCTGGTGTGAGAAACTTAAGAAATATGTGTCTAGCATATAACAGTAACTTTTGAGATCATATGGATCACCGTAAAGTTTTCCACTCAAAAGAAACTAAACTATCTATTAAGTACATATGGTGATATAATAGATAATACCTAGGGTGTAAAATATAAATAAAAAAATAGTCGTGGTGCATGTATACCACAACAATAGTCGATACACAATTAATATTGCTAAGGCGTATTCGTATATGTGGATTTCCATGGAGCCGCTCTCAGTAAATCGAAGTGGATCTCCTGCACAAGAATCATAGATGTCCTTCAGAGCATCATATACCTTTGGATAAATTATACCATAGGGAAGCCATAGTTGGTCCACACCTGATCAAGCTCCGAGTATCACCGTTCTCGAATGCATCTCCAAAAACGTCACTAGATACAGAACAATATAACCTTGTGTCAGCTAAACCCCCTGGCTATTCCCCATACTCTGGTTTTTTTCATTACCAATGGTGAAATCACATTCAACATCTCATCACATGAGTCATCATCACTCAAACAGATCTCAAACCTGTCTTTAGACTCCAACGTCTCGAATAGTCCTCGAATCCCTAAATGAATTCCAGCACAAGTCCTTTGACAAAAACAAACGACTTCATCTCTCTTGAGATCACCCTTAAGATAAATAGTCCCACATGATAGCATCGTTCGAAATGTTAATGCCGACCACTTCCTTGGACTTAGCCTTATGATAGACAATTCAACTCTAAACATTATTCTTCACAACTTCTTCCAGAACATAGATCACGTATATGGTTTCGAGTCATCTCACATAAGTACACTCCCTACCAAATGATCCAAAACCAATTGGTAGATTTTCGGTCAACTTAACCCTTTTTTTTGAAAAATAAACAAACAATACATAAGGGTGGAGATCATCTCCTATTCGAGCGGATTTCCTTATCATTTATCCTAGAAAAGCCAGACGAGTTTATATGTACAGTGCAGCTTTATCGGAGATAACAATACCATATAACCCCCGTGTTTCTTCCAGATATTTTCTAAGTTAATTTTAGTCAATTTCAATAGTTTATTAGTCAACTATCTAGTTCTACAAATGATCGCTTATCGAAATCAAGTTTCATATACTTAACACATTTTCGACCTTGTCTTCTCACTTTATTCCTCGTTGTAGAGTGAAACAAATAGGTTAGAGCACCATTGCCTCTAAACTCTACTTGAACATCATTCTTAAATCTCACAGATAGAATAAGCATATTTCGTCGGCTTTTAGTGTTAAGTATAGTTAATTACTTTTCTTAAAAAAGTAAACACACAAAGCATGATTAAGTTATGCAAAGCACAAGTAAGTGACGCAAAGCATGATTAAGTCATATAAGCAACTCCTGATCCCTTTTTATTTAATTTATTATTTTATTATTTCATCATTTTATTAATTAAAACTTCTTTGTGAACACTTGCACATATATTTAAAATACCTTTGCAAAAGATTTAAACATGCATATTACTATTCAATTGTTCATTTCTACACTTTACTATACATAGAAATGTATGTATATTCTTATTCCAAATGGCATAAGAATATTTAAAAATCTTAAATAGGGTTTCACGTCTGCACAAGTATACTTTAATGGGTTGAAAATGAATGTCATTAAAACATTGTTACTACAAACCCAAAACCATTTCACTTATAATTATCTTTAAAGAATTATTTCAAAAATCTAATTATATTATTACCTATAATAAAAAAGGTTAAAAACAAACGTTGCTTAAACAATGTTTACTATAAACCTAAAATAATTTTATACTTATCATCTTTAGAAACATTCATTTAAAGATCTATGTATATCGACACTTACTAAATAAGGTAATATATTTTAAATTAACTTTACAAAATCATTTATTGTAACATAAGTATTATAATCCAAAATTTCCCTTTTAATCTTTTATAAAATACTTAACTTCTCCAAAATTTATATACTTACTAAAAGCTTTTAAAAATGATATGTGTGTGTGTGTGTGTTTATGTAATAATTTATGTATAAAGCTGTGTGTGTGTACTAATTTATATATAAAAGGGTCTGGGTCTTCTGTTAGTGGCGACACTTTTTCTGATGCCTCTCGAGGAAAATGTGAGCCTTCCTTTCCAGTGACGGATTTGCGTTAATCTTCTTTCTAGGTTGCTAAAGGATATTAACTCCCCGATATTGTCTACGCCCCTTTGCTTGGCAGTCCATTGATCTCGGGTGAGCACCCTTTGTCTCTATTTTTAGCATCTGCTTGTAAAAATCCATGGTCGAAAAATGTTGTTGGGTTGCCCATCGTGTCTGATTTGGGTAATGTGGTATCTGAGCAAGTCGATAACAGTCCTTGTGGTTTAGCCGTAGTTGCCAGAGTAGAAATAGCATGAGCAATAGAGTCTGTTGGTAACATTTCTTCTGACATTAGCCTAGTTTGATTGCTCATCTTGTGCTTGTGTAATGCCGAGCACAATGACTCCAGTTTAAATCATGTGGTAAAGTTCTAGTTGCTGATGATCCATCTCCTTTTCGGATAGTCCCATAGTGGTCGTCATTATTCTCCAATTTGCCAAAAAATGCGGGTGTGCATTCTCCCTATTGTTTTAATAAGGTAGAGATCGAGGGAGTTATGATTCCTCCGATCGAAGTGATTGAGGCCAGTATTGATTATTGGAAGGATTATTTGGTTGGTTTTTTCCTCGAATCCAAACTTGCCTATCAGCTTGTTAAGGCACGATGCAACCAGGTATGGAACCCTAAAGGGGGATTGAGTGTTCACTTCAATAATGCAATTCTCTTTTTTAAATTCTCATGTAGTGATGAAAGACAACATATTCTTGAGGCCGATCCTATTCTCATTGATGGGAACCATTGATCTTACAACCTGGAGTCCGTCTGTTGATAGGGCTAAGGCTCAGGTATTATCTATTCCGGTCTAGGCCCACTTTTCTCACATCCCATCCATTCTTCAGCCTTTAATCGAGATTGATTGGCTAGCAGGCCTTGTTGGTACGGTGATTTGTTATGACGCTAACACCATAGCCAGAATGAGATTAGTTATGACGCTAACACCATAGCCAGAATGATTTGTTATGACGCTAACACCATAACCATATAACCCCTGCCAAACCTTTTCCTTTGATGTAAAAAGTCATACTCAATGAGGGCCATTTTGCTAAGGTCAGAGTTCACTAGAGTTGGAAACCGGAGATCTGTACGTCCTGTCATTCCTTTGGGCATCTTTCGGATGCATGTTCTCGATCGACTTCTGTAACAACCCGAAATTAACCCGTAATAATTAATTTTTTAATTAATCAGATAATGAAATAACTTTGTGAAATTATTAGAATTGAGCCATAGAAGTTGCACCATTGCGCCTGTGGTAGTTTTATGGTCAATTTCAATATATAGAACGTCAGAATACGAGTTAATATGAGAAAAGAACGAAATAATCAATACACACACACACACATACATATACATATATAGGCAGGTCGACTGGCCGGTCGACCTGGGCAACCAAGGCGGTCGACTGCTTGGTCGACCTGCCTCTACTAATTTCAAATGAACGAACTGTCATTTGCTCGAACGTTCTGAAGCCCTTAACAAAGGTGTTTTGCATCGTTCCGGTCCCTCTGTTTCTGCATCCGATGGCCCCTATTCAGCCTATGACGTGGTTGCATCCTATTCAGTCTCCAAATCCAACGGTCCAAGATCCACTTCCACATTTATAAATAGATCTCTAGACCTAACATTTTTATCATTCTAGATTTTCTCATGTTGGGTTCACCTTTCTATGAAGGACCCTAAACGAAATAATTTTTCTAAAGGAGAAAATCGTTATAAACTAAACTGTTTTATAACTCCAAGTGGATCAAAGAAGACCATAGGAAAAGTTTAGGGCCGGAGGTTGTGATTGTACTTATTTTAAGATTTCTTTAAGTAATTTAAAATAATATGGTTTCCAATAGTTATAGTTTTACTATGATTTTTGTAATAGCTTTTTCAATAGTTTTTTTTAAAGTTTTTAGAATTATTTTCAGTTTATTTCCTTTCAGCTATTCTTTTCAGTAATTTTGATTTATTTCTATTAAGCATGGTTTTTTTATTAATTTACAGTTTACAGTATTTAAGTTTATTTACTGTTATTTACATCTTTTTCAATGTTTTGGATTTTATGCAAGCGTCTATTATCTTCATCCCTCTTTTCTTCGCGTATGGATCAGAATAAATTAAACACGAATATGGATTATATAAGTAAGAATTTTGAATGAAGAAAATAAGGTGTAAATTATAAAGATTGTAATAAATAATGGAATTGGACTGCAATAAATAATGGAATTGGCTGAAATTACGCCTAGTTATAACTAGAATTGGGCCGATTAAAGATAATTGGCATAGTTATAACTTAGAATTATAATTAAATAGAGTATAAGATGAAAGAAGCTTATTTTCACACTCAGACCTTTGGTTAAGTAATAAGCATGATTATAACGTAGGTTATAACAAGAAATGAAACATAACGGGGCTTATTTTAAGACATAGGATAAATTAATAAGCAAAGTTAGTAGGGATAAATTGTAAAGGCTTATTTAAAAATTTATCTAATTTAATAAGCAAAGATGAAAGTAGGACCTGTACCAAATAGCATTCTCTATTAGACAAAACGGTGAGCCTAGGGCACGCTTATGCTAAGAATGGTAGTAATTGATCAAATAGAAATCCTAATCATGGGGGATTTGGATAAGGAGCACAACTAGATATTGTTTGAATGAAGGACCAGTACTAACAACATTTCTCCTATAGATTCTATGGACACACGGTGATCTCACGTTAGCCTGAAGGGGATGAGGGGCACGCTTATGCTAGATGTTGAGGTAATAAGAAGATCCAATAGGTGGAGCTAAAGGTAGCATGGGCATGGTGGCAGTTACGCATGCGATTTCCATTCGAGTGCTCAATAATAGCTTTGAGTCCAAGCGCTTAGTATGAGTTTCTCTCGTAGACATCTTTGCCTTCTATGTAGGGAGCTATATATATCATTCGGACCACAGTGGTTGCACTGTGCATCTTCCAAAGATACCATTGGCTGCTATATAGGGAGTTATATAGCGGCTGGACCACAATAAGATCTATAGAGTAGTAGGCCGATCAAAAAGGGTAGAATTAGGATTACATCATAATTACAGGATTAGGAATTCAGGCTAATCAAAGAAGAAATCAAGGACAAGTGCAAGCAATCAAAATTAATCCATCTTATAAATTAAGCAATATTTAATCGTACTTATTCCCAATTTATCTCTTTCCTATTTCCTTTATTATCCTTATTTATGCTAGAAAAGTTGTAGAGTCTATTACTTTAACTTGCTTAAAGACTATAGTAATTATTGTCATTCACCGGACTTTTAGTATGACCTACTCCTCTATTTTCCCCTTTTCCCATTAGGCAATCAAAGGAGAAGTCAGTAGATTGCCGCAGCTTGGAGTTCTCTTGGAGGAGATTTCTTATATATATTTCTTTTAATTTAGCTTTTGTTCTTTCTATATATTGGCTTATTTTGAGGGATGATATATACACTGATTTTAAGACTATGAATTTTTATTTCATAAGACATGATGGGTTTTGAGATTTGAGATATAGATGTTGTATTTGGTATTTGACTTATTTATGAAGTAATTATGAAACTTTGTTTTAATTTCTGCCGTTTTTACCTATTTTTGTTTTATGAATCTTAGTCTCTGTTAGTTTCAGTTATACCTACAATGACCATGCCGCTTAATGTGTCCTTTTGGATATATTAAGGGGTGTGGGGTGTTTCAGCCTCTGCTGGCATTGTTCCTCTTTCTGATCGGATTCCACTTCCTCGTCCTCCAGTCATGAAGTGGGTCTCAAAGGTTGTTCCTTCGTCTTCTGTTTCCCCTTTTGTTGTCGCTCCTACTGGCGTTTCTCCTATTGTTGATGCTCTTGTTTGTAGGGCCCAGAAAATGCTTGTTTCTTCTCTATTGGGCAATTTTATTACTTGGAATTTTGATGAGCGGATTTGGATTCATGTTCCATCTAATATGCAGTACTGGCCAGAGACTGATACATTTTATGTCTTTATCAGCGATGTTGAGGGTGAGATTCGTTTTCTTATATATCACATTAAGGGTTAGGGTCTGTCACTTACTAAGCTTGGTGAGATTGGAGAGGAGAATAAAAGTAAGTTTTATGACATCAGTTGGGATAGGAAATTTGTTTACTCTCCTTCTTCTTAAGGTTATGATCTGAATCTTCTTGCTCATCTCTCTGTGTATGTTCATGTTATTGGCCCGTCGGTTGATGTTGGTAATTGCAGTTCCTCTTTGAAGGGTGCGTAGTCTTAGTTGTTTAGTTTAGGCGCTTTTTGCCTAACACCTATGCTTTATTTTTCATTGTGGTTTGGGCTCTTTGCTCCTATTTAGCTGTTCTGTGCATGTGCAGAACACCTGTTTTTCCATTATTTATATAGTGGCATGAAGCCGACTAGCTTTGCTAAAAAAAGATATTTGATAAAATTATAAAAACAATTTAAAAGATATTATATTACAAAAGCTTTTTAATACTTTAATAAAATAAATAATTAAATAATTTTTTTATAAACTATATATACTTAAAAGTACTTTAAAATACTTATAATATGATTTAAAACATTTATTTTGACCTTCATGAAATGGTATGAATGATGTACTTATACATATTTGTTAAGCTTTCCTAAAGGTATGAATGGTATACTTAAGCCTTCGTGAAATGGTGTGTAAAATTTAATAATATCTCTTTATTTGTTGAGATTTCCTAAAGGTAAAGACGAGATTAGAATAAGGATCACAGTGTTAGGAATTTATGTGATACAATCGATAATGAGATATCTATTATATGCGGACCTATGATCTGTTGAGCTTTCCTCAAGGTCAGAATCCCAAGGCATACAAGTCCTACCATCCCCTAGTGAAATCAAATGACTTCTATGTTTCGTCTTAGGATTTGAAGAAATATAAAAGACAAGTGGGAGCCATATTAGAAAAATAAAATAGTAATATTTAGCAGTTATAGTATTGTAAGAACATCTGCTATGTATATTTAGAATAATGTACTTCAAAAGGCTGTGTATTAAATATAGTTGATAAAATGTTTATCAACTAAAATATACAAAGGAACTAAATTAAATATTGATATAGAAATATTAAATATACTTATAAATAATTTTGTATGTTGACCCATGCAAATGCCTAATTATACAATCAATAAATACATTCGTAACTTGGTCACTTACGAGTTTACGCACCCAAGAACGTGTATTGTCTTCAATGAGTTTCGAACTCTAAAAGTGTGACAACCGTCCTATACCTCCGGTAATCAATATACCTGTATAATGCACTGTTAGGTGCCCGGCTGATGTAGAATGGTAGCCAAGGGTATAAAGAATTAAAAATCCAGGCATAAAACTTGTAGAACATCTCACAGTGCACAAAAATAATTAATATAATAACATAATTTTAAAACAGGCGAGACGTTGATATAATCAAAAGAACAATAAATAAGAACATCATGTTCACAGACCATACAAAAACTGACCCACTCCTCTATTTTCCCGTTTTTCCCTTAGGCAATTAAGGGAGAAATCGATAGATTGCTGCAGCTTGGAGTTCTTTTGGAGGAGATTTCTTTTATGTAATTCTTTCAATTCAGCTTTTGTTCTTTCTATCTACTAGCTTATTTTGAGAGATATTACGTACTCTGGTTTTGAGACTATGAATTTTATTTCATAAGACATGATGGGTTTTGAGATATGGATGTTGTATTTGGTATTCGACTTATTTATGAACTAATTATGAAGCTTTGTTTTAATTAAGTTGTTATTTTACTTTTCGTTGTTTTTACCTATTTTTGTCATGTGAATCTTAGTCTTTGTTAGTTTCAGTTATACCTACAACGCACCACGCCTTTTAATGTGTCCTTTTGGGTATATTAAGGGGTACAGACTATTTCACTTGGTATCAGAGCCTAAGGTTACAGGATTTCAATTTTTTTTTAAAGTAAAGTATTTTTTTCAAAATAACTTGTTTTAAAGGTATTTTCAAAAAAGAACTTTTAGGAATAACTTTTAAGTATAAAATAATTTATGTAAAAATCCCTTCATAAGTCAAGTTGAATTTTCCTTTGACTCTTTCCTAAACTGCCTTTTTATTTTTGTAGAATGGCTGATGCCCTGAACCTTCCCGAGGGCATTCTAGTCCTAGCCTGGTTTCGTAGGTACTTATAAGACATGACTCCAAAGGTGCATGGGCTTGTGCCCAATCTTGCATCTGAGGGTGGGAATCCCATCAACCCACCTGCTGCCATCAATTTCTCTAAGCTTTGTAAAAAAATTGTGAGTTTTGTCATGAAGACTTTTTCCGAAAAGGAGACTTTATGGAGGTGAGAGCGTAGCTTAGGGACGCAGAAAGAATTTTTAGTCTATTAGGATTGGATGGAAAGCAGCGAGTTCAGCTGGTCGCTTGGCAGCTGAAGGAGGAGGCATCTTATTGGTGGTAGGTGATCGAGTTGAAGGGAAGGAATATTACTTGGAATGGATTTCGAGAGCGATTCGATAGGAAGTTTCTATCTTAGGAAGAAGAGAGTGTTTAGTTGGAAAGGTTTATCAATTTGAAGCAATGGAGTTTGTCTGTTAAGGAATACATTAATCAATTCAATGAGCTGTCATGGTTTGGTATGGATTTGGTGAACACATAGCACAAGAAAGCTATGAAGTTTACGAAGGGATTGAATCAACACATTCAGGGATTATTGCTGACTCGTGTACCGATGGGAGCTACTTATGAGTCATTGGTCGAGATGGCACTTATGTCGGATACGGTTAAGGAGGGAGATTCTAAAGAGGAGTTTAATTCGAAAGCTGCAAAGAGGAAATGGTGGGAAAAGAATAAGAAGAAGAAGAAAGGCGATGGTCCTTAGAAGCATATTAAGAAAGGAATAAAGTGCCATGGTTGTGGGAAGGTTGGACATATGGCCAAGGATTGCTGAAAGGAGAAGACGAAGGGTAAGTGCTATACTTGCGACAACCCGATCATATGAGTAGGAGTTTTCCACAGGAAGCGAGTGCACTAGCTGCACAGATTCAGGCATTAGACACAACACCTTCCAGTAGCATTCCAGATAGAGGTAGAAAAGCCACAGCTGAAGGTTTGATTTCTATATCTGATTTTCCCATTCGGATTTTATTTGATTCTAGAGCATCACACTCTTTTATCTCTAGCTCTCTAGTAGATTGTTTGCACTTGGACATATCATTAGTAGTAGACCCCATTATTGTTTCAAACCTCATAGGAGGATCGACACACTTATCTATGATTTGTAGGGGTTTGAAAATCATTATCCTAGGCGTAGTGTTTGAATGTGACGCCTATGTTTGGGATTCTTGGGGTATGGCATGATCTTAGGGATGGATTGGCTATCCACATGCGGAGGTATCTTAGACTGCGAGAGGAAAGTTGTTAGACTTGAGACTTGCAGTAGTAGGACTCTAGAGGTATCTTACGACCCGCAAGGGTCAGTCATGGTGAGTTTTCTCTAATCCCTCGATTCATCGTCATCAGAGTTATATTCGGTTCCTGTCATCGGAGATTTTGCAGACGTCTTTGAGGAGATTAGGGGACTAACCCTAAGAGAGAGATTGACTTTCGAATTTATTTGACCAAGAATGCTAAGCCAGTAGCATTACTTATGAGGCATATGACACCTAGGGAGAGGAAAGAATTGAGCAAGTAGTTTTGTGAGCTTTTGGAGAAGGGGTTCATAAGAAGGAGCATTTCAGAATGGGGAGCGCTAGCCGTCTTCGCCACTAAGGCGGATGGTTCTCTCCGACTTTGCATGGACTATAAAGAATTAAATAAGCTCACCAAGAAGAACCGATTTCCACACCCCATGATTGACGATCTTTTTGACTAGTCGGTAGGTTCTTCGATTTTCTCTCAGCTTGATTTAGCCATGGGATTCCATCAGCTTAGAGTCGTTGATGACAATATAGATAAGACTGCCTTTAGGACAGTGGATGGATTCTTCGAGTAGTTGGTTATGACTTTTGGGCTAACCAATGCTCCAGCCTATTTCATTGATTTGATGACCCGTGTCTTTAAGGATGCCCTGAATAAGTTTGTGGTGGTATTCGTGGATGATATTTTGGTATTTTCCAAGAATATGGAGAAGCATGCTGTTCATTTGGAAGAAGTTCTTCACACGCTTCGTAGTCATCATTTAAAAGCTAAGTTTTCGAAGTGTCATTTTTGGAGAGAGCAAGTTTGTTTCTTAGGGCACGTAGTCTCGAAGGAAGGTTTGGTTGTTGACCCCGCCAAGGTTATTGCAGTGCAAGAATGGAAAGCCCCCTATAACGTTACTGAGGTTAAGAGCGTCCTAGGATTGGCTGGTACCTAAGTTTATTAGAGATTTTGCCAAGATTTCGACACCACTCACGCGCCTTACTAAGAAGAATAAAGCTTTTATATGGGACGTAGATTGTAAGGATTCCTTCACGAAGCTTAAGAGATCCCTTACTTTTGCACTAGTGTTAGTTTTTTTCGATGGAGCTAAGTCTTTCACTATATACACTGATGCATGCGGAATGGGTCTAGGAGCTCATGGACATTACAGATAGGATTAGCCAAGGAGAGGTCAAAAGACATCTCCAATGCTCTTCCATTAATAGCAAAGGGTGGCTTAGGAGAGGTGAGTGTCTTAGTGTTCCACGCGCTAGTGATTTTTTTATAGCAGTTTTGGAGGAGATGCACCATTCCCGTAGGACTATTCATCCAGGTGGTGATAAAATATATCGGGATATGAAGAGGATGTTCTATTGGGGTGGTATGAAGAAGGACATGGCGAAATTCGTAGCTAAGTGTCTCATATGCCAATGGGTAAAAGCAGAGCAACAGAAGCCCGGTGAATTACTTTATCCCTTAGATGTGCCAGAGTAGAAGTGGGACAGTATTTCTATAGATTTCATTGATGGTTTACTCCGTTCTAAGAAGGGGAACACTAGCATTTAGGTGATTGTTGGTAGATTGACCAAGAGTGCTCTCTTCATCCCAGTTAAGAGTAAGTGTATGGCTTTATGTTTGGCATCCTTGTATATTTGAGAGATAGTCAGTCTACACGGAGTTCTTTCTAGCGTTGTTAGTGATAGAGATCCCATTTTCACTAGTGAGTTTTGGGGAAGCATGCAGGAGGCTCTAGAGACGCAATTCAGGTTGAGTACAACCTATCAACCCCAAACAGATGGCCAAACGGAGAGGGTAAATAGGGTGCTTGAGGATTTTCCACGGATGTGCATTTTGGACTTTGGTGGACTTGGAAGGAGCATCTTCCTTTGGTTGATTTTGCGTACAATAATAATTACCAAACAAGTATAGGAATGACACCATTTGAGGCTTTATATGAGAGACCTCGCAAGTCACTATCATGTCGGTTAGAGTCCACAGAGAAGTTATTACTTGGATTCGACATGGTTAGGGAGACCTCTAAGAGGGAGGATTTGATTCGACAAAGGATAAAGACGGCTCAAGACAGATAGAAGTCGTATGCGAAAAAGCGGAGAAGAAACTTAGAGTTCGAGGTTGGAGACTTAGTTTTTATCAAAGTATCCTCCCTTAGGAAGGTGGTAAGATTCGGTTCAAATGGAAAGTTTGCCCCTAGATATGTTAAACCATTTCCTATCACAGAGAGAGCTGGGAGGATAGCTTAACGAGTAAGGCTACCTGATAGTCCTGCAGGAGTGCATGATGTTTTTCATGCTTCGCACTTACGAAAGTGCTTACATGACTGGACATAGGTTGTGGAGCCTAGTCAGTTGGAGGAGGTGGAGGTAGAAAGGGAACCTTCTGTTCGGCGTAACCCCACGAAGATTGTTGAAAGAGACATCAAGCGACTAAGGCATAAGGATCTTCCACTGGTGAAGGTGCAATGGGGAGATGATGTTAGGAAGACATAAAGAGACGCCACTTGGGAAGGCATAAGGAGCTACCACTGGTGAAGGCATAAAGAGACGCCACTTGGGAAGCAGAAGAAAAGATTCCTACTTCCTATCCTCATCTTTTTGATGGTAAGTTTAGAATTCTTTTTTTCCATCTTTAGATTTGAATAGGTTCTTTCCTTTATTATCCTTTGGAAGGGTGGAACTTAGGATTAAACCTATGGATGGTAGGATTTGATATAAACATGTTAATGGAACATGTTCTGAATGATGTATGCTAGTAGTTGCAAGTATTTGCTAGTGGATGCTATGGACGTATATAGGTACACTAAGCACTATTATTCCTTAAGGATCGACCTAACTAAGACACTAGAGCATATGCATATGAATGTGTGTGCATTTTTATTTTATTTTCATGGTTGCTATAAATGGATGTTTATTGCTTGATTGTTGCATTCGGGTGATGTTTGTAGCATGCATATAGAACTATCAGTTATCATTAGGAAATTTTTGCATTCATTTGGATACATGGCACGAACATGATTTCATAAAAGGAGGTCAACAGGTGGACTGCCTAATCTTTTGCATTAGTTAGGAACATTTACACTACCCTAATTGCATAAGTATCATAAATTGCATTAGAAAAACATAAGGACAATGGATGAATGGTTGATGATTAAGTAGTTGGTTGTAGAATTGGATGAAAATTTTTAGCACGTTCTTTCATCCTTAGAGATTTCGGGGACAAAATCCTTTAAGGAGGGGAGAATGTAACAATCAGAAATTTAACCGGTAATAATTAATTTGTTAATTAATCAAATAAAAAAATAAAATTTTAAATTATCAGAATCAAGTCATGAAAGTTGCACCATTGTGTCTGTGGTAATTTTATGGTCAATTTCCATATATAGAACGACAGAATCCGAGTTAATATGAGCAATGAACGAAATAATATATATATGTATATATATGTATATATATATATATGTATATATACATAGGCAGTTCGACTGGCCGGTCAACCTTGGCACCAAGGTGATTGACCGCCCAGTCGACCTGCCTGTACTATTTTCGTACGAAGGAATTTCATTTGTTCAAACGTTCCAGATCCTTAGCCGACGTGTTTTGCACCATTTAAACCGATCTAGTCCCTCCGTTTCTGCATCCGATGACCCCTATTCAGCCTATGACGTGGTTGCATCATATTCAATCTTCAAATTCAACGGTCCGAGATCCACTTCCACACCTATAAATAGACCCCTAGACCTAAAACCTTTTCTCATTCTAGATTTTTTTCAATTGGGTTCACCTTTCTAGGAAGGACCCTAAATGGAATAATTTTTCCAAAGGAGAAAAACGTTATAAATTAAATTATTTTACAACTCCAAGTGGAAATGGGAAGGCCAAAAGAAAAGCTTAGGACCGTAGGTGAGTGGTTGTAATTATTTTAAGATTTATTTAAGTAATTTAAAAAAATAGGGCTTCCAATAGTTGTAGTTTTACTACGATTTTTTGAATAGCCTTTTCAGCAGTTTATTTACAGTTTTTAGAATTATTTTCAGCCTATTTACTTTCAACTATTCTTTTCGGTAACTTTGGTTTATTTCTGCTAGGCATTTTTTTACTGATTCATAGTTTATAGTATTTAAGTTTATTTACGGTTATTTACATCTTTTTTTGACGTTTTGGATTTTATGCAAACGTCCATTCTCTTCATCCCTCTTTTCTTCGCACATGGATTAGAATAAATTAAACGTGAATATGGATTATATAAATAAGAATATTTAATGAAGAAAATAAGATGTAAATTATAAAGACTGTAATAAATAATGGAATTGGACTGAAATTATGCCTATTTATAATTAAAGTTGGACTAACTAAAGATAATTGGCATAGTTATAACTTAGAATTATAATTAAATAGAGTAAAAGATGAAAGAAGCTTATTTTCACACTCAGACCTTGGGTTAAGTAATAAGCATGATTGTAATGAGGGTTATAATAAGAAATGGAATAGAATGAGGCTTATTTTAAGGATTAGGATAAATTAATAAACAAAGATAGTAGGGATAAATTATAAAGGCTTATTTAAGTTTTTTACCTAAGTTTATAAGCAAAGACCAAAGTAGGAACTGTACCAAGTAGCGTTCCCTATTAGACAAAACGGTGAGCCTAGGGCATGCTTATGCTAAGAATCGTAGTAATTTGTCAAATAGAAATCCATATCACGGGGATTTGGATAAGGGGCGCAACTAGATATTGTTTAGATGAAGGGCCGGTACCAACATCATTTCTCCTATAGATTCTATGGACACACGACGATCTCATGTTAGCCTGAAATGGGATGACGGGCACGCTTATGCTGGAAGTTGAGGTAATAAGAAGACCCGATAGGTGGAGAAAAAGGTAGCATGGGCATGATGGCAGTTACGCGTGCGACTTTCATTCAAGTGCTCAATAATAGCTTGGAGTTCCAAGCCTTAGTATGAGTGTCTTTCGTAGACATCATTGCCTTCTATGTAGGGAGCTATATACGTCGTTCAGATCCACAGTGGTTGCTTTGTGCATCTTCCGTTGATACCATTGCTTCTATGTAGGGAGTTATATAGCAGCTGGTCCACAGTAAGGTCTATGGAGTAGCAGGCCGATCAAAAAGGGAAGAATTAGGGTTACATCATAATTACGGATTAGGAATTCAGCCTAATCAAAGCAGAAATCAAGGACAAGTGCAAGCAATCAAAATTAATCGATCTTATAAATTGAGCAATATTTAATCGTACTTATTCCTAATTTATCTCTTTCCTATTTCCTTTATTATCCTTATTTATGCTAGAACTGTTGTAGTATCTATTACTTCATCTTGCTTAAAGACTCTAGTAATTACTATCATTCACCGGATTTTTAGTCCGACCTACTCCTCTATTTTCCCCTTTCCCCATTAGGCAATCAAGGAAGAAGTCAGTAGATTGCTGCAGCTTGGAGTTCTCTTGGAGGAGATTTCTTCTATGTATTTCTTCTAATTCAGCTTTTGTTCTTTCTATTATTAGCTTATTTTGAGGGATATTATGTACTCTGATTTTAAGACTATGGATTTTTATTTCATAATACATGATGGGTTTTGAGATATGGATGTTGTATTTGGTATTTGACTTATTTATGAAGTAATTATGAAGCTTTGTTTTAATTAAGTTATTATTTTAATTTTCGCTATTTTTACCCAATTTTTGTTTTATGAATCTTAGTCTCTGTTAGTTTCAGTTATACCTACAATGACCATGCCTTTTAATGTGTCCTTTTGGGTATATTAAGGGGTGTGGGGGTATTTTAGCCTCTGCTGGCATTGTTCCTCTTTCTGATCGGATTCCACTTCCTCGTCCTCCTCTCATTAAGTGGGTCTCGAAGGTTGTTCCTCCGTCTTCTGTTCCCCTTTTGTTGTAGCTCCTACTGGCGTTTCTCCTATTGTTGATGCTCTTGTTTGTAGGGCCCAGAATATGCTTGTTTCATCTCTGTTGGCCAATTCTATTACTTGGAATTCTGATGAGCGGGTCTGGATTCATGTTCCATCTGACATGCAGTACTGGCCAGAGACTTTTTATGTTTTTATCAGCGATGTTGAGGGTGAGAGTCGTTTTCTTATATATCACATTGAGGGTGAGGGTCTGTCACTTACTAGGCTTGGTAAGTTTGGAGAGGAGAATAAAAGTAAGTTTTATGACGTCGGTTGGGATAGGAAATTTATTTACTCTCCTTCTTCTGAAGGTTATGATCCGAATATGCCTACACATCTCTCTGGGTATGTTCATGTTCATGTTATTGGCCCGTCGGTTGATGTTGGTAGCGGCAGTTCCTCTTCGAAGGGCGCGTAATCTAAGTTGTTTAGTAGTTTAGGCTCTTTTTGCCTAGCTCCTATGCTTTATTTTTCGTTGTGGTTTGGGCTCTTTGCTCCTATTTAGCTGTTCTGTGCATGTGCAGAACACTTGTTTTTCCATTATTTTTATAGTGGCTTCAGCTAGCTTTGCTAAAAAAGATATTTAATAAAGTTCTAAAAACAATTTAAAAGATATTATATTACAAAAGATTTTTAATACTTTAATAAAATAAATAAATAATTAATTTTTTATAAACTATATATACTTAAAAGTACTTTAAAATACTTATAATATGATTTAAAACATTTATTTCGACCTTCGCGAAATGGTATGAATGATATACTTATACATATTTGTTGAGCTTTCCTAAAGGTATGAATGGTATACTTAAGCTTTCGTGAAATGGTGTGTACGAGTGAATAATATCTCTTTATTTGTTGAGATTTCCTAAAGGTAAAGACAAGATTAGAATAAGGATCACATTATTAGGAATTGTATGTGATACAATCGATAATGAGTTATCTATTATATGCGGACCTATGATCTGTTGAGCTTTCCTCAAGGTCAGAATCCCAAGGCATACCAGTCCTAACTTCCCCTAGTGAAATCAAATGACTTCTATGTTTCGTCTTAGGGTTTGGAGAAATATAAATGAAAAGTGGGAGCCATATTAGAAAAATAAAATAGTAATATTTAGCAGTTCTAATATTATAAGAACATCTACTATGTATATTTAGAATAATGTACTTCAAAAGGTTGTGCATTAAATATAGTTGATAAAATGTTTATCAGCTAAAATATACAAAGGAAATAAATTAAATATTGATATAGAAATATTAAATATACTTATAAATAATTTTATATGTTGAACCATGCAAAAGCCTAATTATACAATCAATAAATACATTCGTAACTTGGTCACTTACGAGTTTACGCACCCAAGAACGTGTGTTGTCTTCAATGAGTTTCGAACTCTAAAAGTGTGACAACCACCTACATCTCCGGTACTCAATATACCTATATATTGCACTGTTCAGGTGCCCGGCTGATGCGGAATGCTAGCTAAGGATGTAAAGAAATAAAAATCCTGGCATAGAACTTGTGGAACATCTCACAGTGCACAAAAAATAAATAATATAATTATTATAAAACAGGCGAGACATTGATATAATCAATAAAATAATAAATAAGAACATCATGTTCACAGATTATACAAAAACTGAAATAATAGAGTTTATATATCCCAAATCTCCAAAATAAAATCCAAACTATCTCCACAATAACACAAGTACTGGGATAGCTCCACAATACTATACATTGGAATATAAGCAATAATAAGCTCTAAATATAGGTATTATAAAGCACAGCCTCCTGTTCGTACGCCTATAGCTCCATGCGCAATCTAGACCTGTTATCCCTAATCTACTCATTTAAGAGTACCCGAGAGAATAAGAAGTAAAGCATAAAACCTCATATCATAAAATAGTGCGACATGAGCAATACATTATCTCAAAAATACTATAAAAACTATACATAGTAAATAGAGGCATAGGATATGAAGAACCTTACTCGATCTTTTCCTGCATTCAAAGAGTTAGCACACAACAATTGATATATGCTAGTCTACCATCCCAACCATACAAGAGTACAACAGTCGATGTACAATGTCCAGTGTCTAGGTATGCTATCGAAAATACCTATAATATGCGACATCTTAGAGTGAAAACAACCATGATAAACATATCATCCATCAAACAATCCTCACCATCACTTGTTTGCATTGGACATATGATAACTTGTATGGCACAGTTGCAAACCACAGACCCGATTGAAATCCCGGCTTCATTGGTGCTCGAATCCATGCCACTCCGAAAGTTTAGGAACCAGGTTGACAATCGTAAAGCTCAGGCACAATCGCAAATCCAGTTGGGCATCCTCAATAACCCTCCTTTACGAGAAAAACAGAAGCCTTCGAGTTATCAACGATCCCTTTGCACATGCCTCCATAATGAGACTCATTCGTTATTCCATCATGGTTATTTCTACAGTAGAACACAGTCGCAAATTCTACTCACAAGCTTCCATTATTGAACTTTTCCTTATGGATCACCATCATGACT
This sequence comes from Allium cepa, assembly GCA_030765085.1. Taxonomy (NCBI): domain Eukaryota; kingdom Viridiplantae; phylum Streptophyta; class Magnoliopsida; order Asparagales; family Amaryllidaceae; genus Allium; species Allium cepa. The sequence goes on from CM060932.1 coordinate 547,526,057, forward strand.
CCCATCGTTTAGTCATCATATTCGAAATTCCTCTAGGCACAACCATCATGTTCGAAGTTCCAAAGCCATCGGCTTTATCAAGTCAAAGTGCTATGCCAATGCTTCTCTAGTTATTGCACAAAATCCACGATTGTTTCGAATTGTTTGGAGTTACCAACTTCACCTCACATCACCCCCAAGATCCTTGGAACATGCCATGAAGAAATTGCTAAATTATCGCCATATCATAGCGAAAATCTCTCGAATTCTCTACTCTATTCGGGTTTACCCTACAGCTGACCCAAAGTACCCACTCTATTTCCCTGGGTCGAACTTGAAGCACGCTAAGTGCCTATTCCTATCTGGTGCCGACCAAGAGTAATTTCCTTTTTTTCCTAAGCCAGGACCAAAGCACCCTCCAACTACAATTCTTATCCGGCCTGTGCCAACACCACTGGAGCGGAGTCAAGCCCGAGCCAAAAACCCTGAACAGTAATTCTTGTCCGGCTTCGAGTCAAATCATGCCCCACTCTGAGCCATGCCTAGAACCGACTAAAGTCTGCCTAAACCAAAAAACTATCAAGTCTTTGAATCCTAATTTCGTGTCGATTCCACCACTATGCATCTTTCTTTGACCTGTATGCCTTCCATACATCAATATAACTCCAAACCTCTTCGAGTCTATCCATTGAAGTCTAGTTTCACAGTTCTTGCCCCTACTTAGCTCTGACGAGCATTTTGACCCATTTATGAAAACACCATACATACACCAAGTGGCATTCAATCATGCAAATATATAATGATTCATAGCAATTCATCTTATAATATGTCTCTAACATAACCTAACACACATCAAGATAACCATGCTCCAAATTAACATGATTAGAACACTTTAAAACATTTTAAATCCATTTTTTACTTTGAGTTTAATCTTAAAAAAGTCCCAAAACATGATTTGACTTTAAAAATGGATTTAAAACATGTCAAACCTATGAATACTTGTAGTAAGGTGTGAGATGATAAATCACTCATCAAAACCTCTAAAATCCAAATTTTACATGCAAATCGAGGCAAATCCGAAAATCAACAGCCAAGCTCCAAGTTTTCCTTTCCAAAAATGTAGATTTGAAGATCTTTAGTGAATCCCTTGTGAATCTATCCTTAAAGTGTGATTTAGACTTGGTTTGGAGGAGAAAAGAAAAGGTTTTGGTTAGAGAATGAGTTAGTGAGAGCTTAGGTCTATTTAGGAGATGGTAGAAATGGTTTTTTCTGGGATGATTGTTTCACCCAATGTAGGTGTAAAACCCGAAATAGGTTAATGGGCCTATTTCCAAACTCATTAATTACCCAATAAGCTGCTCCAAACACCGTTAATATGCAAAAGCTATATCTCCTAGCCAAAAAGTCCAATCTCTATTATGACCATTCTACGGAAAGGAAAACCGTCAATGGAAGTAGTCTTGGATGCTAGTTCGCTTCTATCAATTGTTATAGCCGTTACAAGTTTTCCAGGGTAAATTCATCTGTAAAAATCCAAATATAGAAAATGTTACCAGTAGGCATTTCCTAAAGTTATAAGGTCATATGGCCTCATACAAATTCAAAAATGGTATTTTATGATCCTCTAATACGTAAAATGTGAGTCATTATATTCTCCCCCTTTAGGAATTTTGCCCCCGAAATCCCAATATAAATAAGGTGAAATCAAACGTAAATACCCCGCATGCCTAGCATCCATGAGCAATCGTATAAAACATCAAATATGCACAAAAAATCATGTAATGATATCCATGCCTACGCTAGCATGTAGGATACTAAAATACCCTATATGATATCGAAAGTGAAAGTAAATGCGATAAACAATAATCTCACTAGGTAAAAACTCTGGATAAGCAGTCCTCGTGCTCTCCTCGATCTCCCAAGTACAATTGCTTGCACTCTCACTCCATTGAACCTTCAACAATCTACCGTCTTCTTCCAAAGTTTCTTCATATCATTGTTTGACAGTACGAATAAGTCCACAAGGTCTTTATGCTTCCACTTCAATCTTGATATCATCAAGCTGATCTTGTTGAACTATAATGCCTGAGTCACACATAAAATTCTGCAAGCGATGGACGTGGAAAATGTTGTGCATGCATGCCATCTTTTGGGGTAAGTCGACTCTATTTGCTAGATTTCCAATTCTTTCAAGGATCGAAAAAGAACCGATGAATCTCGGTGTCAACTTCCCCTTAGTACCGAATCAAACAACATTTATCAACAGAGTGATCCTGACAAATACCATACCACCGACAAAAAACTCTAAATCACGTCTTCTCCTATCAGCGTAGCTCTTCTTCCTATGCAGCTTTCGTTCGTTGTTTAATGATCTGGATCTTCTCCAAAGTTTCTCCAGTCATAACTTCCCAAGTACTAGTTTCTTGCCCGCTTCCTACCAATATGAAGGAGCATTGCATGGTTGGCCATATAGTGCCTTAAGTGGTGCCATACCCATGCTAGGCTGATAACAGTTGTTTTATGCGAGCTCTACTAAGTGCAAATTATCAACCCATGAGCCACCAAAATCGAGAATGAAAGCTTGCAAGAGATACTCCAGGGTACTATTTGCCCTCTTGTCTGTCTATCTGTTTGTGGGTGATTAGTTGTACCGACATGCAGCTTCATCCCTAATGCCTTCTGTATGCTCTTTCAAAACCTACTAGTGAACAAAGGGTCTCGATCACTCACAATGCTCTTTGGCACACCATGGAATCGTACAATCCACTTTATATACAACTTGACCAATTTGGATGCCATTCTATTATACTTGATAGGTATGGATTAGGCACTCTTCGTTAATCTATCGACTATGACCCAAATGCTATCATACCCTCCTCGGTCCTCAATAACCTATTGATGAAGTCCAATGAAACTTGTTTCTATTTCCATGTGGGAACCTTGAGTGGTTGCGGCAAACCACTTGGCTTCTTCTACTCTGCCTTTACCAACTGACAGTTCATGCACTTTGAGATGAATGTCCCAACATCCTTCTTCATCCCTTCCCAATATAATGTCCGCCTCATATCATGGTACATTTTATTACCGTCGGGATGTATAGTAAAACTCAAACGAATGCACTCGCGTAGCACCTCATCCCTCAACCTATCGACATCATGAAAAAACAATCTCCCATCCTTATGGAGCTAACCATCATGATTAAGCCCGTACTACTTCATTTTCTCAAACTCTACTCCTTTCTCTTTCTTTGCCATAATCATGGCTAGTCTAGCATCTCGCCTTTGACTACTATCAATCCGCTCAATCAGGGTAGGTCTGATTGTCGGCATAGCCAATACTTCTGGCTCTGGCTCACATCAAGGTCTAAAATCATAGCCAGTGATAAACGCCAACTGCTTCCACTATAGGAACATCACTCCTAAGCTAGCATGTCTCTTACTCAAAGCATCAGCGACTGCATTTCCCTTGCCAGTATAGGAAATGTCAAAGTCATAGGAGGCTGGAACTCTAGCCATCGCTACTGACAATGGTTAAGGTCCTTTTAGGAGAATAATATTTCAATGACTTGTGGTCCACAAACAACTCAAACTTCTCCCCAAGAAAATAAAGCTTCCACATATATAAATCCACCAACTCCAAATCATGAGCTGGATACTTATTCTTATGCAGTTTCAGTTATCGACTAGCGTAGGCGACAACCTTTCCCCTCTACATCAACACCGCACTAGGTGCAGTACCATAAACGTCCATGTATACAGTCAGCTCCTCATTCCTTCTTGGAATGACTAACAACGACGCACTCATCAACCTCTCCTTCATACTCAAAAATGCATTCTCACAGCTCGTATCCTAAATAAATCCGATTCTTCTTCATCGAGTTATTTAACAATGTTGTTACCTTAGAGAAGTCCTGGATAAAAGGTCTATAGTATCCCATAGTCTAAGGAAACTTCCCCTGTTTGTAGCAGTCTTGGGTTGATCCTAGTCTTATACTGCTGCCACCTTCATAAGATCTACATCGATACCTTCCATAGAAACAACGTGATCCAAAAATTGCACTTACATCTAAAAATGACAATTCGAAAACTTCGCCTTCAATCAGTGCTTTCTCAACATCTCGAGCACAATCCTCAAATGACCCTTGTGTTCTTCTTCCATCCTCGAATAAATAAGGATAGAATCCACGAACATAAGTACAAACTTATTTAGCCGATCCCTAAAAACATGATTCATAAGATCAGTAAAGTATGTCAGTGCGTTAGTTAGCCCAAATGGCATAACCAACGACTCATAGAAACTGAACAGCATACAAACATTATAATCGGTGCACTCTCCTTCGCAACCCTAAATTGATTTACGAGGTCCAACTTAGACAACACCCTAGCTCCTTGGAGTTGATCGAACAAGTCATTAATACGTAGGAGTGGATACTTCTTCTTCTTCATCACCTTATTTAGCTCATGGTAATCTACGCACTAACTCAGAGAGCCATTCGCCTTGTTGGTAAATATTAGGTGCACCCTACTCAGATATGCTCCTACGAATAAACCCTTGCCTCAACGAGCCATTCACTTTCACCTCCAACTTCTTCTACTCTATGAATGCCATACGCCTCAAAGGTATAACTACCAATCCGACGTCATTCACCAAATCAATATGGAACTCTATTTTCCTATGTGGCGATAGTATGGTCACCTCCTCGAATATGCCTTGATACTCCCTTACTATAGGCATAGATGACAACTCGTCGTGTGGGATCTCAAGCGAGTATAGAAAGTTAACCGTTACCTCATCATTAGGTAGGCAACCTATCTCCAACCTACTCCCATCAGTCATCACTATAGTTACCGATGACCTCTCACAATCCACCACTGCTCCATACTTCTACATCCAGTTCGTCCGTAGTATAATACCGAACCCAATAAAAACAAAAAAAAAATCAAAAGCAAACAAACATCCATGACTTGATAAAGCTAAGTCTCGAAAAACCATGCAAAGGCTAATAGAGCCTCCAACTTGGTCCATTACAATCAAGAGTCGGTTAAAAATTTCAGGTTTCAACCCCTATTTATCTACCAAATCACTAGATATGAAGGAATGTGAAGCCCTGGTATTGAATAAAACATGTATATATATCTTAGAAATGGAAAGCATACTAGCCTTCCCCTTCTTCTCCGCCCATAGAGCACTCGACGAAGCTAGAACAATACTCGAAGTGTAAACAAATAGAACTTGTTTGTTCCTTGGCAGTTTTGGACAATCCTTCTTGATATGGCCCCGGCTTATTATAGTTGTAGCACTTCTTGCCCTATACCTTGCAGTCTATGACAAGTTGGCCTTTCTTCCACAGTTGTAGCAAGTAAGCTCCCACTTGCCCTTCTTCTGACCACTCTTCTAAAACTACTTCTTCTACTTGTTGTATTCCCACTTCCTTTTGCCTCCCTCACCAGCTTGCGGCTTTAGGTCATCCTTGGGAACAACAATCGACTTAGGAATATGATACAGACTCTCATGTCAAAAAACCTTCTCCACTATCCTCTTTAAGGTCTCATCGATATGTCCTACTAGGTTCTTTCTAAGATAATCATCTAAGCCCATAATAGACTTCCTATTATTCTTGAGTGACTATTGATAAAAGATCGGCCATACTTCGATGGTGTGTTAAACTCAGCCACATACTCCGATATAGACATATCCCTAAGTCTAAAGTTAGCAAACTTCTGAAAGAGCAGCGACTTCTGAGAAGTCAGTATATACTTCTCTTCAAACCTCGCCTTAAACTGCTCCTAAGTAAACTGATCCTCAATAGTACCAATCTTGATAGCATTCCACTTCATATAGCTTTTCCCTGAAGCTGTTAGAGGCTAGCTTCCTCTTCATTGCATCCTCTAACTCTATATCCTCAAAGACACGTTCACAGGTTTCTAACCAATCCTGCACTTCGATGGATGATTCCATTTAAAGAAACAGAATGCCTCCCAGAGTAGCATAATCATGGTTTTAATTTGGCAAAGTTAGCCATTGGCACTTGCACTGGAGCTCCACCACCAATAGCTGTAGCAGGAGCAACTTAGGCATTGTGAACCATGTTTTGCACCATCTCAGCAAACATGTTTCGCAAGTTGGGGTTAGCAGTCCCCGATCCTGCCTCCTCCTCGACCCCAGAAATGGAGTTCCTAGCAATATTCCTTATTATTCAACTCATTATTATAAGCTGTAATAAGAATGACCAGTCTCTCTAAATGGAATAAGTTGTGTCCATGAATGCAATGCGAGTTATATACTATTTATATACTACCATATAGTTTTGAAAACCAAAATATAACAAGTACGCTCTCTCATATAGCGCTCGATCCATTGTAAGGCGAAAGCTCCTCCTTTATTTCTAATGGATCTAAGTATCAACTCAGGTCGTCAATGCAACCGAAGGTCCAATACCAAATGTGATGATCACCATACACCTCTAGCACCTAATATACCTGTATAATGCACTGTGCGAGTACACAGTCGATGCAGGATAGTAGCTAAGGGTTTATAGAAATAAAATCCAAGCATAGAACCTGTAGAACATCTTATAACATACAAAAAAATATATAATAACATAGATGAAAAACATGAGAGCTAATGATATAATCAGTCGAACCATAAATAAGAACATCAATGAGTATCAGGTTCATAGATTATACAAAAACTAAAATAATAGAGTTTATACATCTCAAATCTCCAAAATAAACTCTACATCATCTCTACAGTAATACAAGTACCGGTGTAGCTCCACAATACTGCACATCAGAATATAAGTGACAGTATGCTCCAAAGTAATGTATATGAAAGTGCAGCCTCTTGCTCCTACTCCATACATCTCCATTTTCTATCCAGACCTATTATCCACAATCTACTCAGTTAAGAGTACCTAAGAAATAAGAAGCAAAGATAAAACCTTGGGTCAGACAACAGTGATCTGAGAAATACATCATTTCAAAGATACTATAAAAATCGCATAGAGTAAATAACGACATAGGATATAAAGAACCATACCTGACCTGACCCTGCATCCAAAGAGTTGACGTAACAATCAATGTAGGCTATTCTACTATCATAACCATGTAAGTGTGCTATAGTCAAAGTATAATATCTAGAGTCTAGGTTTGAGGTTGAAAATACCTACATTCTTTGACACCCTAGAGTGACAAACAACCATGACAAATATAACATCCATGAAACAAACCTCGTCATCACTCGTGTGCTTGGATATATGATAAGTCATATGGAACAATCGCAAACCAAGGACCCAATCAAAATCTTGGCTTCATTGATGCTCAAATCCGTGCCACTCCAAAAGGCTGGGAAATAGGCCCACAATCAGAAAGCCCAGGGTAATTTATTATCGTAAGATCTGGACACAATCGCAAGTCCAGGTGGATATTCCCACATACCCCTTCTTTATGAGCACGTTAGAAGCCTCCGAGTTATCAACGTTTCCTTTGCATGCATCTCCATAATGGAACTCAATCGTTATTCCATTATGGCTGTTTCAACAATAGAGCACAATTGAAAATTCTACTCGCAAGCTTCCATCGTTGAACTTCCTCTTGTGGATCACTGTCATGACTCCCATCATTAAGTCATCATCTTTAGAATGCCTTTAGGACCCCATCACAATTCGTAGATCCATCATGTTGAAGTTCTGAAGTCGTCCCCATCATCGTTGGCATCGTCAAGCCTAAGTGCTACGCCAATGCTCCCCTAATTGTTGCATGAAATCCATGGTCATCCCGAATTATTTAGAGTTGCCAACTTTATCCACATTCCCCCAAGGGCCTCGGAACATGCCACAAAAAATATCTAAACTATCGCCATGCCACGATGAAATCTCTCGACTTCTCAACTTTGTTCGGGTTTACCCTGTAGCCGACGCGAAGTAACAACTCTATTTCCTTGACTTGAGCCTGAAGCTCCTTGAGCACCAATTCTTTTCTGTGCTAACTTGGAGTAATCCCTACTTTTTTCCAAACCAAACCCGAAGCACCCTCGAACAACAATTTGTGCCCGGTTCGAGCCAATACCTCCATTAGATCAGAGTCCAAACCCGAGCCAACACCCCTGGACAATAATCTTGTTTGGCTCCAAGCTAAATCATGCCTCGCTCCGAGCCATGCCCAGCACCAACTAGAATCCTCTTTGAACCAAAAACCGTCAAGTCTTCGCATCCTAATTTCATGTTGATTCCACTGCTATGCTTCGTTCTTCGACCTGCATGCCTTCTATATCCATCTATACAACTCCTAACCTTTTTGAGCCTATCCATTAGGGTCCAGTTTCATGGTTCATACCTTTAGTTCACTCTGATGAGCATTTTCAACCATTTAAGCATACAGGCAAACACCATACATGCATCAAGAAACATTCAAATATGCAAACTTATAACAACTCATAGAAAAATATCCCACAATATATCTCTAACATAGCCTACCACATATCAAGGAAACCATGCATCAAATTAACATGATTAGAACACTTTAAAACATTTTAAATTAGTTTTTACTTTAGGTTTAACTTTAAAAAAGTCTCAAAACATGATCTTGACTTTAGAAATGGATTTAAAACATGTCAAAAACTATATATATACATATAATAAGGAGAGAGATGATAAATTATTCACCAAAACCTCCAAAATCCATGTTTTGCACGCAAATCAAGAAAATCTAAAAATCAACAGCTAAGCCTCAAGTTTTATTCCCTAAAAATGTAGATTTAAATATCTCTAGTGAATTGCCTTGCTAATTTACCCTTAATCTATGATTTAGACTTGATTTAGAGGAGAAAAGCGAAGGTTTTAGGTGGAGAATGAGTTAATAGGAGCTTAAATCCATTTGAGAGATGGTAGAAATGGCTTGGAGATGTTTTTTTAAGTCAATGTAGGTGTGATACCTGAAATGAATTAATGGCCATATCCCCAAACTCTAATTACCCAATAAGCTGCTCCAAAAACTATCAATCTTCAAACAACCATAATTTCTAGTCTGAAAGCCCAAAGCGCTATTATGACCATTCTACAGAAAGGGAAATCATCATAGCTTTCCAATAGAAGTAGTCTTAGATGCTAATACGTCTTTTATCAAAATTATAGCCGTTACAAGTTTTCAGGGGTAAAATCGTCTGGAATTTTTTTAAATACAGGAAATGTCATTAATAGTCATTTCTAAAAGTTATAGAGTCATACGACCTCATATAAATAATATTTTATACCATTTGATACATAAAATATGGGTCATTACAAAAAGCAATACAAGAATGTGGATATTTAATCCATATATGATCAAATAAAAATATTATATGGTGAGTGGTCGTACTGCGTAATTTATGAAACCTCAATGAAATCAGTTCAATGAAATAAGCTTGTAAACTGTAGTGTGAGATAGTGTATCCAATATAATTGATTACAATAATGATCTTGTCATGTTAAATGTGGCACTATGCCAAAGGCTATGAGGTAGGTCTAAGAATTCGATAACTGGATGTTAGTTTGATTAATTTATTTGATATCCTTAAATGTTAAGGATGGTTGAATGCACTTTTGTAAAGGGTTCATTATGATATTTGTGACGATCTAGAATTTTGAACATTTGAAATTGAAATATTTGATTTAATTTTAATATTTGGAAGTTAATTTTTACTTGAATTTCAAATTTAACTATGGGTTTGGCAATTTAATATTTGAAATTTATCATTGAAATTCGAGTAAAATATTTTATCTTCAATTTTAAGCTTGTTAAAAATAATTTGATGGATTAGAAAATTCATTTTGATAATACTGAAGTTAATAGAAGCTTCAGAATTTAATTTGGAAATGATTTGTTCAGTTTTGAAATTTTATCGTTTAAATCGATATTTAAAATAGCCTTCCGAGGCACAGTCTCGGGATTCGACAAAACCAGTTCCCTTGGATCCGTAATAGTGTATTGTTATCGGATTCCAATTTTCATAGTGTTTAGAGTGAGTTGGCCGTACGATAAGCAAATGCGCTGAAAATTTTTATCGAAATTTAATTTAACAACTGGTCCAAAAAAGCTATCTTCTCCATACGATCGAATTTGGACTCGAAACCTTTTTCAGTGCGTTCGGAATAGGGGTTAAACATTTTAAATGACTAGTGGCACGCCTCGATTGGAGGTCGAGATTGTGAGTTGTGTGAATTTAATAATTTAAATTTAAATTTAATGTATATATATATATATAGGTGTGTAATATAATGCTTTCACAAGACAAGTGATACACGTTTCTTTTTTTCAACACTTGGCATCTCTGTTGACACACGTTATTTTTAGAAATGAATATATATATATATATATGAAATTTATCTTCCTTAAGAAAAATCAAAGAAAAAAAAGAAACAAACGAAGAAACACGTTCGTTCGAAATCAAATAACAATGGTCGCCCTCCTTTAAAATTCTCGTTCCAAAAATCAGAGAGAGCGGCTTTCCCTTTTCAACAAAATCGATTTTGTTTTCGAATTTGAAAATCGCAAATGGCTCGCAATCAATAAAAAAAAGTGGAAAGTTAAAAATTGCGAAAGCAAATGATTGGGCATAGCGAGTCACATGGAGGAATAGAGCATTGCGCGCATAGCAGCATCAAATCGCGATGAGGTGGCGGCTACAGGATATTCTGGCATGTCATCGTCGATGGCGATCTGTTGTGGGGTCTAGCGCATCGCGTACTCGAGCGCAGTGATGTCGAGCAGGTATCGCAAGCAATCTAAGTAGCGTCGACAATCGGCAAGCAAGGGTCGGGGTTCGTCGTCGAAGGCAACATTCGACCTCGCGAACGAAGAAACTCGGGTTGGTGGTGGTTGCCGATTCGACGTTGGTTCGTGGACAACGAGAGTGACGTCATCGCGTGGTCGCAATTGTGATAGAGCTGCAGTCATTTCCTTTGCGATAAGGTATATTTTTTTTAATTTAATTTTAATTTAAATCTGATATAGATATGTTAGAGATTTAAATGGTAGCAGTTATATATATATGAATATGAATATGTATATGCAAAAGAAAAATAATAAACAGTAAAACACACTGCTGTTGTTGATATGCATATACATGAGAATGTTCTTATACAGAAAAATTTATTTATTACATAATATATATATATATGCACACTTGACCTTGGGAAATATATTGGAATTTTAAAATGTTAAAAAGGTAATTTAAAATTTATTTTGTCACCGAAATTAATTTATTAAAGGAAAATTTATTTTTAAATTTAAAATCTTTAGTTAAATGAATTTATTAAAAGAAATTAGCTAAAAGTTAATCATCAGTTTAGAATTAAGTCATTAGTTAATTAATTATTAAGGAAATTGGTTATTCGATTATCTTGAATATTAATCAACTGTATAAATATTTATACAAGGTCTAAATCGAGAAACAAGCCGGAATGGAAAATGGATTGCGTGCAAAATAAAGGTGAGATCTTCTCACTCAATTAGAATCTCTAGTTTAATTTCAAATAGTTAAATTCAAAATTTATTGATTGTGTGCTTGGATGATAAATTATCATCATTTGTACTGAATTAGACCCTATGCGCCGCATAATAGCAGATGATATTATATTAAACCCATATACCACGATATTCCACCTCGAAGTGGAATTGGTATTATATATGTATTTGAAGGGATTATTTCCCGTATTATATAGCAGTTGAGACCCTATGCGCCGCATAATAGCGGACGATATTTTATAAATCCCATATACCGCGATATTCCTCCTCGAAGTGGAATTGGTATTATATATGTATTTGGAGTGATTGGTTTCCCGCATTATATAACAGATGAGACCCTATGTACCGCATAATAGCGAATGATATTTTATAAATCCCATATATCGCGATATTCCATCTCGAAGTGGAATTGGAATTTAATTGTTGTGCAAACGTATGTGGTTGCAGGGAAATAGGTTGGAGGGATCCAACTGGATTTCTCAAATATTTGAATTTGTTTCAATATTGTGTGTCGACTATTTACAATATCTGTGTGATTATATTTGTGATTGAAAACGTTGAAGGTTATTGTTTAGCCAAATATATTTTTGGTATCATAGGATATCGGAAACAAATAAAATTGGATTTTTGAAATTTTAGTTGAAAATTTATAGTAAAATTTATTTTTGAGAATTGGATAAATTTAAAAGAAGGAATTTTAAAAGGATAAAGTATTATTTTGAATCCTATTGAATAAAATTCCAAATTATGAAAAAAAGGTTTAATAAATGGATTTCAAGTAATATTATTCAAAAGTTTGAAGAATTTATTTAGAATATGGATTTAAAATAGTTTGGAAGAGATAAAGAAATTTATTTTAAAAGAAAATATATTTAGAAATCAAACTTGGAATTTAATTTGGTATTTAAAATGATTTTGGGAAATCAATTTGGAATATGATTTGGTGTCTGAAATAAATTTAGAAATCAATATGAAAATTGATTTGGTGTTGGAAATAAATCTTTGAAATCAATTTGGAATTTTTTTTGATGTTTAAAAATAAATATTTGGGAAATCGATTTGGAAAATTTGATTTGGTGTTGAAAATAAATCTTTGAAATCAATTTGGAAAATTTATTTGATGTTTAAAAATAAATCTTTGGAAAATCGATTTGGAAAGTTTGATTTGGTGTTGGAAATAAATCTTTGAAATCATTTTGGAAAATTTATTTGATGTTTAAAAATAAATCTTTGGTAAATCGATTTGGAAAATTTGATTTGGTGTTGGAAAATAAAATTAGAAATCAATTTGTGATATTATTTGGTGTTTGAAAGTGAATATTTGGAAATCGATTTTTTAAAAATCGTATATTAGTGGATATTTGAAAATTTAATGGGAATTTATCAGAAAAGGGAAATTTGGTCTAAAAATAAATATCGATTTATTTTTAAAGTGTGTAAAGAAATTTGCGGATTTGCAATGTGAAAGGAAATAAATCAAGAGAGATTTGTTAATTGATTTAAAGGGACCATTTTGAAGTGGAAAGAGAACTCTTCCCTGAAAAGCGAAGTATATTTTCAAAGTAGCTTTTGAAGTATAAATTAAAAGTTTTAGAAATTGATGTGATAGAATATTGTTGGAGAAATTTTTTCTGGGAGTTGTTTTTAAATCTTTAAAGTAAAAGATTTATTTGATTAGTTATAAAAGTGAGTATTTAAAGATTTAATTGATATTTGATTAGAAAATGGTTATTTAAATAATTACACTCTATCTAATAATTTTATTTTAAAATTATTTTGGACTTAAGTTCATATGAGATATTAGTATAATATTTTCATAATTAATATTTAAGCAAGTGTTTTGAAAAAGTTTTATTTTAAATATTTCCAAGTATATATGTATATGTAATTTAATTTTTTTTAAAAGTATTTGAACTCGGCAGATTTTCAGTGGAAATGAATGAATATTTGGAAATTTATTCCGCGTGTGAAAAATTATTTGAAATTTGTTTTTAAAGAATTGAAATGTGAAAAGTAATTTGAAATTTGTTTTCAAAGTGTTAAAGTGTTAAAAAAAATATCTTACGAAGATATTTTGAAAATAAATAATTTGGGAAAATTATTTAAAATCTGGTGATTGTTGTGAATATTGATTGATAGTTAAATAACCGACTATCAATATTTGCCTTTAAATGGTATTTGAATTTCGATGCGACCCAAGGTCGGATTCCAAATAGATATTCGAAAACCACATCGAATCTTTGTGTTGGATCTTTTGTTTAAAAAGATCAAAGTGAAAATTGTTGTGATTTGTTTGAAATCTCAATGTAACACTTATTTTTAAAAATAAGCGCTCATTATTCGGATTAGCCGGGAGAGGGCTTTGTGTCATAAAACCTATTCTGAATAATGATACGACGAAATGGGATTGCATTTGAAGACGGTGATGAAGACAGGGTATTTTCGAAAACAAAAGGATTACCTGTCGAATGTCTCTCCATCGGGTTGCTCCGGTATAGAGATTTTATCACCCTTTGTGATGGGGATTCCGGACGTGACTAGTAAATATCCAGATTTGCAAGGGCTTCTTTGAAGTGCCTTCGGTTCCATTCGATCCCGAAATGGACTTGTAGGACGTGCGTCCGACGTTACACTTTGAGATGTAAAGCCGGTTTCTATCAAATACATCTCTGTTATTGGCGGAGAATTTATTCTTTTAGCTTAACACCCTTCTCTGAGGCGTACGAGCTCAGAGGTTATGTAATTAATGGTTACTAGTGATACATTCCCAATTTGGTAATGTGGCATACGAAGTGCTGTTGATTATTTGTTGATCAAAGCATGACTTTTGTGAAAAGCGTAGCTTTATGGACGAGACCTCGTCGGACCTCACAACCCGGAATGGTTAAAGCAGGAAAGATGCGGCAAGGTTATTTGGGGGTAGCGCCCCCGGAGGGTATGTCATTTCCTTCTGAAAAGAGGTGATATCATGGTATGGAGCCTAGATATTTAACCTATGTGAATGCTGCAAATTTATTACTTTGTGGTTGTTGGTGTCGAGGATCCTCGGATAAAGGTCGGTTACAATCGAGGGATGGCATACTCGTGTCAGTAGTTACTTAGTTACAGAGGTAATCCGGCCTTGTGTTAGCAGAGATCCGGCTAGGTTCTCGTGGCATCCCTCCAGAGGCATACCCATGTGGCCCAGGAAGTTCCTTAGCCTGACCATTTGTTGGAAATCTCATCTCCAATACGCGCCATGTACGGTTTTAGTTGTAGAACCTGCCATCTAATATGGTAGCGGAAGTAGGCATACAATAATGGTACGTATGCTGGCTAAGATTAATATTATACTTGCAAATATTTTCCATTATGCTCTAATGATAATAATAAAAAATTGCATATCAAGAATGTTTGACTATCACAAGGAGAAATCTTCCCCAAGTGTGCGATTGCATTGTGTGTGCCAGGTGGCCTTATGGTAGTTTCATTTTTCAAGAGCATAGCGGATTTCTTTTATTTTTTATGAAAAATAACTGTTTTTAAGATCTCACACCAGCCGTACGACTGACCTGGTGTTTATTGTTCCCTTTCTAAACTCGGAATGCCCATAATTTCCACACCGGCAGCCTAGAGTCAGGTTATCAGTTGTTCTGGAGAGAAATCAAGAAGTTGCTGTGGAGATCTGGAGTTCAAGCTGGATGGCGAGACGTATCACTTCACTATGTAGTGTTCGTTGCGTTGGGTTGGTGCAAGTCAAAATTTTCTATGTAAGCAAGTTAAAATAACTGCCAGTGTTGTATTGTGTCGTTGTAAACTCTGATGATGTATGTATAAACCGATATAGTTCTTTTGTTTTAAAGATTATTCATTTATCTATTATATTTGTTCCACTGTGAAATGTGAGGTTCTGTTGTTGTTTCTGTTTCTTCTTCTATCTTTTTCTTCTTTAACCCTAACAGTTCGGTTTTTCTAGCATTCGATTGTGCGGCATTTGATACAATGGACATATTAATGTCGACTTTCGAAAGTCGAAAAATTGGGTCGTTAGAAAGTGGTATCAGAGTATTTGGTTAAGCAACAACCTTGGCTCTGGTGGGGATTACTCATTAGAGATAGAGTCAGCAGTACTCTAGAATTAGTTTGAGTGTAATAATAGATATGAGCACATATTTGTTGGTGAATATATAATTGTTTATATTGTGATGATTGGCTTTTTGAGTGGTAGATGGATTCTGCTCGATATAATCTGTACAACTCTATCGATAAGGATCTGTAAACACTTGTACAGAACAATTCGACATGATATTGTTTTAAAATAGGGTAAATAAAATTATTTTACCCAAACTATTTTCGGATATAAAAGGAAATAATTTTTCGTAAATTATTATAGTATATGGTTGTTTGATTGTAAGGAATTGATAATATTAAATTATTATCATTGGTTATTGAATAAGAAATTGAAAAGATAATAAAGGATTAAGAAATGAAAATCCATATACAAATGAGATTTGTAAATATAAATTGTAAATGTGATTTATAATTTGAAATAAAATTCCACAGAAATATTTGGAAATGTTTTTAAAAGGATTTGAAATTTGGAAATTTTGGAAATCAAATCCCTTTTTAGTTTGAAAAAGATTTTCAAAGGTTTGGAAAAAAATGTTTTTGAAGGGATAAAAAAGCATTAAACTCTTGTCGATCGCTGGAAAAAAATTCCGCTGAAGATCGCGACATCATCGGTGTTCATTTTCGAGTTTCAAAGAGAGGAGTTGCTGCCAAATTATTTAAGTTTGAAGTTGTTTGGAAAACTGGGTTGGTTTTGGAAATCAAAAGATAATTCGAATTGATTTCAAAAATGGTTTTGAAAAGATGGAAAGACTCTAGAATCCTATATAAAATATTTATAGAATATAATTGAGTTTGACAACTTATAAATTTGAAGTTGCTAGAATAAAATTTAACTTGAAGAAAAGTTAAAGTTAAAATAGTTTGATTTTGGAAATAATTGATTCCAAAGGTGATTTTGAAATATTAATAAATTGTTTAAAACTCTGGAAGATTTATTAAAAATGTTTATGAGTTGGTAACTTATATAATTTGAATTTTGACAGAATGAATTTAAATTAAAGAATTGAGTTAAATTAAAGTGAATATGGAAATAAAATAAGTTGGGAAAGTAAATTTATTAAACGAAATGAAAATAAGTGAGAAAACTTATGGAAGTTTAAAATTGAATTTGAATTGTGTTAAATAAGGTGAAGGAGAAGATAAATTTGGGAATGAACCTAAGAATAAAACTTGAATTGAAACTGAATATTGAAAACAAATTTGAATTTTGTGAAATAAAATGAAGTTGTAAAATTAGTTCGAAGTGAACTAAAGATAATAAAGGTGGAAATAAAAAAATGGTTTGAGATAAAATGAATTGGAATTTGTAATAAATTAGTAAATGAAATTAATTTAAAATGATGATATGAATCAGTTGTGAATAAAAGATAGTTGATAAAAATTCAATATTCAGAAGGTAAACTGAATCCTAATAGAATTGAAATTGAAAATTGAATTCAAATGAAATTGAAAATGCAAGATTGAATAAAAATGGATATATAACTTCAGTAGTGAAGTAAAAATGGTATAAGAAGTAAATATTCAAACTTTTGTAATGGAATGCGTAGAATGATTTTTGAATGTAGAAATTGGGTATGGTTGTTAAATGGCATACATGTATTATAAAGGAAAAGGAATCGGGATTTGATTTTCGAGGATAATTTAAATTGCTCAAAAAAGGTATGTATTTAAATTTCTATATGAAATTTGATGACTTTATTGTCTAGTCACTTGGCTTTTTATTTTATTTTTGAATCTGGAGGCCCGTGGTGCCATTTTGTAGTCATACTGAGCTAGCCGCACAAAAGAGACGCTGGAGAAATTTTTCGAAAATTTAGGGAGATAGAAAAATTTTGAGAAATTTTGAAAATTTAAAAATTTGAATTTAAATTGGTTAAGAAAACAATGTTGTTTGGAACGTATGGTTGATTTTGGAGAGTTAATTGAAGCGATAATGGGTCTTTAATAAAAAGATTTGTTTTTGCAATTTGATAAAACTGTTAAATTTTGGGAAAATGGTAAACGAGTTAAGGTCCATTATTCTTAACTAATAATTTCGGGACGAAATTCTTTTAAGGGGGGGTGAAGAATGTGATGACCCAGAATTTTGAACATTTGAAGTTGAAATATTTGATTTAATTTTAATATTTGAAAGTTAATTTTAACTTGAATTTCAAATTTAACTATGGGTTTGGCAATTTAATTTTTGAAATTTAACGTTGAAATTTGAGTAAAATATTTTATCTTCAATTTTAAGCTTGTTAAAAATAATTTGATGGCTAAAAAAATTCATATTGATAATAATGAAGATAATAGAAGCTTCAGAATTTGATTTGAAAATCATTTGTTCAGTTTTAAAATTTTATCGTTTAAATCGATATTTGAAAATAGCCTTCCAAGGCGCAGTCTCGAAATTCGACGAAACCAGTTATGTTGGATCCTTAATAGTGTATTATTTCAATTTTCATAGTGTTTAGAGTGATCGTTTGGCCGTACGATAAGCAAACATGCTGGAAAAATTTGTCGAAATTTAATTTAACAACTGGTCCAAAAAAGCTATCTTCTCCATACAATCAAATTTGGACTCGAAACCTTTTCCTATATGTTTGGAATAGGGGTTAAACATTGTAAACGACTGGTGACACGCCTCGATTGGAGGTCGAGATTGTGAGTTGTGTGATTTTAACAAATTAAATTTGAATTTGAATTTAAATTTAATGTATATATATATAGGTGTTTAATATAATGTTTTCACAAGACAGGTGATATACGTTTCTTCTTTTCAACACTTGTCATCTCTGTTGACAGGCGTTATTTTTAGAAATGAAAAAAAAATGAAATTTATCTCCGTTATGAAAAATCAAAGAACAAAAGAAACAAACGAAGAAACACCTTCGTTGGAAATCAAATAACAATAGCCGCCCTCCTTTAAAATTCTCGTTCCAAAAATCAGAGAGAGCGGCTTTCCCATTTTAACAAAATCGATTTTGTTTTCGATTTTGAAAATCGCGAACGGCTCGCGATCAATTAAAAATAAGTGGAAAGTCAAAACTCGCGAAAGCAAATGCTTGGGCATAGCAAGTCACCTGGAGGAAGAGAGCATCGCGCGCGCATAGCAGCATCAAATTGCAATGAGGCGGCAGCTACAGGATATTTTGGCATGTCGTCGTCGATGGCAATCTGTTGTAGGGTCTAGCTCATCGCGTAATCGAGCGCAGTGATGTCGAGCAGGCATCACAAGTAACCTAGGTGGCGTCGACAATCGGCAAGCAAGGGTTGGGGTTCGTCATCAAAGGCAAGATTCGAGCTCGCGAACGTAGAAACTAGGGGTGGTGGTGGTTGTCTATTCGACGTTGGTTCGTGGACAACGAGAGTGACGTCATTGCATGGTAGCGATTGTGATAGAGCTCCAGTCGTTTCCTTTGCGATAAGGTTTTTGTTTTTTTAATTTAATTTAAATTTAAATCTGATATAGATATGTTTGGATTTAAATGGTAGTAGGGTTTTTCTATATATATATATATATATATATATATGAATATGTATATGCAAAAGAAAAATAATAAACAGTAAAACATACTATTGCTGTTGATATATATATACACATGAGAATGTTCTTATACAGAAAAATTTATTTATTACATAATCTATATATACACACTTGACCTTGGAAAATATATTGGAATTTTAAAATGTTAAAAAGGTTATTTAAAATTTATTTTGTCACTGAAATTAATTTATTAAAGGAAAATTTATTTTTAAATTTGAAATCTTTAGTTAAATGAATTTACTAAAAGAAATTAGTTAAAATTTAATCATCGGTTTAGAATAAAGTCACTAGTTAATTAATTATTAAGGAAATTGGTCATTCGATTATTTCGAATATTAATCAACTGTATAAATATTTATACAAGGTCTAAATCGATAAACAAGCCAGAATGGAAAATGGATTGCGTGCAAAATAAAGTTGATATCTTCTCACTCAACTAGAATCTCCAGTTTAATTTTAAATAGTTAAATTTAAAATTTATTGATTGTGTGCATGGATGATAAATTACCATCAGTTGTATTGAATTAGACCCTACGCGGCGCATAATAGCGGATGATATTATATTAAACCCATATATCCCGCGATATTTCACCTCGAAGTTGAATTGGTATTATATATGTATTTGGAGCAATTGATTTCCCGCATTATATAACGGATGAGACCCTATGCGCCGCATAATAGCGGATGATATTTTAAAAATCCCATATACCGCGATGTTCCACCTCGAAGTGGAATTGGTATTATATATATATTTAGAGTGATTGATTTCTCGCATTATTGAGCGGAAGATAGCCTATGCACCGCATAATAGCGGATGATATTTTATAAATCCCATATACCACGATATTCCACCTCGAAGTGGAATTGGTATTTAATTATTGTGCTAACGTCTGTGGATGTAGGGAAACAGGTTGGAGGTATCCAACTGGATTCCTCAAATATTTGAATTTGCTTCAATATTGTGTGTTGACTATTTATAATCTGTGTGTGATTATATTTGTGACTGAAAACGTTGAAGGATATAGTTTAGCCGAATATATTTTCGGTATCGTAGGATACAGGAAATAAATAAAATTGGATTTTTGAAATTCAAGTTGAAAATTTATAGTCAAATTTATTTTTAAGAATTGGATAAATTTAAAAGAACGAATTTTAAAAGGATAAAGTTTTATTTTGAATCCTATTGAATAAAATTCCAAAATATGGAAAAAAGGTTTAACAAATGGATTTCAAGTAATATTATTCAAAAGTTTGAAGAATTTATTTAGAATACGGATTTTAAATAGTTTGGAAGAGATAAAGAAATTTATTTTAAAAGGAAATAAATTTAGAAATCAAATTTGGAATTTAATTTGGTATTTGAAATGATTTTGGGAAATCAATTTGGAATTTGATTCGGTGTCTGAAATAAATTTAGAAATCAATATGAAAATTGATTTGGTGTTGGAAATAAATCTTTGAAATCAATTTGGAAAATTTATTTCATGTTTAAAAATAAATCTTTGGGAAATCGATTTGGAAAATTTGATTTGGTGTTGGAAATAAATCTTTTAAATCAATTTGGAAAATTTATTTGATGTTTAAAAATAAATCTTTGGCAAATCGATTTGGAAAATTTGATTTGGTGTTGGAAAATAAAATTAGAAATCAATTTGGGAAATTAATTTTAAAAAAATCGTATACTAGTGGATATTTGAAAATTTAATGGGAATTTATAAGAAAAGGGAAATTTGTTTTAAAATAAGTATTGACTTATTTTTAAAGTGTGGAAAGAAATTTGCAGATTTGGAATGTGAATGGAAATAAATCAAGAGAGATTTGTTAATTGATTTAAAGGGACCATTTTGAAGTGGAAAGAGAATTCTTCCCTGAAAAGCCGAGTATATTTTCAAAGTAGCTTTTGAAGTATAAATTAAAAGTTCTAGAAATTGATGCGATAGAATATTGTTGGAGAAATTTTTTCTGGGAATTGTTTTTAAATCTTTAAAGTAAAAGATTTATTTAATTAGTTATAGAAGTGATTATTTAAAGATATAATTGATATTTGATTAGAAAATGGTTATTTAAATAATTACATTCTATCTAATAATTTTATTTTAAATTATTTTGGACTTAAGTTCATATGAGATATTAGTATAATATTTTCATAATTAATATTTAAGCAAGTGTTTTGAAAAAATTTATTTTAAATATTTCGAAGTATATAAGTAATTTCTTTAAAGTATTTGAACTCAACAGAATTTCAGTGGAAATGAATGAATATTTGGAAATTTAATCCGCGTGAGAAAAATGATTTGAAATTTGTTTTCAAAAAATTGAAATGTGAAAATGAAATTTGTTTTCAAATTGTTAAAGTGTTGAAAAAAAAAAATATCTTGCGAAGATATTTTGAAAATTAATAATTTGGGAAAATTATTTAAAATCTGGTTATTGTTGTGAATATTGATTGATAGATAAATAACCGACTATCAATATTGCCCGTTAAATGGCATTTGAATTTCGATGCGACGGGGGGTCGGATTCCAAATGGATATTCGAAAACCACATCGAATCTTTGTGTTGGATCTTTTGTTTAAAAAGATCGAAGTGAAAATTGTTGTGATTTGTTTGAAATCTGAATGTAACACTTATTTTTAAAAATAAGCGCTCATTATTCGGATTAGCCCGGAGAGGACTTTGTGTCATAAAACCCATTCCGAATAATGATACGACGAAATGGGATTGCATTTGAAGATGGTGTTGAAGACTGAGTATTTTCTAAAACGAAAGGATTACCTATCGAATGTCTCTGTATCAGGTTGCTCCGGTATAGAGATTTTATCGCCCTTTGTGATGGGGATTCCGGACGTGATTAGTAAATATTCAGATTTGCAAGGGTTCTTTGAAGTGCCTTCGGTTCCATTCGATCTCGGAACGGACTTGTATGGATGTGTGTCTGACATTACACTTTGAGATGTAAAGCTGGTTTCGCATAATAAATTCATCATTAAATGTGCCTAAATTATTCCAGATTTACCCACCAAATTATTGGTTATTATGACTTTGTGTTTTGGTACATATGTACTAAAATGGAAAATACTAAATAATGATTTAGAATATACTGTTTGCACATAATAACCAGCGTGTTTCAAAGTCAGTGGGAGCGATATTTAGTTTGTAGGTTTTTTGGCATGATCCAAGAAATGATACAAAAGTATCATTTTTTAAGCATTGGAAATGAATAAGAATTTTGACTAAAGTATCAATTTTTTTTATTTTCAGTCAAAATGCAAAGGAAGCGCGTGTCCGTAAGAAATAATCACTAAAAGATACAAGATATTTCTGGACTATAAGTAAACAACATAGTATTGATTGTAACGATGTACTTATGTTAAAATTAGTAATAGTTTGTTGTTTAATACTCGATATTGGATATATAAATTTTATTTTTTATATTAAGTATAAATGATGTTGAGAACGTCCCAATTGACATGTAAAGACACCATATTAGCGTCTAACTTGATTAATTCTCATCAAACTGATTGAAGGAATGGGATTGTAATTCAATTATGACCCCAAGTGCAAGTGGGGATTGATAGCGTTAGGGGTATGCCCTAGGGAAAATTATGTAATTGTTTCATATATCTTACTCAATAATAAATCCTGTTCGATGTAAAAGGTATTTTCTTTCTATTATATATTTGATATATTATGTTATATATTAATTAATTAATTTAACTAAAACTATATTTAATATAAATCCATAAACAATATGTTTTGTGATGGTAGTTACAAGGTGTTGTAACCATGAGTAATTTATCACAATGAATGTAAACATACCGTTTTAAATATTTCTAGTCAAGATGTATCGAAACTGAATATCGATACATCCACTGAGACTAGAGTATGTAAGTTCTCTAAATGTTGGGCAGTGTATTACCCATGAGGGCACCAAGGGGTTACGTACTAATAGTTATTTGAACAAATATTGAATGACTCACTCGATGGTTTTCTATTGGTTATAACTAAGTTCAAAAAGAAAACATCGATGTGGCTAAACTACACAATTCTCTTGACTTGATAATACTGTTGATCTTCGATGTGGATGCTCTTCTTTGATTATACTTAAACTGTGTCATGATGTCTATTAAATGACTGTAGTTGGGTTAAGTGGAAGCATTGGTAGTGAAATAATTCAAGGGAGGATTCATCTCCTCGGTTATATAAGGTTATTGTCACGATTAGCTGAAGTCAAATAAAAATCGAAGTCTCTGGCCAGAGCATTTTGGTTAATGATAATTGTTATTTTGAACCAAGGACTTTGAGTTGAATATGGATGATAATAGAATTTGGATGATTACCAAATTCCAAAAGTCCAAAGTGATATAGTTTTGACGAAGAGAGTTGGTGTAAATAATAGTCACAACCGTGTACCGCTTAACAAAGTAAAATTGGATTTTACCGAAACCAAGTAAGCAATGAATTTGGACAAAATGTCAAACCATCTGCTAAGTGATGTGTGGACATTAATATTTCAATGGTTCAATATTAGTCGCTGACCAAATTTACACCTAAGGAGTCACATAACCGAATGTTGAATACTCCTTTAACCAAATAATTTAATTTAAATAAAAAAGTTAAAAAAATTAATATTTATGAATTATTAATTATATTTTTTTATTTTTTTATTTGTTAGATAATATTAATAGTTAGAAATATATTAATTGATATACGATATCGATTTGCGTTTAAATTGGATTTAAATGCGATGAATATTGTTTGGGGTAAATTTGGATTTGAAGCCCATATATGGAAGGGAATTTTCAGCCATAATAGACCAGCAAGGGATGGCCATTAGATGGTTAGAGAGGCTTGGATTGATTGGATTAGAGGAAAAGAGTGGGTAAGTGAGAAATGAGGAATTTATTCCTAACTTGTCTCTCAAATCCCCCCTCTATAAAAGCATTTAAACCCACACTCATTTACTACTTTTCATAGCCTCCGTCTACCTTATTTTTGGCCAAAAATAATTCTAATCCTCCCTATCCTTTCCAAGCATAAATCAAATAAAAACAAATGCTATTGATAGCCGGTGATCATTAGTTCAGAAGCTAGCACCTTATTGAATTGGAATCTAGTTTAAGGAGTCCATCTTCATTTCTATGCCTATTTAATAGTCTTTGGTTAAGGTATGTTCTCTGATCTATAATTAGAAGACAATATCATTTACATATCATATGTTGTTTAGACCGATAGTGGACGAACCTAGCATATCGATATATCATCACATTTATGATGATTGTATTTTTATGTGCTTCTAATA
Source organism: Allium cepa (assembly GCA_030765085.1). NCBI lineage: Eukaryota > Viridiplantae > Streptophyta > Magnoliopsida > Asparagales > Amaryllidaceae > Allium > Allium cepa. The sequence goes on from CM060932.1 coordinate 547,550,478, forward strand.
AAAATCCTTTTTATCTACGTTCTTTAACACTTATGACATGATGATAATAAAAAAATTATTTTTTGATTTAAAATTAATTTAACTTATATTTAATTCATATAAATTGCATAATATTAAACATTATATCATATAAAGTATGTTTAAAATTTTATATAAATAATTTTACACTTGAAAAGCTTTTGCCTTTAAAAATAATAATATTTTAAATTTACATATATTTATGTAAATCAATTAAACTTCATAAATTCATAATATCAAAATATATATCATATAGAATTTTTTTAATTTTATAAAATTAAATTTATATCTGAAATACTTTTGGCAGGCAAAAAAATATAAATTTAATATTTATTTACTTGCAAAAATTAATAATTGAATTTAAAACTACAAAATATATTTTGAAATATTCAAAAGCTAAAATGTCATTAATATTTTAATAAAAATTCAGAACAAAAGATTTATATTTTCGAAATTAATTTTATTTATTTTTATTAATTTTCGATCAGGAATTCAATTTAATAAATATGTAAAAAAATCAATTTTGTCGTGAACATTTTTGGATATGTAATCATTTTTTTTTATTATATTCATATATTATATTATTTATTAATATAAAATATTTATTATTAAAGTTTATCGGTGTATATATCATACGTTTAGATTTTACATATACATACATATATATATATACGTAGTTTTATAAATTCAAGATATATATATGTATGTATGTATGTATGTATGTATGTACGCATATATGTATTATTCAAAATAAAATAAAAATTTATAAATATATATGTATGTATGTGCGCATGTGTGTATATTTGCAACATTTTGTGTATATATATTAAAGAAAATAAGTATACATTTGGATGATATATTTATACATTAGAGGGGCTAATATGTCCGCTGTTGTGTAAATCCCAACACTTATACATGGGCGTGTCAAACCTTATATGGATTACTATGTTATACTTGCACATATTACTATGTTATACACGAGCACACACATATATATGTATTTGATACATGTATATATATAATGTAAATTACATAATATATAACTATATTATAATATACATAAAATAATGATTTTATTCAAAAAGAAATTTAAAAATGTACTAAATAAATTAGACTTCATAGGCCCAATAAAGTCCAAAATGGTAAAAACAATTGAAATTTATCCATTTCTTCCGTCTCATGGGGTGGCCCAATTCCTGTAGGAGCATCCTTTTTAACTTAGAGACCACTTTCATTTATTCGAACCTTTCGGAGATGCGGCCTTACCCTTTACAACTGACACTATGTTTTGATCCATGAACAATGCCTCAATCAACCTTAGCTTATTAAGTAGCTCGATGAGGTTTATGCTTAACCGGTTCATATTATAGTTCAATATGAATGACCAAAATGCAGATCTAGCAAGTCTAGGATCAAATCCACTTGTAGTCCATCGATTATTTTAACATCTAGCTTTGAAGTTTATCAATATAGCCTTTCATGGTCAAGACAAAATCCTCAACACGACTGTCCTCGATTATTTCTGTATTGAACAATTTCTTAGTAATCTCGACTTTACAGAACGAGATTGCTTCCCAAACAAACATTCGAAGCTTTCGAAGATTTTCTAGATAGACATTTTTTCTTGTTGCATTTGCAATGGCTTGTCTAATGTAGACAATATGAAAACTCGAGTGATTTCATAGTCAACAACCTAAGTGTCATAAACTTTTACTACTTCGGGGTTGGTACCCTCGTTGGGTTTCTCTTTTAAAGATTTATCTATAAGCGACCATAAATGCTTGCATGCGAGTACTACCTCAATTGCTCTTAGCTAGTCTATATAGTTTGGTCCATTAAGCTTATCATTTTCAAAAATAGTTTAGGTTGGTCATTTTGAGGAAAATTTAATTTAAGTAGATCAGAACAATTTATACGTAGAATACATTCTTATATTATTAGATAGGTTGAATGTTACATTTAATTTACCTAATAAGATTGCATTAGACTTATGTTCCGTAAAATCTTAAGAAAAAACATAGATATCTTTCGATTTCTCTAGTTGGTGTTTATACTTGCTTGCCTTGGGTTATAACCTTGAGGATGATCAACAAATCATAGCCTCACATGCGATGGATAGCATTTTACTAGTTTTTATCATATATGACTCCTAATCTATGGTCTTTGTCCACTTCTCATCCCGACATCAAGGAAAATCAACAGATAAAAAGAGATTATTCACTTATACAGACCGTTTCGCAACTTCCTAAGTATAATGCACATACCCTAGGGAAGACCAACAACCTCATTTACTGAATATATTAATAGTATTGCACATAATATATCTAGCTTGAGAAAGATCAACAACTAAAGAGTATGTAAGTAATCTATTAACATATAATGGTAGAGGACAACTTATATATTAAGAGTTCATAATCTTCAATATATATACTTTGTGTCATATCGATTTAGGCCATAGTGTATTTCTTATGAAATACCATCGCGTTCAAGTATAGAATGGATATGAACCCACGGTATACGTACAATACATATGTACTTGTCCCTAAAACCGAAGTTAGGTTTCTTACAGTTCCACTTAAGCTTTATACATTCGTATCATATAAGTTTAACTCATTTATAACAGTTTATAATTTAATTAACTTATATAATTGTAACATCCCTCATTCTGAGATCCAAAACTAACCATTAAGGATGCTACAGTCTTCCATAGTTGTTAATTCTCGGCGACATAATGCAACCATATTAATCGTATCAATAATCAAGGGGACATGAATATGAAGAAAATATAAAACATAATTCAAAAATAATTATTACATTTCATTTCAAAATATGATTTCACATTCATTACATAATCCATTCGTAGAAGTGAGAAATGCGGATTACGGATCTTAAGGCTAAGGTTAACACTAGAGGGGGGGTGAATAGTGTTAACAAAGAATTACTAAATCTTTTTAACTTATGTTAATTTAGACACAAAAGTATGTAATATACAGACACAGATATGATCACAGAAACAATCACAGATGCAGAAATAAAATAAAAGCAGTAAAGGAGAGAACACACCGGATTTTATACTGGTTCGGAGTTACCCTAAATCCAGTCCCGCAACACAAGTACGGATTTCCTTTCAAAAGCAATTGTACAATTACACCCTCGGTTTCAAGGCTGCGAGGTACATCCTCCAGAATTTCGATCCTCTAGGTAGAGATACTTGATTTCCAGGCCACAAGTTTACCCAATTTATTTACCAAGGGTACAATCACACCTTTTCCCTTTTGATTGATTTCCAAGGCTACAATCACACCTTTTCTCGCTTAATAGATTACAAAGAAGTCTATAACTCTGAATAGCACTGAGAATCTTGTAGAGATAGTGATAGAGAATCAAACTAGAAGTAATCGAGTGTGATTCAATGTTGATTTCGGCAGAGTAATGATAAGAATATGTATTAAGAAATGAGGAAGAAGAAGAGGAGTGAAAACCAGAAAATTATGATTGAAAATTCGTTGAAACCGACCCCTATTTATAGAAGAACAACATCCATGACCATTCATGAAGAGTTATGGCGAATAAACACTTCTTTTGAATTTTGAATTTTTGAATCAAACTGTCACCATGTCGACATGGTCATGCTAGGCATGTCGACATCCCAAGGATTTTTTGGTGTTTTTGATTTTCTTTGAAAATAATTTTATCTCATATAAAAACTATTTTAAACTTTATAAATATACTTGACTATAGTTAAAATTCATAAGTAAATATAAAGAATAATATATATAGATTTTAACTATAATTTTATATTTAAATCTAAATATAAATATTTAAAAGTTAAATATATTATTTAAAAAATAGTTTAAAATCAGGAGTAATTTGACTTTGAAAATAAAGATGTTTTTGAGGCTAAAATTATTTAAAATCAGGATCGAGGGTTTTGAATCTTTTAAAAGGAAAGTTTTGAAAATATTTTGAAAACAGGATATAATTTTGAAAAATCATTTTGAATAAAAGTTAGCGGATACAAAACAATGTTCCACTAGATTTTTCGTAGGTTCCATCCTACTTAAGGTTCCATCCATTTAACGGGCTCGAAGTGGATTCCATTCCATGAATAAATTGGATTTTAAGATGCCAGTGCTTTTCTACGAGTTTTAACAAAAATTCCTAATATAATAAAAAAAAATTATCCTTGAAATCTTGAACTCTTGATAGTCTCGATACTCGTGAATCTTCTATCTTGATATTTTATCTTGATATCTTGAATCTCTATACTGTACAGTCTTCATTCGTAGTACCTGCATGGTTAAATCCTGCATATAGATATACATCTAAACTTATAATGTTAGCATTTATATTTTATAATCCATTCTAAGGTTGTTGCCATCAAAACCATCATCTCACGGACTAACAATCTCCCTCTTTTTAATGATGACAACCTTTGTTTATAAAATATTATTTCTATCCTAATAACTCCCCCTAAAAGTAACAACTCCCCCTTAATATATACCTAACTATCCTATTTTATATTCCCCCCCCCCCCTTGTCATCAACAAAAACTTTATCTAAATTAGATAACTCCAAACTATATATATGAATCGAACAGTTTGGATAGTGGAAACAGAAATTTCCACGTTGTTCAACAAGATTCCCATTTTTGTCGAAACACGCTTCTCCAACACACACTACTTGGTCATCATCCTCCTCGTGTGCTTCTTCCATGGGTTCTTCTTCTTCTTCGTCGTTGGCCTCTTATTCTTGATTGAGTGAAGAGTCTTCATCGATCAAGATAAGGTTGGCCTGGTTGTTCATTAGGAATTTTTGCAAATTCCTAAGAATCTTGCCTTTCCTTTCCTGTTCCTTTGCCATACGAAGTTGAGTTACTTGAATTTCAGTTAACATCTGAAGTACATCAATCATAGACTCCTCTATTTTCGTTACACGAGCAAGAGTAGTGCATTGGAATGGACCAGAAGTAGGAGAGGGAAATGAGAAAGTTGATTTTATGTTTGATTTTGAGGATGAAGCCATGATTTTATTTATTTCAGAAGAGAGAATGAAGAGAAAACAGAGAGAATGAATGAAAAGTCGAAATCGAGAAGAATATATGACTAAAATTTTGAATTTTTGTGGGAAATTTTTAAAAAAAAAATCAAAAACGTTATATGTCGACATGTATACCTAGGGGATGTCGACATGGTCTTTTTAAAATTTAACTCTTTGATTTATTTTGATACCAATTGTTAATTATACTTGTTATTTATATTTCAGTTATAGAACAAATTCCTAATTCTCTTCTTAATTTAGTAAATATTGATTTATTTAAAGGTTTTGTTAAGATATCAGCAATTTATTTTCAGAATTGATATAATCGAGAGTAACTACTTCCTTGTTTATATTATCTTTGAGAAAATGATGTCTAATATCAATATGTTTAGTTCGAGCATGTTGAGTAGTATTTTTGGATAAATTTATCGCACTCGTATTGTCACAATAAATTGGAGATTTTGAGAAATTTAAACCAAAATATTTTAAGGTTTGTTGCATATATATTACTTGAGAACAAGCCAAAGCAGCAGAAATATACTCTGCTTCGGTTGTTGATAAAGAAACTGTGTTTTGCTTTTTGCTAAGCCAAGAAATCAGAGAATGCCCTAAAAAGTGACAAGTCCCACTTGTACTTTTTCGGTCTGATTTACAACCAGCATAGTCAACATCACAGTAAGATATTAAGTCAAAAGAATCATTTTTAGGGTAGAATAAACCATAATCAGACGTGTATTTAACATATCTTATGATTCGTTTCACGGCTTTTAAGTGAGTCTCTTTAGGTTGGGATTGATATCTGGCATAGAGACAGACACTATGCATGATATCAGGTCTACTAGCAGTAATATAGAGTAATGAGCCAATCATTCCTCTATATAATTTTTGATCTACATCTTTCGAGAGATCTTCTTTACTAAGGTACTCATTGGTTGCCATGGGAGTGAGTTTTCCACTCGCAATGGTCAAACCAATATACTAATTAGGTCTTTAGCATATTTTTCTTGACTAATAAAGATACAATTATCTAATTGTTTTATTTGTAATCCTAAAAAGAAATTTAATTCATCCATATGACTCATCTCAAATTCTTTTTTCATTATTTCAGAAAATTCTTTATTCATTTCAAAATTAGTTGAACCAAAAATGATATCGTCTACGTAAACTTGTACTGGTTGAATATCATTTTTATTTCTTTTAACAAAAAGAGTATTATCTACTATACCAATTTCAAAATTAGATTGCAGTAAATAAGATCTTAGTCTATCATAGCAGGCTCTAGGGGCTTGTTTTAGACCATATAGTGCTTTTTTACCTTTGTAAACATGATTTGGTAATTTATCATTTTCAAAAAGTGGTGGTTGTTCGACATATACTTCTTCTTTTACATATCCATTTAAAAAGGCGCTTTTAACATCCATTTGAAATAATTTGAAATTATTATGATTTGCAAAAGCAAGTAGAATCCTAATGGCTTTTAATCTTGCTACGGGAGAAAAGGTTTCATCAAAATCTATTCCTTCTTCTTGACAATAACCTTGAGCGACTAAACGAGCTTTATTTCTAACTACCTCTCCTTGTTCATTCATTTTATTTTTATAAACCCATTTAGTTCCAATTATAGTTTTATTTTCTGGTCTAGGAACAAGTTCCCAAACGTCATTTCTAGTAAATTGATTTAATTCTTCTTGCATAGCCAAAATCCATGAATCATCAGTTGATGCTTCTATTGGATTTTTGGGTTCAATAGTTGATATAAGAGCAACATTACTCATTTGACTTATTTGATTTCTAGTTTTAACCACAGATTGCATATCTCCCAGTATATTTTCTATAGGGTGATCTTTTAAAATTTTGTCCTTTTATTAGGAAGATCAATTTCATTATTAGTTTCAATAAGTTCTTGATTTTGAGTGATTAAATCCTCTTCATCATTTGTATCTACAAAATTTTTGAAATTTTCATCAAATGAAACATGCATTGTTTCTTCAATGGTATTAGTTTTTAAATTAAACACTCTGTATGCTTTACTTCTATTAGAATATCCGATAAAGATACCTTTGTCGGATTTAGGATCAAATTTATCTAAATTATCTTTTGTATTTAAAATAAAGCATTTACTTCCAAAAATTCTAAAATAAGGTACCTTAGGTTTCTTTGAATAAAGAAGTTCATAAGATGTCTTATCAGTTAGAGGTCTAATTAAAGTTCTATTCAAAATATAACAGGCGATGGCAACTGCTTCTGTCCAAAAATCCTTTGGTAAATTACTATCTGTAAGCATAGTTCTCGCACACTTTTGAATCGTCCTATTTTTACGTTCTACTACTCCGTTTTGTGGTGGAGTTCACGAAAATGAAAAATTGTGAGTTATTCCCTTTTTATTGCAGAATTCCTCAAACCTTTCATTTTCAAATTCACCACCGTGATCACTTGGAATAGTTATAATTTTTAGAGAAAATTGAGTTTTGAATTCTTTTTGAGAATATCTTAAAAAATTCAAAAGTATCACTTTTATGTTTCAAAAATATTGTCTATGTAATCTAGAATAATCATCTACAATTACAAAGACATATCTACTATGATTTATTGATAATATTTGAGATGGACCAAATAAATCAAGATGAAGTAATTCAAGAGGTTTTGAAGTTGAAATCATATCTTTTAAATTAAAAGAATTTTTTCTAAGTTTCTCTAATTGACAAGCATCACATAAACTATCTACTTTAAAATTTATTTTAGGTAGACCTCTTACTTGATCATGTTTTGACAGTCTAGATAGGAGTTTGAAATTCAAATGCCCAAATCTCTTGTGCCAAATTCAAGGGTCACTTGTATTTGCCAACAGACACAGGTTATCATTTGAAACTGTCATACTAAGAATATATATATTCTTTTTCCTGACTCCCTCAAATATAATGGTTGAATTATTATCTTCAATGTGACATTTATCTTTTTCAAATTTAATTTTATAACCTTTATCACATAGTTGAATTATACTTAACAGATTATGTTTCAGATTCTTAACTAGCAAAACATTAGTAATAGTAGGAGTTTCAGAATTACCGACTTTACCAATGCCAATCACATATCCTTTTGATTTGTCTCCAAAGTTATCCAATCCTCCGTCTTTGTATATTATATCATTCAGTATATCTGGATTGCCAGTCATGTGTCTAGAACATCCACTATCAAGTATCTATTTATTCTTTTTGATCTGCACAATTTGTCCGTTGTGGATTGATTCCTCAACACCCATAAAACATGATTCCTGCACATCAAACAATTTTGGTAGATAACTTGAATATTGATTATATGCAGACTTATGAAACAATGATGATTTGAATACTTCTAAATTAGTATTGATGAATATAGCCATTTTAAAAACTTTCAAAAATCAGATTATGAAACTTTGAAAACCTTGTTTTGATACCAATTGTGAGAAATGCGGATTACGGATCATAAGGCTAAGGTTAACACTAGAGGGGGGGTTGAATAGTGTTAACAAAGAATTACTAAATCTTTTGAACTTATGTTAATTTAGACATAAAAGTATGTAATATACAGACACGGATATGATTATAGAAACAATCACAGATGCAGAAATAAAACAAAAGCAGTAAAGGAAAGAGCACACCGAATTTATACTGGTTCGGAATTACCCTACATCCAGTCATGCAACACAAGTACAGATTTCCTTTCAAAAGCAATTGTACAATTACACCCTCGGTTTCAAGGCTACGAGGTACACCCTCCAGAATTTCGATCCTCTAGGTAGAGATACTTGATTTCCGGGCCACAAGTTTACCCAATTTATTTACCAAGGGTACAATCACACCTTTTCCCTTTTGATTGATTTCCAAGGCTACAATCACACCTTTTCTCGCTTAATAGATTACAAAGAAGTCTATAACTCTGAATAGCACTGAGAATCTTGTAGAGATAGTGATAGAGAATCAAATTAGAAGTAATCGAGTGTGATTCAATGTTGATTTCGGCAGAGTAATGATAAGAATATGTATTAAGAAATGAGGAAGAAGAAGAGGAGTGAAAACCAGAAAATTATGATTGAAAATTCGTTGAAACTGACCCCTATTTATAGAAGAACAACAGCCATGACCATTCATGAAGAGTTATGGCGAATAGACACTTCTTTTGAAATTTGAATTTTTGAATCAAACTGTCACCATGTCGACATGGTCATGCTAGGCATGTCGACATCCCAAAGGATTTTTTTTGGTGTTTTTGATTTTCTTTGAAAATAACCTTTATCTTATATAAAAACTATTTTAAACTTTATAACTATACTTGACTATAGTTAAAATTCATAAGTAAATATAAAGAATAATATATATATATTTTAACTATAATTTTATATTTAAATCTAAGTATAAATATTTAAAAGTTAAATATATTATTTAAAAAGATAGTTTAAAATCAGGAGTAATTTGACTTTGAAAATAAAGATGTTTTTTAGGCCAAAATTATTTAAAAATCAGGATCGAGGGTTTTGAATCTTTTAAAAGGAAAGTTTTAAAAACATTTTGAAAACAGGATATAATTTTGAAAAATTATTTTGAATAAAAGTTAGCGGATGCAAAACAATGTTCCACCAGATTTTTCGTAGGTTCCATCCTACTTAGGGTTCCATCCCTTTAACAGGATCGAAGTGGATTCCATTCCACGAATAAATTGGATTTTAAGATGTCAGTGCTTTTCTATGAGTTTTAACAAAAATTCCTAATAATAATAAAAAATACTTATCCTTGAAATCTTGAACTCTTGATAGTCTCGATACTCATGAGTCTTCTATCTTGATATTTTATCTTGATATCTTGAATCTTTATACCGTACAGTCTTCATTCTTAGTACCTGCATGGTTAAATCCTGCATATACATATATATCTAAACTTATAATGTTAGTATTTATATTTATAATCTATTCTAAGGTTGTTGTCATCAAAACCATCATCTCATGGACTAAAGTAGACCCTACGTTCAGAGAAAATATAACTATTACAAAATACTCGAAGAGCGACATATAAAGGTGCCCTATAGCTAATCATAGTCAAATACTTGGTAATTACACAACTTCACCATTACATCCAAATGGACAAAACCAAACTACACGGCAGAAATAGATAAAACTCCTGATAGCTAGATTGCCTCCTACACATCTTCAGAAGCTTATTCGTCTAACTGAAACCTGAAAATCCTTACTCCCAACCTATTCAATTGTGTACCTGAGAGTTTAAGGGGAAAACAAAAACTTCGGGTCTGACAACAGTCTGGTGTGAATAATAACCTACCATCTCGGATTAATTAGATATCTAGTGAGACTATGCCGCCGAGCAGAACGGGTTTTCCCTCGCTGGTATCTTAACCAAAACATCTCAACCATATACTATGATCTTGCGTCCACAATGGTTATAACATAATACTATAATGATATGCAAACATGCAATATACACTGGGTTACAAATCCCAAGTTATTAGAGTACCCATCTAAGTTTCATTGACTATCTATCTCATACTTATATGGACTACCCATCTCACATATATTGCTTTTATGGATTACTCATCCCCTTCCATGTTGACTACTCATCACCCATGGTTTCATTTAACAAAATTATGTGGACTATCCATCTCACATGTTATTATTACTTAGATTTCCCTTCCCTTACCATATAGACTACCCATCACATATAGGTAGCAATTTAAATTATGTGGACTATCCATCACACATATCCTATACATTTAAAACTGATACGGATAATCCATCACACATCCCATAGTTTTCCTAGGATAATGATGAACCACTCATTAACTTTATAGAGACTATCCACCTCCAGCATTATGTGGACTATACATCTCACATCTTATAGTTTCCTTAGGATGACCATGAACCCATCACTTAACAATTTAATTCTTGTTATATACATTTTTAACCTATGTCTATTGGTGTCCCTAATTAGATTATTTACCCCTTAAACTTGTAACATCTCAAAGTGACATACATTGGTATCCCCAATTGATTTATGTTTAATTTAAAATATACTTAGATATCCCCAAAGTTTAAAGTCAAAATTATAAACATATAACCCGCCGCCACTAAACAGTTTAATGTAGATCAATGTCGATGTCAATAATACTATCACAAGAAGGATTAAGGCTCTCCGCCTTTAATAAAGTAACTCACGCCGTACTAAGAAATTGCCTACCCTTTATCCAAGATCGAAGACCAAAAACTTAAACTTAAAACCTTTAAGTGTAAAAGTCTTTGTCGAAAGCGACCTTTATCCGCCTATTGGACAAATTTGACTTGCATATCTTATAGGTTATCTGCTTATTGGACTGGACAAAGTCAACACTATAAATCATGACAATCATTTTTGCACTGCATCATTGCAAAAATAGTGTAAAAGAATCCTTGCCAACTTTGATGAATAGTGGCGATAAGGACCTCGTCATCTTTATAAAACAGTTTTAGGTGAAGACAGACGATACCAATGCCCTTGCACTGTCAAGGCCAAAGTAATAAAAGTGGGGCGCCGACCATAATGGACTTCGGCCCCAAAACATGTAAAACACGAAGATGAATAAATGTGGCACCAAGGTGTGGCGATGATTCATAATGCTAATGTGTATGACAACAAGCTTTAAACATTTAAAAGAATCATGAGAATGCTTTGCTGTCTTCAATGGGTTGCCACCTTTATTGACGTCGATGAGGTTGGAAACTTTCCATCACTAACTAAGCAGTTATTATGTGTTTTTCTTCTCGTCGTCGTCGACACTCATAGTAGGAGCGACGACATCAAATGCGATGAAGCATTATGGTAAATTATAGTAAAACTGATTTCTTACTGCTAAAATCAGTTTCTTTTTACCAAATCCAATTGTTTAGCAAAATAAATTAATTAATCCAATTTCTTACTCCTAAAATTGAACTTAATTGATTAATACCCTTAATTAATTATAGCTTTGAATGCTTACCTAGCAAAACAAATTCATATTAATTCGAAACCACTTGAAAAAAATTGAAGAAATTTGAAAATCCTTTACTCTTTAGCATATCAACATTTCAGGTCGAAAATATAATTTTATTATTTAAATTAATTAAAACCTAAAATATCGATTTTTTGTCTTAGGAAATTCATAAGATATTCAATTTGATTTGAATAATTATAAAATTAAAAACTCATCTCCAAAATAATGTATTACTCAATACTAGAAATTCAAAGCCATTGGAGTTTGAAAATTTAGGTTTTACCCTTAAACCCATTTAAGTTTTTTCTTAAATAATTCCATAAATCATTATTCTATCTAAACAATGATTAAACAACCATAACTTGGAAAAAACCTTCAAAACCATTCGATATTATCCATAGCCGAATACAAAAACAAAAATAGAGATGGTTAATGTATTATTCGTCTTAGATTTAATTGTTGGAGTTGAGATTTGATTAGTGTTTTGCTTCCTTGGTTGTTGCTCTTGAATCAACCTTAGATTTCGTTCCTTATCTTGCTTGCCAATGGACGACCTTTTCCTTTTCTTTGATTGTTTTGATGTTAGGAAAATAAGAATGATATGAGGGGGAGAGGGTTTTAGAAGTGAAAGTTAGATCTACTTATTTTGCGCCTCCTATTTATTCTCTTGTATAATAAATCTTTAAACAATCTTATGTAGTTCATTAGTAATGGTTCGACCTTATAAATTTTCAAATATCATTCTCTTTAACCATTTGCATTATTCTATTTAACCTATCAAATTAAATATCCTGAATAATGTTAAACTAAAATTAGGGTTGTTGCAGGCTTCCCTCCTTAAAGAATTTCATCCTTAAAATACAGTAAGGACTACAAAACAAGCACATCAAATATGCAAACAGTGTTAGTATATCCTCTTAGCTATAAAGCCTACATACAAGAAATATAGAGCATACCATCATAACAGCTCAGGATAAATATCCCTAATCCTATCGTCTATCTATTAAGTACGGACTTTCTCATTGCCACTACACTAGACTTTCACTAATCTGACAATCTTTTTCCTTACCTTTTTTCATCTCTCGCTACAACTCAAACTTGTTATCTCACAAAAGTAAGATCCGGCTCTACTACTAAATCTTCCAATTCAGTCGAAGCAATAGTATTCTCTAGATCATGCACACACTCCCTAAGACGAGGAACATGAAACACATTATGGACACCTGCGGTAACTCTACTCGATACGTGAGTTTCCCGATCCTTTCTATAATAAGGAACAATCTAACATATCTCAATGCTAATTTCTCCGACTTTCGAAATCATACCACACCCTACATCAGTGATACCTTAATGAAAACATGATCTCCAACTGAGAACACTAAATCTTTATGCCTTTTGTCTGCTTAACTTATCTTCCTAGACTGAGCTTCTCTTATCCTATCTTGGATTAACTCAATCTTCTCTGTGGCTTCTCTTACCATATCTGAACCAAGGAACAATCTGTCTTTGGTCTCTAACCAACATGCTGGTGATTTTTATGGTCTTTCATACAAAGCTTCGTAAAGCGCCATTCATATACTAGCCTGATAACTGTTATTATAGGGAAACTCAAGCAAGTGCAAATGGTATTCAAGTGAACCACTAAAATCTAGTACAAAAGCTTTCAGCAAATCTTCGAGTGCCTTATTGACTCTCTCTGTCCGCCCATTTATCTATGGTGGTAGGCAGTACTCATCTTAAGCTTGGTACCTAATACCTCCCGTAGACTTCTAGAATTCACTAATGAACAAAGCATCTCTTTCATTGACTATGCTACTAGGAATCTCATGCAGTCTACAAATATTCTTCATAAACAACTTAGCCAATACAGGTGTCATCCTGGTTAACTTAACGAGAATGAAATGTGCACTCTTGGTCAGTCTATCCATTATGACCCAAATACTTTCGTTTCCTCTATTTGAATTTGGAAACCCATCAATAAAATCCATAGATATCAAATTCCATTTCTAAACTAGTATATCTAAAGGCTGAAGCAATCCGTTTGGCTTTTGATGTTCAACTTTTACTTGCTGGCAATTCACATATTGCTTAACCCATAAGCCTGCATCCCTCTTCGTGTCTTCCCAGAAGTAACTTCTCTTCATATCCTAATACATCTTGGTTCTCCTAGGATGAATTGTAAACTTTGATTGATGACACTCCCTAAGAACTTCCCTCCTTAGGTTTTGAACATTCAGAACACATAACTGTCCCTTCTTCCTTACCGTCCTCTCTGGTCAAGATCAAAATCCTATATATCATCGATCTCTGTTCCTTCTTCCAATCTTCTAATCCATTCGACTAGCAATAGATCATCTCTCTTCTTAAAATTATCCTTTCAATCAACATCCATCGAACTTCCAAGCAAGATAACATGGTAGTACTTTGACTAGAACTAACCGTCGATCTCCACTGCACATTACAGGTAGTCAATGCTTCCAGATCCTTCCATTCTGCTAAAATAGCTAACACCACATTCTGATATTTCCTGCTATGTGCATCCTTAACTTTATTTCCTTTCCCCAATGTACACTTAATACCAAAATCATAAGCTGCTAAAAACTACAGATACCTCTGTTGTCTCATGTTCAACTCTTTTTAAGGGATTAAATACCTCAAATATTTGTGATCCGTATACAAATCGAATCGTTCTCCTAAGAGGTAGTGTCTCCATACTTTCAATGCAAAATCACCACTGCCAACTCCAAATCAAGTGTCAGATATGTAACTTCATGTAGTATGAGCTACCGAGAAGTGTAGGCAATCACTTTAACCCCTACATTAATACATCTCCTAATCATGTTCCATATGCATCCATATATACCATCCTCATTCTCATTTGGAAAAACTAACACGGTTGCATTGGTTAACAAATGCTTTAACTCAAAGACCACTTCCTCAGATTTATCGGACCAAATAAACTTTACGTCCTTCCTGGTTAGTATAGTCAAAGGCGCTACTATCCGTGAGAAATCCTTGATAAATCTCCAGTAATAGCCAGCTAATTCAAGAAAACTTCTTATCTCAGTCACCATCTCGGATCCTTCCAACCGTTGACAGCTTCAATCTTAGCTAGATCCACTTACAACCCTTTCTTTGAAACTACATGACCAAGAAATGTCACTTTTTTCTTCTAGAAATGACATTTCGAAAACTTTACTTTCTGTTGATGCTGCCTCAACGTCTCAAGCATCATTTTAAGATGAATCTCATGATCTCTTTCATCCTTAGAATATATCAGAATGTCATCAATGAACACCAATATGAATCTAACCAAGTGCCCTTGGAAAATTTGGTTCATCAAATCCACAAAGAAAACTAGCACATTAGTTAACCCGAATGGCATCACTAATCACTTGTACGAACCATATCTCATTCGAAATGTCATCAAAGGAATACTATCCTCTACCACCCTTAATTGATGGAACCCTATCACCAAATCCAACTGGAAAAATAATTTGGCTCCACTCAAATGATCAAATAAATCATCAATTCTCGGCAAAGGATGTCGATTCTTTATCGTCTACTCATTCAACTTACAATAACCCAAGCACAATCTTACCGATCGATCAGGTTTCTTCACGAATACCGCGACCGCTCCTCAAGCCGATATGCTTGGTTTAATACAACTCATTACTTATAAGTCCACTAGCTGCACCTTTAACTCCTTCATCTTAGTAGGTGTCATCCTACTGGTAGTCTACTTACGGGTTCAGCTCTAGGTATAAGATATATCGAAACTCAATAGCTCGTTTCGGTGATTGTCCTATAACCGGCTAAAAAACATCTGCAAATTCCCTTACAACCAAAACCTGATTTACCCCGTCTTCTGCTTCCATTGCTCCCAACAAAGTACACCCATCCACACTTGAGTTATCTACTTAGTATATAATTCAGCCACTGCTATCAGGATGTCTAACTGATATATTTCCCTATTCCGAAAAAATATCCTAGCATCATATTTGCTCAACCAATCCATACCCAAAATAATCCCAAAACCCGTAAAATCCAATGCATACAACTGCAAGCAAAAGTATAACCTAGCATCTCATCACAAGAGTTGCATACTCTCATGTTGGATTAGCTATCCTTAAGGAAGTAAAAATGTATGATGGTTCTAAACATCCTATCTATCAAACATTGAGATATAAATGATTGCGATGCATCAGTATCATACAATACCCTAGCTGTATGCTATGAATCAAAAGCGTACCCTCCATCACTGACTTTCCCTTCTCAGTTGTTGTTGGTCATGATGTAGATGGTTCCAAAGCAAACACTTTTCCCTTATTAGCCTTAGCCACTTTTGGACATTTGTTCTTATAATGCCCCCACTTGGTCACAATTAAAGCACTTCACATTCTGCTTACCCACAACATGTTGCCATCATCTGACTGATAGTCATTTTCGTAGTGCCATTTTTTATGACACTTAAACAAAAATATCTACCTTTCCTTTCTTAGCAGCTCCACCCTTCTGAGCTCCCTTTTCTTTAAAGGACTTCCTCTTCTTAGTCTAAGAACTCTGGGTTTCAACAGGCTTCTCCCTTCCAAAAGTAGAAAACATCTCTCCGTTGCTGATGGTCGTCTCTACTTCTGCATTTGATGGATGTGGCATGGTTGTCGTAGTAGTCTCCGATCTTAAACCTCAGATAAAATTATCATTCCTTTTGACAATAGTATCAATAGTGGCATATCCATATCTGAACAGTTCATCAAACTTAGCAGAGTATTCCAATACTGACATCTCCCCTACTCTAACTCCATAAAATTCCTAAGCAAGGTTAACTTGGCTACTTCAGACAAAAACCTTTCCTAGAATCTCCTTCAAAATTCCACCCAAAGTCAGTTCCTCCTTTGGTACACCTACGGTCACCCCGTTCCCCCAGAACAAAGCAACTCCTTGCAACTCTCTTGAAGCCAACATCCTTTTCTGCTCATCATTCAGACCTAAATCAAAATAATTCTTTCATAATGCAACAGCTAATTCTTTACTTCTATTGCATCTTTAGTCCCCAGAAAAGGCTTCCCACCCAGACTAGTGTAATCTTAACTCGTCTTAGCATAGTTATTACCAACCGGTGCTACAGGATTGACTCCTCCCACATTAGCGGAATTTCCTCCAACTACTCCTACACCTGCTCCAGCTTGCACCAGAATGACAAAGAACTAATTCATAGTCTCCATATCCATTGGTGGGGTCACATCACCTATATTGGTATTTTCATTTTGATTAACATTTACCTGTCACCAGATTCCTTCTTGTGTTGGGCTGAGCATTTTCATTGATTGTGATGCTTCCACCATCTAGATTCACTCTTCGTTTCCTGCTTCCATATCTTTCTTTCTCGTAAATCTACATACAAGCCTTAGTAAGATACATAAGAATAGTCTAAGGAAGAGGGGAGAATAGATATAGAATACAAACTTATATACAATAAATAAGAATTACATTACTATAGAATTATCTCATACCGTAACCTTATTCTCTGTTTCGTTAAGATTATTAATTCAAAAAATCTTTAGGTTTAACATTCTTTTAATCATAAATCTATGCTCTGATAATAACTGGTAGCATCCCTCATTCCAAGGCCTAAAACTAACTGCTACAGATACTGTAGTCATCCATAGTTATTAATTATAGGTGATAAAATACGACTATGTTAGGCGCATATAAATATGAAGAAAATATCAAACACAATTCAGAAATAATTTTTTCATTCCATTTCAAAATATGATTTCGTATCCATTACATAATCCATTCGTAGACCGACGTTTAGAGAAAATATAACTATCGCAAAATACTCTAAGAACGGCATACGAAGATGTCCATTGGTTGATCAGAGTCAAATACTTGGCCATTATTCAACTTTGCCATTACATCTGAATAGACAAAACCAAACCACATATCGAAAATAGATAAACCCCTAATAGCTAGATTGCCTCTTTTATGTTTCCAAAAGCTTGTTCGTCTAACTGCAGTATTAAAACCCTTACTCTCAAACTATTCAAATGAGTACCCAAGAGTTTAAGGGGAAAAATAAAAACGTCAGGTCAGACAACCATCTGGTGTGAATAATAACCTACCATCTCGAACCAAATAGATATATAGTAAGGCAACATCGCTGAACGGAAGAGGTTTTTCCCACAGTAGTATCTTAACTAAAACATCTCAACCATATACTATGCCCTTGCATCCATGATGGTTATAACATAATACTACTGATATGCAAACATATAATATACATTGGATTACACATCCCAAGTTATCAGACTACCCATCTAAGTTTCGTTGACTATTTGTCTTATACTTATATGGACTACCCATCTCACATATATTAATTCTTTGGATTACCCATCCTCTTCCATGTTGACTACCCTTCACCCATGGTTTCATTTAACAAAACTATGTGGATATCCATCTCACATATTATTATCTTGTATTTCCCATCCCTTACTATATGGACTACCCATCACATATGGTTTAGCTATTTAAATTATGCAGACTATACATCATACTTATCTTATTCATTTAAAATAAAATTGATGTAGACAATTCATCACACATCCTATAGTTTTCCTAAGATAACTATGAACCCTTCATTAACCTTGTTGAGATTATCCATCTCCAACATGATGTGGACTATCCATCTCACATCCCATAGTTTTCCTAGGATGACTATAAACCCATAACTTAACAATTTAATTCATGTTACCCACATGTTTAACCTATGTCTATTGGTGTCCCCAATTAGGTTATTACCCCTCAAACTTATAACATCTCAAAGTGACATACAATGGTATCCCAATTTGAGCTATATCTAACTTAAAATATACTTTGGTATCCCCAAAGTTTAAAGTCAAAATCATAATACATATGGCTCGCCACCATTAAATAGTTTAATATAGATCAATGTCGACGTTAATAATACTGTCGACAAGAAGATTAAGGCTCTCGCTTTTAGTAAAATAACTCACACGGTACTAAGACATTGTCGACCTCTATCTAAGGTCGAAGACCTAAAACTTAAACTTAAAATCTTTAAAACTATAAAACTCTTTGTCAAAAGTGACACTATTGACTTGCATACCTTACAAGTTATCCATCTATTGGAAAAAGTCGACACTATAAATTAAGGCAATCATTGTCGCACCGCATCATTGCCAAAACTGTGTAAAAGAAAGCTTGACGACTTTGATGAATAGCGGCGACAAGGAACTCATCGTCTTTATAAAAGTGTTTTAGATAGAGACTGGCAATACCAACGCCCTTGAATTATTAACGACAAAGTAATAAAAGTAGGGCACTGACCTTAATGGACTTTGTCCCTCAAACATGTAAAATGTGGCGTCGAATACACGCGGCACCAAGGTGCGGCGATGACTTACGACGCCAATGCATGCGACGACAAGCTTTAAAGTTTAAAAGAATCACAAGAATGCTTGGCCATCTTAATTGATGTCGACGAGGTTGAAAACATTCCATAACTAACTAAGCAATTATCATATGTTTCTCTTTCTTCGTCATCAAAATTCATAGTAGGGCCGGGGACATTAAATGCGACGTAGCATTATGGTAAATTATAGTAAAACAAATTTCTTAATACTAAAAGTAATTTCATTTTACCAAATCCAATTGTTTGTCAAAATATGATTAGTTTCAACAAAACTTTGCATTTTTTCACTTTTACTACCGCATAAAATTACCAAGTTCCGAAGCAATTATGAATTAAATTAATTAATACACTTAATTAATTATAGCTTTAAACGCTTATTTAGAAAAAAAAATCATATTAATTCGAAACCTCTTGGGAAAGATCCCCAAAATACTAGAAATTCAAAAACCGTTTATTTTTCACTATATCAAAATTTCGGGTCGAAAATCATCATTTAATTATTTAAATTAATTAAACCTCGAATTATCCAATTTCCATAATATGAAATTCAATAAATATTCGATTTAATTTGGAAAATTATGAAAATAAATACCCTTCTCCAAAATAATGTTTTACTCGACATACTAGAAATTCAAAGCCATTAGAGATTAAAACTTAGGTTTTACTGTTAAAACCCATTAAATAATTTTATAAATAATTCCATAAATCATTATTCTATCCAAATAATGATTAAACATTGGCAAATATCATCAAAACCATTTGGATATTATCCATTGTCGAATTCAAGAACAAAAATAAAGATGGTTTATGTATTATTCACCTTAGATTTAGTTGTTGGAGTTGAGATTCGATTACCGTTTTGCTTTCTTAGTTATTGCCCTTGAATCAACCTTAGACTTCATTCCTTGCTTGATAATTGCCAACATCCTTTCTTTTCTTTAGTTGTTTTGATGTTAGGAAAAATGAGAATGATATGAAAAGGAGAGGGCTTAAGGAGTGAAAGTTGGATGTACCTATTTTGCCCCTCCATATATTCTCTTATATGATAAATCTTTAAACAATCATACTTAGTTCATTAGTAATGACTCGACCTTATAAATTTTCAAATATCCATCTCCTTAATCATTTTCATTATTTTGTTTAATCTATCCAATTACATATCTTGAATAATGTTAGACTGAGACTAGGAGTATTACAATGATATTCTTATGTATACTATTAATTAAATCATATTTAGTTAATATTTTAATTAATGAATTAATTAAATTATTTTAAAATTCAAAATTTTATTTTATCCAACCAAAGTAATTTAAGATGAATATTAACCATAACACTTGTAATTTTATATACATATATCATTATATATATATATATATATATGTATGTATGTATGTATGTATGTATTTTATTGATTAACGTTTAATTAAATTACTCTTCCATTAAGACTATAGTATGTTACACTCTCTAAATTCGAGGCAGTGTACTACTTATGGCTATTGGGGACACCAAGGTGTTACGTACGGATGGTTATTGGATAACCATGATATAATTCACTCGAGTGTTTTCTATTGGTTAATACAACCATGGTCAAACATAGAATCTCAAAGTGACGATGTTACATAATTCCCTCGAGTTGAGGATACTATGGAACTTCAATAAGGATACTTTACTTTGATTATAGTTAAATCATGACATGAGATCCATCGAGCGACTACGGTTGGGTCTGAGTTAAAGAATTGTAAGTGAAACACTATTCAATAGAGAAAACATCTCCTTAGTTTTAAGGGTCAGTATCACGATCAACCGTAGTTAACACGAAGTAAAAGTCTCTGACCCGAGCAGTATTTTTAATAATAATTTTTATTATTTAACCAAGGATTTTGTGTATGGACTAATCAAGTTGAATGTGGACGATATTGGAATTTTGACCAAAACCAAATTCCATAAGTTCTAATGTGATTATTTTTAATGAAGAGAATTAGTGTAAATAATCGTTACTATTAGGTATGGCTTATAATAGTAAAATTAGATCTTATTAAAAGTTATAAAAGTGATATTCAGCAAACATGTCATGCCACTTGCTAGGTGACATGTGAATGTTAATATTCGATATTAATTGCTGACTGAATTTACATATTTGAGTCATACAACTTCAACGATGAATACTTCGAAAAATCTAATAATTTAATTAATTTATAATTATTGTAGGTTAATTAAATTAATTAATAGCCATAATTTATTAATTATTATATTTTTATTTTGATGTTTGAATGGCATTATTATCTAATGAAGTGCTCATATGTAAAAGTTACGTATGCACGTATCGATATACGATACCCATAAAATATTGAAGCTTGATTTACTCAATTAAATAGTGCGTACGAGAATTTTTAAAGCCCTATGTTGCCTCCGTTATGGTTGGCCAAAGAGGGAAGTCGGGAGGAAGTTTCAAATGTGATCTGAAAAGACAAAGGAGCAACTAATGGAAGGAATTAAATCTCCATCATTACTTTTCTTTATGACTAATTTAAAAAACTTTTATGAAACGTTTTTTGCCCTTTATCTTCCTTTTTTTGCTGACAAAAACATGAAATGGGGAGGATTTGATTGGGATAAAGAATTAAAGAGGAAAGGTTTTAAGGAAGGAATTAGAAAGGTTTCAAATGTTTCTTTAAAACAAATTTTTTATTCATTCATTTGACTCAGGACAATACATTTTCCTCTGCTCTCCTCTCTCTACAATGGATAAAAATTTCATGGCCATTATAGAATAAATTTCCTAAAACAAAATTCAAATAAAATCAAAAAATATTCAAGGTGGTGTTTGTCTCTATATCCTTACAAAATCCATAGGATGATTTAATCGAATTTAAGGAATTTATTCTCATTCATGGCCTGATTTTCAGGTTCATCTTAAAGTAATTTTTAATTGTATTTGTTATGTGATACATCAAATGTTCAGGTTCATCTTAAAGTAATTTTTTAAATTAGTTTGGTGCTAAGAGCACCTCGAAATATGCTTCCTAATACCATAGAAAAAAATAAAAATAACAAACTTAATAAAATTGGTATGCTTTCTAATGCCAAAACCATTTTACACGGTAATCAACCAACAATAAAAATCAATTTACACGGCAAACAACCGCCGCCCAACACAATTTTCCACGACCAACAATCACCAGACATCAGTTGTTCGGTGGTTGACGACCATGGAAAACAGTATCGGTTGGCGGCTGTCTATCGTGCAAAATAAGTCGAAATTGATATATTTGGTACCCCTTAAAAAGTTTGGTATTAGGAAGAGTGAAGACTAAAATTATATGGTATTTTTTAGCAATTGTATTAGTAAGCATATTCTGATGTTCCCTTAGCAACACACTAAAATTATCAATTTATAAAATTCATAACATATTTCAAGAATAAATAGCTGGAGTTATTTATTTTTATGAAGATATTCACCTAATTACTCTTAAAGAGAAAGTGAGCATAACAAATATACAAATTCGCAAAAGAAGAGAGTATTGGATTTATAAATATACTTTCATCATTATTAAATAAGAATTTAAGAATGAAAATCAAAAAGTTAAACAAAATCTAAAATAAATAAATTATCTTATCTTGTAATATTCTTACCCACTTCATTACTCAATGCTAAAACATTGAATATTAAGAGAATATGGTATTCGAATCTTGAAACGACTTAGATTTGATAAGAGATATGAAATAAATGATTCTTAGGTTTGAGTATATGAAAAATAGAAGGAGAAATAAACATGAGAAAATACAGAGATATGAACTGAGGAGCATAGAGGGAAAAAAGATATGGATGCATAACGAAGGAGAAGAATATATTTGTGAACTAAGAATACAAGTAGGCAGCAAATAAATTGACTAAAAGTGATGTTAAACTTTGGTGATACAAAATCACAAACAGAACTAAATAAATATGCAAAAGAAAGAAAGAGAAGATTTTGTTTTCCCTAATTACTAGCCATATTTGATTTGTTTATCTCTCTCTCTCTAGTTGGCTAATCAATTTATTTTTTGCCATCTAATATTCACTTGGGCATTAAGTAATTGATGTTATGAATAGAGTCTGGAAGAGAGAGCGTAAAATGTGTGGAAATCTATTTGCTAATTCTCTTTTCTTTCATTTTTGTTCTTCTCCTCCAATAATTTTAGCCATAGAGATCAAGACTCCCTTTCTCAATTTGGTTATTGGTTCAATTAGTATTTTGTTTATTTTATCTTGTTCAATCAATTGCAAACAAATTTGGGTGAATTAATATAGAGGGTGGTTGGGTGGAATCTATTGTGTATTGATTTCTAAATTCATATTCGTTTATTTTCTATTCAAATTTATCTCTTTGTGATTGGATGATAAAAGATCTATTGGGAAAAGCTTTCGCAAAGAAAACTTTTCACTACAGATTGGTAGCAGAGCAGGGTCATCGTAAAGCTTAGAGTAATTTTGGATTTGAAAAATAGTTGAGATGTCGGATGTGATTTATTATTCAACTATTATGGATGAAAAAAAAAGTAGGGTATTTGGAAGCCCAGGATAGAAGATGTTTTGTTCCTCAATGATCTTTATGATCTGATTGATGGAGATGGGAAGAAGCCCTCTAATGTAGAAGAGAGAAAATGGAACAAGATGGATAAGAGGGCAATTTTGTTGATTCATTAGTATCTTGATGATTCAGTCTTCCATCATTGGCTAGTTGTGAATCCACGAAGGCTTTGTGGGACAAGTTGGTATCTTTGTATAAGTCGAGTGCTACAAATAAGGCTTTTCTTGTTCGAAAGTTGGTTCAACTGGGATTAGATGGAGAGAAATCTATTGCAGAGCATTTGAATGAATTTTAAGATGTAATAAATCAATTGGAAAATATAAATGTCAAATCTGATGATGAGTTACATGCTCTTTTATTGATGAGTTCACTTTCAGAATGTTGGGAAACTTTGGTTATTTCATTGAGTAATTCCAATGCTAATGGAACCATCTCAGTGGAAACTGTTCGAAGTAGTCTATTGAATGAGGAGCTTAGAAGCAAAGGGTCATGTGTGAAATTAGTTCAAGATGAGGCTATGGTAGCAAGGGACTCGAAGAAGGATACAAGTCCAAAGAAGAAAGTCGCTAAAGGTAAAGGTATGTCAAAAAGTATCATTTGTTATTATTGTCACAAAAAGGGTCATATGCGCAATAGGTGTGAAGCATATAAAGGGATCAAAAGAAGGCTATACATAGTGACGGTGATAGTGATACACGGGTGGGCATAGCTAAAGGTAGCGACAGTGATACTTCTTGTGATGTCTTCATTAGTAAAGAGAAGCCTTGAAAGATGGATTCGGGAGTCAGTTTTCACATTTATAAAGATGTGAATTGTTTCTCTTCTTATGAGAAGAGTGTCGGCATGATTAGGACAAACAATGGAGAAGAGCTATCGATTTGTGCTATTTGATCTATCCGGTCTTGTATGCAGGATGGCGTCGTTAGAGAAGTCTCAGGCGTGAGGCATGTTCCTTCTAGTTCACATAATATTATTTCTCTCCGTCAGTTGGATCACCGTGGTTGCACTTATTGGACTCGAGGTGGAGTTTTGAGAGTGAAGAAGGGTGGTCTTTTAGGGATGAGAGGAGTATTAAAAGAGGAAAACCTTTATAGTTTTGTTGGTCATGTAGTCGACTATGGGAAGCGAGTGACGGTTGGAGAGCTTAGTCCAAAGTCAGGTGGAGAAGCTAATGTGTTTACTTCTTATAATTATCATGTTGAGGATCATATTTTAGACAGCGGTCTTCATGTTGATGATGCTCGAGGGGTCGATAGTGATCAT
Source organism: Allium cepa (assembly GCA_030765085.1). Lineage (NCBI taxonomy): Eukaryota > Viridiplantae > Streptophyta > Magnoliopsida > Asparagales > Amaryllidaceae > Allium > Allium cepa. The sequence continues at coordinate 547,575,795 of CM060932.1, forward strand.
GTAATGAGCTCAGATTGAGTGGTAGATTGGTGTTGAGTAGCAAAATCCACAAAGATAGTATGGAGGTCGTTTTGGCATTGCAAATGCTTTTGAGATCAATAAGTGTGGTGCACCTCATGGTGGAAGATGTATCACTTGTAGGCAGTGGTAGAGGTTTGTAATTTGGTATTATTGAGATATAGCGAGCTGTGATAGATCTAGATGTGATATGCTTGATATGTTGGAGATATGTGATTTTGCATCAAAGCGGAGTGTTAAATTTTGGTGATACAAAATCACAAATAGAATGAAATAAATATGCAAAAGAAAGAAAGAGAAGAGAGTGTAAAATGTGTGAAAATCCGATCCGCACATCCCTACGTAGGGCGACATATGAGTTTGGTCAACACCTTTTAACAAAAAGAATCCTTTGTTCTTACATGCAACCAAACTTATATATATATACCACTCCACCATTATTTTTCACGATGTGAGGCTATTATTTTTTCAATATGCGTCTATTACCTATATACAATGAAGAGACCCCAACAAGTGATTTACAATAATATTATTGTAAATTGTTTACTCAAATTTAGGATAGATGAGTATTTGACTATAGATGGAATGAGAAATAAGTATACAATCAGTCACATGTTCTCTTTTATGTATAATAGAATAGATAGAATAGATAGGATAGATAGATTCGACCAGTAAACCACTTAATCAATGAAAACTCCAAACCTATTCTACTCAAGAATCGATTAAGCGATCTGGTTCTAACATTAACTTTTGTACGTGTATGCTTGTTAGCCGCATCCAATTTTTACACTAACTTTTCTTTTGTACTTGTAGGTTTGCACTCCATGTCCAGGAAACCAAATATCTTTCGGCGGACACTCATATACACCATAGTAATTGTATATGTGTGCACTTAAGAAAATTGCTAAAATATCTCCAATTCATAATCGTATATGTAATAACGTTTGAATGATCCAACGAAGGATCCAATAGAACATAAGTTCAGAAAATTCAACTTAAGATCATTATTGTTTCATGCATAATTCAATTATTTACCTTTAAAAACTATGCACCGGCTATTGAATTGGAACTAATAAATCAATGGGTAAGGCAGAACCCACTGAACTGATACCACGTTAACTGTCTACAAGACTTTCTTTTGTATTGATGTATCAATCCATGGAAAATCAATTCGAACCTAAACAAACTTAAAGTAACTTATAGTCATTCTAGTCATACTCATACACCATTATTTTTTTGATAAAAAGTCAACGATAAATGACCCATATCATTAAAATATTCAAAACAACACGTAATTTTATGTTAAACTCGGTTATCTAAAATCCATAAACCTTGGATATCAACATTCGAGGAAAGAAAATTGAACAAAAAGTTATTTTTGTTATATATACGTGGAAATTGAATAAGATTAAAATTTAGAATTAGAATCAAAAAATGGTACAAATCTCCATGTGTTTTTAGTTTTTTTCTTTTAACTTTCTATTCAAAAAAACGACGAAGAAGGAAAATTATGTTATGCAGCTAATCAGAACCGACTCAAGAAATTGGATTGTCCTACTCAAAATTAATTTTGTTGTTTATATGAATAATTTACACTAGTAAAAAAATTATTTATCTTTTTGCATATTTAAATTATATAATATAAAATAATATGACAACCGTTTTCGGAATAAGAACAAGTTGTCAACACTAAAAGATTGTGAACTGAAAAATTAGCACAAACATTTGTTCTTAACAAACTATAAATAAACAATTATTACAAATTATAACTGTATATGTACACATTAAATAAGATATAATGAATCTTATGAGATATCACCAGTTTTATGTGTGAACGCACACATGTACTCATTATATAAATGCATTTATGCTGAAGCAATACAAGTAACAGTAAGTATCACATCAAATATTACGAAACAAATAATTTTGTCATGCATTGTTAGACTATGAAAGTAGACCATACAAAGGAGTGGAGGCCTAGAATTGTTTGGATCCGACACGGTACATATTTAATTGAGTTTCCACCGCAGGGAATAAAAAGTTAAAAGGAACTTAATATAAGAAAGAATTTTGAAGAAACGGAATTTCTTTTATTAACTTCTATATACAAAACAGTAAGAGGAAAACATAATTTATTACACAATACCGATACACTGTGTATACTTGGTATTTATAAAGAAAAACTGTTGTAAACTCTATTGGGCTTTGGGTTGGCCCATTATGCTGAGACTGACCTTACTATGCTCAGTATCTTATTTTACACCAGTTCGTCTTTTATTTCATTTGACACCTCCCCTCAAACCTAACTTAGGGTTAGGGTTTGCGATTCTTTCTTGAAATTCAGTCGCACCGTAAAAATGAAAGCTTCAATTCTCTTTATTCTTCAATATTGAGAGACTATGTAAATGACAGTGTGTAGATCTTGACCATTCAGCAACGTGCCGTTATGCGGAAGCTTTCTTCACTATGATTGAAGTAATTGATGTTGTTATGCTTCATTTTGTTTGAGTTGCTGTAGATCTTGCCTTGCTTTCTTCGTCGGGTGGAATTGATGTTGTTATGCTTCAATTTTGTTTGAGTTGCTGCAGATCTTGCGATCTTGCCTTGCTTTCTTCGTCAGGTGGAATTTCACTTGATTACCAAGTGGAATTTCACTTTGATTGAAGTAATTGATGTTGTTATGCTTCGATTTTGTTTGAGTTGCTATAAATCTTGCTTTTCTCGTTGCTGCTAGACTCGATTACCTTCAACTCTTATTTGAAGCGAATAAAGTTCCTTTTTGATAGAGGCTTTGTCATAATGTCGGCAACTTGGTAAGATGATGGTAAGTGTTTTACGTTGATTTTTCCCTCTGTTACCTGTTCTCTAACAAAGTAGAGATCCAGTTCTATGTGCTTAGTTCTAGCATGTAGAACAGGATTTGCTGAGAGCATAACAATACTCAGATTGTCACACCAAATTGTTGGTTTGTCTGTGATCCTGACATGAAGTTCACTGAGTAAAGACTTTATCTATATTACTTCAGTAGTTGCATTAGCAACATTTCTGTACTAGGCTTCTGTATTAGATTTAGATACCGTGGCCTATTTTTTAGTACCATGAAATTGGATTATTGCCTAAAAATATACAATAGCCAGTGGTAGATCTTCTGTCATTCATGTCTGCGGCCCATTCTGCATCCGCATATCCTTTTATATTGATATATTCACATGATTTCAGTTTTAGTCCATGATTAATGGTTCCCTTGAGATATCTTAAAATTCGCTTGACTGCTTTCCAATGTTCATCATGTGGATTTTGCATATATTGACTCACTTTATTAACACTGAATGAAATTTCAGGCCTGATGATTGTCACATATTGTAACGCTCCTACAATACTTCTGTACTGCTTGTCATTTGATATGGATTCTCCTTTATACTTTGACAGACGTGAATTGCTTACCATGGGTGTAGATATTACGTTTGCTTGATCCATTTTTGCTCTTTGTAGAAATTCTGAGATGTATTTCCTTTGACTTAAATGTATTTCTGTGTCAGAGATCCTTTTAACTTCAATACCAAGAAAGTAATTCAAGTTTCCCAAGTCTTTGATTGAAAATTCCTTATTTAAGAGTTCTGTAAGTTTGTTGATCTCTGATTCTCTACTACCTGTAATAATAAAATCATCAACATATATTAGTACATATATGGTTACATTGTTATTAAATTTTGTGAATAAGGAACTGTATGATTTTGTTCAGCTGTAGCCAAGTCTGACCAGTGTTGACTTTAGCTTTTCAAACTAGACTCTTGGTGCTTGTATAAGCCCATAGATTGCCTTGTTCAATCTGCATACAAGCCTGTCACTCTCTTTTTGTTTAAAACCTGGAGGATGTTCCATATAAACTTCCTCCTGTAAAATACCATCCAAAAAGGCATTATTTACATCTAGTTGCTTGATGTTCCAGTTTCTATGTAAGGCAATAGTAAGAATAATTTTAATAGTAGAGGGTTTCACAACTGGTGAGAAAGTTTCAGTAAAGTCAAAGACACTTTGTTATGAATACGTTTTAGCTACTAGCCTTGCCTTATATTTAGAAACTGAACTATTAGCATTTCTCTTCATTCTATATGTCCATCTGCAGCCTACAACATTTTTATTGCTTGGCAGTGAAGTTAAATTTTTTATTTTTCATCAATGCATTATATTCTTCTTCCATAGCAGACTTCCAATTTTCATTCTGCACAGCTTGGTGGCAGGTATTTGGCTCTTCTGTATCTGTGACAACACTGTATATTTTTGGTTTGAATATACCCTCTTGGCTCTTGTTATCATGTGGTGTCTAGTTTGTGCAGGTGGTTGATTTGGCTCATCTGTTGTGATTTCCTGTTGTTCATTAGATGATTGTGAATCATCTAATGGTTGACTGCAGTTTGACTGATTGATTGGGCACTGATGAGGTGCCTGACTTGTACTTCCAGTTTGCTAAGCTTCTTCATTACCTGGCTCAGGTCTGGGCACAGTGTGTTGTGAAGTAGATCTGGCAGATGACTCTAAGTTTATGTCATCCTACACTCTTTCACCTTCAACTTGAGTTATGACATCAAGTTGCTCAGGTATTGGTGGTATAGAAAGTTTTGAATTATATACTTTCTGTGAATTTTTAATATTCGATTGACTAAAGGGAAATATCCTTTCGTTAAACACCACATGTGTAGATATAAAGAACTTCCCATTGCTATCCAAGCATTTATATCCCTTCTTGTTGGCTGCATAGCCTAAAAAGGTACATGGTGAACCTAAAGCGTAATTTGTGTGTGTATATGGCCTTAAGTAAGGAAAGTATAGACATCCAAATACCTTTAAATTGTGATATTCTGGTTTAATTTTATATAAAATTTCTACTGGACTTTTAAACTGTAAAAACTTTTGTTGGTAATCTATTTACTAAAAACATAATAGTGGCAAAAGCATGAGGCCAAAACTTTAAAGGAAGAGATGCTTGAGCTAGTAAAGTAAGCCCAATCTCAACAATATGTCTATGCTTTCTTTCAACCAGTCCATTTTTTTCTGATGTGTATGGAAAAATTGTTATGTGAATTATACTTTTCTTTTGAAAGTATTCTTTAAGTGGTTGGAACTCAGTTCCACAATCAGTCTGCAAGACTTTTAATTGACAATTTGTTTGCCTCTCGGCATGTGTTATAAACTGCAAGACTGCATCATAAGTTTCATACTTTGATTTCAAAAAATAAATCCATACATATCTAGAGTATGCATCAACAAATGATATGTAATATTTGTAATCATAATCTGTGTTAACAGGAAATGGACCCCATAGATCACTAGCAACTAATTCTAAGGGTTTTGTGTAAAAAAAATTTGAGACTGGAAATGCAAGTTTATGACTTTTGTCCATTTGACAATATGTACATGCATAAGGCATTGAAATATCTTTAACAGAAATATTATCATTACTTTATACTTTTTTTACAGTGCTTACACTTGGATGTCCAAGCTTGGAATGCCAAATATCAAAACCTTTACATTTATCTTCTTGTTCAATTTCAGTGACATTACACCATTTTCTTCGAAATTCAGAATTTCTTGATTTTGCAACATCGAATTTGTACAACCATTTAAATTCCTTACCCTACAAAATTATTTCTTTAGTTAGAATATCTTTAATTAAGCAGTACTTCGGATAAAATTCAAAACCCACATCATTATCTTGTGCAAATTGTGATACACTCAATATTTTTTTTATAATAGATGGAACTCTTAACGAACTTTTTAGAAAGAGTTCTTTTCTGCTAGCAAAACTTGCATTTCCAGTATGTGTTGTTTTGACTGACTCGCCATTACCCATATGAATTAATTTCTTACCTCTGTACTCTCTGCTTCCCAAGTTTAGATTGCTGAGATTATTTCTTACATGATTGGTAGCTCCAGAGTCTGGGTACCAGCTTTCATCCTGGATGTCATCAATCTTTGCAGTCTCTGTGCTTTTGGTATTTGCTTGTTCTTTAGAGTCTGGATAAGTATTTATCATGTTTGCACTGAGATTGTGATTTCTTGAATTATTGTTGTTTTGTTGAGATGGTACGTAGTTGGCATAAAATCTGAAATGGCATTTGTCGGCTGCATGACAAAAATTTTCACAAATTTGACATCTTAATCAGTTGTTATTATTGTTATATCTTCCATTTCTTCCTCTGGATCTAGAGGATTGACCACCCCTTTGAGAATTAGATTGATTTCTGTTGTTACTGTTTCTTTCTTGATTCTTGAATTTATTGTTGCTGGTGAAGTTTACAGTGAGATCTGAAACTGTTGATCTTCTTTGCTCTATTCTCCCTTCACGGGCAAGTAGAGTGGAGTGAACATATTGTATATTTGGTGTTGTTTCCTTTGAGGATATCACTGCTACCACTGCCTCATATTCTTCATTTAATCCACCTAAGATACATAAAACTTGCTCTATATCAGAAATTTTATGACCTACAGATGCAAGTTGATCACATAGTATCTTGATCTTGGTCAGATACTCTCTCATTGGCATGTTTTCTTTTCTTATGCTTTGTAGTTGTCTTTTGTAATACATGATTTTCGCTGCAGATTATGTATTAAAGATCTGCTTCACTGTTGACCATATCTCATGCACTTTTGGACCCTATTAGCTGTGACAGAATATTTGCACTTCTGGATGATAGTAACCATGCACTGATTAGACCGTCTTGCCTTTGATGAGTAACATAATCTTGATTACTTACTAATTTTCCATCTTTATCTGCAGTGTATTTTGATGGTGTAATTAATGTTCCAAGAACATGATCCTCGAGACCATAGCCACTTACTGCTGTCTCTCTCTGGAATCTCCAGAGCAGATAATTACTTTCATCTAGTTGAACACCGACTAGTTGGCTTTGGGGCTTTATAATGGCTTTGATAAGATCTTGGGTATTGACTGTCTGAGATGCTGAATTGGTGGTTCTTGCTTCAGAAGTGGCTGAGCTGTTAATATCTCCTTTAGCCATATTCAAAAACTTGTGGAATTAAAAGAAATTATGCTGAAAAACTGCAAGAATCAATACACTTGATGAAAAGTGCAGCCAGAGATCAATTGAATGATGAGATTGACTCTGACGACTGATTTCTTGGCAAGGCACTGGGAGTATGTGATTAAAAACACTGACTAGTGAGGTAGAAACTTTTGTCAAACCATAGGTATGTCATATTAATCACGATCAGATGAAGAGAATGTCAATTCTCTAATGATCTTTTGAGCACAGCCTGATCTCTACGATGAAACCGCTCTGAGAGATTAATGGCACGGCGCGTTTTCGGTTTTCTTCCTTTCTGTCAATTTTCTGATGATCTTTTCGCTGTTAAGAAATTTGAATGCTCTGATACCAAGAAAGAATTTTGAAGAAACATAATTTGTTTTATTAACTTCTGTATACAAAACAGAAAGAGGAAAACAGAATTTATTACACAATACTGATACACTATGTATACTTGGTATTTATAAAGAAAAACTGTTGTAAACTCTATTGGGCTTTGGATTGGCCCATTATGTTGAGACCCGACCTTACTATGCTAAGTATCTTATTTTACACCGGTTCATCTCTTATTTCATTTGATAATATATAAACTGCAAAGCTTTAGTACACATTAAGAGGCAGTTGCCCTATTAAGCTGCCTAGGTTGTCAAGCCTTCAAGCCGGACCTGTAGCCAACTCTGCACCAGCATCCCACGAACCTCTAGGTCTAGGCTACCACACTAAAGATAAAATCCTGAGAGCATCTCCAACCCTATTTGAATGTAATGTAATGAAATGCTTGTGTGTCCATTCTATTCCATAATGTGAAATATATAAAGCGAACTTCTACAATAAAATGTAAGACTATTCGATAATCCAAATGTTTAAAAGAATACAATTTTGTACATGTGTCATTTTAAGAATATTTTAAAATTAAATAGCTAATAATTGTGGATATATATACTTGCACATCGTGGAGTACAATGTCAACACCTAGACATTATATTTTACAATCTTTTGTAAAAATTTTGACAAGTCATGTTCAAAATTCATTCAACATTTGCATCGAAGAAAGTAAAGTTAACAAAAATGTTGATGGTGGTATGTCTTTTAAGTTTACATTCAAATTAACAAAGGATTGAAGAGGCTATAAGTGTTAACTAGCACGACGTAAAAAACTTTACACAAATTTGTAAATTCATTGCAAACTACTGAACCAAAATTTAGTTCATTTTCTTTACATCATGTTTGAAAGTAGTCCTGTAAAAGAAGATGATTGATTTTAACAACGATCCCGCTTTGAGTTGTCATGTTTCATGTACGACAACGAAAAAAAAAAGTTCGAAAAAATTTGGTTGAGATGCATTAAGTACCGAGAGGGCTAAATGTAAACAAAGAAATAATGCCTTTAGTTAAGATATAAATAAATAGAATCATGCCCATTTAGTTAAAATGTAAGTTCTTTTTCATGTTGTATGTATATATAGACACACACAGAGCTAAATTTCTGTCTCATTTCCACGAATAAGTAAGGCATATATAACGAAAATTTGTGAATTTTTAAGAACTGCTTGAATTAAGATTCAAATAGTTCTTAAAAAATCGGATACATCTTTCTAATTCACTTTATTATTATTATTTTCATTGTACAGCGAATAGTTTCAAAAATATTATAATTGAAAATTAGATGCTCGATAAGGCATAAGTTGCAATATCATAAGCATTTCCTCGTAAATCTGATCAATTGCTCTTTGCGTTTCTAAACAGACATACATACATGTTGAGCTAAAACTTTTACTTCTCCACTCGAATTTGAGTTCTTTTTCTTTAAATAAGGGTTGGATATCTAGAATATTTATGTTATATTTTCTGGAATATTTAAATATTAATAAGATATATAAAAAAGGCTATTATGTCACAACAGGTTAGAAGCCTCCACTTACTAAGTTCATTTGGTCAGGGTCTTTTAAGTATTTATTTACGAATAATACTAATATGTATGTATGTGTGTATATATGTGTGCGCGCACACACACACATACAATGTGAAGTTGCAAAAGTCGCATGTATGATTGATTCGAATCATAGGATCTAAATTCCTGTCTCATTTTCACGGTAATCTCAGCGACATACTAAATGATACATTCACGGTAATCTCAACGACATATTAAATGACACAAAATATGATACAAAATTTGGCGACTGTGATAAGCTTGACCTGCGTATTGAATGATATAAAATTTGACGGCTGTGATAAGCTTGATCCAGGAAACACGAAAAATGATAACAGTGGAATTAAAACCGTATGGACACAGACCATATCGTTTCTTCAGGGGTTTTTCTAAAGGGGTTTGCAAAGCATTCTGTGGTGCATCGGTGTGGAATTATCCCTAACTTTTTTTTTTTGAAAACCCAAAAAAACCCGGTGTGCACGTAAACTCAATCCTGAAGGTATCGTAAAACCGTCCGCTGATCCAAACCTCATACCTCCGAAAAAATTTATATAGAATATAAAAGCACACGGTAGGAATCGAATATATCAGAACTCAAACCTCCTTTCGTCGACTTGATCAATGGAAAATCAAAAAGATGTTTCTGCTGATGAATCAACTGACCCAAAACCAAAACTGAAAAAAAGTTCATCCCGTTTTATTACAAACTCCATGGTCCATGCTCACACATATATAATATGACAGTAAAAACACAACACAGCAGTACAACATCAAAAGCAAGAACAAGATGACGTAACAATCACATCAAACCCTACCAACCCTCCTGACGTTCAACCTATCCTTCCTCTCCCTTTCCCTCTCCTTCTCCCAATCCTGTGGCCATGTCGGTAAAATCACGCTCTCATTCTGCGCGTCCACCACTTTCCTCAATGCTTCCTCACTCACTCCCATCCCTGCCGCAAGCTCAGGCCCCATCATCTTCTTCAAGATCGAGGTCCCTCCTACCAAAAATTGCGGATAGTTCGTCCTCGCTGAAGTGGTAAATCCAAAAAATTCCAATGGACCGCTTCTAGAAGCAATTTGGCAAAATGGAAAGAACCTCGGTATCCAAAACACGTCCCCTTCCTTCACTTCTGCCTTCATTGCCGATGTCCCGTTCGGATACACCACTTGTATTGTTCCTGAAAATTTCAAATTTAAAATCAATAATTTGAAGAATCATGTCAGTTTATTTCCGAAAATAAGTTTGATTGCAGATACCATAGCCGGCTAGCACGATTCCATACTCCGTAGCTTGTGGATTAACGTGTGGTGCTAGCATGGATGCTGCTGTCAGATTCACTAGATAAACTCCAATGTCTGAATGTTTTAGCGGATGGTAGTCATGCTCGTCTAGAGAGATCGTCCACCCAAATCTATTTCTAAAGCTAGGGGCCCGATCGTAAATGTTGTACGAGTCCGGGCCATGCACCGCCTTAGAATCCCCATTCAGTATGTTGTTGTTATTAAAGCCAAGTATCGAGTTCAAAAGGCTTGTTAATGATGTCCAAGGCTTGTTATTGTTTTTCTCTTCTTCCTTGTTCAGCAAATGTCTTGTTTCTTGAAGCTTTGAGTTCAGGATCGAATAGATTCTATGGGGTTCGTCAGCAGCCTTGCCAGTGATGTAGATGATTGGACCAGAGCTAGAGCTGCCTGTAATAGCACTGATTTCTTCAGTAGTCACCTGCAACCAAAACGTTCAACTGACATACGTGTCTAAATTGTTATAAATTAATCACTAAAGATAACACTTACATTGAACGCTGTGGTCAAGACATCGATATCAAACCCAGAAAGCACTGATTTAGGATAGCCGCCTCCACCAAGGAAAAATGATCTGAAAAAGGGAACCGGCCATTCGAACCCATAACCTGTAGTTGTATCAATGCTGCAAATGATGTGTAACCTTTGGCCTTTTCCGGTATTGACTATGTAAAAGGCTGAACCAGCTGGAATCCGATTGATGTCTCCAGTTCTTAGTTGTTTCTCCACTAATTTGCCTCTGTAAATCCAGCCGAGCTTGGCGTCTCCCTTTCGGATGAAGAGGATGAGATTGGCGTCGAGGTACTGAGGGATGAAGAGAGAGCTAGGCTCCATGGAGATGAAACCGAGGTGCATCGGGGTGTGGCGACCGTCCCACTGGAGACCTCTTACAACTGAAACTGAGCCTGCGTCGGTTTTCACCACCTTTTCACCTTGGTCTAGCATGAATTGTCGACCCTCTTCTTGGGATCCGGTCACCGCTGATGCGAATAAGAACGCTAGTACGGCGAAGATTAATGTCCAGTTCGTCATCGGGAGTAAATTCTTTTTCTTAGCTGTTGGGATGAATGAATATGAGAGCATTCCTGCTTTTGCTTGTGTGAAGAATATTTGGGGAGTGGGTTCAAATTTTTAGGGATGGGAGGAGGGAGGTTGTGATGAGAACACGTTGCCATCATGCATGTTAATTTTGTGTACGTGGGTAGGAGACTGCGCTGCAGCTTCCACGTTTTCGAGTACATCATCCGGTTTGTCGGCAAATTTCGTTCTACCACGTTGGGGTGAATTTTTTTTTTTTTTTTCCATCAAATCTGCTGTCAATTAGAATCTACCTCCCCCATATACCAAACAAACCGATCCAAAAGATTCAAACTTGATCGGTCTTAGACTGAATTTTAGAGGACAAATACCGTAAATCCTCCATTTAATGCAATCCAAATCATTTTAAAAAAGAATATATATATATAAACAAACAAATCTAATTTTATGTTATTATCTAACCGGACATGGCCGAAGTCAATCCGACCTAAAACATCTAACCACCAAACATAAAATTACATGCACTTTTAATTTTATCTGTTACCTATAATCTATAATCTATAATTGAAAACAGAAAATCATCCATGTTGGATTGAACAATCTAAAATCGATCCTTCTTACTCTTTCTACTCATTTACGTGCTTTCTTTCTTTTTTTCTCATTTTTTTCTTTTCCGCCATTTTTCCTCCCCACTTCATTAATTAAACAAAATCCTCCTTTCCCACGTTCATCCCCCTTCCTCCTCTTTTGCACCGTATATTTGCCACTCTCAAAATTTATTAATTCCTATCCCAAATTTTTCACTCCTTCCTCAATTTTACTAACACTTAACTCGCACATTTTTTCCTCCCTACCCTTCCCTCTGCCATCGTCCGTCTTCCCTTACCCGGCTCTTCCTCCGCTGCTGCTACAGTCGCCCCCTCTGGCACTAAAACTTGCAACTGCCGCAATTTTTCTCACATGCAAGTTCGGTACTCTCCGTCCACATACCTGTTAACTTGCTTTTTTTTCCAATTTTTTCCCCAATTTAAAGCTTATTAATTGCATATGCATCCTCAAGTTTACGGCTGCACCCCAATTTCTAAACAACTTTTCCCACTACCGCATTATTGTGATACGCACGCCAGTAATGCACCAGTTGAAGATAATGCAAATACTAATACAAGACCCAAACACTACAACAAAACAGTCTTTTTACAACGGGCAATGTCCGTTGTAAAATGGTTTTCGCAACAGGCATGTGCCCGTTGTAATAGGCCTCGTTGTAATAGATCCACCATATTTTACAACGGGCAAAGCACGTTGTAAAAACCGTTGCACTATGCCTTTTTACAATGGTCATAACCCGTTGCAATAGAGTAACCATACTAATTGCATAGCCTATTTCACAACATGTATTGACCGTTGTAAAATACATATTTAACAACGTGTGTTGACCGTTGTAAAATTCTTATATAACAACGTGCAGTGACCGTTGTAAGAAGCTCATATAACAACGCACATTGTCCGTTGCAAAATAAATGCAAATTTAAAAAAAAATTCAGCAGCATCCATGCAATACATCCATACTAATACTAAATATTATCGTAAAATAATTAAAATCACATACGAAAAGACTAAAAGCTAGAGTCATAGAATTCTAACACTTCAAAAAGTTAGATAAGTTTACATGTCAAATACATAAAGCATTAACACATAACAGTCCGCTATAAATATCATGTTTTAAGTACAATCATACTATACCACAGAGATGAAGTCTTTTTTTTTGAATCAAAATTCAACTTTATACCACAATTCCCTACAAATGCCATCTCAAGTACCGAAACTATAATCCCTCCATCACTAATATCATGTCCAGTAGAGATCAGCTTATCACCCATCAATTCCTAAACGGCCTCAAATGTTTTTTTCCAAGTAACTCACATCATCAAGATCAGGACTTTCATCGCCTATCTGATCAAAAGCTTGAAGCAAAGCAGACCCACCCAATCTTTGTTTTCCCTTAGCTAAGTCGATGAACAAAAGTACTCCATCGTCTTCTAGCTTTAGATTAGGAGTCACAGTCAATATAATATCAAGACAAGTGACGTATGAACTTATAACTAAGTTCCCAGGTGATTTAAGAACCTCGTTATTAGCATGAGCTGCCATGGATAAACTATCTATTCCTCCATCTATAGCAATGCCGAGTTCGATCATAGCTTCAGATAATGCGATAGCAGCATCATACATAGCCGCTCCTTCTCCTTCAAGCTTAGCAGCATACATCCAGTTACCACTAGCTTTCACGTCAGTCAAAGAGGTTACTTTGGCCCATACTAAATTAGTTAAAGATTTGCCAACCGCTAACCTAGCCATTGATTTGGGATTCAACAGACCCTTAATAGGTTGTTCGCCTATAGAACAAGCGCCACCTGAAAGATCAGTGTAAGTTTGAGCAATCACTGCCACATCAACAAGTGGAAGCTGTAACAGACCAACAGTTTGATGTTGGGCCACAAGGCCCGTCACACATCTGTCAACTTTTGAAGTCAAAAAAATGTTTCGAACAAACTGAAGGAAGTCTTAGGACTCTTTTCAAGCAATCCATTATAGTCGTGCCAGGTGCAATGTCAATTGTCTCACTGGGATATGGCACATGATTAAATTCAAAGCATTTTTGTGGCATGTCACCTAATACTTCTCCAATTCAAGATCTTCTACAACACTATTATCTTCTGCAACGCTATCAACTAACACTATTTTTCCACTACCATCAATACTGCCAAGCACCGCCATGGAAACTCTCTTCCTCTTACATATAGACTCTAGCATGCTTCTGCTTTCGGATTTTATGAGAAGAGCATCTTGTTCTTGATATTCAGCACCCCAAATCTCTAAGACGGACATGGTATGGTCACCAACTACAATGTTGCGTACATCAATCTCGGCTCCCTTTGGGTAAATTATTTCTTTGACAACATTGCAGTTTCCTCCAGCTCCCTGATCATGGATGCTAATTATCGGGTTCTTTTCACCCATCTCAGCACACGCCCTAACTACACGATACAATTTTTGCGCCATCTTAGTATCGCCTCTTCACAGCAATGAAATCTAAGTCTGCATCATTTTGGCTACTTACCATACTTGAAGCCGCACCGCCTCCCATTCCTATACGATAAGCTAGCCCACCGATTTTAACAACCAGCATTCCTATTTCACCATCATCTTTAGTGATGTGTGTGTGATCAATTTGTCCAATACCTGCATTGTTTTACATGATCAGGAGGACCGAACTGATGTAAATATACATATATGTAAACCTGAGAAAATGGTGCTTGCGCTCTTTTTCCCCATCTTAGCTGTGTATCGGTTTCGAAATTCTGGTTGCGTATCGGTTCCGAAATTCTGGTTGCGTATCGGTTCTGAAATTCTGGTCAATTTTGGAAATTTCAACAAATCTGATCTCAGATTTTGATACTACTTTCAGAAATACATCTATAAATATAGCATGTTTGTATTTAGGATAACAAAACATGTACTGCATTTCAAAACATAGGTTCTCTTGCGATGTGTATTTCTTTACAAGCTTTAAAATTAATACAGTTGTTATATTTTACTGTTTTTTTCACATTTTGCTAACTAAATTGAGTTGCATTTGGAAAAGGTGACGTTTTTGACATGATTTGATTTTTTATGCATTTTTTTGTTATTTTTAACTATTTACATGTTCGTTGAATCTATTTTTGAACGTCTAAAAACCAAAACCATTATTTAGATCTTATTTTATCTCAGTAACCACCGGAACCAGACTGAAAGGGCAGAAAACATCCATGGTTGTAACTGAACTTGAAAAAAAAAATCCCCTCCTAAGGTCGCTGAATTCAAATTTAAAGAGTGTTTTTATAAAAGCCTATGCAATGTGCAATACTACAAATGCATAGTCATATAGTTCTCTCTATCTCCATATACATACAGATATAGATACATACATATATACACATATACATGCATGCATACATATATATGTACATACATATCTATACATACATAGATACACACACATATACATACATACATACATACATATATATATATATATGCATATACATACACATACATACATACATACATACATACATATACATGTATATACATACAAAGTGCTTCTCTAAAATCAGAAAAGTGTAGAGCTTTAACATCATTCACACAAAGTGCTTCTCTAATATCGGAACTACCAGTAAAAAGCATCAAATGTTTGATACCAACATTAAAAAGAGAGTGAAGAATGTAACAACTGCGTCATCTAAATAAATTAAAAGGTATTCTAAGAAGAAGAAGAAAAGGTCATACAACTTTTGCGAGTTCTCCTACAGTAGCAAGAACTCCTGTTACAATGGCATTATTAGCATTTACACCAGTTCCATTTCTTAACTTCGCGACAAGCACCTGAAATGTGGACGATAAATCAATTAATATATGTCTCATGCCTTGCATTCTTCCAAAAAAATTGAAATGCTTACTTGCCATACAATGAAAATATTCTCACAAAAAGACGTGAACATCACCAGTCAAATATAGCAAACCAAATCCAGTAAAATACAGCACAACTCTACCATAACATTAATAAAGCATGTATATAATATATATGCTCCTAGTCTTACGTATTCATTCGTATTAATATAGTGTATCAGATTCTAATGAAGCATGCATGAAAGGGTTCCAAGGTTAAAAAACATGTAATCCTATGGTCTTGAAGTATGTAATTTAAACCAAGTCTTTATGCAATGACAAGTACATTAGCTTTAACTCAGTATGAACAAAGCAATACATCAACACCGTGTGTGCAAGGAGAAAATAAAAGTCAAACAAAGAAGACCAAATACAATTGCAGCGCACGGTATCATAGTCTCTAATAGTTCTTGCATGTAGGTCATTTAACAAAGTTAGAACTTCATTATTTATTCAGTAATCCACTAGTACCTTTTCAGAATTTAAGATCCACGCAAACAAACTTCCAATACATTAGCACAATGTGCGCAAAGAGGAATAAAAGCCAAACAAATCGGACCAAATACAATTGCAGTGCAGGTATCATAGTCTCCGATAATTTTTGTACGTAGACCACTTAACAAGTCAGATGCTCGTTATCATTTCAGTAATCCACTAGTTAAAACTTTCTCCATAAAATCATTTAATCATACAGTTTGTCTACACAAAGTATACATATTACATTTCACAAACTCAAACTATAAATTTACATTTTTTCAAAAATCAGCACTTTAAAGGAAATTATGTGCGTTATCTTGATTGACTTATTCCAAAATATGAAAGTTTTTTCACAAAGTATACATACAATTCATTTTTGAACGGATAAAAATGAAAATCAAGCATTGAATAGTGCAGCTTTGTAGGCAACAGTGCAGAAGAGTTTACCAATTCACACTTTTGGCTACCCTGAGAAAGCTGCCATTTGACCGCTAATCAAATATCAATCCAAAACAGACTTAGTTGTTAATTTAATCGAAAATAAATTAGAAGAAGAGCAATAAAATGAAATCCAAAAAAGCAACGAACAGCAAAATAACCCAAGTAGGCGAATGCAAAACTCTTAGACGACCACAACAAATGTTTCGACAAACAAGCCTACCATTTTTTCCATATCAAGTGCTTACCTTTTCATTCAATTTTGACAAATCAAAATAATGATAGCACAGAAATTAAAAGTCATAACAAACTAAAAGCACAAGAAAATATAGCCCAAGAATACTTACCATTCATCTTGAAACGGATAAAAATGAAAATCAGGTACTGACTATCGGCGATTTATAGGCAACAGAGCAAAATGGTTTACCAATTGATACTTGTGACTACTCTGGGAAAGTTTCCTTTGACCGCTAATCAAATATCAATCCAAAAAAGAGTATGACGTTAATTTAATCGAAAATAAAATAAAATAAGAAGAAATCCATACATCAAGCCGACGAAGGCAAAAGCTCTTAGGCGGCCACACCAAATGTTTTGATAAACAAGCCTTCCTGTTTTCATTATCAACTGCTTACTTTTTCATACGATTTCAATAAATCAAAAAATGATAGCACAAAGATGAAAAATCAAAATGAATGGAAAAGAATCAGAATCATTGGCTTGATTCCTCCGTAGAGGAATTAAATTGCGCGAATTATAATCAGCGTCGATCATTTGGGGAAAGGATCATCATCTCAATAATTCATTCACAGTATTCATAATACAAGAAAACAAAAGAATATTAGGAAAGAGAAGTCTGGAAATGAAGCTACGTATGGAAGAGGAAAATCTGAGTATATACAAAACAAAAACCTAGATCTCTGTGAAGAAAACCCCCACACCCACTGTAGACGAACTCGATCCAAACTGGAGAAGCAGTGTGCTAAATTTTTTCCCAAAGGCCTAATTTTGAGCAAAGAGGAACAAGCAAAGAGGAACGAAGCCAACATTTAGAGCAAAGCATAGGAATGAAATATAAAAGTGCCGGCCTTGGTTTTTTAAACTGAAAATTAGGGTTTTGGTTGACACCTGTTACAACGGACGATTTTAGTCTGTTGTAAAATTGACACTTATTACAACGGGCCTGAATGTACCGTTGTAATAGCCTTCTATTACAACGGACGACCAATGTCCGTTGTAAAAAGGGTGTTGTATATGGCATTTTTTTACAACGGACCTGAATGGAGCGTTGTAATAGCCTTCTATTACAACGGACAAACAATGCCCGTTGTAAAAAGGGTGTTGTAATAGGGTATTTTTGTTGTAGTGAAAAGAACAATACAATTCCCAAAGAGATTCCTCGAGTAAGAGAAATTGGTTATCACATGCATGCTGCAATTCGGTTACAGGAAAACAGACGTGCAACCTTTATTTTTCTATTTTCTTTTATTGTTATTTTTGCTTTTGTATTGCTAAAAGTTGTTATCTAGGGTGGTATAGAATAGGCCATGTTGGCAAAAGTTGTTGAGAAATACTGCTATATATGTACAAAGAATGAAAAGGAAGATATGGGGAAAAAAGCAACTTCTAATGTTCTTACTCTTTTTCCTCCTCTCCTTTCCCATTACATTTTCTTCTCAATCCTTCTCTTCCTCTGTCATTACTGTGCTGCCCGAGATCGTTATCATTTTGGTGCTTTCACTGCTTGATCTCCCCCTCTCCTCCTCCCAAATATCCAAACTATCCCTATCAAAATGACCCGAGTAGATGAAGCCTTCCAACAACTCGCCCACCACCAAGACGCCATAAACACCATCCAAGCCAACTAAGAAAACCACAACACCATGCTGGAAAACCAACACGCCGACATCATCGACATTAAAGCAGCACTTCAAGTCCTCACCAAATCAATGACCGACCTCACCCGAAAACTTGACAACCAACCACCTCCTTCTCCAAATAACCAAACATCAACCACATATCACCCATCGTCCAACAATCGACAACCACCTATACTATCAACCCCGACACCTACTCGAACACCCAAACACACCTTCTCTTCATTTGATGGATCCAACCCACACGATTGGAATATTTCAAGCCTATAGGTTTTTCGCTTATTATTCTACACCGGAAGATCAATGCATAGATCTTGCAAGCTTCCATATGCTAGGCCAAGCACTTTCATGGTTCCAATGGATGCATCGTAACAAGCAAATCTCCACTTGGATGGAATTAACAAAAGCAATCGAGCAACGTTTTGGACCACCTACCTTCCTCAACCCACAAGCCACCTTATTCAAACCCAAACAAATTTCCACTGTCGACAACTACCAATCCACCTTCGAAACACTTTGCAATCGCATTACCACACTACCATCCGACTTCATCCTCCAATGTTTCATTTCCAGCCTAAAGACACATATACAAAACGAACTTCATCTTCTCAAACCCACCACTATCTCCAATGCAATCAACGGTACCAAGCTCATTGAACGCAATTACAATGACCAAATCACACTACCATTCATCAGCACGTCCCAATACTCTCCAAAACAACCAAATAACCAAATTCCTACTCAGTCATTTCACCAAACACCACATGTGCAGACTACCAAACCAACTATCACAATCAAACAACTATCCTCTTCAGAAATGAAAATCCACAAACAGCAAGGACTGTGCTTAAACTGCGATGAAAAGTACCACCCGGTCACCTCTGTAAACCCGCACACATCCTGATGATCTTACCAGAAATAACCACCGATGAACTTAACCAAACACTGGACTCCACACCCATTCCGAAACCAGATCCGCCGCCAACAGTCAACAAACACGACCACCACTAAATTCCAGTCACAACGACCTTGAGGACAAGGTCGATCCAGCAATGCACCAGTTGAAGATAATGCAAATACTAATATAGGACACAAAAGAACAATACAATTGCCAAAGAGATTCCTGGAGTAAGAGAAATTGGTTATCACATGCATGCTGCAATTTCGTTACAGGAAAACAGACGTGCAACCTTTATTTTTCTATTTTCTTTTATTGTTATTTTTGCTTTTGCATTGCTAAAAAGTTGTTATCTAGGGTGGTATAGAATAGGCCACGTTGGCAAAAGTTATTGAGAAATACTGTTATATATGTACAAAGAATGGAAGGAAGATATAGAGAAAAAAGCAACTTCTAAATTTCTTGCTCTGTTTTCCTCCTCTCCTTCCCCGTTACTTCTTGTTCTCAATCCTTCTCTTCACTGTGCTGCTTGAGATCCTTATTAGATTATTTCATTTCCCGCACACTAGATTTATTAAATTTCATACTGTCTGTTGTTTGTTATAACTGCGTTGAATATGAACTAGTTATAACGACTGCTAACTTATTTTTCTCCCATACCCCCTTCCCCCCCTAAAAAAAACCAATTTAATGCTTATTAACTGCATATGCATCCTCCACTTTATGGCCGCATCCCAGTTTTTAAACAACTTTTCTCACTACGTTATGCTTATTTCATTTCCCATTCAAGAGATATAGTAAACTTCATATTGCCTGTTATTTCTTATAACTGAGTTGAATATGAACTATTATATACTATGCAGTTACATTGAACGAGATGAAGGAAATAACAGTTATATCAAAGCAGTTGTCCTATTTCGCTTTTCAGGTATTATCCTCTTTTGCCCCATGCTATTTGCAAAATTTTGTCAATGCAATCATGTTTACTTTGTTAACTATTAATCTTCTGCATGTGGTATTCTGTGTGTTGTCAATTTAAGTAAAATTCTTCTGACGAATTTAGGTGCACATGACATTAGGAAAACATTTTGCGATGTTCTGTTTTCTGTTCATATTGTAAGGTTTTTGCTTGGTTGATTTGTATTTACAGCTTGATTTACAGTCATTGAGAGGTTGACGAAACATACGAAGATAGTTATAATATATCTGAGCAAGATAGTTATAACAACTAAATCAATATATTATCTCCTTTAATCTATATTTCACTGTTTGTATACAAGATGTAGCAATGGTCTGGATGAAGGCAATGTCAGTTATATCAAAGAAGGTTTCCTATTTCGCTTCTCCGGTATTATCCTCTTTTAACCCATGATATTTGCAAAATTTTGTCAATTAAATCACTTATACTTTGTTAACTATTAATCATATTTATGTGGTATTCCCTATGCTCTCAATTTACAGCAAAATTCTTCTGACAGATTCAGGCGTTTCATTGTTAATTTTGTTTACACCAACTACTGCTACCTTTTCTTATTTCTATGCATCTTCATGTCTGTCGTAATACTGTTTGACATATTGATAATTTGGTTGTGCTCAACTCTGGATTGTAAATGGCAACCATAAAGATGAATTAAAAAATTTAAGGATACCTTAACATTTTATAGCGAGATAGTTATCACTAAATCAATATATTATCTCTTTGACTTATGTTGCATTGTTTGTACCCAACAACTAGCCGTGGTCTGGATTTTTCTCTCCTTTGTACATAATATAATAAGAAGAATTGGAAAAGTAAGATTTAATACATCAAGTAATTATTTCTCCTAATATCTACATTGTTGTTTACTTCATTATCTGCAATGCATGCACATAACATTAGCATAATATTTTGCGATGTTTTGTTTTTTGTTTATGTTGCAATGTTTTTTCTTGGTTGATTTGTATTTACAGCTTGATTTACAGTCATTGGAAGGTTAACGAAACACATGAAGATAGTTATAGTATTTGAGAGCAAGATAGTTATAATAACTAAATCAATATATTATCTCCCTTAATTTATATTGCTTTGTTTGTAGGAAAAATCTAGCAACGGTCTGGGTGATGTTGTAGAATACAATAGTCTATAATTTGTGTTTGATGATAATAAACATATATATATGTGTGTGTGTGTGTATATATATATATGTATATATGTATATTCATTTAAATGTATTTGTTGTTGTACTATTTTATTTTCCCTTTAATTAAATAAGTATTTGTCGAATAAAATAAATAACTCATTTTTCATATTTAAACAAATATTTTATTATAAATTCAAATAGTATAAATTTGAGCTCTCACTGCATCAATACAATTTCACTTTACAATTTTCACCTCACTACATGTATTCACTCATCACTCATATTTTAATCTTCAACTTTGTTCCAGCCTGTATCCAACATTTGAGTTATCTACAAAATAAACATTGATGTAGTAAAATTGAAAAAGAAATATTTTTACAGTGCACAATGAAGTGCGTGTTTTGAAAATATTGTTTGCCTCAATTATTTGGGTTGTTCGTCATCATTCTTTTTAATTCATTTTACACGAACAACTTTGACATGCACAGTGTATCATTGTACATGTCATAAGGTCGTGTACACCGATATACACTTGCTTGTTAAAATTGCAGAGATAGGTGAGCAATAGGTTATACCCATACTGGATTCAACTCAGGTGCAATGGTCAGAGATAAACCAAAATGTGCACATGGAAGGATAAAGCTGTTTAACTCGAGGCAAGTCAAAACAACAAGCCTCAAACATGTACATGAAAACACTTGAACAACATGAAGTACACACACATATATGTGCAACATGACTACAGTTCAGAGAGTTCAAAATGCACCAGATATGTACACAATTTAACTCGAAGCATGATAACAATGCAACACATACAACATGGATTCATACCAGAACCAAACCAAGGCAACTCAAGCATAAACACACACATACAACAACAAACATGCACAAAAGATAGAGCAAATGCAGACAACAACAAAGGCACCAGGCATGTATAAGTTCAATGCAATGGTCAGGAACAATAATGGCAAGACTGCAATAATATTGGCAAAAGGGACCAGAACATAGAAAATAAAATCAACATGTAGTGCATATGCACAAAGTGGTGCATATAGCGAATCACACAAGCAAAGACGGCAATGGAGCAGTGGAACAAGTGTATACTCTACATGCAGGCAATCGGACTACAGCAACAACAGTTCAGAGAACACAATGACACAAGTACATGAAGTACACAAGCATTCAAATGGAACCTATACAGTGTAGACTCAAAGCTACATGAAATCATACCAAACTTCAAAATCATCATGACTAGAAAACGACACACATATATGTACAACAAACAGCAAGCATGACTCAAAGCAATGCAAGGCTGACAACACATTGTCCCCAGTTCTAAACATGCAAAAGAAGTGACTTTAAAATAAGAACCACATGAAGGCATGAACATACTTAAACTAGAAAAATATGCATATATATCAGTTCAAGTCCAACTAACATATAATATGCATTCAGGCACAAGAATGAAGTGTACTCAAACTACATTCTTGCATGAAAGCAATTTGACCATGAAACCAGACTTCAAACCAAACTGAAATAACAAGGCAGACCAGACTTCAAATCAACATTTTCAAATGTATATGGATATGCATGTATCAACTCAGAGGCATACAGCAAGTATGTTCGTGCACAGGGACAAATTATACTCGAGCAAATCACAACACATATACACACACATACAAGGTGTATATAGTAACACACATACAAAGTAGTGAACCAGTTTTATGCAATCGCAATGAGCACAGTTGAGAAATCAAGTAGTGGGTAAGTATCAGTAAAAGTTTGAACAAAGTCAAGGTCCCATTTCAAAAAAGAAAGAAAAAAAATCGGTCAAATAAAACACTGTTTGAAGTGTTTAATAATTATCAGTAGCAGTTCAAATAACGTCAGAGAGGATTTCAACCAATAAACAAGTCAGCAAAACGATGAACAGGTCATAGCAAAAAAGAACGAAGCAGATTCGAATTCATCAGAAAAATATGGAGTAACTCGTATATGATGAACGAGTCAAGCACTGACTTATCGTTCGATCAAAAATCCATAGCCAAGAAAAGAAATTGACAAGTTCAAATAGAAATATACAAACGAAAATACAGGGAATCAAACCCTATATAAATCCATGTCATCATTGGCATTAAAACCATTCGAGTTTGAGACAAATTTCAAAAAGCTTACCTAGAACAAATCCAAAACTCAAATCAGAAGTTTGGCATAATCAAAATCGAAAAGGGGCTAATCGCATACCATTTTCATATCATTTGAGCTTGACACAAGTAAAGCAACTGCAAACAAATTGAAGAGAACAGAACGAAGAAGCATCACAGCTAACCAAGGAACGAAAGGCAATTGATTTGAACTCCAAGCGGCGGCTTCAAGGAAATTGAAAAACCCTAATTTTTGATGAGCAACAAAAGGGATCGGCTGAAGTAACGAAATGAAATAAAGGGAAACAGTTTTTCTTTTTACTATTGGGCAAGTTTATTTTTATTTTGGCTTAGTTTATAAAATAGGGTTTTATTTATTTTAGTTGTTTTGTTTGTTTTTAACGCTTATTTAAATCAGACTCTAGTTTAACTAGGTAATGAGCTACGGTTTTGTAGTTCAAGAATTCGCAACTCGGTGGATGAGTTGTGGTAGGAGTTTGAGCTTAGAGTTAGGTTAATCAAGTTAGTGTCGTGAGTTTACGTGTTTTGTAAGCATCTGATTACTTAATTTCTAGTAGAAATCTTAGGGGCATCACGTAGGCAGGTTTTTGCAGAAGCTGGGTAAATCTATGTCTGATTTTTACTGTATTACTTTCTGATTCTGGTTTTTTAATTAATTCCGCATTAATTTTCATTAGTAGACCCTATTCAACTCCCCTTTAGGGTGAAAATGATTCTACATATGTTTTTTATTTCATTTTTACATCATCTAATATGAAGAATTGGGAAAGTAAGATTTTATACATCAAGTAATTATTTCCCCTAATATCTACATTGTTGTTTATTTATTTATCTACAACGCATGCACATGACATTAGCATAACATCTTGTGATGTGTTGTTTTTTGTTTATGTTGTAAGGTTGTTGCTGGATTGATTTGTGTTTACAGCTTTATTTACAGTCCTTTAAAGGTTGAGGAAACACATAATGAAGATTTCAAATTGATAGCCTTTCAATTAAAAACTTGGATATATTAGCCCATTACCGATTTATTTGTTGTGTATTTTCACATGACATACTTGATTGATGATTCTAGCTTTAGATTTCCTACTAAATAGTCCAACAGTTTTCTTTAAAGAATTTTTTTTATATGAATTCTGACCACCGGAAGGCTCATATTATTCACTATGAACCGTAGATTCAGTACTTGCATGCTTAACTGCTGGAAAATGAGTCTAAATTTTTGATTCCTGAGCCTAAGGTTTCACTTTTAGTCTGTCTGCTGCTTCGCAAAATTTAATTTAGAGTGGAAACTGTTTAATTCGTATACATTCAGATTTGTCTACATAATTGACTCTCGGCTGAGGTGTATTTTTATATATACACAAGTAAATGAATTCGATTAAGTTGAAAATGTTATTGTTTGAACTTAGAAAGTTATGTCATTGCTTGAAAGTGCTTGTTTACTTTGGCAATAAATTTTTTTGTCGACATTACATTAACCATTGGTTTTAGTTATTATATGACAAAATCTTTTAAAAAATAGAACTTTTAACTACCGATTAAATAGTGGAAGCATAAATGATAAATGATGTCGAATGAGGTAAATTTTTATGGTTATTATACGACGAAAGCTCAAACCTTCCATCTACCATTAAGTTTTTACACTGTGTTTGGTGGCTTCAGTTGAAGCCGAACATGAGTTCCATGCATTTACCACATTTTTTATTGCCAATTCATTTGACGTTTAAAAAAACAGTTTGTTCCTGCTAATAGGCTATAATATCAAAAAACAGTTGTTGCTAATACTACACACGTGGAGTATTGAATTTGGATGATTCAAATATTTGTTAAAAAGGAAAGAAATTGATTAATTGATTCAATCAAATCAATTAATTTGGATGATATATGGAAGGATATTTTGAAGGAAACTAATTAATTAGTCAATCAATTAATTAGTCAATGTATATTTGCTATACGAAGAAGTAAATGATTAGGCATGGAGAATAAAGGAAAGATATGGAAACGAAGATTACGCCATCTATTTGTACTAAAATTAAATCATGCAAATTGGAAAGATATCTATGTAATCGGGAAATTGATTTGCTTAATCTCCAAGCAACCCATCATTATCAAGTCTATTTAAATGAAGAAATTTCATCTTCATATGTACAAGCAAGTGTAGTATCCACCATTATTCTTTCCTCTCTCTTTTGTACTCTTTTCTTTGGTGAAATAAAAAATTGTTGGGTCTCCATGGACGTAGGATATTCATATCTGAACCACGTTAAATCTTCCGTGTCTCTTATTTCTGTTATTTTTCTATGAGACTGCATAATTCTTTTTAAGTGTCGTCGGTATCTAAATAGGCAATACTAGATTCTGAACAAATAAACCGCTTCCGCTCAAATTAAAACAAAATTTCACTACAGTTTGGTATCAGAGCTAGTGTTATTGTTCCTGTTTGGATATTAATGGCTACTTCTAGTAGATCTGTTGGTAGATCTGGTGTCAATTATGGAGTAACATGTTTTGATGGAAAAGGAGATTTTGGTACTTGGAAGATGAAGATGAAGGCTGTATTGAAGAAGGAGAAGACTTACAAGATTGTTTCTACGCCTGAGAAATTGAAAGGTATTGATGCAGCTGATTTGAAAGAGATGGAAGATGAAGCTCTCACAACAATTCAGTTGAGTCTTTCAGATGAAGTTCTTAGAGAATTCTTTCAGAAGAAGACGACGAAGGAACTATGGGATGCATTATCGGATGCATATCAAAACAAGTCTCTCACTAATTGGATTATTCTTCAGCAACAACTCTATTCGTTCAAGATGAAGCCTGGAGCTGATCTCATGGAGCATGTAGATGCTTTGACGACTTTGATTATGAACTTGAAGCAGCGGAAGTTGATATTATCGATGAGGCTCAAGCTGTGATCCTCTTATGCTCCTTGCCTAAGGAGTATACTGCTTTTTTTAATTCCATGATTTATGGCTGTAGTAAAATTAGCCTGTCTGATGTAAAGGCTGGTCTTCACAATGAAGTATTAAGAGGTAGATTGGTGAGCACTAGCTTGGATAGTGATACTGAAGGCTTATTTGTTCAGAGAGGTAGAGGCCAAAGCAGGTCGAAGAAAGGAGAAGGACGAAATTCTTCACGGTCTCAGTTTAGGAGGCCTAAGAATTTGACTTGTTATTATTGTAAGAAACCAGGGCAATTCATAGCACAATGTCCAAAGCTTGAAGGTAGAAGAAAAGATCCAAAGCAAGCCTCGGCTTCTACAACAGAGAAATCAGATACAGAAAGTGACACCGATGTATTTACAGCTTCTGGCTCTTCTGGGAAGAGCAACTTATGGCTGATTGATTATGGCGCATCCTATCATATGACAACTGATAGGAACTGCTTTTCCACTTACCATGAATTTGATGGAGGAGAGGTTATGATGGGTAATATTTCTTCTTGCCGTATGGTGGGTGTTGGTAGTGTGATGATTAGGATGTTTGATGGTGTTATTCATACGATCACTGATGTTAGACATGTACCTGATTTGAGGAGTAGCTTGATTTCTGTTGGGGCATTGAGTAGATTTGGCTTGAATATTATAGTGGGATGATAAAAAATGAAGATATCGAAGGGTTCCATGATTGTTATGAGAGGTGTGAGGGCAAGAAATCTTTATCTATTAAAGGGCACTACTGTAATTGGTGAATCATATACTGTTACATTGGTTGACTCAGATTCTTCCAGATTACGGCACTTATGGATGAGTCACGTCGGTGAGCGCGACATGAATGAGTTGAGAAAACGAGGATTGATTGATGGAGTTCACCATTCAAAACTTGGTTTTTGTGAAGAGTGTGTTCTTGGAAAGCAGACGAAGATTTCTTTTGGTATAGGAGAGCCTAAAACAAAAGCTGTTTCGAAGTATGTTCGTACAGATGTCTAGGATCCCTCCTCTTGTCCGTCTTTAGGTAGAGCCAGATATTTTGTTTCATTTATAGATGATTTCTCTCGTAAAGTATGGGTATACTTTCTTCAGTCAAAGAGTGAAACCTTTGCCAAGTTTCGAAAGTGGAAATCTATGGTTGAGAAGTAGTCAGGGAAGAAATTGAAAGTTCTCCGTTCAGATAATGGCAATGAATTTTTATCACAGGAATTCATCGATTATTATGAGTCTGAAAGCATTAAGAGACATTACACCACACCAAGCGACCCCCAATCTAATGGAATTGCAGAAAGGATGAATCAGACATTATTGGAGAGAACAAGATGCCTTAGACTGACTGCTAAATTGAAGAAGGGATTTGGGGTTAAAGCTTTATCTATGGCGGCTTTCCTTATCAACCGCATACCTTCCACTGCCATAGATATGAAGATTCCTAAAGAAGTATGGAAAGGAGAGCCTGTTAGCTATTCATTTCTTAGAGTGTTTGGTTGCCCGCTTATATGTATGAGAGCAAAGGGAAATTGGAACATAGAGCTCGCAAATGTATTTTTCTAGGTTATAGGAGAGGAGTGAAGGGATACATGTTGTGGTATCCTATTAGCAAGAAGATCATTATGAGCAGACATGTGACTTTTGATGAGAAGGCTATGTTGAAGGTGGAGCCTTCCTCATCGAATGACAATAAGAGGACATGTGAAGAATACCAGACACAAAGTAATTCATCTGTTGATTCTTTCCATAGACGTTCAAATGGTGTTTCCGATGACACCTTGATTGATGAGGATAATACCAATGCTGGTATAGAGGATCAAACTCAAGGTGGAGCTTATTCAGAACCTAGGCCTGCCAGACAAAGAAGAAAGCCTAAGTGGCTTGATGAGTTTGTTGGATTGAGCATCGAAGATATTAACTTCGATGATATGGCAACATACGCTTTGAATGTTGTCCATGATGAGCCCTTGACCATAGATAAACTATCGCATCAGTTAACAGTTCCAATTGGTTAGTTGCTATGGATGAGGAGATTGAATCATTGCAGAGAAATCATACTTGGGATTTGGTGCCTCTTTCCACCGACAAGAGAGCTATTGGATGCAAGTGGATCTATAGAGTGAAAGACGGTGAAAATGTTAATCTCAGACACAAGGCAATGTTAGACGCAAAGGGGTATATTCAAAAGAAAGGGGTAGAGTATCTTGATATCTTTGCTTGAGTGGTTAGGCATACTTCTATTCGTATTCTTTTGACATCAGTTGCTTATTATGATATGAAATTAGAGCAACTAGATGTCAAAACTGCATTCTTGCATGGTGATCTGGATGAGGAGATTTATTCAAAGCAGCCGGAAGGGTTCATTGATAGTAGCAGGCCAGACTATGTTGGCAAACTCAACAAATCTCTATATGGACTAAATCAGTCTCCTAGACTATGGTATAAGAGGTTTGATAAGTTTATGCTTTCATAGGGATAATCCAGAAGTTTCAAAGACCAGTGTGTTTATTTCAGTAGATGTGACGGTGATATGATTTATTTACTGTTATATGTTGATGATATGCTGATTGCATCTCAGAGTATGGTCAAAATTAAGGAGTTGAAAGCGGAGCTCAATAGAGAGCTTGACATGAAGGATTTGGGAAAGGCACAAAGAATATTGGGTATAGAGATAAGCAGGGATAGGAAGCGGAGAGAGTTAAGGCTCACTCAAGCGCAGTACATCGAGAAGGTCCTCGCTCGATTTGGAATGGAGAAAGCTAAACCGGTTGGCACTCTATTGGGCTCTCATTTTAAGTCGTCAAAAGACTTATCTCCCTTATCGGAAGAAGACAAGAGGTATATGGCTGATATACCTTATTCTAGTGTTGTTGGTAGTTTTATGTATGCGATGGTGTGCACAAGACCAGATTTGGCCCATGCAGTGGGTGTTGTGAGTCGATATATGCCTAACCCAGGCAAAGAGCATTGGCAAGCTGTGAAGTGAATTCTTAGATATCTTCGAGGCACTTCTTCGGTGGGCTTGTTAAATGGTGGAGTGGATGGTGACATATTTCTTAGAGGATACCGTGATTCTGATTATGCTGGGGATAGAGATGTTAGGAAGTCAGTGTTGGGCTATGTTTTTACACTTGGCATAGGCTCGATTTCATGGAGATCAAAGCTGCAATCTATCGTAACTTTATCAACTACCGAAGCAGAGTTGATATCGATTATGGAAGCAATAAAGAAAGGATTATACTTACTTCAACAGTTGGAGGATCTTTCAATGGTGCAGCGGACAGTAGAGCTATTTTTAGACAGTCAGAGTGCGAATCATCTTATAGAAAATCAAGCTTATAGTTCACGGACGAAGCACATTGATGTTAGAGGTTTCTTTCTTATGCTTGAGGAAGAACGAAACAAGATCAAATTATTGAAGGTGAGTACTTTGGATAATCCTTCAGATATGATGACTAAGTCACTTTCAAAGGACAAGTTTGAGCATCGCTCAAACTTAATCAGTTTGATACCTGTCACTTGAGCGCCATGGGACGCTATACCCAACAACTTATATGTCGATTGCTTGATGATAAGATGATGAAGAGAGATTGTTATATTTGAATCAAGGTGGAGTGTTGAATTTGGATGATTCAAATATTTGTTAAAGAGGAAAGAAATTGATTAATTGATTCAATCAAATCAAATAATTTGGCTGATATATGGAAGGATATTTTGAAGGAAACTAATTAATTAATCAATTGATATTTTGAAGGAAACTAATTAATTAATCAATTAATTAGTCAGTGTATATTTTCTATATGAAGAAATAAATGATTAGGCATGGAGAATAAAGGAAAGATATGGAAACGAAGATTACGCCATCTATTTGTAATAAAATCAAATCATGCAAATTGGAAAGATATCTGGATAATCGGGAAATTGATTTGCTTAATCTCCAAGCAACCCTTCATTATCAAGTCTATTTAAATGAAGAAATTTCATCTTCATATTTACAAGCACGTGTAGTATGCACTACTATTCTCTGCTCTCTCTTTTGTACTCTTTTCTTTAGTGAAATAAAAAGTTGTTGGGTCTCTGTGGACATAGGATATTCATATCCGAACCACGTTAAATCTTCCGTGTCTCTTATTTCTGTTATTTTTCTGTGAGACTTCATAATTCTTTTTAAGTGTCATTGGTATCTAAATAGGCAATACTAGATTCTGGACAAATAAACCGCTTCCGCTCAAACTAAAACAAAATTTTACTACATAGGCAACATATCATCATATGTCACTTTCTCTGTAGATGAATATAGTTAGCACCACATTTCTTCCCTGAACACTGATTCCTACTCTGTACAAATTTTTTTTTTGTGAATATCCTATGTTAGGTTAAATTTTTGATAACTTATATGCACAAATGTTTTTGCTATGATCGGCTAAGGCAATAATCTTTCTTGAATTTCAGGTATTACTCTGATTGCCCGCCACTGAATATTCCCACCTTCTGTTCACCGTGATTAGCCATGACACTTCCGGTTCAGTTATATGCTGCAATCAGTACACTACAGACATTTTTTTCCCTTCCTGTTAATTATTGTTATCATCTGCCTTATATATTGAAGTGGTTAATGTTATTTAATTTTGATTTTAAGCCTAGAAATTAATAGTCTCACTTAGTTTGAAACAAACATTTAGACTCTAAAGCTGATAGTGAACATGATCCACTTGCATTTACGGCTATTACATATTGCGCGAATTTAATCTTCTAATATATGCTATGTAAATTTACCACTATTACATTCTGCAAATGACACATTTAGATGCTATCAAAGTACATGTATAAAATCAGCGTGCATTATTTTTCCACAAACAAATGATTAATTGTTTTCACATAAAACATTTATTTCGCACTCTTTCTCCATACAAATATTTCCATAATAAAGTACAAATTATCATTGTTATTTGCATTACCTTTGATTTATACATAAAACATTTGAAACAAAATTTCAGGTATGAAATATTAACAAAAAAACTTACCAACTACAAAGTTAGGTTGGCTCGATGAATTTATCAAAATTGACCGATTTAAAAGAATACATTTCCACCCATCAGTTCAAACTTAAACACAATATTCCTAGGTAGAATATAAGTGATTTAAAATATATAAATTAATTCTTAATCTACAAAATTTCGATATGATCAGCCATATTTTTTCCCCCGTTAATTCTTTCGCGTTGGTTGTATGTCGTTATGTTTTCTAATTTGGACAAAATCTGCTATCTTTTTGTTCACCAACCTGAACGTTACCGATGATAGGGAGAACAATTTCTGATTTGCACGATCACAACTGTCGTCGATTGGAAAGTAAACCTACTTCCTTTTAATGCTTTTCTACAAGAATCTTATACATCTTCCCCTTTTCGTTATAACCAACAAAATAAGTTTACTACGTCCACTCAACCCAACTGCCTACTCACTGTCATTACATTGTTATTCTCTTTTGTGATATATAACTAATATTTTTGTTTTCTCTGCCTTCACCCGTGTACTAGTTGACCAATGTACGTGATTTACAAGCTTACTGGTACAAAATATCTTCATTGCCTTTACGAAAAGCAGCACAGATACACTGTTGATCCATAGTTTTACATTCTTTATTTTACTATCTGCAGCATCGTCGGATGTTCCGTGCAAAACGAAGATTGATATTGAGGGAAAAAAGAGTTAGACAATATGCCCAGAGAACCTGGTTTGATTGCACATCTTGCTCCTATGATTCTCAAACTATTGGCTCATCTGACTGCAAAAACTATCTGTGTAAAATTCATAGAGAAGATTTGATACGCATTTGCTGCCTACTAGAGAAACAAAGAAGAGCAGGCGATATTATTTTTTCTTTTCCTTGCTTCTACTAGATGACTTTGTTGTATTTGACTGTCCGCTTTTGCAGTATGCAGGGTGAACCGCCATTTTAGTTCACATATCAAACATCGACGACATAGGAACTCTCCAGGTATTTTGTCCTCTACTACTTATAGTACTCGACAGTTTCACCATGTATGATAGTAACTGATACCCTGCTTTTTTAATAACGACGAAGCCGAATTTTCAAACAGTCGACTCCTCTACACTACATTTACAAAGCTACTCGACTATTCTGTGATTTTATAACTAAATGCTTTATTAGTGTGGTTTCCTTGAATTTTGTATTTCCATGCACAATTTTTTCAGACGGTATTGATGAACTTTGTCCTGTTAACTAATTAATAAAGTTTATAATACATAATCCTATACATTGTATTTTTTATGTGTGTATGTACAATATTCAAGTTCGATAACATGGAACACCAAAATCACCCTATTTGATGGACTGATCTACGTCCATGTTCACCCTGTGGTTAGTGCCATTGCGTATGGAACAATAGCATACCTTACATTATGTGTTCAATCATAGTTCGTGTAATAGTGCCATTTAACTATGGAAATTAACGAACAACAGCGATTGGCTATTGGGATACATAAATATATTACTTTCTGAATGTTTATTCATCACCTACTGTACATTTTCATTTTCAACTAAAAAGGTCCTAACTATTTTTCTCCGTGTCGGTTAGCAGGTACTGCTATGATGTTTGTTTGCCCTAATTTGTCCAAACCTTCTTTTCGTTACGGCTTCATCAACTTTGACTCTTATTGTAAAGATCATGTTTACTTGCAAACAAGTGCTTTCGTGGGCATCTAACAGTTCATATGTTGAATATTTAGTTACTTTATTGCATTCTTTTCTGTTATTTCTACCCTATGCTAAATGTAACATTTATGTTTCAGGAAAAGTGTTTTCTGCGCAAAACCTAGGGCCTTCTGGCTGTACATGCAGTCATTGTGGTGCATTTTTATGGTTTCACGAAAGGGTTAAAAAAGGAAGCACGATTTCAAATCCCTTGTCCTCTATTTGCTGCAAAAAAGGAAAAGTTAAACTCCTAATATATCAGCCCTGCCCACAGTATTTGATGAATTTAGTACGCTAAAATGGGGGCCAACGTTGTAGAAAGTTTAGGGAGAGCATTTGACAGTTTCTTTCACATCAATGGGTGGACACATTTACAATTCTATAAACAACAATGGATCACCATACATTTTTTGTATAAATGGTCAAAATCAACATAGAGTAGGATTTCTTATTGCTTATGACTGGTAAACCTAAATTTTCACAACTATATTTTTATGACACTGCAAATGAAGTTGAGAATAGGTTAAGAGCACATGGTGCGAATGGAAAAGATAGTCTGGATGTGGAAATTGTTAATCGTTTAGTATAGGTGTTTGACCAATGTAATGTGCTAGCGCAAGTTTTCAGAATGGCAAGAGATAGATTTCATAACACCGAATACCAACTAATACGTTTGACACTGTGTGAGAGAAGATATAGGTAACGTGTCTAATGATTTAATAATTACAAATGTATAAAATTGCTTTGGAAATAGTTAGGCATATGAATTGTGAAATTTTGCACTACGTTGGCAAATTATTATTTATTTGATGTATCACTGTCATAAATGTTCATTCATGATCCAATTAGGTTTATCCCTTTTCTTTAATGAAGGCTAATGCTAGCATATCAGCGATCATTGTACTAATTTCATTGTATATGTTTAACTTAGTTGTGTGGCGTGAGTCATGTAGAAGCTATTGAAGTATATGACGGTTGGAATGTTTATTAAAACTCTATTTCTTTGACACAAAATTGTATTTCAAGTGTGTTATCCGATATTACCAAAAAATAAAGCTTGGACATCGCATTCTCGTAACAGTCTGGTGCAAGTTGCGTGTGATTGAAGATACATAAATGGAAAAATGAGGTTTTCGATAAAAGCA
Source organism: Allium cepa (assembly GCA_030765085.1). Lineage (NCBI taxonomy): Eukaryota > Viridiplantae > Streptophyta > Magnoliopsida > Asparagales > Amaryllidaceae > Allium > Allium cepa. The sequence goes on from CM060932.1 coordinate 547,610,377, forward strand.
AATTTTGATTTTACTATGCGACACACGTGGTACATCATCCACTGAAATAAAACAATATTAAACAGTTGTTGTACATTTTTTAGTTAATCAGCTTTACCTTTTTCTCGTATGGAAAAAGATATGATGAACAAAACATGAACACTGTGATCCCAATAATTAATGCATCGAACATGCGACCTATACAGATACTGGGTTTTAATCCAACATTTTTCAGTGAAGCACCAATTGATGAGATGGTAAAAAAATCACTATGTGTCAGTAATCAGTTTTTTATTCTAACTATTTTATACTATTGATTTATATAATTCTGACAGTTAGAGCTTTTGCATAAGCAAGGAAATCCTACCGTCATTTTCATCTGGCTCAAAGAAATAATCAATGCAAGCTTAGTCCCACCAGGGATGTTAGCCTTAACAACGATGAAAATTCGATTATCCTTTCCTCCCACACTCAATAACCTTACATAGTGGTTGGACTTATAATGCATACATCACCAAGATAAGCTTAATAATTAGAAAATGAAAGCTTCACTCAGTTATGTGGTGGATAATTAAAGACAGTAAAGAACTCATTTGCCATTATTTGACTTATGGAGTGATTTAGCAAGAGAACTATGTTTCCTTTATTTATTCGTTTTATTGCATATGTTACTACTTAGCTGGAATATAAAAGTATAACAAACATGATATGAAAAAAGGATTAAAACAATGTTACGAAGAAAAAATGAGTCAAAATAGTGTTATAAACAAACATACTCCAGATATGCCAAGTCGAAATAGTATTATAAGTGTTGCAGCTCACATAAGGTGATCCCCTTAAATCAACATAGTACAGATTGCAACCCCTGCTTTGCACACTGACAGCTATTGAGATTGTAATGGGTCCAATTATTATTGGGAAGTATTTATAAAGCGGCATTTATTATGTTTGAGATTACATGTATTCAACAAATGAAATACAAAATAGTCGGTTAGGGTACAAAATGAGACTATACATAACTACACCATTTTTTGGAATGGAAGAATCAGGAGTTTATGTAGGATCCATCAGACTTGAGCATGTTACTTAGATTGAGTACTGTAATGTTAAAGTTATAAACAAAGGTACATACGTATATAATGCAAGTGCACACATAGTTAATGCACAAACTTGATGAGAAACATTAAACAGAGAAATCGAATAAAGATATGTATGGAGGCCGATTCTTGAGAATCGAACTGCAAAAATTATAACCTTTCTTCTTGCAACTTTACTTTAATTCTTCGTGTTTGTTTAGTAGAGTTAGTTTCTCTTCCTTGACATCCCAAGAGGAAGTGTGAGTATACAGAGAGAAGAATTTTGGTGCGGCGGAAAGTACTTTAAATTCTTGGCTTATTCTTGAGCAGATTAGACATCATATAACAATCAGTTACATGCATATTGTCAAAGAAGTTATTGTAATATTACACTCATTCACTGTAGTTTTTATGTGGTCAAGAATTTCTTTTCATAGTTTTATGCAGTAATATGTTCATAGGGTGGAAAAAAATAGATACTTATGTGTATCACAATGTCTTTTTTCCTCCCTTCCTAGTTCAAGCTTGTAGAGTACCGAAACAAAATTTTGTTGTATTCAAACTATGGTTGTCCTTATCCAGACCAAAAAACAATTTTATTGTCTGATATAGTATATTTTATACAAATTCATATTTCTTTGTCGTGTAATTTATTACCTCAAAGATTATAATTTTTCTCTTTGAAGCTGCATTAGTTAAGCTAGTTTGAGGTGTCGCGGTGGTGGAATTACTATGCTTGCATGGTGAGGTGGGAAGCAATTTAACATTACGTATTATAGGGTGTAAAAAATTTACTTTACATCAAATTTATAGCAATAATTGTGTAATAGAAGTTTAGAAAAAAAATTGTTACCTCAGAGAAGATAGTACTTGATTGTGTATCACCAAGTTTTTGGGAGATACTTGTCGTAAGGAGGAGCTTGCCAATAGTCTTCATTTCATACTTAATCATTGTAAACTCAAAGCCACGTAAACAACCCCCACAGTTTTCCAAAAATTAATTTGAACCTTTGCTACCCTATTATCTTGAAAATATTTATTTATGATTCTGTGAACTTGTTTCATAAAAATGATCATAGTGATGTCTAAGTACATGTTAGGGTTTAGTAAGTTCATGGATTATTGTTCATTTTACCTATACACGTTTATGAAGAATAATATCATATAGTGTTCAATGAGTGTGATACATTATAGAAGTACTTATCTTAGCAAACATATTTGTTAGACACCTTTACGTATATTTTTTCAACATCCATCACATCGTTGTAATAAATAAATCAAATATATAATAATATGCATACAAAAATAGAAGCTTTAGTTGTTGTTTATATTTTAACCCCAACCTACATGTTCTTTTGAAATTAAAGGATCTTCGGTGGTCATGAAGATTATCCTAGATACATCTCATACAAAAAAGATTAGTTTATGTCAAAGTGGTGAAAGAGAGTTCAACAGAGCATACAGTAGGAAGATGTGTGTTGATACTTAATATTGAGCTATAAAGTACAGTATTATTATTAAAAAAATTAGACAAATTAGAATTAGAAACATCGTTGTAGAAAAGGATTCAACCATTAAGCACTTTGGAATAGCTTATAGGAAGGACATATCCATATGGATCCATCCACAAACAACAAAAATTATATGTTGTTGAAGGTTCATATATGCATAGAACATGCATAAGTTATCTATTACCAGTGTAATTTAGCAGCCCTTATGATGCTAAACTAATGCATCAGTTAATGATTAGTCCTTAGATTTTAGATTCAGCGTCTCTAGTTAATCAACCCTCAAAAACATTTCTTGTTCATGATGTATGATTTCTTTCAAGATTTGTTTCACTGAATCTTATCATCAATTTTTTTTATATATAGCTAATCTCTCTAAAAGATTTGGGGTTCTTTTCTGTATTCATCAACCCTCAAAAACATTACTTGTTCATGATGTATGATTTCTTCCAAGGTTTGTTTCACTAAATCTTATCATCAAAATTCTCTATATAGAGCTAATCTCTTTAAAAGATTTGGGATTCTTTTTTGTATTGATCATGACGAGCCTACATCGAAGTTACCAAGTATCTAATTTAAATACTCAACGGAACCAAATATACTCAAAATAGTAGGTAACATGATAAAAGAGGTTTTCTTCTCAGGTTATTGTTCAAATGGTAGGTAACCAAATATATTCTTCTCAGGTTATTTGTTGCCCAATCTTACATAGGTACAAATGCATCTCAGGTTTCTATTCAAGTTATTGTTTTCTTCTCGCTTTTCTTCTTGCAATCTTTTAGTGAATTGAGATAAACTTTAATTCACTTAATTCATTGTTCTAACTATCCAGGACCTTCAATGTATTGTCCAAAATGGATATTTATTGTTATCTAATTTCCTATTAATTACAAAACATGAATTACATGTGAAATCTGTAGAATCATGCTTGAAACTTAAGGATCTAAAGTCAAGAAATGTATACTCTAATTTCAGGATCTTTAATTCACTTAAGACCTTATTCTAACTATCCACGACCTTCCATGTATTTTTCAAAAATGGATATTTATTTGTTATTTAATTTTTAACCATTAAAGACATTAACATTGACACAACTTGTACTTGAACAACAAATTCATCACCATCTTTAAAAAATTCCTATAAATGAATGAATGAAAGTATTGGAAACATGCATCCAATCAAACTTTCGGTAGCCAAGCTTCAGATCTCCATCACTTTAATTCGTATGTGTAACAACCCGATATTTTCAGCCATTCGCATCCACACATGTCGGACCTGAATTGCTCAAAATACCGCATTGTAAATAAATTTGGAGCAAATGAAATACAATCACAGAATCACAGACACAGGAATATCAGAATAACTCGTAGTGGAAATTAAAATACCATAGTAGTTCATGAAGTTACTATAACAAAATCTTAAAACAAATATATAATATCAGTATGAAAACATATACAATAGAAATCTCAAATACATAGAAGTTTATAAATACCAGAGATGAAATAGAATAACTGAAACTGATAGGGAATAGATAACTAGACAAGTAGAATCTCCAGTGATTCCTAGCTCCATCAAAGAAATCCAAAGCTAAGCTGTAAATCTCAGTCTGACCCGAGCGTAAAGTAAAACACAAAACACTCGAGTCAGGACATACATACTTATATAATGTAAACCAACTCAAGTGAAATCTAGTAGTAATACACAATCTTAAAGGATGCTTAGATCGCCCATCCTCTAAGGATCAGTTAAACCATAAATTAAATACATCCCGTGGTTAAAGTTCAAAAATGGTATTTTATACTTTGTAAATCAAATATCATTTAACAATTTATATCATTTCAAATCCATTTCAAAATATCAAAATATCATATTTTTTCCAAACCACGTTCATTTTTATTTAATTTAAATACTATTTCAAATCACATTTCAAAATGGTTTATATATTAAAGCAAATTTAAATATTCCAATTAAACCAATTAAATATTCCAATTAATCCAATTAAATATTCCAATTAAACCAATTAAATATTCCAATTAAACCAATTAAATATTTCATTTAAATCATTTAAAAATGATGTTATCATATTTAATAATCAGATATTCAATTCTTAAAATTTTACCATTTTCAGAATTCATTTATTCACTTTAATTTATTAAAACAGTGAAATTTCAACTTTCGCAGCATTTAGAAAATGCTACGGTAAATTTACATTTGAGAACAATTCATTTTAACAAAGATAGTATTTACAAAAATGCTGTAATAGGTTTTAGTTTCAAATAAAAGCTTTAGTTAAATTCTGCAATTGCAGCACTTACAAAGTGCTATAATGGCCCCTAGTTCATTTTTTTCCTTATAGTTCATTTGTATCAACTACGGCATTTACAAATGTTGTAATATCCTTTACTTAAGAAATGATAGCATTTTAGAAATGCTGTTAATTAAAATTCAAGGTTTCAATACAGTTTCATAAACAATTATATTTTAATTTAAATCATTTTTAACTTATAAAAAATCATAATTTCTCACTTTAAAACAATCATTTAAATACCCTTTAATTTATGATTTTATAAAGTGCAATTTCACAAATAATTATCAAATTTTAATAGTTTACTTATAAAAAATCAATGTACAATCTTATAACATTTCATTTACTTTACATTTATATTAAATTTACCATTTCATAAATTAAATTTAAATTCCATTTTATTTTTCTTAACTTAACTTTTAAATTTAAAAACTATTTCACATTTTCCAAGTTAAGTTATATTTAAAATTTAAAATTTAAACATTTATTTATTTAACTATTTTTAATTTATAGAAAAATCAATAACACTTTATAAAAGCATTTTAAATTCAAATTAAAATTCAAATTATCATATTTTCTTACTTAACTTAAATTCCATTTATAAACAAATTCATAAATTCCAAAATTGACTTATATTTCAAATTCTACTTTGGCATTTATTTATTTCACTTATTTAACTTATAGAAAATCACTAATATTTATAAAAATCATTTTTAAATTAAATTTAAATCAAAATATCATAATACTTACATTTTTATAATATTTTAAAATTTAAAAAAAAATATTAACCACGGTCTGTATATAATTTTCTAACCTAAGTCAAATGATACGGATAGTATATCATTTCAATCCGTAATTTGCAAAGGAAAAATCCGGATTCTATCATTTCAAACCCGCGATCCCTAGTAAAAAAAAATCGTTCAGTCCTATTATTTCTGCCCATAACGATTTTTTCATATTCTAAAGTCCGTTCGTGTATGTATCATTTCAACCCATAGTGATTCTAATCTACAGGAAACTTGCAGTGAGATAAACTGATATAAATAAACAGAATATCATTATATAAAAGTAACAGATGATATGACAGGTGTATAAACAGGGTGAACATCATATGAATCATAGCATAGGCAAGTATAACATGATAATATAGTCTACAGATTCATAGGGTGTCAATTTACTACTTATATAAGTACGGAATGTTGATCTGGTGAGAAATACTCACCTCTACAAGCTGGAGATAACCGATTCAGACACACACACAAACACCCGGAAAGCACGAAGGCACGATTATAGATTCGAGTGAGAGGAGAGCCAAAATAGTTGTCTTGTACATATGAAACAAAACAACATATTTCACACAAATATAAAAACGCAATATAGCATTAAATAAGACTAGAAATAATGCACAACCAAATCACTTGCACTTGTTTTCACCCATCCTATGCTCAGACTAGGTATAAAAATGCACGGCCAAAGCTATGAATTTGGGTCAGGTATGGTCCATGGGGTCGACCAAAATGAGGAAGTGAAGGAGTGGAAGTTGTAATGCATGAACGTCACAAGCCAAGGCATAAAAATAAATTTTGTCACCGCTACAAGGTTCGACCATGGCACGTATTGGCTCGACCAGGCCTGGTGGAAGTTAGGGGATGGTGTGGCAGTGACTTTGGGTCAGGTAGGGGCTGGTGGAAGTGATGCAAGAGGTGGCCAAGGGGTGTGGTGAAGTGGTGGAGGCATTGGTGATCGGCTATGCATGTTTAAGGTGATGTTTTGCTAATTTTTGTGGAGCCTCTTATCAAGGATGACCACGGCCATGTAGGTCAGAGGAGATGGAGGTGATGACAGCTGAGAATGATGGTGGTGGAGGTGGTGGTGATGGTGGAGGCTGCAGGCCGAACATCCAAACTGAAAGCAAGTGCAAGATGAATGCATAAAACAAGGAAAAAATGAAAAAAAAGTGAAAGAACGTTACCAGTTTTTTTGCTCAGAAGTTGACGGTTGAAAGTTTAGGGTTGAGAAACTTATTTTTTCATGAAAAATTAAGGTGATGGTCTGAAGAAAGGATATGGTCAGCCAAATTGAATGCAAGTGTTGATTTGCAAATGAAAAGGTAAAAAGAAGATGAAAAGTCAAAGGCATGTGAAAGGTTATAAAACTCTTCATATTTCTACTTTTCTTTATTCATTTTTAAACACATGAAAAATGTAAGTAAATAAAATAAAAACAAAACAAAATAATGTATGAATAAAAGTAAATAAATAAATTTTAGATAAATATAAATTAATTAAGAAAATAGCTTAAACATAGAAACTAGGTTTTAAAAATAGAAAATAAAATACAGTAAGCTTTGGAAAATTATAGCATCACTTTAAAATGTTTTAAAAATAAAATATATACCTAACATGTCATATTACACATATTAGAACATGATATGACAAATAAAAATATTATTTATATAATTTAAAATAGACAATTTTATTAAATAAATCAATTTACATACAATATTGTAAAAAGCATAACTTTCACAATACAAATCAGATTTCAACGAAACAAAAAGCAGTATTCTTGAAATTAAGTTTATTTTCATAATGGAAGATAAAATTCAAAAATTCAAAAATTTAAATTTTAAATTTAAAAGTCAAAGTTTGACCAGATTGACCAAAAATCCACTTTTCTGGAAAAATCCTATTTATTCAGGTTTGAAATTATAATTCACACAAAATCAAAATATACTTTGAAAATAACAAAATTTATTCATTTTAATAAATAAAATAAAGTTTTTAAATCAGGATTTTCAATTTTAACAATTAAAATAATCACAAAATACTGGGTTATTGCACTCTCCACCACTCAAATCTTTTCGTCCTCGAAAAGAACGAACACAGAAAATAAGGAAAAGTACGATAGACAACAAATAGTACTTGGAAAAACAATTTCGAATTCAAAGCACAAATGTTCTCTTCCGTTTCCCGGGTACAATCTCGGTCATCAGTACCCCATGTACTTCAATCAAACTAACAGATTTCCATCTTAGCTGCTTCATAGCTCTGTCGACAATACGAAGTGGCTTACTCTCGATAGTTAGATTAGGCTCAATATCCCAACCATCAAGACCAGAAGGCTGAACAAAAGAGATAGGCCAAGAAGATACCAAAGAAGATGTGAGACGTGGAATACATCATGCACTCCAGAATGCTTCTTGGGCAAATCCAAACGATAAGCCAAAGAACCAATTCTTCCCATAATGCAGAAGAACCCTCGAAGAGGAAAAAGGTAGGAATTACTAGAAGGAAAAATAGATTGAAAGACAAGGATGGACCATTATTTTAAAACCATATACATTTCAATTTATAGTTTTATATTTACAACATTTTAAACATTTTATAATATGATAAATAGTCATTTGATTCAAATTTGTTAGTTTGAAGTAGACAAAATTTAAAACATTTTAAATTATTTAGACAGGTAAAATAATGATCAAAATATCCTTTATATAATACTTTATAAAAATACTTTATAACTCGATGTCTTAACAAGTTTACTTTCATTCCTGTAGACTCTGGCCATGCGTTGATCAGACGCAAAACGAGAATTCTCCAGGTACTTAATAGACTTGTTTCAACACCCAGTGAAAATACTGGAAAACCTTTTAAAAACAACAGATATGGAAAGTACAATCCAAAAAAAATCAACCAAACCAAACATGTCAATCATGGATCGCGGATACACAATGGTTACACTTGGATCCCCCAGGAAACATCCATACCCGTAGGCTGACTACCGCAGCCCCGCGATTACGCCATGAAGACTGGTAGTACCGCAGATACACAATGGTTACGCTTGGATCCCCCCAAGAAACATATGTACCCCTAGGCTCTCGCAGCCCCTGTGGATTACGCTACCAAGCGACCCAATAGATCACAGATACACAATGGTTACGCCTGGATCCCCCAGAAAACATCCGTACCCTTAGGCTCTTGCAGTCCCTGTGAATTACGCTATGCAGCCGCGCTCGTAAGACCATGGAGATCGCCATGGAATTCGATGGACACTCGAGTATCATATCTGGAAAACCCAAATCAGAGAGAATAATATTGATAGAATGAATCCACAGTATGACCATAAAGCGGATATCAAGTAGAAGGCACTTTGCATATCTTTACTTCGAAAATATGTATCATATAGTACCTTTCAAAATCACTTTCAAATATCATACTTATATAAATTCCATTATATGTAAGATTTCATTTCAAATCGAATACTTTTCAAATCAATAGTATATCAAATCATACTTATATAGACTTCGATTATATAAGATTTCTCTTTACAAATTGAGTATGAGTACCTTTTCGAATCAATAGTTTTAAAATCAATTTCATACTATACAAATCAATTTTATATAAGTTCGATAACTCCTAAATAAAAGTATTTAAATAAACAAGGTTCTCAATTTCAAACCATTTCAATATCAATTCAGTTTCAAAATCATACATGATTTCGCCAGATCATTTCTTCCTAATTTCATATATTCAGTTTCAAAGTTTCTTAAAACAATAGATTTAGAAGATAATCCAAATTCCCAAATCAACAAAAATTTAGGTCAAATAAATTCATTTCTATTTCAAACATATATTCACTTTCAAAAAAATCATAATACTTTCAAAGTTATAAATCTTTCGAAACCAAAATACTTGAAATCATTAAACTTTGAAAATCATAACGTTTCGAAATCATACATTCAAAATCATAAAACATTTCTTTAATTCTTTACATTTCACAAATTTATTCAATTAAACCCAAATCTAAAATTTTCAATTTTAATTCAATTCAAACCATCAGTTTCGATTCAATTTAGTTTTTCAACAAAACCATTTCAAATATTATCAAATTTCAGATAAAGATTTGATCCATAAAATAAACTATTAAATCTTTAATATATTTCAAAGCTTAAATATACCATATTCCAAAACTAAATTTTATAGTTTCATATATCTCAAATTTTACTTCATTATTACTTAGTTTTGAAATATTCATTTCATAAATCCATCATTTTAAACAAACTCAAATTACAAGTAAACCAGATATCCTTTCATACAAATATAAACTTCAAATATTCATTTATCAAAATCAATTATCATTCCAAATTCACATTCTTTATCAAATAAAGATTATATCATTCAAAACCATTTCACAATCATTAAAATATCTAAAATGGTTACAAAGTTTAAAACCATCTCTTTTTAAAACCTTCAAACTATCCATTTCTATATGAAAAATCCAATTTACCATTGGAAAGATTGTTATTCTATATATATACTTTCTTCAAAACATTTCAAATCTATATTTCATACCAGAATAATTCAAAATAGTCTTATTTATTTCACTCAACAAACAGTTTCAAACTTGTATAAATCATATTACTTTATACATTAATCATACAAAACTAAATTTATATTCTTTATCAAATACCTTATACCTTTCAACATTTCTTAGCTTTGAAAAGTTAACATTGATTTGGAAGTGCTTGAATCTTCAAAATAGTCGAAGAAATCATATTTTCAATCCAAGAGTTGGAAATCACCAACAAATCAGTAAACCAATTCTAAAAGATAAGGTTATACCAAAACAGATCTGAATCTCGAGGACTGAACACCGGCTTACTTTAAATTATTTCAAATATACATATACATATATCTTCCGAATATCAAACCGTACTTCAAAATCTGAAATCAAAATTTGGTTTCACAAAATCACTCGCATAGCAAAGCTACTAGAGTGGCCTCTCCCCAACTCAGAAACTTGAAAATCAATGTCGATGATGCATGCATTCATCACCGAAATTATTTTCCAGCGACATAAGTGGATTCTGGACTTTTATTTTCTTGAAACTTCTTTGAAATCTCCTCGAAATCATTGGAATTCATTCGAATACATTTGAAACATTTCTATTCGGAAAATATCTTTAAATCATATTATTATTATTATATATTTTTCAAAATCTTAAAACCGATTTCAAAACACCGAATCCGATTCCTCGAAATTCAAATTCAAAACCCTTCAATTATTAATCATTTTATATAAGTCAAATTCTTATAAAATTTGCAAAATTTCAAATCCTTTCAAAGCTTCAAATTATCAAAGAAAGAAAAATATATAATCCATATCGAAAACATTTCACTTTTATATATAAAATGGGGGTCATCCTTATCAAAAAATAATAATTTCGATGTATGCACAATTTCAAAATACAACCAAACACAAATTTCCAAAGAATGGTTCAAGAATGGATTTCAGAACAAACAGAGATTCGAATTTAGAGGAACCTAATCAAATAGAATTCGGGTTCGAAGATTAGCTCGAACAAAGATGAGATAATTTAATTTTCCAATAGAAGATAGATTAGCCTATATTAATCGCGGGTGACCTTAACCGGTCAACCGTGACTTCAGGAATATATCCAATGCGGAAATCTAAGGCAAATCGACCTTCGATCGCTAGAGATGGAATCCGGGTAGAGCAGGAGATAGATAGCATCGTAAACCGAGGATATAGAAATCTTCGGTGAATCAATGTCAACTATAAAGGAGGTTCACCCCTTTACAAATCATTCAAGGATTGGCGGAATCACCGATCTTTGGAGAGGTCATTTAAATGTGGAGTTATGGAATGCTCCAAGATCAAAAGGGTAAGATAGGGAAGACAAGAATGGATTTCAGAACCAGTGGGAGCATTCCAAAGTTTAAGGAATCCTAATCGATAAGAACCTAACCAAGAGATTTCTAACAAGCTGTATACCGAAGGGATGAAGTTTAGAAAATCTTGATTTCAAAATAAGGAATTCTTTTTTATACCAAAATAATCTTTGAAAATCCTTTAAAAATCAGATGGAAATCATTTTATACTTCGAAAATACGTTCTCTCACAAAGAAAGGATTCTGAGATTGATTTCACTCATTCTAGGGTATTTCTACCCTATCTCTAATAAGTTTTTGCTCGGCAGGCTATGGTTTGCCTAAAACCAAAGCTCTGGTATCAACACTAACAACCCGATATTTTCAGCCATTCGCATCCACACATGATTGTATTTCATTTGCTCTAAAATTATTTACAATGCGGTATTTTGAGCAATTCAAGTCCGCATGTGTAGATGCGAATGGCTGAAATTATCGGGTTGTTACAGTATGCTACAAAGTTGATGAACATTGCTTATAAAATACATCTATAGAAGTTGTCCATTGACAGATGGAACCAAAACAAAAAAGACCACGGTTATCAATAAGCAGGAAGTAATGAAAATCATTGATGAATCAAAGAATATGAATGGTTTGACCATGGTTATCAATAAGCTACAAAAAAAAAATCATAAAATTAAAATTCGAAAGAACTAATGAAAATCAGTGAATACTTATATGAGATCGAAGGTTAATGGATGTCATACAATGATGATTGAGGTTAGTCCATAATCGAACTCAGGAACCGCAGTTTAATGGTTTGACCTTAGTCTTGATCGGTTTATAATTTATCCACGAAAAATTGATAATAAGTGATAGATGTTGGAGAAGATCGCCCTGAACTAACCCTAGCTTGTTTGAGGAGTTGAGATGAAAAAAAATGGTTACATCCTTTTGCAGTTAGGCGGGTTGGAGAGTTGGGCTTTCCTTAGTGTTGGAAGACAGGCAAAAGCGAGCAAGGTAGAGAGGAACATAATGCAAAAGTGTATTATGGAGATTTCAAAAAGACACGGTTGATTTCTATTCATTGAATTATCATTATTAGTAAGAGAGATGTTAAAGTGGGTTATATGAAAGAAATTTTAGCAAAATATTTGACTTCTTCAAGGTGTTGATTTGTTATCCAAAATTAATCATCAAAACTTGATCTAAAAAAATATAAAATAAATATAATTTTTTAAATACTAACTTCTCACTCTAAATCTTATATTTTCTTTCTCCAATTATTCTTATAAAATCTACTTTAAAAAAGATTATTTGTATGAAACCCAACCTTTAACGGTTCCAGATTTTGTTGTGGGCCACAGCACCCACACATCTGCCTTGCTTCATTGTAGGTGACAATACCTGCTTCGCTAATGAAAAAATGTTAACATATGTTCATTGACGTATACTAAGTTTTAAATTAATCAAAATATGCACTTATTTTGTAATTAAAATAGCATTTTGAGTTTCACATCTGCTATTTTGTTAGCGTTTACCTATGGAGCACACATTAACACAGCTCCCTAGCACTAATAATATTCACATAGGTTGTTGTATTATATCGTTAGATAAAGTAAATCTCCACACAATTTTCCACTTTTCCTTTTTCTCCATGTTGGAACTCCTAGTGAAAGCAGCCCCAGGTATAGTTGCAAAACATGGTGAATCCTCACTACTAAAATTAGTTGGGATGGGTTTCTATAACTTGCTCCATTTTGCTTTCTTCTCAAATGATTCTTTTTGTTTTAGTATGTTGCCTTTGTTGGGGGATATAGAGAAACGGAAACTTGGAGTAATGGATTAGAAGATCTAATCAAGTACAAATGAGAATAGGTTGTAGGTGGGGTTAGACTTTGGAAAGCAGCTGCAGCGGCAGGTTTTAAGATGCAATAACCGTCACGACTCTTGAACGATTAATATTTTTATCGTAAAATGAGTTTCTAATTGAAAAATTCCCAATTCAAGAATAAGAATTGCCAATATTCATCAAGATGAATCTTGGGAACCGATGATTACGAATTGGTTGGGCCTTTTAAACCTGATTGGTTACTTTGCAGAAGAAGAAGAAAGACAATTGAAACACTAATTTTGGGATAAATGGTATTTTAGGTAGTTCATAAAAGATACGAATAAAATTAATTCAAAAATTATCATTATTAGTAGTAAAGAAAGAAAAGAAAATGTAACGGTCCGTGTCCCACCGTTGTACGGTTATACTAGTTTGAAATTTGGTCTGTTTGTTGTAAATGCATTTGAACTGTGGTTACTTAATTAGGAAATAATCTATAGCGTACTGAATATGGTTTCCTTTTTTAGGAATAAATAAAAACGGTGCAAAACAGTCAACAGAGATCTACATCACCATTAAATATTAGAAATTGCCATATTCATACATAGCTACCTTTTTCTCTATCTGTGGACAAAAATAGTAGTAAAAGCGTCAGTAGGAATAATGATTTTATATAATTTAAACCTGAATTGAACGCACTGGTCCTAGAAATATGATGGTGCCGAGCATTGCTTCGATACTAGAATTTTTAGAAATGAAATCTGCAGATGAGAATTACATGTAATTCAACTTTCGTGTAGCGTAATTCAACTTTCATGTAGCTTGGGTGAACGAGTATAACAGTTAGTAAAATACATTAAATCAAAACAAGTAAGTGTAAAATAATATATTTTAACTGTCCATGTCAGCTTGCGTTCAAAATTGTATATCTGTAATGACTGTCAAATATATGTGATGCTCTGATCATTTACGTGTAATGCATTAACTTATACAAAATACAAAGGACGAAACAAATATTACCAATATAAAAACTTTTATAAACTGTTATCTGTTCTCTGTCATCTCAAATTTGCAAGTAGCATTCGTACTTGTGTGGACTCGGTGATTTACATGTTCAAAGTTCTGTGCTGGCAATTTATAATCTCTGGTTTATATTTTCAGAAGCTTAGTTATTTTTATAATGAAATCTGTAGATGACGAGTAGATGTAATTCAACTTTCATGTAACTCACCTGAACGATTAAAACGTTTAGGAAAAACATTAACTCAAAATAAGTAAGTGTGAAATAATACATTTTAACTAACCACGTCAGCATGTGTTCAAAAATTTATACGTGAACTGACTGTTACATATATATATATATATATATATATATACATATATATATATATATATATATATACACACACACACACACACACACACATATACATATATACATATATATATACACACACATGTGTGTGTGATGCCGTGGTCGTTTACGTGCAATGCATGAAGTTAAACAAAATAAAAGGGACAAAACAAATCTATTAAATAATAGTAAAGCGGAAGAATTTGCTGCTCTCTTATTAATTTTAGGCATTTCCTCCTTTCTCCTTAATTCTCAACCGATATTTTATTTTCAACTCCCTATCATTTATTATTATAATAATTATTATAAAGTTCTAGTAACTCTCTTCGTTATCATTTTACATCTAAATGTCAATAATTAATAGTTTATGCTATTATTTTTAACATTCTCCTTATCACGTTGTTTTACATTTAAGTCCATACATTTAAATTAATTTTGCATTTAAGTCCATATATTTAAATTAATAAACGATGTAAAATTTGAACTTCAAAATAAATCAAAATAACTAATATTTATCATTGGTCTAATAGGTCCTAAGAAAATTAACAATTTAGCGTATTGTATATCTCAGTTATATTGACAGAAATTATAAAACTAATATTTCAGTCAAATCCATATTAAAATTTTCACAATTCATGATAGTTTTTTATTTTTCACAATCGTATACAAAACTATCTTTTGTCCCTATACATTATTCTAAATTCAAATTTATATAATTTATTTCTTTTTAAACTTAGCGCTTTATTACAAAAAAATTACACATAAATTTTCTTGCTAAACTTTGTATATTATTACAAACATATACAATGTTTATTTTTTAAAAATAATTGATGCAACAAGCGGATTCTTTCTCATTAACTTTTTTTTTAAGAATATCAATGAATTAATGATAGATGATGAATACCATAGTTTATAATTTTGAATTAAATGGATATTTTCAGTTAATATATTATCTGAAAGTGTTAAATATTACTTATGTATATTCATAATTTACGTTAACTAATAACTAAAATATACTCTATTTCGATTATAATTGTTTTTCTTTTTTAGTTTATTGTATTTTTGAAGCAGATGTAAAAAAAATTTAAAAGTTTATAACAAATTAAGATCAATGACGTACAAAACAACGGTTTAAAATCCAAATTATTATTTTTACAAAATTAAAATAACAATATATATTGTAACGTTTCTTTTAATCAACATTTCAGATAGTCATTAAACAAATATTTTGTTTATCATTTCGACGGTATTATATACTAATTTCTGATGATGATATTAACTGCAAGAGTTTAAAATGCATAAAAATATATCGATTCATCACTATTGCACTTTCATTTTTAGGTTTTCTGCCATTTCCTAAGGTAATATTTGAAATACAATACACACACACATATACATATCATTTATCTTTTTAAAAGGTATTATAAGCAATATATTAAACTCAAAATATATGTACAAAAATATTTATTTGTTGAATATTTAACATTATTAATTTTAAAATTAATTTACAATACTAACTTTAATTTATTTTCTTGACAAATATACAAATATTAAATGCTAATAAATAATAAATTAGTATCAAAGCCAATATTATCTGCAAAATGATAATTTAATTTTTTTTACAAATAAAATACATAAATTACATAGCAAAAATTACTAGCTTAAAATATAATAAGGTAAACACATTATTCGGTTATCTTGACAAATTCACTAGATATTACACAATAAATTCAATTCTTTAAAAATATGTATAAAATTATTATTTTTGGATCATACAGTGTGCAATACACGGGGTACACACTCATATAATAACATAAAAAGAATTTGCGCCTATGACGATTTTCTGACTTCTTAATTCCCTCGTGCTATTTAATTTCAAATTATTTTAACATAACCAATGATTTTTGAAATTATTATTGTTCTGCAAAATCTCATCAACCATATTACATTTAAATGCCTATCTTTTATAATTTCTAGAGTTAAATACTTTCACTCAATTTTCTGTAATATTTTACATTTAAATCCATATATTTAAGTTAACTAAATATCCTAATTTAAACTATTCTAGATAAACTAAATTAACTATGTCATTCATTGTTTGTCTACTAATTAAAAAAAATCGTTATGTTTATCGTATTTTTATTAACAAAAATGGAAAAAAAGTGTTCAAATGTAAGAATATGCAAATCACTAATAAACATTAAATACAAAAACGTTGGAAACAGCTTTAATTTATATTTTATTTATCTCAATAAATTATCTACCGAATAAATAATAGTATGGCGGAGAACTTCCAACCATCTCATTAGCTATGGAAGTTAGTTCGTTTAGTTATAAAAGTTTTGTCTCCTCTTTCATTCTCTCATAACTAGTGTATAACCCGTGCGTTGCACACGGTAATATTGTAAAATATAATATTATATCTTTAATGTTAAAATGAGAACTTTGTTATATAATGTATGATAAATTTAGTGAAATAAATGAACTATAAATTAAAACTTGTATTATATTTATGTATAATTTATGTTGTATAGCGCACTTGCGCACACACACATATATAGTAATAAAGTAATTTATTCAATTTTGTTAATATGGATATAACATATATGTTGAAACTGACTAGTAATTTTTTAAACAATCTGAAAAATATTATTTAATGAAATTTGTTTAAATAAATCAAATATAAAATTATGTAATTAGTTTACATACATGGACTTGAAAATAAACGATAGGAAGAATCGAGAGGAATTTTGTAAAAAATTGTATAATTTCGATGTCGATATATTGAAACTAAAACATAATTTTGTAATATAATTTATGATAAATTCTTGATATAAAGAAATTATAACTTAATTACAAATTAATTTGTTATGATATTTATGTACATAGTTTATGTTATGTGATTTATATATCTTTAATTTATATATCTTTATAGTTGAATAAAAAAAATAGTCATACAATTTTCCATAATGTGAGCGTGTATGTGTGTTTTAAAATTGACATATATTTTTATGATTCATTAGAAGAATAGATTAACTATTCATTGAAATTATTTAAATTTGAGATTTCGTAAGTAGTTTGGATACATGGATTTAAATATAAAATAATAGATAATAATTGAGGGCGGTTTAGAAAATAATTGTAAAAATATTAAAATGTACGTATTTGAAGCTAAAAACAGAATTTTTCAATGTAATACAATATAAAAAATATAGATATATGAATAATATATTAAATATGAAAATATTGCTTATGCATATTATTTATATTAGGTGACTTATATATCTCTGTATTTAAATGAAAAACTAATTTTAACACCTTTGCGCCTGATATGAATATTGTATACATATTGAAACCGTTATATCTTAGCATTTATTAGATGCATTAACAAAAATTTATTAATTGAATTTATTTAAATAATTTAAATTCAGGATCACATAATTAATTTGAAAATATCAAGTTTAGTATACAATGGCATGTGATATTGTGAAATGTTTTGTAACTAATTGGATAAATTCAAAATGTAGGTTTTTGACGTTAAAAAAGGTTTTACAATGTAATGCATGATACACATATTGATATAAATAAATAAAACTTTAAACTTGTAATTATTATTTATGAATATAATTTATGTTATGCGATTGATGTATTTATATATTTGAATGATTTTTTTCGTCATTTTTGTTAATATGAATATGGTTCATATCGACCATACATATTTGACAAATCGGTGAAAAATTGCATAGTGAAATTATTTAAATAGTTTTGAAGTTATGTAATTGATTACAATATATGACCTTAAATGTAAAATATTGTAAAGGAATTGAGGGGAGGCTATAAATGATTATAGAAAATTTATAATGTAGGTATTCATACTACAAAAAATATAATTTTGTAATGCATTTCATGATAAATTTATTGAGAGAAACGTGAAAAAAGGATTTATTATTATTATTATTTATGTATTCACGTTAAGTTCTTTAAGTTATATAACTTAGGTATCTTTACATTAATCATTTTTTAAATTTTTTTTAATATGAATATGGTGTACATATTGATATTTTCATAAATTAGTAAACGAATTAACGAATATTAGTTAGTTGGATTTATCTAATTAGTTTAAATTTAGATGACATAATTAATGGATACATAGGTGAAAAGTAAAATATTAGAAGAAAAGCGAGGTAAATTTTGTGAATAATTATGGTAATTTTAAAAGTAGGTATTTGAAGTTAAAGTAGAATTTACAATGACATGTATGATAAATTCATTAAAATAAATTAACTATAATTTTTCATTATTGGTTCATGTGATTTATATATCTTTATAGTTGAATAAAAGATTAATATTATGGTTTAGTTGTTTAAGTGTTATGCATATCTAAATTGTCATTCTTTGTATTTATAAGAAATATTAAATGAATTTATCTAAATAGCTTAAATTGTGGATTATTTAATTAACCTAAATATGCGGACTTAAATATTAAATATTAGAAGGTAGCTGATAAATTAAATGTAAATAATTATATAAACTTTAGGATACATGTACCAAAATGTAAAATAATAAAAGAGAATTAGTAAAATAAGTGTAAAGTAATAAATTAAAGAATTTGAAAATAAAATATCTAAAGAGAGAATTAAGGAGAAGAGAGAAAATTAATAGAATCAAGGAGAGAGCCAGAAAATCTTCTGCTTTACTATTATTTAATAGATTACAAAAAAAATTGTGCAAGTTATCATTTTCACAATTATACAAAATGTTTACTAATTCTTTTCATGGTTTTACACTCAAATACCTATATTTTTATAATAATTACAATAGAAATTTCTCTTCGATTTGATCTAACCATATTGCACTCAAGTCCAGATATTTGAATTAATTAATTAATTTAATAGTTAATTATAAGTTATCAAGTAAATTTGGATAACTGATAATTATTAATTTGTCTAATAAATCTTAAATGCTATCAATTTCCATATGTATATCACATTCTTATTAATACAATTGTAAAATAAATTTTAGTTTGAATATAAATTCTGTAAATCACTTAACAAATATTATATACATGAAGAATGGCAAAAAGTTTGATTTATAATTGATAACACAACATATTTACCATATACTGTATATATAATTTCTATTTTTATCAATATTTACGAATACAATCTTTTACAACTTTACTGTGTGCAACGCACGGGTTACACACTAGTATTACAAATATAAAAACTTTTAGCACCGTTCTCTATCATCTCTAATTTGCAAGTACCATTCGTACTTCTTACGTGGACTCAGTGGCTTACATGTTCATAATGAGTTCAGATTTTCAAAAGCTTGATTATTTTTATAACCATTTCTTTAACTGGGTATAATAATCAGTCACCACCATTTTACACATTCAAAACATAATGACAGACGTTTTATTTCTGGTATAATAATTGATCAGCCCTGTTTTTTGTTACCGCGCTAGCCATTTGTTTAACTGTAGTCAGTATAACATTTTATAGGCATTTACCGTTGTATGGGTGACATCCACCATTACCTCTACTTTACTTCTTTCCACCTTATATTCATATCAAAGTGCTAATTAGCTTTCCAGGTACTGTATCTTCTTCCCTGCTTACCCTATTGATTTTCTTTCACGTCTACACACTTATTTTATACAATAGACAATAATTTTCAATTGCTTTCCAACTTGGTCTACGGTACTAACTGGAACGCAATCAAGGTTCGAGTGGGAAGACTCTTGATTTTGGTCAGCCAGAAGACAAATGAGCCTTACTTCTAAACTTGCAACTTCTGGATGGAGAAGTAAAATCTCCATCTACATTTATTAATACCCAACTTATCTGTTCATTTACGTGTTTATGCTGACTGTCTTCTACAGGGAATGAGAAAATGGTTGTTGTACGTAAGCATAATTTGCATCGATTCGAAAATATATTCGAGGAGTAGTCCGTGTACGAGATTACCAGGTTCAACGTACAAGACTCAGATATAGATTTTAAGGCTATTGATGAGCCATTAACTATTGTCATTAGGGTAGACACTCAAGTAAAGAAGGTACATAAAGATACAAACAACATTCCTCATTGCAAATTTGAATTTGTGGATGATGACATACTTCCCTCTCGAATTAACAAGAAGGGTTAGCTTACAGGTTCGTCTATAATATTTTGGTTTCAAACTCTCTTAACTAACCATTTGTCAATTAGAATAGTACCTAACAAATGTTTTAACCGGATTAGACGTATGAGGCATTCTCTATGCTATTACCCTTGTTCTTTAGATTACTAGACAAGATGGAACTCAATCGGTCAAAAGACAACTCCACCTTGAATCGATAAGGTTTTATACAGCTTTCTACCTACAATACAGTTTATCCAACATCGTTTTATCAAAATATATCCATCTTACTTATAAATAACTTATTTTCCTTTATATGCCTAGCAGGAAATCATTATTGTATCTCTTTGGTTTGAAAAATATATATTTGGTCGATGATTCATTGCTTCAAACATACTCACATCCAATAACAAAAGTTGTTACATCTACCTCAGTTTCTGTTTACGGAGGTAAGTACGTGCTTATTTAATCATTGATATAGTAATTATTAGTTCACTACTACTGGTGCTATGATTATTACATATCTAGTACCTTTAGCTACAGGATCAATAGTTTATGACTCCACTAAAGCAACCGAGATATACACTAATATAAAAGTCTCCCCCGTCTACGAATATTTTAAGAGGTAATTGCTTAAACCTTAATTATACTCCTACCGCACTTACTATATTAAATATAATTAAAAAAAATTGTCTGGTTTTAATTTCTTCCCTCAGTACACAGTATGCCATCAACAAAAAACTGCTTCTTCTTAATAAAACTCCTTCTACTGACAAGAATAATTTAGAAACAGTTCAATCCACTATAGCACATCTTCAAGAAGAGGTTAGAGCTACAAATTATCGGGTGTGTTTTTTTCCTTCGTCTAAACCCAACATTACGTTCATGATTACTATCACATTTGGTTGTTTACATGATGCAGTTTAAACGACTATAACACTATACATGCCGCTTACATATTATTCCCCCTGTATTTTTTCAAACCATTATGAATTGTTATTTTTTTATACCTTTTGGTTTAGTTGTATGTTGATGATTGGTAAACTTAAATTCTTTCTTTTGTTTTTTTAACTTTCATTCTAACTACATTTTCATTGGATCTTAATATTCGGTCCTTTTGGCTATTTGTTAATGTACTATCTTATATGTTTAGGGAAAAAATATGTTGTTCATGCTACAATCACTAAATTGAGGACCTCTTCACCTTGGTTTTACATGTCATGTGTGATGTGTAAAGACTCTGCACATCTTGAAGGAACACGATACTTATGTTCCAGATGCCACCAACCGGTGAAAGAACCCCATAATAAGTTTATATCTCTTTAACTTAACCAAACTGTCATGATTATATATTTTAACTACCTATTCTTTCGCAGGTATCGTTTGAACATCGATATTATTGATGGTACTACCTCATCTACTATTACCGCGTTTGACAAAGAGGAAGAGAAGCTTTTTGGTGTCAACGTGGATGAAATGATCAAAATCTCAAAGATAGTTATATAAATTCACAAATTAATATTGTCTTCACCATTACATTTTCACCATATTTTTCATCCCCTTTACTAATATTGTTTTTCTCTGCTTCAGGAAAATGAAGATAGGAAGGTGGAAAACATTTTTCAATAACCAGTAGGAATAGACGCTATTTTTGAATTCAGGCCAAACAATTACAAAATGAACAATAAAGATACAATCCTCACAGCTCGAAAAATAACAAAGAAAATTGTGTCTTTTCAATTATCTTCTTCGGCATCACATATAAAATTTTCGTGTAATTATATGAGCAATAATACTGACGACAGTTAAATTGTTAAAACACCTACTTTTTTTCAATTTTTTCTTTTATGATTTGTGTACAATATTTTTGACCACAACCTTGACTGCACAAAATACAAACGTTGATAATGGTGCAACCCAATCCATCTATACCACTCCGACTATGTCTGATTACGAAGGAAAGAAAGTGATAATAAAACATTTGACTATTCAAATTATGTGGTTGAAGTTGTGTACTCAAACTGCTTACTTTCAACTTTTTTAATTCAAATAGGATGTTGATGATGTTCTCAATGAAAGTACTGAATGCAATCTTCCTTCATCAACTACAAAAAGGGTGGAAGAAGAGGAATTTACATAGTTGTACGTCTGCTGACACACTTTGCTTTAACCAATTGTACCATTTATGTAGTTTTAATTTATTTTTATTTAACATATATTCCATTATCATCTTTTCGTTATAAAATATTGTACAAGTCCATATTAACCTTCCCCGTCCATTATAGAACTTCCCTGATCTTTGTTTTTCCATAACTGTAATTACTGGTACCAAACTATATAATGGTACTAAACAACAATATTTTTTTCGTAGGATTGAGTAAATGTTGGTAGTTGACTAGACTCTGTCCACATTTAAGCTGGAGAAAAGCAAAGGAAGAAATAAATATAACTGCCCAGTACTTAAGTTGGATAAAAGCGTTGGACGAAAAATATATAATTCCATTGTCACATAATGAACTTATTACTCTTCTTTTTGTATTCAACATTCTATTTTTTTCCTCTCTCTTCTCTATCACTATGTGCTCTGCTTTTGTCTTTTAATAACATTCATGTACCTATTGCTGCTCATTACGTAATTTTCCAACATGAGTTTTCACCATCATTGTTATAAAATCAAATATAATCTAATTGCTACATTGCAATTATAATTAATACCATATACCTTATAATTTAGCTTTGCATTATAATAAAAAAAACATGACAACACAATAAGAATTAACATAATACACCACCATTAAAACCTCTACGTACCCGTATGTGAAGCACGAGCCTCATTCTAGTTATCTAATCGAAAATGACCAAAAATCCGATCTGACTCGAACCATGGGATCTTCATTCTAGATATATTGGATCATGTTGTTATACTATACTTTTCCCGACGACTTCTAGACATATATACTTAAAGCCAAAGGATAGCTCATTCTCAAAAGAAAATGAATCAAACCGAAAAGGGATAGTCTACTCAAAAACTCCAAAGTCCGAGGTAGTATGAAGAAATGAATAAAGTCTAGATCCAAATGTATAAAGCCCGAAGGTTAATATATGGAAGGGATTAACATGTTAAAGGCCGAGTTCACTTTCCAAATGATTTAACCCAATGCATAGACTGATGGTCGGTATGAAATAACATTGTATTAGTTGCCTATGAGTACAAATTATCAGGTGGGAACTATTAAGGTTATCCCAAGAATTTTTATACAATTAAATTTAAGAAGAGATAAGAAGTGAGAAAAAACAACATGCAAGAAATTATTCCAAGCAAAACTTTATTAATTCACCAACAAATTACAAAGAAAAATCCTAAAAGTTGAGAAGAATCTCAATGTTGAAATTGTGATACAATAAAACTCATATATTATAATGACCCTTATAAAAGTAAGCGTGCACGCACACACGTACAAATATATATATGTATGTATGTATGTGTGTGTGTGTGTGTGTGTGTGTCTAAAGTAATCACAATCATTGTATCAAAGAAATGTAAAGATCTATGGTGAAAACTCAGAAGTACTCCGAAATGACAAAATTAACCCTTAATAAAAAAAACTCAAAATTCTCTAGAACTTAACCCTTAATCCGATGGTTATCTCAAAGTGTGGCACTCAACGTGACGTGTGATCCTATCGTAATTGCTTTAGAGGCAAGTGGGCTCAAACATTGTGATGTGTACTCAGTACTGTGCATAGAAAATAGGATATCAGGTACTAACAGGGAGGTTACTTAATGTTTTAGGGACAACTAGGCTTAGACATTGTGATATATACTTCGTATTTTACGTAGGATAACGAATGTTACTCAATTCTTTAGAGGTAATATGGGCTAGGCATTGTGAGGTATACTCGACAACACATGATGGCTATAGGGATTATTGGAAATTCATCAGTTGGAAGCGTATGAAATAGGTCGATTTGAAAAAAATTCATATTCTGGATATATTGGGCCTATGAAGTCTAAAAGATCATTAGATTCAATCTAATGAGGTTTAAATAAAATTTTATTTTATTTACACTATCTAAAAAGAATTTCAAAATTAATTTTGAATTTAAATATATAATAATGAATGTATCAAATAGATTCATGTATGTATAATGCAAGCGCAACATATAAGCAATGTATACAGTTAACGTGTACGTATATAGGTGTTGGTATTTACACCACAACTAACACATTCGCCCTTTATATTCCATAGTTTATTTTGAAATTATATAAAATAAAAATATATGTATGTATATAATTTACTTATATATAATGTGTTATAAAGTTATTTTAACTAATCAAAAGTTTACATATATCGACAATAAATTCTGTTAAATGAAGCAATTAATATGAAAAGGAAATGGTGGAGGTGTCATCTCCTTCATTTACTTATCTTTAATGTTATTTCAAAACAATTTGAATGCTCAAACACATATATGTATGCAAACATGGATTACTACAAACTATGTTTTAAATTAGAATAATACACACATAACACACACATTGTAATCTATTATATGTTTTAAAATTAAATTAGCAAATTGAAATGTACTTTGAATTAAGAGGGATTAAAAAGGTTTATGATGTTTTGCACAAAGCCCACTTACTATTATTTTTTTATTTAAACAACTTTTAACATATATCAACAGCAACAGCCAAAAATTATATTCAAACAACAATATGTGAAACATGTATTCAATCTCCAAAGTAATTTTAAATAATTTATATATATAGTTAGTTTATATTTATGTATATAATAAGGTATAAAATACACCAATTAATTAAATTTAGTTTTCAATCCAAAATTGTTTGGTTGTTTATTTGTCGTTTTTTTATTAAACAATAATTTCAAACTACGACAAAATTAGATTAGACAATTCAAGATATATAAATTCATTGTAAAATGAATTAGATCTACTGTACATATAATATGAAAAAATGAAAAAAAAATGTTGTAGCAAATGTAGAATCTAATTATATTATCATAATGAACATATATAAGATTGAAAATTTTAGTCAACCTAATGAACCGATAATGAGATTAGATGTAGCATGTATAGAATTTAAACTTCATTAACATGGGGAATATATAATAAAACAAGATTAAAATTACCTAAAGATGAAACATAAGAGTTGTACCTTGAATGAAGAATAAAACTCTAATTCGATTAAATCTGCCTTCGGATTTTGCAAAGATCAGAGGCAAACGCCACCTTGAATGTTATTTATTTTATTGTTTTGGAGAATTTTTTTTATCATGGAGGCCATTAAGGGAGAGGAGGAGAGCAAGAGAAAGAAAATTAAAAAAATTTAGGAAAGAATGAAGGATTGAATAAGCGAGAATATGTTTTAAAGGAAATAATGAATCCTTTCAATTCTGTCCTTTCAAATCTTTCCTATTTACTTCCTAATTAAATTTCATCATATACACTCCCTTCACTTCGTATTTTTAGAAGAACAAATAGAATTAAACAGAAAGGGCGAAAATCATTTCATAAACAAGATTTAAGTGAGTCATAAAGAGGAGTAAAGGATGAATATTAATTCCTTTTATTTTCTCCTTTGGATATTCGAATCGCATTTGAATCCTCTCCCCTTTTTCATCATGGATGTAGGCACAAAAAAGAAATTTTCGAAACTACTTAGAAATTAATCTATTTAAACGTAGTTTAAATATTTTATCGATATTGTATACGCGTTTATAGCCTTTATATGCTCACTTTATTAAATTCTAACAGTTTTCAAACAAATCAAATAAAGTTGATAATTAATATTTCATAAATATTAATTAATTTAATTAATTCACAAAAATTTGTAAATTAATTAAATCGTGTGGTTTATTCAGAGTATTCTTCATTACGGTGTTACGACTTAAATATGTAAACTCAATCAGCGATTAATATCGAATAATTCGAAAATTAGCGTTCATATGTCAGCTTAGCTAATGGTGTGACATTTTGACTGAATTTATCGCTTACACATTTTTTTAAAATCTAAATTTAGTAATTATAAGCAGTACCTAGTATTTGTTGGAATTGGACCAGCCCGCAATGGAATAAATGAGTGAATTTCAAAAAAAAATTACCATTTCATATCTTTGTTGTGCCTATGAAGTCTAGTTCATTTAGAACTTTTCTATATTTCTTTTAAATAAAATTATTATTTTATTTTATTTTATTAATAAAGTGTTGATTTATATAATTTTGTATTATATTTGAATATGTGTACCATATACACATATATATGTACGTGCATGTGCAACATAATAAAGTGTACATGGTTTGACATGCTTGTATATAGGTGCTGAGATTTGCACTGCAATAGAGATGTTAGCCCTTTTAGTATTCTATATGCTATCTAAATGAATAATATATGCGCATATAAAATTATGTATATATTTATGTAAAATTATACTTACACAAAATATAATCATACACAAAAAAATATGGAAATTATAAGTATAATAATTTATAAATACTATTCTAAAATATATTTGAACAACTGTTTGTTTATTTTAGATATAAAATCATTTAATTTGAATTTTTTTCCAAATTGCTGCTGCAAAGTTGTGTGCAAAATTAATTCTTTTTAATGTTTAATAATAAATATTTATAAATATACATATACATGTGCACATGAACACACATACACACAGATATATATATATATATATGTATGTATGTATATATATATGTATATATATATATATTAATAATACATAGCTTTAAGATCATGGTAGAAAAAAATTTGCATTTTAAAATGATTTTTAGTTAAACAATTACAAAATAATTTTAAAACCAATTTAATTAAATTAACTAAAAGCCATTTCTGGGATTTGAAAATTATGTAATATTTTTATGCAAAATTTATACTTAATTTTGAGCTATATTAAATATATATATATATATATATATATATATCTGTATATTTGTATATACACAATCAATTTCTAATTAAATAAATAGTTATATCATTAACTAAAAGAATAATATTAAAATTGAATGTTCATTGCTACCGAATTAATACTGTACAAAAATAGAATTTATATATTTTAAAATGTTTATATATTATTTTTGTTTTTAAGATATAGTATATAAATTAATAAAACCGCATAGATAATATTATTTAATTAAAATAATCATTTTTTTATTTTAGACCGTGAGTTAATGCTATTATGTATATTTTTTTAATTAACACATATATACACACACATTTGTATATGCATTAGTATAATCAACCATTTAATATGTGACAAAAAGTCGATACATTAGATTTGTAATATAATCTAATAACCTACAATATATTACAATAACAGATAATAATATCAAATGAATTAGTAAATATGTAGAATAAATTTCGCCAAGGCTTAGGGATCAAACTTTGAAATGATGGAATGACTCCTTGAATTAAATTCCAAGTTCTAGAGTTGTTAGCTTCCAAACTGCTTTACCACCGACATCGAATCAAAGAGTTTTGACGTGATTTGAGCTATTCTTTTGGGTTTTGTAACAACCTGGATTTTTCGATGACTAATTTTGAATATTTAAATGGTTTAAATATTACATTTGGAATTTATAATTGAGTTAATGAGTTTTTAAAACTGATATTTCAACTGATTTAGTCAATTTTTGAAAATCGTCGACGCGTTAAACAGCGAACGGGGGCACAGTCTTAGAATTCGACGAAACCAGTTCCATTGGCTCCGTAATAGTGTATTATTATCGGATTCAGATTTCGTAGTGCTAGGAGTTATCATTTGGTCGTATGGGATACAAATGCGTTGAATTTAATATCGAAAGTACATTATAATAATTGAATCTAAAAAACTATCTTCTCCATACGGTCGAATTAGGACTCAAAACCTTTTCCATTGCATTCAAAATAGAGGTATAACATTATGGACATTTAGCAACATGGCATGTTAGGCGTTCGAGATTTTAAGTTACGAAATCGAGACAGATTGAAAATTTAAATATATATATTTGATTGACTTGACTATATTTTCACATCGGCCCATTTATCTCACTTCAAGCCACTGTAGCCTTTCCCTTACACGCAAACATCACATCTCCCTTCCTTTTTAAATATCGTTAAATCCTCCATCACTTCAGTTCAAAATTCATGAAAGAAAAACCGAGAATGAAAAAAAAAGAAATTGAAATCGCGTATTCTTCTCTTCTTCCAGAATCAATTCGAAGACGAAGAAAATTAAATCACAACTAAGTCGTGGGGTCGTATTCGAACATGGCGATTTCGACCACAGCTATTCAAGGCGCGTGAGCTAGAAGATGGGCGGCAGCCTATAGGATGATGGTGTGCGAGGGCGTGGGAGGTGACGACGGCGAGGTGAACTAGGTGCGCGAGGAAGTGATGACACCTAAGTTTGCACACACGCGACGTGATTAGGGGAGGGAGGCATAACCATTCACGACGGTTGTTGGAGGATTGATCTAGGTTTTAGGCGGCTCCTCCTTAGGAGGCGCGATGTCGGCCTGAGCATCGGCTAGAACGAACTGCTCGATTTCGACCTTTTCGTATTGGAGACTGCTATGAATCAGAACACTAAGCATGAGATAAAGCAGTATTTGGAAGATGACTGTTATTGCAAAGGGATGGCGCATCAATCTGAAGCTTGCGATGGTGATGCAGGTGCTCGAATTGCTGTTAGTGTTTAGGAAGAAGTAATTTGTTTTAATATGTTGATTGGTTATTAAAATATGTAATTGGAAAATTGAATTTAAATTTAAATTTAAATTCGTTAACTTATAAAAACTCGTAACCATTTTATACGAGGTCCTAAATTAACATAACTAGGCACATTGGATTCACAGCGGCAAATACTACGCAATGGAATTAATTTGGAATTGGAACGATTAACAAATTCGGAAAAAGTCAAGGTGAGTAAATCTCACTCAGTTTGGTTGACTAGTTTAATTTATAGCAATTTAAATTAATCACTGGATGATTGGTTGAATCGATAAATTTTTATCAGTTGAATGTTATATTATATGTATAGTATATATTCGTATTTGGATATATTTTCTGCCAATTGGAGTTGATAAGACCCTATCGCCCCGTATAAAAGCAGATGACCTTATACCGATATCCCCCTCGACGTAGGATTGGTATTTTTATGTTGTATTAACATCAGTGGATATAGGGAAACAGGTTGGAGGGATCCAATTAGATTCCTCAAATTTATATTGGTTGTTTTACATATATAATAGTATATGATGTGTTAGAATTATCTGTTATAGATTATTGTTATGATGTGAATTATTGGATGTTATAGTAGCATTGGCCTAACTTTGGTATTTTAAATTCCTTAAGTATTATTTTTGGAATTTTAAAGGATTTAAAAGGAGATTTTGAATGTAAAAATATTTATATCGAAATTTGGATTATTTTTAAGAAACTGATTTGGATAAAAACAATAAATGATTTTGGGTTGTATTTAACTATTCGTAAAAATATTCTAAATAGGGATTTTAAAATATATTATATAAAGGATTTTTAGACGATGGATTTTTAAATGATATTTTTGGGAATATGGAAAGAAGTTGAAATTGATATTAAAAATAGATTGGCAGAGAATTTATAAAGTTTTACAAAATGGAATTTTATAAATTAGGTTATTTTTATATAAAGTGAAACTCAAGGAGTTCTAAAATTTATAAACGATGTTTACAAATAAACGAAATCGATATGAGATGATAAATTGGGAATATAAATTTACAGGGAGAATCTATATTAGAATATGGAAATAGGGTGAGAGAAAAATAGTGGATACTATTTTTGAAGTGGAAATGGTTAAGGAGATTGAAATAGAAGCGATGTGATGGGAAGCGAGAGGAATTTATAAATTGAATTGGTTATTAAGATTTTAAAAACATATTTTTAAAAATTTAAGAAGTTAAGTTTGTTTTGAAAAGGAAAATTTTATTTATTGAACTATGAAATTTTAGACTAGTTAGGATTGGAATAATTCGGTAAGTGTATTTTTTCAAATATTTAACATTTATTTTAATAAAGCCTAAATTTTAAAACCATCTTTGAAAAGTGATGTTATAAAAAATGTTTCAATATTTTAGATAATTTGCTGAACACATCTTAAAAATAAATTGTAATTATTCTTTTAAATATTTATTATATATATATATATATATATATATATATATATAAAGTTTTGCAATGTTTTAACTCTATTTATAAATCTTCCATAAAATTTGGAAATAGGGGTATTCGGTATATGGGATTTATAAGAGAATTCTCAAAATGGAATTGGGAAAAAGTAAGAAAATTTCCAAAGTAGTTAAATAAAAGTGAAGTTCGAAAAAATGAAATAGATTCATAAAAGAAGTAGAAAGGGAAATTGGAATTATAAGCAAGTATATTTGACTTTGGAAATATTAAAGGGAATTTGTAACAACCGAGGGTTTTACAACAATTAATTATCGTTGTTTGACGATTAATATTGTTTGTTAATTGTAGTTTGGATTTTTTAAAATCGGGTTGAAATTCTTTTATAAAAGTTGTTAAAGGGTTAAACGGGCTTTAAAATAATCTTGGCCCATATTTCTTTTGTTTGGTGATGTGAAAAGTTTTCGAGTTAATACCCGGTTCCTCCCTCATTATTTTCGTTCGCAGCCCTAAACAATCGGAAAAAAAAGAAAAAAAAATGGTGGCGGCTCGTTCCCCTTTTCTTCAAATTAGGGTTTTGCATAGATTTGGCGACGTCGACTTTAATTGATCGATCGAGTGGATATCGCGCTCGTTGCTCACTTTGGCTGCTTCAATTTGGCAAAGCAAGGTGAGTGATTTCTATTTCACTCACATCTGATTCGACTTGGTATTATGTCTAGCGTTTGATTTTGTTTCGTCGTAGATGATTTAACTTAATCAAAAATCGTATAACCCTTTGTTACTTGATTTCCATGATTTTTGATTTGAGTTTGATGATGACGTTTTTGTCGACTTTGGCTATATGGTTTACTGCCTCTGGTGGCACTTTCGTCTTTGTTGGGTTTTACTTGTTGCTTTATGTCATCGGCCATTTCTTCGATCTGCAGCTTGAATATCATGACTGCACTGTGTATGTATAATTGCTTCTTGTATCACTTGAGGCTGCATTTGTATTGTTTCTGGCTTCAAATATAGATGCCTGGACTTTCATATGGGTACTAAGTATCACTTGTTGTTGTGGTTTTGTTGCTTCACATATTTATGTGTTTTCATTTTGCATTGATTCTGGTGTATTGGCTTCGACCATTACGTCGCTGACTTGGGTTTTACTTTCTGGTCGTCTTCGGCGTTGAGTTTGAAGTCACGATTTCTTGAGTACCATGAATTTGAATTTTTAGAACTTTGACTTGGTCAACTTCGATTTCGATTTGTGAATTCAACTCCGCGAGTCTCAACTCCATTGCATTGATACTATACGGCAGTAACGAACTATGCCTTGTCTGATTATTTGGTGATTCTTGACTATACTCTCTGATTTCTTAAAATTTCTTCTCTGTGCCTTCATCACTGTTTTGGTTTAATCTGCAGCATATATATGGTCATTATGTCTTTGATCTGCAGCATATATTTGCACCAATATACTTCAATTGTTCACTGAACTTTTGTATCACTTTGTTAATGATGCTTTGATGCACTTGTGTTGTTTGCTGTACATATGAACTTAGTGCATTGCTTCGAGTTGTATTTTGGAACACTTGTGTTTCACTGTGCATAGTGCATATCACTTGTATCTTCATCACTGCACTGTTTATTTGCATACTTGCCACTGATCATATGTTGAAGTTGTACATGTTGATGTCTTTGAGCTTCACTTTGATATTTTTGTAGACCACTTGATTTTCCTGCAGCATTTCTCTGTGTTCATTTGAGTTGTTGCAGTTTGCCCTTGAATTCAAGTGCGGCTGCAGTTTCATTTTATTTAAAGTTTTGCACTTGTTGAAGTGTGCAGTCTTGAGTTGTTTGGGAACTTGCTTCTTGTGTTTGCTTGAGTATATGCAAAACAGTTGCATTTCGACCTTGTCATGTTGCATGGGTTTTGGTTGCTGCAGTTGTGTTGAGTCACTGACTTGACCTTTTGCATTGTGTTGAAGTTTGATTTGGGCCTGTTCAATTGCAGTCTACAATTCTGATAGTGGATTTGCACTTGAACCTCTGGCCTGTTGCACTATTAGTTTTGTTGCAGTTGTGTTGAGTCGCGATAGCACTGACTTGGCCTCTGCTGTTTTTATTTGTTCTGATATGTAGTAGCCTAAATTACTGGTGCATACGTTTCATTCTGAAGATTGCACTGGATTTGGGTCCACTGTCTTGACTTCTACTTGACTCACTAATTCGAGTCACTTGTGCACGTCGCTATTCATTTTGATTGCACCTGAGCTTCATTTTGAGTTGAGTTGAATCCGTCTTTAATTCGGGTCTGACCTTGTGTTCGTTTGTGAATTTTCATTGTGTACATATGTGCACATTGTCCATGTCTGTCTGCTTTGACATTTAGGCCGTGGCATTGATATTTGATTCTTCATTGATTTTGGTTCGTTGATCTTTTGTGTACATCATCACTATAGTGGTAAGGCAGTGCACGCAAGCATGTACTACAGCCACACGGTATGGCTTTTATTGATATTCTATTTTTTTTTGATTTATTGATCTTTTGCGTATTCCATATGCTGTAGTGGCGAGGCAGTGCACGCGTGCGTGTGCTGCAGCCCTACCTGAATTGATATTATAATTGATATTTCAATTGTTCGAATTGTTTTGTGTGTCTAATTCAATATTTTGAATTGTATTTTTGATTTGGTTTAATTTGATGATTTTTGTTGATATCTAATTATCTATTTGATAATTAGATTATGAGTTTCTAATTATTTATTTAATAATTAGATTTTGTTGTTAATTGTCGTTTAGGCAATTCTGATGTTTTTCTAAATTATTTTCTTTGATAATCTTTTTAATTTATCTTCGTTGATAATTTGGATTTGCTAATTTGTTGTTTAACACTGTTACGTGTTATAAATATCGTTATCCGATTTCTTTATTTAAGGATCGGATAGACGAGATTTATTGTGATTGTCGTCTATTTGTTACTTAATTATTATTGCTTCTGTGCACTAATACCTGAGTTTGAATTAGACTGACCCGTGCATTATTTTCTTTGAATTTAATACTCAGGTCAGACCGAGTTATTACAGATTGTAGATATCTTGCTTTGGATTGCTGCTTGAGCTATGAAGTTTCTTTATATCATTTGGAGTAGTCGTTGTCATAGTATAGGAAGATATGTATTCTTGTATATTATATACGATAATGTACATGTATATGTAACTTCCAGAGTCGACAGTTGTAGTTGTATCATATGTACTGTATCACATGTATTGTAACTGACATCAGTTATTATATATATGAGACTTTTTGTTTTATCTGTGTTCCGCATTTATATTATCTGTGTTATTATATATATATATATATATATATATATATATATATTGTCCTAAACTATTATGAACCATCGTAGTTCGTTTTATACCGGAATTGAGTATGTCGATGGGAGTAAATAAATAAGAGATGAAAAATAAAAATATATACCACTCCTATCGTAGATAACCACTACTAGTGTAAGGTTTAACTACGGATGGCCGCTCCTATCCAGCCTTATTCTTCGTAATAACGGACAGTATCTCCTTTAACACTCTTTGTTATTATGAGCATAGAGGTGGGGTGTTACATAATTAATTAAGGAATTCTAGAACTTATAGAATTCGTCATGAACTAGTCAAGGAATTTACAAGTAAATTATAAATGATTTTGAGAAAATAGGAAATAAATGGAATACTTCCTAAGTGTTAAACATAAAACGAATTTGGAAAAATATTCTAAGTATTGGAATGGTTGGAAATATTCCGTTGAATATATAAGGATTTGAAATGGTTTCAAATGTTGGAATACCGGAAGTAGTTTAAATACATATATTATGAAGATATTTTGAAAATTTAAAATAAGGCCTAATATTTGCTTATGGATGTTTTTTGATAGATAGTTAAATAAACAACTATCAATTTTGGCCAAATCCGCGGTTGGTTTCAAAGAGATCGGGATCGCAAAACCACTTCGATCTGATTTTCGTGTTACGAATGGATATCGTGAAGATAGTGAAGACGGTGGTTTGTTTCGTCCAGACCTAGGATAACTTGTATGGATGAATGCTATCAAAACATCATCATTAGAGGACGATGAGCATTCTAAGTGAAATTGTTCTTGAAAGGGAATGACTGTAAATCAGGGAAGATGCAGCAAGCCTAAGTGGGTGCACCTAATTAGTGTATGTTATCACCTTTCTAGATAACCTCGGATATATTATAAATTATGGATATGGTGGTGCATGCAAAAGAGCTCTCGATAAGGGTGGGAACACCTGGAGTGATAACATATTCGGTTCTATCCAGTTTAGTGGTAGGTCTGGTCTTGTGTTGTAGTGGATCTCAGCGAGTTGCTCGGTAAATTTTTTCTAGAGGTGTACTGTGATAGGTGGTACCCTAGTGTCTAGTCATTGTATGGAATCCATTCTCCAATAAGCGTCGTACAGTTTTGATTGTGGCCAACTATGTTGAAATGTGAGATGCAAGCATTTCAGCTATTTTATATTTTCTTTGTTTAGACACAATTTTAATATCAGACAATTTTGATGAAAATGTTTTGGTTATCGTAAGGTAAAAACACGTCATGTTTATGTGTGATGTGGTCTTACAAGATACCTTTGTTTTTCAAAGGATTTTGAAAAGGTTAATAATTCAAATTGAGTGTGCTTTCTCACGCCGGTTTTCCAGACTGACTCGGGTGTTATTTTATTATAATGCTAGGGTCAGACCATGTATTACAGATTCAGGATATGATGCTATGGAGCTCAGGAGATGAGATGGATGACAGAGCTGTATTTTCGTACTTGATTTATATTTCTGCTGTATGAGGACAAGTTATTATAATTGTCCAGATTGATGTATTGATTTTTATACTCAGAATATTGTAAGTAAAATAAACAGTTATAGATTCTTTTGTATAAAATCTATTACTATATATTATATTCTATTCCACTGCAAATGTGAGATTTTGTCTTATTGTTTCTATTTTCTTCTACCTTTTCTTCTTCACCCCAAATGAACTGGTGTTTCCGGCACTCGGTTGCTCGACATTCTATACAGTGGTCATATTGATGTCGATTTTTTAGGGTCGAAAATCTTGGTTCGTTACAGGTTTAGATGGGGTTTTCTGGTCCAAATTTAAAGGGGGAGAAGACAAAAAGAGTATATATAAAAATGGCTTAAAGTGGCATATAAATAGGGAGTCAAATGAATAGAAAAGTGGATACTATCCTTATACCTCTCATACCAATTCCACTCTTTTAAACCATTCAAAAGCTTCCTCTTTTGCCAGCATATGGCTGGCCTATTCAAGCTACTTTGGCCAAACTTTGCATGCCCATATAGGCCCCAAAGCTAATTCCAACCCAAACAATGTCCATTTTATTTAAATCTAAATTTAATGCGTACCGATATCGTATATCGCTTAATATATTCATAACTATTATAAATGCATTGTTTAACATTGTTCAACACATCAAGTATAAAATTTTGTACTTAATATTTCATAAATATTTATTGCTTTTATTAATTTACAATAATTACAAATTAATTAAATTAGGTGATAAAAGAAGTATTCATTGTTTCGGTAGTGTGATTCTTAGGTGTAAATTTAGTCAACGATTAATATTAAACAATTCGAATATTAACATTCACAGGCCACTTGGCAGGTGGTTTGACATTTTGGCCAAATTTTTGCTTACTTTCTAGTAAAATCCAAATTTATTTTGTTAAGTGTTACCCGCTAACGACAACTATTTACACTAATTCTCTTCGTCAAAACTATATCATTTCGGACTTATAAAATTCAGTAGCGGTCAAAATTCTAATATTGTCCATATTAACTCTATATTCCAAAAAATCCTTAGTTCAATAATAAATATTATTAACTGAGATGCTTTGGTCAGAGACTTTGATTTGAGTTGACTTTAGCTGACCGTGATACTAACCTCATATAACCAAGTTGACGAATTCTCTTTTAAATAGTATTTCACTTCCAATGCTTCACTCAACCCAACTATAGTTGTTTGATGGACATAGTGCCGTAATTTAACTATAATAAAAGTAGGTTTCCATATTGGAGCTTGATGGTATTCTCAAGTCGATGGGATTGTGTAATATTATCACATCAATATTTTTTGTTTGACCTTAGTTATATCAACTTATAGAAAACTATCGAGTGAGTCATTCAATAGTTATTCAATAATTATCAATACATAACCCCTTGGTGCCCCCAGCAGTTATGAATAATACATTGTTCAACATTTGGAGAGCGCTACATACTCTAGTCTTAATGGATGCATCGATATCCAGTCTTGACATTCTTGAGTAGGAATATTTAAAAGAGTATGTTTATTTTATTGTGATAAATCATTCGTGGTAACAACACGTTGTAACTACCATCAGAAAACGTACAATTTATATTTTCTATTAAATATACTTTTAATTAAATTAATTAATTAATTAATATGACATATTATATCAAGTATATAATAGGAAGTAAATATAGTTTTTTTCGAACACGATTTGTTATCAAGTTAGATATATGTAACAAATTACATAATTGCCTCTACGAAATACCACTAACTCTATCAAACTCTCACTTGCACTTGGGTTCAATTATGGAATCTCTATCCCATACCTTCAATCAGATTGATGAGAATTGATCGAGTTAGACCTTTTACAAATGGATCTACAATGTTGGTTTAATAAACTACTACATTAATCAACTCTTCCTGATGTTGATAAACTACCTTTTTCATGTGGAACTATTCGGACTATGTTTATCGACTTCTAGTGAGCTCTTATTATGACATTGTTTTCATGTAACAAAGAATGTCATTTAATATCCCTAGCTCGGTTATAAATTTTTGCATTTCTATTTATATGCATTGCTTTTATTATGGTGTTATTCAAGGCGATGTACTTAGCCTTTCGTTCAATCAACCTCAACCTTTCATTTGGGCCTAGTCTGACTTCAAGCTTCTTAATTAAAGTTTGAACACGAATTTAATATCGATATATTATACTCGATAGCACTCGTGAAGTTCGAGTCTGAATGCTCTTTCATAAAGAGTTCGTTATTTCTATAAATAATTGTCTAGTATTTTGTAAGTACTTGAGAATACTCTAAACTCAATCTAATGATCTTAATTCAGATTTGATATTTGCTTCATGCATCAAATATATAGGCAAATTATGATATTGTAGACAATTCAACATGTGATAATTCCTATTGTCAATACATAAGGAATCCATCTTACAACATTTTAATATGTTATCTTCACATATCGTTTGGACTATTCTCAACATCCTTTATACTTAAAAGATATAATTTACAAGTCCAATATCAAGTATTAAACAGCCGAATTATTATTGATTTTAACATAGGTACATCATTAAAAATCATTAGTATGTTGTTTACATATAGTCTAGAAATATCTATGTACCTTTTAAAGGTTCTTTCTTATGGACATACACTTCCTTTGCATTTTGACCGAAAATAAAATTATTCAATATTTCTATCAAAATACTTATTCAATTCTAATGCTTATAAATGACACTTTCGTATCATTTCTTGGATCATATCCTAAAAACCCACAAACTCAATATCGTTTCCACTGACTTCGAGACACTTTGGTTGTTATGTGCAAATAGTCTATTCTAAATAATTATTTAGAACTTTCCATTTCAACGCATATGTACCAAAACAAAATCATAACAAGCAGTAATTTTACGATTAGAAATTCGAATCAACTTGAGCATATTGAATGACGAATCTGTTATGCTAACATTGAAATCTACAATTTTATCTTATCAACATTACTTATTATATTCCAACTGCATTAGTCTTGCTATTGAAGACTCGTTCATGGCCGATGGAACATATCCCTTTGGATACAACAACCAAAACCATATTTTGATAACATACACTGAATACTTTTTGAATTCATGCATCATACCATATTTTAGAGTTAATACTCTTGATGACTAAATTGATAATCGAGGATTATCTATGCTCGACATTGTTACGAAACTCATAGTCTCTCTTTAATGTGTGAGAATACTTATTAGACACTCTAATGTGATATGTTTGTTTATGTTAGGTTAATTTTACTTCATCTCATGTAATCAGCTTTATCTTTGGATCATATCCAAATCCATTTTATTACCAAAAATTTGTCAAAGGAATTCCTTCGCATGAAGTAAACTAATTTTTTCATAGTTTTCAAAACACACATTCAAAACATGAATTGGTCATCCAATAACAATTGCTCTCAAACTTCTTTTAGGGTGATTTATACAAGATCCCTCACGTACAATTATTACGTACTGTGACGACCCGGAATTCTCAAGCATTTAAAATCGGAATATTTAATTGATTTTAAATATTATATAGAGCAAAATTTAACTTGAATTACGAATATCACAATTTATTTGATAATTAATTATTGAACTAAATAATTTTGAAGTTGGGTGAATTGTTGAATCTGGAGTTTTAAGCCTATTAAAAATAATTTGAAGGCTTATAAAATCTATATTGATGATACTAAAGATAATAGAAGTGATGAAATCAAATTTAAAAATGGTTTGTTAAGTTTTGAAATTTACATCGTTCAAATTGAATTTAAAAATAGCCTTCTGAGGCACAGTCTTGGAATTCGATGAAACTAGTTCCATTGGATCCGTAATATTATATTATTATCGAATTTCAAATTTCGTAGTAATCAGAGTTGTTGTGTGACCATACGGTAAATAAACAGCCTAAAATTTTTATCAAAATATTTTCGAAGTCTTTAATTTAAAATAGGCTAGTCAATTACTTTTCCTTTTTATGCTCACCACCTTCCTCTCATTTAATCACATACTTTCCCAATTCTAACCCGTTCAATAAACAATCTAAATGCTCGAACTAAAAATAAATAAATAAAATAAATACTAATAATAATAGAATAAAAAAATAAAAATAAAAGAGGAAGCTTCTAGGGGAAGTCGCGTTTACAAAAAAAAACAAAAAAAACAAAAAAAAAACAACGAACACAACACAGTAGGGGCCGAACACCTTTTCTTCTGCTCAAACCCCAAATCCCTCGGTTAAAATAAAATAAAACGGCGGACTGGGGTTCGAACGATTTGCATTCGAAAATCCAAATCAAGGTAATCTCGTCCTAGATCTGCAACTCGTTCATGCCGTTCGATGTTGGGGGGAGGGGCCGCAAGTTTTATCTTTTCTGTCGGCTCGAGTTCAAGGAGACACGCGACGTTGGGAAGGGGGTCGGCGTCGACCATGGCCGATGGGAGTGGTCATTTGGGGCTGCGCGAAAAGGGATTGTCGCGATTAGGGTTCGGTCGCGCTGTCAGAATTCGAGGCGTGGTGGTCCCAGAGGGCTTGATTTAGGGTTTCGTGGTGGTGAACGAGGAGTCGCGTTCGTGTGGACGAGGCAGTGAGGCCGTAAGGTATTTGTGTTTGTTTCTGATTTAGCTTGATTTAATAATATATGTATATGCAAAAAAAGAATATTGTAGGGTTTATGAAGATTTGATTTTAAGTATAAGTGATTTCAAGCAGGAAATGAAAATGAATATTTTTAATCTAATAGTTTAATTTAAAATAAATGGATTTGAAGTTTAAAACTGTTTTAATTTCCTTATTGAACTATTTAAGTTACTAAAAAGATTTATTAAAGGAAAATCAGTTTAAACTAAGTCATTAGTTAATTAAATTGGAAAATAGCAATTAATTTTCCGATTTGTTTAAAATGTTAATAAATCATATAAAATTTATACAAGGTCCAAAATTAGGAGATAAATGTTCGAGATGGAATTGGATTGCCAAACGTAAAGCAAAGGTGAGTTAATCTCACTCAGTTTAAATTTAAATTTAAAATGATTAAATTTAAATAATTTTTTGAATGGTTAAATTGATTGTTGTGATATAGTATGATATTTTGGAATTGGTATATTATATTGTGCCGACGTTTGTGGATGTAGGGAAAAACTGGTTGGAGGGATCCAACTGGATCCCTCAATATTTATTTAAATTATTTAATACCCTCTGTTGTGATTTATTTGATATCCTATGATGATCTTTATTGGAATATTAAATGCTATGGTTCGATTGGATATAATTGGGTATGATGAATTACCAAAAATATATAAATTGGATTTTGGTAAGATATAAAAGAAGTGAAATTGTAAGTAAAATAATTATAGAAATTTGAATAAATTTTTAAATGAATTGGAAAGAAATTAAGTGACTCTAAAGTTCTAATAAATAAATCTTGAGTGTAGAATGGAAATTTGAATAACAGAAAGTTAATGAACTTTAGTCTTCAATGATATTAATTAAAAGAATAAAACATTTATTTAAAATTTAAGATTGAAAATATTGAAAAGAATAAGGAAGGAATTGGGAAAATCTGAAATTTGTATATTTCCGTTAAAAGGTTTAAAATCAAATGGAAAATAATAACATTAATAATAAGTCCATAACTAATGAATTTTGAAATGAATTGAGAAATTAAAGAAACTTATTTCAAATCAAATAAATTGGAAATCAATTTGGGAAGTTGGTTTAAGTGATTGAAGT
This sequence comes from Allium cepa, assembly GCA_030765085.1. Classification (NCBI taxonomy): domain Eukaryota; kingdom Viridiplantae; phylum Streptophyta; class Magnoliopsida; order Asparagales; family Amaryllidaceae; genus Allium; species Allium cepa. Next base: position 547,652,005 of record CM060932.1, read on the forward strand.
TGGAATTTTCTCTGAATAGCCAAGTACATGTTTCTAAAAGTAAAATTGTAAATATAAATTAAATGTTTTAAAGTTGTTTTTAAAGAAAGTAAGTTTTGTAAAATTAATTATTTCTAATATTTAAAGTCTAAAGTAAGTATTTTCTTTAATCTATTTTAGTAGTAATTATTAAGAAGTAACTTAGTATTTTGTTTTTTTTTTAAAAGTAGAAATCTAGTTTAATATTTTATTAAATAACTTTATTTTCAAATATTTATATAGTATATATTTTTAACCAATTATTGAAGTAGTTTTAATTTAAATGTTTTAAAGTAAATTCCAAAACAAGCATTCTGTTTAATCTATTTTCGTAATAATCATTTAAAGAATGATTTGGTATTTGGTTTAAAATAAGAAAATCTAATGTATAGTTGTAAGGCAACCTTATTTTAGTTATTCCTAAAGTATTATTATAAACTAAGTATTAAATTAATTTCTCTAAATTAAATGTTTAACATATTTTACAATAAAGTGTTTTTAAATTATTTTAAAAATCTGAAGTTTTGTGCTTGGCGATTCCAGTGGAAATGGAAATACTCGGAATTTATTTTGAGAAAAGAAAGATGGTTTGGAAACTGTTCTCAAAAGAATTTGAAAGTGAGAATATATCTTGTAAAGATATTTTGAGATAAATAAATAATTTGGGAAATTATTTATTGGTTGATGGTTGTTTGTGAATATTAATTGGTAGTTAAATCACCGACTATCAATATTGGACAAATACGTTGATCGTTTCGAAGAGACCGGGATCGAGATTTATTTTTCGAAAACCACTTCGATCCGGTTTGTACGTTTTCGTGAAAAACGATTTGGATTCGAAGATGGAGTAGTGAAGTGCAAGGGCTAGTCGCTACTAATCCTGAGGATATTTTTAAAATGGATGTAGTAGGAATAGTGCCTTCGGTTACGTTCGAACCCGGGATGGACTTGTATGGATGAATGCTAGCGAAACATCGCAGGTGGACGATGGGCATTCTAAGGGATATGTTCTATAAAGGTAACGCTTAGCCTCAAGCCTCATCAAATGGGAATGACTGAAAATCAAGGGTTATGCAGCAAGACTAGGTGGGTAGAACCCAAGCAGGGTGAGGTCATCCCAGTCTAGATGTCCCTTTTTATTTCGGCTTAGTGAGCGGTTGTTGATCCCAACCGCGGGGTGATCTCACTCGGGATTATCCAGTAAGGGGTAGTCCCGGCCTTGTGTTGCAGGGGAGCGTGCGTACTCCTCGGCACGGTGATCTAGGCCCCGTACTGTGACAGGTGGTACCCCAGTGCCTAGTCATTAGTTGGAAATCCATTCTCCCTACGTGCCTTGTACGAGTTTTGTTTGTATTACCCACACTGTGGCTAGTAGTTGGAATTTAATCATGTAACAATTTCGGCTATTTTATAAGTATTTGTATATAGACCCTATTATAATATCAGAGGATTTCTATAAAAATCGTTTTAGCTATCGTAAGGTAAAAACCCGACATGTTTATTTGTGGCGTGGTCTTACGAGATGCTTTTGTTTTCAAAGGATTTTTGAAACTTTAATAATCAATTGGGTGTGATTTTCTCACGCTGGTATTCCAGACTGACTCGGGTGTTATTTAACTGTAATGCTCGGGTCAGACTGAGTATTATAGGATACAGGATATGATGCTGTGGAGCTCAGGAGATGAGTTGGATGACGATACGTACTCCCGTACTTGTTTATATATATGTTCCACTGTGTTGCTTAGTTGTGTATCCAGTTGTATGGTATTGATGTTGAGTTTGTGATTGATGTACTATGATGATGTAATATATAAACAGAGAAATTTGATTTTGAGTAAAGATCATTAGTATCTATTATATTTTATTCCACTGCGATGGTTAGATTCTGCTGTTGATTTTCTATTTTTTTCTTCTTCTACCTCTTCTTCTTAACCCAAATGGTTCGTATTTCTGTACAACTTGAGTTGATTTAGGGAGAATAGTGTTGACTCAAGGGGTACGGATTTGCGGGCTGTTACAGTTGGTATCAGAGCGTAGGTTGGTGATAACCGTGGCTCTGGTGGGAATTACTCATTTAAAATAGAGTCTGTAGTACTCTATAATGAGTTTGAGGGTATCAATAGATATGAGCGCGTATTTGTTAGCGAATATAAATTGTTTTAATATTGTGTTGATTGGTCTAATGATTGGCATATGAACCTTCGCCGGCACGGTCTGGACAACTGTATCGAAAGGGATTCTAAACACTTGAATAGAACAATCGACACGGTATTGTTTTAAATATGGGTGAATGAAATAATTTTACCCAAAAATATATTTTTGATGTAAAAAAAGTTTTTGTAAACTATTTAGCTAATATATGGTTGCTTGGATGTTAGGAATGATGATATTTAAATTATTATCATTTTTGAGTGGAAATTTAACTAGAAATTGTAAATACAACCAAAGATTAAGGAGATAAATTCAATTATGAAATGAAATTTATAAATATGAATTATAAATTGAAATATAATCAAATGATAATTTGTATGAGCATATGCTGTGCAAATGAATTATAGTTAAAGGTGATTTAAGCAGGATTTGGAAATTTAAAATCCTGGAAAGCTGGAAGTGTTTTGAAGATAAAAGATATCATTATTGTTTGGGTGTATTTATGAAAGGAAAGTTGTTTTAAATGGATTTTGAAAGTGAAATAGCATTGAAATCTCTTGGATTATTGGAAAATAATTCTGACGGTGACGGCCGCATCATCAGTATTCATTTTCGAATTTCTAAGTGACGGATTGCTGCCAAAAATTTATTTATTCAGAAAAAAACTAGTTGTTTTTGAAAATTTCAAAGAAAATTTGTTGGGAATAAAACCAGGATTGGTTTGGCTTTTGAGGAATGTGATTTGAGGTGTTGGAGATTTCCAAATAATTTGAAACCAAAAGCCGGGTGTATAAAAATCCTGATGAGATAGTTGTAAGCTTATAAATTGAGATGATTTTTAAATCAGGAAGAGTATATATAAGCTTTGAATGTTGGAATTTAAATTTAAAGAGAAAAGTTAAAAATGAAATTAACTTGGATGGGAAATAAAAATTTGACTGGATTGACATTAATTGGATAGGCTGAAAATAATATCCAGTTGTATTCGAATCAAGTTGAAATCGAATTGAGTTAAATAATCCGAGTTAATGTAAAATTGAATTGGGATGAGAATTCAATTGAATTAATGAATGGAATTAAATTCTTACCTGAACGAATGGGAAATAAATTGAATAAGGATTGGAATTGAAGTAAATAAATTAGAATAACTTATAAAAGAATCAGAATTAAATTGCATGGAATAAAAATATGCTTGGGATATAAATAAGCATAAGGCTTGAGTTAAAATAAAAGAATAATATGTTCAAGCCTATAATGGATGGAATTGTGTAAATAATAAGTTGTGACTTATAAATTTTGAAAGTGGAATAGAAAATCCAAAATAAATATTGTTTGATGTTTTGGATAATGAAAAGAAAATCCAAACTTGAATTATTAAATAAATTCAACCAAGAAAATTAAATGAAGTGGTATTTGGAATTAAAAATCAAGTGTTGAATTTTAACCAGGGGAAGAACTAATTAGATAATAAATTAGTTAAAGAAGTTGAATTGTGAGTTTATGATGAAATTCGGAAATAAACTCAAGTTATAAATTGAATTCGACTTGAATTGTCAGTAAAGTAAATGTAATTGAATTGTGTGTTCATGAAATTGGGTGGTAAATTAAAAGTGAATGGTGGATTCAGAACTTGAGTTATAAATTAAAATTTAACTTGAGGTGTTAACAAATTAAATATAATCGGAAATGTATAAAAAAATATGAAATTGGATTAAATAGTAATGGTATAAATTGCAAATAAAATCCAAATAAGTAGAAATAAATTGGAAATAGCCTTGTAATCAATTGAATGAATTGAATCTGGAAAGTTAAATTTTATAATAACTCATCAAATGAAATTGTAAATTTTAAAATGAGATTTAACCGAGATAGAATTAAGTTGAATGGAAGAGAAAATATTTATTTGTGAAATGAAAATGAGCTTAAATATAAAATTTGAATAAATCAAAATAAATTAACTTAAGCTAAATAGATGAAGGAGAGTTGAATTGAATTCAACCTAAAACTAAGTGTAATGATATTGGGTTGAATTTAAATCAAGTGAAAATAAATTTGAATCGAAATAGAATTTGGTGGGTTATAAATAATATTTAAGGAAATGAAAATTCAAAATGGATTGAGTGGATAAACTAATTATATTGAATAAATAAATGGATGGAATAAATAAGAATCAAATAAAGTGTGGTTTAAATGAGTTGAGAAAAGTTATTGAATGAAATAGCCTGGATTGTTTTCGAGCTAAATAAAATAGTTTGGCATAAACAAATATGGAATAAATTGAGTAAAGTAACTAAAGCTTGGGATGTGTCGAGTTAAATAAATGGCCGTGAATGAATTAAAATAAAAAGGAAATTTAATTGGTAATGAAGATGAACCTAAATTGTTAATGGTTTTGAATGAACTGGTTTGGTTAATAAAATGAAATGCAGGTGAATGGATTCAAATCTGCAATGCAATGAAAATGATAATATATGAATTATGAATAAATTTTAAAAATAGAATTAAGTATAAATTGAGTTGAAATCCATTTAAATCGGTTAAAAAACATAAATACTTGTTTATTCACATAGATCTCATCAAACTGCATAGAATAAATTGTCATTTGATGTAAATGGAAGTAATTAAAATTCTATGAACTGGCAGAAGTAAAATAAATTGATTTTGAGAATAATTGGATTAAATATGAGTTCGGTTTGCTTAAAAATAAATTAAGTGTAAGCGATTGAGTTTTAAACCATTCAAATTGAATGAAAATGGTTTGTAAATTAATTGAAAGAGTTGAATTAGTATGAAAATTATATAAATTGCTTACGGAAAATGTTTGATGTGCATTTCTTTTAGAATTCATTTGTTTTAACCATTGCAACTAAGTGAAATGTAGTTAAACTGCATATATTTGGCACTTACATGTTTAAATTGAGTAAGTACAGGTACTTGGAAGCCGTGTGGCTGGATTTGGTTATGCTATTTGCTAAAAACAATAAGCCGCTTGCTTAAAATGCTAAATAAGGTACGCCTACACAATAAAAATTGGATATATGAACTATTTTTGGTTTTTCCGACCGTGTGGGTCGATGTATATATATTTATCTCTTTTATCAAATTGCAAAAGCTCCTCCGTACAAAGGGGACTCTGCCAAAAAATTTCAGAAATTTTGGGAGTTAGAAAATTTTTGGAAATTTTTGGAGAATTTTTGTTAATAACAAAACGAATTTAAATTGGCAACTAAAATTAATTAGTAAATGAAACTAACTAAAATAATGACATGAATTAGTTATAAATGGAAAATAAAATTCAATATTTAAAGTTAAAGATAAATTGAATTTGTGTGGAAATGAAAGAATCAATGTGAATAGAAATGGATACAAACTAAAGTGGTAAGATGAAAATAAATATAAGAAACACATAAATGCTTATACTAGCTTGAGTAAGGAATGAGGCATTCTCAATTGGAAATTGATATTTCAAATATAATCTAAGTTAGTATTTGAGTTAATAGATATTGACATCTGTAAGTGAGTCGATAAAATGTTTTTGAATATTGTGATTGGACATATTACTGTGTAAGATGTGCAGGTAATATAAAGGTAAAGAGAATTGATTTTGATTTTAGAAGATAAATTTGAAATGCTCGACAAAAAGGTATGTATTTAAATTTGGTGTGAAATTTGATTGGGATTTGGATCGAGCCACTTGGCGTTTTATTTTCTTTTTGGATTTGGGAGGCCGTAGAGCCATTTTGTAGTTATACCGAGTCAGCCGCGCAAAGGAGACGCTGGCGAAATTTTTCGGAAATTTAGGGAGTTAGAAAATTTTTGAGAAAATTTTGATAATTCAAAATTTGGTTTCAAATTGAAATTTGAAGAAAATTTTGAGCAAATAGAATTGTTTGAAACTATTGGGAGGGTTTGGAAAGTTAGTAAGAGTGATAAGGGGTCTTCTATAAAAAGAATAGTTGGTAGGGTGTTGGATTGTTGGTTTCGAAAAACGTAAATGGGTATTGGATCATTCTTCTTAACTAGTAATTTCGGAGACGAAATTCTTTTAAGGGGGGAGGAATGTGACGACCCGGAATTTTCAAGCATTTAAAATCGAAATATTTAATTGATTTTAAATATTCAATAGAGCAAAATTTAACTTGAATTATGAATATCACAATTTATTTGATAATTAATTATTGAATTAATTAATTTTGAAGTTGGGTGAATTGTTGAATCTGGAGTTTTAAGCCTATTAAAAATAATTTGAAGGCTTATAAAATCTATATTGATAATACTAAAGATAATAGAAGTGATGAAATCAAATTTAAAAATGGTTAGTTAAGTTTTGAAATTTATATCGTTTAAATTGAATTTAAAAATAGCCTTCTGAGGCACAGTCTCGGAATTCGATGAAACTAGTTCCATTGGATCCATAATATTATATTATTATCGGATTTCAAATTTCATAGTAATCAGAGTTGTTGTGTGACCATACGGTAAATAAACACCCTGAAATTTTTATCAAAATATTTTGGAAGTCTTTAATCTAAAATAGGCTTGTCAATTACTTTTCCTTTTTATGCTCACCAACTTCCTGTCATTTAATCACATGCTTTCCCAATTCTAAGCCGTTCAATAAACAATCTAAATGCTCGAACTAAAAATAAATAAATAAAATAAATACTAATAATAATAGAATAAAAAAATAAAAATAAAAGAGGAAGCTTCTAGGGGAAGCCTCGTTTATAAAAAAATTAAAAAAAACAAACAAACATAATACAGTAGGGGCCGAACATCTTTTCTTCTGGTCAAACCCCAAATCCCTCGGTTAAAAAAAATGGCGGACTGGGGTTCGAACGATGTGCGTTCGAAAATCCAAATCAAGGTAATCTTGTCCTAGATCGGCAACTCGTTCATGCCGTTCGATGTTGGGGGGAGGGGCCGCGAGTTTCATCTTTTCTGTCGGCTCGAGTTCAAGGAGACGCGCGACGTAGGGAAGGGGGTCGGCGTCGACCATGGCCGATGGGAGTGGTCATTTGGGGCTGCGCGAAAAGGGATTGTCGCGATTAGGGTTCGGTCGCGCTGTCAGAATTCGAGGCGTGGTGGTCCCAGAGGGCTTGATTTAGGGTTTCGTGGTGGTGAACAAGGAGTCGCGTTCGTGTGGACGAGGCAGTGAGGCTGTAAGGTATTTGTGTTTGTTTTTTATTTAGCTTGATTTAATAATATATGTATATGCAGAAAAAGAATATTGTAGGGTTTATGAAGATTTGATTTTAAGTATAAGTGATTTCAAGCAGGAAATGAAAATGAATATTTTTAATCTAATAGTTTAATTTAAAATAAATGGATTTGAAGTTTAAAACTGTTTTAATTTCCTTATTGAACTATATAAGTTACTAAAAAGATTTATTAAAGGAAAATCAGTTTAAACTAAGTCATTAGTTAATTAAATTGGAAAATGGCAATTAATTTTCCGATTTGTTTAAAATGTTAATAAATCATATAAAATTTATACAAGGTCCAAAATTGGGAGATAAATGTTCGAGATGGAATTGGATTGCCAAACGTAAAGCAAAGGTGAGTTAATCTCACTCAGTTTAAAATTAAATTTAAAATGATTAAATTTAAATAATTTTTTGAATGGTTAAATTGATTGTTGTGATATAGTATGATATTTTGGAATTGGTATATTATATTGTGCTGACGTTTGTGGATGTAGGGAAAAACTGGTTGGAGGGATCCAACTGGATCCCTCAATATTTATTTAAATTATTTAATACCCTCTGTTGTGATTTATTTGATATCCTATGATGATCTTTATTGGAATATTAAATGTTATGGTTCGATTGGATATAATTGGGTATGATGAATTACCAAAAATATATAAATTGGATTTTGGTAAGATATAAAAGAAGTGAAATTGTAAGTAAAATAATTATAGAAATTTGAATAAATTTTTAAATGAATTGGAAAGAAATTAAGTGACTTTAAAATTCTAATAAATAAATCTTGAGTGTAGAATGGAAATTTGAATAACAGAAAGTTAATGAACTTTAGTCTTCAATGATATTAATTAAAAGAATAAAACATTTATTTAAAATTTAAGATTGAAAATATTGAAAAGAATAAGGAAGGAATTAGGAAAATCTGAAATTTGTATATTTCCGTTAAAAGGTTTAAAATCAAATGGAAAATAATAACATTAATGATAAGTCCATAAATAATGAATTTTGAAATGAATTGAGAAATTAAAGAAACTTATTTCAAATCAAATAAATTGGAAATCAATTTGGGAAGTTGATTTAAGTGATTGAAGTTGGAATTTTCTCTGGATAGCCAAGTACATGTTTTTAAAAGTAAAATTGTAAATATAAATTGAATGTTTTAAAGTTGTTTTTAAAGAAAGTAAGTTTTGTAAAATTAATTATTTCTAATATTTAAAGTCTAAAGTAAGTATTTTCTTTAATCTATTTTAGTAGTAATTATTAAGAAGTAATTTAGTATTTTGTTTTTTTAAAAAAGTAGAAATCTAGTTTTATATTTTATTAAATAACTTTATTTTCAAATATTTATATAGTATATATTTTTAACCAATTATTGAAGTAGTTTTAATTTAAATGTTTTAAAGTAAATTCCAAAACAAGCATTCTGTTTAATCTATTTTCGTAAGAATCATTTAAAGAATGATTTGGTATTTGGTTTTAAATAAGAAAATCTAATGTATAGTTGTAAGGCAGCCTTATTTTAGTTATTCCTAAAGTATTATTATAAACTAAGTATTAAATTAATTTCTCTAAATTAAATGTTTAACATATTTTACAATAAAGTGTTTTTAAATTATTTTAAAAATCTAAAGTTTTGTGCTTGGTGATTCCAGTGGAAATGGAAATACTCGGAATTTATTTTGAGAAAAGAAAGATGGTTTGGAAACTGTTCTCAAAAGAATTTGAAAGTGAGAATATATCTTGTAAAGATATTTTGAGATAAATAAATAATTTGGGAAATTATTTATTGGTTGATGGTTGTTTGTGAATATTAATTGGTAGTTAAATCACCGACTATCAATATTGGACAAATACGTTGATCGTTTCGAAGAGACCGGGATCGAGATTTATTTCTCAAAATCCACTTCGATCCGGTTTGTACGTTTTCGTGAAAAACGATTTTGGATTCGAAGATGGAGCAGTGAAGTGCAAGGGCTAGTCGCTACTAATCATGAGGATATTTTCAAAATGGATGTAGTAGGAATAGTGCCTTCGGTTCCGTTCGAACCCGGGACGGACTTGTATGGATGAATGCTTGCGAAACATCGTCAGGTGGACGATGGGCATTCTAAGGGATATGTTCTATAAAGGTAACGCTTAGCCTCAAGCCTCATCAAATGGGAATGACTGAAAATCAGGGGTTATGCAGCATGACTAGGTGGGTAGCACCCAAGCAAGGTGAGGTCATCCCAGTCTAGATGTCCCTTTTTATTTCGGCTTAGTGAGCGGTTGCTGATCCCAACCGCGGGGTGATCTCACTCAGGATTATCCAGTAAGGGGTAGTCCCGACCTTGTGTTGCAGGGGAGCGTGCGTACTCCTCGGCACGGTGATCTAGTCCCCGTACTGTGAAAGGTGGTACCCCAGTGCCTAGTCATTAGTTGGAAATCCATTCTCCTTACGTGCCTTGTACGAGTTTTGTTTGTATTACCCACACTGTGGCTAGTAGCTGGAATTTAATCATGTAACAATTTCGGCTATTTTATAAGTATTTGTATATAGACCCTATTATAATATCAGAGGATTTCTAAAAAATCGTTTTAGCTATCGTAAGGTAAAAACCCGACATGTTTATTTGTGGCGTGGTCTTACGAGATGCTTTTGTTTTCAAGGATTTTTGAAACTTTAATAATCAATTGGGTGTGATTTTCTCACGCTGGTATTCCAGACTGACTAGAGTGTAATTTAACTGTAATGCTCGGGTCAGACTGAGTATTATAAGATACATGATATGATGCTGTGGAGCTCAGGAGATGAGCTGGATGACGATACGTACTCCCGTACTTGTTTATATATATGTTCCACTGTGTTGCTTAGTTGTGTATCCAGTTGTATGGTATTGATGTTGAGTTTGTGATTGATGTACTCTGATGATGTAATATATAAACAGAGAAATTTGATTTTGAGTAAAGATCATTAGTATCTATTATATTTTATTCGTTGCGATGGTTAGATTCTGCTGTTGATTTTCTATTTTTTTTCTTCTTCTACCTATTCTTCTTAACCCAAATGGTTCGTATTTCTGTACAACTTGAGTTGATTTAGGTAGAATAGTGTTGACTCAAGGGGTACGGATTTGCGGGATGTTACAGTTGGTATCAGAGCGTAGGTTGGTGATAACCTTGGCTCTGGTGGGAATTACTCATTTAAAATAGAGTCTGTAGTACTCTATAATGAGTTTGAGGGTATCAATAGATATGAGCGCGTATTTGTTAGCGAATATAAATTGTTTTAATATTGTGTTGATTGGTCTAATGACTGGCATATGAACCTTCGCCGGCACAGTCTGGACAACTGTATCGAAAGGGATTCTAAACACTTGAATAGAACAATCGACACGGTATTGTTTTAAATATGGGTGAATGAAATAATTTTACCCAAAAATATATTTTTGATATAAAAAAAGTTTTTGTAAACTATTTAGCTAATATATGGTTGCTTGGATGTTAGGAATGATGATATTTAAATTATTATCATTTTTGAGTGGAAATTTAACTAGAAATTGTAAATACAACCAAAGATTAAGGAGATAAATTCAATTATGAAATGAAATTTATAAATATGAATTATAAATGTAAATTATAAATTGATAATCAAATGATAATTTGTATGAGCATATGCTGTGCAAATGAATTATAGTTAAAGGTGATTTAAGCAGGATTTGGAAATTTAAAATCCTGGAAAGTTGGAAGTGTTTGAAGATAAAAGATATCATTATTTTTTGGGGGTATTTATGAAAGGAAAGTTGTTTTAAATGGATTTTGAAAGTGAAATAGCATTGAAATCACTTGGATTATTGGAAAATAATTCTGATGGTGACGACCGCATCATCAGTATTCATTTTCGAATTTCTGAGTGACGGATTGCTGCCAAAAATTTATTTATTCAGAAAAAAACTAGTTGTTTTTGAAAATTTCAAAGGAAATTTGTTGGGAATAAAACCAGGATTGGTTTGGCTTTTGAGGAATGTGATTTGAGATGTTGGAGATTTCCAAATAATTTGAAACCAAAAGCCGGGTGTTTAAAAATCCTGATGAGATAGTTGTAAGCTTATAAATTGAGATGATTTCTAAATCAGGAAGGGAATATAAGCTTTGAATGTTGGAATTTAAATTTAAAGAGAAAAGTTAAAAATGAAATTAACTTGGATGGGAAATTAAAATTTGACTGGATTGACATTAATTGGATAGGCTGAAAATAATATCCAGTTGTATTCGAATCAAGTTGAAATCGAATTGAGTTAAATAAATCCGAGTTAAAGTAAAATTGAATTGGGATGAGAATTCAGTTGAATTAATGAATGGAATTAAATTCTTACCTGAACGAATGGGAAATAAATTGAATAAGGATTGGAATTGAAGTAAATAAATTAGAATAACTTATAAAAGAATCAGAATTAAATTGCATGGAATAAAAATATGCTTGGGATATAAATAAGCATAAGGCTTGAGTTAAAATAAAAGAATAATATGTTCAAGCCTATAATGGATGGAATTGTGTAAATAATAAGTTGTGACTTATAAATTTTGAAAGTGGAATAGAAAATCCAAAATAAATATTGTTTGATGTTTTGGATAATGAAAAGAAAATCCAAACTTGAATTATTAAATAAATTCAACCAAGAAAATTAAATGAAGTGATATTTGGAATTAAAAATCAAGTGTTGAATTTTAACCAGGGGAAGAACTAATTAGATAATAAATTAGTTAATGAAGTTGAATTGTGAGTTTATGATGAAATTCGGAAATAAACTCAAGTTATAAATTGAATTCGACTTGAATTGTCAGTAAAGTAAATGTAATTGAATTGTGTGTTCATGAAATTGGGTGGTAAATTAAAAGTGAATGGTGGATTCAGAACTTGAGTTATAAATTAAAATTTAACTTGAGGTGTTAACAAATTAAATATAATCGGAAATGTATAAAAAAATATGAAATTGGATTAAATAGTAATGGTATAAATTGCAAATAAAATCCAAATAAGTAGAAATAAATTGGAAATAGCCTTGTAATCAATTCAATGAATTGAATCTGGAAAGTTAAATGTTATAATAGCTCATCAAATGAAATTGTAAATTTTAAAATGAGATTTAACTGAGACAGAATTAAGTTGAATGGAAGAGAAAATATTTATTTGTGAAATGAAAATGAGCTTAAGTATAAAATTTGAATAAATCAAAATAAATTAACTTAAGCTAAATAGATGAAGGAGAGTTGAATTGAATTCAACCTAAAACTAAGTGTAATGATATTGGGTTGAATTTAAATCAAGTGAAAATAAATTTGAATCGAAATAGAATTTGGTGGGTTATAAATAATATTTAAGTAAATGAAAATTCAAAATGGATTGAGTGGATAAACTAATTATATTGAATAAATAAATGGATGGAATAAATAAGAATCAAATAAAGTGTGGTTTAAATGAGTTGAGAAAAGTTATTGAATGAAATAGCCTGGATTGTTTTCGAGCTAAATAAAATAGTTTGGCATAAACAAATATGGAATAAATTGAGTAAAGTAACTAAAGCTTGGGATGTGTCGAGTTAAATAAATGGTCGTGAATGAATTAAAATAAAAAGGAAATTTAATTGGTAATGAAGATGAACCTAAATTGTTAATGGTTTTGAATGAACTGGTTTGGTTAATAAAATGAAATGCAGGTGAATGGATTCAAATCTGCAATGCAATGAAAATGAGAATATATGAATTGTGAATAAATTTTAAAAATAGAATTAAGTATAAATTGAGTTGAAATCCATTTAAATCGGTTATAAAACATAAATACTTGTTTATTCACATAGATCTCGTCAAACTGCATAGAATAAATTGTCATTTGATGTAAATGGAAGTAATTAAAATTCTATGAATTGGCAGAAGTAAAATAAATTGATTTTGAGAATAATTGGATTAAATATGAGTTCGGTTTGCTTAAAAATAAATTAAGTGTAAGCGATTGAGTTTTAAACCATTCAAATTGAATGAAAATGGTTTGTAAATTAATTGAAAGAGTTGAATTAGTATGAAAATTATATAAATTGCTTACGGAAAATGTTTGATGTGCATTTCTTTTAGAATTCATTTGTTTTAACCATTGCAACTAAGTGAAATGTAGTTAAACTGCATATATTTGGCACTTACATGTTTAAATTGAGTAAGTACAGGTACTTGGAAGCCGTGTGGCTGGATTTGGTTATGCTATTTGCTAAAAATAATAAGCCGCTTGCTTAAAATGCTAAATAAGGTACGCCTACGCAATAAAAATAGGATATATGAACTATTTTTGGTTTTTCCGACCGTGTGGGTCGATGTATATATATTTATCTCTTCTGTCAAATTGCAAAAGCTCCTCCGTACAAAGGGGACTCTGCCAAAAAATTTCAGAAAAATTGGGAGTTAGAAAATTTTTGGAGAATTTTTGTTAATAACAAAACGAATTTAAATTGGCAACTAAAATTAATTAGTAAATGAAACTAACTAAAATAATGACATGAATTAGTTATAAATGGAAAATAAAATTCAATATTTAAAGTTAAAGATAAATTGAATTTGTATGGAAATGAAAGAATCAATGTGAATAGAAGTGGATATAAACTAAAGTGGTAAGATGAAAATAAATATAAGAAACACATAAATGCTTACACTAGCTTGAGTAAGGAATGAGGCATTCTCAATTGGAAATTGATATTTCAAATATAATCTAAGTTAGTATTTGAGTTAATAGATATTGACATCTGTAAGCGAGTCGATAAAATGTTTTTGAATATTGTGATTGGACATATTGCTGTGTAAGATGTGCAGGTAATATAAAGGTAAAGAGAATTGATTTTGATTTTAGAAGATAAATTTGAAATGCTCGACAAAAAGGTATGTATTTAAATTTGGTGTGAAATTTGATTGGGATTTGGATCGAGCCACTTGGCGTTTTGTTTTCTTTTTGGATTTGGGAGGCCGTAGAGCCATTTTGTAGTTGTACCGAGTCAGCCGCGCAAAGAAGACGCTGGCGAAATTTTTCGAAAATTTAGGGAGTTAGAAAATTTTTGAGAAAATTTTGATAATTCAAAATTTGGTTTTAAATTGAAATTTGAAGAAAATTTTGAGCAAATAGAATTGTTTGAAACTATTGGGAGGGTTTGGAAAGTTAGTAAGAGTGATAAGGGGTCTTCTATAAAAAGAATAGTTGGTAGGGTATTGGATTGTTGGTTTCGAAAAAAGTAAATGGGCATTGGATCATTCTTCTTAACTAGTAATTTCGGAGACGAAATTCTTTTAAGGGGGGACGAATGTGACGACCTGGAATTTTCAAGCATTTAAAATCGGAATATCTAATTGATTTTAAATATTCAATAGAGCAAAATTTAACTTGAATTATGAATATCACAATTTATTTGATAATTAATTTTTGAATTAAATAATTTTGAAGTTGGGTGAATTGTTGAATCTGGAGTTTTAAGCCTATTAAAAATAATTTTAAGACTTATAAAATCTATATTGATAATACTAAAGATAATAGAAGTGATGAAATCAAATTTAAAAATGGTTTGTTAAGTTTTGAAATTTATATCGTTTAAATTGAATTTAAAAATAGCCTTCTGAGGCACAGTCTCGGAATTCGATGAAACTAGTTCCATTGGATCCATAATATTATATTATTATCGATTTCAAATTTCGTAGTAATCAGAGTTGTTGTGTGACCATACGGTAAATAAACACCCTGAAATTCTTATCAAAATATTTGGAAGTCTTTAATTTAAAATAGGCTTGTCAATTACTTTTCCTTTTTATGCTCACCACCTTCCTATCATTTAATCACATACTTTCCCAATTCTAAGCCGTTCAATAAACAATCTAAATGCTCGAACTAAAAATAAATAAATAAAATAAATACTAATAATAATAGAATAAAAAAATAAAAATAAAAGAGGAAGCTTCTAGGGGAAGCCGCGTTTACAAAAAAATTAAAAAAACAAAAACAAACAACGAACATAATACAGTAGGGGCCGAACACCTTTTCTTCTGTTCAAACCCCAAATCCCTCGGTTAAAAAAAATGGCGGGCTGGGGTTCGAACGATTTGCGTTCAAGGTAATCTTGTCCTAGATCGGCAACTCGTTCATGCCGTTCGATGTTGGGGGGAGAGGCCACGAGTTTCATCTTTTCTGTCGGCTCGAGTTCAAGGAGACGCGCAACGTAGGGAAGGGGGTCGGCGTCGACCATGGCCGATGGGAGTGGTCATTTGGGGCTGCGCGAAAAGGGGTTGTCGCGATTAGGGTTCAGTCACGCTGTCAGAATTCGAGGCGTGGTGGTCCCAGAGGGCTTGATTTAGGGTTTCGTGGTGGTGAACAAGGAGTCGCGTTCGTGTGGACGAGGCAGTGAGGCTGTAAGGTATTTGTGTTTGTTTTTGATTTAGCTTGATTTAATAATATATGTATATGCAGAAAAAGAATATTGTAGGGTTTATGAAGATTTGATTTTAAGTATAAGTGCAAGCAGGAAATGAAAATGAATATTTTTAATCTAGTAGTTTAATTTAAAATAAATGGATTTGAAGTTTAAAACTGTTTTAATTTCCTTATTGAACTATTTAAGTTACTAAAAAGATTTATTAAAGGAAAATCAGTTTAAACTAAGTCATTAGTTAATTAAATTGGAAAATGGAAATTAATTTTCCGATTTGTTTAAAATGTTAATAAATCATATAAAATTTATACAAGGTCCAAAATTGGGAGATAAATGTTCGAGATGGAAATGGATTGCCAAACGTAAAGCAAAGGTGAGTTAATCTCACTCAGTTTCAATTTAAATTTAAAATGATTAAATTTAAATAATTGTTTGAATGGTTAAATTGATTGTTGTGATATAGTATGATATTTTGGAATTGGTATATTATATTGTGCTGACGTTTGTGGATGCAGAGAAAAACTGGTTGGAGGGATCCAACTGGATCCCTCAATATTTATTTAAATTATTTAACACCCTCTGTTGTGATTTATTTGATATCCTATGATGATCTTTATTGGAATATTAAATGCTATGGTTCGATTGGATATAATTGGGTATGATGAATTACCAAAGATATATAAATTGGATTTTGGTAAGATAATAAAAGAAGTGAAAATGGATTTTCTTTAATCTATTTTAGTAGTAATTATTAAGAAGTAACTTAGTATTTTGTTTTTTTAAAAAAGTAGAAATCTAGTTTTATATTTTATTAAATAACTTTATTTTCAAATATTTATATAGTATATATTTTTAACCAATTATTGAAGTAGTTTTAATTTAAATGTTTTAAAGTAAATTCCAAAACAAGCATTCTGTTTAATCTATTTTCGTAATAATCATTTAAAGAATGATTTGGTATTTGGTTTAAAATAAGAAAATCTAATGTATAGTTGTAAGGAAACCTTATTTTAGTTATGCCTAAAGTATTATTATAAACTAAGTATTAAATTAATTTCTCTAAATTAAATGTTTAACATATTTTACAATAAAGTGTTTTTAAATTATTTTAAAAATCTAAAGTTTTGTGCTTAGTGATTCCAGTGGAAATGGAAATACTCGGAATTTATTTTGAGAAAAGAAAGATGGTTTGGAAACTGTTTTCTAAAGAATTTGAAAGTGAGAATATATCTTGTAACGATATTTTGAGATAAATAAATAATTTGGAAAATTATTTATTGGTTGATGGTTTTTTGTGAATATTAATTGATAGTTAAATCACCGACTATCAATATTGGCCAAATACGTTGATCGTTTCGAAGAGACCGGGATCGAGATTTATTTCTCGAAAACCACTTCGATCCGGTTTGTACGTTTTCGTGAAAAACGATTTTGGATTCGAAGATGGAGCAGTGAAGTGCAAGGGCTAGTCGCTACTAATCCTGAGGATATTTCCAAAATGGATGTAGTAGGAATAGTGCCTTCGGTTCCGTTCGAATCCGGGACGTACTTGTATGGACGAATGCTTGCGAAACATCGTTAGGTGGACGATGGGCATTCTAAGGGATATGTTCTATAAAGGTAACGCTTAGCCTCAAGCCTCATCAAATGGGAATGACTTAAAATCAGGGGTTATGCAGCAAGGCTAGTTGGGTAGCACCCAAGCAGGGTGAGGTCATCCCAGTCTAGATGTCCCTTTTTATTTCGGCTTAGTGAGCGGTTGCTGATCCCAACCGCTGGGTGATCTCACTCGGGATTATCCAGTAAGGGGTAGTACCGGCCTTGTGTTGCAGGGAAGCGGGCGTAATCCTCGGTACGGTGATCTAGGCCCCGTACTGTAAGAGGCGGTATCCCAGTGCCTAGTCATTAGTTGGAAATCCATTCTCCCTACGTGCCTTGTACGAGTTTTGTTTGTATTGCCCACACTGTGGCTAGTATCTGGAATTTAATCATGTAACAATTTCGGCTATTTTATAAGTATTTGCATATAGACCCTATTATAATATCAGAGGATTTCTATAAAAATCGTTTTAGCTATCGTAAAGTAAAAACCCGACACGTTTATTTATGGCGTGGTCTTACGAGATGCTGTTGTTTTCAAAGGATTTTTGATACTTTAATAATCATTGGGTGTGATTTTCTCACGCTGGTATTCCAGACTGACTCGGATGTTATTTAACTGTAATGCTCAGGTCAGACCGAGTATTATAGGATACAAGATATGATGCTGTGGAGCTCAGGATATGAGTTGGATGACGATACGTACTCCTGTACTTGTTTATATATATGTTCCGCTGTGTTGTTTAGTTGTGTATCCAGTTGTATGGTATTGATGTTGAGTTTGTGACTGATGTACTCTGATGATGTAATATATAAACAGAGAAATTTGATTTTGAGTAAAGATCATTAGTATATATAATATTTTATTCCGCTGCGATGGTTAGATTTTGCTTTTGATTTTCTGTTTTCTTCTTCTTCTACCTCTTCTTCTTAACCCAAATGGTTCGTATTTCTGTACAACTTGAGTTTATTTTGGTAGAATAGTGTTGACTCAAGGGGTATGGATTTGCGGGCTGTTACAACGTACAGTCTTTCGACTCACACAACTTGCCTACTCCTTAGCCTAAGATATGTTGGGGTTTCTTATAAGCCCTTATCTTTTGCAAACTATAATTTAGATGAAATTAATTTTAACCTTGTGTACTACTCATATGTACACGACTTTATAGAAAAATGTTAACTTATCTTCACTCAGAATTAGTCATACTTTGTTAAACAATGTTCGATTACTCCTTATCGATACATAATTATGTATCGCAGGGAGGAGTGACTACTGAGATTAGATCTTTTTTCATTCTTAAGTACGTTAAGAACTCTTTTCAATATACTCACTGATTCGATCAAATCCAATCAATTTTATTTTTATTGCATGTTATTTTATTTACTTCCATTTTATACTCTATCGAATCATCATTAACATACCATGCGTGTATCAAATACACATGTTCATGTTTGTGATAATTCATCAATGAATACAATAAACTACATGGAACCGTTTTGGAATTATTTGATTTTTCATTGCATACATCTATATGTATCAATCCTAAGAGTTCATGAACTTTATTGAGTCTCGCACTGAATGAATGCTTTGACCTTAATTGTTTGAGATATAATTTACTAGTGTCATATGATTCATAATCATATAGTTAAAAATTAATTTTCAAAACTGTATCTTAGTCCATAATTCCAAGATAATTGCAAATAAATTTAGATACTTTTGTATTTTTCAATGCATCATAAATACCAGAACATTAGTTTTATTTTTATCATGAATATTCATATTGAAATAAAACTATCTCTATTTTTCAATCAACATTGAAAAACAGTTCTTATTTCATAAATAATGTTGGTATATTTTACAGAAATAATTTTTGTAACTTTATGCGACCAATAAGTATTAAATGACATGCTTCCACTATTTCTACCATTACTATAATGGGTATGAAATATGAAGTTCCATTCAACAACTTAATATAGGAAATTTAGAAATTTATTTCATTTACTGTAAATGGTTTACAATTGAGAATTTTCAGAACAACTATCTTAAATTCAAATAAATAAATGTCATACAAAAAAAATTTCTATGTGAAAATTACTTTTCATAATAGAAATCATATCCCTCATTCCAATGTTAAGTATCTATTATTATTTTAAAATTCTCGTTTTTGAATTTCTTTATGAAAATGACCATTCACTCTCTTCATCCCAACTATGCCATAGTTCACATCCACCTTATACATTTGATACCTTTCTAAGTAGTCAACCCATTCGAAGGAAATCCTTGCTATAATGTCATAATGATCTCTTTATAAAAGTGCATTTGGTCATTTTTAACTTTTAATGATATCAAATAAATTGCAATTTACATAAATTGATCAAACTAAATTCCAATGATCGCATTCTTAGATCTGTCTCATAGCCTTTGGTCTAATGTTACATTTAATGAGACAAGATCATTATTGTAATCAATCATATTGAATACATGATTTCACACTATAGTTTACTTGTTTATTTCAATGAGCTAATTTCATCGAGGTTTCGTACATTACAAATTATGACCATTCACCATATAACATTTTTATGGAATGGTATATGGATCAAATATCCATATTCTTGTATTTCTTTTAGAGTTCAAAAATCATTGAAAACCATATATAGTCTTGAACAAGTAAACAAGTAAGGGATCAAGTTACGAACATATTTAGTGATTGCATGATTAGGCAATTGCATGGGTTGACATGAAAAAAAAATTGGTAAGAATATTTAATATTTCTTTATCAATATTTAATCCAATTCCTTTGTATATTTTAATTGAAAAACATTTTATCAATTATATTTACTGCATAAATTTATCAGTAAAGATTATTATGATTTTATATAGCATATGTTCTTACAATATTAGAAATGTTAAATTTTACTATATCATTTTTTTAATAAAGCGCCCACTAGTCTTTTATTTTTCTCCAAACCCTAAGACAAAATATAGAAGTCTTTCGACTTTACTTATGGGTGTTAGGACTCGTCTGTTTTAGGATTATAATATTGAGTTTACTCAACAAGTCATAGCCCGATAAATATTGGATAACTTCTTATCGGTTGTACTATATACAACTTCTAATCCATGGTTCCTTGTCTTAATCTCATTTCTACCTTGAGTTTGCTCAATATATCAAAAGAGATTGTTCACTCGTACCTACCATTTCGCGATGACCTAAGTATAGTACTTGAGTTTGGTTAACAATTATATATAGTTTTCTTACCTCCTCCATTCAATATATTAATAATTCTACATATAACATCTCTAGCTTGAGTTTGCTCAACAACCATAGAGCATGCAAGTAATTTATTAATATATAAATTGTATATGATAACATTTATACAAAAGGTTCGTAATCTTTAAAATATTTAATTGAGTAATATTGAGTTATGGAATAATGTGTTCCTTATAAAATACCTTCGGGATTCAAGTGTTGGACTACCTAGGGTTTCTTTAATGCATTTTTAGTTTCTACATTTATATTATATAAGTTTTATTATTATATAACCTTTATACTTTATTTAACTAATATAATATTTATATATAATTGTGAGTTTGTAGAATAGGGATCTTAAGGCTAAATTTGTGAGTTTATAGCATTTTTTCCTTTCATGCAATCCTCCTATATGACTGCCTTGGGCCGACCTTATCTTCATTCTTACTTTCCTCTTGCGACCCGAGCCTCCCCCCTGTGACTCGATCCAAGCTTCATCCAAGACCGAAGTCCATTCAATCCATCACCGTTGTCGACTATTCACCACCGGAACCCTTCGTCGTTGATTGACCTGAATCTCGCCGTCGCCTTGATTTCAACCTAGTCTCTTCTAGATCACCGCCAAACAAACCCTAACTCCATCATCTCCTTCCTTGGATCAT
The DNA here is from genome assembly GCA_030765085.1 of Allium cepa. Lineage (NCBI taxonomy): Eukaryota > Viridiplantae > Streptophyta > Magnoliopsida > Asparagales > Amaryllidaceae > Allium > Allium cepa. The sequence continues at coordinate 547,673,325 of CM060932.1, forward strand.
CGCCAACCCACCGTGCTAGGATCGCTTAGTTGAAAACTCCAAGCATCTTTCCTTTTGATCCTTAATTCAAGATGGGTAACATAGATTTTGACATTCACTTAGTGATTCAACGAAAGGGTGCAATGGTAATGATTATAACGAAGAGTCTGAGTTGATTGTGATTTTATGGAGGAACATAGTAAACCGAGCCTTGAGTTCTTCACGGAAAGACATTGGGGCCTTGCCCCTGTGCCTGACATGTTATGCTCTCTTCATCTATAGAACCAAAATTGACTTGTACTAAGTTACCTTATCGATATAGCATGATGCATTATGAATTGGTTTTACCCTTCCAAAAGATTTGGAATGGTCTTGTTTTTTTCATGCTCGGTGTACCTATATTGGGAAGAACTTTCTGCGTCGCTCCGGATGACGGGTCCGTTATCGATCGTCGTTCGATAACGGGTAAGTGTAGAAGAAGTAATTCCAAAAAACGATATGAAAGGTTCTTTTCCCTTTCCACTGCGAGCAAACTATCTATACGAGATAGAGCTTTTATAGTGTTTAGGACATCGAGCTCACCCCTAATGGATAACACATCGCACTTACCTTGATACATACTTGAAATCCGACGTGTCGGCGTGAATCGATATTCCTTCGGAATTGGGGTATTGTAGGGAGGATTCTTAGTTTGGAGTAGAATTACCTGACTGCTTTGGACACAAGTCATGTTGTTTAGAATGAAGTACCCATATTCTCGCCGTAAGTCCAACAGAAGAAGTCCAGCACTTTAAGAAGTTGATTCGTCGTCTGTCGTCCCTTTCTCTTCTGCTTTACAGGCTAAACACGGTCAACTAGTTCCAGTTTGTTCGACCGTGGATCGAACTCCCCCAAACTTTAGAGTTCTTCTTAATCCACCGGAGAGAGCCTCCTCCGTGACCTCCGCTATGGTTTTGCACACCATTTGCTTCCAACATGGCATTCTGAAGGACGACGCATGCCTCCTGAAGAAGACTGAATTCGTTCATATGCAACCTCCGAGAGATACCGCTTGTAATTAATATATGTGCCTAAATGGAGCAGTGCCCCCTTTCAATTACTTCTTGAGAGAAACCCTTTCAAACTTGAGAATTGACCCATTCCAGATTCACCCTAACGGATATGCTATCTTAACTTGCCTACACTTTATGTTTATGTGGACATTTAATCGTCCCCGAGTTTCGAAGAGCTGAGATATTTTCTCTCCTTTAAGTGGCGAGATGAGCGTTCATCTCTAGTCATCACCGAGGCTCAAAGGAATTGCAAAATCATAGTGCAACTGTCTCAATTCAAGACTCGGTACTTTTTCATTAGATTTCCTGAAGGGTTCAATTGCCTTTGGACAACGTGGGATAAGTTATCTTCCTTACTTATCGAGTTTGGATATGTTGCTATGGAATTTTTGACAAGTGCTTTCTACAGCTATTCTGAGGCAAAATAAAGACCTAACACCTGACCAAACTTTCCATAACCTAAAGGCTGTAGACGTCGGGGAGAGATCGGTTAAACTCTTGTTGACGGATGAAAACTTGCTTCGGTATGGACGGTTGCATCTAGGGAGATCTACCATAGCGGTTGAGGTCTCGTCTCCTTCTTGTTCCAGAATACAAATGTGCTCTACTTCTTCTTCTCATGGTTCTAAAGAGGTTGTTTTTCAAGAAAAGAAAGGCTTGTCTGGTGAGTCGGCTAAAGAGACTCATGAGGAATGAGATGTCGCGACTGAAGCTAACTGTCTGACCAGAATGTCCTCGATTCTAGAGGAAGGGGAAGAAGATTTCATGCAATGAGAAGGCAAGGCTGCAACAACAATAGAGAAAGAGGAGGGTGAAGTTGAGAGTAGCACTAGCTGTGATTCCTCCTTTGGTGACGATGATTTCTATTCAGATTCTGGTGACAAAGACTCAGAATCATGCGACGAGACTCCAGGGATGAGTACCATTATTCTAAACTCGCCTCCACAAGTGACCCGCAATAAATATGATGCCCCATGAGTCAAGAAACGTCGAGATTCCTCCATTAAAGATGCCTCATAGACTTTGGGGATCTGAGCAACGTTAATGTTAGTTTTGACGAACTTATAAAGGAAGATTTCAGATTTGAAGAGATGTCTCCTTGTTCGGGTCATGTTGTGCCCAAAAGCGGTCAGATTTCTACCATAATGGCTACTCGATTTGGTTTGTGTCATTTTAGGCCCCCCTTAAACGCATTACACATTTCACTAGGCTCACATTCACTCACAAACACATCATTCACTTATACACATATTATCCAAGCCTATTTTCCATTACTAAAGCTCTTTATCTATTGTTCATGTCAGGTACCATGAGAGGACGTGGTCTTTATGATGATCTCGAGGAGTACACCAATTCGCAACACTAGTCAAAACGATCCACCAGCCGCCATCAGCCTCATGAGATTGAGGAGGAACGGAGAAGATGAATGGACTCGGAGACTGAAGCTCATCACTAGGATGAGAGGGAACAGAGTTGTTCATACAAAAGCGTTAAAAAGAAAGACATTCGATGAGGAAGAGGAACCGTCCAAAAAGTCGAAGGTCGATCGTAGTTCTCATCCTTCAGAACAACAGGCCTTTGCCCCAGCCTTAGCTTCATCCGGTCTTGAAGTTCCAATTTCTTCTATTCAAGCTCTATCTTCATCTCAAGTTCTATCGTCCAACGTGGTGCTTGCCCCTGGTTCTTCATGCCCTCACCAGAGATCGGCTTACATTCTTCTATCTGGTCCTCCTAGACTTGAAGCAGTGCTCCCCGAGTGGTTTTTAGAAGGGGTTAAGTTTGACCGTGACCTTCGCCAAATCTACAAAGATTCATTTATGCCCCATCTTCAAGCGATCCAAAGTGATTGGAGCAAGCCGAGGGATGGGAAAAAATATGCAAGCAGCTGGTTGATACGAACCGCGATAATTACCAAGAGATCCTCTCCTTTAAATCAGAGAAGGATGACATCAAGAAGGCATTGGCGGAACGCGGTCTAGAATTGAACGACTAGTACGAGAAAGGGACATGGTGCTTCGGGAGAGTAAAGTAGCACCGGCTTGCTAAAAGAGCGGTAAGAGCCCATGAGAAGATAGAGATCGTCCTTTGAAATGAAATTAAGAAGGCGCATGCAGAAGAAGTTAAGTTGCAGTAGAAGCTCGAAGCTCGCAATATGATTATCGAAGCCCAAAAGAAGACCATTGCTAATCACGACAAGATTGTTGAAAGGCATAATAAAACAATCGTAGAATATGAGGAGGTCATGAAGTCGCATGACAAGACTATTTCCAATCAGGCCTAGACAATTGCCCTGCTCCAGGAAAGAGTTACACAGCTTAGCAACGAAAAAACTCGCATTAAAGTAGAAAAGGCCACTGTTACGGCGGATTATTTGGAGCTACAAGACACTTTTGAGAGGAAAATGGATAAGATGGACGATACCATCTTAAACTTCTACGTGAACTCCTTGACGAATCAAGGGAGTCTCAGTTATTTGGGCCCCTAGTTCCCTCACACTCTCGCCATGGTTTGGGAGGAAATTTTGACCCGTTTCGAAGATAGCAGGGATGTCTACATCGAGTGGGAGCTAGAGGATGCCTACCTTAACGAGGAGTCAAAGAAAGTGCTGATAGAGGGTCATGAAATTCTACGAATTGAAAAGGAATGGGAAGCTGTCGATGTCTCTATGGCGGCGACTGCCCAAACGATGCCGGAGCTACTTATTTTATGACCTGGAAAATCGTCAAGACACCTCACGATCGATTGGCGAGTTCTAGGACTGAAGCTCCTCCATAGATTGTGCAACCATCCAAATAAGGAGAAGATGGTGAATATGAGATCGACATTCTCGACCACTCCTCTGATGTAGGTAATCTTCTTGTTTCTCCCGAGTTCAAGAATTTTCGACTCAAGCCGCAAGAGCAAGACGAACTTAATGCTTTCATTTTTGATCTTATAGGTCTGTCTTCCTTATCCGTCGATCCGTCGGTTTCCTTAATAATCAGATCCGTCGCTATTTCAATCGCTTCTGTACTTATCTCCATTGTTGCTTCGGTTGCTGTGTCTGTGTATGGTTCGCAGCCAGAGCCAGAGTCTGAAATGATCGCCGGCTTAGATGAACCATCTGTATCTTTAGAGGTAGAACTTACGGCAGCCGAAGCTTGGGAGCAGAAGGTCCAGATTGAGCTGCCGCATAAATCTGAATAGCAAATCATTGCCATCAAGAAGAAAAAGGTTGAAGCGATAAAATCTTTGAAGAGCCCTCGCCAATCCGGGAAGTGCAAGTCGACTTTTGAGAAGATTAAAGAGCAGAGAGAAGATGTCAGCACCGAGGAGATAGTCATTATCACCGACAACGACATTACCCCTAGACGAGATTCTAAGGGGAACCAAAAAATTTCAACCAAAAGCGAGAAGGGGAGCGGTGAAAAGAGGCGTTGAGAATCCCGGATGGCAGTGGAGCTGATTTTTAAGGCATTTTTTGTTTTGTTCAATTGCAGAGTCTGCACTTACTACTTTTGTTTTAGTGTCTGTGCTTTTTCTTTTTGTTGGCTGGTATTGTGTGAGTACCGCCCCTAAATTTTAACCTTGTACAAAAAAAGTTATAAGCAATACAATGCTGACATTTTAATTGTAACTTTACATGTCTGTTTATTTATGTTTTATGTACTTATGTCTATTTCATTTGCTGCTTTCTTATTTTATCTAGTCCTGCGATTACCGCCAAAATTCTTTGTTTGGAGTAACAGAATTTATGAAGTGTTTTTGTTCTTGACCGTTTCTATTTGAGTACCGGCATATGCCTCTCAGTTTACAGGCTGTTTACTTCGAAAACCTGACAAACGACCGGTTGATCCGAATGTTTGTATATTACATCTTTATCACCAGACTTGCTTTATGGTTCCTATCGTTGGGAACTTATGATTTGAATGCCTTAATTACAGATTTATTGTTGGTCAACACTAGAATTTCCTATCGATTTGTAGCACTTTGATTTTTTTGGATTTATGCCCATTACTCTTGACAATGGGAGCAGGATGATCCTTGTTATACCTACAATGGACGAGTTTCTTGGTACTCTTGGGGCAATTGTGGTACTTAAAAGTGCTTATTAAGTGCGCGGCTTTTGGAACCGATATGACCCGTCGATCTAGAACGGTTTCGAAACTTCTCAGCATTGCTAATCTTCAAGCAATGCGAGGAGTTTATACTTTGAGAGCGTGATTCCATGGCTTGAAAAGGTAGTGCATGACTTATGGGATGCGTGGCTTTTGGGAACAATATGAACCGTCGATCCAGAACGATTTCGGAACTTCTCGACATTGCCAATCTTCGAGCAATGTGAGTAGTTTATGCTTGAAGAGCATGATTCCATGGCTCGAAAAGGTAGTGTGCAACTTATGTGATGTGCGGATTTAATTTGAGCCTTCCCGATGCCGCCGGAGCAACATCGGTTCTTGGAAGGCAGGGATCAGGTTTCGCCATCCAACAATTTGATTCAATTTGCTTCCGTCAAACCAGCGGGTATATGGTGTGTACTTGAACGTGATTCCAACATCTTAAGCAGCATTTGAATGGTTTTGAGCCAATTTGACCCCGTTTACTTAGTAGATTACTATTATGAACGTAGTTTTATTGTTTCAAAAGAAAATCAATTTTACTAAGAAAAATTTGGCAAGTTCTGCCTGTTTACAATGACCATGATATCTTGGGATGGCTAATTTATTGAAAGAAGAAAGTATATAAGATAGTTTTAGACAAAGTAAGGACGCAGCGATTCACTATTCCATGCTTGAGGAATTTGAATTCCATTCATTGACAGTTTGAAAGTTCCGTCTCTCAGCTTTTGATTGACCACATATGGCCCTTCCTAGTTTGGCTCGAAGGCTCCCGGCATGGGATAGACTCTTTTTGAGGATGAGGACTCCCACTTCGAAGGTTTGGTTGTGAACTCTGGAGTAGAAGTACCGTGCGACCCTTATTTAGTGAGCAGCGGTCCTCAGTTCGGCTTCTTCCCTCTTTTCGTCAATCATATCAAGCGACTCGAGCACTGCTCATTTTGTTTCTGATTGAAATTTTGCCTTAGGTGAGAAGGGAGTTCTAGTTAACGAAAATCATTGCTTCTGAACCATATCCCAGGGAGAACGAAGTAAGCCAGGTTGCTGCTTTGTATGTTGTACTATAGGCCCATAGTGCGAGTGGAAGTTCATCAACCCAATTTGCTTTAGATTTAGTCAGCCGCTTTTTAATAGTGGACACGATCTTGTTTATTGCTTCCACTTCCTTGTTTGCTAGCGGATGAGCAACTGCAAAAAAGATTTTCTCGATGCGTTTGCAAAATTCTCGGAACATGGCACTTTCGAATTAGGTCCCATTATCAGTGATGATTTTTTGTGGCACGCCAAACCTGCAAATGATGTTTTTATTTACAAAATTAATAACTTTCTTTGTGGTAATTCCACTACTGTCCGTTTTGTGAAATAGTCAATGACAACTATAGCATATTTAGTCCCTCTTTTAGCTATCAGTAATACGCCAATTAAGTTAATTCGTTATATTGCGAACAATCATGGGCTGACCATTTACGTTAGCTCTATTGAGGGATTTCTTTTAAGCTTGTTGAATCTTTGACATCGATCACACCATCTAGCGTAATCTGCTGCATCGCGATTTATCGTTGGCCAGAAATATCTATACCGGAGGACTTCCTTTGCAAGGGTTTTCCCCCAGTATGGTCTCTATATTCGCATTCATGAACTTCCTTCAGGATCTGCGGACTTGGTCATCGGTCACACATCTAAGCAAGGGGTAGAGATTCCCCTTTGGTAAAGTATTCCAACCTGTATTATGAATCGCGATGTCTTCCAAAGAAACTTTTTCTGTTGATTCCTAATAGTTGGAAGAGTCCTTATAAGCAAGTAGTCTTAATTGGCGTCATCCATGTTTTCAGTTCGACGGTGATTTCAAAAATCCAGTCGACATCCATTTCATTTATGCTTAGAGTGGTTAGGGTCTCAACTGCGACTAGTCCCAACGACTGAGCTTCTCTAGAGCTTGCCAATTTAGCTTAGTAGTCAGCCTTAGTGTTTTGCTCCGGAGGGATGTGAGTTATGGTGTAATGTTCGATGTTATTTAGCAACTCTTGTACTTTAGATAGATATGGGGCAAGGTTCTTCCCTCGAGCCTGATATTCACCTTTCACCTAGAAACGACTAGTTGAGCGTCGTTGTAGGCGTGAATGAACTTTATTCTTGTTCCTTCACAACTTTTAGTCCTACTATCAACGTCTTGTATTCCGTTTCGTTATTTATTGCAGGGAATTCCCGTCGTAGGGCGTAGAAAATGGCTTGCCCTTCGATGGTTTCAAGGACTACCCCTGCCCTAAACAGAGGTTGTTAGATGCGCCATCGACGAAGAGTTTCCATTGTGTTTCCACTTCCAATGGTATTTCTTCTTCGTCATCCCGTACGGTAAACTCGACGATGAAATCTGCTAGCGGTTGCTCATTGATTGCCCTTCTCGGATGGTAAGTGATATCATATTGGCTCAATTTGATATTCCATTTGAGGAGTCGCCCAGAAGTTTCGGTTCGGTACAATACTTGCATCAAAGGTTGATCAGTCGGTACTTTGATGGGATGCACTTGGAAATATGGTCGTAAATCCCTAGATACGATCAAGAGGCAACATGCAAGCTTTTCTAGCTTCAGGTAATTTTTCTTAGCTCCATTAAATCGCTTGCTAATGTAGTATACGGGTCGCTAAATTTTTGCTTCTTTATGCACAAGGGAAGCGCTCAACGCGTGGGGTAAGACTACTAAGTAATGAACATTTCCCCTCCATCCACTGGCTTTGATAGGATTGGTGGGGCTTCCATATGTCACAGTAACCTTTTTAATGCGGTTTGACAAGCTCAGTTCCATTCGAAGTACTTCTTTCCTTACTTTTATGCATCAAAGAGCGGTATACACTTATTGCTGGCTTTCGAGATGAACCGGCTTAACGCTGCGACTTTCCCATTCAAGCTTTATAATTCCTTCTTGTTCTTTGCGGCATGGACTTCTTGCTCGGAAGTAATTTGCTATAGGTTCGCTTCAATACCTCTGGCGCTCACAATGAATCCCAAGAACTCTTCGAAGGCTATCCCGAAGTGACATTTGAGTGGATTGATATTTGTTCCATATTTTTAGAGTATTTCAAACATTTAGCGAGATTATCTAGGTTATTTGCTGCTACTCATGATTTCACCAACATTTCATCCAAATAAACCTACATGATTTTCCAATCTAATGCATGAATATAGCGTTTACTAATCTTTGGTAGGTTGCCCCTGCGTTCTTTAAACCAAATGGCGTTACCCTATAACAGTATAATCCTAGGTTGGTGATGAAGCTTGTGTTTTCCTGGTCGGGGTCGTGCATCAAGATTGATTCTAGCCCAAGTACGTGTCCATAAATGATAGCAGTTCATGCCCAGTCGTTCCGTCCACAAGCTGGTCAATTCTAGGAAGTGGAAAACTTTCCTTCGGGCAAACTTTGTTTAACCGAGCAGTCTATGCACATCGTTGGACTTCTTGACCAAAACCGAGCTAGATACCCATTCGGGGTAGGTTGCATCATGGATAAAACCATTGGCTATCGGTTTGCCTACTTCTTCCCTCAATGCCTTAGACCGCTCAGGGCCCAGGCTGCGCCTCTTTTGCTTTACCGGTGTAAACTTGGGGTCAATGTTGAGAATGTGGCATGAAATTTCTAGCTATACCACATCTAAGTTGGCATGAAGGAATTTGGTGAGTTCTGATCACGTCTAGTTTCTAAGGTGCAATCCAATTTTAAAGACCCATGTCGGGTCATCCATGTCGATAGGAACAAACATCGTCAATTCTGTCGGTGTTGCCCGATCCTCCCCTAAACTCTTCTTTCTAGGGTATAAAGCTTCATCGAATCGGTTATGGTCCCCAAGCTAGGGAGGCACTGTGGTTGCTATTCCGCAGGTTTGCGAATGTGAAAAGTTCTCCCCACATTCTTCCCCTTTTCTTTTCTTCTGGATTCATGTAGTTCTGCGATATAACATTCCCTGGCGACACTTTGGTCCTCTTTGATCACTACAATTCCATTTCCGTTGGGAATTTCATGGTAAGGCATCATTGGGCTAAAGCAATTATGAAATCCACTATTATGGACCATCCTAAGAAGGCATTGTACGCCAACGCTTATTCTATGATCGCAAAAGTTTTGGTGAGGGTGACTCTTCGGTCGCCTTCCATAAGTTTAACAGGTAATTCAATCATTCCGAAGGGTTGTTTAGGCTCGCCAGTGAATCCTTGAATTTTGGTTTGGCAGGCAGATGCGTCTTTCATGCTGATCTTCGTTTGATCAAAGGTGTGCTTGAAAAGGATATTCACAGAACTACCGCTGTCAACCAATACTCGTAGGACCACGGCGTGTCCGATCCCTATTGTCACAACCATGGGATCAAAAGCTAGAGCTTCAATCCCTTAAGTGTCCCAATTTCAGAAACTATATCATCATTCAAAGTTTTCTTCAGCTTGGTTGGAGCTCCATCTTCGATTGTGAGGCATGATTCCTTTGGAGCGTGCTTTAACAAACTCGCATACCGCTCCATTTCTCCCCAACTTTTTTGCGCGGGATGTGGTCCTCCATATATCGTTCCAATGATAAGTCTCTGGTTAGTTTTCTTAGATCTCTCTTCACCGGTTCTAGCTTGGTTTCTTCGATCCCAAAGAGCTCTGGAAGCCATGGGTTGGTCGAGATTCTATGATTTTTTCACGTATTGTTGAAGTTTGTTCTCCTAGATCAGCTCTTTGATCAAGTTCTTTAGATGATGACACCCATTTATGTTGTGACCATGCATCGCGTAGAAGCGACAGAACTTCCCCAAGCGCTTTTTTGTTCAGTTGCTTCCTTCGTAGGTGGGTTTTTATACTCCTTCGTCCCCTGTATTGCGAGATAGATGTTTTTTAGAGTATCATTGAGCGGGGTGTGGTCCTTGGGCCTAAGCCTTAAAGTTGTTTATTGTTACCATTTCTTTTATTGGAATTTTGGTTCTTCCTTTTTTTGGTTTCCGTCTTTCTCTATACTTCCTTCAGCAGTCATGGAGGCATTTATGTTATGGTTCATCGCCATGTCACTCTACCAGATGTTCATAGGTTGCACGCTAGTAGACTTCCTTTCCAACTCCCGCGCCTCTTCCAATCTCAAGTATTGACTCACCTTATGGTTGAAGTCCTTTCTAGTGGAAGGTTGTATCATTTTGATCCATTTTTTCGAACTCAGTTTCGGGGTGGATGGTGTGGACCAAAGCCATGAAAACCATATCCTCATTCAGATTGCTTACCTTCGTCACTGCGGTATTAAACCAGTTCATGAAAGACTTCTAAGATTCATTTTATCCCTAAAATAGGCTGAGCGAGGACATCATCTATTTAGACTATACTGTATGAAGTCTAAATTAATCAACCAATCTCGTTGCTAGCCGGTTGAAAGTAGAGATAGATCTTGGCGGAAACCTAGTGAACCATATGGAAGCAATTTCTTCCAGAAAAATGGAAAAAGATCTACGCCGAACAGCATCTAAAGCATTTGTTCCATCCATGTACCAACTTTACTTGTACAAATGGGGTTTTAGGTCTTTTGTTCCGTTATAGGATGTTATAGTTGGCATAGCGAACTTTTCTAGATATCGCTCATTCAAGACCTCATCAGTGAATAGAGTGTATATTTCCTTGCCAATCTTGGTTGCATGAAATTAATGTCTCTTGGATCCTTGTTTCGCTGTTAGCATAGGTCAAGTGACTCCACGCATCTGTGATCCCTATTAATACTCCCCGAATATTTATAATAGTTTGGATCGGTTTCCTCGTCGATCTCTTCTATTGTTATTCTCATCATCAACCTCTTGACCATATCCATGATAAATGCCTCTGATGTCCGATAGTCTGGGGGTTGGCTGTAAGTCACCATACCGAGCGTTTGGCTTTGCAAACGAACTTGGTGAGTGGGTTGAAGGCCAGGCTCTCATGTCTTCAGAAGATCCACTCTTTCGAGATCCCTTGGCTTGCGGTTGGCCTGATTGGGGTGGTTTGGACAATCCTGGCGTCATCGAATGCATTGGCATTTCCTTCAAACTTGTCTTCGTTAAATTGCTCTCCATCTTCTGAGTCCGAGAGGTCCATGGATATATCCTCTTGTGGGAACTTTGCTCCTTGGTTCAAATTCATAGCTGGTTGCCTTGCAGTCAGTGGAGTACATGTGTTTCCTTCCATGTTGATTCCCAAGGTTCTAGCTACCACTCCACTTTGCGGTTGCTTTCCGTTTCTTCTGTTTAGACCAGAAACAAAAAAAACTCTTGTTCTACAGCAGCCGCGGGTTCGGCCATAGTTCTTGGAGTAGGATGTGATTGTACGATCAAGAGGGCATTAAGCTTATCCATCAGAGCTCTCTGACTACTTTCCATTTTTTGATTGATTCCATCAACCATTTTATTCAACTCATCTCTTGTGACGACCTCATGTTGATCGGCTAGCACCTACTCCCCTGCATTGGCACCGTTTACTTCGATTTATTGACGATTCATCTCTTCTCCAGCTATTACTGCTCCTATGGTTCTTCCAGAGGTGGTTCTTTTCTATCCCAGAGCCATTAATTCTAAATATATATTTTTTAAGCAAATATTGAGGATCTAACATATGAACCTATCTGATCTAAAGTAGATATCTAGATCTAAAGCCTGAGTTGGAGTTCTCAGTGAAAGCGCTGAAATGTTAACCAAAAAATGGATTAATACTCTGGATTGACGTGAAAGCACTAGCCATGTTCTCACAAAGTAATAATACATAGAATAAATGCAGAAAAAGTAGAAATAGTAAGAAGACAAGAAGATTTTTATAGTGGTTCGACTGTTAATGAAGCCTACGTCCACTTTATAATTTTTATTACCGACTGATTGCTGGTACAAGGTAATTTGGATTACAAAGTTGTTGAATATCCCGAGTTAGACTAAGTCCCCAATGATGGAGTTCACTGGAGAATCACAGTAAACCCCTTGGATGGTTGTTGTGAGGAGGGAGGAGAAGAGTGAAGAATAGTTTCTACAAACTTTCAGCAGTCGGTCCAAAGGATCCTATTTATGTTGTAGATAGGTGAGTATTTATAAAGGTTGGAGAGCTACTGAGCTAGGCCTTCTTGCCAAAGGCTTGCAAATGAATATAGGAAGTCGAACTGCAAATTTCATCACGAACCAAGCTAACTTGATGGATCGCTAGCGATCCATAGCTTCTGATTCGATGGCGACCCAACGACTTGGGATGCTTCCCTTACCTTCTTCCTCAAAGCTCATGGCGACCTGGCAAAACAGTATGGATCGCTAGCGGTCCATGTACATAGATGATTTTGGACTTTGTTTTTTCTAGGGTTCATTTGTAGCCTCGTATAGGTGTCCTTCTAGAAATATCGTAGCATGTTGCCTTGTATTGATGACGGTCCGCTTACTGGTTGCATTAGACTACTAATTGAACTAGATGAATGCTCGTCTCTCGACATAACTAGCTTGGAATCCCATCAAACTTAGCCATTGTCCTTATAATACCCATTGGACCATGATGCAAGTGAATTCATGAATTCATGAGCCAAGATTATGGATCGCCTGCAATCCATAGATGATGAATAGCTAGCGTTCCATCTCCTTTGCGTATTTTCGCTTTCTATCTCTCTGATTTCCCTTGGTTTGTTGTTCTAGTCTTTTTGGTTGGCTCTTGAGCTATTTTGACTCGACCAAATTGTTTAAACTTCCTTTGGATTCTGCTCGGTTAAAAACCTAGACAACAGATTCTTTTCAAATAGTAAATGCAAATACAATCTTGATTTCAAGAATATGAGACACACCCTTCAGAATCCCGACCTCTAGGTAGAGTCACTTGATTTTTAGGCTACAAGCACACCTATTAGATTTATGGACTGCTAAGCACACCCAATTGATTTGATAGAGTTTTACAGACTTAGATCTTCGATCTTGATTATAATCAAGGTTTTAAATATCGGATTTCGGTCACGTTTCGTCTCGGAATTTTTACACAAGTTATCTCGTATCGGGAGAGATCTCGGACGAGATGAGTACATATCGGGTGTACATCTTGGATTGACATCTCGGATCTTGTAATGCATCTCGGGAAAATCTCGGATGTACTTATGTGTCTAAAATTCATGTGTCAAAATTTTATTTAATCGTTATAACTTTCTTAGTAAAGATAAAATTGGTAACATACTTGATTTACATGGAAAAAGGAATATTTTAAGAAGAGTGGTAGCTTGATTAGCTTAATTGATTTGGTAATGATCGAATAATATCCTTTTATTTGAACATAATAAAGAAGTGAAACCTTTTGCTATGACTCATTAAGATAAAAAGTAAAGAATATGTAATTATAATTGGATTGAGTAGTTTCTTTTGAATCAATACGAAAATAAAAAATATTATGGAAAATAAGAAAAACGTATAATTTCGGGTGAGATTTCGGATTGAGATTTTGATCCATATTTCGGATGGGATTTGAATATCTCGGACGAGATAAGTGTCGAGGGAGATATGGAGGAGATTTGATGTCTCGTCTCGTTTAAGTGTGAAAATGAGATCTCGGAGGAGATCTCGGGCGATATATAGGAGATTTAAAACCATGATTATAATTAATATATAACTCTTGAATAACACTTTTATCTTGGTTTGAGTGAGAGAGATGAGAGAAATCGAAGAATAGGTGAAGGAGAATCAAACTAGTGATATTTGAATCTTATTTTGGTTGAATTTCGGCAGAGTTTGGGTATAAATTGATTTAGGAATCAAGAGAGTGGAAAGAGAAGAAAATAATAAGAATATATTTATTTCAAAATTCGTTTGGAAGTCTGGTATATATAGGTAAACAATGGTCATGACTATTCACGAAGAGATACGAAAAAAGTCACTTCCATTCAAATTTGAATTTTGAAAATTACAGCTACTATATCGATATATAGGAACTGGATATGTCGACACATCCTTCACAAAATTAAAAAAACACTTTACAAAATTATTTGGAAAAACTGTTGCTTTGTAAAGTACTTTGATACTTTGTAGAATTATTTAAATATAGTTTATATACATTTTAATCAAAATATAACTTAATAAAACTTTATATAATAATTTTGAAAGATTTAATAGGAGTATTCAATATAATGTAAATAATATATTTAAAATTAATATAGTTATCAATTATAAGTAAATATCTAAAATCAAAATATAAATATTAAAAATGTTCATAAGGAAGATATAAACTAAAAATTATAATACTGAGAAACTTAGTATAATATCTTTGTAAATATAAAAGGCTAAAAAATTATTTTAAATAGATGTTGAAAAGGTTATTTTGAAAGGCAAGATACTTAAAAATATTTAAAAATTTATTTTAAATAGAGAGAGAGATCAAGAAAGTGCTATCGGGGTTTTAACAAAAATTCTATGACTCTATAACTTATCTGAAATATCTTGAAATCTTAAGCTTTTCAATACTCATGAGTCTTCGTTGTTCAACTCTTGGAGTATTATATCAGCATCTTGAATCTGTTTTTGATACTGTATAGTCTTCTTATTCAACATCTGCCTAATATCTTAAACTAGGTACTATATATATCTTGATAAAACATTAGAATCTATATTTTATACAAATTCCTATAGTTGTTATCATCAAAACCAATATCTAAGATCCTATCAATAACATTTTATAATTAAATCTTATGTAATTAACTTAATTAACTAACACTTTAATTCATTATCATATTATTCAATTATAACATATTATATATATATATATATATATATATATATATCTTTGTATGTATGTATGTATACTATAACCATCATAGTAATACAGACATACATATATTATGTATGTATGTATTTTTATTTATTAATTAAATTTTAATTAATTTACTTAATTAAGCAATTTTAATTAAATTTTATTAATTTTGAAAACTCTTTTATACACACATGTATACTTATATTATCTTAAACAATTCAAGACAACATAACATATATCATTGTGTATAATATACATACATACATACATACATACATATATATATATATATATTTAATTAATTAACCTTTTTAATATATTCATCTATTTTATTAATCTTATTAATAAATAATATTTTTGAAATTAATTTTATATCATTTTCAAACATTTTGAAATATTATATTTACTCTTTATAATATGTGTTTTACTTTAAACTTAACTTTTAAATTCAAAACCTTTATTTTTTATTTGAAAATCTATATTATAACATTTATAATATTTTTCTTATTTTAAAATTAGCTCTTGGATTTAAAAAAATTGAAACGGCTTTACTATTAAGGGAAACTTGTGGGCTGACACAACTGTTTGGGCCAAGCTGGTAGCCAAGTATGACAGAGTATTTGTTACCCAATAATCCAGCCAAGACACTACCTTTTTAGACACCATATTAACTAGGTTGCAAGCTTAATTAATTGGCCTTAATATGACTAACTTAGGCCGCATAGGGTAATGTGCTCTGATACCACTGTTGAAACCGGACCAGCCCGTAATTTGGTGAATTTCATTTTTTTCCCCATTTTTGATCTTTATTGGGCCTATGAAGTCTAATAAAATTAGAACTTTTCTAAATATCTTTTAAATAAAATAATTATTTTATTTAATTTTATTAATATTTTTTCTTTATATTATTTATATTATACTTGAATATGTGTATCATATACACATATGTGTAAACATGCACGTGCAACATAATAAAGTATACATGGTTTGACATGCCTATGTATAGGTAATGGAGCCCCTTTAGTATTCTATGTGTTGTCTAGAATAATATCTATATATATATATATATATATATATATGTATGTATGTATGTGTGTGTGTGGTGTGTGTATATATATATATGCGTGTGCGCACATGCTCGCATCGAAAATTATATATATGTATGTAAAATTATACTTATGTAAAATATAATCATAAATACACACACACATATGTGGAAATAATAATTATAATAATTTATATATAATATTTTTAAAATATATATGAACAAATTTTTGTTTATATTAAATAAGAAATCACCTAATAATTAATATATAATAAATTAAAAAATTTATTCGAATTGCTGCTGCAAAGTTATGTATAAAATTTACTTTTTTTATATATTAAATTATAAATATTTCTAGATTACACAAGCGCGCGTGCATGCACACGCATATGTACATACATACATACATATATAAGAATATCTGATTTTAAGTTCACGGTAGAAAATTTTAATTTTTTAAATTTTAAAATGACTTTTAATTAAAAAATTAAAAAAAAAATTAAACTGATTGAATTAAATTAATTAAAATGATAAAAAATCATTTCTAAGATCTGAAAATTATGTATTATTTTTATGTAAAATTATGTACTTAACTTCAAACTATATTATATATATTCAAATTCTAGTTAAATAAATTGTTATATCATTAATCAAAAATATAAATAAATGTAAATATATATATTTATATAAAATTGAATATTAATTGTTGTTGATTCAATATTTTACAAAAACAATATTTCATAAATTTTAAAATGTTTATTATATGATTTTTATTTTAAGTTATAATATATCAATTAATAAAATAATATATATTATATTATTTAATTAACTTTTTTATTTATTTTCGGTTGCGAATTTACTGCTATTATGTAAACAATTTTTTTGATTAACCTATATATTGATGCACCAATATATTCAATCATATAATATGTGACATAACATCGATACACTAGATTCATATATAATCTAATAACCTAGAATATATTAGAATAATAATAAGATATTAAATGAATTAGTAAAAATGTTGAATACTTTCCGCTAAGGTCTAGAACCTCACTTTGAAATGATGAAATGGCTCCATGAATTAAATTCCAAGTTCTAGAATTGCTGGCTCCAAAACTGCTTTACCACTACCGATCGAATCGAAGAATTTTGATGTAATTTGAGCTTGGATTTCTTTTGGGTTTTAAATGGAGTTTTCTGATTGAAATATGCAGAGGGAGAAGAGAGAAAACGTATTAAAAAGAATAGTGTGGAGAGTAGCATATAAATAGGAAGTCAAATGGAGAGAAAAGTGGATCATATCCTTATCTCTCTCTAACCAATTCGACTCTTTTAAACCATTCGAAAAGCTTCCCTCAACATTTGGCAGGCCTATCCAAGCTATTTTGATTGAAATTTGCATGCCTCATATGGGCTTCAAAGTCAATTCCAGCATGAACAATGTCCGCTACATTTAAATCTAAATTTCGAAGTGCACCGATATCGTATATCGCTTAATATTTTTATTACTATTATAAATGCATTGTTTAACATTGTGAAACACATCAATACAAAAAATTTAAATATTATTTCAAAAATATTAATTAATTCAATTAATTTATAACGATTACAAATTAATAAAATTAGATGATAAAAGGAGTATTCATCATTTTGGTTATGTGACTCGTTGGTGTAAATTTGGTCAGCGATTAGTATCATAAAATTCAAATATTAACGTTCGCACGTCACTTAGCAGGTGGTGTGTAACAACCCGATATTCGCGTCAATTCATAATCGACGTTAAAACGATTTATATTTTCGCCAATTGCCATTTTGAAGTTTTTAAAATTTAAATTAAAATTTAAATTACAAATGGTTATTAAGTTTGAGGGGCTTTGATATTTTTTTTAAAAATAATAAATGGTCCACGAGTTTTTATTTGGGCCGTGAAAATTTAATAAAGTAACCCGTTCCCCTCTTTTTTCTTTCATACTCCCCATTCACTAGCCCTAAAACAAACGCGAACGAAGAAGAAATAAAAATGGCAGCCACTTTCGTTCGTTCTTCTTCAACAACTAGGGGCTTCTTCGATCGATCACTTCTGGAACTCGAAGCGCCAACAACAGCGGCCCCTTCAGCTTGCTCGTGGCTGCTTCGATGTGCTTATGCTCAAGGAGAACTTCGTCTGCTTCTTTCGTGACCTCGGTGAGTAACTCACATCTAATTCAAAGCTTCAGTTTAGAGTTTGAATCATTGTTTGAGTTGGTCGATTCATTTTGCTCGCTGTACGCTTTCGGTTCCTGTTGAATTTGGTCACTCGAATT
This sequence comes from Allium cepa, assembly GCA_030765085.1. Taxonomy (NCBI): domain Eukaryota; kingdom Viridiplantae; phylum Streptophyta; class Magnoliopsida; order Asparagales; family Amaryllidaceae; genus Allium; species Allium cepa. The sequence goes on from CM060932.1 coordinate 547,691,531, forward strand.
GAGTATGCTGATTTATGTAAATGTTTGGTACCGCTATTACTTTTAATCCTCTGATGCCATGGCTTTGATTCAGTTAGTATTAATTTCGGGCTTGTTGAGTTTTCGTTGCCACGGCTTCGACTTTTCTGTGATGATGTTGATTTACTTGGCCAGTGATTTGAGTTTGTTCATATGACTTGTTCAAAATTTTCATTGTTTGATTTATTCAGTTTTCAGGTGATATGGCTTTGACTTGTTAAAATATGATTTTTTTTAAACCATTGATTTCTAAACTTAAACTGTGCTTTCATTGCTATTGATCCTTGTTCTTGTGTGGGTGTTCCCTGATGATTCCCTTGGAGCATTTACATTTTTATCGTATCTTGTTGTTCTGCCTAAATGGTACGTGTGAACCTCAGGCCTGTCCTTGCCGACTTCATTTTGTGCTGGTGTACTAATATACACATACCCTCTTGCTAGTTGGTTGTGTGTTTGAACATCCTTCATTTGTACATGTGTATACCCTCTTGTTTGGTATTGGTTCACTTTGACCTGATCTGTAGCATGAGCTATTAGCTTGTATTTCTTTGTCTTTGTACTTATAGTACATGGTTCAGGTTGCATAGCATGTTGAATATGATCATGCAGTCTTCATTTGCCTATGCTTCTATTGTCGCTGACTTGAGTTCGAGCCTCTGGTTTGACTGTCTTGTTCAAGACTGATACATTCATTTGTTGCATTGTATTCATTGTGTTTTGTGGTCTTCCTTGTTATCTGGTAGCACTGTCTTCATTGTTACCTGATAGCACTCGTGCCTGCATTGATCTGGCACCATGCCTTCGAGTTATACATATCACTCTGTTGCATAGTTCATCCACTTGCTTTAGTGTTGCATTCATATTGAATGTGAGCATGTTATTTTGTTCTGAATTTCTGAAGCTTGTTTTGGTTTTGACTCTTATGGGCTTGGTACATTGGTTAGTTGTTGAGTTTGTCCACTTAGTCACCATATATATACGTACAGATATGTATGTGCGTATATATGTATGTTGTCATTCTTATTCACTGGGCTTCAGTTTTGATAACTATTTTGATACAATTGTTGTCACTGCTATTTTGTTGTATTTTGATGCTAGTTTGTACATGCTGATTCAGTTTGCAGTTTTCATTTTGATGTTCATTGTCTGTTGGACTTCATGTATCCATGTACTCCATTGTCCATGTTTTAATGATACTGTAATTTGGGTTCGGTTCCATTTGCCTTTCGCCATTCAGTGGCCTGTGTTCGTGTTGCTGTACATATGTTTTGTGGATACACATGTGTAATCATACATGTATATAGGTAGTATATGTTGCAGACTTATGTTGTTGTTCTTCAGGTTAGCATTTGCATGTATCGAATGCTCATTTGCTGAATCACCATATAATTTGAAGTTATTGAGCTTCTTTCCTCACATGATCTGCTTGATATTCTCCTTGTGTACATTGCAACATGAACACTGTCTAGATACATGTACATGCTTTCACTTAGCTGTCTGCATAATGAAAACTCGGTTGTTATCGGTCTATACTTGAGCAGTGCATAAACTTTATATGTTGGCTTCGGTCATTATGTCTCTGAATTTGATGACTCCGGTACTGTCACTGACATTACTTCAACTATTTGAGTATGCGGGTTTGTTTCATCTGTATTGTTGCTTCTGTTTGATTGTTGCATCTGAGTTTTTGTTTGATGTCCTTGGTTCGACTCGGGAATTATTTGCATCTGTGTTTCACTTGAGTTTGAACCCCACTTTTCTTGGGTTTGACCGTCTGTTCGTTATGAATTTTCATGGTGTACTTCGTTACTGTAGTGGCCAGGCAGTGCACGCAAGCGTGAACTGCAGCCACACGGTATTCATTGGGTACTTCGTCACTATAGTGGCAAGGCAGTGCACGCAAGCGTGAACTGCAGCCACACGGTATGGCGTGTATGATATTCTATTTGTTTTGACTTATGGATCTTTTTGCGTATACCATATTCAGTAGTGGCGAGGCAGTGCACGCGTGCGTGTACTGCAGCCCTACTTGAATTAATATTTTAATTGATATTTCAATGGTTTGAACTGTTTTGTTTATTTCAATTCAATATTCTGAATTGCATTCTGATTTGGTTTAATTACTGTCGTCTATTCATTATTTAATTATTATTGCTTCTGTGCACTAATAACTGAGTTTGAATTAGACTGACCCGAGTATTATTTTCTTTTGAATTTAATACTCGGGTCAGACCGAGTATTTCAGGTTGTAGATATTCTGCTTTGGGTTGCTGCTAGAGCTATGAAGTTCTTTCATATCTTTTGGAGTAGTCGTCGTCATTTGAAGTAGTCTGTAAAATTGTATAGGAAGATATGTATTCATGTATATTAAATACGTTAATGTACTTGTATATGTAACTTCCTTAGTCGACTGTTGTAGTTGTATCATATGTACCGTGTCATATGTATTGTATCAAATGTATTGTAACTGACATCAGTTATTGTATATATATGAGACTTTCTGTTTGATTTGTGTTCCGCATTATATTATCTGTGTGATATTTTATATTTACTGTTCTAAACTATTACGAACCATCGTAGTTCGTTTTATACTGGAATTGGGGTATGTCGATGGGAGAAAATAAATCAGAGATGAAAAATGAAAGAAAATATATTTATATACCACTCCCATTGAGATAACCAATACTAGTATAAGGCCTAACTATTGATGGTCGCTCCTCAACAGCCTTATTCTCCGTGCTAGTTGACAGCACTACACCGTAGTGTTCTTGGCTAGCGTGGGTATAGAGGTGGGGCGTCACAGCTTGGTATCAGAGCCTGGGGTTTAGAACAAATATAAAACATAACTTAGATAGTACATGTGTTACAACTGTTTGTCGACGTTTTATCTCTCATATTTGCATATGATTATCTTTGATTGTTAGGTATGAATTCCTAACGCTTATTCATATGCATTTGATTTTGATTCTTGTGTTTTCGGCTTTGATTTGATTTAGCCGATGATTGATTTTGTTCGAATCTCAGCGATTCCGAACTTGATATTTTATGTTTTCCTCGGATTGATTTCCATTCGACTTCGGTCACTTTGTTTTGAGAAATTTCTAATTTCTTGATTTCCAAGACTCTGACTTGGTTTGCCGTTGAGTCCTTTGATGATGATGTTGAATCATTTTGTACTCTATTATGGCCATTAATTGTTGACTTCGGCATTGACTTGATTTTTATTTTTGTTGAAGTCATTTATGCATTTATGCTCGTTTTGTTTCGTTATTCCAATTGTCAATCGATTCTTCTTTTCCGATTAGTTGTTGTCATCTTTGTCGACTTTGAAAACTTCTATTTCTGGAATTTTTGGATATTCCTACTTTGATGGATTTAAGAATCGAATTCTTTGGATTTTATTCACGTCTTCGAATGTGAATTTTGGTGAATTGATTTGGTTTCCAAATTTAATCGATTCTTGTTAATTCCCCGATTTGTTGCTATCATTTATTAGCAACTTTGATAACATTTTCTTCGGAACTTTTGTGAACATACCTTTTGATGGATACAGTATCGATTTCTTTGGATTCTATTCACATATTTGCATGTGAATTCTTGTGATTGATTGTTCCTACAATCATTTTTGTGATTTGTCACTTTAAAAATATAAATGTTTCAATACTAGTAGTAAATATCAAAACTCTTTTATCAAAATGTTTTCAACTCTATTTTCAATATCAAAATCTTTTCCTAAACCGTTTTCCAATCTATTAGTATATACAAACCTTTATTTCACTCGTATGAGAAATCTAATTAAACGGCTTAGCAAAACAAGTGGTATGAAACGCTTGCGTTTACTTCGTCGGTTAATTTTTGGACTTGTTCGATTGAACCACTTGTGACATTTTTTTTTAGTGAAGATCTACAATTTGTTCGTAAATATTTAAGTTAAGCTAGTGGTTATGGGACATGAAGCTAAATTTTTATATTCACTAGCTTAGTGTAATTGACACTTCTTGTTGATCTTGATGATCGCTTTATGAATTAGACTAGCAATTGCGCGATGTCTCTTTCATTGCAAGGTTAGACTAGACACCACTTGTGTGATTCCACTCAAGTATACCTTTTTGGTTAGTCTTGACCTCAATCTGTGTGATTCCATTCACACATGCTTAGTGTTATTGACGCTCCTCGTTGATCATGATGATCGTTCTGATGGTCAGACTAGACACCACTTGTGTGATTCCATTCACACATACCTTTCTGCTTTTTGGTTAGTCTTGACCTCAATCTGTGTGATTCCATTCACACATGTGGGGTAGCTCCCCTTGGTCTTCGGACCGTCATGTGATAGGCCTCTTTCCCTTTTTCTGTGATTTCTAGATTCCTTATGTTGATTTCTGGAAATTTTATGCTTCACCTATTCTTGTGCATTGGTGAATTCATATGTTATTGATTTGTCATGAGTACAAATTTGGGGTATGATACCTCTTTGGATCTTTGAGAAGATTCTTGTGATATTGATTATCTCTTATCGGTTGATCTCCTGTTGATCATTATTTGCATACTTATAGTTGTATGTCAGTATGGGTATTTCATATTTATGCCATACCTCTTATCGGTTGATCTCCTGTTGATCATTATTTGCATACTTATAGTAGTATGTCAATATGGATATTTTATGTTATGCCATATCTTTTATTGTATTTCATACTCCGTTCGAGTTTTCATACTCCGTTCGAGTTTTCATACTCCGTTCGAGTTTTCATACTCTGTTCGAGTTTTCATACTCCCGTTCGAGTTCTCATTCTCTTATCTTGTGATTTCTGGATTTCTTGTGATGATTTCTAGAATTTGTGCTTCACCAATTTTCGTGATTTCTATTGATAAGTTTTATCAATTCTTGTGCATTGGTGAATTCGTGTGTTATTGACTTGTTATGGTATGATATCCCTTTCTATCTTTGAGAAGATTCTTGTGACACTTTTGATGAATGAAAATCCACTTATCGAAGTTGCTACTGATGTCGCTGTTTTAATCACGTGTTTTAAAAAAAATGTTTCAAAATATAAATCAAAATTGTTTTCAAAATTTTTACGATTTGCGCTTTCAAAAGAATGAGGAAGCGAATTAAACGTTTCAGAAAAATCGAGGACTATGACCCCTTTCTTTTACTGATTCGCTTAATTCCGGACTTGTCCGTTTGAGAACGTAAAATGTTATTTATTTAAAATACACAATTTTGCACTTTTAAGGAAACGATGAAGTGAATTAAACGATTTAGTAAAACTCGTGGTTATGGGTCATGTGCGTTTGCTATTTCGGTTAATTTCGGACTCGTTAATTGAAAATTTGTGATTTCTGATTATCGTTTGTGATAATCAGATATTTGCTGTTTCTAATTATCGCTTGTGATAATCAGATATTTGAGGTTTGATTATCGTTTGTGATAATTAAACATTTGCGATTTGAGATTTGATTATCAATTGTGATAATTAAATATTTGTGATTTGAAATTTGATTACCGTTGTGGTAATTTCTGATTATCGTTTTGATAATTGGATGTTTATGATTTCTGATTTATTGTTTTTGATAATCAGATATTTATTGTTTCTAATTATCGTTTGTGATAATTAGATATTTGTGGTTTGATTATCGTTTGTGATAATTAAACATTTGCGATTTGAGATTTGGTTATCAATTGTGATAATTAAATATTTGTGATTTAAGATTGATTTTCGATTTTGATAATCGAATACTTGTTGATTTGATTATCGTTTTTGATAATCGAATATTTGTGATTTGAGATTTCTGAATTATCTATTGATAATTAGATTTTGTTGATAATTTGTGAATTTTTTTTATGAAATTAAAAGATTTCTTTGGCGTTTATATTGTATTACGCCGGTGTACCGACTCAATTTTCTGCTATTTATGACGTTTCCCACGTCTTCCAATTACGGAAATGCCTTTGGGATTTCCGATCCTTATTCTTATTCTCGAGCTACCTTCTATTCACATCATTGCTTCGGAGGTTCAGCATCCTCGAAATAAAGATGTTTATCTCGTGAAAGCTTAGTGGTTCTCTAATCCTATGGATTTCATTTTTGAATCCAGAGAATTCATTGAGCAAACACGTTCAAGCTTACTCTTTCTTGCTCTTATGGTTGTTATCTTTTGGCCATTGATTCCTTATGATTGCGAGGACGCAATTTCTTTAAGGAGGGGAGTCTGTAATAACCCGATATTCGCGTCAATTCATAATCGACGTTAAAACGATTTATATTTTCGTCAATTGCCATTTTGAAGTTTTTAAAATTAAAATTAAAATTTAAATTACAAATGGTTATTAAGTTTGAGGGGCTTTGATATTTTTTTTAAAAATAATAAATGATCCATGAGTTTTTATTTGGGCCGTGAAAATTTAATAAAGTAACCCGTTCCCCTCTTTTTTCTTTCATACTCCCCATTCACTAGCCCTAAAACAAACGCGAACGAAGAAGAAATAAAAATGGCGGCCACTTTCGTTCGTTCTTCTTCAACAACTAGGGGCTTCTTCGATCGATCACTTCTGGAACTCGAAGCGCCAACAACAGCGGCCCCTTCAGCTTGCTCGTGGCTGCTTCGATGTGCTTATGCTCAAGGAGAACTTCGTCTGCTTCTTTCGTGACCTCGGTGAGTAACTCACATCTAATTCAAAGCTTCAGTTTAGAGTTTGAATCATTGTTTGAGTTGGTCGATTCATTTTGCTCGCTGTACGCTTTCGGTTCCTGTTGAATTTGGTCACTCGAATTGAGTATGCTGATTTATGTAAATGTTTGGTACCGCTATTACTTTTAATCCTCTGATGCCATGGCTTTGATTCAGTTAGTATTAATTTCGGGCTTGTTGAGTTTTCGTTGCCACGGCTTCGACTTTTCTGTGATGATGTTGATTTACTTGGCCAGTGATTTGAGTTTGTTCATATGACTTGTTCAAAATTTTCATTGTTTGATTTATTCAGTTTTCAGGTGATATGGCTTTGACTTGTTAAAATATGATTTTTTTTTAAACCATTGATTTCTAAACTTAAACTGTGCTTTCATTGCTATTGATCCTTGTTCTTGTGTGGGTGTTCCCTGATGATTCCCTTGGAGCATTTACATTTTTATCGTATCTTGTTGTTCTGCCTAAATGGTACGTGTGAACCTCAGGCCTGCCCTTGCCGACTTCATTTTGTGCTGGTGTACTAATATACACATACCCTCTTGCTAGTTGGTTGTGTGTTTGAACATCCTTCATTTGTACATGTGTATACCCTCTTGTTTGGTATTGGTTCACTTTGACCTGATCTGTAGCATGAGCTATTAGCTTGTATTTCTTTGTCTTTGTACTTATAGTACATGGTTCAGGTTGCGTAGCATGTTGAATATGATCATGCAGTCTTCATTTGCCTATGCTTCTATTGTCGCTGACTTGAGTTCGAGCCTCTGGTTTGACTGTCTTGTTCAAGACTGATACATTCATTTGTTGCATTGTATTCATTGTGTTTTGTGGTCTTCCTTGTTATCTGGTAGCACTGTCTTCATTGTTACCTGATAGCACTCGTGCCTGCATTGATCTGGCACCATGCCTTCGAGTTATACATATCACTCTGTTGCATAGTTCATCCACTTGCTTTAGTGTTGCATTCATATTGAATGTGAGCATGTTATTTTGTTCTGAATTTCTGAAGCTTGTTTTGGTTTTGACTCTTATGGGCTTGGTACATTGGTTAGTTGCTGAGTTTGTCCATTTAGTCGCCATATATATACGTACAGATATATATGTGCGTATATATGTATGTTGTCATTCTTATTCACTGGGCTTCAGTTTTGATAACTGTTTTGATACAATTGTTGTCACTGTTATTTTGTTGTATTTTGATGCTAGTTTGTACATGCTGATTCAGTTTGCAGTTTTCATTTTGATGTTCATTGGCTGTTGGACTTCATGTATTCATGTACTCCATTGTCCATGTTTTAATGATACTGTAATTTGGGTTCGGTTCCATTTGCCTTTTGCCATTCAGTGGCCTGTGTTCGTGTTGCTGTACATATGTTTTGTGGATACACATGTGTAATCATACATGTATATAGGTAGTATATGTTGCAGACTTATGTTGTTGTTCTTCAGGTTAGCATTTGCATGTATCGAATGCTCATTTGCTGAATCACCATATAATTTGAAGTTATTGAGCTTCTTTCCTCACATGATCTACTTGATATTCTCCTTGTGTACATTGCAACATGAACACTGTCTAGATACGTGTACATGCTTTCACTTAGCTGTCTGCATAATGAAAACTCGGTTGTTATCGGTCTATACTTGAGCAGTGCATACACTTTATATGTTGGCTTCGGTCATTATGTCTCTGAATTTGATGACTCCGGTACTGTCACTGACATTACTTCAACTATTTGAGTATGCGGGTTTGTTTCATCTGTACTGTTGCTTCTGTTTGATTGTTGCATCTGATTTTTTGTTTGATGTCCTTGGTTCGACTCGGGAATTATTTGCATCTGTGTTTCACTTGAGTTTGAACCCCACTTTTCTTGGGTTTGACCGTCTGTTCGTTATGAATTTTCATTGTGTACTTCGTTACTGTAGTGGCAAGGCAGTGCACGCAAGCGTGAACTGCAGCCACACGGTATTCATTGGGTACTTCGTCACTATAGTGGCAAGGCAGTGCACGCAAGCGTGAACTGCAGCCACACGGTATGGCGTGTATGATATTCTATTTGTTTTGACTTATGGATCTTTTTGCGTATACCATATTCAGTAGTGGCGAGGCAGTGCACGCGTGCGTGTACTGCAGCCCTACTTGAATTAATATTTTAATTGATATTTCAATGGTTTGAACTGTTTTGTTTATTTCAATTCAATATTCTGAATTGCATTCTGATTTGGTTTAATTACTGTCGTCTATTCATTATTTAATTATTATTGCTTCTGTGCACTAATAACTGAGTTTGAATTAGACTGACCCGAGTATTATTTTCTTTTGAATTTAATACTCGGGTCAGACCGAGTATTTCAGGTTGTAGATATTCTGCTTTGGGTTGCTGCTAGAGCTATGAAGTTCTTTCATATCTTTTGGAGTAGTCGTCGTCATTTGAAGTAGTCTGTAAAATTGTATAGGAAGATATGTATTCATGTATATTAAATACGTTAATGTACTTGTATATGTAACTTCCTTAGTCGACTGTTGTAGTTGTATCATATGTACCGTGTCATATGTATTGTATCAAATGTATTGTAACTGACATCAGTTATTGTATATATATGAGACTTTCTGTTTGATTTGTGTTCCGCATTATATTATCTGTGTGATATTTTATATTTACTGTTCTAAACTATTACGAACCATCGTAGTTCGTTTTATACTGGAATTGGGGTATGTCGATGGGAGAAAATAAATCAGAGATGAAAAATGAAAGAAAATATATTTATATACCACTCCCATTGAGATAACCAATACTAGTATAAGGCCTAACTATTGATGGTCGCTCCTCAACAGCCTTATTCTCCGTGCTAGTTGACAGCACTACACCGTAGTGTTCTTGGCTAGCGTGGGTATAGAGGTGGGGCGTCACATGGTGTGACATTTTACCAAAATTTATCGCTAACTTAATTTCGGTAAAATCCAATTTTATCTTTGTTAAGTGTTACCCAATAATGATAATTGTTTACACCAATTCTCTTCATTCGCTTTAAGCTTATGGAATTTAGTAACGTTAAAATTCCAATATCGTTCATATTCAATTCTGTAGTCCATACAAAAATTCATTAGTTCAATAATAACAATTATTATTAATTGAACTGCTCTGGCCAGAGACTTTGAATTTTAGTTGACTTCGGCTGACTATGATACCAACCTCATATAACTGAGGAGATGAATCCACTCTTGAATAGTGCTTCAGTTCAACTGCTTCCACATGACCCAACCATAATCGTTTGATGGTCGTCATGCCATGATTTAACTTTAATTAAAGGAGAGTTTCCACATTGAACTCGACGGTATTCTTAAGTCGAGGGAATTGTGTAATATTATCACATCGATATTTGTTGTTTGACCTCGGTTATATCAACCAACAGAAAACTATCGACTGGTTTATTCCATGGTTATCTAATAACTATCAGTGCGTAACCCCTTGGTGCTCTAGCATTCATGAGTAATACATTGCCCAAATTTTGGAGATTATTACGTACTCTAGTCTCAATAGATGCATCGATATCCAGTCCTAATACATCTTGACCGGGAATACTTAAAATCATTTGTTTATTTTATTATGATAAATCACTCATGGTCACAATGCATTTTAACTACTATCACAAAACATACCACTTATGGACTTTCTATTGAATATACTTTTGATTAAATTAATTAATTAATATAACGTAGTTTATCAAGTATATAATAGAAATAATCCGTCTTGTATTTTAAACAAGATTGGTTATTGAGGTAGATATTTGTAACAACTACATAATTGCCCCTAAATCTATCTGTGGTAACGATTATCTGTACTAATTCTCTTCATTAAAATTATATCAATTAGGACTTATGTAATTTGGATTTGGTCAAAACTCCAACATCGTCCACATATAACTTTGTAATTCCAAACATAAAATCCTTCGTTTAACGATAACAATTATTATCAACCATACTGCTTTGACCGGGGACTTTGATTTTGATTTGACTACAATTGACTGCAATACTAACCCCATACAACCAAGGAGGCGAATTCTTTATTGAATAGTGTTTCACTTCCAATGCTTCAACTCAAATCCAACAATAACCGTACAATGGGGCAATACCACGATTTAACTATAATCAAAGTGGAGTGTCTACATTGAAGCTTAATACTATTCTCAAGACCAGAGAACCATGTAACATTGTCACTTTAAAATTCTCTGTTTGAATTTAATTATATTAACTAAAAAAGTTTCTTGAGCGAGTCATTTCATATTTTGATCAAATTACTATTAGTACGTAGCATCTTTGTGTCCCCAGCAACCATATGAAATACACTGCCCAACATTTAAAAAGTATTACGTACTCTAGTCTCAAGAATAAATCGATATCCTTTATCGAAACTTCTAGACTAGGAATATGTAAAATAATATGTTATTTTTAATGTGATCAAATTCTCATAATTACAACACTTTATAATCATCACATAACATATCATTTAAGGATTTTCCATTTATATACTTTAAATTAATTACTTAATTATTTATATCACTATATTACATGTATATAGTAGAAAGAAAAACCCGTTTATTTTGAATAAAATTGGTTATTGGGTATGATATATATATATATATATATATATATATATATATATATAATAATAAATTACATAACTGCCAATAGAACATACCCCTACCTCTACCAAGGATCGTGTACTTTGGATTCATATTGGAGATCGTCTACTGAATGTATTCGCTTAGTGGCTCATCATTGATGATGTACATTAAATGTACAATTAGGTATCCTGGAGTTGTTGCACCTCGTTACGTAGATTACTAGTTCCTTATATATAGTCACAAACAAAATTTGATGGTCTATATTACTAATCAATAGTTAACAGATTATTCTTAAAATAGATATTATTTTCAAGTTCATTAACATTTTCATGAGAGTTAACAAGTGGTTTAGTGGATATGTTATAGTTTGATGGTTTATGCTGGGCTAATTAATAACACAAATATTTCATACTTATGATAAATACATCAACTAAATTTAAAAATGACCAAAAAGAGAGATCATAATTTCAGTTGTGTTGAATTATGTGACCATGAGAGCGGAATTATCTCTAAATTATCTTTTAATCTCGTAGTTTTCATTCACTTTCGTAGTAGTTAGTTTTTGCAATTTTTCGTGTTTAACAACACTTTCAATTCTTGGTTTAAGTTGATTGAATAGAAATTTTTAAAATCAATTCAATCCCCCGTGGATCAACCCGTACTTACCACATACTAGAATTGTATGCCGTGCTCCTGCGGTTATTTTTAATTTAAAAAAATCGGCTATTTTTCTATTCCGATAGAAAGTTATCTGTTAAACAAGTTTTTGGTGCCATTAATGAGGAATTAGTTTGATTTTAATTTTTATTCTTTGAATTATTTAAGTATGATTTTAATGTGTTGTCATTTTGTGCGTTAATTTGCATTTATAAAATATATATGTTGTGTTGTGTATTTGTTGTCTGATTTGTGCTTACATTTGTTGTTTGCTTGTTTTCTAGTTGCATTTGCGCGTGCACACACACACATATATATATATTATATATATATTTTAAATACAAAATTAAAAAAATAATATTACTTTGCATTGCATTTACAAGTTCTTTTACAAAACTATTACATTTGCATCAGTGGGCACACACATCTACATACAAAGCAACACATCAAACATTTCCATACTTCACTGTTACCGTCTCACTCTAAACCCCCCCCCCCCCCCCCCCCCCCACAAAACCAAAAAAAAAACCCTACTACATTCTTCATATTTCACTACCTTGACCATCCACTTCATCACACAATACAATACTTCATCAACTTTAGCCATAACAGCAACTACAACAACACCATTTGTTCACCTTTGTCTACAGCATTGCTGCCATCAGTCCTGCATCTTTGCATCTCTGCCTTTCACCCTCACTGTTCCCTGCTTCCCTCTGACCTTTTGAAACTTCAATGCATAAAACCACATCATCGCACAAAACCAACTACAAGCCCCCACCACAACAAGTCACTCAACTGCCTTAACGTCAGTTCATCACTTGACAGTGCTCTTCAATACATATTCGCCACCAGCCATTCACCACATGACAGTGTTGACTTCATTCACCAAAGTTTCCACAACCACCTGATACAACTCTGTTCACTGTGCATATCACTTCATTGCACTTCCATTCACTACCAAACCAAACATCCTACCTCTGCTCCCCCTCATTCATCACTTACCGATCACCTTTTCACCAAACTCTACACTGCACTTCAACTTAACATTGCAAACTTATCATTAACAAAACTTGCCTAGCCACTTACGCTTCATTACATCAATCAAACCACAATCCCATCCACACCATAACACTTCAAAGACAACCTGACTGACCACTCCATCCCCTACCCACAGTAGTTCCACCACGCTATCACACAACACCCAAACATCATTCAACAACCCTTCACAAATATCACTCAACCACTCACTGCACCACCACTTTCTCAACTGTGCACATCCCATCTTCTTCACTTCTGAACCCACAACTGCACTTAGACCATCTAGTTCATCCATTTATCATCAAACTACACATAACTGTGCACATCAGCGCTCCATCATCACTGTTCCTACATAACATCATTTTCGAAAATCACAACTCCATCTATTCTTTAACCATCACTACAACAAATTGACCATACCATCACTTGCACTACTACAGCAAAACCTATTCATCACTGTCTACATAACTTACCAATACCACCAGAGAACGCAGCTGCACCATACACTATGGCAGTGGCCGCCCCATCCTTAACCTGAACATCTGCAACCCTTCCACTTCTTCATTTTACCACAAACAAACCACCTCATATACATTCCTCAACCCCACAGTCCACTTCATTACCACCTATCAACTATCAACAACCACCTGAACTTCATACAAACCTCACAGCAACTACATCTCTGTCAAACTTCAACATTTCCTGCCACATTGCCTTCCACCGGCCATACAACACGTACAATCACTTTCCCACCCAACATCTTCATACAAACTGCTGCCCTTCCCCATCACAAAAATCACTGGCATACCTCACTACCAGTCCACTGCCTGCCCCAACAATAGCCACGACCACCTCAGCAACTTCCTCATTCATCACCTGCCATATAACCACATTACCACTGTGCCATCAACAACCCTGTCTACTGCATAGCACACAAAGCAAACTGCCCACATACTACTACATTGCCTACATCTCCAATACCACTACATCCAATCACCAGTAACTTCATCATTGCTGCACAGTCCCCTCTGCCATCAATACAAAAAACCATTCACTTCACTGCAATTCAAATCGCCAACTTCGACCCACTCCAAACCCGCGAACGCAACTCCTCGAAATCCATCGAAACCCAAATCCCTGATACAACCATCCACCTCGAACACCTCCCTGCAACACAAATCACCTCCTACCTCTGCCATCATGAACCAATTCCTATTAAAAAAAAGGGGAAAACTTTTGATTTGCAGAATTAAATTCAATTTAAGAATTTGGAGATTCGAGAATATCGATTTGAACTTTTGTTCTGTGTTTTATCTCGTGGTTTTTGATTGAGAAAGTGATTTTTTTTTTTTTTTTTCATTTTAATTGGCCCAGGCTGGTTTTTAGTTCGCTGTTCTTTTTTTTTTTCCTCCCTTTTTCTTCCTTTTATTTACTTAATTTGTTTAAGCAATTAGTTTTTTTTTTTTCTCAAAAAAAAGAAAAAAACAAGTTTCAATTTGTTTGATTTTCAATTTTTTTGTTTGTTTTGTTTTCACTTGTTTATTTTATTTTGATTTAATTTCTTCTTTGATATACAAAAAAACTATATATATCTTGCTTTTAATTTCAGGTTGCCAAAGTAGAAAATTAGAAGGGGAAGAACTGCTGCCAAAAATATACTGCTTGCTTGTATAAAAAAAATTGCTGCTTAAAATAAAATTTGCTAATAATTCTACATGTTTTAGTATTGTTCCCTTATCTCGTGTTTTTCTTTCACTTTGCATTGTTGGTTGCTTGTATTTTTAAAAAAAATCAAAAATAACAACAAAAACAAATTTCATTTTAGTTGCATATTTATTTTATGCTTTGCATTCATCAAAACTTATTTTCTTTTCTAAGGGCAATACCCATATCCACATAGGGTGGAGGATTTCATCACCCCTTCCTTGGCCCACAAATTAAATTTCATCGTAGAATTTTTTAATAATAACAGTTAGACGTTTGACTTAAGAGAGTCGCGAGCTCACCTACGGCTTAATTGTATCTTAACAAGTTGTCTTCTTTGACCAATTTATTTTCTTGACGTCTAGGCTACGACACAGTTATAATACTACGGTAATTCATAAATATTATACTGATTGTTTCTTTGAATGTGCTTAAGCCTTCGGTTGCATTGCTACCGTGATTTGTGGTGCACCGATAAATCCTATGCATTACTTGACCAAGAAATATCTTGTTGATTTAAGATAAAGTGTGATTATACAATTTTAGGTTAAGAGCTATTAAGGACAACAAAATTTTAATTAAGTTCTTTGAATTCATTTAGTTGCATTAATTCAAGCATATAAAAAATAAAGAAAAAAATTTCAAAACCCAGAACTGCTTTTTAAAAAAAATATATTTCTTAACTTAGTTTTTAAATCTTTTGAAAATTTTCAATCAAAATCAAAAATCCAAAAAAAATCGAGTTAGTTTTTAAAAAAACAAAAGTCCAGAAAAAAAAAATATAACCTTTTCAATAACAAAAAAACATATAAAAGGTTTTTTTTGAAAATCAAAAAGGCAAAACAAAAATCAAATTTCCCTTTTGAAAAATAAATTCCTTATGGTAAATATTTTTCCTTTATGAAAAAACATTTTGAAAATGTTTGAGTTTTCCTACTCACAAGAATTTTATGGTAGTTGTCAAATTCAATATAATCCATATAATTTCACATCATATTCTTATGAATATTTTATTAACAAGTATTGTACAAAAAATTCGAAATTTGAATCACAAAGTTTTCAAAATGATGACCACCCTCAAATTTTGAAAAAAGCATTGAAACGATTTTGTCTTTACCTGAACTCTCTACATAAAAAAATCAAAGGATAAATGATTTGTGTAATTCATGTTTATGCAATACCTCAAGTCAAAGTTTCAAAATAACTGAAATTTGAACCCACTTCAAAATTCAAATGATTTCGATTATAATCCATGCCAATTCAATTTCGAACTCCAATATGAATTTCAAAATCAAAACAAAATTGGAAATAACTGTTTAAATGATTTTAGCATCGGGGGTTATTTCATTTATGGTGCACTGACAATTTTTGTTCTCAACAGTTTCAAATTGAAAATCCTCAAATTTATAATTATAAATTTGATTTTGTTGAGCAAATGTACGAAATTCACAAAGATCACACAGACTTGTTGTTTGAAACCAACATGAAACAATGTGAGCAACAAAATCAAATCCCAACTTGTGACGAGTCAAATAACCATTCATCTTTTACCAAAGTTGACGATTTGCAAATATTAACTTTTGAAATTGAAAATGACAATCTTAATGAAGTTGTTGAAAATTCGGTAATTGAGTTGGATTTCAAGTCTTTTGAGAGTGTGAGACCAAATTTAAAATTTGATCTTTCTTTTTTCGATTTTTAAAAATACAGTACAACAACTCTAGATTTTGAACATGATATATGCAATAAAGTTGTGAATAATCCAACAAAGGAAGACGAATTTTGTGAACACAAATTTTTTGGACTTTTCGAATATGAGTTGTTAAATTCTGAAGGGGAAGATTTAAATCACCATTTTGATTTTGAAATCAATAATTTGAAGAAGTTTTCAATGATAAGTTTGAATTTCAATTCGGCGAAAATAAACTTGAACTTCAACTAATCATTCTATCTACCCTAAAAATCATCAAAAAGAGAACAACTCATACGATTTTTAATAAAATAACATTAGTTTTTAGAAATCAACATTTAATTTTGGAATCTTTAATGCTTTGGTTTTCTGTGCTTAAGTTGTGTCTCTCATACTTGACGAGACAGATGAATTAGTCTTTGCAAGACCATTTCATTTACTCTTTAACAGTATATTTTCTGATGTCGTGTAAATAATAATTTTTTCATTTTCATTTAAATATAGGCCATGTTTTCATTTTCTTTTTCTTTTTCTTTTTTCACTTGGGTTGACTGCGGGGACACAGTCAAAATCAAGTGTGGGAGAATGTCATCTTCATTTTTAATTTCTCATGGTTTAGTTTTTGCATTTTCTTTCCAAAACCAACAAAACAGAAAAACAAAAAAATAAAAATTCCAAAACAAATTTTCTTTTTAGCATATTGATTTACTTTTAAAGAAACACTATATGATAATTATAGGATTTTGGTTCTTAAATTGAAAATTTTGAAAATTTATTTGTCTTAACAAAAGTAAAAATGAAGTTTGATTACAAATAACTATGGGTTAACTAGTATATAGGAAGGTTCATATGAGGCATATCCGAATTGTAATCTTTGTTTTAAAAGTGGTTAATTTAAAGTCAATGCTATAACTTTTTAATCTTCTAAGTTAAATGGTACTAAGATGATACTGTAAAACTCTCTTTTCATTAAAAAAATATAGAAAAAAGAGAGAAGGAAAAAAATTGTATATATGTATATATTTAATAAACACCTATAGTAATGTATTCACACGCAAGTGTGTACACTAACCATGTTCTATACCCTTATCATGTAAGCCCAAAAGGCAGTGCATGATCGGTATATCTGACCTCAGTTTATCTGAGTTAGGTGTGTGCATATAAATTTTTTCATTAATAACGCCTACAGTCGATAGGTGTACATACTTGTGTCTACACTTGTCCTGCTCTGTATTCCGCTCACATAAGACCGCAAGGCAATGCATAGGTGGTATATATGGCCTCAATTTTTCTGAGTTAGGCATATGTAGATATTATTAATATCGATTAAATTTTCAAATAAAGGGAGAGTAAACAATTGAAATCCAAGCACTATTTTCACTTGTTTGATTTGACTTGTTATTCAAAAGAAATGAAAATACCACTTTGAAAAGCTTTGATAATCAACTAAGGATCTATTTCATAGTTGCACTATGTTATCAACCCAAAATAACAAGCCAAACTAGAGTCAATTTGCTATGATAACTTAATTTTTTTTGGAAATTTTGACAAGTAAAAGGACTTAAATTTCTTGATTATGACCAGAATTTATTTTTAACTTTTTGAAAGTAAATTCTTCATCTGTAAATATTTCAAAAAATTTGCAGTAATCTATTTGTAAATAAACTTTCCATTAGGAATTCTTCATATTGCATTTGGTTTTTGTGGGTAGTATCCGCTTAGAATCCTCACGAGACAGCACTCGTCCTATTAGGGACACCTAGAGGTTTAACAACTTGTTGCATATGCTCAATGCAATCGTGTTTCCTAGGAAAACGGATTTATCTTAGTTTTAGTTTATACGAGGATGGATAAAAAGATAAGTGTAGGGGTATTTGATGTGCACATAAATGTGCATATTTTTACTTCCATATTTAATCTAATTTAATTAAATAAATGAGTTTATAGGGTGTTTTAACATGTTTAACCAATATTTAAATTATTTTCAAATCATCATTTATTCATCTTCATATACGGGCAAAATGGTATTTTTTGCATATATTAATTTTGACGATATTTACTTGGCATTTTATTTTAATTTGTAGGAAAATTGGATGGAAAATAGAAGAAGTTTTCATGTAATCATGTATGCACAAGGGAAGACAAGCAAATGAAGATGGAAATATATCATTTCATGACAAAATGGAAGACCTCACCCACCCACTTACCATGATGCACAATTAGGACACTACACCAAAACTGTTATTTCGCAACACCCCAATGCGGAACATTCGCAACGGCCTTGAGCCGTTGCAATTTGCAAGTGTTTAGAGCCGTTGCGAGACGTATTGCAACGTCTTACCATGACTTAAGGCCGTTCCATACTGCCTTTATTTTTTGTCTCCCCCGCTGTATACCATACTCTTAAATATAATACGCCTATTCCATAGAATACGATAGGCATTCCTAAAATAAAATAAACGCCTCTCTCTTCCCACTTTTTTTTCAACCAGTCGCGCCCTAATTAATTTGTCCCTCTCTCTGACATTTTCCAAAAAAAATACACGAATACGACCTCGTCTTTCTCTCCTTCACCCATGCCCAAGTTCAGATCCGCCTCCCTTTATTGCTCAGCGTCGTCCCTCTCTCCTTCATCCGTGCCCTAGTTTAGTTCCGCCTTCCTCTCTTGCTCGACGTCAGAAGTTGATTTGTTGATACTTGCATCTCAAAAATCGCGTTCGCCCTTCCCAGGAGCTAAGTGATAGGTATCAGCTCTTTTCATATTTTTGGTTATTAAGTTTATCTTTCTTTTTATGTTATTGTATTTCATCTCCATTAATTCTGCAAAACAGTCATTAATTCCAAAGATCTGTTCCCCGTTAATTTTTACCCATCATCTTGACCCAACATGTACTGCTTTTTAATGTCATCTCCAGTTGTGTCTTTCAAAACAGTCAGCTTTTTCACATTTGGGTTCGGAGCTCTGTTGTAGTCGATCGAGAACGGGTTCTGTTTCTTTTGAGATAGTATGCTTCTTTGCTTTCTTGTTTAACAGAATGCCAAATATGACCAATCCGAACTTTGAAGCAGACCCAATTTGTGCCATATGTCAGTTGTGAGTCTTGTGACAATGGCTGATAAATTTCGCCCATTAGTATATTAGTTAGAATTTCAGGAAAATATTGTAGAGAGAAAAGGCTGTTGTGTTATGAATGGATGCAACGTGTGATGAAGAATATTTATAAGTGTGGTTCATTGTGTAACCTCTCCCATAACTACTATACCTCCAAATTAATGAGAACAACTGTAAATCTTAAAAATATACTATGTTTGACGAGATAAAAGGAGGAAACAATTAAGGATAAGTTTTTTCTCTACGCGATGTGTAAGAAAAAAAGTGAAGGTCTAATATGTAGTGGGTAAGTTGATGAGAATAACTATTTAATTCGAAGTAATTTTCTGTTGTAGTGGATAATTGTAGGTAACAGTTGTGGATAAGTTATCTGTTTAGGAACCGTAAACGAAACTGGTCAGTGGTATATAATTTGTGGGTACGCCATATGTATGATAGCTAGACTGAGTATAATTGGAAGTTTCATATGATATAATAAAGTAGTAACTAATTTGTGTATTATACTCCCATCATATCATGAATATTATGTAAGATAGTGGTGAGAATCCAAAAGTAATGAGTACTGTTTTGCATGTAAATTATGTGGATAACATAGCAAGCCTAAATATGTGATGCTGTTAACAGGTTACAGAAGAGGTTAAACTCATGTAAGATACTAATGGTAAAATTTTATTGCTAGCTGCAGTAATATATAAGTGCTGACGGCAAAGGTATGATTGTTAGCATAAGACAAAATTCATTTTAAAGTAGCACAAGCAGAACAGCGGATGCAGAGCAATATAAGAAAAGGTAAAAATAATTTGATATTCAAGTAATTTTCAAATTAAACGGTGCATAATATAGTTTGGTAACTATTAGAATAGTTAGCTTATTAACTGATTCATCGTTATATTGCACATGTACTCATTTGGTTTGGTAATTATTGAAATTATTGTTCAATAGGGGGAAAAATAGTACGAACCATAACAAAAATTATACATAGTAAAATGGTTTAAATGAACATACTATATAGGCCATCGTTTCCTTCTATTTTTCAAAATCAATTATATTATAGCTTCAATTAGCAAATTACTAGAATTACTATTTATATATTTTCTTATAAAACATAGTGTAATTGCGGATTGTTACTTTGTTGTTAGGTGTGATCTCTTTTGGTATATTGTAAAACATAGTGTACATGTGGATAGTTACTTTGTGGTAACTTGGCAATAATATGTAGGAGTCAAACGCCGACTTGTTGCCTTCCTTACGAAAATATTTTTACAATACATAAGTTGTATAGAAGCTGCATTATTTGCAGAATATAAACAAATGTGCTTAGCCCACTCACTTTATATAGTTGTATAGAAATTTAAAAAAATTACTTTTACCTTCATCTTGGATGAACATAAACAAATGTGTTTATCCCACTCATGGTTTATAGTTTTATTTTGTTGGAGTCAAACGACCTTTTTATGGCCTCTTCTATTTTAGAAAATACTATTCATAGAGCTGTGATGTAGCTTCTGACTATGTTGCTGCGCTATTAGTTTATAAGTAAAAATGTATAGTAGATCTATAAAAATATAAAACATGCTACCATAGTAGTATAGCTACAACTTGCTACAGGAGTAGCTCTGCTTGCTGTAGTAGCAGAGCTCAGTTTAGCAGTGGGAAGTTGGCCGAAGTTTGTATGAAGGGTTGTATTGTATGAAGGCTGGTGGTGCACTAGTTTGTATGAAGGATTGGGGCAGAGGTTGCTATGTAGTAAGGAAGGGATGGTATTGTGAAGTGGAAGATGTAAATGTAAAGGCTGATGTAAGTGTAGTAGAGGCAGTGCACGCTTCAGTATGTTTGGCAGATGATGATATGATTGTGGAAGGATGGAAGTTGTTATGGGGTTGTAGAGGGGTGTTGACTGAGGTGTTTTGAGAAGAAACAGAGGATGTTTTGTAAGGGGAAGTGAAGTAGGTGATTGGTGGTAGTTGATGAATTAAGGGGTTAATATGGTGAATATTCAAGCTGGTGGCGTAGTAGGCATTGATATGTTGAGGGGAGGTGGTTGAATGTTGATGAACTGTAAGGAAGCGGTAGTATGAAGGCCGTGGATATGTTGGAAGGGTAGCAGTGATGTATATGGCAATAATGAAGTTGTTATTTTTGGTGGATCAGGCATGGGAGTTGCTTGGTGGTTGGGAGTTGCTTGGTGGTGATTGGTGAGCTTGACAGCAATGGTGGTTATGTTGAATGATGTAGGCAGAACTGTTGTGTGGAGGAAATTAAACTAGGCTTGTCAGTTGATGGTGATTGCAGTGCAGTGGTTTTGTAGTAGTGAAAAGGTGATTGTGGTTGGTTGAGAAGTATGTTTGAGGAGATGTATGATGTAGGGAAGTATGGATGTAATGGTTTGTGTTGAAGGCAAGTGAAGGCACAGGAATGTTGCAAAGTTGATGTGGAGATGGTCAGGATTAGCAGGGGTGTAGGTGAAGGCAATGGATGTGGTTCCGGTGCACTGTGCATGGGTGTGCACTAACAGGCAGAGAAATGTTTTTTTGTTTGTGCAAGTGTAGGTGAAGTGGTGCAGTTTTGTTATCAGTGAAGTGCACTGCTTTGTTTAATAGATTTAGGTTGAAGCTGGTTGCGTGCAGGAGGATGTCAGGTGCACTGTTTTGTTTAATAGAGAGTTGAGATATCAGTGAAGTGTATGAGGATGATTTAGGGTGTTGACAGTTGTGATATGTGCAAAGTTGGTAGAAGTGCAGGCAATTTGTTGTGGTGCTAGACAATGAGGAGGTGTGTTTGATGAAGGGGTAATGAAGTGGCAGTATTGTGGTGGAGAAAGGCAGCTGTTTGTTTGAAGTTTTGTGTATGTGGTGGCAGCGGCAGTGTGATTGTTTGTTGATGGAGGTGGTTATGAACTGTGACTGTGATGATCAAAGTTGTGCTATGACTGGGTGGTTAATGCGTGTTGAAGGCAGGTTATTGAGTGTGTTTTAGGGTTTGGCAATATAGTGAATGTAATTTAATATAACAGTGAGACAGTTTGTAGGGGGTTGGAGAAGTGTTGTATGAAGGTGAATGGTGTGGTGGGATTGTTGAAACGCTGTGCAGAGGTGGGTAGACGGTGCAAGGCACTGGTATGTAGTGGTTGTTGTGGTCTGGATCAACAAGATTTTGAAAATGTGGCAGTATGAAATGATTTTGTATTTACTGTAGTGGTTGATGTGGTCTGGATTTAGGGTATTGGGATGTATTTGCTGTTGATTTTGCGAAGAGGCTGATTTGTGAATTAGATAAAACGGAAGTTCTAAATTTTGTGGTCTGAAAATTACAGAATTAGTTATGTTTCTTGTGCTTGTTAGTAAACTTTTTATTCAACTCACGTCATCAGATTTTGTTTGTTCTTGCTACTTTTTACAGGTAACAATTCACTTCTTTATATGTATCATAGTTGAAGAGTCTCGGTTCCTAATTTTCAAAGATATACGTGGAAGGTTTTTCAGGTTTGACTACTCTTCTGTCCTGAAAGATACTTCCATTTGTATTGAGTGTTGTATACTGTAATATTAAGTATGATAATGTAGTATTGTTGGCAACGATGTAGTTTTGTTCTAATCATTTTGTTGTTGTTGCCAAACTATGTACTGTAAACTCTAATATTGTTGTTGTTGCCGCTTAACTATGTAGTGCAATGTATTGTTGTTGAACATTATAATTAAAAGATTTGTTAAGTTTGGTCTTTGTGCCGAATCTATGAAAAGTATTTGGTTTAGTGATTTTTCTTTTGTGATATTATGTCATATTTTCAAATGTTTGTATTGAGAATGATAATGAATTAACTCCTATTGTAAGAGGGCAGAAAAAAGCAATGTATATTTGTAAAAAAAAAATTAAAATTAGCAACGGTTTTGAGCCGTTGCAAAACCAAATTAGCAAACCATGTACAACAAGGTTTTGCAACGGCTTTTAGCCGTTGCAAAATTAAATTTAGCAACGGCTCTTAGCCGTTGTAAAATTTAGTTTAGCAACGGCTTTGAGCCGTTGCTAAATTTAATTTCGCAAAGGCTAAGGGCCGTTGTTAAATTTTTACCACTGTCTATTTTGCAACGGCTCTAAGCCGTTGCGAAATGACATTTCTGGTGTAGTGGGAGTTAATGCACATGTTAGTAGAGATTCAAGTTATATGCACATATAATGGTGGATTATGCTCATGCTAATGACAACTTCGAGGCCACACTTTTTCATGGGTATTTTGGGTAGTCCCCAAAAATATGATCAAGGTTTCAAAATACGTATAAATACCCCTTATGTTTCATGTAAGGAGCCCTTAGCCTCCTCTTTAGTCAGTTTAGTTTTAGGCTAAAAAAACTCTCTTTTCTTTTTCACGGCTTCTTAGCCATTTTTCTTATGTAATTTCATTTATGCAATTTAATTTTATGCTCTTTTCTTTTCTTGTTTATTCCTTCTTATGTTAGTATCTTAGTTTTATTTATGCAAGTAGATTAGCTTTTATTTTATTTTAATTAGCTCTCCTCTTACTTTGTTGTATTACCTTTTTTTCATGTTGAACTCTACATTTATTGAAATGATAACAAATATAAGAGCCTAAACCCATTCAAATTAGGGGTAATGAAGCTCTCTTAACCATGTAGATTCAACATTTTGCTAATTTTGATCTCTTTTTGTTCTTAATGACAATGATTAATGTGGTTAAACTTTGTTGTTTTAGCTTTGAATTTGATAGCTTATGTTGTTGACACCAAATAGGCTATGCTTAAAGAAACAAAAACACAAATTACCTCTTCGTCTACGTATGATTATGGTAATGAAGTGAATTTTAAAATCAAACTTCGATGGTATATATTACTAATCAATAGTGAATAGATCATATCAGAATAGATTTTATTTTTAAGTTCATTGACATTTTCACGAGAGTTAACAACTGGTTTAGTGTATATGTTATAGTTTGATGGTTTATGTTGGACTAATCAATAGCACAAATATTACATACCTATGATAAACACATCAACTAAATCCACAAATGACCAAAAAGAGAGATCATAGTTTTATGTTGTGTTGATTTATGTGATCATGAGAGTGAATTTATCTCTTTGTCTTTTAATCTCATAATTTTCTTTCACTTTGGTAGTAGTTAAGTTTTTGCGTTTTTTGTAGTTAACA
Organism: Allium cepa; assembly: GCA_030765085.1. Taxonomy (NCBI): domain Eukaryota; kingdom Viridiplantae; phylum Streptophyta; class Magnoliopsida; order Asparagales; family Amaryllidaceae; genus Allium; species Allium cepa. The sequence goes on from CM060932.1 coordinate 547,716,223, forward strand.
ACACTTTTAATTCTTCGTTTAATTTGATTGAAAAGAAATATTTAAAATTAATTCAATTTTCTATAGATTGACCCGTACTCGCTACGTACTAGAATTGTACGCCGTACACTTGCGGTTATTTTTAATTTAAAAAATTTCGGCTATGTTTCTGTTCCGATAAATAGTTAGCCATTAAACACTAATCGACTGCTCAGGAATAATGGCGGTTTCATTCTATGCACAACCTTACCAATAAATACCGGTTTACCAAAGAATGCTCACATAGTGTCGACCACCATCTAAAATTCCCATTTAGATTTTCTAACAAAAATCAAGGAAAATGCTCATTATCAGTTACTCAATACCTCTAGCTTGGAAATTTAAGCAGACCATCTGACCATTTAATATCTTAAATCCGAGGTAAACCCCATGGTTTATTTTCCTAACCTTATACGCAAACATATATCCCCACGGTTTCTATAGTTGGAGATGTCCCATATAAGTAGTAGATATATATAATTGTCGGTAGCCCTTTGCCAAGAGCAGACTTTTGTTGTGCAACTTCACTTATCTCGCATGTCAATCCATACTAAACCAAGTCATTTACAGTTAATCTAAGTATTGGGCTAGGCCCATTAGCTCATAACCGTCGCAAACATATTATTCAGGTCGTATAATTTCACCTATGTACGTCTTTTAAGTTTGTTATTTATTCATATTCATTTATTAACTTGGCATTACTTCCTCTTAATTTATAAGTTTGCTGCTTTTATTTCTCCTTTCCATTAATGTTATTAATGACATTTATTTATCATGCCTTTTAAGTTTGTTATTTATTCATATTCATTTATTAACTTGGCATTACTTCCTCTTAATTTATAAGTTTGCTGCTTTTATTTCTCCTTTCCATTAATGTTATTAATGACATTTATATATCATGCCTATTGAATTTTCTTTACCATTTCCTTATTTGGTCTCTATAATTAAATTCAATAAATGGTGTACTACCCAAACAGAATTGATTACAGTAACCTCCCATTTACTCCTTAATATATTACCTTGTTTTTTTAGCATTTTATTTATAATTAATATGGTAATGTAAAATTAATTGCACGATCCCACATATGTATATTCATTTTATTTATGTTATAATGAATTATTATTTATTTATTTCTTAAGCTTACACTTTATTCTTATATATATAAATGTTTAATTGGTAAATGAGATTATTAATATATTTTTTATAACTTTTTAGTTTCTATATTTAGGGATTTCTGGATGTACCTTTATGTGTAACTTCCACATAAATATTTATTCCCATATTTTAATGCATTGTAATCGTTTCATTTCCAAGAAGGAAATTTTTCCATTGAAATTTTCTATAAACTACCAAAATTAGGATTGGGTTGCGTTTGCAATTAAAAGGAATTACCTTTGAAATAGGCAGTGTACACTGAGACATCCCTACTTTGCACATCTCTTTCGTTTTGGGCATATTCCTTGTTATTTCAAATGATGCATTTTCATACATAAATATGTGGTTGAACAATTTAAGCAAACTCCTATGCAGATTTTACAATTCTAATGAATTTAAATATAGAATTTAAATCCCCAAATCCAATTAAAAAATCTCCGATTGATGATTATTAAGTTTAACAATTTATAATTCAAATAACAAAATATGGAAATAACAACACAATTCCATTAATATTATGTTCCATAAATTTTGGGGACTGTTCTCCCTAACTCCCAGATCTAGAGTGTATATATTATTTCATCAAAATTAAATAATTTCAAAATCTATAGGCAAATATTTCAAGATAAATTTATCTATTTACGCCCACAATTCAATGATTTTCACATAGACATGATAAAAAAAATAGAATTTCAATAAAATAAATTTAGCATTATCTAAATCAAATAAATTCTTACTTACTTTTTGACTTTCAATTATCCCTTTCCAAATCCGTCCTTATTACTTGACTGCCTTTTTTCAACCAAAAATATGTATATATTTATTATTAGAATTACAGATTTGAGTTATGTGGTGTTTAAATTTAAAAAATTTAAACTTGCCTTTGACACAGGATTGATTCACTCCTTCCTTCCAACTCTTTTATTTTCTATCCTCCTCCTTTATACGTATATATAATATTTTCAAATTTCTAGAAGTAGAGAAGAAGGAGAAATAGTAGAGCTCCAGTGCTTATTTCAAAAATAAGAGAAGAAGAGTGAGGTGCTAGGCCTATATTCATAGGCGCTCGAATCAATTTTGTACGTTAGATTTTAATTTATCAAACCCAAGCCATTAGTCCGAGGCTCAAATCAGCATTGGCGCTAACTAATTGGTCGACCGCCTATAGCAAGCACTCGATTGCCTATACAAGCGGTCGACCGATAGGTTTCGGAAATTTATTTCCCCAAAGCAGATTTAATTAGATTTGATTAAATATATATATTTCCATTCGTTTTGAATTATTTTCGATCAGAAATCTTCAAACATAACTTCTTCGTTTGAACTTCGATTGCAAAGCTTTATATATGAAAATTTCTCAAATAATCGCCACGAACACAGTGATCAAGTTTCATACCTAAATTCTTACTTTTTCTCAAATTCCACCTTTTAACTGTAATGATTATTTATTAATTCTAATTTAATTATTAATTTTATGGGGTGTTACATTCTTCTCTCTTAAAAGAATTTCATCTACGAAATTCCTCAAGGGCAGTCCAATGTAACATAGCACACAATGAATCTAAACCATCCAACCAATTAGTGTGCAATTAATTTTGTAACCAATCTCATACAAGTGAATGGTTTATCAGAACACATACAATATGTATATTGAATAATACTAAATGACACCTCCTATATGAATGTATTCTTTAAACTAATTTTAAAAATATGGTGCAAACAACCTATATATACCGAAGTACTATGCGCAAGTTTCCAAAAATCAAAATCAAATTTTTTTCACACAAAAAATTTCCATACTCCTACAGATTGGAGTATAGTCAACCAATTTTGCATCCAATACCTACCACATAATTTCTAATATTCAAAAATTTCAAAAATTTAGTTTTTCTAAATCTATACCTTATGCCAGAAAAGGAATTTTGATGGAAACTTTACATTTTAATCCTTCTTTTCTATATCAATTCCATTGTACCTTGAAACCTTCACTTTTGCCCCCGAATCTTTTTCAACTTTTCCAAGTACAATTTAGACAAGGAGGTTTATTTTTAAATTTACAACATAATTATTTTAAAAACAAGTTTACTGTTAACAAAGTATGGAAATAGACAAAAGCTAAAATAGTTTTTTCCCTTGTTATTATCTATGTTTTGTATACTATCAGACTAACTGAACAATGACATTCATATTCATTGACACATCGAAGCTTATGGCATTTGAAAATCAGAGATTTTCTAATTTTTCATTTAAACTCGTTTTATCTTTTAATTAAAATTGTAAAATAGTTTGTAAATGTTAAAATAAAATTTGAACAATTCTTTTTTTAAAAGCATTTGCACCTTTAAAATAAATCAGGCCACATATTAATGTAATCAAGACTCAATAAGTGAATTAACGCATATGATTGACCATGGCATATTAGATACTTAATATTGTATTTTGAAAATGTTTTCTGTTATTTTAGAACAATGAACAACATAAAAGAACATTAATAAATTTTAGCTTTTACAGCACAAGGATAGTGACCCGTAGGTTTCACGACAAGCTTTCACTGTCCTTCGCTTGCTAAAATTTGTTTCCTAAAATTCTAATTTTTTTAGTTTTAAGCATTGTTTTTGTTTTTAGTTGCTGATTTAATTTCTAATTTATCTTATTAACTTCCAATATTACTTTTTTTATGCAATTTTATTAAATGTTTCTATGAGATTTACCTATTTATACCGTCTTCCGATATATATGTATAAGGTCAAAGCTTATCCAGGAAATCAACATAGTAATAAAATAGGTACATATGTCATAATATATCATACGTAGTTTTTTTTAAAACTAGAGAACTAACGCTTATAACCCAAATAACCTAAAAAGTAAATAAATGATAGAAATAACTACTATCTACGGGCCACGAGAAGATCATATCCTCTACCACGGTTCAAGCCATTGTTGGACCCTTGATAGGACATAGCATGATAGCTAGACACCCGAGTTGGAAGCCCTGTTGCTACTGCTTAGCCCGAATCTCTCGTAGCTTAGCTCTATTTGGAGCTAAGCATCACAAATCTCCCTAAGCACAGGGCTTTGTAACATTGCTGTAACAACCCGTAATTTTCGATAATTAAATTTATTAATTAAATAAGTTTTGAAATTTAATGTTGTGAAAAATTAAAAGTTAAAAATTTAATAATTATAAAATAACTAGAATGCAATTTTCATAATGTTAATTTAATGTAATTAATGACTCTTTTAATGTAATTTCAAATGGTAAAGTTATAATTTGTTATAAATTGTAAATAAGTAAATAAACCAAATTGTTGTATTAAACGGTGAAATTATACGTAATTAATTGGAATTGGCTAATATAGAATGATTAATCATATTTGTAAACAATAAGCTTGTGAATGTGTTTGAATTAGTAATGTATAATAATTGCTTCAATTATCTTTTAGTTATCTAATTCGGTAATTTAATGTGGAAATCAATAAAAAATTAAATACAATGAAATATTGCAATTAATCTAATATAATATTGCAGCAAATATGAACTAAAATAATAATTGTAGAGTATTAATGTAATAAATGGTAAACTAATGTTAATTATGTCCATATAGTAATGATTGATTGAATAAAAAGATTGAAATCAAAATAAATCAGTTTATTGGGATTTAAATTATTATTGCAATTGAAATTATGTAATTAGTGTAATAATTAACATTGAATTTGACATGGGAAATTGGTTTTAAAAAGATTATTAATTTCTATGCAATTAGAAATGATGAAATTTGCTAATTATAAAATTTGAATTGAAAAGTGATTTAATCAATTTAACAATAATTTATTTAGTTAACGTAAAATAGCCATTTTGCCCACTATCTCGTATTTCGACATAACTAGATTCATCGGATCCATAACAGTGAATTATTGTAGGAATTCAAGTTTCATAGTGATCGGACTTGTCATTTGATCGTATGGGCTCGAAACGCGTAGAAATCAATTTAATGAAATAAATTTGAATTAAGATGATTTTAAAAGTTAACTTCTTCATACAGTGGAATTAAGACTTAAAACCTATCCCATTGAATTTAAAAATATTGAAAACATCTATTTTGATATATGGGATGACCTACTTTCGTTTCGGAAGTAAAACGGGCTTTTCGCATCGTTATTGTCGTTTCAAACCAATTCGATATATTGCTCTTTCTTATCCGACATTGTTTATATAAATAGATTCTTATAAACTTACTGCCTTTCTATTTCTTACTCCCATGCGTACATCAACTTCTGTCTGTTCCTTTCTTCAATGGAAGAAACCAATTCCAATTCCAAACCCTAAATCCAATTTCAAATCAATTTCAAAAATTCAAACTCCTCAAAGCATAGCAAATTATATATCATTGGAAAGCTCTCAACGAGCGTAATTCACTACAGTAACTCTTTTTTCAATTTGGTGCATCGTTTGGCCATCAATCAAGAATGAACCTCGACCTTTCATTTTTAGGGTTTATGATACAACGGTGGACCGTCGACCGTTTGACGATCAGAAGGTGGCGTTGGGAAGGTGTTATCGAGCAGGTCACATCCATACGGTTAGTTCATGCTAAAATTCATTAATTTCGCTAGAAAATTCTTTTAAAGCGAACGATGACGGCAGGTGATTGGGCACGGCGGAGTTGCTCACGCGTGAGGCCTAGGGTCGCGCCAAGGTGCAGGGCGTGGTGGCGTTGTTAGATGATCGTGGTAGGGGCTGTGGTAGGCGTGGCACTGTGATGTAGATTGGCGGCTAGGGTTGAGGTCGATCACGCATTCATGTTCAAAAAAAGATTAGGGTTAACTTGTGAAAGCTAAAGTGACGTGGCTCATTCCTTTTGTTTTGTTTTTTTTAATTTTTATTTAAATTTCGACTATTCTAATTAGCATAAAATTTGCGTACGAGGTAGGATTTACGCACGGTTTGTTCCGTTGCGATCGTATCAAAATTCTGGACATTTAAGAACAGGTTTGGATGATTTCCGAGACTGTTCAAATTTGGGCCTTTATTTGGATTTCAAATCGATTTGGAATCAAAGGTGAGTGTTTTAACCCACTCACAACTACTAAATTATGTTATGTTAGTTAAATTAAATTTATGGTGTGATTAGAAGTTGATTGGTAGCTGTTTGATATATTTAAATTGCCATTCCAGTTAAATCTGACTTTTACTAAATTGGATCACCATTTTAATTAATATTTAATTTTAAATTCCACGTTAATACTTGTTAATGGTAATCAATTAATTGATGTTATTTATTGGTTGATTGAATGATGATTCTGATGGATGTTTGATTGTTGATATTGGATGACTGGATGTTATATTTATATTGTTATAACAGTGCAAGTTTCCTTAGTTATTGTTAGGAAAATCACTATCGGTTGTAATGATACATATCGAACGAACTATAGATTAAGGAAAATCCTTATGGGTTGAAATGATAGATTCAAGCAATTTTACGGATTTTGAATTTTAATTCGGGATTGCGGGTTGAAATGATACATACCCGCAAATTTAAATTATTGCGGATTGAAATGATACATACCCGCAAATTTAAATTATTGCAGATTGAAATGATATATATCCACACCACTTGACCATAGAGTAGAAAATTATATATGGACATCGGATTAGTTAAATAAATTGATTTTTAATCCTTAATTTTTGAACTCAGTTAAGTGATATTTTGAAATAATTTGATTTATATAAACTGAATTATTTTTGAAAATCCAAGCTTTAAATGATGAAATTGGAATTGGTTTAAATGAATTGTTTAAAGTATTTAAATTGAAATTTTAAAGTTAGATTTGAAGTATAAATGAAATTTATCAAAATTGAATTTTTGAAATATTTGAATATTTAAACTTCAAAATTTGCTAAATTTCGAATAGTTTAAAATTATAGCTCGAACATGGATTTGAAATGGATATTTATTAAAGGATTTTAAATGAGAATTTGAATTGAAAGACAAAATTTAGTTTATTGATTTGAATGCTGAACATGGTCCAGATGTGTTGAATGGAAGGAATAGTTTAATTTGATATTAATTTCAAATCTATTATTTTAATATAAACCGTTTAAAAATATATTATTTTTAAAATCCTGATTATTAAAAATTTTCAACTATTAAACTAGTTTAATCTAATTTTAACTATTTTAAACTACTTTAATCAATTTAAACTATTTTAATCTATCATAATCTATTTAATCCGATTTAATCTAATTTAACCTATTTTAAACTAATTAACCCATTTTAATCTAATTAATCTATTTAAACTATCTTAATTCCATTAAAATGTCTTTAATCTATTTTTAAGCTATTTTAGAGTATTCCAACTATTTAAAAATCTATTTTAAACTATGCTAAACCATTTAAACTACTTATAACTATCTAAACTATTTTTTAAATTTCAGATTGTGTAGAGTGGAAGTGTTTATATTTAAATCCTTGATTTTAAAGTGAATATGGTTAAATGGTGTTATAACATAAGTTTGGATTTGAAATGATATTTTCTGGTGAAATGACATATTTGCGTAAATATGATCATTTTGAAATGAGGATTTAATTAACCTATCTTATCGATTTGATTTTGAAAGTGAGTATGATTTTGAAAGTGATATGATTTTGAAAGTGATATGATTTGAATTAAATATTATATTTTGATATCAGTTATGAATCGATTTTGGGGATGTAAAAGCACCATCCGGTGTGAAATAAGCATTTGGTTGTTAAAGAGACCGAGATCGGATATTGTCATACTCTCTGCCAATATCGAAAACCACTTTAACAACTTTGTACATAGTGGAGATTCCAGAATAAAGTAGGATGGTTTGGTGAATGATTCTATATGAGGTATTTACGTAGCCCTGACTCCCACGAGTCAGCTTGATGTGGCTAAAACAGGAGCTATACCTGAGCCAAGTGAGGTCACATCTCCGATCGGACATGCTTCTTCGATATCATAGTATGACTTTGTGATTGATATGGTGGCCACCCCTCGATTTGATTATAGGAGTGTGTTACGAGGTGGGTGGTAATGGCTGCTATGTGTTACCACCAGCCTGGTTCTGCAAACGGTAGAATCTTACCCTGGCATTGCCACACGTGCCTTGTCACATGCCTTATCGCGCCCACTACGAGTTTGTTTTGTACCGTACCTATGAAGTGCCCTTTGAGTAAACCACCAGTTTGGTGGAGCTTACGGTACTGTATAGACTATGGGAATATATAAAATGTGTTAAGGGGGATATGGGTAACGCCTTAACGCTATTTTGTTGCTTTACTTTACTACTGACAAATTATTATAGCGTATTGTTTTACATAGTGATAGTTTAACGGATCCTTAGGAGATGGTAGTCCCGAACATCTCTGAAGTTATTGCACGTACGTTAGACACTAGATAAGAAGTGTAAAATACCGTAAACACCTCCGACGCCATTACACACGTATTTATTTATCATCGAGTTAACTTACATAAGATATTTTAGTTTTGACTTGAGTGTTTTGTCTTTTTAATTCGCTCGGGCAGTCTGAGCTTTTCAGCGTATCGAAGACTGCTTTTCTGGAAGACGAAGACGGAGATTTATATATTATTATTATTTATTACATTTATTCCACTACATCATGTTGTTCAGTTGCATTGTTATTTATTTCTATTGTATGTAACTCTGATTCTATATTGTAAAAAAGGAATTAAATGTAATTTGTAAAACAGCTTCATGAACTGTTATTTGATTATTATATTTTGTCATTCCACTGTGAGTTTCTATGTTTTATTTTCTTTCTTTTTCTTATTTACCCTAAAACAATCCTCCGTTTTGAATTGTTTGAGTTCGACATGTGTGGTTTATTGTCGATTTAAACCGTCCAAAAAGGTGGGTCGTTACACTTGCAGCCTCCTACCCTACAACCTCCCATCCTTGGCCTACAACCTCTTGTCCACCTTCCTCAACTAATACCCATAAATTCCAAGTTCTCTATAGGGAGGACCTATCAAACAAGGTGGGCGCCTTCTTTTGGACCTACTCCCTAGAAGGTTGACCTTAAGTCGCCTAAAAACATGGGTAAAGAGGTGACGGTATGGGATATGGCTCCAAGGAATCCCAACTTTGAGATTTACATGGTGGCTCATAATGGCCTTGGCCCAGTTCATTGCAACACCACCTATAATGCATAGGTGGCCTTCTACACCAAAAGGTAAATCTATTCGAAGCTCCTTGTCTTGAGGATGGTGTTGTGTCGGACGATGCAGGTGACTCTTGGGCCTGCATGTTGTCTGCTCTTCAGACACTTGCTCCTCTATGGAAGATCCGGTGCATAATTTTTGGGTCGATGGTCTCAGTCTCATCCAAATCTGTTTGTTCATGAGGATGCCTAAGATGCTTCCAAAATCATCATCTATTAGAGTGATCCCTATCCCTTTCACCTCTAATGTAAACAGGTGACATCTTCGTCGAACTCGTACAATAAGTTAGAGTCGAATGGTCGCATGCACCAGGGTAGCATTCCCGCTCAAATGTCTCATGGCTTAGGGTCAATGCAATCTCAAGGTCGTGAATAGCTCCACAATCCATATGCGATGATGTCTCCAAACTATACTGACTTCCCTTGCAGAACACGAAATTCATCGAGGCTTTATCGCTAGAAATTCTTCCATTGTCCCCTTGAAGTAAGATAATTTCTTAGGAGGTGAGTATCGGGTGGTATAAAGATCCATCGGCTTGTCATGGTGTTGCCATGGACTGCTTTAAAGGAGGAGAAAGGGCTTGGGGTTTTACAGTCAGATCTGGAAATAAAGGGATGGGGGCATGCTGCTCTCGATCGACGCGGCTTGATGGTGACGGCGGCTTGGGTGAGTGGAGGGAGATGGAGAAGAGAAAGGGGAAGGGGAAGAGTGATAGAATGAGGGATGGGGAGAGATATGAACATGGTTATATGTCGCATTCGAGGTTCAATGCACGTAAATTGATAGGGACCGGTCGATTGCTTAATTCTAGGTTTTTGACTAGTTGCCCCTTTTTTTGCTTCGGTTGAACCTGGACCCTAATAAGGTCGAGCAATTTATTTTTATTAAATTGTTTTCATTCGTTCCTGATTCTTCCTTCTTCAAATTGGTCCATAACCCTTCTATAAAAACCCTATCTACCCATGGCAGTAAGTTAGCTTGTCGCCTTAATTATCGGCCTCTCTACTCCTTTTACTTAAATACCTCTTATAAATCTCCTTTCCGCCCTAGCATGCCTTCCTCTTTGCATATATTCTTCATTGTGTAAATCCTTCACTGGTCAATTTTCTACATACCTTCCTTATACAATAATATTTTCCTAACCTTCATCATCATGCATTCTTAACCTTCTACTCTGTTTTACCCCATTTAATTTTGGTACCACTTTCAATTATCCATCCCTTAAAAGAATTATTAAAACTTTGAATTTACAAAAATAGAAAAATCATCGAGGCAAACATACGCTCTATTTTCATTTATTTCGAAAAGAAAAGGCCTTTTTTATCAATAACCCTTTAATTGGAAATTTTTAGTCTAGCCAGTTTTAGTTTCAACTAGGAATTTTGAAATATCTCTTTTAATTAAATTTTCTTGTTTTTTTAAAACATATTTTTTAAAAGATGTTTATATGGCACAAAAAATTAATATTACTTACTTTTTAAAACTATTTCAAATATTTTAAAAAAATATAAATATTTGATAAAATTCTTTCACATAGAGTCGGAGCTAGAAATAGATTTTTTTTGCCCTTTCTTTTGGACTTTTCTTCTTTTCTAATCATTCCTAGCATACCTTTATCAAGAATATATTAAAATTCGACTATCATTTTGTGGTGATTAATGCACATCTTTTTGTGGGTGCTTGGTTATTTATATTTATACCTTGTATCTGGATATTTGTAAGACATAGGTTCTTACTTCCCATTATTCTAGATGAAATGTACGTTGTCAATCAACAATCCCATGAAATCCACAATCATAGGGCATCTAGGTCTCGTAAACGGAGTCAAGTACCATCCAACTTTAAGGACCCTTTTATATCTCATGCTCATGCACTTCTTAAGTCAACATCTTACAATACTTCCTATATCCCATAAGGTAATCGAGGTAGGTGTATAAATTTAACTCTATTTATTGTTCCTCCTCGCAATTGCCTTATTCATCTTTTAGTACATGTTCACACCTACTTCCATAGTCGAAATTTGTAGAGTTTTGTATAATATATATATATATATATACACACACACACAAAGAGAGAGAGATACAAATGTGCTCACTCAATGCATCCTAATTCCTATGATCGATTAATCTAAGCTCTGATACCAAATGTAACAACCTACACCTTAGTAGGTCTAATTTTTCGACTAAATCAAAAACCCAAGTCCATTAGGGTACATAATGTTGGTGTTCGTAACTTGTAATAAACATAAGTATATCAGAGAGCTATCTATACAAACTTATAGCAGATATAGTAAAATATATTAAACCATATATACGAACTAAGGTTGATACCCTTGAACTAATACTATTCCTTGGATATTTAGTTGCCTTGCCAGTGCTGAGTATTAATCAAAAGACCTGTCTACCTACCATTCCCGTACTATACCAGTATTAAGTTCATTTAAATCTATCATGTAGGTTGTAATGAGGAAGGGGTCAGAACAATGTTCTGGTGACTAGTAAATTATATATTTTATTTATAACACTAGTTTATTTCGATTGATCTCCATTTAAGTGTTATTTCTACCATTAAAGATTTTAGATTTAATTCCATATATTGCATATTTATCTTCCCTAGTCCAAGATATAAGTATATATAGATATGCATATATAATCATCCCCTATTCTCCCAAAGAAACCCCATTTACAATGTAATCAATAGTCAATCAGCCTGTATGCCGATTGTAACAAACCGGAATTTCGAACACTTCGTATTTAAATATCTGGATTATTTAAATATTTGAATATTGGATTAAATGTTATTAAAATGATTTAATATGCATTTTAACCCCCTTTTAAATCATAAGTAATGATGGTAATATTTTTTTGAAAAAATGTTTACAAAAATATAATCTTTGGAAAAATATCGATAATGTGACCGAAAATCGTTTTATCGAAAACAACTTTTAATTGTCAGAAGTTATTTAGATTATTTTTACATACACTTATTTGTTTACTTAACGAAATAAGAATATTTTACACTAAAATCATAACAAGCTTTCTAAGCTTATCTAGTTAGGTATGAAGGGAATAATGAGGTAAAAGGATAAAAAAAATTCCTTAACACTTAAACTATGTAGTGTAAAGTTGTCATAAGGGCTTAGTATAATATTAGATAACTTTCTACGATGTTCAAATTTTAATAAGTGAAGCCAAACTCCCATGGGAAGGGAGGGCTGTGAGCAAATATATGGGTGGGGAGGCAAAATGCAAGAGAAAGAGGATGAAGGAAGGAGGTGGTTGCAACTAGGGATAGACTTTGGTTCTTGGATCTTGGTTTTGGTTGGATTAAGGGTGAGTTAACATCTCACTTTTAATGAAAATATAACATGTATATTGTGTTTGATTGTGCTAAATTTGTTTGAATTGTTGTTAACTTACGTTAAAACAATGGTTGTAACTTCTTAGCTTAAAAGTAAGTGACATATGTGATCCATGTACATGGACTTGAACAAAATTGAAATGGACTTAAATGGAATTATATGAAAAGTGACCAGACCTTGAACAAAGCACATAGGTTATAAATGGACTTTGGTTTAGATCGAACTTGGAATTGAAAGTGCACATATAGTGATAGTCACTATAGAAGCAGTTTGAAATTGCCTTATTTCTAACAATTGTTAAGAAACTTTGTGGAGAGTTTCATAGGGGTTTCTCATCATATTTATATTGTTATATATGTATGTTTGTTCCTATTAATAGATTGAATAGTAAAAAGTTAAGTAACGTCTCGAAATGGCCAAAACATCACTAGTGTAAAACTACCACGTTTAACCTTAAATTTTGACCTTCAAATGTTTCAAAAAGGACTTTAAGTTTAAGCGCTTTCTTTTGATATTTTTAAAATTATTGCCTAACTCTTATTAGATTATTTTAAAAATAATTTGAGATTTATATTAAGTTTAAGAATTAGTTATGAATTTTCAAAAGAGATATATTTTGATAAAAACATGTCATTCTCAACCTTCTAATGATTTTTCAAACTTGTTATTTTCAAGTGATATTTAAAGGAGTGTTTTAAAATATATTATAAGTATTATGAAATGTAAATTTCTTATATACGTTTCTGGGAAAATAACTTATACAAATATCTTGTTTTAGATTATAAACAAAAGGTTTAGAAAAGGGGTTAGAAATGCTAAATAGTTAAATGGTTGATTGATTAAATTACTTATTAGAAAAGTAATTAACTATGCTTAATACTAATAAGACAACGAAGTAATCTTATCTACTTGTGAGAGTTAAGATTGATATCGAGTAGGGATGGAGCAATAGAGCTCTAACCTACTAGGCTTCCCTCTTAACCGAGGAATGGCTAAGTGGAAAACGTCAGAAACGTATTAACCATGTTGATTTCTTATTGTTCATGAAAATCATTAATATTATACTTAACACTAAAAACCGACAAGGTAGGTTTATCTATTTGTGAGATTCAAGAATAAAGTGTTTAGGAAAGGCTTGGAGCACAGTGCCCAAACTTACATAGCTTCACTCTTGGGCGTGGAATAGTTGAGTTAGAATGTCGAAATGAGTCAAGCGCATGAATCATGATTTGTACAAGCAGTCGTCTTTAGAACTTGATAATTAACTAGTCCATACTAAAGTTAATCGAATATGAACTTAGATATTTAAAACAAAGGTTTGTAAAGATAGTAACAAGTAGGAGAATGGTTCGGGTTTTCTGTGATAATGTGTTAATCGCATTCGTCTTTAACCCTTTTTGATTATACTAAGGGATGTAAATTGATCTTTGAAGAATGATTAAAAGAAAAGAAAAGGAGAAATGGTTTTGGGCTTGTAGTGACAATGTTTGAGTAACATTCATCTTAAACCACTTGAAGGGATTTGTGAAAGTACTTAGATTCTTAAAATGGGTATTTCAAAGGAAATAATAAGTAATGGAATCTTTTGGAAAAAGATAGAAAAAGTAGAAGTTTATTAGGTAAATAAGTTTACTAATAAAGGAGTTTTAATTAATAGGACGAATTAATTAAATGGAAGGGATTAGGAGTTACTTAAGTAACTTAATCTACTTTATGTGGCTTGATTGTATTTTGGATGATGATAGTGTTTTGTGTGTTTATTCGTTTATGGAAAGTAAACGAAACTTGGTTTATGTTTAGAAACATCTATCTTGTTCCAGGTAGTCAATTAGTCGACCATCGAATTGAAAAAAATATAACTTAAGAAGTTATCGAAATCTTTCACGATTCTATACCAATAAGAACCTCCGAGGAGGAGTATTGGTACGAAACGTCTCTAACTTTCGCTTACTTCTGAGAGAATCGGGATCCATTTAACCGAAAAATTCATCGATTGGTTTGAAAGAGACCAGGATTGGTAAGTATATCAAATACCACTTCAAAATCATATACATGATCTTTGTTCTGGAAGCAGTTGTGAAGTGAAATGTTATAGAGTTGAACTGTCTATCCTAAGGTTTAGTCCAAGGGAAAGTTCAAGGTTAACATTTTGAATGATATTATCGTGTGGGATTGTCTATCTTGAGAAGTACTTTAAGGGAAAGCACAACGTTGGCATTCATTTAAAGAATTATGCGGGTTAACCTATATGGAGATTCAAGATGGCTGAATCCATGTAGTGACTCGTGATCTGTTTGAGTTATGGGAATTCATTTGGGAATTCGTGATCTGTTCGAGATGATGGAATCCAATTTGGGACTCGCGTTCTATTCAAGTGATGGAGACTTGTGTGAAAGATGTCGAACATAACCTCAACATCGAAAATGGCTAAAGATAGAGTAGAATGCAGGACTTGGGGTTAGCGACCCATCAGGATGTTATCAACTCCATATCAAGAGACACTTATCGATTGTTGGTCAGCGGGAGTTGATGATATTTGGTTCAAGCTGTTCATGTTTATGTTCGAACGCCGGGCCTCTTGTGTTTACCTTATGGTATATAATATATAGAGATATACAATGCTTGGAAGGTATTTTCCGATCCTTGTGCATGGAGTTTGGATTCGGCTTCCCCAAAGAAATCTCCGTGGAAATCCATTATGCGAACATTTCTTACCGATTTTGGTTGCACCTCTATTATGCCGGAACGTAATCAATGTAATTATCACGGCTATGATTAATATTTATTTTGAACCGTAGACATTATAATAATATCATTGGATTCTTTGTAAGCGTTTTGGTTATCGTAAGATAAAAACCAGTCCATGTTTATGTGTGACACGGTCTTACAAGATACCTTTATTTTGAAAGGTTTCTATAATGATAAAAATCTATTTGATCTATGTTTCTCACGCTGGTTTACTAGACTGATCCGCGTATTATTTTATTTTTATGCTCGGGTCAGCCCCGAATATGTATCCAAATTTAGTCGTGGATGCTTTGAAGCTTCCGGAGAAGAGTTGGATTCCTACTTACCGTAGTATTTATTTCCCCTGCATTACTTTGTGTGTATCATCAGCATTTGTTAGATAGGTTGTTATAACTGCCAGGGCTGTTTACTGCAACTTTAAATTTTTTTTATCTAGGTTGACAATTTATACTGTCTTTTGATATTATATATAATCGTTCCATTGTGAGATTCTGATATTGTGTTCCTTCTTCCTTGTTCTATTTCCTTTTCTTTTTACTTTACCCTAACAATTCATCTTTCCAGCACTTGGATGTTCGGCACATGAATACCGTGGATGTATTAGTATCAACATGTTGGGGTCAAAAAGGCAAGTCATTACATGTGGTACCGGAGCTAAAGGTTAAGCAAGAACCTTGGCTTTAGTAGGTATAAATCATTAAGAGGAAGGGTAATGGAATGCCCTAGCATGAGTTGAGTGTATTACGCATATGAGAGCGTATTTGTTAGTACTCTAAAAATGTTTTATTTGTGTTTATTGGTTTATTGGGTGGGTTATGAATTCTGGTCGGTACATGGGATGTCATGCTATTGAATGGATTTTCGAAAACTTAAACTAGGCAAACCAACACAGTATTGTTTTCGAATTGATAATTGAAATAATTTTGCCTAGGAATATATTTTATATGAATATATATTTTTCATAAATTGATATAATTATTTATAATGAGTTTGTTTGTTAGGAAATGATAATATTCGATTATTATCATATATGGGTTGATTAGTCGTGCTCAGATAATTTAAGAGCATTTACTATAGTTAGTCGATTTATAAGGAATTTATCTTCTTACAACAAGGGTTGGGTAGACAGTAATTTATGAGAACATTAAATCTGAACACCTTGTGAATTAAGTTTCATGGTTTGAGTATGAGGCAATCGATGATAATGTTGGGTTAAAATTTAATTTTAACAAGAGTTGTTTGTTATAATCTAAACAAAGATATACATTTGTGAAAATATTTAGATAAGGAAGCAACTTTCTATAAACATGGTTTATAAACAAAATGGATTTGAATATAGAATTTGAGGAGTTAAATCTTGGTAATCATTGAAAATGTTTTCAAAATTTTAGAGAAAATAACAGTAATATTATTTGAATGTAAGTATTTAGGAAATTGGTTTATGAAATTGGGATCAAGATGCTTAGTAATATTTACAAAGTATTTAATACCGTTTTGTAATGATTTTGGTTAAGTCCGAAAGACCTTAATTGGATGTCTCCATCGCTTGAAAATAATTTAGGTGATGGCCTCAACATCATCAACATTCATTTTCAGGTTTCTAAGTATGGGATGCTACAAAGTTGCTTTGGTAAAATAAAATTTGATTTAATCCCAAAATATGATTTGGCATACAAAACATATATGTATATATTACTTTAAAATGATTTGAAATGAAAACGAGCATTTAGTTCTAAGGTTTTCTTGTTGAATTATTTCATGGACACATGTAGCTTATGATTTAGGAAAGTACGGATGTGCATCATGATATGATATGTTGGTTGGTGATTTTCATTTGTTAAAATAAAATTAGATTTTCGATGATTTTGTATAGTCAAGAACTTTCGGATAGTTATAGGACTCGTGATTAGGTATTTTTGAAGGTATAAAGTTGAGTTTTTATATAACCCATGAATTGAGAAGACAACAAGTCAAAGCAAGTTTAAATTTGTTGAACATACTTGTTAAGTAAAACAAATTTGATGTTGTTATATACTCTTAGGATGTAGTGGAGTATTATATGAGTATGAACTTAAGTTATAAAACAATTATAAACTTGAAGTTATGATTTATGAAATTATTCATAAATGATCTTAGTATTACTGACATACTGTTTGAATAAATGAATATGACTAAAAATGTATTGATGTAGTTAGTATAGGATAAATACGTAAGTTGTACGTAGATCGTTTTAGTCACACGACCGTTCTTAATCCAGTATTCGAGCACATGATTTCAAAGTTCACACCGATTCAAATAAGGATTTTTCACTCGATTCTTAATGACGAACACATTATATAGATTCTTGATATGATGTAAAGTTTTCTATCATCGTAAATGGCTATGTAAGGAGAATGGAGGTTTCTAGTCAAGGAACCTAATTCTTTTCACTCAGCTATCATTGTCAATACTGCATTCTGATATTTCTTGCTAAGTGCATCCGCGACCTTATTCCCTTTTCCTGGTCTGTACTCAATACCAAATCATAAGCGGCTAAATACTCTAACCGCCTCTGCTATCTCATATTCAACTCCTTTTGAGAGAATAAATACCTCGGTGATTTATGATCCGTATATAAGTTGAACCTCACTCCCAAAAGGTAATGTCTCCACACCTTCAACGTGAAAATACCACATCTAATTCCAAATCATGGGTTGAATATCTAACTTCATGTGGTCTAAGCTATCGTGAAGCGCAGACAATCACTTTACCTCTTGAATAACACAGCTCCTATCCCCTGTTCCACATGCATCCGTGTACACCACTAAGTCTTGGTTCCCCTTTGGAACAACTAACATAGGTTCATTATTCAATAAGTGTTTCAATTTCTGAAATGCCACTACACACTTATCAGTCCATACAAACTTCTTATCTTTCCACGCTAACTTAGTCATCGATGCCGCTATCCATGAATTTTTTTAATGAATCTCCGATAATAATCATCTAATCCAATAAAACTATTTATCTCAGTCATTGTCTTGGGTCGTTTCCAACTATTTACCGCCTTAATCTTAGTCGGATCTATAGACAACCTTTTTTCTAAGACTACATGACCAAGAAACTTTACTTCCTTCTTCCAGAAATGACACTACGAGAATTTCGCTTTAAGTTGACACTGCCTAAACGTCTCAAGCACCACTCTAAGATGAACTTCAAGTTCTCTTTCATTTTTAGAGTATATCAAAATGTCATCTATGAATACCAACATGAATCTGTCCAGATGCTCCTGGAAGATTCTATCCATCAGGTCTACGAAAAATGTCGGTGCTTTGGTTAGTTTGAACGGCATTACTAACCATTTATACGATCCATATCTTGTTCTAAACATCGTCAAAGGAATACTATCTTTATCCACTCCAAACTGATGGAATCCTTTTGCCAAAGCCAACTGGGAAAATACTTTGGCTCAACTTAACTGGTTGAACAAATCATCAATTCGAGGTAACAGATATCGATTCTTTATTGTCTTCTCATTCAACTTACGATAATTGATAATCAACCTCAACGATCCATCCAGTTTCATTACAAACACTACGGTTGCTCCCCAAGGTGAACTACTTGGTCTGATAAAGTTCTTACTTTTCAAATCCATCAACTGCACTTTTAGCTCCTACATCTCACTAGACGTCATTCTACTTGGCGGTCTACTCATCGGTTCTGCTTCTGCTACTAAATCTATCCGAAACTTAATAGCTCATTTCGAAGGTAGTCCTACTATGGGCCCAAAGACGTTTGCGACCTCTATAACAATGAAAGCATGGTTTAATTCGTATTCTTCCTCTATAACACCTAACAAAGCATTTACCTAAAAACTAGGGTCTTTTATGGAGTATATAATCTGATCACTATAGCTAGGATGTCTAAGTGATATTATCCTATTATGGAAAAATATCCTAGTATCATATTTACTTAACCAATCCATACCCAAAATAATTTTGAACCCTACAAGATCAAATACATGCAAATTACAGTCAAATATATGACCAAACAATTTAAACTCTAAGTGGTCACATCTCATCCCAAGAGTCGCGTATCCTCCTATCAGATTCGAAACCCTTAAGGAAGTAACTAGTTATTAGGGTTCTACATTAAGATTATCAACGAAACAATGAGATATAAAAGAATGCGATGCACCGGTATCAAATAGAACTCTAACTAATACACCATGAATCAAAAGCGTACCTTCCACCATAGATTTTCTCTTCTTCTCAAATGTTGGTCTTGAGGTAGTTGGTTCCAATGAAAATACTTTTCCTTTTCATACTTGGCTGCTTCCTTGCACTGGTTCTTATAATGTCCAATCTGATCACAATTAAAGCACTTCACCTCTTTCTTATCAACAGCTTTCGTCCGACACTCGTGAGCATAGTGTTCCTTCTTATCACATTTAAAGCAAACTAGATTAGCTTTCGCCTTCTTGGTAGCTTCTCCCTTTTGAGCGCCCTTCTTATGGAAAAACTTCCTCTTCTGGCTCGCCCACTTTGAGCTTCCCCTACTTTATTACCACCATGAAAAGCAAGCACCCCTTCCTGCCTCAATGCCATCTCAACAACTACATCACATGGGTCCCTGATATGTGGTAGAGTTTCTTTAGCTAGTTTAGGTTTCAGTTCACGGATTAACTTCTCGTTCCTTTTGATAACTGTATCAACATAGCATATCCCTAGCTCGATAACTCCTCAAATCTGCTTACATATTCAAGCATTGTCATGTCTCCCTGCTCCAACTCTATAAAATCCCGAGCAGAGTTGACTTAGCAATCTCTGACATGAATCTTTCCTCAAATCTCCTTCTAAATTTATCCCAAGTCATGTTCTCCTCAATAACACCCACTGTAACATTGTTCCACCAGTATAGTGCTGCTCCTTGCAACTATATGGAAGCAAGTCTCCTCTTCTGCTAACATTAAACCCTAAATCAGTAAAGATCCTTTCACAATGAAGAAACAAATTCTCCAATTTAATTGCATCCGCGGTGCCAATAAACGGCTTTCCTCCGAGCCTGGCGCAATCTTTGCTTATTATTGCATAGTTATTGACCACCGAAGCTCAGTGATTTCCTCCTTCCACATTTCCTTCGACTAAACCAGTAGCTACCCCTACTTGCATTAGATTGACAAAGACCTGATACATCATCCCTATATCTACTGGTGTGATTCCAGCACCTACGTTGGCATTCGCATTTGGATTAGCATTTGCCTATCGACCCGGGTTTCTTCTATTGGGTGGAGCTTTTCCATTGGTTGTGGTGCTTTCTTCACCAGTGTTAACTCTTCCACTCCTAGCGTCCATATCTTACATCCTTAAAATTTGCATTCAAGTCTTTGTAAGGTACAGAAGAATAGCCTAAAAAATGGGAGAATAGAGATAAGGCGTATACTTACATATAGCAAATACAAGTACATTACTATAGCGTTATCCCATACCCCAGTCTTTTATCACATTCCTTAGGTTTATGGCTCCAAAATCATTTTAAATTTAAAATTTCTTTTAATTTTTCAAAAACCTATGCTCTGATACCAAGTTGTAATATCCCTATCTTGAGGCCTGAAGTTAAGCGCTATGGATGCTGCAGTCATCCATAGTATTAACTTCTGGTGATAAAATATGGTAATGTTAATGGTATCCATAATATTAGAAGCACGTGAATATGAAATAAAATCAAAGATTTCAAAGCATATTTTCTGATTGCATTTCAAATCCATATTTCATATTATGTTACATAATCTCAAAACGAGTCCTAGGTTTTGATCAAATATAATTATTACAAATTATGCCAAGAGCGACATATGAAGATTCCACTTGGATGATCAGAGTACCAGATAGACCTATCAGTCATAAATACATCATAGCGGAAATAAAACTAAAAAGCTCCTACATAGCTAAATTTACCTCATGCTCGTCTTTGGAAGCTTATTCGTCCAACATACTAAACTTGAAAAGCCTTAACTCTCAACCCAGTCAAATTAAATTTTAAGCACCTCGAGAGTTTAAGGGGGAAAATATAAACTTTGATTCGGACAAAAAGCCTATTGTGAATAATAATATTACATCTGATTCAATGATATTAAGTGAGATCATGCTGCTTAGCGAAACGAATTTCTCCTCACTAATATCCATTTAAAAAGCATATCTTTTGCAAATCAGAATCCTGCAATCAAACTGGTTATAACAATAATAGCTAGTATGTATATGCATAAAATCAAGAAATCAATGGACCACCTATCCTTCCTATAGTTTTATTTGGCTAACTATTCACCATTGGCTGACTCGAGCCTACTAGACCAATTCAATAATCTAAATTATGTTAGACACAATACCGGGCAAACCGACCTTAACTTTTTTAGGATCAACCGAACCTAATGGTTTTACAGGCTCAATAATAACCTATCTTTACTATGTATATTCCCTTCTGCGTGTAACTACAATTTAGTTCCACTTATGACAAGCCTTACACACTGGAATCTTGGACTTATTTTAGTTAGAGGCTAATAGCTAAGGTAAGTTAAAAACCCTTTTAACTTAAAAGATTTTAGGCCATAAGGCCAAATAATACCTTCGAAACCTTTGTTTAAACCTTAAAAAATGTCTTTCGAAATCATTGAGGACAACCCTTTCGAAAGCTTTACCAAACCCTTAGACATCCTCTTTTAAAACCACTTAAACTTGCCTTTTGAAAGCATTGGAAACCCTCCATTCAAGTACTCAAAATAAACATTTCGAAAACATTGGGGATCTCCCCTTCAAAACCCATATTATATACATTTCGAAAGCATTGAAATTCTTCATTTATAGCTAAGTACATTTCGAAAGTATTGGGTTCAAGTAAAAGTATATGGAAACATTGCTTCGAAACCACTTAAAATCATTCCTTTCGAAACCTTTTTAGGTTTAACTGTTGATATAACCAAGGGTCATAACCGAACAAAGGTGAAAGTGTTACTTTCGAAATCATATATCCCAAGTAAAGGAAAGATAATGGTTTCAAAACCAATCCTTTCAAAACCATTGCCTATGAAACCATTTTGAAAGCGGTTAAACTACCCTTTCAAAAGCATTGAGAAGGCAGCTTCTGAGTATAAAGGTGAAAGCACCCTTTCGAAAGCATTGATTCGAAAGGTTTGAATGCGGCAGCATAAGTTTTATACTTTCGAAAGCTTCTTTTACAACATAAAGGCAGCAACTCATTTGAAAGCTCTTTTATATAAACAAAGCAAGTTGATTAAGTTGAAAGCTAACTCCAACCCTTTCAAAAGCATCATTTATAAAAGAAAATGGTTAAAAGTTAATAAGAGTAGCTTCTACCCCTTCGAAAGCATGGTTTCGACACTATACTTTTCGCCTTTCTCCAATTCACTACGTATCAATTGTTTGATACCATGGGCATTGGTTTCGAATAGGTTCTCCAATGGAGGTATGATGTCGAAATCACTAGGTAGAAGTGGAAAAGCAGTAAATTTAAGCAAAATAATTATTAACGTTTTAAAGTAATTTCTTCCCAACTAACTTTCCTTACTTGTCAACATATAATAGGTTTCCAACTTTTTGTTTCAGAATCTTTTCTAAAAATGTTGTCGAATTCAAAGATTGCCAATTTAAAAACATTTGATAATTGAGCCATTCTACTTGATAAACATATGAAACGTTTAAGTCCATCAATTTTAATAATTTTATAAAATACTTGGGAAAATTCCCCAAAAATTACAATAATTCATTTTTAATATACTTTCTAACATGTTTAAATTTCAGACCTAAAACCAATATACAATTCCGAAAATAATTTAAAACCAATTTTAGCTATTTTCTTTCATAGAAAATTCATAGTAAATCCACATTAACTTAGAAAATTATGAAACTTGAAACCTAGTTCTAAAATAATGTTTTTGACCATATCAAAAACACACGTCATTTGGATGTCATTTAATATGTTTTCAAACCTAAACTTATCATAAAATCTTTATGAGGCAACATAAATCATCAATAGCCAATATATGCATTTAAACAATCATATCATGGCACATTATTTGCAAAACTCATTCGGATCTAACTAGAAACCTAAATCAACAAAAATGAGATGTAAGATCGTTATTCACCTTGGCTTGGTGTTAAGAAGGTTGAGACTTGTCCTTTGATTGATTTTCTTAGGCTTTTTTACTTCAATCTTACCTTTTCTTCTTCTTTAATCTCTTAACGGTGGCCGACCAAGCTTATACGTATTTTAATTTTGTTTGCAATTATTGAAAATGAACAAGGAATGAAGGTAAGAAGGGTTTAGGGTACAAGAACATAGCCTATTCTTATTTTCCCTTATCATATTCCTCCTACTTACTATATTTTAATTCTCCTTTGCTTATATTAATTAAGGCACGACCCCCTTACTAATCTACAAATCTCAATCCCTAAACCAGCTGCGTTATCTTATTTTATTTATCTACTTAAATGCTCCAAATAATGCTAGTAAAAATTAGGGTCATTACAGACTCCTTTCCTTAAAGAATTTCAACCTCAAAATTTTGATAAGGTACTCATAACAATCATGCATAAAGGTAAAAAAAACACCATGAAACAAGTCAGGATAAGTATCTCTAATCCTGCTCTCAATTTTTCAAGTATAGTCTCTCTCACCGTCGCTCCATTGGACTTTGACTAATCTGACTGTATTGTTCCTTAGTCTCTTCTCATCCCTTACAATTATATGAACTGATTTTCTAACTATAGTCATATCTGGTTCCACTACTAAATCATCTAACACAGTCAGTGCAATAGTAGTTTCTGGATCTCGAATACACTTCATTAGATGAGAAACATGAAAAACACTGTGGACTCCTATTAAATGTTTGGTAACTCTACTCTATACGCGAGTTTTCCAATCCTAGGCAACGGTCCAACGAACCTCGGTGCCACTTTTCCTGATTTTCCAAATTGGATTACACCTTTCATCGGTGATATCTTGACGAAAACATATCCCCCACTAAGAACTCTAAGTTTTCTATCATCATAACTCTTCTGCCTAGACTGGGCTTCTTTCATTCTAGCTCGTATTAAATCAATCATTTATGTAGCTTCTCTAACCAAATCCAGACCAAGAACTAACATATTCCGGTCTCTAACCAACAAACGGGAGATTTGCATGGCCTTCCATACAAAGCTTCAAAAGCTGTCATCCCTATACTAGTCAGATAACTGTTGTTATATGAAAACTTGACTAAGTGTGGGTGGTGGTCTTCATAGATTCCTCCAAAATCTAGCACACAAGCTCTTAACAAATCCTCTAATATTTTGTTAACGTTTTCCATTTGTCCATTTGTCTATGGATGGTAAGCGATACTCATCTTGAGCTTGGTACCCAAAGTCTCCTGTAGACTTTTTCAGAACTCATAGTGAATAAGGAATCTATGTCACTTACTATACTACTTGAAATTCCATGCAGTCAAACTACATTCTTCATAAATAATTTAACCAAAATAAGTGTCGTCCTGATTGACTTAACTGAAATGAAATGGGCACTCTTGGTCAACCTATCCAATATGACCCATGTACTTTCATTTCCTCAATTTGACCTAGGCAGCCCGTCTAAAAAATCCATGGATATTAAATCTCATTTCCAAACTGGAACATCTTATGGTGTTCGGCTTTTACCTGTTGACAATCCAAACACTGCTTCACCCATAAGCCTACATCTATCTTCATACCTTCCTAGAAGAAATTTCTTTTCTTGTCATGATACATCTTAGTTCATCCCGGATGAATGGGGAACTTTGAACGATGGAATTCTCCAAGAACTTCCTTTCTAATGTTTCCCACATTCGGAACACACTATCTTCCTTTCTTCCTTAACCACCCATTTTGGTCAAACCTGAAATCTTTCAAGTCATGGCTCTCAGATCCATTCCTTAGTTTTTTGATCCATTCAGCTAATAACGGATCCTTCCCTTGCTTAGAAGCAATCCTTTCGATCATCACCGGTCGAACTTCTTAACATGATAACATAGCAGTTTCCATACTAGAATAAGCTTCAGATCTTCACTATATTCCACATGTAGTCAATGCTTCTAAATCTTTCCACTCAGCTATCATTTCCAATACTGCATTTTGATGTTTCCTACTAAGCGCATCTATAACCTTATTCCCTTTTCCTGTTGTGTACTCAATACCAAAGTCATAAACGGCTAAAAACTCTAACCACCTCTACTGTCTCATATTTAACTCCATTTGAGAGAATAAATACCTTAGTAACTTATGATCCGTATAACTTGAACCTCTCTCCCAAAAGGTAACGTCTCTGCACCTTCAATGCGATACAGCTAATTCCAAAATCATGGGTTGGATATCTAACTATATGCGGTCTTAGCTATCGTGAAGTGTAGGCAATCACTTTACCTCTTTGCATTAACATAGCTCCTAACCCTAATCCACATGCATCCGTATACACCACTAAGTCTTGATTCCCCTTTGGAATAACTAACACACGTGCATTATTCAATAAGTGTTTCAATTTATGGAATACCTCCTCACACTTATCAGTCCGAACAAACTTCACATCTTTCCGCGTTAACTTAATATTGGTGATGCCATCCGTGAAAAATCCTTAATGAATCTCCAATAATAATCAGCTAATCCTATAAAACTATTTATCGCGGTCACTCTCTCGGGTCTTTTTCAATTATTCACCGCCTCAATCTTAGCCGGATCTACAAACAACCCTTTTTCTGAGATGACATGACCAAGAAACTTCGCTCCTTCTTCTAGAAATGACACCTTGAGAATTTCGCTTTCAGTTGATGGTGCCTTAACATCTCAAGCACCACTCTAAGATGAACTTAAAGCTCTCTTTCATCTTTATAGTACATCAAAATGTCGTATATGAACACTAACACGAATATCCACATGCTTCTAGAAGATTCTGTTCACCGGGTCTATGAAAAATGCTAGTGCATTGGTTAGTCTGAACGGCATTACTAACCATTCGTACGATCCAAATCTTGTTCTAAATGTCGTCAACGGAATACTATATTCATCCACTCTAAGATGATGGAATCTTGTTGCTAAATCCAACTGGGAAAATACTTTGGCTCCACTTAATTGGTCGAACAAATCATTAATTCTATATAACGGGTATCGATTCTTTATCGTCTTCTAATTCAACTTACGATAATCGATACACCAAGGTGAACTATTTGGTCTGATAAAGTTCTTACTTTCCAAATCCACCAACTGTACTTTTAGCTCCTTCATCTCAGTAGGCATCATTCTACTTGGCGGTCTACTCGTTGGTTCTTCTCATGGTACTAAATATATCTGAAACTCAATAGCTCGTTTCGACGGTAGTCCTACTACGGGCTCAAAGACGTCAGCGACCTCTGTAACAACGAAAACTCGGTTTAACACGTCATCTTCCTTTATAACACCCAACAAAGCATGTACCTCAAAACTAGGGCCTTTTTCGGAGTATATAATCCGGTCACTATAGCTAGGGTGTCTAAGTGATATTATCCTATCATGGCAAAATATCTTAGCATCATATTTACTTAACCAATCCATACCCAAAATAATTCTGAGCCCTACAAAATCAAATACATGCAAACTGCAAGCAAATATATGACCTAACAATTCAAACTATAAGTGATCACATCTCATCCCAAGAGTCGCATATCCTCCTATAGGATTCGCAACCCTTAAGGAAGTAACCAGGTATATGGGTTCTAGGTAAAACTTATCAACCAAACAATGAGATATAAAAGAAAGATGAACCAATATCAAATAGAACTCTAACTAATACACTATGAATCAAAAGCATACCTCCCAACACAGATTTTCCCTTCTCTCAATTGTCGATCTTGAAGTAGGTGGTTCCAATGTAAACACTTTGTCATTTCCATCCTTGGTTGGTTCCTTGAACTGGTTCTTATAATGTCCAATCTAATCACAATTAAAGCACCTTACCTTTTTCTTATCAGCGGCTTTCTTCCCTTTGCATGTTTGACACTCGTGAGCATACTGTCCCTTCTTATCACACTTAAAGCAAACTAGATTAGTCTTCGCCTTCTTGGTAGCTTCTCCCTTTTGAGCGTCCTTCTTATGGAAAAACTTCCTCTTCTAGTTCCACCCACTTTGAGCTTCCCTTGCTTTGTTACCACCATGAAAAGCAAGCATCTCCTTTTGCCTCAACGCCATCTCAACAACTACATCACACGGGTCCCTATAAGTGGCAGAATTGCTTTAGCTAGTTCAGGTTTCAGTCCGTGGATGAACTTCTCGTGCCTTTTGATAACTTTATCAAGCATATCCGTATCTTGATAACTTCTCAAGTCTGGTAGCATACTCAAGCACTATCGTGTCTCCTTGTTCCAACTCCATAAATTTCCTGAGAAGAATTGACTTAGCAATCTCCTACATGAATCTTTCCTCAAACCTCCTTCTAAATTCAACCCAAGTCAAGCTCTCCTCATTAACTCCGACTGTAACACTTCCACCAGTATGGTGCTGCTCCTTGCAACTGTTTAGAAGCAAGTCTCCTCTTCCGCTCAACATTAAGCTCCAAATCAGCAATGAACCTTTTGCAATGAAGTAACAAATTATCCACTTCAATTGCATCCTAGGTCCTGACAAACAGCTTTCCTCCAAACCTGGTATAATCTTTGCTTAGTATTGTATAGTTATTGACCACCGGAGCTCCCTGATTTCCTCCTTCCACATTTCTTTCGACTAAATCTGAATTTTCCCCTGCTTGCATTAGATTGAAAAAGATCTATTGCATCATCCCTATATCTACTGGCGGGATTCCAACACCTACATTGGCATTTGCATTTGGATTAGCATTTGCCTGTCGACCCGGGTTTCTCCTATTGGGTCGAGCTTTTCCGTTAGTTGTGGTGCTTCCTCCACCAATGTTAACTCTTTCACTCCTAGCATCCATATCTTACATCCTTAAAATTTGCATTTGTGTTTTTGTAAGATACAAAAGAATAGTCTAAGAAAGATGGGAGAATAGAAATAAGGCGTAGACATATATATAGCAAATACAAGTACGTTAATATAGCATTATCCCATGCCCCAGTCTTTTCTCTAATTCCTTAGTATTATGTTTCCAAAATCATTTTAAGTTTAAAATTTCTTTTAAGTTTTCATAAACCAATGCTTTGATGCCAAGTAGTAACATCCCATATCTTGAGGCCTGAAGCTAAGCGGTACAAATGCTGTAGTCATCTATAGTATTAACTTCTAATGACAAAATACAATAATGTTAATGGTATCCATAATATTAGAAGCATGTGAATATGAAAGAAAATCAAAGATTTCAAAACATATTTTCTGATTACATTTCATATCCATATTTCATATTTGGTTACATAATCCTAAAATGAGTCCCAGGTTTTGATCAAATGTAACTATTACAAATTACGCCAAGAGCGACATATGAAGATGCCCCCTTGGATGATTAGAGTACTAGATAAACCTATCAGTCATAAACACATCACAACAGTTATAAAACTAAATAGCTACTACATATCTAACTTTGCCTCTTGCACATCTTTGGAAGCTTATTCGTCCAACCTACTAAAACTGAAAAACCTTAATTCTCAACCCACTCAAATTAAATTTTGAGCACTTGATATTTTAAGAGGGAAAACATAAACTTCGATTCAGACATAAGATCTGGTGCGAATAATATTATTACTTCCGATTTACTGATATTAAGTGA
Organism: Allium cepa; assembly: GCA_030765085.1. Lineage (NCBI taxonomy): Eukaryota > Viridiplantae > Streptophyta > Magnoliopsida > Asparagales > Amaryllidaceae > Allium > Allium cepa. The sequence continues at coordinate 547,745,453 of CM060932.1, forward strand.
GACCATGTCGCTTAGCGGAACATGTTTTCCCTCACTAATATCCCTTTAAAAAGCATATGTTTTGCAAATCGGAATCATGCGATCAAACATATTATAACAATAACAGCAAGTACATATATGCATAAAAATAAAAAAATCAATGGACCATCTGTCCACACTATAGTTTTATCTAGCTAACTATTTTCTTCTCTGGAACTTTGCACTGAAACTATGCCCCACAATTAATATACTGGGGGCCTATTCATGATATTTTTTGTTCCCAAATAGGAGTTTCCAAGTGATAAGAATTATTCCGCCCTACTGGAAAGCTAAGGTGTTTCATAGAAGGATGATAATCAACAAAATAAATCGTAGCTTCTACCCAGAGCTAGTCTTCTTCCCACTGACCGGTGATGGAAACCCACTATTTCTATTCCACCCTAATTAGAACATTAAGTATAATTGTATGGGTTAGGTGGCTATTTCCTTGGTTGACTCAGGCCTACCAGACCTATTCGATAATCTAAATTCTATTAGACACAATACAGGGCTGAATGTCGTTAACTTATCTTTTAGGGTCAATTGAACCTAATGGTTTTACAGGATCACCAATAACCTATTTTTACTCTGTATATTTCCTTCTATGTGTAACTTCAATTTATTCCCACCTATGACTAGTCCTACCTACTGGAATCTTGGACTTATTTTAGCTAGGGGCTAATAGCCAAAGTATAAGGCGCAACCCCATACCAGTCTCATCTGGTCTTCTAATTTCTGAGTCATAAACTTAGGGTTAACTACCATATTCATGTTTCATTTCCTGTCTTAGGATAAACTACCCAGTTAAAATTTCATTTCCTTGTAAATAGTCTTTACAAATGACTTACACATGAAATCACACCTTTATAAAATAAGGAAATCGTATACTTTGCTTTACTCAAAACACTTATGCCATGATACATATACTTTTCATAAAACAGTGTTGATGAAACCTTATTGATAGGATTATCTATCCGTTCCAAGTAAGTTGAAAACTCTTTTTAACTTAAAATATTTTAGGCCACGAGGCCCAAACGATACCTTCGAAACCTCTATTTAAACCTTAAACAACGCCTTTCAAAATTAAAGAGAACAACCCTTTCGAAATCTTTACTAAAACTTTAGACATCCTCTTTTAAAACCACTTAAACTTGCCTTTCGAAAGCATTGGAAATCCTCCATTCAAATACAAAAAAAATAAACCTTTCGAAAACATTGGGGATCTCCCCTTCGAAACCCATATTATATACCTTTCGAAAGCATTGAAATTCTTCAATTAAAGCGTACCTTTTGAAAGTATCGGGTTCAAGTAAAAGTATGTGCAAACATTGCTTTGAAACTAATTAAAATCATTCTTTTTGAAACCTTTTTGGGTTTAACTATTAATATAACTAAGGATTATAACAGAACAAAGGCAAAAGCATTACTTTCGATATCATATATCTCAAGTAAAAGAAAGAGGAAGGTTTCAAAACCAACCCTTTTGAAACCATTGCCTCCAAAACCATTTTGAAAGCGGTTAAACTACCATTTTGAAAGCATTGAGAAGGCAACTTCTGAGTACAAAGGCCAAAGCACCCTTTCGAAAGCATTGATTCAAAAGGTTTGAATGCGGCAGCATGGATTTTATCCTTTGGAAAGCTTCTTTTACAATATAAAGGCGGCAACTCATTCGAAAGCTCTTTTATATAAACAAAGGCAAATTGATTAAGTCGAAAGCTAACTCCAACCCTTTCGAAAGCATCATTTATAAACGAAAATGGTTCAAAGTTAATAAGAGTAGCTTCTACCCCTTCGAAAGCATGGTTTCGACACCATACCCTCTGCCTTTCTCTAATTCACTACGTATCAATTGTTTGATGCAATGCACATTGGTTTCGAATAGGTTCTCTAACAGAGGTATGGTGTCAAAAGCACCAGGTGGAAGTGGCGACGTAGTAAATTTAAGCAAAACTGATTATTAGCCTTATAAAGTAATTTCTTTTCAACTAACTTGCATTATTTGTCAACATATAATTGGTTGCCAACTTTTTTTCAAAATCTTTTTCTAAAAATGCTGCCGAATTCAGAGATTGTCAATTTAATTTTTTTTAATAATTATGCCCTTCTCCTTGGTGAACATATAAAACGTTTAAATCTCTCAATTTTAATAATTTTATAACTATGATAAAATACTTGGAAAAATTCCTCAAAAATTACAATAATTCATTTTTAATATGCTTTCTAACATATTTAAATTTCAGAACCAAAACCAATATATAATTTTCGAAAATAATTTAAACTCAATTTTAGCTATTTTCTTTCATGGAAAATTCATAATAAATCCACAATAACTTAAAAATTATGAAACTTGAAACCCACTTCAAAAATAATTTTTTTGACCATATATCAAAAGATCACGTTATTTGGATGTCATTTAATAGGTTTTTCAAACCTAAACTAATCATAAAATCTTTATGAAGCAACATAAAAAGCACATATATCCATTTAAACAATCATATCACCGCATATTATTTGCAAAACTAATTCAGATCTAACTAGAAACCGAAATCAACAAAAATGAGATGTAAGATCATTATTCACCTTGGCTTGGTGTTAAGAAGATTGAGATTTGTCGTTTGATTGATTTGCTTAAGCTTTCTACTTGGATCTTACCTTGTCTTCTTCTTGAATCTCTTAACGGTAGTTGGCCGAGCTTATAAGTATTTTAGTTTTGTTTACAACCGTTGAAAATGAACAAGGAATGAAGGTAAGAAGGGTTTATAGTATAAGAACATAGCATATTGCTTTTTGCTCTTATCATATTCCTCCTACTTACTTCATTTTCTCCTTTGCTTATATTAATTAAGACACAGCGGCCTTATTAATCTACAAATCTCAATCCATTAACTATCTACATTATTTTATTTTATTTATCTAATTAAATGTTCCAAATAATGCTAGTCAAAATTAGGGCCATTACAGGTGAGTGAGAACAATTTTTATAAGATGTTAGTTACAGTTAATTTAATCTATTTTAGTTGGTTTAGTATTATATAAATCTAATTTGAATTATATAAACCCTAAATTGGACTATGCAAACTAGGCTAGAATTGAACCACAGTAAACTGTTAACTTGAAATTGATATCTACACCTATTTTATAGTTAGATTTGAAAACCCAAAATCAATAAACCCTAAATTGAATTCTCAATTGATACTTAGATTGATCATTTGGAAATTAGAGTTTACCAATTACGGTTAATGACTTGAATTAAACTATAAAATGATTGACATTAAAAATATGCAAAAACCATAAATTTTATTCGTGAACGGTCGACCCTGGACCTCAAGCAGTCGATCAGTTAGGTCTAGTGGTCAACTGTTCAAAACGAAAATTGCAGATTTGAATCTCGACCTAAGGCCCAAATTTGTTAACAAATATAGACGCGCACGCGCACAGATATGCGTGTGTGTATAACGTTAAATGTTGGTGGCATATTCAAGAGCAATTGGATGTATGTTAGAACTTGTAAGGAAGCTAGTTCCATAGGAGTAGAAATTAGTTCGTTGCGGTGTTGAGTAAATATTGTTTACCCAATTTAGGATCAAGTAATCGACTAGAGGCGACGTATTTTCGTAAATGGCACTCATAGGAGATTCCACGGTGGACATACAACACCGACGAGGATGTCTGATGGAGTGGGTCCATCACAATGGAAGGTCCTAGTATGCATGATTTTTGATGCACGTGATACAATTAAAAAGGACCCGAATCGTGCAATAAGAGGCCAATGCTACGATCGAGAGGTGGAAGAAAATGTAGATGGTGAGGCATTCCGGTGAGTTAGCATCTTGAGTTCTTCCTGCATAGAGGGGGAAATCGGTTCCCAATAGCTTAGTGGCGGTGATAGTAGTGCGAATTCATTTTCACAGTAGCCTAGTGGTGGTGTTTTCCATAGTTAGTGGCCAAGAGAGCGGTGTCTTACGTATTGAGTAGCTCTAAGAGCGATGGTTGATTGTTAGATAAGAGATTCGATCTTTAGTTTGATCCACTGTGTTAGTCTGCATAAATTGTAGTATAGGAAATGTATTAGACTAGAATCCTTAGGTAACAGAGCTTAGAAATTCACGGACACTTTTGTCACACCTTATATGACCTAAAGTCGTATTAAAGTAACTGCATATTATCATCACATATTAAACTTGTACACATTGACAAGTCTTTTGTCTGACCTATTCTCTTTTCTTATTTTTTCCCCACCACAGGGGACAAGGCATAGGTGATTAGCCCATTCTTAATACTTGGAGGGTCGAGCTTATCTTTGGAGACTGTTTTTTACCATATTTGCTCTCCATGTATTTGTCTATCTTATCAATATAGTTTATCTCTTTTATCGGACTTGAAGTGATATTTTTTATGTATTTTGTATTGAACCACGTACTAATTTTATAAGACTATGATTTGGATATTTTCTGAGACAGAATTTTTTTTTGTGTTGTATGTTTTGTTACTTCCAATGTGAGTTCTGGAAGTATAGTATCTCTTAGATTATATATGTATTAATCTCTTTGATGTAAAATGTTATAAACCCCGACGATCCTTATTTCTCGGCATGATGCAAGTTCGAAAGTCATACTAGGCTTTGAATCGGCGTGTCGGGAGGTGCGGGTTGTCATAGCTTAGGCAAAGAATCTGGGAGGAGGCATGTTCTCTGTATCCCCCTATATGGGATACACTAGGATGACCTCTGAGATGTCATGCTCGACTAGGGCTTCAACTAACTTCTCTGTCCTTTGGCACCTTCGAGGGGATGCCTTCAAACGAGCTGCAATTGCCTAAGGTCCCTCAACAGTTATTCTATTTCCCTTAGTCATTTGTAGAAGATAGAAAACACCATCTAATTATTGAACCATCCCACCATAAAACTAAGGGGACACGTTAGACTCGGGGGCAAGCGCATTCCCTCATATTAAAATGGGCGATGCACCCTATAGAGGTGGCCTGTAAGCACATGATCGACCACCATATTTTAACATCATTACAAAGTCTAACATATGACCTAGCCACATGACCCATGCACTTAAACATGGCTTTCTAATAACTTAATAATCCCAAGCCTAAAACCCAACCTACCATCTTCTTCCTAAAGTAGGGGCAGTTTAGTAATTTAATGGTTCCTGAGTTCTATTAAAGCATAACGGGCTTAGTTCGATATCAACCGATCAATGTTGATCCATCAACGTCGATTAAACAACGACCTAGTTTCAGCAAACTACCATTCTATCCTGAAGGGTCGAAGGGAAACAAGAACGAAAATAAGAACATGTAACAGACTTTATTTTTAGCACAGAAAAGTTATGGTATAATCATGAAAAATGATAGAGAAGAAGAGATACTCATTTTTGCTAAAGATCAAGGTCGGAAAAAAAATCGTTGAAGCGTTTGTGTGCAGAAAGCTTGAAAACAGTTAATGAAGGTTTCAAACGTAAAGGCTTGGAAAAGGATAAGAAGAATATATCTGCTTTTTTTTTTATAGATTTGGGTCTCTAATCTCAACTGTCGAATGATATAAGCAGGAAGCGATGTAAGCTGTCAAATTCTAATCGATTACACCATTATATCAATCGCTGTGCCCCTGAACCTGTGTCGAGAAAAGAATCACCACACCCAATAGAAGCAAGGCTCGCGTTGTTCACATTGATTATAAATAAGACGAGTCCATCCCAGCTCGTAGAGATGAGCTTGTAAGGCAAAATGTTGTTCATTTTTCTTAAAAAAGAATAATCAAACCATCAGATCAAAGCACGACAACATAGGCCTGCATAACGCATATCCACCGACATCATCTCCAGCCCAATAACATGTCCGCCTCCAACGTTCCAACCTGAATAGAGTTGGTTGCCCCGTCTTCATTAAATCCAGGACCTTGCCTCTCATGTTCTCTAGACTAATGAAAAGCTTCAAGCCTCGCGGACAATATTCCATTGTCTTGAAGCTTAGTGACCAAGCCACGACAAGACAACGTTATCTCTTGAAACCCCCTGACCGTCTGCTGGTCCCGTCCAAGCATCTCCTTGGTTGTCATGGATTTCTCGACTACCAGCCTCCCTACTCGCCTCGTATTGTCGTGACTCGATAGACTTCTAACAAAAGTCACAGGTCATCCCTGCATAAAGAGGTGGGGACCTCATATTGTTCCGCTTATAAAAGTAGTTAAACTTCACTTCCTACTGAAAAATGTGTCAGGTAGAAACGTCACTATACAACTACTCCCTGCTCCATGTCGTTCTCCTAATTTAAGCATGTCATGGTATGACCTGCCAACTAGCATGCAGCTAAGTCATTCTCTTCATGTATAATCCAAGCTGGATGCCTTTTTAACTGCAGGTCATGATTAATGGGCATGTCCGAGGCCTTGGTGCAGTGGTAAAACGCCAGGCTGTTGACGACAAGGTCGGCAGTTCGATCCCTGCCTCTGACATATTAAACTGTGCGCCATGATGATTCTTGCAGACTTGTGTACTGCCTACTTTGTAAATATAGGTAAATATAGGTGCATCAATCCAAGGCCTTCAAGGCACAATCTCTTTGGCTATAAGTAAGAGATCTCATGCTCTTCTAAGATGATCGAATTTTCTTCTCCCAAGGCTTATATTTTGCTAGCTCGATCTTGCAATAGCCATCAAAATTTTCTTATAACTAAAAAGCTCTAATCAATAAAAATACCAACCATAGCGTATGTCGATCTTTGCTAAGGTTGAACCACTTTACATCTTGTTCATTTACTTTTACCGCATTATGTATCGCTTTCTTGCCTCATTTTACATTTTTAACTAAGATTTCAGTAAATAAACTTTGTTGAAATTGTAAGGCCACCTCCAGCCATATTTTAGAAGTCGACTAAAACGTCAACACTCTTATATCCGTTTTCAAGCTTATTTGTGCTCGATCATATCAACTGAAAAATTTTGTCTATTGGAAAAATAATCAGTCTAAAATTCCTTATCAATCAAAAGTTCTGACTGAAACAAGTATTAAGATATTCCATGACTTGGAATATTTCATTATATTTCATAATATTTACACAAAACTACGGATCATTACAATCTCAATCCCTTTTGTATTATAACTGACCTGCTGGATATTTTTATGAGTAGATTGGAAGTAACAGGATTAAGTACTGAATTTTTTTTCACTAACATATACAACAGCCTAGGAATATGCAGAATGTTCTGATCTTGACAAGAAGCATCAAGATACACTTACATCGTTGAAGATTTTTATGAAGTGGGAACCAAGTAAAAATATGGTAAAAATTCATATTGTGTATGCACAAGACCAGAAAAGAAACAAAAGTCCAGAAAGCAACTCGCAACAGTGTATAACACCTGCACATGTAGTGTTGTCTTTGACAAAATGGACATGGTCCTATTACGCACTAAAAACAAGCCGCCCAAAACACAACACATAATAAGACTAATAACCCCACTAAAACATGGTATTCCCCTCATATAAAACACGTCACAGTACATAAACCATTCCAACCTCCAGCAAGGAAGCGGGAGGCACTCTCAAAGCCACTTCGGGTCCTCTGCAGTTCCTCCTCAAGAAGTTGTAGATGTAATCAATGGCCATTCTTTTGAGAAAAGAAGACCCAGGCTTGGCTTTCACGTGAGAGTGTCCTAATATAAACGCTATCCCTGCTTCACGCGCTTCCACCAAATCATCCAATTCTTCCTTCACTTCCTTCCCAACCATCCCACCCCTTTCCACTCTCTCCTCGATCAGAAAACGAACACGCTTCCCACCCACTTGGTTTATGGTCTCGTTCTTTGATCCGATGACTGCTAGACTCTCATCCTCCTGCCAGTCCCATTCCATCTTTATGAACTCCGAAAGCCTTGAAACCAGCTCCTCCTCGAAAGAATCCACATCCTGATTTTGAAACCGATATCAAAGTAAACAAAATAAACTGCAATATCATTTTAAGTCATCGTCGTCTGGAATGCCACCCTTCGCTCTCATACTTTAGACCTTATTATCAAAAATCTAACCGCTGCATTTTAGCAATTCGCAATGGTTGCTAAAATGCACTGGTACTATTAGTTCCTGTGCATAGAACAAAACATTGTTGTTATTTTGGTAACATTGATGTAGGTTGAAATGTATTGATGGAAGGTGATGAGCTTTAGATGAGGCCTATTCTTGTAATAAGGCCTATTGTTGAAATATTTTTTTTTTTTGCGAAGGCCTATATTTGAAAAGCACAAATTTTAAATTAGGCTTAAAATAATTATTCAATAGTATCTGTTTAAAACTTAATAACAAAAAAGTTCTGTAATTCACCAAATCAACTTTTGTAACTGCGCACTTTTAAAGTGCGCAAGCACAAAATTTCCAACCTAATGAAAACCAAATCTACTTTTGTAATAAGTTTCAAAGTGAGCCCATGGTTGAAAGAAGTTTTTTCTTCGATCCTAATTATAAAATTTGTTCTATATAAAATGAGTCCTATGTTTAAGCTACATCAATGTTGTCAATAATGATTTTTTTAGCTTATTTCATCTTGATAGCCAAAATCTTGATGAAAAACTTCATCGTAGGTTTTCAACACGGTTAACGGATATATTTTATAGGTTAAGTTAGAGATACTGAAATTAAATTAGCAAATTCTTCGCTGAGAGAGTAATTCACTCAATCAAAATGATATATTGAAGGATAAATCTTTGCTCTACGAGTTGCATCTCTTCCATCAAGAGATGTTTTTTTAAATACATATCCATTCACTAGCGGCGTATATGAACAGTTATGTATTTCCATCCTGTTTGTATCTGATAATTGTGAATATAAAATAATTATGGATTATAGTAAGTCCAGTACCTGATGCACGTCGCGGTACCCGTATCGTACAATGCAACGATATGAACGGTGTGCAGGGGGACCCACGCGGCCTACTAGGTACCTTTCAGCTGGTGGGACATAGGGCACTGGGACAGATTTCACACAGAGGAATACAAGGATTTTATGGAAGGCTGGTAAGGTAGAGACAAAGCGGAAGAAATTGGAAGGCACTCCCGAGACAAGGTTGGAGTACACAAGGCCAACACCTGGCACACGAACAATGCCAAGGTTAGGGGCTAGGGTCAGAAGCCAATCTAGAGATACTTTGTTGTCGAGGTCCGACTGGTACTTTTTGATGGTGGCGTAGTGCCATATGAACATTATGGCCATTAGTATTAGGGATAGGAGAAGGGGAAGCCATGCTCCTTCGAGAAATTTTATTAAGGAAGCGGAGAAGTAAAGTACTTCAATTGACCCGAAAAACAGGAGGAAGGCTAAAGCTAGAATAGGTGGTTTGCGCCAGCAAAGGATCATCACTAGGGAGGTTAGACATGTGGTCACTAGCATTACTGAGATTACAGCAAGCCCTGCATCCATACATCATATATGTTCAAGTGGTTACTTATGCATATTGTACTGAAAAATGTACGTTTAAGTTGTTAATATTATACCTGATGCATTTCCTAAGCGCTTTGTGTCTCTGAATCCAACTGCGACGGATATACAGAGGATCATGAGCATCCAGTTGATCTCTGGTATGTATATCTGACCATGTATTTTCTTGGAGGTGTGAACTACTTTCACTTTGGGAAAGCAACCCAGAGATTGGCTTTGGTTTATTATAGAGAATGTCCCGCTTATGATTGCTTGACTTCCAACTACTGATGCTAATATTGCTATTGCAAGGACAGGCCATCGCAAACATTCTACAGGGAAGAAAAAAAAAAGGTTGCTGTGTTATTGTGTAAACTAAACAGAAATATTTGATATGCAATTGATGCAAGGAAGATAGTTGATGACGTGTTTAAGTCAGAAACGGTAGCAAAAGTTCAAGTTATTAAACTCTTCCCTTGACACAACATTAGCTGGCAATATCTAGGATAAGAAAACGTAGGAAGAAAGGAAAAACACTGTTCCGGCAATACATACATTGATAAAAAGGTATGCATAAAGATATAGTATGTATTGGATGGAAGGAAGATGTTTGATTGACTTTTAGTATGTCGCAAAACTTGTGTTAGCAACAGTTGTTTAAGTTCTTCTCTAGTACAGCAGTAGCTGGCAACATCTAGGATAAGGAAATGTGGATAGCAGAAAAGGGGAAGAAGAAAAACTCTGTTCGGGCCATACATTAACAAGTCACTGACTCATAAAGAAAGGAACAAGGATGTTGATGTTTCCATCCAAACATTTTGACTTGCCTCTAATATACTTGTAACCGTCCAACTCGATGGTATCCACCCTAAAACCAAGCGTGTATGAGAAAGATGACTGCCGGGTTATATACTCCTCTTCTACTCAATATTAGATGACATGGGACTTCATATTAGTTACATGCTAGTAGATTATGGTACCAATGCTATGTTAGAATGGACCGTTTGCACTAGCTGTTAGATTTCATCAATACAATATTTTCCAAATTGAAGTAGGTTTTAAAGATATTTTGAGTCGAGGTGGAATTGTGACTTAAATATATTGCATTTTTTAAAGATTTTGTAAATTTTGTAGAACAACTAAAGAATATTAATTGACTCTTTTATTGCATTAAAGAAAAAACATTTTATCAAGGCTATTATAAATAGACGTATGCAGGATTCAATGTAATTACAGAGAATGGAAGCCATTGTATTAAGATTTTGGGGATTGAGATTTCTTCTCAATCCTATTGTAATATTTTTGAGAAATTAATAAAAATTGCTTCAAAGAATTTATCTATGTTTGAACCAAAAATAACACACACCCAATAGATTGAATAGAGAATAAAGAGTGAAAGAAGTAAATAAGAAATGAGTAAGAAATATAACACATAAGATTTATAGTGGTTCGGCGTACTTTGACCTACGTCCACTTCAAGTTTTCTTTTATTATACCGTGTTTTTCAAGTACAGTTCTTACGGATTGGTATAAATCCGTTTCGGATCGGTATAAATCTGTGAGTGATTTCCAAAAATTAAAGTAAGAGAACAGCTGAAAAAGATCCTTAGAAATAAGCCTTACTCTCCTATTTATAGAGGTAAGAGGCCTAAAATCTCACCCAGAAGATTTCCACATCGTTTTCCACGAAAAGACTAGTTTCCCTGAAAATTCGGTTGCCACCCACGCCATCAAACATTACGAATCGGTAACGATCTATGGTCTTAGATCGGTATTAATGCATAAGTTTAAATTATGGATTGCTTTGAATTCTTGCCCAGGTGCAATGATTAGCTTCATGATTCCGGTCTTGTTTGTATCTTTAATAGTTTGTTTTTGAGTCCAAAAGATGGATCTGTGGAAGAATGGAGTTGTTGGTCCAAGTGTTCGTAGAGATCGATAGAAAATTGCATTGGATCGATGAAATGGAACTTGAGGTAGATTCCTGGCACCAGTGATCATGAGTGATATGGAACTTGAGGTAGATTCCTGGCACCAGTGATCATGAGTGATAGGGTTGAGGACAAAAATTGGTCAAGTTTCGTGGACGGTACCGATTCGAGGTGTTGGATTAGTACCGCTCCAACACTTTGTTGGAATCGGGTTCGTTGGTTCTTGAAGTGAACTTGTATTCGCTTTTTGCGATCTCGGTTGCACTTGAATTTTGGGCTTCGCAATCATCTCTCCAGGCTTCCTTCCTTGATAACTTTGAAGTTTAACCTGTCAAACTCGTACATATACTGATTGGTCAAAAGGCGGGATAACACTTGCCCCCTAAAAGCACGTCTTGCGAATGGAAGGTTTGCATTACTCAAGAACAAAATTTGAAGTCGATGAAATATCAATAATGAAATCTTCTGGTTATCAGTCGATCAAGCTGGTATGAATCATTATGTTCCTCTAGATTCTCTTGTTAATCGCGGGTCATTTCAAACCTATTACAGTCTAAGACTCTGCCTAAGTGTAGTTTATACATCATCATTATTCCAATTTGATTTGGAGTTATTACATCACATATCAAAATCATCTTGGGTTCATCCAGGATTTGTCAGTTCTACTCTAATTACAAAACGTTCAAATCCTTTTATCAAATCCATATCCTTTCTGAGGTTCGATTTCTCCAGATCGTTTTATATTCCATTTAATGCACGATCTCTCTGGATCGGTTTGTATTTAGTTTAATGTACGATCTCTCAAGATCATTTAATGCTTAAGTTAAAGGGACGATCTCTCTGAATCGTTAATCAAATATGTGGTCATTCAGGACCGATAGTTAAATTTGTGATCTCTCCGGATCGTTAATCGAATTCGTGGCTGTTAGCTATGGTCTCTCCGGACAATTAATCAAATCGATGGTCGTTCGAGGCCGATAATCGAATTCATGGTCTCTCTAGAACGCTAATCAAATCAATGGCCGTTCGAGACCGATAATCAAATCCATGATCTTTTCGGACCGCTAATCAAATCCATGGCTGTTCGAGGTCGATAATTAAATCCATAATCTCTTCAGATCGTTAACCAAATTCATGATCGTTCAAGGCCGACAATTAAATCTATGATCTCTTCGAACCGTTAATCAAATCCATGGCCGTTCAAGGCGATAATCAAATTCATGGTCTTTCCGGATTCTTGCCAAGCCCAGTCCGCTCGCTCTTCGACGAGGAGACTCGACGACAAAGAAGCTTATCTGCTCTTCGATGAGGGGACTTACTTCTTGCACTTTGGTCTCATCTTTTCGGATGTGTAGATTTTAATAATCTAAGTCTAACATTAAAAACAACATAAAGTCTAATATCAAGATAACTGCCTCGTCGAGCATTAGTCTAACATCCAGCTCAAAGCATGCCTAAGGACCGATCGAGATCTCATACACGAGTAAGTGGATAGACCGTATTATTGCATTGTTTATTGAAAAGCGGGAATAGAGTGCGAGAACCAAACCTGATTCCATGCCATCCCTATCAAGAGATGACTACCTTTGACCTTGATACAGAGCCAAATTCATTCGCTGCGGTTGATGACTGCTCTTGTTCCACTACCACAGTTCGACTTCTCACATATTACTGCAGTTGGTTGTTTCTGACATGTTCCTCGATCAGATCGCGCAAGTGTCTGCAATCATTGGTGTTATACTCATCCATCTCATGGAATATGCAATATTTTCCCGACGTCCTCTCACGATTCATGGGCTCCCTCCTTGCTGGTTTCCGATAAGGGATCTGGACCCTAGTATCAAGATAAACCTGCTCCGGGGTTCCGTTCATATCTGTGTAAAAAGAGAATTTTGCTTTCCTCCTTTGTCGCTTTGATCCTTCAAAGCCATAATCCGTCTTGCATTTTCCTTTGCCTTTGTTGGATTGTTCTCCGGACGGTCCTTCACCATCCACAGCATTAATCTCTTATTGATCAGCTTCAACATCCTCCTGACGTAGGTATCTTTCGGTCTCATAATAAAATTATGCGAGATCCATCGGAGGATCCTGTTTCAAAACAATCTTGAAATCCATCTTAGCAGCTATCCTTGAAACTACCGCCATCAAAACCATTGAAAGGTCTGGCTTATCGACCGCGGTAGCTGTCGCATTGAACCTTGTCAGAAAACTTCTGAGGATCTCTCCGACCATTTGTTTTATACTCGCTGGTAACATTACATTCTTGGGTCGTGGGATATGGACCAACTGTTTCACGAATCTGTTTACTAACTCGGCCCATATGCTAATGGAAACGTTCTCCAACTGCCTAAACCATAATGCCGTCAAATCCATCAGATATAAAGGAAAACACTGTATCATAACCTCTTCGAACGCATCTAACATCTTCATGTACCGGATGTACCTCATTAAATGAACCGTTAGATCCGTCTTTCCATCGTATGTTTCCAATGTAGGTAACTTGAAATCAAATGAATTCCTAGCGTTTTGAATGTTCGAAGTGAATGAACTCATGTTCACATCCTCCAAGCTCTGGTTAGGCAGTCTACCCCTCATAGCTCGTCTCACCATCTCAGCAAGTTTGTCGTTGCCATCCAAATGAACTTCTAAGTTTGCATTCTCAGTCTGACCCCCACTCTGCGAAGTAATTCTGGCACGTACTCCTCTGGTCGTGCTTCTGCATTCTGATTCACATTCGAACACTCCGCGTCATTTTCAAGATGCACTTCATCTCTTCCTGGCCCAGCGAGACCCATGTTCCCCGAATCCTTGTGGATCGATACTGATCTGTGCTTGTGGATCCGTACCGATCTGTATAATTGGATCAGGGTTTGCTCCGGTGTGTTTTGCTCTACTTCTAGGTACGTTTGCTTATACTCTTAAGTCTTTGGTTCTCATTTGCAGCGATTCTGACTGTTCCTGTTTGTCTCATTCTCCTGAAAAAAACCTACATCATTTCTTCTTGGTGAGTCATCATCATTTCCTGCCATCCATTCATCGTAGTCTCCGTTCCATCCTGGGTAATGAAAATGGATGGGGTTTAGCTTCTGAGGACGCCTTTAGCTGCCCCCTTGTCGATTTCTTCCAGTAACGGCCTTCCTAGTTGCTTGCCTTATCATTTTGAATATTTCCAAGTCCCAAATCGATGAATTCAAGTGGCCTTCTCGATGAAAGCACATGTTTGAATCAAAAAATGACACATACCCAATAAATTGAGTAGAGAATGAAATGAAAAAGGTAAATAATAAATAAGTAAGAAATATAACATACAAGATTTATAGTGATTCGGCGTACTCTGCGGCCACTTCAAGATTCCTTTTATTATACCGTGTTTTTCAAGTACGGTTCTTACGGATCAGTATAAATCTGTTTTGGATCGGCACAAATCCATCGGTGATTACCAGAAATTAAAGTAAGAGAACAAGAGCTGAAAAGGATCCTTAGAAATGAGTTATACCGTCCTATTCATAGAGGTAGGAGGCCTAAATTTCGCTCAGAAGATCTTCATGTCGTTTTCCACGCAAAAGACTAGTTCCCCTGAAAATATGATTGTCATGTCATCAAACATTACGGATCGATACCGATCCATGGTCTTGGATCGATATCGATCCATAAGTTTGAATTATGGATCGCTTTGAATTCTTTACATAGGTGTGACTCATGATTAGCTTCATGATTCCAATCTTGTTTGTATCTTTAGTAGCTTATTTGTGAGTCCAATTGATGGATGTGTGGAAGAATGAAGTTGTTGCTTCAATTGCTCCTGGAGATCGATAGAGAATTCCATGAGATCGATGAAATGGAACTTGGGGTAGGCTCCTGGCACCATTGATTGTGAGTAATAGGATCGAGAATAAAAATTGGTCAAGTTTCGTGGATCGGTACTGATCCACGGTGTTGGATCGGTACCGATCCAATACTTAGTTGGAAGTGTGTTCGTCGATTCTTGGAGTGAACTCGTATTTTCTTTGGGATCTCGGTTGCACTTGAATTTTGGGCTTCGCAATCATCTCTTCGGGCTTCTTGCCTTTATAACTTTGAAGTTTAAGTTGTCAAGCTCGTCCATATATTGTACGGTCAAAAGGCGGGATAACATCTGTGTATTGTTTTAATTTTTTAATTTTTTTTACTTCTTGTCTCTTTTTAAATCTAGATATGTAGGGATCCTTGGATAAGGTTAACACTAGCATTCAAATAATACACTAATTACTCCCTCAATATAGAGTAATAAAATATAGTTTACAAAATAAATAGAAGATAACTGTAATATTTGAAAGCGGTGTTCTTTTTTTCTTAATAAGGTGACAATAATTCAAATATAATTTACTAAGGACGTTTCATTTTACAACTAAAGGAGATGAATAAAAAAAATACCTCAGCCTAAAGTAACGTTTTGTTGCCTTTAAACATAAATTTATGAAAACTAGCCAGACCACTATCTCAAGTGGTTGTTGCCTTAGAGTTTAAGTTGTTGCTAGGGGTCGTGGGTTCACACCCCTAGGAAATATAAAATAATCAGTTTAAAAAAAATGAAAATTTGTAATACATAAAAAATATAGAAAATGAAGGACATCTCTAGAATTAATTAAATGCTGTAATTCCTACATAATTTTCCACGTAAGTACTAACTGGGACAGCTCTAATAAACAAAAAAGAACTGAAGTGCATAAATTCATATTATAAAATAAAAATAAAAAACTGTCAAAAAATGAACAGAATTTGTCCAAAAATTAATATAGAAATGACAAAAATCTGAAAATGGAAAGCTGAAACTTGAGTTCAAGAGCATTAAAGTACTCTATTTGAGGTTAAAAAAATCGATTGCATGCGACATTGAGGAGAGATAATTCCGTTAACCTTGGTTAAAAATCAGAACAATTTTGGTTAAGAGCATGAATTTTTCTAATGCATTCCACTTTAACCGTTGATGATTATACAGAGGGCGCGCTTCCTTTTCTTCTTTGTATTTTGTAGTCAATAGTGTAAGCCTAGCACATGCAATTTGTAAACTGCAAGTTTTATTGAGCAAGTTCACACTATACCTGGCACAGAGACATAAAAGCTAATGTGGTAGCTGGTATCATGATGTTTAGAAAGGTAGGCAGCTTGGCCCATGTATGCCAATATTAGTGCCGGGTAAACCAAAAAGGTGAAAGCAATCTACAAC
The DNA here is from genome assembly GCA_030765085.1 of Allium cepa. NCBI lineage: Eukaryota > Viridiplantae > Streptophyta > Magnoliopsida > Asparagales > Amaryllidaceae > Allium > Allium cepa. The sequence continues at coordinate 547,762,025 of CM060932.1, forward strand.
AGGGATACCATAAAGAACATTAGTAACCGTTTAACAAATAAAGATCTGAGTCAATTCACTGTACCTGTATTGCTGTGTATGAAAAATGACCAAGATCTGCAAACATTGCCTCTGAACCTGCATGTGGTGACCATCATCATATATCAACTTATTGAGCTCAATTATTCGACTGAGAAATGTTGAATAAAATCAATTTCCAGTGCAAGTATTTAAATATGCGTGTTAGCCAAGATACCGGTAATGCAAAGGAGGATTCCTCCTAAAGACATCCATCCACCTTTCTTTGTCTTCTTGAGAAATTTAAACATGTAATATGGAGAAAGAGCTTGGTAAACTTGTGGGTTGCAGTGAACAATATTGTATATGCCAAGGGCACTAATGCATAAAAGCCAAGTTATAATTACTGGTGCGAAAATAAATCCAACCCGATGTGTGCCATAATGTTGAAGTGCAAACAGGCACAGCAATACAAAGCAAGTGATGGGAACCACAAAATCTGCAGATTCACATATATGAGCCACTTACTACAAGATGCAATTACAAAACAAACATTCAAAATTATAAAGTATGTGAGGCTTACATTCACGATGATCTTTTGATACTGCAAATTCAAGTCCTGAGACTGCAGAGAAAACTGAGTTGAAAGAATACAAAAACAGCATCAGCCATCCAATAGATAAAAAGGTCTGAGTAAAAATAACAAATAATTTGTGATCAATCTACGAAGTTACCTGATATAGCTGGTGTTAAAACTCCATCACCAATCACCATGCAAGTACCAAGCATAACAACAACTAGAAGAGCAACATGCAAATACCTATGTTTTTCAAGCAAACTTTTAATCCAAGATTTACTCTTATCTTCTGGTGGACTTTCCAGTATATATGTAGAAAGCTCCTCATCTGCCACTTGTCTATTCGGCAAAAGACTGACATTTGCATGCCTGCATATAGAAGAATACAGAGCAAACGTACCACCTGCATTGAACAAATATTGAAGGCAAATATAGTGTTTGCTAATGTATAGTGTACGTGCACCTGGTGACTCAGTCCTAAATACCAAGGAGGAAATTTTGGTTGGTAAAAAACTTGACACAACTTTCAAAATATACCAACTGATCAAAGTAATATCATGTTTACAACTAGTCCTGGAAGACTGGGAGGTGTATGAGGCTATAAGCTCGGTCGCACTTCTTAAAAAGAGAGCTTAGCATTAATCTGTTTTATTCTTCACCTTGTCACAATATAATCCTAACCCAATTACTGACACGCAAAATACTTATACCTCAACATACATGCAGGGTTTGTAATAAGAACTTAATTTGAGTGACAAAATTACCAGGTATTCATGAAATTTAGTCCATAAGTTATCGAATTTTACATTTGTAATTTGAGACGCTTGTCTAATTACCTCTCAGAAGTTGTAATCTATCTTATTTGTATGTGTGTGTGTGTGTGTCTATATATATATATATATATATATATATATATATATATATATATATATATATATATTTGACATCCAACATTAAATGAACTGTTGCAGCCACTTCGACGTCACATGCTCATAATACAAAAGAAATTAAAGCAAAAATAAAGGGTATAATGATATATACCTTCACCATTATCGTCAGCTCTGAGAACTATGAACACATATTTGAAGAGAGGGACTAGTGTCAAAGTCCAAAACACGAAAGACAGAACACCAAAAATTTCCTCATTCGTCTCGGAATGTGTAATATCCTCTGCAAAAGTGCTTTTATAAACATATAATGGAGAAATGCTTAAATCTCCATAAACTACCCCAAGACTTTGATAGGCCAGAAGCAATGTAGACTTCCAAGAATCCCTCTGATACAAACACAACCAACTGTTATTAAATATATCGTGAAAACATAATTCTCCATAATAAACAAATCACTTGCCTTTTTTGAAGCTACAACTCCAATCTCTGGATCCATTAGTTCTCAAACTAGAACTTGGATCTGTACGCTATTTAGAGAAATTTATAACAATTCACAAATTGACCTGCGAATAGCAGAAAATTATCAAGCATGGTACTAAATGAAAAAGAACAAATATCACTAGTCACACACTCTACTATAAAGATACATACCTTACCTAAAAACTGGCACAATTAATCATTCACCTCACAAATTGATTAGGCTTCAGAGTAAAGTTTATATAGATGCAGGCATGCCAATTTCCTACATTGACCCACCACTTTCATAACAAGACTCTTCTGTTATTAACTTCCAGTAACTGAAGAAATTAAATGTGGTAGATGAGCAGGACAGAACCATGTGGAGAACTAATATGTGTTCAGCTACAATTTAAAGGGAATGTAACCCCACATGCCAAAAATACTCTAACTGTGGTAATTTTTGCTGCTCCACTTGTAGCAGCGAAAATCCTCTTCCAAAACCTATATCCATGTGTTGAAACCTTTATTTTTTTTAAAATAAAAAAAAATATTTGCAATCTACTAATTATCGAAGGGGTTGTTGTAAAAGTAAATTATCATGGAGTGGAAATAAGGGGTGGTCACGGTATGGGTTTCAAACCGAGCCCGGCCCGAATCCGCCCTATTAATGTGGGTACGGGTTTTGCCTTTACTACCCAAGTCCGTCCCAGACCCGGCCCGGTTACTATTATGATCGGATACATTTTATCAAATCCGGTCATGTTAGGATCCGAACAAATTATTAGTTTTCCGTCATATCAAAACATGAATATGTATGATGTTTATTTACCATTTGTTTGTTTCATTGTAAATGTTTCTACAAACTTTTGTTGTGAACTTGGCTACAACACCCTTCATTTATATGTTAACATTATTTGTATATAAATTTTACAAAAATTGCAAAATAAATATTATGAGTTAAGTATATGGGTATTACCTAGCAGGCTTAAAAAGTCTGACGGGCCAGGCTCGGGCGTTGTTTTTAAAATACCCCGCCGGTTCGGGCTCAGGTTATAATTATTGTAATCGAACTTGGATCTGGGTTTTATGATACCCGGATCGAACCCGGCCCGTTGACAGGCCTAGTTATGAACAAGGGAAGGTTAGTCGAACACACTTCAAAAGTTTCAAATTATATCAAATCTCGCTGTCAAAAACACATTCCACAAAACTTGATTTAAGCAAAAACAGAAAAAAATCAAGAAAAAAATTGAAATTTTGCATAATTTAGCGCCAATGTTTGCAGAAAAAATGCAAACATTTGCAAAAAATATATTATTTGCACTGAAAATTGCAAATTGCTATGAGATAATAGCGACCCAATATAAATTTGAATTGCTAAAAAATGACAAAAAATATCGAAAATGAAAGGGAGTGGAAGAAGATTAGGTTTGGAAACAAGGTTGTCTCACTAATTCCACTATTAACAGATGGTCTGGTTTTAGGATTGAAGCGGAGTTTTTGTTGCTCCGGACGGTGGAGCAAAAATTATTTATTATACTGAAAATAAAAAATAGTGAAAATTTGTCATATGTCTGTCTTGCCTAAAACTATCTATACTATATCTTCCATTTTTTATGATTTCTGTTTCCATAATTAGCATCGTCTACAATCATAACTTTGATCAACATTTAACCATCAATTTTCATCTTCACAGTTCCGACCAGCATTAGTTGGTTTCTCGCCAGAATCTGCAACTTCTAGCACCCACCTAAACTTCTCCGATCATAGTCGTTGGTGATCAAATTCTGACTATTTTTTTTCAAAATTGCTAATTCTGATTACTAAAGGTGTTGCTATGCCGGGGACACCATCAATGCCCCTTAAAAATGACTAATCAAAAGTTTCAAAACTCTAGATGGAAAGTGGGTATAGGAAGAAAAAAAGAAAGCAAAAGAAGGGAAGCATAAACTAGCTACCACTGTGTACCAGCTATCTTGCAACTAAATTACACAAGTTCTAAGACCAGTAAAAATAAGTAAATAAAAAAATACATAAATAGCTAATTTTTTGAATAAGCTTATCAGGAGGAATGAAGTAAACGAAAAGGAATGTGCAATTTGTGAGAGGTGTTACTATAAAGAGCAGAAAATATGAGATATGGAATGGGCGTAAATCTTCATTTAGTCATAACAGCACTGCCAATAAACAGCCAGCTGTAATTGATACAATCCATGAAACCGTTACTCATTTTAGAAAAAATGTACAACGATCCAATTTAAGGGCCGGGGCCACTTTCATCCAAGTTCATTACCAGACTATGGGCTTGTATGAGGACAATCTTACCGGTTCACCACGTCCAATGCAGACATATATTGTATGTAAAATTTTGTTAGGTCAGATGTGAACTTTTTCATGTCCTGTTAGAACCATGGTTAATTAACACAATTTTTATAGAGTTCATATCCGACGGGCATAAGCTTAACTTAAAATGCGAACTCTTATAAACCTTTCTTCAATATTTTATTTTTCAAATATTGTCTTCTCATGTACATACATAATAAAATAAAATAAAGAATTAAACAAAGTTTAACGAGATGAACGACTTTTTTTCTTTAAAAAATTGGTAAGCAATATCCAGACCCAGAGGATTTGAATCTAAGACCTCGTGATCCACACTCAAAAGGCTTTACGAAGAAGGGATATGAGAGCTGACTGGGTCAAGCAACCACGTCAAGTTCCCCAGTATTTAAGACTAATCGGAAAGGAAAAATTTTGGAAACATCAAATTCTTTTCAAGGTTTTGTTTAAACAGCGAAGGCTGAAAATGAAGTCATGATACTCTATTTTACTTTTTACAGGATTAAACAAAGTGGGGACCATGTGATTATTCTTTATTCATTTTTAAATTTAGTTCATTAACAAGTATTCGGTTTTTAAGTCAAATGTTAACATATGCCTAAGATTGTTTAATTACCTTACTAACACCCCCCCCCCCCCTTTTCAAAGATTCCACATCTTTATTTTTGTATGACAATAAAATAAATATTTGAAATGAATTCTTTGTCTTTTAATATAAAGTAATGATTGCTAACATGTGTCCTTAGGGCAAATGATAACAACACCCTTATTTTTGTCTAGATCCAAGACCTTTTCTTTTTATCTTTGTTACCGATACCTCAATGAGAGCATCACAACCATGAGTATCATGTGTTGGGTATGTTCCTATCCGGCAATTTTGATATATTCACCACTACCCCAATGCGGGTAGGAGAGTCTACCACTTGCTCGATGTTTACTTCATTTGACAAGTGCATAATATCAATGATTGGTCGTTTGAAATATTTAAATTTACTATAACTAATTTATACATACATAATATTTTCCACCATTTAATCACAATACCAACCAAATTTCAATATATTGTGATACATTAAATTTCAGGGTACATTAATTTCAAATTAAATTTCAAGGTACATTAATTTCAAGGTACATTAAATTTCATAATACATAATATTTTAAGACACGTTAAATTTCAAAATAAATAAATGACTAAAAGTTACAATATGCAATTGGAATACAAGACACTAACTCATTCACTTCTTTGAAGGCTAAATCACTAATTCGAATCCGAATTAGAAGTAATTCGATCATCAACCTCTTTATGTGTGACCAATTCTCTAAAAAGGTACTCGGATAATCAGAGTTGAAGTCTGATCAACTTGATTAAATCAGTACTCATTAATAAAAGATCGTCTACATCTTGCTTTTGTTTCAGTTTCTTTCTGCAATTCCGGTGCAAAGATTATTCGTTCATTCTTTAAACTCTCAACCATTAGTTGTTGGTCTTTGTGGAAGATCTTGAAATTCCCATCACATTCATTCAACGCAAAGGAGCTACTTCTTTATCCTTGGTAGCTTTAACACCTCTAGGGTGACTAACTTGATAAGTGATTGTGACCACTATCGAATGATGTATACCCAAGATGACTCACAAATGAGATTAAATCCATGATCGTTTTTCTAACTTTGTTGAAGAAGCGACTTAGTCCAAACTTTTTGTTGATCTCAATCCACTCATTTCATTCTTCCAAGGTATTGTTGTAAGCTTGTTCATGTGGAAAAGTTCCCTTGTTCTTGTTTTAGAGTTGTGTCACAAACTTTTGTATGATTCAATGGACTAATGTCATTAACCATCCAACCATTTTAGTACAAATATTCCACTTTCGATGTAGCTTTTGTACGCCTATTACTATTATTAATGATGTATTTATCTCTGACTATGAATTGATGATGTTGTGATACATTGATCATTTGACATATTTGATTAAATACAAATTAGACTGACTTTAAAAACTACGATCTTAAAAGCTAAGAGCATCATACAAGTATTGTTCACCCTCTCTATTACTTATTATACGGCCATTTTAGATGTTTCGCTTTCCTTCTACAACCATTAAAGAATGTGACGGACATTGGTTTTAATGCGAAATACTAGTGTTGTAAATAGTGAGATTTTACATTTCACCACATAACTATTATATGCAAGGCATTATCTTCACATTCAAGAATTCAATTAAGATTAACTTTGACAGAATCGATTTGTAGGAAAAATTTGAAAATGAAAATTTTGTTTACTTAAAAATAAATATCATGCAAAACGGGGGGAGCCCGGGGGGGGGGGGGGGGGGTTTGTGTTGGGGTTAGGGGATGATCAGTTCAAAAAAAAAGGTCATGCAAAAGGAGTGCGATAGGTTGAAATTGTGATGGATTCGAAGAAAACGAACGGTTTGAAAATTGTGGACTTTGAGTGGTTGGATGGTTTGATTTTTTTATATTAGTTTGCCATTGTATAAAAATTTGAATGTAAAATTTTGGAAAGTACCATATGAAAAAAAGTTAAAATTTGTGTGTAGAATGGTAAAATAAGAGAGGATGCTTACATGAAAGAAGATTAACTGTAGTCATTGCAAGGTACGATTACTACATATGGACATAGTCGATGATTTGAACATTAGGAGAACATCCTCCCAATTAGCATATTGTCGCTAGCTAGTAACAATAGCATGGGGCTAATGCCCACAAAAACAACTATTGGGGTATTTTCTAAGTACCAACACCCATAAAGTATCCATATTCGAGATGTTCTCAAACTGTGTAGCAAGAACTAAAATTTCACGTCTTTAAATTAGATGCTCAAGTATATTTTTATAGTTATGTACCATTAATTTATATCACACATGAAACTTTGTTCAAATTTGTTATATTTGTAATGATGTTAATATTTTTAATGATACACAATGAATAAAAATCATGTCAAAGATTATGTCTTCTTCTTTTGTAATCTGCAAAGTTTCTACCTTAGTGCTTTCGATGCTCCGATTTTGGTGCTTGCCAACCTTACATCATATGGGTAACGTTTGGTCGAGTTTGAATTTGAAATTCGAGCTAGATCGAGAATTCAATTTCATGCGAATTCAAATAATTTCATTACAGTGTTTTTTTTGTGTGGGAAGGAGGGATAAGGGATATCATTGTCAATTAATTTATACAAATCGTTGGCTTACCGATATATTTGTTAACTACTACCACCATGTTAGTTGTCTTAAACATAATTCATTTTGTTCTTGTGTTATTCATTAAATTCTAATTATGACATTTTATAATTCTAAATAATAATACATAGTATAATTAAATACATTCAATAAACAAAACTATTACGCAATTATATTATTATATAAATAACTGTTACAATTGTTCAACAACAAAACTTACTGCCACTACTATAAGAGTAACTCGTCTTGGCAAAGTATCAACAAGGAAATAATTTAATTTCTAGGCATTTAGATTGATCTAAAATCTAAGATCACTTGCATTTCGGTTTCATATGTTTTTTTTATTTTTCAAATATTATCCTACATTTTTTTAGAATTTTCAAATAAACTTTTGAGTTTTCAGAAGTTTTTTAAATAATTTCTCGACTCCTTGAAATGGGCTATAATAACCAAGAATGGAGAAGTGGTTAGCACCTTCTCCCTAGCGATTAGTTCATTAAACTTTTGAGTCCAAATTAGTGGATTTTGAGCCTTCTACTGTTTGTTACCAGAAATCAAATACTACGAAGATTATTATGAAAAAAATTATATTTGAAATTTTTTTTGGTTCAAGTTCAACTGTAAAAACTAGAGGATTTTGAGTCATCTGTTGCTTGTTACCTTTTCTACCATATAACTACTTCTAGATTATTTACACGTGCAAGAAAATGTTATTTCAAAGTTAACTTTCCTCATAAATCTACTATACGTTCTCAAGCTCTTAAAATTGCATAAGTCTATGATTCAGCAAAGATGTGCAATATTAGTTTGTGCACTACCTTAGCTTAAAAGTGTACCAAACAATATGCTAGTGGCATTGCCTCAAAGGAATCTTCATTAAAGATTCTTAGCCCCTTATATTAGTTTAGTGAATCAAGAGTTTCAACATTTTAAATACACTTAGCTTTGAACTTATTTAGATATATAAACCATCATCGGATTTCGGGGTGGGACGGATCATCTACGACATACTAAACTCTTTATATTAATTTATTGTGCTAGGAGTTTCAACATTTCAAAAGATGCTTTAGCTAATAGCTTCTTTGCATATACAAACCGACAACGGACCTTGGGGGATGGGTCTCCCCATGACGCACGGATCACGAATTAGGGAAAAAATACAAATCCACACCACATCCATAAAATGTGATTCAATAAATAAAGGCACGTTTAGGCATGGAAAACCTATCACGTAGTCCTTTCTAATGACATGTTGATGGCATCTTAAAGCATGATTAGAATATCAAATTTGAACAAAGCTCGATATATTGTTTGATAAAAATTTGGATAGGAAGGAGATTGTAAATGATACGTGGTGGAGAGAGTTTAGGCCAATCATATTATATCGAAAAAACCTCATTTATATGTAATGTAGAAGGTGAAACCAGTTCGCACATCACTAGACTTTCAATTCAACTTATCCAAAGACATGTATCCTACATTTGTATATAGGAGGTGAGATATATGTGTGATAATATTCCATATGATAGTATCATTGACAATATATATTATATGATAGTTTGATGTATGCAATGTTGTGTACATGACAAGATTTAGCTTATCCAATTGGAGCTATGAACAAATATGTGTCTAATCCAAGCAATAAGGTTTTTTAATAAAAAGAATGATACTTTATTCGAGCGGAGCACTCATTCTGATGTCTCATGGATTCGAACTCATGACATCCAAAACCTCTATCTAGAGCGTCATACCACTTGACATTTGAGTAGCGATCCTTAACTCCAAGCAATAAACATTAGCAAACAGTGAGTGAACTTTTTGATATTTAAGGAGCACTTCAAATGTGCTATGCCTCGTGGTGGAGTTAAATGTGATATTGTTTTATGATATTATGGTGACTCAAATCATGTCAAGTATAAATGTGGACGAAAGTCAATGTTGAATTATGTTTATATGCTTACATAGTAATGATATCACGAAGATCAAACTTATAACCTATAATCGCTTTCTCATATGTCAATTACCTAGGTAAAGATGATAGCGTTAGTCGAAATGATGAAAAGAGATCGTATTTTACGTAGTTGTTTGAAAATATCAGTTTGATTCAAAAGACAGTTTAAGAGTTTGTTCTCGAACAGCAAGTCAACGGATAGTAGTTTGTTGAGAAGCATTCTCGAATAGTTTTGAACAGTGAAGTGGATTTAGATGTAAAACACTATCAATTGTTTTATTAACTTTATTACTTATGATTGGTAAATTTTAAATAATTAAATAAATTATAATTGGTAATAAATAAATAATAAATTTAATTAGTAGTTAATAATTATTAGTTATTAATAAATACAGTATTAGTTATTACTAGTAAATTTCAATTCATTATTGATAGATATAAATATATTTTTTAACAAAATAAAAATATTAACTAATAAATTTCAACCAATGCTCAATATAGGAATGTGGAATGGAAATTTCATTATGCTTTTTTTCGATACAACAAAATAAAAATAATAATAAAAGACAATGCATAAAGCAATTTAAGACACAAAGCAACATAGGCATAATGCCTAATACAATAACAGGCACATAATATGTTCATTATCTCCTGAGCGTCATCTTCATTGCTATGTATGTTTGTTTCTTTGATAGTATAAACTCGATACTACCAGCAAATGTACATTGTTACGTGGATCACACTCCCATAAACATGTCATCAAACAGCTATCATTTAATGGATGATTGCCTTTTGAAAGTATGAGCAAACCTAACGTGATCGTTTGCCACCATCTAGAATTGGTCATCGGCGCTAACAACTCCCAAGTTTCAGTCTCAAATGACCCTTTCATCATAAATAAATTTTTAATTTCTTGTATTTTTTGTCGCATTATCAAACTTATTCACTGTGTTCAAAATGCGGTGGCCAATATTTTCATAAATGTAAGTCTAAATACCAAAAAAAAAAAAAATTCTCCAACTCTTCTCTATCTCTTATTTCTTGAAGCTTTATAACAAGCTTCAACAAAAGCGATGATAAACTCATTGAAGTAAGAGGGGTTTGTCATTTAAAATACATACTTTTTGAATTTGTTTATTGGTTGAAATTTATTTGATTCGATATAAAATTAAAACCTCTATTTATTAGACTTACAGTGCATGTCCATACAGTGGGCGAACATAATATTTACGCCTAATGTGAAATTCTAACATTTTAGGATTTCAATGATGGTACGCTAATTGAAGATGTAAGGCTTACATCGACATGTTGTTGCTTATGTTGGACGTAAGGTCCAACGATCAGCTTGGTCAAACCATCATTCAGTGTTTGAGAATAGGAGTAAGTATTTTCAAATAGTGAAAGTGTGATATGATTGACAAAGATCGGTTGAACTCTTACACAAACATGTTAATATACATGAGTTCTTTCACATGCTTGAGGAAATACATGAAAAATCAAGCTAGAGTGGTGCACATAAAAAGCAATCCATTAAGAAGAATAACAAAGTTTGTTCCAAATGATAATCATTGCTCAAACTTGATTGGTTTGGTAAAGAGCTAGTAGCGCTATGGGGTGTTAAATGTACGTGACTGAAGGGGATTAGAGATGAAGATGATTAGAAATAAAAGTTACTAAAATGAAGGCAAATAAAATAGGACGGTATCTAAATCAAGGTGGAGTGTTAAATGTACATGACTTAAATACATAGATGATTTATCGTTTAAGTTAACCAAAAATACAAGGAATAGTACTAGAGTGGAAAAGAAGCAAAGCTCAGCACACGGAACATACGTAGCGGCAGACTACGGCTCATCATTGACCGACCTATCAACTGTAGTGGCAACCGCCCACAACCACATATCAACCACTTGTGAACTGCATAACACCTTTGTGTAGGCTGAAATACCAAAGCACTCAAATACTAGACCCTAGCGGTTGGCCGGTGCAACTGAGGGTAGGGAGTTTAGGTTTGAAGTTAAGTTTCATTTGATGCTCCAACTAGTTATATACTCATCTATGGCTTACATGTGATTAAATATTCAGTCTCTTCATATATTAATTATCCAAAACAAGTTTATTGTTTATTCAAATTAATCAAACTAAAACTCTAGAAGCAAAATCAAATCGTAAGTTTTGGTGATTGAGTCTCATCTTCTGAAATTGATTCATCTACATATGAAAATTTGTCTCAACTCCACGTTCAAAAGTATAGTCTTGCATGTGTACCATGTATCTTTTGTAATTTCTCCATAGTGAAAAATAAAAAAGTTGTTAGGTCCGTGTAGACAACATTGGTCCTGTGTATTTAGATAATTGTTGTACCCAGTAACGTAGCCAACTTATGGATGGGGTGGGCAACTGCCCTACCCAAAAAAACCAGAAAATATAAACTCAAGCCAAAAACCAAATCTACTCCAAAAAATAAAACTCTAATCCACTTCATTGCAATTCCTATTTACAGTCATATCCGCTGAACGAAAGTGAAAAAGATTTTTGCAATTGTTTTGGTGATTCTTTCCAGTCAAAATCTAGTAGATTTTCACACTTTCTTTAGACAAATTCAGATTGCTTTTCGTTTTCGAAGGTACGAGATCCGTTGGATTATTATTTTAGCATCCATTGGTTTAATTCAGTTTGTTGCGATATGATACTTTTTTACCACTTATTAAATAATTTGTTGTATTATTTTAGAATAATAAACTAATACTTGTTTTCCGCTTTGTTGTGAGTGCCATATTTGCCAATAAAAAATAAAATAAATCCAATCTCTATCCGTAAATATTTGTTTAATTTTTAATTTGCTAATAGTGAATTAATAATCTGGTGTCAAACTTAACCTTATCCTTGTTGTGCGGAAATTCAATTGATTTGCAACCTTATCCTTGTTGTGCGGAAATTCAATTGATTTGCACTACTTCAAAAACGCAACAGAATGCTAATGCGCGAAAACAATCAAAAGAAGGATATAGCTTGTCGATTAATTATCAACCACAAATTCAATGAAAAATAATCACCAAAAAAATACAGAATAGCGGAGAACACAGAAAGTTAAAGTCGTTCGGCTAGATTGCCTACGTCCACGGACCCAACAACTATTCTTTATTTCACTGAAGAAAGAGAGTACAAAAGAAAGAGATCACAAAATTATAGGTAGTAGTCGAGAGACTAACCTATAATTACAAACTGAAAAATTAATTTATCCAAAGACTTGTTTACGCTCAAAATCCCTAATTGATTGACTGCAGAAATTAGGGTTTACTGAAAAAGATGATAATAGTGGATGCTCTCTCACACGTTCATACACATATGAAGATAAACTTTCTTCATTTAAATAGGCATGAAAATGAAGGATGCTTGGAGATGAAGAAAATTAATTTCCAGATTATGTTTGAAACCTTTCCGAATATTCAAGATTTAATTTCTATGTAAATGGATAATGGTGATCTTGGTTTCCATAATTTTCCTTGCTTGAATCAATCTCCATCAGCAATCTTTTCTTTCTTCATATAACAAATTCTTTGACTAATTAATTGGTTAGCAATTAATTAATTTCCCTTCTCTAAAAGATATCGCATACATCCTTCCTTTTTATCTTTCCATATATAGCCTAATTAATTGACTGAATCAATTAATTATTTTCTTGTCTTCTTTGAAAAATATTTGAATCACGTAAATTCAACAATCCTTGCTACCACTTGTTAACTAAAATATAAATTTGTTGTTACTGGTTTAATAATGATATAATTAGACTATTTATTATTGTTAAGTTAAAATTACGTGTTAACTTTCTATATTATTAAAATTTTACTTTTTTCCATTAAATACCTAATTACTAACATAGTTTTGCCCAACGCAAACGAAAATCCTGGTTTCATCGCTGGTTGTACTGATTGATACTATTGCTCAAATTTCTTGTAAAAATGGAATGGGCCAGGCCGCATGGTTGCAGGTCTTGCAGCAATATGCATCTTGGCCCACCACTCGATTCAAATGCTTTCCTAGGCCAGGCACGTTGGATCGCCTGCTTTGCACAACATGCGCCCGGCTCAAACATCAAAGCTCCTTCATAGATAGCACGCTCGGTTATTTCACATAAAGAAGCCAAATACCGCCCACATGCATATCTACGGGCAACGACAACATGTACCCGCTTATCCATGAAGCGCTCCCCAGTAATTTATCGGCCCGACCTCCAACCTGATGGCCAAACAAGCCCCTCGACAACAGCGAACTACAGACCAACGTGAAGGCTCTCTCTCAAAAGTTGAGTGGCTCGGCCTACGACACTCCCCATCACGGTCCCTCGCCCTCTTTGTCAACCGACGACACCCTCTGAAGCCCTCTTGTCTTGCTTCGACCGACTCCAACCACCGATGCCTAACCGCCTCTGCAAAAGGAAGCTATGCCTACACTATTTCTCTGGAAAAAATGACATAAACGGCGTTGTTCATCTGAAAAAAGCATCACTGTACTGTAACCACTACATGTTATTTGTTGTCGCCCTGGCAAAGCACCACCGCACAACCACTACATGATCTTGCCTCGGCACAAAGCATGCTTAAGGGACGGTCGGCCAGCTAGAACCATCTCAACCATGCAAACCAACTGACACTTCGGCTATCGCACATTGGACCAGGCAACATGATCAATAGCTCAATGTGATTTCAACAACTCAACTGCACAATCTCACGTGCTCAACATCGATTCCAACAGCTACAAATACCTCAAGATCTTCATTTTTACTAGGGTTGAAGAATCTAAGTCCTCAAGCATTATAATTACTTGTTATTGTCTCTTTTAATCACATATATTGTAAGAAAAGCAAAGTAATGATGGATTCTTCGCAGTGAACGTAGATCAACGTTGATCGAACCACTTTACATTGTATGTCATTACTGTGTTTGCAAATATCATCTCATTAGCAAATAACAATTGCTAAATGTCAACTATTAATCATAATTCCGATTTTGGCTAAACTTTTAGTCAACGGATACTTTTTTAAAGAATAAATACAAGAAATTAAACCGAAGGGCGGTACATGATATTCAAAATTATTAGTTTTAAGGACAAAAGATAATAAAAATTCTGAAAGAAAATGATAATGAAACCATTATTTTTCTAAAAGAATATGATAAATGATAAATGTCCTCGAAACTAATTATTTTGAAACGTTGTCCTAGAAACTTATTACCTTGAATTATAAAATCCTTTAGGTAAAATTCTCCTAATGAACATATGTTAGTAAATCCTGGATAATATGTGGGTAAGAGTGCAATACTATACCACTTTGCACCGAGACCAGCCCTTAAAATTTGAGGATCTAGGTATACCATAAATTGTGTGCTTTTACCATTCACAAGTAATATATTTTTTCAGTGTGAAGTATCGTATAACAAATAAAAACTGATGAATGAATTCTAATTTTCTTTTTCCAAAAAAAAACGTAGAAAAAGAAAAATCATATTCACGTATTGCTACCGAAATCCTATACATCAACAAAAATGTAAATACAAATGTTGAACTTCTTATGAAATCGGAGCATAGGATGGTGGCCCATTGAACCCTACTCGGGCTGCTTTGCATTCACTATAGGCATTACAAGTTTATAATAAGCTTAAAACAAAATTACTCGTGATTAGCCTCACATCAATCTACAAGAATATTAATTTATACACAACTATAAATGAAAAGAAAATTAATATCATTTCAGCGCTAGTCGCCGGAAAATTGCAATGCATTCACCTAACAATATTATCGCTAAAAGTTTTGTTTTTCATAGAATCTGTCGAATAGTCTAAATACAAGAATAGTGAAAGGTCTAGACAACTACTATTCTCAAAAATCAATCCAAAAACATTTAAATAAAAAAACCATAAATTTTATGCTAGCTGTAACATAGAACCCAACTAACCCATCCAATTAAAGCCAATTGAAGTAAATGACGCAAATATTAAACGAATCAGAATAAGCATAAATTAGAAAAGCTAAGTTTAAAAAAATAAGTATAATTGAAACAAACAAGCATTATTTACTAACTGAACAGTCAATCAGGGTAATAAGTAAAAACTTAAACCACTCACCAAACTAGCAAGCAATGAAGACATAGATTCACCCCGCTCCTACCAAATTACTGAAAAATCCTTCTCGAATTAACCACAATGAAAACAAATTGATGGGGTTGAGCTGTATGTAGAGAAACGAAATAAAATTCAAGCCGGGAAAACAAAAGCTTTACCATTAACAAAAGGATGAAGTACACACCATGTGTTTTCTGCCGAGTTAGTGTGCCGAAATGCAAACTTGAATGCTGCTTTTAAAATAAAGCCAAACTCGTCTTTTGCATAAAGTTGCCTTCTTTTTAGGTACGAGTGTCACAGTTTCTTGAAGAAAGGTTATAAATTTTATTGTATTAAACTCTAATATTGATATGAATATAAGTGGAGATTGAGTATGGAGAATCTGAATCGTGAATGATGCAGGCGGGAAGAAATGATAAAATAAGGAATTTGCTGATTAATTTACGGGTTACTGGTAAAGTCTCCAAGTGCAAGGGACACCGACAAGACTTCAAATACGAAAAATTGGACTTTTTTATCAAAAAGTATGTTTGAAAGTCCATTGATTTTTACAATTTCAAATCAGCTCCTTCGAAAATAGGCTGGTACAATCCACTACTGGCCTTTTTTCACCCAATTGAAGTTCGTTTTGCCTCGACGAGTCATTGCTATAGTCCACCAATTTGTTATATTGAGGTGAGCGGCTTAAATTGTTCACTTGGCGTCGGACGCGTCCGACGTCAAATGAAATGAAACTCTACTTGTTTATAAATGCTCATTTCATTTCCTTTTCAAATACTCATTTTATTCTTCCAACTTAATTGTCATCCAGTCTTTTGACCAAGCATTATATGAACGGACTAGGCAAGACGATCTCAAAAACTATCAAGACAGGAAGCTCGAAGAGATTCGTACAGTCCAGAAAGCAAGTGTAGCCACGACCATAAGATAGAAACGGGACCATTCAAAAAATTCCAAGGCGAAATCCATCTAAGAGATGGATTATGGAACGCTACCGATCCATAAACTTGCAACCAAAATACCATATTTTCCTCCCATGTTCAAGTATTGATGATGGAAACTAATTTCAAGCTCCACTGATCAATTGCATGTTGTTTGCCATCAAACGCCTCGAGCACCTGAAGTCAGCAACTTCATTCCTTCACCAATCCATCTCATCGGCCCAGGAACAGGTTCATAACCATGCCAATGAGACAGGAATCATGAAGCAAACAACAAGATGGCATCACATAAGGCAATGTGATCGATCATATATATATATGTGTGTGTGTGTGTGTGTGTGTGTGTGTGTGTGTGTGTGTGTGTACGTATACGTATATATATATACGTGTATATATACGTGTGTGTATATATATATATATATCATATACTAACTCTTATTATAGAAAATTATCCAACACCTCCAAGGATTGAGGACTCTAAATCTCATCAAAGGTCACGAATCGTGTCTCTAATATACAATGTGTAACGACCCGGATTTTTCGATGTTTGATTTGGAATATTTGAATGGTTTTAAATATTGAATTTGAATTATAGAATTAATTTCTAAATTTGAAAGTTTGTTTTTTATTTATAAAATAAATTCAGATTTTAAATATAACAATTTATTGTATAATTTAATTATTGAATTTAATAAATTGAATATTGGGTAAATTAGTGAATCTTGAGTTTTAAACTTGTTAAAAATAATTTAAAAGCTTATAGAATTTATATTAATAATAATAAAAATAACAAAAAAATTAAATTGAATTTTAAAGTGATTTGTTCAATTTTAAAAATATATCGTTTAAATTAACGTATATAAATAGTTTCCCGAGACAACCTCGAAATTCGACGAAACCAATTCTATTAGATCTGTAATATTGTATTATTATTGGATTTTAAAATTCGTAGTGTTTGAAGCTATCGTTTTATCGTACGGGATATAAACGCGCTGAAATTAATATCGAAATTTAATAAAATAATTGGGTCCAAAAAGCTATCTTCTCCATACGTTCGAATTAGGACTCGAAATCTTTTCCATTGCGTTCGGAATAAGGGTATAATATTATAAACGCCTAGTGGCACTCCTTGATAGGAGATCGGGATTTTAAGTTGCTAAAACGAGATTTTTTTTTTCAAAAAAATATTACAATCTGTCAAAATCAAGCCTGCCTTCTAAAACACACCACACCCTTTTCTTTCAATTCAAAATCACGTTCATTCTTTTCTTCCTTTTCGTTTTTTCAGTTCACTTTTAAAAATCGAAAGGTCAAACAAAATTGAAAAGAAAATTATCGCTTGTCGCTTCTCTTCTTCCAGGATAAAATTGAAACCATGTATTTCTTCCTCCCACTTCTCTTCAATTTTCTTCACCTTCTTAAGAACGGAAGAAGGGGGGAAATGAGAACGAATTTCGTTCTCGTATGAAAAACAGGGGGTGGAAGATCGCATAGCATGATCGATCTCGAGCGAAGCAAAATTGGGGCGAGGCAACGATAAGCGTGCAGGGGAGAGAGGTTGCGGTGACAGTTCTGGTGGGTAGCATTGGGGAGTCGCGACAATTGGGGGAGAGGGCATCGCGGGGGGAGGGGGGGTGGCGTTCGACCAAAGCTAAGGAAGGGGTTCTGTTCAATTTTTAGGGGATGGTGGCCCTTCGACCGACCATTAGGCAAGGTCAAGGGGAAAGGGGAACTCGCGACAGCTGATAGTGGAGACGCGGTGGTGCTGGACTAGTCGTGGGTGAATAAAGGTAATTTGAGAGTTAAATAAATCGCTGTAACATATATATACCTTAAATTCTTATAATTTGATAAATCACTGTAACATATATACATATCTTAAATTTTTATATTTATATAAATTACTAATATATATAATTTACTTTTAGATTACGGTTTTGGTTATAAAATTTTAAATTTATTTTCATAGATAAACACACACACAAACACACATGAACTGGATTAAATTAGAAATGATAGTTAATTATTTAGTTAGTGTTGAGTATAGTAATTAGTTAATAAATTTATAATTAGAATGTTAATTATAAATTAATTTTTTTTATAGCTTATAAAGTCATGTCTCTCTCATATTAGGTTTAAATTGAATTCGGGTTGTCGCTTTACGTTTATAGCAACGGGATCTACACAATGGGAAAGTTGGAAATTGAAATGTTTAGCAAAATAAAAATCAAGGTGAGAAAATTCTCACTTATTTGAATTACTAGAATTTATTTTAAATGGTTAAAATAAATTATTGGCTGCTTGATTGATTTAATAATTATTATCAGATGGATGATATATTATATATATTGTAGTGTGTATATATATATTAGTATTGGAGTGATATTCCGCATTTTATAGCGAATGAGACCCTATGCATCCCGCATAATAGTGGATGACCATATAAATCGTGATATCCCCCTCGAAGTAGAATTGGTATTTTTTTATATTGTATTAACATCTGTGGATGTAGGAAAACAGGTTGAAGGGATCTAACTAGATTCCTTAAAATATATTGTTTATTTTTCATATATAGTGATATATGATATCTGTAGAATGATATAGCATAGATTTTATTGTAGTGATTGGCATTTTTTGATGCTATTGTAGCACTGGCCTAAATTTTGATAATTTAAATACTATAAAAATATTTTTTTTTTAAATTTATGGAATTGAAGGGAATTTAATGATATATATGTATATATATTTTAATTGGAGTTATTTTAAAGAAATTGAATTAGAGAAAAAAAATATTTGAGTTTGGTTATACTTAACTATTGTGAATTAGTAAATGAAGTTTTTTTAGAAATGAATTATGTAAAAGAATTTATAAATGATATTCTAGAAAAATAAAAAGGAGCTAAAATCAATATTAAGAATAGATTGGAAGTATATAATGGAATTTTATAAATTAAGATTTGTTTATAAACAGGAAAAACCAAAGGGGTCATAAAATTTATAAACGATGTTTATAAACAGAGGGGAAATCAATATCAGGATGATAAATTGGGAGTATAAAGTTCATAGGTGAATTTATATTAGAGTATGGAAAATGGTTAAGGAAATCGGAAGGGAGGTGATGTGATGGAAATTGAGGAATTTATAAGTTAAATTGGTTATTGAGATTTTAAAAATATATTCTAAAATTTTTAAGAAGTGGGTTTGTTTTAAAGGGAAATTTTATTATTTTAAAACCAAGGGATTTTAAACTAGTTGAGACTGAAATGTTTCGACAAGTAGGTTTTCAAATGTTAGGTATTTATTTAATAAAATTATGACTTTTAAATTCACCTCGGGAAATTATTTGCTCATGAAAAAAATGAGTTATTGACTATATAAAGAGTTTTAAATATTTTAAATAATAACTTAAGCATATTTTAAATAAATCACAATTCTTTAAGGAAAACACTTGTTATATATATATATATATATATATATATATATATATATAGTTTTGAAATGGTTGCAAATTTATTTATAAATTCTCCCGAACGTGTAAACAAGGTTTATTAGAGGATGAGATTTTTATAAGAGAAATCTTATAAATGGAATATTCGAGATTTAAGAAAATTTCTGATGTCTAGATGCGATAACTTAGGGTAGATTTTGAATTCATTTAAAGGGTGTCTTAAATGGTGGGTAGAATTTTTAAATAAGTATAATCAGTTTGGAAATCGTGGAAAGCATTCATTAAAAATTTCGGACACTTATAAGATAAGTATGGAATATTTCCAAGTTAAATATTTAAATGATTTAGGAAATTATACGTATGAATATTTTCCTAAGTATTAAAAGAAAGGGTTTGGAAATATTTTTAGTGGGAGATGATTTGGAATAGAATTATTTTCTAAGTGTGGTAAAAATGGAAGCTGGAAATATTTCTAAGTGTTGAAAGAGGTGAAATATCATGTTATGGATACAAGTGTTGAGATTGTTTTCAAATATAGAACATTGGAGAGATTGAATATATATCTTGGTGAAGAAGTTTTGAAATAAATATTTTAGAGATTTGTAAAGATTTGGACCTAGTGACAACTTATGGATGTTATTTGATAGTGAATAACCAACTATCAATATTGGCCAATTTTGTTAATCGTTTCGAAGAGACCGGGATCAGATTTAATTATCCGAAAACCGCTTCGATCCAGTTTGAACGTAACGAATGAATACCGTAAAGATAATGAAGACGGTGAATCGGTTTGTCCAGACCCAGGACAACTTGTATGGACAAATGCTAACAGAACATGGTCATTAAAGGATGATGAGAATTCAAAGTAAAATTGTTCTTGAAAGGTAACGCTTAGCCTCGAACCTCATCAACCGGGAATGACTAAAACAGGGAAGATGCAGCAAGGCTAAGTGGGTCACACCTAAGTAGGGTATGTTATCACCTTTATAGATGTCCTCGAAAACCTATTATTTATGGATATGGTTGTGCATGGAAGGAGCGTTCGATAGTAAGGGTGGGAACACCCAAGGTGATAACATATTCGGTTTATCCAGGTCAGGGGTAGACCGGTCTTGTGTAGTGGGGGATCCAGGCGTGGTCCTCGGTGCTTTGTTCTAGAGGTGTACTGTGTTGGTCGGTACCCCAGTGGCCCGGTCATTCGTTGGAATCCATTCTCCAATACGAGCTTACAGTTTTGTTTGTAGAACCTAATATGCTAGAATTTAATGAATGTAACAATTTTAGCTATTTGAATAAGTATTTGTATTTGGACACTATTATAATATTATTAGATTTACTATAAAAATGTTTTGGTTATCGTAAGGTAAAAACTCATTGTGTTTGTGACGCTCCACCTCGATATTCACGCCAGCCAAGGACACTACGGGGTAATGCCGTCAACTAGCACAAAGAATAAGGCTGTTGAGGAACGACCATCCGTGTAATTGCTTTGGACGAGCACTAATATGTCAGATAGTATAACATGCATTTCATTTCAAGAGGAAATCCGACATACCGATACAAACTCAAAGATACTACACAGTGGCTATGTGGTCTTCGGAAACAAGTATAGAAATAAGCATAACACAAATCAGGCACAGATATCCATATCACAAAGGAGGAAATAGATATGAATATAACACATAGAAGTGTATATCAGAGTAGTGGTCAAATAAGATCCACAATATCACAAAAGAATAGATGCAAGTGCTACAAAAAAGAATATGTGTACATCAAGGAGTCTCTATCTCGTATGTATAACAACAAAAACTACTAAACTAGAGTAGTTAGCCAAAAGTCAGGTAATGTTCCCTGATGAGGAGTCAAGCAGAAGCACCTGTAACATCTCGGTCTGACTCGAGTATTATTTAATAAGAAAATAATAAACGGATCAGTCTAACTATAAATATCAGATAAAATGAGATAGAATAAGAGATATGACAAAAACGTATGATAACAAAAATGCCATACTGTGATAAGTATATATTAGACAACACAAAAATCATACAATACCTCGAGAAATCTCAAAACATAGAAAGAATGTCATATTCTTTATTTTATTCACCATACCACAAATATTGACAAGTATATCAATGCCAATCACAAAAGTGGTGAATCACAAATTCTAGAAATCAACAACTAGAAATCCAGAAATCACAAAAGGAAGAGGCCTATCACAAAACGGGAGCATGAAAACTCACCAACACGTATATCAAAACGGAACGCTATTCCATGGTTGCTAACCATCAATTTTGAGCCGAAGCTCCACAAAACGGTCTGAAGACCATGGGTCGCTACCCCATAAAATTGAGCCGTAGCTCCACAGAAACTGGGTTTAGTCTCCCTCGCAGACAAAGAGACATCACACATTGCTAGTCTAAATCACAAAATGATCATCATCGACCATCAAGAAGTGTCAATTACACTAAGCTAGTAAATATATGAGTTTAGCTTCATGTCCCATAACCACTGGCTTAACTCAAACTGTAAATCTCCACTCGAAAGTTGTCACAAGAGTTTCAATCGAACGAGTCTAAGAATTAACCAACAAAGTAAACGCAAGCGTTTCGTTCCACTTGTTTTGCTAAGTCGTTTAATTGGATTTCTCGAACAAATGAGGTAAAGATTTGTATATACTAATAGATTGGTAAACGATTTTATAAACAAGCTTTGTATTAAAAATAGAGTTGAAATCATCATTGTAAAAGAGTTTGAATATTTGCTACTAGTATATAAACCTTTGTATTTAAAAGCGACAAGTCACAAAATTGATTGTAGAAACAATCAATCACCAAAAATTCACATACGAAGACATGAATCAAATCCATAAAAATCGATACCAAATCCATCAAAATGGATATTCCCCAAAAATCCCCAAGAAAAAGTTATCAAAGTCAACATAGGTGATAACACAAATTGGAGAAAAAAGAATCGATTAAAAATTGGAAACACAAACAAAATAGGCAACATAGGCGAAAACAGCAGATTCAATCGACTGGACGAGGGTGGTCAGTCGACTGACTCAGATCCTGGAAACTTTCTGTTTCCTGGTTCAGTCGACTGAACCAGGTGGTCAGTCGACTGGAACAGACCTAGAAAATTTCGGTTTCCAAGATCAGTCGATTGACCCAGAGTGTCAGTTGATTGATACTGCCCCAGGAAATTTCTTGGGTTCGGTTCAGTCGACTGACCCTTTGGTTCAGTCGACTGAACTGGAAATTCCAGTATATTCAGCCTAGCCCCCAAAGGGGCAAAAATCCAAACGGAACCGATCGATCGAGCAATTGCAACTAGGGATTTATGCCGCACGACAACCCAGTCCTATAGGCTTTTCGACTCGCCCCAAAAACATATTCAAGCATTAAAGCTAGGATTTTTTAAAGATTTAACTTCAAATCACCAAAATTTGGAATATTCATAAAACCAATTCAATCAAAGTAAATGGACAAGAAATAGATGTTAGGAATTCATACCTGACAACAAAGATAGATATAGACATAGATGTGAGATAAAAATCTCACTTCTAACACCAAAAACAAGAAAGAAGAAGCTTGAAAACAAAGGATGATCAACCACTCTTCAATCTCAACTCTAAAAGCTCCAATCTAAGATCATAAGCCATAATTTCCCAAATTTGGTTATAGGGAATTACTGAAATTGGAGAGAGATTGAGATGGAGAAGAAGAAGGAGATGTTTACCTAAGCTTCTCTTTGATTTTGGGGCTAAAACTTGGATTTGCTAAAGAAACTAGGGCTTAGGATTTTAATTTCCAATCTCCTCCACCATTTTTGCTAAAGCTTGAGTTTCAGAAAATAGTATGAAGGAATGAAGAGGGGTGGAGTGGAGTTGGGTTGATATGTTAGGTTAATGGGCTGAAACCCAAACCCAAATCCCCAAGTAAAAAGGTCGAAATTTTAGCTAGCTCCAAATATATCGATGTTTATACTAAAAAATGTCGCAAATGTCATTTTGAACTCAATGGAAGTGGTCTCGAGTCCTAATTTGACTGTTTGCAAAAAGTAACCTCTCGGACTTAAATCCGACTAACGATGCTATATTTAAATAAAATATTTAAATATACAATCGTAAAATATGCGGGTTGTTACAGACTCCCCTCCTTAAAGAAATTACGTCCTCCCAATACTTAAGAAAATAATATAAAATGTAACAACCATAAAAGCATATCAACACAAAAGAAATTTGAAATAAGAAGTTCACCTCAAAGAGCACGAGAGAGTAAGTCCGAATGTGTTCGCTCGATGAATTCTCTAGATTCCCAAGAACAATCCTTAGGATTTGAGGACCATTGAACTTTCACAAGAGGGACATCTTTATTTCGAAGGCGTTTTACCTCTGATGCAATGATACGAATAGGATGCTGCTCATAAGTCAAATTAGGCGAGACTTCAATTTCTTCCACAACAGCGAGCGCAAGAATAGAATCGGAATCCCTAAGGCATTTCCGTAGTTGAGAAACGCGAAACACGTCATGAATAGCAGAAAACTGAGCTGGTAATAAAAGGCGATGAGCCACGGAACCAGTACGTTCAGTGATGGGAAAATTTGACCAATATATCGAGGTGCTAATTTTTCCGATCGACTGAAACGCACAACACCCTTCATAGGTGAAATACGAATAAACACAAAATCTCCCACACAAAATTCTAATTTCCTTCTTCGTTTATCGGCATACGATTTTTGCCTACTTTGAGCTTCTTTCATCCTATGGCGGATAAGGTCAATCTTTTCTATGGAATCACGAATAAAGTCTGGACCTAAAACCAGCTTCTCACCTGCCTCAAGCCAACAAGAAGGAGATCGGCATGGCCTTCCATAGAGTGCCTCAAAAGGTGCCATACCAACACTAGATTGGAAGCTATTATTATAGGAAAACTCAACAAGAGAAATATGATCTTCCCAACTTCCACCAAAATCTAGAACACATGCATGAAGAAGATCTTCAAGAGTTTGATTCACACGCTCGGTTTGTCCATCGGACTGAGGGTGATAAGCGGTGCTAAAATTAAGCTTTCTTCCCAAAGCTTTTTGAAGACTCTTCCAAAATCCACTAGTAAACAATGGATCACGATCGCTAATAATAGAAATAGGGACTCCATGCAATTTAACAATTTCTTTAATAAAGAGTTTGACCAAAAGAGGTACGGTCCGATTGGACCGAACGGGAATAAAATGGGCGGATTTTGTAAGTCTATCAACTATCATCCATATGCTATCATGACCCGAACGAGAATGGGGAAGACCGTCAATAAAATCTATGGAAATTTAGTCCCACTTCCAAATTGGAATATCCAAAGGTTGCAATAACGCGTCGGGCCTTTGATGCTCGGCCTTAACGAGTTGGCAAGTCATGCAACGCTTAACAAAGTTAGCAATATCGGATTTCATTCCACCCCAATAATAAAGTCGCTTCATATCCACATACATCTTACCACTACCGGAATGAATAGTAAATTTAGAACGATGAGAATCTTCTAAAATGTCTTTATGAAGATCAATAATATTTGGCATGATAAGTCTACCAAATTTTCGAATGCCGCCACGAGCATCAATATCAAAGTCTTTCAAACCTTCAATATTAATATTACCCTTACAGCTTTGGCTATGAAGAGCCAATTCGGAATCTAGCTTTTGAGCTTCAAGAATGCGGTCTAAAAGAGAAGGATGAGCCTCTAGGCTACATAAAACAAGAGATGAACATAAATTGGATTCACGATCTCGAATCTTGCAAGTGGAAAAAATCCCGAGATCATTCCATTCAGATATCATCATAGAAACAAGCGCTTGTTGCTTACGACTAAGGGCATCGGTAACACGATTCCCCTTTCTAGGAGTGTAAAGAATATCAAGATCATAAGATGCAAGAAATTCGAGTCAACGTTGTTGACGCAAATTAAGTTCCTTTTGAGAAAATAAATACTTCAAAGATTTATAATCGGTGTAGAGAATAAATTTTTCTCCCAAAAGATAATGGTGCCAAATTCTAAGGGCGAAAACAATAGCCGCGAGCTCTAAATCATGTGTGGCATATCTAGTCTCGGCTGGCTTTAATTGCCTAGAAGAATAAACAATAACACAATCCCTTTGCATAAGAACGACTCCCAAAACAACACGATTAGCATCGGTATAAACAATAAAATCTTGGTTCCCTTCGAGAATCACAAGAATAGGAGCATCGGAAAGGAGTTGTTTTAATTTCTGAAAAGAAGCCTCACATTTGTCCGACCAAATGTATTTAACTCCTTTCTTTGTCAAACTAGTAAGAGGCACAGAAATTTTTGAAAAGTCTTTTATGAAATGACGGTAATAACCCGCTAATCCAAGAAAGCTACGGATTTCCGTAACACTCTCCGGTCTCTTCCAATTTTGAATCGCTTCAATCTTTGAAGGATCCATGGAAATCCCGAATTCAGAAATGATATGACCAAGAAATTTCGCACGAGATTGCCAAAAGTGGCACTTAGAAAATTTTGCTTTCAATTAATTGCTCCTAAGAGTTTCCAACACAATCTGAAGATGCTTTTCATGCTCTTCCTCGGTTTTAGAATAAACAAGAATATCATTGTTTGTACCAAAAATGGGCACAACACTCTTCGAAAGTTTTTGAAGAGATAAAAGTGAAGAATATAAATGTTAAATGAAGATTATCTAACAAAAACCCCAGCAAACAACAACACAAATGCACAGGTACGCAGTTTTAGAGTGGTTCGGCGTGTTGCCTACGTCCACTATGAAGTTTTTGGGATTTTATTAATTCTCTTTCAACGATTACAAGCAATTACAGCAAAATACCGCTTGGAACTCGAATTTAACGGCAAGGGTAGGATGCAAATCTCGATCCGACGGAGTCTGGGCGCTTCAAAATCAAAAGATCCTTTTTCTATAGGCTTCAGGGGGCTATTTATAAGCGTAGGAGGCTGATATCTCGCTCAAACTTAGGAAGACTCCTTCTGGCACGTGAGTGGGCCCACGCGATCGATCCCACCAAGTTTCAACTCGATCTGTGATCGATACGAAGGGATTTCGTATCGATCAAGAATTAGTCTAATTGAGCTAAAACTTGGCAGGAACATTCCTTGGCTTGTACGTAAGCTTCTATGAAAATTTCATAGTATTTGGATCGGTGGATCTTGAGTTACGATTGATACGAGCTTGAGTTTTTCGTTCGCTGTTTGGTTCGAATCCATCAATTCGAATCGATCCACTTCGAATCGATGACGCGCGTGCCTCTGTGATGACGCGGCGCGCATTCCTCACATCGATCCCCTTTTTGCTTTTAGTTGACCGTTTCAACTCCATGAATCTCACCTCGTTTGTATCGATGACCGTTATCTAATTCGTGTTGATGGATACGAAGTAGTGATAACTCGATGGATTCAAACGGCAATAACATTGATGGATACGAACCAATGGAGACTGATGGTTACGAATAGGACTTTGCTCGATGGATACGAGCCAGGTAGATACTTGATGGATACGAAGTAGGCTTGAGCCGATCGATACGAAATGCATGCTTTGTCGATGGATTCGTACGAGATTGGGTTTAGTCGAGGCTTCCTGAGGGATTTGAATGAGATTGAGTCGAACTTAGGCTTCTTGATCGATTCGAACTTGATCGATGCGAAGTTGATGGATACGAAATGAGATGTGATGATGGATACAGACCATATCGATACGAAGTTAAGCTTTCTGATGGATACGAAACTGTAGCTTTTTTCTTCAACTTGCATCGATCATATCTTGAGCATATGTAGTCGGGTTGGCTTGAAATTTGGAATGCTGGCTTCCATGGCTTAGTTTGTCATGTCTTGTCAGTTGT
This sequence comes from Allium cepa, assembly GCA_030765085.1. Lineage (NCBI taxonomy): Eukaryota > Viridiplantae > Streptophyta > Magnoliopsida > Asparagales > Amaryllidaceae > Allium > Allium cepa. Next base: position 547,789,818 of record CM060932.1, read on the forward strand.
AGCTTGATTAGGGCTTGGACAAAATTCATCGACATCCATGGCGAATCTATGCATGCTCGATATCTAGGATTATTGATCCTGAGCTTGTAACCAGTTCTTTGATATCTCGACCTTGCCAAAAGGCGGGACAACATTTGCCCCCCAAAGTACATCTTGTGGAAACATGACGTGCTTTGAAAAGCCGTAGTCTTCACTCTGAATAATCATTGCTTTTTCGTTGAAGGTTGTAACCCTGCGTTGCTGTAACTGATTGTCGTATGATGGTGCTTAGCTGTTTATTGTCGTAATCGTTATTAAATGGATATCCAATCCCTGTTAATGCTGAAAATTGAATATTATTTTGACATATATGTATATATGTTAATCTGATTCTCGTTAACGTTGCACGTTCACGAGTCGTTGTCAGTTTTCTTGTACCGAATTTCGCATCGATCCTCTCCTGAACCAATGTGAAACTCGAGTAGTAACAACGCTTGATGGTTGTTTATGGATGTTCCTTCGTATCGATCCTCTCCTGGATCGATATAGAATCTTAAAAAAGTTGCTCTCGCGTCGATACAAAGTGCCATTCCGTATCGATGAACGCGATCGTCGATGGATACGAATGTAATGTTCGTATCGATGGTTTCCTGGAGCTTCAGCGGGTCCCTTTGATGCCCTTCGTATCGATGAAGGATTGATTCGTTGGAGTCAGCTAGCCAGTTCGTATCGATGGACCGTGGTTGGTGTTCCAAAATCATCAATTAGAATGAAGGTTTAGCACCGATGGGACCAAAGGCCTTCTGCATCGACTTCATTGCGCACTTCGTATCGATGGAACCCATTGTTCATTTCGAATCGATAGGAGTTTTGGCTGATGGATTCGAACTGGCCGTTCGATTCGACCTAGGGGTTGACCTGTAGTGACCGGTTATGAGGACCGGGAGGCGAATCGCCCCTGTTTCTCCTTGGGTCCATATAAATACTCATGGACTTGGCCGTTTTTCACTTTTTACTTCTTACTGCTGCCTTCTACTCTCGTATCGATCCAATTGCTTGGTAAAAGGAGAACTGTGCCATTCCTTTGACTCGATCAAATTCGACCTTTTAATTCTTCGAATTCCAATTTTAAATTAGGTAATTAATCAACTACGACTGCATCCAAACGACGAAGTTTGAATCTCAGATCCATCCCATCTTGGTCGATTGTCAATTCTGGCAATCTTTGAAGTCAGATCTGGGTCGGAGCTTGTTCAAGGATGGCCATGACGATTCCCTTGATAATTGGAGAGGAGTGTAGAAAAACAAAACAAAAATGGCTCGAACTGTACTCTGTGTCAATCTGGGGGGCCCGTGTTCGAATCGATAAAAGGCAATAATGCTTTTTCTTGGAGTTCGCATCGACCCCAGGAATCTTTTAAATAAATGACGTAGTTCGTCTCAATCGAGATGGTGGTAAATCGTGTCGATCTATAATGATCGATGCGAAAAATAAGCGAGTGATTGGTGCGAAACTCTTGGCTTCATATCGATGCGAAATAAACCCTCGCGATCGATACGAAAAATATCGACTCAAACGTAATCGATGCGAAGTCGATACTTTCTTGACCAATACGAACCTGAACACCAAGGATCGATGCGAAGCTACTGACGTTGATCGATACGAACCTAAGTGTTGACGATCATTTCGAAGTATGTCCCCATTGATCGATACGAACTTGGATCCTGATGGATTTGAATAAGCTCTCCTCGATCGATTCGAATCCTTCCCTTGATGGATACAAAATTCTGAGTACTTGACTGCATGATTCCGATGGGCTTCATCCCCGCATATCTGGACTTGACTGTTAAACTGCATACTTGACTGCCTTTCGAAGCTCATTGATGGATCCATAACTTAACAACTTTAATTTGGATCGATCGCTAACATCTGGATAGTATGGTGGCGACGGTCAGCGATGACGGTCACTCCGACTGGATTCCGATTATCTTCGTCGTTGGCAAATTTTTCTTTAACTCTGCAAAATTTATTCAAGCAATGCACAGCACTGCACAGCACACACTTTACACAAGGGGTACACACGGGTCTTTGTCGTCTAATGATGGTTTCTCGTGAGTCAGCTAGTTATGGAAACTCCAAGCTCGCAGCCACAGGAAACTCAGAGTTCAATTCCTCCCGTGCTTGAAATACCGGAGATTGAGGTCGAAGTTATCGATCCAGCCCCAGACGAGGCACCAGACGCATCAGTTATCAATAGACCACCAGACTCTGTTCCGTCCAACATTTCGGAAGATATGCTATGGAGAATATGCCTAAGGCACGGTTTGTCGATGGACGACGTACTACTGCCGGGACCAAATGACAGTCCACACAATCCACCGGAGGGGTATACCGCATTCAATCGACATGCATGCGCAGCTGGAATGCTCCCTCCATTCAATCAGTATATAAGAGAAGTGCTATCCTTTATAGGGATCGCCCTATCTCAGCTACACCCAAATGATGTGCTTTACTCAATAGCTTGTTCATTGCATTTATGGAGCACCTCTATCGACCACCCCGACTGATCGAGATAAGATATTTGTTCAACTTCAAGAGTCGGACAGACAGTCCATCTTTCACACTTCTAGAGGCCGTGAGAAATTGCCAAATAATTACGGGTCTTGGACCAGGCTGAGCTACTTCAAGACAGAGTGGTTCTATGTTAGATGCCTCCCAGGATTCACTAAACGATGGCTATTCAGACGTGAGTATTGCTATCTTTTCGAGCAGTCGGCAAGATAGTTGCAAATGAAACCCAACTCATATCTCTTTTTCTTTACAGCGATAATTCAGCGACCCGAGGGAAGATATTACAAGGAGATAGTTCGGGTTCTTCAAGAGGTCCCAAGCGAAGATAGGAATATTGACTTGGTCCTAACGGATAGAAATCTCAGAATTCTTGGGCTAATCGAGCGAAGACAAAGTATAAGGCTCGACGGTGCATTAAGAACTATCTCGAGGGAGCGAGTTAAGCGTGAAAAGCCTAGAGTTGTTCTAGTCGAAGAGGCTGACCCTGAAAGAACCCCTACTGACGAGGAACCATTGGGCGAACCTGCGGACGCAGCCCAGGATGCTGGAGCGAAGAGAAAAGGCAAGGCTGCCATTTTCAAGCCATCCAAAAAGGGGAGATGAAAATCTGTTATCATATCCCGGCCCGCCTCCGGAATTAGAATTTCGAAGATGTCTCCCCCAAGAACAGAAAGTCATTACGAAGGGCCCGTCGATCTTCCAATTCCGGATGACGTGTCCATGCAGCATGATTTCGGATTGGATGAACTCCAACACTTCCTAGTTTTAAGAGAATCTCTGCCCGCTAGCGTGGTTGACACATCCGGTTGGTCGGGGGGTTGCACATATATACGCACTTCATGGCACTACACGATTTCTGGCCGTAAGCTGCCTTTTTCTGAAGATTACTAACTTCTTTTATGTTTTGCTTTGCATATACCATTTCCGGTCGAGGCTCAATGCTCGGTAGTCTACGCAGCAAACGCAAATCTTCGTCATACTACGAGTCACACTGAAGGGAAGGAGATAGAGATCATGATCAAGGCTATTCTAGCCAGGAGCGGTCTGATAGGGATAGGGGATATGTACGCCGATCCCGATCTCGCACACCCCCTCCCAGAGCTCCCGCACCGCCTCCGGTTCATGTTTCGAGGCCTCCAGAAACTCCACGGCACAAGTCGTCTTCTCGCTCTTCACGGTTTGACTCTCATCGTCCAACTGAAGTGGTGGACCCTTCAACTACTGCACAGGCTCTCGTTGAGCTCACTGGGGAAGGAGCGATGAGGCTCGCTTAGCTGAAAAAGGATTTTCCTGATATATGTTTTGATGGATTCGTCTTTCCCCCACGCTTGAAAAGGATTCCAACGTCGGCCGAACATACTGTGCACGATTATGTCGCGGATATATTCTTTCAATATCAGGAATGGTCGAAAACCGCGAAAAAAGCATCGAAGGTGGCCTTCGACCGAGCAGTTATGATTGAGAAGCTGAAGAAAGAGCTTGGCCAGAAAGATCGTATTATTCAAGCGCTCAATAGCGAGGCCAAGTCTTTTCGCCAATCTGAGATTGAGGCTCTTAAGAAATCCGACGAGGCCCTAGCGGCGATGGATAGAATGAAGTGGGAGCACTATGCCATATGGAGAACATGGGCCAAAGGAAATCCATCGTTACCGCTGAGCGGGACGCAGCCCTTAAAGAGCTTAACGAGCTTAAGTCCAAATTTTCTGAAATCATAAAGGAAAAGGATGCTGCTAACATTGCCGCACAGGAAGCGTGCGATTAAGCGGTGGTTCTCCAGAGGGAGAGAGATGCGGCAATGGAAAAAGTCCGCGAGGTGGGGGCTGAGGTCGGTGAGAGGGTTCGACTGGCGAAGGCCAGGCTAGAGGCTGACATGGTGGAGCTCCTCATCACCTATAATGCCACGTGTTGAGGCACATGGACCTAGCCTGGCTTGATGATCATCCGACACACCTGTATAATGCATGGAACTTGCTGGTTGAGGAGGAGAAAACTAGGCAGTCGGGCAGATCCTTTGACAAGTTTGAATTGGAGAACCGCATATTGAATGACGATGAGATAAAGGTTCTTCATGATTTTATGGTTTCTCACGCAAGAGAAAGACTCGGCATCTAGCATCAAGAAGTCGGGGAAGGTTCCGGAGTTATGCATCATGCTACAAGTTCAGAAATTACTACTCCGCCCCGACCCGAATCTGCTCCAGTGACCGAACCTCGGCCCGTCCTGGCTTATGACCCAGAACAGCCACGCCTATCTCCTATTAAGGAGCATTCATCCGAAGATGTTCAGCCAGCCGCAGGTCAAATTGAGGAAGGTACTCTGAACGAATCTCATGTGTATTTGAAATGAAAGACTTGTTTTGAAGTGTGCCCTAACAGCTTCTTTTCTTCTTTGTCCAGTGACCGAAGTTACATTGATAGCGCCTCCTGCAATCCAAGAATCACATCAAGTGCAGGAGGCCATTATTACTGAGGCGACCACCACGACTGCGACCGTGCCGATTAAGGTGACACAGGGGAGCTCAATTTCCTTTGACGAGCAGATGATGAATGAGCTCCTGGGCCGACACAGCGACCCTTTTGCGGATATACCATTCGTTCTTGGTGGGTTTTCGCCTGCTTCTGCTGCTTTGTCACGGTCCATTGCTGCCCCCAGCGAAACCCGTGCTATTCGAGAAGCAGAGATATTGGCTGAAATTAACGCTGAGATGGATGCAGCGGCTCATGGCGGTGATTCTGAGGGTGGAGTGACGACGCTGGATCCAACTCCACTTAGGATGATATCACCCGGGGGACGCTGGTTTATACTAGAGTGTTTATTCCGCCCTCAGTCGTAGATCTAGTTCCTCTGACTCCTCCTGAAGAGAGCATCCCCGTAGAATCAAGTTCGGAGGAAGAGATCGATATCATGCCTTCGTCCAGAGATTCCTCGCCCAAAAGGAAAAGTTCGAAACGAAAGATCGTTAGCGGTGCCGGTGGCTCCACATTGAAGAAAAAGTCAAGGAAGAAGAAGGAATAGATAGATTCCTTAGGCACACATTTGGGTGGATAGGAGTTTACTTTTGCTTTAGTAGGTCGTGTATAGACGCGGATTTGGCCCCCGCTAGAAGGCATTTTTTGGAAGAACTTGTATATAAATTATTATTTCCAGTTAGTTGAAATAAAACTTTATTTTCTTTGCTTCAATTGTTTTTCCTGTCTTTTATGCTTAAGTGTTGTAACGTTCGAATCATAGCTTGGTATGCTTGTGGAGTATTGGTTCTGGAGCTGAATCTGTTTCATACACAAGTCTTAATATCGTGGATACAAGTTGTGACACAAGACTAAGCTGGACACTCGATGTCGTATTGTTCCGGTCAATGTTTCACACTTAAGCGATGCCCCCAGTTTGGGGAACCAGTTGTAATGATTGGCTAATGATCGCAATTCTATCTCTGCCTTCAAAGCTTAATATCATCAAATCGATGTTGAAGCAAGTGAAGGGTGAGCGGTTTCAGTTGTGCACGTTCACTAATAATAATCGCATCCACACTCCGGGGATCAGTATTTATATTTCGGTGGTCAATCGCATCTATCATAAATCTTGAGCACATGTCCACATTCTGGGGACTTAGGATAATTTGTGATCGATAATCTGGTTCACACTTTGGGAATTCGAGAGTTATCGACGTTTGTAGCGCAGTTCGCACTTCGGGAACTTTGATTCGGTATTTATACCCCAATTCTTATTCTGGGAACTTGGTGTTAGCGTTTAGACTCTGGTTCGCACTCCGGGAACCTAGAGTTGATGTTCATACTCTAATTCGCACTCCGAGATTTAGAGTTAGTGTTTATATTCCGGTTCGCACTCCGGGAACCTAGAGTTGACGTTTATACTCCATTTTGCACTCTGGGAATTTAGAGTTAGTGTTTATACTCCGGTTCGCACTCCGGGAACCTAAAGTTGACGTTTATACTCCAATTCGCACTCCGGGAATTTAGAGTTAGTGTTTATACTCCGGTTCGCACTCCGAGAACCTAGAGTTGATGTTTATACTCCAATTCGCACTCCGGGATTTTGGAGTTAGTCGACGGATGGTCAGTCACATCTGTTTGGACCTTTTAGGAGGTCGTTCACACTCTAGGAACGATAGATTTATCGGGATCGTGGATGGTCAGATCACATCCACCCCAAATTAAAAGGCGAGGTCGTTAGATGGATGGGTCCATCCTCCTCTAACTTGGTTAGGATACGGTTGGAGTCGTTAGGCAGACGGGTTCGCCCTCTCCAAAGCCGTACTTAGAATTTTCACACTCCAACTCGCGCTCTGGGAGTTTGGAGTGGTTTTAAGGATTGTCGTGTATCAATCCTTTTTTATATTAGCGTAGTGGCTTGCCCCCGAGCTTGGGTTTCATTTAGTGAGTGACCGGTCATATCACAGTCACTCGCTATTTGAATAAATTCCACCGTTCGATGGAACTTAGCTCTCCGTGCATCGTGATGTCGTACGTCATATTCAATAAATCACAGCTCTGGCTCGAAGAGATGGCATTTTATTGCTCAAATGAGAAAACATGAAAAAGTCATTTGCCTTATTACAAATTCAAATTTCGAAATGCAAAAAAATTGCAAATAAGAGAATGAATCAAATAAATGATATCTGTCATATGTAATAGCGACGGAGGCTTTCACTATTCCAAGCCCTCGGCAAAGTAAGACAGTCAACGGTCGATAACTTGAACGTGCCATCCCCGAGATTTTGTGTGATCACATATGGCCCTTCCCAATTTGGCTTCATGTGTAAACGAACTGGATAAATTCTTTTTAGAACGAGATCGCCAAATTCGAAGGTCCGTGGCAGAACCTTGGCATGTATAATCGGGTGACTCGATTTCGATATACGGCTGCCCTCATATCAGCCTCTTCACGCTTCTCATCCAGTAAATCCAAAGATTTAGCAAGTAATATGGCATTAGCTTTCGGGTCATAATAAGTCACACGATGAGAAGGTACTTCCATTTCGACTGGGATAACGGCTTCTGAGCCGTAAGATAGAGAGCAGGGAGTGTGTCCGGTTGCGGACTTGTGGGTCATTTGATAAGCCCTTAAAGCCATAGGTAATTCATCGACCCACTTGCCCCCGGCCTTTTCCAGTCGTTTCTTCAGAATAGATTTGATAACCTTGTTAACAGCTTCAACTTGGCCATTCACCTGAGGGTGTGCAACCGTAGAGAATTTATTGTGGAAGTGGAATCGTTGGCAGAAATTCTTGAATTCAACACTGTCGAATTGAGCTCCGTTATCAGTGATGATGGTATGCGGGAGACCAAATCGGCAGATGATATTGCGAAGTACGAAGTTGATTACTTTTTTCGTCGTGATTGTCGTAAGAGGTTTAGCTTCAGCCCATTTAGTAAAGTAATCAACTGCGACGATGGCATACCTTGCTCCTCCTTTGGCAGGAGGTAGAGTACCAATGATATCAATGCCCCATACTGCAAATGGACAGGTACTGACCATTTGGGTTATCTCAGTAGGTGGGGCTCTCAGAATTCGAGCATGTCTCTGGCATTTATCACATTTTCTTGCATAGTCTGATGCGTTGCGGTTTACAGTTGGCCAGTAATATCCATATCGGAATACTTTCTTGGCAAGGGCTTGCCCCCCGGTGTGATCGCCACACTCTCCATCATGCACATCACGTAATACTCGTTTGATTTCATCGTGTGCGATACATCGGAGAAGAGGAACGAGATATCCCTTTCTATACACGACTCCATTCTAAATAGTAAACCGCGAGGCTTTTCGGAGAATCTGTCTTCTTTCACTTCTACGCTCAGGCAGTGTTCCGTGCTCGATATAGTTTCGATATGGGGTCATCCAAGATTCCTTATCGGAAGCGATTTCAAATATAAAATCAGTTTCCATCTGATCAATGTTGGGAGAAGATAAAGTTTCAACAGGAACGAGTCCCATCTGCTGTGCTTATCTCGTACTTGATAACTTGGCCAATGAATCAGCCTTCTGGTTGTGTTCATGGGGTATGTAGAAAACAACATAATAATCGAATTGATCAAATATTTCCTGGACTCGAGCTAGATAAGCTGCTAGCCTTCGATCCTTGGTTTGGTATTCACCCCGGACTGGGCATACGACTAACTGAGAGTCGTAGTAAACTTCCACAGCAATAATTCTCAGATCACGGGCTAGCTTTAACCCAGCAAGTAAATCTTCATACTTAGCTTCATTATTGGTCGCACGGAACTCCAATTTCATAGCATAGCATATGGATCGGCCCTCGGGGGTTTCAAGTACTGCCCCAGCACCCGAGCACCGATCGTTGGATGCGCCATTGGTATATAGTTTCCAGATGTATTCGGGAGGTTTATTTGTCTCAGGCAAGTCCTTTGGGACAGTGAATTCGGCTATAAAATCTGCTAAGACTTGACGTTGAATGGCTCTTCTTGGGGTATAAGTGATATCGAACTGACTCAGTTCGATATTCCATTTAAGCAACCTACCAGACGTCTCGGGTCGCGTAAGGACCTGTCGTAATGGTTGGTCAGTGTACACGGTGACAGGATGAGCCTGAAAATATGGATGGAGCTTCCTCGAGGCAATGACTAGGCAGTAGGCCAACTTTTCTAGCTTTGGGTAGTTTCTCTCAGCTCCGGTTAGTAGCTTTCTAACATAATAGACTGATTTCTGCACTTGGTCTTCCTTCCGAACTAGGGTAGCAATGATCGCATTCTCTGATCCCGCCAGGTAAATATACAACTGTTCATGGTCGATAGGCTTTGATAAAATCGGTGGTGTGGAAAGATGTTGAACCAGTGCTTGTAACGCGCATTCACACTCCGCGGTCCATTCGAAGTTTTGCTTTCCTTTTCGGATCAGATCAAAGAAAGGGATGCATTTGTCGGTAGACTTCGATATGAACCTGCTCAACGCCGCTACCTTCCCGTTGAGACTCTGAACTTGCTTTATTGTTCTTGGAGTCTGCAAGTTTCTGATTGCCCAAATCTTTTTTGGATTGGCTTCTATTCCTCAAGCGTTGACAATGAACCCAAGGAACTTTCTGGATGCGACTCCAAAGTGGCACTTTTGTGGATTGAGCTTCATCCCGTACTTTCGAATGATGTTGAACATTGACTCCAAATCTTTGATGTGATCAATGGAGAATCGTGACTTTACCAGCATGTCATCAACACAAACCTCCATGGTCTTCCCGATCTGGTTAGCGAACATCCGGTTGACTAGGCGTTGGTAGGTTGCTCTGGCGTTCTTTAATCCGAAGGGCATAACTATGTAGCAGTAGAGTCCCAGGTCGGTAATGAAGCTAGTATGTTCTTGGTCGGGTACATGCATGGGTATCTGATTGTAACCGGAATAAGCGTCCATGAAAGATAATAATTCGTGTCCAGCTGTTGAATCTACAAGCTGATTAATCCTGGAAAGTGGAAAACAGTCTTTTGGGCGAGCTTTATTTGGATCAGAATAATCAACACATGTCCACTATTTCCCATTCAGCTTTCGGACAAGTACGGGATTGGATACCCACTCCGGGTATAAAGCATCTCGAATAAATCCGTTTGATTTGAGCTTATCGACCTCTTCTTTAAGGGCGGCAGATCTCGTTGGATCCATACCACGCCTTTTCTGTTTGTCCGGGATACACCGCGGGTCAATATTCAGGGTGTGGCTCGCGTGTCCTGCGAGATCCCACACATGTCAGAACGTGTCCAAGCGAACACGTCGAGATTCTCCCGGAGAAATTCAACCAATTCCTGCCGTGTCTCTTGGCTCAACTGGGACCCAATCTTTAACATTCTCGAATCATCATCATCATCATTACCGATCGGAACATCGATCGTCAGTTCGGCCGGAGAAGCTTGACTTTCTATAGATTCATCCTTATTTTCATTATCTCTAGGGTCAAGATCCCTCTGGAATTGGTTGTGGTGCCCAAGCCGAGGCCTAGGCACCAATTGTCAATTATTCGCAAAGCGGACGCAGAGAGATTCCCCTACGCTCTTTCCTTTTTCTCTCCGCTGTGCCTCGCGCAGCTCAGCAACATAACAGGCTCTCCCAGCAGCCTGATCTCCTTGAATGACTCCAATCCCACGATCGGTGGGGAATTTCAAAGTTAAACACCATGGGGAAATTGCTGCCCTGAATTCAGCGAGGGCCGGTCGGCCCAAAAATGCGTTATAGGGGGATTGAATGTCAAGCACAACAAACTGCAACATCCGGACTCTCCGGCACTCCCCAACTCCCAGCTCCACTGGCAACTCCACTACTATAGTAGGTATATTGGCACTTCCATAGAAGCCATGAATTCAAGATTGGCAAGGTTTTAATCCTTGCCTTCCATTTTCATCAGATCGTAAACTCTCTTAAACAATATATTTACTGAACTCCCACTGTCAACCAGGATCCTCTTCATCCAAGCAGGACCAACCTGGACAGATATGACCAACGGGTCAATAGTGGGGGCTTTGACCCTGTCAGCATCCCGACTTCTGAACACAATGTCATCAGTCATTGTTTTCTGTTGTTTGGCCGGAGCCCCTTCATCAAAACTACTGCAACACTCGAAGTCTGCATGCCTGATAGATCTGGCATACGACTCCATCTCCCTCTAGCTTCGGTCTACTGGATGGGACTACCACTAACTGTATTTATTACCAATCTCCTGCCCGTACGAGCGGGTTCCTCTCGTCTTTCTTGATTTTGAGTACGATTTTGGTTCGACGGGCTCGCACCGCCAGACTGCGGCGCCCGCACGAACTGATCTAACTTTCTCTCCCTGATCAGCTTCTCAATGAGGTCCTGCAAATGTCTACACTCATTGGTATTGTGGCCATAACTCTCATGGAATCTACATAAATTTTTCGTTTGACTCTGCCTCTCCGATGATGGCTTCGGAGCAGGCTTCTTATATTGCATGGCATTACAGGTTTGTAGATACACATTCTCTAACGACGTATTCAATGATGTGTAGTTATCAAACATTGGAGCCCTGCGTCGCGGACCACGGTTTTGATCCCGTTTCTTATTCTGACTACCACTGCTTCTTGATTGAGATTGCTTGTTCTGTATGTTCAGTTGTACTTTTCCAGAACTCACACCCGACTGTTTAATTGCTACATTGCTCTGAATCCCCTCACTACTGGGTCCCACGTCGTCCTGCTTCCTAGACTGTTTCGCGTCCTCTCGCCTTAAGAATTGGGCGGCTTTGGAGTAGAAACGGTCCAACAACGCGGGAGGCTTCCCGGCCAACCAATTTCCAAACTCGGAATCTGGGTCAATTCCCTTAGTTAGTGCCATCAAGATCGAGTTGTCATTAGGGTTACTGATCTCTACACATGCAGCATGAAACCTTTCCAAGTAGCGTCTAAGCGTCTCCCCGGGAGCTTGTGTGACGCTAGACAAAGTGTTAACATCCTTAGGCCTAGCAACATGCATACGAAACTGTTCTACAAACTTCATGGCCATTTGATCAAAACAAGAAATGGATCGGGGCGGCAATCGCGTAAACCACATAGTGGCAATGCCCCCCAAAGAGATAGGAAAACTACGGCACTTTACCGCGTCATCCACTCTTGCAGCGTTCATCAACCATTCATATTTCAGGATGTGCTGGTTTGGGTCTGAATTCCCTTCATAGATCGATAAAGTGGGCATTCTGAACCATCGAGGAGGTTCGACATAAAGTATGTCATCCGTAAAGTGGGTGTGACTACGGGAGACTTCCCAGTCGTCATTGGTAAGACCCTAACTTTCGTGGATCATTTGACGTATCATAGCTGGGAGGTCTGGCGTTTGAATGCTCTGCGCATGGGGAGCCAAGGTGCGGTCGGGTTCCACATTGCGAGGATGGACCAGGAGCTATCGACGGTCCATGTCTTGCCTCCTTAGCTCGACGTCTTCTGGGACGTCAGGTCCAGGAGTACGTCCATGTTGATTCTGGACATCAATTTCTGTTTCAACCGCGGCGGTGGTGGCACGGTTATCTACGGTGTAATGAGAAACAGTCCCTCCCCGAGAAGAGGGTCCAACATGAAAGTTGGCCGATGGACCAACTCTCAACTATCCAACAGTCAATGTGGATTGATGTCCGATGGCCTGCGCGTGACCTTCGTCTGGTCGAGGACGAACGGACCTTTGGTTGTAGCCAGACGAGGCATAACTTTCTGTGGAAGAGTGAGAGACTTGATCCCTTCCATGCCTTCTACGCTTCTCACGGTTCAGCTGGTTGGTCAGCTTGGCATTTGCACGTAGCTGTTCTATCAACTGTTGCCGACCCTATGTCAGTTCCTATAGCAACAATTGGAAGTCTTGCCCGGTAACCGGGCCTTGTGAGTCTGAGGGTCCGGCTGCGTTCTGGTTGGTTGGTGGCAACTGCGTGGGATTTTGCCTATCCCGGCCTTCCTGATCGCCAACGTTGGAGGTGGTCCTTGTGCTAACCATCTTGAGGTTTGAATTCCTTTCTTAGACTTTATGCAAATACGAATAGAATGGAAGGAATTCGGATTAGTGATCTGGATCTCTCTCGTAGATTTATGCAATCCGGCATCGATGATAGATCCAAGGAGCAGGGGAAAATCTGGGTTTTCTCAGTGAAAGCACCAAAGTGTTTGTACCAAAAATAGGCACAACACTCTTCGGAAGTTTTTGAAGAGATAAAAGTGAAGAATATAAATGTAAAATGAAGATTATCTAACAAAAACTCCAACAAACAATAACACAGATGCACAGATACGCAGTTTTAGAGTGGTTCAGCGTGTTTCCTACGTCCACTATGAAGTTTTTAGGATTTTATTGATTTTCTTTCAACGATTACAAGCAATTACAGCGAACAACAACAAAGTACAACTTGGAACTCGAATTTAACAGCAAGGGTAGGATGCAAATCTCGATCCGGCAGAGTCTGCGCGCTTCAGAATCAAAAGATCCTTTTTTGTAGGCTTCAGGGGGCTATTTATAGGCGTAGGAGGCTGATATCTTGCTCAACTTCGGGAGACTCCTTCTGGCACGTGAGTGGGCCCATGCGATCGGTCCCACCAAGTTTCGACTCGATCTGTGATTGATACGAAGCGATTTTGTATTGATCAAGAATTGGTCTAATTGAGCTGAAACTTGGCAGGAACATTCCTTGGCTTGTACGTAAGCTTCTGTGAAAATTTCATAGCATTTGGATCGGTGGATCTTGAGTTACGATCGATACGAGCTTGAGTTTTTCGTTTGCTATTTGGTTCGAATCCATCAATTCGAATCGATCCACTTCGAATAGATGACGCGCGTGCCTCTATGATGACGCGGCGCACATTCCTCGCATCGATCCCCATTTTGCTTCGAGTTGACCGTTTCGACTCCATGAATCTCTCCTCGTTTGTATCGATGACCGTTATCTAATCCGTGTTGATGGAAACGAAGTAGTGACAACTCGATGGATTCGAACAACAATAACATTGATGGATACGAACCAATGCAGACTGATGGTTACGAACAGGACTTTCCTCGATGGATACGAGCCAGGTAGATACTTGATGGATACGAAGTAGGCTTGAGCCGATCGATACGAAATGCATGCTCTGTCGATGAATTCGTAGGAGATTGGGTTTAGCCGAGGCTTCCTGAGGGATTCGAATGAGATCGAGTCAAACTTAGGATTCTTGATGGATTCGAACTTGATCGATGCGAAGTTGATGGATACGAATTGAGACGTGATGATGGATACAGACCCTATCGATACGAAGTTAAGCTTTTCGACGGATACGAAAATGTGGCTTTTTCCTTCAACTTGCATCGATCATATCTTGAGCATATATACTCGGATTGGCTTGAAATTTGGAATGCTGGCTTCCACGGCTTAGTTTGTCATGTCTTGTCGGTTGCAGCTTGATTCGGGCTTGGAAAAAATTCATCGACATCCATGGCGAATCTATGAATGCTTGATATCCAGGACGATTGATCCTGAGCTTGTAACCAGTTCTTTGATATCTCGGCCTTGCCAAAAGGCGGGATAACAATCATCTATAAAGATGAGAACAAACCGGTCGAGGAAGTCTTTGAAAACTTGATTCGTAAGGTCAACGAAATAGGGTGGAGCATTCGTTAAACCAAATGGCATAACAAGCCATTCATAAGATCTATAACGAGTACAAAACGACGTCAAAGGAATACTATCCTATGCAATACGAAGCTGACGAAAGCCGGTTCCTAAGTCTAACTGTGAAAAGACTCTAGCACCACTAAGTTGATCAAATAAATCATCAATCCGAGGTAAGGGATATTTATTCTTGATAGTGGGATCATTAAGCTTGCAGTAGTCAACGCAAAGCCTAAGTGTACCATCGGATTTCTTCACAAAAATTGCCAAAGCTCCTTAAGGAGAGGAACTAGAGCGAATAAATTGTTTCGCCTCCAATTCGGATAATTGTTTATGCATCTCTTTATTTTCCTTACTGGACATACGATAAGGAGGACGAGTAATAGATACAGCTCCAGGAATTAGATTAATTCTGAACTCAATGGCTCGCTTAGGAGGTAATCCTAAAACAGGCTCAAATATGTCGGAAAATCCACGAACAACGTGAATAAGAGAAATGATATCTTCCTCATCATCATTATCGTCATCATGGGAATTTAAAGAATGTAAAGACGCTACCAAGTTGGAATCCGAATCTTTAAGAACAGTAGAAATCTGCTTAACAGATTAAGGATGTCGAAGATGAATAGTCCGCTCAGGACACAGGATATTGGCTTCATAACGGTTAAGCCAATCCATTCCCAAAATCATTCCTAAGCCTAAGTAGCGCATGACATGCAAATCGGCTCGGAAAGAATATTCACATAAAATAATCTCGACATCTTTACAAAGCAAACTGAGTGTTGCGGATCCACCAACTGGATTCGCAATTCTCAAAGAAGTCATTAAAGCCATAACACTCAAAGAAAAAGTATCAACAAGTTCTTTTGATATAAAAGAATGTGATGCACCCGTATCAAAATGAACTCGAATAGGATGATCACGAAACATAATAATGTCATCAAGGATAGAATGAGAAATACCTTGACCACGAGAAGTGTTATTAGGGGCTTGAACAAAATTTAGCCTTCCCTACTTCTTGCTTTGAAGTTTGGGACGTGAAGATATAAGATGACCCAAATTTTTGCAATAACGACAAGCAAGGGGCTTTGAACACTTATTTGCATAATGGTCCTTAGAACCACAATTGTAGCATTGGCCACCACTAGGGGTAGAAGTCTTGGATATCGGAGTTGCTTGTTTCCCTTTCTTGTTGGAATAAGGACTTTTGAACTTATTAGGCTGCTTCTTGTTGTTATTGAAGTTCGGTTTGGCACTTCCAACTTCAACATCACTCTCTTTATCTGCCTCTTCAAGTCGAAGAGCGATATCAACAAGCTGATCGAAAGCAACTTTCAATTTCAGAAGTAATGGCTTTTTGAGATTTTTATTCAAGCCATAGACAAATCTCTAATTTTTCTTCAATGGGGTATTAATGTACTCGACCCCATATTTAGAGAGGGATTCAAAAGATGTGACATAATCTACCACAGAAGATTCACCTTGAACAAGGTCAATAAAACGACGGGCCAAAGTCACTTTTTCAGCTTCTGGCACAAACTTTGATTCGAATCTTTCCCGGAATTGCTCCCAAGTAAGATCCGCTTCAACTATTTCAGAAATCAAAAGCTCATACCAATCTAGTGCTCTTTCTTGGAGCATACTAGAAGCCACTTGGACTCGATGAAGATCAATAAGATTCATGCGAGAAAAGATGCGATCGCATGTTCTAAGCCAAGCTTGGACTTCAATAACGCTTTCGGAACCCTTGAATGTCTTCCCACCCAAGTTGGTATAATCACTACACAAGCGTGCAAATCCGAATTTTGGGTGAGTAGGCTCTAGAATGGGTCCGACAGCTTGAGCATTCTTTACAAGATCAAGATGCTGTTGAGCTGACATAAATACTCCATCCCGAGGAGTAGGACTTGATAGACTGGCACTGGGACGGCCATATCTAACCATTTCTCTTCTTCAAGAAAGAAAGAAAGAAGAAGAAAAGGTTATTCTCAGAATGAATATCAAACAATAATGATTGATAAAACAAGGCATCACAAAGAAAATAGGATAGAACGGGTCCAATGACTCGAATAAAACCCTAAGGCACGACTTTTAAGATGGACTTAGGACGATGATCCTTGTTAAATTATTCTACATTGTTCCGAAGTTTGGCTCTGATACCATGCCGTGACGCCCCACCTCTATACTCACACTAGCCAAGGACACTACGGGGTAATGCCGTCAACTAGCACGAATAATAAGGCTGTTGAGGAGCGACCATCCGTGTAATTGCTTTGGGCGAGCACCAATATGTCAGATTGTATAACATGCATTTCATTTCAAGAGGAAATCCTACATACCGATACAAACTCAAAGCTACTACATAGTGGCTATGTGGTGTTCAGAAACAAATATAGAAATAAGTATAACACAAATCAGTCATAGATATCCATATCACAAAGGCGGAAATAGATATGAATATAACACATAGAAGTGTATATCAGAGTAGTGGTCAAACAAGATCCATAATATCACAAAAGAATAGATACAAGTGCTACACAAAAGAATATGTATACATCAAAGAGTCTCTATCTCGTATGTATAACAACAAAAACTACTAAACTAGAGTAGTTAGCCAAAAGTCAGGAAATGTTCCCTGATGAGGAGTCAAGCAGAAGCACCTGTAACATCTCGGTCTGACCCAAGTATTATTTAACAAGAAAATAATAAACGGATCAGTCTAACTATAAATATCAGATAAAATAAGATAGAATAAGAGATATGACAAAAACGTATGATAACAAAATGTCATACTGTGATAAGTATACAATAGACAACATAGAAATCATACAATAACTCAAGAAATCTCAAAACACAGACAAGAATGTCATATTCATTATTTTATTCACCATACCACACATATTGACGAGTATATCAATGCCAATCACAAAATTGGTGAATCACAAATTCTAGAAATCATCAACTAGAAATCCAGAAATCAAAAAGGGGGAGGCCTATCACAAAACGGGAGCATGAAAACTCATCAACACGTATACCACAAAACGGAACGCTATTCCATGGTTGCTAACCATCAATTTTGAGCCGAAGCTCCACAAAACGGTCTGAAGACCATGGGTCGCTACCCCACAAAATTGAGCCGAAGCTCCAAAGAAACGGGGTTTAGTCTCCCTCGCAGACAAAGAGACATCGCACATTACTAGTCTAATCACAAAATGATCATCATCGATCATCAAGAAGTGTCAATTACACTAAGCTAGAAAATAGATGAGTTTAGCTTCATGTCATATAACCACTTGCTTAACTTAAATATTTACGAACAAACTGTAAATCTCCACTCGAAAGTTGTCACAAGAGTTTCAATCGAACGAGTCTAAGAATTAACCGACAAAGTAAATGCAAGCGTTTCATTCCACTTGTTTTGCTAAGTCGTTTAATTGGATTTCTCGAACAAATGAGGTAAAGGTTTGTATATACTAATAGATTGGTAAATGGTTTTATAAACAAGCTTTGTATTAAAAATAGAGTTGAAATCATCTTTGTAAAAGAGTTTAAATATTTACTGCTAGTGTAGAAACCTTTGTATTTAAAAGTGACAAGTCACAAAATTGATTGTAAACAATCAATCACCAAAAATTCACATACGAAGACGTGAATCAAATCCATAAAAATCGATACTGAATCCATCAAAATGGATATTCCCTAGAAATCCCCAAAAAAAAGTTATCAAAGTCAACAAAGGTGATAACATAAATTGGAGAAACAAGAATCGATTAAAAATTTGAAACACAAACAAAATAGGCAACATAGGCGAAAACAGCAGATTCAGTCAACTGGACCAGGGTGGTTAGTCGACTGACTCAGATCCTGGAAACTTTCTTTTTCTAGGTTCAGTCGACTGAACCAACGTGGTCAGTCGACTGGAACAGACCAGGAAACTTTTGGTTTCCAAGATCAGTCGACTGACCTAGAGTGTCAGTTGACTGATACTGGCCCAGGAAATTTCCTGGGTTTGGTTCAGTCGACCGAACTGGAAATTCCAATATATTCAGCCTAGCCCTCAAAAGGGCAAAAATCCAAACGGAGCCGAACAATCAAGCAATTACAACTAGGGATTTATGCCCATGACAACGCAGTCCAATAGGCTCTTCGACTCACCCCAAAAACATGTTCAAGCATTAAAGCTAGGATTTTTAAAGATTTAACTTCAAATCACAAAAAGTTGGAATATTCATAAAACCAATGCAATCCAAAGAAAATGGACAAGAAATAGATGTTAGGAATTCATACGTAAAAACAAAGATAGATATAGAGGTAGATATGAGATAAAAATCTCACCTTTTACACCAAAAAGAAGAAAGAAGAAGCTTGAAAACAAAGGATGATCAACCACTCTTCAATCTCAACTCTAAAAGCTCCAATCTAAGATCATAAGCAATAATTTCCTAAATTAGGTTATAGGGAATTACTGGAGAGAGATTGAGATGGAGAAGAAGAAGGAGATGCTTACCTAAGCTTCTCTTTGATTTTGGGGCTAAAACTTGGATTTGCTAAAGAAAATAGGGCTTAGGATTTTAATTTCCAATCTCCTCCACCATTAGTACTAAAGCCTGAGTTGTAGGAAATATTATGAAGGAATGAAGAGGGGTGGAGTGGAGTTGGGTTGATATGTTAGGTTAACGGGCTGAAACCCAAACCCAAAGCCCCAAGTGAAAAGGTCGAAATTTTAGCTAGCTCCAAACATATCGATATTTATACTCAAAAAAGTCACAAACACCATTGTGAACTCAATGGAAGTGGTCTCGAGTCCTAATTTGACTATTTGCAAAAAGTAACCTCTCGGACTTAAATCCGACGAACGATGCTATATTTAAATAAAATATTTAAATATACAATCGTAAAATATGCGGGTTGTTACAGTGTTTATGTGTGACGCAGTCTTACGAGATACCTTTGTTTTTTAAAGGATTTTGATAACGTTAATATCCAAATTGAGTGCGTTTTTCTTATGCTGGTTTTCCAGACTGACTCGGGTGTTATTTTATTGTAATGCTTGGGTCAGAACGAGTATTACAGATTCAAGTTAGGATGCTATAAAGCTTAGGAGACGAGCTGGAGGAATTTTGATGTATTTTTCATATTTGTTTATATCTCCACTGTGTGAGGATAAGTGATTATAACTATCCAGATAGATGTATCGATTGTTGTACTCTGATGATTGTATGTATATAAACTATTACAAATTCTTTGTATAAAAATCTGTTATTATATATTATATTTTATCCGCTGCGATTGTGAGATTCTGTGTTGTTGTTTCTATTTTCTTCTACTTTTTTCTTCTTGTTTACCCTAGTTATTCGCTCTTTTGTACACTTTGGGTTGAGTAAGGAAGAATTATTACCAACTCAAGGGGTATGGAACTGCGGGTCGCTACATTTGGTATTAGAGCTGAAGGTTAAGCCAGAATCTTGGCTCTGGTGGGGGATTACTCATTAAAGATGGAGTCAGTAGTACTCTAGAATGAGTTTGAGCGTATTAATATATATATATAAGCACGTATTTCTCAGTGAATATAAATTGTTTTGTATTATGTTGACTTATTGGTTAAGTGGCATATAAATTCTGATCGAATAATGGGATACCACTAAGTTGATATGAGTTTTTAAACACTTGAACACAATAAATTGACACAGTATGATTTTGAAGCGGGTAAATGAAATGATTTTACCCAAATTATATTTTTACACAAAGAAAAAAATTCTAGAAATTATTATAGCATATTGGAGTGGTGGTTGATAATATTATAATCGATATAAGATTATAAAATTTGAAATGGTTATGTATTTATAACCAAATGAAAATTGTATAAGTATGGATTATACAATTGAATTAAAAAACTAAGACTTGATTAAAACCGGAGTTTGAAAAAAATGAATCCCAGAGATTTCGAAAATATTTTTCGAAGTATTTTGAAATAAGTAATAGTATTATTATTTTGGAGATATTTTCAAATATAAAATGGTTTAAAATGGATTTTGGAAGTAATAGAGCACTAAACTCACTTCAGTCGCTAGAAAATAATCCTGCTGATGACTGCAGCATCATCAGTATTCATTTTCGAGTTTCAAAGTGATGAATTGCTACCATAATTGATTTGTTTAGATTTGTTGGAAGAAAAGTTTTGTTTTAAAAATTCCGAAAGGAGATTTTTTTGATAGAAACCAGGGTTGGTTTAAAATTTGAAAAGTGTGATTTTGGGATATTGTGATTTCAAAATGATTTGAAATAAAAACGGGTGTCTGAATTCTGGAATCCTTATTTAAATAATTTAGGGATAATCAGAAAATAAGTTATAAACTTATAAATTGAGAATGATTCTAAATAGGGAAGGAAAAATATGGAAATTGAGTTTTGGAAATGAATTTGAACTTGAGTAAAGGGAAAATGGATAAAATTGAACTTAAACAAGCAAATTGAAATAAATAAAATGAATTGAATTTGACTCATGAAAGCCAGATAGATTGAATTGGTAAAAGAAAATTTGAATTTAACTTAAGCAAAGTAAATGAAATCAATAAATGAAGTGATTATAATAAATGGGATTTTAACTTAAGTGAGTTAAATTAAATTGAACGAATTAAAATTTGACTTAAGCTAAGTTAAATAAAAATTGGGTTGAATTTGGATTGAATTGAAATAAAATCGAATTGAGTTATAAATGATTTTGAATGGAATAAATAAACTTCAATGGCTTAAAAAAAAGTTGTGTGACTTAAAAAATTGAAAACTAGAATAGATAAGCCCAAATAAAAAGAGTTTGATATTTTGGAAATTTGAATTATAAATAAATTTGAACCCGAGTAAATTTATTGAAGTGATTTGTGAAATAAAAAAATAGATATTGAATTATGAAGTGGAATAATTAGATGATTAATTAGATATAAATTGGATATCAACTAGGTTGAATAAATTTGGATTTGTGATTAAAAAATGGATAATGGAAATGAAACTTGAGTTATAAATAAAATTCAACTTAGATTGTAAGTGAATTAAATATAGTTGGTAGTGTGGTCGAATGAAATGAAATTGGATTGAAATACAAATGACTTGAGTTACAAATAAATCAAAGTGATTATAAATAAATTGAATATAGCCTTGAATTTCATTTTAAATAAATTCGTAAATGAATTGAGTATGGAATTAGGTTGAAAAAGGGGATTGATTGAATGAAAATTAATCCAAAATTGGAATAGAATTTGTTGTAGGAAATAAACTTAAGTCATATAGTTGAAATAGTTAGAAATAAATAAATTAACTTGAGTTAATGTTTTAAAGGGGGGCTTGGCTTAAATAATTTATGAGATTGCTATTTAATATAATAACATGGAATGATTCCAAGGCTAAATAAAATGGATTTGAGTACGGCGCAATTGAATTGATTGTGAATGAGTTCGAAAATGAAAATGGAATTAAAAATAGAATGAGTTTGAATCAAATTAAAATAGCTATAAACTAAATGGATATTTTATTAAGTAAATATCATTAAATTTGCATGGAAATAAATTGACATTTGACGAAACGTAAGTTAATAAAATTCCTGTGAATATAAGGCAAGTAAATAAATTGATTTCAATCAATTTGGAATGGATATTGATTTGTTTAGTAAAAATGTGAACTGAATGTAAGAAAATTGGGTTGTAAATCATTTCAGATTGAATGAGATAGTATATAGATTGATTGAAAGCAACTAGATTAGTATCCGAACCTTATAAATTGCTTGTAAATATATGTTAGCATGCATTGTTATGAAATCTATGTGTTGTAGCCATTTAAATGAATGAGATGATATTGAATTTCATATATTCGGTACTTACATGTTTAAATTAAGTAAGTACAGGTAACCGGAGCTGTTTTTCTTGACTTTGATTGCACGAATTGCAAACTAAGATAAACCGCTTGCTTAAAAATGCTAAAACAAGGTACGTTTTCGGATTAAATACTGCGAAAATATAAAAATATTGTTATATATTTTGTTTTTGATCGTGTGGGTCAATGTATATATGTTTATATCTCTTGTCATATTGCAAAAGGTCCTCCGTACAAAGGGAACTCTGCCAAAAAAATTCAAAAATTTAGCGTGTTAGAAAAAATTTGAATTTTTTTGAAAATCCTTTATTAACGACAATTTGATTTCAAATTGAAATTGAAATAAGGGTTTTGGAATTAGAATTGAAAACTAATTATTTTGTTTGGAAAAGAAAGATTAGAAAAGTGAAAATCGATTTTTCACTAAGTGGGTTTTAATAAGATAATGGGTTTGGGGCATTTTTTCTGCCTTAGCAAATTTCAGGGACGAAATTCTATTAAGGGAGGAGAGTGTAACGACCCAGTTTTTTTGACATTTGATTTGGAATATTTAAATGGTTTTAAATATTGAATTTGAATTATAGAATTGATTTCTAAATTTTAAAGTTTGGTTTTTATTTATAAAATAAATTCAGAAATTAAATATAATAATTTATTGGATAATTTAATTATTGAATTTAATAACTTGAATATTAGGTAAATTAGTGAATCTTGAGTTTTAAGCTTGTTAAAAATAATTTAAATGTTTATTGAATTTACATTAATAATAATGAAAATAACGAGAGAGAAAATTGAATTTTAAAGTGATTTGTTCAATTTTAATAATATAGCGTTTAAACTAACGTATATAAATAGCCTTCCAAGACACAACCTCGGAATTCGACGAAACCAATTTCATTAGATCCGTAATATTGTATTATTATTGGATTTCAAAATACATAGCGTTTAGAGTTATCGTTTGGTCGTACGGGATATAAAACGTTGAAAAATTAATATCGAAATTTAATAAAATAATTGGGTCCAAAAAGCTATCTTCTCTGTACGTTCGAATTAGGACTCGAAACCTTCTCCATTACATTCAGAATAGGCGTATAACATTATAAACTCCTAGCGGCACTCCTCGATAGGAGATCAGGATTTCAAGTTGCTAAAACGAGATATTTATTTCAAAAAAAATATTATAATCTGTCAAAATCAAGCTTGCCTTCTAAAACACGCCACACCCTTTTATTTCAATTCAAAATCACGTTCATTCCTTTCTTCCTTTTCCTTCTTTCAGCTCAATTTTAAAAGTCAAAAGATCAAATCAAATTTGAAAAGAAAATTATCGCTTATCGCTTCACTTCTTCTAGGATAAAATTGAAACCGCATATTCCTTCCTCCCACTTCTCTTCAATTTTCTTAACCTTCTTAAGAACGAAAAAAATGGAGCGGGGAAATGAGAACGAATTTCATTCTTGTATGAAAAAAATGGGTGGAAGATCGCATAGTATGATCGATCACGAGCGAAGCAAAATTGGGGTGAGGCCACGATAGGCGCGTAGGGGAGAGAGGTTGCGGTGATAGTTCTGGGGGGTAACATGGGGGAGTCGCGGCAATTGAGGGAGAGAGCATCACGAAGGGGGGGCGTTTGACCGAAGCTAAGGAAGGGGTACTATTCGATTTTAGGCGATGGTGGCCCTTCGATCGGCCATCAGGCAAGGTCAATGGGAAAGGTGAACTCGCGCCGACTGATAGTGGGGACGTGGTGGTGCTGGACTAGTCGTGGGTAAAGAAAGGTAATTTGAGAGTTAAATAAATCACTGTAACATATATATACCTTAAATTTTTATAATTTGGTAAATCACTATAACATATGTACATATCTTAAATTTTTATATTTATGTAATTACTGATGTATATAATATACTTTTAGATTTCGGTTTTGGTTATAAAATTTTAAATTTATATATATATATATATATATATATATATATATATATATATATATATGAATTGGATTAGATTGGAAACGATAGTTAATTATTTGGTTAGTGTTAAGTATAGTAATTAGTTAATTATTTTTTAATTAGAATGTTAATTATAAATTTAAAAAAATTATAGCTTATAAAGTTATGTCTCTCTCATATTAAGTTTAAATTGAATTCGGGTTGTCACTTTATGTTCATGGTAATGGGCTCTTTGCAATCGGAAAGGTGGAAATTGGAACGTTTAGCAAAATAAAAATCAAGGTGAGAAAATTCTCACTCATTTGGATTACTAGAATTTATTTTAAATAGTTAAAATAAATTATTGGCTGCTTGATTGATTTAATGATTATTATCTGATGGATGATATTTTATATATATATTGTAGTGTGTGTGTGTTAGTATTGAGGTGATATTCCCGCACTTTATAGCGGATGAGACCCTATGCGCCCCGCATAATAGCGGAAGACCATATATACCGCGATATCCCCCTCGAAGTGGAATTAGTATTTTTTTTTATTGTATTACCATCTGTGAATGCAGAAAAACAGGTTGGAGGGATCCAAATGGATTCCTCAAAATATATTGCTTATTTTTCATATATAGTGATATATGATATGTGTAGAATAATCTAGTATATATGTTTTTGTAGTGATTGGAATTTTTGGATGTTGTTGTAGCATTGGCCTAAATTTTGACAATTTAAATACTATAAAAACATTTTTTTTAGAAATTTATGGAATTGAAGGGAATTTGATAATAAAAATATATATTGGAATTGGAGTTATTTTAAAGAAACCGAATTAGAAAAAAAAATTGAGTTTGGTTATACTTAACTATTGTGAATTAGTAAACGGAGATTTAAAAAAAAGTGAATTATATAAAAGAATTTATAAATGATATTCTAGAAAAATAAAAAGGAGTTAAAGTCAATATTAAGAATAGATTGGAAGTATACAATGGAATTTTATAAAATAAAATTTGTTTATAAACAGGAAAAACCAAAGGGGTCATAAAATTTATAAACGATATTTATAAACAGAGGGAAATCGATATCAGGATGATAAATTGAGAATATAAAGTTCATAGGTGAATCTATATTAGAATATGGAAAATGGTTAAGGAAATCGGAAGGGAGGTGATGTATTTATTAAACTAGTTGAGATTGAAATGTTTCGGCAAGTAGGTTTTCAAATGTTAAGTATTTATTTAATAAAATTCTGACTTTTAAATTCAGCTTGGAAAATTATCTGTTCATTTAAAAAAATGAGTTATTGACGATATAAAGAGTTTTCTATATATTAAAGCATGTTTTAAATAAATCACTATTCGTTAAGGGAAATACTTGTTATATATATATATATATATATATATATATATATATATATATATATAGTTTTGAACTGATCGCAAATTTATGTATAAATTCTCTCGAATGTGTAAACAGGGTTTATTAGAGGCTGAGATTTTTATAAGAGAAATCTTATAAATGGAATGTTAGAGATTTAAGAAATTTTGCGATGTCTAGATGCGATAACTTTAGGAAGATTTTGAATTCATTTAAAGGGAGTATTGAATGGTGGGTTAGAATTTTTAAATAAGTAAAATTGGTTTGGAAATTGTGGAAAGCATTCATTAAAAATTTCGGATACTTATTAGATAAATATGAAATATTTCCAAGTTAAATATAAAAATGATTTTGGAAATTATAGGTATGAATATTTTCCTAAGTATTGAAAGAAAGAGTTTGGAAATATTTTTAGTGGGAGATGATTTGGAATAGAAATATTTTCTAAGTGTGGTAAAAATGGAAGTTGGAAATATTTCTAAGTGTTGAAAGAGATGAAATATCCTATTATGGGTACAAGTGTTGAGATTATTTTCAAATATAGAATATAGAAGAGATTGAATATATATATCTTGGTAAAGATGTTTTGAAGTAAATATTTTAGAGATTTATAAAAATTTGGGACTAGTGACTGCTTATGAATGTTGTTTGATATTTAACTAACCGACTATCAATATTGGCTAATTCAGTTAATCGTTTCGAAGAAACTGGGATCATATTTAATTATTCGAAAACCACTTCGATCTGGTTTGAACGTAACGAACGAATACCATAAAGATGATGAACATGGTGATTTGGTTTGTCCAGACGCAGGACAACTTGTATGGACGAATGCTAACAGAACATTGTCATTGGAGGACGATGAGCATTCTAAGTAAAATTGTTCTTAAAAGGTAGCATTTAGCCTCAAACCTCATCAACCGGGAATGACTAAAAAAGGAAAGATACAGCAAGGCTAAGTGGGTCGCACCTAAGTAGGGTATGTTATCGCCTTTCTAGATGTCCTTGGAAAGCTATTATTTATGGATATGGTGGTGCATGGACGGAGCGCTCGATAGTAAGGGTAGGAACACCCGTGGTGATAACATAAACAATCTATCCAGGTCAGGAGTTGGCCGGTCTTATGTAGTAGGGGATCCTGGCGTGGTCCTCGGTACATTGTTCTAGAGGTGTACCGTGGTGGGTGGTACCCTAATGGCATAGTCATTCATTGGAATTCATTCTCCAATACAAGCTTACTGCTTTGTTTGCAGAACCTAGTATGTTGGAATTTAATGAATGTAATAATTTTAGATATTTAAATAAGTACTTGTATTTAAACACTATTATAATATAATTGGATTTTCTATAAAAATGTTTTGGTTATCGTAAGGTAAAAACCCGTCGTGTTTATATGTGACGCGGTCTTACGAGATACCTTTGTTTTTCAAAGGATTTTGATAATGTTAATATCCAAATTGAGTGTGCTTTTCTCACGCTGGTTTTCCAAACTGACTCGGGTGTTATTTTTTGATAATGCTCGGGTCAAACCGAGTATTACAGATTTAGGTTAGGATACAATGAAGCTCAGGAGACGAGCTTGAGGGGTTCGGACGTATCTTTCGTACTTGCTTATATTTCCATTGTGTGAGGATAAGTGATTATAACTATCCACATAGATGTATCAACTGTTATACTCCGATGATTATATGTATATAAACTGTTATAAATTCTTTGCATAAAAATATGTTATTATATATTATATTTTATTCTGCTATGATAGTGAGATTCTATGTTGTTGTTTCTATTTTCTTCTACCTCTTTCTTCTTCTTTACCCTAGTTATTCGCTCTTTCGTACACTTTGGGTTGAGCGAGGAAAATTATTATCAACTCAAGGGGTACGGAACTTCGGGTCGCTACACAATTTATTGTTCTAAACTCACTCTGATACCGTTTATGACACCGCACCTCTAGACTCATATTATCCAAGAGTATTATAAAGTAATATTGTCAAATAATACAAATGTGACATCCCATCTTTTGGAAAGTTTAAATCGACAATAAACCATACATGTCTAACTCAAACCATTCAAAAGGAAGGATTGTCAATGTAATTAAATAAGAAAATAAGAGAAAAGAAGAAAAACAAAATAGAGAATCTCACGGTGGAATGACAAAATATAGTAATCAAATAAACAGTTCGTGAAGCTGTTTTACAATATACATTTGATTACACAATTTTTACAACATAATCAGAATACAATCAATAACATTCCAAAATGATGCAGTGGAATAATAATAATATAATTCACCAAACTCCGTTTTCGTCCTACAAAAATAATGTCTTCAAAAACTGAAATGCTCAGGCTGACCTGAGCTTAATGAAAAGACAAAACACTCGAGTCAGAAAAGTTCTCATGTAAGTTAAGTCAACAATAATTAAATATGAGTGCAATACCTTTAGATATGTTTACGGGATTTTACATCTCCTATCCAGTGTATAACGTAGGTGCAACAACTTAAGAGATGCTACGGGTTTTTCCATACCCTAAGGATCCGTTAAACTGTCTATATGTAGCAAGATACGTTATATATGTAGTGTCTATCAATAAAATAATTATTTTTCTTAGCATTACAGCTTTACATTGATCCCCCTTAACACATTTTTAAGCATCATCCTAATGTTTGCCATTGACACCACCAGTAACGTCGGTAATCAGGGAGGCGCCGTGATAAGGCAACACTAAAACAAAAGCGTTGTTGTCGCGTATAAGGATAAAAGTGTATGACAAGGCACGCGGGCGATGCCTAAAGTATGATACTACCGTTTTCCGTTTCCTGACTAGTGGTAACCCCTAATGGCCCACCGCGAACATCCATCCCATAATCAAATCAAGGTGCACTGATCAAGTCAAAATCAATATAGTAATATGAAGAACAGATGTCGCTAGAGATAGCTAGCTTCATTGGTCAGGTATGGCTCTTATCTTAGTCATTTCAAATTGATACAAGTGTCAGGGTCATTCATCATCGTTCTCTTTCTTCAAGTCCAGCAAACGTCTCTTTAACAACCAAACGTCATTTCACACCGGTTGATTCTTTAACATTTCGAAAACGATTTAGATTTGATATCGAAATATCATATTCACTTTAAAAATGTCACTTCATTTCAAAATACCATATTTACTCAAAATATGTCATTTCACTTGAAAATTTCATTTCAAATTCCAACTTAGGTTATAACCTCATTTAACCACTTTCACATTTAAATGAACGTTTAAATATAAACATTCCAACTTTACACAGTTTGAAATTTTTAGAAAATAGTTTGAATAGTTTTAAACAGTTTCAACATTTTAGATAGTTTAAAATAGTTTAAAGGTTTAAAACAATGTAATATAAATGTATGAGTATTGAAAATGATTTATATAGTAAAATAGTTTGGAAAATCAAAATAATTTGGATATTAATAATATAGATTTTAATCAGTTTATATTAAAATAATTTATTTCGGAAATATTATCAAATCAAACTGTTTCTATCCATTTCAACAAATCTGGATCCATGTCCAAATTTCAAATCAACAAAACTCAATTTCCAAATCTTTCAATTCAATTGACTAAATTTAGATTTTGTTTCAAATCAACTTGATTTCCATTTCAATTCAAATTAACTTCAATTTTCGAAACATTAATTTTTAACCTTAATTCGATTCAACAATTCAATTCAATGATTTAAATTTCAATCTAATTCTTATTTTAAACCATTTCAATTTATACTGATTTAAAGCACTTAAATCAAATTAAACCTCGTTGTTCAATTATAAGGTCTAAATCTTAAAATAATCGATTTCCAAAATTAAAGTCGTATATCGATTATAACTTCACATTTCAATTTTAATTCTTAAAACAATTTCTTTTAACCAATTTCGATTCCAACATTTCAAAGCTTGAATTATAAATAATTCAATTCATATAAATCCTTAATTTATTTCCTTTAAAACAATATCATTTAATCAGAATCCAAATTCAATATTTTAAAACCATTTAATTTAACTAATCCGGTGTTCGTATATAATTTTCTACCTTATGCCAAGTGGTCGGTTATTTCAATTTTAATTATTGGAATGGATGTATATCATTTCAATCCAAATCAAAGTGTCATAGGTATATATATCATTTCAACATATTTCTTAATTTATTCAAAATAATTCAAATAATAGTTTATATATTTCAATTAATATACAAGGTGATAGCAGGGATATATATAAATAAACAAACATCCAATCATCCAAAATGTTAACAAATAGACATCTATCACAGTCAACACCAAATCAGCTAATAAATCACAACAATTAACTTGTTATCAATTGGAGATGTTTAACTATCAATTAATTTCAATATAAATTTAAACGTCAATTTAATTTAATATAAATTCAAATTAAATTTAAATGATAATTTAAATTATCTAACAACAATCAATAAAATTCTTATCACTCTATAAATTTAATTCAACTAACATAGAAAGATTTAGTATTGCGTGAGTAAGTTTAATCACTCACCTTTGATTTATAACCAATTAAAGATCTAACAAAAGCCAAAAATTTTAAAAGTCTTCAAATTCAACCAAACTAGTTTCATGTTATCCATAATTTTGATACGAACCCAACGTAAGAAACCGCATGTCAATCCGAGTTCGTATGCAAAAGTTATGACGTCAGAAGATTAAAAATTAAAAATTAAAATAAATATAAATATAAAACAAGGGGCAATTTCGTAAATCATCACCTTCCTCAACTCACGTTCGAACAGAGATCGAACCCTACAAGCCTACAGCCGCCACCTTGCACTACCTACCGCCGTGCCTAGACGCGCAACCACCAAGATTCGTCACCACCATCGTCGCCCCCGAGACCAGGTGCCCCCCTTACCGAGCTCGCGGCAGGCTCCGCCACCGCCTGGAGCGGTCCGCTGCCGCCGCCTTCTCGTGTAGATCCCGACCATCTCGAGCACCCCTCACATGATCCAACTGCATAGATGAACTCCATTCCTCTATTCATCAGCGCTTCCCGATCGTCGATTGGTCGACGATCGATCGATAAACTACAACCCCAGACATGAACGACCGTGACTATTTCAGCAATTTCTGGACAAACCGAAACTCGACTGAAAAAACGAACTACAGATGCAGATTACGTTCGTCTCGAGTTTCGCGATGATATAATATGATAGGATTGGAGCAGTTTGGATTTTCGATTTGATTTGGCATTGTAATTTGAGTTTTGTGATGTCTGTCATTGATAACGAACAGATAAGAACAGAAATTGTATGTATGGAAAATAGAACTGAAGCAGTTAGGGTTTATAACAACATATATATAGGTAGAGATGAATAAGAATGGATGGAATAGATTGAATGGGTCGAAGCGATAACAAAGACCCGAAAAGCCCGTTTCGTTCCTAGAACGAAAATAGGTCATCCAATATGTCGAAATGTAGGTTTTCAATATTTTTAAACTCAATGAAACCAGTTTCAAATCCTAATTTTATTGCATATAGAAGTTAGCTTTTTAAATCGAATT
This sequence comes from Allium cepa, assembly GCA_030765085.1. Lineage (NCBI taxonomy): Eukaryota > Viridiplantae > Streptophyta > Magnoliopsida > Asparagales > Amaryllidaceae > Allium > Allium cepa. The sequence continues at coordinate 547,821,198 of CM060932.1, forward strand.
ATATTTATTTAAATTCCTTTAAGTGATTTCTACGCGTTTCGAAATCGCACGATCAAACGTCAAATCCGATCGCTACGAAACTTGAAATCCATTAATAATTCACTATTACAGATCCGACAAAACTAATTTTGTCGAAATCCGAGATATTGCCCAAACACACTAATTTTACACGTTAATTAAAACAATCTATTTTAAAATCAATTTAATTGCTTTTAAATTCAAATTTAAAAGTTACCCATTTTATCATTCTTGATTAAATCGGATTTTAAAAATCTTTTAAAATTAATTTCCATGTTAAACTCAAGATTTAAATAATAAATTGACTACAACATTAAGTTACAACAGCAATAAAACCCAAATTTATTATATTTTATATTTCAAACAATATCTTTTATTTTGATTACAGTTTCTTATATTAAATCAACAGTTCCTTATGTAATTTACTTATCAAAGTAAGTTTCCATTTTATTTCACTCAACTCTACAGTTAACATATTTTCTTATATTAAATGCAATATTTAATTACATTTATTTTAATTGATTTTCAAATTAATTCCAACGGATTAAATAATAAGGTGATAACTAAAACAGTTGTTATACATTAATAATTCATATCTATTAACTTATTGGTTATAAAGGGTTATAATTTACTTATTAAAACTGATTTTATATTTTATATTAACCATTTTCAATTAAATAACATATGACTTCTATTTTTAATACAACGTTTAATTTATTCCTTATTAACCTTTGCAATTATAATTGATTGGAATTACATTAAAACATATGTCAACTACATTCAATCAATCTTAGTAAATTATATTCTAATGATTTATTTATTAATAAGTCATAAATTTTAATTTCTCATAATATTAAATTCTAAAAATCTTATTAAATTTAATATTATTTTTTAATTATCAAAAATACGAGTCGTTACAATCTCCCCCAATGACTAATTTTCGTCCCTGAAAAGGAACATAAAAGAATCAAGAGTTAAACAATTAACTTACATATTTAAGCTTAACAACAATTTTAAAATAACTCAACTTCTACAAAAAAAATCTAAGTCTTAAATTTACGAAAATTTTGATAGAGTCTCCTTTGCGTGAGTTATATTATATATATCATATTTCAATAGAAAAACATCGGAAAAATAATTAAATGCTGTTGCAAAAACCGTAACCCGAAAAAGTACCAATTTGTCGGGCAAACAAAGTTTATTTATGAAACCAAAAGCAACGGCTATTGCTTCCATAAACATGTAATTCATATACATATTCCAAAAGAGTTAAGATTATATAAAAGAGAAATATATTAGTGGTTTCAATTAAAAACACAAGCAACATACAATGTACAATAATCATATGCAAACAAATGCAGTGCAACCATTATATACAACAAAAGAATTCATCACACATCTATAGCAACCAAAACTAATGTTTTGTTTAGTTCAAAAACTTTTCATTGTATGAGGGTGATAAATAAACTACCAAGCGTACCTTACACTTAACAGCCTTAGATAATTACTTAATGGATTATTCATACAACCTTAAACAACTTGAAGTACCGTCTCCCAAACTTCGCATAAGTCAAATGCCATATAATTTTAAATATTATTTAAGTTTATTCGATTGGTTTTTTTAACATTATTTACCTTCTAATTATTTTCCTTTATTCATACAATGTCATCTTTTTTCATTCATTTACTTATATAAATTATTTTCCATTCAATTATTTAGAACATCGCTAAATCACTTCTTAAAATATTATATAAATTTCTTTGCAATTTAATTCACAGTTATTATTTACTTATATAACTTGATTTCCATTTAATATTAATATATATTCATAAATGAATCATTTCATACTTAAATTTTTCTACTTCTAACACCTTTATCCTTTCTTATATAGTATTATTTAATATTAAATACAATTATGAATCATTTTAACATTTCGTGAAGTTTATAATATTTAAATAATATTCACTTTTAACTATTCAATGTAATTATCAAACATTTCAAAACATTAAATTAAGTTTATACATCCCTTGTACATCTTAATTCTTTATTTGCAGACATATGTTCATTTTGAAGCATTTTTGTTACTTAAGCTTTTACTTGTACAATATTCTATTACATATTCATATTTAACATTAGAACCTTTTAAACATTCTAGTAAGTTTTATATATGTTTTTAGAATGCAATTGAGTTTTATACAAATTTATCTTATTCATTTTAGTCAACAAAAATGTTCAATAGTTTAATCTTTTAATTTACAAGTTACAAATCTCTAATTTCTTTATAGTTCGTTAAACACTTAGCTTCTAATTTATCATTTCTCATTTAGAAGTTCCCAACTATTAGAATTCCACTTTATTTCTACAACTGAAAGTCATTAATTAATAGGAACTTAAGAATTCAAATACCCGGTTCATTTCTAATCACTTTGAAATAATACACACACAGACGCTCATATCTTTTACATATCAAATCATATTTAGACATTTTAAATCGAAATCTATTTTTCGAACCAATGCATATCAAAGCTACTAAGTGGCCTCCCCCACTTTGAGACTCGAAATTGAATGTCGATGATGTGGCTGCCATCATCGAAATTATTTTCCATCGATGGAAGAGGGGAGTACATAACTTATTTCCTTTAAAATTCTTTTAGAAACATTTCTTTTAAATCTTATTGAAAATATTTATATTCGAAAATACTTTCAAATAATAATAATATATTTTTTCAAAAATATTTGAAAACCAATTTCAACGCTGGAACTTAAGTTCTCAAATTTACAATCTAAATTCATTTTATATGGGAATCATAATTTACACCATTTTTATAAAATTACAATTTCTTATAATATACAATAGTCAATACTTTTTAGAACCATGACTAATCAACAATAAATGACAATAGTTAAATATTATCATTTACTAACATCCAATAAACCAAAATATTATTAGTTTATGAAAAATTATTATTTTAAATAAAAACATAATGCTAGGCAAAATTATTTCATTTACCTATTTTCAAAACAATATTATGCCGGTCTACCCTTTTCAAGTGTTTAGAAATCCCTGTCGATGCCGTAGCTTCCTATGTACCGATCGGAATTTATAAATAATCAACGGAACGAATTAACACATTACAAAAACATTTTTATTTAACACTAACAAATACGCTCTCTCGTATGTATATACATTCAGACTCATTCTAGGGTATTACTAATCCTATCTTTAATTAGTTAACCCCAAATCAGGCTAAAGTATATCTAAACCAAAGTTCTGATACCAACTATGACGTCCCACCTTTTTGGACGATTTAAATCGACAATAAATCACATATGTCTAATTAAACCATCCAAAAGGATGGATTGTTAATGGGATTAAATAACAAAATAAGAGAAAAGAAGAAAAACAAAATACAGAATCTCACAACAGAATGAAAAAATATATTAATCGAATAAATAGTTCGTGAAGGTGTTTTACAATACACATTTGATTACACAATTTTTATAACATAATTAGAGTACAATCAACAACATACCAAAATGATGCAACAGAATAATACTAATATTGTAATACACCAAACTCCGTCTTCGTCCTCCAAAAATAATGTCTTCAAACACTGAAATGCTTAGGCTGATTCGAGCGTAATGAAAAGACAAAACACTCGAGTCAAAACTAAAAATTCTTATGCAAGTTAAGTCAATAACAATTAAATATGAGTATAATAGCTTCAAAGATGTTTATAGAATTTTACATCTCCTATCCAGTGTATAACGTGAGTGCAATAACTTAAGAGTTGTTACGGGATTTTCCATCTCCTAAGGATCCGTTAAACTATCTATATGTAATAAGATACATTATATATGTAGTGTCTATCAATAGAATAAATATTTTTCTTAGCGTTAAGGCTTTACATTGATCCCCCTTAACACATTTTTAAGCATTGTCCTACAGTTTGCCTTTGACACCACCAATAAAGTCCGTAGTTAGGGAGGCGACGTGATAAGACAATACTAAAACAAAATCGTAGTGGTTGCGTATAAGGATAAAAGAGTATGACAAGGCAAACGTGGCTCACGTGCCCAAGGTAGGATAGTACCTTTTGCGTTTCCTGACTAGTGGTAACCCCTTATAGACCACTGTGAACATCCATCCCATAATCAAATCAAGGTGCAGCGATCAAGTCAAAATCAATATAGTAATACGAAGAACTGATGTCGCTAGAGGTAGCTAGCCTCATTGGTCAGGTATGGCTCGTGTTTTAGTCATTTCAAATTGACACAAGTGTCAAGGTCATCCATCATCGTTCTCTTTCTTCAAATCCAATAAACGCCTCGAATTCAACCACTTCATTCTGGATAACATTAACTACGTACATAGTTGTTAAAGTGGTTCCAATATTGATAGAGAGTATGCCAATAAGTGTCCCTGGTCTCTTTATCAATCAAACGTCATTTTTCACACTGGCTGGTTCTTTTACATTTCGAAAATGATTCAGATTTGATATCAAAATATCATATTCAGTTCGAAAACATCACTTCATTTCAAAATACCATATTAACTCAAAATATGTCATTTTCACTTGAAAATATCATTTCAAATTCCAACTTAGGTTATAATCTCATTTAACCACATTCGCATTTAAGTGAACGTTTAAATAAAAACATTCCAACTTTGCACGGTTTGAAATTTTTAGAAAATAGTTTGAATATTTTAAATAGTTTGAATAGTGTAAATAGTTTAAAACAGTTTAAAGGTTTAATTTTTTTTAATATAAATGGTTTAAGTATTGAAATTGGTTTATACGGTAAAATAGTTTGGAAACTCAAAATAATTTGGATATTTAAAAAATAGATTTTAAACGGTTATATTATAATAACTTATTTTGGGAATAGTATAAAATCAAATTGTTTCTTTCCATTTCAACAAATCTGGACCCATGTCCAGATTTCAAATCAACAAAACTCAATTTCCAAATCTTTCAATTCAATTGACTAAATTTCAAGTTAGTTTCAAATCAACTTGATTTCAATTTCAATTCGAATTAACTTCAATTTTCAAAACATTCATTTTTAACTTTAATTCGATTCAGCAATCCAATTCAGTGATTTAAATTTCAATCTAATTCTTATTCTAAACCATTTTGAATTATATCAATTTCAAGTCAATTTCAATTTACTGATTTAAAGCACTTAAATCAAATTTAACCTTATTATTTAATTTTAAGGTCCAAATCTTAAAAATAATTAATTTTCAAAATTAAAGTGATATATCGATTATATCTTCACATTTCAATTTTAATTTGTTAAAACAATTTCTTTTAACTAATTTCGATTCCAACATTTTAAAGCTTGAATTAGAAATAATCCAATTCATATAAAACCGCAATTTGTTTCCTTTAAAACAATATCATTTAAGCAAAATCCAAATTCAAGGTTTCAAAACCAATTAATTTAACCAATCCGGTGTCCGTATATAATTTTCTACCCTATGGCTACGTGATCAGTTATTTCAATTTTAATTATAAGGTATATAATTTTCTACCCTACGACCATTGATAAGGAATAGATAAGAACAGAAACTGTACCTATAGAAAATAGAATAGAAGCTGCTAGGGTTTATAATAACATATATATAGGCAGAGATGAATAAGAATGGATGGAACAGATCGAATGGGTCGAAGCGATAATAAAGACCCGAAAAGCCTTTTTCGTTCCCCGAACGAAAATAGATCATCCAAGATGTCGAAATATAGGTTTTCAATATTTTTAAAATCAATGAAACTAGTTTGAAACCCTAATTCTATTGTATGTAGATTAAAATCGTATTATATTCATTTAAATTCCTTTAATTGATTTCTACACGTTTCGAGCTTGCATGATCGAACGATAAGTCTGATCGCTTCGAAACTTGAAATCCTATAACAATTCCCTATTATGGATCCGATAAAACTAGTTTCGTCGAAATCCAAGATAGTGCCCAAAAAGACTAATTTTACATGTTACTTAATATAATCTATTTTAAAATCAATTTAATCGCTTTTAAATTCAAATTTAAAAGTTACCCATTTTATCATTCTTGATTAACTATGATTTTAATAATCTTTTTGAATTAATTTTCCATGTTAAACCAAAGATTTAAGTTTTACATTAATTTCAACGCTAAATTACAACAGTAATAAAACCCCAGCTTATTATATTTTAAATTTGAAATAAATTCCTTTATTTTGATTTACATGTTCTTATATTAAATCAACAGTTCCTTATGTAATTTATTCATTAACATAAGTTTCCAATTTATTTCACTCAACTCTACAGTTAACATCTTGTGACACCCCTATCTAGAGGCTCAAAACTAAGCGCTACAAATGTTGCAGTCATCTATAGTATTAGCTTCCAGCGACTAAATACAACTATGTTAATGGTATCAATGATATCAGAAGCACTTGAATATAAAACAAAACACATATTTCAAAAATAACTTTTACTTCATTACATTTCAAAACAAATTATTTCATATTCACAACACATAATCCCAAATTGTTCCCAGGTACAGATCAAATATAATTATTACAAAATATGCCAAGAGTGGTATATGATGATACCCCCTTGGTTGATCAGAGTCATATGGTTATAATAGACCTAATACAAAACAACACACCAGAAAATCCATCAAAACTTAACAAGAACTGCATCTCCTAAGTAGCTATCCGTTTGCCTCCTGCATGCCTTCGGTAGCTTATTCGTCATCCTACTAAAACCTAAAAAAGAGCTTATTCCTTTAGCCTACTCAAATTGATTTGAGTACCTAAGAGTCTAAAGGGAAAACATAAACTTCGAGTTAGACATGACGCCTGGTGTGAATAATATTATACATCTCGGAATAATTATGTTAAGTGAGACCACGCCGCTCAGCGGAATGGGTTTCCACTCACTAACACCCTTTTAAACATATCTTTGCAAAACCTTTCATAAAACCATATGCCGTGCTCCTGCATCCACAATGGTTAAATATTGTAAAGCAATCATTACGTAAACATATAAATATCAGGTAATAATGAACTATCTGTTCAAACATACAAGTTTTGTTTGGATAACTTTTAACCGTTGGCTGACTCAGGCCTACCAGACAATACAATCAAAACTTAACCTAACATCTGTTAGATTTTCTTCTTCTGGATTATCTATTCTTAACTATCTGTTAAACGTTTCCCATCTGGACGATCTATCCTTAACTATCTGTTAAATACTTCACTTCAGGACGATCTGTCCCTAACTTATTCATCTCCCACATCTTCCCGATCCTAATGGTTTTAAGGTCTCACCAATAACCTATTTGTATACAGACACATATTCTTTTCGGTGTGTAATCCTAATTTTAGTCTACCTGTGACAAATCCCTATGCACTAGAATTTTGGACAAATAATTAGCTGGGGCTATTAGCTAAAGTATACGACATACCCTATACTAGTCCCATTTGGTTTTCTAATATCTGAGTCATTTTCACTAAAGGATCCCCTCCCATAATTTTTCTTGAAAACATTTTCAAAATGATTTAAAACCTTTAAATAAACTTAAACAAGGAAAAGTATATAATCTTTATACTTTACTCAAAATCATATCACCATGTTTTATATATATTCTTTACTCAAACTTTAGTTGATGAAAACATTTAACCATTTGAAAGAACCTCTTTCTATACTTTTGAAATAATCTATTTCAAATTCAAAAATTAAACCTTTTGAAATCAAACCTTTCGAAAACAATAAAAATTTAGACATCATTTAAAACATTGCCTTAGGAAAACCTTAGAAAACCTTCCATCTCAAACCTTTCGAAAATAATCACTTGAACCTTTCAAAGTCAGTCATCAAACCTTTCGAAATCATTCACTTAAACCTTTCGAATCATTCACTTAAACCTTTCGAAATCATTCATTAAACCTTTCGAAATCAGTCAACAAAACCTATCGAAACCATTGTATTAACCCTTAAGTTAACTAAAACCTTTCGAAACCATTGTACTAAACCTTTCGAAATCAACATTCAAGCCTTTCGAAACCATTCAACTAAATCCTTTCAAAGTCATTCACTAAAACCTTTCGAAATTATTGAACTAAACCTTTTAAAGACTTATTGGTTTCAATTTAGAAAAAAGTTGAAAACCTTCTTTTAAAACCTTCTAAGTCATTGGAAGCAACCTTTCGTATAAGTCGAAAGCTCTGCTTCGAAAGCTTGGTTATACTTCAAATCGAACAAGGGTAAATCACCTAAGTTGAAATCTTCCTTTCGAAAGCATGGAGAAGCTGTTAGTTTTTAAAACGGGTAAACCCTTCGACATTTTCGAAAGGTTCAAAACAAAACATTTATATAGCAGCAGTAACCTTTCGACTTTGTCAGAAGGTTTCAAAATAGAATAGTGTTAAAACAGCAATACCATTCGGTTATGTCGGAAGGTTTAAAACCTTTATATTTGACTTAGTCGAAAGTAACCAAGTCGAAAGCAAAGCAGGTGAAAGCTTTTGGTTTATGAAACAAACATGCCCCAACCTCTTTGGCCATCAACCTTTCGACTTAAAACACTTCGACTCTGTCTAATTCATTATGTACCAAGTAGCATGATACCATATGCATTGGTTTGACCTTGTCGAAAGTTTAGAACCTCTCGACCTTGTCGGAAGGTCTGGGTCAGAAGGTTTGTTGCCGCAAAGGCTGAAACATACTAAAAGTATGTTTTCTTTGTATTTAACTTAAAAAGATAACTTTTCAACTAACATGCCTTTGTTTGTCGAATTCTCATTGGTTAACAATTACCTTTCAGAAATATGCCGCCACTATTTTTAAAATTAAATAATCATTTTATTTTACAAAATGCCCATTCTCTTTAATTAAATACATAAAACATTTAAGTCACATACCTTAAATAATTTTATATATTCATCAAATAACTTTGGAAAATATGAAAAAATCGCAGAAAATCTATTTTAATGTGTTGCCTAACATATAAAAATTTCAACCCTAAACAATAATTATTTTACTTGAAAATAATTTATTACCTAATAAATAATTTCCTTCAATAGAAAATTAATATAAAATACATATTAATTCAGAAAATTATGAAAATTGAAAATCATCTCTAAAATATTATTTGTGACCTGTATTTAAATTTTCAAGGCATGTGGATGTCATTAAATAGGTTTTCATGTCAAATATATCATAATGCTAACATGAACATATATAATCCATCAACAACATATATATAACTTTAATCATCAAAACATAGCATATATTTGCAAAATCTTTTCGGGTCTAATCATAAACCCGAACAATAAAAGAAATTGGGATATAGTAATTATTCACCTTAGCTTTGAGATTATAGGTATGAGATTTGAAGTTGATTTAGTTGATTTTCTTCCTTCTTTTGAATCCTAGCTTTAATCTTCTTCTTGAGAATGATAATGGTGGTCGGCCTTAGGAAATTTTAGTTTGAATGAAATGAAAATGAACGTGAGTTCCATTCCTAAGGGTTTAGATATAAACCTTACCTATTTCCTATATTGCCTCTTTCATAATCTAACACATTAACTTAGGTTATTTCATTTTAATTAACACACGAACGTGGCACGACTACCATTTGATAATCAAATCTCAACATTTTGATCTTCACATTATTTATTTAATTTACCCAAAAAGTTATTCTAAATAATGTTATAAAAATATGGGGTGTTACAGACTCCCCACCTTAAAAGAATTTCGTCCTCGAGATTATGATAAAGTACACAATCAAAACAACCAAAGACTTACCATCAAACAAATCAGGGTAAGAGTCTCTAATCCTGCTCTCTGTTTCCCAAGTACAGTCTCTAACATCGTCACTCCATTGAACCTTTACTAACTTGACCGTCTTGTTCCTTGACTTCTTCTCATCTCTAGCCACAATCTGAATCGGCTTTCTAACTATGGTCAAATCCGGTTCTACTACTAATCCCTATAACACTGTAGGTGCTATGGCAGTCTCTAGGTCTCTGACACATTTCCTAACATGAGAAACATAGAAAACATCATGGATTCCAGCCAAACTACTCCGTAACTCTACTCTATAAGTGAGTTTCCCGATCCTCTCAACAATACAAAAATGTCCAACGAATCTGGGTGCTAACTTTCCTGACTTTTCAAATCTAATCACACTTTTCATCGGTGAAACCTTAATGAACACATAGTCTCCAACAGAAAATTCCAAATCTTTCCTTCTTCTATCAGCATAACTTCTACCTAGATTGAGCTTCCTTTGTCATAACTCGTGTCAACTCAATCTTCTCCGCAGCTTCCTTTATCAAATCCGGACCAAGAACCATCTATCCCCGGTCTCTAACCAACATATGGGAGACTTACATGGTCTTCCATACAAACTTCAAACGGTGCCATTCCAATACTATTCTGATAACTATTGTTATACGAGAACTCGACTAGATTAAGATGGTCCTTCCATGATCCCCCGAAATCTAATACATAAGTTCTTAACAAATCCTCCAAGATTTTGTTAACTCTTTCCGTTTGCCCATCAGTCTGTGGATGGCAAGCAATACTCATGTTGAGCTTGGTTCCTAATGCTTTCTGTAGACTTTTCCAGAACTCACTAGCAAACAATGGATCTCTATCACTGACAATACTACTAGGAACTCCGTGCAGTCTAACTACATTCTTCATAAATAACTTTGCTAAAATCAGTGCCGTCCTAGTTGACTTTACCAGAATGAAATGGGCACTCTTAGTCAATCTATCTACTATGGCCCATATGCTTTCGTTTTCTCTACTATACCTTGGCAACCCATTAATAAAATCCATAGAGATGGAATCCCATTTCCACAATGGAACTTCTAACGGTTGAAGCAATTCACTTGGCTTCGGATGTTCAGCCTTTGCCTGTTGGCAATTCAGGCACTGCCTAACACACAAACCAATGTCACATTTCATACCTTTCTAGAAGAAACTTCTTTTCATATCCTGATATATCATCGTTGCTCCTGGATGAATAGTGAACTTTGAACGATGGCACTCATCCAAAACTTCCATCCTCGTGTCTCCTACATTTAGAACACAGAACCTTCCTTTCTTCCTCAAACACCTATTTTGGTATAGACTGAAATCCCTTATGTCACTATTCTTCGTTCCTTTCCTCAACCTTCTGATCCGTTCAGCCAAAACTGGATCCTCCTCCTGTTTAAATGCTATCTTCTCAATCATTACTGGTCGAACTTCTAAATAATACAACATAGCACTTCCTGCACTTGAACCTACCTTGGATCTAAACTGCACATTACAAGCTGATAATGCTTTCAAATCTTTCCACTCAGCAATCATAGCCAATACTGCATTCTGATGTTTCCGGTTGAGTGCATCCGCTACCTTGTTTCCTTTTTTAGGTGTGTACTCAATTCCAAAACCATAAGCAGCGTTAAATTACAACCATCTCTGCTGTCTCATGTTTAGCTCCTTCTGAAAGAATAAGTACTTCAACGACTTATGATTAGTATAAAGCTCAAATTGTTTTTCCAATAGATAATGTCTCCACACCTTCAAAACAAATATAACGACAGCTAACTCCAAATCATGCGTAGGATACCTAACTTCATGCAGTCTGAGATGTCTAGAAGCATAAGCAATCACTTTACCTCTTTGCATCAACGCATCTCCCAATCCAGTTCCACATGCATAAGTATAAACAACTAAATCTTAATTCTCCTCTGGAAACACTAACGCTGGTGCATGGTGTTAGTCCATGAGAAGATTTGATGACAACAATCTTAGAATAAGATTATAAAATATAAATATGACATTATAGTTTAGATATATATGTATATGCAGGATTTAACCATGCATGTATCAAGAATGAAGACTATACAGTATAGAGATTCAAGATATCAAGATTGAAGACTCATGAGTATCAAGATTATCAAGAGTTCAAGATTTCAATAATAAGTAATTTAATTAGGAATTTTGTTAAAACTCCTAGAAAAGCACTAGCATCATAAAATCCAATTTATTTTTGAATGAAATCCACTTCGAGTCCGTTAAAGGGATGGAACCCCAAGTAGGATGGAACCTACGAAAAATCTAGTGGAACATTGGTTTGTATCAACTAAATTTTATTAAAATGTTTTTACAAAATTCTATATTATTTTCGAAATGATTTCAAACCTTCCTTTTAAAATAATCAAAAACATCTATCCTTGTTTTAAATACTTTTATCCTCAAAATAATCTTTATTTTCAAAATCAAATTGTCCTTGGTTTTAAACTATCTTTTAATGATAATATATTTAATTTTTAATATTTATACTTAGATTTAAATATAAAATTATAGTAAAATTTTATCAAAATATTATTCTCTATATTTATTTATGTATTTTAACTATAGTTAAGTATATTTATAAAGTTTAAAAATAGTTTTAATACATGATAGAAGTTATTTTCAAAGAAAAACAAATTACCAAAAATACCATAGGCTTGTCGACAACCCCTAGGACCCTATGTCGACAACGAGGCAGTTTTTTTTTTAAAATTTAAATTTCAAAGAAATGTTTATTCGTCATATCCTTTCACGAATGGACATGGCTGTTGTTCTGCTATAAATAGGGGCAGTTTTAAACGAATCTGTATACAATTTTTCTCTGATTTCACTCCTCTTCTTCTTCCACATTTCTTTATATATATTTTTACCATTACTCTGCCGAAATCATCATTGAATCTAACTAGATCATCTCTGGTTTGATTCTCTATCACTATCTCAATTAGATCTCAGTGCTATTCAGAGTTATAGGCTTCTTTGTAATTAATTGAGAGAGAAAAGGTGTGATTGTAGCCTGTGAAATCAATCAAGTGAGAAAAGGTGTGATTGTAGCCTGTGAAATCAATTGGATGAACTTATTGCCCATAAAAACAAGTATCTCTACCTAGAGGATTGCGAATCTGGAGTGGTGTACTCGTGGCCTTGAAATTGAGGGTTGTAATTGTAACAGTTGCTTTTGAAAGGAAATCCGTACTTGTGTGCGGGACTGGATGTAGGGTGGCTCCGAACCAGTATAAAATCCGGTGTGTTCTTTCCTTTATTGCTTTTACTTTATCTTTGTATCCGTGTTTGATTTTGTGATCATATCTGTGTCTGAATATTGCATGCATTTGTGTTCAAATTAACATAAACTCAAAAAGATTTAGTAATTCCTTAAAACACTATTCACTCCCTCCACTAATGTTAATTCTAGCCTTAAGATTCGTAATCCGCATTTCTCACACATGGGTCAATAAGTGTTTCAAGTTCTGAAATGGTTCCTCACACTTATCAGTCCATACGAACTTTACACCATTTCGCTTAAGCTTAGTCATCGGTGCAGCTAACCGTGAAAAATCTTTTATAAACCTTGGATACCACCCGGCCAATCCAAAAAAGCTCTTAATCTTGGTCACCGTCTTGGATCTCTTCTAATTATTTACTGGCTCAATCTTAGTTGGATCTATAGACAACCCTTTCTCTAAGATGACATGACCAAGGAACTTCACTTCCTTCTTCCAAAAATGGCACTTCAAAAACTTAGCCTTCAACTGATGCTCCTTCAACGTTTCAAGCACAAATCTAAGATGAATTTCATGCTCCTTCTCATCCTTAGAGTATATCAAAATATCATCTACGAAGACCGATACAAATCTATCCAAGTGCTCTCAAAAAGTTCAATTCATCAGATCCACAAAGAATGTCAACGCATTAATTAGTCCGAATGGCATAACTAACCATTCGTACGATCCATATCTTGTCCTAAATTCCGTCAAAGGAATGCTATCCTCTGCCACTCTAAGCTGATGAAATTTGTCGCCAAATCCAGCTGAGAAAATACCTTGGCTACACTTAACTAATCGAACAAATCGTCAATTCTTGGCAATGAATATCGTTTTTTTATCGTCTTCTCATTCAACTTATGATAATCGATACATAGCCTTAATGATCCACTCAGCTTCTTAGCAAACATTGTGGGAGCCCCCCATGGTAAACTACTTGGTCGGATAAAACTATTTCCTTCTAATCCACCAACCGCTCCTTCAACTCTCTCATTTCTGTGGGTGTCTTCCTGCTTGGCGGCCTACTCACCGCTCTGCTCCCGACACCAAATCAATCCAAAACTCTATGGCTCGTTTCGATGGCAGTCCAATTATCAGCTCAAATACAACAGCAAATTCTCTAACTACAAAGACTCGATGCAACTCATCCTCCAACTTCATAATGCCCAATAAAGCATTCACTTTACAACTAAGAATCTCTACGGTATAAACTATCAGATCATTACAATCCAGGCGACTAAGTGATATTTTCCTATCATCAAAAAATATTATGGCATCATATTTACTTAACTAATCCATCCCAAGGATAATCCCAGATCCCACAAAGTCAAACTCATGCAAAGAACAATCAAAAGTATGGCCTAGCGAATCAAACTCTAATAGTCATACCTCATCCCAAGCATTGCATACCCTCCTATCAGAATTGCAACCCTTAAGGAAGTAACTTTGTATGAGGGATCTAGGTTAAGCCTATCTACCAAGCACCGATAAATAAAAGAATGAGATGCTTCAGTATCAAATAGAACGCTAATAGACATACCGTGAATCTGCTGCGAGTCTCCTGGAACAGCCTTCCCTTTTTCCTGCACAACTGGCCTAGGAACTGCGAGATCTAGTGAATACATCTGTTCCTTTCCATCTCTAGTAGGCTCAGGGCATTTGTTCTTATAATGACCAATCTTATCACAATTAAAACATCTAACATTCTTATTTCCAATAACTTCTTTCCTTTTTTTCCTTTTCCACTCCTGATACGACACCTATTAGCATAGTATCCCTTCTTATCACGTTGTAGCAAACCACATCAGCCTTTCCTTTCTTCTCTCCTCCCTTATGAGCATTCCTTCTCTAGAAAAACTTCCTTTTCTGGCCTTATCCCATCTAGGCCTCCTTCATCTTCTTCCTTAAGCAAGCCAACGCCTCTTCTTTTCTTAATTCCATTTCAACTACTACATCATTGGGCTCTCTCAAATGTCGTAAAGTGGCACTTATCAAGTTTGGCCTCAAGCCTCTTATAAACTTTTCATTCCTCCTGATCATGGTGTCAACCAAAGCATACCGTATCGGGCCAATTCCTCAAACTTCCTGCATACTTCAAGACGGACATATCTCCTTGTTTCAACTCTGCAAACTCACTCACCAATGCTAACTGCGCAATTACAGACATAAATCTTTCTATAAACCTTCTCCTAAACTCCTCCTAAATTATGGTTTCCTCATCAACTCCGGCAGCAATAATATTCCACCAGAATAGAGCAGCTTCCTACAGCTTCCTTGAAGCCAGTCTCCTCTTCTGAGCATCATTCAATCCTAAGTCAACAAAAAATTTCTTGTAATGCAATAGCCAGTTTTCCACCACAATTGCAGCTTCAGTACCAATAAACGGCTTCCCTCTAAGCCTGATGTAATCCCTACTCAAGCTGGCATACTGATTGACCCTTGGAACTTCCTAAGCTCCACCTCCAACAACATTACCTCCGACAACTCCAGCTGCTATTCCAGCTTGCATTATGTTTACAAAGAACTAATACATTGCTCCCATGTCCATCTAAAGAACTCCTGCACCAACAGTTTCAGCCAGAGCCTGACCGGGTCCTCTCCTAGTGTTTGGCCGGGCATTTCCATTAGTGGTGGTGCTATCTCCTCCAAGATTTACTCTGCCTCTTTTTCCTTCCATATCTGTATTCAAACCACGTGAGATGCAGATGAATAGCCTAATTAAAATAGGATTCTAGAGATATAGCGTATAGTTATATATATAGAAAATACAAGTACGTTACTATAACGTCATCCCACACCCTGATATTAACTCTAATTTCTAAGGATTATGTTTCATTTTTAGTTAAAGTATTTCATAAACCATGCTCTGATACCAAGCTATAACATCTCCTATCTAGAGGCCCAAAACTAAGCGTTACAGATGCTGCAATCATCTATAGCATTAGCTTTTGGTGACTAAATACAGCTATGTTAATAGTATCAATAATATCAAAAGCACTTGAATATGAAACAAAATACAGATTTCAAAAACAACTTTTACTTCATTACATTTCAAAACCAGTTGTTTCACATTCACAACACATAATCCTAAATCGTGCCCAAGCACAGATCAAATATAATTATTACAAAATACGCCAAGAGTGGTATATGAATATACCCCTTTGGTTGATCAGAGTTATATGGTTCTGATAGACCTAACACAAAACAATATAGCGGAAAATCCATCAAAAAATAATAAGAACTGCATCTCCTAAATAGTTATTCGTTTGCCTCCTACATGCCTCCGGTAGCTTATTCGTCATCCTACTAAAACTTAAAAATGACCTTAATCCCTCAGCCTACACAAATTAATTTTGAGCACCCGAGAGTTTAAGGGGAAAACTTAAACTTCGAGTTAGACATAATGCCTGGTGTGAATAATATTATACATCTCGGAATAATTTTGTTAAGTGAGACCACGCCGCTTAGTGGAATGGGTATCCCCTCACTAACACCCTTTTAAAACATATCTTTGCAAAACCTTTCATAAAACCATATAACGTGCTCCTGCATCCACAATGGTTAAATACTGTGAAGCAATCATTACGTAAACATACATAAATATCAGGTAATAATGAACTATCTATTCAAACATACAAGTTTTGTTTGGATAACTTTTAACCTTTGGCTGACTCGGGCCTACCAGATAATACAATCAAAATTTAACCTAACACCTGTTAGATTTTCTTCTTGGGGATTGTCTATCCTTAACTTCTGTTAAACATTTCCCATACAGACGGTCTGTCCTTAACTATCTGTTAAATACTTCACTTCAGGACAGTCTGTCCCTAACTTATTCATCTCCCAGATCTTCTCAATCCTAATGGTTTTTCGGGATCACAATAACCTATCTGCATACAAACATATATTCTTTCGGTGTGTAATCATAATTTTAGTCCACCGGTGACAAATCCCTACACAGTGGAATTTTGAAAAAATAATTAGCTGGGGCTATTAGCTAATGTATAGGGTGCAACCCTATACTAGTTCCATTTGGTTTTCTAATATCTGAGTCATTTTCACTTAAGGATTCCCTTCCATAATTTTCCTTGAATTTTTTTTAAAAATGATTTTAAACCTTTAAATCAAACTAAAACAAGGAATTTACTCAAAATCATATCACCATGTTTTATATATATTCTTTACTCAAACTTTAGTTGATGAAAACATTTAACCATTTGAAAGAACCTCTTTCTATACTTTTCAAATCATCTATTTCAAATTCAAACATCAAACCTTTCGAAAACAATAAAACTTTAGACATCCTTCTTTAGAATCTCTTTAAAATATTGCCTTAGAAAAACCTTGGAAAACCTTCCATCTCAAACCTTTCAAAAACAATCACTTGAACCTTTTGATGTCAATCAGCAAATCTTTGGAAATCAATCTCTTAAACCTTTCAAAATCATTCACTTAAACCTTTCAAAATCATTCATTTAAACCTTTCGAAATCATTCATCAAACCTTTCAAAATCAATCAACTAAAACCTTTCGAAACCATTGTATTAACCCTTTCGAAATCAGTCACCTAAAATGAACGAATCGTAAATTTTAGCGGTTTAAATAACGTAATTAACTGAATTTTTCTTAAAAATAAGACGATTAAATTTAATAATGAAAATTTGATATTTGGTATGCATCTATTTAAACATAGCAAATGTTAGACTTTCATCAGAAAATAAAAAGGTTAGTTCTGTTATGTAATTTTCACTTTCAATTTGAATCGGTTAAATTGATGGAAATAAAATATTTTTGAAATCTGAATATTTTTATATAATAAAAATATAAATCATTTTCCGAGTGAGGTGCCATATTTCATTTTTTCAAATTTGGACCGCTCTAACTCCATTTATCTTATTTTCAGTGTTTTAATAGCATTTTTGGTAGCGAATACCGGGTTTTGATAGGATGGTCATATCTCTAATATCTATGTTCCCATGTCATTCTATTCGTCTCGTCGTTCTGATCTTCGCAGTATATTCGTTTGCCAATTTTGGCTTCTGATACATGGAAAAATTTGTGAAACGGTTAGCCATATCGATATCCGTTCAGGACTTTTGGTGTTCTTTATCCTTTCATAAACCATCGTGTAATCAAACAGCCACCAGCCATTGATATTTTCAGCCTTTTGACTTTCAATATCCCACCATTTCAATATATATATATATATATATGTTGTAGTTCCATTCTCTTTCTCTCTTCATTATTTTGTTCTGAGAAAGAAATATATATATATATATATATATATATATATATATATATTAAGTTTGCTTTTATATTTTTCTTTGGGGCATAGCTGCTCCCTCCTTCCTACCTTCTGCCACCCACCTGCTCTTGTAAACTACCGACTTCCTCTAATTTTCCCCACGTCAGCTCCGCCTCTTGCCTACCACCATGTTCCACCATCCCTGTAACGACCCGAAATTTTCACACCCGAAAATTCCAGATAGTTATGAAAAGAAGAAAGAGATAGAAGAAGAAGAACAGAAACATTAACATCTCACATTCACAACGGATAAAATATAATAATAAATAATAACAGTTTACAAAAGAATATTATCTGTCGATTACAATTTAATACATCGGAGTTTCACATTGTATACAGTCACTGAATAGTTACAATTATCATGTCTCAGACTAACAATGATATAAATACAGTGGAAATACTCTATACGATATTGCCATCCAGCTCGCCACCTGAGCTCCAGAACGTACCTACCTGGAAATCTGTAATACTCGGTCTGACCCGAGCATTACACCAAAGTAACACCCGGGTCAGGCTGGAAACCAACGTGAGTAAACCCAACTAACATGGAATACCAAAGCAATCAACTTATATAAAACCCGGGGTAACTTATATCAATTTAACCAATTCACAATTTGCTATGGACAATACTTATTTCACATATAAATTTCTAAGTACTAAACTTAGATAAAATAATCCAATTCACTTAAATCATTTCATTCCTGCCTATTGATTTCTCAAATCCATTTATAAAAAAATTCGAAGTGGTTTCGGGTATCTCCCAATACCCGATCCCGGCCTCTCCGAGACTCATTCCATCCTATCCCAAGTTATCCAAATGATAAACATAACATTTCATATCAGAGATAACAACTCATTCAAAGCATCCAATATCAATCAGTCATTCATAAGCAAATTTTATCACTTCCAAATTAATTCAATTGATTCTAATTGAATTTCAATCCTCAATCACTTAGATTCCTTCATTTAACGTTAATTAGTTTCAAATCAATTAACCAACCATTCCTTCATAATTCATCTTAATTAATCACACTGGATTAATTCATTTTTTCTCAATTTCATTCAGGTAATTGTCTTTAATTAATTTCTCGATATTAATTATTCTTAACCAAGAACAATAAGTGATCTTAATTACTTTATAAATTAATCAATTACTTCATAGATTAATTGTCTATATTAATTACATTAATTCTTAATTACTTATACTAATTAATTTCTCATAAGTCGTTATTTATTGAATTGATTTAATCTTAATTGATCAATTTTTAATTACATCCATTATTATATAAATTAATGATTTCCAATTGTATTTTAATTTGTTCTAATCTAAATCAATTACCTAATCCAACCACAATAGCAATCATTCTCGATCAATGTCAACCTGTAATTGTCTACCTTCTTATTTACTTCATTAAATAAATAAATTATTCCTCAATTAACTATTTTAATTAATCTCTTGATTAATTTCACAAAGAAAATTTATTTTATTAATTACATTAAGTAATTTACCTATCAACCATTAATTTATTGTTCTAAATTAATTTAACTTAATCCTTAATTAACTAATTCAAACCCTTAATTACTAAATTAATTAGTGCAATCATTAATAAATTGAATTAATTCATTTACCCTTCAAATTATTCTATCTATGTAATGAATCACCAATCATTAAATCCTCATTAACTTAAAAATGAACCATTCTCTCATTTATGATTTAAGTTTAATCCCATTTAAAACTCAAATGATTCTAGTCAAACAACAACTAACTCGAGAGTCAAACAAAACCAAAGTCACAGATCATCAACACACATTCAATCAACTCAATCAATCAACCAATTATTTAAATTTAACCATTTAAATTTAAATAAAAATTCTACAGAGTGAGATTTACTCACCTTTGTCCCCTTTATTTGCAATCCACTTCAAAATTGCCTTGGTTTCCTCGATTTTTGACCGTGTATAAATAATTAGATGATTTATTAATATTTGAATAAACTAGACCATTTATCTCCTTTTATAAATTACTTAAATAAGGATTTTGTTCTCAACTACTTTCCTTTAATATATTTTTTATTTAAATAACATTCAAAATATGTATACTTATTTTATTTGAAATGGTATATTGAAATTATAGATATATTTATAAAATAAATCATAGACTTCAAAAATCTATTTTCATATAACATTTTCAAATTCCTATTTAAATCTTTCCCAATCTAATTTCTAAGTGATCATTTCAAGAATTAAAATCCTTATATTTTCAAAATCATAACCATACATGTTCTTACGGTATTTTCTTTTTAAATTAAAATAGATATGCATATGCATATACATATACGTTTTAAACAAGACAGTTAAGTTCTAGAATATACTTTTCTTTTCATACCCATACTGTATATATATTTCTTGTTTCCAAAATAAATTATACATGTTAGAAAACCTTTTTTTTTAAATACTACAATACCTATTCTAACAGTAAACCAAAATTATTATTTATATTTTTTTTTCTTCTTTTAACCAGGCAATTGAAAATGAATAGGCTAAGATAACCTACAGAAGTAAATTAAGGAACTACCTTCCCCGCGAACAACCCCGAACCCCAACAACTCGCCGCCGACCCTACTGTGATCCACTTCCAGCCGACAACGCGACTCACTCGCACCGCTACCTGCTGCTCGAACCCTCAATCGCCGACCATCGTTGCTTTGCATGAGCGCCTGACCGAAACCATGCCCTAGCTCACGCTGCTCACGCGTGACCAGATCGCGACTTCGGCTACCCTCACAAACATCATCACCGTTGCTCGGCCTCCCTTTACTTTCGCCTGTCGAAATCAAACCCTCACCGAGCATCGCGATTTCGTCCCCCCTCCCAGTTCGACCCTCCTTGCACGAACGTGACCCACCTCCATTTGACGTGCCTCCACCATCGACGCAGCTTCAATCGCTCGACGAGAGAGAGAGAGGGAGCGCGACGCCATTTGACTCGATTTAGATAAGACCGGCTTCGACCTTTTTTTTTAATTTTCGATTCTGCTTATCGATGTTAGGGAGACGGGGAAATAAAAATAGGCGGGCGAGAGGCTTCTTGAGTACGAGTTAAAGAAAATATCTTTGCCCCTTTGACTTTAAATTTTATTATATTATAAAATTTCAAAACGTCTCGTAATGCAGTAAAAATTTCAAACTCCTCTTAAGGGATGCCGCTTGATGATTATAAGCTTTTACCCACATTCCGAACACAATGGAACGTGTTCCAGAGGCTGATTTGATCGTACGTGGAAGTTAGCATTTAAGTCGGTTTAAAATATTAAATTATCGATTTTAATTTTAACATGTTCCTCACCCGTACGAGCAAACGGTAAATCCAAACGCTACGAAAATTGAGATCCGATAATAACTAACTATTACGGATCCAATGGAACTGGTTTCGTCGAATTCCGAGACTGTGCCTCGGAAGGCTATTTTTAAATTTAATTTAACGATATATTTTTAAAACTGAACAAAACACTTCCAAACTCAATTTCAACACTTTCAATACCTTCAGTGCTATCAATATAAATTTTATAAGCCTTCAAATTATTTTAAACAGGCTTAAAACGCCAGATTCAGCGTTTTACCCAATTTCAAATTATATGATTCAATATTTAAACTATATAATTCAATAATTTAATTATCAAGTAAATATTGATATCTTGAATTCAAGTTAAAATTAATTTTTAAATATTTTAAATCAATTAACTATTCAAATTTCAGTTGATAGAAATTCTGGGTCGTCACAATCCCCTGTGCCTACGAACGAACACCCACCAAACTCGGCTTCCCTTCCACGTGCTGACCGTGTCCACCCAGAGACCCCACGACCAAGCACACACAGCACCATCCCTTCCCTTTTTAACCTCGCTCGGCCATCTTTCCTCCCTCCCCTTCTGGTTAAATTCCCCACAGAACCGCCACCCATTGATCCTCCATGTTGCCAGCACTTCACCGCCAGCAGCAGTCCCTTCCACGCAGCATGCTCATCTTCTTCATGCTGACCTTACCCTCACTTGCAGCTTCTACAAACTTGGCCACCACCCTATCTCCGCCACCACTGGCGAGCCAAACCCCATAGCTGTCGCTGCACTAGATCATTGCAGTGCCACCACCACCTTCCCTTCGTATTCTCCTCCACCCTTGTACTTTCCAGCCGAACACAGCCATGACCCTCCATGACATCCACCTTGAAACCCATCACCGCTTCATTGCCATGCTTTACACCACCAAATGCACATCGCCCCTCCCTGGCTGACAGATACCGACCCTCTAACACGAACAGCCCGACCTTTGCTCCTCTTCAGTTTCACGCAGCTGCTATCTATATATATATTGCATATACAAAATGTCATGTATGTTAAAAATTGAACTGATATGCTACCATATAAATTTATGTTTGCCTATCTATGTGTTTTAAAACATATTATATATATAGATATTTTGATTTTAAAATGCATATAGATTTTAAAATATAATATATATAGATATCTTGATTTTAAAATATATGTAGATATTTTGAATCTATTTGATGTGTTTAAGAAATAATGATTTCGAAATATATGCGTGTGTTTTAAATTTAATATTGATTTTCAAATATATATATATTTTATAAAGATTTTATTTTAAATACGTGTTTTAAATTTTAGTTATATATATATATATATTTGTTTCATCGAATCCATCGGGTTCAAGATCGTGCCAGCTCTGCTTTGATTTTCTTTGCTTTGGATTTGTTGTAGAGTTTGTGATTCAAAATTCATAGCTTATCATATTGTCTAATTTCTCCAGCCTCAAAATGTGAGAAATCACTCACGATTAACATTCTTATATTTAGTAAATTCAATTCATATGAAATGACGATTGAAATATGTCATTAAATTTAAATTGTTAAGTATGATATGTCATTGTCTACAACTGTTTACCTATATAAATTGACATATGACATCATAACATGTTATATATATTTTATTTAAAGGTGATGAGTATATATGCATGTTACTGATATATATGTCGTTTTATGCAACTATATATTCTCACATTGCAATTTCCTGTTAGCTAGAATTTCCTATGGGTTGAAATGATACATACTCGAACGATCTTATAGATTAGGGAAAATCATTATGGGTTGAAATGAAAACCAAGCGATTTTATTGATTTTGAATTTTGAGATTGCGGGTTGAAATAATATTAACCCGTAAATTTAAATAATTGTGGATTGAAATGATAAATATCCGTATCACTTAACCATAAGATAAAAAACTATATACAGACACTGTTAGTCTATTTTGAAAAATGATTTTTCAAGGTTTTGGATGGAAATAGATGGTTTTTAGTAAATATTGATTTTTAAATATAATACAGAGGTATTTTAATTTGTAAAATTTAGATTTTTAAATTATATGGTTGGAAATTTTAAGTTTATGAGTTAGTTTTGAAAATATAAATTTAATATTATACTTATAATTTTATTATTTTTAAATATATAAAATAAGATTTAATTTAATATAATTTAATTTAACTAATATATGTAATATGTTCTAAATATTTATTTACAATTTATATTAATATTTTCAAATAGTTTTTAGTAACTTTAATAAATTAAGGTTGGAAGGATAAATTAAATTGATTTATAATTTAATTTGTTAAGAATTGAATTTAAATAAGAATTGATTTGGACTTATTGATTTTGAGATTTTAAAGATATGAAATTTATAACTTGATAACTTGATTTTAATTAAAGGTGATTAAATGAATATTTTCAAATTTAAATTAAATTGAATTTGAATATTTAATTTTGATTTAAATTTGTAAGTTGATATTTTATTTAAATGTTATTAAAAATGATTAGGTGAATATTTCAAATTTAAAAACTAAAGTTGAACTTTGAAAAATAAATGGAATGTATCAAATTGAGTTATTGAGAATTGTTTTATTATTTAAACTTTGAAACCTATTGAATTGGAAATGGTTTAAAATTGTGGCTCAAACATGGATTTAAAATCGATATAAATTAAAGATGATTTTAATGAGAATTTGGATTGAACCTCTAACATTTTTATCTGAAATTGTTGAACTCAAATTGATTTAAATTGAGCTTTGGAACTAAAGTTGTTTGAGTTGGTTGTGAAACTAAAAGGACAGTTCTAATTTAAAACTATTTTCTATATATATTTTAATATGTAAACTATTTTAGTATATAAACTATTTTAGTCTATATCCTATTTTTAAACATATATATATACACTATTTTTAATTTATAACTATTTTAATATATAAACTATTTTCCATATTCAAACTGTTTAAGGTGGAACTATTACGATTTAGATTTAATGGATCTAAATGTGAATAATTTGATAGATCGTCTAAACTATTTTGTGGGTATGATTTCGAAAGTGATATGATTTCAAATGCAAATATAATTTATAAAGTGATATGATTTTTGAAATGAATGTGATATTTTGATATGAAGTATGAACTATTTGAAATGTAAAATGACCACGGTGTGAAATAAGCGTTTGGTTGTTGAAGAGACAGGGATCAGATATTGTCATGCTCTATGCCAATACCGGAAACCATTTTAACAACTGTGTACGTGGTGGAGAATCTAGAACGAAGTAGGATGGTATGGCGACGATTCTGTATAAGGTATTCATGCAGCCCTGACTCCCGTGAGTTTGCTTGATGTGGCTAAAATAAAAGCTATACCGGGCCAAATAAGGTTGCATCTCCGATCGAGCATGCTTCTTCGATGCCATTCTATTACTTTTGATTTCATTGTGTGCACGTTTGATTTTGGGAGAGCGTCTCGAGTTAGGCGGTAGTAGCTGCCATGCGTTACCACCAGTCCGAGAGTGCAAAATGGGAGTATCCTACCGTGGGCATTGCCTTGCATACCTTGTCACATGCCTTATCGTGCCCTCTATGAGTTTGGTTTGTGTCGTACCTATGAAGTGCTCCCTGATAGCCCACCGGTTTGGTGGATTTTATAGTACTATATAAACTAAAGCATTTATGTAAAAATTTGTTAAGAGGGATATGGGTAACGCCTTAACGCTATTTTATTATTTTACATTGCTATAAACATTATATATGTAGCATATTATGCTACATATGTAGATAGTTGTATGGATCCTTAAGGGATGGAATCCTAACATTATTTAAGTTTTTTGTATTTCGTTTGGAGATTTCACTTGAGTTAATTTACTTGTATTAGAATGTTAATCCTGTCTCGAGTATTTTGTGTTTTGCTTTATGCTCAGGTCAGACTCAGTGATACAAGATTTTGAGACTCACCTTTGGAGCTTGGAACTTTGCTTGAAAATCTATCTATTATCTATTCAGCTTCTCAGCTATTTATGTTATTTCTAGTTGTTAATATTCAGACTTGTCACTTGCTTTTGTATTGAAACTTCTATGCATTAAATTTATGTTGTATTTTGTTTCATACTCTGATTTTATGTAGTAGCTTCATGAACTACTATTTGTCTATTGTGCTGCTTATTGTTGTAATACTTTGTGTCTGTGATGCTGTGATTAATTTATTTACCGTATATGCCAAGTTTTGCCAAATATAAATTAACAATCTGTTGTTTTGAGCAATTCAAGGCCGACATGTGAGGATGATTGTGGATTTGAAGGGTTCAAAATGACGTGTCGTTACAGTTGGTATTGGAGCCAGGTTTAGGCAAAACATAGCACATGGAGTAAAAACACATTAGAGATAGGGTAGCAATAACCTAGAATGGGTAGCATCAACTACAGAATCATCTTAGTTTGAGCTTGAAATTCTTCGTTAGGATCCTCCTGGATTTGAATTTCTTTTGAATTTTGGAACTTTCCCTTTGTTCTAAAATCCACTCTTGTCTTTTCCTATTTGTATTTTTCTTAATACCGGAGCATCCCATAGCTCTATTTGTATTGATCTCTATAATAATTTGAGTACATCTTTCAACCTTAAATGGCAACTTCATCCTTACGCATGACCGATCCCATCGGCGGTCCTGCCAACCTTAGTATGATTTGTAAAGGGGTGAAACTCCTTTACAATATGTGTCGATTCACCGGTGATGTCTATATCCTGGTTTTGATGCTGCTAATTCTTGCAAAGCCCGAACTGTTTCTCTAGTGGACGATTAGGGTAATTCTCTAGTAACCAAATGTAGATTGCAACAGGATTATGCAGGCAATTTTATCTTTTGCTCGATTCTCAGCCTAGTGATCTTGACTCCACCCCTGTTGTCCAACTATTTTCGGATATCTCTGGTTAAGTCACTTCTCATCCTCCTAAGCAGGAAATAGAATTCCACATCGACCTTATTCCTGGAGCTCGACCCGTTGTCCTTCCTCCCAGATGAAAGGTTTTTATGAATGGCTAGTCATACTCTTTCGATTTATCAATGCTCTCGCCTTCTTCATCAACCTCTTAAATCATGTTTTCTGCGATGCTCTCAACAAGTTTGTCCCCATTTCATTAATGACATTCTCGTTTTTCTAAGTCTCGGTTGACCCGGTTAAGGTCGCCGCGGTTAATATAAGTCCATCCATTTTTCCTCTTTTGTAATTTAATTATCTTATCCTCTTTTCGAGTCCATCTTCTAGTTAGAATCCTCTTCGATTAGGATCCCTCTAAATTTGAATCTCTATCATTTTCTAAAATCCATTCTTGAATCATCCTGGGAGCATATTTGTAATTAATATAGAAGGTTTATATTCTGTTGTTATCGATTCGTCTGACCAACGCTATCGATTGGAATTCCAAAACACTTGAACATGGCAAACTGACACAATATTGTTTTCAAAATTGGTAAATGAAATGATTTTAGGTATGATTATAGTTTATATATAAAAGTATAATTTTCTGAATTTTGATAGTTAGTGTATTAGTTGTTAGAAATGATAATACTAGATTATCATTTACTGTTTTGTCAACATTCCTAAACCATTAACTATTATTGTATATTATAAGGAGTTGAATTTTTAAACAGGGTTTATAAATCTGATTTGCAAATGAAATGAATTTAAATTAAGGATTTGAGAATTTGATTTTCGGTAATTTTGAAATTTTGGTTTTCAAAGTTTTGAGAAAACATATTATTTGAAAGTATTTTCAACTAGAAATTATTTTCAAAGAATTTTAAAAGAAGCAATTCAGTACACTTCTCTTATTGTCGCTGGAAAATAATTATGGTGATGAATGCAACATCATCGACATTATTTTCGAGTCTCAAAGTGGGTAGACCACTCAGTAGCTTTGCTACACTTTTATTTTGGAAAATGGATTTGATTTGAATTTATTAAGTATAATTTGATATATAATATACATACATATATGTATATTTAATTCAAAATGGTTTGAAATGAAACCGAAAATTTAACTCTTAGGTTTTATGTTAAATGACGATTTTCAATTATTGAAATGAAACGAATTTTTTGAATAGTTGGAGTGTTTAAATAAGAAATGGAATTGAGACAACTTGAAACAGCTGAACTAGGATACAATTAATTTGTATTATACTCAATTGCATTCTAAAACATATATAACTTACCTGAAATATTCGAAAAGTTAGAATGTTATTGTGAATATGTAATTGAAGGTTATACAAGTGAAACTTAGGTAATAAATATGTTCAAACTAAATTTTGTTTAATAATAATGTTGTTAATAAAAGGTAAATCTTTATAGTGCTCAGTTACATTTGGAAACATTAATGAAACTTACCTGGGGAAAATGTTTGAATGCAACAAGAACATGTAATTGAATAATATACAATATAAAATGTAAGTAAAATAAATTGTATAATAAAAAGAGAATACTATTTAAATAAATAAGATAAATTGGATATGAAATGTAAATTAATTAAAAGTGAGTTAATTAAAATGATAAAAATAAATGGAAGTTAATATGTAAGGAAAATATATAATTTTTACACTCGAAAATGTAATTTATATGGTTTTGAATTAATTATTGTATTTGTTACTATGTATTTCGAATCTGTCTTTCCTTTCTATTGCTTCTATTCTCCTATCCCGTTCCTTTTCGGGGACGAAACGTTTTAATTGGGGGAGAGTGTAACGACCCACAAATTTTAACAGCTTAAATAACGTAATTAACTGAATTTTTCTTAAAAATAAGATGACTAAATTTAACAATGAAAATTTGATATTTGGTATGTGTCAATTTAAACATGGAAAATGTCGGATTTTCATCAGAAATTATAGATGTTAGTTCTGTTGTGTAATTTTCAATTTCACTTTAAATCGGTTAAATTGACAGAAATAAAATATTTTGAAATCTGAATATTTTTATATAATAATAATGTAAATCATTTTTTGAGTGAGTCGCCATATTTCATTTCGCCAAAATATGGATTGCTCTAGCTCCATTTATCTTATTTTCGACGTTTTAATAGCATTTTGACAGCGAATATCGGGTTTTGATAGGATGGTTGTATGTCTAATATTAGTGTGCCATTCTGTTTGTCTTGTCGTGCCGATCTCCGCAATATATTCATTTTCCAATTTCGACGTTTGATACGTGGTGAAATCTGTCAAACTGTTAGCCATATCGGTGCCCTTTTTAAACTTTTGGTGTTCTGTGTCCTTTCATAAACCACCACTTAATGAAACAACCATCGGCCATTAATATTTTTAGCCTTTTGACTTTTAGTTTCCCACTATTTTAATATATATATTTGCTGTCGTTCCATTCTCTTTCTCTCTTCTTTATTTTATTCTGAGAAAGAAAATAATAATATATGTTAAGTCTACCTATATATTTTGCTTTGGGACATTGCTGCTCACTCCTTCCTACCTGAGTCCGCTCATCTACCACCCACCTACTCTTGTAAACTGTCGATTTCCTCCAATTTTCCCAATGCCAGCTCCGCCTCTAGCCTACCACCGTGTTCCACCAACCGCTCCGCCTTCGAACGAACACCCACCAAAGTCTACTTCCCTTCCACGTGCTAACCGCGTCCACCTAGAGACCCCACAACCGAGCACAGAAAGAATCTTCCCTTCCTTTTTCAGCCTCGCTCGGCCATCTTTCCTCCTTCCCCCTCTGCTCAAATTCCCCATGGAACCGCCACCCATTAATCCTCCGTGTTGCCAGCACTTCACAGCCAACAGCAGTCCCTTCCACAAAGCCTACCCATCTTAGCCACGCCGACCTAACCCTCACTTACAGCCTCTACAAAGTCGACTGCCACCCTATCTCCGCCATCATCGGCGAGCCGAACCCCATGGATGCCACCACACCAGACTATTGCAGTGCCACCACCACCTTCCTTTTGAATTCTCCTCCACCCTTGCACTTTCCAGCCGAACACAGCCATGACCCTCCATGACATTCGCCTTGAAACCCATCACCGCTTCACCGCCATGCTTTACACCACCGAATGCACATCGCCCCTTGCTGGTTGACAGACGTCGACCCACTGCGATGAACTGCCCGACCTTTGCTCCTCTTCCCTCCCATGCAGCTGCTAATTATATATATATATATATATATATATATATGTCCCATATAAAAAATATTATGTATTAAAAAAATTGTAGTGATGTGCTGCTGTTTAAATATATGTTTGCCTATGTGTTTTAAGATATATTATATATATATTTTGATATATGATTTTAAAATATAATATTTATAGATATCTTAATTTAAAATGTATTAAACCTTTTGAAATCTACCTTCAAACCTTTTGAAACCATTCAACTAAAACCTTTCGAAGTCATTCACTAAAACCTTTCGAAACTATTAAACTAAACCATTCGAAGACTTACGGTATCAATTTAAAATAAGTGGAAAACCTTCTTTTAAAACCTTTGGAAGTCATTGGAAGCAACCTTTCGTCTAAGTCAAAAGCTCTACTTTGAAAGCTTGGTTATACTTCAATTAAAACAAGGGTAAATCGCCTAATTCGAAAGCTTCCTTTCGAAAGTATGGAGAAGCAGTTAGTTTTTAAAACAGGTAAACCCTTCACCTTTGCTGAGGTTCAAAACAAAATATTTATATAGCGGAAGTAACCTTTCGACTATGTCGGAAGGTTTCAAAACAGAATAGTGTTAAAGCAACAGTAACCTTTTTACTGTGTCGGAAGGTTTAAAACCTTTATATTTGATCTGGTCGAAAGCTCTTATTCGAAAGCAAAGCAGGTGAAAGCTTTTGGTTTATAAAACAAATATACTCCAGCCTCTTTGGCCATCAACCTTTCGACTTAGAACCCGTCAACTCTGTCCAATTCATTACATACCAAGTAGCTTGATACCATATGCATTGGTTTGACCTTATCAAAAGCTTAGAACCACTCGACCTTGTCAGAAGGTCTGGGTCGAAAGGTTTGTTGCCGCAAAGGTTGAAACATGCTAAAAGTATGTTTTCTTTGTTTTTAACTTAAAAAAGATAACTTTTAAACTAACTTTCCTTTGTTTGTCAAATTCTCATTGGTTAACAATTACTTTTCAGAAATATGTTGCCACTATTTTTAAAGTTAAATAATCATTTTATTTTACAAAATGCCCATTCACCATAATTAAATTTATAAAACATTTAAGTCACATACCTTAAATAATTTTATATATTCATTTAATAACTTAGGAAAAATTTGAAAAAATCCAAAAAAATCTATTTTAATATGTTGCCTAACATATAAAAGTTTCAACCCCAAGTAATTAATATTTTAGCCGAAAATAATTGATAACCCAATAAACCATTTCCTTTACTAGAAAATTAATATAAAATCCATATTGCTTTAGAAAATTTATAAAATCGAAATTCATCTCTAAAATATCATTTTTGACCTATATTTAAATTTTCAAGGCATTTGGATGTCATTAAATAGGGTTTTCATGTCAAACATATCATAAAACTAGCATGAACATATATAATCCATCAACAACATATATATATATATATATATATATATATAACTTTAATCATCAAAACATGACATATACTTGAAAAATATTTTCGAGTCTAATCTTAAAACCGAAAACTAAAAGAAATTAGGATGTAGTAATTATTCACCTTGGCTTTGAGATTATAGATGTGAGATTTGATGTTGATTTAGTTGATTTTCTTCCTTCTTTCGAATCCCAGCTTTAACCTTCTTCATGAGAATGATAATGGTGGCCAGCCTTAGGAAATTTTAGTTTGAATGAAATGAAAATGAACATGAGTTCCATTTCTAAGGGTTTAGGGTATAAACCTTACCTATATTCCACATTGCCCTTCTGATGTCCTAACACATTAACTTAGGTTATTTCATTTTAATTAACACACTAACATGGCACAACGACCCTTTGTTAATCAAATATCAACCTTTTATTCTTTACATTATTTATTTAATTTACCTAATTAGTTATTCTAAATATCTCAAATCTAAAAAAGGAATTCCAATTTTTTGGTATTTTCAATATCTTATTATTATAAATTATTATAAAAAATTTCTTTTTTTATATTTCGAACTTATTAAAGTTTATTATAGAATGGAATGTAAAATATATATATTAAATTAAGATAAATAATGTAAATTCGTAATATGCTATTATAAGAATGTAGGGAGTTACACATCTTTTCTTATATTAACTGCGATATTTAATTACATTTATTTTCATTGTGTTCCAAATTAATTTCAATGGATTAAATAATAAGATGATAATTAAAACAGTTGTTATACATTAATAATTCATACTATCAACTTATTGTTTACAACCAAGGGTTATAATTTACTTACTAAAGCTGATTTTATATTCAATATTGACCAATTTCAATTAAATAACATATGACTTCTATTTTTACTACAACATTTAATTTATTCCTTATTAACTTTTGTAATTATAATTAATTACAATTACATTAAAACAGATGTCAACTACATTCAATCAATCATATTAAATTATAATGATTTTTTTCATTAAGAAGTCATAAATTTTAATTTCTCACAATATTAAATTTCAAAAAAATTTTTTTTTTTTAATTATAAAAAATACGGGTTGTTACAACAAAGGATGAGGCTATATGGGGTACACATATGAATATTCTCCTGGACTAACACTGGTATGTATCAAAACATCAAATAAATAACTCATCTACACTTACACATTTTCGTTACAAAACAATAAACATGTGTACCTCCAAGGCCGAACAATACACAATATATAATAAATAACAGAGAACACAGAGTCAAACGTAGCGATAACATATTATAGTACATCATATATACTACTATTTAATACAAATTCTCAAATGTCAACTCACTCAATAAAATAAGATAAATAACTAATATATAACTCGGTAACATTCATATACTGTGAGTCAATGTTATACTAACATCATATAACAATTCTAATATGAGATTCCTCTAAGTCCAATGAAATAAATACTTGTCGTGTAGTTCTTGTACTTGAAATATTTCGGACCGACTCGAGTATTATATAAATAATACATGGGTTAGACTATATCTAAATCCAAGGTCAATGAATATATAATACTCAGTATATAATGGGTAATAACGTAATAATGTTTTCTTATACAAACCCAAATATCATATAATGTAACACATCACAAAAACCCATAATAAAATGTTATCACCTTTATAAAATAAATCAATAGAAAACAAGAATACAATATACAATGGGTGAATCACCCATACAATAAAATCATAGAAAATGAAACTATCAAATGAATTGGACTAGCATATGGCAACGCCCTGATATAATATCATAAAAGCATATAATCAGTTGATAATATGATATAGACCATAAAATCATTCAAATAATATCCAATATTATACAAAATACAAAGCAAATCGATCACAATCCAAATCACAATCAACGCAAAGAGGTTATCCCTAAAATATTTAATCAGATGAGTATGGACATAGGGAGACTGACAATACTTTAAACACATACTCCCTGGTATAACCACCTTATGGGATAGTGAATAATATATGTCAATCCACATCAAATACATAACCCTAAACTAGAAAGGGAAATTGATAGCACACAACATGTACCGTGGATTACTTGCCTCCCGTAGAGTACCATCTATCCCTATAGTCTTCAGTTACCTCGGCGAACATTATGACACATATCCACCAGCTGGCTCGTTAACGCATAGCCACAGCCACAACTATGTTTTACCTTATATATAATAGTATAAAACATAAGGGCCTATAGGGAACCTACCCTACCAACTACCAATCTTGTGATGCACATTCAAAATATCCAACAATAGTGTCATGAAACTGGGGCGCAACACCACGATTAGGCCGCCAGGGTGGACAATGGCTAATTTGGTTCACTCCTGAATCTTAAAGGGAGTTGGATAACAAGTGGATGACATATAATCTTATATCTGAAGTCCAACATACAGATCTAGTCATAAGCCGAATAGGGCTCCGTATAAGTCACCACATGACAATAATATATAGAACTCTAATCCCATGCCGACATAAGGCTTTACCCATTAGTCACCACGTGACTATAATATACTCATTGCAGCGAGTATCATCACATACAAGAGTAATCCCCATTTGAGTGACGTTTACTTACAAAGAATAATCAAACAAATAACATAACGGTATCCCTTACCACCTTATTTTACTCGAATAACTATTCAATGCTCATAAATTGCACTCAATCCATACTAGATATTTCTATATGATAAGTCCATGACCAAAAAAGTGTTGCCGAAATTCCCATACCATATGGTATAACTAAACCGTTTATTCAAATTTCTTGTCACATTGAAATGAAATCTCATAAATAAAATAGAAGGATGTTATGAACATATCATATCAAAATCATCGTCTAAACCAATGTCAACAATGAATCATTCATATAATTCAATATAATATTTAAAGGGAAGTAAATTTAGAAGAAAAGACAAAATAATTAATCAAAAAGACATGTATATAGAGTAAACAAATCAATATTGAACAATTAATTGCAGCATATAATTTTATATAACAAGGTCAATACCTATAAACGGATAAGAAATATTAAATATATATCCTAGAATTTATTCGATAATTAACTAAACTCTATTATAATGTACACTATAGAATAAAAAACAAATTTCTCAATCTACTATTTAAATAATTAATAATTAAACTTATATTTACATTTATATGTATATTATAAATATAAAATCTCATAAATAAATATATTTTTAAGTTTGAATATAATTGATATAGTTTATTTTTTAAATATAAATATATATTCAAATTTATAAGTTATCAAAGTTTTCTTGCAAGTAGAATTGCGTACAAATACAAAAAGGTGATAACTCAAAATATATAATGGTAGATATATTACAAAATAGTATTTGTGAAAGCAAACATTGAAGTTAAGAACCTGAAAGCATTAAAAATATAAGTACACAAAAGAACAGAACCAACCCATACACTTAGACAAAGCGTACTTACTCATATAGGAAACGGAAACACAATATAACCAAATAAAATGCAGCAGACATTTTGTAATTGGTAAATAATCAAACTAATAGGAACAAAACCAAGAAAGTGCACATTAATATAAAACCCAATATTCTAAACTTTTACAACAGTAAAAAGTTGTAGTAAAAATGTGCATACCCAAATATACACTTGCATCTACATACAGCACCTGCTCATGCCCAAACAATCCAACACAACCCAACAGATAAAGCTCAGGCAACTCGCATGCAACAGCAACTAAAAACACCCACACTTACAACACTTGCACCTTATATATATATATATATATATATACATACACATACATACGCAAGCACCATACTCAAACTTAGTATTATACATTTACTTAGTTTGCTAAACTTTAATATGTATATCTTTATAAATATAAATGTTTAGTTTCCTGAATACTTCCTTTCTCGCATATATGTTCACTATCACCTGCCAAAATTCGACAAATGCACATGCATATAGTTTTAATACAATATAGTAGATATATATGTATATAACATACACGCACACATCCACTCACTCCTTGATCATGCACGTAACCAACATACTGGCATGCACACCTACAAATGCGTGAACACGACACTTACACTAAAACGAACACACAAATCACGTACCATTTCCATTTCATAAATAAAGTAATTTATCATAGTTAATATAACAATCAATTTCTTTGCAAATTTATTCATTTAGACATCAATTAAACTATAATTTCAAGCTAAATACATTTATTACAAAATGTAAAATTAAAACTGTATTTCATTTTATCAATTCAAAGGACATTATTTATTATACAAACATATTCATTTCATAAAATAAAATTCATTACAATGACCAGGTTAGATTTAACATTCCATATTGAACCAAATTTAATTATTAAGTTTTTACCATAAATAAAATCCTTTAAATCTCCATTTAAAGCCAATTATTAACTTATAAAATTTACTTATAGAAAAACAATACCTCTATAATTTAAAGCCTTAAATCAAATTTAAGTTAAATTTCATATACTTATAATTTCAGAATACTTAAAAATTTTCAGAAAATATTTCGAATACCTAATAAATTTAGGAAATATTATTTAAAAATATAACCATGGGCCTATATAATATTTTCTAACCTAGGTCAAGTGATACAGATAATATATCATTTCAATCCGTAAATTAAACAGAAAAATCCGGGTTCTATCATTTCAAACCCACAATCCTAAGTAAATCAAATACAATAAAAATTACTCGAGCCTATCATTTCATCCCATAATGATTTTTTCTTATTCTAAAGTCCATTCGGGTATGTATCATTTCAACCCATAGTGATAGGGAATATGCACTGGCGATTAACAGAAATAAAAATTACAGTATAACATGTAATATCATAACAGACGATGTAACTGATATATAAACAACATTTAACATCATAAAAATATATCACTGGCAGGTATGAACATAGAATACTAATTTATACAATTCACTCGTCAGCATTTCACAATCGTATAAGTACGTAATGTCTAGAGTGAATAACTCACCTTTCGAGGCTAGAGACGAATGAAATTGTGATGAGCTACGAATCCAGGCATGAATTTCAAATCGAAGCACGGTGGACATGATTCGATGAAGAAAACAGGCACGGCAGGAGAGCTGATAAATGGAAAATCGATGAGAAATCATCAGAATCAATTTTGATATAAACTGAAAATGGGTACATTATCAAAATCAAAAATCCAAGTTACAACAGGTATAACCATTCTTTGAACATGCTTATTTATTTATTAAAATCAAAACTCATATACACCATAATACATATAGATATAGACTAGCCTACACAGAATATATACAAAATAGCATATCTATAACAATTCTTTATTTAAAGAAACCATAAATTACATTAAACCAATATATATAAACTAGTATCACACACACACACACACACACACACACACATATAACAGAATACTGTAAACAAAATTGTTCATATAAGAAACTTCATATATATAATCACAGGTCACAGAAGTCATATACAAACTTATATAAATATATATGCAGGTCAGTATATTTCTACGTTTAAATTTATCCTTTTCCAATGCAGATTTTTTATTTTATTTTATTTTTAAGACCAGTGCTTGTATCCAAATCAAGATAACCTTATATACTTAGTTTAAAGTAACCTACTTATGTATTACATTCAAACCTATACTATCAATATATATATATATATATATATATATATATATATATATATATATATGAAAACAGATTGTGTACAACTATTCGTAGCTTATAAAAGTTATATATACGTACAACTGAAAGGTGTAGAACAATAAACAAGAAACGTGAGTTATAATCGTCTATGTAAACATATATATGCGTCTAACATATACACGTCTCATATAAATATATATAACACATAGACAGTACAAATGTTCTTTGCAACATACATATACATGAGGATATATATTTATATAAAGGCTATCAAGTAAATAAATGAATTTGACAAAACTACTATACCCAAGTGAGCAACGAAGGAGATGGGATGCGTGCCTAGTGAAGTTTGGGTCAGCTTGGGGTTACGGTGGAGGCCATGACTTCGATGGGAGGCAAGGTCGAGTGAGAGAGGGAGGAAAGAGGAGCGGATCTGGGAAGAAGGCGGAGGTTGCTTTGGTCGTAGTGGCTAGCCGTGGAAGGTGGTAGCATGCGCTGGCTCCTGGTGAGAGATGTGAGGCCATGCTGAGCAAGATAAGGGAAGAGGTAGAAAAACAAGTTACTGTAGCCGTGGGAAAAAGATATAAGTAGGGAGGTGAGGAGAATGAGGTTTGGTTCAAGGGACGTCGGAAAGGGAAACGAGCAGCCAAGCAAAAATAAAATGTAAGCAAGAGGTGAAAAGTAGAATGATGAACAGGGAATGCAAATGTGCTATTATATATACAAAAATTAAAGATAAGGTGGAAGATGAAAAGGGAGAGGTTGATCCAAAGAGTCGGGTACGAAGTGCGTTCAGCAATTAAAGGAAATGCAAACATGAATTTTTCTCTTAAAGGACGAGCAACAAAATATTGAACCACAATAAAAGTGAAGATAAATAGTCCAAACCACAAATTCTGGAAATATCAAAAGGTAACAAGCTATTGGTTTTATACGGTGGAACATGAAAGGTAAGGGAAGTAAAAAGGTCGAATGCGGAACCGATACGATTATCGTTTTCACAATTTCCGCTACGTATCAGACTTTAAAATATACAAATGAGTATACCATAGAGATCAGCATGACGAGACAATCAAAATGGTATACAGATATCAGTGGTAGGATCATCTGATCAAAAGTCGTTAATCGGTACCGATATACGTTTCTATTCCGTACGAAAAAATTCAAACGGAGCTAGAAATGTCCGAAATTTATGAAACGAATTACGCAGTCTTATTCAAAGTATTCTAAATAAATTTTCTCATGCTGACATATTTAGGTTTCGGAACACTTTTAAATTCAACTGTTATCAACTGGTTTAAATTGAAATAAAATTACACAAGAAAATAAACTTTCAATATCATCTGATGAAAATTTACCAACTGCTATGTTTAATTAGACGTATTCCAAATATTAAATTTTTATTTCCAAATTTTATTATTTAAAATTACACAAAAATTCAATTAATTAAATAAATAAACCACTAAAATTTATGGGTCGTTACACTTTCCCCCACTCAAAACTTTTCGTCCCCGAAAAGGAACGAGGTAGGAGAATAGAAACAACCGGAAAGAAAATAGACTGAAAAATAAAACAATAAATTTAAAACCATATTAATTTAAATTCAATACTCAATAATTGATTTTAATCCATTTTATTTCACTTAAGTTAAATCAATCTTAATTATCTTAAATTATCAATTTCAAAAATCATAAATTTGAATAGTCGTCTATTATAATCATTTTTTTATTCAACAAATTTAATTTTTTTTATTCCAACTTATTATTAAATTTTTCTAATTAAGTATATTTATATTTATTATAACCATTCCAATTTATTTATAAATTCATTTAACATCATTTATACTGTACATTATTCAATTACTTTTATTCTATTTACCTCTATTAATCTTTTTATAACTAAAATTTAAGTGTATAATATTTATTATAACCACTCAAATTTTATTTATAAAATTCTTTTATATTGTATATTATCCAATTACATAGTTAAGTTATAATAATTTAGGTAAGTTATATTGGAAAGCAATAGAATATTATACAAATAAAGTTTTCTAATTCAGTTATTTCAAGTTTACATATTTATTCAAAATTTTGGTTTCATTTTATAATTGAAATCATCCTTTAAGTTAAAATTTAAGAATTAAATTTCTGATTAACTTCAAACAATTTTAGAGATAAATAAATACACACAATATATATTAAATCAAATTTTAAATCATATATCACATATATTATAAATCAAGTCATATTTAGAAATCTAAATCAATTTTATTCTCCAAAGCAGGACTGTAGCAAAACTACAGAATGGTCTCTTCACTTCGAAAGTCGAAAATGAATGTCGTTGATGCTGCAGTCATCACCGAAATTATTTTCCAATGACAAAGAAAAGAGCACTGATTTACAAATTAAAATTCTTTGGAACAATTTCTACTTGAAATACTTTATATAATACACTGTTTAAAAATTTAAACACAAAGTTTGAACCCATCGGAATCAAATTCTTAGTTTCTTGTTTTAAATTCATTTAAATTTCCAAACTAATTTATAACCATGTTTTATAATTCAATTATTTATATATGAAACAAAAGTCAATGGTTTACAAACTATATACAAAGTCAAATATTATTTCTCAACATCCAATTCAAATAACTATCAAAATTCAAAAAATTAAATTTATATACATATACAATATAATTATACAAAATTTATTAAATTTACCAAATTGAAAACAATACAGTGTTAGTTTGTTCTGTTCAAGTGTTTTGGAGATCCTATCGATAGCGTTGATCAGACGAATTGATCGGAAACCCAAATCAACATCAACAACTCAAACAACACAATATATAAAACATTTTAAATATAGATTTTCAAATACACTATACATGAATAGATTTTCAAAGCAAGAATAGAGATTCAAATTTTGATTAACTCGAATCAAAGAAAATTTTGATTTGAGGATAAGTTGGAATAAAAGATAAGATGATTAACTAACCGAATAAGAAAAGGGATAAGCTTATATAAATCGCGGGCAACCTGAACCTGGTCAACCGTGACTTCCAGAATTAGATCGATGTGGAATTCTAAGGCAAATCTACATTTGATCTCAAGAGGTAGAATTCGAGAGAACTAAAGATATTAACATCTAAACCGAGGATATATAAATCTCCTGTGAATAAATATCTATTGTAAAGGAGTTCCACCCCTTCACAATTCATTAGGTGGAGCTTTGGGATTCTCCACAATTTAGAAGAATACGAATAGTGAGGGACAAGAATGAATTTCGGAACCGAGGGAACGTTTCAAAATTCAAAGGGAGCAAAGTCAAAGAGAAAGAGATTCAAGCTCGAATGAAAGTGAGTCTGTAAATAAATTACCATATATGCTAAGTTTTTCCTAGAGCCAAAGCTTTGATACCAACTCTAACGACCCGATATTTTCAACCATTCGTATCCACACATGTCGGATTTGAATTGTTCAAAATATCGAATTGTAATTTAAGTTTGGCAAAACTCAGAACCTATAATAAATAAATAAATCACAGATCACAGACATAGAGTAATAAAATACAGCGGAAGCAAAGAGATAGTAGTTCATGAAGCTACTATATAAATACATCAGAGTTAAACAAGATACAATAGAAGTTCAATACAATAATCAAGCACAAAGCTGAATACATCACTGGAATCAACTGAACACTGAAATTGAAGTAGATGACGGGATCTTCAAAAAAAGCTCCAACTCCGAAGGTGAGTCTCTAATACTGTATCACTCAGTCTGATCCGAGCTAAAGCAAAACACAAAACACTCAAGTCAGGACATACATACTTATACAATGTAAACCAACTCAAGTGAACTGTAATATAAGGTACAAGTAATTTAAAGAATGCTTGGGACCACCCATCCTCTAAGGATCCGTTAAACTATTTACTATGTAGTAATATTTCGCTATTATAATAATGTCTATGGTAAAATAAACTTACTTTTAAATAGCGTTAAGGGGTAACCTATATAGCCATTACCACGTAATAGTCCCAGTAGTCCATCCAGTACCATAATACCTCCTGATCGGGAGGCTACTGGAGGATACTCCATGGGCTACAGGAGAAATCCAAACTCATACTAGGCGCGATAGGGTAGGTGACACGGCACATAAGGCAATGCTAGGGTAGATATACCAATTACGCATACGGGCTGGTGGTAACGCGTAGCAGCTACTATTACCCACCTCGAGCCACACCCCCAAATCAAAAATAAGAAGTGGCCACCAAATCAATCTCAAAGTCAGAATATAATATCGAAGGAGTGTGTCCGATAAGAGGGGCTACCTCCTTGGTGCGAGATCGCTCCTGTTTTAGCCACCTTATGCCAACCCATGAGAGTTGGGTCCACGTATAAGCCTCAAAGGACATTGCCACCATCCTATTTCATTCTGGAATCTCCACGCGTACAAGGTTGTTAAAGTGGTTTTCGATATCGACAGAGAGTATGCCCATATCCGATCTCGGTCTCTTCAACAACCAACTGTTATTATAACCCATGGATATTTATTTCAAAATAGTTAAAACTTTAAAACATATGTCATATCCATTTCAAACCATATCAATAATGTACCACTTCAATAAGACCCAAATCAATAATACCATTTCCGTTTCAAAACCAAATCAAAATGTATCATTTATATATAACCAAATTTCAAATCACTGAATATTTCTTTCAATTTATTAAACCTGAAATATTCTTTTAAATCATCTTAAACTAAACCACTTTATACGGTCATATTCTTAAATCTTCAATTTCAATAAGTTTCAAATTATTATATATTTAAAGTGAATTCTTAATTAAATGCAATTTCAAATAATTTCATTACATAGTTAAATTTTAGAACAGCAGCACTCATAAAATGCTATCATAGGTATTTGTTTATTTCAGAACTTAGTTAAATTTCAAAAATGATAGCACTTAACAAATGTCATCCAAAAATAACAGCATGTTGGAAATGCTACGAATAAAATTCTAGATTTTATAATTACATTCCAGCCACATTAAAGTTTCAATTTTTAGCCATTTTAACTTATAAAAATCATATTTCCCAATTCAGAAAATATTCATTTGGATATCATTTATCATATGATTAAATAAAATAGAATTTATAGCTAAAATATCCAAATTAGCTACAATTCATTTATAAGTCAAATTTACACTATTTTACTTGACTTTAATTTTAACAAATAACTTTACAGTTATTTAAAGTACCCATTTCATAAAGAAAACTAAATTTTCATTTATTTAGTTAACTTAAAATTTCATCTAAAACCAAATTTCCAATTGTCAAGTTAAGTCATAATTCCAAGATACACTTTTCCACTTAAATCATAATTATTCAATTTCCAACCATTTCCATTTCATAAATAAAGTATTATCATAATTAATATAACAATCAATTTCTTCGCAAATTTATTCATTTAGACATCAATTAAACTATGATTTCAAGCTATATACATTTATTACAAAATGTACAATGAAAACTGTATTTCATTTTATCAATTCAATGGACATTATTTATTATACAAACATATTCATTTCATAAAATAAAATTCATTACAATTACCAAGCTAGTTTTAGCATTCCATATTAAACCTTTAATTATTAAGTTTTTATCAAAAATAAAATCCTTTAAATCTCCATTTAAAGCCAATTATTAACTTATAAAATTTAACTTATAGAAAAACAATACCTATATAATTTAAAGCCTTAAATCAAATTTAAGTCAAATACTTATAATTTCAAAATACTTAAAAAAATTCAGAAAATATATAGAATACTTAATAAATTTAGGAAATATTATTTAAAAATATAACCATGGGCATGTATAATATTTTCTAACCTAGGTCCAGTGATATGAATAATATATCATGTGACGACCCGGAATTTTTGGATGTTTGAAATTGAAATATGTAATTGATTTTAAATATTTAAAAGTTAATTTTTAACATGGATTCAAATATAATTATTATTTAGCAATTAAGTTATTGAATTTAATAAACTGAAATTCGGTAAATTATTGAATCTTCAGTTTTAAGCATGTTAAAAATAATTTAAGGATTTGTAAAATTTATACCGATAATATTGAAGATAGTAAAAGTGTTAAAGTTGAATTTGGAAATGTTTTGTTAAGTTTTGAAAATATATATCATTCAACTTGACGTTTAAAAATAGCCTTCCGAGGCACAGTGCCGGAATTCAACGAAACCAGTTCCATTGGATCCGTAATATTGTATTATTATCGGATTTCAAATTTTATAGCTTTTGAAGTTGTCGTTTAGCCGTACAAAGTGTAAACGCGCTGAAAACTATATCGAAAATTCAATATAATAATTGGGTTCAAAAGGCTATCTTCTCCATACGATCGAATTAGGACATAAAACCTTTTCCATTGAGTTCGAATAGGTGTATAACATTATAGACGCCTGGCGGCATGTCTCGATAGGGAGTCAAGATTTTGAGTTGTGTTTTCGAGACAAAATTAAAATTTAGAAATTTAAATTACATATTTCAGCTTCCAAATCTGTTTTCCCCTCAGCATACTTTCTTTCACTATCAAAACATTTTCCCCGTCATTTCAGGGCTACTGTAGTTGACTTCTAACATGCCGAAAATCACATCCATCTTTTCTTTCAGTTCAAAAATCTTTTTAAAATCGCCTGGCTTCTAAAGCAAGCCCAATCCTAGTTTTTAAATCACAACTCCACTTATATTTCTCTCCAGTTCGATCATCAAAAAAAATGGCGTCCCACTTTAAAATTTTCATTCGAACGAAATCAAAACTCATATTCCCCTC
Organism: Allium cepa; assembly: GCA_030765085.1. Taxonomy (NCBI): domain Eukaryota; kingdom Viridiplantae; phylum Streptophyta; class Magnoliopsida; order Asparagales; family Amaryllidaceae; genus Allium; species Allium cepa. The sequence goes on from CM060932.1 coordinate 547,865,160, forward strand.
TTCTGTCTTCGATTGGAAATCGAATATCAATTAAAAAAAAGAGGGGAAAGGGCCAAAAGTTGAATTCAAAATCCAATTAAACGCGAGCCCCTTCCTTTTGCTCCAGAATTCAATCGACGAAGGGAAGAAGGGCATCGGTGGCCAATCGAAACGAGTTGAAATCGCAAACTTGTCACGATTTTCTGAAGCTCGATGCGTACACGTATGTGGGAGAGGATACGGGGTGGCGAGGTAGGAGGCTAGCCGCGATGTCAAGGGTTCGAGTTCGATGGCGAAGGAGGCCGGCGGTTCGCACGCACGCTATGAGACGAGTTTGGTTGGGGGAAGCTCGCGGGACGAGCGGCTGAAGCACTCGTGCTAGTTCGAGGCGATTTAGGGTTGGTCGACAAGCTCGTGTTCAAGCCTTGGCGGTAGGATGAGGTACTCAGCTCGAGCGCACGCACGCAGTGATTGATGGCAAAGCTTTGGAGTAGGCACGTCGACGAAGAGGTGGATGTTCGAGCGTGTTTGAGGAGATGGGTTCGGGCCTGTAAGGTATCAGTTTTGTTTAATTTAATTTAAATAAATGTATATAGATTAGAAATAAATAATATAATTAATATTCATGTATATTAAAGGGAGACATGAATTGTATTTGGATGAGATTTTAATTTGCAGAAAGAATTTTTAACAGTTCTATCTTTTAAAAAATTCAGTATTTATACACCTATATCTATTTTTGTTTACTAGTTTATCTTTAAAAATAATTTATTAAGATGATTAATTTATTAGTTAACCCATTTATATATTTTTAGATTGATAAAAAGGAATTTTAGTTTAAAATTTTAAATTTATTTTGTTAAATTAAATCATTAGTTAAAATTTAAACTATTAAACAGTGGTTAATTGTTTGATTAAATCGAATATTAATAAATTGTATAAATATTTATACAAGGTCTAAAATCATGGAGAAACAAGCCAGGTTAGATCGGAGTGCAATTATAATCAAAGGTGAGATAATCTCACTCATCTGGGTTTTGATTTAAATTTAAATAATTAAATTTAAATAATTGGTTGAATGATTGAATTGATTTAATGTGCTATATTATATATAGTAGTATATATAGTATATATTGGAGTGATTGATTTCCCGCATTATATAGCGGATGAGACCCTATGCGCCGCATAATAGCGAATGATATTATATAAACCTATATACCGCGAGATTCCACCTCGAAGTGGAATTGGTACTTTATATTGTGCTAACATCTATGAATGCAGGGAAACTGGTTGGAGGGATCCAACTGGATTCCTCAAATTATTTAGTTTTGTTAAAATATTCTATGATATAATTATTTGCTATCTTGTGAAGAATTATATTGATAATTGGAAATGTTGGATTCTATGGTTGTTTTAAAATATTTCGGCGAACTGAATTATCAAAATCTATAGAAATGGGATTTCTGAAAAAAAATAAAAGAGTGATTTTTTAATAAAAAGGAGATAATGAATTTTAAAAACCCATGCGATATGATAAAAATTTACTTAAAAATTCAGGGTTTAAATTTATAAAGAAAGAATTTGAGAAAACTAAAATTGATATTTTTCAGTTAAAAGATTTTAAATCATAAGTGAGGATTAAAAATCTAAGGTTAATGCGATTTTGAAGTAAATGAGTAAGTAAAGGGATTTATTCCAAAATAGAGTAATTAGGAAATCAATTTGAAGATTGATTAAGTGTTTAAAACCGGGATTTTTAAAAAGAAAAGTGAGACTTGAAATTTATAAACTGGGTGTATAAAAGTGAAGCAATATATCAGTGGATATTTGGAAGAATAAATTCACGGTGGGAATTTATTAAAGAAATGGGTAAATTTGTTTAAAAATAAATAGTGATTTATTTTTAAAGGATGTGAAAGAGAAGTGTATTTCCCTGGATAGCCAAGTACGTTTTCGAAGCAAATTTTAAGTATAAGTAAAAATTTTAAAGTTGATCTAAAGGTATGTTTTAGAAAATTAATATTTTTAAATGTTCAAAATTTTGAAGTAAGTATTTTTCAAATTTATTATAGTAGTAATTATTTAAAGGTGACTTGGTATTTGTTTTAAAAAAATAAAAATTTAGTTTCATATTTTATTAAGAAGCTTTATTTTAATTATTCTTAAAGTATATGTTTTCAGCTAAGTATTAAAGTAGTTTTTAACTTAAATGTCTTAAAGAATATTTTATAATATAGTGTTTTAGATTATTTTAAAATCTAAAGTGTTTGCACTTGGTGATTTCAGTGGAAGTAGAAAATATTTAGGGAATTTATTTCCGTATTAGAAAGTGATTTGAAACTGTTTTCAAAGGGTTGAAAAGTGGAAATATATCTTGTGAAGATATTTTGAGATTAATAAATAATTTGGAGAAATTATTTATGTTTGATGGTTGTTGTGAATGTTAATTGATAGTTAAATAACCGACTATCAATATTGGACAATGTGCTGATCGTTTTGAAGAGAGCGGGATCGGGATTAATTTCTCGAAAACCACTTCGATCTGGTTTGTACGTTTTCATGAGGAAGACGAGTTTGGATTCGAAAATGGAGCAGTGAAGTGCAAGGGCTAGTCGCTACTAATCATGAGGTGATTCCAAAATGGATGTAGTAGGAGTAGTGCCTTCGGTTCTGTTCGAACCCGGAACGGACTTGTATGGATGAATGCTTTCAGAACATCGTCAGGTGGGCGATGAGCATTCTAAGAGATGTGTTCTAAAAAGGTAACACTTAGCCTCGAGCCTCATCAACTGGGAATGACTAAAAATCAGGGGTTATGCAGCAAGGCTAAGTGGGTAGCACCCATTAGGGTGAGGTCATCCCTGTCTAGATGTCCCTTTTTATTTGGCTTAGTGGTGCGGTTACTGATCCCAACCACGGGGTGATCTTACTCGGGATTATCCATTAAGGGGTAGTCCCGGTCTTGTGTTGCAGGGATTGGGAGTAATCCTCGGTACGGTGATCTAAGCCACGTACTGTGATAGGTGGTACCCCAGTGCCTAGTCATTAGTTGGAAATCCATTCTCCCTACGCGCGTGTATGGTTTTGATTGTTCTCAATTATTGCTGAAACGTGAGATGCAAGCATTTCGGCTAGATTCTATTTTACTTTCTATAGACACTATTATAATATCAGAGGATTTTAATAAAAAATGTTTAGGCTATCGTAAGGTAAAAACCCGACATGTTTATTTGTGGCGTGGTCATACGAGATGCTTTTGTTTTCAAAGGATTTTGAAACTTTAATAATCCAATTGAGTGTGGTTTTCTTACGCTGGTATTCCAGACTGACTCAGATGTTATTTAACTATAATGCTCAGGTCAGACTGAGTATTATAGATTACAGGAAATGATGCTTTGGAGCTGGATGGCGATAAGTACTTCCGTACTTGTATGAAATATTCCGCTGTGCATTTAATTTTGGAAGGACGAGATATTATAACCGTCCTAAGTTGTGTGGTTGTTTGTATTGAACTCTGATGTTGTACTCTGATGATGTAATATATAAACAAATATATTTGTTTTTGTGTGAAGATCATTTATTATCTATTATATTTTATTCCGCTGCGATGGTTAGATTCTGATGTTGTTTTCTATTTTCTTCTTCTACCTCTTCCTCTTTAACCCAAATGGTTCGTATTTCCATTCATCTTGAGTTGATTTATGGAGAATAGTGTCGACTCAAGGGGTACGGAACTGCGGGTCATCACATTTGGTATCACAGTGAGGTTAAGCGAGAACCTTGGCTCTAGTGGGGATTACTCATTGAAAATAGAGTCCGTAGAACTCTAGAATGAGTTTGAGCGTATTAATAGATATGAGTGCGTATTTGTTAGTGAATATAAATTGTTTTAAATATTGTGTTGACTTATTGGTTGGGTGGAATATGAATTCTGGTCGAGTAAGTTGGTCGCTATTAGAGAAGTGTTTATAAACACCTGACACGATAAATTGACACGGTATTGTTTTAAAGGTGGGTGAATGAACCAATTTTGCCCAAAATTATATTTTGATATAAAAGAAATATTTTCCTTAAATTGTTATATAACTTGGATGTTTGGATGATAATATTTTAAACCAATAAATTTTTTTTGGAATGACTTGTATAATCAAATGGAAGAATTGTATGAGCATAAATTATACAAATGAATGATAGTTAAAATTTGATTTAAATCTAATCTGTAAATTTAAAATCCCGGAGATTTTGGAAGTGTTTTTCGAAGTGTTTTGAAGACAAATAATAGCATTATTGTTTTAGAAGTATTTCTAGAAGAAAATTGTTTCAAATAAATTTTGAGAAGGGATATAGCATTGAGCCCACTTCAGTTGCTGGAAAATAATTTCGGTGGTGACTGCAGCATCACCGATGTTCATTTTCGAGTTTTAAGTGGCAGATTGCTGCCAAATTGATTTGTTCAGAAGAACTAGTTTTGTTTTTGAAATTTCAAAGGAAATTTGTTGGGGATAAAAAGCAGGATTGGTTTAAAATTTTGAGAAGTTTGATTTTGAGATAATTTTTAAATGATTTGAAACAATAGCCGGGTGTTTGAAATCCTGAATCCTTATTTGAATTGAAAATCCTGATTAGGTAAGTTATAAACTTGTAAAGTTGAGATGATTTTTAAATAAGGAAGGAAAATATGAGCTTTGAATGTTGGAATTAAAATTTAAAGTGAAAAGGTTAAATAAACTTAATTTGGAGAAATTTAATTGTGGAAAATTTAATGATTATTAGAAGAAATAATTAGTAAATCTTGAATGTGATTGGAATGGGAAAATAAAAATTTAATTTGGATTTAGAAATAAAATTAACTAGAATTAAATTAACTTAAGCAAAGTTAATAATAATGAATTGGATTTGAAGTAAGTTGAAAAGAATTGGAATGAAATTAAGTCCTTGCTTAACAAAATTCAAAAGAAAGGTATGTAGCTAGATTTAACTGGAGTTAGGTTAGAATAAAATTGAATTTAAATAAATTCAGTTAAGCTATAGATAATATTGAATGGAATAAAATTCTTACTTAAATAAATAAATGTAAACTAAGTAAGTATTGAATTGGGATAAATAAGCTTTGGAAGCTTATAAAAGAATTGAAAAGCATTGAAATAAAAATATAATCCCCATTTAAAAGTAAAGTGAAAATGTGATTGGCTATAAATGGATGGAGAAGTATGAATATTAATAAGTGAGTAGCTTATAAAAATGTAAAAAAGGAAATGAATAAGCCGAAATAAAGGTGTTGGAATTTTGGAAAATGAAAGAAATCCAAACTTGAATTACAAAAAATAGAATTGAACTCAAGTAAAATAGTGAAGTGATTTTTGAAGATAAAAAACGAATATTGATTTTGGAAGTAAGCTAATTAGGTAAATAAACTATTTGATAGAGTATGTTAATAAAATTTAACTCGGTTAAATAAAATGGATTGTAAGTTAATAATGAAGTTTGAAAATAAACTTGAATTATAAATAGAATTCGACTTGGATTGATAATGAATTAAAATAAGTGGAGATGTTGTAAAAATAAAATGGAATTGGATTACAATAGAAATGATTTGAGTAGCAAATAAAATCCAATTCGAGTATAAATGAGTTAAATATGTGCTTGGATATTATTTTGATAAATTGAGAATGTGAATTGAAATTAAAATTCAAAATGGACGGGCAAACTAAATTAAATGGAATTTGATTAGATGAGAATCAAATTAAATGGAAGTGAACTTAGGTTTGAAGTTGGAATAAACTGAAGTAAATTAACTTAAGTTAAGAATAATTAGAAGCTCGACTTCGAGTAAGAATGGAAGACCATTAAATAAAAGCTTGGGTTGAATTAATTTGGGAATGGTTAGTAGTATACAAGCATGGAATGTGTCGAGCTAAATAAAATGGTTGTGAATGAATTAAAATGAAAGGAATTAAATAAAATTGAGTCGGAATCAATTTAAATTGGTTATAAAACATAAGTAATTATTTATTCACATGGATATCATCAAATTGCATAGAATGAATTGTCGTTTGACGAAAACGAGATTTAATAAAATTCTATGAATTGATAGAAGTGAAATAAAATTGATTTGGAAATCAATTGAGTTGAATATGAGCTGGTTTGGATTAAAAATAAATTGAATGTAAGAAATTGAAGTGTAAACCATTATAATTGAATGGAATGGCACATGAATTGGTTGAAAGCAATTGAATTAGTTTTGAAATCATATAAATTTCTCATGGAAAGTGTTTGGTGCATGTTGCTTATGAAATGCATGTGTTTAGCTATTAAAAGTAAGTGAAACGTTAATAAATTTCGTATAATTAGTACTTACATGTTTGAATTGAGTAAGTACAGGTACCGGGAAGCCGTTTGGCTGGATTTGATCGCGCAAAATGCTAAAAGAATAAGTCGTTTGCTCAAAAATGCTAAATAAAGGTACATCTACGCAATAAAAATAGAAAATATGAACTGTCTTTGTTTTTCCGACCGTGTGGTTCGATGTATATATATTCATATCTCTTGTCAAATTGCAAAAGCTCCTCCGTACAAAGGAGACTCTGCCAAAATTTTCTAAAAATTTTAGAAGTTAGAAAAAATTTTGAAAAAATTTATTAGCGACAAAACGATTTCAAATGGGAATTGAAATAAAAGGATTTTGGAAATGGAGTTGGGGACAAATTGTTTGGGTTGAATCTAATTGTTTAGTTGGGACTAAAGGATTAGGAAAGTGAATTTGGGATTTTTGATTTCAGAGGATAAATTGAAATTTGTTCGGCAAAGGTATGTATTTACATTTCTGTATGAAATTTGATGATTTTCTAGTCTAGCCACTTGGCTTTTGTTTTCTTTTGAAATCTGAGGGCCCGTAGAGGTATTTTGTAGTTGTACCGAGCTAGCCGCGCAAAGGAGACGCTGACGAATTTTTTTCGGAAATTTAGAGAGCTAGAAATTTTTTGAGAAAGTTTGGATAATTTAAATTTGGATTTAAATTTAAATTTGAATAAGTGGAGTAAATAATGTTGTTGAAAACTGTGGAAGGTTTTGGGAAGTTGGTTGAAGTAATAGTGGGTCTTTAATAAAAGATATGTTATGGCAAGTTGATAAAACTGTTTGGTTTTGAAAAATAGTAATGGATATTGGATCATTATTCTTAACTAGCAATTTCGGGACGAAATTCTTTTAAGGGGGAGGAATGTGACGATCCGGAATTTTTGGATGTTTGAAATTGAAATATTTAATTGATTTTAAATATTTAAAAATTAATTTTTAACTTGAATTCAAATATTATTATTATTTAGCAATTAAGTTATTGGATTTAATAAACTGAAATTGGGTAAATTATTGAATCTTCAGTTTTAAGCCTGTTAAAAATAATTTAAGGGTTTGTGAAATTTATATCGATAGTATCGAAGATGGTAAAGTGTTAAAATTGGATTTGGAAATGTTTTGTTAAGTTTTGAAAATATATCGTTTAAATTGACATTTAAAAATTGCCTTCCGAGGTACAGTCTCGGAATTCGACGAAACCAGTTCCATTGGATCCGTAATATTGTATTATTATCGGATTTCAAATTTTATAGCTTTTGGAGTTGTCGTTTAGCCGTACAAAGTGTAAACGCGCTGAAAACTATATCAAAAATTCAATATAATAACTGGGTTCAAAAGGCTATCTTCTCCATACGATCGAATTAGGACATGAAACCTTTTCCATTGAGTTCGGAATAGGTGTATAACATTATAGACGCCTGACGGCACGTCTCGGTAGGGGGTCAAGATTTTGATTTGTGTTTTCGAGACAAATTTAAAATTTAGAAATTTAAATTACATATTTCAGCTTCCAAATCTGTTTTCCCCTCAGCATACTTTCTTTCACTATCAAAACTTTTTCCCCGTTATTTCAGGGCTACTGTAGTTTACTTCTAACACGCCAAAAATCACGTCCATCTTTTCCCTCATTTCAAAAATATTTTTGAAATCGCCTGGCTTCTAAAGCAATCCCCAATCCTAGTTTTTAAATCATGACTCCACCTATATTTCTCTCCAGTTCGATCACGAAAAAAAATGGCGTCCCACTTCAAAATTTTCGTTCGAACGAAATCAAAACTCATATTTCCCCTCTTCTGTCTTCGATTGGAAATCGAACATCAATTAAAAAAAAGAGGGGAAAGGGCCGAAAGTTGAATTCAAAATCCAATTAAACGCGAGCCCCTTCCTTTTGCTCCAGATTTCAATCGATGAAGGGAAGAAGGACACGGTGGCCAATCGAAACCGAGTCAAAATCGCAGCCTTGTCGCGATTTTCTGAAGCTCGATGCGTACACGTATGCGGGAGAGGGTACGGGGTGGCGAGGTAGGAGGCTAGCCGCGATGTCGAGGGTTCGAGTTCGACGGCAAAGGAGGCCGGCGGTTCGCACGCACGCTATGAGGCGAGTTTGGTTGGGGGAAGCTCGCGGGACGAGCGGCTGAAGCACTCGTGCTAGTTCGAGGCGATTTAGGGTTGGTCGGCAAGCTCGTGTTCAAGCCTTGGCGGCAGGATGAGGTACTCAGCTCGAGCGCGCGCACGTTATGTTTTGGCTATCGTAAGGTAAAAACCCGACATGTTTATTTGTGGCATGGTCTTACGAAATGCTTTTGTTTTCAAAGGATTTTGAAACTTTAATAATCCAGTTGAGTGTGGTTTTCTCACGTTGGTATTCCAGACTAACTCAGGTATTTAACTATAATGCTCGGGTCAGACCGAGTATTATAGATTATAGGAAAGGATGCTGTGGAGCTGGATGGCGATACATACTTCCGTACTTGTATGAAATATTCCGCTGTGTATTCAATTTTGGAAGGACGAGATATTATAACCGTCCTGAGTTGTGTTGTTGTTTGTATTGAACTCTGATGCTGTACTCTGATGATGTAATGTATAAACAGATATATTTGTTTTTGTGTAAAGATCATTTATTATCTATTATATTTTATCCCGCTGCGATGGTTAGATTCTGATGTTGTTTTCTATTTTCTTCTTCTACCTCTTCTTCTTTAACCTAAATGGTTAATATTTCCGTTCATCTTGAGTTGATTTATGGAGAATAGTGTCGACTCAAGGGGTACGGAACTGCGGGTCATCACATATCATTTCAATCCGTAATTTAAAAAGAAAAATCCGGGTTCTATCATTTCAAACCCGCAATCCCAAGTAAATTAAATACAATAAAAATCGCTCGAGCCTAACATTTCAGCCCATAATGATTTTTTCTTATTCTAAAGTCCGTTCGGGTATGTATCTTTTCAACTCATAGTGATAGAGGGCTTGCAGTGGTGAATAACAGAAATAAAAATAACAGTATAACATGTAATATCATAATAGATGGTGTAACAAATATATAAACATCATTTAACATCATAAAAATATATCACAGACAGGTATGAACATAGCATATTAATTTATACAATTCACTCGTCATCATTTCACAATCGTATAAGTACGTAATGTCTAGAGTGAATAACTCACCTTTCGAGGCTAGAGACGAACGAAATTGAGAAGAGTTACGAATCCAAGCACGAATTTCAAAGCGAAGCACGATGGACATGATTCGATGAAGAAAACAGGCATGATAGGAGAGCTGGTAAATGGAAAATCGATGAGAACTCATCAGAATCAATTTTGATATAAACTGAAAATGGGTACATTATTATTATATTTAAAGTCAAAATCAAAAACCCAAGTTACAACAGGTATAACCATTCTTTGAACATGCTTATTTATTTATTAAAATCAAAATTCATATACACCATAATACATATAGATATAGACTAGCCTACACAGAATATATACAAAATAGCATATCCATAACAATTCTTTATTAAAAGAAACCATAAATTACATTTAAACCAATATATATAAACTAGTGTCATATATATATATATATATATATATATATATATAACAGAAGACTGTAAACAAAACTGTTCATTAAGAAACTTCATATATAATCACAGGTCGTAAAAGTCATATACAGACTTATATAAATATATATGCAGGTCAGGTATATTTATACCTTTAAATTTATCCTTTTCCAATGCAGATTTTTATTTTATTTTATTTTTAAGACCAGTGCTTGTATCCAAATCAAGATAACCTTATATACTTAGTTTAGGGTAACCTACTTATGTATTACATTCAAACCTATACTTTCAGTATATATCTATGAAAACAGATTGTGTACAACTATTTGTAGCCTATAAAAGTAATATATACGTACAACTGAAAGGTTTAGAACAATAAACAAGCAACATGAATTATAATCGTATATATAAACACACACACACATATATATATATATATGCGTCTAACATATACACGTCTCATATAAATATATATAACACATGGACAGTACAAATGTTCTTTGCAACATACATATACAGGAGGATCTATATTTATACAAAGGCTATCAAGTAAATAAATGAATTTGACAAAACTGCTATACCCAAGTGAGCAAAAAAGGAGATGGGATGCATGCCTGGTGAAGTTTGGGTCAGCTTGGGGTTACGGTGGAGGCCGTGACTTCGGTGGGAGGTGAGGTCGAGTGAGAGAGGGAGGAAAGAGGAGCGGATCTGGGAAGAAGGTGGAGGTTGCTTTGGTCGAAGTGACTAGCCGTGGAAAGTGGTAGCATGCGTTGGATCCCGGTGAGAGATGTGAGGCCGTGCTGAGCAAGATAAGGAAAGACATGGAAAACAAGTGCTGTGGCCATGGGAAAAAGATACAAGCAGGGAGGTGGGGAGAAGGAGGGTTGGTTCAAGGGATGTGGGAAGGGGAAACAAGCATGCAAGCAAAAAGAAATGTAAGCAAGAGGTGGAAAGTAGAATGATGAAACAGGGAATGCAAACGTGCTATTATATATACAAAAATTAAAGATAAGGTGGAAGATGAAAAGGGAGAGGTTGATTCAAAGAGCCGGGTATGAAGTGCGTTCAGCAATTAAAGGAAATGCAAACGTGAATTTTTCTCTTAAAGGACGAGCAACAAAATATTGAACCGCAATAAAAGTGAAGATAAATAATCCAAACCACAAATTTTGGAAATATCAAAAGGCAACAAGCTATTGGTTTTATACGGTGGAACATGAAAGGTAAGGGAAGTTAAAAGGTCGAATGCAAAACTGATACGATTATCGTTTTCATGGTTTCCGCTACGTACCAGACTTCAAAATACGCAAATGAGTATACATTAGAGATCAGCACGATAAGAAGATCAAAACGGTATACAGATATCAATGGTACGATCATCTGATCAAAAGTCGATAATCGGTACCGATATACGTTGCTATTGCATACGGAAAAATCCAAACGGAGCTAGAAACGTCCAAAATTTGCGAAACGAATTACGTAGTCTTGTTTAAAGCATTCTAAATAAATTTTCTCATGTTGACATATTTAGGTTTCAGAACACTTTTAAATTCAACTGTTATCAACTGATTTAAATTGAAATAAAATTACACAAGAAAATAAAATTTCAATATTATCTGATGAAACTTTACCAATTGCTATGTTTAATTAGACGTATTCCAAATAATAAATTTTTATTTCCAAATTTTATTATTTAAAATTTCCCAAAAATTCAATTAATTAAATAAATAAAACCACTAAAATTTACGGGTCGTTACATCATATATTCATCTTCACATAGGGGCAAAATAGTCATTTTTGTGTATGATTTTATTTTAAAAAAATTTACTTGGATATTTTAATGTTATTTTGTAGGAATTTGGATTCAAATGGAAGATGTCTTCGTGGAAATATGCATGCACAAAGGTTATAAGACAAATGAAGATGAAAATAAATCAATTCATGAAATCATGGAGGACCCCACCTACCCACTTACGTTGATTTATAGTTAGGAGCTAAAAGTTACCTGCATATTTAATGAAGGATTAAGCTCTTGCTAATGATAACTTAGTGATCATACTTCCTCAAGGGTATTTTGGGTAGTCCCAAAAGTATGGAATAGGGTTTTAGGTTTTTATAAATATCTCATATGTTCATGTAATTAAGTTCTTAGCCTCTTTTTTAGTTAGTTTATTTTTAGGCCCAAAAATAAATATAAACTCTCTTCTTCTATTTCATGGCTACTTAGCCTATTTTCTTCTTTTATGTAACTTATTTTGTACGTAATTTTAATTCATGCTATTTTATTTCATGTTCTTTCCTCTAATGTTAGTAGCTTAATTTTTTTTTTTGCAAATAGAATAGCTCTTTTTTCATTTTAATTAGCTTTCTTTTCCTCTTGTTTATGTTCATGTTAAATTCTACATTTGTTGACATGAAAACAAATATGAGAAGCTAAACTTCTTCGATTTAGGGGTAATGAAGCTCTCTTAATCACGTAGATTCAACATTTTGATAATTTGTGATCTCTTTTGTGCTTAATGGAAAGTTGCATGTTGATGTAGTTTATTAGAATTTGATAGTCTGTGATGTTAATCATATATATGCTATTTTTACTCAAATAAACACAATTTACATCATCATTTAACTAATTGATTTTGGTAATGTAAGTGGATTAGAATCAGAATTTGATGGTTAATGTTACTAATTCAATAGTAAATAAGTCATGTTTAAAATAGATTTTATTTTTAATTTCATTGTCATTTTCACGAGAGTTGAATAGTGAGTTTAGAGAGTGTGTTATAATTTGATGGTTTATGTTGGGCTAATTAATAGCACAAATATTTAATACTTATGATAAACACATCAATTAAATTAACTAATGACCAAAAAGAGATACATTAATTCCATGTTGTGTTGATTTATGTGATTATGAGAGTGAATTTATTTTTAAATTGCCTTTTAATCTTATAGTTTTCATTCACTTTTATAGTAGTTAGTTTTTGCAATTTTTTGTAGTTAACAACACTCTCAAATTCTTGGTTTAATTTGATTGAGTAGAAAATTTAAAATCAATACAATCCCCTACGGATCGATCCATACTCGCTACGTATTATAATTGTACGCCAAGCGTTTGCGATTATTTTTATCTTTAAAATTTAATCGGCGATTTTCTAATCTCATAGAAAAATCGTCGTTAAAAAGGTTTTTGGCGCCGTTGCCGGAAAATTGAGTTGGTTTTAATTTCTATTTTTCGAATTATTTGTTGTTTGATTTTATTGTGTGTTAATTTTGTGTGTGCTTTTCATTTTAAAAAAAAATTGTGTTGTGTGTTTGTTGTCTGATTTTTGTTTTTATTTTTGTTTGTGTGCTTGTAGCTTTTCTAGTTGCTTTTGCATTTCTATATAAAAGAAAAACAAACACACAAAACAATTTTTTTTATGTGCATTTCAATCACTGTTCACTATATTACACTGTTCACTTTGAGTACATTTCTCATTTACATTGTATTACACTGCCCATTCTCTCATCTTGCTGCCTGCCTGTGCACACTACTATGCACTGTGCACAAACCCCTCTTGCAACTGCAGTAATCTTCCTTCTTGCCTATGGCCATCCACTTCACAGCACTTCATACCAAAAACACAGTTCAAACTCCCTCCTGCAACCACCATTTCATAGCGCAGATAAGTGCACACATAAGTGCCTGCACACATAAGTGCACTACTTTCCCATTGCCCACCAACATCTTACCTATTTCCTGCATATATACCAAACTGACCATCTGCACAAACCTCAGTCTCAACCACTGTCTACTGTTCATTTACCACTCCATCTACAATCCTCTACCTCTTGCATCAGTAACCCATGGCAAACATATTTACACTGTGCACCAACCTGCACATCCTCTACATCCACCACTTACAACATTCAACCAACCACCCATCCTCTCCTTACTACATTCAACTGCTCTGCTTCATTCCCCCTTTACCGATAAACACATCAAATACCGCTCAACCGCTGTAACAACTGTTTTGCAGTAACACACAACATCACCAACCACTTCTTTTATCACAACTGATCACCATTCCTCTCCTCACTACTTAACAACATCATCACAACCATTCAACTTTAAAACAACCACCAGTGCACTGCTCACTGACCATCAATCGGTATCTATACAACCTTCACTTCTGCCTTCCATCACCGACATTAACTACTGCTTCCATTTCCTCCTTGCTACAACTCTTCAACTCTTCAAACATCTGCCTTCAACTCCTCTTCTACCACCTTCCCCTTACATATATACATACAGCTACATCACCATTTAAATCACCTCTGCATCTCTGCCTTACAACCACTCCCGCCCTGTCATCATCACTTCACAACAGACACCACACCTCTATCAGACCATTCACTCCTGCCCACACTTGCTTCGACCATCATAACTTGCCTCTTCCAGTCACCATTCAACTCCATGTCCACAGTTCATCACTGCTCCATACATCCATGCTTCATCTCCACCACATCGACTTAAATCCACAACCAAAAGGGCGACTGCAAAACTCCAACTACAACCCTTAGCAACAGCGACCCCCTACTGACTACAAACAACCCAAATTGCCTAATTCGAAATCATCAAACTCATGTCTCACAAAGTCAAAATCGAGTATCTAGAAAATCCAATCGCCTAATTCAAACGCTTCAATATGCTGTTTTTTTTTTCGAATTAAAATTTGTTTCGCAATTTTTTTGAAACAACTGACAAAGGATTGCAAATTGAAACACAGAAAGAGGGGTGTTCGTATTTGAAGTTAATGGTTTGTTAGCTTGCAGATGATTTGAGTTCGGGTGCGTGAATATTTGTTGCGTGATAATAGATTGGAGTGGACGCTTACAAATGGCCTATGAGCTATTATTTTATTTTATTTTGAAGTGAATATATGTTTGTTTTGTAAACTTCTTTGTTTAAAAAAGGTTTCTTTTATTTGTTTCAAAAGAAAGTTTGCTTTTGTTTAGTTTGGGTGGTTTGAGTGACTCAGGTTTTGTTTAGTGGATGTGTGCGTTTAATTTATTGAAATCTTTCTGTGTTTAAAATGAATTCAAAAATCTAAAAATAATAAATAAACGATTGTATATATTTTGGTCGAAATTTCAGGTTGCCAAAGCACAAAATCAGAAAGAAAAGAACTGTTGCCAAAAATAAATTGCTTGCTTGCTTATATATATATATATATATATATATATATATATATATATATATATATATATATATATATATATATATATAATTTGCTTTTGAAATAAATTGCTAATAATTCTGCACGGTATCGTGACCTCATCTCTTGTTTTTATTTATTTGCATTGTTGGTTGCTTGCATTTTAAAATAAAATTTTCAAAAAACAAAAACAAAAACAAAATTCATTCGTAATTGCACCGTTAATACATGTTTAATTTCAATTTTGCATTCATACCTCTTGTTTTTATTTTTAAGGGCAATACCCAAATCCACATAAGGTGAGAGATTTCATCATCTCTTTCATGGTCCATAAATCGCATTTCATTTTAGAATTTGCTAATAATAACGGTTAGACACTTGACTTAAGGGTAGACATAATGAAAACATAAGGGTAGACATAATGAATTAAGTCAAAGTTTTCAAAATAATCAAAATTTTAATTCGCTTCAAAATTCAAATCATTTCGATTATAACCTATGTCAATCCAATTTCGACCTCCAAAATGAAAACAAAGACAATTGTTTAAATGATTTTGGCACTGTGAATAATTTCAATTTTGGTGCAATGGACAATTTTTGTTCCCAGCAATTGCTAACTGAAAATCCTCAAGTTAATAATTATAAATTTATTTTTTGTTGAGCAAATGGACGAAATTCACAAAGATCACACAGATTTGTCGTTTTAAACATATATGAAACAACGTGGGAAACAAAATCAAATCTCAACATATAACGAGTCAAATAACAATCTACCTTTTACCAAAATTGACGATTTTCAAATAACAACTTTTGAAATCGAAAACGACAATCTTATTGAAGTTGTTGAAAATACGGTAATTGAGTTGGATTTCAATTCTTTTGAGAGTGTGGAGCCAAATCTAAAATTAGATCTTACTTTCCCGATCTTGAAAAATTGAATATAACAACTTTGGATTTTGAACATCATATATGCAATAAAGTTGTGAATAATTCAACAAAGGAAGATGAATTTAATGAATATGGTTTCTTTGGACTTTTCGAAGTTGAGTTGTTGAATTCTGAAGGGGTAGAGTTAAATCATTATTTTGATTTCAAAATCAATAATTCTGAAGAAGTTTTCAATGATAAGTTTGAATTTCAATTTGGTAAAAATAAACTTGAACTTCAACCAATTATTCTATCTACCCCAAAAATCATTGAAAATAAAACAACTCATGCAATTTTTAATAAAACGACATTCATTTTTCCAAATCAACATTCAACTTCAAAATCTTTTATGGTTTGATTTTTTGTGCTTAAGCTCTGTCTCTCATACTTGACGAGACAAATAAATCTATCTTTGAAAGACAGGTTCATTTACTCTTTGACGATATATTTTCTAATGTTGTGTAAATAATAATCGTTTAATTTTCATGCAAATATAGGTCATATTTTTAATTTTATTCTGTTTTTTCCTTTCACTTGGGTTGACCGTGGGGACACAATCAAAATCAAGTGTGGGGGGATCTCATTTTCATTTTATACCTTTCATGGTTTATCATTTTGCGTTTTCTTTCCAAAAATTAAAAAAAAATATAAATAAATTCAAAAAATCCCAAAAACAAATTTTCTTTTGATTTAGCATTTTGATTTATTTTTGAAGAAACGCTATAAGATAAGTATAGGATTTTGATTATTAAATTGAAAATTTTGAAAAATTATTTGTCTCAACAAAAGTAAAAATGAAGTTTGATTATAAGTAACAATGGTTTAACTAGCATCTAGGAAGGTTTATGGGTGATAATTATGAAGTATATCATAATTGAAATTTTTATTTAGTGAGTGGTTGATTTAAAGAAAAGGATATAACATTTTTTATCTTCTAAGTTAAATGGTACTAAGATGACTTTTACAAAACTCTCCCTTCAAAAAACAAAAAATATATATAACAAAAATAAAAAACAAACAAAAGGAAAAAATATATTTTTACATATGTATATATTTTATTAACACCTAGAGTCATGTGTTCACATGCAAGTATGTACACTCGCCATGCTTTGTACCCTTCTCACATAAGCCCGAAAGGCGGTGCATGATCGGTATATCTGGCCTCAGTTTATCTGAGTTAGGTGTATGTATATAAAAAAAATTATTTCAATAATAATGCATATAGTCGATAGATGTACACACTTGTGTGTTCACTCGCCACGCTCTGTATCCCCCTCACGTAATTTCGAAAGGCAGTGATGGTTAATATATATAGCCTCAGTTTCTGAGTTAGGCGTATGTAAGTATCATTAGTATCAATAAAATTTTCAAATAAGGGAGAGTAAGCAATTGAAATCCAAGTACTAATTTCACTTATGTGATTTGACTTGTTATTCAAAAGAAATAAAAATACCACTTTGGAAAACTTTGATAATCAACTAAGGACTTATTTCATAGTTACACTATGTTATCAACAGTTACAACTAGCCAAACTAGAGTCTATTTGTTATGATAGCTTAATTTTGTTTGGTAATTCCGACAAGTAAAAGGACTTACATTTGAAGATGATGACCAAAACTTATATTTAACTTATTCATGCCAATTTGAAAGTAAATTCTTCATTTGTAAATATTTTTAAAAACTGGCATCCATATCTTTGTAAATAAATCTTGCATTCATGAATGTTTCATGTTGCATTTGGATTTTGTGGGTATTATCCTCTGAAAACCCTCACAAGAAAACACTCGTCCTACTAGGGACACCTAGAGGTTTAACAGCTTGTTGCATACACTCAATGCAATCATGTTTCCTAAGAAAACGGATTTATCTAAGTTTTATTTTATTCGAGGACGAGTAAAAAGATAAGTATGGAGGTATTTGATGTGCATGTAAATGTGCATATTTTTACTTCCATATTTAATCTAATTTAATTAAATAAATGAGCGTATAGGGTATTTTAACGTGTTTAAACCCAAATTTCAATTATTTTTAAATCATCATATATTCATCTTCATATAAAGCAAAATGGTCATTTTTGTGTATGATTTAATTTTATAAAATTTACTTGGATATTTTAATGCTATTTTGTAGGAATTTGGATTCAAATGGAAGAGGGGTTCATGGAAAATATGCATGCACAAGAGTTATAAGGCAAGTGAAGATAAAAATAAATCAATTCATGAAATCATGGAGGATCACACCTACCCACTTACCTTGGTTTACAATTAGGAGTTAATACACATGTTAGTAGAGCTAAAAATTACATGCACTTCAATGAAGGATTTAGCTCTTGCTAATAACAACTTGGTTGGCCACACTTCCTCAAGGGTATTTTGGATAGTCACCAAAAATACGAATTACAGTTTTTGACTTGTATAAATGCCATATATGTTCATGTAATTAAGCTCTTAGCCTCCTATTTAGTTAGTTTAGTTTTAGGCTCAAAAATAAATATGAACTCTCTTCTTCTATTTTATGTCTACTTAACCATTTTCTTCTTTTATGTAATTTATTTTGTATGCAATTTTAATTCATGCTATTTTATTTTATGTTCTTTCCTCTTATGTTTGTAGCTTAGTTTTACTTTTTTGTAGGTAAATTAGCTCTCTTTTCATTTTAATTAGCTCTCTTTTCCTCTTATTTATGTTTATGTTGAATTCTACATTTGTTGACATGATAACAAATATGAGAAGCTAAACCCCTTCAATTTAAGGGTAATGAAACTCTCTTAATCATGTAGATTCAAGATTTTGATAACTTGTGATCTCTTTTTGTGCTTAATGGAAAGTTGCATGTTGATGTAGTTTATTAATGAATTTGATAGTCTATGATGTTAATGACATATAAATTATTCTTACTAAAATAAACGCAATTTACATCATCATCTAACTAATTGATTTTGGTAATGAAAGTGGATCTAGAATCAAAATTTGATGGTTAATCTTACTAATTCAATAGCAAAAATAAGCCATGCTTAAAATAAATTTTATTTTTAAGTTCATTGTCATTTTCATGAGAGTTGAATAGTGAGTTTAGAGGTTGGTTATAGTTTGATGATTTATGTTGGGATAATTAATAGCACTAATATTCCATACTTACGATAAACACATCAACTAAATTCACTAATGACCAAAAAGAGAGATCATAATTTCATGTTGCGTTGATTTATGTGATCACGAGAGTGGATTTATCTCTAAATTATCTTTTAAACGCATAGTTTTCATTCACTTTTGTAGTAGTTAGTTTTTGCAATTTTTTGTAGTACACTCTCAAATTCTTGGTTTAATTTGATTGAGTAGAAAGTTTAAAATTAATACAATCCCTATGGATCGATCCATACTCGCCATGTACTAGAATTGTACGCCATGCGCTTGCAGTTATTTTTATTTTTAAAATTTTATTGGTGATTTTCTAATATCATAGAAAAATCATCGTTAACACAAAGAGGCTATTCCTAAAACATCAAAATAGAATAGTATGGATATATGGGGACTAATTATATTTAGACACATAGTCTCTAGTATAGCTACCTCATGGGATAGTGAATAACCTTTGCCAATCCACATCACATACATAATCCTGAACCAGAAAGGGAGACTGCTAGTACACAACATGCTCTAGAGACCTAGGACTACTCGCCTTCCGCAAAGAATCATCTATCCCTACAGTCTTTAGTTACCTTGACGGACATCATAACACATATCCGCCATTGGCTCGTCAACGCGTAGCCTCGATCGTGACCCTGTTTTACCCCTATAGGTAATAATAGTATGTGACATCAGGGGTTATCGTGCACCTACCATACCAACTACCAATCTAGTGATGTGCATCCAAAATATCCAACAACGATATTGTGGATCTAAAGCGCGACCCCACGATTAGGCTGCCAGGATAGACATTGGTCAATCTGGTTCACTCCCGAACCATAAAGGGAGTTGCACAAAAAGTGGATGACATATAATACTCATATCCGACATCCACATACAGCTCTAGTCACAAGCCGACATATGGCTCCATTAAGTCACCACGTGACAACAATGTACTAGAGCTCCAATCCTATGCCAACACACGGCTATACCCATAACCCATAATGTGAATATGATATACTAACCACAGCGAGTATCATCACATACACGAGTAATCCCTGTTTGAGTGACATTTACTTACAGAGAATAATCAAACAAATAACATACTGGCATTCTATACCACCGTATGTTACTCGGATAATTATTCAATGCTCATAAACGACACTCAATCCATACTAGATATTTCTATATGACAAGTACAATGAATAACCGAAAAAGTGTTACCGAAAATCGCATATCAGACGTATAACTAAACTGTTTATTTAAATTTCTCATCACACTGGAATGAAATCTCATAAATAAAATAGAAGGATGCCATCGTCGTATCATATCAAAATCATCATCTAAACCAATATCTACAGTGAATCATTCATATAATTCAATACAATATATAAAAAGAAGTAAAATCAAAAGACAAAATGCAATAGATTAATCAAAAATACATGTATAAATAGAACAAAATAATTAATTGCAACGTATAATTTTATATAACAAGGTTAATGCTTATAATTGGATAATAAATATTAGGTATATATCCTAGAATTTAATCGATAATTAACTAAACTCTATTATATTATACATTATACAACAAACAACAAATTTCTCAATCAACTATTTAAATAATCACTAATTAAACTTATATTTACTTTTTATATATTTAAATATAAAATCTCATAAATAAATTTGTTTTAAAGTTTTGAATATAATTGATATAGTTTATTCTTTTAAATATAAATATATATTCAAATTTATAAGTTATTCAAGTTTTCTCGCAAGTAGAATTGCACATGTGTACAAAAAGGTGATAACTCATAATATATAATGGTAGACACAGTACAAAATAGTATTTGTGAAAGCAAAACATTGAAGCTAAGAACCTGAAAGCATTAGAAATATAAGCACACAAAAGAACAGAACCAATACATACAATTAGACAAAGCATACTTGCACATATAGGAAATGGAAACTCAACAAAACTGAATAAAATGCAGCGGCCATTTTATAATTGCTAAATAATCAAACTAATAGGAAAAAAA
The DNA here is from genome assembly GCA_030765085.1 of Allium cepa. Taxonomy (NCBI): domain Eukaryota; kingdom Viridiplantae; phylum Streptophyta; class Magnoliopsida; order Asparagales; family Amaryllidaceae; genus Allium; species Allium cepa. Next base: position 547,886,347 of record CM060932.1, read on the forward strand.
CCATGAAAGTGCACATTAATATAAAACCCAATACTCAAAACTTTTATAGCAGTAAACAAGTTGTAGTAAAAATGTGCACACCCAAATATACACTCACATCAACACGTGAATACAACATCCACTCCCGCCCAAACAATCCAACATAACTCAACAGATAATACTCATGCAACTCACATGCAACAACAATCAAAAACACCTACACTTACTAATACTAGCACCCAACATACATGCATACACATACGCAAGCACCATACTCAAACTTAGTATTATATACTTAGTTTGTTAAATTTGAATATGTATATCTATATAAATATAAATTAAATACTTCCTCTCTCCCATATATGTTCAATTTCACCTACCAAAATCTGACAAATGCATACGCATATAGTTTTAAATACAACATAGTAGTGTATATATATGTATATACTAAGATACATGCACATACCCACTCACTCCTTCACCGTGCATGCAACTAACACGCACTGCCATGCACACTTACACTAAAACGAACACAACACTTACACTAAAATGAACACGCACACAAAATCACGTACACTCACATATACGAACTAACACACTCACACAAGCTGTGAACACACATATGCACACTAAAAAACAAGCACATCCACCTATATATTTCCATTGAAACACTCACATACTAAAGAAACATACACACATATACTAACAAACACACGCATACACACCACATACATACACGCACACGAATCTATACATACATACGTACGCACATACGTATGTACATACATTCATACATACATACATACATATATGTATAATTAAATCCTCCCATAACACCACACACTTATCCATGCATGCAAAAAGGACATGGCAGCAATTATTTACAAATGCAAACAGAGTAATAGAAGTAAATTCAATGAAAGACTATTTTTAAAATGAAGCTAAAACATCAAATACACTCATAACTGAACACACCCCTATCTGTAAATACATAAACATACATTCACAGAGCACTGATGCAACATGCACTCATACCTGACCATGCATGCATTCACATAACATCTCACTCACTCTCACCATTCAACCACTAACACATATGATAAGCAGCTCACATCTACAATATTCCTTCACAAATAGCTGATTCGCAAGTGATTATAGGGAGCAAAATTGAGAATAGCGACATTGACAGGATGATTTTGTTTATTTCTTTGATATAAGGATATATAGTTAACTCCTTGCTGCAACCACTAACATACACACGAATGTACACACACAACTAAACACTGATGTTGCCACTTGCCACTACAACTTCTCGTATACACTTGCAACCATCCAGTCATACTCTGATACTCCATCACTTGTACATGAATATATGCACACTAATTCTACCTCACACTTAAGACTCGCATACCCAGAACCAAATCACTCATGCACACAACCAAAAGCAAGAAATGAGAATGGAAAGGTCAACCATTTCGGTTCAAACACAAAAGCACATAACCAATTCAATCATGAATGAACTCAACAATGCATCAAGATGATTAGGACATAATTACGTGAGTGATGATTACTCACCTGAGAACCGCACTTCTTTTTTCCTCTCTGATTTCGTGCCCTATCTCACGCATGTAATCCACCATGGATTTGACACACGAGCCTTCCTCTTTATTATAGATACATACAAGCTTGGATATGTTCCTATTTGAATTCCGTATTTTACTTTAATTTATGCAATTTGTATTTGAATTTTAAAGGTAAATAGAATTGGGTTCCATGGCTTCAGGAAGAAGATCCCCCCTTGACATAAGTTTGTGTGATGTATTTATTAGAAGATGAAAGTCCTTGAATTAGAGAAATCTAGAAAATAGGCTTGCATTCCTGGGCTTGAGTCTTACAAATACAAAATGAGCAAACTATATATATTTCATTTAAAAAACTATACTCTTATTAATTTAAATTACATTTCAAAATCACATCTTTGCCAAATCAAATTATATTTCAAACTCATCACTTTTATAGAATATTATTTTTCACATTTCAACTTATTCTAATTTAAATATCATATTTTCACAATTTAAATAATTTTATCGAGTAATTTCAAAAGCCATTTTAAAATAAATCTCCAAATTTCAATTTAACTAGTTAAAGTGTTATTATAAACTTAAATTAATTATTACAAAAAATCGAGTTGTTACCCAGAGCTTCCATATCTTGCTCGGAGTGGGAAAAACGTAAGGTCTATGCCAGGAGTTAGGCGAGATCTCCTATAAACTTCGATTGATGCCCGGAGTTAGGCATGATCGCAAGTAAACATCCTGGATAGGGATGCCCAAACTACTAATTTAAATAGCTATCTTTCAACCAATGCCCAGAATTTGGCATGATCAAAGCATGCATCCCGAAGTAGGATGCCCAAATTGCCATCTAGAAATGAATCGTTATGATTGACTCTCGGATTTAGGTTCGGATTTAGGTGCGATCGCACTTAAAACGCACTCAAAAGGAATGTTTAGGTTATTTCTCCAAACGATCAGAATTCGGCCAAATTCCAGGGTTGGACACAGTCGTGTGCAGGCATATGTGGATAAACGTTCTGATAATCGTCCCTTACCCGTCTAAACCACAAAATGGACTAATAATTTAGTCCAATGATGATGATGAGAATCGGATCGCAAGCTTGTTAAATATAAAGCGCATTTCCCAAACATTTAGTCAAATTTACACTAAATTTGAGTGAAATAAAAAGTCTATATTATTCGTAGTCAAAATAAGACTTGGAAGAAATATACAAGTGTTATTGACACCTAAACTGAAAACAAAAGCAAGGGCCAAACCCACACAAAGCCGACCTGAAAACAAAAAGAAAAACAGGTCATACGGCCATACAACCAAAAAGATGGATGAGATAGATGATCACTTCTTGGAATTCTTCTTCTTCTTCTTCTCTATAGAAGATAGTGCACTGGACCCCTTGAGCTTTTTTCTTATTCTTCTTCCACTTCCTTTTCCATTCAAAGGCCAGCTATACAATGAAATGACAAACACGCTTTGGGTGCATCCTGTTATAGGTAGAGTTACCAAAGCAAAAATTGGTCTTACCAAGCAAAGCTATTAAAAGAGAAAGAGGAAAAAAGTCGACCTACTCTTTCTTAATCTCCACAGTGGACTTGAGCTGTTGTTCAAGAAGCTCACTCATTAAAAGCCCTTGAGAAAGATCAATCGACCTAATGATTTGAACATCATCGTCAGTTGCGTGCCTTGGAGGTCAGCATGCCCCTCTTCTTGTAAAGCATGACCCATTTGCACGCTAGGGCCCAGAGTGTCGTCGACTGAAATGCTCAGAGTCGTCATGGAAATAGTAACAACCGTTGAATCGGTCATTGTCGCTTGTTGTCCCGATTGGGAGCCTCGTCATGGAAATAGTAACAACTGTTGAATCGATTACTGTCGCTTGTTGTCCCGATTGGGAGCCCTCCCTCGGGAGATTAGAAATCACAGGGTGATCCAAAATGTGAGAAAGATGAAATGAGAGATTAGCGACATTGACCAGTGTTATGTGCGCCTTCTTAAATCTAGATAAGGCCAATGATGTACCTTCACCGGATTGAGACTCCGTATAGGCGGGAGTACCGTTTGAATTCCCTTCTTGAATGGGAGATAACGTGCTTGTCTTCTGCATTTGCTGTGCATTTGGATTGTACGAAGGAACAGATTGAGCAATAGATGCAGTTGGAGGTCTAGAAGTGAGACCTGCAGCAAACTCCTAAGGAGTAGCGCTGTAATCTTCGGCTTGATCTTGTTGAACTGTAGTAGTCAACCTAGTATAAGATAAGCTCACCTACTCTAAGTGTCTCAATTTCTGCTGGACCTAGAATCTTTCTCTCTAGCTCTGTCAGATTTCACCTCCTTTTGAATGTTTTTTCTCTTCCTGCACAATTTCTCCCACGCCAATGCTAGTGCTTGGGGATAACCTTTACCATGCCATGCCAAATCTTGAAACTTAAGTAAGGTGGCATTGTAATTGGTGATGAGTGGCTCAAACTTGTCTTTGACTTGCCTCTCCATGATTACGACCAACTCATACACTTTCTTGGCTTTGTCCAACGCATCATCCCTTTGTTTATATATAAGAGTCAAGCATTTCTTCATGATAGTTTAAAGTTATTTGAAGGGCCTCGTCTTTCCACATCTTTTCCTTTTCAAGCCGTGCCTTTAGCTCCTTCTCCTCTTTGTCTAGCTCAAAATTCCTATGATGGACCAATTCAACCTGGCTTAAGTGGTCTTTTCTTTCTCGCTCAATCGCCGCATTTAAGTCCTTGACTTTCTAGTTGGCTTCCACATTTGCCTTCTTTAGCTCAACGACCTCTACACTAAGATGAGCGATATTCTTATCTTTTTTATTCACCATAAGCCGCAGTCCCATAGTCTCAACCTCCAAGCTCTCGGCATATTCAGAAATTTGCTTGGCCAGCCTTCTCCAAGTAAGGTACCGATTATACACATCTCCTATATATGCTACCGTTTAACCCAAGATATCATAAGGAATATCTTTCAAATTTGGGACAAACTTGCAACCTTTAAAGTTGATTTTTGAAAAGCGATGTTGCAATTCAGCTATCTAAGGATTTGAAGTGATCGGCTACTCATTTTCGATAGAAGACCATTCAGTAGGCTGCTCGATAGGTGCTTTATCGGCTCTGTGTCGAGAGGAATTGGAAGCAGTGGATTTTGAAGGACGATCAGTAGGTTGGCATGCATGAGACAATGATGTCTATATAGTGGAGACAAAAGCATGAAAGGGGTCATCATGACGAATATCCTCGAGATGGCTAAATTGCCTTTCCGAACTGCACGGGGGTAATTTCGATCTAGATGGATGCATAGACGACGAGTCATGTGACCTATAGTCCTTTTCTCTGCCCACTCGATCATAGCTTGAATGTAGGCTAGAATCAGAATCATGACTTGATTTGTAGGGCCGTGCGATTGGTTTGCATCTCCGTTGATATGTCATATGAACCTTAAGATCTTCATACAAACCGCATTGTTCCATTGAAACTGCAAATGAAATAAAAGGAGAGTTAGGCTTAATAAACAAGAATACCACAAAATTTGAGCAGAGTGTAGTGCATGTGTGTGTCGTGCAAGTGTCCTAATGTCCCTTCGATGGACCGTGAGTTCGAATTTTGCTGGTAGGCATAATCTCCTTTGCTTTAGTTGAAGGCACATCTTCTTGGAAAATAATAAGGTATCCAACATCCCTAATGCTCATATTGCCCATACCGAAAGAGTGAATTATGTCTGGGATTGGCCTAAAGTTAACATAAGGATCCTCTGGATGTTGTATAGGAATTTCAAATGTAGCTGTGACCGGCAGAGGTGGTGCCCAAGCTAGCCTTTTGGCAATTTTAATCTTAAAACTACTTCTTTGAAGAGATTGCTAATCATCATCTTCACCGTCATCAACAGATGGATCATGGCCGACATTAGTACCGACTTGGCCTTCTTTTCCTCCGTTACCTCCTTTTAAACCTTCTTCTCCGACTTCACCTTCTTTGGCGTGCTCTTGTATGTCACCAATCTCTATCACTGGACTTTGAACTGAGGGCATCGACAAATGATCCTCATTATCTCCGGATGAACAATTGTTATTAATACTATCAGTGGCTTTAGGAGCAAGCTTGACATTACGATCTGGGACCAACAAGTTATAGGCTCGTAGATTCTTGTCACTAAGCTTGTCTTAGCCTCTCCCTACCATGTATGAATTTATCAGAGAGTCTGTGCTAGAGCAGCATTGCTTGGCCTGTACAGTACATCTGCAAAGAACAACAAAGACATTCATCGTTGTGAAAACTTGGATTTGCACAAAAAGAACAATAATAGAACTTATAGTGAGACAACCATCGTTGTGCAAATCTATAAGGACAACAAATAAAGAAAAACTCTTTATCGATACCAAGCATATACCAACCCAAAGATAACCAACCTTAATCCCTAACATCATGCTGCTTAATCGTGTTAAGAAGTCTGAGCAAAGGTCTTTTGTATAGTTAGGCACGCTTATCAAGTCAACGATGATCCATGATTTCATGAAGAATAATTATTGAGATCGAAGGCCTTGTAGATCATAAATGAAAAGAAGCAGGTAACCCTTTATGGTCTAGACAATTGGAACATAAATCCCTTTCATATGGGCCCTACTCCAATTTTTGCCTTGGGAAGAGATACCCCAAAGAAGGACAATTTGTTTCTAAAGATAAGGAGAGCCATCCAATCTTAAGCCAATAGAACTATATTCGAGAAAGAGATAACAAATGATTTCGATATTTTCGCTCGAAAATGGCATAGGGTCATGAATCATTCGTTGGCCTCTATTGAAGTTCAAAGGACATGGAAAAGAAATCTGGCTATAGAGGATGAGATAACAATGGTAAGAAGTAAAAGAACCAAGTAAAGGTCAAGAAGGCTAGCAGTGAAATCCCAACTTCCAAAAGATTGCACTTACATAACTTCTTGATTAAGGATAACCTTGATTATTGGCCTTTGCAAAAGAGAAGGCCCAAGTTTGAAAGGAATTTTGGAAGTTCACACTGCCATTACCATATTACAAATGGATATGTACCAATCAGTGCAGAGGCTTAAAAGGAACGATCATTAATTTTCTAACGCAAGGCAAGCTTGATGACTTTGTAAAAAGATACTATACAAGTTTGATAATAAAAATTCTTCAAATAAGTGATTCTACATGGCTGAGGAGTAAGATTCTCCTAGTACAACGGAAAGCCTAAATTGATGCCTAAGATGGTAGTAAGGGGATAATGCCTTTGTCTCCAACTATTATGAGCCTAGACAAAGCACATCCTAGAGGGAGGATAGTGTAACCTTTGGTCCCGTCCGAGAACTGGCCAAAGCACCGACTAAGCCTTCAGTTCCGCCTACGTGGCCTTTCATGAGAATAAGCCCTAACCTCATTATCAAAGGTCTGGTTAAGGCACCTCATAAAGGGAAGCTGGAGTAATCTTTTGGTTTTGTCTAAAAGGGCATGTTTCTGCAAGCCTTCAATCCCTGCCTATACGACCTGGTTGGAGCGCCTCCTAGAGGGAGGATAGAGCAAGCCTTTAGTGCCATCATCAAAGGCATCACTAAAGCATCGAACCAGCCTTCTATACCTGACATCAAAGGCCTCACTAAAGCTCCTTCTAGAGAGGGGTCTGGTAAGTCTTTGGTCCTGTTTAAGATAGCTAACCAAATGCATTGGACAACAGACCTAAACCATCACCTAAGATGGTGATAAGGGGTCCGAGCCAAATTAGTGCTCTCAAATCAGTCAAAATCGAAGCTAAGTAGTGCTCTCAGATCTATCAAAATTTAAGCCAACGTAGTGCTTCTGAATCAATTGAAATTAGAGCCATGTAGTGCTCTCAAATCTGTCAAAATTTGAGCCAAAGAAGTGCACTCGGATCAATCAAAATCACATCCAAGTAGTGCTATCAAGTGTAACAAAGTTTGAGCTAAGTAGTACTCTCAACCAATCAGTCTTCCAGAGGAAGATCTAATAAAATCCAAGCCAAGTAGCACTTCAAATCTATCTAACCCCTAAGAAGAAAAGATCTTTAAATAATCCATTGCTAAATATAAGTTTATGATCTTCTTCTATTATTGGATATAGATTTTTGGTCTTCTATTATCCTATATACAGATTTTTGGTCTTATATTATTCTAGACATGGATTTCTTACCTTTCAGATGGGGATTTCTGATAGTCTATATTGTTACCGGATCTAATATCATTTAAATAAGAATCTCCATTATTAAACATTTGTGATGAGATAGAAAAGACTCAATTAGTAGCAATCTCAATTTTATAAACAAGTAGAAAGTGAGCTAAAAACTCAAAGTATGGAAAAGTGAAATACTAAGTATCACATAATTTCAAATTGGAATCAAAATTCAGTTCTCGGTTACATATTCGAGATGATATTCATTTAGTTACAAAATTTTTACAATTTGATACACTATTTACACAGTTTCAGGCACAAAATGCAGATAAAAGAAAGAAAATCTGATCAAAGTCGTTTCCTCTTGCAGCCCAAGATTCTGTGCCGATTTATCCAAACCCTTGGCAATCAAGGGATCAGTGATGTGAAGATGGACGCGTCCATGAGTTCCTTGAGTTTCTTTTTCATTTTATGAATGGTGTTTGCATCATCAATTGAGTTGTCTCTTTTTCAGGGTATGATGAAGAGTCTTATTAGCTCCTCAAACAATTCGAATCGTACTCGTAGCATTTTGATTTCTTGGTTAAGATCATACTTCTCTTATTCGGATTTTTGACCCTTATTTTCATATTCATTAATGCGTTGGGATATCTTTTCCTCCTACTTCTTGTTGAAATACTACATCATTTTGAATTTGCCTTGATTACCCCCATTTAGAGAACACTGTGTTACTTAAACCTGGAGGAGGGTTTAACAAAGTAGAAACCCATGATTAGTCGAGGATGTAGATCTTGTTCTTCATCTCGGAGTAGGAGAGGGAAGGCTAGAATCACCCCCACTTACAATAAGCTCCAAAGATTGGCATGATATTTGGCTTTTTGTTAGCTTTAATTCGATATCACTTATTTTTTTATGAAGCTTCGTTATCTCTTTGTCAACTTTGATAGGGAAGTTAGATCCTTAAACCATGTCCTTTCTCTTTTTCAGCAACAGAAGCTCGTTCTTCGTTTCTTCAAGTTCTGCCTCCATAAGAGCGGTTATTTCTTTGTAAGCATTATAAGATGATTTTAATATAAAATAGTTCTTATGCCATTCTCAGGACTTAGGGTTATTTGGGAATCATAAAGCCGAGTCATCTTAGGATGATCGTTTTTCCTCCATATATGCAAATAGCCGACCTTTAACTTCAATAATTCACGAGGTGTCTAAGGAATCAGACTTACGCGCTAACTTATCATCCTATTAAAAATAAAGAAAACGAAAATCAATACATGAAGGGAAAACTCTTTCATTAATAACAAACGAAGTTTACAAATAATAATAAGAGTCAAGGTTACTTTGCAACTCAATTTTAATAACATTTAAAAATGTTCAAAGTTTTGAAACCACAGCCTTAACCTTTTCGAATGACCTAATAGATAAAGTAATCATAGAATCAAAAGAAGTCTTAATTCCTTCTGGGGTGTAAATAGGTGGGAACCGATAGTAATCTCATTCCCCAAAGGAGGACAGTTACGACTACATATTATTTTGGAATGATAAGATCGAATTCTACAAAGTAGTTTATCCCTTTCATTGCCTAAATAAGTGAAACGAAAAGAGGGTAACACATGTAAACTTCTTGCAAATCTCTAAGATAATTATGTCTCACCAATTGTAATATTTTAAGAATCAAAGATTTCTCTAAAATGGCTTTCTTAAATTTGGTGAATTTACTTGAGAGATCACTGGGAACCAGGCTGCTTGAAATACCTTTATTCTATGCAATATGTCGAAATTAGATTAAAAATAAAGAAACTGAAATGATAAATCTCATGAGAAAACTCAGTAGCATACAACAATTATACAAGCATTATGGTTCATACAAAATAGATTTTTTACATTTTGAAAATGAATCTCTTCCTATTATATTTAAATTTCCCAAGAAAAAGAGAGTGTAAGGAAAGAGGAACGGGAGTAACTCGGGGAGGGTTCCAACATGCCTCGGGATAAGGATCGGTCTTATGTTCATCCATGTATATAGGTAAAGGCGTCTGAGCAATTCTTCATCGTTATCACCTAATTATGAGATCACCTAAGTATGAGAAGTCGACAATCAAACCCTTGGAATAAGCTTTATACAGGAATTCCACCAAGGCGTTCCTATCATTGATTAACATCCAAAAAAGGTTCATCAGCTCGGCATTCTCCTCCAAAAGCTTTTCCCAATGTTTGCACGCCCTCTTTATCCGAGGCAACTTCTCTCTCTTTGAAAAAATCTCAATGTTGATGCGCTCTGGTAACGTTTCCATATTTTTTAGACAGTATACTATACTCCTTCATTTGTTTATCCAACTCTCTATTTAAGCAATCTGTGTCTGTTTGTTCGTCTAAAGAGGTGCCTGAAAACCTCAACTCTCAAACTACTCAAAGTTAATTGAGCACCAGAGAGTTTGAGGGTAAAACATAAACTTCGAGTCAGAATAAAGCTTGGAATGAATAACAATCTCCCATCTTAAACCATTTTGATATTTAGTGAGACCAAGCCACTTAGCGGAACGAGTTTTCCCATCATTAATATCTTATCCAAAACTTTGTAAGAATCCATATACTGTGCTCCTGCATCCACAATGGTTAAAGCATCAAAATTTAAAATATTATGATGATATGCAAACAAGTAAATCAATTTTGGATTACCCATCCCCGTTCATTTTGACAATCTATCTCAGTTATAGTTTCTAGGGTCATTATTAACCTATTAGTTTTCATGGACTGACTAATAACCTGTTTAATGTTTATGGACTCTCTATCCAGTTTTTTAGTTTTCATGGGTTCACTAAGAACCTATTGGCCTATGCCAATAACTCCCTTATTCATGGATTCTCCCGAAACCTATTAGTATCTCCCATAGTTTCGCTCTTATCCTAGTTTCCATGGGTTGACTAGTAACCTATTAGCTTCAGTCAATAAATTAATCTGGATATAGTTTTCATGGGTTCACTACAAACCTATTGGGCCCTGCCAATAACTCTTTCTAATCATAGTTTTAATGGGTTTACTATGAACCTATTGGCCTCTACCAATAACTTTTCCTAAACATAGTTTTCATTGGTTTACTAAGAACATATCTATTTGACAGCTTCTTTAATCTATATTTAGGCATCCTATATTCTGGTCGATCTAACTTCCTGGATGCAATTCTACTCATTTTGGAGTTAACTCAATTTATATTAACTCTGGGTCAACCTAGCTAGTTATTCTGCCTTTTTTTTTTCCAAAATACAGTTATAGGTCCATATTAAAGTGGATATGTATGTTTAAAAGAAGCAAACATAATAACATAATAATACCAACAGTTATGGTTTAATAACCTTGAATTTTTTTATATATAAAACATGGTTAACTCCTTTAACCTCTTATTTTATCAAGGAAAGATTCTTCAAAAACTTAATACTTGAAGGCCATTTTAAACTCTTTTATTTATTCTATGGTTTTCCGTTGAAAATGAGCTTGGGTTTATTGTTTTGAAAACTAAGTCTTTCGAAACCTTTAAGTTTTAAATTTGAAACCATTGGATAGCCTCCTTCAAAAGCATTTGAATCTTCTTTTAAAAACACTAAGCACATGCCTTTCAAAACACTTTAAATCATCTCTTTTGAAACCATCAAAACATCCCTTTCAAAAGTATTACTTATTAACTCTTAGAAGCATAGCTTCGAAACCACTTGAAAGTACATCTTTCAAAAGCATTGGGTTTCTCTTTAAAAATATGTTTTGGATCAAAGAGAATATATATATATGAAAGTAACCCTTTCAAAACCTTTAATCTTCATTTGAAATTGTTTGGGAAAAATTGATGGCTTTGGAACCATCCTTTCGAAAGCTCAAAACATTTAAGTAAAACGTTTGAAGGATAGCTTCGAAACCCCTTTCAAAGCCTACCTTCGAAACCCTTGAATCCTTTCATAAGCTTTAGGAAGTGGCTTAGTATAGGTTTAAAATAGAAGCTACCTTTCAAAATGGTTGATGACTTCAATCCATTCGAAAGGCATTGGGACGGCAGCAAGGTTTCGATTGGGTTGAGACTACCCTTTCGAAAGTATCGGTTTAGAACATAGGGACACATTCGAAAGCTACAATTAAACAAAAAAGTGGTAACCCCTTTGGAAGCCATTTAGAAGACCCTTTTGAAAGTATTTGTTTCGACTACTTCGAAATATTTTAATGATAACATGCAGCACAATTCTTTAGGAAGTAAAATGTAGGTTTCTACCCCATCGAAAGCAAGGGTTTTAACACCATGCCTTCCGCCTTTCTCCAATCCACTACGTACCAATGTATTGATACCTTGTTTATTGGTTTCGGATTGGTAGCTTTTGACTTGGTTGAAGTGGAAGTATAGTATCGAAAGGTTGCTTCTAAAAGAGGTAAAACATATTTTTCTGAATAAATTTTGATTTAATGCCATTTAAAGTAATTACTTTATAACTAACCTGCCTATTTGAAAACCCTTAATTGGTTGCCATAAACTTTTCAAATCCTTTCTCAAAATAACTGCCGCATAATTTCAGACCTAAACAAAGATTAATTTAATAAATAAACCCTTCCATTAAGCAAAACAATTAAATCATTTAAGTCCTGCTTCTAAAATAATTTAATTTCCATAGTAAATCACTTAGGAAAAATCCCCAAAAATCATAGAAATTCACTTTTAATATGTTATCTAACATATATAAATTGCAGACCCAAATTCTTCATATAATTTCTGAAATTAATTTATAAACCTAATTGTTCATATTTTCTTTTGAAAATTCATAATAAATTTGTCCTAGCTTGGAAAATTATAAAAATCAAAACCCCTCTCCAAATTCCTTTTTTGTATAATATATAATTTCCACATGGCATTCAAATTCGATATAATCAGTTTTACCCTTAAAATCGTATAAACAACTATCAAACAATTTTGTTTGAATCAAATATGTTATAAATCCAAGCATGTCATCTTCAAAAATCATCATAATGGATTTAATCCTAAACCTGAAAATCAAATGATCATAAAAACACAATATACATGGTTTTGATAATTATTCACCTTGATTAGGATAAGGATTTTGAGATTTGATTGGGATTTATTCCCCCGCTTAATTCCTTGGCTTTAATTTGATTTATTTCCTTTTCTTCTCTAGTAATGGCCGGCTTTGCTCTTCCTTTTGTCTACTCCTTGTGTTTTGTAAAAGTGAACGTGGATGCTAAAGTAAACGAGATTTTAAGGTAATGAAATTATGGTGCGCAATTCCTAATATGCGCTTGTTTTAATTAAGTAAAATATAAAACCATTCATAAGCCCATTTATACAATTAAGCTCGGCCTCTAAGTATTTATTCAAATGTCAATATCCTTATCTCTCTAATATTTATATTATTCTGTTTAATTTATCTAATTAAATCTCCTGAATAATTTTATCAAAAATGAAGGGCGATACAGGCTCCTCCTTTAAAGAATTTTGTCCTCGAAATTCAGTAAGGACAAAATACTAAGCATAGCAATCATCTGTAACAACTCCGAATAACCATACTAACCTACCCGACTAGCAAATATCTATAAAAAGCTAATATATACATACCCTCAAAGCAAACCAGGATAAGTATCTTTAATCGTGTCTTCTGTTTTCCAAGTACAATCCCTCTCGTTGTCGCGCCATTGAACTTTCACTAACTTGACTGTCTTGTTCCTCAATCTTTTCTCCTCTCTCGCTACAACCCGGACTAGTTGCCCAACAAAAGTCAAATTAGGCTCTACTATCAAATATTCTAACCCCGTAGGAGGAATAGTAGTCTCTAGATCATGCATATACTTGCGAAGATGGGACACATGAAACACATTATGGACACCTGCCATATTGCTCAACAATTCAACTTTGTATGCGAGCTTCCCGATCCTCTCTATAACTTGAAACAGACCAACATATCCCTGTGCCAGTTTTCCTGACTTTTCAAATTGTACCACGCCCTTCATCGGTGATACCTTGATGAAAACCTTATCTCCGACAGAGAATTTTAGATCTTTACGCCTCTTATCTGCATAACTTTTCTGTCTGGACTAAGCTTCTTTCGTCCTTTCTCGGATTAACTCAATCTTCTTTGTTGCCTCTCTAACCAGATCAGGACCTAGGACTAACCTATCTCCAGTGTCTAACCAACATGACGGGGATTTGCATGGCCTTCCATAAAAAGCTTCAAAAGGCGTGATTCATGTACTAGTCTGATAACTATTATTAGAAAACTCAACCAAATGTTGGTGATCTTCTTAAGATCCACCAAAGTCCAATACACAAGCTCTCAATAAATCTTCGAGTACCTTATTGACTCTCTCTGTCTACCCATCCTTTTGAGGGTGATACACAATACTCATTTTGAGCTTAGTGCCTAACATATCCTGTAGACTCTTTCAAAATTCACTAGTGAACAAAGCATCTCCGTCACTGAATATACTACTGGGAGTTACATGTAGTCTATGTTCTTCATAAACAAATTAGCTAGAACAGACGCCATCCTGGTTAGCTTAACTGGAATGAAATAGGTATTCTTGGTCAACCTATCCAATATGACACATATACTTTCATTTCCTTTATTTGACCTTGCCAACCCGTTAATAAAATTTATTATAACCACCCGTATTTTTAACTATTTCATATTATTTAATTTCATATGATTATTGAATAAAAATGGTTAGAAATTAAATTTAATGATTTATTAATGTAGTTATTGAATATGAACTTGAATAAAATCTTGAAATAAACAATTTCAAAAAATTAATGAATTATTTGTATTGAAATAAAATTCTATGTATTCGATGTGTTTATAATCAATAGTTAAAATTGAATAAAAATATTGAATTATTTAGATTATAATAAAATAATTGTTAATAAATGTTAAATTATCTATTAACGTAATCTATTAGATAATTAAATTATTTAAATTTAATATTGGAATTATTTAAATAATTGAATTCTGGATTTAATATGAATGAAAAAGATTTCAAAAGTTGATCTAAATTTTATTTAAAGAAAAATGAAATTTTTTTCCTTTTAAAATTCAATTGAAAAGTAAATAAATAGAAATTGAAAATTTTATATTTTAATTAACAAGTAAAAATAGCCATTTCGACCACTATCTCAGATTTCGATGAAATTAGTTTCATGGAATCTGCAATGGTGAACTATTATAAGGTTTCAAGTTTCGTAGTGATCGGACTTATCGTTTGGCCGTGCGAGCTTGAAATGCGTAGAAATTAATTTAAAGAATTTAATTAAAATAAATTGATTTTGAAAAGCTATCTTCTGCATACGATCGAATTAGGCCTCGAGACTAGTTCATTGTATTCGAAATAGATATAAAATATTTAGAATGCCAAGCGGCACGCTTCGTTTGGAGTTTGGAATTTCTTGGATCGATCAGGTGAGATATTTTCTAATTAAGTTATATATATTTTCTTTCCCATATTCAACCATTCGTACGCTATGCCCACTCTTATGCCCCCTTCATATGCCTCATTCCTTTATTGTCTCCCCGTACCTCCTTTTCACTTTTAAAACGCAACACATCGAATTGAAATAGAGAGAAAGAAAAAAAAAACTAACAATCGGAGCGCTTGGAGGAGGTTGTAAGCAAGGGACGCGGCGCGTCGGTGGCCGAGGTGAAGGTAAGGTTCACGACTTTTGAGGTTTTCGTGCTAGGGTTTTGTGCGTACGTGCTGGCAATGGGTGGCAATGGAGGCAAAGCGCGTGGCGATTGATGAAGGTGCGGCTGGTATGACAAGTTTGGCGATCAAGGCGGCACGATCAAAGAGGGATGTCACCGGCGGTCGATCATGATTGCGCGCACGTTGAAGTATGTGGTAGCGATGTTGGATTTCTCTCGGTCTGGGGTTTTTCACGTCGAGGAATGATATTAGCGGCTTGGTTAGGAATTTTTTTAGTTAATTACCACGTTAATCAAATTTTTAATCATTCAAATGTTTAATAATTCGTAATTTTTCCGTATGAGGTTCGATTCAAGGGAAATGAGTCGCGTTGCGACCGTATCGATGTCGTTTATAGCGTAGAGTCAAAGAGAAATTTTTTGAAGCTAAAATATTTTCAATTTCAAATAAAAAGGTGAGTGTTTTATAACGCTCACGAAATACTAGAATAAATTTTATGTTAGTTAAATTATATTGTGAAGTGATTTAAATTTATTGACTGTTGTTTGGTAAATTCAACTGACATTTAAATTGATATGAATTGAAATGACAGGAATTTGAATTGACAGCTCAAATTTGAAACGAAAATTTAATTGCTATAAATTCCCAATTATTGATAACTAATTAACTGTTATGTTATATTGACTGTTTGGATGATTGATTGTGATGGATGCTATTAATTGATATTTTGGATGATTTGAATGTTTGTTTATTTTATATATATCCTGTATCACCCAATAAATTTTTGGACCCTATATAAAACTATTATTTGAATTATTTTAAATAGATTAATAAATGGGTTGAAATGATATATACCTATGACATTTTGATTTGGATTGAAATGATATATATCCATCTCTGAAATTAAAATCGAAATAACTGATCACTTGGCCATAAGATAGAAAATTATATACGGACACCGGATTGGTTAAATTAAACAATTTTAAAAGTCTTGGATTTGATATTATTTAAATAATTTTGATTTAAAGAAATGAAAATCGAATTTGGGAAGTTTGAATTAATTACGAGTTCGAGTTTTAAGTATTGGAATTAAGTTTGGTTAAAAGGAATTATTTTGGGGAATTTAATTGGAATTTGAAGTCATGGTTGAAATATGATTTGTATTATCGAAATTGAATTTTTTAAAAGGGTTTGAACCTTAAGTTATTCATGTAAAAGTGATAAAAGTTGATATTTAAAAATTTGGCTCGAAATTGAATTATGTTAAAAGATTTGAACATTGAATTGAACATTAAAGTTAAATTTGATTTAAATGACTTAAATCGATATTTTGAAATCGAACTTGAAATTAATATAAATTGGAATGGTTTAAAATTGAGAATCGAATTGAATTAATTCAAATTGTAATTAAAATTAATTAATTTGAAATCGAAATTTAATTAAATTCCAAATCGAAATTGGAATTGATTTGAATTGAAATTGGAATCGAAGTTAATTCAAATTGGAATCGAAATTTAATCGATTTCAATTATAATGGAAATTGAAGATGATTTGAATTGAAAATTTTAGAATTTAATCAGTTTTACTTTGAAACTATTTTGAATAAATTATTTTAATATAAACTGATTGAAAATCTATCTTTTAAATATTCAACTTAGTTTGATTTTCCATGCTATTTTATTATATAAACCATTTTCAATACTCAATCTATTTATGTTTAACTATTTTAACTTTTTAAACTATTTAAACTATTTTCTACAAACTCAAACTAGTCATGGTTGGAATGTTTGTATTTAAGCCATTGATTTAAATACGAATTGTGTTTAAATGAAGTTATAACCTAAATTGAAATTCAAAAAATTTTGGAAGCGAAATCGAGATATTGAGGCGAAAATAATTTTGAAGTGAAATAATATGTTTCGAATAAATATAATGCTTTTGAAAATATATTTTGAAGCAAATATGATATTTTGATATCAAGTATGAATCGTTTTCGAAATGCAGATGTACCAACCAGTGTGTAAACCGACCTTCGGTTGTTAAAAAGACCGGGGCCTCTTATTGGCACACTCTTTGTCAATATTGGAACCACTTTAATAACTATATGTGCGAAGGAGATTTCAGAATGAAGCGGTTGGATTTGGCTTCGTTTTTTTAATTTAAAGAAAGAGAACAATGATGGATAGACCCCGACACTTATGTCAATTTGAAATGACTAAAACAGGACGGCTTGATAGGGCCAAACGGGCTAACTACCCCTGGCGGACATCCGTTCTTTGATTTTCTTCTTAGAGTTGGTCCATACTATTTCATTGATGTTGGTTTTAATTGGTGCACCTTGATTTTGGGTTAACCTCCCTTTAACTTAATATGGGATGGATGTATGCGGTGGGCGGTCGTGGCTACGATGCGCTACCACTAGCCCTGTAACCCGAACTGGTAGTATCCTACCTTGGACATTGCCTCTCCTTCCTTGTCATACTTTTATCCCTATATGAATAACACTATGATTTTGGTTTAGTGTTGTCGTATCATGGCGCATCCATATTCCTCAACGTGCTACTGGGCGTTTATATGCAAACTGTATGACAATGCTTAAAAACCATCAAGGGGCATTAATGTAAAGCCTTAACGCTAAGAAAAATATTTACTTTACTAATTAGACATTATATATGTAGCATATTCTACTATATATAAATATTTTGATGGATCCTTAAGAGATGAAAAACCCATTAACATCTCTTGAATTATTGCATGCACGTTATACAGTGGATAGGAGATGTGAAATCCCGTAAACATCTATGATGCTATTATACTCATGTTATGTGGTATCGATTTGACTCACATAAGGATATTTTAATCCTGACTCAAGTGTTTTGTCTTTTAATTACGCTTGGGTCAGCCCTGAGTTTTCAGCACATTGAAGATTATTTTTTGGAGGACGAAGATTTGGTATTATTACTATTATTATTTCCTGCATCATGTTGTTCTACTGTAATATATTTTATTTCTATTGTATGTATAACTCAGAATAAATGTTGTAAATATTATAATCAAATGTACAACATAAATAGTTTCGTGAACTGTTTATTTGATTATTATATTTTGTCATTCCGCTATGAAATTCTGTGTTTGTTTTCTTCTTCTCTTCTTATTTTTCTTAATTAAACCTATTGATTATCTACGTTTCGGATTGTTTGAGTTGGACATGTATGGATTGTTATTGATTTAAACCTTCCGAACAGTTGGTATCAGAGCTTTGGTTTAACGATAACCTTAACTTTGTGGGGTTTGACTCATTAGAGATAGGGTAGTAATACCCTAGAATGATTTGTTTGAGTGTTTATATATGAGAGAACATACTTATTAGTGTTATAAAATGTTTTGTATTGTGTTTACTTATCCGTTGAGTTGTTTATGAATTTTGGTTGGTACGTGGGACGCCATGTTATCGATAGGAGTTTCTAAACACTTGAACGAGGCAAGTCAACGTAATATTGTTTTAAAATAGGGTAAATGAAATATTTTTACATAAATTATATTTTATATATAAAACTGTAAATTTAGTAAGCCTATATAATTATCAATGAATGTTAGTTGTTAGGAGATGATAATATTTAATTATCATCGATTATTGGTTGAATTAAATTTGAAAACGAATACTTTATGAACTCCATTTCAGGAAGTGTTCGATAGTTAAATTGAATTGAAATCCAATTACAATAAGAATTGTTCAAAATAACAAAGTTGCAAATTAATGAAATGTTTTGGTAATAAGGTAATGAAATTTTTATAAGTAGATTTATATTATAGTTTATAAATAGAAAGAATTAAAAAGCTGAGAATTTTAGAATTTGAAATCCTGTTGCTTTCAAAATTGTTTTCAAAGCCTTCAAAATTAATAATAATATTATTTGAAAGTGTTTTGACTATAAATTATTTTGACAGGATTTTTGAAAGAAATAAAAGTATTCAACCCGCTTTAGTCGCTGGGAAATAATTCCGGAGATGAGTGTAGCATTACCAGTATTCATTTTCGAGTTTCTGAGTGAGAATTGCTACCAAATGAAATTATTTCCTGCTAAAACATGTTTTGTTGTCAATTTTTTTTCCGAGTATGCTTTGATAAATATCTGAAAATAGTTTTGAACTTATGAATTGAAAATAGTACAGATAAGAAATAAGTTTATAACTTATTAATTTGAGCAGGAATATAAAACCGAATTTTAGAAGAAAAATAACGGTTGAACATTTTGATTAAGCAAACAAAAGAAAATTTGAATTTCAGATATAAAATAAAAGAATTAACCTAAGAAATGTTAAATAAATTGAGTTAGTGAAATGGAGTAAATAAAATGAAATTTAACTCAAGAAAGCTTAAATGAAAGTGAATAGTAGTTGAAAGCAATTAGATAAAAATAATGAAATGAAATTTAAGTAAATAAGTTTGAATAACTCATAGGTTTGAAAAATAGTAAGATAAAAACGAATTTTAAATTTTTTGAATGGGAATGATAAGGAGAGAAAAAAGATTAACTTAAATATTGTTGAATAAACCGAGAAATGGATTAAATGAAATAAAGTTTAGTTTAATAAAGATTAAACGAATTGAATTGGATTTGAACATAACTAAATAAATTAGTAAAGTGAATTAATTCCACTAAAGCTATAAAATGAAGTGATAGAATGAATACGAACTTGAATTATAAAAATGAAATGCAATTTGAGTTATGAAAGGAATTGAATAAAATAAATGAGTGTAAGAAAAATTAATGTGAGTAACTGAATTTGATTTAAATTGGATGTAAATAAATTAAATGCAAGTGGTGTGAGTTTAAATAAATTAAACGATAACTAATTGAATATAAAATAAGTTAATGAAATGAATTGTAAGACGAAAATTAACTTATGAAAAGTTGAATAAAAATTGATAGTGATAAAAGGAATTTTTAATATGAATTTGGGTGATAAAATAAAATTGCTTAAGTAAGATTATCAATAAGAATTTGATTAAATGAAGTGAATCGATGAATTAATATGAACTTAAGTTATGAAGTTAAAATAAACAAGATTTACATTTTTATAAAATGTTTGTAATAAACTTAAATGATTTTATTAAATGGTTTACGAATGATACTAGTATTAAAGAAAATATATTAAGTGATAATGAAATAAAATATAACTTAAATGATTTATAAAATGGTCCATAAATGAATTTATATGAAATATTGTTAAAATTAAAGTGAAAAAATTGGAATTTAAAAAATTATATTGAATGAATCAAATGTAAATTAATAGAATGTGAATTCATTAATGTTGATAAGCGCATGTCAATCAATTGAAAGTAAATAAACTGAATGAAAATCAATTGAATGAATCAAATTGAATGTAAGTTGGTTGAATACAAAAAATTGAAATGAGCCAACTAATATTAAAAAAAATTAAATGTTAATAAAATGAAGTGTATAAATCATCCATGGACATTAGAAAATATAAATTAGCACGATTATGGTTTAATTTGATCAATTGGATGAATATTGATGATTGAATGGTTTCTTTTGGTGTAAATTATTGTTTTAACTATTTTGATTGCATAAGATTGTTGTATGTTGTCTATCCGTGCTTGTGTTTATGATATAGATTCAAAATTCATGCTACGTGGTTCTATCTCACTCATACATGTTCCATATCTTTTTATAAGTGTCTAATGGTCTAAACTGAGTTGAGATAGGTACATACGAAGACCGTTTGGATGCTTATGTGTAGGATCTAGATTAACCCTAGAGGGGGGGGGGTGAATAGGGTTATAGAAAATTTTCTTGAATTAAACACAGAAATATAATAGCAGAAATAAATATGCTGAAAAGTAAATCACACACAAAATTTACCCAGCTTCGGCAACCCCTGCCTACTGCTCAGATTTCTATTAGAATTAAACAGTATCACGCTTACAAACACTCTACTAGACTCGCAGACCCTTTTGCTCCCGCTCACAAACACTCTACTAGACTCGCATACCCTGCTCCCGCCTATAGAGTTTCGCTCACTCGCAAACACTGCTCCCGCCTATAGAGCTTTGCAAACTCGCACACCCTGCTCACTGAACTAATTCAAAATAGACAATCTGACACTACCTAAACCTAGGTGGTGATTTACCTAAATTCTTTGATTCGTAAAATAAAAACAATAATTAAGAACAATAGAAAATAACCCTAAAACTAATATTAATAAAGCCTAAAATTAAATAGAAACAAAACCCCCTTTTATTTTTAAGACCGGCCCACTTCCTTATTTCACCCGATCCTCTTTTGTCTCGTTCGTGAGAAATAATGGCGGCTTCGTTCTGATTAGGGCTTCGTTCCCTTTTGTTCCAGTTAGGGCTTCGGCTCTTTGTTCCAATTAGGGCTTCGATTTCTTCAATTGATCTGTGATTTGTTGCCCTAGCTCGCTGCTTCTCTGATGGTTGACTATTGCTCGTTTTGCAGTTGCTCGATTGAGTTCGTTGCTTGTGAATTCGGTATGTACTGTCTCCTTTTGCTTTTCTAAATTGATACTTGAACTCGATAATTTTTTGCCGATGATGATTAGGGCATTTATATAGGTTGAATTCCTATATTTGCGTTCGTATAAATTTGATTGAATTTGTCAAATTCTTTATCTCGGCCACTTGATGATGCTTGAATGATTGAGATCGATTCTGACTTTTTCAATTTCGTATTTTGATGCTTGGTTGACACGGCTTCGATTTTGATTTCGTGATCAATTTTGCTTGGCTACCACGGTGAACACTTGTTTGACTTTGACAACACTGATTTCGTGAGTTTTCACTTTGTTGACTTGTTCATCATTGAATTTGCGATTCACTGTCACTTCGGCCTTGATACTGAGTGTTTACTTCAGCCATTTGATTTTCTAAACTTCTGGATATTGTGGGATGCCATCTCCATTTGGTTATTGCAGTATTCATTGTTGTTGTGTTCCTCACTGATGCATTGTTGTAACTCCATCTTGACTTAGGCTTTTCACTGTAACAGATGCTACACTTGTTCATGTATATATTGCTTTGTTTCACTGGTGGCCTATGTGCATGCTTCACTGTTCTTTGCATTTGTTCATATGAGTCTGCTCACTGTTGTTTGTACCTGTATTTGCCATACTGTACATATATTATTGGCTCTGGTTCATTGTTGTTGTTTAAGTTAGTATGTTGCCCTTTTACTTGAACTTGGTCTGGTGCAACTTGTTTCATTATCTGTTGCATACATGAGAGTGACACTGTACTCTATTCATGCTTGTTACATTCAGTTTGCACTTGTTCATCATGTAACTTGTTGGTCTTCATTTGAAGTCGTGGCATTCATGTTTGACATATATGCACTGTGTGGTCTTGATTCATGCAGTCTTCATTAACTCGTGTGCTTCTAGCCTTGCCACTGTGTCAAGTATGGTTTCACCTGTACTTGTGTTGTAGTTGTCTTGACTTATGCTGTATCAATGCTGCTTCACCATATTGCATTGTCATATTTTATTCCTGTTTGCATTTGAGTTTGTAACTTGGAGTCTGCAACTTGATTTGTGCCTTGTCCATTCTCATGTGTTCATGTTGCTGGACTTGAATACATCTGTGCAGTCCATTGTAGCTTTTGTGCACAGCACTGCATGTTATGTTGGCCATTTGGTCGAGTTGTAGTCTAGTCCACTCATGTACATGCTTCACTGCAGCCTTCATTATGTTCTGATGACATGTGCATTGCTTCATGTTGCCTATGTATTCTGGTCAGTGGTGCTTTGAGTCTGCACTGCTTGTTGATGTTGCTTGTGGCACTTGTACAGTGTTGTACTTGTTGTCTTTGACCTGAGCATGTTTATATTGAACTACCTCCTGTACTTGTATTCTGGTTCTTCATGCAGCCTTTTGGTCTGACTGTTGCATTTGTATACTTGGTCGAGTCCATTTGCATTCTGCAGGCTTGTACTGGAACTGTTTGTAGTCAATTGCTTTGTCTATTTGCCTTGAGTTGAACCCATCCTGGGTTTGACCTTGTTTTTGATTTCTGTGCTTTTGTTTGATTTTTTTTTGCACACAAGTTGGCGAGGCAGTGCACACGTATACGAATGTACACGTGTGTATTGCAGCCACTTATAGTTACCTGTCCCTGATAAAAATACTGATATGCACAGATATTGCACAGTCAAAAATGATGACGAACAACCCAAATAACTGAGGCAAACAATGTTTTCAAAATCATCGTTTCTTTCAAATTTCAAAAATATTTCTCTTTCAATTTTACTGCGTTTGAAAATATTTTTGCAGATTACTCAGATGCTGGATTCAAACCGGAATGCAGTTGAAGACAAAGTACGAGTGTGAGTGATATGTAGTGAGGTTAACTGTAAATGTGATGTGATTGTAATCAAAAAGGTATATGTATAGTGAGAGCATGAAATTGTACTATTTAAAATTGTAATAAATATTTGTTTGAATAAAAATTTCTGTTTGAATTCAAAATCTGTTTAACTTGTTCTGTTTGAATTCAAATTCGAATTCTGTGTAATTTAATTTTATTCAACAGATATTTATCTAACCAAATACATACTATTCAAAATATTTGTTTGAATAAAATTTCTGTTTGAATTCAAAATCTGTTTAACTTGTTCTGTTTGAATTCAAATTCGAATTCTGTGTAATTTAATTTTATTCAACAAATATTTATTTAAACTATGAAAAACAAAATAGGACATTACCAAATACATTTATATGAATGTATATATGTTTATTATCATCAAACAAAAATCATATAGCGCAAAGCGCATATTCAACAATCTCCCCCTTTTGATGATAACAAACATATATTTAAGATTTTGAATATATTAAATGTATTTGATAATTTCATTTGCTCCCCCTATTTGAATGCTTCCTTTTTATGTGATACTCCCCCTACATATATGGCTCCCCCTACATATATGCATACAAATAAAAATATGTAAATGAGCCTATATGCAACTTGAAAGTTATTTGACCTTTGCTTGATTCTATTTGACAAAATCTTAACTTTTCTCTCCCCCTTTTGTTATCAGCAAAAGAATAACAGTGTTATAAAAATAGGGATGAAGTGATAGACATGAATCAAACATTTAACTCAATTAAATATAAATATCAAATTTCAATAAAACTCAAACAAAAATAATAATTACCCTTGTCAAGCGCATATTCCACTTTCAGAAGTGATGGAGATAGAATCATCAAAAATTCATATGGATATGTCTATTTGTGGTATATTTATTTCTGGAAATTTGAATATCTACTAACCATGCATAACCGTTAGGACTTTTAAATGAGATTAGTAGTATTCTAATTTAATTTAAAAAATAAAATCAAGTATCTTCTAACCACGCATGACCGTGAGGACTTTTAAATGGGATTAGAATCAACTTGTCTATTAAATCAATTATTTTTAATATGCGTTCCATACATGCATAACCGTGAGGACTTTTAAATAAGCATGGAAGCACATAATCAAAAATCCAAGTAATTCACCCATGCATAACCGTGAGGACTTTTAAATGAGAGTGAATACTTTGGATATTTATTTTTAATTGCTGAATATAATAAATTGAAGAACAAATAATTTCCTTCACCGATTTAAAGATATTGAAGAACAAATGATTTCCTTTGTAAACTACCACAAATTTACATACTAAATATGATCTTGATGAGTGATGTTCGATAGAAAGATGATAGAAATAGAAATGGTCATGGAATTATTACCCAAAAAAAAGTTTTTATAACTCTTGTTATGAAATTCTAAAGAAATTTTCTAATTATACTTTCTCGAGTTATAATATATGATAAATATCAACACTCATCTCTTTTTCAATCACTATTTATCTTTTCGATAATCAAAGGGAGTCAGATTAGTCAAATTTGTCATTTAAAATCAAATTAAAAATTATAAAATCAATTTTTCAAAAATGATTAAGCTGTAAATATGGTCAAACATGATTTTCTTGAGGGGAGTTTTATAAGAAAATTTTCTGCTATTTGAAAATTATTTCAAGTGAAAAATATGCAGAAATTTTCTTTGGAAAAAAAAAATGATGCAGCAAATGAATGTTTCAAAAATTAATCACGTTACACTAATAATTTTTCTATCAACTATATTACCAGTGTAATCCGCATCTGAATTTAAATTTCACTCAATATTCACTTGTTGAATCAAACCATGAGATGTGCACCAAAAAATTTCAAAACATCATTCTTTTGAATTTTGAATTTAAGCCGTGTTAACACTCAAACAAATATCATGATGTTAATTTCAGAAACCAGAGGATAAACAATTATTTTCATGAGTAATCAACAGTCAATCAACATCATAATTATTTCAAAAACAATTTCTTAAAATCCTTTTTCTCATGAATTTGAAATCGTGCAAATTTACAAGCAGTGATCAAAATGTCAGAACCAATATATCTACGTGTAGCATGAGTAACCAGCATTTGACTGAACAAATTTATATAAATTAGTTCAAAATTGAAAATCTGATTGGTCATCAATTAAGCACAAATTAATGTCATAAATAAGAACAAGTCAAAAAATCATATCAATTAAGTCCGAATCAGTCAACCATCATAATTACTCCAAGTAATTCTATTTAAAGATGGTTAGTCATTATTTTTTTTAAAAAAATCATAGCATCAAAATCATCATCTTTTGTTCATCTCAATATTGGCTGATTTTAATTTAGAGTATGGTGCAGATAATCACATTTAAAAACAATTACCTGTTTTACCTTTACGATAATTTTTCGTGATTGCCCATTGTGATTCTGTCACCTTTATACTAGGCTAAGGAACTTTGCTTTGTCGCCCGTTGTGTTTCTGGAACAGCCGAAATCGAGAGAACACTGTTGTTGTTCCTTAGCCTGCCACCACACCTACACGATAAAAGATTTGTGTGACCTATTTGTTTTTATAGGTCCATTGTTGTTAGTGGCAGAATATGAAAAATATGTTTTTGGAGACTCAAAACTGTTTATATATGTTCTTTTGGCACCCAAATTTGTTTGACTTTCAAAGATTTTATATTTGTGCCTTTTGGAACCCAAATTGGTATAGTTTTCACGTGTTTGGGTCTATACCAACAATTATTTCGATTATGTCCAAATTCTCTACAAAACGTGCACATTAAATTGACTTGATTAAATTTTGTGTTTCTATGACTACGATTTTCAACATGATTTCCAATTATTTCAGATCGAGCAAAAACACTTTTACTTTTTGCATTATCATTATTTTGTGATTTCCCAAAGCCTAGTCCTTTTCTATTGTTAGCAAAAATTTGATTTCCAAATAACATTTTGAAAGATTTTTCGCCTCTTGAAAAGTTATTCAAAGATTTCTCAAGATTTTGGACTTTGGTTTTTAATGTTGAATTTTCAGTGACAAGTGAGGTGCATCGATTAATAAAATCCTTTCTCCTAGTGTCGATGGTTTCCTTAAGATTCAAGTTTTCATTTTCAAGACTTTCAAAATTATTCCTCAGTTTTGATAATTCTGAATCTAAAATCTTACATTTTTTACATTCTAGGTTTTGAATATTTTCAAGTTCAGTTTTTAACCTAAAATTTTCACGAGCAAATTCTCTCCTATCAGATTTCAGTTTTTCAATTTTAGATTCAAGAGTATCCACTACCTTAGTAAGATCAGAACACATAAAAACAAGTTCTTTATAAGAAAACTTACCTGCCTCACTAGATTCGTCGGAGGTTGCTTCTGATTCTGATTTTGCCATGCAACACAAGTTAGCCTCCTCTGGGCTGCTATCCGAAGCTTCCTCTCCTTCTTCATCATCCCAAGTCGCTGCAAATACCTTCTTCGCCTTTTTCTTTTCTTTGTTGTTTTTGAGAAGTGGGCATTTTGGTTTGATGTGGCCAGGCTTGTTGCAGTTATAACATGTCAGTTCATTATCGGAATTTTCGGAATCTTTTGACCTATTGCCCTTTGTTTTCTTCTTGCGTGGCTTGAATCTAGACCATCTTCTAAGATTATTGACAGCCATTGCAAGCTCTTCAATTGGATCTTCTTCATCGCTTTCTTCTTTACTTTTTAAGGCAATCGTCTTCTTCTTTGGTTCGGAGTTGTTGCGTTCTTCCTTTGCTTTTAACTCAAGCTCATATGTCATCAAGTTGCCAATCAACTCCTCCATGCTTAGTTTGCTCAGATCTTTCGATTCTTGGATTGCTGTGACTTTTGCCTCAAAGTTCATTGGTAAAACTCGTAGTATCTTCCGCACAAGCTCTATCTCAGTGAATACATTCCCAAGCGCTCTAGCATTGTATACCAAGGTTGAAAAGCGTCCAAACATATCCTTTATGCTCTCGCCTTTGTCCACCACAAAGTTTTCGTATTCATTGCTGAATAGGGCTAGCCGAGACTCCTTGACTTGAGAAGTTCCTTCGTGTGTCACCTCCAAAGTATGCCATATTTCCTGTGCTGTTGTACAATGAGAAATTCTATTAAATTCATTTTTATCAAGAGCACATATCAAAGCATTCATGGCTTTAGCATTTGTCGTTTTCAATTTCTTATCGTTAGCATCCCACCAATCCTTAGGTTTAGGAATCTCAGTACCACCAACGATTATAGTGGGAGGTTTATAGCCAGTTTCAATAATATTCCAAACATCATAATCAACGGAACTAAGATAAATACTCATCCTAACTTTCCAATAAGCATAATCGTTCCCGTTAAACATGGGTGGCCTAGCAATAGATTGCCCCTCAGAAAAAGCATTATTTTGTAGACTCATGACTCTAGAGTTAAATAAAAAATATACCGGGCTCTGATACCACTTGTAGGATCTAGATTAACCCTAGAGGGGGGGGTGAATAGGGTTATAGCAAATTTTCTTGAATTAAACACAGAAATATAATAGCAGAAATAAATATGCTGAAAAGTAAATCACACACAAAATTTACCTAGCTTCGGCAACCCCTGCCTACTGCTGCATTCACAGATTTCTATTAGAATTAAACAGTATCACGCTTACAAACACTCTACTAGACTCGCAGACCCTTTTGCTCCTGCTCACAAACACTCTACTAGACTCGCACACCCTGCTCCCGCCTATAGAGTTTCGCTCACTCGCAAACACTGCTCCCGCCTATAGAGCTTTGCAAACTCGTACACCCTGCTCACTGAACTAATTCAAAATAGACAATCTGACACTACCTAAACCTAGGTGGTGATTTACCTAAATTCTTTGATTCGTAAAATAAAAACAATAATTAAGAACAATAGAAAATAACCCTAAAACTAATATTAATAAAGCCTAAAATTAAATAGAAACAAAACCCCCTTTTATTTTTAAGACCGGCCCACTTCCTTATTTCACCCGATCCTCTTTTGTCTCGTTCGTGAGAAATAATGGCGGCTTCGTTCTGATTAGGGCTTCGTTCCCTTTTGTTCCAGTTAGGGCTTCGGCTCTTTGTTCCAATTAGGGCTTCGATTTCTTCAATTGATCTGTGATTTGTTGCCCTAGCTCGCTGCTTCTCTGATGGTTGACTATTGCTCGTTTTGCAGTTGCTCGATCGAGTTCGTTGCTTGTGAATTCGGTATGTACTGTCTCCTTTTGCTTTTCTAAATTGATACTTGAACTCGATAATTTTTTGCCGATGATGATTAGGGCATTTATATAGGTTGAATTCCTATATTTGCGTTCGTATAAATTTGATTGAATTTGTCAAATTCTTTATCTCGGCCACTTGATGATGCTTGAATGATTGAGATCGATTCTGACTTTTTCAATTTCGTATTTTGATGCTTGGTTGACATGGCTTCGATTTTGATTTCGTGATCAATTTTGCTTGGCTACCACGGTGAACACTTGTTTGACTTTGACAATACTGATTTCGTGAGTTTTCACTTTGTTGACTTGTTCATCATTGAATTTGCGATTCACTGTCACTTCGGCCTTGATACTGAGTGTTTACTTCGGCCATTTGATTTTCTAAACTTCTGGATATTGTGGGATGCCATCTCCATTTGGTTGTTGCAGTATTCATTGTTGTTGTGTTCCTCACTGATGCATTGTTGTAACTCCATCTTGACTTAGGCTTTTCACTGTAACAGATGCTACACTTGTTCATGTATATATTGCTTTGTTTCACTGGTGGCCTATGTGCATGCTTCACTATTCTTTGCATTTGTTCATATGAGTCTGCTCACTGTTGTTTGTACCTGTATTTGCCATACTGTACATATATTATTGGCTCTGGTTCATTGTTGTTGTTTAAGTTAGTATGTTGCCCTTTTACTTGAACTTGGTCTGGTGCAACTTGTTTCATTATCTGTTGCATACATGAGAGTGACACTGTACTCTATTCATGCTTGTTACATTCAGTTTGCACTTGTTCATCATGTAACTTGTTGGTCTTCATTTGAAGTCGTGGCATTCATGTTTGACATATATGCACTGTGTGGTCTTGATTCATGCAGTCTTCATTAACTCGTGTGCTTCTAGCCTTGCCACTGTGTCAAGTATGGTTTCACCTGTACTTGTGTTGTAGCTGTCTTGACTTATGCTGTATCAATGCTGCTTCACCATATTGCATTGTCATATTTTATTCCTGTTTGCATTTGAGTTTGTAACTTGGAGTCTGCAACTTGATTTGTGCCTTGTCCATTCTCATGTGTTCATGTTGCTGGACTTGAATACATCTGTGCAGTCCATTGTAGCTTTTGTGCATAGCGCTGCATGTTATGTTGGCCATTTGGTCGAGTTGTAGTCCAGTCCACTCATGTACATGCTTCACTGCAGCCTTCATTATGTTCTGATGACATGTGCATTGCTTCATGTTGCCTATGTATTCTGGTCAGTGGTGCTTTGAGTCTGCACTGCTTGTTGATGTTGCTTGTGGCACTTGTACAGTGTTGTACTTGTTGTCTTTGACCTGAGCATGTTTATATTGAACTACCTCCTGTACTTGTATTCTGGTTCTTCATGCAGCCTTTTGGTCTGACTGTTGCATTTGTATACTTGGTCGAGTCCATTTGCATTCTGCAGGCTTGTACTGGAACTGTTTGTAGTCAATTGCTTTGTCTATTTGCCTTGAGTTGAACCCATCCTGGGTTTGACCTTGTTTTTGATTTCTGTGCTTTTGTTTGATTTTTTTTTGCACACAAGTTGGCGAGGCAGTGCACACGTATACGAATGTACACGTGTGTATTGCAGCCACTTATAGTTACCTGTCCCTGATAAAAATACTGATATGCACAGATATTGCACAGTCAAAAATGATGACGAACAACCCAAATAACTGAGGCAAACAATGTTTTCAAAATCATCGTTTCTTTCAAATTTCAAAAATATTTCTCTTTCAATTTTACTGCGTTTGAAAATATTTTTGCAGATTACTCAGATGCTGGATTCAAACCGAAATGCAGTTGAAGACAAAGCACGAGTGTGAGTGATATGTAGTGAGGTTAACTGTAAATGTGATGTGATTGTAATCAAAAATGTATATGTATAGTGAGAGCATGAAATTGTACTATTTAAAATTGTAATAAATATTTGTTTGAATAAAAATTTCTGTTTGAATTCAAAATCTGTTTAACTTGTTCTGTTTGAATTCAAATTCGAATTCTGTGTAATTTAATTTTATTCAACAGATATTTATCTAACCAAATACATACTATTCAAAATATTTGTTTGAATAAAATTTCTGTTTGAATTCAAAATCTGTTTAACTTGTTCTGTTTGAATTCAAATTCGAATTCTGTGTAATTTAATTTTATTCAACAAATATTTATTTAAACTATGAAAAACAAAATAGTACATTACCAAATACATTTATATGAATGTATATATGTTTATTATCATCAAACAAAAATCATATAGTGCAAAGCGCATATTCAACATTATGTGGATTTTATATGCTTTTGCTTGGTTAATATGAGCAAACTTGCTCGTATTAATAATAATAAGGTACGTATCTCGGATTACATATCGCATTTTTATATTTTTACCTTCGGATGCCTCATCATTGAGATAAGATGTATATTTGATATATATATTTGCGTAATATATTGTATTGTAAAAATTTTCCAACCGAGTTGTGCAAAGGAGACGCTGCTGAAATTTTTCGTAAATCCAAATATTAATTTTTTTGAGGTTTTAATATTTTATAACTCATTTTATAAAATAAGTTGTAATTTCTATAAGCCGATCGAAGTGGCGTAGTAGAAGCATAATATGGATTTTTCAAATAAGATTTTTTATGCTTTGTATTAATTATTTTGAATAAAATATACCGTATGTAAAATTCCTTACTTAACCCCTTTTTGAGGACGAAAGTTTTGAGTGTGAGAGAATGTAACGACGTGGATTTTTAACTATTTCAAATTATTAAATTTAATATGATTATTGAATAAAAATGGTTAGAAATAAAATTTAAAGATTTTTTAATGTAGTTATTGAATATGAACTTGAATAAAATCTTAAAATAAACAATTTCGAAAAATTTAGGAATTATTTATATTGAAATAAAATTCTATGTATTGAATGTGTTTTATAATCAATAGATGAAATTTAATAAAAAATGTTGAATTATTTAGATGATAATAAAATAACTGTTAATAAATATTGAATTATCTATTAATGTAATTTATTGGATAATTAAATGGTTTAAATTTGGTATTTGAATTTAATTAATTGAATTTTGGATTTAATATGAACGAAAATGATTTTAAAAGTTGATCTAAATTTTATTTAGACAAAAATGAAAATTGTTAAGTTAAAAGTGAATAAATAGAAATTGAAAATTTTATATTTTAATTAGCGATTAAAAGTAGCCATTTTGGCCACTATCCTAAATTTCGACGAAACCAGTTTCATCGGATCTGTAATAGTGAATTATTATTGTATTTCAAGTTTCGCAGCGATCAGACTTGTCGTTTGGCTACACGAGCTTGAAACGCATAGAAATTAATTTAAGGAATTTAATTAAAATAAATTGATTTTGAAATGCTATCTTCAGCATATGATGAAATTAGGCCTCAAGACTAGTTCCATTGCGTTCGAAATAAGGGTAAAACATATAGATCGCTAGATGAGACGCTTTTTTTGGAGTTCAGAATTTCTCGGGTCAACCGGGAGAGCTATTTTCTAATTGAATTATGTATATTTGCTTTCCTATAACCAACCACTCATACGCTCAGCCACTCTTATGTCCTCTTTGTTGGAAATGCGGATTATGGATCTTAAGACAGAAGTAACACTAGAGGGGGAGGTGGATAATGTTTAATTAATTTTATGAATCTTTTTGAAATCTTTTCAAATTAAACACAGAAAGATTTACCCGGGGGTATGGGGGCTTGGATCAGCGGACGGCTTTACTATACCCTCCTCAGGAGTTTACTGGCCCGCCGGGTTCTCCTGGGTTTTCAAAAAAAAAAAACACAGAAAGATGCAATTTACAAACTAGAAACAATCACAGAATCAGACATAGATACAAATAATAAATAACAAGCAGTAAAGAAAAGAACATACCGAAATTTTATACCGATTCAGAGTTACCCTACATCCGGTTCCACACAATTTCTTATGCAAATTTCTTTTCAAATATAATGTTGACTTGCAACCTCGATTTCAAGGCCATCAGATACACCCTTCTGTCTTCGAGTCCAGGGCAAACTCTCTTGATTAACCAGGCTATAAGATCACCTAATTGATTTATGGGCTATAACCACACCCATTTGATTTACGGGCCATAATCACACTGTTTGAATCACACTTTGGTAGAGAGACTCGATACACTTCGACTTTCGATCTTTGATTACAAATGATCCTATAAATCTAAATAGCACCGAGATTTTTAAGAGAGAGTGGCAGAGAATCAAACAAGGGATGATCGAATTTGATTCACTTAAGATTTCGGCAGAGTTTTGTTAAAATATAAGAGAATACTTGAGTAGAGAAGAAGGAGTGAAGAAATGAAGAAAAATTAACTTAAAATTCATTGAAAACAACTGGTATTTATGGAAGAACAACAGTCATGCCATTCGTGAAAGGTTATGACGAATAAACACTTCATTTGAAAATTTGAAATTTGAATTTCTACGGCTACCATGTCGACATGAGGGAATGGGGTATGTCGAGATGCCTATGTATATTTTGAAAATTGAATTTTGTTTTTTAAAGAGATTTCTTTCTAAAACTTGTCAAAACAATTTCTGAAGTAAATAAACCATTTCGAATATAGTTTAAGCTTATAAAAGAGATATAAAAAGCAATCTTAAAAATATATAATCTATAATATAAAAGTAATATTAAAAACTAAGTATAGAATATATTTTTGAGATTTAAAGCTTATAATATTAAAACCAGGAGATAGTTTAAGAAACAAGAGATGATCAAAATATAAAAGATAATAAAAATAGTTTAAGACAAAAATGATTAAACCGAGAGAGTTGACTTTTAAAAGTTTTTGAAAAATATTTAAAATAAATCATTTTGAAAATTTCGCAGTTTGCGTTCCACTAGAGAAGGTCTTAGGTTCCATTCCACTAAAGAGGTCGTGGGTTCCATCCCACTTTTAAAGCGAGAAGGTGGATTTCATTCCACAATTAAATTTGAATAAAGATTTTAGTGCTATTATAAGTTTTAACATAAATATAGACACTACTACTTGTGTTGATATCTTGAACTCTTGAAATCTTGAACTCTTGATATCTTGAACTCTAGATATTCACGAGTCTTCTGTCTTGATTTCTTCAATCTTGAAGTCGTCAGTCTTGAATCTCTATACTCAATCTTGAATCTTTATACTGTATAGTCTTCATTCTTCAGTACCTGCATATACATATATATCTAGACAAGAATATTAGTATTTATAATTTATAACAAGTCCTAAGGTTATTGTCATCAAAACCATCATCTCAGGAACTTACAATCTCCCCCGTTTTGATGATGAAAACCTTTATTTATAAAATCTACTCCACAAAACTCTGATTCTACTCTAACTCTCCCTTGTTCCAATAACTCCCCTTAATCTACTAACTCTCCCTTAATATAAGCATAACTAACAACCTAACTATCCTATTCTATTTTATAATTCTCCCCATTTGTCACCAACAAAAACTAATCCTAAACTACATAACTCCCCCTTAAACTAATACTAATGGAACTAAATACTAGTAACGAAGTATAATTAAGCTAAACGCAAATATATTTGTATTATATACATATATGTTGTTATATTCAAGTATATACGAATACACACGATATAAAAACATTAAAATAAAAATAATCTAGCGGGAGTCTTTGATAATCAGTGACTTATGAATCGAACAATTTGGGTAATGGAGACAAAATTTTCCACGTCATTCGACCAAAATACCATCTTTATCAAAACAGACTTCTCCAACATAAATAACTCTATCGTCTTCGTCCATTTGTGCTTCTTCCTCTTCTTCTTCTTGTCTTCCTCTAAAGGATTATGAATATGAATGTTAGAGGAGCCATCTTCAATCATGATCGGGTCCGCATGATTATCCAGTAGAAATTTTTGCAAATTTCTAAGGATTTTTCCTTGTTTCTCTTGTTCTTTTGCCATCTTTATTTGAGTGACTTGCAACTCGGTCATTATTTGCAGAGAGTCCTTTAAAATTTCCTCTATCCTCATGACTCAGGCCAGTGTAGTTCGTTGAAATGGACCAGAATTAGAAGAAGGGAAAGAAAAGGTCACATTTTGGTTTGATTTGGAAGAGGATGCCATTATTTAATATTCTTAGAAGCTTGTTATAGAGAAAATGAAGAGAGAAGATAGAAGAATTCGAAATATTGTGGTTTTTATAACCACCAAACTTATTTTAGAGGAAAAATCAAAATTCAAATTTTACCGTTGTATGTCGACATGGGGGTAGGGGATGTCAACATCCTGATCAAAATTTTGACAATTTTATTTTTCTTTATTTATTTAAATATATATGTTACTATATTTATATTCTATATCTTAGTTATAGAGAAAATACCTAGTTCTTTTCTTAATTTAATAAAGATTGATTGATTCAAGGATTTGGTCAGAATACGACTATTTGATTCTCATTGTTGATAAATTCAAGAGAAATAATCTCTTTACTTATATTATCTCTGAGAAAATGATGTCTGATATCAATATGTTTTGTTCTGGCACAATGAGCAGGATTTTTGGATAAATTTATTACACTTGTATTGTCACAATAAATTGGTGATTTTGTAATATTTAATCCAAAATTCTTTAAGGTCTGTTACATATAGATAACTTGAGAACAAGCCAAAGCAGTAGAGGTATATTCTGCTTCAGTTTTTGCCGGTGAGGTAATATTTTTCTTTTACTAAACCAGAAAACCAGAGAATGTCCTAAAAAGTGACAAGTTCTACTTGTACTTTTTCAGTCTCATTTACAACCAGCATAGTCAGCATCACAATGTGAGATTAAATCAAATGAATAGTATTTAGGGTAAAATAGGCCATAGTCTAAAGTGTGTTTAACATGTCTTAGGATACGTTTAACAGCGTTGAAATGAGTCTCTTTGGATTGAGATTGGTATCTTGCACAGAGACAGATACTATGCATGATATTATGCCTACTCGCAGTTATATAGAGTAGCGATCTAATCATTCCTCTGTATAGTTTTTGATCGACATCTTTTGACATGTTTTCTTTATTCAACGCTTCACTGGTTGCCATAGGAGTGGATTTTCCACTCGTAGTCATCATACCAAACTTATTAACTAGATTCCTAGCATACTTTTCTTGACTAATGAAAATACCACTATCAAATTGTTTTATTTACATCCTAAAAAGAAAGAAATTTCACCCATATGACTCATCTTAAACTCTTTTGTCATTATTTCAGAAAACTCCTTGTTCATTTCATTGTTTGGTGATCTAAAAATTATATCATCTACATAAATCTATACTAACTGGATGTCATTTTTATTTCTTTTAATAAAAAGAGTATTATATACTTTACCAATTTTAAAATTTGATTGCAATAGGTAAGATCTTAGTCTATCATACTAGGCTCTAGGAGCATGTTTCAGACCATATAAAGCTTTCTTTAATTTGTAAACATGATTTCAAAACTTTCATCTTCAAAAAGTGGGGTTTGTTCAATAATAAACATCTTCTTTAACAAAACCATTTAAAAATGCACTTTTGACATCCATTTGAAATAATTTGAAATTGTTGTGGTTTGTGAAAGCAACTAGAATTCTAATGGCTTCTAATCTTGCTGCAGGTGCAATGGTTTCATCATAGTCTATTCCTTCCTCTTGACAATAACCTTGCGCGACTAACCGAGCTTTATTTCTAATGATCTCACCTTGTTCATTCATTTTATTTTTGTAAACCCATTTAGTTCCTATTATAGTTTTGTCCTTGGGTCTAGGAACAAGTTCCCATACATCATTTCTGGTGAATTTATTCGGTTCTTCTTGCATAGCAAGAATACATAAATCATCAGATGATGCTTCCTTTGAATTTTTGGGTTTGATATTTGATATAAAAGCTACATTACTCATCTTTTATAGTTGATTTCTAGTTCTAAGAACAGACTCAATATTTCCTAATATTATTTCTATAGGATGATCTTTTAAAAGCTTGATCCTTTTATTAGGATGAAAAGTTTCACAATTTGTTTCATTTGATTCATTATTTAGAGTAACAAAATCATCTTCATCATTTATTTGAACAAAATCTTTGAAATTTTTATTAAAAGATACATGCATTGTTCCTTCAATGGTGTTAGTTTTTAAATTGAAAACTCTGTATGCTTACTTCTATTAGAATATTCGATAAAAATTCCTTTGTTGAATTTAGAATCAAATTTATCAAAATTGTCCTTCGTATTTAGAATGAAACATTTACTTCCAAAAACTTTAAAATAAGACACCTTAGGTTTCTTATTGAAAAGAAGTTCATATGATGTTTTATTGGCTAAAGGTCTAATTAAAATCGTATTCAAAATGTAACAAGATGTAGCGACTGCTTCAGCCCAAAAATTTCTTGGTAATTCACTATCTGAAAGCATAGTTCTTGCACACTCTTGAATCATCCTTTTTTACGCTCTACCACTCCATTTTATTGCGGAGTTCTTGGAAAGGAAAAGTTATGAGTTATTCCTTTTTTATTACAGAAATTCTAAAAATTTTCATTTTCAAATTCTCCACCATGATCACTACGAATAGTGTTGATTTTTAAAGAAAATTGATTTTGAATCCTTTTCACAAAAGTTTTAAATAAATCAAAAGCATCACTTTTAAGTTTCAGAAAAATTGTCTATGTAAATCTACAATAATCATCTACAATTACAAAACATATTTACTGTGACCTATTGATTGAATTTGAGATGGACCAAAGAGATCTAAATAAAGTAATTCAAGAAGTTTTGAAGTTGAAATCATATCTTTCATTTTGAATGAACTCTTTCTAAGTTTTCCTAACTGACAAGCGTCACATATACTATTTACTTTAAAATCCATCTTAGGAAGACCTCTTATTAGATCAAGTTTTGAAAGTTTAGATAAGGGTTTCAAATTCAAATGCCCAATATGCCAAATCCATGGGTCACTTATATTAGCCAAAAGACATAGGTTATCATTTAAGATTTTCATACTGAGAATACAAATATTTTTCTTCCTAATTCCTTCAAAGATAATATTTGATTTATTATCTCCAATGTGACACTGATCTTTTTTCAAATTTAATTTTGTAGCCCTTATCACTTATTTGACTTATGCTAAGTAAATTGTGTTTTAGATTCCAAACTAACAATACATCAGAAATAGTAGGAGTTTTAAAGTTGCCGATATTGCCGATGCCAATCACATATCCTTTTGAGTTGTCTCCAAAGTTGACCAATCCTCCATCTTCATAAATTATGTCATTCGGTATCTTCGGATTTCCAGTCATGTGTCTTGAACATCCACTATCAAGTATCCCATTATTTTTCTTGATTTGCACCATTTGTTCATTGAGTGTTGATTCATCAAAAGCCATATACACATTTGTTCCTTCCAACGTACTAATTCGATAGATAACTTGATTTTCTATAATAACAGTAAGCTAAATTACGAAACAATGATGATATTAAAAAATTTGAACTAGAGTTTACAAAATTATCAAAAATTTCCATTTAAAACCTTTTCAAAATTCATATTATGATAACTTTGAAAACCAATGCACTGATACCGAATATTGTGAATGTGGATTACGGATCTCAAGGCAGTACGGATCTCAAGGCAGAATTAACACTAGAGGGAGGGATTGAATAGTGTTTAATTAATTTTATGATTTTTTTTGAAATCTTTTCAAATTAAACATAGAAAAATGCAATTCACGAACATAGAAACAATCACAGAATTAGACACAAATGCAAATAGTAAATAAAAAGCAGTAAAGTAAAGAACACACCAGAATTTTATACTGGTTCAGAGTTACCTACATCCAGTCCCACGCAATTTCTTATGCAGATTTATTTCAAAATTAATGTCAATATTACAACCTCGATTTCAAGGCCAAGAGATACACCCTTCTGTCTTCGAGTCCAAGGCAAACTCTCTTGATTAATAAGGCTATAAGATCGCCTAATTGATTTATAAGCTACAATCGCACCAAATTGATTTACAAGCCACAATCACATCGTTTCCAATAACATTTGACAGAGAGAGACTCGATACACTTCAATTTTTTGATCTTAGATTACAAATGATCCAATAACACTGAATAGCACCGAGATCTTTGAGGGAGAGTTGTAGAGAATCAAACTAGAGATGATCGAGTTTGATTCAGTTAGGATTTCGGCAGAATTTTGTTAAAATATAAGTGAATACTTAAGTAGAAAAGGAGTGAAGAAATGAAAAAAATTAACTTAAAATTCGTTGAAAACAACTAGTGTTTATGGAAGAACAACAATCATGTCCATTCATGAAAGGTTACGACGAATAGAAACTTCATTTGAAAATTTGAAATTTGAATTTCTACGGCTACCATGTCGACATGGAGGGATGGGGTATGTCGACATGCCTATATATTTTGAAAATTAATTTTTATTTTTAAAAGAGACTTTCTCTTTATAACATGTCAAAACAATTTATGAAGTTTATAGACCATTTTAATTATAGTTCAAACTTATAAAAGAGATTTAGAAAGTAATCTTAAAAATATATAATCTACAATATAAAGTAATATTAAAAACAAAGTATAGAATATATTTTTTTAGCTTTAAAGCTTATAATATTAAAACTAGGAGATAGTTTAAAAAACAAGAGATGGTCAAAATATAAAAGGTAATAAAAATAGTTTGAGGCTAAAATATTTAAACCGAGAGAGATAACTTTTAAAAAGTTTTTGAAAAATATTTAAAATAAATCATTTTGAAAATTTCATGGATTCCATTCCACTAGAAAAGATCGTGAGTTCCATCCCACTATTAAAGCGAGAAGTTGGATTTCATTCCACAGTTAAAATTCGAATAAAGATTTTAGTGTTATTATTAAGTTTTAACATAAATCTAGACACTATTACTTATCCTGATATCTTGAACTCTTGATTTCTTGAAATCTTGAACTCTTGATATCTTAAAATATTCAACTTTTGATATCTTGAACTGTTAATACTCATGAGTCTTCAGTTTTGATTTCTTCAATCTTGAATTCGTCAGTCTTGAATCTCTATACTCAGTCTTGAATCTTTATATTGTACAGTCTTCATTCTTCAGTACCCGCATCTATATTCTGCATATGCATACATACATACATATATATCTAGACAAGAATATTAGTATTTATATTTTATAACAAGTCCTAAGGTTGTTGTCATCAAAACCATCATCTTAGAAACTAACACCCTTCGTACGCCCCGCTCCTTTATTGTCTCCCGGTACCTCCCTTTCACTTTCAAAACGCAGCAGATCGAATTGAAATAGAGAGAAAGAAAAAAAATAACAATCGCAAGTGCCTGAAGGAGGTCTTAAGAGAGGGAGGCAGTGCGGCGGGGGGCCGAGGCGAGGTTTGCGACTTTTAGGATTTTCATGCTAGGGTTTTGCACATATGCACTGGCGGTGGGTGGTAATGGAGGCGGAACGCACGACGATTGATGAAGGCGCGGCTAGCATGACAAGTTTGGCAATCAAGGCGGCACGACCAGAGAGGGATGTCGCCGGTGGTCGAGAATGATTGCACATGTGTTGAAGTATGTGGTAGCGATGTTGGCTTTCTCTCGGTCTGGGTTGTTCACGTCAAGGAAGGAGAGTAGAGGCTTGGTTTGGTATATTTTTTAGTTAACTATTACATTAATCAAAATTTTAATTATTAAAATGTTTAATAATTCATAATTTTTTCGTATGAGGTTCGATTCGAGCGAAAACGAGTCGCGTTGCAACCGTATCGATGTCGTCTATAGCGTGGAGTCAAAATGAAATTTATCTGAAGTTGGAATATTTTCAGTTTCGAATAAAAAGGTAAGTGTTTTATAACGCTCACGATGTACTAGAATAAATTTTACGTTAGTTAAATTATATCATGAAGTGATTTAAATTTATTGACCATTGTTTGGTAAATTCAATTGACATTTAAATTGATACGAATTGAAATGATAGGAATTTGAATTGACAGTTCAAATTTGAAATGGAAATTTAACTGCCAGTTAAATTCCCGATTATTGATAACTAACTAACTAACTGTTGTGTTATATGACTATTTGGATGATTGATTGTGATGGATGCGCTATTGATTGATATTTTGAATAATCTGAATGTTTATTTATTTTATATACTTATCCTGTATCACCCATTAAATTATTGGACAGTATATAAAAATTTTATTTGAATTAATTCAAATAAATTAAGAAATAGGTTGAAATGGTATATACCAATGACACTTTGATTTGTATTGAAATGATATATATCCATCTCTAAAATTCAAATCGAAATAACTGATCACTTGGCCATAGGATAGAAAATTATATACGGACACTGGATTGGTTAAATTAAATAATTTTAGAAGTCTTGGTTTTGAAATTATTTAAATGATTTTGATTTAAAGAAATGAAAACCGAATTTGGGAAATTTGAATTAATTATGAATTCAAGTCTAAAATGTTGGAATTAAGTTTGGTTAAAAGAAATTATTTTAAGGAATTTAATTGGAA
Source organism: Allium cepa (assembly GCA_030765085.1). NCBI lineage: Eukaryota > Viridiplantae > Streptophyta > Magnoliopsida > Asparagales > Amaryllidaceae > Allium > Allium cepa. The sequence continues at coordinate 547,927,917 of CM060932.1, forward strand.
TTTAAATCATTGTTGAAATATGACTTGTATTATCGAAATTGAATTGTTTAAAAGGATTAGAACCTTTATTTGAAATTAGAAGTTATTCAAGTAAAAGTGATATAAGTTGATATTTCAAAATTTGGCCCGAGATGAATTATTCTAAAAGATTTGAACATTGAATTGAACATCAAAGTTAAATTCGATTTAAATGTTTTAAATCGATATTTTGAAATCGAACTCGAAATTGATATAAATTGAAATGGTCTAAAATTGATAATCGAATTGAATTAATTCAAATTGCAAGTGAAATTGAAATTAATTAATTTGAAATTGAAATTGAATTAAATTCCAAACTGAAACTGGAATTGATTTGAAATGCAATTGGAATCGATGCTAATTCGAATTGGAATTAGAATTGAATCGATTTAAATCGTAATGGAAATTGAAGAAGATTTGAATTGAAAAATTTAGAATCGAATAAGTTTGACTTTGAAACTATTTTGAATAAATTATTTTAATATAAACTGATTAAAAATCTATCTTTTAAATATTCATATTATTTTGATTTTCCAAGCTATTTTATTACATAAACCATTTCAAACTATATATATTAAACTATTTTAACCTTTTAAATTATTTAAAACTATTCAAACTATTTTCTAAAAACTCGAACAAGTCAAGGCTGAAATGGTTATATTTAAGTTGTTGATTTAAATACGAATTGGGTTAAAATGAAGTTATAACCTAAATTGAAATTTGAAATTTTTTGGAAGCGAAATTGAGACATTAAGTCGAAAATGATTTTGAAGTGAAATTGTATATTTCGAGTAAATATGATGATTTTGAAATAAAATTGATTATGATGCGAATATGATATTTTGATACCAAGTATGAATCGTTTTCAAAATTAGAAGTACCAACCAGTGTGTAAACCGACGTTTCGTTGTTAAAGATATTGGGCCTCTTATTGTCATACTCTCTGTGAATATTGGAACCACTTTAACAACTATGTATACCGAGGAGACTCCAGAATGAAGTGGTTGGACTTGGCGTCATTTTCTTAATTTAAAGAAAGGAAACGATGATGGATAGACCTCGGTACTTGTACCAATTTGAAATGACTAAAACATGATAGCTTGATAGGGCCATGCAGGCTAGCTACTCCTAGCGGACATCTGTTCTTCAATTTTCTTCTTGGACTTGGTCCATACTATTTTATTGATGTTGGTTTTGATTAGTGCACCTTGATTTTGGGATAACCTCCATTTGACTCAATATGGGATGGATGTATGCGGTGGGCAGTCGTGGCTACGATGCGTTACCACCAGCCCTATGACCCGAACTGGTAGTTTCCTACCTTGGACATTGCTTCACGTGCTTTGTCATACTTTTATCCCTATACGAGACCACTACGATTTTGGTTTACTGATGTCGTATCATGGCGCATCCCTATCCCCCGATGTGCTACTGGGGCATTATATGCAAACTATACAATAATGCTTATGCGTTAAGGGGGATTAATGTAAAGCCTTAACGCTAAGAAAAATATTTATTTTACTGATTAGACATTATATATGTAGCGTATTCTACTGTATATAAATACTTCAATGGATGCTTAAGAGATGGAAAATCCTGTAACATCTCTTGAGTTACTGCACGCACGTTATACATTGGATAGAGATGTAAAATCCCGTAAACATCTCTGACGTAATTACCCTCATGTTATGTGATATCGATTTGACTCACATAAGGATTTTTTAGTCCCGAATCGAGTGTTTTGTCTTTTCATTACGTTCGGGTCAGCCCTGAGTTTTCAACGCATTGAAGATTATTTTCTGGAGGACGAAAACGAAGATTTTATATTATTACTATTATTATTCCCTGCATCATGTTGTTCTGCTGCATTAAATTTTGTTTCTGTTGTATGTATAAATCTGAATAAATGTTACAAAAATTATAATCAAATGTATAGCATAAATAGCTTCATGAACTTTTTATTTAATTATTATATTTTATCATTTCGCTGTGAGATTCTGTGTTTATTTTCTTCTTCTCTTCTTATTTTTCTTAATTAACCATACTGATTATCTATGTTCCGGATTATTTGAGTTGGGCATATGTGGATTATTCTCAATTTAAACCTTCCGAAATGTGGATCGTCGCATCCATGGATATCAAATCTCATTTGCAAAACTGGAATCTCCAAAGGCTGAAGCAATCCACTCAGCTTCTGATATTCGGCCTTCACTTGTTGACAGTTTGCACACAGCCTAACCCACAAGCCAACATCCCTCTTTACCCCTTCCCAATAGAAGCTTCTTTTCATACATTGATACATCTTGGTCCCTCCTGGTTGATTCATAAACTTGGACCGATGACATTATCTAAGAACTTCTTTACTTAAGTCCTCAACATTTGGAGCACACAACTGTCCCTTCTTTCTCAACCATCATCTCTGGTCAAGACTAAAATCCTTTAGATCATCAATCTCAGTTCCAACCTCTAGCCTTTTAATCTTCTTAGCTAATACTGGATCCTCTTTCTACTTAGAAGCAATCCTTTCGATCAACACTGGTCGAACATCCAAGTAGGACAACATGGCGGTGCTTTGACTAGAACTTGTAGTCGATCTTAACTGCATATTACAAGTAGTCAAAGCTTCTAAATCTTTCCATTCTGCGCCCATATCTAACACCACATTCTAATGTCTTCTTCTAAGAGCATCTGCTACTTTATTTCCTTTCCCATGAGTATACTCTACACCAAAATCATAAGCTGCTAAAAACTCCAGCCACCTTTAATGTCTCATATTCAACTCCTTTTGAGAGAATAAATACCTTAAGGACTTATGATCTGTGTATATTTCAAATCTCTCCTTTAAAAGATAATGCCCACAAATCTTCAATGCGGAGATCACCTCTGCCAACTCCAAATTATGAGTATGATATTTTACTTCATAAGGTCTAAGTTGTCATGAAGCGTAGGCAATGACTTTACCCTTCTGCATCAACGCATCTCCTAATCTAGTTCCGCATGCACTGTTGTACACCACCAACACTTGGTTTTCATCTGAAACTACTAACATTGGTATGTTGGTCAAAAAATGCTTTAACTTAAAGAATGCTTCCTCACATTTGTCGGACCAAACATACTTCACATCCTTCCTAGTTAACGTAGTCAAAGGTGTTGCCATCCGCGATAAATCCTTAACGAATCTATGGTAATAACCAGTAAGTCCAAGAAATCTTCAAATCTCAGTCACTGTTTCTGGTCTCTTCCAAATATTAACAGCTTCGATCTTATTTGGATCGACTAACAAGCCCTTCTCTGAAACCACATGATTAAGAAACTTAACCTTTTTCCTCCAAAAACGACACATAGAAAACTTTGCTTTTAGTTGATGCTGCCTCAGCGTCTCAAGCACTACTCTAAGATGATATTCATGCTCCCTTTCATCCTTAGAGTACATTAAAATGTCATAAATAGATACCAACATAAACTATCCAAGTACTCTCGGAAAAATCGGTTAATCAGATCCATGAAAAAAGTAGGTGCTTCTGTTCGAATGGCATTACTGGCCACTCATACAAACCATACCTAGTTCGAAATGCTGTCAAAAGAATACTATCGTATGCCACTCTTAACTGATGGAAACCTGTTGTCAAATCCAATTAGGAAAACACTCTTGCTCCATACAACCGATCAAATAGATTATCAATTCTCAGCAAAGGGTACTTATTCTTAATCATCCATTCGTTCAACTTATGGTAGTCGATACACATCCTAAACGACCCATTTGGTTTCACGAACACCATGGACGCTTCCTAAGGTGAACTGCTTGGTCTAATAAAATTCCTTCCTTTTAGATCCACTAGCTGCACCTTCAATTCCTTTATCTCGGTCAGTGTCATCCTTCTAGGTGGTCTACTCACAGGTTCAGCTCCTGGCACAAGATCTATCCAAAATTCAACAGCTCATTCCGGTGGTAGTCCTGTAACCGGCTCAAAGACATATGCAAAAGCTCTTGCTACTTGAACCTGACCCAACTCTTCTCCTACTTCCATGCACTTAATAAAGCACAACTACTCCAGTCAGAATTCTCTACTGAGAATACAATTCGGTTATGACTATCGAGGTGTTATTGTGATATTTCTCCATCTTGGCAAAATATCCCAGCCTCATACTTACCCAACCAATCCATACCCAATATGATCTCGAAATCTACAAAATTAATAACATTCAGAATGCGTGCAAACTTATGACCTAACAACCAAGTTCAAACTAGTCACATCTCATCCCTAGAGTTGCATACCCTCTGATCGCATTCGCAACCTTTAAGGAAGCAACAAGGTATGCGGGTTCCAAACATAATATTTTAACCAAACGTTGCGGTATAAATGAACGTGATGCACTTGTATCAAATCGTACCCTAATTGGTATACTCTGAATCAAAAGCATACCTTCCATCACAATCTTCCCTTTTTCAGCTATAGTTGGCCTAGTATATAATGGTCCAATAGTGAAAACTTTTCCCTTGTCTACCTTGATTGGTTCTAGACACTAGTTCTTATAATGCCCAACTTAGTCACAGTTGAAACATTTCACATTCTTCTTTTCTACAACCTTATTCCCCTTTCTCGAATGACACTCATGAGTATAATGACCTTTCTTGTCACACTTAAAGAAAATTAAATAAGCCTTTGCCTTCTTAGCAGCTTCTCCCTTCTAGGCCCCCTTCTTCTTAAAGAACTTTCTCTTTTTTCCCTGAGAACCCTACGTTTCAACCGTCTTTTCTCTCGCACAAATAGCAAGCATCTACTCATGTCGTATTGTCATCTCCACAACAACATTACAAGGATCACGAAGATGTTTCAGGGTCGCTCTAGCAATCCGGGCCTCAATTCCCTAACGAACCTCACATTCCTCCTTATGAAGTTATCTATAATAGCATACCATATCGGGACAACTCATTAAACTTAATAGCATACTCAATTACTGACATCTCTCCCTACACCAAATCTATAAACTTTCTCATCAACACCGACTTAGCAACTTCAGATAAAAACCCTATTCAAATCTCCTTCGAAATTCTGCCCAAGTCCAATCTTCTTTCGGAACCCTGACAGTAACACTATTCCACCAATGAAGCACTGCCCTTTTTAACTTCCTAGAGGCTAGCCTACTCTTCTACCCATCATCTAAACCCAAATTGGCAAGGATTCTCTCGCAATGCAACATCCAATTCTCGACTTCTATGGCATCCTCCATTCCCATAAACGGCTTCCCACCAAGACTAGTGTAGTCTCTGCTCAACTTAGCATAATTATTCCCAGTTGGAGCCACATGATTATCTCCTCCAACATTCCCAGCAACTCCAGCTTGCATTAGATTGACGAAGAACCGATACATCACCCCCATATCCACTGGTAGATTTCCAACACACATGTTGGCATCTGCATTTTGGTTTACATTAGCCTGTCGACCCGGGTCCTTCCTAGTGGGTCGAACATTTCCATTGGTTGTGATGCTTCCTCCACCAATATTTCCCCTCTTTTTTCCGGCCTCCATATCTTCTTTTCCATAAATCTACAAACGAGCCTTAGTAACATACAGAAGAACGGTCTAAGAAAGAGGGGAATTTGTACTTAAATATATATATATATATATATATCAAATACAAGTACGTTACTATTGCGTTATCTCGAACCCGATCTTATTTTTCGGTTCATTGGATTATGTTTTGAAATATCCTTTAGGTTTAAATTTTCTTTTAAGTCTCATAAATCTATGCTCTGATACCAACTAGTAAAATCCCCCACTTGGCGGCCCAAAACTAACGGCTACGGATGTTACAGTCATCCATAATTATTAATCCTCGATTACCGAATACGGCATTATTAGATGCATTGATATAACAGAAACACATGGGTATGGAAAAAAAATTAAAATCATTAAATAACTTTCACATGTCATTTCAAATCATTTCAATATTCATTACATAATCCCATATTCGAGAACCATGTTCAGAGAAAATATAATTATTACAACATACGCTAAGAGCGAAATATGAAGATGCCCACTTGGATGATAAGAGTATATAACTATGCAAATAAACAACTTTTGCCTTTATAAAAAACACAGCGGAATCAATATAGAAAAGAACTCTAAGTAGCAATCATGCCTGCACATCTCCGAAAGCTTATTCATCTAAAGAGGTACCTGATAAGCTCAACTCTCGTACTACTCAAAGTTAATTGAGCCCCAAAGAGGTTAAGGAGAAAATATAAACTTCGAGTCAGACATAAATCCTGGTATGAATAATAATATACCATCTCAAACCATTTAGATATCTAGTGAGACCATGCCGCTTAGCAGAACGGGTTTCCCTCTGACTAGTATCTTAACCAACAACTTTATAAGAACCCATATATTGTGCTCCTACATCCACAATGGTTAAAATATAAAAATTTAAAATATTATGATGGCACATAAACAAGTAAATCGATTCTGGATTACCTATCCCCTTTCATTTTGACTATCTATCTCATTTATAGTTTTTAGGGTCACTATTAACCTTGTAGTTTTCATGGACCGACTAGTAACCTGTTTAATGTTTATGGACTCACTGTCCGATTTCTTAGTTTTCATGGGATCACTAAGTACATATTAGCCTCTGCCAATAACTCCTTTATTCATGGGTTCTCCCTAAACCTATTGGTATCTCTAATAACTTCCCTCTTATCCTAGTCTTCATGGGTTGACTAGGAACCTATTGACTTCTGTTAATAACTTAATCCAGATATAGTTTTTGTGGGTTCACTACGAACCTATTGGCCCTTGCCAATAACTCTTTCTAATCATAGTTTTAATGGATTTACTATGTACCTCTTGGCCCTTGCCAATAAATTTTCCTAAATATAGTTTTCATGGGTTTCTAAGAACCTGTCTATCTGACAACTTCTTTAATCTGTATTTAGGTATCCTATATTTTGGTCTATCTGACCTCCTGAATGCAACTCTACTCATTTAGGAGTTAACTCAATTTATATTCACTACTGGGTCAACCAAGTTGAATATTCTGCCCTTTTTTCCAAAATACATTTATGGGTCCATATTAAAGCGAATATGTATGTTTAGAAGACGCAAACATGATAACATAATAATACCAACATCTATAGTTTAACAACCTTGAATTCTTTATCATATAAAACATGGTTAACCCCTTTAACCTATTATTTTATCAAGGAAAGCTTCTTCAAAAACTTCATACATAACAACTATTTTAAAATCCTTTATTTATGCCATGGTTTTCCTTTAAAAATGAGATTGGGTTCATTCTTTTGAAAACTAAGGCTTTCGAAACTTTTAACTTTTGCTTTCAAAAACATTGGATAACCTCCTTCGAAAGCATTCAAATCTTCTTTCCAAAACACTAAACATATGCCTTTCAAACACTCTAAATCATCTCTTTCGAAACCATCAAAACATACCTTTTGAAAGTATTACTCATTGACTCTTAGAACCATAACTTCGAAATTACTTGAAAGTACTCATTTTGAAAGCATTATGTTTATCTTGAAAAATATCTTTTGGGTCAATGTGAATATATACGAAAGTACCCCTTTCAAAACCTTAAATCTTCATGTTTGGAGAAAATTGTCGGCTTAGGAACCTAATTTTGAAAGCTCAAAACATTTAAGTAAAATGTTGAAGGATGACTTCGAAACCCCTTTCGAAGCCATTGCCTTCGAAACCCTTCAATCCTTTCATTAGCTTTAGGAAGTAGCTTAGTACAGGTTTAAAACAGAAGCCACCTTTCGAATTGGTTGATGACTTCAATCCATTCGAAAGGCGTGGGGACGATAGCAATGTTTCGACTGGATTGAGACTACCCTTTCGAAATTATTGGTTTAAACATAGGGACTCGTTTGAAAGCTACACTTAAACAAAAAGGTGGTAACTCCTTCGAAAGCTATTTAGAAGACCCTTTTGAAAGCATTTGTTTCGACTCCCTTGGAAGGTTTTAGTGAAAACAGGCAAGCCCATTTCTCTAGAAAGTAAAACAAAGGTTTCTACCACATCGGAAGCAAGGGTTTCGATACCTTGCCTTCTGGCTTTCTCCAATCCAGTACGTACCAATGTATTGGTACCTTATGTGTTGGGTTTGGCTTGGTACGTTTCGACTTGGTCAAAGCGGAACCATAGGGTCGAAATGTTACTTCTAAAAGAGGCGAAATATTATTTTTTGAATAAATTCTGATTTAATGTCATTTAAAGTAATTACTTTATAACTAACCTGCCTATTTGTAAACCCTTAATTGGTTGCCATAAACTTTTAAAATCCTTTCTCAAAATAACTGCCGCATAATTTTAGGTCTAAACAAAGATTAATTTAACTAATAAGACCTTCCATTAAGCAAAATAATTAAATCATTTAAGTCCTTCTTCTAGAATAATTTAATTTCCATAAATCACTTAGGAAAAATCCCCAAAAATCATAAAAATTCACTTTTAGTAAGTTATCTAGCATATATAAATTTCAGACCTGAATTCTTCATATAATTTCTGAAATTAATTTATAAACCCAATTGTTCATATTTTCCATTAAAAATTCATAATAAATTTTCCCTAGCTTGGAATTGAAATTTATCTCCAAATTTATGTTTTACATAATATATAATTTTCTCATGGCATTCAAAATTCGATATAACTGGTTTTACCCTTAAAATCGTATAAAAAATTATCAAAGAATTTTCTTTGAATCAAATATGTTATAAATCCAAGCATATCATTATCAAAAATGGTCATAATGGATTTAATTTTAAACCCGAAAATCAAATGATCATAAAAATAAAATATATATGGTTTTGATTATTATTTACCTTGATTAGGATAAGAACTTTGAGATTTGATTGAGATTAATTCCCCTTGCTCAATTCCTTGGCTTTAATTTGACTTATCTCCTTTTCTTCCCTAGTAATGGCCGGATTTGCTCTTCTTTTTATTTATGTTTTGCATTTTGTAAAGATGAACATGAATGGTAAAGGAAACGAGATTTTAACGTAACGGAACTATGGTGCGCAATTCCTAATATGCCCTTGTTTTAATTAAATAAAATATAAAATCATTCACAAGCCATTTATATAATTATGCTCGGCCTCTAAGTATTTATTTAAATCTCAATCCTCTTATCTCTCTAATATTTATATTATTCTTTTTAATTTATCTAATTAAATTTCCTGAATAATGTTATTAAAAGTTAGGTGTGTTACACCACTATAAACATGTGGTGTCGCTTTTTTACTCATTTTTCATTTACATTTCTTCATTTTATTCTCTACTTTAATATCTTATGTGTTTGTGTCACTTTTGTTACTAACACTAATAAACAGAACTCGTATTTTCTCCCCTAAACTTTCACCTTTTATTTCCAAGTCAAACGTTCATTTCTCATGCTCCTTTCTTTTTCACAAGAACGTAGTCTTTGCATCTTCATGTGGTAAAGGATGTTTTCTTTACCTAGCAAAAGTAATTAACCAAAGTGGCAAAAGAAAATTATTTTAAAATATTGTGTGCTTTGGAAGGAATTAGGAAAAGAGGTTGAAAAAGAGACCGAAACAATGAGTCTACGGTTTAGGGATTTATTTTACTTTTCATATAATTTGCATTGCTGATTGGTTCAGTACTACAATTTTCTATATTATAATAGAAAAAAATTTGTTTGAAGCTTTTGAGTTTTGCTAAAATTGTCCTGTTTAAAAACAAAGATGAATTGAGGGTAATTTTGTCATTTGTTTGAATGAGAAATATTAATTTAGCCATCCAATTACCCAAGGTTACATTCACCACCCTGATACACTATCATGATGATGGTACTTTTATTCCATTGAAGTATGTTAGGAATGTGGGCTTTCATTTCATTTCAGTTTTCCCTTTTAACATATTTTAAATTTCTAATTTCTTTCTAAACTTCAAAATTTTCAATGTCACGGAGAATCTAGAACATATAAATGTCATGAGAAGGCTTAAAATGCATCACTTGGGCTATGAATTCAGTTTTGAAATCCGTAAGAATTTTAAGTTAATTTTCATTCCTACATTTTATCACTTTGGTTTTATTGGTAAAATTTTGTAAATAATCATGGTTTGTTGATAAAGGGTCACAATTATGATTTAATGTCTTTTTATGATTGTTATGCATGAGCTTATAGGTTTAAAGGTTAAGAGCGGACTTTCTTTTGGGCCTTAATACTTTGAAATGTTGTAATGAATGATGATCATGGGAATCATTAATTAATGAGACAATGTTTTCCATAGTGCAAAAAACTAAATTTTGCCTGTTTATATTGTATAAAATAAATTGGAAAAGAAGAGGCCTTTTTTGTTAAAGGAACCTCATGTAGAAGTTTTATTATTATTAAAGAGTGGTCCTCAACCTGAGAAATGCACTCACGGAAATCTCATTGCCATAATAGCAAAAACTACTAACATGCATGGCAGATGGCAAGATAGGTTAACGGTATTATATATGTGTGTGTTTAGTAAAAAGGGTCATCAAAAAGATGATCAACTAGAGGTATTAATATAAGTGTTTAAAACAAGAGCATGTACTATAACAATAAGTAAGCAACTACAAAAAAATCAAGTCAAATTCAGAGTTTGGTTGTTAAAGGACAACATATAACGTGAGTTGTATTGAGCCATAATGAACTGTATTGTGTTGTAGCATGTACTATAGCTAATAAGTGGGAAGCATATGACATGAACTAGAGGATGGTCTGTAGCCGAGGGAGCTTTGCTGTTGCATGCAAGTCTGAGATGGAAGGATATGGTTTATAGAATTTTTAGAGTGAAAAGAGGATCTAATTTTTAATGCGGCGTAGAGTGAAGGCCCGTAGTGCTTCAATGTTGCGACTTTTGAGGACATATAGTAGTCTGGGTTGAGTTCTGAAGTGATCAAACTGAGAATTATAGAAGGCAAAAAGTGACATAACATAAGCATTCTGTCGGTATTTGATTGATACGGCATGTAGTAGTGTTGTTGCGATTGAAGGGTTGAAAAGTTGAAGTTGACTTGTTGCAAGGCTGTGGGTAGAAACTACCTTGGGCCGGTTATTGTAGGCATAAAGTGTAAATGGCATAGACGATCGATGCTATGAAAAGGGGACATGTTAAGAATTCTTAGCTGAGCAGCGGACAATGTTAGGTGGTATTAAAGCAGATTGGCTAAAGAACATTAATTGAGAATTTCTTGGTTAGGTGGGAGAAGCAAAGAACTGGCATCATAAATGAAGAAGCGCACAATCCGCTAATGAAGTGATTTTCACCTAGAGTTAGTCTCGTTAGGTCACGTCAAAGTGAAAATATGACTAAGGGTGGAGTTCTTTTTTGAACCGAAAGGATGCAAATGAAAGGGGCAAACGAAAGAGGTGGGAAAAAGAGTAAGTTTGCGAAAGGGAAATGCATTGTTTTTACAAATGCAAAAATACAGAATACAAAATACAGAATGCAAATGCAAAAATAAAAATACATAGTTTTTTATGTTTCGGACTGTTGGAAAGTATGACTATTGAGGAATAGACACTTCCTCACTACTATAAATAGTGACGTTCAGAAACAATCACAACAGAAAAATCTTTTCATAATTTAGAAATATTAATTATATCATGTTTTATACAAAATCACATTGTAAAATATACTTCTTAGAATAATAGATAGAATATAAACACTTTTGGAATTATAGTTTGAAAATACATGCACGTGTGCTCGGAATCACAATGAAACATCATAGAATGAAACATCAAAATTCATTAAAATCCAAATAACGAATTCATGAAAATCCAGGCTTCCATATAGTAGAAGCAACTCAAAAATAATCACAAGAAGCATAGTTTATCCTTTGAATAAGATAATACAACACTCAAGATCTATATTAAAATTTATCATCAAAACCTTGCTCGAACAATTTAAGAAAATACATGATTCGATACTAGAGCATATGTGATATAAAACTCCCAATATTTGCACTGAAATGAGCATCAAAACCATACTCGAAAAACATAAGAGAAAGTAACAAAAGCTGGTGCAACAATTCAAGATACGCAGGAAGAAACCTGGGCGTTTTGCCCAGGCCTGTGTTTTGTTTGTTCAGTTTGCCTCTTTCAAAGAAATAATTTGAGAAAACAAAAAACATGAAAGTTGTAGACGACGTTCTAAGCTTTACAGAACATTAAAAATTATTGAATTCCGATAAGAAATGAAAATTTTATGGCTAAAACAATTCGGAGATTTCAATTTCACTACTTCTGTCATTTTGGTCTCGGGACAGCGACCTTTGATTGAACTTTCGACCATGTAAACTTCATAATTTGATAAAACCCAAAACATAAAAATTGCAGGTGATTTCCTTCACTTCTAATCAGAAAAAGAATCATCAAAATTGGACTTGAGGATCAAAAGTTAGGGCCAAAAAAATTCTTAGATCATTGATCATTGTTGCTGTCGTTTTGCTCTCGAAATAGCTACAAACAAACACAGTTTTGACCAAGCTAACTTCATAATTTCAAAAAACTCAAAACATAAAAGGTGAATGTAATTTTCTTAGCTTGAATTCAGAAAAATAGTCACCAAAATCGAACTTACGGATCAAAAGATACTGCCAAAACAATTCTTAGATCATTGATCATTGTTGCTGTCGTTTTGCTCTCGAAATAGCTACAAACAAACACAATTTTGACCAAGATAACTTCGAAATTTCAGAAAACTCAAAACATAAAACTTTTAGTACAAAGTCTAAGCTTTCGAAACATCTAAAATTAATGAATTGGGGTAAGAAACGAGAAAGATATGGCAATTCAAAGTGGTAAGCAGAAAAAAAGAATTCAAACCAGCAACTATTAGAGATAAATTTTGCAAATTTTCTTCAAAAGCAACTTCTACTTTTAGCTAGCAATTGGTGAGCTTGTACTCACCTTGATGATTTAGCAAGAATTTAAATATGAATTTGTCTGTAATTGTTTGGTTTGCTCTGCATGTTCTTGTTTCAGCTAAAGCAGATCTTTGAAGATCCATTCCTTCCTCAAAACTTACAAATGTAGAAATAAAAGTACCGAATAAAAATGCAGAAAATAAAATACAGATAAAACAAACTACATTTTCCTACTCAACTGGGAAACAGGTTAAATAACAGCCTTCCTAAGCTGCTTGGGGTTGTCCAGCAAGGCAAGCAAAGTATTGAAACCTATGCTATCATACTCAGCCAAAAAAATCGCGATATCTCATTCTTCATAATCGTCATCCTCCTGCTTCATTTTCATACACTTAGCAAGAGTCAGATCATGCAAAGAACTGCAAATAGACCTACAAGGACCACTAGTGGGCCGTTGATGTCTAGGCGCTCTGCGACTGGAGGTCTCCGCACCATCACCCCTAAGATAGTCGCCATAAAGCTGTGCGTCGAACTATAGCTGAACAAGTGGATCTGGTGGAATTACGAATCGACATTTGTCAATTCGGATGCAGCCATCAAAAATCATGTCCAACTGCCTAAAACGAGCAAGCGGGGCTTGTTTGTATTTGCGGTACCTTGCTGTAGTTGCATCCCACCACTTGTCAGATCCACCGACCGTGTCCTGTTAATTGTTCCAATAGCCACTTGGAATCTATAGCAGCTTGTTCCATGGGCTCTACTCACGTTTTAGATTATCGAACTTGTTTTTCATTTACGCAGCATTGTAATCTAGACCAGATCTTACGTTGAACGGGACCATGATTTCTTCGTACCACTGTGCAACACAGTAGGCATGCGTAACTCAGATTTTTCTTTACACATGTCAGTGGACGTGCCTTAGTACTAGTGTTATTTAAAGAGAATTTGGTTTTAGGAAAATACATGAATACGTTATCTGTCTCTAGACATGAATACATTATCTGTCTCTAGACCATTAACTTTAAAAATTAGACATAATAACAAAATTCATCTCTTCTTTCTTCTCTAGGGTACAACATTACTCCCGCCCTCATCACACAACATCATGTCGATAACCATCACACCGCCACAACCCATGATGCCGCCTATTTCACCCATATGCTACAAGCCTCCGCACCACTAGCAACTTCCACCCTCTAGCTGTCACCTCCACCAACCAAACTTTGCAAACCTTGGTTTTCTTAAATGTCATGTTATCTTTGCATATACCACACCATTAGCTTCACCACCACACCATGAAACTATTTCTTATCTCTTTTACTCCAATGCGCGATCAGTGACTACAAATACCGCCATGTACGAAATTGCACTAAGCGGTATTGTTTTATGAAAAAATTATGTAAAAAATGTCGGTGAGTATAAAATGATACTATATAATAGCATTGCAACGTCGCATCATTCGTAACACCTATAACATATGCATAAAATCACACGAGTTTTATATATATCATGGATGATAGGTCATTAAAGTGTATTATTTAATACACAAAAATAACGCATATTTATCACATCTATATATATACACTAAATCTCAAAATGGAAGGAATAAATATAATGTCAAAAATAAACATGTGATATACTAATTGCATATCATATCAGATAGACATGAAATTCGATATCATAATACTTCATGCAAATGGTACTTCAAATCTCATATACAACATGTCTCAAGATAAAAAATAGTCAAATGCCAATATCATAAATACTAGGTAAATATAACTGTAAAAGTAATAACAATGGATCCATAACTCGCCACCGGCCAACATAAACCCATCCCTAAGTAAACCTACTCAAATAATATACAACAAAACACACAACAAAGAAAGGATCAGACATACAATCAAGAGCAAAAGGACATATCACTACTCAACAGGGTTACCAATTATGTCATGTACAATACTTAATGGTAATATACAAGATAATGAAACCATACCTCAACTTGCATCCAACATATTAGCTCATTTGTACTATAGTGCTACATAATACATAGTACTTCTACCATATACTAAACACCATGGAACCCAATAGTGACTTGACTGTCATACACTAGGCTATTGGGCCTTGCTCTTCCAGTAAGGCCAAGAGTCGCTAAGTATGGTCATTAACATAACACGGTACCAAGACACTTTACTGCATCGTCCATCACCTATAAATCATATTGAACTCAAATCGATATACATGTGCTTAGCCGTTACCATTTGTTTATGATGAGAACTTAAAACAAGTAACCCAGTCAATAATCCTTGCTACAACATATATAACCGAAGGTCTATCTCTCTTGTTACCAAGATAGGATGTCTCATATCTCTAAATCAATACCTCCTAACATGAGCAATTGGGACAACCACGCATCCTTCTACAAATGATTTATAAATATTGAACCCCAGGGTTATAGCAAAGGGATACAAACTTACCCTGTGAATGCTACATACATCGTATGGAATCGTACATCGCAACACTCTCAAGCCACCGTTATAGTCTCTATATCATTTAGCATCCATCACACGTTTTTCAAGAGTTAGTATACCATTCCCAAACTCATCATATTTCTCGATGGACGCTTTGGACCATACAAGCTTCACGTATATCCATAAAATGAACATGAACTCTTGAAATCTAAATTTCAAACAACAATCCAATTCCTCTAACACACAGCAGTTCAAGTATCTGGATAAGGGTTCCATATTCTAACCCTGATTTAGATGTTTGACCTAAAAAATGAAATGTTAAAAACCCCAATTTTACACCAGAATAATGCGGGTTGAATTTCCTAGAAATTCCGATGTCTAAAATTTAGGTTTAAAAGTTTGAACATCCGATGAGGTTCCTCATTTTTTTTCATTCTTTGTCTTGCATTAAACGTTAAACTTCGTGTCACTAAGATACCTCACACTAACTGGTTTTCATGGACCCATATTGGCATTAACTGGTTAGCTAGCAGATTGGGTAAACTTGTTTGTATGGATGAATCTATTGAGAAGATGGAGAGACTGTAGTTTGCTAAGTGTTTAGTTGAAATAAAACCAGATCGTGGTCTCATAGATTCCTTTCCATTTCAGCTTCTTGATGGAGGAACCCAATATATTCATATTGAATATCATTGGAAGCCGGATATATGTACAAGTTGTTATGTATTTGGTTATTCTGTGTCTAATTGCGATAAGATTATTTCTTATGTGGTTGCTGAGAAGAATGAAATGAATAATAACTCTGTTGAACCCAATGTTAATGAATTTAAGGAAAATATTAAAGAGGATGGTAAAATTTTGAGGCGAAGGAAACAAAAATGGCAAATTGTGAATGAAGCTAGAAGACAGAAGATTAATTCTTTTATTATGAAAGACCATCTGATGGATGATCATGAAGTTAACAACTCTGATAAAAATAAGAAGACACGTAGTGAAGAACTTGAGGAAGGTGAAATAGAAATTGTTATGCCTGTCAAGTCTGTAGATAATGGAGAGATTAGTGTATTTGATAACTCTAATATGCTGAGAAATAATGGTTTTCATGTTCTTACTGAGTTGTGTGGGATTGATACAGAAGTGGATGCTTGCAAATATAATGGTATTGAGAAGGATACAAGTGATGTTAACAAAAGTTCTGGTAATCTTGGACCAACTATTGTCAAAGAAAAGTGTGACACGGATAATCAAGTTACTGATGGTAAACATGAATTTGTTTACCCAGTTGCATGCAATAACACTGAAAGCAATTTTTTTCCTGTTCCTCCATGCAAAAGAAATTTTGTTTCTACCCTCCCCCCTCTATCCCAGAATTGTCATCATCTCCATCTAACATAAGCAAAGGAATCTCTTGCGCTGTTAATCCGAATCCATCTACTTTTCAAGTCAAGACTGTGCACGTTTCTTCTGTGCACATGCACAATTTTAAAGATTCCAATTGTAGTTCTGTTTCTACAATATCTCCAACAACAAAAGATTCTGCTAACCACCAGGAATCTGAACATCCTTTTATTCATATTTCTGCTCCCCAAGCTTGGAAACCCCCTCCTCCTTCTCTGTTCCTTCCCACTTCAAGCCCTCCCTCCAGTAATGCAAATCAGCTTGTGTTGAAACAAGCAAGTAATTCTCCAGCACGAAACAGTAAGGCAACCAAATCTAAACAGCTTTCTGACTTGGACCTAAACCCTTGTGTTGGCATAACTTCTTCTTCTTCGTTTCCAGAATCTAATGTCCAATCTACTCCTCTGACCAGGAGTAACAAAAAGAAACTCCTTCATAAACAATTGTTTGATCAATGTTGAACAACATACGTGCATGGAATATCAGAGGTGCCCACTCAGAAGTTAAATTAAACCAATGAAAAATTATTATTGCTACTCAGTCGTTGAGTCTTCTTGCTATTCTAGAAACCAAGCTTAATGTTTCTCTCTCATCCAAGGCTAGCTTCATTAATCCGATTGGAAGATGATTAATAATCTTTCTGAAGCTCCATATGGAAGAATGCTAGTTTTATTTGATCCCTCTATCTATTTGCTAACTCCTATCATAACAACTTCTCAACTTATCCACTTGCACTGTATCCACATACCATCATCCACTTCTTTTTACATTACTGTTATTTACGGTCTTAACTCTGTTTCAGCTAGACAATCTTTTCTTAATCTCCTCCCATCTTTTAGACAAGAATCTCATCCATGGTTAGTAATTGGAGACTTCAACTACTCCTTCCTTTTATCTCATAGACTCGGTGGAAATCCCTTGTCTCTTCGACAAATAAGACCCCTTAGCTGTTCAATCTACCAATCAATTGAGATTAATACTGTGGGTGCCCCCTTCTCTTGGAACAACTCTAGAAGATCTTCACCGCGTACTTTCTCCAAAATTGATTTCTCCTTTTCTAATCATAATGCTCTATCCAAATGGCCTAATTTGTTTAATCTTCTTCCAATGCCTGGCCTATCTGATCACTCTCCCCAAATTTTATCCTTTGGTGCTGTTATGAGAAAAAGAAAATCAAATTTTAAATTTTTTAATGCTTGGGTTCTTCATCCTGAATTTTTTCATATTGTTAACAAGGCTTGGTCCACTAATTCCTTTGGTAATCCTATGTATATCTTGCAGTGTAAGCTTAGAGCATTTAAATCTGAATTGAAAGTGTGGGCGTTGAGCAAATTTGGTAATGGCAACTTGGCGTCCTCCGACCACTCGCACGAACTCCATCATGTTCAGGAGTCCATGATGTCTGACACTTTAAACTGTGAGTTGGAAGCTCAAGAAGCTACCTTATCTTCCCAACTTTTTGAGGCCTTAAAGCTTGAAGGCGCAATGGTTAAACAAAAGACGAGGTTGCAGTGGTTCAAGGATGGTGGTAGAAACACTTCTTTCTACCATTCCTCTCTAAAAGCCAAATAGTCACGAGATTTAATTAGTACTCTCATTGATGATAATGGTGAGTACATCACTGACCCTACCCTTATTGCTAATATGTTTCTTGATTATTTCAGCAAGTTGCTTGGTAACAGTAATCAATTCACTCCTTCACTTGAGCTTCTTGATTCGATTAATATTCCCAGAATATCCTCTGAAGACAATGCCTTCCTCTGCTCTGCTATTACTGACTCTAAAATTAAAACCGCCCTTTTCTCTCTTAATGCTAATTCCATTGGAGGTCCCGATGGCTTCAAGCCTGTTTTTTTACTACTTGCTGGGAAATTGTTGGCCTTTGCTTCTTGAAGGCTGTTTATAACTTCTTTAACAAGTGCAAAATGATTGGTTCTGTCAATGCCACTAACATAGCCCTAATTCCTAAAGTGAAAAATGCTTGTTGCGTCTCTGATTTTCGGCCCATTTCATGTTGTAACACCATATACAAGTGCATTTATAAGATTATAGCTAATAGGCTCAAGATGGTTCTTCCTAAGGTCATTTCTTCAAATTAAGTTGCTTTTCTTAATGGTAGAAGCATCCTCGATAATGTTATGATGTCTCACGAATTGTTGAAGGGCTACAACAACTCTCATGTTTCTCCTAGAGCAATGTTCAAGCTTGATATATCGAAAGCCTTCTACCCAATGCAATGGGACTCTGTCGTTAGGATTATGGGGCTTATGAATTTCCTTAAACATATTGTGGCATGGATTGAATCTTGCATATCGACTCCTAGGTTCTCCATTATGGTCAATAACTGTAATGTGGGATATTTTCAAAGTAAACAGGGTATAAGGCAGGGTGACCCTATGTCTGCCTGTTTATTCATTCTTGTGATGGAAATTCTAACTCGAATTCTTATCCAGCATGTCCATGATAGTAGTTTCTTGGTTCACCCGAAATGTAGGAATCCCCTCGTCACTTCTTTAATGTTTGCTGATGACTTGGTTATTCTTTTCAAGCCAACTATGTTGACTGTTAGATCTATTATGGATGGTCTCGATAAATTTTTCAAAATTACTGGCTTATCTATTAACTTATCTAAGTATGATTTAATGATAGCTGGTGTGGATTCTGACTTAATCTCTTAAATCACCAACTTCTCCGCCATCACGCATAGAGCTGATACATCCATGTACTTAGGTATCCCTTTGGCTACTTCGAGAATTTCGTCCACTCAATGTATTCCTTTGTATGACAGGATAACAGCTAGACTTTCTTTGTGGAAAAATAGGATGCTTAGTCAGGCTGGTAGGCTTACTCTTATCAAATCCATTATCTTCTCCATGACTGTGTATTGGTCTCGAACTTTCATTCTTCCTATCAGAAAATGATTAGGAGTGCTATGTCTAATTTCTTCTGGCATGGATCTATTAACTCCAATAAGCTATCTCCTTGTGCATTATCCAAGCTTGAAATGCCAATGTGACGACCCAAACTCGATGTCCAATAAACGACATCAAATTCGCATCGTATCTCGTTAACCAGTTCATACCGGGTAAGATTTCAAATTCGTCAAATTCGAGGACATAAAGGTTGATAGGAAATTTATAGCTAGCATATGAAATAGGAACTCTCTTACAATATGAACTAAGATTTGCGGGACCTCCAACCGGATTTTTCACGCAAATAAGATCGTCAGCAAATTTAGTTTCAAGTCCTAATTCATTTACGGTTTGTTGGGAAATAAAGCTATGTGAAGCTCCTGTATCAAATAAAACTCTAACAGTTCTATTATTAATAGTAAGGTTACCTTCCAAAACACTTTTCCCTTATTGGAAAAGGTTACCTTACTATTAATAATAGAACTGTTAGAGTTTTATTTGATACAGGAGCTTCACATAGCTTTATTTCCCAACAAACCGTAAATGAATTAGGACTTGAAACTAAATTTGCTGACGATCTTATTTGTGTGAAAAATCCGGTTGGAGGTCCCGCAAATCTTAGTTCATATTGTAAGAGAGTTCCTATTTCATATGCTAGCTATAAATTTCCTATCAACCTTTATGTCCTCGAATTTGACGAATTTGAAATCTTACTCGGTATGAACTGGTTAACGAGATACGATGCGAATTTGATGTCGTTTATTGGACATCGAGTTTGGGTCGTCACAGCCAAAGTCCAGAGGTAGCCTAGGAATTAAAAATACGCTTCTGTGGAATCGTGCGGCCATGGCATATCACATTGACAACCTTTTGAATCATAAAGACAATATATGAGAGAAATGGTCTTACAAATATATCATTGGCAATAAAAACTTCTGGACTGTTGATATTCCTCAATCGTGTAGTTGGACTTGGCGTTGTATTCTCAAACTCAGATCTGATATCCTTCCTTTTGCTAAAAGTAGAATTGGTATCAATGGTTGTATGTCATTCTGGCATGACCCGTGGGTGAAGGAAGGAACTATTTTGTGTCACCTTCTTTCATTCAACCATCAAGTGCAATCTAGTATTAGTATTAATGCACTGGCATCTAATTTTATTTCTGATGGTTGTGTTGACCTCCCTTACTCTAGTAATCTGAATGTCAGACAACTCTGGAATCTTTTGCGTGGTAGTCATGTTCTGTTTGCTCCTAATGATGGTATAACTTGGTCATGTTGTAAAGACATGTTCAGGATTGGAGGAATGTACAAACATTTTGTATGCCAAAACAATAGTGTTACTCTCAGCTGGCATAAACATATTTGGCTTAATCATAACACTGAGAGGCATAAAATTTTGTTTTGGAAGATTTTTAGTAATGCTTTGAAAACAAAAACTAAGATGAGACAGAGAGGCCTCATTATTGATACTGCTTGTAGTTTTTTCCTTGCTGCGGATAAGGATACGCTTCACTTGTTCTTTAACTGTCCATATGTCAACATGTTATGGTGCTCGACAAATTCTATTACCTCTGGCAGGAGTGTTGCTTTTGATAATGAGGAAGAATGGGATCTCATATTCAAGGCAACTACATGGAAAGGTGAATCTACCTATGTTATGTTGTTCACCCTGAAAATTTTCATTATGTTGATTTGGGAAGAGAGAAATGAAATTATTTTCAGTGCAAAAGGAAAAATAATCATGCAAATGAAAGATAGCATTGTGGAGGAATTGAAGTTTGGTATTGCTGCTTCTAGCCATGAGTTTGAACCTGAATTTATGTCTGCCCTATCCAGATTCTAGATGGTCTATGTGTTTTTGTGTTGTGTTTATTTAGCTTGCTTTTGATATGTCTGTTCTTCTTTGTTTTCTTATTTCTTTGTTTCTTGCTTGCCTATTTCTTTAGGTGGCTTTATTTTCCTTCATTGTTGTACATCGCTCTTGGTATATCAATAAAATGGTAGGGGTCCATTTCTAACCCCACTGGCCTTGCCAATTTTTTTTTTAAAATTATTATGTAAAATTAATGTTTTCATAAACAATAAAAGTTCTGTAATTTGTTTAACTTCAATTTTGTTAAGTTAAATTTGTAAGCTACTTTAAATCTTAAAATTGGGGATAAATTTAAAGGTTAATTTAAAAATAGAATGTTTTAAATACATTTAAATTATGTTTAAATTAATTCAAGATTAATTAATTAATTAATTGGAAATACAGTTTAATTAATTAA
The DNA here is from genome assembly GCA_030765085.1 of Allium cepa. Taxonomy (NCBI): domain Eukaryota; kingdom Viridiplantae; phylum Streptophyta; class Magnoliopsida; order Asparagales; family Amaryllidaceae; genus Allium; species Allium cepa. The sequence goes on from CM060932.1 coordinate 547,949,877, forward strand.
AGCTTAATTAATTCGTAATAAAGGGTAAATTAATTAAGTAATTTGAGATTAATTATTTAAATAATATTTACTTAATGTAAGTAATTAAAGGATTAATCTGTTGAGGGTTATTTAATTTAATTAGTAATTAAAAGTTAAATTAATTAATTATCAAGGTTAATTAATTGAGGATAATTAACCAATGGGATAATTACTTGATGAAAGTAATTAAAGGTAAATTACTGAAGGGAAGTAATTGAGGATTAATTACTTAGTGTAATTAATTCAAGGATTGATTTATTAAGGAAACTAATTAAGGGTTAGTTAATTAATAAAGGATAATTAATCAATGAAAGTGATTATAGGATAATTAATTTGAGAAATTAAGGATAAATGCAATTAATGTGAACGGGTGAAGGTTAATTAATTTGTGTTATTAATTAAAGGCTAATTACTTAATGTAATTAAAGAGGATAATTAAGGGATGATTAATGAATGGTTTGTAATTAATTAATGTTAAGTAAGTAGGATTAAAAGTGATTAAAGAAATTAATTTAATTAATTTAAATTAATTGGAATGGTGTGACTAATTTATCTTGCTTATGAATAATTGAATGATATTATATGTCTTGAATTGCCCGATATCTTTGATAAGTGATTTGTGATGCTATGTTATATGATATGATTGGACTGAACTGAGATAATATGGTTTATCTATCTGTTATGAATGGTTATGTAATATGTAATTCTGTATATAAATGGAATTGTTCAAAACCTAAATTATGTAATGGACTTAAAGGATTGTGTGTGAAATAAGTATTGACTATAACAAGTTATGAACTTGTAGTGAAGTACGAGTTACCCCGGGTTTTAAGTAAGTTTATGTATTAGTATTTCTTGTTAGATGGGTTTACTCACGCTGGTTTCCAGCTTGACCCGGGTGTTACTTTAATGTAATGCTCGGGTCAGACCGAGTATTACAGATTTTCAGGTAAGGACGTTACTGTAGCTTAGGAGGCAAGCTGGATGGTAGGAACATATGGAGTGTATTCCGCTTGATATATTGTAGTTTATCTGGGACATGTTGATTTTAACTGTCCAGTGTTTGTGTAAATGTTGTAACTCTGATGTATTGATGTAAATTATCAGATACGGTTTTCTTTGTATAACTAATATTATTTGACATTATATTTTGATCCGCTGTGAATGTGAGATCCCGTGTTATTTATGTTTCTTCTTCTATCTCTTTTCTTATTTTTCCTAACTATCTGGAATTTTCGGGATCGAAAATTTCAGGTCGTTACAGATGTACACGGTAAACAATTTATCTCCTTTTGGTATAATAAGAACGGGAGCATTTGTCAACTATTGCTTCATTTTAATAAAAGAGACTTCATTACGTACATCCCATAAAATAACTTGGGTCTTCTTAGTTAGTCATGTTAAAGGTGTAGTAACCTTTGTGAAGTCCTCAATGAACTTTTGGTAATATCCCATCAAGCCAAAAAAACTACGATTTTGATAGAATTACTTAGTATCTTCCAATATTGCACCACAACAAACTTACCCGAACTAATGGAAATTTCATGTTCAGATATGATATGGCCTGAAAAAGACACTTTCTTCTCCAAAAGTGACATTTGTAAATTTTGTTTCCAAGCGACTTTGCCTAAACACTTCTTTCAAATGCAACCTATATCCTTCTTCACTTTTAGAAAAGATTTATATGTCATCCACAAACACCACCATAAATTTATCGAGTTAGTATCCAAAGACTTGACTCATAATATGATATATAAAATATGCTGATGCATTCGTATGAACGAATGACATTACCAACCATTTATAACATGCATCGGGAGTTCTAAAGGCGATCTTCAGAATAATATGTCCAGCTACCCTCAGTTGATGAAAACCCGTAGCAAGATTAATTTTAGACAAAAAATTTGCCCCTCCTAATTGTGACGAACCACAATTCGAGACCCTTTGAGCCGATAATAAACCATACATATTCGACCCAAATTGCACGGAAGAATGGATTATCGAGGGTAATAAAGAAAAATAGACATAATAGAATCTCACACGGATGAAACAACATATAATATTGAACAATATCTTTACAGCGGAAGACTTTTAAAATACACATATCAACATCTAGCCTAAATTTAGCTTGGACAGTTATAAACATCTGTCCTTACAATTGTTGACAAACATCAAACAAAAACAAACAACATTGGATAATAGAATACGTCTATACATTGATGAATATCTCCAGCTCTCCTCTGGAAACTCCAACCTCTTCAACTATACCTAAAACATCTCAGATATGACCCGAATATTGAAAATACCCAAATCAGGCTTGATAAACCAGCATGAGAAAAACTAAATAAATAAATGACAGTGTCATATATCAGCCTTGGAAATAAAATCCTTTGAAAAGAAAGAGTATCTCATAGTACATGCCCGTACATAAACACGGAAGGGTTTTTACCTTATGATAACTAAAACATTTTTATATCAAACATTTGATATTATTTCTAATGACATTCTTTGAAAAAAAATTGCAAATAAACCAATTAATCTTAATCGAAATTGGTACATTGATTAAGTTCCAGCATACTAGATTTACAATCAAATCTGAAGGCACTTATCGGAGAATGAATTTCCATACAAATGACTAGGCGAAGGGACTATCTTTCGATGGGTACACCTCTAGATAGATGTCCTGAGGAACCATTAAAAACTCCTCTACCAACATAAGACGACCTACCTCTATAAAGAAATAGTACCAAATATGTTACCCCCAGGTCGTTATCGACCTTTAACCGAGCGCTCGTTTTCCATACACCACATTAATTTACATCCCGAAAGTCATAGTGGGAAAAAATATATCTAGAAGAGGATAATCATATCCTAATTGGAAATTACTCACTTAGCCTTGTTGCATCTAACCCTGTTTAGGTCATTTTCGATTGATGAGGCTTGAGGCGACGATTGCCTTTTCATATATCACAACATCTTTGAATGCCATATTGCCATTTCCGTTGCCTACTAATTGTCTTCCATAAAAATACAACCCTTGAGTTCGTACGTCTCAAGGAGGGTGTTAAGCTAAGAGAAGCCTCCTTCCACGCCACCACAGATGTATGTTTGTAAAAACCAATTACGTAATCTCAGAAAATACATTGTCAGACATCCATCCATACAAGTTCATTCTAGGACTGAATGAAATCGAAGGTATTTTCTTCGGCCATTATTAGGCAAGAAGCCCTTGTGTTTCTAAGATTTTTCATAACAAAGAGACCACTGTTGCAATAAGTAAATCGAGAGTTTTATCCCCAATTAATCAACGAGTAGTCCTTCTGTTAGCACCATAATTGGTCACTAACACCCTTAAGAAAGATTATGTAGAGAGATTAATGAAGAAAGTAAATGTAAACGGTGAATAGAATGCTAAACTAAATGCAGAAAATAAGGACACCAGATTTATAGTGGTTCGGCGTAATTTCCTACGTCCACTTTGAGGTTAATCTTTATTGCTTTACTTATCAACTGGTTGCAGATAAAATTCGTACACCAACTATTTGATTACAATTGTTAAGCAAAGAAGATAAGTCTTGAATGAGTCTTGAATGCGGCAGAGTCTCCCCGGTGTTCTCGAAAAAAGGTCCCTTTCACTGTGCCCCTACCTCTCTATTTATAGACGAAGATGGGTTGGACTTCTCTGGTGGGCCTAGTAGTTATACATTTCGGCTCGAAATGAGTGAACTCTATGTGCCGAACCACAAATGCCGATTGGAAAAATGCCGAACGGTATCCTTATGCCAAACGAGGTGATGCGTCGAGTGAAGAGTGCAAGCCGATCGAGAACCGATGTCGGTTGAGGGGAGATGTCGAACGAGGTTGGAATGCCAATCGAGGCCGGAATGCCGAGCGAGGCTGGAATGCCGAACGAGGCATGAATGTCGAACGTGGCTGGAATGCCGATCGAGGCCGGAATGCCGAACGATCTTGAATACCGGTCGAGGCCTGAATGCCGAGCGAGGTTGAATGTCGGACAAGGCATGAATGCCGAACGAGGCATGAATGCCAAACGTGCTTCATGCTGGACGGCCCTCAATGCCGAATAAGGTTGGGATGCCAAACGGTGTGGGATGCCGAATGACCATGCTGTTCGAAACGGCGTGGAATGCCGAATGAGAAAGCCATGCCGAATGGTCCTCAATGCCGAACGGTGATAGATGCCGAACGGTCTAGTTATGCCGAGCAAGGCTTCCCCATCAAGTCTCTGCCTACCTGGTCAAGCCACTGGGTAACACTTGCCCCCCAAAGTGTATCATGTGGATGAACATGATGTGCTTTGAATCACGATTCCTCCGTGTTATGCTTCAAGCACTAGTGTTGTTCTCTCGAATGTGTCTTCTCCTGAATGCAGCTCGAGGTAGTGCATGCCGAACGACATGTTAAAGCCGAACAACAAACGAATGTTGAACGGTCTTTATGACGCTGAACGAAGGGTGTTCTTTGACTGGTTCAAACGGTCATTGTCCCTTCGACTTCCTTTCTTTCCCTATAAAGGTTGGTACTTCACTTCTCTCTTTTTTCTTTTTTACTTTTACCTCGACCCTGCAAGAACTCGTAACTTACCACCCTCAAACTTCGTTCACTTCTCCAATCTTCCCTTCCTATCTTGAATCCATCAAGTCCTACCTATAGTTCCTTCTCAAATTGAGTCTGAATGACTTTCAATCTTAATCCCACAGACCTCCAAGCTCCCATCACTTTCTTTGGTAAGAACCTTTTGAACGTTTTTGCAAATTAGGAAGTATAGCACAAAGTTCGAATTCCTGAATTCTCCATAGACTATAGAAAGTAGGAGGCGTGTGGATAAGGGAGACGAATTGAGGTTCAGACATGTCCTAAGGCTGGAACTTAGTATGACTTTAGTTTATTTCAAGGTGGGTGGAATGGGGAGGAGAGGTTAAATGGACACCAGCCGTTTCGAAGTTGTAGGCTTCCGTTGGTTTACCGAGCGTTAGAGTTAGGATGTTGAAGCGGAACAGGACCGTTGTTCGACGTTGTTTGGCAATCAAGGGGCGAAGATGAAACGAATGCGGCTGTTTGACACTTGTATCTTGAGTGGAGAATGGTCAGGCACTTAGACGAGTGGCTCGATAGGCTCTTCGTGAGAGTGACGTCAGGCAGTTAGGAAGTGTAACGACCAGCAAATCCGTACCCCTTGAGTCAACACTATTCTACATAAATTGTGATGTCCCGAAAATTTAGGCAATATTTATTTAATAATTTCCATTAATAATTATTTTAAAATGTGAAATATTAATTTAATAATTTAATTCGAACAGGAATTATCTTTTGAAAATTAATAATTTAATTTGGGAATTTTATTCTTTTCAAAAGTTAAAATATTTAAATGATAAAATTGTCTTTCTAAGCTTATTTAAAGAATATTTTATTTATAATTTATATATGTGTATACATTGTAAATAGAGAATTTGATTTTAATTTAAATTTAATAAGAATATTTTCAAATTATTATATATATATATATGTATGTATGTATGTGAATAACTTATGAATTGGTTAATTTGATTTAAATTAGTATTGAAAACTTTTCAAAGGTTAATTTAAAAATCTATCTAATATTTTCAGAAGAAATTAAAGTAAATATTTTTTTGTAAAATATAAAAGTTTAAATTGTATTATATTATAAAAGTTTATTTTGTTGTTTTCTTTTGAAATAAACTTAGTTCATTTATATTAAAGTATAATATTTGATTTGAAACTTTTGAATAAAATGAATTCAACATTCTTTTCTTTTTAAATTTTCTTTTGAAAAATTTAGCTTTAAAAATATTATTTTGAAAACATTCAAATAAACATTTAAATTGTGTAATTTTATAAAGGTAGTTTATATGTAATTATTTAAAGACTAAATGTAATTAAACATTTAAAACATGTTAAATTAAGTAAGAAATGAATTTAAAAACCTTTATAAAATTAAGAAAATTCTTTTTTTATATTAAAATGAATATGTGTTAAGCATTTAACACATAAAGAAGACACTTGTAAATCATTTGTCTTACTTAAGTAATAAGTGGCATGTTAATTTATTTTTGAAAATAATTAATATAGATAAGAAAACTTAGCAATGCATTTTTGTTCAAACATTTTTCTTCAATTAAAACCGAAATCAGATTTTAGATGAAATCTGCAAAACCCAAATTTGTTCTAAAATCTACAAAATCAAATTCAATCAAAATCCACCTGCAAAACTCAATTGATGTTAAAAACTGCAAAATCAAGTTTCAAACTCTAGCAAATAGAAAATGGAGTTCAGCTGCAAATTTAAATCAACTACAGCAAGATCAACTTCAGTAATCAACTTCAATAAGCAAATACAGTTTTTAAATCTACTTCAACAAGCAGATTCAACTAGCAAAAACTGTTCCAGGAAATTCAATTTGCAGTTTCAGGAAATTGTGATTGCATCTCAGTTGTTCTATGCTTCATCTATCAATAGGTGAGTAAATTTCTATTTTAAAAATAGTTCTTACTTTCTAAAGATCAAAGCTAAATAAGATTTCCATAACTCAAGTTCTAATTCACATAAATCAAAAACTGTTTGGATGAAACTACTCTGTTTCTTTTTAGAAGTGAGTAACCTCACAATGCTAAAAGCTTATGTTATCTGTACATGTGCATTGATAGTAATAAGCAAGCTTGTATGATTGAATTGTGATGATGTTCTGGGTGTACAAGAGTGAATATACATATGGGTTGTTATCGTCAGGTATCTGCCTACCTGTTTATGTTTTAAACTAAGTTTTTAATAAAAATACCTTATCAATTTGTTTGATTTCTGTTATAGATTAATATGTAAACAAAATTGTTTGTTTAGTATGTAATTATGGTTATAAATCAAAATTAAGATTTATTAAAAACTGATTGCCTCTGAAAATCCATAATATCAGTCATCATTGATAATAAAACAAATATCAAACATCTTAAATCATTAAAACAAGTTTATAACATGAATGCATGTTTGAAAACATGAATTTTAAAACAAATATCACATTTTTAAATTCACTGTGGAGTGAGTTTTTCTGAGTTGAACAGAATGTAAGTTTTTGGGGTTATCTGATTTTCTAGTAGATGTTGGAAGCTGTAATTCTTCCTGGAGATGGAGTACTGATTGGAGAGCAGGGGAAAATTTTTAGATGGTCGGTCAGTTGGCTGTGACGACCGTGGTTGGCGATTTCAGGTTTCAAGCCCTAGTTTTTAGGTGAACGAAGTTCGGTTGCTTCTATGATTCTCTGTTGCACCGAGTGTTTCCATACTTAGAGGATGGGAAGAGGAGTTGTAGATGAAGAAATGGCCGGGGTTGTAGGTGGCCAGATGATCGGAGGTGGATTTGCAAGATGATGACAGGTTTGGGTATTTTGAGTGCTGTGGCGTTCCAGGTTGATTGTTATCTCGAATTTTGATTTCGAACTGCTATGAGGGTTTCGAAGGTCATGATCATGTGGGATGGTGGTTGGCGACTTGGTGAAGAGTGGGACGGTGGTTGGGGATCGCCGGAGTGCCTGTGCATATGCACCGTGCACATTTTTCCAGGTGAACTACTTTAGGGTTGTGTAGGGTTTTTGACTCGAAGATGGTCTCGGGTGTTTGTGTTTCTGTCTCGAAGCAATTGGGTTGCGAACTCAAAGTTTTTATTGTAGTGTCTCGGGTAGTATTTGTTGCAGGTTATAAACCTGACAGTACTCTGGTTTTAAAATCTGAATGAAATTCAAATTGTTCTAAAGCAGTTTTTTAAAAAATACAAAGTTTAAATTTGAATTCAAAGGAACTTTTAAATCCAAAGTTTTTAAAATGAAAATTTAAAATCTAAGTAAGATTTAAATTAAGTTTTAAAATCAAGTTTTAATATGGTTTTCAAGTTCACTATGAATCCAGAATTTTTAATTTAGATCAATTTTGTAAATTTTAAATGTTGATCAAGTTTAAATTGTTTTAAAGTAGAATTTAAAAAAAGAGTTATTTCCAAATAAATGTTTAAACTTGAAAGACTTCTTTTCTTTAGTATTTGAATAAAAAATTATGATGTGTGTTTAACTTTAATTTGAAAAGTTAAAAAAATCAATTTATTTTTAAAGCTTGATTTCTTTAAATAAATTAAGTAATTTAGATTTGAAATTTTCTTATATAAATATCTTATATAAGTAATGATGGTTCTTTACTTTTATTTTAAGGAATTAATTTATTTAAAATCTGGATATGTTTAAATAATTAAATATTTTAAATCTTAAAATTCAAAATGGAATTTGAATTTAGTTTAGAAATGTATTGTTTAAATACATTTGAATATTAATGAAGTCATTAAATAAGTAAATGAATTATTTTAGAAATAATTAAGATAATAAAGAATTTACTTATTTATTTGATTTAAATAATGGCTTGAATTAATTTATAATTATAGTTGATTAATGATAATTAATATAAGATCATTTTTCTTAAGTGAGTAATTTAAGAAAATGTTGTTAATAAATAAAGACAATTATCTAAGGATAATTAGGTAATTAATTAATGTGATTAATTATGATAATTAATTAGATTAATTAATTAAAGATAATAAATTGTTAATGGTTAAGTATAATTACTTGATAAAGTAATTAAGGAATTAATTACTTGTTGTAATTAATTATGATAATATGATGGTTTAAATTAATTAATTTAGTTTAATTAATTTAAGGAAATCATTTGATGATTTAATGATAGTAATTACTTAATGTAATTAATGGAGCATGATTACTTAGAGAAGTAATAAAGGATAATTACTGGAATGTAATTAGTGGGAAATGATTTATAATTAAGTAATTTGGATAACTACTTTTGTAATTAATCAAAGGATTAATTAATAAAGATAATTAATTATGGAATAATTAATTTGTTAACGAGTAATTAATGGTAGTTAATTACTGGATTAATATTAATCAAGGGTGACCACTGGGTTGCTGCCCCACGAAGAGGTACCAGAACTTTTTGCAACATCGATCACTCTTTTATCAACTACAAAGCCCTTTCCTTATGGCCCAATATTACTGCTTTCCTTCCCCACCCTGTTCTCTCTGACCATTCTCCCCTCATCATAACCACTGGGTTGCTGCCCCCGGAAAAGAAAAGAGGATTTAAAATTTTCAATTCTTGGATAAATGACCCAGAATTTAAATCTATTATACAGTCAGCTTGGATGAATAATTTTTATGGCAATCCCATGTACATTTTTTGCAGAAAGCTTAAGGCAGCGAAGGATGCATTAAGGGCATGGGCAAAGAGCAAGTACGGCAATGGCACACTTAAATCAACTGTTCTTGGGGAACAGTTGAAGGAAGCGCAGAAAAGAATGATGGCTAATCCTGGTAGTTCTGGTCACGCTGAAGAAGAATATGCGCTTTACAATGAACTCAATAAGGCTCTGGAGACTGAAAGCGATATGAGGAGGCAACAACTGCGAATCAAGTGGGCTGCTGTTGGGGACAGGAACACCTCTTTCTATCATGCATCTCTTAAGATAAAGCAATCAAAAAATAACATCGCATCCATTTACGATGAAGAAGGAATCTTGCACACTTCTCCTGAAAAGGTTGATACTGCATTTCTGAAGTACTACACCTCTTTGTTTGGCAATCACAGTAACTTTGAACCTGAACTTGAGCATCTCTCAAATATAAATTTACCACGTCTCAATAATGAAGAAGCCTTAAAATTAGTGGAAAGGGTGACTGATGAGGAAATCAAGAACACTCTATTTGCAATGAAGAGGAGCTCGTGTGGGGGGCCTGATGGTTTCAATGTGGTTTTCTTCACTTCTTGTTGGAATATAGTTGGTGGCGAATTCTGCAAAGCAGTGAACAATTTCTTTGATAAATGTAAGCTCCTCAAATCAGTTAATGCTACGAACTTGGTTCTCATTCCAAAGAGCTTGCCTGCCAATTCTGTTACTTCCTATAGACCCATCTCCTGTTGTAACGTTGTCTACAAGTGTATATCCAAAATCATTGCATCCAGACTGGTCGGTGTATTGGATAGAATTATATCTGAAAACCAAGCTGCATTTCTGCCTAAAAGGAGCATTCTTGATAATGTCATGCTTGCCCATGAGTTGCTGAAAGGCTATAGACGTGTCAATTCTTCCCCTGGTGCTATGCTGAAGCTTGATCTTCGTAAAGCATATGATAGTATTCAGTGGAAATCAATTGTTAGAGTTATGGCACTCATGGGCTTTCCTAAAGTCTTTGTCGCATGGATTTATGAATGCATATCCTCGCCCACCTTCTCTCTGATCGTCAATGGAGCTAACATTGGCTTCTTTTCATCTGATCAGGGAATTAGGCAAGGGGACCCGCTTTCTTCCTATGTATTTCTATTAATAATGGAGGTCTTTACGTGCATGCTAAAGCCTTTGTACCAAAGCAAACAAATCCTCTACCATTCCAAGTGCAAGGACCTGCAAATCACCTCCCTCCTTTTCGCTGATGATATCATGATTTTCACAAAACCAAATCTTCCTTCCATACTATGCATTGTTGGTGCGATTCATAAATTCTACCAAATGACAGGCCTAAGCCTTAATATTTCTAAATCCAGTATTCTTTTCGCTGGAATTTCTGACTTGCAACAGAATTATCTTGCCTCCTCTGCTGGATTGCAAGCAATGAATCATGACATGAATTACCTGGGGTTGCCCTTATGTACTTCTAGAGTGTCTCATGTCGATTGCCTTCCTCTCTATCAAAAAATAACCGATGTCATGGACTGTTGGGCGAACAAATTCCTATCCCAAGCTGGCAGGTTGGTTCTTGTGAAGTCGATTAGTTTCTCCATGGTGGTCTATTGGGCTCGTGCTTACATTCTTCCTATCAAGCTTTTGAGAATGATAAGAAAGGCTATGATGAGATTTTTCTGGTTTGGATCCATACATTCCAGGAAACCAGTTCCCTGCTCTTTTTCAACTTTTGAGAAACCTAAGAATAAGGGGGGTTTAGGTCTGTACAACATAGAAGTGTGGAATAAGGCAGCTTATAGTAATCACCTTGATGCTCTATTAACGAAGAAGAATACCCTATGGGTCCGGTGGGTCCTCAAATACAATGTTGGAGCTAGGAAATTCTGGTTCATGGATGTTTCCCAGTCTAGAAGTTGGATTTGGAGGAGCATATTGAAGCTGAGAAGATCCCTGCTTCCTTATGTTCAAATAAAGCTTGGTGTCAACTGCACATGCAGTTTTTGGCATGACCCATGGATAAGTAAAGGGGTTATAATTGGGCAGCTGTTCTCTCCCCAGCAAATTTATCAATCTGGTGTTGGAATGAATGCGAAGGCTGTGGACTACGTTCACAACGGAGTACTTGTGATGCCCTATTCAAGTAATCAGATGGTTAGGGATTTCTGGCATCAACACGCAGTGAACATATTTGACATGCATGACGATTGCGCTGTTCTTTGGAATGGTACAAACCATGCAGTTAGCAGAATTTACAATGACATGTTAGAAATGAATGCAATGCCTGACTGCAAATGGAGCAAAGTGACTTGGTCTGCTGTCTCACCTAGTTCTGATAATCTAATGCTATGGAAAGTAAGAAATAAGGCATTGCTAACTAAGGATAGAATGATTGGTTTTGGGATGTCTATTCCCTCTAGGTGTGAATTATGCTTTACGCAAGAGGAGAGTGTCAATCACTTATTTTTTGAATGTGCTTATGTGATGCAACTATGGACAAAAATCTTAAATTGCAATGGCTCGGTCTCTGCTGTATACTCTGCTGTTGATCAATGGGGATTCATTGAACAGGCTTTAAGGTGGAGGGATGAGGAGAGATTTGCCTTTTTCTACAGTTTGAAAAAGTTGCTGAAAATTATTTGGGAGGAAAGAAACATATGTGTTTCAAAGGAAGAAGTCGGAGCAATTCAGTGCTATGGTATGCTTTGAGGCACAGCATAATGATGGGAATGAGGGAAAGTATGCATTATTTTCATGATAATTTGATTGATCCTTGGATCAGTTAGCTTTTTGGCTTTCTTTGTTTTCTTTTTTTCTCTGTGCTCATAGTTCATCCTTGTGCTGTCTCCTCTTGTTCGTTTTATTTTTTCCTTATTAATAAATCTGGTAGGGGACCAGTTTAACCCAGCTTGCTCTGGAAAAAAAAATTGTATTTTAATTTTAGATTAATTACTAAATGTAATTAATTTTAAATAAAGTTATTAATGTAAATTAGAGATCATTAATTAATATAATTAATGATGTAATTAAGAATTGTTTAATTAAGAAATAATTAATAATTAAGTGATTAATTAATGTAATTAATTAAGAATAAATGTAATTAATTATAGTTAATTAATAAATGAAGTAATTAAATGTTAATTACTTATTATTAAGGTTAATTAATTAGTGAAATTAATTAAAGACTAATTACTTATTTTAATTAGAGGATGATTAATCAAGGTGTTTAATCAAGTTGAATATTTGAAGAATGATTAATTAACTGGGTAATTAATTAATGGATATTAAGTAGGATTTATAGATGTGGTGATTAATTTAATTTATTTTAAATTAATTAGAGATAGAAGTAATTAATTTAATTCATTTTAAATTAATTATAATTGATGGATAATAAATCTTTGCTTATGAATGATATTGATTGGATGGTTATGATCTCAGTAATGAGATGAGTAATATCTGTATGATATGGATGCTTAGTTAAAGTATGATAATATGGATTATCTGTTTGTGATGATTATCTGTTTGTGATGATGATACAGGTTATCTTTTTATGATGATGAATGTGATTATCTATTGTGATATGTGAAATATCTATCCGTGTGTAAATAGATAATGATGAATTGAATTAATTGTTCAAACTAAATTCACTTAGACATTAAGATGGCGTTTGGATTTCGATGAGACCGGGATCGGATTTCCAAATTTGGAATTTCGAAAACCACATCGATCCAAATTAAACGTTAGGTCATGAATCTCAAGTGAAGAGTGAAGACTCGAGGTGTAAGAACTATTCGTCAGTATAACTCTAAGGGTGATTCCGTAATGAGTTTGACGGAATAGTACTTTCAGGTTCGAGATGGTGATTCAGAGTTAAGGGTTATCGTCGTTAACTCTGAGGGTGATTCCAAAAAGAGTGTAACAAGATAATGCCTTCGGTTTCGTTCGAACCCGGAACGAACTTGTATGGATTGAATGCTTTCAGAACATCGTCAGGTGGACGATGAGCATTCTAAGATTGATATGTCCTATAAAGGTAATCGTAGCCTCAAGCCTCATCAACCAGGAATGGCTAAAACAGGGGAGGTGCAGCAAGGCTAAGTGGGCCATGCCCAAGTAGGACGAGATTTACCCCTGTCTAGAGGTCCCTTTATATTTTGGTTGTGTGGCAGTTGGCGACGGCCAATCTGCGGGGTGGTCTTGTTCGGGACTGTTCAGTAAGGAATGGTCCCGGCTTTGTGTTGCAGGGGAGTTAGGGTGGCTCCTCGGTACGGTGATCTAGGCTATGTACTGTGACGGATGGTACCCCAGTAGTCCTGCCATTGATGGAAACCCATTCTTCCTACGAGACCCTACGGTTTTGATTGTATTACCCACTTTTGTGGCTAGTAGCTGGAATTTAATAAATGTAACAATTTTGGCTATTTCTTATTTACTTGAAAACCCTAGACACTATTATAATATCACTGGATTTCCTATCAAATTTTTTGGTTAGCGTAAGGTAAAAACTATTTCACGTTTATGTGCGGGAAGTCTTACGTGATACCTTTTCTTTTCAAAAGATTTTCAAAGTTAAGCAACTTTTAAACCCGTTTACTCACACCAGACCCATGTCTGACCCGAGTGTTGATTTTCTGTTTTATTAATCTCTTAGGTACTCATATTATGTATGAGTAGTCAAGTGGTTCAGGATCGCTTTGACGAGTTCTGGAGGAGATATGGAGCAGGAGGCCTCAGCGTGTAGATATATATAGTGGTTCCGCTGTGTTTGAGTTGTATCTGTTTTCTCTGATGTACTTGAATTGTAATTGCTAGAAAGATGTTTATAACTATCTAGTTTGTGTTGTATTAGCTATATACTCTGATGTATATGATACTATGTAATGTTTTATGTGATATAATATAATTTATTCGTTCCGCTGTGAGATTCTGATGTTGTATGTTTCTTTCTTTTCTCTTTTATATCCCTTTCTTTCTTCTTAATGATGGTCTTTCTATGGAATGAAAGGCGAGTCGTTACATTGTGGCATCAGAGCGCTAGGTTGAGTGAATACCTATACTCTGGAGTGGTGTCTATCTTGAGAGAGTGTATTTGTAATTTTGAATATATATATATATATATATATATATATATATATATATTTCTACCTATTTGATTGGGTTACCCGTTCAGGTTTTCCAATATAAGTTCTAGAGGTAGATAGGGTAGTGGTGTGCTGCTAGGGCAGTATTGGGCAGCTTGAGTAGTTTGGCAGTTTGGTGTGAAGGATTTCACCGATATCTAAAGGAAATATTTTCAAGGTTCAGATTTTATCTTTGGAATGTAAGTTTGGTTGCACTCGTGCGAGTGGATTTTCTTGAGTTTGGATCAGTCGGAAGTGCTGAAGCCAGAGATGGTGTCTTGGCAACCTTAGGAAGGAGTTCTATCTGTATTTGAGTTTGAGACTCAGTTGGCAGAGTGTTTTATGCTTGGTTTGAAGTCCAGTTTCCTGAGGGATGTCTGTCTATTGAAGGCTCTATTGTGGAAGTGGCTGGTGTAGCTTTGTGATTCGATGATCTTTTGGATAAGAATGTCTTTGGAAGCAGTAGCAGCTTGGAGGTGTTGTGTGGGCTATCAGAATAGTCTCTTGGCTTAGCTGTATCCTAAAGGTGGAGAACGGAAGAGGTAGAGTGGCCTGATTCTTCGTTGGTTTAGAAATCTCTGTGATTCTTTTATCAGTTGGCCGGGCAGATGGTGAAGCTTGTCCATTTCTTTTGGAAACCCAGCTGGGTATGATGTTTGTGGTTGAAGGTGGACCACTAGCTTCTTCTTTGGTTAGAAGGCTTTAGCTGTTCAGATTATTGAAGAGAGAACGATTTCTTGGAATCTGAGCTGAGTGGAATCGCAAAAGTGACTTGCGATGGTTCGGAATTCCTCTGAGTAATCTTTGTTTGGATTGAAGCATCTTTAGAGGATGTTGAGATATCGAAGTGGTTTTGTATTTTTCCGGATATCTTCGAAAGAGTCAAGATTTGCATCCGCATCAAGGGATTGAGTTCTGTTTCGAATTGGTTCTTGGAGCTTTACCGGTGGTTCAGCATAGTAGGAGGGCTTTTTGAGAGAGAGATCTGTTTATGCTGGCAGGAGTGATCGGATCTAGGTCTCTGGATGAATTTTTGTTGTAGTGTTGTGACCGAATCGGATAGGTCACTGAGATTTTATGGAATTTGACGAACAATGTTCCGGGATAAGTTGATCAAGTTTGTACTTGTGTTCATCAACAAGCATTCTCAAATCAGAGTTGCGCAGCGGAAGCATAGTGGCAGCTATTACAGAATAAAAGCAACATCGATTCTTTGGGAATTTGGGTTTTGTCTTGAATCAGAGGATTTCTACAGGAAATTCATTTTGGATCTGGAGGCTTGGATGTCTTGTGCATCTGTTCTGTTTTTCGAATAGGAGTAGTATGTTTGAAATCTTCTGATATTTGTATAGTAGAGTTTGTGTGGTGGATTTTGATGGATTTTGAGAATCATTTGATTGAGTAGGATCTAGAGATCGTTTATTTTTTTGTCCAGATTTGTTCCGTGAAGCATCTACGAAGAATGGATTGATCTAGAAGGTTGAAGGCAGCCCAAGATCGACAGGAGAGATTTGTGGATAAGAATATTGGATCTTTCTGTTTTCTCTTAAGGGTTAAGTGTTTGGTCTATAGGATTGCATTGCCAGTTCGGATGGCTGGAATTTGTTATTATTTTCACGTATCTCTAAGGAGTACGTGTATGGTTATCACTTGTTTTAGAGTCAGTAGATCTGCGAGATTTGGAAGTTGATCAGGACTTGTCTGTGGTCCAGTATCCTGTTTAGATTTGTAGATCTAGATACATAGGAGCTCTAGATCTGAGTGGTGTAGCTAGTTTAGATTCTGTAGAGCAAATATCCCGGTGTTTGTACCCGGAAACTCTAGGGAATCCTATCCAGAATTTTGTCTGGATAGTTAGAATTGTTTGTTTGAATTGGTTGCTATGGTTGCTAGTATTTGATTGATAGCATGTGTTTGCTATTTTAAAATTAAAATATGTATGAGATTATTAAATTACCTTAGCTTTTAAATTTCGGGGACGAAATTCTTTTAAGGGGGGAGGAATGTGATGTCTCGAAAATTTAGGCAATATTTATTTAATAATTTCCATCAATAATTATTTTAAAATGTGAAATATTAATTTAATAATTTAATTCAAACTGGAATTATCTTTTGAAAATTAATAATTTAATTTGGGAATTTTATTCTTTTCAAAAGTTAAAATATTTAAATGATAAAATTGTCTTTCTAAGCTTATTTAAAGAATATTTTATTTATAATGTATATATGTGTATACATTGTAAATAGAGAATTTGATTTTAATTTTAATTTAATAAGAATATTTTCAAATTATTATATATATATATATATATATATATATGTATGTATGTATGTATGTGAATAAATTATGAATTGGTTAATTTGATTTAAATTAGTATTGAAAACTTTTCAAAGGTTAATTTAAAAATCTATCTTATATTTTCAGAAGAAATTAAAGTAAATATTTATTTTGTTTAAAAATATAAAATTTTAAATTGCATTATATTATAAAAGTTTATTTTGTTGTTTTCTTTTGAAATAAACTTAGTTCATTTATATTAAAGTATAATATTTGATTTGAAACTTTTGAATAAAATGAATTCAACATTCTTTTCTTTTTAAATTTTCTCTTTTGAAAAATTTTCTTTAAAAATATTATTTTGAAAACATTCAAATAAACATTTATATTGTGTAATTTTATAAAGGTAGTTTATATGTAATTATTTAAAGACTAAATGTAATTAAACATTTAAAACATGTTAAATTAAGTAAGAAATGAATTTAAAAACCTTTATAAAATTAAGAAATTTCTTTTGTTATATTAAAATGAATATGTGTTAAGCATTTAACACATAGAGAAGACACTCGTAAATCATTTGTCTTACTTAAGTAACAAGTGGCATGTTAATTTATTTTTGAAAATAATTAATGTAGATAAGAAAACTTAGTAATGCATTTTTGTTCAAACATTTTCCTTCAATTAAAACCGAAATCAGATTTTAGATGAAATCTGCAAAACCCAAATTTGTTCTAAAATTTGCAAAACCAAATTCAATCAAAATCCACCTGCAAAACTCAATTCATGTTAAAAACTGCAAAATCAAGTTTCAAACTCTAGCGAATAGAAATTGGAGTTCAGCTGCAAATTTAAATCAACTACAACAAGATTAACTTCAGTAATCAACTTCAATCAGCAAATACAGTTTTTAAATCTACTTCAACAAGCAGATTCAACTAGCAAAAACTGTTCCAGGAAATTCAATTTGCAGTTTCAGAAAATTGTGATTGCATCTCAGTTGTTCTCTGCTTCATCTATCAATAGGTGAGTAAATTTCTATTTTAAAAACAGTTCTTACTTTCTAAAGATCAAAGCTAAATAAAATTTCGAGAACTCAAGTTCTAATTCACATAAATCAAAAACTGTTTGGATGAAACTGCTCTGTTTCTTTTTAGAAGTGAGTAACCTCACAATGCTAAAAGCTTATGTTATCTGTGCATGTGTATTGATAGTAATAAGCAAGCTTGTACGGTTGAATTGTGATGATGTTATGGGTGTATATGTATGAATATACATATGGGTTGTTATTGTCAGGTATCTGCCTACCTGTTTATGTTTTAAACTAAGTTTTTAATAAAATACCTTATCAATTTGTTTGATTACTATTATAGATTAATATGTAAACAAAATTGTTTGTTTAATATGTAATTATGGTTATAAATCAAAATTAAGATTTATTAAAAACCGATTGCCTCTGAAAATCCATAATATCAGTCATCATTGATAATAAAACAAATATCAAACATCTTAAATCATTAAAACAAGTTTATAACATGAATGCATGTTTGAAAACATGAATTTTAAAAAAATATCACATTTTTAAATTCACAGTGGAGTGAGTTTTTCTGAGTTGAACAGAATGTAAGTTTTTGGGGTTATCTGATTTTCTAGTGGATGTTGGAAGCTGTAATTCTTCCTGGAGATGGAGTACAGATTGGAGAGCAGGGGAATTTTTTTAGATTGTTGGTCAGTTGGCTGTGACGACCGTGGTTGGCGATTTCAGGTTTCAAGCCCTAGTTTTTAGGTGAACAAAGTTCGGTTGCTTCTCTGATTCTCTGTTGCACCGAGTGTTTCCATACTTAGGGGATGGGAAGAGGGGTTGTAGATGAAGAAATGGCCGGGGTTGTGGGTAGCCAGATGATCGGAGGTGGATTTGCAAGATGATGACAGGTTTGGGTATTTTGAGTGTTGTGGTGTTCCAGGTTGATTGTTATCTCGAATTTTGATTTCGAGCTGCTATGAGGGTTTCGGAGGTCGTGATCATGTGGGATGGTGGTTGGCGACTTGTTGAAGAGTGAGACGGTGGCTGGAGATCGCCGGTGTGCCGGTGCATATGCACCGTCCACATTTTGCCTGGTGAATTACTTTGGGGTTGTGCAGGGTTTTCGACTCGAAGATGGTCTCGGGTGTTTGTGTTTCTGTCTCGAAGCAATTGGGTTGCGAACTCGAAGTTTTTATTTTAGTGTCTCGGGTAGTATTTGTTGCAGGTTATAAACCTGACAGTACTCTGGTTTTAAAATCTGAATGAAATTCAAATTGTTTTAAAGCAGTTATTTTTAAAAAATACAAAGTTTAAATTTGAATTCAAAGGAACTTTTAAATCCAAAGTTTTAAAATGAAAATTTAAAATTTAAATTTAAATAAGATTTAAATTAAGTTTTAAAATCAAGTTTTAATATGGTTTTCAAGTTCACTATGAATCCAGAATTTTTAATTTAGATCAATTTTGTAAATTTTAAATGCTGATCAAGTTTAAATTGTTTTAAAGTAGAATTTAAAAAAAATGGGTTGTTTCCAAATAAATGTTTAAACTTGAAAGACTTCTTTTCTTTAGTATTTGAAAAAAAAATTATAATGTGTGTTTAACTTTAATTTGAAAAGTTAAAAAAATCAATTTATTTTTAAAGCTTGATTTCTTTAAATAAATTAAGTAATTTAGTTTTGAATTTTTCTTATATAAATATCTTATATAAGTAATGATGGTTCTTTACTTTTATTTTAAGGAATTAATTTATTTAAAATCTAGATATGTTTAAATAATTAAACATTTTAAATCTTAAAATTCAAAATGGAATTTGAATTTAGTTTAGAAATGTATTGTTTAAATACATTTGAATATTAATGAAGTCATTAAATAAGTGAATGAATTATTTTAGAAATAATTAAGATAATAAAGAAATTACTTATTTATTTGATTTAAATAATGGCTTGAATTAATTTATAATTAGAGTTGATTAATGTTAATTAATCTAAGATAATTTTTCTTAAGTGAGTACTTAAAGAAAATGTTGTTAATTAATAAAGATAACTATCTAAGGATAATTAGGTAATTAATTAATTTCATTAATTATGATAATTAGTTAGATTGATTAATTAAAGATAATAAATTGTTAATGGTTAAGTATAATTACTTGATAAAGTAATTAAGGAATTAATTACTTGTTGTAATTAATTATGATAATATGATGGTTTAAATTAATTAATTTAGTTTAATTAATTTAAGGAAATCATTTGATGATTTAATGAGAGTAATTACTTAATGTAATTAATGGAGCATGATTACTTAGAGAAGTAATAAAGGATAATTAATGGAATGTAATTAGTGGGAAATGATTTATAATTGAGCAATTTGGATAATTACTTTTGTAATTAATCAAAGGATTAATTAATGAAGATAATTAATTATGGAATAATTAATTTGTTAATGAGTGATTAAGGGTAGTTAATTACTGGATTAATATTAATCAAGGGTGATTAATAATTGTATTTTAATTTTAGATTAATTACTAAATGTAATTAATTTTTAATAAAGTTATTAATATAAATTAGAGATCATTAATTAATATAATTAATGATGTAATTTAGAGTTGTTTAATTAAGAAATAATTAAGTGATTAATTAATGTAATTAATTAAGGATAAATGTAATTAACGTAATTAATTAAGGATAAATGTAATTAATTATAATTAATTAATAAATGAAGTAATTAAATGTTAATTACTTATGATTAAGGTTAATTAATTAGTGAAATTAATTAAAGACTAATTACTTATTGTAATTAGAGGATGATTAATCAAGGTGTTTAATCAAGTTGAATATTTAGAGAATGATTAATTAACTGGGTTAATTAATTAATGGATATTAAGCAGGATTTATAGATGTGGTGATTAATTTAATTCATTTTAAATTAATTAGAGATAGAAGTAATTAATTTAATTCATTTTAAATTAATTATAATTGATGGATAATAAATCTTTGCTTATGAATGATATTGATTGGATGGTTGTGATCTCAGTAATGAGATGAGTAATATCTATATGATATGGATGCTTAGTTAAAGTATGATAATATGGATTATCTATTTGTGATGATTATCTGTTTGTGATGATGATACGGGTTATTTGTTTATGATGATGAATGTGATTATCTATTGTGATATTTGAAATATCTATCTGTGTGTAAATAGATAATGAGAATTGAATTAATTGTTCAAACTAAATTCACTTGGATATTAAGATGGCGTTTGGATTTCGATGAGACCGGGATCGGATTTCCAATTTGGAATTCCGAAAACCACATCGATCCAAATTAAATGTTAGGTCGTGAATCTCAAATGAAGAGTGAAGACTCGAGGTGTAAGAACTATTCGTTAGTATAACTCTGAGGGTGATTCTGTAATGAGTTTGACGGAATAGTACTTTCAGGTTCGAGATGGTGATTCAGAGTGCAAGGGTTATCATCGTTAACTCTGAGGGTGATTCCAAAATGAGTGTAACGAGATAATGTCTTCGGTTTCATTCGAACCCGGAACGAACCTGTATGGATTGAATGCTTTTAGAACATCGTCTGGTGGACGATGAGCATTCTAAGATTGATATGTCCTATAAAGGTAATCGTAGCCTCAAGCCTCATCAACCGGGAATGGCTAAAACAGGGAAGGTGCAGCAAGGCTAAGTGGGTCATGCCCAAGTAGGACGAGATTTACCCCTGTCTAGAGGTCCCTTTATATTTCGGTTGTGTGGCAGTTGGCGACGGCCAATCTGCGGGGTGGTCTTGTTCGGGACTATTCAGTAAGGAATGGTCCCGGCTTTGTGTTGCAGGGGAGTTAGGGTGTTTCCTCGGTACGGTGATCTAGGCCACATACTGTGACGGGCGGTACCCCAGTAGCCCTGCCATTGATGGAAACCTATTCTTCCTACGAGACCCTACGGTTTTGATTGTATTACCCACTTTTGTGGCTAGTAGCTGGAATTTAATAAATGTAACAATTCGGCTATTTCTTATTTACTTGAAAACCCTAGACACTATTATAATATCACTGGATTTCCTATCAAATGTTTTGGTTAGCGTAAGGTAAAAAGTGTTCCATGTTTATGTGTGGGAAGTCTTACGTGGTACCTTTTCTTTTCAAAAGATTTTCAAAGTTAAGCAACTTTTAAACACGTTTACTTACACCAGACCCATGTCTGACCCGAGTGTTTATTTTCTGTTTTATTAAACTCTTGGGTACTCATATTATGTATGAGTAGTCAAGTGGTTCAGGATCGCTTTGACGAGTTCTGGAGGAGATATGGAGCATGAGGCTTCAGCGTGTAGACATATATAGTGGTTCCGCTGTGTTTGAGTTGTATCTGTTTTCTATGATGTACTTGAATTGTAATTGCTAGACAAATGTTTATAACTGTCTAGTTTGTGTTGTATTAGCTGTATACTTTGATGTATATGATACTATGTAATGTTTTATGTGATATAATATAATTTATTCGTTCCGCTGTGAGATTCTGATGTTGTCTGTTTCTTTCGTTTCTTTCTTTTCTCTTTTCTATCCCTTTCTTTCTTCTTAATGATGCGTCTTTCTATGGAATGAAAGGAGGGTTGTTACATAAATCAACTCGAGATGAACGGAAATACGAACCATTTGGGTTAAAGAAGAAGAGGTAGAAGAAGAAAATAGAAAACAACATCAGAAGCTAACCATCGCAGCGGAATAAAAAATAATAGATAACAAATGATCTTTACACAAAATCATATATATCTGTTTATATATTACATCATCAGAGTACATCAATCTCATAACACACAATTGGATAGTAATCATAACCTGTCCTCACACAACGGAATATAAATCAAGTACGGAAGTACGTATCGCCATCCAGCTCGTCTCTTGAGCTCCACAGCATCATATCCTGTATTCTATAATACTCGGTCTGACCCGAGCATTACAATTAAATAATACACGAGTCAGTCTGGAATACCAGCTGAGAAATCACACTCAAATTGAGTATTAAGGTATCAATGTCCTTTTGAAAATAAAAGCATCTCGTAATACCACGCCACAAATAAACATGTCGAGTTTTTACCTTACTATAGCTAAAACATTTTTTTATAAAATCCTCTGATATTATAATAGGGTCTATACACAAATACTTATTAAAATAGCCAAAATTGTTACATTCATTAAATTCCAGCTACTAGCCACAAAGTGGGTAATACAAACAAAACTCGTAAAAGGCGCGTAGGGAGAATGGATTTCCAACTAATGACTAGGCACTGGGTACCACCTGTCGCGGTACCTGGTCTAGATCAGCATACCAAGGATCACTGCCAACCCCCTGCAACACAAGACCGGGACTACCCCTTACTGGATAATCCCGAGTAAGATCACCCCACGGTTGGGATTAGCAACCGCACCACTAAGCTGAAATAAAAGGGACATCTAAACAGGGATGACCTCACCCTGAAATGGGTGCTACCCACCTAGCCTTGCTGCATAACCCCTGATTTTCAGTCATTCCCGGATGATAAGGCTTGAGGCTAAGTGTTACCTTTTTAGAACGTTTCACTTAAAATGCCCATCGTCCACCTGACGATGTTCTAAAAGCATTCATCCATACAAGTCCGTCCCGGGTTCGAACGGAACCGAAGGCGCTATTCCTACTACATCCATTTTGGAAACATCCTCAGGATTAGTAGCGACTAGCCCTTTCACTTCACTACTCCATCTTCGACTCCGAACTCGTTTTTCCACGAAAAAGTAAAAACCGGATCGAAGTGGGTTTCGAGAAATTAATCCTGATTCCAGTCTCTTCAAAACTATCAACGCATTAGTCAATATTGATAGTCGGTTGTTTGACTATCAATCAACATTCACTAACAACCATCAATCATAAATAATTCTTATGAATTGCTTATTATCCTCAAAATATCTTCGCAAGATATATTTCCATTTTCAATCCCTTTTGAAAAAAGTTTTCGACACACCTTTCTCATGAATTAAATCTCCAAATATTTATTTACAATGGAAACAACCAAGCACAAAACTTTAGTTTTTTAAATTAATTTAAAATAATTTATTATAAATTATATTTTAGCATTTAGATCGAAAACTATTTCAATACTTTATTAAAAATATATATATTAGGAATATTTAAAATGAGGCAACTTTATAAAATTTAAAACTAGATTTTCTCTTTAAAAACAAATACCAAGTCACTTTCAAATAATTACTACTATCATAGATTTGAAAAATACTTACTTCAGAATTTAAACATTTAGAAATAATTTTTTTTCTAAAATATGCGTTTTAATACGACATTAAAACTTTTAAAAATTTACTTTGAAACGTACTTGGCTATTCGAGGAAATATACTTCCCTTCACATCCTTTAAAAATAAATCACTATTTATTTTTAAACAAAATTTCTTAGGGGTGGGCACGGTCGGTTAACCGAACCGATCGGTTAATTAACCGAGTTAACCGACCAAAAGATTCGGTTCGGTTAACCAAACCGAAAATATAATTGGATGGGTCATACCGACCGAACCGTCCAATTTAAACCGTGGTTAACCGCAAATATTTAACGGTTAACCGATGTGTTTTAATCGGTTGGTTAACCGATTTTTTTAGCCCATTTTAATAGTTCAAAATTAACCGATACCAACAAAACTGTCTCAATTCAAAATAGCCTACATTGAATAACACAAAATTGCCTTAGCTCAAACCAGTTCAAGTCAGTTCAGCAAATAGCATCGGCACAAGACAGTCAACAAACATAATACATGAATACAAATGTTTAGCAGTAGTACATAGTGAAATACACTACAAAGAAGCAATACAAAATTCATAGACTAAAATATCAGCAACGAAATGAAATTAATAGATACATATGCTATCACAGCCTAAAATACTTCATTGTTCAGATAGTTCACAGCATAGCATCACTGGATCAGCTGAAAGCAAGACCCCATGACGAAGACCAGCAAGTTGCATTCCATGAACTGAAAATTGATACAATATTGTATATATTATAGTAATTGTTTGGATAGTAATTATTAGTTGCATGTACACATACTATAGCATGTATATGGAGTCTGGACACTGATACATTACATATATATGTTTAGAATGAAAATAAATGTGAGTCAATGGTAAAATATAATACAATGCAAGTGGCACTATAACTTTGTTACAAACCTTACATTTGAAAAAATTATTCATCTATTAACGTAAGATGCAAGAATTTTCTTATTAATAATAAATGTAAGCAGCATTACATAATTTCTTACCAATCAGCAGGATTAATATTTTCATTAGACAAAAACACCATCATCTTGCAAAGTTAGTAGGTTTATATCAAATAAATTGCCACCTACTGGGTAGAAAACATGGATTCCCAACATGGCATAACCAGTGATGAAACCAAAAACATATTTACAATGAAAATAAACGTCAGCCAACGGTAAAATATAATATAGTGCAAATGGCACTATAACTTAGTTGCAGGCCTTACAATTGAAAAAAATTGTTCATTTACTACCAAAAGATGTTAGAATTCCTTATCAGAAATAAATGCAAGTACCATTACATAGTTTCTTACCAATCAGTAGGATTAACACTAAATAGAGAAACATGTTTAAAGATAGCGCTACATAAATTTGTATAACCATTTAGGAGAAAATTCAATCACTTAGGATAAAATATATTATGCTGTCAAAAATGATTTATATTAGGGTTATGACAGCATTTAGAAAAGGCAGTCTTTTGCTTTTACTGATTTTGTATCCTATTCTATTTTCACACAAGCATGTTCCTAACATTAGCTGTACATACAACATTTTCAAATCAAATTCAAACATCAATCATGTATGTGTATGTATGTATATGTAAATACATACACACACACACACACACACACACACACATATATATATATATATAAATAATTAAAAACATCATTTATTAAACATCATAGTTTCACAATACCTTTAAGTCATGTTTTCATAATACCAATACATCAATTTTACACTAAGTACTACTACAAGACAGAATATACAATGCCAAGAAAACATCATATGCTTAATAACCCCAAAAAGAGCTTCAAACACTTGGATAGTGTAGCATCTTGCTAATTTTTTTTGAACCACTCGTCTTTGATTACGTACAGTAAATAAATTCAACAATTAGTGATCAATTATTTATTTAAAGTATCAAGGCAAATTATCTTTACTCTCTTTAACTGAAAACTTCGACCCGCGTCTGTTAATAGAAAACTCCAACCCGCATCAATTATTTATTTAAAATATCAAGGCAAAGTATCTTTAATCTCTTTAAAGTAATACACATAGTTTTTAGCCGAATAAATAAAAAACATAAATTTTTCTATCAAACTAGATTTAGCAAATCAGAGGTTCATCTGTTAAGCCACTAATTTACAAATAAATTACATATATATGCAACTGAATTGGACAAGTAATCAGACTAAAACAGTAGAAATTAATTCAGTATGTACAGTAGATCAATAAAATCGAACGTAGTAAGTAGTAATTACACTAATTTAGAACTTAACCGAATAGTAAAGTATACCTAAATGCTTTCTCTTCCTTCTTAACGCCATTAATTCAGCAATAACTTAGATGGTCACCATTAGCGTGGAGCTGCGCGATTAACGTCGGCGATTAGCAGACGAGCAGACGAGATGAGCGCTGAGTAGATCTTTGGTTTCGACTTTTCTTGTTTTTTTATTTCATCTGGATCAGGAATGGAAATGATAATTGAATCTAAAAGGAAGAATATTAGGGCACACTGGTTATCGGTTCGGGTTGTTTACAATTGAGCAATTGGGCTAATAGTGGTTTTGGGCTAAGATAAGAAAATTATTTTTTTGGTCGGTTAACGGTTAACCGACCAACCATATTTTGTTAACCGTTAACCGAACCGGAAATGTTCGGTTATGGTCGGTCGGTTAACCAATGATGTCGGTTAATCGAAAGTATCGGTTAAATCGGTTCGATTGATGTCGGTTAAGTCGGTTAAATCGGTTAAGTCGGTTAAATGCCCACCCCTAAAATTTCTCATTCCTTTAAAAACTTTCCATCATGAATTTATTCCTCCAAATATCCACTGATATATTACTTTACTTTTATAGACCCTGTTTATAAATTTCAAAGTCTCACTTCTCCTTTAAAGTTCCAAGATCAACCACTTAAATAAATTTTCAAATTGGTTTCCAATTTACTCCATTTTGAAATAAATTTCTTTACTTGCTCAATTCATTTCAAAATCCATTAATTATAGACTTTATTATTATTTTTGTTTTGGTTTGATTTTAAATCTTTTAACTGAAACATACCAATTTCAGATTTTCCAAATTTCTTCTTTATTCTTTTCAATAACTTAAATCTTAAAATTAAAATAAATGCTTTATTCTTTTAAATAATAACCCTGAAGTTTAAAATTCATTATCTTCCTGTTTATTCAAAATCCCCTTTTCATATACGGAATTTATTTATTAGAATTTAAAACCACTATTATTCTTATCCAGTTCATTCTTAAATTTATTTAAATTCTCTATAATTATTTTCTCAAAATTTCACACTTTTATTTTCTTTTCAAAAATCCAATTCTATATATTTTAATAACCCAGTGTACCAAAATATATTCAAGCAAACTATAGCATTCAATATTCCAATTATCAATAATATTCATCATAGAATATCGAATATTCATAACAGAGAATATTAAGCAATATAAATAATTTTGAAGAATTTAGTTGGATCCCTCCAACCTTTTTCCCTGCATCTACAGACTTAGCACAATATAAAATTCCAATTCCACTTCGAGGTGGAATATCGCGGTATGTAGGTTTTGAATATAATATCTTCCGCTATTATGCGGCGCATAGGGTCTCATCCGCTATATAATGCGAGAAATCAATCATTCCAATATATACTATATATATATTACTATAAATATATAATATAGCATATCAATCAACCAATTGTTTAAATTTAACCATTTAAATTTAAATTTATAACCATATGGGTGAGATTAACTCACCTTTGATTCTAATTGCAACCCAGCCCAACCCGGCTTGTCTTCTCTACGATTTAAATCTTGAATAAACATTATATGATTTATTAATATTCGAACTAATCGAGTGATCAATTCCTATTTGCTAAATTTAATTGAAAAAATTTTCCTTTAATAAATAATTTTAAGTAACTAAAATAGTTATATAAGTTAATTAAATAAATTAATTTCCAATACCACATTATTTTAAAATAGCAAGTTCAACCATGGATCTGTATTTCTTTATCTTTTCTTTTGAAACCACGTATATTTTTACAAAATAATCTATATAGATTTAAAGATCTGATTTTATATAAACTTCCAGCATTTTGAAACTCCTACCTTTTCCCCATTCAAAACCTTTTATATATATATATGTATGTATGTATATGTATATAAAATTACAGCACTTTAAAAAATGAATATATCTATCACTTTTTCTTTTTCATTTTCTGTAATACATTCATGTATATATATTATCACATTTAAATTGAAGTGGATAAACTGCAATTTTTTTTTTCAAAATCTAGTTATATATATAAATTTGGAAAAACTGCATTTATATGCCTTACTGTTATATTCATTACCTAATATATATACACATATATATACATTAGTTTTAATATAAATAAAAATAAATAAATTATCTCGTACCTTACTGGCAAAATGCGAACCCAGGCTCGACGAGCCTCACAACACCATCGCGTAGTCGCTTGCGAGCACGAGATCTCCCCTCCACATGCACGTACCACCTAGGTTTGATCAAACCCCCTGCCACGACGTCCTGCTGCCCCGCCTTCGCCGCGGCCTCCATGCGTACGCGCGAGCGTGTCGATCCTCACCGAACACCAAAAATTGGCCGCCGCTTCGAGGTTGTTTCACCTTGAACGAATGAAATCGCCACTGCCTAAATCTTGATTCAAAGATAAATCGATTCGATTTGGAATTTCGTGCCTAGAATTGTGGAATTGAGAGAGAGAGCAACCTGAGCTTAATTTAAATCGAATTCGGCCATTGCTTGATTTTGCTCGGCCTTCAATTGAATCGTGAGATTTTTTTCTTTTTTTTCTGTTGAAAATGAACTGAAGTTAACAGGGGAGATAACGTGATTGTTTTTAAAGAAGGAAAAGAATCCTTTGCATGTTGAAGACGCTTTGCTACAGTGATTCGAAATGAGAAAAGGCGGCTGATATGAGGATATAGGTCAATCAATGTATATAATTATAATTTTAAGTTAAATTCGTCTCGATTAACGTAGCTTAAATACCAACCTCCTACCGAGGTGTGTTGCTAGGCGTTTATAATGTTATATCCATATTTCGAACGTAATGGAAAAAGTTTCGAGTCCTAATTCGATCGTATGGAGAAGATAGCTTTTTTGAACCCAGTTATATATTAAATTTCGATTTAATTTTCAGCGCGTTTACTTATCGTACATCCAAACGATCACTCCAAACACTATGAAAATTGAAATCCGATAATAATACAATATTATGGATCCAATGGAACTGGTTTCGTCGAATTCCGAGACTATGCCTCGGAAGGCTATTTTTAAATATCAATTTAAACGATATTTTTTAAAAAACTTAACAAAACACTTCCAAATTCAATTTCAACACTTTTACTATCTTCGGTACTATCAATATAAATTTTACAAGCCTTCAAATTATTTTTAACAAGCATAAAACTGGAGATTCGATATTTTACCCAATTTTCCAATAGTTTAATTCAAAATTAAATTATCCAGTAAATGGTGATAATTGAAATTCAAGTTAAAATTACTCTTTTTAATATTTAAAACCAATTAAATATTCCTATTTTAAAAATCCAAAATTCCGGATCGTCACATTCCTCCCCCCTTAAAAGAATTTCGTCTCCGAAATTACTAGTTAGGAAGAATGGTCCAATACCCATTACTATTTTCCAAAAACCAAACAAATTTTAACAACAACCCAACAATCTTTATTAAGACGCACTATCCATCTTATTAACTTTCCAAACTTTTCCATAGTTCCCAAACAACTTTACTTATTCAACCATTCAAATTATAATTCAAAACCAAGTTTTAAAATTTCAAAAGTTCTCAAAAAATTTCTAACTCCCTAAATTTTTGAAAAATTTCGTCAGCGTCCCTTTTGCACGGCTAGCTCAGTACAACTACAAAATGCCTCAACAGGCTCCTAAATTTCAAAAGAAAACAAAAGGCCAAGTGGCTAGATCATAAACCCAATCAAATTTCATACAGAAATTTAAACACATACCTTTTTGTCGAGCAATTCAAATTTATCTTCTGAAATCAAAATCAATTTTCCTTTCCCTTTATAATACCTGCATATCCTATTTAGCAATAATATCCAATCATAGCTTTTAAAATCATTTTATACATTTTCTTACAGAAGTTTTCATATCTACTTCTATTCAATTTAGTTTTCCCATTTCCATATGAATTCAATTTATCTTCAACTCTGAATATTGAATTTTATCTTCGATTTACAACCGATTCGTATCATTATTTTAAATTAGTTTCAATTTCCATTTCCAAAATTCCTTGTTTAATTCCAATTCGAAATCGTTTTGTCGCTAACAAAAAATTTTCCAAAAATTTTCTAAATTTTTCTAACTCCCAAAATTTTTGAAATTTTTTGGCAGAGTCTCCTTTGTATGGAGGAGCTTTTGCAATTTAACAAAAGATATAAATATACATACATCGATCCACCCGGTCGGAAAAACAAAAAAGTTCATATTTCCTATTTTTATTGCGTAGGCGTACCTTTATTTAGCATTTTTAAGTCAGTAGCTTATTATTTTATCATTTTGTGCGACCCAATCCAGCCAAACGGCTTCCTTGAACATGTACTTACTCAATTTAAATACGTAAGTGCCATATATATGAAGTTTAACAATATTTCACTTATTTCCAATAGTTAAACACATGAATTCTAACAGCAATGCACACTAAACACTTTCCGCAAGCAATTTATATAGTTTTAATACTAATTCAACAGTTTTCAAATAATTCATATACAATTTTCATTCAATTTGAATGGTGTACAACCCACTTGCTTACATTCAATTCATTTTTAATTTTTAACAAACCCATATTATTCCAATTGATTTAAAAAAATCAATTCTATTTACCTCTGTTAATACATTTACTTTTGTGTACTACAAAATGACTAATTTTCTGTGCAAATGTGATATTATTCATGCAAATAACAATTACTTAAGCTTATAACCATTTTATTTAGCTCGACACATTCTATTTCAATTTTATTCCATTTCAATTTTATTCACGATCCATTCATTTATGTTTCATTCCATATTTGCCTTCATTTCATTTGAAACCATTTTATCAAGCTTGAACCATTCCATGCTTATACATTGATAACCATTTCCTAATTTAAATTTACCCAAGCTTTTATTTAATGGACTTTTACCCTTACTCGAAGCCAAGCTTCCACTAATTTTAAACTTAAATTAATTTATTTCAGATTATTCAAATTTCATACTTAAGCTCATTTCCATTTTACAAATAAAATTTTCTTTTCAATTTAACTTGATTCTATTTCAATCAAATCTCATATCAATCTACAAATTTATTTGATTAGTTATTATAAATTTTCAGATTCAATCCATTTAATTGATTACAAGGCCATTTTCAATTTATTCCCACTCATCTGGGTTTTATTTGCAACTAAAACCATCCCAACTTTAATCTATTTCATTTTATTTGGCAACATTTTCAATTATATTTACTTCACTTAACAATTCAAGTCGAATTTGATTTATAACTTGAGTTTTATTTCCAAACTTCAATATTAACTCACAAATTCAGCTTCTATTTAACTACATTAGGTTCCATTTACATATTTCATTAACTAATTTATTATCTAATTAGTTCTCCCCCTATTTATAATTCAATACTCAAAATTTTTTTAATCTCAAAAATCACTTCATTTAATTTTCTTAAGTTCAGATTATTTTATAATTCAAGTCTGGATTTTTGTTTCATTTTCCAAAACATCAAACAATATTTATTTTGGATTTTCTATTCCAATTTTAAAATTTTATGAGTCACGATCCAATTATTTTCACACATTTCCATTCATTCTAGACTTGAATATATTCATCTTTTATTTTTAACTCAAGATTTACGCTTATTTATAAACCCAAGCCTATTTTTATTCCATGGATTTTTAAATCTTTTATAAGTTATTCTATTTCATTTATTCCAATCCAATTCTTACCCAACTTATTTCTTATCCAACTTACTTCCATTTAAATTCCATTCGGTATCACCCATAACTCAACTGAATTTTATTCCAATTCAATTCTATTTTAACTCAGATTTATTTAATTCAATTCGATTCAATTTTCTTTAATCCACTCAATCCACTTGAATTTAAATTAAGTAAGAACTTACTTTCACTTAATATCATCTATATCTCAATTTGTTCCTTTTCAATTCAATTTCAACTTTAAATTTAAATTCCAACATTCAAAGCTCATATTTCCTTCCTGATCTAAAAATCATCTCAATTTATAAGCTTATAACCTATCTCATCAGGATTTTTAAACACCCGGCTTTTGGTTTCAAATCATTTTGAAATCACCATTGTCTCAAAATCACACTTGTCAAAATTTTAAACCAATCCTGGTTTTTATTCCCAACAAATTTCCTTTGAAATTTCAAAAAAAAAACTTGTTATTCTGAACAAATCAAATTTGGCAGCAATCTGTCACTTAGAAACTCGAAAATGAACATCGATGCTGCAGTCATCACGAAGTTATTTTCCAGCGACTGAAGTGAGTTCAATGCTATATCCCTTTTCAAAATTTATTTGAAACAATTTCCATTCAGAAATACGTTTAAAACAATATTTCCATTCTTTGTCTTCAAAACATTTCGAAAAACACTTCCAAAATCTCTAGGGTTTTAAATTATCAAATCTGATTTAAGTCAAATTTTAACTATAATTCATTTGTATAATTTATGCTCTTACAAATTGTTCATTTGATTATACAAGTCATTCCAATTTTTATAATCTTATTTGTTCAAAATATTATCATCCAAACATCCAAGTTACATAACAATTTAAGAAAATATTTCTTTTATATCAAAATATATTTTGGGCAAAATTATTTCATTCACCCACCTTTAAAACAATACTGTGTCAATTTATCGTGTCAAGTGTTTATAAACTCTTCTCGAATAGCGGCCAACTTACTCGATCAGAATTCATATTCCACTCAACAAATAAGCCAACACAATATTAAAACAATTTATATCCACTAAAAAATAAACGCTCATATCTATTAATACGCTCAAACCCATTCTAGAGTACTACTGACTCTATTTGAGTAACTCCCACCAGAGCCAAGGTTATCACCAACCTATGCTCTGATACCAACTGTAACGACCCATAAATCCATACCCCTTGAGTCAACACTATTCTACATAAATCAACTCAAGATGAACGGAAATACGAACGATTTGGGTTAAAGAAGAAGAGGTAGAAGAAGAAAATAGAAAACAACATCAGACTCTAACCATCGCAGCGAAATAAAATATAATAGATAATAAATGATCTTTACACAAAATCAAATATATCTGTTTATATATTACATCATCAGAGTACATCAATCACATAACACACAATTGGACAGTAATCATAACCTGTCCTCACACAACTGAATACACTGTGGAATATAAATCAAGTACGAAAGTACGTATCGCCATCCAGCTCGTCTCCTGAGCTCCATAGCATCATATCCTATATTCTGTAATACATGGTCTGACCCGAGCATTATAGTTAAATAACACCTGAGTCAGTCTGGAATATCAGCATGAGAAATCACACTCAAATTGATTATTAAAGTTTCAAAATCCTTTTGAAAACAAAAGCGTCTCGTAAGACCACGCCACAAACAAAATATGTCGAGTTTTTACCTTACAACGGCTAAAACATTTTTTTATAAAATCCTCTAATATTATAATAGGGTCTATATACAAATACTTATTAAAATAGCCGAAATTGTTACATTCATTAAATTCCAGCTACTAGCCACAAAGTGGGTAATACAAACAAAACTCGTAAAAGGCGCGTAGGGAGAATGGATTTCCAACTAATGACTAGGCACTGGGATACCACCTGTCACGGTACCTGGTCTAGATCAGCATACCGAGGATCACTCCCGACCCCCTGCAACATAAGACAGGGACTACCCCTTATTGGATAATCCCGAGTAAGATCATCCCACGGTTGGGATCAGCAACCGCACCACTAAGCCGAAATAAAAGGGACATCTAGACCGAGATGACCTCACCCTGAAATGGGTGCTACCCACATAGCCTTGCTGCATAACCCCTGATTTTCAGTCATTCCCGGTTGATGAGGCTTGAGGCTAATCGTTACCTTTTTAGAACGTTTCACTTAAAATGCCCATCGTCCACCTGACGATGTTCTGAAAGCATTCATCCATACAAGTCCGCCCCGAGTTCGAACGGAACCGAAGGCACTATTCGTACTACATCCAATTAGTAGCGACTAGCCCTTGCACTACACTGCTCTATCTTCGACTCCGAACTTGTTTTTCCAAGAAAACATACAAATCGGATAGAAGTGGGTTTCGACAAATTAATCTCGATCCCGGTCTCTTCGAAACGATCAGCACATTGGCCAATATTGATAGTCGGTTATTTAACTATCAATCAACATTCACAAACAACCATCAATCATAAATAATTCTCCTGAATTTTTTATTATCCTTAAAATATCTTCGCAAGATATATTTCCATTTTCAATCCCCTTTTGGAAACAGTTTTCGACACACCTTTCTCATGAATTAAATCTCCAAATATTTATTTCCACTCGAAACAACCAAGCACAAAACTTTAGATTTTTAAATTAATTTAAAACACTTTATTATAAATTATATTTTAACATTTAGAATGAAGACTATTTCAATACTTTATTAAAATATATATATTAGGAATATTTAAAATGAGGCTACTTTATAAAATTTAAAACTATATTTTCTCTTTGGAAACAAATACCAAGTCACTTTCAAATAATTACTACTATCATAGATTTGAAAAATACTTACTTCAGAATTTAAACATTTAGAAATAATAAATTTTCTAAAACATGGTTTTTAAAATGACATTAAAAATTTTAAAATTTTAATTTGAAACGTACTTGGCTATTCAAAGAAATATACTTCTCTTCACATCCTTTAAAAATAAATCACTATTTATTTTTAAACAAAATTTCTCGTTCCTTTAATAACTTTCCATCATGAATTTAATCCTCCAAATATCCACTGATATATTACTTTACTTTTATAAACCCAGTTTATAAATTTCAAAGTCCCACTTCTCCTTTAAAGTTCCAACTTCAACCACTTAAATAAATTTTCAAATTGATTTCCAATTTACTCCATTTTGAAATAAATTTCTTTACTTACTCAATTCATTTCAAAATCCATTAATTATAGACTTTATTATTAATTTTGTTTTGGTTTGATTTTAAATCTTTTAACTGAAACATACCAATTTCAGATTTTCCAAATTTCTTCTTTATTCTTTTTAATAATTTAAATCTTAAATTTAAAATAAATGCTTTATTCTTTTAAATAATAACACTGAAGTTTAAAATTCATTATCTTCCTGTTTATTCAAAATCCCCTTTTCATATACGGAATTTATTTATTAGAATTTTAAAACCACTATTATTCTTATCCAGTTCATTCTTAAATTTATTTAATTTCTCTATAATTATTTTCTCAAAATTTCACACTTTTATTTTCTTTTCAAAAGTCCAATTCTATATATTTTAATAATCCAGTGTACCGAAATATATTCAAGCAAACTACAGCATTCAATATTCCAATTATCAATAATATTCATCATAGAATATCGAATATTCATAACAGAGAATATTAAACAATATAAATAATTTTGAGGAATCTATTTGGATCCCTCCAACCTGTTTCCCTGCATCCACAGATGTTAGCACAATATAAAATACCAATTCCACTTCGTGGTGGAATATCGCGGTAAATATAATATCATCCGTTATTATGCGGCGCATAGCGTCTCATCCGCTATATAATGCGGAAAATCAATCATTCCAATATATACTATATATATTACTATATATATATATAATATAGCACATCTAATCAAATCAATCAATCAACCAATTGTTTAAATTTAAATTTATAACCAGATGAGTGAGATTAACTCACCTTTGATTCTAATTGCAACCCAGCCTAACCCGGCTTGTCTTCTCTATGTTTTAAATCTTGAATAAACATTATATGATTTATTAATATTCGAACTAATCGAGTGATCAATTGCTATTTACAAAATTTAATTAAACAAATTTTCCTTTAATAAATAATTTTAAGTAACTAAAATGATTATATAAGTTAATTAAATAAATTAATTTCCAATAACACATTATTTTAAAATAGTAAGTTCAACCATGGATCTTTATTTCTTTATCTTTTCTTTTGAAATCGCAATATTTTTACAAAATAATCTATATAGATTTAAAGGCCTGATTTTATATAAACTTCCAGCATTTTGAAATTCCTACTTTTTTCCCGTTCAAAACCTTATACATATATATTTAAAAAAATTACAGCACCTTAAAATATGTATATATCTATCCCTTTTTCTTTTTCATTTTCTGTAATACATTCATGTATATATATATATATATATATATTATCAAATTTAAATTGAAGCGGATAACTGCGTATTTTTTTTCAAAATTTGATTATATATATAAATTTGGACAAACTGCATTTATATGCCTTACTGTTATATTCATTACCTAATATATATACACATATATATACATTAATTTTAATAAAAATAAAAATAAATAAATTATCTCGTACCTTACTGGCAATAACGCGAACCCAGGCTCGACAAGCCTCTCAACACCATCGCGTAGTCGCTTGCGAGCTCGAGATCTCCCCTCCACATGCACGTACCACCCAGGTTCGATCAGACCCCCTGCCACGATGTCCTGCTACCCCGCCTTCGCCGCGGCCTCCATGCGTACGCACGAGCGTGTCGATCCTCACCGAACACCAAAAATTGGCCGCCACTTCGAGGTTGTTCCACCTTGAGTGAATGAAATCGCCACTGCCTAAATCTTGGTTCTAAGACAAATCGATTCGATTTGGAATTTCGTGCCTAGAATTGTGGAATTGAGAGAGAGAGAGCGACCCAAGCTTAATTTAAATCGAATTCGGCCATTGCTTGATTTTGCTCGGCCTTCAATTGAATCGTGAGATTTTTTTTTTTTTTTCTGTTGAAAATGAACTGAAGTTAACAGCGGAGATAACGTGATTTTTTTTTAGAGAAGGAAAAGAATCCTTTGCATGTCAAAGACGCTTTGCTATAGTGATTCGAAATGAGAGAAGGCGGCTGATACGAGGATGTAGGTCAATCAATGCATATAATTATAATTTTAAGTTAAAATCGTCTCGATTAACGTAGATTAAAATCCCGACCTCCTACCAAGGTGTGCCGCTAGGTGTTTATAATGTTATACCCCTATTTCAAACACAATGGAAAAAGTTTCGAGTCCTAATTCGTTCGTATGAAGAAGATAGCCTTTTGAACCCAATTACATATTAAATTTCGATTTAATTTTCAGCGCGTTTACTTATCGTGCGGCCAAACGATCACTCCAAACACTACGAAAATTGAAATTCGATAATAATACAATATTATGGATCCAATAAAACAAGTTTCGTCGAATTCTGAGACTATACCTCGGAAGTCTATTTTAAATATCAATTTAAACGATATTTTTTTTAAAACTTAACAAAACACTTCCAAATTCAATTTCAACACTTTTACTATTTTCAGTACTATCAATATAAATTTTACAAGCCTTCAAATTATTTTTAACAAACTTAAAACTGGAGATTCAATATTTTACCCGATTTTCTAATAGTTTAATTAATAATTAAATTGTCTACTAAATGGTGATAATTGAAATTCAAGTTAAAATTACTCTTTTGAATATTTAAAACTAATTAAATATTCCTATTTTAAATATCCAAAATTCTGGGTCGTCACAGGAAGTAAGTGACTCGGTGTATCTGGCTCATACGTTTGATCCAGAGAATGTCGAACGATGGACTTGGGCCGGACAGCATTTAGGCCAAACGAGATTGAGGCCGAGCGACATTTAGGCCGAATGAGATTGAGGCCGAACGGGGTTGAGGCCGAATGACATTTAGACTGGACGACTTTTAGGCCGAACGGCATTTAGGCCGAGCGGCCTTTAGGCCGTGTGTTTCAAGTGTCGCTTGGCCTTGACCTTTGATGAATAGATAACAACAGTCAAAATCATTCCAACTTGAATACAACCCTCGTTGAATTCACTTATTTCCCATGCCTAATCATATGATAAAAAACAAGGACAAGGACTTAAGCAAACCAGCATATTGAACTAATCTGGACTGATAACTTTTGTGCTTTAAACAACCGAAAACTTGGACTTAACCTGCTTAATAGTTAATAACCCTTCAAATGCAGTGGCAATTTTGAGTTTAGAATATAAACTGTCCTATGATAAGCTTTCGTAGACGGTCAGCGATGACGGTCTTCGAAGACGACAATTCAAAACATAAACTTATCTCATTAATTCAATGTCTTTTCACTGCTTGGTACTTACATTTGAAAGATCACACTTGTTCACACACCACACGGGGGGAATATTTATGTTGTTAAGTCTAACGTTGATTATTTTTCAAGTATAGTTCAAACAGGTGCCCGGTTAGATTCAATCTTCATTAGAGATGTCTATAAAATCTAGCTCAGCTATGATCTCAGATAGACCAGGGTCACCCTCTCGACAAAAAGTTGCAGATACTTCTCATCCGTCAACTACCCTCGCTCAAGACTTACCGAACACTGCGACTACATCCGTCGACTTGGCCCCTAACGCTCTGGGGGCAGTGATTTTTCTAGACAACCCAATCGATTCTCAGGCTTCAAAGAATAACGAAAATACGCTCCGTCGGATATGCACTGTCCATGGAATCCCCTTTGACGATGTATTAGTTCCAACGGGGCATGATCGTCCGCACTTGCCCCCAGTCGGATATGCAGCTTGTAACAAATTCATGTGTTGAGTTGGCAGTGTGCCACCGTTCAACTCATTTCTTCGAGACGTGTTGCAGTATATCGACGTTGCCCCATCGTAACTGCATCCGAACAGCCACGCATTCATCTACGGCACTTGCATCCTCTTCATGGGTGTCCTCCCTGGGCTTTCGACTTCGGGCGATATCCATACATATATTACATCAAGAGACGGAGTGATAGCCCATCTTTCGTGTTTCTCGAGCCACACAGCAAATGTCAAATCTTAACTGGGGCATGGAGCAAGTTTTCCCTGTACAAACAGGAATGGTTTTATGTGTGTCGTCCTTCCGGTTTTGCGAGGAGATGGGTGGAAGGAAGTAATTCTTTTTCCTGGATCGATACTCATGTTTGGTCGATATCTTTTCTAACTCTCTTCCATCTTTTAATCTACGTCCCAAGGGCCCCATATATTCTGAAGCCGTCGAAGCTATTCGAGCCATTCCAGCCGAAGACAGGGACGTCAGAACTCTCATTTCAAATTAGACGCTTACAAAGTTTGGTCTATTGGCAGAAGGTTGCCGGATAAGCCTTCCTTAGGCCGTTACCATACCCAAGCCTGCTTCCGGCAAAGGGAAAAAACAAGGTGAGTCTTCAGCATGTAACGCCCCT
The DNA here is from genome assembly GCA_030765085.1 of Allium cepa. NCBI lineage: Eukaryota > Viridiplantae > Streptophyta > Magnoliopsida > Asparagales > Amaryllidaceae > Allium > Allium cepa. The sequence continues at coordinate 547,989,452 of CM060932.1, forward strand.
GACACACTAGAAGAGGGGGAAATTAAGGACTGAAATGCCTAAGGCATAAGATGAGGACATTAGTCCCACTCGGGATCCGGTAGTCGAAGTTCACGACGAGACGTCGCCTTCCCCTTCGAAGGGGAAGAAGAAACTAACATACAGGCTGAGGAAGAAAACGGTCGGTGGAACTTCTAAAGTTACTCTTGTTTCAGTGGAGAAAGAAGCTTCCGCACAGCATTTAGAAAGTTCTCTAAAAGGCCTGTCGAACCTTTCCATACCTGATGATCTACTCAACTACGACTTCAATGATCCAGAGACCCTTAAGCTTCATTCGCCCGTGAGAGGCGATACAAGCGTTCAAGCCTAAAACCAGGGAGAAAAAACTCCTATTAGTAAAGAAACTGGTCCGTCGGGGGGAAACACTGGGACACACACAAACACATGCACTTCACCTTGCACTTAAATTTCTGTTGTCACCCTATTTTTTGCTAACTCATCGTTACTCAAACTTTATGTGGGTGACATGGGGCGTACGCATGGACTTGACCGCCTTCGCGGTTCATCGATATTTTATAAGTCAGGATGGGATCCAGGTTCTGGAAGACGCCAAAATAGGGATGACGATGGCGATAGGGATTATCATTCCCGAGATTCATCGTCTCGGAAGAAATCTTATTAACAGCCCAAATACCATCACAAACCCCCTTCTCACTTGGAGAAAGGCAAGATAAGCACGGCTATAAGGGGTCGCAATCCGATGTCCCTCGCGATCAACACTCCGATTCTTCTACCGCATGACAGTCCTAGGATCCTTACAAGAGAACTAAACTTTCAAAGCCATCTCCTCCTGTTCCCGCAATAGATCCAACAATATCGAAGAGACTGACTCAAATCAAGGATAAATTCCCAAAAATCTGCTTTGATGGCCTGAAATTCCTCCCAGCGATCCATCATATTCCCGGACATGTCAAACAGAGCGCTATCGCCTGCAACAACGATGTCTTTGTTCAACATGACACGTTCGTTCATCTTGCCGAGAAAGTGTCAGAATTCTCCATAGAGCGCCAGCATGAGATTGATCGCCTGTAGCTTGAGGCCATCCATGACAAAGATAGTATTAAAGCTTAGGACGAAGAGCTTTCTTCTTACAAGTCTCAGCTTGAAGCCATCCAGCAGAGCGCCAAAGATGCTGCCGAAACCGTAACTCGTCTGGAATCAACCCATAAAAAAGAAATCGAAGAGGCGGTCCAACGCTGTGGGGCCCTAGCTTTGGAGAAAGACTTAGTGAAGAAGGAGAGGGACGCCTTTGCCCTCCAAGTTAATGAGCTGGAGGAGCAACTCTGCAAAGAAAAGAAGGAGAAGACCGCTGTCCAAGAAGATTCGCAACGATATTGCGACAAGATCGTCGCCACACGACTTCTGAAGGCGAAGCTTAAGGATGAACTTTCTAAGGTTGAGATGCTAAAGAATGAAGCCCGTGAAGAGGGAAAGAAAACAGCAACTGCGGAGGTCGACTCCCGTCTTGAGGCGGTTAAAGAAGCAGGTTGGGAGGAGGTCAAAAGCATGTTCGACCGACTAATTGCAGAGTTCAATGCCTGCATCCTCATGCACCGAGACTTAACTTTTCTAGGTGAGGGCTACCTCGAATCTTTAGCTGAGGCGTGGGAGACCTTAATAGAAATCAGGAAGGCCAAACTTGGTACCGAGGAGACTGATGAAGGAGCTTTGATAAAAGAATTTCTTAAGGGAAACGATCCTTCGGACCTGTCTGCGGCAAAAGTTCTTTACTACAAAGGCTCCCCCTCAATGAAAGGGAAGAAGTTATTGCTAATCCATCCAGGATCGTGTCTCAAGCTCATGCGTCTACTCAGCCGGCCGATCGGCCGATACTTGATCCCTTTGAGCAACATGTTGGTTATGATCCAGAGGATCCCGGCCCCGACGTTCACATTTTGTCTCCTATTCCAGAGGGTGAGACCCCTCGGACGGCTGAGAGCCAGCCGGAACCTAGTAGATAACTCTTCACTTTAACATTCCAAAAGTCATCGTTTTTCACAAGGAGATATCGTATTCTAATGCTTGTTTTTCATGATTTTGTGCAGGCTGCTCTGATCCTGAGCCTGTAACATCCCGCCTTTTCGCACGATTTAAACAGACACACGTGCCAATTCAAACCATACGGAAGGGCGGATTGTTATGGGGTAAATAAGAAAACAGAGAAGAAATAAAACAAAATAAAATCTCACAGCGGAAGGATAAAATATAATAATAAAATATACAGTTTATATTACTGTTTACAAAACATTTGATTCTTCTTTATACAATTAAATATCAGAGTTCATATACCAATAATATCAATGCAGCGGAATATAGTGTGAGTGTAGTGCAATACTATAAATAATAATAATACAAATCTTCGTCTTCGTCCTCCAGAGCTAAATCTTCAAATCCTGAAACGCTCGGACTAACCCGAGCGAATTTGAAAAGACAAAAACACTCGAGTCAGAACTAAAAGATCTTATGTGAGTTAAATTAACATAAATAAATATGAGTGCAGTAACTCAAGAGATGCTTGGGATTTACATCTCCTAAGGATCCGTTAAACTATTTACTATGTAGTATATTGCGCTATTATAATAGTGTCTATTTGTAAAATAAACTTACTTTTTAATAGCGTTAAGGAGTTACCCATATAGCCCTTAACACAGAATATATTCCCATAGTCTATACAGTACCGTAATCTCCCCGTACTGGGCGTCGTCAGAGGGCACTCCATAGGTATGGTACAAAACCAAAATCGTATAAGGCGCGCTAGGGTAGGTGACACGGCACAACTAGGCAATGCCAGGGTAGATATACCAATTGCTATCCGGGCTGATGGTAACGCATAGCCGCAGCTACCGCCCACCTCGAACTAACACCCCAAATCAAAGAAATCAATAGTGGCCACCGAACAATCCAAAGTCAGAGTATAGTATCGAAGGAGTGCGTTCGATAAGAGGAATGATCTCATTGGCCCGAGAATCGCTCCTGTTTTAGCCACCTTATGCCAACTCACGGGAGTTAGGTCTACGTATTTACCTTACAGGAAACGTCGCCACCATCCTATGTAACGACCTAGAATTTTTGATAATTAAAATATGAATATTTAATTAATTTTAAATATTAATAAGTGAATTTATAAGCCGAATAAATTTTATTTCGATTTATTGGATTTAATTGGATAATTAAATCGATAATTTAATACGTTAAATTATGGAAATAATTTAAAATTGGGTTAAATATGATTGAAAATGATTTGTAAAATTTTATTTTATCATGTTGAAGTTAGAATGATATTTTAGAACTTTTAAAATCGAATTAAAAGTTAATTTGTGAAAATTGAATATTTTAATATTTAATAATCGACTGTAAAATAGCCAATTTTTGAACAGTCTCAGAATTGAACGAAACCAGTTCCATTGGATCCGTAATAGTTAGTTATTACCGGATTTCAATTTTCGTGTCAATCGGAGTTATCGTTTGATCGTAGCAGCTCGAAACGCATCGATTTATTTTTAATATTAATTTGGCGAGTTAAAATAGCCATTTTTCAAAAAGTCTCGGATTTCGACGAAACCAGTTTCATCGGATCCGTAATGTGATATTATTGTAAGGTTTCAAATTTCAAGTCAATTGGATTTACCGTTTGTCCGGTACAAATTAAAACGCCTAGAAAATCGCTTAAATCGGTTTAATTCAAATTGAGCGTTTACAGCCATAACTCGCACGGATGTCCGAATTAGCTTCCGAAACCTGTTCAATTATGTCCGGAACGCGGGATAAACCCTAGGAACGTCAGTTTCGGCGCGTAAATCGGAGTTCGGAATTTCCGGATGAATAGTGTTCGAAAATTCCTTATAAATAGCCCCTACCTTTCATAATTTTAGAAAAATAAAAACCTAACCCTAGCTTTATTCATCAGCCGCCACTACCCTATATGAACGGCCAGAAGCTTCTCTCCTTCCTCCCTTATAATCTTCCAATCTATTCACCATTTGCGAAAACTTTCAACATAAAAGATGTAGAGGGCAACGAGACGAAGAGATCCATACGGTTGTGATGTAAAATGGAGCAACGTGGGAGGAGCTACAGGGGGCCGACAGTGCTAGCTTGCGCACGCTTTTTGAGGCCGTGGGTGGGGCCGAGTGCCACCAGGTTCAGGCCGAGCATGAAGGAGGGGATGGCGCGCGAAGTGGTGGCTCTTGATCGTGTCAAAGTTGAGGGTGGTGTTAGCTAAATTAAACCCTAGTTGGGCGTGTAATGGGTTTGTGTGCGTGTTTAGTTATCTGAAGCTTCTTGCGTGAGAGGAGAAGATGGTATATGCGGCTGTGATGGCTTGGATTGTGATCCGACGGCCTGTAGAAGCTAGGTTAAAAATTTAATTAAAATTAGTAAATTTATATATAGTTTAAATTCGTGCAAGTTCAAATATACATATCTTTTTCATACGAGGTCGAAAACGCGCGAAACCAGTTGCGTTGGGATCGTATGGACGAGCACTACGCAATGGAGTTGGTTTGGAGTCGTTTGGAGTTAGTGAGAATTTCGGGTAAAATTAAACGCGCGTTTAATTTTATTCGAAATAAATCGCTAAAACGAAATTTAAATCAAGGTGAGAACTTCTCACTCAATCGAAATGGTTTCGATTTTATTTTAAATAGTTAGATTTAAAATATTTGAATGCATGTTTGAATGATGATTAATATCTATTGATTGTTAAAATAGACATTATACGCCGTTAGTAAGCGGATGTTATTTATTAAAAACATATACCGCGAATATTTCATAAACAGTGAAATTGGTATTGTATATAATAGCAATATATATATATTGGCATATGTATATATTGGAATTATTGATTTCCCGCATTTTTTAGCGGATGAGACCCTATTACGCCGTTATTAAGCGGATAATATTTATTAAAAACATATACCGCGATAATTTCGTACTGGAGCGAAATTGGTATTGTGCTAATGTTTGTGGATGCAGGAAAACAGGTTGGAGGGATCCAACTGGATTCCTCAACAGTTTTTATTTGATTTCAGATATTTTGATATTTTATGGATTATCATATCGATATATGATGGATCGTTGTAGTCGTGATTGACTATTTGGTGTGTAGCATCACTGGACCCAGATTTTGGGATTTTAAAATGATTTTTAAAGTGATTTTAGAAAGTATACGTTTTATAAAATAATTTTGGAATTGATCCATTATAAATAAATGAACGTTATAATTTTTAAAGTTATAAAAATTATAATTTTTGAGAAATATAGTTAAAAACTGATTTTTGAGAATACGATGCTAATGATTTTATAAAATAGTTAAATTGGGATTTCTGAAATAATTGTGAAAAGTTTAAATATAGGATTTATAAAATTTGGTTATTTTATAAATAAAAATGGTGAAATAATAAAGGAGATTAAAGACGTTTTAAAAGAATAATATAAATTCAATATGAAATTTATAGAATTATAAACTGTGAAGTTATAAATAAAATTTATAAATAATAAGATTTATAAATTTGTGAAGTTAATTGAAGAATAGATTTGGTTAAATAAATGAATCTTATAAGTTATAAGATTCATAAATTGGAAAGTCTTTAAAAGAACGATTTTGTAAAATAATCGTTTTATAAGTATTTATCTTATAATATGAACGTTTAGTTTATAATTTAGTTATAAACTGGAATATGTTAATAAAGGAATTTATAAAAAAAGAAGTTTTTATAAATAAAAGGAAATGGAATTTATAAACGTTGTTTTATAAATTCGCAAACGACTTATTTTGATAAGTTAATTGTTATAACCTATTAATGGAGTTATATTCACATTTTTGAATAGTGAATAATCTTTTGAATTAAAATGAATAAAGGGATGAAATTTGTTAACGTAGTATATTCACGTTTTTGAATAGTGAATAATACGTTAAAGATGTTTTAAATAGAATTAAAACGATCTAACGATGTTTTAAGTGCATTGAGATTCGAAACCATAGATTTCAACATTCATTGTTGAAATAGACGTTTTCGAGAAATGGAAGGAGATGATGGACTATAACACTGTTGTTATAGTAAATGATTTCCGAAAGGAAATGTTTTGTATAGTATTGGGATTTATATATCTATTTAATTTCGAATCCCTATACTAGTGATTTTGGGTTGTTGTAACGATGTTTTACGCAAGGCCCAAATAAATATGTTTAAGAGAATGATTTCCTTAAAGAATGAAATATATACTTAATTTCGATTGAAGTATATTGAATATTTTCCAAGTGTTGAAAATAAATAAAAATTGTGAATTACTATGAATAAATAAGTATGGAAATGTTTTTCCAATATAAAGTGAATATTAGAGAATTTATCTTTTTGAAGATAAATTGAAAATGAATATTATAAATCGAATTGAAGTCGTATATTCATTAATACTTTGGAATGTAAATTCACCATTGAATTTATAAAAGAAAGTGGAATTGGTTTAAAAATAAATATTGATTTATTTTTGAAGTATGAAATTATATATCTAGTGAAGATATTTTGGAAAATAAATAATTTGGAAAATTATTTGGAAACTGGTGATGTGTGCATATCCATTGATAGTTCAATAACCGACTATCAATATTTCCCTTTGAATGGGTATTTGATGTGATTTGATTGAATTTGAATGCCACACTTATTTTTGAATAAGCGCTCACTATTCGGGTTAACCGGGAAAGGACCATGGGGTCGTATAACCCATTCCGAATATGTGATACGTCGTTGTGAATTGCATTGAAGATCGGTGTTGAAGACCCTGTATTTGCGAGAACGATAGGATGACCTGTCGATTGACTCTGCACCGAGTTGCTCCGGTATAGAGTTCTCCATATGTGATGGTGAATCCGATCAGGATTGTGGATATCCGGATTGCAAGGGCTTCTTGTAAGTGCCTTCGGTTTTGTTCGAGCCCGGAACAGACTTGTATGGACTGTATGTCTGACATTACAAGTTGAGATATAAAGCCGATTTCTTTCAAATATATTTCTGTTGGTGGCGGAGAATTTATTCTTTTAGCTTAACACCCTTCTCTGAGACGTACGAGCTCAGAGGTTATATAGTTGAAGTTATCAGCGATATATTCCCAATTTGGTAATGTGACATGCTGAGTGTTGCTGAAATGATCATTGTGTTGATTATTTGTGATAGGATCATTTGTTTGATCGTTTATCTTTGTGATCATCTCTATGATCATTTGTGACCCAAAGCATGGCTTTTGTATAAAGTATGTTTTTGTGGACGAAACTTCGTCGAGCCTCACATCCCGGAATGGTCAAAACAGGAAAGATGCGGCAAGGTTATGAGGGGTAGCTCCCTTTAGGGTATGTGCATTTCCTTTTGGAAAGGGTGGTATCATGGTATGGAGCCCAGATACTTACTCATGTTGATACACTATATTTATTACTGTGTGGTGTTGTTGGTGACGAGCGCTCGGTTAAAGGTCCAATGGGACCGGGGGATGCCATATTCGTGTAGTAGTTACCTAGTGATAAAGGTAACCCGGCCTTGTGTTGGCAGAGAGCTGGTTAAGTTCTCGGAACGTCCCGCCAGAGGCGTTTCCATGTGGCAATGGGAAGTTCCTTGGCCTGACCATTTGTTGGAAATCCAAAGAAACAATACGAGACTTGTACGGTTTTAGTTGTATAACCTGCTATGGAATGTGGCGGTAACCTGCTATTGAACATGGTAGCTATAGTAGGCATAAGTGCGGAATGTCTATGCTGGCTAAGATTTATATCTTTACTTTCGAAATGATTTTCCTCTACACTATGCACTAATAATAATATCAAATGTTATTTTAAATGCGTATCAAGCATCTTTGACTATCATAAGGAGAAATCTCCTCCGATTCTGCGTTTGCATGTGTATGTGTGCGGGAGGCCTTATGGTAGTCTCATTTTTAAAAGCATTGCGAATTGAGTTTAAAAATATTCCTCTATTTTGATTTTAAAGTTAAATAAACTGTTTTGAGTTCTCACACCAGTCACATGACTGACTTGGAGTTTATTGTTTTCCTTCCTAAACTCTGGGTGCCCACCAATTTCCACACGGGCAGTTAAGAGTTAAGGTTTATCAGGATATTCTGGATATTCTGGATTTGCTGGAGGCAAGCTGGATGGCATGACGTATTACTACTTATATGGTATTTCTTTTCCGCTGTTTGTTTGATGTTGTATACTCTGATGATATGATATGATATGATGATGTAATGAAATGTATAAAATGTAATAACTGATATAGTTCTTTTTTAAAGAGTATTCATTTATTATTATATGTTGTTCCGCTGCGAATTGTGAGATTCTGATGTTGTTCTGTTGTGTTCTGTTCCGTTCTATTTTCTTTCTGTTCTATTCTCTTTTTCTTCTATTTTAAAATTTTCTATTTTCTATTTTCTTTTCTCTCTCTCCATTTTCTACCTTCTTATTTCTTCTGTCTCTTCTTCTTTCTTTTTCTTTTTCTTAAATTCTTTTTAAAACCCATAACATTTCGGGTTTTTGGCCTTCGATTTCTCGGCAGTCGATAAAGTGAGTGTCGATGTTGAATTTTCGAAAGTCGAAAATTTCCGTTTGTTACATTTGGTATCAGAGCTTATGGTTAAGCGACAACCATGGTTCTGTTGGGTATTTCTCATTAGAGATAGAGTCAGTAGTACTCTAGAATGAGTTTGAGGGTAATAATAGCTATGAGAGCGTATTTGTTAGTGAATATAAAGTTGTTTTATATTGTGATGATTGGTTTATTGAGTGGTATATGAACCTTCGTCAGCACGGTCTCGACAACTATGCCGAAGGGGTTTCTAAACACTTGAATAGAACAATTCGGCACGATATTGTTTTAAATTGGGTAAATGAAATAATTTTACCTTGATTATATTTTATATATAAAGGAATAATTTTTCTGAATTATTAAAGTGTATATAAGTTGATTGTTTGGTTGTTTGAATAATCCAAATAAAAGAATAATTGTATAAGCAAAAGAATTATAAGAAATGAATTATAATTAAAGTGATTTAAAATTGTGAAATAAACTTATATATATAAGAAGTGAAACTATATGAACATATTTATGAATGTGAGTTGTAAATAAAAGTGAATTTAAAAGTTAAATGGAATATAACTTAAGAGGTGTTGAATGAAGTGATAAATGTGAACTTGAGTTATATAAATGAAATTCAACTTTAGTAATTGAATTGAATTGAATGAATGGATTGAATGTTAATCAATTAAATGTAAATTAAGTTGATATGAAATAATGAATATAAATGTTAATTCATTAAATTCTAATGTTATTAGAAGTTGAATAATTGAATGTATGAATATAAACAAAGGAATTTGGTTGAAATTAATATACTTTGGTTGTTATATGATTGTTAGTTGATTGTATATAATTCATTAAGAATTAATGAAATTGAAAGCTAAAGTAATTGAAATTCAATTGGAAGTTAAGTGAATCTTAAATAGAACTGAATTTGATTTGGAAGTGAACCAACTTGAATATGAATTAGTGAATATAAACTAATTGAGAATGAATGTTGATAAAATCCAATGTAAATGAATCAAAAGTGATTTAAATTGAAAACCCAATTCATTAAATATTAATGAAAATATGAATGAATATTTATTGGTTATGGATGTTAGTTGGTTGATGTTTGCATTTGTTGTTCGTTTGCATTTGCTATGTTGGCATATATAGTTATTATGTTACTATATGTTGTATATTGATACTATTGTCTATATGCATGATTCTCATGTTGTTTGTTGAGTGATTAGTAGATGCGGATCGCGTTTGCTTCGCATTTGGAGCTCGCTTTCGCGCTATATTAGCAGTATATGCACGCTAATAAAATATAAGGTACATATCTCGGATTACATACCGTACTTTTACATTTTTTCCCTGCGGGATGCCTCATTACTTGATGAGATGTATATTTGTGATATATATACTGTCATTTTTTTTCGGATCGAGCCGCGCAAAGGAGACTATGGCGAATTTTTCCGAAAATTTAAGGCGTTAGAAAAATTTGAGAAAATTGGAAAATTTTGAAAACTTTAACTTTGATTTGAAGTTGAAAGTTAAATAGTAGTAATTGCTTTTGAAAAGATAACTAAGTATGATGTGAAACCTTAGTAAAGTATTATAAGAAGTTTAACTATGAATTATGGAAAATTAATAGATTCTGTAACTTTTCTTACTTGTTAATTTCGAGGACGAAATTCTTTTAAGTGGGGAAGATTGTAACGACCCAGAATTTTTGATAATTAAAATATGAATATTTAATTAATTTTAAATATTAATAAGGGAAATTATAAGTCGAATAAATTTTATTTCGATTTATTGGATTTAATTGGATAATTAAATCGATAATTTAATACGTTAAATTATGGAAATAATTTAAAATTGGGTTAAATATGATTGAAAATGATTTGTAAAATTTTATTTTATCATGTTGAAGTTAGAATGATATTTTAGAACTTTTAAAATCGAATTAAAAGTTAATTTGTGAAAATTGAATATTTTAATATTTAATAATCGACTGTAAAATAGCCAATTTTAGAACAGTCTCAGAATTGAACGAAACCAGTTCCATTGGATCCGTAATAGTTAGTTATTACCGGATTTCAATTTTCGTGTCAATCGGAGTTATCGTTTGATCGTAGCAGCTCGAAACGCATCGATTTATTTTTAATACTAATTTGGCGAGTTAAAATAGCCATTTTTCAAAAAGTCTCGGATTTCGACGAAACCAGTTTCATCGGATCCGTAATGTGATATTATTGTAAGGTTTCAAATTTCAAGTCAATTGGATTTACCGTTTGTCCGGTACAAATTAAAACGCCTAGAAAATCGCTTAAATCGGTTTAATTCAAATTGAGCGTTTACAGCCATAACTCGCACGGATGTCCGAATTAGCTTCCGAAACCTGTTCAATTATGTCCGGAACGCGGGATAAACCCTAGGAACGTCAGTTTCGGCGCGTAAATCGGAGTTCGGAATTTCCGGATGAATAGTGTTCGAAAATTCCTTATAAATAGCCCCTACCTTTCATAATTTTAGAAAAATAAAAACCTAACCCTAGCTTTATTCATCAGCCGCCACTACCCTATATGAACGGCCAGAAGCTTCTCTCCTTCCTCCCTTATAATCTTCCAATCTATTCACCATTTGCGAAAACTTTCAACATAAAAGATGTAGAGGGCAACGAGACGAAGAGATCCATACGGTTGTGATGTAAAATGGAGCAACGTGGGAGGAGCTACAGGGGGCCGACAGTGCTAGCTTGCGCACGCTTTTTGAGGCCGTGGGTGGGGCCGAGTGCCACCAGGTTCAGGCCGAGCATGAAGGAGGGGATGGCGCGCGAAGTGGTGGCTCTTGATCGTGTCAAAGTTGAGGGTGGTGTTAGCTAAATTAAACCCTAGTTGGGCGTGTAATGGGTTTGTGTGCGTGTTTAGTTATCTGAAGCTTCTTGCGTGAGAGGAGAAGATGGTATATGCGGCTGTGATGGCTTGGATTGTGATCCGACGGCCTGTAGAAGCTAGGTTAAAAATTTAATTAAAATTAGTAAATTTATATATAGTTTAAATTCGTGCAAGTTCAAATATACATATCTTTTTCATACGAGGTCGAAAACGCGCGAAACCAGTTGCGTTGGGATCGTATGGACGAGCACTACGCAATGGAGTTGGTTTGGAGTCGTTTGGAGTTAGTGAGAATTTCGGGTAAAATTAAACGCGCGTTTAATTTTATTCGAAATAAATCGCTAAAACGAAATTTAAATCAAGGTGAGAACTTCTCACCCAATCGAAATGGTTTCGATTTTATTTTAAATAGTTAGATTTAAAATATTTGAATGCATGTTTGAATGATGATTAATATCTATTGATTGTTAAAATAGACATTATACGCCGTTAGTAAGCGGATGTTATTTATTAAAAACATATACCGCGAATATTTCATAAACAGTGAAATTGGTATTGTATATAATAGCAATATATATATATTGGCATATGTATATATTGGAATTATTGATTTCCCGCATTTTTTAGCGGATGAGACCCTATTACGCCGTTATTAAGCGGATAATATTTATTAAAAACATATACCGCGATAATTTCGTACTGGAGCGAAATTGGTATTGTGCTAATGTTTGTGGATGCAGGAAAACAGGTTGGAGGGATCCAACTGGATTCCTCAACAGTTTTTATTTGATTTCAGATATTTTGATATTTTATGGATTATCATATCGATATATGATGGATCGTTGTAGTCGTGATTGACTATTTGGTGTGTAGCATCACTGGACCCAGATTTTGGGATTTTAAAATGATTTTTAAAGTGATTTTAGAAAGTATACGTTTTATAAAATAATTTTGGAATTGATCCATTATAAATAAATGAACGTTATAATTTTTAAAGTTATAAAAATTATAATTTTTGAGAAATATAGTTAAAAACTGATTTTTGAGAATACGATGCTAATGATTTTATAAAATAGTTAAATTGGGATTTCTGAAATAATTGTGAAAAGTTTAAATATAGGATTTATAAAATTTGATTATTTTATAAATAAAAATGGTGAAATAATAAAGGAGATTAAAGACGTTTTAAAAGAATAATATAAATTCAATATGAAATTTATAGAATTATAAACTGTGAAGTTATAAATAAAATTTATAAATAATAAGATTTATAAATTTGTGAAGTTAATTGAAGAATAGATTTGGTTAAATAAATGAATCTTATAAGTTATAAGATTCATAAATTGGAAAGTCTTTAAAAGAACGATTTTGTAAAATAATCGTTTTATAAGTATTTATCTTATAATATGAACGTTTAGTTTATAATTTAGTTATAAACTGGAATATGTTAATAAAGGAATTTATAAAAAAAGAAGTTTTTATAAATAAAAGGAAATGGAATTTATAAACGTTGTTTTATAAATTCGCAAACGACTTATTTTGATAAGTTAATTGTTATAACCTATTAATGGAGTTATATTCACATTTTTGAATAGTGAATAATCTTTTGAATTAAAATGAATAAAGGGATGAAATTTGTTAACGTAGTATATTCACGTTTTTGAATAGTGAATAATACGTTAAAGATGTTTTAAAAAGAATTAAAACGATCTAACGATGTTTTAAGTGCATTGAGATTCGAAACCATAGATTTCAACATTCATTGTTGAAATAGACGTTTTCGAGAAATGGAAGGAGATGATGGACTATAACACTGTTGTTATAGTAAATGATTTCCGAAAGGAAATGTTTTGTATAGTATTGGGATTTATATATCTATTTAATTTTGAATCCCTATACTAGTGATTTTGGGTTGTTGTAACGATGTTTTACGCAAGGCCCAAATAAATATGTTTAAGAGAATGATTTCCTTAAAGAATGAAATATATACTTAATTTCGATTGAAGTATATTGAATATTTTCCAAGTGTTGAAAATAAATAAAAATTGTGAATTACTATGAATAAATAAGTATGGAAATGTTTTTCCAATATAAAGTGAATATTAGAGAATTTATCTTTTTGAAGATAAATTGAAAATGAATATTATAAATCGAATTGAAGTCGTATATTCATTAATACTTTGGAATGTAAATTCACCATTGAATTTATAAAAGAAAGTGGAATTGGTTTAAAAATAAATATTGATTTATTTTTGAAGTATGAAATTATATATCTAGTGAAGATATTTTGGAAAATAAATAATTTGGAAAATTATTTGGAAACTGGTGATGTGTGCATATCCATTGATAGTTCAATAACCGACTATCAATATTTCCCTTTGAATGGGTATTTGATGTGATTTGATTGAATTTGAATGCCACACTTATTTTTGAATAAGCGCTCACTATTCGGGTTAACCGGGAAAGGACCATGGGGTCGTATAACCCATTCCGAATATGTGATACGTCGTTGTGAATTGCATTGAAGATCGGTGTTGAAGACCCGGTATTTGCGAGAACGATAGGATGACCTGTCGATTGACTCTGCACCGAGTTGCTCCGGTATAGAGTTCTCCATATGTGATGGTGAATCCGATCAGGATTGTGGATATCCGGATTGCAAGGACTTCTTGTAAGTGCCTTCGGTTTTGTTCGAGCCCGGAACAGACTTGTATGGACTGTATGTCTGACATTACAAGTTGAGATATAAAGCCGATTTCTTTCAAATATATTTCTGTTGGTGGCGGAGAATTTATTCTTTTAGCTTAACACCCTTCTCTGAGACGTACGAGCTCAGAGGTTATATAGTTGAAGTTATCAGCGATATATTCCCAATTTGGTAATGTGACATGCTGAGTGTTGCTGAAATGATCATTGTGTTGATTATTTGTGATAGGATCATTTGTTTGATCGTTTATCTTTGTGATCATCTCTATGATCATTTGTGACCCAAAGCATGGCTTTTGTATAAAGTATGTTTTTGTGGACGAAACTTCGTCGAGCCTCACATCCCGGAATGGTCAAAACAGGAAAGATGCGGCAAGGTTATGAGGGGTAGCTCCCTTTAGGGTATGTGCATTTCCTTCTGGAAAGGGTGGTATCATGGTATGGAGCCCAGATACTTACTCATGTTGATACACTATATTTATTACTGTGTGGTGTTGTTGGTGACGAGCGCTCGGTTAAAGGTCCAATGGGACCGGGGGATGCCATATTCGTGTAGTAGTTACCTAGTGATAAAGGTAACCCGGCCTTGTGTTGGCAGAGAGCTGGTTAAGTTCTCGGAACGTCCCGCCAGAGGCGTTTCCATGTGGCAATGGGAAGTTCCTTGGCCTGACCATTTGTTGGAAATCCAAAGAAACAATACGAGACTTGTACGGTTTTAGTTGTATAACCTGCTATGGAATGTGGCGGTAACCTGCTATTGAACATGGTAGCTATAGTAGGCATAAGTGCGGAATGTCTATGCTGGCTAAGATTTATATCTTTACTTTCGAAATGATTTTCCTCTACACTATGCACTAATAATAATATCAAATGTTATTTTAAATGCGTATCAAGCATCTTTGACTATCATAAGGAGAAATCTCCTCCGATTCTGCGTTTGCATGTGTATGTGTGCGGGAGGCCTTATGGTAGTCTCATTTTTAAAAGCATTGCGAATTGAGTTTAAAAATATTCCTCTATTTTGATTTTAAAGTTAAATAAACTGTTTTGAGTTCTCACACCAGTCACATGACTGACTTGGAGTTTATTGTTTTCCTTCCTAAACTCTGGGTGCCCACCAATTTCCACACGGGCAGTTAAGAGTTAAGGTTTATCAGGATATTCTGGATATTCTGGATTTGCTGGAGGCAAGCTGGATGGCATGACGTATTACTACTTATATGGTATTTCTTTTCCGCTGTTTGTTTGATGTTGTATACTCTGATGATATGATATGATATAATGATGTAATGAAATGTATAAAATGTAATAACTGATATAGTTCTTTGTTTAAAGAGTATTCATTTATTATTATATGTTGTTCCGCTGCGAATTGTGAGATTCTGATGTTGTTCTGTTGTGTTCTGTTCCGTTCTATTTTCTTTCTGTTCTATTCTCTTTTTCTTCTATTTTAAAATTTTCTATTTTCTATTTTCTTTTCTCTCTCTCCATTTTCTACCTTCTTATTTCTTCTGTCTCTTCTTCTTTCTTTTTCTTTTTCTTAAATTCTTTTTAAAACCCATAACATTTCGGGTTTTTGGCCTTCGATTTCTCGGCAGTCGATAAAGTGAGTGTCGATGTTGAATTTTCGAAAGTCGAAAATTTCCGTTTGTTACATCCTACTTCATTCTGGAATCTCCACCGCGTACACGGTTAGTCAAAGTGGTTTTCGGTATCGACAGAGAGTATGTCCATATCCGATCCCGGTCTCTTTGCTAACCCATCGTTATTATAACACCACGGTCATTTAAAAATAGTTTATACTTTAAAACCAGAATAAAAATTTCCATTTCAAACTATGAATACGATATCATTTTAAAACCCAAACAATATGATATCATTTTATCCAAACATATTTCTTTTCCAAAATCATACTGCTTTAAAAAAAATTATAATATCTGGAAACCAAACATTTGAATTATACTTTCAAAACATAATATTTCGGAATTCATGCTTTTAAAAAACCATAACTTCTAAAACTTGAATGGTTTGGATATTCAACGGTATATAAAATAAATGGTTTAACTTTAAGGTTACTTTGTAAAGAAAAATAATTTCCATGGCTTTTCAAATATATTTCTTTATTTAAAGTTTAAACTATAATTTAAATATCCCTTCCAGTTCCAAAACCCCTTCAATTTCTATATATATATATATATATATATATATATATATATATATATATATCCATTTGGAGTATTAATATTTCAAAACTAAAGTTGGATTTTCTTCTTTCAACAAATAATATTCTATTATTTAGTCTTGAATATTCATATAAATTCCATAAATAAAACTCCCATTTCTAGCAATTAAATATTTTCTCAAATTTACTTTATACTAGAATTTCATTTTTAATTCTTCTTGGAAAATCCAGTTATAAATATCATACCTTAAAATTTCCAAACATAAACATATAAGATAAATTTCCAAATTCCATTTTCTCAATTTTTCATTTTTATTCAACAGGTTTATACACAACTTAATTTTCAAATTTTTAACTTCATATGTATATATATCGAAGAATAATATTTTATAAAATATCAAAATCAAATTTTTATAAACCGTATCCCATCCAAACCATAGAAATCACTTTAAAATAATTTATATATAGACCACGGTGCCTGTATATAATTTTCTATCCTATGGTCAAGTGATACGGATATTTATCATTTCAATCCGCAATTTAAAAATAAAATTTTGCGGTTGTATATCATTTCAAACCGCAATCCCGAATGAAAAAAATGCATGATAACTTGCAGATTATATAATATAGTTATAGCATTCATTCATTCAAATATCAATCATCAATTGCAATCATCATCCAATTTTTAACAATCATTGATACAGAGCATATGAATTATATAGGAATCAATAACAAATATTAACTAACAGTTTATATTCCATAATAAATTTAATGACTGTTAACTAGCAGTTTATGTGCAAAAATAAATTCTAACTGTCTAATTTTATGCAATAAATAAAATAAATTAACAGTTAAATTAAATAAATGCGACTTAATAGATATGCGGAATAAAACATGCCAAACGGTCATAAATAAATTTCTACTCATATCTAAAATAAATTTAACAAACATAAAAACTTTTAGAAGTTGTGAGTGGGTTAAAACACTCACCTTTTGAATTTAAATCGAATTTAAAATCCGATATAAACCTAAAAATTCGACGGTCTCCAAATCTGTCCAAACCAGCGTCAACAGATCCGAAATTTAATTTCGATCCTAACAAAAAAAATCTCGCGCGAAAACGAGGTCGTATGAGAAAGTTGTAGCGATAAAACGATTTGAATACAATTAAAATAGAAATAATTAAAGGAACACACATCTTCACCTCACATAAATGCCACGTCATCTCTCTTTGTCCACTGTTAGCACCAGAACGCACGCATAAAACAGGGAACGAAACCTGCCCCTTCGAACGCAACAGCCCCCTCATCACGTTGCCGTTGACCATGATTCCTCGGCCGCTACGACCGCCGCTTGACAAACCGAAGCCACCTACGTCACCTCCTCCACCAGCCGACCCCGTGGCCCATAACCCGAGCCTATCGGTCACCAACCTCACGAGCCGCCGCCTACAGTTTAAACCCTAAATCGAAATTAGCCACCAATCCAACCGTTAATTCACCTCAAAACTTACATGGATGCACTCCTCTCGGCTATCTCCCCAATACCCAGAAATATTTTTTCGATCCGACGAAGTTCATCGTCGCGATGATGAACGGCCGAAAATGATTTGAATTTTTCTGGACGAACGATAGCTCCAATCGAAAAACAAATCACACCAGCAGATTACGAATACTGAGAACTATGACATATCTTTTTATGGAATTTTTCTGGAGAGTTTGAATTTTCATTGAAATTTTGAACTGTAGATAGATCTAGGTTTTTCAACCATTGAGGAAGAGAAAGAGATGAAGACAATGAACGTACAGACAAATGATAGAAGATGGAGGCTATGGTTTATCACAACATATATATAGACACATAGTAGTAGGCTAGGTGGGCACGAATTACGAACGTGCTAAACGGTAGTTGGCCCAAAAAGCCCGTTCTGACCCCGGAACGAAATTTATTAAACCCATATATCCAAATAGGTATTTTAAAATATTCTGAACGCGATGGAAAAAGTTTCACGTCCAAATTTGATCGTATGAAGAAGTTATGATGAAAACAAAATTTCCAAATTGATTTCAAATTGATTTTAATTAAATCAATTTCAAGGCGTTTCACATCCGTACGATCAAACGACAGGTCCGATCGATACGTAACTTGAAACCCTACAATAATTCACCGATACAGATCCGATGAAACAGGTTTCGTCGAAATCCGAGTCCGTGACAAAAATGGGTATTTTTATATTAATTAAATAAATTAAAAATTAGTCAATTAAATCAAATTTCTCATTTCTTTTTGATAATTGACGATTCTTATTATTATAAATTTTTCAATCACCTATACTAATTTAAACAAAATTTAACTTGTCGAAATTAAAAATTTTAGAAATCCCCAAATTTCATAAATTTCACCAAATTATAAATTAAATTTCCAAAATTTTAATTAAATTTACTTTCCATTATTATTGTCAAATAGAAGAATTTATCATTGGATTCATATTTCAATATGTAAATATTTCCAATTTCATTTGAACTTATATTTACATAATTCCTAAATATTAAATTTCAAATATCACTTCAATTAACGTTAACGTAATAATTATTTATTATTTATTGCAGTTGATTATCAGTTACAATTAATATACTAAATAGATGGTAAACCTTGAATACTAGTTATCCTTAACGTTTTATTTCCCATTTAATTGCAACAACGCAATTCCAAAAATTTAACTCAATTAAATAGACAACTCTTTATATTCTAAATCAATTGCAATGGTTTAAAAGTTGCTAAATATTGATTTCAGTAATCCCTTTAATTCGATTCAAAATCAGCAATTACCTATTAAATGCCCCAAAATTCCTATTAAATAAATCTAACAAATCTTTATCATCAATTAGATGAATTAAATATTGCAATCAAACTATTGCGTTAATAATTTCCATTTCACTTTAAAGTATCTAAATTAGCCAATTACAATACTTATTACCCAAATAACTTCAATTTCTTCCAAATAATATTTACATAATTAATTTAAATATTGAATCCATTTAATTGCAATAAATTCAATTGATTGCAAATCAATTCCAAATAAATTTGATTTTTATCCAGTTACACTTAATATTAAATCAGTTTTCACTTAACTAACAAAGTCATTATTACTTAGAATTTCATTACATTTTATATCTTCACATTTTCATTTTGGTTCATTTCTTTTCCCACGTAGTTTATTAAAAATGGGATTTTCCTTGGTTACAACTTATTTGGATCCAACATTCTTCATTTACCAATTTATTCCACTTTAACTGCAGTAATTTTGGGGATAAATTGAATTTGATTCCAGATTAACATTGACAACTAATAAAATAAGTAAAGTACAATAATTATAGTCATTAACTCTATTTCACACGTCTACATTCAGTTACTATTAGAAAATCTTATTGCATTGGTTTTATATAGTCGCCATTTACTTTACATTTCATTACTATTTAATATATATTTATTCATCAATCAAATCCGATATTTACCTTCTATCCTTCTATTTGATAAAAAAAAATCCAGTATACCTTTACATACATTCATTTATGGGTATTGCATTGAAATTAAAAAAAATTTAGCCAATACCACATCATTACCATTTATTACAATTGGATTCCTAATTTTATTCAATACCCTGGATAAATAACATAAATATCAATCATGTTCTTACTTTTGTTTCTCTCATATTTAAAAATCAAATTATAGCATTTAACTTATTTTATTGAATCGATATTTTATTCAAGTCATAAATTATTAACCTGCACAAATATGATACCTTAATTTATTTAAATTTCCATTTACAACTTTTATTGCACTAAATCAAATTAATACTTTCTTAAATTTCTCTTATTAGATCTTATATCCAGGTAAGAATCATTTTTCTACTTAATTCATTTGGATTTCATTCTACATTAAATTAGAAATCCTATTAAATTATCACATTTAAAATCATCGAATTTAACGGGTCGTTACACTCTTCCCCACTCAAAACTTTTCGTCCCCGAAAAGGAAAAAGAAGGGAGAAAAAGAATTTAAATAACAATACATCTTATTCAAAATATTTAACCTATAGCCAATAATATACTAAATTCATTACCTTACATAAATATACCCGTCTTATCATCATTATATCTTTATGTACTTAAATAAATAAAGTTTGAATAACATTTTCAAATAATCTCTAAGTGGTTTCAATCACTAACAATCAAATCAATCCAACAACCATCCATTTCAACAAACAGCATACCCAACAATTACAAAGCAACCATACAATCAAACAACCAAATAGTTGGTTGGGTTCAAAACTTTTTAAATTGTACGGGATGAACAATAACTATCCAGTGCATCATTTACTCAACATTCTTAGATGGGCTAAAATAGATTATTTATTCATCCAACAACTTCAAATTTCCTTACCCAACCAACCATAAAGCAAACAATATCGATTTAAACCAACAAATCAATTTAACTTATATAAATTCATTACATACTTTAGTTGTTTGATTTCCTTTCCTTTATTCAGACCACATAAATTATCCTTTTAATATTTACATCTATTTCTAACAACTTTCAATTTTATTTACTAATTAGTGGTTGTTTCCTTTATTTTTACTTATTACTCACAATTATCCAAAAAAAATATTTATTCAGGTCATGTAAGTTTCTTTTATTTGTATTATATTTAATGCACTTCTTCAAATTCAATCATTTATTTAATGCTTACATATCTATTATATTTAATTTTAGTAATCATTTTTTTAATTTCACTTAAATTCTTAACCTTATAACATTCATTTTTATAAGTAAAGGATTTTTATTTATTCATTAACTATGGTTTGCAGTCATTTATTTATATTACCTACTTTCCATTATATTAAACTAGTAGCATTTAAATCATACTTAAGTTTAGAACCCTACACATCATATCCTTATTTATAAAAGAATTTCATTTTATTTACTTAAGTTTAAAATCACCTATTTAAAATACTTACCTTCAATTTATGGTAAAATTTTCAATTTACAACTTAAGTTTATAACATTAAATTCTTATTTAATATAACAATTCATTGAATACTTCATTATTTCCAAAATTTCTACTTGTATAACATTCTATTCCAATCTCTTATCTAACATTTCAACTTTTTATATTTGGTAAGTTATTTATGTTAAAGAAAATGCAAAAGAACTTATACAAGTTTTATCTCATCTTTTAATTAAATTTAATGTTAATCAATATTACTTTTTGTCTCATATGGTAAAAATTTCAAATTTCCCTTTATAACTTTGCATTAATTCTCTTACCTAAATTAGAGGTTTCAATTTATTAATTACTTACTTTTATCTCACTAAAATAATTTTAAACAATTAATTAATGGAAATTTATAAATTAAATACCGGGTCAAATTTCAAATTATTCTTAAAAATAATAGATAAATAACTTCTTACAACTTATATATCTCTAATTATATTGAAAACCATTCAAAAATTTAGATATTTTTTAAAAATAAATTTGCAGTAGAATTTACAACAGTGGCCTTTCCCCCTCGAAACTCGAAAATGAAAGTCGATGATGCGGCCGCCATCACCGAAATTATTTTCCAGCGACAGAGAAGAAAGTACAAAACTTATTTTCTCAAAATCATCTTTAAACAATTCTTTCAAGTTACATTGAAAAACTTATATCAGAAAATACTTCTAAAATATTATTATTATATTCAAATCATTTAAAAGAAGTTTCCAAAACCCCGGAATTTAAGTTCTAAAATCTCCAATTTGATTTATTATAATTTCAACTTAGCTTCAATTATTATTAATATTTTTATTACCTAATACCCAATCTATAGCAACCAAATATATATATCATTTGAAATTTTTTATTTTATATATAGAAAATATAATAAGCAAAATTATTTCATTCACCTATAATAAAAACAAATATTATGTCGGTCTGTCCTATTAAGTGTTTAGAAATCCTTATTGATGTCATAGCGTCCCATGCACCAACCAGAATTTATAAATACAAAACGGAACAGATTAACACAATATCAAAATCTTTTAATAACACTAACAAATAGCTCTCTCATATATATACACTCAATGACTCCCATAGGGTATTACTACCCTATTAGCAAAGAGTCAAACCCCACAAAGCTAAGGTTTATCGCTAAACCAAAGCTTTGATACCAACTGTAACATCCCGCCTTTTCGCACGATTTAAACAGACACACGTGCCAATTCAAACCATATGGAAGGGCAGATTGTTATGGGGTAAATAAAAAAACAGAGAAGAAATAAAACAAAATAAAATCTCACAGCGGAAGGATAAAATATAATAATAAAATATACAGTTTATATTACTGTTTACAAAACATTTGATTCTTCTTTATACAATTAAATATCAGAGTTCACATACCAATAATATCAATGCAGCGGAATATAGTGTGAGTGTAGTGCAATACTATAAATAATAATAATACAAATCTTCGTCTTCGTCCTCGAGAGCTAAATCTTCAAATCCTGAAACGCTCGGACTGACCCGAGCGAATTTGAAAAGACAAAAACACTCGAGTCAGAACTAAAAGATCTTATGTGAGTTAAATTAACAGAAATAAATATGAGTGCAGTAACTCAAGAGATGCTCGGGATTTACATCTCCTAAGGATCCGTTAAACTATTTACTATGTAGTATATTGCGCTATTATAATAGTGTCTATTTGTAAAATAAACTTACTTTTTAATAGCGTTAAGGAGTTACCCATATAGCCCTTAACACAGAATATATTCCCATAGTCTATACAGTACCGTAATCTCCCCCGTACTGGGCGTCGTCAGAGGGCACTCCATAGGTATGGTACAAAACCAAAATCGTATAAGGCGCGCTAGGGTAGGTGACACGGCACAACTAGGCAATGCCAGGGTAGATATACCAATTGCTATCCGGGCTGATGGTAACGCATAGCCGCAGCTACCGCCCACCTCGAACTAACACCCCAAATCAAAGAAATCAATAGTGGCCACCGAACAATCCAAAGTCAGAGTATAGTATCGAAGGAGTGCGTTCGATCAGAGGAATGACCTCATTGGCCCGAGAATCGCTCCTGTTTTAGCCACCTTATGCCAACTCACGGGAGTTGGGTCCACGTATTTACCTTACAGGAAACGTCGCCACCATCCTACTTCATTCTGGAATCTCCACCGCGTACACGGTTAGTCAAAGTGGTTTTCGGTATCGACAGAGAGTATGTCCATATCCGATCCCGGTCTCTTTGCTAACCCATCGTTATTATAACACCGCGGTCATTTAAAAATAGTTTATACTTTAAAACCAGAATAAAAATTTCCATTTCAAACTATGAATACGATATCATTTTAAAATCCAAACAATATGATATCATTTTATCCAAACATATTTCTTTTCCAAAATCATACTGCTTTAAAAAAAATTATAATATCTGGAAACCAAACATTTGAATTATACTTTCAAAACATAATATTTCGGAATTCATACTTTTAAAAAACCATAACTTCTAAAACTTGAATGGTTTGGATATTCAACGGTATATAAAATAAATGGTTTAACTTTAAGGTTACTTTGTAAAGAAAAATAATTTCCATGGCTTTTCAAATATATTTCTTTATTTAAAGTTTAAACCATAATTTAAATATCCCTTCCAGTTCCAAAACCCCTTCAATTTCTATATATATATATATCCATTTGGCGTATTAATATTTCAAAACTAAAGTTGGATTTTCTTCTTTCAACAAATAATATTCTATTATTTAGTCTTGAATATTCATATAAATTCCATAAATAAAACTCCCATTTCTAGCAATTAAATATTTTCTCAAATTTACTTTATACTAGAATTTCATTTTTAATTCTTCTTGGAAAATCCAGTTATAAATATCATACCTTAAAATTTCCAAACTTAAACATATAAGATAAATTTCCAAATTCCATTTTCTCAATTTTTCATTTTTATTCAACAGGTTTATACACAACTTAATTTTCAAATTTTTAACTTCATATGTATATATATCGAAGAATAATATTTTATAAAATATCAAAATCAAATTTTTATAAACCGTATCCCATCCAAACCATAGAAATCACTTTAAAATAATTTATATATAGACCACGGTGCCTGTATATAATTTTCTATCCTATGGTCAAGTGATACGGATATTTATCATTTCAATCCGCAATTTAAAAATAAAATTTTGCGGTTGTATATCATTTCAAACCGCAATCCCGAATGAAAAAAAATGCATGATAACTTGCAGATTATATAATATAGTTATAGCATTCATTCATCCAAATATCAATCATCAATCATCAATTGCAATCATCATCCAATTTTTAACAATCATTGATACAGAGCATATGAATTATACAAAAATCAATAACAGATATTAACTAACAGTTTATATTCCATAATAAATTTAATGACTGTTAACTAGCATATGAATTATACAAAATTTCCAAATTGATTTCAAATTGATTTTAATTAAATCAATTTCAAGGCGTTTCGCATCCGTACGATCAAACGACAGGTCCGATCGATACGAAACTTGAAACCCTACAATAATTCACCGATACAGATCCGATGAAACTAGTTTCGTCGAAATCCGAGTCCGTGACAAAAATGGGTATTTTTATATTAATTAAATAAATTAAAAATTAGTCAATTAAATCAAATTTCCCATTTCTTTTTGATAATTGATGATTCTTATTATTATAAATTTTTCAATCACCTATACTAATTTAAACAAAATTTAACTTGTCGAAATTAAAATTTTTAGAAATCCCCAAATTTCAAAATTTTCACCAAATTATAAATTAAATTTCCAAAATTTTAATTAAATTTACTTTCCATTATTATTGTCAAATAGAAGAATTTATCATTGGATTCATATTTCAATATGTAAATATTTCCAATTTCATCTGAACTTATATTTACATAATTCCTAAATATTAAATTTCAAATATCACTTCAATTAACGTTAACGTAATAATTATTTATTATTTATTGCAGTTGATTATCAGTTACAATTAATATACTAAATAGATGCCCCAAAATTCCTATTAAATAAATCTAACAAATCTTTATCATCAATTAGATGAATTAAATATTGCAATCAAACTATTGCGTTAATAATTTCCGTTTCACTTTAAAGTATCTAAATTAGCCAATTACAATACTTATTACCCAAATAACTTCAATTTCTTCCAAATAATATTTACATAATTAATTTAAATATTGAATCCATTTAATTGCAATAAATTCAATTGATTGCAAATCAATTCCAAATAAATTTGATTTTTATCCAGTTACACTTAATATTAAATCAGTTTTCACTTAACTAACAAAGTCATTATTACTTAGAATTTCATTACATTTTACATCTTCACATTTTCATTTTGGTTTCATTTCTTTTCCCACATAGTTTATTAAAAATGGGATTTTCCTTGGTTACAACTTATTTGGATCCAACATTCTTCATTTACCAATTTATTCCACTTTAACTACAGTAATTTTGGGGATAAATTGAATTTGATTCCAGATTAACATTGACAACTAATAAAATAAGTAAAGTACAATAATTATAGTCATTAACTCTATTTCACACGTCTACATTCAGTTACTAGTAGAAAATCTTATTGCATTGGTTTTATACAATCGCCATTTACTTTACATTTCATTACTATTTAATATATATTTATTCATCAATCAAATCCGATATTTACCCTCTATCCTTCTTTTTGATAAAAAAAAAATCCAGTATACCTTTATATACATTCATTTATGGGTATTGCATTGAATTTAAAATTTTTTTATCCAATACCACATCATTACCATTTATTACAATTGGATTCCTAATTTTATTCAATACCCTGAATAAATAACATAAATATCAATCATGTTCTTACTTTTGTTTCTCTCATATTTAAAAATCAAATTATAGCATTTAACTTATTTTATCGAATCGATATTTTATTCAAGTCATAAATTATTAACCTGCACAAATATGATACCTTAATTTATTTAAATTTCCATTTACAACTTTTATTGCACTAAATCAAATTAATACTTTCTTAAATTTCTCTTATTAGATCTTATATCCAGGTAAGAATCATTTTTCTACTTAATTCATTTGGATTTCATTCTACATTAAATTAGAAATCCTATTAAATTATCACATTTAAAATCATCGAATTTAACGGGTCGTTACAGAGCCCACTCCGAGGAGCAATGTCGCCAAGGAGGTGAAGGAAAAGACAAGTGAGGTTACTCACGCAGGGGAGGCTCCCGGTCCAAATGCTCGGGTGATTAGAGCACTTGATGAGGATAAGTCCGAGACTTCCTCTCCTATCGATGAGAGTTATGAAATCGAAATTACAGGCGCCTCTGAACACACATCTAAACTGGGCATGAAGGAGTAGCTTGAGAAGGAGAAGAAAACGACAGTCGAGATCAAAGCCGAGCCTCAAGCTGTGGACCTGGATGACCCTCTAAATAAGCCGTTGAAGGTCATCCTTTCCGGCGGGTCCAAGCCCATGGAAGTTCCCCATACTTCTTCAGTTGTCACCTCCGCATCAAAAAAAATAATCAAGGGCAAATGCACGGGAGAGGAGTCGTCTGGAAGAAAGTCGAAGAAGTCGAAGAAGTAGTCGTCGCTCTCGTTGAACGAGAGTTAGTTTAGAATATGTAATTATTTTTATTTATTTTCATAGCCCATGTAAATAAACTTTTGCTTCGAATTTTGGAGGAGTTGTGGTAGAAACTATTGATACGCGAAGATTTTGATCAATGACAATGTGCTTCAACAAACAAGGAAGAAATATATGCGACGCTATGCTAAAGGAAGATCGATGAAGACCAAACAAACATAAGTATGTTTTTATATAGGTCTTGGTCTAGATTTATTGTTAAAATCTATCCTCAAGAGGCTTGCACGAACGCTAGAAAACATTTTATAAACTACATTTTTACTTAAAGTTTTCACTGTGCATATTTTATAAGTTCAGTCGACTGAACAGGAGTAGCCAGTCGACTGAAACTGGAACAAATATATAAACATGCACAGTTTCAGTCGACTGAATTTTCTGCACAGTCGACTGAATTTGTTCCCGAAAATTTTACTTCATATTTTCAGTTGACTGAATTCCCTGCTCAGTCGACTGAATTTGAACCTGCGAATTTTCTCTGAAAAGACACCTTCTTCCTCCCAAGAGTTGCAACCATTCATCAATGTAAATGGAAGCATCTCTTGTTTGCAACCTTTGACAACATATGCACCTCTTCTACAAGTATATACACATGATTCTAACATCATTTAATTCATCGAATTCTCTTGCTTTAATCTTACTATTCTCTTGTTCATATTCTCTAGATATTCTCAGAGCAATCACCAATCTATTGCTTGAATCACAATTTTTGCTTATAATATTCTTTTGATTCATAGCAATTCAGATTTCCTAAATCATGACAAACACATTGCATACTCTCGAGGATAAGATTATAGGAATATTGTACTACATTAGACTCATTAGTGTTGACAAGAACACAACAAGTCGAATATTGTATTTTAGTAATTGAGTTGAAGTCCTCTTCGGTAGTTGAGGCAAGAAATCCCGTTCGGTTGTTCGGGTAAGTTGTAAACCTATTCCTCCGGGTGAAGTGAGGTTGTTAGTTAGTGGAGTTCCTAAGTGAACTTAGGGACTGGACGTAGGACGAGAGGTCCGAACCAGTATAAAATCCTGGTGTCTCCTTGCATTTACCTACTTTATCTACCTAGACTATTATGTTATTCCATATTACACGATCCTACCGCATAGCCTCTTTCAATTGGTATCAGAGCAAGGCCGTCCTATAACCATAACACCGTTATCAGACATATTGATAATATGGAAAATAACGCAAGTACAAGCACAACATCTGCCTATAGTTCCACATTTGCGTAAGGACAATCTACCCAAAGACTCCCCATTCAATGGACTAAACTACAACTATTGGGCTACAAGGATGAGGATTTATATGCAAGCAACAAGTTTCGAAGCCTGGAATGCTACTCAAGCAGAGTTTGTTGTACCCACAACCGATTATCCTACATGGACACAGATTGAAAAGAATGAAGCTAGTGCAAATGCCAAAGCTATGAATATGCTATTTTGCGCCCTGGATAGAAATGAATTCAACTGTGTTAGCATATGTACTACTGCATATCAGATATGGGAAACACTTAAAGTCATACATGAAGGCACAAACAAGGTTAAACAAACAAAGATATCCATGCTGAAGAATCAATTCCAAAACTTTAGAATGCGACAAAATGAATCCATCAATGACATGTACTCAAGATTTCAAGACATTCATCATGCTCTAATCGGACTAGGAGAAAGATACACAGACTTTGACATTGTGTCTAAAGTTTTAAATTCACTCACTGATGAATGGGAGAGAAAAGTACTAGCAATCGAGGAAGCAAATGATCTATCTACAATGAAATCAGAAGAATTGATTGGAAATCTTATGTCGTATGAAGTAAATATGCAAGCTAAGAAAGATCAAGCTCAAGAAAGAAAGAATGTTGCTTTTCATGTGGAAAAGGAAGAATCAGAGTCTGAAGATGAGGATCTAGCATTTATAGCCAAAAATTTCAAGAAATTCTTAAAGTATAGAAAAGGAAACAAAAACGGATTCAAAAAGAATTTCTTGAACAAAACTTCATCCTTAAATATAGAATGCTTTAATTGTCACAAGAAAGGACACATGCAAAAAGATTGTCAAGAACAAATGAAGGAAAATCAGAAAAGCTTCAACAATAAAAACAAGAAGGGTAAATTCAAAAAGAAGGCATTTTCTGTAACATGGGACGATTCAAAATCATCTTCATCCGAAAATGATAGTGATAGCGATAATGAACAGGCAAATGTATGCTTCATGGCTCAAGAATCTGAGGTAAATAATTTAACTTTCGACGATTTAATTGAAGTAAACACTGAACTTTTAAGCACAATAAAAACTCTTAAATAGAAACCAAAGAAACTCGTGAAATCAAAACAAAACTGAATTTGAAAGGGATATGTCAAAAGATGAGAGGAAAATTTTAGAAGAAGAACTTGAAAAGGTTCAAGAATCTCATTCAAATTCAGAAACTCAATTATCACTTTTAAGTCAAGAAATTGAAACTCAAAAAACAAAGAATGATATAATTGTTTCTGAAAATCATGAGTTAAAAACTAAGATTAGACAAGTTGAGATAGAAAATAATAGTCTTCAAGCTATATTAGATAACATCACTAAAAATGTTTCTAACTTTAACAAAGGAAGAAAAAATTTATCTAAGATTTTAGAAAATTCTCAATCCTCTTCAAGTAAACATGGAGTAGGATATAAAAAGGAGTCAAAAATTCCTAAAAAGAAAAATACAAATTTGAAGAGGAATATGGATTCAAAACAACAAATATTGCTAAAGAAACCTTTAAAACAAAAGTAGAAAACAAGGTAGTTAAAATTTGGGTACCAAAGACTAACAATGTATTAATAAAAAATAAATATATTAAAACATTTATGGATAATGTTCATCATAATGAAAACTATATTTATAAAAAGGATACTAAACCAAATTGGGTTCGGTTTCCTAAACTCTAACTTTTTAGGACCCTATTAAAAGGTGGGTACCAATAATTTCATATTTATTTTCAGGTCCCACTCAAAAAGAAGAAATGGATATTAGACAGTGGTTGTTCAAAACACATGACCGGAGACAAAGATATGCTTACAAACATCACATACTTTGATGGTGGCTCGGTTACCTTCGGAGACAATTCAAAAGGCTATATCATTGGCAAAGGAGATGTGAACAATTACGGTACATCAAATTTACCTTTTATAACAAATGTTTCATTAGTTGAAAATTTAATACATAATCTACTTAGCATAAGTCAACTGTGTGAAAAAGGTTTTAAAATAACTTTCTCAGATAATAAATGTAGTATTTTTGATCAAAACCAAAATCTTGTTTTTGAAGGAAATAGAGATAGAAATATTTATGTTCTAAATATGAATATTAATCATAACACGAGTATGTGTTTACTAGCCAAAGATAATGATCCTTGGTTATGGCACAAAAGATTTTGTCATATAAATTTTAAAACTATTAGAAAACTTTCTAAAAATGAATTAGTAAGAGGTTTACCCAAAATAAACTTTAAAATAAATAATCTTTGTGATGATTGTCAAAAAGGAAAATTAACGAAATCATCTTTTAAATCTAAGAAAAATATTTCAACTTTACAACCATTAGAATTACTACATATGGATTTATTTGGACCAACACAAGTTTAATCCATTAATCATAATCGATACGTATTTGTAGTAGTTGATGATTTTTCAACATATACATGGACTATTTTTATGAAAAATAAAAGTGACACTTTTGAACATTTTAAAACATTTGTCAAAAGAATTCAAAACGCTAAAGATTTGAAAATTAAAAATATTCAAAGCGATCATGGAGGCAAATTCGAAAATGAAGCTTTTGAAATTTTTTGTAAAATGAAAGGAATAAATCATAACTTTTCATTTCCTAGAACTCCTCAACAAAATGGAGTTGTAGAAAGAAAGAATAGAACATTACAAGATGCGCAAGAACATTATTAAATGGATGTTCTCTACCAAAACATTTTTGAGCAAAAGCCGTTGCTACTGCATGTTACGTATTAAATAGAATATCAATTTGACCATTAACTAAAAATACTTATTATGAACTATTTAATAATAAAAAGCCAAATATATCTTATTTTAAAATATTTGGATCAAAATGTTTCATTTTAAATACAAAGATCAACTAGGAAAATTCGATTCAAAAGCTGATGAAGGAATTTTCGTAGGATACTCAGAACGAAGTAAAGCATATCGAATATTTAATAAACGAACAAACTTAATTGAAGAAACTTTGCATATATCTTTTGATGAAAAGTTTAATAAAAATTTAAATATAAAAGATGATGAAGAATTGATAATTATAGAAGAAACAAACCTGGAAAATAATAATAATGAACTAAGATCTCCTTCTAAAATATTACGAGATCATCCAACTCAAAATATAATAGGAGAAATAAATTCTCAAGTTAGGACAAGAAATCAACTAAATCAAATGGGTCATGTAGCTTTCATTTCATCAATAGAACCTAAAAATCCTAAAGAAGCATCAACAGATGATTATTGGATTATCGCAATGCAAGAAGAATTAAATCAATTTGAACGTAACGATGTATGGGAATTAGTTCCCCGTCCTAATAATCAATCAGTAATTGGAACAAAATGGATTTACAAAAATAAAGTAGACGAACAAGGTAATAAAACAAGGAATAAAGCAAGACTAGTAGCACAAGGGTATAATCAAGAAGAAGGTATTGATTTTGAAGAAACCTTTGCTCCCGTTGCAAGACTTGAAGCAATACGTATACTATTAGCCTTTGCATGTTTTCACAATTTTAAACTTTATCAAATGGATGTTAAAAGTGCATTTTTAAATGGTTTTATTAAAGAAAATGTTTATGTAGAACAACCTCCTTTGTTTATACATGAAAAATATCCGGATCGTGTATTTAAATTAAAGAAAGCACTATATGGTCTTAAACAAGCACCTCGTGCTTGGTATGAAAGACTTAAAAAGGTAGATCACAAGCTTGACAAAATCAAAGGATTCTTCAACAAGCTATGGGATGCAATCTCGTGCTCAAGCACCACTACTGCTTCGACATCTCGCGGCAAACATACGGCACCTACGTTTACATGGACGACATCCGAAGAGCATACAAGTAGCAGCGCAAGCGGAGCTAGTTGTGGCCAAGGAGGAAGAGCATACATACCACCTACAGGAGGACTCGTCATACGTGAACCAACAGGAGGAAGAGAAGGTTCATATGACTGGGATAAAGATGAATAATTTTTAATATGGTTTGATGTTTAACTTTATAGTGGCTTGTATAAATAGCCATTTTATGATTGTTCGTTGCAACATTTTTAACCTTTTCTTAAGCAATGGTTATGCAAATATTCAATTCTCTATGCTTCAGTGATTGTTTTTGATAAAATATTTCTACTGTTAGTTCTTCCTTTTTGTCGATGACAAAGGGGGAGAAAATCTATGGTACTAACTTTGTTTTGTAGGAAAGATAGTGCATACATTCAGGGGGAGAAAATAAGTAAATACAACTCTAGAATAAATCGGTATTGTCATCAATCAAAAGGGGGAGAATGTTGATACGAGAAGATTTTGATCAATGACAATGTGCTTCAACAAATAAGGAAGAAATATATGCAACGCTATGCTAAAGGAAGATCTATGAAGACCAAACAAACATGAGTATATTTTTATATAGGTCTTGGTCTAGATTTATTGTTAAAATCTATCCTCAAGAGGCTTGCACGAACACTAGAAAACATTTTATAAACTTCATTTTTACTTAAAGTATTCACTGTGCATATTTTATAAGTTCAGTCGACTGAACAGGAATAGCCAGTCGACTGAAACTGGAACAAATATATAAACATGCACAGTTTCAGTCGACTGAATTTCTTGCACACTTGACTGAATTTGTTCCCGAAAATTTTACTTCATATTTTCAGTTGACTGAATTCCCTGCTCAATTGACTGAATTTGAACGTGCGAATTTTCTCTGAAAAGACAGCTTCTTCCTCCCAAGAGTTGCAACCATTCATCAATGGAAATGGAAGCATCTCTTGTTTGCAACCTTTGACAACATATGCACCTCTTCTACAAGTATATATACATGATTCTAACATCATTTAATTCACCGAATTTTCTTGCTTTAATCTTACTATTCTCTTGTTCATATTCTCTAGATATTTTCAAAGCAATCACCAATCTATTTCTTGAATCACTGTTTTTGTTTATAACATTCTTTTGATTCATAGCAATTCACATTTCCTAAATCTTCACAAACACATTGCATACTCTCGAGGATAAGATTATAGGAGTATTGTACTACATTAGACTCATTAGTGTTGACAAGAACACAACAATTCGAATATTGTATTTTAGTAATTGAGTTGAAGTCCTCTTCGGTAGTTGAGGCAAGAAATCCCGTTCGGCTGTTCGGGTAAGTTGTAAACCTATTCCCCCGGGTGAAGTGAGGGTGTTAGTTAGTGAAATTCCTAAGTGAAGCTTAGGGACTGGACGTAGGACGAGAGGTCCGAACCAGTATAAAATCCTGGTGTCTCCTTGCATTTACCTACTTTATCTACCTAGACTATTCCGTTATTCCATATTACACGATCCTACCGCATAGCCTCTTTCAATTGGTATCAGAGCAAGGCCGTCCTATAACCATAACACCGTTATCAGACATATTAATAATATGGAAAATAACGCAAGTACAAGCACAACATCTGCCTATAGTTCCACATTTGTGGAAGGACAATCTACCCAAAGACCCCCCTATTCAATGGACTAAACTACAACTATTGGGCTACAAGGATGAGGATTTATATGCAAGCAACAAGTTTCGAAGCCTGGAATGCTACTCAAGCAGAGTTTGTTGTACCCACAACCGATTATCCTACATGGACATAGATTGAAAAGAATGAAGCTAGTGTAAATGCCAAAGCTATGAATATGCTATTTTGAGCCCTGGATAGAAATGAATTCAACCGTGTTAGCATATGTACTACTGCATATCAAATATGGGAAACACTTAAAGTCATACATGAAGGCACAAACAAGGTTAAACAAACAAAGATATCCATGCTGAAGAATCAATTCCAAAACTTTAGAATGCGACAAAATGAATCTATCAATGACATGTACTCAAGATTTCAAGACATTCATCATGCTCTAATCGGACTAGGAGAAAGATACACGGACTTTGACATTGTGTCTAAAGTTCTAAATTCACTCACTGATGAATGGGAGAGAAAAGTACTAGCAATCGAGGAAGCAAATGATCTGTCTACAATGAAACCAGAAGAATTGATTGGAAATCTTATGTCGTATGAAGTAAATATGCAAGCTAAGAAAGATCAAGCTCAAGAAAGAAAGAATGTTGCTTTTCATGCGGAAAAGGAAGAATCAGAGTCTGAAGATGAGGATCTAGCATTTATAGCCAAAAATTTCAAGAAATTCTTAAAGTATAGAAAAGGAAACAAAAACGGATTCAAAAAGAATTTCTTGAACAAACCTACATCCTCAAATATAGAATGCTTCAATTGTCACAAGAAAGGACACATGCAAAAAGATTGCCAAGAACAAATGAAGGAAAATCAGAAAAGCTTCAACAACAAAAACAAGAAGGATAAATTCAAAAACAAGGTATTTTCTGTAACATGGGACGATTCAGATTCATCTTCATCCGAAAATGAAAGTGATAGCGACAATGAACAACCAAATGTATGCTTTATGGCTCAAGAATCTGAGGTAAATAATTTAACTTTCGACGATTTAATTGAAGTAAACACTGAACTTTTAAGCACAATAAAAACTCTTAAAAAGAAACTCAAACAAACTCGTGAAAATCAAAACAAAGCTGAATTTGAAAGGGATATGTTAAAAGATGAAAAGAAAATTTTAGAAGAAGAACTTGAAAAAGTTCAAGAATCTCATTCAAATTCGGAAACTCAATTATCATTTTAAGTCAAGAAATTGAAACTCAAAAAACAAAGAATGGTATAATTGTTTCTGAAATTCATGAGTTAAAAATTAAGATTATACAAGTTGGGCTTGAAAATAATAGTCTTCAAGCTATATTAGATAACATCACTAAAAATGTTTCTAACTTTAACAAAGGAAGAGAAAATTTATCTAATATTTTAGAAAATTCTCAATCCTCTTCAAGTAAACATGGATTAGGATATAAAAAGGAGTCAAAAATTCCTAAAAAGAAAAATACAAATTTTAAGAGGATTATGGATTCAAACAACAAATATTGCTAAAGAAAACTATTAAAACAAAAGTAGAAAACAAGGTAGTTAAAATTTGGGTACCAAAGACTAACAATGTATTAATAAGAAATAAATATATTAAAACATTTATGGATAATGTTCATCATAATGAAAACTATATTTATAAAAAGGATACTAAACCAAATTGGGTTTGGCTTCCTAAACTCTAACTTTTTAGGGCCCTATTAAAAGGTGGGTACCAATAATTTCATATTTATTTTCAGGTCCCACTCAAAAAGAAGAAATGGATATTAGATAGTGGTTGTTCAAAACACATGACCGGAGACAAAGATATGCCTACAAACATCACATACTTTGATAGTGGCTCGATTACCTTGGGAGACAAATCAAAAGGCTATATCATTGGCAAAGGAGATGTGAACAATTACGATATATCAAATTTACCTTTTATAACAAATGTTTCATTAGTTGAAAATTTAAAACATAATCTACTTAGCATAAGTCAACTGTGTGACAAAGGTTTTAAAATAACTTTCTAAGATAATAAATGTAGTATTTTTGATCAAAACCAAAATCTTGTTTTTGAAGGAAATAGAGATAGAAATATTTATGTTCTAAATATGAATATTAATCACAATACGAGTATGTGTTTACTAGCCAAAGATAATGATCCTTGGTTATAGCACAAAAGATTTTGTCATATAAATTTTAAAACTATTAGAAAACTTTCTAAAAATGAATTAGTGAGAGGTTTACCCAAAATAAACTTTAAAATAAATAATCTTTGTAATGATTGTCAAAAAGGAAAATTAACGAAATCATCTTTTAAATCTAAGAAAAATATTTCAACTTTACAACCATTAGAATTACTACATATGGATTTATTTGGACCAACACAAGTTCAATCCATTAATCGTAATCGATACGTATTTGTAATAGTTGATGATTTTTCAAGATATACATGGACTATTTTTATGAAAAATAAAAGTGACACATTTGAACATTTTAAAACATTTGTCAAAAGAATTCAAAACGCTAAAGATTTGAAAATTAAAAATATTCGAAGCGATCATGGAGGCGAATTCGAAAATGAAGCTTTTGAAATTTTTTGTAAAATGAAAGGAATAAATCATAACTTTTCATTTCCTAGAACTCCTCAACAAAATGGAGTTGTAGAAAGAAAGAATAGAACATTACAAGAATGCGCAAGAACATTATTAAATGGATGTTCTCTACCAAAACATTTTTGGGCAGAAGCCGTCGCTACTGCATGTTATGTATTAAATAGAATATCAATTAGACCATTAACTAAAAATACTTCTTATGAACTATTTTATAATAAAAAGCCAAATATATCTTATTTTAAAATATTTGGATCAAAATGTTTCATTTTAAATACAAAAGATCAACTAGGAAAATTCGATTCAAAAGCTGATGAAGGAATTTTCGTAGGATACTCAGAACGAAGTAAAGCATATCGAGTATTTAATAAACGAACAAACTTAATTGAAGAAACTTTGCATATTTCTTCTGATGAAAAGTTTAATAAAAATTTAAATATAAAAGATGATGAAGAATTGATGATTATAGAAGAAACAAACCTTGAAAATAATAATAATGAACTAAGATCTCCTTCTAGAATATTACGAGACCATCCAACACAAAATATAATAGGAGAAATAAATTCTCAAGTTAGGACAAGAAATCAACTAAATCAAATGGGTCATGTAGCTTTCATTTCATCAATAGAACCTAAAAATCCTAAAGAAGCATCAACAGATGATTATTGGATTATCGCAATGCAAGAAGAATTAAATCAATTTGAACGTAACGATGTATGGGAATTAGTTCCCCGTCCTAATAATCAATCAGTAATTGGAACAAAATGGATTTACAAAAATAAAGTAGACGAACAAGGTAATAAAACAAGGAATAAAGCAAGACTAGTAGCACAAGGGTATAATCAAGAAGAAGGTATTGATTTTGAAGAAACCTTTGCTCCCGTTGCAAGACTTGAAGCAATACGTATACTATTAGCCTTTGCATGTTTTCACAATTTTAAACTTTATCAAATGGATGTTAAAAGTGCATTTTTAAATGGTTTTATTAAAGAAAATGTTTATGTAGAACAACCTCCTTTGTTTATACATGAAAAATATCCGGATCGTGTATTTAAATTAAAGAAAGCACTATATGGTCTTAAACAAGCACCTCGTGCTTGGTATGAAAGACTTAAAAAGGTAGATCACAAGCTTGACAAAATCAAAGGATTCTTCAACAAGCTATGGGATGCAATCTCGTGCTCAAGCACCACTACCGCTTCGACATCTCGCGGCAAACATACGGCACCTACGTTTACATGGACGACATCCGAAGAGCATACAAGTAGCAGCGCAAGAGGAGCTAGTTGTGGCCAAGGAGGAAGAGCATACATACCACATACAGGAGGACTCGTCATACGTGAACCAACAGGAGGAAGAGAAGGTTCATATGACTGGGATAAAGATGAGTAATTTTTAATATGGTTTGATGTTTAACTTTATAGTGGCTTGTATAAATAGCCATTTTATGATTGTTCGTTGCAACATTTTTAACCTTTTCTTAAGCAATGGTTATGCAAATATTCAATTCTCTATGCTTCAGTGGTTGTTTTTGATAAAATATTTCTACTGTTAGTTCTTCCTTTTTGTCGATGACAAAGGGGGAGAAAATCTATGGTACTAACTTTGTTTTGTAGGAAAGATAGTGCATACATTCAGGGGGAGAAAATAAGTAAATACAACTCTAGAATAAATCGGTATTGTCATCAATCAAAAGGGGGAGAATGTTGATACGCGAAGATTTTGATCAATGACAATGTGCTTCAACAAACAAGGAAGAAATATATGCAACGCTATGCTAAAGGAAGATCTATGAAGACCAAACAAACATGAGTATATTTTTATATAGGTCTTGGTCTAGATTTATTGTTAAAATCTATCCTCAAGAGGCTTGCACGAACACTAGAAAACATTTTATAAACTTCATTTTTACTTAAAGTATTCACTGTGCATATTTTATAAGTTCAGTCGACTGAACAGGAATAGCCAGTCGACTGAAACTGGAACAAATATATAAACATGCACAGTTTCAGTCGACTGAATTTCCTGCACAGTCGACTGAATTTGTTCCCGAAAATTTTACTTCATATTTTCAGTTGACTGAATTCCCTGCTCAGTCGACTGAATTTGAACCTGCGAATTTTCTCTGAAAAGACACCTTCTTCCTCCCAAGAGTTGCAACCATTCATCAATGGAAATGGAAGCATCTCTTGTTTGCAACCTTTGACAACATATGCACCTCTTCTACAAGTATATACACATGATTCTAACATCATTTAATTCACCGAATTCTCTTGCTTTAATCTTACTATTCTCTTGTTCATATTCTCTAGATATTCTCAAAGCAATCACCAATCTATTGCTTGAATCACTGTTTTTGTTTATAACGTTCTTTTGATTCATATCAATTCACATTTCCTAAATCTTCACAAACACATTGCATACTCTCGAGGATAAGATTATAGGAATATTGTACTACATTAGACTCATTAGTGTTGACAAGAACACAACAAGTCGAATATTGTATTTTAGTAATTGAGTTGAAGTCCTCTTCGGTAGTTGAGGCAAGAAATCCCATTCGGTTGTTCGGGTAAGTTGTAAACCTATTCCTCCGGGTGAAGTGAGGGTGTTAGTGAAATTCCTAAGTGAAGCTTAGGTACTGGACGTAGGACGAGAGGTCCGAACCATTATAAAATCCTAGTGTCTCCTTTCATTTACCTACTTTATCTACCTAGACTATTCCATATTACACGATCCTACCGCATAGCCTCTTTCAGAAACTTATTTTTGTTGAATAAAGCTTAGTTCTTTTGCCTTTCAGAAGACTTCTATTGTTTCGTTTTCTGTATAACCGTGGTTAAAACCCAAGCTATTGCGAGTTACATGAACTTCTCGATTCATCTTCAAATAAGTTGATAATTTTTTGGCATTGCACATTCTTTATTCCACGCTCTGGGTACTTAGAATATTTTCCTGTCCACACGCTAAGCGTTCGATGACTTCAAGTCATTCGTATCCAGTTTGTCCTCAGGGGACTTGGTCATTTAAATCGTTTATTCTCTAGTCTACGCTCTGGAGACTTAGAGCATTCCTGTCCACACTTCAGGGACTTGGAGATTTTAAGTCGTTTATACTCTTTCTGCACTCTGGGGACTCAGGGTACTCCAGTCCACACTCCGGGGACTTGGAGATTTAAGTTGTTCATACTCTGGTCCGTACTCCGAGGACTCAAAATACTCCAGTCCGCACTCTCGGGACTTGGAGATTTTGAGTCGTTTATACTATGTCCGCACTCATGGGACTCAGAGTACTCCAGTCCGCACTCCAGGGACTTGGAGATTTTGAGTCGTTTATACTCTGGTCCGCTCTCCGGGGACTCAAAGTACTCCAGTCCGCACTCAGGGGACTTGGAAATTTTAAGTTGTTTATACTCTGGTCCGCACTCTGGGGGCTCAGAGTACTCCAGTCCGCACTCCGAGGACTAGGAGATTTTAAGTCGTTTATAATCTGGTCTGCACTCCAGGGACTTAAAGTACTCCAGTCCGCACTACGGGGACTTGGAGATTTTAAGTCGTTTATACTCTGGTCCGCACTCCGGGGACTCAAAGTACTCCAGTCCGCTCTCCGGGGACTTGGAGATTTAAGTCGTTTATACTCTGGTCCGCACTACGGGGACTCAGAGTACTCCCATCCGCACTCCAGGAACTTGGATATTTTAAGTCGTTTATACTCTGGTTCGCACTCCGAGGACTTAGAGTACTCCCGTCTGCACTCCGGGGACTTGGAGATTTTAAGTCGTTTATGCTCTGGTCCGCACTTCGGGGGCTCGGAGTACTCCAGTCCACACTCCGGGGACTTGGAGATTTTGAGTCGTTTATGCTCTGGTCCGCACTCCGAGGACTCAGAGTACTCCAGTCTACACTCTGGAGACTTGGAGATTTTGAGTCATTTATACTCTGGTCCGCTCTCCGGGGACTCAGAGTACTCCAGTCCGCACTCCGGGGACTTGGAGATTTTAAGTCGTTTATACTCTGGTCCGCACTCCGGGGGCTCAGAGTACTCCAGTCTGCACTCTAGGGACTTGGAGATTGAAGTCGTTTATACTCTGGTCCACATTTCGGGGACTCAGAGTACTCCCATCCGCACTCCGGAGACTTGGAGATTTTGAGTCGTTTATACTCTGGTCCGCACTCCAGGGACTCAGAGTACTCTCGTCTGCACTCCGGAGACTTGGAGATTTTAAGTTCTCATGCGCGTTCGTACATCAGACAGAATAATGTATCTCTTAGTCATTCGTCGCAGCGTTATCATACACAGAAATATCGACAATTCATGGAGAAAATGGCTTCAAGCCTTTATTAATGCAAACAAGCTAAATTGTCTTATTACATGCCATAAACTAGGAATAAAAACTTGCTGGAAATAAATGCAACTAAAATATGAAAGAAATGAACTAAGTGTAATAATGCCGCAAATGCTCGCTATTCCATGCTCGGGAGAGTGTCGCACCATCAACGGTCGCTAGTTTGAAAGTCCTTTCTCCAAACTTCCATTCAATGACGTATGGACCTTCCCATACGGGCCCATATGTGATGGAACCGGAAAACCCGTTTCAACACGAGATCACCCACGCCAAAGATTCTCGGTCGGACTTTTTCATTATAATATCGAGCGACTCGGTATCTGTATGTGGCCGCTCTTAAATTACCTTCTTCACGCTTTTCATCAGTGAAGTCCAACGATTCCAGCAAAAGATCTTGATTTGACTCATGATCGTAATAAGTTACCCATGTGATTGAACTTCAAGTTCTACTGGTATGACAGCTTCCATGCCATATGCCAATGCGAATGGAGTGTGGCCAGTCACGGACTTGTGGGTGGTTCTGTAAGCCTAAAGCGCTGTTGGAAGCTCATCCACCCACTTCCTTTTCCAAACGTTTTTCAATATGGATTTGATTATTTTGTTTACGGCTTCCACTTTTTCCATTGGCTTTTGGATAAGCAACCGCTGCAAACTTTTTCTCAATACCATATTTTTGAAAAATTCCTTGAACTCTTTGCTTTCGAATTGAGTTCTGTTGTCTGTAATGATGGTTCGTGGGAGGCCAAAACGACATATAATATTTCGTACAACGAAATTAATGACCTTTTTGGTGGTGATAGTGGTCAAAGGCTCTTCTTCTGCCCACTTGGTAAAGTAATCGACCGCAACTATCACGTATTTTGCACCACCTTTGGATAGGGGTAAGGAACCGACTATATCGATCCTCCACATTGCAAATGGCCAGGGACTAACCATTTGTGTGAGTTCCGTCGGCGGAGATCTTGGTATTTTTGCATATTTCTGACATTTGTCGCATCTTCTCACATAGTCTGTGGCATCTCGATTTACAGTCGGCCAATAGTATCCATAGCGGAGGATTTTCTTTGCTAATGTCTGCCCTCCGGTATGGTCGCCACTTTCACCTTCATGGACTTCCTTCAGGACTCATTTTATCTCATCATGAGAAATGCACCGGAGTAAGAGGGTCGAGAATCCCCTTCGATACATTACCCCATCTCGCATTACATAACGCGAGGTACGAATGACTTGTCATCTTTCGCTCCTTCTTTCGGGCACGACCACATGTAACAAGTACTGCTTGAATGGGGTCATCCATGATTCCTTCTCGATTTTTGTTTCTAACATGAAATCTACCTCCATCATATTTATGCTCGGAACATGCAAGGTTTCAACTGGAAACAATCCCATATGTTGTGCATCGCCAGTGCTTGCAAATTTTTCCAATGAATCGGCTACTTTGTTTTGCCCACGCGGGACATGTGAAATATCATAATACTCGAGATTCGCCAGCAGCTCTTGAACCCGGACCAAATACGGGGAAAGTCTCTACCTCTTTGCTAGATAGTCTCCCTGCACTTGGTACACCACCAGTTGCGAGTCGCAAAAGATTTCAACCGATCTTACTCCCAGCTCTTTGATAAGTCTTAAGCCGGTAATCAATGCTTCATACTCGGCTTCATTATTCGTTGCTGTGAATTCGAGCTTCAAAGCGTAGCAAATTGATCGGTTCTCAGGAGTTACGAGAACTATGCCATCCCCCGAACAACGGTCGTTAGATACCCCATCGGTGTACATCTTCCATCGAACGGGAGGCATGACATTGCGGCCGTTTGATTCGTCTGTCATGGTGAATTCAGCAATGAAATCTACTAGCCCTTACCCCTATATGGCCCTTCATGGCAGGTAGGTAATATCGAACTGACTCAACTTGATATTCCATTTTAACATCCTTCCAGAAGTTTCCGGTCGTTGGAGTACCTGTCGCAAGGGTTGATCAGTGTAAACACTGATCGAGAATGCCTGGAAGTATGGGCGAAGCTTGTGTGATACAATCACCAAGTAATAAGCTAGTTTCTCAATCCTAGGATAATTTCTTTCTACCCCCATCAAACATTTACTGACATAATATACTGGCTTTTGAA
This sequence comes from Allium cepa, assembly GCA_030765085.1. Lineage (NCBI taxonomy): Eukaryota > Viridiplantae > Streptophyta > Magnoliopsida > Asparagales > Amaryllidaceae > Allium > Allium cepa. The sequence continues at coordinate 548,032,361 of CM060932.1, forward strand.
CTCGGTCCTCCTCACGAACCAGAGCCGTACTGATAGCATGCTGGGATACTATCAGGTATACATAAACATTTCATGGTCAATTGGTTTTGATAGCACTGGGAGACTTTCTAGATGTCTAACCAAAGCTCAGAATGCTTCCTCGCAGTCAGACGTCCACTCGAAATTCCTCTTTCCTTTCTTTATCACATCAAAGAAAGGAATGCACTTATCCGTGGCTCTGGATATGAATCGACTAGGCACGGCCACCTTTTCGTTCAAGCTTTGTACTTGCTTTATAGTTCTGGGCACTTGTATGTCCCGAATAGCCTGAATCTTTTTCGGGTTAGCTTCAATTCCATGTGCATTCATAATGAAATCCAAGGACTTCCCCGATGCAATGCCAAAAGAACACTTTAAAGGGTTGATCTTCATCCCGTAATGCCAGAGTATATCAAACATCTCTGCTAAGTCTCGGATGTGGTCATTTGACTGTCGTGACTTCACGAGCATGTCATCTACATAGACTTCCATCGTTCTACCAATCTGGTCTTTAAACATTCGATTCATCAGACGTTGATAAGTTGCTCCCATGTTTTTCCATCCAAAAGGCATTACTACATAGCAATATAGCCCCACATCTGTGACAAAGCTGGCGTGTTCTTGGTCTGGAATGTGCATCGGGATATGATTGTATCCCGAATACGCATCCATAAATGATAATAATTCGTGTCTGGTGGTAGAGTCGACGAGCTGGTCGATTCTAGGTAAAGGGAAACTATCCTTCGCGCCCGCTTTATTCAGACCAGAGTAATCAACACAAGTTCTCCACTTCCCATTCACTTTTCTTACCAGCACAGGGTTAGATACCCATTCAGGATAAAGGGCGTCGTGGACGAACCCATTGGCTTTGAGTTTGTCCACCTCCTCTTTGAGAGTAGCGGACCTCTTCGGGTCCATGCCTCTCCGTTTCTGTTTTACTAAGACGTATGTCAGGTCTATGTTCAACATATGACTTGCAATGGCGGGTGAAATCCCGCACATAACAGAGTGTGTGCAAGCGAAAACGTCCAGATTCGCTCGGAGGAAATCAGTAAGATCCTCGACCACTGGAGGGCCGAGTTGTGATCCAATCTTAAGAACTCGTGATGGGTCATCCCGACTGACTGGAATGTCGATCGTCAGCTCAGCCGGTGCTGCATTCGTTTCCCTAGGTTCTCCATCATCATCTCTCGGATCTATGTCTCTAAGGATCCGAGAATGTCGCCCGAGCCAGGGCTCGGGCACTACTTGTCAATCATCAGTATTTAGGATGCGGACGGAGCTGTCCGCAACCTTCCATTTTTCTCTCTGCTAAGCTTCTCTCAGCTTTGCCACATAACATGCGCGACCGGTCGCCTGATCGCCATGTACTACACCGACTCCTTTGCCTGTCGGAAATTTTAATGTCAAATACCATGGGGCCATAGCGGCCCTAAACTCTGCCATGGCTGGACGACCCAAAAATACATTGTATGGAGAGTCAACATCGATTACTATGAACGGTAGGATTCGCACTCTCCTACGCTCACCTTCCCCTAGTTCAACTGGGGAACTCAATATACCCCATCGCATCGGTTGCGGCACCATTAAAGCCATGGATACGGGCTTTGCATGGTTTTAAATCTTTTGTCTCCATCTTCATTTGGTCATAAGCCTTCTTGAAGATGATGTTGACAGAGCTTCCACAATCAATCAAAATCTTTTTGACGTAAGCTAGCCCGATTGTTGCAGATATGACCATCGGGTCGATAGTAGAAGCCTCCACCTTGTATGCATCTCGATTCCTAAATACTACATCGTCTGTCATCATGCGTTGTTGTTTTACGGGGGTTCCATCTTCCACATTCGAACAACATTCATAATTCGCATGCCTCAAGGAGGTAGCATATCGTTCCATCTCCTGCCAATTCTTGTCTGCAGAATGAGGTCCTCCGACTATAGTGTTTATGTTCAACCTACCTACGGTCCGGGCAGGTTCCTCTAGGTGGCGTGGAGTCGGCCCGCGTCCGGGGTCTAATGTTCCTTGCCTTCCTCTGGTGGGATCTTAACAAACTCCTGCAGCTTTTTCTGCCTGATTAACTTTTCTATGGTGTCATGGAGGTGTCTACACTCCTCAGTATTGTGCCCGTGGGTCTCATGGAAGCGACAGTACTTCCCCGTCCGTTTCTGTTCCTCAATGGACTCCTTTGAGCGTGGCTTTCTGTATTGGAAGGTGTCACTGGTAGATAGGTAAATGTTTTCAAGAGACATATTTAGGGGAGTGTATTCATTGTAGGTCGGAATCCTCGACTTCCATTTCCCTGTCTCTTTTTTATTTTCGGAATTTCAGCCTCTGGATCCCTTAAATTGCCCAGGCTTATTCTGGACGTTGACTTGAACTTTTCCCAGCTGTTGTCGGATTGCTTCACGGCGATGTTACTTTTCACAGTGTCCTGAACAGGCCCTGGTGCCTTATCTCGTCTCGTCCATAGAGCTTCCTTCCTCCTTATGAACTACTGAGCTTTGGAATAAAATCGCTCCAATGTAGTTCGGGGCTTTCCCGCTAACCAATCTCCAAACTTCGAGTCTGGATCTACACCTCGCATTACCGCCATCAAGATTGCGTGGTCATTAGGGTTGCTAACTTCAGTGGCGGCAACATGAAACCTCTGCAAGTATGCTTTAAAGACTCTCCCGAAGCCTGGATCATGCTTGATAAGGACATCACGTCCTTTGGACGAGTAGCATGTATCTTGAATTGTTCAACAAATTTCATCGCCAACTCGCCGAAGCTGGATATATACTGTGGAGGAAGTCGAGTAAACCACATGGTGGCGATTCCGGACAAAGTGATTGGGAAGTACCTACACTTAGTCACGTCATTCGCCCTTGCAGAATCCATCATTCATTCGTACCTTATCCTGTGTTGCCTAAGGCCTGTCTTCCCTTCGTAGGCTGGGATAGTCGGCATACTGAATTTCTTGGGATACTCAACCTGTAGAATAGTATCTGTGCAGGGAGTAAGACTCCTGGACACTCCCCAATCTTCGTTGGTCAAGCCTTGGTTTTCTCTCATTAACTGCCTGACCATGGCGGATAAATCTGGAGTTTGTATGGAGGATGGAAGGTTGGGTTTCGTTCTACGGGACCATGCGGGTTGATGTCCCGCCTATTGGCGGCCGGCCAAACGTGCGTCCTGAAGGCCAGCTTGATTTAGGTCTTGGTGAGTCGGGCTTCCAATCTCCTCACGTGCCTGACCCTAGCAGATCGATCAATGGCACCTGCCTATGCAGCTTCTGTCTTACGGCGTCTATGCCTAAGAGGTTCATCAGCTGAGGTCGAGCTTTCGGATGAAGAATAAGGAGCAGGACTACTTCCAGCATTCTGATGCTGCTGCTGGGCAAGATGAGTCATGAGATTAGTGTTGGCTTGAATCTGCTCAGCAAGTTGCCTTCTACTTTCCCTGAGTTCTCTTATTAAGTCGTTGAACTCTGTTCGGGAAACGACTTCCGTTTGATTTTGGGTGAAGGGCATTTGTGCCTTGAATTGCTTGCTGATTGCTAGGTCCAACTTGTTGCACACTAGCAGTCTCGTAGACGTCCGCATTACGAGAGGCTGATCGGGTGCGTGGTCTTCCCATAGTAGAGTTGTCAGTTGGAACTCTGAATAGATTCAACGGGCGTCCTATGAATAAGTCGGATCTCCTTCGGGGGATTTTTCAATCCAGTAGCTACAAAGTAGATCTTTTTGTCCTGAGAATTCAGTTCTCGGTGAAAGCATCAAAATGTTAGCACCAGAATTGGTCACTAACACCCTTAAGAAAGATTATGTAGAGAGATTAATGAAGAAAGTAAATGTAAACGGTGAACAGAATGCTAAAGTAAATGTAGAAAATAAAGACACCAGATTTATAGTGGTTCGGCATAATTGCATGCGTCCACTTTGAGGTTAATCTTTATTGCTTTACTTATCAACTGGTTACAGATACAATCCATACACCAACTATTTGATTACAATTGTTAAGCAAAGAAGATAAGTCTTGAATGAGTCTTGAATGCGGCACAGTCTCCCCGGTGTTCTCGAAAAAAGGTCCCTTTCACTGTGCCCCTGCCTCTCTATTTATAGACGAAAATGGGTTGGACTTCCCTGGTAGGCCTGGTAGCTAGACATTTCGGCCCAAAATGAGTGAACTCTGTGTGTCGAACCACAAATGCCGATCGACAAAATGCCAAACGATATCCTTATGCCGAACGAGGTGATGCGTCGAGTGAAGAGTGCAAGCCGATCAAGAGCCGATGCCGATCGAGGGGGGATGCCGAACGAGGTTGGAATGCCAATCGAGGCTGGAATGCCGAACGAGAAATGAATGCCGAACAAGGCATGAATGCCGAACGTGGCTGGAATGCCGATCGAGGCCGAAATGCCGAACGATCTTGAATACCGGTCGAGGCCTGAATGCCGAGCGAGGTTGAATGTCGGACGAGGTATGAATGTCGAACGAGGTATGAATGTCGAACGTGCTTCATGTCGGATGGCCTTCAATGTCGAACAAGGTCTGGATGTCGAACAGTGTGGGATGCCGAACGACCATGCTATGAATGCCGAACGAGCAAGCCGTGCCGAACGGTCCTCGATGCCGAACGGTGATAGATGCCAAACAGTCTAGTTGTGCCGAGCAAGGCTTCCCCATCGAGTCTCTGTCTACCAGGTCAAGCCAGTGGGTAACACCTTCGTTATTGTTTGTCTCAATATCTTCGTCAAACAACTTCATTCTTCGAACACGTAAACTAGTTCAAAGTGGTTTTCGGATAGGAACCATCCAAATTCGACCCCGGTTCCTTCGAAATCCAATTATCTATAACAAGCGAACTTGAGTATACATGATTTATCATCTCTCTCTTCTCTTTAATTCTTTTTGGATGGTTAAAAAATCTCTTCTTTTTGTCTTAGAGTAATTCTAAGTTCATTCACTTATTATTTTGGGAAAATGTTTCCTATTTTCATACTTATCGTCAATCCAAAATTTCTTAACTTTTAGGCAGGTCAAAAACAATGTTTCTTAAGATATCATTTACTGTAAACGCTAAAAACAATCTTAGCAAACATTATTAAGTAAATAGGATCATAGAAATCATTCTAATTTTACTCAACATTAATTTCCGTATTCAGCAAGTGTTATTGGCGGAATAACGGTAAAATCACCTTTTAAATTCCACAAATAAGACGAGTTCCATCTTCAGAATTTAATATCAAGTATAAGAAGATTATCTTTATGCAATCCAAGTTGTAATTTATTCATTTTGGAGACTAATCTTTTTATACTTAAATTGCTTAACTTCTGGAAAATAGTAATTCTCTTTTATTTAAAAAAAACTTAATATAATCTTTTAGAGCATCCGGGTTTTCTTTCGATATATTCCACCCCACGTCTAAGAAGGGAAAACATAGGCCAGTTAAGTTCAGGACACTAGTTGCTCCATCCTAACCTTAGTTGAACACTTTGTTTTATTTTCTCGTATATCACAGGTAGAACAAATGTACTAGTCGTTTCCGCATACTCGGTTATTAGCTTTTATTTTAGGTTGATTATAAAGATTCCACATTATCTTTTAAATGCTTAATTTTCATTTTAAAAACATTCATAATTTATTCTAAGAAAAATCGTTAAGTTTAAACTTCATACTTCAAAAGTTATAGAATTCGCATCAGAAAAAGTGCTATATAAGCTTATTTGATTTAAACAGCTTTTTATCATTTGAAAATTCATATTTTCCATTTCAAATCTCTTCTAAACTATTTAAATAGATTCACCAAATTTATTCCATATTTTTCCATAATTAAAAACGTCCATTTAAAAGGATTTTCCGCTATGGTCACTTAACTACACAAGCGCGATTTTTCTAGAAAATTGATTTGGACATAATTCAAAATGTATTCAATGAAATCTTGATTTTCTTTTACTATTTGAAAATTATGGTTGTAATAGACCAGTCATTTCTTTTGAACTTCACTTTATACACTCATTTGAAGTTTTCGGCGCAAAATCACGAACTACCATTGCGCGACTCACCTAATTTTAACTTATTTTTCAATACTTGAAATAATTTATTCAAGTTGAAATTTATTACTTATAAAATTATTAAAAATCATTTTAAATCGATATTTTACTATTTGAAGTATTTAAAGTATATTTTCACTATTTTAATATTATAATATTATTATATTCCTATTATTTTAATATTTAAATTTTAAAATCCAATTTCAATTAAATTTCAATTCTAACTTCAAATTAAACTCAATTAAAACTTCGATTTCAAATTTGATTTCAGATCCATCTTTAATTTTCAATTCAAATTTCAATTTCAATTTCACTTTCGATTTCGATTTCATTTTCGAGTTCAATTTCAAAATCCATTTCAATTTCAATTTCGATTTTAACTTCGATTTCAAATAAAATTTCACTTTTAAATTCAAATTATATTTTATCTTAACTTTAATTTCAATTTCACTTAAAAAGATATTTATTTTTTCAAAGTATCTCATATCACTAAAATTGTGTCTTATTTAATAAAGGTGATTACTTGGGTGAAATTGATTCCAAAGTATCTCATATCATCATTTATAATTACCACTACCACATCCAAATCAAGCAATCACGTCACATAATCACTACCATAAACACTTGCTATTATTCAAACATAACACAAATATAACCAAACATCCATAACAACATTTTAAAGGGGTGTATACTTGCATATGTCATAAGATGATTATTATAACAAAATCAAAATACGATCTTTTAAAAGCGATGAGAATTTCTCACCTTCATATCCACTCCGTCTAATTTTATGTGGACTAGTGCGCTCTTTCCAAAACGTCTCGATTTTCTCGAACGTCTCGAATTTCCCGATTTCCTTTCCTTTTCTTTTCTTCTCTTTTATCCCTCTTTTTTTATATGTGGCATGGGCTATAGGGGATGGTGTATGGCCTTGGGTAGCTCGAGTAGATGGGGTGCGTGAGTTTTTTAAGGGGGTAAGGTGGGTTTGAGGGGGTGTGCATGGGGGTAGAGGCGTACAGTGGTGTGTGTGTGTGCTTGGTTTGGTGCGTGTTGGCTCGGGTAGGTTGGGACGTAGGTGGGTGTGTGAGCTTTGGGCCGTATAGGGGGAGATGCTCTCTGGTTTGGTGGATAGGAGGGGGTACGTGGAAGTAGAGGTGGGTAGATGGGGTTTTAGGTTGTGTAGGGTGGTTTGGCTGAGGGTCGGTGGTGTTTGGTGGCATGGAGGAGGAGTATAGGGCACAACTTGGAGGTGGAAGGAGAATGGAGGAAGAGAGCAAGAGTTTGTAGTTTGTAGAATGAGAATGAAGTGAAAAATGTAGGGGTTTGGGCTTTATTTATAGGTGGAGTTTGAGTGGTTAATGACATAAATATTCTAGACTAATTTTGGACTTTGATTGGCATCAATATGAATTGCATTTAATGCATGGAATGATATTTTAGGAAGAGTGTGTAAGAGGTAAGAAAGGTGTCACCTTTTTAAGGCTTATTAATACTTTAAGATATAAATTTGCTCCATTCCTATATATATACATAACATCTCATTATTGAGATGAGATATATAAGTAATGATGTTGTTTTAAAAGTTTTTAATTAGTCAAATCAAGTTCTTTTAATTTATATACATACATACATACATATATATATATATTTAAACTTTCCTAAAATATTTTTTTTATCTTATACACTAAATGTAAATGTGTTTTATAGTTTATAAAGTTGTATTATGTAAGCTATAAAGTGAACATATTCATTCGACCTTACGACAAATTGTTACGGTTGAAAACATCATTTTTATTAACAAATTTTACAGTAAAAAATTGACGTTTTTGCTAAACTATATATTAAAGTAAACCAAACTTAAAAAATGAACTTCTTACTTCCTTAAATAAATTTAGACATGTCTATACATATTATAAAACCATATTTAAATAATATCAAAATCTCTATTTTTACAGTATTTGTGAAACTAACAAAATGCGACAAAATCTGAACATTCTTGTAAAAAAATTATAAACATATTTTTAAACCCTTCAACATACTTCTATTATCTTTATTAAGTGATTTTAATATAATTTAACTTTAAAATAAATATTTAAATCTATTTATTTAAGCAATTATTTATCAACAAAACTTAACTTTTGTTGATTTGTGATAAAATCTAAACTTTATACTTTTTAATTATTAATTATAAGAATATATAATTCCTCTATCATTATTTATTATATATAACTTATTTATTTAATTTTTAAACCTTTTTAAAATAAAAAAATTCCTCATTTTTGAAGTAGCGAAATTATAGGTGGTTACATTCTCCCCTAAAAGCATTTCGTCCTCAAAATGAAATCAAAGATATTGAAATATAAAGGTCAAACAATATATGCAAAGGAAATTATACTAAATACTGATAATGCATATCATAACATCAATATGTATATACAAACACCGATCCCATACCCCTATCCAGTGTGCGTACTACACACTTGACGTAAACACATAATCATAAGTCCTCTATCAACTTCAGTCAACCATCATATATCCAAAATATCATACTAGAAAACTAACCCCATATCTTAGCACGTACTACGTGCTTAAGATAATAACCATGACTCTATAGCACAATCCAAAATATCCCAAAATATCACTAACTGCATAACACTACTCATCGGACAATCCCTTCGATGGCGCCTCTAGGTCTATGTCTACTGGCTGATCCACCACCTCTCCGTTCTTTTCTAAATCCTCATCATCTATCACCATCTCCGTAGCAAAATCCCAAGAAAGTGTCTACCACTATGGTCCCTCAGGAATCCATGGAAAATTCCCACCCGAAACATAAACCTCCTCACCAATCTCCTCTAAACCGAGATCCTCGATCGGCTCTGGAATGGGAGATCCCATCTCCTGAATAGGAGAGCCCATCTCCCTGATGACCCCCTCATCACTATCTGAAGTACTATCATACAACCATGCATCATATATCTCTGAGACCTCTGACTTCACCACTACAGGCTCCTCTACCACGGGCTCGATCTCCTCGGGCTCCTCCATGGGCTCCTCATCCTCAGGCTCCTCTATGGGCTCCTCATCCTCACTCAATAGGTCTAACATCCAATCATCTTGCCCATGTTGTCATTTCGCTTCTCTGAGCATATCGATTCTCCGAACATATATGAAAAATGACACCATGCATTTACACCTTGTATCAGTAAATCACACGAAGAATGACACCATGCATTTCAACTCGGATATTAAATAAAAAGGAAACTTGTGCTATATATAGTAAATGTAATTTCATTGCTTCTATTGGATCATAATTCTAATGTTGTTGACAAAATGCAATTGCATGCTAAACTACGTATAGCTTGGATAAATTAACCAATTACATTCTAAACTTCAATGAGGTAGTAGTGCTCCTAACAAAATGGTATACTTTATGTGTTTACAAACTAACAGAGCAATTCATGTATGGGGTCACCTAAGTTGATCCTAGACTATTTTGGCACCCATAAATATATGCATGCATCAATATATGTTTGTTTTCCTTCACAAAAATGCACATCATTAAGCATAAAGGTATTAATATGCAGGCTCAAACAATTGGTTATCCTATTTACAGGAAAACCAAGTTTTCCAGCTCTATATAAAATGGTATAGACAAGCAACTAAAGCAATTGTTGCTCTTATAAAAATGTCACTGTTAACAAAACCGTCAATGTACATCAAAAACAGTGTTTTGAAATATATAAATACTATTAACAAAAAGTAAATCTTAATCCACACATTATGAGTAGTGAAAGAATCTCCATTCCACTTGAATTATAGGTATACCAATGTTCTACATAATAAACCATATTCAAGGTAACATCAGTCTACAAAGAATCTTGTATACTAACAAATGCTTCCAATAATTTACAGTTCCTTCTCAAAAAAGTCAGACCATGGAATAAATAAAAGAATGACATGCATTCACTATATTTTCTATGCGCATTAGCTCTAAAAAACTGAGTTTTATCGCAGTCTTCATGATTTAGGATATCAAACTAACGTCTGTAATGCTAATGGAAAATCTAGCCTGAAGGTCATGTAATTATTATCATAATAAGTCAATTTTTTGTATAATAAATGATATATAATGAATGTATGATAATAATCAAAATATTTATGTTTACCCATTGAAATACAGCAAGTGCCCATCAGCAAATTGATAGGCTATAAACACCACTGGCTATTGACAACTCCAATATATAACAAGCGGTCATTGAAGTGAGTGAGCACCATGGATATGGTCTCCATCAGAGCCTTTGTCCAACTAGAACCAAGCCACAATCATCTCCTTTCTCCCTCAAAAGACCTGAACCCAACATCCATCGCTGCCCCAGTTTAACCAAAACCCGCTCCACATCTCCACCACCCAAGCATGCCTATCATCTCTATATAACCCCTCTCGTATTTAATAACGATCATTTAGTTTTCAAGGCTACGATAAATTTCAACCTTTGGCGACCTTTTGCAGCAGTTATTCACTGTCTAGGCATGTGCTCGATTTACGAGTAAAAGTGGTTGTTGCGTCGAATGCTTTGGTGGCTGAAGCAGGCGCCGTTCTTTTTTGCCTGAAAAGATGACAAAGTTTCAGTGAAATAGTTTCCCACCATTCTAAAGTCATCGGCGCTACCCATCACCTACTAGTGTCGCATCAAATTTGTCGCCTCATAGCTGATTTGGAGTTCCCGATTTTGCTTCCAGAGAATGGTGCCCATAGTTTGGGATTTGGGATTTACAGCGTGAGAATTGAATTTGGGAGGGGAAGACTATAACTTGCTTTAGCAATCTTGGAGCCGATTTTTCGGAACTTCCCACCTAAATTTCAAGTATTTCCCGCCAGTTATTCGTGGATGGCCGTTAAAATTTTGTGCATCTTTGCTAAATGCTAATCAAATTTTGCTAAAGACAAGTATTAAAAATTAGAATGAACGGGTGAAAATTTATATTAACTATAATATTACTTGGATTTTTTTTAAATATTATAAATAGTACTTCTGAATTATTAAAAATAAATTAAATTAATTATTATTTCTTTATTATTAATTATGACTTCTTAATTACAATTGAATATGAATTATTGTAATTTAATTCATATATATAGTACCGATTATTAATTTTTAAATATTAATAGTAGTTATTAATTATTAAATATTTAATAGTTTTAATAGGGTCTATTTTTCATACTAAATTTAAAATTTATTAATTACTAATTATTAATAGGATTTATTTCATATTTTATATCAATTATTGTTTCTATTATTAAATGGTAGTTATTAAATATTATTATTTAAGTGTTATGTGTTTAATATTAATTATTTTACTTATTATTATTTAATATTGATTTTTTTAAAAGAATTTAATGTTGATTTTTAAATTTTAATTATTATTTAATTAATTATTATTTAGTATAAGAATTTATTATATATTAATATTAGATACTATTATTTAATAGTAATTATTTTTACAAATTTTTTATTAATTAAATATTTTTTATTTATAAATTATTAATTTATTTATTATTAATTAAATATTTATTATTTATCAATTGTAGATTAAATATTTATTATATATTAGTTAATCAAAAGCAACAAATTCAACCATCAAACAACTATCATTCAAACTAAAACCCAACAATCCAATGTCTACCTCATCAATCGATAACCAAATCAATATACATTCAATTCTTGTTAATATCCAGTGAATTGGTTTTCAATTCAATCACATTTGATTCATTAACATTATATTTTACTAACATTCATTTAGTCAAATTCAATTAGTTTACATTCACTAATTACATTCAAGTTAGTTCACTTCCATTTCAATTATTTAGATTCACTTACTTCCAATTTGAATTCAATTATTTAGTTTTCAATTTCATTTATTCAATTTCGAACGAATTTCCATACAATCAACTAACATCCTCTAACAACCAATGTATAACCGACATAACCAAATTTATTTAATTTGCACTCCAACATTCCTATTTACTTCGTTACATTCAATTTGGTTCTCCAACATTCATATTTACTTCGTTACATTCAATTTGGTTTAACACTTTTAATTTCAATTGGTTGATATCTAATTGATTTTCATTCAATTATTCAATTCCCAATTTCATTAGCTTTTAATGAACTAACACTTATGTCTATTATTCCATATCAATTCATTTATTTAATTCAATTCCTAATTTATTTTACAAATAAAGTTGAATTTCATTTAACAATTCAAGTTTATATTCATATTCGTCACTTCACTTTATTAATTCGTTTCGATACCAAATTAAGCTTCATTCAACATCACTTAAATTATGTTTCATTTCATTCTCACTAGCATTCACTTTCGCTATATTACTTAAGTTCACTTCTAATTTAATTCAAATCCTATTTTACTTAACTCATTTCATTGGCTCATTTCTTTTTCTTTACTTGAGTCACATTTCATTTTCAAAGATCATTTCCTTTTTAACTTAACTTAGATCTCATTTCTAAAGTCATTTCATTTAACTTTTACTTAAGTCAAATTTCATATCACTATTCAAATTCAGATTTTGTTTTGCTTAAAAAAATTGTTTAACCAATTTAACTATTGGTTTTACTAACATTTTCCTATTTTATAAGTTACATGACTTATTTATTTTAACTTCCAAACTCATAGTATATAATTACTTACCACTTAAAGTTTAATTTCCATTTCAGTAACTTATCTGGTCCAGTTCAAATCCAATTCAATTTATTTAACCTTCCTTTACTTAAATTTCAAATCATATATTTATTATGCTAACTCAAATTTATTTAACTTTACTATAATTAAATTTTTATTTCATACTATAAGTCCAAATTCATTTTACTTATATTTATCAATTTCAAACTTGGATTTTTAATTCAAATTCGTTTACCACAACAAAACTTCAATTTCAATTTACTATTGGTAGCAAATCAATCACACAGAAATTCGAAAATGATACTGATGATGCTGCAGTCATCACCCTTATTATTTTCCAGCAACAGTAGTGAATTCAGTGCTTTATATTCCTTTAAGAATCTTCTTTATTTACAAATCACGTTTATACATTCTTATTTATATAATTTCACTTTTTACTTTACTTATATAAGATTCATTCCAAATTCATTTATTTTATTTAGAGTTATAATAGTATAATCTCTTTAACTTTGAAAAATAACTTCCAAAATCAACAGGATTCAAATTCTCATTTTCTTAGTTTAAATCCATTTTTATTTATAACTCATATAATTTCATTTCTTATATATAAGTTTATTTCACAATTGTAAGTCATATAAATTGTAGTTCCATACTTTATAATTCATTTGATTATATAATTTATTCTTTTACAATTGTTTTTTATTTAGATTATTCAACCAGTTTTTATTACCGTACATATGTTTACATTTTCAACAACCAAAAAATCAATTTATATACACTTTAATAATTCCTGAAAAATTGTCCTTCGTACATAAAATATAATTGAGGTAAAATTATTTCGTTTACCCAATTTAAAAACAATACTATGTCGACTTACCTCGTTTAAGTATTTAGAAATCCCTATCGATAACATGGCGTACCACATACCGACTATAATTCACAAACAACTCAAAGGATAAGTAAGCACAATATAAAACAGTTTTATTTCACTAACAAATATGCATTCATATATATATAATACACTCAAACTCAATCTAGGGTGCTATTGACCCTATCTATACTGAGTACACATCAAAGCCTAGGAATATTAAATCTAAGCTCTCATACCAAATGTGATGACCTGCAAATCCATACCCTTTGAATCGACAATAAACAACACATATCCAACTCTAAAAGCACAGACCGACGGAAAGACATGAGAAAGAAAGAAGAGAGAAGAAGAGAAGAGAAGAAAAAACAAAACAGAATAATACAGAATCTCACATCGCAGAAGAAAACATATAATATCATATCAATGATCTTTACAAAATAGAAACTGTAATATCATATATACATCAATCAATCACTAATCGTTAGCCTGGAAAGTTATAATAACCTATCGTTACAATTGCTGATAATATAAATAATAAAAAATGCAGCGGATATAAATGGATACGTGTATATGAAAACGAAGATCTTCAGCTCTCCTGCTGAAGCTCCAAAAGCACCAAATCTAAACCTATAAATATACTCGGTCTGACCCATGCATTGAAAGGAAAGAAAGTCCGGATCAATCTGGTAAACTAGCGTGAGAAACATACTCAATTTAATTTATTAAATTACCAAAACATTTCCTTTCAAAACAAAAGTATCTCGTAAGACACGTCCACATATAAACACAGACATGTTTTTACCTTACAATAACCAAAACCTTTCATATCAAATTCTCTTATATTATAATAGTGTCTACTGCACAAATAATATTAACCATAGCCAAAATTGTTGTATTGATTAAATTCCAGCATATAGCCCAAAATGTGTAATACAATCAAAATGGCAGGCACGTAGCGGAGTTTGGGTTTCCATACAAATGACTAGGTGAAGGGAATACCTTTCAGCAGTACATCTCTAGAGGAATGTACCAAGGAACATCACAAAGGAACCTCTACCAACATAAGACCGGCCTATCTCTGTAACTAGATAGTACCGAATATATCATCCCTCTATCGATACTGACCGTTACAAGATCCTCATAACATACAAACCACATTATCCCGAACATCATAGTAGGAAGAAATATTTCTTGAAGAGGATGATCATATCCTAATTAGGAATGATCCACTTAGCCCTGCTGCATCTAACCTTGTTTCGACCATTTTCGATTAATGAGGCCTGAGGTAACGATTACCTTTCACATATCACATATCACATCACTTTGAATGCCACATTGCCATTTCCTTTGACTACTAATTGCCTTCAACAAAAATGAAACCCTTGAGCTCGTATGTCTCAAGGAGGGTGTTAAGCTAAGAGAAGTTGTCTTCTGCACCACCAATAATGTACGTTTGTAAAAACCAATGTACGTAATCTTAGAAATGCAATGTCAGACAAATGTCCATACAAATTGTCCAGGAACATGACAAACCGAAGGTACTTTCCTACCACATTCCGTTGGGAAATCACTAGGATTAATAGAGAATGGTTCTTGCACTGGATATTTCATAACGAAGAGACAACTGCTACTATATGTATATTGGGATTTTAACCACATACGATCAACAAGCAGTGCTCCACTATGAAAATCCTAAATGTCAATATCATCGCAACCTACACAATCGAACGCATATTCGTTGGTCTAAAGTGATTTTCGAATAAACCAATCTGGGTCTCTTCACACCTACAACGTAACAGCATTTCTCAGCCTCACACAGAAACTAGGTCTCATAGACTTATCACGTCTCCAACTTTCAACTTGCTATCCTTCAGGAAAGAAGGAAGATCGATAGATTGGAGTAATCACTTTGCACTACACGAATCAACATCCTCAGCACAAATGATAATAAGGCCTATGTAGATGGCTACGTACTAGGTGTACGACTAACTAGTTCCTACATCAAGTCGAGGAACTAAAATGACCAAATTTGATAGTCAGTTATTTAACTATCAAAGCAACAAACAAATATCTAACACAATAAGCAATCACTAGGACCATTTATGTAATAACCCGCCATTCATTCCACAGAATGAAAACATCATTAATAAGAAAGAAAGGGATAGAAAAGAGAAAAGACAGAGAAGAGAGAAGAACAACATCAGAATCTAAACAGCGGAACGAATAAATTATATTAATCACATAATATATTACATAGTATCATATACATCAGAGATACACAGCTTATACAACACATACTAAACAGTTATAAACACCTGTCTAGTTATACAACTCAAAATACAACAAAGACAAACGACTCAGAGAACACACAGCGGAATACTATATATCAATACGCTGAAGCCTTTTGCTCCATTGCTCCTCCAGAATTCGTCAAAGCTAACCTGAATCTCTTGACTACTCGTAAAAATTTGAGTACCCAAGAGTTTAAGAAAAACAGAATAAACTCCGGGTCAGACATGGGTCTGGTGTGAGTAAACGGGTAAAGTTGCTTAACTTTAAAAACCTTTTGAAAGAAAAGGTATCACGTAAGACTCCCCACACATAAACATGGGTAAGTTTTTACCTTACGCAAACCAAAACATTTGATAGGAAATCCAATGATATTATAATAGGGTCTAGGGTTTTCAAATAAATCTGAAATAGCCGAAATTGTAACATTTGTTAAATTCCAGCTACTAGCCACAAAAGTGGGTAATACAATCAAATCCGAGGGCGCTTATTGGAGTTTGGATTCCATACAATGGCAGGGCTACTGGAGTACCGCCCGTCACAGTACAGGGCCTAGATCGCCGTACCGAGGATTACTCTCAATCCCCTGCAACACAAAGCCGGAACCATTCCTTACTGAACAGTTCCGAATAAGACAACCCTGGCAGTTGTAGCTATTCAACCGCCCACACAGCCGAAATAAAAGGGACTCTAGTCATGGATTCATCTCATCCTACTTGGGCATGACCCACTTAGCCTTGCTGCACCTCCCATGTTTTAGCCATTCCCGGTTGATGAGGCTACGATTACCTTTATGGAACACATCATTTAGAATGATCATCGTCCTCCTGACGATGTGTTGAAAGCATTCAATCCATACAAGTTCGTTCCGGGTTTGAACGAAACCGAAGGCATTATCTCGTTACACATTTTGGAATCACCCTCAGAGTTAACGACAATAACCCTTGCACTCTGAATCTTCATCTTCACTTGAGATTAACGACCTATCGTAAATTTGGATCGATGTGGTTTTCGGATATCCAAATCTGGCAACCCGATCCCGGTCTCATCGAAATCCAAAACGTATCTTTTAGGTCCAAGTTGTTTAAGGTTAAACAATTCAATTCTATTATCTATATACACAGATAGATAATTCAAAATATCATAATAGATAATCTACTTATCATCACAACAGATAATTCATATTATCATCACAATTCAACCAAATCATATCATAACATATATCGCACATATCTCATCAGAGATATCAAACAATCAAGCTATCCAATATCAATCAGCCATCCATAAGCAATGATCTATTAATCACACCATCTATAATTAATTTAAAATGAATTAAATTAATTACTTCATCTCTAATTAATTTAAAATTAATTAAATTAATTACCTTCATTACACAAATCATGCTTACATAATCATTAATTAAACCAATTAATTAATCATCATCTTAATTAATCAACCTTGATTAATTTTATTTAATTACATTAAGTAATTTACCCTTAATTAATTACACAAATTAATTATCGTCAAACCATTAAGTAATTTACCTTAATTACTCTATTAATTATAATTAATGACATTAATCCTTAATTAATTACAATTAATTACCTTATAATAACTTATTATGGATTAATTAATCTTAATTAATCAATCCTTAATTATTCTCATTAATCACATTAATTAATGATCCCTAAATTAATTACTTTCATTAATTAATTAACTATAATTAATTACATTATTCCTTAATTAATTACATTAATTAATCATGCTTAAATTAATTAAATCAACTTTAATAATTATAAACAGTAATAAATTACTTCTTAATTACTTTTAATTATATCTATAAATCCTTTGATTTATTACACCAAGTAATAAATCCTTAATTACTTTACCAAGTAATTATCCATTTAAAATTACTTCCCATTAAGTAATTTCCCTTATCTCAATTACCTCCAGTAATTTATTCATCAATTACTTACCTTAAGTAATTACTCTTATCGAATCTCGTTAAGTAAGCATACTCAATTAATTACCTTGTGACTATCTTTAATTAATTAACAAATTAATTAACTTAACTTAATCACATTCACCTCATAAATCATAACCAGGTAATTCATCCCTTAATTACTCTTTAACCAAACTAATCCTTAATTACAGACTAATTATCCTTCAACTATTAATTAATAAACCTTAATTATTGATCAGTCTTTTAATACAAAGTAATCAATCCCTAATTACTTTTATAATTAATTAATTAACCTTAATTAACTAATTAATTATCTCTTAATCATTAATTAATAAAACGTAATTATTAATTAACAACCTTAATTACAAATTAATTAATCCATAATTATAATTAATCAATCCTTAATTACAATTAATTAACCTTTATTAATAGTTAATTAATTCTTAATCAACTTGCATTATAGATTAATAACCTCTTAATTATTAATCAAGAAAACCCAATTATTACTTAATAAAACTTTATTTAGTATTTCTTAATTACTAGTTTAATTAACCCTTAATTTCTTAATTAATCAATTCCTAATTACAAATTAATTAATCTCTAATCATTAATTAATCCATCATAATTATTAGTTAATTAAATTAATAATTATCCTTAATTAATTACTTAATTAACCCTTTTTAATAATTAATTAATTAAACTTAAAATTTCTTAATTAACTTAATTAATTACAACTCATTAAAACTTAATTATCCTTAGGATAAAACATTATATTTGAAAACATTTTATCTTAACAACTAACTTTACTAAATGAAATCATTAATTAAGTTTAAAAAATATAAAGTAATCATTAATTACTTACCTCTACTTATTAATTAACAATCCTTAGTTTCAAGTTAATAAATTACTTTGAAAACTTTAATTATTAATTTATAAATCATTATTCATTAACTAATTCAATTAATAAATCGCTCTTTAATTATTTCATTTATTATCAAACTCATATTAAGTTTTTAAGACAAATCATTTCCTTATTAATTTCCTTTTATATTTCAAATTAAGTTTGAAAATAACTTTAAGGATTTAACTTAAAACATTTAAAACAAATCATAGAAACTTATTTATACAAACAATTCATTTCAAAGAAATGAATTTCAAGAAATTGATTTAGCTTAATTATTTAAAATTTAAAACTTACTTTATTCTAAATTTAAAAACTGGTTAAACGTTTTACTTTGGGTTTAACCCATGTGTACTTGAACCAAAACCAAGTACACCTTCCTCTTTTCTTCTTACTAAACAGTTTAACTTAAATTTTAAAACTGTTTTTGTTGAAAAACTTAAACTGTTAAAAACTTTAACAGTTTTCTTAAATGCTCGTATAAGTCCCCGTGACAAACCCGAGCCACAACCCTATTTCCCCGAACCCATCTTCCAAACAACAAATAAAAACACAACCCAGACACACTGGCACCACCACAAGCCACCATGCACCTGCACCACTCGACGTTCAACTTCTGATCATCACCAGAAACTCCTACACACCCAAGATCACTCTAGCAACCCATTACAAACATCATCACGCCTCCACAACCCATGATTCCAAAACTACGTATCCTGTTGAAACAGGAACTTCAACTACCGCCAGAAAAACACATCGCCCAAACGCCTCTGACCATCGGAGGTTGAGCTACCTCGTCCACGCCTTGCCGAACACCTACGCAACCACTCCCCTCAATCGCGACCCACTCGATCAACCATTGATGCTACAGTATCCACCAATTCAACCCTCAACCAAAACTAGGTTAAAAACTTAGTTCTCCCTATTGCCGCCGCCACGACGAACTACCTCCACTTCTACCATTTTTTCCTACTTCCCTGATCATCCATCTAGCTCCAGCCAGAACTTCGACCCCCAGAAACACACCAGTCACCAGAGATCATCCAAAAACCAAATTTTAGTCATCTAAGAATTGTTCTCAATACAATTCTAAAAATTGTAATTTTCGTTTTAAAAATTGTAATCTAAGAATTGAAATATAAGTTATTCAACTTATAAAATTAATTTGCAAATATTTAAAATCAATTAAATATCCGAATTTCCAATGACTGAAATTCTTAGTCGTTACATTCTCCCTTACTCAAAAAAATTTCATCCTCAAAATTACCATGTAAGAAAAAACCATAAAATCCATTAACTTTTCAAAACCACTAGTTAAGTTGGATTACCAAATCTCTTAAGTGTTTAATTTTCCCAAAATCCATTAGTTAAACTTCTTATAAAATCTTTTCTATGTTTTCAAATCTATTCATAGTTATCTTTTCAAAACTAGCTAATATCGTTTAACTTTTAGCTCAAAACCAAAATTTCAGTTATCATATTTTCTTTCCAATTTTCCAAAAATTTCTAATGCCTAAAATTTTCAAAAAAATTCGCCAGAATCTCCTTTGCGCAGTTCGATTCGGAAAAAAAATCACAATATATATATCACAAATATACATCTCATCTTCGACGACGAGGCATCCTGTGGGAAAAAATATAAAAGTACGATATGTAATCCAAGATATGTACCTTATATATTATCAGTGAGCATAAATGGCTAATATAGCACGAAAGCAAGCTCCAAATGCGAAGTATATGCCATCCGCACCTACTAAACACTCAACAAACAATAATTACATGTATATACGGAAAGTAATATCAATATACAACATGTACCACTACAACAACTATATATGCCAATATAGCAAATGCAATCAAAAGCAAAATTCAACCATCAAACAACTATCATTCAAACTAACATCCAACAACCCAACATCGATCCCATCAATCTATAACCAAATCAACGTACATTCAATTCTCATTAATATTCAATGCATTTGTTTTAAATTTAATCACATTTGATGCGTTAACATTATACTTTACTAACATTCATTTAGTCAAATTCAATTAGTTTACATTCACTAATTACATTCAAGTTAGTTCACTTCCAAATCAAATCATATTCAATTCTATTTAGACTCATTTACTTCCGATTTGAATTCAATTATTAAGCATTCAATTTCATTTATTCAATTTCATATGAATTTCTGTACAATCAACTAACATCTATCTAACAACCAATGTATAACCAACATAACCAAATTTATTTAATTTACACTCCAACATTCATATTTACTTCGTTAAATTTAATTTTTAAACTTTTAATTTCAATTGGTCGATATCTAATTGATTTTCATTCAATTGTTCAATTCCCATTTTCATTAGCTTTTAATGAATTAACACTTATATCCATTATTCCATATCAATTCATTTATTTATTTCAATTACTAATTTATTTTACAACTAAAGTTGAATTTTGGTTAACAATTCAAGTTTATATTCATGTTCATCACGTCGCTTTATTAATTCATTTTGATACCAGATTCAACTTCATTCAACATCACTTAAGTTATGTTTCATTTCATTCTCACTTGCATTCACTTTCGCCATACTACTTAAGTTCACTTCTAATTTAATTCAAATCCTATTTTACTTAACTCATTTCATCAGCTCAATTCTTTTTCTTTACTTGAGTTACATTTCATTTTCAAAGATCATTTCCTTTTTAATTTAACTTAGATTTCATTTCTAAAGCCGTTTTATTTAACTTTTACTTAAGTCAAATTTCATATCACTATTCAAATTCAGATTTTGTTTTGCTTAACAAAATTGTTTAACCATTTTAACTATTGGTTTTATTTACATTTTCCCATTTTATAAGTTATACAACTTATTTATTTTAACTTCCAAACTCATGGTATATAATCACTTGCCACTTAATTTTAATTTCCATTTCAATAACTTATCTAATCCGGTTCAAGTCTAATTCAATTTATTTAACCTTCTTTTAGTTAAATTTCAAATCATATATTTATTATGCTAACTCAAATTTATTTAACTTTTGCTAAAATTTAGTTTTTATTTCATACTATAAGTCCAAATTCATTTTACTTATATTTATCAATTTCAAACTTGGATTTTTAATTCAAATTCGTTTACCACAACAAAACTTCAATTTCAACCTACTATTGGTAGCAAAACAATCACACAGAAACTCAAAAATGATACTGATGATGCTGCAGTCATCGCCCTTATTATTTTCCAGCAACAGTAGTGAATTTAGTGCTTTATATTCTTTTAAAATCCTCTTTATTTACAAATCACATTTATACATTCTTACTTATCTAATTTCACTGTTTTACTTTAGTTATATAAGATTCATTCCAAACTCATTTATTTTATTTAGAGCTATAACAGTATAATCTCTTTAACTTTGAAAAATAACTTTCAAAATCAACGGGATTCAAATTCTCATATTCTTAGATTAAATCATTTTTATTTATAACTCATATAGTTTCATTTCTTATATTTAAGATTATTTCACAATTTTAAATCATATTAATTATAGTTCCATACTTTATAATTCATTTTCTTATATAATTTATTCTTTTACAATTGTTGTTTTTATTTAGATTATTCAACTAGTTTTTATTAACTTATATATATTTACATTTTCAACAACCAAATAATCTATTTATATACACTTCAATAATTCCTGAATAATTGTCCTTTATATATAAAATATAATCGAGGTAAAATTATTTCATTTACCCAATTTAAGAACAATACTATGTCGACTTGCCTTGTTTAAGTGTCTAGAAATCCCTATCGATAACATGGCGTCCTATATACAGACCAGATTTCACAAACAACTCAACGGATAAGTAAACACAATATAAAATATTTTTATATCACTAACAAATACGCGCTCATATATGTAATACACTCAAACTCAATATAGGGTGCTACTGACTCTATCTATACTGAGTACACATCGAAGCCTAGGAATGTGGTAAATCTAAGCTCTGATACCAAATGTGACGACCCGCTAATCCATACCCTTTGAATCGACAATAAACCATACATGTCCGATCCAAAAAGCATAGACCGACGGAAAGTCATAAGAAAGAAAAGAAGCGAGAAGAAGAGAAGAGAAGAAAAAAAAACAAAATAATACGGAATCTCACATCGCAGCGGAAAACATATAATATCATATCAATGATCTTTACAAAATAGAAACTGTAATGCCATATATATACATCAATCAGAGTTCAACAATCAATCACTAATCATCAGCCTAGATAGTTATAAAACCTATCCTTACAATTGCTGATAATATAAACAACAAACAATGCAGTAGATAATAAACAGATACATGTATACTAAAATGAAGATATCTAGCTCTCCTGCCGAAGCTTCAAAAGCACCCAATATGAACATGTAAATATACTCGGTTTGACCCGAGCATTGGAAGGAAGAATGCCCGGATTAGTCTAGTAAACCAGCGTGAGAATCACACTCAACTGAATTTATTAAGTTACCAAAACTTTTCCTTTCAAAACAAAAGTATCTCGCAAGGTACGCCCACACATAAACACAAACATGTTTTTAACTTATGGTAACCAAAATGTTTCATATCAAATTCTCTTATATTATAGTAGTGTCTATTGCACAAATAATATTAATCATAGCTGAAATTGTTACATTGTTTAAATTCCAGCATAAAGCCCAAAATGGGTTATACAATCAAAATGGCAGGCACCTAGCGAAATTTAGATTTCCATACAAATGGCTAGGTGAAGGGACTACCTTCCGACAGTACATCTCTAGAGGAATGTACCGAGGAACATCACAAAGGAACCTATACCAACACAAGACCGACCTATCTCTGTAAGTATATAGTACCGAATATATCATCCCCTTGTCGATATTGACCTTTACGAGATCCTCATAATATACAGACCACATTAATTTACATCCTGAACATCATAGTAGGAAGAAATATATCTTGAAGAGGATGATCATATCCTAATTAGGAATGACTCACTTAGCCATGCTGCATCTAACCCTGTTTCGACCATTTTCGGTTGATGAGGCCTGAAGTAACGATTACCTTTCACATATTACATATCACATCACTTTAAATGTCACATTGCCATTTCCTTTGACTACTAATTTCCTTCCACAAAAATACAACCCTTGAGATCGTATGTCTCAAGGAGGGTGTTAAGCTAAGAGAAGTTTTCTTCTGCGCCACCACTAATGTACGTTTGTAAAAACCTATGTACGTAATCTTAGAAATGCAATGTCAGACAAACGTCCATACAAGTTGTCCAAGAGCTGGACAAACCGAAGGTACTTTCCTACCACATTTTGTTGGAAAATCCCTAGGATTAATAGCGAATAGTTCTTGCACTGGATATTTCATAACGAAGAGACAACTCCTACTATATATATTGGGATTTTAACCCCATGCGGGCAACAAGTAGTGCTTCACTATGAAAATCCTAAATGTCACTATCATCATAACCTACACAATCGAACGCATATACGTCGGTCCATAGTGGTTTTCGGATAAACCAACCCGGGTCTCTTCGCACCAACAACGCAAAAGCATTTCTCAACCTCACACAGAAACTAGATCTCATAGACTTATCACGTCTCCAACTTTCAACTTACTATCGTTCGAGAAAGAAGGAAGCTCGATAGACTGGAGTAATTACTCTGCACTGCACGAATCAACATGCTTAGCACAAACGATAATCAGGCCTACGCAGATTGCTACGTATTAAGTGTACGACTAACTAGTTCCCACATCAAGTCGAGGAACTAAAATAGCCAAATTTGATAGGCATTTATTTAAATATCAAAGCAACAAACAAATATCTAGCACCATAAGCAATCACTAGGACCATTTAATTAATCACTCATTAATTAAATCACTTTTCAAATATTCACTTCAAATTATCTTTAAAAAGATATAATCCCAAAAAAAATCAATATTTGAAAAATATTTCCATATACTTATTTTAACAGTATAAGCATATTCACAAATCAATTTATATTCAACACTTATAAAATATTACATGTACTTCAATCATGATTAAGTATATATTTTATTCTTTAAGGAAAACATTCTTTTAAACATACTTATTTGGGTCAAAACGAATGTTGCGTAAAACATCATTACAACAATCCAAAATCATTAGTATAGGGATTCGATAATTAGATAGATATATCTAAATCCCATATACTATACAAAACATCTCCTTTCGTAAATCATTTACTATAACAATAGTGTTATAGTCCATGCTTTCCTTACTTCTCGAAAACGTCTTTCAAAAATGAATGTTGAAATCTATGTTTTCGATGCTCACACATTTTAAAACATCATCAAACCATTTAACTCCATTCAAAAGATCACTTTTCAAAAAAATTATTTAATTTAAAGGATTATTCACTGTCCATAATTTTTGTGAATATAATTACTTTAATAAACTTTCATATCTAACTTATCAAATTCAATTGATTTCGGATTTATAAAACAGTGTTTATAAATTCCATTACTATTTTATAAAAACTTCCACATATAAAATTCCTTTTTTAACCAATTCCATTTACATCTCATTTACATGCCAAAATCCGATTATTAGTCAATTCACTTATAAATCTCTCATTTACAAATTCATTCTTTTTATAACTTCATAAATTTATAAATCTTATTCATTTATAAGATTCATTTATACTTTATTTTAAACACTTATAAAACTCGTTTATAATTCCATTACTTTTATTTATAAAAATTCAATTTTATAAATCTTATATATATAAACCATTTATAATAAACTCATAAATCTCAATTTAACTTAATTTAAAAAATATTTTACTCCATATTTCAAAAATCAAATTTGAGAATATTTCACAAAATCATAATAACGCATATTTCACAAAAACCATAATTTTTATAACATGAAAATTATAACTTTTTATTTATTTAAATAAATCCATTCCTTAACAATTCAAAAATATATATTTTTATAATCACTTTGAAATCCTTTTCAAATTGAAGTCCTCACTTTAATCTTTTTAAATTACCAAAAATAGGACCCAATGCTGCAACAACACTAAATAAGGTGATTCGCATCAATCACGGCATCCAAACATCATATATAGTATGATAACAATACATATAACAATATCTGTAAATAAAATCGACACTGGTAAGGAATCAAGTTAGATCCCTCCAACATGTCGCCTGTAACAAATATACGTATAAGATGTGTACAATGTTCGCTTCAAGGTAGACGCGCATACAAAAGGTCGTCCGTTCATATACGGGAACATATACGGTCTCGTCTGCTCCAATGTGCAGGAATATATCCAATTACCAATCAATATACAGATAATATATCGTATATCACCCAAATAATCATCAACCGGCATAAAATAAATTTATTCTCACTTATATAAAAATATGAGCGAGTCAGAAAGAGCAAGTTGTACTCACTTTGATTCCAATAGACGTTGCGGCTTTTTATTTCGAATTTATCCAAAATTCCCACCATTTCCAAATCAATCCAAACCAATTTCATCGCATAGTGTTCGCAAATACGAACCCAATGTAACTTGTTTCGTCCGATTTCGACATCCTATGAAGAAGTTATAGACATTTTAAAGTTTAAACAAATTTATGTATAATATAATTTACAATTTCCCTTTTTTACCTTAAGAAGATCTGGACAGTTCGATTTCACAACTCCAGATCCAGGCCGTGCAAATCTTCTTCTTCTCCTTCGTTCAAGCCGATCAAAGAAACCAAAAACGTCGTTTCCTTCTCCTCGACTTCGAGCCTCCATCGTGCATTGTGACATCGATCCACGACCATCACAACGAAGCTCACCTTGCCATGCATCACCAAGCTAAGTGCGGTCCAACCCGGCCTCTACTACGTCTTGAAATCCACGCTCAAACACAGCCAAACGCGGTCGAATATCTCCTCCATAATTGCGCAATTCAGGATCATAACCATATGGATGTAAAGATCTCGTCGTGCGCTATAATGTTCTTGTTGAATGTTTTTGCTGATTCTTAATGGATTGGAAGAAATTTGAGGAAGAAGGAGACGAGTTTTCGGCCATTGAATTGTTAGTGCGGCTGTAACCCAAGGGTAATTATGGTTTGTGAAATTATAAAATATTGTGGCCTTTTATAGAAAATTTCGTGACACTATTCATCCAAAAAATTCCAACTCCAATCAAAGCATGCCGCCTGACGTTTATAATGTTTTACCCCAATTCCGAACACAATGGAATATATATCGGGAGCCAATTCCATCATTTTTGGAAGATAGGTTTTCGAATCGACTTTTCTTTATTAAAATTACTTAAATAAATTTCTACGCGTTTTAGCTTCGCACGACCAAACCGTAAGTTCGATCGACATGAAATTTGAAATCCTACAATAATATAACATTACAGACCCAATGGAATAGGTTTCATCGAAATCCGAGACTGTGTCAAAAATGACTATTTTTTACTTGTTAATTAAATATTAAAATATCCTATTTCTATCAATTGACTTTTAATTCAATTTTAAAAGTTTACCAACATCATTCTAATCCAAATAGAATTTAATTCAACTTTATAAATCATTTTTATTCGCAATAAAATTCAAAATCCAATTATTTCTGCAATTCCAAATTTTAAATTAATCAATTTATTATCCAATTAAATCACTATATTTGAAATATAAGCTATTCAACTTATAAAGTTAACTTGTGAATATTTAAAATCAATTAAATATCCGAATTTTGAATGACTAAAATTCTGGGTCGTTACAACAGTTGTCAAAATAAAGTTGTAATAGGGTATTTTTGTTATAGTAATAATTTCCCCTAGGGCATATATCTAATTGTTTCAATCTGCATTTGCACTTGGATCAGTGACGGAATCTT
Organism: Allium cepa; assembly: GCA_030765085.1. Lineage (NCBI taxonomy): Eukaryota > Viridiplantae > Streptophyta > Magnoliopsida > Asparagales > Amaryllidaceae > Allium > Allium cepa. Next base: position 548,060,077 of record CM060932.1, read on the forward strand.
AATCCCATCCCTTTGTTTAGTTTTCTCAAAATGATTGAGCTAGTACCTTAGTGAATGGATATGTTATATTATCTTATCGCAAAATGATCGAGCTAGTACCTAAGTGATAGGGTATGAATATATTTAGTTGTTGTGTAATTTGGTTCTTACATGGGTCTTAAATTAACAAAATGTCAAAAAATTCATTGTTAAGTATACTTTATATTTATATGTAAATCCCAGTTCGGTTCATTTGTATATTTTAAGCGAGAAACATTTTATTAATAATATCAGCTGCGCAATATTATTTAAGCAGTTTATTTTAACTTTATAGCATATATTCCTGCAATATTAAAAAGGTTAAATATATTCATTTTCGTTTTTCTAATAAGGCTACCATTAAATATTTATGTTTCCTCAAAACCCTAAGAAAAACAAAGAAATCTTTCGGGTTCTCTAGTGGGCATAGGACTTGCTTGCCTTGGAATTTTGACCTTGAGGAATATCAACAAATCATAGGCCCGTAATCGATATATAACACTTAATCGATTGTATCATATACAACTTATAACCTTTGGTCTTTGTCCCAATCTCATCTTAACCTTGATGAATATCAACAAATAGAAAGAGATTGTTCACTCAAAACCACCATTTTGTGACCGCCTAAGTTTAATGTACGTACCTTAAGAATATCAACAAATATGTGTATGTGTCTTATCTCATCTAGGCAATATATTCATAGTACTACACATAAAATTCCTAACTTGAGGAATATCAACAACTAAAGGGTATGCAAGTGATCCACTATTATACGAAAGGTAGATGATAGCTTATACATTAAGGATTCAAAACTTTTAATACACACACATACACTAAGGATTCATAACCTTTAATACACATACACACACATACACACATTAAGAATTCATAACCTTAATATTTAATATATATAACACATTAAGAGCTATCGATCTAGGGAACAATGTATTTTTCATGAAATATCCTCGTGATTCAAGCATCAGACACTTCTGAAATCACGGTATATGTACAGTATGCACGTATTTGTTTCTTAAATCCAGTTGAGTTTCTTATGGTTCCATTAAGATTATACATTCATATTATATAAGTTTAACTCATTTATGTTTATAATTTAATCAACTTATATAATATTCTTATGTATAATATTAATTTTAGTTCTTATTAACTAAATCATATCCAATTAATTTTAATTCTTATTAATTTAATTAATTAAAAATTATCTAAAAACTTAAAATTTTATTTGATTCCTTCTAACCAATTTAAGATGAATATAAACTATAACATTTATAGTCATACATACATACATACATACATACATACATACATACATAAATAGATATATTATTAATTAACATTAAACTAATTCATTTATCAAATAAGTATTTTATTTAATTAAACATAATAATCAAACATTCCAATAAATTAAAAAATTATTTTAATTTACCTTGAACAATTTAAGATATATATATATATGTATGTATGTACATATATATATATTATAGCATTTATAGTTATACACACATACCATATATACGTTTTATTTCAATTAATTAACTTTTAATTATTCATCTATTTAAGTAATCTAATAAATTAAAATAAAATAGTTTTCAAAATTATTAAGATTTACTTTCAAAACAATTATAAAAATATATTATAATTTTATAAAATTTATTTTATATTTTAAATTTAAAATATGTTTTAAAGTTTCTTATTAAATTTTGTAGACAGGGTGGGGAGAATACTTAAGACATTACTTTTCTATACACCATCAGATAGGTAGGCTTAGCTAGCTGAGACACTGCTTTTCTAGACACCATCCGATAGGTAGGCTTAATTAGTTGGCCCTAAAGTCACTAATTAAACCGCATAGAGCATTTGGGCTCTGATACCTTTGAAGAACTAGGTCAATCTTTAGCGGGTTAAACGAGTAGATTAAAAAAACCATATTTTGGATCATAGTGGGCCTATAAAGTCTAATGGTTTAATCTAGATCCAATCAAGTAATTAAATAAAATCATATAATATTTAAACTTGTATTACATTTATTAATTATTCATATTAATCAATTCAATTAAATATTTAATGGAACATATAATATATAAATTCAATGACATATATCACACTTAAATATATTATAGGTGTGATAATTATATATGTGTGTAAGTGTGCGCACGCGTGTGTGCGTGCGTGCATGTGTGTGTGTATGTGTATCTAAGTTAGTTAGGTGTTTGTGTTCTATCGATTAGGTGTGTGAAGGATCAAATTGTTAATTAAGGAAGCAACCTAATATGTCATAAATGTGACAACCGTGCAATTAATTAGAAGTTACATTTATCATTTTTAGGTACAAGAAAGTTCACATGAACATATAGGGTGTAAATTGTAAATGAATGACATGATTAGAGAAGACTTGTAAGCACAAAATAATGATTCAACTAAATATAATATGGTGTGACGTATACATGAGTAGATATTGTGATGTATATCTACTATGCGTATACTTACTAAGCATACACACACACACACATTAACTACCTTTTCAAATTATTTAGTATAAATATAATGTACGATTATTTTACAATTTGATTAGTTATTGAACTTTTGACTTTATAAGTTTCTAATTGTAAACATAAACCTTAATATTCATATGTAATTAGTGATTTAAAGTTTTACATATATTTTAAAACCATTCATATTTAACTTGACATTTAAAACTTTTTATAAAAGGACGTTACCTCTAAGATCTTTATTTATAAATTATCTTTTAAAATTTTTAAAATTTCTTTAAACTTCCGTACGTATGCCTTAAATCTTATTTAAAAATGATGAACCTTTTTCTTATGGTATCCTTTTAAAGTTCCTATATATACACATGTATGAATTAAATCTCTTCTAAATTTGACATACATAATACTTATAATGTCTATTACTAATTTAAACAAAATGTGTTAACATTAAAAATTTGCACACATTATTAAAATTAACTATATCAATTTGAAATACGTAAATAGATATTTGTAGAAGTTCTAAACAATTTCGGATCAATATTATTATTGAGATTTTTCATCTCATAGATACCAAGTTAGTTAAGAAGTAATTACGGTGTTGGATGCTTTCCGCAATTAGGAATTTACAAACTTAAGTGATACTAGATTTGCCTTCTGTTAGTAATTATACCGTTGTATGCTTACACATATGAGGTTTTATTCTAACTATTCAATAAAATGTCAAACCCAATTTACGTTCAATTAAGGCGAATAAAGAAAGAAAATATAACACAAAAAAGGAATAAAGAAAGTGCAAGAAAAACAAATGATATAGAAGTTTACGTAGTTCGTATTTTGAATAATCTTATGTCAATGGACCAAATCTTTGCTTATGTTTGTTTTTCTAGTACAAACTTTTTCAATGGTAGAGAGTACAAGTATATTCTGTATAAAATTTAGAGAATGTTCCCCAAAAGTCCCTGTTCTTGCTACAACAACCTTCTATTAGTGTTATAATATCACGTGGATTTCTAATCCCCTATTTTTACATTTCTCGTCCACCATTCGATATTTTGAAGTTCATTAGTCATGTGGCTTTGATTATTTGTGCATGGATTACTAACATGGATGAAAGTGAAGGAAAATTCTCTAGGCGTGAGGATTTTGTTGAAGGCGAGAATTTTGAATTTGAAGTTAGACGAAAAATTTGAATTTTGGGGCGTTTGGAGGTTAACCTTTGGATTCATTTTGAAGATCACACTTCACTTGCTTATGATGTTGTGGCTTCCATATTTGTTCTTAATTGGTGCAGTTTCTATTGTACATAGCGACAAAGTCCTTGTTTAGTGTTTTTGTTTTTAATTGAAAATATATAGACTTCAGGAAGATAACGATATAGATTTGATGATAGTATTAGCACTAGTCCCAGGAAGATGCTGAAGCGGATGTTTATGAGTTGTCGACATTGATTCTGAGAAGATGGTGAAGCCGACTTGTAAGTAAATGGAAGCATTGTCTTCAGAGGGGTGATAACTTAGACTTTATCGATATGGCAACCCAGTCTTAGAGGATGTGATAATGCAGTTACTCAAGTCGTTATCCTTTGCTGGTAGATGAATCTTTTGAGCTTGCTTTCACTTATAGCCAGTGCTTACTTGGTCTCTTTTTGAAAGAATGACCTCCTTATTTTCTTCTTATCGTATGCTATTGTAGTATCAATGCAGTTCGTCTATATATATTGCATAGTCTTTCTTTGATTCAATTTAATTGCTGTGGCATTTTCGTTTTTTGATTTCCTTCTTATGTTTTTGATTTGATATGGACTACGTATTCATCTGATTATCTCTTAATGTAGTTTGTTGGGTTTAAAGGGTGTCTAACTTTGTGTAGTTTTCTCCTTTCGGTGATACTATGATCGAACTCCCCTTTTTCTTCTTTTGGCTGCGCAGTACCATCTGTGCTCATTTTGTTGACCTATATTACATATATTTACAGGAGAAAATTGAGTGTAACATATTGCCGCACAAATCTGTGCTAATGTGTATTGGTGCAGAGTTGTCGTCTTCACATTTAGTTTTATCGATTATCTAACCAATCACACTATATTTATTGTGGCTGGTTATTTTTTCTGACCATTATATACAAGTCGTTTTGAATTGCAACAAATCCTCCTTGTTCTTTATATATTTTAGGTTGTCGTTATTATGATTTAACGATTCATTATTTATTGTTCCTTTAAGGTTGTGATTTCTCTCACTAGAAGCTATATAATATCCTTTTTCCCATTTCATTTCTCTTTTTCCTCCTCGAAAAATTCCAACTTCTAACTGTAACGGCCCTTCTCCTTGTTTCTTCCAATGCTCTTTGCTTTTATTCTTAGATCATTTGAATCACAAGTTAGATTCTCTCTCTCTTTAGCATTGCTTTTTCGTTTTTTATTTATTATTATTCATATTCACGCCTTGTTTGTGTTTGGGGAAATGTCTGTATGGGTTATTTGATTGGTTTAGTATTTTAGATGAACTTTTTTCTTTGATTCATCCTCTGGTCCGATTGATTTGATTGATTAACCTCGATCGATTAGTCAGTTCCTTTGTATTTTTTATGTACACGTTTTTTCCCCTTTTATTAGAGACTCCAACAATTTCCCCTTATTATATTCATTTTCTCTTTTAGTAACTCATGACTTAAGTCAATCCTTCGAGCACTTCGGGTCATGGCTCAACTTCTTTCATTGTAATGACCTCCATCATCTATGAAAAAGGTCAAGCACAAGGGATTTTGGACCATTTTGGTTTTAATGATTATGTACTTTGGGTTCCTACCTCTTCTGGCCATATTAACATGCTCCTACAAGGATTTGTTTCGATAACATCAGAGCATATCCTAAATGGCTTCTATCTTCCATCCCACCCCATCATTAGGGAATGGTTATCTACTGTCAGTCTATCCCACATACAACTATCTCATATTTCTTATTGCCTACTAATGTTTACCTTTATCTTGTATGTTGAGCACCTAAATGCTCCTCCTACATGTCTTAAGCTGTTATTTTTGTACTCGATTCATAAGAACACTATTGCTGGCTACAATGGGTTTTTTATGTTCAAGCTTTAAAATCCCTTATCTTGGTTTCTCCTCGTAAGACTTAAAGATGGGCATACCAATTTCTCTATATTTCTAATTGTAACAGTTTTATTCCTTCTTTCGGATCTCCTGGTATTGCTATCACACTTTTGTTGTTCGATTTTTCATTATTACTATCACATTAAAGCTATGCTGGCATGTATGTTCTTTCTCTCCTTCTTTCCTTCTCTTCTCTTTTTTTAGTTAAATGCATTGACTTTCTCAATGAGGTGCGAGACTCATTTTTAGTGCACAAGACCAACATACTCAATCTCGACAAGGATATTCGCAAAGGTTTCCAACATTTTTATGGAAATATGGCTTCCTTGACTCACATTATCACTTTTCTCATTTAGTAATTGCTTACGATTTCATTGCCTCCATGCCACATGGCATATTTATTATTTGTATGACATGTTAGTGTACATGAGTTAGCATATATATGTGTGTGTGTGTGTGTGTGTGTGTGTGTGTGTGTGTGTGTTTCCGTGTGTACCTGATTAATGGTCACTTTCTTTTAAGTTATCTTTTGTTTAACATTATATATGTCTTTAAAGGCTTCATTGATTGAATTACACATGTAACATGTCTGAGCTCGTAGAGGCATTCAAACTCAAGAAGCCAACCAAGAGAAAAAGGGATGGAGTTAGAGAGGGGCTATCCATAAATGGTTCCACTCTTCCTCCTCCTTCTACTGCCGACATCCCTGCTATTGCAGTGCCTCCTCTTAGTACGCCCCCTACTTCTCAATACCATTTCTACTTTAGCTGAGAAAATGGGATGACTTGGGGTTAACGATATCTCGACCCTCAGCTTTGCTCCCTTTTCTCCATTGCTTCTTTTGAATACAAAGCCTCCTTCTGCCAAAGTTTTTAAAAGTCTTCATAGGAGTCTATCTTATGTAATATTTCAACTCCACTTTTGAAGATAAAAATATTTTTTCACAGTTGAACAATTGGTAATCCGCTAATTCTTTTCACGCAGGGCTATACATTGGCCATGGAGCTACATCCTCGGGTTGAGTCCGCCAAACCAGTGCTGATAACTTCATTGGCCGAAGTTCAAAAGCTAAAGTGGAAATCGAACATGGGCGTAAAATGGAAGAAGTGTACAAGAAGGAGCTTGATGAGCTTAAAGTGAAATATTTGATGGTTAAGGCTCATGCGATAAGAGTATAAAGTGACCTTGCAATGGTAAAGGAGGAGGACCAATTGATGAAGAAGATGACCCATATAAAAAAAGACAATGAGAGTTCTTCCTACAATGTTCTTTACTAAATATATGCTTAAGTTAAGAAAAAGTTCTTTGTAGAGCGCCTCGACGATCTGGAGGCAGAGGTGAGCTTTACATTTCTAACCAATCCTATGGTTGTAAAAGCTGCCTGAGAACACTATGTTGAGGGTCAAGGAGCACGGTATGGCATGTTCCTCAACTGCTTTTTAAGTTGATTCGGATGATTCCAGCAATGAGGAAGCCTCCAAAGATGCTTGATGCTGAAGTTGATTCGATTCGTGACCTCTCCTACTCTGCTGAAGTAAATATTTGAACTCTAGTTTTTTGTTATTCCTAGTCATTCTTTGGGGTTTTTGGGAATTTTACAGTAATACTTCTCCTACATTCACACTGTTATTCATTGTTTTGGTGGTTTTTTTAGCCTTTGTATTCGATTATGAAATTCAAGTGTTTTTTATTTTGTCTTTTTCTGTTATTGCTATTGTTGATTTGGTGTTTCATGTTAGATATAGTAATGTATTAGAATTAATACCTTTCTCTTATTAGTTTGATACTTGAAGATGTATATTAAGTGTCTAGGAAACATAGCTATAGAATGCTTATCAAGAAAGGTGTACTTCATTTGTGGGAAAGAAGTTGAGCTGGAAAGGTCCATTATCCAACCAAGGAAGGAATCTCGGGAACTTTTGTCCAAGATTGCAAAAGTTATTCATGAAAGGAATGCACTTTACGACCTAGTAATGCATAAATGGGGCTCCTCATTAAAGAGTGAACCGCTTTCTTTTGGGCATCCCTACTTATTGTGGCTTAAGAATATACTTAGTCTTTGGAAGCCATGATGTTGCGTTTGGCATATACTGTACAATATTGTTTATTTTAATAAAATCGCCTTTGTTTGTTTGTGCCCGTTTACTTATTTAAGTGATTATTTTATCTTTTATGTTGTGAGTAGCCCGATGTTCCATCAACCTCTGACTCGTTCCTAGCTAATGTCTTTATGGAATGCGATGGTATCAGAGGATGGTTTGAAGCCACTGATGACGAACTCCTCAATCTAGACTTGGAGAGGGAGAGGATGGAATAAGATTGTATGACTAAGCAACACTCGTATTTGAATACTGCAAATGATAAGACAAAGGACATAGAGGATTTATTAAAAAAGGCCAAAGGGTTGTGTCAGGTTACTTATGAAGATGATATTAAGAAATGGGAGAATTGAAGAGCTACCAGGGCAAGTATCTCATTTGCTAGCCGAAGAGGGAAAATCGTCCTCTGAGATTGTTCTTCTTAGTGTATCCACCATGGGTGCAGTTCCAAAAGCTCACCCAGCTTGAATAACGAGGTAGCACTTCGAATAGAAAAAAAAAATCACAACCTATTATCAAAAAAAGGTTGATGAGTTGAATATTGCTTGTGAAATGAGGTTGGGAGGTTCTGAGAAAGAAGTGAAGGTTAAGGGCTCGATTGCCAACAAACTGCTTGGTCCATTTGCAAAGAAGTTCAAAAAAGAATAAAGTAGAAATTTTGGATGATTTGGAATGAGTTCGGTATGTCGCTATTGAACAACTTAACTAGTCAGAGGATCGCATACTAGGATCTGATCTTCCTACGAAATTTCCTACTATGACTTCCTTGCATTTGCATTCTTTGGTGATTGGGGCTCCTATAGCGACATAGTCAGAATCAGCAAAAAAACTTAAGTAGGAAAAAACTAAGCGCAGCCGACATTGTTGTGAATCACACAGTTGATGTGTTCAATCACTTTATACCCAACTTAGACCTAAGTTTTCTTTATAATCAATCTGACTATGTTTTTAGGGAGAAAGAGCTTAGTAATCCTTGGGTAGATGCGAACTATGATCCAAGGCTTCCTATCGTAAGAGCATCTCATCGATCTTTGGTCGTCATAACTTGTATTTCCCAGTTTCAAACGTTCCTTCTTCTAGGAAGAGAAAAAAATCTTGTAACAGACGAGGGGTCAGAGTTTGACTATGTTGTTTTCTTTGTGCATGTATTTTGCGTTGTGTAATATTTGTAATAGGAATCTGGAATGGTATTATAAAGTTGTATGCGTACATTTTTGAGCTTTATGTAAATTTTGTATGAATTTTTCTTTTTCTTCTTATGGTATGAACTTCCCTTTTTTGCCATTCTTGGTTCTGAATGTAGACTTTTCTTTTTACTCTATATATGGCATGATCTGCCCTACTTGGGTTACAGATATTTTACATTTTGACTATGAAGTCGGGTTGTGTGTTTACAATCTTTTATTTTATGCACATGACTTTTTTGCTGATATGGGCTGTCCGGTATCCTTATATCCAGTATAGTATTTTATTAACTATTTTCAGTTGTAGCTTAGTACATCATACTTTATTAGAAGAAAACAAATGTCAAACAAAATATTGTCTGAGGTGCTCTGAGTTCCATTCCCTTAGCCATCGGGTTTGGAGAGGCGGTATGCAATGTTCGAGAGTGTCTCTACGATTACTAAAGGTTCCTCCCAATTTTGTACACGCACTCCATTTGTTGGTCCTTTGTGTTAATTTTCGTAGGACTAGATCTCCCTTATGGAATTTCCTTTCTTTGAGTCTCGAGATGTATGTTCTAGCCATTCTCTGTTTATAAACTACAAATTTGATTGCTACATCATCTCTCCTTTCCTGTATGAAGTCCAATGCGGCCTTTTTTAGGGTTGAGTTCTATTTCACCACATATGATAAGCGCTGGTGTGTGGGTACATCCGCCTCTACTGGTAGCATGGCCTTTTAACCATATGTTAAGGAAAATGGAGTATGTCCAGTATGGGATCTAATGGGTGTTCTATATGCTCGTAACACCAATGGCAACTCCTCTGCCCATTTTCCCTTAGTTTCGTAAGCCTTTTCTTTAGAAAATTCTTTATTGTTTGTTTGTCACTTCGACATGTCAATTAGCCTGTGGGTAAGCATCTGAGGAGAAACCATTGATGACGCCATTTTCTCATATGGATCAGAGAACTCCTTGTTTTTGAACTACACTCCATTATCGAAGATTATCTTATGAGGGATCTCAAAACTAGTGATAATATTTATGACAATGAAGACGACTATCGTCTTAGAAGTTATGGTTGCTAGGGACTCAACTTCTACCCATTTGGAAGTGGTTCTATGAAACCGATTCCTTATATGTTGAATGACCGAGGGCTGGTCATGGGGGTGAGTTCATGTGATGGCCACCTTGGGATACTAGCAAACCTCTGGCGCCTATCACAACTTTGGACAAACTCCTGCGCGTAGGATAATGCAGTTTGCCAGAAATATCCTTGTCTTAATATCTTTTTGGCTAACTTTGTCCCCCGAATGATCTCTGCCATATCCCTCATGAACTTCTCTCATGACTCTTGCTCCTTTCTTTCTTATTACGCATTTTAAATAGGAAGTCGAATAACCCCAGTTGTAGAGTATTCTATGAAAAAATGTGGAGTAAGGTGGTTGACATCTAGTTTTCTTTGCTTCATTTCTATCTATTGCCATGGTTCCTTCCTATAGGAAGAGCTTGATGGGAGCCATCCATGATTCTGTTTCTTTTTAGTTTATTACTGGTGGGGTGTGATTACTTTGCATCCTACTTACTTCTACTTGTTAACATTAGAATCTGTTGTGTTTTAGAAATGTTTGGTTTAACCAAGTGTCCTACATGAACTTCTTTCATTTCTTGCACAACCTTGGTGCTTGCAAACTAAGCTAAGGAGTATGTGGAAGAATTCTCATCTTTGTGAATTTTCTTTATATTAAACAGTTCGAACCGGGCTAGCAATTTTTGGGGAAACTCCACATATTTTATAAAAGCAGGTTCCTTGCTTAGTAACTTCTTTGTACTTGATTTACAACAAGCTAGAAATCACTATAAACTTTAGTGTGAGTTGCTTTTATTACCTATGTCATTTTTAGCCAAAAATAAGTGCTTCGTATTCCACAATTCTATTTGTTGCTTTAAATTCTAGCTGGACTACTCCTTATAGCTTTTTTCTTGTTAGGGGTAATAAGCATGTATCTTATTCTTGGCCTTTGCTCATTTGATTCCCCATCTACATAAAGTTTCCAAATTTGTAGAGGCTCATCTATTTCATTGCTGGACTACATTGTTGAGGTAGTGCATTCCATAATGAAATCTGCTAAGCCTGACCTTTGATAACATTGCATGGCCAATAAGAGATATCATATTGACTCAATTCGATGACCCATTTTAGAAGGCGACCCAAAGTTTTGGGCTTCTATAGTATCTGCTTTAGTAGTTTGTCTATTAGACTTTGTGGGGGTGCTCTTGGAAATATGGTCGTCGCTTTCAGGCTATAAGAAGTAAATTGTAAGCTAGCTTCTCTACCGAATAGTTTAGTTCAACTCCACTTAAATGCTTGCTAGTGAATTATATTAGTATGTATATACCTGCCACTTCTCGATCTACTGCTGCATTCATTACTTGGTTACTTATAACTAAGTATACCAATAGATCCTCACATGAGACTGGTTTTGAAAGTAAGGGCGGGCTGTCTAGGTGGTCTTCCAATGCATAAAAATCTACTTTGCATTCTTCCATCCAATCGAAATTCTTACCCTCTTTGACTTAATTGAAGAAAGGAACGCATTTGTCCATGGCCTTAGAGATAAACCTGCTTAGAGCTGCGGCTTTCCCATTTAAACTCATTGCATCTTTGGGCTTTTTTTGGATCTCCATTTTCCTAATAGCTTCAATATTTTCTGGTTTGACTTATATTCCTTTGGCGTTCACATCATATCCCAAAAACTTGCCCAATTGGATTGCAAACGTACATTTTAAGGGATTTAATTTCATCCTATATTGCCTTAATGTTGTGAAAGTTTCCTTTAAATCTCGTACGTAGGTTGAAGCAGCTTTAGACTTGACTAACATGCCATCGACTTGATGTTCTTACTAATTTGGTCTTCGACATCATGTTAACTAACCATTGATATGTTGCTCATACATTCTATAATCCAATTGGCAATACCTTATAACAGTATAGTCCTTTATCAGTAACGAACCTTGTATGTTTTTGATCTGATTTGAGCATGGTTATTTTCCTATATCCAAAATATGCATCCATGAATGTTAGTAGCTCATGCTCACTAGTTGCAATAACTAATCGATCTATTTCTCGTAATGGGGAAATGTCTTTTAGGCAGGCCTTATTTAGGTCTATGAAGTCTTTGCAACTTCTTTATTTTCCATTGGATTTTTTCACTAGAACTAGATTTGCTACCCACTTTAGATAGTACACTTCTTGAATAAGTCCATTTTCCTTTAGCATCTTAATTTCTTCATAAAGGGCATTGTATCTCTCTTTGTCTATGGTATGTCATTTTTGTCTAATTGCATGTGCATCGGGTCTACATTTTAGGCATGATATATTATCACAAGGTCGATTCCTTTCATATTCAGATGGGTCCAAGTGAATACATCATGGGATTTCTTTAGAAAACATGATTAATTCACCAAGTAGTTTCCCGCTTAGATTTTTTCGATCTTCACAATTTTGGTTGAGTCTAAGGATCTATCTAGATGACTTCCAAATCATCTACTAGCTCCAGGTCCTTGCTTTTCATTCCCAAGCGAGGGTCCACTTCATCTTCTATTTCTTAGGGTTTTGACAAGACTTTACCTTTTGGAATGATGAGGCATCCAACAGATACTACACAAACATGGAATTATACTTATTCGTTCTAGACATATGCTAATAATCTAATTTAGCTTTTCTTCGAAATATCAGGGTCATGATAGATTTGTTTTAGTATTTTCCTTGGAACTTATTTTTGATGTAGTTCTTTGAATAGGTATGTTATTTTCAATTTTACAAATCAGAGGACATAACCGTATAACTTCAAACAATTTTATTGCTAAGATTCAAGGGTATATTGTTTGATTCGCTAGCTAATAATTGCTTTTTCCTCACACTTCCAACTCCTATGGAGGTGTGAAACTTCATAAGAAAATCTTTTTGGGAGATGACCGCTGCTATCTTTATTAGTGCATGTCTCCCTAGAAAGGGATTATATAGAGATCGCTAATCTATAATAAGGAATCTTATGTAAAAAGATTTACACAGTAGTGTAGCTCCCATGGTGATAAGAAGTCGAGCCATTCCTACTGGGACAGACGCTGTATTGTTGAACCGTTTATTGGCTTTGAGCTTGGTTTCAAGATCTTAGCTAGAAGTCCCATTTGGTTATACACTGTTTTGAAGATAACATTCATAGGGCTCTTTGTGCAGTTGGATATCTTCATGGTTATTACCAAGTGGTCTTGATGCAGGAATATGACCCTAGTCAAGTCTATAAAAGTAAAAATGATGTCCGACATTAGCTTCTGCTTAATATGGAACAATGTTCGTTGTTCAATATGAGCTTCATGCACATATTTCTCCTATGAATTTCTGCTTCGACCTTTTGGGCAGGGTCCCTATGAATGGAAGTAATGAGGGAATTGGGATTTCCCACCAGATCTTCACAAGATCAGGCGACTGGTTTTGCATAGGAGTGATCGGAATGTCTTTTTGGTAAGTTCCCAAGTAGATTTTTTGAATAAATCTTTCAATTTCATTCTTTAGATGGCGACAGTTATCTGTATAGTGCCTGTTCACTCGATGGAACCTATAATTGCTCCACCTTTATTTGACTTAATTATCTTCCCATTATTTAGGATGATCTATCCTAATTCTGTCCTGGTCAGTTCGTATATTTGTCCCGAAGTGTGAGTGATTGGGGTTTTCGTTGCAAAGTTAAAATCTCCTGGCCTTTTCATAGGTAGGTTGTTGTATGCTTCTACCCCCTGCTTTCTATCATTGTTTGTAGGGTAGTTATTTCAGTGGAAATTCATCCAATGGCTTTTTCCTTTTCAGGAGCTATGTACCTACTTGCTCTTTCATAGAAGTCTTTCAAGCTTCTATGTGATTTTTTGCTGTTTTTATTCCATAGGTCCATGCTTCTTCTTATTCCAGAATCGGCTGCCATCAATAATGATTCCTCACCGGTGACCTCAATCCTTATTGATTCTTCTTTGAAGTGTTTAATGAGGCTATGCAAGCTTTCATGGTACCTCTTCTTAACTGAGGATAAGGTATACAGATCTTAGGAGCTTTCTCTTCCTACATGGAATTGTATGCGAAATCTGCAGAGAACTGTGCCCATAAATTGATTTATCCCGATGAATATCTTTGAAACGATCTTAAGGCTACTCCCGTAAGATATACAAGGAACGGATTACAACAAGCCAGTCTCCCTACCTTTAAGATGTCTATATAATATTCAAATGTACACAGATGGCTGTCTAAGTTTGACAACCCATCGTACTTTTCGATGGTTGATATCATGAAGCTATCAAGGAAATCCGTCTCAATGATCACTTCAGTAAATGGGGATGAACACTCTTCCTTCCTTCTCTCTTTATCACTCCACTCACATATCTTAGCCGACAGCTCTATACAAGCTTTAAACTATCGTATCTCCTCATCTTTCTCATTTACACGTGATGAGCCACCTTTGTAAGCTGAGTTGGTCTCATTCACGTCTTGTGCAACTTGGTTCTTATTCTTTTCTAGCAATAATTGATTGATATTTGCTAATTTTCCCTTGATATTTGGATTTATTAGGGCCTTATTCCTTGCTCTTGGTCCCAAGCTACGTAGTCCAGCATCAATGTTATAGTTAAAGAGAGTGTCATGTTTGTCCCTTTCTTGCACTTGTTATGCGGTGGGAGACAATGGCGGTGAGCTATTGAACTAGAGGAATTGGAGATCCGGTAGGATTTTGGGCAACTAGCTTCTCTATGCCAGCCGTCCTTTCATTGATATGGTTAATAAAGGCATTAAGGGTATCGAGGATTGGGTCGATGACTATTTCTTTATGGTGAAGAGGGAAGTTTGGATAAAGAAGTAAATTCCTAGCTTCGTAGCTAAGTTTTTAGGTTCTTGTTGAAGATGGGTTGAGGGGTTAAGCTTCATGATTTTTGTACTCAAGGTATTTCTGGGGATTTTGTAAGTGGTAGTTTGGTTATGGTTCACTGGAGGTTTCCTCCTTCTAGCACCAAAAACTGTTAGTGAGATTTTTCATCTCACAGACACCAAGTTAATTACGAAGTAATTACGGTGCCGAACGCTTTCCAGAAAGGAACTAACAAATGTAAGTGATATTAAATTTGTCTTAGGTTAGTAATTATGTAGCTGTATGCTTGCATAATTATAAGGTTATACTCTAACTATTCGTCAAATGTTAAACTTTATGTTCAATTAAGGCAAAGACAAAAAGGAAATATAACACAAAAAGGAATAAGTAAAGTATAGAAAAATTAAAGGACACATAAATTTATGTAGTAGGATTTCGAAGAATCCTATATCGATGGGCCAAATCTTAGATTATATTTTTTTTCTGGTACAAACTTTTCCAAATGTAGAGAGTACTAGTGTATTTAGTGTAGAATTCAAAGAATGTTCCCCAAAAGTCCCATTGTCTTGCTATAGTAACCTTCTATTTATAGTGTTATGATATCACGTGGATTGCTAATCCCCTAATTTTACATTTCTCCTCCACCCTTCGATCTTTCCAAGTGTCCTTAATCGCATGGCTCGTTTTTTTGTGCATGGAATGCTAACGTGGATGAAGGCATGGGAAAATTCTTTAGCGGGAAGATTTGGTTGAAGGTGGGAATTTTGAATCTGAAGTTGGATGGAAAATTTGAACTTTGGGGTCTTAGGAGGTTAACCTTCATATTCATTTTAAAGCTATGTTGCACTAGCTTGTAGTGATTTGGCTTATGTATTTGTTCTTAATTATTGTAGGTCCTCTTGAACATAGCGACGAAGTCCTTATTTAGTCTTTGTGTTGTTCCTTAATCGAAGATATATAAACTTCAGGAAGATGATGACATATCTGAGGATAGTATAGGCATTGGTCCTATGAAGATGTCAAAGTAGATATTTATAAGATGGAGACATTGGCTCTGAGAAGATGGTGAAGTCGACTTGTAAGTGTAAGGCGATGAAGTCTTCAAAAGGGTGATAACTTAGACTTTAGTGGGATGGAAGCGCGTCCTTCGAGTGCAGTCAGCACAGTTATAAAAGAGGTCATGGTGAAATCACTCAAGAGTGTCAGCGTAATCTTTATCTTCTGCTGGTAGTTGAATCTTTTGAGTTTTCTTAGCACTTACTTGGTCACTCTTTGAAGGGATGACTTCCTTTTGTGCTTCGTACTATATGCTATTGTGGATCAATGTAGTTCATTTATAGAGGTTGTGCAATCTTTCTTTGATTCGATTTAACCATTATGGACTTTTCAGTCTTTGATTCCCTTATTGCATTATTGATTTCATATAGACTGCTTATTCATCTAGTTGTCTCTAGATGTAGTTTGTTGGGTTTGAGGGTGCCTCCCTTTGTGCAGTGTCCTCTTTTGGCGATAGTATGACCGAATTTCCTTCTTTTCTTCTTTTGGCCGCATAGTTCTATCTATGCTTATTTTGTTGACTTGTGTCGCACATGTTTACAGGAGAAAATTGGGTATAACAAATCTCATGTATTTAAAAAATATACCAGGCCATGATAAAAAATAAGTTTTTTGTTTTAAATTTTACATATTAAATTATGAAAAAAAATCAAAGCCGAAAATAGTTATGTGCACATGAATTAATTTTTATTTTAAACAGCTGTACTTTTAGTTGTTAAATATTTTTAATCAATTGTTAAATCATATTATTCATACAAGATTATAACAAAGAAATTAACTACATGTATAAATGGTGATAATGACCATACAAATGGAATAGAATAATTGAGCATGAAAAATATTACCTTTTGTAACACCTTGATTTGAGATCTTCGCATTTCAAGTAGATCACACCTAGTTTTGCAAGAGAAGGATGAATCACTTAATTTTAATTTTATTTGATGTTTTTCGTTTGTACTAAAATTGTACTTTTTAGGACATGGAGGGGGTAATTTCGACTATAGTGGGAGAGAAGAGATTAAGAGAAAAATAATACATGTAAGAAAATGAATGAGAGGAATTATTTTAACAAGAGAATAAAAACTTTTCCTATTCTCTCTTTAAAACTTCCACTATTAAATCTGAATCAATTTTTAATCTAACCTTATCCATATCCCTTCCTCTTTCTAGCATGGCAGCCACTTCATTCCATCACATGGATAACTATTTTCGAAAGTTTATTAAGCAATTAGCTATAGTTAAAACCCATTAAATATGTGTCGATAAAGAATATTGATATATGCATGCATAACTTCAATATATACATTCATATAATTACTAACAATCACAAAAATTCAAATATATCAAATAGTAATAAATATTTCTTAAATATTGATTATTTAATTAATTTACAACATTTTATAAATTATTCAATCGTGTGATTTTTCAAAGAATTCATAATACAGTTGTGTGACTTAAAGGTGTAAATCAGTCAGTGATTAATTTTAAACTATTCAAATATTAATGTTCACACATAACCTTAGCTAGTGGTATAACATTTTGGCTGAATTCATTACTTACAAATCTTTTCGTTAAAATCATATTTTATAATTTCTTGGGCTGTACCATTTAGTAACAATTATTTACAACAATTCTCTTCATTAACAATATACACATTAGGACTTACAGAGTTTGGTTTTGGTTAAAATTCCAATATCATCCACATTCAACTTAGCTAGTCGATAAACAAAGTCCTAGGAACAACAATAACATTTGTTATTAATCATATTTCTCTATCTGGAGATTTTGACTTTGAGCCGTGATACTAATCTCATAAAACCGAGAAGATGAATTCCTTATTAAACAATGTTTCACTTACAGCTCTTCAACTCAGACCCAACTATAGTGGTTCGATGGAACCCATGCCATGATTTAACTATAATCTATGTGGAGTTTTCCACATTTAAGTTCAGGAGTATACTCAAATTAAGAGAATCATGTAATACCGTCGCTTTTAGATTTCCCATTTGGCCTAGTTGTTATTAACCAACAGGAAACCCTTTGACTAGTCAGAAATTTTATAGGATCGTAGCCATAATTAGTTGCAACCATGACAAATTAATCACTGTATAAAATGACATTTTATTTTAAATGTTATTAGTCGAGATGTTTCAACAAAGGATATTGATACATCCGCCGAGACCAGAGTCGTAACGCTCTCCAAATGTTGGGATGTGTATTACTCATGACTGTTAGGAGCATCAAAGGGTTACGTATTGATAGTTATTGGATAACTATGGATAAGGATTTTCTTATTTATATACTTTAAATTGAATATTTAATTAATTATATCATAATATAACAAAATATATAATTGAAATTAAACACCTTTATCATGAACAAGATTGGTTAGAGTTGGATATACACGTAATAAATTACATAATTTCCCTTAGGGCACATCCCTAACTCTTTCACCTAGGGATAATGGTGCATCTGCAATGTTATGAAAATTAAGCCAGTAATGCTCTAAGAAGTCTACGCAGATCGTCGTTCTCCATTGGAAGATTATCTACGTTTGGCCCCCTTTAGGCAGTAGATAAGGCGTGCAATATATGATTCTACTACCTCAGTAGGGGTGGGCCAGTTAGAAATCCTAAACCTGGATAACCATATATAAACCTCTGATCCCAAAGGGAGGTGCCTCCGTCTAGGTCTCACGTGATATAGGCCCACCAACTTAAATCGCCCTTAATCATCAAAAGTATGTCTCCTACCCTGGTTTTACATTATTGCTCCTCCTTATCGTACCATCATCAAAGATCCCCTTCACCAACCAACACTAGGTTCCATCCTCGGCTATAGGCCCTTACCATCCGTCAAATGTAGAGGCTAGCCTCAGAGAAGAAATGGCAGCCTTGCGCTTGTAAATTCATTGGATTTGGGCTAGGAACAGTGAAGGCAAGGGATTGTCGAATGATGAAAAGTGGGAATCTTCTTCTAGAAGTTCCTAGGAACTCACATCCACTGAAGGTATTTACATCCAACTATCAAATACAAAGGGAGCACGGACCCGTTCGACCACATTATAGCTTTCAATCTGATATCCTACAACAACCAACTTTTTGATAATGCCAAATGTCTTTTTTCCCTACACCCTCACTGTATTGGCTTCCAACTAGTTCCTGTATTTCTTGGTCAGCATCATTCACCGATGGGCCCAGCTATGCGTAGACTTCGGGGCTTGATTCTTTGCATCAAGAACCAAAATCATGATGGTGAGCGAACTGGGCAATAGCCGATAAGGCCCCAATAAGTCTCTCTATTCATATGTGAACCACTTCAATAAAGAGTCAACCTATGCAATGGTTACGAACAAGAATAGCTTGGTAGTCACCATATGTTATGGGGTTGAGGTACTAGTCCACAATATGGAAGGAGCTACAAAAACAACCAACTTCCTCCTTAACTAATTTCCTCCTTAGAGCAAATGGCATAATGAGGGTGGAAGAGACCGACCTCTCTGATAGCGATGAAGAGAGTAGGTGAGGAAACAAGAATAAATCCCGAGAAGACAATAATCACTTAAGGAATGGTCGAAGGAAAATAGCAAGAAATGTGTCGAAGATGGTTTATGCTTCAAGCCTAAGGTACATAAACTATGCAACTCTAAATCATGACATGGAAACTATATATCTTGCCACACAAGATCGTATGCCATTCCAACGACCACCTCCCTTCCAGTTTGGATGGAGTAAAGAGCTCCAAGGCAGTGGAAAGTACTGTGAACTCCATCATTTCAATAGCTATTCCAACAGTGAGCGCCAGGATCTAAAGGATGAAATAGAGCGACCAATCCATGAAGGCGTATTTGTGTAATATGTAATGTAACACTTCGTAATTTTTAATTCTAAGTAATTTGAAATTAATTAATTTAAGAATAATAATGTTGAAAAATATTTTTTTTATACAACTTCAGAATTTAGCTACAAAACTTGCACCATTGGGTTCGTGGCGATATTTTGATTGATTTTCATATATAAGGTTTACCGATTGGAGCTCAAACGAAAAATATATTGACGTTTGAATACTTTAAGTCGAAAATACTTATATATGTAATTATGAAAATTAAAATAATTAATTAACTTTAATTGCAACGTTAACTATAGCTTAAAGATTATGCACAATTAATGTTAACAATATGGGGGCATATGTATTAAAAGTGGAAACAAATGATCTCAGAGCAGAAGAAAAGGAAAACAACTCAAATGAATCAACTAGTTAATTATCAATCACTAAATAAAGTGATTCGGTAGTAGTCGATCCTAGGATAGAAGCGGTCGACCATTTCCTGGCTAAAATCAAAAATAAATCTTTGACCAAACAACCTGGATTTAAAATAGTTTAATCGAACGACTTGCAATGATTTTAAACCCTATAAATATAGACATTGTCCCCCATATTCAAATTCATATTTTCTAATGGACCCGAAAGATCTACAACTTTCTCTTCTCCTTGGATTTCTAAATTCTTAAATTAGTTCTATACGTATATATGTAATTAGATAATTGTAAAAGAAGATAGAGAAGGGAAATAGGGTCAAATCAAATTATCAAAGTCGAGGTAAATTGTAAATCCAGATCTTATATATAAATCAAATTCAAATCTCTTTTCTAATCTAGATTTCTAATAGGTATGTATATGCTTGCGGTATATATCCAAATAAGGAGAAAAAGGGAGTCAAAATGTAATAACAGGGATTAGATCCAGAGATTTGAAATGCTAAAAAGGTAGGTGGGAATATTATATGCTTTCATATAATATTAAATTTATATCGTTGTAGATCGATTCCTGTATACCTGAAACGATAAATTGGAGTTGAAGTTTAAATCTATTCATATGAAATGAAAATGATAACCATGCCTACATATTCTGGAATTGTTAACCTGATGTCTATACATGTTATACGAATACAAACTTGAAAAATGTTTAGAATATTAGCGGTCCCTAAAATTATTATCGAAAATAGTAATCCATGAATTTGAGTTTGATGTAATAATTCCATATTTATTTATGGATAATAAGAATGTAAAACAAGAAATCATTGTAAGATTTTAGGGGTTTAAGTGGTATTTCAATTCATCGGAATTTAGGATGTTGGAATATGAATTTCTATATATTACAAGTCTAAAATAAATAAAAGTGCGTTGTTTGAAATAACAAAGAATGCACATACAAAAAGATGGATAAAATATGGATATTGACCATATTTTGTACTGTCAACTTCAATAATTATAAAAAGACAGTTCTTTGTAATTCCAAACACCAAGCAAAATTTCCTTTTATATAAGATATAAAAATTTATAGTGTTAACATTTCCATGGCATACACGTGATTCCAATGCATTAAAATGCAAAAAATCCCAAACTGTTTAATAAAGAAATATAAACATGATAAGAACATTCTAAAAAAAGATGCGCGATACTGATAAAGGTAGGAATTAAATAAAAAGAAATCTAAGCATAGGTAACAACAAATAAAATGGTAAAAGGAGAATAGAAAATGAAAAAGGTGAAGAGGGTAAAGGGATAGAAAAGACATTATAAATCTTTTAAAAAGAAAGCAGTCAATAACCCTAAAGTAAGCAAGACATAAATGCATAATAAAGTAAGGAGTTATGGTCAATAGTAAATGGAAGAGGCAAAATGACTAAGAAAAATGAATATATATGTATGTATGCATGTCTATGTATGTATGTATGCATGTATAAATATATATGTGTGTGTATATATATAGACACACAAATATATATATGTATGTATGTATGTATGTATATGTGACGCCCCACCTCTATACCCACGCTAGCCAAGGACACTACGGGGTAATGCCGTCAACTAGCACGGAGAATAAGGCTGTTGAGGAGCGACCATCCGTGTAATTGCTTTGAGCGAGCATCGAATGTCAGATAGTACTACAAACATAAGTCCGACATACCGATACAAACCCAAAGCTACTACACAGTGGCTATAATGTCTTCAGAAACAAATATAGAAATAAGCGTAACATAAATCAGCCACACACATCCATATCACAAAGGCGGAAAAAGATATGAATATAACACAAGAAAGTGTACATCAGAGTAGTGGTGAAACAAGATCCACAATATCACAAAAGAATGATTACAAGTGCTAGACAAAAGAATATGCATACATCAAGGAGTCTATATCTCAAAGGTATACAACAAAAACTACTAATCTAAGTAGTTAGCCAAAAGTCAAGATGATAATCCCAGAAGTGAAGTCAAGCAGAAGCACCTGTAACATCTCGGTCTGACCCGAGTATTATTTAATAAGAAAATAATAAACGGATCAGTCTAGAATAAATATCAGTCAAAATGATATAGAATAAGGGATATGACATAAATATATGACAATCCATAAAGCCATACTGTGATAAGTATGTATTTGAAAATCAACAAGGGATTAATCAATATCACAAGAATCTTCTCAAAGATCAAAAGGAATGTCATACTCTATATTATTATTCACCAAAATCATAAGTATTGACAATAATATCAACGCCAATCACAAAAATCAATGACACACAAAATTCACCAATGCACAAATATTGATAAAAATTATCAATACAAATCACGAAAATTAGTGAAACACAAACTCAAGAAATCATCAATGGAAATCCAAAAATCACAAAAAGGGGGAGGCCCATCACAAAACAGGTGCATGAAAGCTCTCCAACACGTGTATCACAAACGGGACGCTATCCCATGGTCGCTAACTATAGAGTCGGTGCAACGACGTAGTACAACGGTACGCCCGAGGAACCAGAAACTCGAATAGTTTGGAACAACGACGTAGTACAACGGTACGCCCGATGGACCGAACTCCATAAAAGAACATGGGTCGCTAGCCCACAAAAGTTGAGTCGAAACTTCAAATAATACATAGGTCGTTAACCTATAAAAGGAATGAGACGAAACTCAATAAGACGAGGTACTGTCCCCTACGTGGACAAAGAAACATAGCATATCGCTAGTCATAATCACAAAAATGATCATCATCGATCATCAAGGAGTGTCAATTACAATAAGCTAGTAAATATATGAGCTTAGCCTCATGTACCATAACCACTAGCTTAACTTAAATATTTACGAACAAATTGTAGATCTCCACTCAAAAATTGTCTCAAGAGATTCAATCGAACAAGTCCAAGAATTAACCGACGAAGTAAACGCAAGCGTTTATACTACCTGTTTTACTAAGCCGTTTAATTAGATTTCTCGTACGAGTGAGGTGAAGGTTTGTATATACTGGTAGATTGGAAAGCGGTCTTATAAACAAGCTTGATATTGAAAATAGAGTTGAAATCGTCTTAATAGAAGAGTTTTGATATTTACTACGAGTATTGAAACCTTCATATTTGTAAAATGACAAATCACAAAAATGATCGTAGAAACAATCAACCAAAAAAATTCACATCCGAAGACGTGACAGAAAACCCAAAGAATTCAATTCCAAATTCATCGAAGTGGAAATGGCCTAGCGACTCAACACGTCGCGACCTAAGTGGTAGCGGCATAAGTGCAGGCTGAACGACCCAAGGAAATGGCCGAGCGACCTAACACATGCACGACCTAACGTGCATACGACCTAAGGAGATGCGGCCAAGGTAGAGCGACATAAGGGTACGCGACCTAAAGAGGTAGCGACCTAAGAATGGTGCAGGCGGTCATAACGTGACCTAAGGAGTACGCATCCTAACCAACAAGGCGCGACCTAAGCACGAGCGAGCTAGCAGTGGAACGACCTAGCGACTTAGTGGGCGTGCGACCTAACGAGGAAAGCAAGCCGAGCGACCTTGGACCCAACATGGCGCGACTTACCCTGACGCGACCTAACGACTAAACAAGGCCGAACAACGACCTAAGGTTCAAACGACCTAAGGGTTAGAAGAAGGCCGAACGACCTAACTGCACGCGACCTAACTGCGCGCGAACTAATCTACAGGCCGAGAATCCTTCATATGCAGGCCGAGCGACCTAAGGGTTTTGAAGCTCAAAACTCACTCAATTTGCAACCGATCGAGCATGAACGCTAGGGGATTACGCCTATCGGCTACCCGGTCCTATTGGCTCCTCGATTCATCACAAATAAAACGTGTTCAAACATCAAAGATTGGATTTTTAAAGATTTGAACCCAAAACACTAAAAATTGGGATTTTCACCAATTCAATCCAAATCAATAGCAAATGCACATAAATAAGTGTTAGGAATTCATACCCAACAATCAAAGATAATTATAGACAAAGATGTGAGATAAAAATCTCACCTTTTCACGAAATCAATGAAAGAGAAGCTTGAAAGCAAAGGAGAATCAACCTAAGAAGCTTGAATCAATGTCTTCTCTTTGAATTTGGAGTTAGATGTAGGATTTGCCAGTGAACTAGGGCTTGGAGTTTTAATTTCCCATTCCTTCCTCCATTTTTGATGAAGCTTGAGTGTTAGAAAATGAAAGTAAAATTATGAAGGGAAGGGGGTTGAGTTAGAGTTATAAGTTTAGGCTAATGGGCTAAACCAAACCTAAAGCCTAAAGTGAAAAAGTAGCAAGATTCCATTAACTCCAAACATATCAAAGTTTATACTTAAAATGATCGCAAACGGCGTTTTGAACTCAATGGAAGTGGTCCCGAGTCTAAATTCGACCGTATGAAAGAAGTAACTTTTCGAACTATAATCCAACTAAAGATAAAATATTTAAACAAAATATTTAAATATTCAATCATAAAATATGCGGGTTGTTACAGACTCCCCTCCTTAAAGAAATTGCGTCCTCGCAATATTTAAGAAGAAAATATAAAGTAACAACCATAAAAGCATATCAACACAAAAGAAATTTGAAGCAAGAAATTCACCTCAAAGAGCACGAGAAAGTAAGTCCGGATGTGTTCGCTCGATGAACTCTCTTGATTCCCAAGAGCAATCCTTAGGATTTGAGGACCATTAGACTTTAACAAGCGGAACATCTTTATTTCGAAGGCGCTTGATCTCTGAAGCAATAATACGAATAGGATGTTGCTCATAAGTTAAATTAGGTGAGACTTCAATTTCTTCCACAACACCGGGCTCAAGAATAGAATCGGAATCTCGGAGGCACTTCTGTAATTGAGAAACATGAAACACGTCATGAATAGCAGAAAATTGAGCCGGTAATAAAAGGCGATAAGCCACGGGACCAATACGTTCGGTGATGGGAAATGGACCAATATATCGAGGTGCTAACTTTCCCAATCGACTGAAACGTACAATACCCTTCATATGTGAAACACGAATAAACACAAGATCTCCCACAGAAAATTCTAATTTCCTTCTCCGGTTATCGGCATAGGATTTTTGTCTGCTCTGGGCTTCTTTCATCCTATGACGAATAAGATCAATCTTTTCTGTGGAATCACGAATAAAATATGGACCTAAAACCAGCCTCTCACCGGCCTCAAGCCAACAAGAAGGAGAACGGCATGGCCTCCCATAGAGTGCCTCAAAAGGTGCCAAACCAATACTAGATTGGAAGCTATTATTATAGGAAAACTCAATAAGTGAAATATGATCTTCCCAACTTCCACCAAAATCAAGAATACATGCACGAAGAAGATCTTCAAGAGTTTGATTCACACGCTCAGTTTGTCCATCAGACTGGAGATGATAAGCGGTGCTAAAATTAAGCTTTGTTCCCAAAGCTTTTTGAAGACTCTTCCAAAATCCACTAGTAAACAATGGATCACGACCACTAACAATAGAAGAAGGAACTCCGTGCAATTTTACAATTTCTTTAATAAAGAGTTTGGCCAAGAAAGGAACGGTTCGATTGGATCAGACGGGAATAAAATGGGCGGATTTAGTAAGTCTATCGACTATCATCCATAAGCTATCATGACCCGAACGAGAACGGGGAAGGCCATTTATAAAATCCATGGAAATCTGATCCCACTTCCAAATTGGAATTCTAAAGGTTGAAATAACCCTCCAGGCCTTTGATGTTCGGCCTTGACAAGTTGGCAAGTCATGCAACACTTAACAAAGTTAGCAATATCCGATTTCATTCCCTCCCAATAATAAAGTCGCTTCATATCCGCGTACATTTTACTACTACCGGGATGAATGATAAATTTATAACGATGAGAATCTTCTAAAATGTCTTTACGAAGATTACTAATATTTGGCACGACAAGTCTACCAAATTTTCGAATATCGCCCCGAGAATCAATATCAAAGTCTTTCAAACTTTCAATATCAATTTTATCCCTAAAATTTTGGCCAAGAAGAGCCAATTCAGGACTAGCTTTTGAGCTTCAAGAATGCGGTCTAAAAGAGAAGGATGAGCCTCAAGACTACATAAAGCAAGAGATGAACACAAATCGGAAAACGCGAGCTCGAGTCTCACAAGTAGATAAAATCTCGAGATCATTCCACTCGGATATCATTAAAGAAACAACCGCTTGTTGCTTACGACTAAGTGCATCGTCAACACGATTACCCTTTTCGGGAGTATAAAGAATATCAAGATCATATGCTGCAAGAAATTCGAGCCAACGTTGTTGACGCAAATTAAGTTCCTTTTGAGAAAATAGATACTTCAAAGATTTATGATCGGTGTAAAGAATAATTTTTTCTCCCAAAAGATAATGATGCCAAATACGAAGGGCGAAAACAATAGCCGCGAGCTCTAAATCATGAGTGGCATATCTAGTCTCGGCTGGCTTCAATTGCCTAGAAGCATAAGCAATAACACGTTCCCTTTGCATAAGGATGGCACCCAAACCAACGCGACTAGCATCAGTATAAATAATAAAATCTTGGTTTCCCTCGGGAATAACAAGAATAGGAGCATCAGAAAGGAGTTCTTTTAATTTTTGAAAAGAAGCTTTACATTTGTTCGACCAAATGTATTTAACACCTTTCTTTGTCAAACTAGTAAGAGGCACAGAAATTTTGGAAAAGTCCTTTATGAAATGGCGGTAATAACCGGCCAATCCAAGGAAACTACGAATTTCCGTCACACTCTCCGGTCTCTTCCAATTTTGAATCGCTTCAATCTTTGAAGGATCCACGGAAATTCCGGATTCGGAAATAATATGACTGAGAAACTTCACACGAGATTGTCAAAAGTGGCATTTAGAAAATTTTTCTTTTAATTGATTGCTCCTAAGAGTTTCCAACAAAATCCGAAGATGTTTTTCATGCTCCTCCTCGGTTTTAGATTACACTAGAATATCATCAATAAAGATGAGAACAAACCGATCGAGGAAGTCTTTGAAAACTCGATTCATAAGGTCAACAAAATAAGCCGGAGCATTCGTTAAACCAAATGGCATAGCAAGCCACTCATAAGATCCATAACGAGTACGGAACGATGTCAAAGGAATGCTATCCTCTGCAATACGAAGCTGATGAAAACCGGTAGCCAAGTCCAACTGTGAAAAACTCTAGCACCACTAAGTTGGTCAAATAAATCATCAATCCGAGGTAAAGGATATTTATTCTTGATAGTAAGATCATTAAGCTTGCGGTAGTCAACGCAAAGCCTAAGTGTACCATCGGATT
This sequence comes from Allium cepa, assembly GCA_030765085.1. Classification (NCBI taxonomy): domain Eukaryota; kingdom Viridiplantae; phylum Streptophyta; class Magnoliopsida; order Asparagales; family Amaryllidaceae; genus Allium; species Allium cepa. The sequence continues at coordinate 548,087,524 of CM060932.1, forward strand.
TCTTCACAAAAATAGCCGAAGCTCCCCAAGGATAGGAACTAGAGCGAATAAATTGCTTCGTCTCCAATTCAGATAATTGTTTGCGCATCTCCTCATTTTCTTTATTGGACATACGATAAGGAGGACGAGTGATAGGTAGAGCTCCAGGGATGAGATTAATTTTGAACTCAATTGCTTGCTTAGGTGGTAATCCTAAAACGGGTTCAAATACGTCGGAAAATTCACGAACAACGTGAATAAGAGAAATAATATCTTCCTCATCATCATTATCATGAGGATTTAAAGAATATAAAGATGCAACCAAGCTGGAATCCGAATCGTTAAGGTCAATAGAAATCTGCTTAACAGATTGAGGATGTCGAAGATGAATAGTCATTTCATGACATATGATTTGGGCTTCATAGCGTTTAAGCCAATCCATTCCCAAAATCATTCCAAAGCCTATGTAGCGCATAACGTGCAAATCAGCTCGGAAAGAAAAATCACACAAAATAATCTCGACATCTTTACATAGCAAACTGATTGTTGCGGATCCACCAACCGAATTCGCAATTCTCAAAAAAGTAATTAAAGCGACAACACTTAAGGAACAAGTATCAACAAGTTCTTTTGATATAAAAGAATGGGATGCACCCGTATCAAAAAGAACCCGAATAGGTTGATTATGAAACATAATAATGCCATCAAGGATAGAATGAAGAGTATCTTGACCACGAGATGTGTTTCCAGGGGCTTTAGCAACATTAAGCTTTCCCTCCTTCTTGCCTTGAAGTTTGGGACATGAAGATAAAAAATGACCCGAACTTTTGCAATAGCGACAAAAGAGAGGTTTTTTAGAACCACAATTGTAGCATTGCCCACTACTAGGGGCAGAAGCCTTTGCTACCGAAATTGCTTTCTTCCCTTTCTTGTTGGGATAAGACCCTTTGAACTTAATAGGCCTTTTCTTGTTGTTGTTGAATTTTGGTTTGGCACCCACAACATCAGCATCACTCTCTTTATCTGCCTCTTCAAGTCGAATAGCGATATCAACAAGTTAATCAAAAGAAACTTCTAGCTTGAGAAGTAATGGCTTCTTGAGATTTTTATTCAAGCCATAAACGAATATCTGATTTTTCTTCAATGAGGTATTAATGTATTCAACCCCATATTTAGAGAGAGATTCAAAAGACGCGACATAGTCTGCCACGGAGGATTCACCTTGAACAAGGTCTATGAAACGACGTGCTAATGTCACCTTCTCAGCTTCTGGTACAAATTTTAACTCGAATCGTTCTCGAAATTTCTCCCAAGTAAGATCTGCTTCAACTATTTCAGAAATAAGAAGCTCATACCAATCTAATGCTCTTTCTTGGAGCATACTAGAGGCCACCTGAACACGGTGAAGGTCAATAAGCTTAATGCGAGAAAAGATTCGATCGCACGTTCTTAGCCAAGACTGGACTTCAATAATAGTTTCAGAACCTTTGAATGGCTTCCCACCCAAATTGGTATAATCACTACACAAACGTGCAAATCCAGACCTAGGGTGAGTAGACTCCGGATTAGATCCAGCTGCTTGAGCATTCCTTACTAGATCAAGAAGCTGCTGGGCAGACATAAATACTCCTTCTTGGGGAGTAGCTCTAGATTGACCGGCGCTGGGACGGCCAGGTCTAACCATTTCTCTTCCTTAAGAAGGAAGAAGGAAGAAGAAAAAGGTTATTCACCAAATGAATATCAAGCAATCTTGATAGCTAAACAAAGAATCATAAGGAAAATAGGACGAATGGGTACGAAGACTCGAATTAAATCCTAAAGCATGATTCCTAAGATGGACTTAGGACGAAGATCCTTGCTAGATTATTCTACATTGTTCCAAAGTTTGGTTTCGATACCAAGCTGTGACGCCCCACCTCTATACCCACGCTAGCCAAGGACACTACGGGGTAATACCGTCAACTAGCACGGAGAATAAGGCTGTTGAGGAGCGACCATCCGTGTAATTGCTTTGACCGAGCACCGATATGTCAGATAGTACTACAAACATAAGTCCGACATACCGATACAAACCCAAAGCTACTACACAGTGGCTATAATGTCTTCGGAAAAATATATAGAAATAAGCGTAACATAAATCAGTCACAGACATCCATATCACAAAGGCGAAAAAAGATATGAATATAACACAAGAAAGTGTACATCAGAGTAGTGGTCAAACAAGATCCACAATATCACAAAAGAATGTATACATCAAGGAGTCTATATCTCAAAGGTATACAACAAAAACTACTAATCTAAGTAGTTAGCCAAAAGTCAGGATGATAATCCCAGAAGTGAAGTCAAGCAGAAGCACCTGTAACATCTCGGTCTGACCCGAGTATTATTTAATAAGAAAATAATAAACGGATCAGTCTAGCTATAAATATCAGTCAAAATGATATAGAATAAGGGATAAGACATAAATATATGACAATCCATAAAGCCATACTATGATAAGTATGTATTTGAAAATCAATAAGGGATTAATCAATATCACAAGAATCTTCTCAAAGATCAAAAGGAATGTCATACTCTATATTATTATTCACCAAAATCATAAGTATTGACAATAATATCAATGCCAATCACAAAAATCAACGACACACAAAATTCACCAATGCACAAATATTGATAAAACTTATCAATACAAATCACGAAAATAGGTGAAACACAAACTCTAGAAATCATCAATGTAAATTCAGAAATCACAAAAAGGGGGAGGCCTATCACAAAACGGGAGCATGAAAGCTCACCAACACGTGTATCACAAACGAGACGCTATCCCATGGTCGCTAACCATGGAGCCGGTGCAACGACGTAGTACAACGGTACACCCGAGGAACCAGAAAATCGAATAGTTCGGAACAACGACGTAGTACAATGGTACGCCCGATGGACCGGACTCCATAAAAGAACATGGGTCGCTAGCCCACAAAAGTTGATTCGAAACTTCAAATAATACGTAGGTCGTTAACCTATAAAAGGAATGACACGAAACTTAATAAGACGAGGTACTGTCCCCTACGTGGACAAAAGAAACATAGCATATCGCTAGTCATAATCACAAAAATGATCATCATCGATCATCAAAGAGTGTCAATTACAATAAGCTAGTAAATATATGAGCTTAGCCTCATGTCCCATAATCACTAGCTTAACTTAAATATTTACGAACAAATTGTAGATCTCCACTCAAAAATTGTCATAAGAGATTCAATCGAACAAGTCCAAGAATTAACCGACGAAGTAAACGCAAGCGTTTCATACCACCTGTTTTACTAAGCCGTTTAATTAGATTTCTCGTACGAGTGAGGTGAAGGTTTGTATATACTGGTAGATTGGAAAGCAGTCTTATAAACAAGCTTGATATTGAAAATAGAGTTGAAATCGTCTTAATAAAAGAGTTTTGATATTTACTACGAATATTGAAACCTTCACATTTGTAAAATGAAAAATCACAAAAATGATCGTAGAAACAATCAACCAAAAAAATTCACATCCGGAGACGTGACTGAAAACCCAAAGAATTCAATTCCAAATTCATCGAAGTGGAAATGGCCTAGCGACTCAACGCGGCGCGACCTAGCAGCTGAGCGACCTAAGTGGTAGCGGCATAATTGCAGGCCGAATGACCCAAGGAAATGGCCGAGCGACCTAACACATGCACGACCTAACGTGCATACGACCTAAGGAGATGCGGCCAAGGTAGAGCGACCTAGGGGTACGCGACCTAAAGAGGTAGCAGCCTAAGAATGGTGCAGGCGGTCATAACGCGACCTAAGGAGTACGCGTCCTAAACAACAAGGCGCGACCTAAGCACGAGCGAGCTAGCAGTGGAACGACCCCTAGCGACTTAGTGGGCGTGCGACCTAACGAGGCAAGCAAGTCGAGCGACCTAGGACCCAACATGGCGCGACTTACCCTGACGCGACCTAACGACTAAACAAGGCCGAACAACGACCTAAGGTTCAAATGACCTAAGGGTTAGATGAAGGCCGAGCGACCTAACTGCACGCGACCTAAATGCGCGCGAGCTAATCTGCAGGCCGAGAATCCTTCATATGCAGGCCGAGCGACCTAAGGGTTTTGAAGCTCAAAACTCACTCAATTTGCAACCGATCGAGCACGAACGCTAGGGGATTACGCCTATCAGCTACCTGGTCCTATTGGCTCCTCAATTCATCACAAAAAAACGTGTTCAAACATCAAAGATTGGATTTTTAAAGATTTGAACCCAAAACACTAAAAATTGGGATTTTCATCAATTCAATCCAAATCAATAGCAAATGCACATGAATAAGTGTTAGGAATTCATACCCAACAATCAAGATAGTTATAGACAAAGATGTGAGATAAAAATCTCAGCTTTTCACAAAATCAATGAAAGAGAAGCTTGAAAGCAAAGGAGAATCAACCCAAGAAGCTTGAATCAATGTCTTCTCTTTGAATTTGGAGTTAGATGTAGGATTTGCAAGTGAACTAGGGCTTGGAGTTTTAATTTCCCATTCCTTCCTCCATTTTTGATGAAGCTTGAGTGTTAGGAAATGAAAGTAAAATCATGAAGGGAAGGGGGTTGAGTTAGAGTTATAAGTTTAGGCTAATGGGCTAAACCAAACTTAAAGCCTAAAGTGAAAAAGTTGCAAGATTCCACTAACTCCAAACATATCAAAGTTTATACTTAAAAAGATCGCAAACGGCGTTTTGAACTCAATGGAAGTGGTCCCGAGTCCAAATTCGACCGTATGCAAAAAGTAACTTTTCGGACTATAATCCAACTAAAGATAAAATATTTAAATAAAATATTTAAATATTCAATCATAAAATATGCGGGTTGTTACAATATATATGTATGTATGCATATATGTATGTATGTATACATATGTTATGTATACATAGCCTCAAGAATACATTTATGACGGATGTGAACTATTACAGTTAATAAATGATTGTATGAATAGAATGATATTAGTCATTAGTATAGGTTGGAATATGATGTTAGTGTTACACAATATAAGTATTCCCACTACAAGGGACTACCGGTAGTTGTATGTACATTACACCTATGACGACCGGCCTACACCAGGCACCGGTAGTCTATAAATGGTGTGTTGTCCATTCCCGGCTGATATAGGCCGATCATCGGGCTTAAAATATTCCAATACAACATATAACCTGTCATATCTTACAACGCATGGACAAAATATAATATCACAGATATAAAAAAAGAGACAATAATAACTATATGAACAAATCGTCATCAGAGCGATAGATCAATAGATTTGTACATAAAATGTAGTGGAGTTTATACAACAGAAGTAAACTAAAATAAACTGTCACAACAAATAGAAATAAGCAAGCATTGTCATGGGCTCCACAATGTTGCTCAGTAGAAAAGCATTGAAATCCATACATGTATATAATACGAGATAGCTCCATCCAACTTGTCCCCCGGAAAGCTATTACGTCACCTAGACCTGTTGTATGTCTACTCATTTAAGAGCCCCTACGATAATAAGAAGTAAAGTATAAAACCTTGGGTCAGACAACAGTCTGGTATGAGTAGTAAATGAGTCTCAAAATACTATATAAGTAAATATGGTAAGGAACAAGAGTACACAAATCATAGCCGACTTGTCACTACAACCAAAGAGTTAGCATAAAACACTATAATATACCACTCTATAATATCATAATGATATACCACAAACCAAATAAAGGATATCAGTCTTCTAGGTATTCCTACCTCCAATACCTGCTTCACACGATACCTATGAGTGATAGCCTACTAAAGAATACAACCAAAGCATCCATAAACTATCCTAACTAACACTTGTTGTGTCCTGAACATATGATAACTCATATGGCCCCTAAGCCAAGGATTAATGGAAATCTCGTTCTCTGTTGTACTCTCTTATCTCGCAGTCTAAAGCTGGATATGTGTCTCACAGCCCAAAGCTGGACACTAGACCCAAAGCTACAAGTCTAAGGTATATAGGTCCCTTAATACCCCTACTTCGGATACAACTGAAAACTCTCTGAGCCTCAATGATTCCTTAGTACATATACTTGCGGCTACCTTTTCCCCATTTGGATAACGAGTCCTTCTTGCTCAATCCAATTTCCAATATTAATGAGGAACCCTTCCACATTCCCGGTTATATGGTTCCCTCCCTTACAAGCCGTCATCTTTAGAACCTACTCCAAACACGAGCCAACATCCGAAAACCATAGCTTTTCATCACGATTTTGTATCATCATCCAACCAGATACGAATGAGCCAATACGTTCAACGTGATCTACAAAGCATCCTCTTACTGCCTTGAAAGTTTCACATCCATCCCATACAATGTGAAAATTCGGTATCGACTCATCGAGATAACTTGGTACTGAGTTATGTACTTAGTCAATTATTGGCTACCATTTCTTTCCTTGCTTGTAGTAATCTTCCCTAGATGCGTTAGACCCTGATTTATCCCTCTTTGATAACTTAGCCCTAATCCAAAGCCCCATCTTCTAGTTTTAGAGATAACACGGTAGTAACTCAACCCTTAGTTAAATCTCTTGCATTGTTGATATAGAACACCTCATGTAGCCATGCTCTATCTATCCATGCTGACCACCGACTCATAGCCTTCTTCACCATAACTCGGTACCAAGTTATAGGCATAACTCAGTGTCAAGTTATGTACTTAGGTCTAACTGAGTTGCAACTCATCATGTGTCTTCCCACCATTCTCCAGAGCACATCTACCAAGTTTCGTCCAATTCCGACCAATTTAGCATTCGATTTGATTAATTCTTCGACCTATCTTTTTATGCATGCACAATACTAGCAAACAACATTAAATCATATCATCCAAATATAACAAGAAATTTCATCCAAATATAACAAGAAATTTCATCCAAAAAAACTTACAATCCATTAAAATAAAATATATAAGGCGATTTCTAACATAGATCTACACATAGCATGGATATATGAAGATAATTCAAAGTGATTTCTAATCAATCTATGTCATATGCATGATTAACATGTCATTAAAGTTAGAAAAGATTTTTATGGCTAAAAAACAATTTATAACATGTTATATCCTATGATTCTGCCATATAAATGTGTATAACATAGCGAGAAGGCAAAACCATTGACTAATTATCAAATTCAACCTATTTATGTATAGATCTAATTTGAAAAGCACTCTGAATCAAGCAATTTGAAGATATCTAGCTTCTAATTGAGGATCTAATCTATAGTCTGTAATTTAGTTTGATTTGTAGAGCAATCTGGGTGATTTTGGATAAAATTAGCATGGATTAGGGCTAATTACTATTTACACCTTATATAGAATGATAGGGAAAAGTTTTAATTTGACTCTCATGCCCTCTATTTATAGCGTTCTGTAATTAGACTAATTGGCTTAATTAATTACACACCGACGTTGGCCACAACTTTAAAACTTAAAAAGGCATAATTTTCTAACTGTAAATCCATTTTTCTATTATGACCACTTTATGGAATGAGAATCTATCATTTTGAAGCAATGGAACTAGTTTGAGACCCAAATTCAACTCCTATCAAAATTTATTGTCCAAATAAGATTTTTAGGGTCTAAATGGCCACATAGAAATTTGGAAAAAAAATCATAGGTATCTAAAATGTTTCCAAGGGTCATATCCCAAAATTATAGAATCATACGACCTTATACGAATGAAATAAAAATATTTTATGATCCTTTAATATGCAAAACATGGGTTGTTACAATGCTGATGCGAGACATATCCAACCGTAGGACCCATGGTGAATATACGCTTGCATATAGATGAAGGAATATCCCTATAGATCGAGGAGTCTGCTTAAATAAAAGAAAGGGGTATTTCGTTTATTGCAATAGGCAATCTAAATCGGATGATGAGTGAAGAGCGACACTATGTCAGTATGTGTTGGAACCAAATAAAGAAGTAGGGCTGTAAATAGGTCGAGAACATCATCAGTCCTTAGTGGTTAGCAGGAAAGATAGGGGTTACACTTAACGGCCTACACTGACTACTAGTGTAAAGACCACGTTGGGTCATGCATCGCTACATTATTTGCTAGTTTTTTTTAATGAGGCAAGTCCAGTTAACCCTATTAAAGAGATCATTCAAAACATGCATGGGGTAGTCCGTCGAGCTGAATTCACAATTAGTGGAGATGAATCCACCATATATAGTTTGTAGATCTGAGTCTACAATCAAGAAGCAGACAGAAAAATCCCTAAAAATGCAATATAAAGCATGACTAAATTATTGTAAAGCTGACATTAGGCGCTACGGGAGTTCCTCGGTATGCGCGACAACAAGAGCGTGATGTAGGGAGGGTGATTGATCCTGATTGGGTGCTGAGTTTAGGGATACTAGCGGGGATAATATCTTGGTCTAATGGGGACTATGGTACTTATATATATATATATATATATATATATATATATATATATATATATTGTATACTATAAGTAGATGGGACGTATCGCACACATATGTAAAGTCGAGAAGAATATTTGAATGAAAACTGTAGGATCGATTTCACCCTAGAGGGGGGGTGAATAGGGTGATAGTGTAAATTATAAAAATTAATCGCGGAAGCTTATAAATTAATTTCAATTCAGATCACAGAATAGCAGCACAGATATCGCAGAATATAAATAACAGAATAAAACAGAACAACACAGAATTTACCCAGCTTCGGCAAAACCCTGCCTACGTGCTGCCCCCAAGGTTTCTACTAGAAATTAGATAGTCCCTCGCTTACACACGTAAACTCGCTATACACCGCTATTGACTAATCTAACTCTACGCTAAAAACCCTGCCACAACTCAACTACCGAGTTGCGAATTCTCAAGCTACACACCGCAGCTTGTACCCTAGTCACACGACTAGAAAATTAAAACGGTTAAAAAGAAAATACAAATTAAAAGCAAATTTAAAATAAAACTAATTTTAATATAAACCCCTTTTATAAAAATAGTAAGGCCGGCCCCCTTTTTAATTTGACCGTCTCTTTTTATTTCTTATTCGTACGCGGCCGTTCCTCTGTCTCAATTGTTCGTTCCTCCTTGCGAAATTAGGGTTTCCTCCTTGATGCCAGTTAGGGCTTTCGAAGAGCCGACTTTTGTTCGATCGAATATATGTTTGTTCGAGAGTTGCGTTGCTCGATCGATTTGTTGTTGCTCTCTCTGGCTACTTCGAGACTCTTTGATTTGCTCACCGCGGCTGCTTCGTTGATCGAACTCCGGTATGTAATTATGTGGTTTTTCTTTTCTGATTTATGCTCTCTGGAATTCGATGCTTTGATTGCCGATGATGATTGGGTTATATATAGGATTTGATTTCCTATTTTTGCGTTCGTATATTTTTGATTGAATTCGTCTTCGGCCGTTTGATTTCACTTTGATGCTTGATGATTTATTCTGACTATTTCATGTTACTTGAATCATACGGCTTTAAACTTTGACTTGTTCAATTTCCTTGACCAATACGCCGTTAATCTTTACTTGGTTCGATTTGCTGATTGACTAGGCTTCGGCTTGATTTTGACTTGTTCCAACTTATCCACGGCTTCAGCTCCGATCATATTTCTGTTGATTTTATTCTCATGGTTTCACGAAAAATAAACAACCACTACACTTTGAAACTGCTCCTTGACTTGTGTTCACTGTGGCACTATGTCACTGTGTTTATTTGTGTCCACTGATGCTTCGAGTCTGCGACATTTGCTTTGATACAGATACTACACTTGTTCATGTATTCGACATTGTTTTGATGCATTTGCATGTTGTAAGTGTAAGTGTTCATTCATGTTTTGATTATGACTTCAGTGCATATAGTCATTGATACTGCTGGCTTCGACATCTTATATTCATGAGATGTTTATTGTGAAGCTTGGTTTACTGTCTGTATTCACTACAGTTTGTACATGCTTCACTGTTCTTTTGCATTTGTGAACATTGTGTTCATTTGAGTTGTCTTCACCTTCTGCCCTTGAACCTGTTGCATACATGACTGCTGTATGGTTGCATATTTGTTCAGTTTGCATCATGCTTTTGTGCATTTCTCTGTACTCAGTTGAATTGATTGTTGCATTGTCACTGGTTCATTTGAAGTTGTAGCTTGCATCTGCTTGCTGCTGCTTAGTGTCTTGAAACTCGGCCTATTGTGTACTTCATATAGTTGGTTCATGTTGTTGCTTATGTTCGTGGCCATCTTCAAGTCAGTTTGCATGATCACTATTGGGTTGATGTACATATGTTTGCACTGTGCATTTTGTTGTTGTTGAGTTGATATAATCTGGTTTGAGTATTTGTTAGTGCATATCATCTTATTTTGGTTTGTTGTAAAATCAGTGGCATTGCTTCATCTTGTGTAAGTGCTTGTATCATCACTTAATCACTGCTTGGTTTGTTATGCACTGTTGCTTGAATCATTTTCATTTTAGTTGCTCTGGTGTCTGGTTTGTTCTGAACTTGCATATTTGAGTTGTTGCTTTCTATACTGTTGCCTTTAGTTGCTTGTCGAATTTTAGTCATTGAAGTATGTTGTTGAACTTGGTGACATGCATTTCTTTGTTGAACTTGTCATCTTGAGTTTGTACAGTGTTGTACTTTCTGCCTTGTATCACTGTGTACTGGTGTCATTTCTTTGATTTCGAACTTGGACTTATAGTTGAATCTGGACATGTTATGGGCTGGACATCTGAGCATTGCATTACACATCATTAACTACTTTGTTGTATGCTTGATCACTTGAGTTGTTTCGCTGCCATACTTGATCATTGCTGCTGGATATCTGCATTTGTTATTTCTGAAGCTCGAGTTGCACTTACTCACTGCTGCACATTTTGAGCCTTGGTCTTTGTTGTTGTCGCATGCACGGCCATGCTTGTAGTACTTGAATTGAATGCTACCTGTACTTGTTACTTGTATACTACAGCTTGGTCTTGCCTTGTGCATCTCAACTTGTTCTTGTACTTTGATGGCTGATCATATTTGCTGCTGTTGCATGCATTTGTCTGGTTCTCGGCCTATTGCATTTGACCACTGAACTTGACTGTTTAGTTTCATATTCATGTGTACTTTTGATTTGCGCTTGAGTTGAATCCAGTTACAAAAACTCGGATTTGACCTTGTGCTTGTGTCGTATTTTTGAATTTATTACACCTGAGTTGAACCTGTCCGTATATTTGGGTTTGACCTTGTGCTCACCTGTACCTGTAGCATTCTCAAGTGTATATATCGGCGTTCACGGCCTTGTGGCATATACAGTAATACACTGTGTATGTCACAAGTTGTTCGTGTATGATGAATTCAAATTTAAATTATGACGAATAACCCAAATAACTGAGGCAAATATTATTTTCAAAAATCATATCTTATTTTATTTTGCAAAAATATTTCTTTTTCAATTTTACTACGTTAGTGAATATTTTTGCAGATTTCTCAGATGCTGGATTCAAACTGGAATGAAGTTGAAGATAAATACGAGTGTGAGTGATATGTAGTGAGGTGAATTGTAAATGTGAAATGTGATGTAATTGTAATCAAAGTTGTATAGTTATAGTGAGAGCTTGAAATTGTACTATTCAAAGATGTAATAAATATTTGTTTGAATAAAATATTCGTTTGAATTCAAATTTCGTGTTATTTATTTTATTCTGCAAATATTTATTTAATCTGTGAAAAATAAAAATAAAATAGTATATTATCAAATACATTTAAACGAATGTATATATGTTTATTATCATCAAACAAAAATCATATAAGCGCATATTCAACAATCTCCCCCTTTTGATGATAACAAACATATATTTAAGATTTTGAATATGTTAAATGTATTTGATCATTGATATATTCTAATTGCTCCCCCTATTTAAGCTCCCCCTACATATATGCATACAAATAAAAATGAGCCTAGATGCAAACGGAAAATTGTTTGACCTTTGATTGATTCTATTTGGCAAAATCTTAACTTTTCTCTCCCCCTTTTGTTATCAGCAAAAGAATAATAGAAATAGAGAAAAATAGAGATAAAGTAATCGATATTAATCCAACATTAAAACCCAATTGAATATAAATATTAAATTTCAATAGAAAATCAAACAAAAATCATAAAAATATTGTTAGGCGCATATTCCACTTTTAGAATGATGGAGATGATGTCATCATATAAAACCATACAATTGTGTCTATTTGTGGTATTTTTATATCAGGAATTTGAATATCTACTAATCATGCATAACCGTTAGGACTTTTAAATGAGATTAGTAGTATTCCAATTTTATTTTTAAAAAAATGAATTCAAGTATCTTCTAACCACGCATAACCGTGAGGACTTTTAAATGGGATTAGAATCAACTTGTTTATTTTAAAAGAAAGAAAAAAAATCAACTTTTGATATGCGTTCCATACATGCATAACCGTGAGGACTTTTAAATGAGCATGGAAGCACATAACAAATTCCAAGTAATTCACCCATGCATAACCGTGAGGACTTTTAAATGAGAGTGAATACTTTGGTATTTATTTATTTTTGTTTTTATTTTATTTTATTTTTTTTATTTTTTTTTTAAAAAATGTGAAAATGAAAAACGAACGATTCCTGTTTAAAATGCCACATATTGACAAACTATATAGAATTTTGATGAGTGATGGTCGTTAGAAATATGATAGATATAGAGATGGTCATGGAATTTTTACCAACAAACAGTTTTATAACTCTTGTTTAAATTTCTAAAGAATTTTATTAATTATACCATCTCGAGTTATAACATATAATCAATATCAACACTCAACACTTTTTCAATCACTATTTTTCTTTTCGATAATCATTTGGGAGTCAGATTAGCCATAATAGTCATTTAAAATCAAATTTAAAAATAATTATGAAATTAATTTTTCAAAAATGAATAATCTGAAAATATGGTCAAAAATGATTTTCTCCAGGGGGTTTTTTAAAAGAAAATTTTCTGCTATTTGAAAATTATTTGAAATGAAAAATATGCAGATATTTTCTTTGAAAAAACGATGCAGTTAATGAATGTGTCAAAAATTAATCACGTTCCACTAGTAATTTTTCTATCAACCATATTACCAGTGTAATCTGCATCTGAATTTAAATTTCACTCAAAATTCACTCGTTGAATGTCAAAGATCGGATTAAGAAATTTCTCATGATTATTATCAACAAATTTTAAATGAAATTCTCTTGGATTTGAAATGAAAACCGTGTCAACAATCAATCATATATTAAAGTGTCAATTTTAGAAGCCATCAAACGTTATTTTTATTTCAAAGCAATTTCTTAATAGTTTCAACAATTTAAAAAAAATTTAACATCCTTTTCACAATTTTTAAAATAGAATTCATTAGGATTTTAAATCGAGGCCGTGTCAAAACATGAATATAGATTTAGCCAAAAATATTATAACAACAATATTATTATCCAATCAAAACACTATTTTTCTCTCAAACTTATATATCAAGTAATTCTAGAGAATTTTATAGTGTTTTGGCATAAGAATATAAATGGCTAACAATTTTGAATAAAGTCAGAATCAAAATCATCATTAAATCATCATCATATCATCATCGTATAATTGGCTGGTTTTATTCAGAAAATGGTACAGATTATCACATTTAATATATCGTACAAATAAATATACTTTTACCTGTCTTTACCTTTACGATATTTCTCGTCGTTGTTCATTGTGATTCTGTCACCCTTATACTAGGCTAAGGAACTTAGCTTTGTCGCCCGTTGTGTTTCTGAAACAGCCAAAATCCAGAGAACACTATTGTTGTTCCTTAGCCTGCCACCACACCTACACGGAAAAGGATTTATGTGACCTATTTGTTTTTATAGGTCCATGGTTGTTAGTGGCAGAAAATTTTGAAAAATAATTTTGTGTAGACCCAAAACTATTTATAATTGTTCCCTTTGGCACCCAAATTTGTTTAACTTTGAGAGATTTTATATTTGAGCCTTTTGGAACCCAAATCGGTATAGTTTTCACATGTTTGGGTCTATACCAACAATTATTGTGATCGTGTCCAAATTTTCTACAAATAGAATTAACTTGATTAATCTTGTTTTCAATAATTTTCGAATTATTAAATCCAAGTCCTTGTCTAACCGTATTAACAGTTTGCTTTCCTAATAGCATATTCAACGATTTTTCACTTTTTGAAAATTTATCTAAAATCGTAGACAATTGTTGGACTTTTGATTTGAGAGATTCATTTTCGTTTAACAACTGTGTGCACTTTTTAATAGAATTCTCTCTCCTAGTATTTTCATTCTCCTTTAAAATTAGAATTTCATTTTCAAGCGATTTTATTTTAATTTCTGATTTTTTAATTTCCTCATCAAATGTTGGACACTTATCACACTTAGGGATCCTACTTTGATAGGTTTTAACTAATTGATCAAGTTGTTTATTACATTCTATCAAAGTATCTTTTTGAGATTCAAGTTTGGCGTATTTTTCCCTAAGTCGTTCAAAACAACCGTTTACTTCATGAAAATATATAAGCAACTCAGAATGGGTAAGTTTTGATACCTCACTTGGCTCGTCATCGTCACTGTCAGTTGTATCACCTCGAAGACACAATTCTGCCTTTTCGCTTTCACTGCCAGTGCTTTGATCATTCTCGTCTATTTCATCCCAAGTGGCTGCAAAACTTTTCTTTTTCTGTTTCTTTCCGTGGCTGGATTTAATTTGTGGACAATCGGGCTTGATATGGCCGGGTTTGTTGCAATTATAACAAATAAACTTTTGTTCTTCTGAGTAGTTTAGTGCTTTGGCTATTCTGCTTTTTGCTTTTTGAATTCGAGCTGAATTTCCATGTTTTTGATTCCATTTTTTGAATTTCCTTATTAACAGCTCCAATTCTGCTGCTCCATCATCTTCATCGTTATCATCATCACTTTCGGTTGTTCCTTTGAGAGCTATTGATTTCTTTTGAGTGTCACCTCCTTCACGCTCTTCTTTGAATTTCATTTCAAGCTCATAAGTGGTGAGATTTCCGATGAGTTCCTCAACTTTAAGTTGTTTTAAATCTTTCGATTCTTGTATGGCAGTTACTTTTGCTTCAAAGCTTCGTGGAAGGACTCTGAGGATTTTCCGGACTATTTCTAATTCGGTGTATGTTTTTCCGAGAGCTTTTGATTTGTATACGATATTGGAGAGTCGTCCGTACATCTCTTTGACATTTTCTTCCTTCACCATTTTGAAGTTCTCGTATTCGCTGCTTAGCATTGCAAGGCGAGATTCTTTGACTTGAGATGTTCCTTCGTGAGTCACTTCTAGTATGTGCCATATTTCCTGCGCAGTTAGACAATGTGAGACACGATTAAATTCAAATTGATCCAATGAACAGATAATAGAATTCATAGCTTTGGCATTAGTATTCTGTAATTTATTTTCTAGTTCTGTCCATTGTTCCTTTGGTTTCTCTATTTCCTGATTATCTACAGTTATAGTTGGTATACTATAACCTGTCTCAACAATATTCCAAGCGTCAATGGTTTTCAGAAAAATTTGCATTCTATTTTTCCAGTAAGCATATTCACCATTGAACATTGGTGGTCTAACTATGGATTGACCTTCTGCAAAAGCATTATTAAAAGAAGCCATTTTTTAAAAATTCAAATTTTTAAAACAAAAACTGATTTTTTCAAAAAAATCGAATTTTTAAAACAGATGTTGACTTCTATTCCTGTCCTAGCTCCGATACCACTTGTAGGATCGATTTCACCCTAGAGGGGGGGTGAATAGGGTGATAGTGTAAATTATAAAAATTAATCGCGGAAGCTTATAAATTAATTTCAATTCAGATCACAGAATAGCAGCACAGATATCGCAGAATATAAATAACAGAATAAAACAGAACAACACAGAATTTACCCAGCTTCGGTAAAACCCGGCCTACGTGCTGCCCCCAAGGTTTCTACTAGAAATTAGATAGTCCCTCGCTTACACACGTAAACTCGCTATACACCGCTATTGACTAATCTAACTCTACGCTAAAAACCCTGCCACAACTCAACTACCGAGTTGCGAATTCTCAAGCTACACACCGCAGCTTGTACCCTAGTCACACGACTAGAAAATTAAAACGGTTAAAAAGAAAATACAAATTAAAAGCAAATTTAAAATAAAACTAATTTTAATATAAACCCCTTTTATAAAAATAGTAAGGCCGGCCCCCTTTTTAATTTGACCGTCTCTTTTTATTTCTTATTCGTACGCGGCCGTTCCTCTGTCTCAATTGTTCGTTCCTCCTTGCGAAATTAGGGTTTCCTCCTTGATGCCAGTTAGGGCTTTCGAAGAGCCGACTTTTGTTCGATCGAATATATGTTTGTTCGAGAGTTGCGTTGCTCGATCGATTTGTTGTTGCTCTCTCTGGCTACTTCGAGACTCTTTGATTTGCTCACCGCGGCTGCTTCGTTGATCGAACTCCGGTATGTAATTATGTGGTTTTTCTTTTCTGATTTATGCTTTCTGGAATTCGATGCTTTGATTGCCGATGATGATTGGGTTATATATAGGATTTGATTTCCTATTTTTGCGTTCGTATATTTTTGATTGAATTCGTCTTCGGCCGTTTGATTTCACTTTGATGCTTGATGATTTATTCTGACTATTTCATGTTACTTGAATCATACGGCTTTAAACTTTGACTTGTTCAATTTCCTTGACCAATACGCCGTTAATCTTTACTTGGTTCGATTTGCTGATTGACTAGGCTTCGGCTTGATTTTGACTTGTTCCAACTTATCCACGGCTTCAGCTCCGATCATATTTCTGTTGATTTTATTCTCATGGTTTCACGAAAAATAAACAACCACTACACTTTGAAACTGCTCCTTGACTTGTGTTCACTGTGGCACTGTGTCACTGTGTTTATTTGTGTCCACTGATGCTTCGAGTCTGCGACATTTGCTTTGATACAGATACTACACTTGTTCATGTATTCGACATTGTTTTGATGCATTTGCATGTTGTAAGTGTAAGTGTTCATTCATGTTTTGATTATGACTTCAGTGCATATAGTCATTGATACTGCTGGCTTCGACATCTTATATTCATGAGATGTTTATTGTGAAGCTTGGTTTACTGTCTGTATTCACTACAGTTTGTACATGCTTCACTGTTCTTTTGCATTTGTGAACATTGTGTTCATTTGAGTTGTCTTCACCTTCTGCCCTTGAACCTGTTGCATACATGACTGCTGTATGGTTGCATATTTGTTCAGTTTGCATCATGCTTTTGTGCATTTCTCTGTACTCAGTTGAATTGATTGTTGCATTGTCACTGGTTCATTTGAAGTTGTAGCTTGCATCTGCTTGCTGCTGCTTAGTGTCTTGAAACTCGGCCTATTGTGTACTTCATATAGTTGGTTCATGTTGTTGCTTATGTTGGTGGCCATCTTCACGTCAGTTTGCATGATCACTATTGGGTTGATGTACATATGTTTGCACTGTGCATTTTGTTGTTGTTGAGTTGATATAATCTGGTTTGAGTATTTGTTAGTGCATATCATCTTATTTTGGTTTGTTGTAAAATCAGTGGCATTGCTTCATCTTGTGTAAGTGCTTGTATCATCACTTAATCACTGCTTGGTTTGTTATGCACTGTTGCTTGAATCATTTTCATTTTAGTTGCTCTGGTGTCTGGTTTGTTCTGAACTTGCATATTTGAGTTGTTGCTTTCTATACTGTTGCCTTCAGTTGCTTGTCGAATTTTAGTCATTGAAGTATGTTGTTGAACTTGGTGACATGCATTTCTTTGTTGAACTTGTCATCTTGAGTTTGTACAGTGTTGTACTTTCTGCCTTGTATCACTGTGTACTGGTGTCATTTCTTTGATTTCGAACTTGGACTTATAGTTGAATCTGGACATGTTATGGGCTGGACATCTGAGCATTGCATTACACATCATTAACTACTTTGTTGTATGCTTGATCACTTGAGTTGTTTCGCTGCCATACTTGATCATTGCTGCTGGATATCTGCATTTGTTATTTCTGAAGCTCGAGTTGCACTTACTCACTGCTGCACATTTTGAGCCTTGGTCTTTGTTGTTGTCGCATGCACGGCCATGCTTGTAGTACTTGAATTGAATGCTACCTGTACTTGTTACTTGTATACTACAGCTTGGTCTTGCCTTGTGCATCTCGACTTGTTCTTGTACTTTGATGGCTGATCATATTTGCTGCTGTTGCATGCATTTGTCTGGTTCTCGGCCTATTGCATTTGACCACTGAACTTGACTGTTTAGTTTCATATTCATGTGTACTTTTGATTTGCGCTTGAGTTGAATCCAGTTACAAAAACTCGGATTTGACCTTGTGCTTGTGTCGTATTTTTGAATTTATTGCACCTGAGTTGAACCTGTCCATATATTTGGGTTTGACCTTGTGCTCACCTGTACCTGTAGCATTCTCAAGTGTATATATCGGCGTTCACGGCCTTGTGGCATATACAGTAATACACTGTGTATGTCACAAGTTGTTCGTGTATGATGAATTCAAATTTAAATTATGACGAATAACCCAAATAACTGAGGCAAATATTATTTTCAAAAATCATATCTTATTTTATTTTGCAAAAATATTTCTTTTTCAATTTTACTGCGTTAGTGAATATTTTTGCAGATTTCTCAGATGCTGGATTCAAACTGGAATGAAGTTGAAGATAAATACGAGTGTGAGTGATATGTAGTGAGGTGAATTGTAAATGTGAAATGTGATGTAATTGTAATCAAAGTTGTATAGTTATAGTGAGAGCTTGAAATTGTACTATTCAAAGATGTAATAAATATTTGTTTGAATAAAATATTCGTTTGAATTCAAATTTCGTGTTATTTATTTTATTCTGCAAATATTTATTTAATCTGTGAAAAATAAAAATAAAATAGTATATTATCAAATACATTTAAACGAATGTATATATGTTTATTATCATCAAACAAAAATCATATAAGCGCATATTCAACAAAAACACATAAGAAGAGATAAAAGACAATCGACATAGACAGTGTTATGTACAAAGTGTTTAATTTACCAGTCACCAGAATGTTGTTCTAACTCCCTCCTCATTACAACCCATATGGTATCTTAGAAGGACAGGTACTAGCATATGGTGGGAACAATAGAAGGACGGTTCCCTATCCATGCTCAATGCTGACAAGGACATTAAACATTTGGAGTGTCAATCTTGCTTTGTAATTATATGACTTATTATATTTGATTATTTCGTTGTAAGTTATATCGTTAGTGCTATGATGTGCATTCTTCTATTCATTTGCATGATACCAAACCAATGATCTGCACTTTTGGTGGACTTGGGTTTTAAATTTAGTGAAAATTTGGCCCATCGGTGTGTAGGTTGTCGCATTTGGTATCAAAGCTTAGGTTAGTTCACCTTGAAAAAAATTAGATGATAAGTGAAAGTATTTGTATTTTTTCTATAAATATAAATATATTACACGCCAAATCCTATAAATTCCGATTATAGAGTAGTTGCAGCCATACATTGAAATATGGATAAGTTGATTGTGAGTCGGAACAGTCGATGAAGTTGAAGATGTACATCACCTCGATTACCCATGGGAAATAGGTCATATTAAAAGGTATTGACTTAAAAATAACATGAGTGCAACATATGGAAGGTCCTTAAAGCTGGATATTACATGACTCCCTAGTTAGGTCCCCGATAGCCTAATGGTTGTATATCCCCGTATGATTGCCAATTGCTGATGTAAAATAGGTCTAGATAAGGGGAAAATTAGAGTCCATATTTTGTAAATATCCATAAGTAGTTGAGTTCCTAAAGGAAGATGTGAAGTAGTCACTCCAACTATTTTTGAGTCCGACTCCGTATGTAAAGTGCGAAAGAAGGGATAAATAGAATCCACTCAGAGTCCGACTCCATATGAAAAAACAATAAAGTTTGAATATATATATATATATATATATAATATGTTTCAAACGATTTTTAAAGGAATTATTTAAAGGTAGAAAACCCTACTTTTAAGGAGTAAATAAATATTAAAATTTTCAAAAAATTTAAAAAAGTATATTTTATTTAAATATAAAAGTACTATGAAAAATAAAATTTGTTAAAAACTAGAATTTCAGTAAAAAGGGGTTTTATAAAAAAAAGTATTTGCTTTGAAAAATATAGTAGAATTTATGTAGCTCGCTAATTTTTCTAAGATAAAAATTATTTAAGTTGGAATAATCTATTTAGGGATGGACAATGGCAAGTGGTACATGTTTGAAATGGAGTAAAAAGAGCGAGAAAGAAGATTAGAACCCAAAAATAAAGAAGTAGGCAAATGCACTGTGATGATTTAACTATGAAGATAGTCATTTGCGAATATAACTTTATAAATAAAAATCACTTAAATAATAGTAGTTTAGGTAGAAGAAAATTAAATAGAGTAACTTAAGAAATAATATTAGGAATTTATATAAAATAATGTCAGTAATTAGAAATAACATTAGGAAATCATATTGAAAATAATGCTAGTAATCTAATTTGAAGCAACATAGGAAATTAAAGGTAAAACAAAGGAAAATGGACATTTTGCATAGTTGTGCGCAAGTATCTTTTAAAAGTCCCTCCGCAATGACCCATATTTTACGTATCGAAAGATCGTAAAATATTTTTATTTTATTCGTATGAGGTCATATGATTTTATAATTTTGGGATATGATTCTTAGGGAGATTTTGCACACTTATGATTTTTGCCATATTTTTATGTGACCATTTCAACCTTAAAAATATTGTTTGGGCTATAAATTTTGATAGAAGTTAAAATAGGTCCCAAACGAGTTCCATTGCTTAGCATGAAGGTTTTCCATTTCGTAAAGTAGCCATAATAGAAAAATAGACATACGGTTAGAGAGTTATGCCTATTTTAAGCTTTGGAAACCGTTGGTCAGAATTAATATGCAATTAGTGAAGCCCATTAATCGACCCATTAGTGTAATTAGAGAATCTCTATAAATAGAGGCCGTAGGAGCAAAAGTAAAACTTTTCCTCTCATTCTAAATCAGGTTTAAACCCTAATTAAGCCAAAATGCATCCTAATTCATCCAAATTTCTCTCTAAATCCAATTAGATTATTCATTAGTGATTAGATCATGAACTAGAAGATAGAAATCATCGATTTTCTTGATTTAAAGTGCATTCCATTGCTATCTGGATTGGATCTACATTCATATTGATCGAATTTCATAATCGATAACTGGTTTATGCCTTAGCACTATGCTACAAATGTTTATATGATAGGATTTAACGTGTTTTAAATTGATTTTGGCTATAAAAAAACTTTTCTAACTTTAATGACATGTTAATCCATGCATATGATATAGATTGATTAGGATTCACCTTTATGTGCATACATTCATGTATATATAGATTTATACTAAAAATTGCCTTATTTATCTTGTTTGATGGATTGCAAGTTTGATTAGATGAAATTGCTTGTTATTATATGTTTGGATGATATGATTTGATGTTGTTTTCTAGTGTTGTGATTGCATAAAAAGTTTGGTTGGAGAATTGGTTAAATTGGAGGCAAATTTGGTCCGAATTGGATGAAACTTGGCAGATAATCTCAGGAGAATGGTAAGCGACTACAGGATAGCTCGCAAGTGGGTAGGAGTTAAAGTCATAAGTCGGTAGCAAGTTATGGCTATAACTTGGCATCGTACTATGGTGCTAACTCGTGTGCACTTCCTGACTTCGAGGATGGGAAGAGTTTGTCAAGTGCAGGTTGCCTATAGCTTGATGCAGGAAATTTGGCTAAGTGTTGGATGTGACGACGAGTTATTTTTTGAACTAGAAGAAGGTACTTTGAATTGGAGGCCCGGTTATTAAAGGTGGAGGAGTCGGGATCCAAGGCACTGGTAAGGGAGTACTAGAGACATGGAAGAGAAATTAGCTATTTTTGGCCAAATGTATAACTCGACACCGGGTTATACCTATAACTCGGTACCGTGTTATCATGGTGAATGATATAGGCATGGTACTTTTAGGGTTGGAAGGTGATGCTCTGTAGATCGTGCTAAAGGTGTTGGCTTGTTAATTTCTGGTTGATAATGATATAAAAGCATGGTGAAAAGCTGTGGTTTTCGGATGCTGGCCCGTGTTGGGGGTAGGTTCCGAAGATGGAGGCTCATAAGGGAGGGAGCCGTATGATCGGGGAATGTAGAAGGGTTCCTCATAAATAATTGAACTGGACTAAGAAAGAAGGGCTCGATATCCAAATGGAGCAAAAATGGGCTTAGGTTTATATGCTAACGAATTATTGATGAATCAGAGAGTTTCCAGTTGTACTCAAAGCAGGGTATTGTAAGTAGGGATGCCCATGGGTAAATTAAGGGACTTGTATACCTTGGACTTGTAGCTTTGGGTCTAATGTCTAGCTTTAGGCTGCAAGATATGAGAGTACAACAGAGAACCGGGGTTTCATTAATCCTTGGCTTGGGGGTCATACGAGTTATCGTATATTCAGGACACAACAAGTGTTAGTTAGGATTGTTAATGGATGCTTTAATTATTTTCATTAGTAGGTTATCGCTTACAGGTACTGTGGGAAGTAGGTATTGGAGATAGGAAAATCTAGTAGATTAATATCCTTTGTTTAGTTTGTGGTATATCTTTATGATATTTAGGTGTAGCATATTATAGTGCTATATGCTAACTCTTTGGTTGCAGGGACAGGTCGGGTATGTTTCATGTACTATTGCTCCTACCATATTTACCTGTGTAGTATTTTGAGATTCGTTTACCGCAGACGTCAGAATGTTGTTTGACCCAAGTTTTTATGCTTTGCTTTCTATTATCTTATGTACTCTTAAATGAGTAAAATAGATAACAGATCTAAGTTATGCAGTAGCTGTTTAAGGGATGAGCCGGATGGAGCTATCTCGTATTATATATATAGAGACAGTCTATGCTTATTCCACTATGCAACACCGGAAAGCCTTAGTAATGAATGCTTACCATTTGTATTTGAGACAGTTGTTGAGTTTGTTTCCATTGTATAAACTCTACTATTGATGTATAACTCTACAGATATACTCTAATGATGATGATCTGTTCATATTGTTATTACTGCCTCGTCTTTTGTATAAGTGATATTATATTTTTTCCATGTGCAGTGAGATATACGATGGGTTATATGCTCCATTTTTTATTCTAAACTCTGATGGTTATCCTATATCAGCCGGACATGATAATAACACACTATTTATATACTATTGGTGTCGGTTATATTGGGTGATCGTCACATTTAGTATCGGAGTTTTGGTTACATGATTAACTGGAGTTGATACCATGATCCAGGAGAGATAGGGAATGTGTTATTGTGACGACCCAGAATTTTCAACGTTTGAAATTGAAATATTTAATTGACTTCAAATATCTGAGTTGTTAATTTAAGCTTGAGTTTCAAAATATAACTCTGAATTTGGCAAATAAATTATTGAATTTAATTATAAAAATTTGGGTAAAATTGTAAATCTTGAATTTTGAGCCTGTTAAAAATAATTTGATGGCTTAGAAAATTTATATTGATGATACTGAAGATGATAGAAGAATTTGAAACTGTTTTGTTCAATATTGAAATTTTATCGTTTAAATCGATATTTAAAAATAGCCTTCTGAGGCACAGTCTCGGAATTCGACAAAACTAGTTCCATTGGATCCGTAATATTGTATTATTATCGGATTTCAATTTTCATAATGTTTGGAGTGTTCGTTTGGCCGTACGATATGCAAATGCGTTGAAATTTAAATCGAAAATTCAATGTTTTAACTGGTTCGAAAAGCTATCTTCTCCATACAATCGAATTTGGACTCGGAACCTTTTCCATTGCGTTCGAAATAGGGCTATAACATTATAAATGCCTAGCGGTACGCCTCGATTGGAGGTCGAGAATTTGAATTGCATAATCTGAAACAATTTGAATTTAAATTTAAATTAAATATTTATATGTGTTTAATATGATTTCTCAAAGCAATTTTACACATTTCATTCATTTCTTACACTTGGCAAAGAAATTGAGGCACGCATTTGTTTTTCTTTTAAAAACAAATAAAAATGTAAACCAGAAGAAGAAAACGAAATACACAAATCTCGTTCAAATGAAATAAACCAAAACAATGGCCGAGTAAATAAAAAAAATTCTCTCTTTCATCTCGAATCGAAAATCAATGGCAGCCGATTTTTGGGATCTTGACCCTCGATCAAATCGAAAGAGGTTGAAGCGCGGTCGACGGTAGCAACTTCAGCAAGGCACCGAGCATCCTCGTTGTCGAAATCACTAGCGAAGGGAATCAACTTCATCAATCGATTCGCTCGTCCTCCATTTGATTTGGTTCGGCGCTTAGGGCAAGTTCGAGCACAATTTGGAAATCGTGTTCGTAGGCGCAAGTGTTGGTGAGGCCGCCGCTGTAGGTTCGTCGTTCGATGTTGGGTTAGGCGTGCGAGCTCGAATTCGAGGCGATTCAATTTGAGTGGTTCGATTTGGGTTTCGATTGCTAGCGTCGAAGTCGCTGCAATGGTGGTCGCCGCTCTTACTGGTGATTGGTGGAGGGGATCTCGCGAGGTCGAGATGGCCTGGGATTAGCTGGATCGTTCGCATGGTAGCAACAGTGAAGGTGGCAATGTCGCTCGTTGATGGCAGTAAGATAATTTGGAATTTAAATCCAAATTATTTTCAGTTTTTCTAGTTTTAGAAATGCATGTAAGAAAAAAAAAAAGAAAAAAAAAGATTTTATAGAAAGAAAAATAAATATATACATGCAGTAAGGTATTTATTTAGTTTTTTAATTGATAAATATTGGTGTATATATATATTTTTTAAAGGGAAATTTATTAGTTAAATTAAATAGTTAGTTTTTAAACAATAAAATTTTAGTGGTTAAATTATTTGGTTAAGCTATTTAATTATTTTTAGTTACTAAAGGATATTTTTAAAAGGAAATTATTTTAGATTTGAAAGATATAAGGATTTAAGTTAAATATTGGATTTAAAAATCTATACAGATTGTTTTTACAATATATATATATATATATATATTCGAAGAGGGAGATAATTTTTTTTATTTACTTGTTTAATTATTTTAGAAATGGTTAAAGAGAAATTAGTTTAAAACTAAAGTATTAGTTAATTTAATTATTAATGGTAAGTGATTATTCAATTGGTTCAAATATTTTATTAAAATGAAATATTGTTTGAAATTAAATTAATTAGATAAAATAAAATTTTATAAAATAGAAATGAATTGTTCGATCATTTGAATATTAATCAATTATATAAATTATTTATACCAGGTCAAAGGACATGAAAACGAGTCAAGGTGGATTGGGAATGGATTGCAAAAACAAAAGCTAAGGTGGGATTTTCTCACTCAATCGCTAATTTAATTTTTATAGTTAAATTTAAAATTTATTGATTATGTGCTTGAATAATTAATTTATTATTAGTTATATTGTTTAGACCCTATGCGCCGCGTAATAACGGAGGTTATTATATTAAACCCATATACCGCGATATTCCACCTCGAAGTGGAATTGGTATTATATATGTATTTGGAGTTGTTGATTTCCCGCATTATATAGTGGACGAGACCCTACCACGCCGCATAATATTTTATAAATCCCATATACCGCGATATTCCACCTTGAAGTGGAATGTGTATTTAATTGTTGTGCTAACGTCTGTGGATGCAGGAAAACAGGTTGGAGGGATCCAACTGGATTCCTCAAACATTTTGATTTGTTTTCTAAATTTTGTGTTGATTATTTATAATCTGTGTTTGACTATTTGTGATTGAAACCATTGAAGGCTAAAATTTAGCCCAATATATTTTTGGTATCGTAGGATACCAGAAATATGAAATTGGATTTTTGGAAATTAAAGTAGAAAAGCCTAGACCGTTACAATTAAAGTATTAAAGTTTATTTTTATAATCCGATCGAATTAATTCCAAAAATATGGAAAAATATTTTAATAAAGAAATTTTGAGTAATGTTGTCTAATAGTTGAAGGATTTATTTAAGATACGTATTTTAAATAATTAAAAGAGATAAAGAAATTTATTTCAGAAGGGAAATAAATTTAGAAATTAAATTTGGAAATTAATTTGGAGTTGAAATTAATTTTAGAAATCGATTCGGGAATTAATTTGGAGTTAGAATAAATCTTAGGAATCGATTTGGAAATTTGGTTAGGTGTTTTGGAAATAACTTGGAAAATCAATCTGAAATTGATTTGATATTGGAAAATTAATTTGGAAATCAAATTGGAATTTGATTTTGTGTTTGAAATAAACTGGAAATCAGTTTGAGATTTGATTGGGTTTGAAGATGATATTTGGGAATCGATTTAAAATTCGTATATTAGTTGATATTTGGAAATGTAAAGTCACAACGGGAATTTGTAAAGAAAAGTGAAATTGTTTAAAAATAAATATTGGTTTATTTTTAAAGTGTGGAAAGAAATTTACAAATTGGAATTAGTTTTTTTTAAATATTGGTTTATTTAAATATTCATACTCTATCTACAAATTTTATTTTAAAATTAGTTTTGGATTTGAATTTTTATATGAGATATCAGTATAATATTTTTCATAACTAATATTTAAGCAAATATTCTATGATAGTTTATTTTAAATGTTTCCAAGTATATTTTTAATAAGTATTTTATATTATTTTAAATATTTGAACTCGGCAGAATTTTCAGTAGAAATGAATAAATATTGAAAATGTTTTCCGCGTAAGGAAAAATTGATTTGAAATTTATTTTCAAAGGATTGAAGTGTGAAAAAAAATTGATTTGAATTTATTTTCAAAGTGTTGAAAAGTAAAATTTTATCTTGCGAAGATATATTGAAAATAATAATAATTGGGGGAAAATTATTAGAAATCCAACGACTGTTGTGAATGATGATTGATAGTTAAATAACCGACTATCAATATTGGCCTTAATCGGCATTTGAATTTCGGTGCGACCGGGAGTCGAATTCCAATTGGATATTCGAAATCCACATCGAACCTTTTTGATTGTGAGGGATCTTTTGTTTAAAAGATCAAAATGAAATTATTGTGATTTGTTTGAATCTGAATGTAACACTTATTTTTAAAATAAGCGCTCGTTATTCGGATTAGCTGGGAGAGGACCTTATGTCATAGAACCCATTCCGAATAACGATACGACGAAATGGGATTGCATTTGAAGATGGTGTTGAAGACCGGGTATTTTCGAAAGGATACCTGTCGAATGTCTCTACACCGGGTTGCTCCGGTATAGAGATTTTATCACCCTTTGTGGTAGGGACTCCGGACGTGATTAGTGATTATCCGGATTTGCAAGGGCTTCTTTGGAAATGCCTTCGGTTCCGTTCGATCCCGGAACTAACTTGTATGGATGTGTGTCTGACGTTACACTTTGAGATGTAAAGCTGGTTTCTATCAAATACATTTCTATTGCTGGCGAAGAATTTATTCTCTTAGCTTAACACCCTTCTCTGAGACGTACGAGCTCAGAGGTTATGTAGTTGATGGTTACTAGTGATATATTCCCAATTTTGTAATGTGGCATATGAAGTGTTGTTGATCATTTGTTGATCTAAGCATGGCTTTTGTGAGAAGCGTAGCTTTGTGGATGAGACTTCGTCGGACCTCACAACCCAGAATAGTCAAAACAGGAAGGATGCGACAAGGTTATAGGGGGTAGCGCCCCTTGGGGTATGTGCATTTCCTTCTGGATAGAAGTGGTCTCATGGTATGGAGCCTAGAAACTTAACTTATGTGGATATCGCATATATATATATATATATATATATATATATATATATTACTTTGTGATCATTGTTAAGGTTGTTTACAACTGGGGGATGGCATACTCGTGTAGTAGTTACCTATTTTTGAAGAGGTAACCCGGCCTTGTGTTGGCAGAGATCCGGTTAGGTTCTCGGGGCGTCCATCCAGAGGCGTACCCATGTGGCAATAGGAAGTTCCTTAGGCTGACCATTTGTTGGAAATCCAATCACCAATATGTGCTTTGTACGGTTTTAGTTGTATAATCTGCCATCTAATATGGTAGCTATAGTAAGCATACTATAATGGTATGTATGCTGGCTAAGATTAATATTATACTTGCAAATGTTTTCTGCACTATGCACTAATGATAATATCAAAAGAAATTTTTGCGTATTAAGCATGTTTGACTATCATAAGGAGAAATCTCCCCCAAGTGTGCGATTGCATTATGTGTGTGCCGGGAGGCCTTATGGTAGTTTCATTTTCCAAAAAGCATTGCGGATTCTTTTAAATTCTTTTGTTTTCTTTGTTAAGAATAACTGTTTTAAGATCTCACACCAGTCCCATGACTGACCTGGAGTTTATTGTTCCCTTTCTAAACTCTGGGTGCCCATAATTTTCCACAAGGGCAGTCTAGAGTTAGGTTATCAGGTCATTCTGGAATTCAGGAGTTGTTGTGGAGCTCAAGAGACGAGCTGGATGGCGAAGCGTACTTCTGTATACTATTATCTTTTCCGCTGCTTGTTGTTGTAAACTCTGATAATGTGATGTATAAACTGATATAGTGTTTTTGTTTTAAAAGATTATTCTTTATCTATTATATATTGTTCCACTGCAAATGTGAGATTCTGTTTATTGTTTTTGTTTTTCTTCTATCTTCTTCTTCTTAAACCCTAACGGTTCGGTTTTACGGCATTCGACTGTGCGACATTCTATACAGTGGACGTATAAATGTCGACTTTCGGGCGTCGAAAAATCGGGTTGTTACAAGTGGTATCAGAGCATTTGGTTAAGCGACAACCTTGGCTCTGTTGGGTGTTACTCATTAGAGATAGAGTCAGTAGTACTCTAGAATGAGTTTGAGAGTAATAATAGATATGAGCGCGTATTTTTTAGTGAACATAAAAAATAGTTTTATATTGTGATGATTGGTTTGTCGAGTGGTATATGGATTCTGGTTGATATAGTCCATACAACTCTATCGATAGGAATCTCTAAACCCTTGTATAGAACAATTCGACACGATATTGTTTTAAAATCGGGTAAATGAAATAATTTTAACCAAAACTATTTTGTATATAAAAGGAAATAATTTTTGTAAATTATTATAGTATATGGCTGCTTGTTTGTTAGGAAGTGATAATATTAAATTATTATCATTGAAGTTGAATAAGGAATTGAAATCATAATCAAAAGTCGAGAAATAAAATCCATATACAAATGAAATTTTAGAATGTAAATTATAAATGTGATTTATAATTAGAAATAGAATTCCAGAGAAGTTTTTGGAAATGTTTTTGAAAGAAATTGGAATTTTGGAAATTAAATTCCATTGAGTTGGAAAATGAATTTTCAAAAGTTTTGGAAAAATGTTTTTGAAGGGATAAAAGCTCTAAACTCTTTTAGATAGTTGGAAAATAACTTCGGTGATGACTGCAGCATCATCGATGTTTATTTTTGGGTCTCCAAAAGAGGGATTGCTGCCAAATTAGTTTTAAAAGGAAGTTGTTGGAAAACTGAGAATCGATGTTTATTTTCGGGTCTCCAAAAGAGGGATTGCTGCCAAATTAATTTTAAAAGGAAGTTGTTGGAAAACTGAGTTTGGTTTTGGAAATTCAAAGGATAATTTGGATTGATTTCAAAAATGATTTTGAAAAAATGAAAAGACTCTGGAATACTATATAAAATATTTATGGAATATCATTAAGTTGATAACTTGTAAAGTTGAAGTTGTTAAAATAAAAAATCTAACTTGAAGAGAAGTTAGAAAAAGGTACATGTGGAAATAAAATAAGTTGGAAGGAAAAATTTAAATCAAGTGGAATTGAAAATGAAAATTTAATAAAAGGATTAAGATTGAAAAATTAAGTTAAATAAAATGATGATATGGATTCAAAATGAAATTGAAATTGAAGATTTGAGTTAATTTGTATGAAGGCAAATTTGAGAAGTCTTATAGACTAAATGTTGGAATAAAATTTTATAAAATGGAAAATTAGATTGTGAATGAATAAATAAATTTACAATTGAAATTAAATGAAAGTGAAATTGAATGTTGAAATTCATTTCGAATTTGTAAGCAAATAGAATTGAATTGGAATTGAAATTGATTTGTGATAAACAAAGTGAAATATTAAAATAAAATTAGTAAATGGAACTAATAGAAGGAATGACAAATTCAGATATGGTTTGAAATAAATTGAATTCAATAATTATAAATAAAAGGTAAATTGAATTTGTACGGGATTTGAAATCCAGTTTAAATATAAGTGGTTATAAACCAAAATAGTGGATTGAATTGTGTTTGGGAAGGAATAAAATAATAAAACTGGAATTGAAACTGAATATTGAAAACCAATTTGAATTGTGTGAAATAAAATGAAGTTGTAAAATTAGTTCGAAGTGAACTAAAGACAATAAAGGTGAAAAAATGGGTTGTGATGAAATGAACTAGAACCTGTAATGAATTAATAAAAGAAATTAATTTAAAATAGTAAGATGAATCAGTTGTGAATGAAAGATAATTGATAAAAATCAATATTCAAGAAGGTAAATTGAATCCAAATAGAATTGAAATTGTAAATTGAATTCAAATGAAATTGAAAATGTAAGATTGAATGAAAATGGATATATAACTTCAATGGTGAAATAAAAATGGTATAAGAAGTATATATTGAAGATTTTCTAAAGGAATGTGCAAAATGATATTTGACTGTTGTAATTGGATATTATGGCTAGCAGGATATATAGGTATATTAAAGGAAAAGGAATTGAGATTTTTATTTCGAAGATAAATTTTGAGTTGCTCGACAAAAAGGTATGTATTTGAATTTCAGTATGAAATTTGATGATCTTCTTGTCTAGCCGCTTGGCGTTTTCTTTTCTTTTTGAAATCTTGGGGCCGTGGTGCCCTTTTTGTAGTCGTACCGAGCTAGCCGCGCAAAGAACACGCTGGCGAAATTTTTCGAAAATTTAGGGATCTAGAAAATTTTTGATAAAATTTTAAAAATTTAAAATTTGAATTTGAATTTAAATTCGAATGGTTAAGAAAATAATATTGTTTGGAGTTTATGGTTGAGGTTGGAAAGTTAGTTGAATCAATAATGGGTTGTTAATAAAAGATTTGCTTTGACAAATTGTTGAAAACTATTTATTTTGGGAAAGTATTAAACAGGTTAAGGAACATTCTTCTTCACTAGCAATTTCTGGACGAAATTCTTTTAAGAGGGAAAGATATGACGACCCAGAATTTTCAACGTTTGAAATTGAAATATTTAATTGATTTCAAATATCTGAATTGTAAATTTAAGCTTGAGTTTCAAAATATAACTCTGATTTTGGCAAATAAATTATTGAATTTAATTATAGAAATTTGGGTAAAATTGTAAATCTTCAATTTTGAGCCTCTTAAAAATAATTTGATGGCTTAGAAAATTTATATTGATGATACTGAAGATGAAAGAAGCTTCAGAATTGAATTTGAAACTGTTTTGTTCAGTATTGAAATTTTATCGTTTAAATCGATATTTAAAAATAGCCTTCCGAGGCACAGTCTCGAAATTCGACGAAACCAGTTCCGTTGGATCCATAATAATTATTATCGGATTTCAATTTTCATAATGTTTGGAGTGTTCGTTTGGCCGTACGATAAGCAAACGCGTTGAAATTTAAATCGAAAATTCGATGTTTTAGCTGGTTCGAAAAGCTGTATTCTCCATACGATCGAATTTGGACCCGGAACCTTTTCCATTGCGTTCGAAATAGGGCTATAACATTATAAACGCCTGGCGGTATGCCTCGATTGGAGGTCGAGATTTTGAATTGCATAATCTGAAACAATTTGAATTTAAATTTAAATTAAATATTTGTATGTGTTTAATATGATTTCTCAAAGCAATTTTACACGTTTCATTCATTTCTTACACTTGGCAAAGAAATTGAGGCACGCGTTTTTTTTCTTTTAAAAACAAATAATAATGTAAACCAGAAGAAGAAATCTCGTTCAAATGAAATAAAAACAAACAATGGCCGAGTAAATAAAAAAAAATTCCCTCTTTCATCTCGAATCGAAAATCAATGGCACCCGATTTTAGGGATCTTGACTCTCGATCAAATCGAAAGAGGTTGAATTACGATCGACGGTAGCAACTTCGGCAAGGGGTCGAGCATCCTCGTTGTCGAAATCCCTGGCGAAGGGAATCAACTTCATCAATCGATTCACTCGTCCTCCATTTGATTTGGTTCGGCGCTTAGGGCAAGTTCGAGCACGATTTGGAAATCGCGTTCGTAGGCGCAAGCGTCGGTGAGGCCGCCGCTGTAGGTTCGTCGTTCGATGTTGGGTTAGGCGTGCGAGCTCAAATTCGAGGCGATTCAATTTGAGTGGTTCGATTTGGGTTTCGATTGCTAGCGTCGAAGTCGCCGCAATGGTGGTCGCCTCTCTTACTGGTGATTGGTGGAGGGGATCTCGCGAGGTCGAGACGGCTTGGGATTAGCTGGATCGTTCGCGTGGTAGCAACAGTGAAGGTGGCAATGTCGCTCGTTGATGGCAGTAAGGTAATTTGGAATTTAAATCTAAATTATTTTCAGTTTTTCTAGATTCATAAATGCATGTAAGAAAAAAAAGAAGGAAAAAAAAGAAGATTTTATAGAAAGAAATATAAATATATACATGCAGTAAGGTATATTTACAGTAAGGTATTTGTTTAGTTTTTGAATTGATAAATATTGGTGTATATATATTTTTTTTAAAGGGAAATTTATCAGTTAAATTAAATTTTTAGTTTTTAAACAATAAAATTTTAGCGGTTAAATTATTTGGTTACCCTATTTAATTATTTTTAGTTACTAAAGGATATTTTTAAAAGGAAATTATTTTATATTTGAAAGATATAAGGATTTAAGTTAAATATTGGATTTAAAAATCTATATAGATTGTTTTTACAAAATATATATATTTTCAAAGAGGGAGATAAATTTTTTTATTTACTTGTTTAATTATTTTAGAAATGGTTAAAGAGAAATTAGTTTAAAACTAAAGTATTAGTTAATTTAATTATTAATGGTAAGTGATTATTCAATTGGTTCGAATATTTTATTAAAATGAAATATTGTTTGAAATTAAATTAATTAGATAAAATAAAATTTTATAAAATAGAAATGAATTGCTCGATCGTTCAAATATTAATCAATTGTATAAATTATTTATACAAGGTCAAAGGACATGAAAACGAGTCAAGGTGGACTGGGAATGGATTGCAAAATGAAAGCTAAGGTGAGATTTTCTCACTCAATTGCTGATTTAATTTTTATAGTTAAATTGAAAATTTATTGATTGTGTGCTTGAACAATTAATTTATTATGAGTTATATTAGTTTAGACCCTGTGCGCCGCACAATAGCAGAGGTTATTATATTAAACTCATATACCGCGATATTCCACCTCGAAGTGGAATTGGTATTATATATGTATTTGGAGTTGTTGATTTTCAGGATTATATAGCGGACGAGACCCTATTGCGCCGCATAATAGCAGATAATATTTTATAAATCCCATATACCGCGATATTCCACCTTGAAGTGGAATGGGTATTTAATTGTTGTGCAAACGTCTGTGGATGCAGGAAAACAGGTTGGAGGGATCCAACTGGATTCCTCAAACATTTTGATTTGTTTTCTAAATTTTGTGTTGATTATTCATAATCTATGTCTGACTATGATTGAAATCATTGAAGGCTAAAATTCTGCCGAATATATTTTTGGTATCGTAGGATACCAGAAATATGAAATTGGATTTTTGGAAATTAAAGTAGAAAAGCCTAGACCGTTACAATTAAAGTATTAAAGTTGATTTTTATAATCCGATCGAATTAATTCCAAAAATATGGGAAAATATTGTAATAAGGGAATTTCGAGTAATGTTGTTTTAAAGTTGAAGGATTTATTTAAGATACGTATTTTAAATAATTGAAAGAGATAAAGAAATTTATTTCAAAAGGAAATAAATTTAGAAATTAAATTTGGATATTAATTTGGAGTTGAAATTAATTTTAGAAATCGATTCGGGAATTAATTTGGAGTTAGAATAAATCTTAGGAATCGATTTGGAAATTTGGTTAGGTGTTTTGGAAATAACTTGGAAAATCAATTTGAAATTGATTTGATATTGGAAATTTGATTTGGGAAATCAAATTGGAATTTGATTTTGTGTTTGAAATAAACTGGAAATCGGTTTGGGATTTGATTGGGTTTGAAGATGATATTTGGGAATCGATTTAAAATTCGTATATCAGTTGATATTTGGAAATGTAAAGTCACAACGGGAATTTGTAAAGAAAAGGGAAATTGTTTAAAAATAAATATTGGTTTATTTTTAAAATGTGGAAAGAAATTTACAAATTGGAATGTAAATTAAAATAAATCAAGAAGATTTATTAATTTATTTGAATGGACCATTTTGTAATGGAAAAAGAATTTTTCCTTGGAAAGCCGAGTATTTTTTTAAATAGCTTTTAAATAAAATTTAAAAGTTCTAGATTTGGTTTTTAAAATAATACTGTTGAATAAACTAGTTTTGAAAATTGTTTTAAACCTTTAAAGTGAAATTTATTTAATTAATTATATAAGGGATTATTTTAATGATTTAAATTGATATTTGATTTCGGAAATAGTTATTTAAATATTCATACTCTATCTACAAATTTTATTTTAAAACTAGTTTTTGCCTTGAATTTTTATATGAGATATCAGTATAATATTTGTCATAACCAATATTTAAGCAAATATTCTATGATAGTTTATTTTAAATGTTTCCAAGTATATTTTGGATAAGTATTTTATATTATTTTAAATATTTGAACTCGGCAGAATTTTCAGTGGAAATGAATAAATATTGAAAATGTTTTCCGCGTAAGGAAAAATTGATTTGAAATTTATATTCAAAGGATTGAAGTGTGAAAAAAAATTGATTTGAATTTATTTTCAAAATGTTGAAAAGTAAAATTTTATCTTGCGAAGATATATTGAAAATAATAATAATTGGGGGAAAATTATTTGAAATCCAACGACTGTTGTGAATGATGATTGATAGTTAAATAACCGACTATCAATATTGGCCTTAATCGGCATTTGAATTTCGATGCGACTGGGAGTCGAATTCCAACTGGATATTCGAAACCCACATCGAACCTTTGTGATTGTGATGGATCTTTTGTTTAAAAGATCAAAATGAAATTATTGTGATTTGTTTGAATCAGAATGTAAGACTTATTTTTAAAATAAGCGCTCGTTATTCGGATTAGCCGGGGGAGGACCTTGTGTCATAGAACCCATTCTGAATAACGATACGACGAAATGGAATTGCATTTGAAGATGGTGTTGAAGACCGGGTATTTTCGAAAGCAAAAGGATACCTGTCGAATGTCTCTGCACCGGGTTGCTCCGGTATAGAGATTTTATCACCCTTTGTGTTAGGGACTCTGGACGTGATTAGTGAATATCCGGATTTGCAAGGGCTTCTTTGGAAGTGCCTTCGGTTCCGTTCGATCCCGGAATGGACTTGTATGGATGTGTGTCTGACGTTACACTTTGAGATGTAAAGCTGGTTTCTATCAAATACATTTCTGTTGGCGGCGGAGAATTTATTCTCTTAGTTTAACACCCTTCTGTGAGACGTACGAGCTCAGAGGTTATGTAGTTAATGGTTACTAGTGATACATTCCCAATTTGGTAATGTGGCATACGAAGTGCTGCTGATCATTTGTTGATTGAAGCATGGCTTTTGTGAAAAGCGTAGCTTTGTGGACGAGACTTCGTCGAACCTCACACCCCGGACTGGACAAAACAGGAAGGATGCGGCAAGGTTATAGGGGGTAGCGCCCCTTAGGGTATGTGCATTTCATTCTGGGTAGAAGTGGTATCATGGTAAGGAGCCCAGATACTTAACTTATGTGGATATCACAAATATATATATTACTTTGTGATTATTGTTGTTGAGGATCCTCAGATAAAGGTTGTTTACGACCGAGGATGGCATACTCGTGTAGTAGTTACCTATTTTTGCAGAGGTAACCAGGCCTTGTGTTGGCAGAGATCCAGTTAGGTTCTCGGGGGGTCCATCCAGAGGCATACCCATGTGGCAATAGGAAGTTCCTTAGCCTGACCATTTGATGGAAATCCAATCACCAATACGCGCCTTGTACGGTTTTAGTTGTATAACCTGCATTCTAATATGGTAGGTATAGTTGGCATACTATAATGGTACGTATGCTGGCTAAGATTAATATTATAATTGCAAATGTTTTCTGCACTATGCACTAATGATAATATCAAAAGAGATTTTTGTGTATTAAGCATGTTTGACTATCATAAGGAGAAATCTCCCCCAAGTGTGCGATTACATTGTGTGTGTGCCGGGAGGCTTTATGGTAGTTTCATTTTCCAAAAAGCATTGCGGATTCTTTTAAATTCTTTTGTTTTCTTTGTTAAGAATAACTATTTTAAGATCTCACATCAGTCCCATGACTGACTTTGAGTTTATTGTTCCCTTTCTAAACTCTGGGTGCCCATAATTTTCCACACGGGCAGCCTAGAGTTAGGTTATCAGGTCATTCTGGAATTCAGGAGTTGCTGTGGAGCTCAAGAGACGAGCTGGATGGCGAAGCGTACTTCTGTATACTATTATTTTTTTCGCTGTTTGTTGTTGTAAACTCTGATAATGTGATGTATAAACTGATATAGTGTTTTTGTTTTAAAAGATTATTCTTTATCTATTATATATTATTCCACTGCGAATGTGAGATTCTGTTTATTGTTTATGTTTTTCTTCTATCTTCTTCTTCTTAAACACTAATGGTTCGTTTTACGGCATTCGACTGTGCGACATTCGATACAGTGGACGTATAAATGTAGACTTTCGGATGTCGAAAAATCGGGTCGTCACAGTTATCGCCTTATACTAGATCAAAAGTATATATGTATACAAGAGAGTGCGTACTTGTTATAACTTTGGCTTCAAAACTATATAGCAATATATTCTATTGTATAAGTCGCATGCACATGAGCACTATGGACACAGTTTTCTTTATAAGAAACCGATCATTCTTCCAATAGTTAAGAATGAACTGGCATACGAGGAACGTCGTGAGGAATTCTACTTCAGAAGTAGAAAAAGAAGCAAAAGCAAGAGCTTTTAAGCCCGGTGTCCAAGCCTTCTTCAATGCTATGATGGCTAATATGATGAGGAAAGCTCCTGGGGTGGTGATAGGTGGAGGTGCTCCAGCGCTTGAGCCTGGAGTTGATTTCACTAAGCTGAGCAAAGATTATTCTACTCTTGAAGGGAAGCCTTATCATGAGATGGAGTCGGCCATAGAAGTGCAGGATTGGTTAGATACTTATGAGAACATCTTCGGTGATATGGAGGTGGAAGATGGTATGAAGAGGAAGTTGGCTTTGAGACAACTTTAGGGCCGAGCTCTGAATTGGTCGAATGCTATCACTATTGTTACTCCAGAAGACTAGTTTTTTTGGGATCAGTTCAAGACAAAGTTCGAGGTGAAGTTTATTCCGACGGCCCAAAAATTGGTTTTGTTAAGAAAATTTGCTGATCTCAAGCAGGAAGAGATATCAACCTCAAAATTTGTGTGGAGTTTGACGCCTTGTCAAAGTATGGAATGTCATTCATAGACACTCCCTTAAGTAAGAATGAGAAATTCATCATAGGATTGGATGACTATTTTAGAGAGAAGCTAGTGGACCATATAGATGAGCCATTCGAGAAGCGAGTATAGAAGGCACTATGCCATGAGAGCTTGTACCATAAGGCTAGAACTACTATTGTTGTTTCCACTGAAAAAGAGGAGCCAAAGCCGCAGTAAGGCACTGAAGACAAGAAGTGGAATGGGCTGCCTTAGGGTAAGGGTGGCAAGAAGAAAGGTAAATAGGAACTAACCTGCGTCGAATGCAACGAGAATGGTCATCTAATTAAAGGCTGTTAGATGAGTGAGAAGAAGAAATGCTACAATTGTGATAAGCCTAGGCATTCAAAGAAGAATTGTCCAGAACCAATAAAGGACAAGCAGGTAGTGAAAGCAAATGCCTTGGACGTGGTCCCGACTTCAACGAGTGCTCCCTTGGCGAAGGAGAAGGGGAAAGGAGTCGTCATTCAAGTATGACTTCTATTGATGATGCTCCTATTCAAGTTTTTTTGATACCAATGCTTCTTATTTATTCATTTGTAGCGACATAGTAAATAAATTAGGATTGGAACGTAAGATAGTAGATCGACCCCTAATCGTGACGAACCCTGTTAGAGGCTTTACTAGTCTTTGCATGGTTTGTTGTGACCAAATTTTATCGATTCATGGATGTTCTATGGCTTTTGATTATTTTTTTTGTTGAACTTTGCTGGGTTTGGGATTATCTTAGGTATGGACTAACTTTGGAAGTATGTAGCCGTAGTGGATTACGAGAAGATGTTAGTGATAATTAGAGATGCAGATGGATGAATGGTAGTGATTAGCTGCCTATCAGAGGATGGGGTGATGGTTAGCTTTCTATATTCTCTTGAGTTTCCATAGGAGGGATTGTCATTAGTGCTTTATCACTAAAGAGTATCTGGATGTCTTCAAGGAAGTGACTGGATTGCTGCATAAAGGAAGATCGAGTTTTGGATGGACTTTGCGAAGGAAGCCTGACCGATAGTTATGCCTTTGAGCCTTATGGCACCTAGAGAGAAGAAGAACTTGGAGATGTAAGTGAATGACCTATTGAGGACAGGGTTCATTCGAAGGAGCATATCTGAGTGGGGCGCACCTATAGTGTTCGCAACAAAGACAAATGGCTCTTTGAGGTTGTGTTTGGATTATCATGAGCTAAATAAAGTGACAAAGAAGAACAAGTATCCACTCCATGCACCGATGACTTGTTCGATCAACTGCACGATGTGAAGATGTTCTCCCAAATGGATGGCGATGGGATTTTACCAATTTTGTGTAGCAAAGGAGAGTCTTCCTGTTACCATGTTTCCTACGCTGTTGGGTTTTTATGAATGGTTGGTGATGCCATTCGGGTTAATTAACGCTCTGGCATACTTTGTGGATCTCATGAATTAGGTTTTCAAAGACCAATTGAATAAGTTATTTTCTTATGTTCAGGGACGATATTCAGATCCACTCTATAACTGAAGAGGAGCATAAGACGCACTTGAGGATTGTGGTACAAATATCGATGAAGCATAAGTTGAGAGCAAATTCTCTAAGTGTTACTTCTGGGGAGAAGAAGTGAGATTCTTCGGTCATGTCATTTCAAGACAGGGTGTAGCAGTGGATTATGTGAAGGTTGCAGCAGTCCAAGATTGGAACCTGCCCAAGAATGCTATGGATGGGAGGAGTTTCCTTGGATTGGCGGGATACTATAAACGCTTCATAAAGCACTTTAGCGGCACCGTTGACCAATTTGACAAAGAAGAATTGGACCTTTGTATGGGATGCGATGTATGAGCATGTGTTTGTGAGTTTGAAAGAGAAGTCAATGTGTGCACTAGCGTTGGCCATTCTAAGTGGAAATGAAGAGTTGATAGTATACACCAATGCTTGTGGTATTTGTTATCTCGCTTTTTGGCAAAGCCGTGATACCAAAAGATCGATCGAAAACAAAAGACAGTTCGTCTCAAAGATTCATTACACTTTGCTTCACTATGGATATCGATGAATTTTGTCCGAGCCCGAATCAGGCTACGACTGATAGGACATGACAAGAAAGATCATAAAAGCCAGTGTTTCAAATTTCAGGTTAATCAGAGTTCGTATGAAAGAGATATGATCGATGCAAGTTAGCTAAAACACGCTGTTCATATCCATCAAATTGTTGAGGAGATGCCCATTTCGAATCCATCGGATTCGAATCCATCAATACTTGTTTTGTTCGAATCCATCAGGTCCAACATACTTTGAATCGATCGAGTTCGAATCGATCAGTAACATGATATTGATCTATTCGAATCGATCGGTTTCGAATCGACCAAATAGGCATCGCCTCAGCATGTTCGTATCCATTGAGTTTAGAGCAGTTTGAATCCATCGTTCGCATCCATAAGGAAATCATGCATTGGTCTATTCGAATCCATTCGGTTCGAATCGATGACGTTCGCTTCGATCAATCCACACCGCTTCGCATCCATCGGTGTACCCTACTTCGAGTCGGTCGGTCTCGTATCCACCCCCAAGCACTGCTTCGTATCGATCGTCCTCGCATCCATCAATAGTGACAAGTCACTATTTTGTATCCATGAAATCTGCCCTGTTCGTATCCACTCGGTTCGTCTTGATCCAGTCCGTATCGATCAATGATTCGTATCCATTGATGCAAAATGGGTCATGGCACTTGATACGAATAAGGCGAAATTCGTGGATACGAAGCGGTCAACTCGAAGAAAAAATAGGATCGATGCGAGGAGTGCGCGCCATGTCACTACAGTACCACGTGCTCCATCGAGTCGAAGGGGATGGATACGATGGCATGGATTCGAAGTCGGCAGGAAACGAAAATCACCATCTTGCATCGATCATATCTCACGATCCACTGGTCCAAATGCAACGAAATTTTCATAGTAGCTTCCATACAAGGTAAAGAATGTTGCTGCCAAGTTTTAGCTCGATTGGATGAATTTTTGATGGATACGAAATCATTTCGTATCGATCACAGATTGAGACAAAACTTGGTGGGGTCGGTCGTGTGGGCCCACTCACGTGCCAGAAAAAGTCTCCCGTAGTTCGAGCGAGATCTGAGCCTCCTATGCCTATAAATAGCACCCTGAAGCCTACAGAAAGGGGTCTTTTGGCTATTCAACATCCAGACTCTGCCGGATTCAATTCTACTCTTCATTACTACTGTTGTAATCAAATTCAGAGCTATTATCAACTATAATCCGCTGTAATTGATTGAAATCATCAAGTGAATCAATAAAGTCATCAACTTCAGAGTGGACGTAGGCAAGATCGCCGAACCACTATAAATCCTGTGTTTATGATTGTTATTGCTGAATTGTTGTGCTTGATATTGCTTAGATCTGATATTTATGTTGAATATTGCTGATTTGTGTTCATAAACGGGTGCTTTCACGATATCGGGGTTTGGACCATTTTTGGTGCAAACATTACTAGATTGGGCGCGATGTTGATGCAGAAGGGGAAAGTTGTTGCTTATGCTAATCGACAGCTGAAACCACATGAAAGGAATTATCCGACTTATTATTTGGAATTGGTGGCAATTTGTTTTGCTTTGAAGATGTGGAGGCACTATTTGCTAGGAGAAAGGTTTGAGCTGTTTAAGAACCATAAATCCTAAAAGTACCTTTTCTCTCATAAGTATCCCAACCTTCAACAACAACGGTGGTTTAAATTCTTAGCCTCTTATGATTTCAGTATTTCCTACACTCCAAGAAAAGGGAATGTAGCCACCGATGCATTGAGTAAAAGACATGCTGGGTTGAGAGCAATGTTCTTAGAATGGAAGAGGATAGAATATATTGCTGGATTTGATTTCATGCCTTACTGAGCAAGAAATGTTGGCTAGCTTATCAATTAGACCTACTCTAATTGAAAGGATCGGTACTATTCAGAAGCGAGATGCTAGGCTAGCGGAGATTATAGTAAAGACAGAGGAAGTAGTAGAGTCTGAAGAATGAAACAATACGAACTTGACCGAGAAGGTTGGCTTCGTAAGGATGGAAGATTATTAGTTCTAGATGTTGATGGATTGCGAGATGAAGTGCTAAGAGAGTGTCATCATTCTAGATTGACTATTCATCCTGGTGGTAACAAGATGTACCAAGATATGAAGTAGACCTACTACTGGAAAGGTATGAAGAAGGATGGTGAGGCATTCATCTCAAAGTGTAAATTATCGGTGAAGGCCAAGTAGAAGAAACCTAGTGGATTGTTGCAACCATTAAAGATTCCTAAGTGGGAATGGGAGCAAGTGCCGATGGATTTTGTACATGGACTGTTAAGGACACGAGTAGGGTATGATGGCATTTGGCTTATAGTAGATCGATTGGCCAAGAGTGCAAAATGTATACCCATCAAGTCAAGTAGAACGGCATCCAAGCTAGCAGAGTTGTATGTAAAGTGGATA
Organism: Allium cepa; assembly: GCA_030765085.1. NCBI lineage: Eukaryota > Viridiplantae > Streptophyta > Magnoliopsida > Asparagales > Amaryllidaceae > Allium > Allium cepa. The sequence goes on from CM060932.1 coordinate 548,129,768, forward strand.
GTGCGATCTCACGGTGTGCCAAAGAGCATTGTGAGAAACCAAGATCCGTTGTTCACTAGTGGATTTGGAAGAGCTTACAAAAGGCACTAGGAACAGAGTTGCATCTTAATATAGCTTAACACCGGCAAACGGATCGACAAACCAAAACAGTAAATCGTATATTGGAAGATCTTTTGCGAGCATGCATTGTAGACTTGGTGGATCATGGGATGATCATTTGAATTTGGTGGAGTTTGCATACAACAACCGTTATTAGTCGAGTATTGGAATACCTCCGTATGAAGCATTGTATGGCCGACCATGTAATGCTCCTTTGTGTTGGTGGAAAGCGAGCGTGAAACTGATACTTTGCTAGATATGATTAGAGAGACATCAACGAAGATTGAGATCATTTGACAATGAATGGAATTTTCTCAGGATCGACAGAAAAGCTATGTGGATAAAAGACGAAGAGATTTGGATTTTTTGTCTGAGATGTGGTGTTTGTAAAGATTTCTCTTCTAAATAATGTAGTTCGATTCAGTAAAAAGGGGAAGTTGGCACCGAGATTTGTAAGTCCTTTTCCAATGGTCGAGAGAACCAGGAACCTAGCATATAGGGTCGATTTACCTCAGATTGTGGGAGTGCATAATGTTTTTTACTTTTCTTATCTACGGAAGTTTGTGCATGACTCAGATGTGAAGGTTACACTAGATCAGTTGAAGATGTTAAGGTAGAACCAGAAGTTTGTATATCTCATTGACCGCTTCGTATTGTTGGGTACGATACGAAACAATTTAAGTAGAAAAACAGTAAAGCTAGTTAAGGTACAATGGAATGGAAGTGAGGACTATTGTATGTGGAAGACAGAAGAGAGCATGAGGAATTCTTATTTAGAGCTCTTTGAATGGTAAGACCCGTTGTTTATCGTGTTTACTTTGACCATTGTATACTATATTTGATAGGTTAGTATTCTGCATGCTAGGATAGATTAACTATACTATTAGTTGCATGACTATTGTTTGAGATGTGTGATGGTTTTTTATGATTGGTATGCCTGTGGGATAACTACGATTCCTTATATTTTGGTTTGTTTGGGTATTTCAGGGTCGAAATTCCTAAAAGGGGGAGAATGCGGCGACCCATATTTTGTGGATCGGAGGATCGTAAGTTTTATTTTATCTCATTCATATAAGGTCGTATAATTCTATAATTTTAGGATATGATTCTTAGGGATGTTTTACAAACCTATGATTTTCTCAAATTTCTATATGACCATTTTTACCGTAAAAATCTTGTTTGGGATATAAATTTTAACAAGAGTTGAATTATGATCTCAAACTAGTTCCATTGCTTCACGATGATAGTTTTCTATTCATAGAGTGGTCATAATATAAAAATAGGCTTATAGTTAGGGAGTTATGCATGTTTTAAGTTTTAAAAACTGCTGGTCAGAATTAGTGTGCAATCGGTGAAGCCTATCAATTGGCTCATTAGTCTAATTAGAGAATCACTGTAAACAGGGGCTGTAGGAGCCAAACGAAAATTTTCTCTTATTCTAAACTAGGTCTAGACCCTAATTAACCCTAAATCCATTCTAATTCATCAAAATTTCTTTCTAAATCCAATTAGATTGTTGATTAGTGATTACTAGAAGATAGAGATCATCGATTTGGTAGATTTGAATTGCATTCCATTGTTTTTTGTATTGAATCTACATTTATGTTGAACGAATTTGATAATTGGTGGGTGGTTTATGCCTTCTTACTATGCTACACATGTTTATATAGTAGAATTATAGGATTTAACATGCTTTAAATTGATTTTGGCCATGGAAAACCTTTCCAGACTTTAATGACATGTTAATCCATGGGTATAATATAGATTGATTAGAAATCACCTTGGTTTATGTTCATATATTCATGACAATGTAGAACTACGTTAGAAATTGCCATGTTCATCTTATTTTGATGGAATGCAAGTTTGATTGGATGAAATTGCTTGTTATTCTATGTTTGGATGATATAATTTGATGCTTTTTGCTAGTGTTGTGATTGCATGTAAAGTTAGGTCGATGAATTGGGCAAATCGAAGGCAAAATTAGTGGGAATTGGATGAGACTTGGTAGATACGCTTAGGAGAATGGTAAGGGACTACATGATAACTCATAAGTTGGAAGGAGTTAAATTCATAACTTGACACCAGGTTATGGCTATAACTCAGCATCAAGTTATGGTGCTAACTTGTGTGCACTGCTTGACTTCATGGATAAAAGAGTTTGTCAAATGGAGGTTTCCTATAGCCCGATGCATGAAATTTGGCTAAGTGTTGGAGACAGGTTATCTTTAGAATTAGAAGAAGGAGCTTTGGATTGGGGCCGAGTTATCAAAGTTGGATAAGTTGGGGTCAAGGCACATAAAGGAGAGTACTAGAGACATGGAAGAGAAATTGGCTATTTGTTGGCTAAGTGTATAACTCGACATCGAGTTATACCTATAACTCGGTACGGAGTTATCGTGGTGAATGATATGGATGTGGAACTTTTAGGGTAGGAATGGGATGGTCTGTATATCGTGCTAGAGGTGTTTGCTCGTTCGTATCAGGTTGGATAACGATATAACGACATGAATAAAAGCTATGGTCTTCAGATGTTGGCTCGTGTAGGGAGTAGATTTCGAAAATGGCGCCTCACAAGGGAGGGAGCCATATGATCAAGGAATGTGGAAGGGTTCCTCATGAATAATGGAAACTGGTTTGAGCAAGGAGGGCTCGGTATTAAAATGGAGCAAAATTTGGCTCGGGTGTATGTGCTAAGGAATCGTTGATGACTCGTGGAGTTTTCAGTTGTACGCGAAGCAGGAGTATTGTAAGTGGGGACGCTCATGGGTCAATTGAGGGACCTATATACCTTGGACCTATAGCTTTGGTCTAGCGTCTAGCTTTGGGATATGGGCACATTTCAAGATTTGGACTACAAGATACGAGAGTACAACAGAGAACTCGGATTTCCATTAGTCCCTGGCTTAAGGGTCATATGCGTTATTATATATTCAAAGCACAAGGAGTGATAGTTAGGATTGTTGATGGATGTTATGGATGTTTTGGTTATTTTCTTTAGTAAGTTATCACTTATAGGTATCAGAGGAAGTAAGTATTTGAGATAGGAATACTTGAAAGAACGATATTCTTTATTTGGTTTGTGATATATCTTAGTGATATTGTAGAGTAGCATATTATACTGTTATATGCTAAATCTTTGGTTGCAGGGACAAGTCAGGTATGGCTCGTGTACTATTGTTCCTTACCATATTTATCCGTATTGTATTTTAAGATTCATTTAACCTCACACCAGACTGTTGTCTAACCTAAGGTTTTATGCTTTGCTTCTTATTATCTTGGGTACTCTTAAATGAGTAGACTATATAAAAAGTTTAGGGGATGCAGTAGCTGTTCGAGGGACGAGCTGGATGGAGCTATCACATAATATATACATATATGGAGTCTATGCTTATTCCACTGTGCAACATTGGAGAGCGTCAGCAGTGACTGGTTACCATTTTTATTTGAGATAGTTGTTGAGTTTGTTTTTGTTATATAAACTCAATTATTGATGTATAACTCTGTGGATATTATACTCTTATGATGATGATCTGTTCACATTGTTATTTTTGTCTCTTCTTTTGTATACGTGATATTATATTTTTTCCATGCACTTTGAGATATACGACAGGTTATATGCTGCATTTGTTCATTCTAAACCTTGATGATCGTTCTATATCGGTCGGGCATGACAGCAGTGCTCTATTTATATATTATCGGTGTCAGTGGTATAGGACGGTCATCATACTCCACTACATGATATTAGAGACTCCATCAAGGATTGAAACTGGAGATAGTATGAGTGATAAGAAAATGATGGAGTGAGAGTTGTTCTCATCTACTCTAGTTTTTGTTGTTTAAAATTATAAAATATGTTTAGTAATACTGTTAAGTGCATTTTTAGAAAGAAATGGTTTGGTATAACAAATGATTTTTTAAAAGGAAATCTTAATAATTGAATCAAAAACCCTAATTTTTAAGTAAAAGTTGAGAAGGTATTTAAAAGGAAAAGTTGTTTTGAAAGAAAAGAAAATAAATTTTTTAAATTAAATTTGCTAACAATTTCTTTTAGACTTAATGAATAAACGGATTTCAAAAATTTTAAATTAAAGTTTTAAAAGTTAAGACGCCAATTTTTGTTGAATTTAATAAAAGGTTTTTAAGTTGTACTTTTAAAGATAAAGATACCAGGATTAAGTATTTCAAAATTTTAAAGTTTTTTTATTTGTGAAAAAATAAGGAAAAGACTAAACTAATTTTTTTAATATGAAGTAGATAGGAATGACTGTCTAGTTAAAACGAGGAAAAATGTAAGGTTATGAGGAAGATAACGATGACTGCTCATATAGTAGCAATAAGGAATCCCTGTTCAATGTAAAGAATATTGGTGAGAACCTAGGAATGATTTGATAGACATGTGTGCAAGCCGTAAGAAGAACCCATAATGGAATGGTAAATGGTATTAAAGTACACTTCTATGAGTTCTTGGGTATGCTTATAGCAAAGATCAAGAGAAAAGGAAGTAATACCAAGATTTGAGAATACTATCTAAAGTTGGGATTAAGAGAAGATAGTAACAGAAGGTAATGAGATAGTAACAGAAGGTAATGAGATGGTAAACACACATAAAGAACATTGGTAGACTCAAAATTAAGGAAGACAAGATAGAGGAGAAAAAATTATTCCACCAAATCAATTAGTCAATGAGATATTCTGAGTGTGCCTAGTTTGTATTTTTCACCCACTTGAGATGTATAATTTATTCCATAATTAGGTGTAGTAATGGAAGTAATGGATGAACCTTATTCATCGGAAGTCATAAAGGAAAGTTAATATATATGGATTGAAGAATGATAGCATGTTAGAAAGATCCATGGATAGTAGTAGTTAGTAGCTAGTAGTAGTTGTATTTCCTTCCAGCAGTTGTTTTTCTTTTTGTGGGGTTATGAGAATTAGTTATTTCTATTATGTAAAAGCGCGTACGATGTTTATGGAAATGTTTCTTTTTATATGTTTTCCATATGGACCACGATGTTATTGGGAAAATAATAAAAATAAGGAAATTTCTGGAAAGAAACTTAACTAATGCAAAAGAAAAGAAAATGGTAAAAGACTGGAAGTATAAAATAAATTAAGAAAAATTATTTAATTAGCTACTAAATAAAAATGAATAATATTTAATTCCCTAAAAGTAGGGAAATTTTTGGAAAGTAAGTTTTGGCAAGCGAAGGACAAAGGAAAAGCTTTTGCGAAGCCATGGGTTAATGTCTCTATACCTTAAAAGCTAAAATTTATAAATGAACTCATGTGTATTATAAATAAAAGAAAAGTTTTAAATTTTAAAACTTATTGCTAAATTATGTGAAGTCCACTATGGATGTTGGACCGTTAACTAAACCCCGATTTTATGAGATGTGACATAAATTATTTTGAAGAAAATATATAATATGTAGACATTTGAGAACTTTTGTTCATGAAATGTTTTGAAAATTTTGTGATAAAATTTTTTTTGAAGTCTAAATTTTTTACTGATATTTTAAAAAGTAATATAAAATATTTTTGGGTAGAAAAGAAAAAAAGTAAAATTTTGAAAATGTCACATACTTGACATGGGGGAATAGTTGGCATGCTGGTTAGTATGGATCTTACTGTGTAGCAGAAATGGCAGTAAAATAAAATATGACTAGTGACGAGGAAGCTGTTTTAGCCATGGAATCCTTTCCTATATACATTGTTGATAGACGAACAAAAGGTTGATTTTTGAAATAACCCAATTTTAAAACTTTAAAAATAAAATTTTACTTATGTGAACTGTACTTGGAAAACTTAGAAGGAGATATCTGGGCATAAGTGAAGATCCCAATGTACAATGGGAAGTTGGACTCACGAGAGCATGAGAGAAAAGGAATTCCATCAAATCTTTCATCTAACCCTTTTTCCTGGCATTAAGAAAACATGTTTAGAAAAATGGATTTTTCTAAATTTGGATGTTAGCAACGGTGTTCTAGGATTGTGGATGGTATGTATTGGAAGCAAAATGGATTGAACTATACTTCTGCTTGTAGAAGTGTGGGAAAATCTTGATGTAAAAACAAGTTTTTGATTTTAAAAGTTGCACGCATATAGAACTGCCAGTATATTTAGGGTGTTTGCATCATATTTTTAGAATTGTTGTAAAATGAAGCATTCATATAGGAGGTGCTAACTAGAGTTATTCTGCATACATATCGTATGTATTATGATACATTATGCACTTGTACAAAATTGATTGAAAAATTATTTGTGCACTGATTGATTTGATAGCTTAGCATGGTTGTACATTATGTTACATTGTTTGGTCCTTGAGGAATTTCGAGGACAAAATTCTTTTAAGGAAGGGAGAATGTTTCAACTTGTAATTTTTAAAGCTCATTAATTTTAAAGAAATTAATTAATAAATAATAAAGGCTAAAATAGAATTTTGACAAACGTCAGAATTTAGCTACAAAACTTGCACCGTTGGGTTCATGACGATCATCTGATCGATTTTCATACGTAAAGTTTTCCGATCGAAGTTCAAACAATTTTTTTTTATTGATGTTTGAATACTTCGAGTCGAAAATAATTATATATGTAATTATGGAAATTAAAATAATTAATTAATGTTGATTGCAACGCCAACCATAGCTCAAACGTTAAGTATAATTAACGTTAGCAATATCGTGGAGTATATATTAAAAGTGGAGACAAATGATCTTGGAGTGAAATAAAAAGAAAACAAATCAAATGAATCAACCAATTAGTTATCTGCCGCTAAACAAAGCGAAAGGTTGACCCGTAGGTTACCTAGATCGACCGATAACTGTCGACCCTTGTATATGAGCAATTGACTGTTGCCAGGCTAAGTTCAGCAGTAAATCTTTGGCCAATTGGCCCAGATTTAAAATAGTTTAATCAAGCAACTTACAATGATTTGAACCCCTATAAATATAGACCTAGACCCCCCCCCCACTTCCAAACTCGTATTTTCTAGTGAACGTGGAAGCTATACCACTTTCTCTTCTCGACAAATTCCTGAATTCTGAAGTTAGTTCTAGTTACACATATACATGCAATTGGAGAACTATAGAAGACGATAGAGAAGGGGAATATGGTCAAATTAAATCATCAAAGTCAAGGTAAGCTGTAAATTCGAATCTTAAATACAAATCAAATTCAAATCTCTTTTCTAATCTAGATTTCTAATAGATCTGTATATGCCTGCGGTATATATATCCAAATAGGGAGAAAAAGGGAGTCAAAGTGGATCTATTCCGATATGCCTGAAATGATAAATTGGAGTTGTAGGTTAAATTTATATGCATGAAATGAAATTGATAACCATGCCCACATATTTTGCAATTTGTAAACTTGATATCCATATGTGTTATATGAATGCAAACCTGGAAAATGTTTGGGATATTAGTGGCCACTAAATTTATATTGAAAGTAGTAAACCTTGAATTTGTGTTTGATGTAAGAATTCCAGATTTATACTTAAATTATTATAAGAATGTAAAATAAGAAATCATGGTAAGATTTTAGAGGTTTAAGTGGTATTTTAATTCGTTGGAATTTAGAATGTTGCAACGTGAATTTCTATACATTATCAAGTCTAAAATAAACAGGACATTTTGAAATGACAAGGAAGCACCCAAAAAGAAAGAGATGTATAAAATATGGATATTTACAATATTTTGTACTGTTTATTTCAATAACTTCGAAAAGATAATTTCTCGTAATTCCAAACACCACACAAATGTTTCTTCAGGATAAGATACAAAAATTTACAACGTTAACATTTCCATGGCAGAGACATAATTCCAATGCATTAAAGTGTAGAATATCCCAAAGTGTTAAATAAAGAGATATAAACATGACAAGAACATTTTAACAGAAACGATATGTGATACCAATATACGTGGGAATTAGATAAAAAGGAATGCAAGTGTAGGTAAGAACAAATAATAGAGTAAAAAACAAAAATAGGAAATGGTGAAAAAGGTTAAAAAGATTGAAAAGACATTATTAATCTTTTAAGATGAAAAGCAATCAATAACCCTAAAGCAAGCAAGATATAAACGCATAATGAAGTAAGGACTTATGGCCAATAGTAAATAGTAGAAGTAAAATGATTAATAAAAGATACACACACACATACACGTTGTCTCAAGAACGCGTTTATGACGGATGTGATAACAAACGATTGTGAACAGAATGACATTAGCCATTAATATAGATTGGAATGCGAGGTATGTTGTGTAACGCGATATAAGTCTGCCCACCACAAGGGGATGTCAACGGTTGTGTGTACTTTATACCAATGTGAGGCATATCCAACCATAGGACCAATGGTGAGTATATGCTTACGATAGATGAAGGAATACCCTAATATATAGAGGAGTCTACTTCAATAATAAGAAAGGTGGAATTACCTTGATTCTAATAGATAATCTACATTGGATGATGAGTAAAGAATGGCACTATGTCAGCATGTGTTGATACTAAATAAATGAGTAGGATTGTACGTAGTTCAAGAACACCATCAGTCCTTAGCAATCAATGGAAAAATCAAGGGTTGCACTTAACGGGCTACACTGCCTACTAGTGTACGGACCACACTGGGTCATGCATCGCCACATTGTTTGATACTTTGTTTGTTAGGAGGAAAGGCTAGTTAACCTTATTAAAAATATATTTCAAAATGTGCATGGGGTAGTCCATGGAGCTGAGTCCACATTCGGTGGGGCTGAATCCACTGTATTTATAATTTGTAGAGTTGTGTCTACAATCGGGAAGCAGACAAGAAAATCCCCAAAAATGCAACATAGAGTACGACTAAATTATTGTAAAGCCATCATTAGATAGTATGGGAGTTCCTCAATACGCAGTGATGAGAGCATGATACGACAAGGGTGATGGATCCTAACGGGGTGCTGAGTTAAGGGATGCTGGCGGGGATAATGTGTATGTGTGTGTGTAAATTTATGTATGTATGTACATAGCTATAGTCAACTACGAGTAGATAGGATGTATGTTACACATATGTAAAGTCAAGAAGACTAATTGAAAATGAAAAGACATAACAAGAGATAGAAGACAATCGGCATAAACTAATGTTATGTACAAAGCATATAATTTACCAATCACTAGAACGTTGTTCTGATCCGCTACTCATTACATCCCACATGATATCTTAGAAGGACATGTACCGGTACAAGCAAGCAACAATAAAAGGACAGGTTCCTTATCCATGTTGGATGTTGACTAGGGCACTAAACGTTTGAAGTGTCAACCTTGGTCAGTAATTATGTGACTTTATATATTTTGTTATTTCACCATGAGTTATATCATCAATGCTATGATATGCATTCTTCTGTTTAGTTGCAGGATACCAAACCAACAATCCACACTCTGGTGGATTTAGGTTTTTGATTTAGCAAAAGTCTAGGCCCACTAGGGTGCGTGTTGTTGCATGTAGGGCAACAAGTAAAGCAGTGGAATGCCCGACCATATCCACCCGCCCTACCCCAATAGGCAGATGACAACAACTTGGTTGCGATCAACATAGAAACGTTATCAATTTGTGGCTACCCGCATGTGATTGGGAGCAGTAGAGGAGCACATGCTCGATACTGGAGAGAGCTTGCCTCCAGTAGTCAGGTATACTAAGTCAACCTTTGAGTCTTAAAGGTTCCTAGGGTTAAGGAAGAAGCAACCGAAATTTCCCTCATTGCAGAAGATACGAGGGAAGTTTGCTTACCCCCTCACGAATCCATGGTTATATCTATTCACGTTGCTCGTATAAAGGTGCTTAAGGCCTTCACTAATGGGGGCAACCCCATCAATATGATGTTCAAAAAAGTTTCTGACCAAATGAAACTATCCATCTCTAGCCTCACTCTTGCTTATTTATTGGTTTGGAGGTGTTGACATAGTAACCCTGACAACATCGCATATAGTGACTTTCAGCCAAGCACCGCTTACGACTGAGATGTAAGTAAAAAATTTGTAGTGGACCGCCCGCCTGCATATAATGTTCTTATAGGTAGAATACCACCAACAGTCTTGAAGTCCATCATAGTTTAGTAGCAGCTTACAATGAAGTTCCCTGTAAAGGGAGGAATATAGTGCGTCCATAACAATCAACTTACCGCCAAAAACCGCTATAGCATATCACAACAACATACAAAGAAGAGGGATCTCTTGATCTAGCAAGAGCTAGCCACGCTCACCTATAATACACCCAAGAGGGCACAAGAGCCATGCAATGCTCCCTTCATGCAAGGATCGCCCACAGAATTAAAGTCAAAACAACAACATCATCCACTACCCTTGAGATAACGTACGAGCCACTAGATGCTCGCGTTCGTGCCGAGAACCAAAGAAGCATGGATGGTGGGGATCATCTTTCCCTGGCCAACCCAAACAAAACAAAGAAAATAACAACATGGAATGAGCAAGTTCTTCCCCGCTATTGTACAAGAATAGAAGACACTATAACTCCATCTCTCTCAATGCCAACTGACTCGTCTGTGAGAGCCGAGGGCAACCACAACTCCTAGATTTGAGCATAAACATCCATTGTGACCGAGGAAGTCATAAAGTGCATGATAAATGCATTGGACCAGTTGACCTGGAAGAAACTATAGAGGAAAATAATGATGATTCACTCGAATCCCGTATGGGAGATGTTGGAACTAGGCCAGCTTGCAGCAGAAGTAACGAGTGAATTTCAAAAAAAAAAATCCATTTTGGATTTTTATTGGGTTTATGAAGTCTAAATCGTTTAGAACATATCTAAATTTCTTTTAAATAAAATCTTTATTTTATTTAAATTTATAGAAATGATATGTATTATTTAATTTACGTTATAATACATGCACACACATACATGTATCTATATTATACATACATACATACATACATACATACATACATACATATATATATCTGTGTGTGTACGCGCGCATGTGTAACATATCAACTCGTGCAAGGTATAACATGGCCATGTATAAATGCTTTGAATTACACCGTAGTAGACACATTACCTCTTCTAATATACAAATGTATTTTGGCTATGCCGACGGGGTTGGATGGTCCCCGACCAATTTATTGTAGCACCAAAGATTACACGACACAAATTACAACAAGATGAACAAGAGCTCATCGAAAACGGGGATAAAACATGGCGCTACAAGCACAAAAGAAGAAAACAAACACATGTTTATATACTCATATTATTATATATAAAATGTTGCAAATTCATATATGTATGTATATGTATGTATTTATGTATATAAACTATATTTTTATTTAAATAATTATATAAATATATTTATGTATAAATATATGTATGAAATATTAATATTATACATATTTATAAATATATAAATATATTTATAAAATATATATATATATATTAAAAATGATTAATTTTTTTGCAGTAAACCCGAAAAAAGCTGTACACGTGAAATTATATATATGTATGTATGTATGTATATATATTAAATACTTACATATAAATGTATAATAATGTAATATAAATATAAATTAATTCTTATAAAATAAACAAAAATATCTTTAATAAAAATGTATTTACTTAGTCATGTGCACAGATCATAATTATTTTTTTAAAATTTTAAAACTATGTTTTATTAATTATCCATACAGATGATTCTAAATATGAATAAAAGTATTTTCAAAATTTAATTTTGAAATTTAAAATTTCCCGTAAAATTTGAATTGATATTTTTTATTTTGAATATTTATTTCATAATTTTATAATTTAAAATAGTTACAATAGAAATTTTAATTCTTGACTTTGAGCGAATGCTGATTACGTTCGTCGAGAGCTTCGCAACGATATATAATATGATTGGATTTGAGCAGATTGAATTTTTGGGTTTGATTTGAAACCGTAATTAGGGTTTTGAGATGTTTCCCATTGGAAAGAAGCAAATGAGATTAACCAGTACATACAGAAAATAGAAATAGAAAATTGCTATAGTAGCCTATATATAGACAAAGCTGAAATAGGAATAAATGGCACAAATCGATTGGGCCAAAGCGATAATAAAGGCCCAAAAAAATTGTTTCGTTCTCGAAACGAAAATTAGTCATCCTATATGTCGAAATATAGATTTTCAATATTTTGAACTCAATGAAACTAATTTCAAACCCTAGTTCTATTGTATATAGAATTTAGCTTTAAAATCAAATTAGTATTTTAATTAAATTCCTTTAATTTATTTCTATGCATTTCAAGCTCGCATAATCAAACAGTATGTCTGGTCGCTACGAAACTTGAAATCCTATAATAATCCACTATTACGGATCCGATGAAACTGGTTTCGTCGAAATTCAAGACAGTGCCAAAAAAGACTAATTACACGTTAACTAAAATAATCTATTTTTAAAAAATCAATTAAATCATTTTTAAATTCTAAATTAAAAGTTTTCTATCATCATTCTTGATTAAACATAATTTTATAATCTTTTAAAATTAACTTTTCCATGTTAAATCCTAAATTTAAAGTATTAAATAAATTTTAACATTTAATTATGACTATAATAAAATCTGTTCATTATACTTTAAATTTCAACAAATTCATATTATTTTGATTTAAATTCTTATTATAAATCAACAAATACCTTATGAATTAATTAAACATAGGTTTCCATTTTATTTCACTCATTGCTCTATAATAAACGTCTTTTCTTTTTAACCGAAACATTTCAAGTACATTAAATTCCAACAATTTTCTTCCAAATTAATTTCAAATGGATTTAATAATAAGATGATAAATAAAACAATTGTTACAAGTTAGTAATTTAAAAACATTTATAAATTTATTGCTTACAACAAGGATTATAAATTACTTACCAAATAATTGATTTCATGTTCTATATTAAACCAATTTCAATTAACTAACATATAATTTCACCATAACACATCATTTAATTTACTCCTTATTTACAATTTATATTCAAATTAAAATTTACAATTATATTCCAGTAGAGTAAAACATTCATTTTATTCCTTTCAAGTCAAGGTTTAATTTCATTCAAATGTTCACTTTAATTTATTTTAAAATGTAAGTTCTTATTTTAATGTTCATTTAATATTTTCCAACATTCATTTGTTAAATTATTCCATTCTTATATTAACTTCTATTATTACAATCAATGAAACTTACGGTCAAACAATTATTAAGTCAATCATATTCAAATCAATATCATTTAACCATATTTTAATATGCATCACAATCTTTTACCTCATTGAAGTTTGTTGTTTTAGAATTTATCTAAGATCATGTTTTATATTATAACAGATTTTTACATTAATAAATCATTAATATTTATTTCTAACCATATTAAATTCCAAAATCTTATTAAGTTAATTATTTCTAATTATCAAAAATACGGGTCGTTGCAAAAGTAAACCTTGAAATTATGAGTTTTTCTCCTCGAAATGATTTCCAATCTAGTAGATTGCTAGTCTTTGAATCGATGATCACCAGCTATCGAATAGAACTGCATTTGTTTTTATTTGAACTTGAATTGATGGAGAAAGATGGAGATAGTGTTTGGCCAGAAATGGTGAGGGTTTGGAGGCTTCAAAAGTCCTCTAATAAGTGTGGGTAGAGATGTTTATATAAAGGAGAATTTAAAGACAAATTAGGATCTAGATCCTCCTTTATCTATTACCAATTCTTCTCTATCTTAGCCATACAAATCAAAACCTTATTATCCCTTCACATGGCCACATCGATTACCCTTATTGGGGTTGAACCAACTATCCCCTTCATTGCTTTAAACCCATTTAAAGCCTAAGGCAATATTTAGCATTTAAATCCAATTCAAATGCTGATCGGTATCGTGTATCGATTATTATATTTATAACTTTTATAAATACATTTAAAATATTTTTTCATTAAATCAAAATTAAATTTTATAATTAATATTTCATGAATATTAATTAATTTAATTAATTTATAATAGTTATAAATTAATTAAATCATTTTGTTCAAAGGAGTATTTATCATTTCATTGGTATGACTCATTTTGTGTAAATTTGGTTGGCGTTTAATATCGAACTATTCGTATATTAACTTCTCACATAACTTAGAATGTGGTGTGATAAATTGGCCAAATTTATTGCTTACTTAGTTTTGGTAAAAATTTAACTTTACTTTGTTAAGCTTTACTTGGTCGTGGCTATTTACATCAATTCTCTTCACAAAAGTATATCATTTGGACTTACAAAATTTGGTAACGGTCAAAATTCCAATATTGTTCATATTCAACTCTATAGTCCAATCATAAAATCCTTGGTCCAATAATAAAAAACTGCTCTGGCAAGAGATTTTGACGTTTATTTGACTTGAGTTGACCGTTATACCAACCTCATATAACCGAGGAGACAAATCCTCTTTTGAATAGTGTTTCATTTTTAATATTTCCATTCGACCCAACAATAGACACTCGAAGGACATCGTGCCATGGTTTTACTATATTCAAAGCGAAGCATTCATATTAAAGATCAATAGTATTCTCAAGTTGAGAGAACTACGTAAATCAATCACATCGATATTTTTTGTTTGACCTTAGTTATATTGACCAATAGAAAACTATCGAGTGAGTCATTCCATTGTCATCTAATAACTATCGGTACATAACCCTTAGGTTCCTCCAACAGTCATGAGTAATACACTGCCCAACATTTAGAGATTGTTACATACTCTAGTCTCAATAGATACATCGATATCCAATCTCGATGTATCGTGACTAGGAATATTTAAAATGATGTTTTTTATAATATTGTGATACAATACTCATGGTTATAACTATTTGTAATTACTATCACAAACACACCATTTATGGATTTTCCGTTAAATATAGTTTGATTATTTATAACACATTGTATCAAATATATAACTAAAAGAACACCTTTATTACTAACAAGAATTGTCACAGAGTTAATTAATCTATAATATATTACAATGTTTCTCTTAGGGCATACCCCTAACTCTATCAGGAGACTCGAATCTTGACGATGGGCCAACAACTCCGCTTGAAGCAACATCAATCGACAGTGACAACCCAACAAGGTCTTCCAAATAGGTACAGAACTGATCATGAAGATAAGGTATGGGTTAATATATTTTTTTAAAGAAAAGGAAAGATATTTTATTTATGGCACATTGACTCGATGATCCTATATCCCTCAATCATCTGCTAAGTCCTCAATGTTGATCTGAAAGCTTACCCCGTTTGGCAAAAAGGCCACCTCTCAATCCCGAGAAATATAAGGCATTTAAGAAAGTGGTAGAAAGCTCCTTGCTAAATGCTAATGGGTTTATTTGTGAAGCTGAATATCCAAACTAGGCAGCTAACCTAGTATTGGTCCGTAAGTTAAGTGAAGCCTGGAGGACTTGTATTAACTCCTTGAATCTCAATAAAGCCAGCCTAAAGGATAGTTTCCCCTCGTTCCGCATCAATCAGCTTGTGGATGCAACCAATGATCATGGACTACTTACATTCATGGATGCATACTCTGGGTACAATTAGATCTCAATGCATGTGTTGGACCAAATGCATACCTCCTTCACTACAAATGCAGGGATCTGCAACTATAGAGCCATGCCGTTTGGGTATCAAAATGCGGGCGCGACCTACCAACGGTTCATTAAAAAAAAGTTCACCCAATAAATTAGACGGTTCGTAGAATTTTATCTAGATGTCATGCTTGTGAAGTCTGAGAAAGCCGGGGGCATATTAAGAACCGGTTCAGACCTTCAACATCTTCTGACAATATAACATGAGGCTGACCCGAAGAAATGTTCCTTCGTCATTTGATTTGGAAAGTTCTTGATATTTGTGGTGAGTGCTAAGAAAATAGAGGCCAACTTCAACAAGATTCAAGCACTCTGAGATATGTATATGCCTCACACTGTAAAAGAAGTGCAGAGCCTGAACGAAATTATTGTGGCACTCAGCCCTTTTGTGTTGCAGGCAACCAATTGGGGCGTACCCTTCTTTGACCTCATCTAGAAGCGAAAATCATTTATTCGGTGAAGAATGCACCAATGCCTTTGAAAATTTGAAGTGGCTTCTTGCCATACCCCTATATTTCTCAAGCCTGTAGATAGAGAAGACCTATATTTGTACCTCATAGTTACTGATCATGCGATCGATGCTCCTTTGTTTTAGGATGAAAATAAGATCCAACAGCCAAAATATTATGTAAGAAAGAGGTTTTTTAGTCCAAAAAATGAGATACACCAAGTTGGAGAAACTACCTTTCTGCCTCCTAATCAAGGCAATCACCAACTAGCAGCTGAAGCAAGTGTCGAGCTAGCCAAATATAGTGGGTTGACTCTTTAAGTGGTCCGTGGAACTTGGGCAACATCACATCACCATCCACCTCTGTACCTTATAGCTTAATGTTCAAGATCAGATAGTTGAAAGAAGAAACAATCACCAACCAACACGC
Source organism: Allium cepa (assembly GCA_030765085.1). NCBI lineage: Eukaryota > Viridiplantae > Streptophyta > Magnoliopsida > Asparagales > Amaryllidaceae > Allium > Allium cepa. Next base: position 548,146,362 of record CM060932.1, read on the forward strand.
GTGGAAGTTATATGTGGACAATGCATCGAATCAGAAAGAGGCTAGGGCTAGTGTGTTCCTAGTCACTACAAAATGAAAGGAACGCTGCTTCATCCTCCGCCTTGCCTTCAAGTCCACCAACAATAATGCAAAGTATGAGGCTGTCTTGGCCGATCTTAGGACGGCTAAAGAACTATGTGTTGATTCTTTACACATATTCAGAGATTCATTGTTGGTCTCTAACAAGATTAGCAAGTGATTCCAGGTGAAAGGAAAGACATTAGCCCTATATTGCAGAAGCCAAAAACTCGTCAATACCTTAACAGATTTCGCCAAGGCAGACTGGCTGGAGAAAGCGATAAGCAACCTTGAAGAGAGCGTTCCTGGGGTCTAATTGGAGCTGTGGAATGCCCTTTGATTTGAATTAAGGGAAATCTCCATGGAAGTTGATGTAGCCAAAATCGGCACCTGGATAACCCCGCTGTTGAAGTAACTTATAGGCAGTGAATTGCCAGTCAGTAAGAAAGATGCCTGAAAAATCCATTACCGGGCACCCTACCACATAGTCATGGATGAGAAGCTCTATCGACGGGGTACCCAACTTATCTTTAATGGTGTGTAACAAATGATGAAGGTAGTCACATATTGGAAGAGATACATATAGGCTTCTATGAAAATTATGCTAGAGGGCAAAGCCCAGCAAAAAGGCTACCCACCAAAGTTACTGCTAATCAACCATGATTAAAGACACAATGGACTATGTCAAGAAGTGTGACCAATGTTAGTAGGTTGCGGAGATCCCTAGAGCGTCCCTAAACCTTCTAACCCCTATGACTTCTTTCTGTCATTTGAAACTTGGGGGTTCACCTAATTAAAAAGCTTCGAAATGCTAAAGGAAGCTACAGTCATGCTATCATTTTAAGAATGTTGTCCGCCACTTCAAACTTCCAAAGAAGATCATCACTGACAATGGCACATGGTTCGAAGTGGGCTTTTTCAAGGTTTCTATGAAATAAATGGAAAGAGAAGTGTTTGCCCTCAATCGCCCATCAAAACCGAATATGTAGGTGGAGGCCATATCAAGTCAATGGTAAAGAAGCTCATCAATAAGGCAAAGAGGAATTGGGCCAATTACCTTCCGCTCATACTCTTGTCACACCGAATCTCAAGCTGCATCTTACTAAGAACTCCTCGTTCTCTTTAGCCTACAAGTATGAAGTCATGCTGTCGCCTAATTTGACGTCCCATCACCATTATGCCTAACTCAAAATCCCAGGAAATATAAAAACTTATTAAGGCTTGGGATCATTGTTTTGGAGGAAAGAAGGGTAGAGGATGGACTCCACAATGAATTATATAAGAAAAGATAGCCAAAACTACATCGCTGGGGTAAAGATATGCCAATTCATTGTTGGTGACTTAGTTCTATGCAGGGTCTTTGTGAAAGCCAAAAAACCGACTGAGGCAATATTGGGAAGGCCATATGTAATCAGTTTTGAGCTTGCTAACAACTCTTAGTACCTCTCGCACCCAGATAGCATCCATGTTTCCCGAACTTAGAATCAAGAATATCTTCAAGCATGCCATGTGTAGAATTTCGTAAGATGTGATTATAAGGTGAAGAACTTTTTTAATGGAACCTTGGCATGAAATGAAAATAGAGCTTTCATGGGCATTCATCACACAAGTATAAGAAACAAGGCTATCTATTAAGGATAAGCCAAATAACCATCTCTTCCCGACCAAGAATGCTACACACAAGGCTATCCGAGAAGGACGAGGCAAACAATGCTCTCTTTTTGGCCGAGGAATACTGCACTCAAGGCTTTCTATAACATCCTCCATTTTGAGACCCAAAGATGGAACTGCAATATTCTGTGGTCACCTTCGAATTATCTTTTGGTGACCAAAGAGATAAGTATAGAATAATGATCTAAGTAAACATAGAAACTTATAAATTTATTACACTATTTTGTCTTAATAGTCATTACGTTTTCATATTTTCCATAACATTCCCATGCAGTGGTCAAATATAATAGAATAAAAATAATTTATCTTGCCAGACATATGAGGATGCCGCCATGAACACTTAAACAGTGGAAGACAAAACAACAATCATTTACACAAAGCCTCTTGCTTCCGTCTTTAGTATGCTTATCTTGGCTTTCCAATGTGCTTTCCTAATCCTATGAACTTACTAAATCGAGTATCTATGAGTTTATTGGGAAAACAATAAAAAAATAAGCCAGACATAAATTCCTGCATCAGCAATATGTTACCCTAAACATATCATATAATGAGACCACGTCGCTAAAGGATGGAACAGGTTTCACCCTTACCATCCGATAATTATAATTCATCAACATGAACAATAAAACAATTCATATCGTAAATTGAGTTTTCCATACACTTATTTCTACATCATGACCAAGGTTCAATTTAATCTTGTAACTTTCTCCTTAGCCCTTACCTTATTCTTAGGAATACTAAGGTAAATTTACTTTTAGCTGCCACGAAGGCCTTATGCCTTTACCTTTACTAAAAGTATTATTCCCTTTCCTTTCTGCTGCCATGAGGATTTATACCTTACTCCTTCATTTACAGATTTGAGTTATACATAAGGATGACATAAAGGCCTTAAACCTACTACCGAAGGTAAGTCAGCTCGGCTTTATAGTTGCCACATAGGCCTTATAACATCACATCAAGTCATGGTCATATTTAGACCCTTGGTTGATACGCATGCCTTACACCATGTTACCCGATACAATGTTACTTTTCGAACAATGGTTCACCACATAGGCCTTTGCCTTGTTATCGATTGGAATGTCACTTTTTGGACATTGGGTTGCCATAAAAGCATTATGCCTCGTTACTGAGATCTAGGACTCATATAGACATTAGGTTGCCATACAGAAATGTCATTTTTTAGAAATTGGTTTGCCATATAGGCCTTACATCTCATGTCAAATACAATTTCACCCTTAGACATTGGGGAGCCATATAGGCCTTACACCTCATTACATTTAGTGCTGTGAATAGGCTTTCGGATGTCACATAGGCGTTATACCGAATCTACCATTTTATTACAAATTAAGCTCTTTCAAAAGCCACACATACCTTATACTAACTTTAAATTTATAATTTATCAATTAGGCTTTCAATTTCTATATATGGCCTTACACTAAAACCATCGTCTCTAGATTGACTTTCCTTTGGAAGTCACTAACTCTCGGCTACATTATTCATGGTCTCATTTAGGGAAACCTGGTACATTCTTGGATTTTTTTTCTAACACCATGTATCACCATAACACTTGGTCTTGGCACACCCCTTTCATCTTTTGGCAGCAACATCCATTATACATTGCACTCACATCAGCTCCCGACTCTAGCCTCCACTTTCGGCGCTCACCTTGGGCTATCTATTTTGCCGTTGTCCTATTTACTATATTTAGATATTTTCTTAGTCTTTTTATCAATTCATTTGAGCATTTAATCCCGTTCTAATCCTACCATAACCTTGACCTCTTCTGCTTTGCCACTAGTAGTAAAGTCTGACATCTGTGCAAATTCGGTACACTCCATTCATGCGTGGTATCTCCAGATTCACTCAACCTCCACTTTTAGTTAGTGATAGTGTTCTTTATGTTATCTTTACAACACTTTTATAGGACCTTGTCCCCTTTTACTTAGTCACACAATTTGCATGCATAGAAGGTCTTGATTGCCTTATTAAGTGATTTCAGTTGTTACATAAAACTTTTGACAATGGCTCTTTTATCACGGGAAACTCCTTATCAAATTCCAAAAAACATGTGAATATATTTTTTAGCTCATTCTTACCCATATTTCCATAATCTAGCCATTTTCCGTTATATATTTAATGAACAGATTACTTTGAAAATTTAAAAATAAATATTTTAAGGTGGGAAAATCTTCAAACTTAAAACCCATCACTAAGATCATGCTTAGAACATTATACTAAATATCCGTATCATTCAAAATCATTAGAGTGGGGAAATATTGCTAAACATCCCCTAGAATAACCGTTTCGCCCCCAAAACATTCATTAAAATATTGTTTATCTTTTATAAACAATCTAAGCGTACGAACTCTATCATATTTACCTAAAATAAAATTTAAACAATAAAGAAAAAGGTAAATAAGGTGTATTATTACTCACCTAAGTCTTTAGATTTACTATATCTTTAGTTTCCTTGAGCTTCTTTGCTTTTCTTCCTCATGTTCTTCTTTAGGCTGCAATTGATAAGTTTCCAAGCTTGTATATTTGTTTTAGTAAAAATGAGAACGCGTGAAGAAAAATGTGGGTTCCTTTGTTTAATTATACCCTTCTTTAGTTAATTCGATCGTCGGCCTTATGGCTCAATTATTTAATTTAATTCATTCTCAACCGTATGCACTATATTATAATAAATAAATTTACATCCAATACTTACCATAATAAGCCACTTAATTACTTTCCGATTTCAGTGGCAAAAGAAAATAAATGTATCCCAATTATCTATCTTGTCCAATTAATTAATTACTTATTCGAATTTGGTAGTTACACTATCTGACATAAACGAGCTGAGTAGCACTCTCTTCTTGGTAGAGAAACGCCACACTCAAAGCTATCCAACAAAGACAGGCCACCGAAGGCTCTCCTCTATGCCAGAGAATGCCAAAATGGCTCCATGAGGATGGACGAGTCAATAAATGCTTCTCTCCGTGCCGCAGACACCATCGTAGAGATGGCGAGACCGCCATGTTGTGATACTAATTCATGCATTGTGGTGTACTTCTCTATGATGATACTTGAGCCAATCAGCACTCCCTTCCATGCAAGAGGCATCAAAAAATAGATTGGTGTGACCACCCACGTCATCGTCCCATTTTGTTTACCTGTGATTTTGCCCGTCCCTCTATCAGGGTAGGGAACTAGTTCCAAGATGGGTGCAATTACTCATGAAGTAATCGTGAATCTGATACCCGTAGTGCTGCTCTATGATGATATGCAAATCAATTAATGCTCCCTTCCATACGATGGACACTGTCTTAGAGATGGCACGATTACCCATGACATGGTCCCAATTCCTATTCTGTGATGTATTACTCTGTGAGGATGCACAAGTCAATCGACGCTACCTTCTATGATGGAGGAATGGACAAAAAGATGTCACAACCACCTACGTTGTGGTCCAGATTGATTCGTCTATGATGTTGCTCACCCTTCTAGTAGGGTTGGTGCATTAAAGTCAAGGAGGACATGGTTACCCATGCGATAATCCCAACATGGCATTCATAGTGCTAGAAGAAGGAAGGAGATTGACCTTATCATAGCAAAGCTGGGCCCTATAGCGACCTGGAAGTACAATAAAGGCAGACTGGCATGGTTATCCAGTAACCACTAAGGGATGCCCTGCCATCAACTTGTGTTCACCAATACAAAACTGAGAGAAGGCCGCCTTAATAAACAATAAGTTTGTTTGGATTACTTGTTATTTATTTTCCCCATGTCCACTTGTTTGTAATATTATGCATGAATGACTAAGTCTATGTGTTTATTTAAAAAAGTCGGGGGCTGATTGATCTGCCTGACACAAAACAAAAATAATCACAGAATTAAGTGAGCACTATAGACAAACATATATATGGAATATTAACAGAAGGTAAAAAAGTAAACACAGAATATAGTAGTAAACTGACAATCTGATCAATCGTTTTCATTATGCAAAAGGTTTAGTAAAATAGCGGGCTCGCCCAATCAACATACAACAAAAAGAAGAGACTAATACAAGAACGAAACAAAAGGCCAGCATTTACTTCCAAAACTCGAAGGGAGGGATTTCGATAACTTGACAATCGTTGTCGTACACATCTCCTTTCCTACCCCAAAACCAGCTTCAGTGGATGGATCACTAGGGTCGTCATTCAAAGAAGCAATCTGTTCTTAGGACAGATCACCAGGGGAGTCCTTTCGACTATCATCATATCTTCCACCACTTCCCATCGCACTTTTCCATACTGATCCTAGGAAAGGAAGTTAGTGGTTAAAGGGAGACGATAGTTGGCTGTAAAAAATATCTTTAGTATAATGTTAGCCCATCATTCTACTCCTCACCTAAGGCGGCCTATGCCCTCACAAGATTATCATAGGTGGCACAATGCCAATGCTACTGTAAGATGGCCTTAAAATCATATGCCTCCTTATAGCTAGCCTCCATTTCCTCCTTCAACCAGATCATCTCCCTATCAAGACCTTTATTTTAGTCATCTCCTTGGTCCTTCCCTTGGTTGCAACTTCCTTAGTTGCCTCAACATCAGTGGCCCTCTTCTTGAGCACTGACAACATCTCTTCTGCAAAGTGACGAGTAGTGGCCACATCTAAGACGTGCTTTTTGAAAGCTTACACATTGTCATAGAGGCAGAGAGCATGAGATCCGACCGTGACAAGGAATGGATAAGTAAATACAAAGGTGGAAAAGATGGAAAATGACTAAGTTTTGAATCCCACCAAGAAAGCCTTCCTGACTTAGGCATCTGATACTATCTCAATATAGTGGCCAGTCTTCCTATTTTTGGGTTGGCCCGTGTAGCCAGAACTTCCAAGGCAGTCCCCACCAATGTCTAAAGAAGTCCGAGCAAGCCATTCTCATTCATGTTCCCCACCAATGAAAGGCCTCCGACAAGTAAGTTAAAAGCTCAACCTCCCAAGAAAAGTTAAAATAAGGCCCCTTGGAGCTCTCTGGCTCCCCATTGGCCCCTCGGTAGGAAATACCTCACCAGGATTGAGCTGAAGATTTAAGGGAGAGCTGGACAGGGGATAACATGACAATGAGAGGTAAACTAATTTAGCAAATTGGGAAGTCATTAGCACCTAATTCTGATCGTTGTTAGCACCATGAGGTTGCGAAGTAAGGGTCTACGAAGGAGTGTTCTCTATCACAGTTGCATCAACTAACTCGAAAATTTTAAGTTGAACCACTAAAAAGGGAGTTAGAGAAATTTCAAAAGAACTAAGGCAATGCAATACAAGTTCATGCTACCATTATATGTTCAGTCCTCCCACCGCCTTCTAACTAAAGGCGGGCAAGGAGACCCTATGCTGCTATCTCTGGAGTGTGACCTATTGAAGTTTTATGTGCCAAGGGGAATGGTGTGTGTTACTTAGGTTGGAGATCCATAGGTGGAAGAGGTCTCAAAGGAAGAGCCTTTGCTTATTGGTGCATCTAGCTCCTATGTCCAAGCAGTAACCACAATGTCTTCCAAAAGTGTCAGATTATAGGCCTTCCACTTCCCATTACGACCTAAGTCCGAGTCTATAGCTTCTTTCTCCTCTATGTCAACCACTGGCTAGGTCCATTGGCTCTCTAATGACTACCCTCATGGGCCTAACTATTTGCCTGGTGGGGGATCAAACCATAACTTAACCACCTTCTATGGTTTGGTTCATCCAAAATTCCCCACTTGATGGAGATTTGGCGCTGTCTAGATTAGAGTCAAGTTTCCAACATCATCATGTGTGTCCCTTATCTAGAAAATTTGTTTCCCATAGATTGTTGTGCCGATGCTAGCGCTAGCGGGGGCACTGCAGCAAGAACAAAACGCCAACCTATCAAATGTAAAATATGTTCAAAGAAAAAACTATCAAGGGCACAACATACAAGGAACGTTAAAGGCCTGCATTATGAGATTATGGTTGACGGTGGTGGCACGTAAAGAAATGATCTTGATAGCTTAACACTTTGCTCGAGAGACCATAGGTGAGGGGAGTTTATCAGTCCCTAGTGGTGATAGTAATTGCCCAATGTGGTCTTGGACTGCTTGTATAATCTGAAGACCTGCCTGATTTAGGTTGGATCAAGTTCTACAATATGCAAGCAGTGGCATGTAATAAAGAGCCCCGCCTGTCAAGGCGCTAGGTGGAGTGCATTCAGAAACCAAACGAACAAGGGGTAAATGGGGAGCATGACTCTACTCTTTATATAAGAAAGTGACCATGAGAAGTAACCAGTTGGGGTTTGATTGACTCTATTAGCAATTAAGGGGTATAGAGGTCTAATTCCCTCACAACCATAGCAGGCCAGGGAATTGGCAAGATCAACTAAGTCCTCCTAAATCCTAGAGGGGACCTAGTGGATAGTTCGCTCGCTCATGAGGTGGCTTTAGCCATTTGCAATTAATAAGTAACCAAAATACTAAACCACCCCAATTTACTTAAGGACTAACTAGAATCTGGGGTAAGGTTTCCCGCATCACAAAAATGAGCGACCAAGGTCATTTGACAAGCCCATTAATGCTTAAACTTTAGCTCGATGCAGGCTGTGTCTCCCATACCCACTTACAATCAATGCCTAATCCTAGTTATAAGTCATGGCCTAGCATGCTCTTTTCCTACTCTAATGGGGGAGAGGGGGTAGTTCAATAATATGAACCACTCATGAAGTTTTTTAGTGATCTAGTCATTGTACGACAGTCGTTCGATGCCGTGTACAATGAAAGTTCATCAGAGTAATGATGATACTCAAGTTGAAAAGCAACAACAAAAGCAAAGGGAAAAATTGAAGGAAAGAGAAACAGCAGAAGCAATGAAACAATTCAATATCCAAAAACTATTCAATGTTCAACATAGCAGCAAAATGAAAAGCAAAATGACATCCATATGAAAAAGGAAATACTCACCGATTAGAATTAGAGTTCGAAAATAGAATTTAGAAGTCACAAATGAAAATTCGAAGGTTCAAGAATCTCTTTCATGGCGATAGTGTAAAATTCTCAATCAAGAATTAAAGGAGAAGAGGGGAACAAATTATATAGTTAATGATATTATATTTGAACCATTAGATCAACTAAGAAAGAAACAATCTGGACAGTTTAGTTTTCATCAATAACTTTGTCAAATCACATATCGAAAAATTGAATCATTTCTGTAATGTCTTAGGAAACAAACCGCTATTTCTAGTGGTGCAATGAATCATGTGATAACATTAAATACATGAATGGCAAGTCTACCATTACATGAAAGTGCGAACATAAGGGAAAATTTTGCTTATTTTTCATACAAGTATAGAATAGGCTAGCCAGCATAGTCCTACAAGCCCGTATGATTCGAATGGCCAGCATCTTGGCCTATACCTTGGCTTGCATCTTGGTTTATGCATTTTCAGAAGCTAGCATCCTAGCTTGCCCATTTCACGTTCTGCTCGGCATTAGCGCCCACATACACTAAGAAATACCCATAATGGTTATCAGCAGACCTCAACAATAGATGGTGACTAGACATGCAAAATGATTCTTAATAACAGAGCGACCTAGTCAACGACCCACTCTCCAACCAGATTTCCTGCACCTTTTAAAGTTCTTTTACCTTGCCTCGGTAGGCTTTGACAATAGGTGTCTACCTACCCCTGCAAAAAGATGCTTTGCATGCACTGTTTCTTTGAAAAGACTAGTGCATAAGGCACTATTCACGACAAAAATTCCACTATGATGTGACCACTTGGTGTCCTTTGATGCCACCCTGGAAAAGCTCTAGTATAAACCACCAGTTGGTGTCATTTTCACCACATAGTCTAGTTGGCATCCTAGTTGGTGCACATTACCCAAGCGCCTTAAGTAATGTCTCACAGTGATTTCTGGACTTTTGCAACGCAATTGACCATTAAATGTAGATCCGAAAAGTTATAAATACATCAAGGTGTGCATTTTTGCAGCGGTTGAACAACAATAAGCTCCCTAGCATTTAATTTCTTATTATTGTATCTTGTAATTCGAGATATTATAAGAGAAACAAAGTAATAAGAAATTCTTCATAATGGACGTAAATTAATTTAGATTGAACCTTACTAAACTTTGCTTATCTTTATCTTTACGCATTCTACTTTCTCATTTTACATTTTAAATCAAGATATTGGTAAGTAAACATTGCTAATATCACAACTTAGTCATAACTCTTAGGTTGGAAAAAAATTTAGTCAATAGAAAGTAGTAATCATATCCATCTCCAACCGAGCCAAAAGTGCAAACTCATTGATATTCTCCTTTACGCACTTATCGCATTATTGGGGGTACATAGACTTCTATGCTTGTAAGCCCTTACTGGCCTTAGAAGGTAATTAAGGCTCAAAATGCCTTCAGAACTCCTCCTACGTTTTATCGTGCTCATCCACCTTCCTAATTACAACATCCCACCAACACAAAGTTCCTTTTGAAGGTATAAGGAATCAAGTCATCATTTTACCAAACTCTAGCACACCATATTATCATATATTTGCTCACTAGTGTAGAGCTACGCTTAAGCCTCAATAAAAGACACTGTTCCCATATAAGGCTTGCCTCACATACGAAGGTAATATCTACAATGACAAGGGAAGTCAAGAATGGCTAGAGGGGGTGATGGAGGAATATGCATCACTTCCACTGGTGTCGGTATAGGTGGAAATCACGTTAGAGATGAGGTACCCAACATTGTCCCTTGCGGGTATTTTCAGAACTATGTTAGAATTTGAAGACTGGACTTTAAGGTCCTCTTTATGCTTTAGCGATTCAGCATTGCCAGCCTCCAAGTTGTCCTTAGCTTCCTTCATCCCCTTGTCAAGCGCAACTTTGTCCTTTCAAGCCTCCTTTTTTGAATCTTCATTTCTCTACCGAAGCTTGGCTACTTCCTCCTTGATGGCTTCAACCACATCTATGGTCTCCTTGAACTTTTTGTATTTATGGTTGAGGACATAATACTAAACCACGGTCTATAAAACCAATAGATAAATGCATTTTTAAATAAAAAATAAGATCAATAAAATGGAGTGTCATATAACTTAATACTCTCATAACGACCATACTCAAGAATTATTTCAAAATCATATGAGGTCTCGAGAACCTCAACCTTAGCCTTGTCGGAAGCGGTCGAAATACGGGAATCAAAAGCTGACTTGGCTAATTTAGTCGCCTAATGAAATTTTGATGAAAAAGGGAAATCTAAAAGAGTACAAGGAATCAGAGAGCCTTCCAGTGAAGAAGACATATCAATAGGTGATTCAGAAGGCCCATTTCAATAACGCCCCTCTTATGTTTCATGGTTGCGTCTTTAACACTTTAGAAGCCGACTTCAATTAGGAAGACCTTCCGGTGTCAAACTTACTCATAGGTGTTGGAACCTTGAATTTTGATGTTTTGATTAAGATGACTATATAAGTAAATATTATATGAACTAATTAAACCTGCAGAAAAATATATATTTTTTACTCGAGAAATAGTCTACCAATTTGCAGACCAGATTCCAGATTGATGCTTCAACGAAATATTAAGTTTAAGGTCTGAGTTTAGTAGTAAATATATGTTAAAATCTCTTAGAAGTGGTATATGCACAACACATAATATAAAGTTCATGAAAAAAATTAAGTAAGCCAGAAAAAACTAAACTCCACCGGTTGAAAGGCATGAGTCTGCGGGCTAAATATTGTGCATGTGCACAAATTAATTTGAACATTCAGACAGCTGACCATGATAATTCAGTCGGCTGAATTGTGTCATTTTTACACTATTTCCTTGCTATCTCGATTTTAAATCGATTTATCTAGCTAAATTGCTCCATTTAGACGGTTGAATCTTCATAATGGCTATTTTTCATCATTTTAGTGAACAGAAACAACGATTGATTCAAGAGTTGCTTCCATATCTTTTCATGGTTATCTTTCATGAACGAATACAACTCTTAAATCTCTATAAGTAGCCATGAATTTCATCGTTTTAATTCATTCTCATTCTTATTTCTAATTTAGATTACTATTTGAACTCTATGCATTCAATACTTATAAACTTCATTCTGATCACTAGTTCATTCAAGAATACTTCGTTGCTGATCTAATAAACTTCTTGTATCCATGAATTACATGATATACCACAAAGGAGAAGGTTATAGGAAGGGTGTACTTTAAAGACTTAACTGCGCTATTAAAAAGAGCACATTCAGTCAGATAAATTTCTGTAGTATTGAAGTCCTGATCGGTTGCTTAGGCGGTTAAAGTCATATTCTGTTGCTTAACCGGTTGAAGTCCTATTTAGTTTCTCAGGCGGTGTAATACCTATTCCTTTGAATTAAGTGAGGGTTGATAGTTAAATTTCGAAAGGTGTCTAGGACTGGACGTAGAACGGGACGTTTGAACTAGTATAAAAATCTACGGTGTCATTTACTTTATTACTTTACTTTTACATTTACATTCTGCATAAGTGGATAGTTTATTTAATATTCCATATTGCACGATCCTTAATCTTTCATTTGAAAAAAAGCTAAACTCAGTAAAAGGTTTTCTAAATAAATTTAGGAAAAAGTTTCTTGTAGCGGATCTACTTCAATAGATACTCTTGAAAATCCGGCACCATTCTCTTGGATGACCTCGGAAGAGGAAGAAGAAGAAGAGGAAGAAGAAGGAGGTAGCGAAGAATGAGATGGTACGTTTATTTATTATTTAATTTTTTTGACTATTTGTTGTTTTCTATGATATTTAATTCGTGACAATATGTTGTATGATAATTTTGTGTGGTTAAGACATGTTTTTTATCTTAAAACCTTGTGATGGTCATGTGTTTGTGATATTTTCTTCAATCATTAATATCATTTTCTATGTGAAGTTTCTATGTGAAATGTTTACTTATTTGTCATGTCTATGTGTTTATATGTCTATATGAAATGTTTATCTATATTATTTCTCATAGAACTCTTTTTTTCCTTTTTTGTCGATGACAAAGGAGGAGAATAAGATTGATAGGAGTATCCAGTCAGGGGGAGAAAATTATTCTATATATTTAAAAACTTACATGGTTGCCATCATCAAAAAAGGAGAGAATGTTGGAACCTAGAATTTTGATGCTTTGATTGGGATAACTATATAAGTAAATATTATATGACCTAACTAGACCTACAGAAAAAGATACTATTTTTTACTCGAGAAATAGTCTAACAATTTGCAGACCAGATTCCAGATTGAAGCTTCAGCAAAGTACTAAGTTTAAGGTCTGTTTTAGTAGCAAATATATGTTAAAATCTCTCCGAAGGGGTATGTGCACATAGACATAATATAAAATTCATAAAAAAATTAGATAAGCCAATGAACACTAAACTCAACCGACCGAAAGGCATGAGTCAGCCGGCCCAATACTGTGGATGTGCACGAATTAATTTGAAGATTTAGATGGCTGACCACGATAAATTAGCTGGCTGAGTTGTATCATTTTTACACTATTTCTTTGCTGTCTCAATTTTAAATTGACTCAGCTGGCTGTGTTGCTCCATTCAAACGGTTAAATCTTCATAACGACTATTTTTTCAAGAGACACTTCGTTTCAATGAACATAAACAACTCTTGATTTAATAGTTGCTTCCATATCTTTTCATGGCTATCTTTCATCAACGATTACATCTCTTAAATCTCTATACATAGGCCATGAATTTCATTGTTTTAACTCATTCTCATTCTTATTTTTAATCTATCTTGCTATTTGAACTCTAAGCATTCAATACTTATAAACTTCATTTTGATCACTTGTTCATTCAAAATACTTCATTGGTGATCTAATAGACTTTCCATCTTACGTATTACATGATATACCACAAAGGAGAAGATTATTGGAAGGGCGTACTCTAAAGAATTATCCATGCTATTCAAAAGAACACATTCAATCATATAAATTTCTGTATTATTGAAGTCATGTTCGGTTGCTCAGGCAGTTGAAGTCCTATTCTATTAGTTAGGCAGTTGAAGTTCTATTCGGTCTCTCAAGCGGTGTAATACCCGTTCCTTCGGATTAAGTGAGGGTTGATAGTTAAATTCCAAAAGGAGTCTTGGATTGGACGTAGTACTGGAAGTTCGAACCAGTAAAAAAATTACTGATGTCATTTACTTTATTACTTTACATTTACATTATGCATAAGATAGTTTATTTAATATTCCATATTGCACGATCCTTAGTCATTTTCATTTGACAAAAAGCTAAACTCGATAAAAGGTTTTCTAAAAAAAATTAGGAAAAAAGTTTCTTGTTTCGGATCCATTTCAACAACAACTCTTTAAAATCCGACACCATTCTATTGGACAACCTAGGAAGAAGAAGGGGAGAAAGAAAAAGAAGGTAGCGAAGAATGAATTGATATGCTTTTTATTATCTAAACTTTTTGACTATTTTTTGTTTTCTATGATATTTAATTCATGAATATATGTTGTATGCTTATTTTTTTTCTTCCGAATATATAGTTTTCAATATAGTGAAAATTAGCGAAGAAAATTAGCGAAGAATAATCAAAACAAGAAAAATAAGCTAATTTTCACTATGTTAGGAAAATAAGCATATAGTTTTCAACAAGAATGAAAATTCATGGTTTAGTATTCTAAACTTTTTGACTTAGAAAAAAATAAACTTTTTTCCGAAACAAGAAACTTGGACGATGTTGATTTCACTAATTTTCAATAGAAAACATATAGTTTTCATAAGCAATGCAATCAAAATAATTCCCATAAGCAATTTATAAGGTTTCAATACAAATTTTAATTGCTTACAACCAATTCACAATAGTTCACTTTCAATTCCAATTCAATTACATAGCTTTCCATTTATCAATTCAATTTCATTAACACTTAATGAATTATATACAATCAACTAACAATCATATAACAACCAAATCATAACCAACATAACCAAATTATTAAATTTACATTCAATTTGGATTAACACTTTTAATTCCCAATTGGTTTAATATCTAATTGACTTTTCTTTCAATTATTCAAAAAAAAATTCAACTTCATTAGCTTCTAATGAATTAACACTTACATTCATTATTCTATATCAATTCTTTTACATTCGATTGATTAATATTCAATCCATTTATTAATTCAATTGCCAATTCATTTGACAAATAAGGTTGAATTTCATTTATATAACTCAAGTCCATATCCATTTAATTCACTTTATTATTATACTTCGATACCGAAATCAACTTCATTCAACATCACTTAAGTTATATTCCATTTTAAACATTATTTGTTTAACTTAACTTAAATTTCCACTTATAAATCCAATTCAGATTCCAATTCTATTTAACTTTTACCAAAGTCAAATTTCGTCACTTATTTAAATTCATATCTCGTTTTGCTTAACAGAATTGTTTAACCATTTTATCATTTGGTTTCACTTACATTTTCTCACTTTACAAGTTATGCAACTTATTTAAACTTCAAAGTTATTTTATATAATCACTTCAGTTTAATTTCCATTTCGATAGCTTACCTAATTCAAATCAATTTATTTAACCTTCATTTAGTTAAATTTCAAATCATATGTTTTATTATGCCAACTCAAATTTATTTCAACTTTACCAAAGTAAAATCTTTATTATTTCATATTATAAGTCCAAAACTTGATTACTTATATTCAACAATTACAACTTGGATTTTAAATTTTCAAATTTGTTTATCACAATAAAACTTCAATTTTCAATTTACTATGGTAGCAAATCCATCACACAGAAACTCGAAAATGATACTGATGATGCTGCAGTCATCACCTTTATTACTTCCCAGTGACAGTAGTGAATTTAGTGCTTAATATTCTTTCAAAAAATTTCCTTTTATTCATAAATCACATTTATAAATCTTTTTCTTATATAATTTCACTATTTAACTTTTAATTTTGGAAAATAATTTCCAAAATAAACAGGATTCAACATTTTCAATTCATAGTTCAAATTCATTTTTATTTACAACTCATATTTATAAATATATTAATATAGTTTCACTTCTTATATATAAGATATTTTCACAATTGTAAATCACATTAATTATAATTCCATACTTAAAAATTCATTTTCTTATACAATTATTCTTTTACAATTGTTGTTTTAATTTAGATTATTCAAACATCTTTTAATTAACTTATATATATTCTTACATTTTCAACAACCAAACAATCAATTTATATACACTTTAATAATTTCTCAAAAATTATTTCCTTTATATATAAAATATAATCAAGGTAAAATTATTTCATTTACCCAATTTAAAATGATACTATGTCAGTTTATCTCGTTTAAGTGTTTAGAAATCCCTATCAATAATATGGCATCCCGCATACCGACCAGAATTCAGAAACAGCTCAACGGATAAGCAAACACAATATAAAACATTTTTGTATTCACTAACAAATACGCGCTCATATCTATTATTACACTCACACTCATTCTAGAGTACTACTGACTCTATCTCTAATGAGTAATTTCCAACAGAGCCAAGGTTGTCGCTTAACCAAATGCTCTGATATCAAATGTGACGACCCGATTCTTCGACTTCCGAAAAACGACATTAATACGTCCACTGTATCAACTGCCGAGCAATCGAAGGCCGGAAAACCGAATTGTTAGGGTTAAAGAAGAAGAGGTAGAAGAAGAAAGAAAGAAGAAGCAACAGAAACAATATCAGAATCTCACAATCACAGCGGAACAACATATAATAGATAAATTAATAATCTTTAAATCAAAAGAACTGTATATTTTATACATTACATCATCAGAGTCAACTTACAACACAACAATGGACAGTTATATAAACTTGTCCTTACAAGTGGATACACAGCGGAAAAGATAATATCATATACATGTGATACGTTTCACCATCCAGCTCACCTCTTGAGCTCCACAACACCTCCTTAATTCTAGAATACCCTGATAACCTGACTCTAGGCTGCCCGTGTGGAAAATGATGGGCACCCAGAATTTAGAAAGGGAAGGGTAAACTTTAGGTCAGTCATGGGATTGGTGTGAGAACTTAAAATAGTTTATCTTTTTAAAAAAAATATATTTTAAAATAGATCCGCAATGCTTTTAGAAAATGTAACTATCATAAGGCCTCCCGCCACACACACAATGCAAACGCAGAATTGGAGGAGATTTCTCCTTATGATAGTCAAACATGCTTGATACGAGAAATTTCCTTTGATGTTATTACTATAAGCGAAAAGTGCGGGAAAACATTTCGAAAGTACAATATTAATCTTAGCCAGCATATTAATCTCAGCCGATGCAGAGACATTCGACAGTAATCCTTCCGTTTTCGAAATATCCGGTCTTCAACACCGATCTTCAAATGCTATCCATTACGACATATCACTATTCGGAAAGGGATTTATGATCCAAAGGTCCTCTTCCGTCTAAACCGAATAACGAGCGCTTATTTTAAAATAAGTGTAGCATTCAAATTCAAGCAAATCACAACAAATATCCATTTAAAGGTAAATATTGATAGTCGGTTATTTAACTATCAATAGATATGCACAACATCACCAGATTCCAAATAATTTCCTAAATTATTTATTTTCCAAAAATATCTTTACAAGGTATATTTTTCCACACTTCAACCATTTGAAAACAAATTTCAAATCACTTTTCACCTTTATAACTTTTGAAAACAAATTTCAAATCATTTTCCTTACGCGGAGACACTTCCAAATATTTATTCATTTTCACTGGAAATCTTCCGAGTTCAAATACTTTAAAATAATTTATAACACTTATCCAAAATATATCGGAAAAACACTTTGAAATAAAACTATTTTTCTTTAACACTTTACTTAAAATATTATTTATAAAAATATTATACCAATATTACATATAACTTAAGTCCAAACTAATTTTCAAAATAAAAATTAGTAGATAGAGTATAACTATTTAAATAAATATTTTCTAAAACAATTATTGATTAAATCTTAGAAATAATCATTTCTATATCAACTTAATAAATCTTAACTTAAAGGATTTAAAACAATTTAAGAAGTTAATTTCTCCAGAGTATCCTTTTCAAAACCAATTCTAGAATTATATATATATATATATATATATATATATATATATTCAAAGCAATTCAGAAATTTTATTCGGCTTTCCAGGGAGAATACACTTTCATTTCAAAATGGTTCATTTAAACCAATTAACTAAATCCTTACCGATTTACTTTAGATTTATGTTCCAAATCCGTAAATTTATTTCCACACTTCAAAAATAAATCAATGTTTATTTTTAAACAAATTTCCCTTTCCTTTATAAATTCTATGGTGAATTCAAATTTTCAAATATCCACTGATATACGATTTTCAAATCGATTTCAAATATTCACTTTCAACAACAATTCAATTTTTCAATTGATTTCAAAAACAACCAAATCAAATTCCATATTGATTTTCCAAGAAATTAAACACCAAGTGAATTTCATTCAAATCTCAAATTGAAATCAATTTCTATTAAACCCCAAATTAATTTTCAAATTTATTCCAAATTCTTTTCAAAACACCAACTAAATTTCCAAATGGATTTTCAAAAGATTTAAATTCAATCACCAAAAATCAATTCCCAAATGGATTTCAAATTTTATTTCCTTTTAAAAATAAATTCCTTTTAAAGAAAAAAATTCTTTTATTTTTCAAACTCTTTAAAATCCGAATTTTGAATAAATTCTTCAACCTTTGAATAATATTACCCGAAATCCATTTATTAAAGCTTTTCCCATATTTTGAAATTTTATTCAATAAGATTAAAAATAAAACTTTATTATTTTAGAATTCCTTCTTTTAAATTTATCCAGTTCTCAAAAATAAATTTTAATATAAACATTCAACCTGAACTTTCAAAAATCAAATTTTAATTTATTTCCCGTATCCAACGATACCAAAATTATATTCGGCTAAATTTTAGCCTTCAACGATTTCAATCACAAAGATAATCACACAGAGATTATAAATAATCAACACATAATATTGAAACAAATTCAATTATTTGAGGAATCCAGTTGGATCCCTCCAACCTGTTTCCCTGCATCCACAGATGTTAGCACAATACCAATCTGTAACGACCCAGAATTTCTGTCATTTAAAATTCAGATATTTAATTGATTTTAAATATCAACAAGTAAAATTTGTAAGTCGAATAATTTATTTTTCGAATATTTAGATTTAATTGGATAATTAAATCGATAATTTAATAATTGAAATTCCAGAAATAATTGAAAATTGGGTTTAATGCGATTGAAAATAATTTGTAAAATTTTATTTAATCATATTGAAGTTATAACGATGTTATAGAACTTTTAAAATTGAATTAAAAGCTAATTTGTGAAAATTGAATATTTTAATATTTAATTGACGAGTTAAAATAGCCATTTTCAAAACAGTCTCGGATTTCGACGAAATCAGTTTCATCGGATCCGTAATGTTATATGATTGTAAGGTTTCAAATTTCGTGTCAATCAGTTTTACCGTTTGTCCGGGGCAAGCCAAAACGCATAGAAATTGGTTTAACCGATTTAATTTAAATTTGATTGTTTATTTCCGTAACTCGCACATATGATCGAATTTGCCTCTGAAACATGTTCCATTGTGTCCGGAACGCAGGGTAAACCCTAGAAACGCCGGTCACCGCGCGAGATTTGGAGTTCGGAAAAGTCGGATGAATAGTGTTTTGGAAATTTTCTATAAAAGCACCTCTATATTTTCCATTTGCAAGAAAATCAAACCCTAACCCTAGTTCAAGCTAGCCGCCGCTTTCACAAACAATGGCAGAAATCTTCTCCTCTTTCCCCCTCATTTTCTTCGAATCCACACTTCAATTCAAAAAACTTTCAACTGCAAAAACGCAGAGGGCTACGAGAACTATATATCCAACGGTGATGATCAATTTTAGTCGAGTGGTTTGACGACAAATCGAGCTCGAACTCACCGCAGTCGCACGCATTTTCCAACATACATATGTGACCGAGCTCATTGATATTCGAGCCGAAGATGGAGCTTGTGATGGCGGTCAAAATGGAGGTAGTTGATCAACGTGATGATGCTCGTTGTGGTGGCGAAAAATTCGAGCAAAACGAAGGCCGTAGGTTCATGTTCGTGCGTTCAAACCTGGGAAAGGAGAAGAAGGGATGGGTGGCCAGATTCTCATCAACTGAAATGCACGGTCCAGAGAGTAGGGGTTTCAAAATTAAAATGATTTATAAATTATTATATATATATTAAATCGTGTAATCTTTGTAACATCATAACTTGTTCACACGAGGTCAAAAATTTACGAAACAAATTACGTTGGGTTCGTTTTGTCGAGCACTGCGCTATGGAACTGGATTGGAGTCGTTTGGAGCTAGTTTGAATTTCGAATAAAATTAAACGTGCGTTTAATTTTATTCGAAACAAAATGCTACAACTGTTATCGGAAACCCAAGGTGAGAACTTCTCACTCAATCGAATTGTTTCGATTAAATTTTAAATAGTTAGATTTAAAATTGCTCGATTGTGTGATTGGATGATAGTTATTATCTGTTGTATTGAAATAGACCCTATACACCGTATATTAAGCGGATGTTATTTATTAAAAACATATACCGCGATAATTCCAACTTGACATGGAATTGGTATTACATATGTACATGGAGTTGATTTCCCGCATTATATAGCGGATGAGACCTTATTGCGCCGCATAATAGCGGATAGTATTTTATAAATCCCACATACCACGATATTCCAACTTGAAACGGAATTGGTATTGTGCTAACATCTTTGGATGCAGGGAAACAGGTTGGAGGGATCCAACTGGATTCCTCAAATGATTGAATTGGTTTCAATGTTGTGTGTTGATCTATTTATAATCTGCATGATTATCTTTGTGATTGAAATCGTTAAAGGCTAAATTTTAGCCGGATATATTTTTTGTATCGTTAGATGCCGAAAAAATAAAATTGTATTTCTGAAAATTTAAGTTGAGAATTCATAATAAAATTTAATTTTGGAATTGATTCATTTTAAATAAATAAACATTGAAATTTTTATGTTATAAAAATTATGATTTTTGTGAAATATAACCGAAATGTGATTTTTGAAATAAGTAGTTGATTAATTTATAAAATGGTTCAAATTGGGATTTTTGAATTATTAGAAAAGATTTATAAAATTGATATTTATAAATTAAAATATTGGAATTATAAAACGAGTTTTTATAAGTATCAAAAATGAAGTATAAATGGATTTCAAAAGTGGATGAAATCTATAGATTTATAAATTGTGAAGTTATAAAATGAATAGATTTTGTAAAATAAAAGATTTATAAGTAATTAACTTATAAATTGGATTTTGGTGTGTAAATGGGATATGGATAGAATTTGTTAATAAAATGATTTTATAAGTGAAGTTGTCATGAAGTATAAATGGAATTTATAAACGTTGTTTTATAAATCCAAAATCGACTTATTTTGATAAGTTTAATTATTATGGCTTATTAAAGGAGATATATCCATGATTTTGGGACAGTGGATAATCCTTTAAATAAAATATGTAGAAATTGAATTTGGTTAACGAAGTATATTCACGATTTTGGAAGGTGAATAATATATTAAAGAAATATTTTGGGAAAGTGATATTTTAAATAGAATTAAAACAATTCAAAAATGTTTTAAAATGTATTAAGTATCGAAACCATATTTTCCAACATTCATTGTTGAAATAGACGTTTTCGAGAAATAGAAAGAAATGGTGGACTATAACACTGTTGTTATAGTAAATGATTTCCGAAAGGAAAAGTTTTGTATAGTATTGGGGTTTATATATCTATCTTAATTTCGAATCCCTATACTAGTGATTTTGGGTTGTCGTAACGATGTTTTACGCAACATTCGTTTTGACTCAAATAAATGGGTTTAAGAAGATGTTTTTCTTAAAGAATAAAATTTATACTTAATTGGGATTTAAGTATATTAAATATTTTCCAAATATTGAAAATAAATAGATTGGTGAATTACTTATTATTAAATAAGTATGGAAATGTTTTCCAATATGAAGTGATTGTTTTGAGATTATATCTTTTAAAGATAAATTGAAGTGAATAATTGAAATCAATTTAAAAATCGTATAAAAAGTGAATATTTGGAAATGTAAATTCACAATGGAAATTTATAAGGGAAATTTGTTTTAAAAATAAACATTGATTTATTTTTAAAAGTGTGGAAATAAATTTATGGATTTGGAACGTAAATTTAATAAATCGGTAAAGATTTATTTGATTGGTTTAAATAAACCATTTTGAAATGCAAGTTGTAAAGGTGAAAAGTGATTTGAAATCTGTTTTCAAATGGTTGAAGTGTGGAAAATATATCTTATAAAGATATTTTGGAAGCAAATAATTTGGGAAATTATTTGAAATCGGAATATGTTGTGAATATTGATTGATAGTTAAATAACCGACTATCAATATTGACCCTTAAATGGCTATTTGCTGTGAATTGGTTGAAATTGAATGCTACTCTTATTTTTAAATTATTGCGATCGTTATTCGGATTACCCATTCCGAATAGTGATACGATGTAATGGATAGCATTGAAGACCGGTGGTGAAGACGGGGTATTTGTGAAAACGATAGGATGACCTATCGATTATCTCTGCACCGTTAGCTACGGTATGGAGATTTCCTTTGTGATGAGAAATTCGATTGGGATTGTGAATACCGATTTGCAAGGGCTTCTTTTGAAGTGCCTTCAGTTCTGTTCGAGCCCGGAACAGACTTGTATGGTTACGTGTCCGACATTACATTTTGAGATATAAAGCAGATTTCTTTCAAATACATCTTTGTTGGTGGCGGAGAATTTATTCTCTTAGCTTAACACGCTTCTCTGAGACGTACGAGCTCAGAGGTTTTGTAGTTGAAGGTTATCAGCGATATACTCCCAATTTGGTAATGTGGCATGCTGAGTGTTGCTGTGTGATGATTATTTATTGATCATTTGTTGATCAAAGCGTGGCTTTGTGAAAAAGCGTAGCTTTGTGGACGAGACTTCGTCAGACCTCACATCCCGGAAATGGTCAAAATAGGAATATGCGGCAAGGTTATGAGGGTCGCTCCCTTTAGGGTATGTCATTTCCTTCTGGAAAAGGGTGGTGTAAGGTATGAAGCCCTGATGCTTAACCTATGTGGTTGCTCCAATCTCATTTTTCTGTGTGGTTGTTGCTTGGTGATAGAGGGCCCTCGGATAAAGGTCCTAATGGACCGGGGAGTGGCATACTCGAGTAGTAGTTACCTAGTTACAGAGGTAACCCGGCCTTGTGTTGGCAAAGATCCGGTTAGGTTCTCGGGACGTCCTGCCAGAGGCGATCCCATGTGGCAGTAGGAAGTTCCTTAGCCTGACCATTTGTTGGAAATCCAAAGAAACAATACAAGCCTTGTACTGTTTTAGTTGTAGAACCTTCCATTTAATATGGTAGCTATAGTAGGCATACTATAATGGTACCTATGCTGGCTAAGATTTATATTATACTTTCGAAATGTTTTCATCACTATGCACTAATAATAATATCATAAATGATTTGTTTTGCGCAGTAAGCATCTTTGACTATCATAAGGAGAAATCTCCTCCAATTCTGCGTTTGCATTGTGTGTGTACGGGGAGGCCTTATGGTAGTTTAATTTTCCAAAAGCATTGTGGATATTTTTCACTTCCCTTGTTGTTGTTGTTTTAAAAGATAAATAACTGTTTTGAGTTCTCACACCAGTCTCATGACTGACCTGAAGTTTATTGTTCTCTTCCTAAACTCTGGGTGCCCATAATTTTCCACACGGGCAGCCTAGAGTCAGGTTATCAGGTCATTCTGGATTCAGAAGTACTTTGGAGATCAAGTGGCGAGCTGGATGGCGAGACGTATTACTTGTATATGATATTATCTTTCCGCTGTAAATTCACTTGTAAGGACACGTTGTATAACTGTCCATTGTTTGTTGTGCTGTATATTGTTGTTGTATACTCTGATGTAATGTAATGTAATAACTGAGATAGTTCTTTGCTCTTAAAGATATTCATTTATCTATTATATGTTGTTCCACCGCGACTGTGAGATTCTGATATTATTTCTGTTCTGTTTCCTTACTTCTTCCATCTTTTTCTTCTACCTCTTCTTTTTAACCATAACAGTTCGGTTTTCCGGCATTCGATTATGCGGCATTTGATACAGTGGACGTAAGAATGCCGACCTTTGGATCTCGACAAAATCGATTCGTTACACAATCCCTGTTTCAAGATGGGATATCGTAGTACATGGGTTTATATAAAATATCATCCGCTAATATGCGGCGCGATAGGGTCTCATCCGCTATATAATGCGGGAAATCAACTCCAAGTACATATATAATGCCAATTCCACTTCACGGTGGGATATCGCGGTATATGTGGTTAATATAATAACCTCCGCTTAATATGCGGCGTATAGGGTCTATTTCAATACAACAAATAGCAACCATCATTCAATCACACAATCAAGCAATTTTAAATTTAACTATTTAAAATTTAAATCGAAACAAATTCGATTAAGTGAGAAGTTCTCACCTTGCTTCCAATTAACAGTTTCAGCGTTTTATTTTGAATAAAATTAAACGCGCGTTTAATTTTACCCAAAATTATCGCAAGCTCCAATCGATTCCAATCCAGCTCCATTGCGTAGTGCTCGTCAATATGAACCCGACGCAACTCGTTTCGTGCGAAACGGACCTCGTATGCAAGAGTTATAGTATTTTAAAGATTGTACGAATTATATAATATAATAACTTCAATTTTTATTAACAAACCCTAGCTTCAATCTTAGCCGTTGATTTCATCCCTAATCAATCAGGGTCGTGCCCTCCTTTCTTCTCCCCATCCGGTTGAATACGAACGTGACTAACCCATAGCCGCCATTTTCATCAAATTTTCGCGCCCACATCTCGTCGTTTGAAGACGATCGAAAACCGCCATATCGAAGCGCTACTCGAGCTCCACCATCACCCAGAACAACGTGGCACTCAGCTGCAAATTCACCTTTGAATTTGTGCACTAACTACGGCCATTCGAAGCTATTTTGCCAACGATCCGCTTCATCGTTCTTGATCTCAACCATTGATATTATGGATCTCGTTGCTCTCTACAACTTTGCAGAAGAAAGTTTTACGAATTGTTAATGGATTTGAAGAAAATGAGGGAGGAAGGAGGCGATTTTCTGGCCATTAATTGATGGGGTGGCGGCTAGGGTTTGAAGCCCTAATGGTTTGCAAATGTGAAAAATGAACGTCCTTTTATAGAAAATTGCCAAAACATTGTTCATCCGAAAACTTTCCAAACTCCAAACGAAGCGTGCCGCCTGACATTTATAATATTTTACCCCTATTCCGAACGCAATGGAATATATCGGGAGCCAATTTGAAAGTATTTGGAAGATAGGTTTTCAAATCGACTATTTTAAATTTAAAATTCACTTAAACCAATTTCTACGCGTTTTAGCTTGCGCCGGACAAACCGTAAATCCGATTGACACGAAATTTAAAATCTTATAATAATTTAACATTACGGATCCGATGAAACTGGTTTCGTCAAAATTCGAGACTGTTTGGAAAATGACTATTTTTACTCGTCAATTAAATATTAAAATATTCAATTTCCACAAATTAACTTTTAATTCAAATTTAAAAGTTCTATAACATCATTCTAACTCCAATATGCTTTAATACAACTCTATAAATCATTTTCATTCACATTAAACCCAATTTCCAATTATCTTTGAAATTTCAAATATTAAATTATCGATTTACTTATCCAATTAAATCTAGATATTCGAAATATAATTTATTTGACTTACAAATTTTACTTGTTAATATTTAAAATCAATTAAATATATGAATTTCAAATGACAGGAATTCTGGGTCGTTACTTTGATAATTTCAAAAAACCATACCCTTCATATTTTTGATTCCATATCACTACTCCATACCCCATGCATACACCAGCTATCACCCTCCCACCTCATCACATCACTTCATCACTTTCACATGATATGATGTTACCTTTTACATTTTTTATTTTTAAAATTTAAAAGAAAAGTCAATACTTACTTTATTGCTTAAGTAAATAATTTAAACTTACTTGCTTTACTCTAACCAATGCATATGTTATTTATATATGTGTACATATACGCTAGTGTACACAACGTGTTTCGACAACTTTTAAACGATGAAAAGTTGAAAATCCGAAAAAGGATTTAGGTCACATTTTTATTTTTCTTCGAACTAATTATTTTTGTAAACCACACTAGTTATTACACTTAAAGAGGTTTTTGAGTTATAAAATCCATTATTTAAATATTTAAAAATATATTAAATATTCAAATTTAAAGTGATTAAATTAAGAATCGTTACATCCTCCTATCCTTATAGGAAATTTCGTCCCTGAAATTGATCGAACATAATAAAAGATATCAAAAGAAACCCAAATGATGTCGTTCAACAAACAAGTATAAAGAAAGTGACTCCACCACAACTGATGAGTACACTAAAAAGATACAACAATATACAAACAACCATGACAATAGCTCAGGATAAGAATCTCTAGTATAGTCATTGGTTTTCCAAGTACAATCTCTATCATCCGCACTCCACTGAAATTTAACAAGATTCACATCCTTCATCATCAATCTCTTTATATCTCGAGTGATAATATGAATAAGTCGCCTAAGAATGGTTAGGTTAAGTTGAACTTACAAAATCCACTTGTTGTGTCAGTTCCACTATCATCGAAGGGTTGTGTACATACTTACACAAACAAGACACGTGAAATACGTTGTTCATGATAGTTTATCAAGTAACTTCATTCTACATGCAATCCTAGCAATCCGGTTCAGTATAGGAAAAGGGACAATATATCGAGGGGCTAGCTTCCCTGATTTCCAAAACCTCACAAAACTTTTCAACGGAGAGGCCTTCACAAACATTGAATCTCCAACAGAAAACTCTATATCTATGTGCCTTCGATTCGTACAACACCTCTACCAATCCTGCACCTTCTTCATCTTCCTTCTAATTTCAACTACCTTCTCACTGAATTCTAAAACCATGCCAGGCCCAAGAACAATTCTATCACTAGACTCAACCCAACATGTAGCAGAATGGCATGGACCACGTTAGAGAGCTTCGAAAAGGGCCATATCAATGCTTGCGTCATAACTATTGTTGTAAGTGAATTCCACTAAGGGTAAATAATCTTTCCAAGAACCCCCAAAGTCAAGAATACATGCTCGTAATAAATCTTCCAAGATCCGGTTCACTTTCCCTATCAGCCCATTTGCTTGGGGATGGTAAGCTTTACTTAGACTTAGCTCGGTCCCTAAAGTAGTTTGCAATTTTCCCAAAACCTGTTAGTGAATATTGAGTCTTGGCCACTTACAAAACTATAAGGAATGACATGGAGTATCACAATTTCCTTCACATACAAACTCACCGGACTTACAACAGTCATGGTCGGCTTAATGCGATGAAATGAGCACTCTTGGTCAGCTGATCGACTATAATCCAAATGCCTTCGTTCCCTCTTCTTGACCTAGGAAGCCCATCAACAAAGTCTGTAGAGATTTGCTCCCACTTCCACTTTGAGATCTCAAGTGGCTGAAGCAGTTCAGTTGTCTTTTGTTGGTCACTTTTAATCTTCTAGAAGTTTGCACACTGGCTTATAAAGATCAAAACATCGTGCTTTATCCTCTTCCATCAAAATACTCTCTTCATATCTTTAAACATCCTGGTCACTCCTGGATGGAAACATAACTTTAAATGGTGGCATTTGGCTAAATCTTCTTGCCTACGTCCATTAGCATTTGGAACACATAAACGCCTGTTCATTTTCAATATGCCCCGGTGATCAATCTTAAAGCTAAAAACAATACCTTCTTGAACATCCTTCTTATGTCATGCCAAAATAGAATTTGCCAATACCTTCTTGAACATCCTTCTTCTGTCAAGCCAAAATAGAATCTTCCTTTTGACTAGATGTAATCCTTTTCGTTAAATGCTGGCTTAACTTCTAAGTTTGCAACCATTGCAAAATTTCTACTCATTGTATCTGTAACAGCATTTGCCTTACAATGAGTATACAAAATCTCCAAATCATAAGAAGCAAGAAACTCTAACCATTTCTGTTGGCTCAAATTCAAATCTTTCCAGGTAAGGAGATATTTTAAGGATTTGTGGTCCATATATAGTTCAATCTTTTCATCCGAAAGATAATGCCTTATCTGGAATGCTTAAAACATGATCACTAGTCAATTTCTCTTTCAATTTATTGAATGCTTGATCATATTTAGGCATCCATACGAGCTTAACATCTTTCTTTGTTAACTTCATTGGATAAGAAGCGAACTTCAAGAAGTCTTTGGTGAACCATTAATAAAAACCAGTCAATCCCAAGAAACTTCTAACTTCCATTGCACTTTCAATTTTCTTTCAGTCTTGAACTACAATGATTTTAGCTGGGTCAACTGACATGCCTTCTCCCGAAACAACATGCCTTAGAAACCTAACTTCGAATTTTCAGAAACGGCACTTAGAAAAATTAGCCTTCAACATATGGCTTCTTATGGTATTAAGTACGACACAGAGATGCTATTTTTGCTCCTCCTTCATCTTTTAATAGGCAAGAATGTCATCAATAAAGAAAAGAACAAATTTATCAAGAACATCTCGAAATACCCGATTCATTAAGTCCACAAAATAAGCGGGTGCATTAGTCAGCCCAATGGCATAACTAACCACTCGTAAAAATGTTTTAAAGTCCGAAAAGCCGTTAAGGGCACACTCTCTTCTGCTACCCATAATTGGTGGAACCGAAGGCAAGATCCAATTGAGAATATATCTAAGCACCAAGGAGTTGGTTAAACATATCGTCGATCCTTGGTGAAGGATATTTATTCTTGATAGTCCTCTTATTCAATTCATGATAGTCTACACATAGCCATAAAGAACAATCCCCTTCGTAACAAAGACGATGAGCGATCCCCAACTCGAGGTACTACGTCTTACCAAAGCCTTTTGCAATAAGTCAAATGTGTGCTCTTCTAACTCCCTTTTCTATTTTGAAGCCAACTTTTATGGGAATTATACAATAGGTTTGGTTCCTGTAATCAAATCAATATGGAATTCTACTTCACCATGGGAAGGTAAATCTTGCATTTTATAAAAAATATTAGTAAAATCCCAAATAAAAGGTATATCCCAAAGCTCCTCTTTATCTACTTCAAGTGAATAAAGAAAACTGCTCATCAACATGTTAGGCTCTTCACACCATACATCAACGCTTCTTCCCACTACATCCTTTACTACAATTTTCTCTTAACACAATCCAAGACAACTCCAAACTTAGATAACCGGTCCATTCCCAATAACAATCCTAAACATATGGACCCTAGAATACACAAGTGAAAAGGAAAGAGGCAATTTCGTTAAGAAATGGACACATTTAGAAACATAGTGTCGAGATTTGTCGGGACCCCTAATAGGGCTTGATACACAAAGAGGATTACTCAAAAGGATGGGTTTTATGTTAAGTTTATCAAAAAAATAAACTGAAATAAAACTGTGGCAAGCACCGGTGTCTAATAATATTATTATATGAATATTATAGATGGATAATGTACCCTGCAAAACATGCTTTCCTTTTTGTCCCAAAGAAGTGGATGGTATCTCTTTTATGGTAAAAGCATGTCCTTGCGACCCCATTTCTGGAAAAGTTCACTAATTCTTCATGTATCTCATCTAGCCGTAGTTTTAATATGTGGTAGTTGGGCAATAGTTGAGAAATGTCCCATCTTGTTATACTTGAAACAAGTATTATTAGCCAAGTTGAGCGGCTTCTTCCGTGCTAGATTCCCACCTTCGGGTTTCTTTCCTGCCAATTACTTCTTTCCTTTAAACTTGCGCTTGTAATTTAGCTTTCCTCCAACTGGTATAACTGACAATAGCTTGGCACTGACTGTTGGCATTACTCCCCTCTGCACTCCTTCCATAATATCGAAAGCTTCAAACCTTAGAGTCATACTTAAAAGGTTGGTGAATATACCCGTGTGATGATTGGTTATTTAACGCTAGAACTCTGGTCGCATCCTATCTACAAACATTTCATTTTTCTTGAGCGATGTGTCTGTCAATCCTGGTCCGAAGCGAGATAATGCATTAAATTTATGTTTATATTGGGACACTGTTAAATCACCATGCTTTAATTAATGAAACTCCTAAACATTTGGGTCCTTTCAGCTTCTAAAATAAACTACGCTTCAAAAACCTCCTTAAACTGGGCCCAAGAAAACTCCTTCTCTAGAGTATTAGTTATTACAACATCTCATTAATTCATTGCCGACTTTTGAAGTTGTTGTGATGCCAACAACCATTTCTCTGCATCTTCCAATCGAAGATCTCTAAATATCCTTTTACAAGATCAAAGCCACATCTGCACTCCAAGAATATCTTTAGTTCCATAGAACGGTTTCTCGCTCAAAGTGGTAAAATTCTTACAAAAACCGTAAAGTTCATAAGCGGCTGAACTTGCACTACCACTTCCTCTACCAGATCTATAGCTGGCATAGTAGCATTCCTAGGTACCTTGCCATTGGTGGTCATTCTAGTTTCAGATCCTCTCCTTCCTCCTCTTCTTGTATCCATCTTCTATTGCTTGAAAAAATAACAAATATTTTTAGAATACAAGATTAGGATTAGTATGGTCTAAGGAAATATATTATTATTATAAAAATAACAAATATGTTCTCTCAAGACTAACTCATTCTAGGGCATCACTTTCCCTATCTCTAATGAGTTGTACCCCAATCAAGCTAAAGTGTTTGCTCAACCGAAGCCCTAACACCAGCTGTGATGAACCACCTTTTTGACCCTAGGAACGACACTTAATACATTCATGGTATTCATGCATTGTTGCCCAAATTGTTTAGGTTAAATTAAAGAATAGAACAACAAATCTCACAACGGTATGGTTAATTAAAACATAACAATATAATAGTACATAAGATTACTCCTTAACATGGAGTTATCAGAGTTACAACAAAAGTACTACCATCAGTCTAGGTAGTTCTACAACATTCCCTTACACTTACTGATACAAAATACATATACATAAATAAACATAACAGCGGAAATAGATAGCTAGATAGACGAGGACCCTCCTGCTCGTCCATCAATTTTGAAAAGAGCCTAAGGAACATGCTACTCTCAAACTACTCAAATATAAATGAGTACCCAAGAGCCTAAGGAAAAAAAACAACTCGGTCAGATAATAAGTCTAGTATGAGTAAACTCTAAAAAAAGGGTGGAAATAAACAACAATATGTGAGACCATGTCGCCAAACGCGAAACAGGTTTCCCTTCAGAAGAACAACATCCAACTATAAGTAATGGGTATAAATAATTACACATCGCAAAGTGCACAAGACACTTCCAAAGCAATTAAGAAAGAAATGGATTTAAGGGTTTGAATCAAAAAACAAGGAAAGTGAAATTTTCCAACAATGACTAGGAGAGTGCACATTCTTACCGAAAGTATACCTCTAGAAAATATACTTGAGAACTACGATGGCTCTCGGACATGTTTAAGCCGGACCCTGCGAACCTTACAAAGAATCCGAGCATTTCATATTGTGGTGCACATATAACCGAAACCAATCTAGAGCAGATATGATAATACTGTAATGGAAGCAACCCTACATAGCTTGGCTTACACTCACTCTTTGGGTTTAGTCATTTCAGACAAAGGATAGCAACGCTCAAAATGAGAAAAAAAATCATCTTAGATTGATGGTACATAAAGAAGATAGCGAAATCAATAGTTAATAAATCAACTATCGAGAATAATCAAAATGATCATATATGGAAATTAAATCTCAAACCTTTACCACCACTCACCGATTTCAAACTTCTACTATCCCTGGTTGAAAAATGAAGCCGAAAAACTGCATCTATAGCGACTATCACTATATGGGCCATAACTTCTAAACTCATTTTGTAAATCAAAAGTGTTTTAAACCATGGTTCAAACAACATTTTTAAAAGTGTCGAAACACAGCCAAATATTTGTTTTGAGAAAACCCAAAGACGAGATCAACAAAAAGATTTTCAAAAGAGGTTATATTTTCAAAGTGTCGATATAGCGATAGTAGCTATACGGACACTGCCATAAAATATTTTATATATATTAATCCAAACATCTCATAAACATAAGTACATATATACTTAAATGTAAATAACATTTTAAAGGCAAGGTAAAATTTATCACTTTATAACTTATGCACGTTGAAGTGTGTCATAGCGACCTATTCGCTGCGACCACTTCGACTTCATTTCAAGTCCACTGCAAACATCCTATGTGTCATCTGCTTTCAAGTAGGAACCAAATCAAACAATATTATTCCAAACATAAATAATCAACTTATTAATATTATTATCACAAATGATAAAGTATAAATCTTTGGATTAAAAAAGAGATTGACTCACTAAAGTCCACACAACTACAAACCAAAGCTGCTGCAACCTAGTACCGACACATGAATCTACTTTTCTTTTCAAAGACTTGACTTTTAGTGCCTTGCAAAGTGAAAGTTGGCTCGGCCTAGGCATAAAAGGCTTTGGACTTGTTTGGAAAAGAAGGGGTATAGATAAGAAAGGAAGTATTTTTGGCTAATATTTTAAGGTGGAAGGATTTTAACTTGAAAATTATAAAGAAGCCATGGATGTGAAAATGGAAGCTTGGAAAAGAAATAGTTGTTTGAAATGAAGAAAGTGAAAATGAAAATAAGAATTGAAAAAATTGAATTACTTTGTATAAAACAGATAAGTGAAATGTCTAAAATTCCCTTGATAATTTCAAAGCACCATACCCTCCACATTTTTGATGCCACATCACCACCCCATACCCCCTTAAACATGCGACCTATCACCCTCCCGCCTCATCACATCACTTCATCACATTCACCTGATATGATGTTACCTTTCATATTTCTTATATTTTTATTTTTAAAATTTAAAAGAAAAGTCAACATTTACTTTATTACTTATAAATAAATAATTCAAACTTACTTACTTAACTCTAACCAAAGCATTTGTTGTTTGTATATGTATGTACATATACACACTATAGTGTACACAACGTGTTCCGACAATTTTTAAACGATGAAACTCAAAAATCCAAAAAATGATTTTCGATCACATTTCCACTTTTCTTCCGAACTAAGTATTTTTATAAACCAAATATTAAACAACTTCACCATCACTAGTTATTACTTAAAAAAGTTTATTTGAGTTATAAAATCCATTATTTAAATATTTAAAAATATATTAACTATTCGAATTCAAAGTGATTATGTTAAGGATCGTTACATATGGATCTGCGATGGCCCATAATGATGGTTTATTGAGCTTTAGTTGGTCCCTTGAAGTTGCTTGATAGTTTGCATCTACCTTTGGATTTTAACTAGCTTGGAATGGGCTTGAATTTAAATGGGATCTTCGGATCGTCACTGATCCAAGGGAATTTAATTCGGTTGCTATAAAGTATAGACTTATCAGTTGAGGTTTGATTTATGGATCTTTGCAATCCTTGTCCCACTTTCATTTCTCCATGGACCACTCTTGGGAAGTAATGTGCTCTAGTTTGATGAAGCAAGATGGTTTGGTACTGATGTGAGAGGCTCTGATCGGTACTGATCTAAGAATTGGTGTTGGATTGTGCACCATTGACTT
The DNA here is from genome assembly GCA_030765085.1 of Allium cepa. Taxonomy (NCBI): domain Eukaryota; kingdom Viridiplantae; phylum Streptophyta; class Magnoliopsida; order Asparagales; family Amaryllidaceae; genus Allium; species Allium cepa. The sequence goes on from CM060932.1 coordinate 548,179,932, forward strand.
TAAAGCACTTTAATGGATAGATGATTTGTTTTAATGTTCAATAAGTTTGTGGCCGAATCTTTGAGCTTCTATTAGTGCTTGAATTCTGTAATTATCGTTCTAGGTTTCTGATTTACTATCTAACCATTTCATCACTCTGACTTGTTTAGATATGCCTAGGTCACAAATCCGGATAAAAAACATGGGTCCATCATTCAGGATTATAAGTTTTTTTTGTTCGTTTTAGTTTTAGAAATATTTTAGTACCTTTATGTTCCTTCTTATAGATGCATGCTTCCTTTGCATTTTAATTGAAAATTGGACTCTTTGATTTCGTTGTCAATACATTGCTAAATTTTGATGCTTATCGAATGGTACTTTAGCATCATTTCTTGGATCTTATCCTAAACCCACATACTAAATTATTGCTCCCACTAACTTCGAGACACTTTTGCTGTTATGTGCAACAGATTAATCTAAATCATTATTTAGAATCTCTATTTAAATGTATATATCAAAACTTAAAATCACATCGGTCAATAATTTAGCGAGTAATCCGAATTAACTTAAGCACGCGTTGAATAATGAACATGTTATGTTAATTTCAACAATTGAAGTTTACGGTATTAATCTCATCAGGATCTTTCTATCTTCCAACTGCATTGATCTTTTTTTTCAAAAACACTTTATTAGCTAACAGGTCATATCCTTTTAAGGTACCACTTGCAAAATCATATTTTGATAATTTGCTCGGAATCCATTCAGAATTTTCATGTTGTGCCGTTGAGTAGTGTCAATACCCTTAATAGCTTATTTGATAATTGAGGGAATTCTTTTTTTGTCATCGATATGAAATTCATAGTTTCTCTTTAATGTGCAGAGTTCTTCTTAGATATTCTAATGAGTCATTTCTATTTTTTACTTGACTACTTTCATTTCATCCTTCTTAATCAGTTTAATCACTAGATTGTAGCCAAATCCATTTTATTACTAATAATCTATAAAAGAAATTCCTTCATCATGAAGTTGACGATTCTTGAAACTAAGTTGTTTCTCAATATAATGGAACATGCATTCATAAATATTTTGTGAACCGCCTTCGTATATATAAAAATGATATAGTTTTGATTTAATAAAAAATTATATTCATAACATAAGTTGCTCAACCAATATTGGCCTACCCTAAACTACTTTGGGGTGATCCACAAAAGATCCCTCACGAACAAATATACAAATAGCCTCTCGACTTACACGACCTTTCAACTCCTTGACCTAGGATATGTAAGGGTTTTCTTATAAACTCTTATCTTATATGATCTCGTAAACTATGTTTTGAATGAAACTAATTTTAACCTATGTCTTACTCTTAATTATACACCTAGACATAAAGAAGTTAACGCAACTTCACTCATTATCAATCATTCATTGTCCAAAAAAGTCTGATTATGCCTTATTGATACATCTTTAGGTATCATAGGAAAAGTGGCTTTTGTGATTGAATCGTATTTTTTGGTATTTTTGAAACCCTTTCCAATACACTCATCTATTCAATCATATCAACTATTTATTTTCTTCGCATGTTATGCTTTCTACTTTTATTTTATATTCAATGAACTTACCATAAATACACTACTTGTGTATAAAATACACAGTTCATTTCTATAATAATTCACCTATGAATTTAATGAAGTGAGTGGATCCGTTTTAATGTCATTAGGCTTTGAACTGCATATATTGTTAATTCTTTATCGCTCGTACTAAATGGGTATTTTGCCCTTAATCTTCTATGATATAATTCATCAGTATCATATGATTCATAACTATATGATTCTTGAATTATTTATCAAAGAAATGGATCGGTCCGTAATTCCAAATAACTGTAAAAAAAATTTAGATACTTTTGTATTTTCTAATGCACCACTTTCATTATGGAAACTAATACCATTGTTATAGTTCTATCTTGCAAAGAATATGCATATCAAAATAAAACCATATCTATTTCAAGTCAATACTAAAACCAGTTATTATTTCATAATTATATTTGGTTTATTTATGAAAATAATTTTCGCAACTTGATGCGTCCACTAGGAAGTGTTATATAGTATGCTCTACTATTCCTACCATTACTATAAAAGAAAATGAAATATGAAGCTCCATTGTAACATCCCTCGTTTTGAAACCTAAAGTCTGGTAAGAGTAACATATTACCCTAAATAAGAAGATAGTAGGATAGCTTTGTTGAAACATGGGATGGGTTTTCCTCTTTACTACTAAAGCAATAATTATTTGATTTATAGGTAAACCTAAGTTATAGGTTCGTTTCATTGAAATATTGTAGTACTACAATGTGATCGAAATACCTTAGTCTCGGCTGCCACTATGGTCTTATACCTTCTGCTAAAGATACATGGTTAAAGTCTTATCACTCGATTTCCACAGAGGCCTTATGCCTTTCATGTGATAAAAGGGTTAAAATTTAACTTTCAGTTGCACATAGGCCTTCCATAATTATATTACACTAAAATTTAGGTTTGACTTTCGGCTGCCACTAAGGCCTTATGACTCTTCTTTCGTGCTTGTCACATTTTGCCTTACACCCACGCTTTCATATTTTAGTTGCCACAATAGGCCTTACACCTACTTTGCTTGCGTTTCCTAGACTATCACTTTCAGCCTTATATCCTCCTCTGTTTCCTTGGTTGTCGCTATAAGCCTTACATCAATTGCTTTCGCAGTCCAAACAGTTGCCTCTTTAGGCCTTACACCAAAGATTTTGTATCTCGAATGCCACACATGGCCTTACACGTTCGCTTTTGGTTTCTCAACTGCTGTCCTAGGCTTTTTGCTGTCTACCAAACTTTCCACCTAACCATTCACTCTTAGGCTTTTCACTTAATTGTTTATTAAGCTAACATTCCAACTAACCATCTTTCGGTTATTAATAAAAAAAATTAATACATTATCATCAATATCTCTGGTTCTAATGTTCGCCATTTTAAGCCTTATCATACATTATTGTCTCCAAAAGTCATAGGTTCCGCTTTACAAACTCTACCAAATTATGCTCAACAATCACTACCGTCAGTCTTTTTTAGTTAAATATGTCTTAGTTTAGTTTCGATGATTTATGAGATTAAATCTTTAATTCATTAAATTACCTTCTCAGCTAATAGTTCCTCTTTAACCGTCGACCTCCTTCGGCCTTCGGTTAATACCTTTGGTTTACTAACCTTGGAATCATACTTAGATTTTTCCTTGACATTTCTACTTAAGTTTTTATACTTATGGTTTTGGTTTATTTACTTTTTGTTTTGACTCTGCCTCCTTCAGTACATATTGGGAGCCATTTTTGCACATTTGCTACTAACTTTCCTTGTGCTGACTTCTGCTTCGTTTGACTTAGTCCATTTTAACTATTATTTAGTACTTTGCTGATATGTTCAGCATAAAAAGTGGATCTGATCTATTAGTCCAATATAATACTTTATTTAGTTAAGCCACCTTCCTATAACTGTTGCTTGCCTTTTAGCTCCCAATTATAATCCTTCGGTCATGCCTATTTTCTTTTAAAAATAACTTAACTTGTTTCCAATGATCTCTGGTAAAATTAATGATGCTTTATTTCTACATTTTTCCTCAAACTTCCTAGTTTATAAATAATTTCCATGTTACATGACCCTTTAGTTACACATAACAATTTATTTTCTTATGCAAAGATTCTATAAATCAAAACCCACCACTAGTAACATGTTTCTAGCATCATATTAAAATCTTAGTTCTTAGGGATTATAAGACGTATGAAAATCATGCAACCTTAACTTGGCAATGAGAGAATTAGACAAGAAAAAGGGATTAGTGAACACATTTTCTAGATTCCTTAGATAATTGAGTTTCTAGTTCTGTTAGCTTCAAATCTTCATTTTCTTGCTTAGGTCGCAAACCCCGAGAAAGAGCTTAAACTTTTTGTATTAAGTCTTGAGTATAGAAATGAAACGAAAAGAGAAAAGTGGTTATCTTTATTCCAAATGAATAATAGGACCACCGACCCACCGTTTCATTTTCCTTATAAATTCTTTCTTATTAATTAGCCTTAATAGCTGCATATTAATTATTACCCATTTTTCTTATAATTTCAAATAGAATTTTCCTAGTATCACTTGATTCGCCCATATATAGTAAGTAAATAAACGTCCTATGAGTATTTACTCACTTTCATTATTTTAATTTATTTTCCTCTTAAATAATTCTTTAATTAGTTATTTATTAATTTACGGGGTGTTATAGGCTTCCCCTTTTATGGAAATTTCATCCTTAAAATTTAAATAAGATACAATAATAAATCCTACACTTTCTTATGCCAAGATTAACATGCACATATATGATTTCTTTACCCATGGATCTCAATAAAAATGTATTAGTATGTCTACCAATACAAAAAATATCAACCATAATATCACATATATATGACATACAATCAAACATAACAAATTCTTTTATATATATCAATCAAGCTTTTCAAATTTTCAATGGCTGCATCAGCTATTCCTCCCGCCCTCTCCTCTAACCCTAATTTTTCATAATCTTCTACTCCTTCACACCTTTTACGTGCATGTTCCTTTGATTTGATCTTTCCTTGTCCCCGACCCTCCTTCTTTACCTATGGCTCGTGCCTTTATTTATTCTCCCTCAATCCCTACTCCATGCAATTCTGCTTCTATTAAATCCTTAGCTGCTGAACCTTCTCAATTAGTATGGACTTCCCTTTTTAAAAGAAAACCATGTAATGCGGGGAAGTATATCCTTGTTGAGAGGGAGAGTGTCTACTCAAGAAAAGCTTATGTCCCTTCTTAATCTATTTTAGATGTAGATTGAGACATTTGGAATGACTTCTTAGTTGGGTTCTTCCATGGTGGGCCTTTATCTTAACACTGTTGCGAATCAACATTTGAAAAAGATTTGGAAACTGAAAGGTAGTATCAAAGTTCGGTCCGAAGGAACTGTATTCATGTTCTTGTTGTCGAACGAAGAAGATAAGAAGAATATAGCTGAAGGCAATCCTATGATGATTAGGAATAAAAAAATTATCGTAAAGGAGTGGGATCCTTCTATTAGTAATGTGTGTGGTAGTGTAAAATATGTCCCTATATGGATACGCTTAACAAATATTTCTATTTTTGCTTGGCCTCCTCTGGACATCAATTGGTTAACTTGGATAATAGGTAGGATTGTGTGTTTGGATAAAATGATAGAAAAAGTGGAGAGGCTTTCTTATGCAAAATGTTTAGTTGAAGTTACCCTTAAGTCTGATCTTATCAACGAATTTCCTATCAAGCTCGATGATAGTACTGAACAAATAGTGAAAGTATTTTGTCAATAGAAGCTAGAAATATGTGTTGAATGTATTGGATTTGGGCATACTGTTGTGAACTACCTAAATCATAAGGTGAAGGAAGAGTACTATCCATAATACTAATGAGAAAGAAGTAGTTAAGTCTGGCAAAATAGGTCCCGTAATTGTTAAAAAGCCAAGTAGAGCCAGTAATGTATGGAAAAGGGTAGGGTACACTAGAAAATGGAAGAGAAGGTTCTGATGCAAAAGTAAATACAGGTGGTGAGGTTGAAGCAAATGATCAGATAGAGAGGGTTCATAATGTAAATGAAAATGTAGTTGTTGAGAAATGTAATGAAGAAGGTATTAATAATACTAGCAGTTCCCAAGGTGATAGAAATGTCTCTACCTCAAATAAATTTCAAATTCTATAAAATGTTAATGAAGTTGATAATGACAATGCAATGAGTTGGAAATTATAGAAGGAAAAGTTAATGATATTGTGCAGGTTAAAGCTGATACAAAAAAATCCTTGCATGTTTCACATGTTTCTCATATGCACAACCTCAACAAGCATCAAGAAAGCACACTCATGAATATAGACCATGACCCTACTAGACAAGGAATTAATAAAGCAATCATGTGCCTCAAAACTCTTCAACTTTTTTGGGTCTAGTGCAAGTATTTTTGATCTCTCTTCTCTAAACATCTCTCCTATTAGACATAACTTAGAACAAATCTCTGCCTCTCAAACTCCAAAAGTTATTCCTGCTCCTCCCTATTCACACATTCCACCTCCACCAGGTTGGATTCCACCTCCTAACAAGCCCGATGGCTCTATCCCTTCTTTTTCATCTAAACATCAGAAGGTCATTCCTCTATCTGATTCCATTGAAACAGTAACCTCTAAGAACAAGTTAAATAAGAACATTAGGCAATCTTAAATTCCTCTTAATCACAATAATGGTCTTAAAATTAACTATGAAGACACTTATTCCTAAGACACTCAAAGATTAACCGTCATCTGGTTGAAGAACAAAAAGTTCAACCTCCAAAAATCCTATTATTTAATTATGTTGCACAACATTAGGATTTGGAATATTATGAGTGCTCATGAACAAGTTAAGCTTAATCAAGCTAGGTCTATAATCTCTGACAAAAAGCAAGCCGTCTTTGCTTTGGTTGATACTAAAGGTAATCACTCTCTTACTACTAAAGCCGCTTCATGCATTAATTCTTCTTGGAATTTTTCCCATAATCTTACTCGGTCTCCTTATAATAGAATTCTTGTTCTTTCCAATTCCTCTATATTTACCCTCAATCATATATTGCACCATAGGCAGTTTATGCATTTTCATGTTATTCACATTCCTTCTTTTGTCTTTTTGTATATTAACTTTTTTATGGGGACAATCACCCTTCTTCTAGACAAAATTTGCTTGACTATTTGCCTCACTTAAGTTAGAATACCCACCCTTGGATTATGCTTGGTGATTTCGATTGTATGTTGAGTGCTTCTGACCATAATGGTGATCCTCCCCTTACTAACAAGGACACAGCCCCCCTTAGTGTGGCTAATAATCTTTCTGGCCTTCTTGAAACACCAACGATAGGTCCATTATTTACTTAGAATAATAAGAGTTATTCTGGAGTTCGTACTATGAGTAGAATTGATCATACCTTCATTAACTCCACTGCCTTTGACTTCTGGCCTTCCCTTTATTCCCGTGTTCTCCGTCCATTTCTTTCTGATCATTCACATGTACTTGTGAAATGTGCTAACAATGCCATTGGAAAATCTAATTTTAAAATTTTTAACTCTTGGGTTAAAGACACTGAATCTTATATGTTGTACAAAATTCTTGATCTACTTCTTACTTTAGTAACCCTATGTTTATTTTTTAGAAAAAACTTAAAGCTACTAGGAGTGCTTTGAGAAATTGGGCTAAAGAAAAATATGGTAAAGGAGACAGTCTATCCAAACTTCTTACAGCTCAGTTGTAGGAAATTCAAATCAGTAAGTTAGAGCACCCTAATAACCCTTCCTACCCTACGATGGAACATGAAATGGCAACTAAAATTGCTAATGCTCTCTCTATGGAACTTGACATGACCAAGCAAAAACTAAGGAAAAAATGGCACATTAAAGGAGACTAGAAAACTGGTATTTTTCATAATGCTTTAAAGTTTAAGAAGAAAGCTAGCAATATTTTCCAAATTTTTAATGATCGAGGTACTATGCATTCCACTCCTTACCAAGTTGAATGTACCAACTTGAAATACTACACTAAATGTTAGGTAATTAAAACCCTCATATTCCTATTTTTGATGACCTTATAACCACCAAACTTCCTATGCTTGATTCTGAAGCTATTAGTATCTTATTAGTTAAAGTAACAAATGAAGAAATAAAATAATCTATTTTTAATATGAATAAATCTTCTTCTGGGGGTCATATGGCTTTAATGCTAAGTTTTTCAGTCACTAATGGGCTAATATATCTTCTGACTTGCTTAGAGCTATCCATAATTCTTCAATCATGGTAGAATGCTGAGAGGTATTAATACCACTAATAGAGCCTTAATCCTTAAATCCATGGGGGCCAAGACTTTAATGAACTTTAGGCCAATTGTGTGTTGTAATGTGATGTGCAAATGTATCCTAAGGTTATAGCCTCAAGACTTAAGTCTGTTCTTCCTTCCATAATTTCTCCTAATCAGGCTGCTTTCCCGCCTGAAAGGAGTGTTCAGATAGTGTGTTACTTGCTCATGAGCTTCTAAATGATTACAACTGGACAGATATCTCTCTTAGGCCTATGCTATAGCTTGACATCAAAAACGCCTTTAATTCTCTCCAAGGAAATCAGTAGTGGCGGTAATAGCCAAAATGAATTTTCCTTGCCACTTTGTCAACTGGATATATTCTTGTATCTCAACTACCTCTTACTCATTGGGTATCAATGTCAAAATGCAGGATACTCCAAGGAACAAGACAAGAAGATCCTATCTCCTCTTATTTGTTTATAATAATTATGGAGTTGCTCACTCAAATGATCAATAACCTTTCGATATCAGAGAGTTCGCACTACATCCTAAATGTAAAGAACCAAGAATTACATCTCTCATGTTTGTCGATGATCTCATTATATTCACCAAGCCTTCAAAAAATTCCTTGCTTAGAATTAATAGTAATCTCCAATCATTCAACTTTATTATTGGGTTACAAATAAATGTGGACAAGTCTGGTACTTAATTGTAGGTATTCTAAAAGCCAAATGTGTTGCACTTCGAGGTTTAGTTTCCTTGCCACCTATGAATCATTACATGAGCTAACTAGAGTTGCCTCTTTGTACTGGGAATATGGTACTAGGATTTCCTCCCCTTGTTTGAAAAGATAACCTTCTCTATGAATAGTTAGGTAAATAGATTGCTTAGTCAGGCTGGTTGGATAACTATCATCAACTCTATTATTCATTCCATGACTGTATGCTAGAGCATAGCCTTTATTCTCCCCATAAAATATTTGAATCAAGTTAGACAAGCCATGAATCATTCCCTTTGGATATGCAATAAGTTTTTCATGGTATACTCTATCCCAAAATCATACAACACCAATAACTCCCACCACCTCTGTTGTTTGATGTTCAGTTCCTTTTAAGAAAACAAATATTTCAATGACTTATGATCGGTATATAATTCAAATCTTTATCCTAAAAGGTATTGTCTCCAAACCTTTAATGCAAATATAACTATCGATAACTCAAAATCATGAGTTTGATACCGAACCTCATGGGTCGCAACTGCCTAAATGCATATGCTATAACCTTGCCCTTCTACATTAATACAGCTCCTAAACCTGAACCCAAAGCATCTATGTACACAAACATGTTTCCATCTCGTCCATCATAACTAATGTTGGGGCTTCCATTAGCCATAGTTCAATTCTTAGAATGTTACTTTACACTTCCTAGTCCAATCATAGGTTTCATTCTTTCGGGCAAGCCTGGTCAACATTATTGTCATCCTAGAGAAGTCCTTAATGAATCTCTGATAGTATCCACACAACCCTAAGAAATTTCTTATCTCGTTAACTATCTTTTTCCTCTACCAATCATTCAGGGCTTCACCTTTTGAAAGACCTATAATTAATCCCTCCTTTAAAACCACATGGCATGGGAACCTCACTTTCGATTTTCAAAATTGACATCTAGAACACTTCGCCTTCAATGTGTGTTGTCTCAAGGTCTTTAATACCAATTTAAGATGAATCTCATAATCTCGCTCATCCTTGGAATATACCAAAATATCTTCTATAAATACAATCACAAATATACACAACTGATCATAAAAACTCGGTTCATTTGATTAACTTTGGGCATTGGTTAGCCTAAAAGGCATAACCAACCGCTCATATGAACCATATCTTGTCATAAACACATTCAAGGAATACTTTCTTTAGAAACCCTCAACTGATGGAATCTTGAACCTAAATCTTATTGCGAGAATACTCCAACACCACTCAAATGATCAAACATATCATCTGTCCTAGGAAATGGATAACGATTCTTCATCATTACTTCTTTCAGCTTTTGATCATCAATATACATTCAAAGAGATCCATTAGAACTTTTAACAAACATTATAGTAGCTCCCAAAAGTGAACTACTTGGTCTATCGAAACTTTAATGCTCACTTTCTACTAACTTCTTTTCAATTCCTCCTTCTCCCTCAAAGACGTTCTATTTGGCGGTCCACTAATAGGTTGTGCACCAAGCGCCAAATCAATGTGAAACTTAGTCGCTCTTCTCGAAGGTGACCCCATTACAGGCTAAAATACATCAACAAACTCCCAAACCATAAAAACTATATCTATTTTCTCTTCTAGACTTTCTATGGCATATAACAAAACCTCAAACCTTCCTTTCATCTTGTCCAAAGATACTAATATTTTGTCTCTTCCCTCGAGTTCTATGAGGCAATGATTATCTTGGCATAATAAATACTAGCATCATTCTGCACTAACCAATCCATACCAAAAATCACTATGTGCCCCTTGAATAAACACAAATGGGCTATACAAAAATGAATGTTCACACATACCAAATTGAATAAACACAAATGGGCTATACAAAAATGAATGTTCACACATACCAAACTATTTATTAGTGCACTTTAATTCGAGAGTGGAACACCTACTAATCCAATTAACTACAATAAAAGAAGTAATCAAGTAAGTGATATACATATATTCTATCAACCACGTCCTTAGAAATAAAGGAATATGTAGCACCAGTGTCAAACCGAACTCTAACTGAAAAACTGGAAATGGAAATTATACCTTTCCAAACAACATTCTTTTCTTACTCCTTAGCTAAAGGTCCTCCTCTTGATCCCTCCAAAGCAAACAACCCTTTTCGCTTCAGCTCTAGAGAATTCTTCCTGTTGTGGCTCGGGTTATCACTTATAATATTTGACCTTGATTGTTCCTTCTGGTTGCAAATACTTTAAAGCACAATGTCCTTACTGACCGGAATTATAGTAAGTAACCTCTAAAATATCCTTTTGGCCATCCTCTTTAGGAACTTTCCCATTTGGTTGTCACCCCTGCTACTCTTTTTGGTAAGTAGCAAACTACTTCTTCTGTTCTCCTTTTGGCTTTGCCTCAACCTTCCTCTCCTCTCAATACATATCATCATACTTTCAGGCCATATACACTATGAACTCATAAAGTGATGTCATATGTTCCATTACCTTATAATTCGACCCTTACTTCAGTCCCTAAATAAACTTCTAGTTTATTTACATTGGGGGAGTTGATTTGCTCCTAGCCATACATCATTGATGCAACAAACTTCTGGATATAATTTTTAACAAAAAATATCCTTACCTAAGCTAATGAACTATCTCTACAACACATTCTTATGAGATTCGAAGAAGCATTGAGACTTAAATCTCCCTCGAAACTATTCCCCAGGGATCCCCTCTTTAGGAGTTTCTATAGCCACTATTTCCAATCAATATGTGGCATCTTCATGCAACTATCTAGAAGCCATCCATCTCCTTTGCGCATCATTCAACCCTAAGTCCATGAAAATACGCTCATTTTCTTTTAGCCAATCTAACTCTTTCACACTGGCTCTTTCCCGATAAACATCTTGCTCAAGGCTCTTATAATACCGACTTAACTAAGAGAAGTCCACCCAAGTAGCTGGTCTTGGCTCAACTACTTCTAGCATAGCCTTTCTTATCATTTGAGCCATAAGTTGCTGAACAGGGAATTTACATCCATTTCTAAAAATGGTGGGACTGCTTCATTCACTACTGCTACAGGCACATCTCTACTATTACCCTCCGCGATCCATTTCAAACTCTCTCCTAGCATTTATTCTTTCTAAGGTGACTCTTCCACTTTTGACTTCCATTTTCTCCTATGAAAGTCTTTTATCAAAAACAAAAGAAAAAAAGTAGTTTACCAATATAATATCTCTACCAAAGTCATCTTTATTCCCATATAGAAAAAGACAAATACGTAGTCAAAAGTGTCGTTCCCAACATATAAAGATGCTAAAACAAACAATTGATATAGTTGAAATAAAACAAAAATATAACACTCAAGCCTCGTGCTTTGTATTTAGTTTGTATTATTCGACTATCCCAAAACCAACCTATTTATGCCCATAAACATAGAATACTTGAATGAATACCCGTGAGTTTATAAGAAAAACAAAAATAAAAAGACGAATCGGACATAAATTATAGTAGAAGTAACAAATTACCCTAAATATGAAGATAGTAGGACTGCTCCACTAGTATGAGGGATGAGTTCTCCCCTTTCTTATACTAAAGCAATAGTTTTTTTTATTTAAAAGTAAACCTAATTCATAGGTTCATTTCACAAAAATATTACAATGGTACAATGTAATTGAAATGCCCTTGTCTCAACTTGTAACGACCCGATAATTTTTAGTAATTTCATTTGTTTTATTTATTTAATTAGTTGAATTTTTGTGAAATTTTTAAAATATAAAATTTTGCAATAAAAATTTTGTATTTGGAATACGTCCATTTAAACATAGCCACTGGTAAATTTTCATCAGATAATATGGAAGTTTATTTTTCTACTGTTATTTTATTTAAATCTATGTCAGTTAATATTTCCAAACCTAAATATTTTTTAATAGAAAAATTGTAAATCATCTTCTGAGCAAGTCGTCACATTTCGTTTCTCAAAATTTGGACTTCTATTACTCCCTCGATCTTATTTTCGACAAAATAACAGCATTTTTTGGTACCGATTTTCGACTTTTGATCTGATGAACCTATCACTGATATCTGTGTACCGTTTTGATCGTCTTGTCGTGCCGATCTTCGCAGTATACTCATTTGTGTATTTTGAAGTTCGGTGTACAGTGCAATTTACGAAACGCCTAGTGTATCGATTCCTCAATCGAGTCTTTTGGTTCCATACCCTTTCATTTCCTAACGTGCAAACCAATAGCTATCAACATTAATATCTTCAGCTGTTCACTGTTGCCTAAATTCTTGAGTCTGACCTTTACCATTCCCTATACTATTTATTATTTGTTGGTCTATGTATTTTGCTCTTCATATTCATTGGTTTGCCTTGAAAAGATATATTTGTGTTGTCAGCCAGTGGATGATTCGCGTCACTTACTCTTCCATATTTTTCCCAAACCTATCTCCCTTAAACAAAGCCGTGCTTCTCCCCTCTCCTTCCTCTCTACTCTAATCGCCACCTCCCTGGCCGAAGTCGCCTTTAACCTCTTTCTCCTCCGCCTGAGCGTCTCGTCCCGCGTCGTAGCTTCCCCGCGCGTGCAGCTTCAGCCACGCAAGCATCAGGTCGGTTTTGGAAGCCCTCCACATGGGTAGCCCACGTCGCATGTAATTCCTCCTCACTATTGCGTGCCTTCCTCCCTGTTGTTTATATGTGAGTTGTATTATATTAGATTTATACTATGGGTTAGTTTATGGAACCGTAAGTGTATTAGTGTATATATCAGTTTATATATACTGAGTTTGGTTTGAATGTATATGTTTGTAATATATTAGTTAAACACATATAATTGTTTATAAACAGAAGTTGCTATGATGTTATATATTTGTTTATAAACATATATATATATATATATTCGGGTGGTTTCTTATTTGATTCGAAAAATAAGAAAAATGTTGTTGACATGTATATTTATGCATGTTTAAGTGTTATAAAGTTATAATATATTGGTTTATTAGAGTTATAGTACTATATAAATAATAGTTGAAACATTTTTATACAAGTTCTATTTTTTTTCCTATTAGTTCATTTTTATATAGTTTATATAAGGTATGGGTATCTTTTTCTTTGCAAGGCAAGCGGGGTTAACTGGTCCCCTACCAGTTTATTGAAAAAGAAAATAAAAAGGAAAACTGACTATGAACAAGCTCACAGTCACAACAAGTAAGGCATACATCACAGGAGAGAAAGAGAAGACAACAACACATAAGGAATAAAGGAAAGAAAAATGAACTGCTACGGCCAATCAGCAGTAACAAAAGAACTGAAATCAAAATTGCATTCCCTCATTCCAATCTTAATACTGGCCTGTAATGCATCCCAAAGCTGGAGATTACTTCTGATCTTATTTTCAAAACTTCTTTTATTTCTTTCCTCCCAAATGAAATTCAGGTACCTTTTAATAAGGAAAAAGTACACAAATCTGTCCTTTTTTTTCCACTTCGTAGCTTTGCCTATCAGAGCCCACTGAACACTTGAGTGTCCATGGATATGGTTAACATTCATTCCTCCCATCAGCTTACACCACAATCCAATTAACTCAATGCACTCGAAGAATAAGTGATCCACAGTTTCAGGTTGCAACTTGCAGAAAACACATAGAGGATCAACAGTCAAACCAAATTTCAACAATTTGTCCTTGGTCAGCAGAGCATTATTGATTACCTTCCACATTATCAAGTTGTCTCTCACATTAGACATTCTAGACCAAATTACCTTGTGCCATTTTATATCAGTACTACCAGTACCATTCATGAGCATTTTATAAACAGAAGAGATCGAGTGGGGCTTTCCATTCCACTGAATTTCATCAGTAGGAGTGGAGTGGAAGAAGTAAACTTGAAACTTATTCCAGACAGCCCTAATGACTTGGTTGCTGGTATAAGGCAGCTGTAACTTGCCATCAAAAATGTAGTCTGATGCTTTAGCATTTCTACAGATACCAGATTGGTTGATTTGCTGTTGTGAAAAGAGTTTGCAAAGAATAAGACCTTCAGTCATCCAAGGGACAGTCCAGAAATTCGCTGTACTGGAAGGTGAGAGATTAACTTTGATCATTGGAGATAAGAAGGATCTTGAACACAGCAAGCTCCTCCAAGTCCAACTAGAGTTCTGAGGCACATTCATGGTCCAGGTATTCTTACTACCCAAGTTATGAATTTTGGTCCATTGAACCCACAAGGAGTCAGTATCAGATAGCAAGGCATTCAAGTGGGAACTGAAGGCAGCTCTATTCCATGTTTGCAAATTTAGAATTCCTAGACCACCTTTATCCTTAGGCAACTCCATTTTGACAAAAGAACAAGGAATGATTTTCTTTGAGTGAGTAGAACCAGTCCAGGAGAACCTCAACATGGCTTTTCTCACCATATTAACCAGCTTGATGGGAAGAATGAAGACTCTGGACCAGTACACCATCATTGAGGAGATAACAAACTTGATGAGAACAAGTCTACTGGCTTGTGATAGAAATCTATTAGCCCAACATTTCATAGTGCTACAGATTTTGTCATACAGAGGCAAGCAATTAGCAGTAGTGATTCTAGAGGAGCATAGAGGAAGACCCAAATAACTCATGTTATTATCCATAGCTTGCAGAGCAGTAATAGAAGTTAAATGTCTTGCTTGCTCAGTAGATATTCCAGAAGTAAGCATGTGAGATTTATTAATGTTAAGATTAAGACCAGTCATAAGATAGAAATTGTGTAGAGTAGCTTTGATATTTTCGAAAGAACGCTGATCAGGTTTGGTGAATAACATAATGTCATTAGCGAACAACAGAGAAGTAATTTGGGGGGATTTACATTTAGAATGAAACATTATTTCCTTCTGCTCATATTTTTTAGTCAACATAGCTGTTAAAACTTCCATAACAAGAATGAATAAGTAAGAGGAGATCAGATCGCCTTGCCTGATCCCTTGCTTACTGCCGAAGAAACCAGAAGTGAATCCATTGTATTTGATAGAGAAAGAGGGGGTTGATATGTAGTTGTAGATCCAAGCCACAAAAACTTTGGAAATCTCATGAGGACCATAGTTCTCACGATTGTACTCCAGTGAATACTATCAAAAGCTTTCTTTAAATCCAATTTTAGCATAGCATTTGCAGAAGCTTGGGCGCGACCATACCCTTTAATTAATTCATGTGACGGTAATATGTTGTCAAGGATGTTCCTCTTAGGCAGAAAGGCAGATTGATTCCTGGAAATGATCCTGCTAAGAACCACGACAAGTCTAGAGGCCAAGATTTTGGAAATGCACTTATATATCACATTACAACATGATATAGGTCTGAAGGACTCAACAGTTGAAGGATGCTGTGTTTTAGGGATAAGCATCAGATTAGTGGCATTCACTTCCAATAAAAGTTTTGATTTAGTGAAGAAGTTGTGCACAGCCTTTAAGAAATCTTCCTTGATTATATCCCAACTATGAATGTAGAACTGAAGATTGAAACAATCCGGACCTCCACTAGAATTTTTGTTCATGGAAAATAGGGTGTCCTTTGTTTCTTTGTCAGTTACTTTAATAATAAGATTGTCAGATTCTTCCTGATTAACTTTGGGCACTTTCACATGGTCAAGTTCTTCAATCTGAGGTTTGAAATCATTTTTGTTTCCCAGCATGGACTTGAAGAAATTGAGCAGTGCATGGTCAACTTCAGTTGGGTTAGAGTGGAGGACTCCAAACTCGTCGTAAATATGAGAGATATTCTCCTTTGCTTGCTTAATCTTAATAGCAGCATGAAAGTAAGCAGTATTGTAGTCCCCATCATGTGCCCATTTTTGTCTGAGCTGCTGCCGCTTCATATTACCTTCAACTTTCAAGGCTTCATTTAATTGGTCGTGTATACTTCTCTCATTCTCGGTAGCATCAACATTGTCAGGGTTGCTCATCATCAAATCTTGAGCTTCAATGAGCTTCTGCCTAAGCAAAGTTGTTTTTAAGGTACCATTACCAAATTTGTTCCTTGCCCAAGCCCTTAGAACTTCTTTTGTAGCTTTTAATTTCCTAAAAAAAATAAACATGGGATTTCCATAAAATTTCTCAGACCAAGCTTTACTAATAATAGTAGCATACTCAGGTTCATGGACCCAAGTACTATAGAATTTGAAGCTTTTCTTTTTAATAACATCTGTCCCGAAGAGAAAATGATGGGCGAGTGGTCAGCTAAGACAGGGTAGGGAATTAAAGATGACATGGTTGGCCAAGTGGATAGGGCATTCAAATTAGCAAAGGAATGGTCAAAGTTGGTGAAAGTCCTGGAACCAGATCTACTTCTGTTGTTCCATGAGAATTCAGCTCCAAAATAGGGTATTGGGAGGAGACAAGAGTCCTCAATGGCTTTATTAAGTGGGAAAATGTCTTTGGGCAAGAGAGGGGAGCCACCATGTTTATCTTGCAATTTGAAACAGCAGTTGAAATCCCCAAAAACAAGCCAAGGGTGGGAGTTTTGTCTAAAGGCTGGAAGAAGATTTAGGAAAATTTGTCTTGAGTTCACAGAGTTATGGGCATAAACTATTGATATGTTGAAGGAAGTGGAAGAATTATTCAGCTTGGCATGTAGGTGCATTACTTGGTCAGTGTTGAGAACTAGGGTGAGAGACATGACTATTGGATCATGAATAACCATGATACGACCATAAGAAGCTTGATCCAGGTTATGGTTCAAGATCCAAGATGGATTAATATACTTTGCAGCTTTAACTGAAAGAGTTTCGTTCAATTTGGTTTCCAGAATGGCAAAAAGAGATACTTTGTGAAGGTTGATAAGATACTTGACTTGATCAAGCTTGTTGGAGAAATGGGCTCCTCTTATATTCCAAATTGCAAAGTTTTGCATCATTTAGTATACTTCAGGGATTGATGTTTGACATTTTTCGTGCTCCTAGTTGCAGGAGATCCCCTTTGTTCTGTAGTTATATTTACTTTGAGGTGTTTATTAAGTATTGGTCCTTTATCACTATTCTTCCCTGCCACAGTTTGTGAGTGAGAATAATTTGGAGATGTAGGCATTGATTTCCAACCTGGCAAATCTCCAGAGAAGGAGTAATGATGTTCAGATATGTTGTTACTTCCTTCTGGTTCATCCATGATCAAGGCAAGTATTTCATTTTGTAGAGATTGTCTGAAGTGGGATTCATCTATGTTTGAAGTGGCATTTTTGCTTCCATTTGTTGAATACAAGGGCGGACTGTCTGTGGATTGAAGTGTTTGATATCCAATGTTACTGGAAATTTGTAGCATAATATTTCCTTTTCCCATGCTGGTATGAATATGAGAGGTTTCACCTTTGGTTCTATTGCTTTCAAGTTCATGTATATCTGCATGCAAGTCAGTGAGGACAGGCACGCATTCAGTTTCAGCTATTACTTCATTTTGCATGTTAACTTCAATTTCTCTCTCCTCCAATTGCACTTCAAAATCACAGTTGTCATTTCCTGCTTCATTTTCACCATTTTCATTGCATGCTTCTGCCATTTTTTCTTCCATTAACACATTGAATCTATTGATATTACTATTTTCTTCTTCATTGGTTGATATTGTTTTACCCTGTTCACTAACAACTAAAACTTTTTTTTGCATGTTACCTTCAATTTCTCCCTCCTCGAACTGCACTGCACTATCACAGTCCACATTCCCTGATTCATTTCCTCCATTTTCATAGCTTGCTTCTGCCATATTTTCTTCCATTAAAACATTGAATCTATTGATATTTCTGTTCTCTTCTTCATTGGTTCTTTTAGTGACACCCTTTCTCTTGTAGCTAGTTCCTGAAACAAGCAGCAAACTTGCACTTGCCCCATCCCCTTCTGTTTCAGTACACTTTTCCATATCTTCAGTTATCTTATTTTTCCCCTTATCTGTTTTCATCTTAGTCTGTTTTCCACCCTTCTCCATACCTGCTTTTGATTAAGGACCCTTGATACTTTCCCATTATCATTTTCAGACCCCTTACTATGCTTTCTTGCTTCAACTTTTGCTCCTGCCTTTCCTTTGTAGTTCTTTTCCATTTTCAAACACACTTCAGTCCTATGGCCAAACTCTTTACAGTTAATGCATATTTCAGGTCTCCACAAGTAATCTACTTTCACTATTTGCTCAGATCCATCCAATAGTCTTACAGGAAACTCATCCGTCAACTCCTCAGCAGGAGTGACCTCACCATACATTTTGCGTATCCTATTCTATCTAACTTTTCTGTTTGTGCATCCATACACATGAATTTACCAACGCGTGAGGCAAGCCAATTAATTCCCAGATGAGACCAGGCATAAAGGGGAATATTTGAGATCCTAATCCAAACAGGAACAGTTCTTATCATACTACAACTATTACCAACTGTTGGATCCCATTGCTTGACTATGAATAGTTTGTTCCTCATGATAATTGGATTAGCAGCAATTATTTTCCTTCTATCTTCTTCGCAAGACAGATTGAATAGGAACAGAAATCCATCCGATTTCACTTTGATAGAGCCTTTAAGTTTCCAAATTCTTTTGAGATGAGCAATAACAAATAGGTAGGATAAAGGCTTATCAAGAAAAAACCCTACCAAGTATTCACCCCAAAAATCATTGCCTGCTTTAATAACATTTTCTGAAGGAACCAGGACGTTCCCACCAAAGACCAGCGGCACGTGAATGGGCAAATGCTGACCTGCGTTTCGTGGTTTTGCTTTGAATAGGGTATTCCATTGGGCCGAGAGATTATTGTGGGAAGTAGGAGAGATCTGGGAATGGGCAACGGGAGCGGGGGAGGAGGAGGAGCAGAAGGCAGTGGTGGGTCAGGCGGAAGGGGTTCAGGAGGGACTTGTGGTGACAGAAGGCAAACAGGAGAAGGTATGGTAGAAAGGACGACAGGGAAGTTTGAATGTAAGTGTCGGGAGGGAACGGAGGGGACAGCGGGCATTAAAAAAATAAAAAGCTTGAGGGATTGAGTATCTTTCAGTTGCGGCTATATATATGGTTGAGTATAAAAATTATATAAGTTATGTTATTTTGGTTTTATATATATAAAGGTTTTTCAAAAATATATATACGTGATATAATTTGTTGGTCTATGCCATATATATGGCACAACTTGTAGTTTTATTTTGTTTAAGGTGGTGCAAATCTGACTGTTAATAATACATATGTTGTGTTGAAAAATATATATGTTGGAAGTATGATTCTAATATGTTTGAAAGTGTTATTGTATGTTGTGTTTTCAATAACTATAAGTCTACAGTTTGTTAAGTATATATATATATAGTTATAATATATATATATATATTGTTTTGGTTTTTGTAAGTTGCAGTAAAGTATATGTAGGTTGTGTACGTATATTATGGTTATACGCTGTAGATATATAGTGTTTACAGTATATATATTAATTAATATACAAGTATACCTGATCATGACTTCTAAATATAATATGTTACACATACTTGCATTTATATTAGTTATATATCTGGGTTGATGTAGAGTCAGTTAATATACAAGGATTATATTTTAATACGTGTGTTTAATTTAAAATAATGATTTTTAATTATATATATATTGTTTATTATTGTTTTAAGCTAAAAATTTGATTTCATGAAAATAATAATAATAATAATAATATATAATTTGTGGTTCCGTCGAGCTGATCTAATTTTTTTTATCAATTTCTGTTATCAGCTCTATTCATCGAACTCGTACCAACCTTGTTGTTTTGGACTCGTTCTTGGATTTCGTAACTTCTGTCATCTTCATTCATCTCTCTAGACTCGAAAAGTGAGCAATCACTCACGATTTATGTTCTTATATTTATTAAATTTGATTTCAATTGAAACGACAATTGAAATATGCTGCTGTTAATTATTTACACTGTTATATATCTGCTATTACCTGTATCAGATCACCTGTGACATCTGACACCATTATCTATTATTTATATTGATGATATATGCCTGTTATATTATTATCATATTTGTTATCACTCTGCATGTTCTCTGTTAGTATAGAATCACTATGGTTTGAAATGATACATACCCGAACGATTTGTAGAATAAGAGAAAATCGTTATGGGTTGAAATGATAAACCCAAGTGATTTTCATTGAATTGAATTTAGGATTACGGGTTGAAATGATATATATACCCGTATATATTTAAATTGCAAATTGAAATGAATAAATATCCGTATCACTTGGCCATAGGATAGTAAATTTTATACAGACACCGTTGGTCTATATATAGATAATTTGAAATGATTACTATGGTTTTGGAAGGAAATATATGGTTTTATATAAATATTGATTTTAGATATTATATAAATGTTATTTTATATATAGTTAAAATCTTGATTTTAAACTATGCATAAATTTGTTTTAATATAAAATAAGCTTAAAAATAACGTTTGATTTTACTAAAATATAATATGGTTAAGTATTTATTGAAGTTATATTTTAATATAGCAGTTATAATGATTTAATAAATTAAGGTTGAGAAGGTAGATTTGAAATTGTATTTAATTAAGAAATATATTTAATTAGAAATCAATTTGGAACTTATTGAATTCGAGATTTTTAAAGGTTAAAATTTTATAACTTTATTTTGGTTAAGGTGATTTAAATGAATAATTTCAAGTTTAAATAAGTTGAAGGAAATATTTAGTTTATTTGTAATTTAGGGTTTTATTTAAATAATATTGGATTTATTAAGAGAATATTTCAAAACTAAATAATAATAAATTAAAATTAATATATATTTGAAATGCTCAAATTTAGTTTTGAGATTGTGAATTATTTAAAGCTTTGGATTATATTGAAATTGAAATGGTTTATTTTGTAGTTAAAAATCTGTATTTGAAATCGATATAATTTGAAATGGTTTATTGAGAAACTGGAATAAATTAAAATTGATGATTTGAGATTTGACTAGATTTGAAATTTTGGGATTGGTGTTTATTTGGGATTAATTTGTGAAATTTAAGGAAGCTATTTTATTATATAAAGTGTTTTTAAAAATTATATTTAAAACTATTTATATATGTTACTTTATAAATTTATTTCATATAAAGTATTTTAAATTATAACTATTATTAATATAAACTATTTTAAATTATAACCATTTTTATATAAACTATTTTAAATTATAAACTATTTTATTATATATACTATTATTTATATTTAAACGGTTAAGTGGGAAGTGTTATGATTCCAAAGCATTATGATTTATAAATGTTGATTTCCAAAGTATTTGATTTCCAAAGTATTATGATATCCAAAGTATTTGATGTAGAAAGTTTTATAACTTTGAAGTACTAAGATTTTGTCGTGAAAATGTCGTTCCTGCTCTCATGATATCCAAAATTCAAAATGGCTTCCTGCTCTCGTGAAAATGTCGTTCCTCCATTCCCATCTTCCCGTTGACTTCTCTTCTTCATCCCGCTCCCTTCTCCCCTCCCTACCTCTCTTCCCTTCCATGTCTGTTTCTCCGCATCACCCCTCTTCTATATCGCTTCCCTCCTCACCCTCATCAACTAGATCTGGACATGTCTTCAACTCTGTTCCAGTGCGCCCCATGCCCCACCTCCTCTCTGCTTCCGAATTCCCTCCCCTCCATGCTTCAAATCCTGCTGCCCAAGAGTCTTCCAAGCTTGGTCGTATTAGTTCAGTCCTTCAAACCGTTAATGGGGTTTCGTCTTCGCTTGGGTGCGATTTGCAGACTTCGTCGTGTGGTGGTTTGTCTTCCTCTGCAGTGGCTTCTAAATGTAATTTAGGTAATGTTGGGTATGAATTTAACATGCGTGTATTGCCTGTTGAACGAATCGCGTCTGATGTAGTTGGCGCACCAGTTGAGCGCGTGGTGTATGATGGAGTTAGTTTCGAGTTTAATTTGACTGGCAGCAATAATCATATTGATTCCGCTGTTATTTCTGGCGATGTCCGATGCTCTTCAGGTGTTTGTATTAATTCCTCTGAGAATGGTGAACCTGCCACTGTTGGTCTTTCCATTGCTTTGGAGCAGCCTGGTCGATTAATTAATAATCTCTCTGCTCATTCCCTGGCTGGCACCAAAACATGGTCCTCTCTATTCTCCTCTCTGCCCCATAATGCAGGTGATTACAAGCCGATTGAATTTGATATCGTTGAGGAGAATGGTGTGATGATTCCTCCACCAATCGTTATGCAGGCCGGCATGGACTTTTGGTCAAATTATCTGGTTAGTTTCTTCTTGGATCCTAATCATCGCCTTCTAGATGCGTCTAAGGTTTGTCGTCGTGCTTGGAAGCTTCGTGGTGATTTACGAGTTATATTGGTTGACTCCATGTATTTTCTTAAGTTTTCCAACAATGAGGAACGTCGTCGTGTTCTTGAGGCTGAGCCTACCTTTTCTGATGGTGAGCCTTTTATTATCACTCCTTGGTCTCCAACTGTCGCTAGTGCTCAGGAGCAAGTTCTCTCAATCCCCGTTTTGGGTTTTTTTCTCTCAAATTCCCTCTGCCCTTCAGCCTTTGCTTGGCTTGAATTGGCTTGCTTGCAATGTTGGTAAATTGAAATGTTTTGACTCTAATACTGTTGCGCCTGAAAAAATGGTGTATGTTAAGGCTCTTATTGAGATATCCCCTGATAAGCCTCTCCCCTCCTCTATTCCTGTTCAGCTTGCCGTTGGACATGTTGTGGATGTCCGTGTTCGCTATGGTTGGGTTCCAGATATTTGTACCTCCTGTCACTCCTTTAGTCACCTGGCTATTTCATGCTCGCACTCTGCTAGCTCTGCGGTTGCTCTAAAGATCCCTCTTCCTCGCCCCCCGCTTCGAAAATGGGTTCCTAAGGTTTCTTCCTCTGTCTCTCAGTCTACCCCTCCCCCGGCAGTTCCTTTGTCATCCCCATGTCCGCCTCCGTGCTCTGTTGCTAGGCCTGACTCCCCTACTGCCTCAGTGGTTCCTAGTGTTGCTTCTCCTCTGAGTATTGTATGGGATGAGACCGAGCATTGTTGGGTTGATCTAAAATCTGATATGCGATTTAACCTTGTGAACGATTCCTTTTATAGATTTGTTTCTGATGATCAACTGGACCTTAGATGCCTTCATTACAGACCTTCTGGTGATTCCTTAATCCTTGATATGGATGGTCGTTTCGCGAGATCAAATTTTGGCATGCTTTCTGACTCTTCCTGGGATCGTTCATTTATTTTCTCTCCTGTTTCTGTGGATTATGATCCTTCCCTTGCTATCTTATTTCGCCCCTTTGCTGGTCGAATTGGGGATGCCTCGGCTAGTTCTTCTTTTGTGTTGGTGGAAGTTGGTGCCTCCACCTCTTCTGAGGTGGTATAGTCTAGGGAATTTGAGTAGCTGTGGCATGTATGTCACACTCCTGTGCTGTATTTTTATTTTCTTAGTAGCTAAGGTGCTTTTACCTTACTCCTGTACTTCAATTTTATTACATTCGTAATAAAAGTGGACGGTCCACTATAAAACCAGCTGGCCTTGCCAAAAAAAAGATTTTGTAAATAGATATATTTGAGCTGGATATATTTAAAGCGGAAATGATATCGTATTTGGTTTTGAAATGGAAGTGATATCGTATTGATATGGTTTTGAAATGGCAATGATATTTTGGTTTTGAAATATAAACTATTTTGAAAGTTTATTGAATGACTAATCGGTGTAATAATTACGTAGTTATTGAAGAGTCCGGGATCGGTTAGGGACATACTTTCTGTCTAAACCGAAAACCACTTTAATAAATATTATACGCGGAGTGTGATCCAGAATGAAGTGGTTGGATTGATAATGTTGCTGGATTTGAAAAAAGAGAACGATAATGGATAGCCTTGACACTTGTGTCAAATTTGAAATGACTTAAACAGGAGTCGTGCCGGCCAATGAGATTAGCCTCCTCTAAGCGAACACAGTTCTTCGTAAACTACTCATTACTTGTTTTTGATTGGTGCGCACCCTTGAATTGGGAGTGTTGTTTCGCGGTGTTGCGATCGTTGCGACGATGCGTTCTCACCAGTCCGGATCAGGCAAACGGTAGTTTCACTACCTTGGGTATCGCCTCATATGCCTTGTCATACTCGTATCCCTATGCGCGACCACTACGATTTGTTTTGCGTTATACCTACGGAGCACTCCCAGATAGCCCACTAGTTTATGGTGGAGTTTAAAGTGCTGTATAGTCTATGACGCTTATATAAGATGTGTTAAGGGGGATAATGGTAACGCCTTAACGCTATTTTGATACTTTATATTACTGATAGGCATTATCTACTTAGCGTACATATAAATGTTTAACGGATCCTTATAGGATGGTTATCCCAAACATCTATTGAGTTACTTTATTTCAGTTGTTATTTCACTTGAGTTGGATTTATTGATATAAGAATGTTAATCCTGACTCGAATGTTTTGTGTTTTGCTTTACGCTCGGGTCAGACTGAGTGATACAGCTTTTGAGACTCACCTTTGGAGTTGGAGCTTCGCTTGGGGATCCAGCTATCTATCCAGCTTTCAGATATCCAATTGATTCTAGTGATGTATTCTGATATTGTATTTGACTATTGTATTCGAGACTTCTGTTGTAACTTATTTAACTCTGTTATATATATAGTAACTTCATGAACTACTATTCATTTGTTTCCGCTGCATATTGTTATATTGCTCTATGTCTGTGATTCTGTGATTATTTATTTACTGTATATGTTGAGTTTTGCTAAATAATAACTTACAATCTGGTATTTTGAGCAATTCAATTCCGGCATGTTCATATACGAATGGTTTAAAATAGCAAGTCG
The DNA here is from genome assembly GCA_030765085.1 of Allium cepa. Classification (NCBI taxonomy): domain Eukaryota; kingdom Viridiplantae; phylum Streptophyta; class Magnoliopsida; order Asparagales; family Amaryllidaceae; genus Allium; species Allium cepa. The sequence goes on from CM060932.1 coordinate 548,205,297, forward strand.
TTACACAACTGCCGCTATGGCTTATGCCTTATGCTAAAGATATATGGTTAAAGTCTCATCACTCGGCTGCCACTGAAGCCTTATTCCCCTCATGTGATGAAAGGGTTAAAAGATAGCCTTTGGCGGCCACTTAGGCCTCATGCCTTTATACTACACTAAAATTTTCGTTTATCTTTCGGTTGCCGCTAAGGCCGTAGGCTTCTTCGTTCTTAGTTGCCAAGTTAGGCCTTACACCATGCTTTGTATTTTGGTTGTGGTTGCCATCCTAGGCCTTACAACTGGTTCACTACTAGTTCTTAGACTGCCACCTTGGTCATACAACTTCCTTCATTTCCTTGATTGCCACTCTAGGCCTTGCACCAATTGCTTTTGCAATCTATACAATTGCCTCTTTAAGCCTTACATCAATGCTTTCGTATTTCAGTTTCCACACAAGGCCTTACACCTTCACTTTCGATTTCTCGATTGCCACTCTAGGCCTTACGTCATCTATATAACATTTTGCCTAACCATTCACTATTAGGCTTTTCACTTAGTTGTTTATTCAGCTGACATTCCAACTAACTGCATTTTGGTTATTAAAATTACTTACTACATTATCATCAATGTCTCTAGTTCATATCTTGGTCATCTTATGCCTTAGCATACATTATTGTCTCTAAAAGTCACTAGTTCCAATTGAAAGACTCTACTAAGAATTACACTGCTCTCAGCAATCACTACCTTGGTCTTATCAAGGGAAGGATGTAGTTTAGTTTCGATGATATATGAGATTAAATCCTTAATTTATTGAAATTTCCTCATCTACCTATAATTTCTCCTTAACTTCAGTCACCTTTGGCTCTCAATTAATACCTTTGATTTACTAACCTTAGTCTCATACTTAGATTTCTTAACATTTCTACTTAAGTCTATATAATTAATTTTTGATTTATTAACCTTTTGGTTTGGCTCTACCTCCTTCGACACTGCTCTTCAATACACATTGGGAGCCATTTCTACACATATGTGACTAACTTCCCACATGTTGACTTCTAATTTGTTTGGTCTTTCCTAACTATTATTTTGTACTTTGCTGACATGTTCAACATAAAAAGTGGATCCAGTACATTAACACAATATAAAGTGCTTGATTTAATTAAACTACCTTCTGATAACTACTATTTTCCTTTCATCCAAATGATTAACTATTTATCATGTTAAATTATCACATGTATATGTAGGTCTTATTTAATTGAAAATATTTTCTAATAAGCATTATCTAAGATATATCTTATATAAATAAGTAAATAAACAAATGGATGAATATATACATACATACATATATATATAACACATCTTAATCATGGCAGAGTTCAATTAGTATATGTATATGAAAATATATACATATATGTATGTGTGTGTTTGTATATACACGTGCGCGTGTGCACATACACACACGCGCACACACACATATATATATTATGTGTGTGTCTGCGCAACTTCCTTTATAATATGCGTTTATATTAAATACCATATATGTAATTATGTATTTAGTGCTTGGTTTGTGTGTGTGTATAATTATAAACCCAATACTATATATATTATCATCAATACACTTATCCATGTCATCATATTGTTATGTTCACATGAAATTAAACTAAACATATATTGAGTATCCGGAAAAGATAAAATAAAAGCAATTCCAAACTGCTTCCGCTGCACAACTCTGATCTGGAGTAGAAGAAAAACTCGAGCACAAATTGGACAACACATCTCAGAAATATGGTCTAACAGATCCATAAAAGAAAACTCAGATGCCCCACCTGATCCTAAGCTGAACCACCGGTAGCACTTCTAGAATCCAGTCGATAAGAAAACTCAATCTCCAGATGCGGACAAACCTCTAATAACTCAAGAGAACACTCAAACTATCGCAAGTCAGTTTTGCGATCAACCAGCCTAATATCCAAAGAAAACTGTTCTCTCTTTACCAATCAGAACAGCTTACACTTAACTAGCCAATCCATCGAAGAAATGAATCCACTTTGCTGCTTCTGAACTCCATCTTCAGAAGACTGCTATCCAGAAGATCTTCTTGCTAGCACACAGAATACTCCGAGCTGCACTGCTGACACCGACGCCAAAGACTTCCTAATCCCAAGCTCTTCGAGAAACCCGGACCTCAAACCAGACAGAAACATCCTGCTGAACCCGGCCACAACATCGAAGCAGACATACTTCCTAAACTTGTTCCAAAGAAAAAAATCTTCGGAGACATCCATAGTCACTGCGTCTCATCACACGACTACTAATTCCTGAGGTATCAAGATACCATTATTTTCTTCTACCCAACCGACAGATCCAAACTCTACTCATCCAACTCAAAGATAGACTCCGAACCTTAACAGGTTACCTTTAGAGATCTATGGAATCTCCATACTCCACACAACTAACTCGAGACAGTATTAGGTTTACGGTCCCGACAGATACACTTTCAACCTCAACACTCAAACTCCAACCATTGGTAGTAGTCGTGTTACACACCCCAGTACCTTATCTACCTTTATAACTTATATTGGAAAACCTTTACAGGTAACCCAACAAATAGGTAGAGATAAATATATATAAATATATTTAAAATTACGAATACGCTCTCTCAAGGAAGAAATCACTTCAAAGCCTAGGTATTCACTCAACCTAGCGCTCTGATACCAACTATGACGACCCGATTTTCTTACCATAGAAAATCGCATCATCTTGAAGAAAGAAAGGGATAGAAAAGAGAAAAGAAAGAGAAGAAAGAAGGAACAACATCAGAATCTCAACAGTGGAACGAATAAATTATATTAATAACATAAATATTACACAGTATACAACACTAATTAGAGTTATACAGAAATTACATCACATACTAGACAGTTATAAACACCTGTCTAGTTATACAACTCAATACAACTCAACAAAGAGATACCAACATAAAGAACACACAGCGGAAACTATATATCTACAACGCAGAAGCCTTCTGCTCCATTTGCTCCTCCATAATTCGTCAAAAGCTAACCTGAATTCCCTTGACAACTCATAAAAATTTGAGTACCCAAGAGTTTAAGAAAAACAGAAGATAAACTCTGGGTCAGACATGGGTCTGGTGTGAGTAACAAGTTAAAGTTGCTTAACTTTGAAAATCCTTTGAAAAGAAAGGTATCACGTAAGACTTCCCACACATAAACATGGAAAAAAAATTTCCTACGCTAACCAAAACATTTCATAGGAAATCTAGTGATATTATAATAGGTCTAGGGTTTTCAAGTAAATATGAAATAGCCGAAATTGTTACATTATTAAATTCCAGCTACTAGCCATAAAAGTGGGTAATACAATCAAAATCGTTGGCACTTATTGGATTTTGGATTCCATCAATGGCAGGGCTACTGGGGTACCGCCCGTCACGGTACGTGGCCTAGATCAACGTACCGAGGAGTACGCCCGCTCCCCTACAACAAAAGACTGGAACCATCCCTTACTGGATAGTCCCGAACAAGACAACTCCGTAGTTGGCGTACGTTCCAACCGCCCACACAGCCGAAATAAAAAGGGACCTCTAGACAGGGGAAAATCTCGTCCTACTTGGGCATGACCCACTTAGCCTTGCTGCACCTCCCCTGTTTTAGCCATTCCCGGTTGATGAGGCTTGAGGCTACGATTACCTTTAGAGAACACATCTCTTAGAATGCTCATCGTCCACCTGACGATGTTCTGAAAGCATTCAATCCATACAAGTTCGTTCCGGGTTCGAACGAAACTGAAGGCATTATCTCGTTACACTCATTTTGGAATCACCCTCAGAGTTAACGACGATAACCCTTGCACTCTGAATCTTCATCTCGAATCTGAAAGCACTATTCTGTCAAACTCATCTCAGAATCACCCTTAGAGTTATACTGACGAATAGTTCTTACACCTCGAGTCTTCACTCTTCACATAAGATTCACGACCTATCGTTAATTTGGATCGATGTGGTTTTTAGAAATCCAAATATGGAAACCCGATCTCGGTCTCATTGAAATCCAAAGCGTGTTTTTTAAGGCCAAGTTGTTTTAAAGGCTTAAAAGAATTCACTTATCTATATACACAGATAGATAAATCACAGATTCACAATAGATAATCATCATTATCATCACAACAGATAATCCATATTATCATTATCAAAAGATAATCTATATCAACATCACTATGCAACCAATGCATCCATATCACTCAACATTACTTATCTCATATCTGAGATTCAAACCATTCAAGGCAAACAACATCATTCATCCATATAAGCAATGATTAATAATCTCACCAAATATAATTAATTTGAAATGAATTAAATTAATTACATCATTTCTAATTAATTTAAAATAAATTAAATTAATTGCCTTACCAATATAAATTTTGCTTACATCACCATTAATTAATTATAAATCAATTAATTAATCATCAACCAATTATTCATTTTAATTAATCATCCCCGATTAATTAACCTTTAATTACATTCAAGTAATTATCCACTAATTAATTTCTCAAATGAATTATACTTAACCAAATACAGTAATTAATCCTTAATTACTTCCTTAATTGGTTAACTATAATTAATTACCTTACTTCTTAATTAATTACATTAATTAATTCCTTCATTTATTAATTATTTCTAATTAAATCCATTTTTAATTACATCATTAATTATAATAATTAATGATCTCTAATTACATTTTCTATTTAAATTAATTACATCAAGTAATTAATCTTTAATTAAACTATAATTGTTAATCACCTTTGATTAACTCCATTAAGTAATTAACTACCCTTAATTACTTCACCAAATAAATAAATTACTCCTTAATTAATTATCTCCAATTAATCCCTTGATTAATTTACAAAGTAATTATACTCAAATTACTTTCGTCAACAAATCACTTCAATTAATTACATACAGTAATTACCCCTTAATTGCTTCTCTAAGTAATTTCTCTTTATTCAATTACATTAAGTAATTATACTTTACAAATCATCAAATGATTATTTTAAATTAATTAAACTGAATTAATTAACTTAGTCTAATTAAATTAAACTCAACTAATTACAATAAGTAATTAATTCCTTAATTACTTCCATAAGTAATTATACTTAACAATTCACACAAATGATTATCTTTAAATTAATTAACCTAATTAATAATTAAAAATTAATCACATTAATTAATTATTAAATAATCCTTAGTTAATGACCTTCATTAACTATTTAACAATTCATTAATTATTTTTTTAAAATAATTAACTTATTTTAATCATTATTAATTACAAATTAATTAATCATTAATAACCCATTTAATTAACCCCTAATTATTCAATTAATTAAGTGTTAACTGTAACTTAATTATTCCTTTATTACTTGATTAATTAATCATTAATTAAAAAATAATCTTATTTAATTAATGATTCTTAAATTACAAGTTAATTATTCCAAGAATAATTAATCTTAAACCTTAAGTTTTAAAACCCTTAATTACTTTAAGTAATTATCTATTTCATTAACTTATTAAATAAATTAATTATTCATTTAATTATCCTAATAATTAAATGCATAACAAATCATTAAATTATAATTTAACTTCAACCAGTTTTAAAATCAATTTAAAACTTTTAAATTTACATAATAAATAATACTTTTCTTATAAAAGAAATTTTACAAGAGTTAAAACAAATTTCTTTTTAAATTCAAAACATTTAAATTTACATTATCATTCAAATTTGTTTTAAACACTTAAATTTATAAAATTTAAATTTATTTTAAACCAAAGATTCAAATTCAGATTTGAATCAGTTTAAACTTTATTTAAAACATTTCTTTATATTTTAAATTTCCAATTTAAATTCAAATTTCTTTAAAAGCATTTTTAAACAATAAATCCCTTTAAAGTTATTTTAAACAAATTTGATTTCAAAAACTTCATTCATTTCCAGCTTAAGATTCGAATTAACTTGAATCCATAATTGAAAATTTGATTTAAAACTTTATTTGAAATCTATGCTTTATACTATTAAAATTCAGTTTTAATTTTTGAAAACAAGATAAGTTTTCTAACCTGAAAACCAACTCGAACCCCAAATGGTTCACTCGAGTAAAATACTAAATCTAGCTCGAGCAAAACCCAAAATAACACGAGTAAACTCGGGTTAACAATTTCATTTTAATATATTCTAATTTTTACAAAATTGTTAGGTTTAATCAAAACCTGCAACATCCAAATACCCGAGCCACAACAATAGTTACTTCGAGTTCCAAACTCCATAGCTTCGAGCAAAAACACGATACAACCCAAACAACTCGTGAACCCAATTCTTCCCAAACCCAACTGACACAACACGAACACCGTGCACCTGCACCGCCGCAGCAACCAACTCCTACTCCTTGCGACCATTCGCGCAAGTCGACGGCCATCCCCCATCACAATTCCGATCATTCAATCGATTTCAGAACCCAAAAATTAAAAACGAGCTGTCAAGCTCCCATTGAAAAAATTTCGAATCTGTGATCCACTTTAATTTCCAAAATCCGATCATCAAAGAAGTTGCGCCTCCGGCCACGAACTTCCCCACACTCCATCAATCATCCACACAAATCTGGAAGCACTCGATCACTCATAGATGTCGAGATGATCAAATTCCTGACCAACAGCGAAAACTAGGTTTATCAAATTCAATCCCAAATTCCCACCCCCTCAATGCTTTAATCCACCATCCAGTATTTTTCCTTAGATCTTCAATCATCACTCTATCACCAAAGAAAACCATGGCCACCCTGACCTCCTAGGTTGACAGCTCCAACCCAAAACCCCATTTTTGAATAAACCAGAAATTCACAATCAATTCCAACCTAAAAAAATCTGATTTAGGTTTTAAAATTCAAGTATTTGTTTAAGTAATCAATTTATATCCCTAATTCAAGAAATTAGGATATTTAAAATTTTACGTATATAAAGTTTCGCTGTAATTTATCCCTTTTTCCAGAGTCAATAACATATTTATTAACCTAAATAAAATTTAAGACTTTAATTAGGATACACTAACATGTTTTGTTCGAAATTTGAACCTAGATATGGACTAGGTTATGAGTTCGTGATTTATGAATCAGAACTTTAAGTCTGGAATCTAGTACAGGGAAGAATAAATTCACAGCAAGCATGCATTAAGACCCATACACATATACAGACAATTTTCATCATACTCATCCACACACGAAGCATGATTATCACAGGAAACAATTCAAGCAACCAAATTTACTTAAGTTTATTTTAAGTAAAAAAAAGTTACTCACAGATTTTATGAGCAGAGCCTCTGTGTTTATGAAGAACTTGAATGGTGCTTTGAAAGCTTCAGATTTCTTCTTTTATTTTTTGCTTATGAAATTTGAACTTCAATTTGCTTTTAAACTGCAGTTTGCTATTAAAACATTTGTCTTGCTTTTGTATAATGCTTTCCTTGATTTCATTTGCATGCTCCTTGATGCATGCATGTTTCCAGAAAATGATGCAGGCATGCATTGATTTAAAACAGAATAGCAATGACCTTCAGATGCATGCAAGACTTTAGAGTTGCAGATTTGATTTTCTCAAGTCAATGAATCGCATGTTTGTTTCCAGGTGAAAAAATGCAGGCTTTGATGAAGTTTTTCAAAACAGAAATGCAGGATATTGCAGGCATTTGAATTTTGCAGAATGATTCATATGGCTTCAGATGATTTTTGAGGGAATTTGCAGGAATTCTTAAGAACAGAATTTTGTTTCTTTGAGGGGATTATTTGCAGAAATTATGTTTGAACAAAATTTTGCTTTGATCAAAAGTTTTCTGTTTTGAATGAAGATGAGATTGTAGATTATTAGCTGAAGATTACTCAAGGTTTTGAAAAAAAATAGAAAAGAAAATGAGGTGAGACAATATGTGTTTATAAAAGAATTTTTTTGATTTCATAAAATTAAAAGAAAAATAAAATATAGGACACTTTTTTCAATTTTTTAAACATTTGTCACCTTAGTTTATTTTATACCTAACACATGTCAACAAGGGTGTTAAAAGATTAACACATGTATTTTAAGTATCTTTATTTTAATTTAAATAGTTTACAAAAGCTTTTAAATCTAAATTTATTATTCTTATATATATATATATATAAATGAATTTCTTCTCTTTTAAATTTATTAAAGAGAAATGAAACAAACAAATCAATAATATAAGCTTATTCAAATATTTTAAATATTTATTCTTTAAATTCAAGTCATTAAATTCAAATTTTAAATTAATTTATCAAATCCAATTTTAAAAATCAAGTTATATATGTATGCATATATAACTCTTACTAAAATTAAAAATAACAATCTATTTATGATTATAAAAACTAAGTATCATCATTATTATTTGAAAATAACAAATTAAACAATTAAATAATTTATAAAAGAGATTATAAATTTCCTCTATTACTCAATAAATTAAAATCATTTGTAAATTGTATTTTAAATTCTTATACATAATATCAAGTAATATTTAAAAATAAAATAAAACAAAGCTTTTAATGTTAATCTAATTCAAATTCATATTTAAGCTAGTTAAAAATATAAAGTTAAACAAATAAGATTTACCTTAAGTATAAACCATATAATTATTTATTGAATTTCTTTGAATAGTTAAATGTTAAATTTAAATCAAACTTCAAATTTACCAAAAATTAATTAGAATTAAAAATTGATTCATTTACTAAATTCCAAATCAAAGTTTATCAATTTACAATATATACAATTATATATATTATAAATAGAAAACAATTTATTAGCTTTAAAAAGATAAAATCTACCAATTTAAATATTTATTAAAACATGATTATTAGATCAATTCAAAATTTGTTATAAAAAATTATTAAATCAATTAAATTTTTAACAGGGATTATTAAATTTATATTGCCAAATTTCTGGGATATCACATGGATATCATTTTTATTTTTTTGTTTTTAAACCGTAATTTTATTAGTGTTTTTAGCTTTTATAAGTTGTTGTACAAAAGTTTTTTGCACTTACTACTATGTTTATGTACTTTTATAATTCTTACTTGATGTAGTACTTTCCACTATAATATTTGTAACAAACCATGATATTATCGCTTAGTAATTAAGGTAATAAATCATTTTAATTTATTAAGAAAACTAAAGGAATGAATGAATTAAAAGTGTTAAGGATGAATGAATCAGAACTTGATACTTATTCCATTAGTAATGTCGTTACATATAGAAAACATACAAAGTCTGTCAAAATGGGATAACATGATAAAAAGAGATGAAAACTAAAGTTAGAGGCAAATAGTAATTTGGCCAGAATAGACTTTCCTAAAATGCAACATTTCTTCCAATGTTTAGAATTATTTACCAAAAGTAAAATCCTTATAACTTCTTCATTTCTTAACCAAAAACTCTAAATAAATATCTAAATTCAAGTTAGGAGTTTCTCTACAAATCTTGCTCTTCATGTTTGAAATTTGGAGAAGATTGAAGCCAGATTCAAAAGTCAAGAGAGCTTTAAAGTTCGTTATATTGAAGCTTGGATTTTGAAGTATATGATGGGTGGTATTTATCACTATGTATGCTACGTACTTTTGTCAAATGCATATAGTTGGATCAGGGAATGATAATTGAACTCGAATTGAGATTTTTGAGAAAATAATCATGTTGAATAAGTAATTATAAGTGTTTAGTCATTAAATGAGTGTAATGGTAATGCTTGAGAATAAATATTGTATGTTGAGATATTTAGATTGCATATTAGGTTATTTCTTTTTTCGGGAAATGTATACGAGTAGAGGATGGTTTGGGATGTTTGAGAATGACACTGTCAAATGAATGTAGAAGTTGAAGTGAAAGTTGAGTAGTTATACTTGAACGACGATGGAAATTGTTTATCGGCTTAAAGTTTTTTATCAGGTATGAAGTTATACCCATCTGAGTATCTATTGACTTATAACAAGGGCATGAGTATAAGTGTAACAACGTTAATACAAAGTCTCTCAATGATACGAAGCTTAACGTCAAAGGCGATAGAATGAGAGACATACGTTAAAGTGGTGGAATGAATTTCCACTAAGGAAATTCTTCTACCAAGGTTTAGTCTAGCCTCATTAGGTGTTCAAATGTATGGACCTAAATTTCAAGCATTTGAATTTCAAGGAAAGTGGTAAATTGGGGTTTTCAGACGTCTAAATCCCTTGTCTAGACATTAGAATTTCTTTGTATTTGAGGAATTTTTTTTTGTTTTGAAATTTGATATTTCGAGGTTTGGGTTCGTTTTAGGGATCCACTCGAGCCTCTTTAGGTCCAAAGTGTATATAGAGCAAATAATGAGTTCAGGGATGGTACTCCATGTCTCTAAAAATAGGCAATGGATTCTAACAGATATAAAGACTATGATTATGGTTCGAGATGTAAGTCAAGTCATATGGTGGTTTAATAGAGTCATCCAATGGCTTCGAAATGGATGATCAAAGTATGCAGTGTACGATTCCATATGATGTTTGGTATATAGAGTATGTTTGAATCCCTTGCCTACAGCCTCAGCATTTGTTATTCATAGACCATTTGCAGAATGAGGTATAGTTACTTCAATTGCTCGTGTTGATAAGCATCGACTTAGATATGGTGGACACTATCTGGGTAACAAGGGCGATAGTACATTATAATAAGAGTTATTAGCCCCAGGTTACTTATCCTAATTCCTCATGATAAAAAATTATAGCTGTTAGGCATGTGTTTATCGATTAGAGTTTGATATGGTTTATTGGTGCTGGACGATGCGGTAAAGTGTCATGATATTATGTTAAATTAATAACATAGTGAGTGGGTCTAGGCCTTACCAAAAGGCCCAAGGCCCACTAGCCTAGTGTGTGATGGTCAAGTCATGTTCAGGTGCTGTGATGATTAGTATATGGTAGATTTACCATGTATTCTATAGCGCTATAGTAGAAATATGCTAAATTATTAGGTGCATGTGAAGATGTAGGTTAAGATATGGTTTATTACCTCATATATTACTATTTGATATTTGTTGGTTAGATTTTTCATTACACCAACACTACAAGGGTCGAAAGGGAAACCTTGATCTTTCTACTTACACGTGTTTCAAATGGTTGGTTACCGAAGACTTTAAGTGAATGTTGGAAGCTAGGTTGGTGTATGCACTGAAGGAAATAGGTATCAGAATGAACCGAAATTGAGTGCAGTAAACAAAAATTAAAGTAAAGATAGTGGTTCTAGTTAAAATCCCTATGCCTGCTATCCTTTCCTTCTTTAGAGTTATATATTGAGTTGAAAGGTTGTTACAATGCTAAGTCCGCCATTAATGAGTTTTTGGTATGAGCTTTAATATAGGAAAGTATGATTCACTTAGTATCTGAATTATGTAGATGCCAAAAATGAGATCCTATGCATTGGGATCAGTATCTATTTATAAGCATCTTGTTGTGTTATCATTGATGGGATATTTTAATCTTGGAATGTTGACTTGGCCCGCCTTTGGGGTTGAGATTGGAGCATGTAAAGATATATGAGGTGCTTTCCATTTGACATGGATTGCTGACCTATCATCTTATATATAGTTCCTGAATGTGGTAGTTTAAATGGATGTACATACTTTGGATTATCTGAGCTATTGATTATGAGTGTTTTGTAGATAGTCTTTTGCTATGAAGCCTTGCCCTGGCATTAGCTTTCAGTTAGTTCCTCTTTGAGGACCTATCCTTCGGTTTCTAGCCAGTTAAGCGACCAACTCTCTCAGATATTATTTATACTTTAATATATGAGATCATCCTTCAGCTTGTTGTGCCAAAGAGTTCTATGTAGAAGCATATACAATATGTTTGTTGATGTTCAATATTTATGGGAAGTTTAATATAAGATAAAGTTTACATGGTTTAAGATTATAATTTATCTGAGTAAAAATTATAGTATAAAAAATGCCCTCCAAAGTCTATTTCGTACAGATGAAAGTAATATTCATAAAGATGAAAGTAACTATACGTTGAAAGCTGTGTATAATAGAGTTCCATAAAGGCAAAGTAGTTGTAACAAAAGTCTATATATAACTGAGTATCAAAAAAACGAAAGTAATTGTAAGTCAAAGGCTATGTATAATTCAGTGCCATAAAAGCAAAAATAGTTGTATGTCGATGGCTATGTATATATACTGCTATGAAGGAAAAAGTAGTTGTAAGACGATGGTTATATATAATCAAGTGTTGTAAAGGTGAAGTAATTATGTGCCGAATGCTATGTACCGTAAGATGCCGTAAAGGTGAAAGTAGTTGTATGCTAAAGGATGTGCACGGTAGGGTGCCATAAAGGAAAAAGTAGTTGTATGCCAATGGCTATGTATAGTAGAGCACTTTAAAGATGAAAGTAACTGTATGCCGAATGCTGTGTAATAGAGTGTCATGGCGGCAAAAGTAATTGTATATCAAAGACTATGTATAGAAGAATGTCATAAAGGAAGAAGCAACTATATGCCAAAGGCTATGTATAGTAGAGTGTTATAAAGGTAAAAGTAGTTGTAAGCTGAAGGCTATGTATACTTGAGTGTCGCAAATGCCAAAATAGTTGTACACCGATGGCTATGTGTACTGGAATGCCATAATGACAAAGTAGTAAGCAGAAGGCTATGTATAATTAAGTGTCGTAACGGCAAAAGCAATTGTAAGCTAAAGGTTATATATAGTGGAGTGCCACAAAGGCAAAAATAATTGTATGACAATGACTATGTATAAACAAGTATCATGAAAGAAAAAGTAGTTGTAAGCCAGATGCTATGTATAACTGAGTGTAAAGGGAAAATAATTTTATGTCAAAGGCTATGTATAGAAAGATGTCATAAAGGCAAAAGTAGTTGTATGTCAAAGGCTGTGTATAGTAGAGTTCTATAAAGGCAAAAGTAGTCATATGTCAAATGCTATGTATAGTAGCGCGCCATAAAGGCGGAAGTCATTGTATGACGAAGGCTATGTATAACGGAGTGTAATGTAAGCAAAGTAATTATATGCTGAAGGTTATGTATGATAGAATATCATAAAGGCAAAAATAGTTGTATTTCGAAGGCTATACATAATAGAGTGTCGTAATAACAAAAGTACTTGCAAGCGAAGGCTATGTGCCAAAAAGAAAGAAATAATTGTATGTCGATGTTGTGTATAGTTGAATGTCATGATGGTGGAATAGTTGTATGTCGATGGCTATGTATAATAGAGTGTCTAAAGGAAAAAGTAGTTTTAAGCCGAAGGCTGTGTGTAGTTAAGTGCCATAAAGGAAAAAATAGTTGTATATCGATGGCTATGCATAATAGAGTGTCGTAAAGGCAAAAGTAGTTGTAAGTTGAAGGCTGTAATAGAGTGTTGTGAAGGCAAAAATAATTGTATGCAAAAGAGCTATGTACAAAAGTAGTCATAAGCCAAAGGCTATGTATAGTAGAGTGTCGGAAAGGAAAAAGTGGTTATATGCCGAAGGCTATGTATAATAGAGACCATGAAGGTAAAAGTAGCTGCGGAAATCTGATATCACGGCGAGGATTCTTAAAATGAATTTAAAAATATTTGCTTTATCATCTATTTAGGACCTAAAGGTTTGAACCTCAGGGGTTTCCTCATCGTTGTAGTAAGGACTTGAAGGTTTAAACCTCAGGAGTTACCTCATAGTTTATTGAGCACTTGAAGGTTAAACCTTATAAACCACCTCATCGTTTTAGTAAGGACTTGAAGGTCTGAGCCTCAGGAGTTGCCTCATCATTTTAATGAGGTCTTGAAGTTTTGAACCTCGGGAGTTGTGTTATCATTTTTGTGAGGACTTGAAGGTTTGAACCTCAGGGCCGGAGAATCTAGCCTTATCGTATATTAAGGATTTTAAAATATAAACTCATTGTTTGATAAGAATTTAGTGTCAAAGTCATAGTGGATTAAGTGCCATAAATTTTAGTATTTGAATTATGCCATAAGGCTTGGTATTTTGTTGCCAAAGGAATGGTACATAACGTTCCATAAGGCTTAGTATTTGGTTGTCAAAGGCATAGTAGATAACACGCCATAAAGCTTAGTATTTGGTTGCCAAAAGTGTAATGGCTTGAGTATCGTAATGATTAATATTTGAATTATGTCGTAAGGCTTTGTATATGGTTATCAAAAACATAATATATAATGTTTTAAAAGGCTTAGTTGATTGACTGTAGTAAGGCTTAATTGATTGAGTGTCGTATGGTAATGCATTTAGTGCGCGATATGGCATAGTCAATAATGTACCATGAAGCATAGTGGATTGAGTGCTATAAGGCTTATGTAATGAACCGCCTTTTCGACCATCAAAAGTCGGCTCTACATGCATCCTCCATATTCAAATGCTGAACATCCAATCGTCGAAAAGGAAGATTTTTAGGGTAACATAAAAGGAACAACAAAGGAAATATAATATTATTGCGGAAACAACAACATATAATATAAAAAACTGTATAAACTATCACTCCAAGATACCAAGTACATCAGAGTTAAAAAAAAAAACCTCATCAGCTGGACAATTATAATTTTCTGACTTTATAGTTGCTGATAAGTATATAATATAATACAGTGAAAAATAAAATACTATGGTAAGTGAACATCCAATTCTACTTCATGAACTCTATGTCCCAAAGACTAGAATAATATGTAGTCTGACCTAAGCATTTAATTAAAATAACACCCAGATCAGTCTAGAATACCAGCGTGAGAAAACTCAAGCAATATGGCGAACATTTAATAAATCCGTGAGATCACGCCGTTAAACGTGAAATTTTTTTTCCTCACAAGAACAACATCCATACATGAAGAAATGGAAAACCAATATGAATAATAATCCAAACAAGAAAGGATGGACGCAGACAAGATCAAAATCTAAACTTAAAGAACAGACAAAATAATTAACATAGAGAAGAACTCAAGGCACTTCTTTATTCAATTAAGAAAAGGTTAACTCCAAGGTTCGAATTAAACATGGAGAATGAATTCGTCCAACATGACTAGGAGGGTGCGCTGCCTACACCGAAAGTATACCTCCAGATAAATATACTCGAGAGTCCACGCCAAACACGCATCACTCTCGGAAACTTCCAAGCTGGACCCCACTTCACACGAGCATCTGAATATATTCACATTATCGCAGGCATGCTACCAACAAATCTCTAGATAAATGTGAATATACCCTAATGGGTGAGACCCAACTGGCTTGACTCCCACTCGCTCTTTGGTTTTATTTATCCACGGTGTTCGATGTTAATGCTCAAAATGAGCAACAATTCGTCTCATATGTTAGAACCTTGTATTTTGATGTTTTGACAGTGACAACTATATAAGTAAATATTATGTGAACTAACCATATTTGTAGGAGAAGATACTATTTTACTCGACAAATAGAAGTAAAATTTGCAGGCAAAAAGAGATCAAGCCCAGCACAGAAAGAATATAGTTTTTCAGGTTGAACAAGAAGATTTAGACTCAGATGAAGATAACATGGAACTTATAGCAAAGAACTTCAGGAAGTATTTGAAATTTAGAAAGAACAAGAAATTTGGTAATAACGGAAGAGACAATACCAATAAACCATCAGCTTCAAATCTTGAGTGTTATGAATGTCATAAGAAGGGTCATATAAAGAAGGACAATCCTGATCGAAAGAAAGACAGATATAAAAATAAAAAGGACAAGTACAAAAAGAAGCAAGCATCCTTTGTTACGTGGGATGATTCAGAATCGTCTTCATCATCAGATAGTGTGACAGTGATTCTGAACAAGCCAATATTTGTTTCATGGCTTCGACTAACGATGTAAGTGATCTAGCTTTTGACAATTTAATATTATAAATTCAAAGATTTTGGATAAACTAAAAGAAGTCATAAGAAAGTATAAAGATGCTTTAGATAAATTAAACAGAAGTGAAATTGAAGTTGATATTCACAGAGATGAAAAGAATCTTAGAAGAAGAACTTGTTAAAGCACAATAATCTTTGTCTAAGGTTTCTTCTCAACTCACTACGCTATCAAATGAAATTGAAGTGCAAAAAGAAAAGAATATGACATTAGCTTTAGAAAATCATGATTTAAAATCAAATGTCGAAATCCTTGAATTGGACAATACGGGTCTCAAAACCGAGTTAGATAGTATCACTAAAAATGTATCTAATTTTAACAAAGGTAGAAAAAATCTCCCTAATTATTAAAAACTATCAAACCACTATTAATAATAAATGATTAGGATATACAAATTCATTAGAATCTAGTTCAAAATGGAATAACTCATCATATAAAAATTTCAATATAAATAAGAATTTTGTAAAAGCAAAACCGAAACCAAAGCATTTCACTCAAAAGAAGGTTATTGGCAGCAGAAATACTATAAAGATTTAGGTACCAAAAACTAATAATAATTTAATCAAAAGTAAGTATATTAAGTCTTTTGTGAATTCAGTTTATAAAAATAAAAATTTTACTTGTAAAAGGAATACTAAACCCTCTTGGGTTTGGTTTTCTAGGATCTAACTCTCAAAATTCAAATAAAAAATAAGGTACCAACGTCATTCCTATATTTTTTGCAGGTACCAACTAAGAAAAGAGGAAAGTAGATACTTGACAGTGGTTGCTCAAACATATGACAGCAAACAAAGATATGTCGACTAACATTATCCACTCAAATGAAGGATCTATCACATTTGGAGATAGATGTGAGTAATGACAGTACATCTAACTTATCTCTTATTACAAATGTTTTACTAGTTAAAATTTAAAACATAATTTGCTTAGTATAAGTCAACTATGCGATAAAGGTTTTAATATAATTTTTTGGAAAATAAATGCAATATATATGATCAAAATACTAATCTTATGTAGGATCATTTTCACCCTAGAGGGGGGTGAATAGGGTGATACTATTAATGATAAAAATTTAATTGTAGAAGTTTATATAAAATAATCTCCACACAGATATATCAGAATTATAGCAACATGGATAATAGCAGAATAATAAATGCAGAAATAGAATGACACAGAATTTATCCAGCTTCAGCAAAACCCTGCCTACGTGCTGCCCCCAAGGTTTCTACTAGAAATTAAGCAGTCAGACACTTACATACGTGAACTCATGATGCCTGCTATCGACTAGCCTGAACTCTATGCTCAAAACCCTGCCACAACTTAGCCACTGAGTTGCAAATTCTCAAACTACGCCACGTAGTTTGTCCCCTAGTCACATGCCCTTAATTAACAAGGCCGGCCCAATAATAACAAAGGAGTCTTCCTTTTATCTCTTTATTTCTTTAGCCCAATTTCCTGTAATTCAATGGCTGCTTCATTCCTTGAGAAAATTAGGGCTTTCTTTTCTCTGTAAAATATGTCGGCCTTGTTCCTTTGCTTCTTCTTTTTCTCTGAAATTACGGCTTTTGTAGTTGAAGAAGCCGATTGCTTGTTTGTCGATTTCAATAAGTATTCAACTGATTTGCGCACAGCTCCTTCAAATTTTGAGTCGAGTTCGAATGATGCTCAAATTGGTACATGTGTCTCCTTTTCGATTTATATTACTCTCGACTTGGATTCGAGTTCCTATTTTCTTTTATACTCTGTGATATTGCTTGAACTCGAATCCATAATTTGCCGATGATGTTCATCGTTTATATAGGGTTCGAACCCTATATTTTCGTTCGTATATTTTATACGAATTCGTCAAATAATTTGTTCTGAATTCATCTTAGCCACTTGATTTTAGTTGAATGCTTGAGATTGAATTGACTTGTTCAAATTTGTATAATTCCTGTTTCCTTGATTCGCACAGCTTTGAATTGCTTTCGTGGCCACCACGGCTTCGATTTCTGACTGTTCGATTTTTTCTGGTTGATGATTTATGACTTGGTTCGAACTTGTTGCCTTGGTCATTACAGCGTTGATTTTGATTTGAACTTGACTTTGCGCATTTAACTGTTGACATCGGCCTTGACTTTTAAACTTAATATTGATTCGTGTTTCTCATATCATATACTGTGAAAAAAATGACTTCGGCATTTGACTTGAATTGTAAAACTACTGCTGAATTTGGTCATATATCTTGACATTGTGTTGCTGTCACATGAATTAAACTTGTTTATTATAGTTTGGTTTTTACCATGCTTCATTGAGTTGTTTTGATCCTGTGCATTTAATTCCCATTTTCTTTGAGACAGTTTCAATTGCATTGTGGTATGGGTCGAGTCTGGTTCATGCAGTCTTACTTCCATACTGCTATGATGTATTGTGTTTCCAGTCATCATGTAATCTGGTTATGCATATGTATATAGTTATTGTACGATACTAGACTGGGTTGTTATTTCACTGGCATGTGAATTTTGCTGTTTGTCTGCATTTGATAGTGTACTTCACTTGAACTTGCTACTGTTCGTGGTTGTTTCATGTGATGTTCATTCATTGTTGTCTTTGGTTTGATGTACTCGAGTCTGGTACCTTGCAGTGTCTGGACTTCTGATGCATTGTGGTTCGATGCACTTGTATATGTCTCAGCCATTTGATTCATATATTCGTTTGTGTCTGCTGCACCATTGTTGTCACTTGTTGCAGCTTGAATTATGATGTGGTTGGTCAGTTTCATTTATTTGTCCACTGGTGCATTATGTTGTACCTGTATTTGCATTCATTGTGTAGTCTGGTTGCTTGTGTGGCCTTCTTTAGGTGCTAGTTTGTGTCATGTGTACATCTCTCTGTTGCATAGTTCATCTACTTGTTGTTTACCCTTTGGTTCAAGCTGCACTTTGACTCGGGTCTGCTTGCATCTGTAGTTTAGTAGTGTTGTTTCGTTGAGTCTGATTTCAAGACTTGTTTGCAGTCTCGTGTCATATGCACGTTGTATCATGCATTCACTACTGTTTGTACACTTTCATTCTGCTATGTTTTCACTGGTTCGCTTGTTTCACTATTGGTTGCCGGTCGCTCTTGTCTTTGACTTGTGAACTGCCTTTATTGGTTTAGTGGTGCACTTTCTTGATGGTCTGAATGGGCTGTCTAGCCTTTGTTTTCATGTGTACGACTTGAAATTTGGTCAAGGCTTGATTTATATTGGTTTTGGATTTTTGACCATTTTGTTGAATTGGTACGTTTGGATTGCACCTGTGTTGAATCCAGCTTGAGGCTTGGGTTTGACCTTGTGCTCGTGTCGTGACTTGAGTTGAATCCAGCTTTTTATTTGGGTTTGACCTTGTGCTCACCTATCCCTATAGATTTATCAAGTGTATATCGGTGTGCACGGCCTTATGGCATATACAGTGATACACTATGCATGTCACAAGCTGTTCGTGTATGATGAATTCAAAATTAAATATGATGAACAACCCAAATAACCGAGGCAAATAAAATTTCCAAAATCACATTTTATTTTATAGTGCAAAAATATTTATTTTTCAATTTTACTGTGTTAGTGTGTATTTTTGCAGATAGCTCAGATGCGAGATTCAATCTGGAATGAAGTTAAAGATAAATACGAGTGAATGAGTGATATGTAGTGAGGTGCATTTGTAAATTAGAAATTGTGATGTAATCAAATTTGTATTGTAATTGAAATTGTATATATATAGTGAGAGCTTGAATTTGTATTATTCAAAATTGTAACAAATATTTGTTTGAATAATATATTCATTTAAATTCAAATTCTGTGTTATTTATTTTATTCAGCAAATATTTATTTAATTATGTAAGAAATATAATAGTACATTCACAAATATAATTTAAATGAATATATATATATATATGTGTGTGTGTGTGTTTATTATCATCAAATAAAAATCATATACTTGCATATTCAACAATCTCCCCCTTTTGATGATAACAAACATATATTTTAAGATTTTGAGTTTGTTAAAAGTATTTGATCATTCAATTTGCTCCCCCTATTTGAATTCTCCCACTCTACACAAAGCCCCCCTTCATATATGCATGTAAATAAAAATACGCAAATAAGCGTAAATGCAAATAGAAAATATTTGACCTTTATTTGTCAAAATCTTAACTTTTCTCTCCCCCTTTTGTTATCAGCAAAAGAGTAATAATGTTAGAAAAATAGAGACAAAGTGATAGACATTAATACAACATTAAAACTTAATCGAATATAAATATTAAATTTCAATAAAAAATCAAACAAAAATCATAAATACTCTGTTGGACGCATATTCCATTTTAGAATGATAGGGATGATGTCATCATATAAAACCATATAGTTGTGTCTATTTGCGGTATATTTGTATCAGGAATTTGAATATCCACTAACCATGCATAACCGTTAGGGCTTTTAAATGAGATTAGTAGTATTCCAATTTTATTTTAAAGAATGAATTCAAGTATCTTCTAGCCATGCATAACCGTGAGGACTTTTAAATGGGATTAGAATCAACTTGTCTATTTAATAAATCAATTTTGATATGCATTCCATACATGCATAACCATGAGGACTTTTAAACGACCATAGAAGCACATAATTAAAAATTCCAAGTAATTCACCTATGCATAACCGTGAGGACTTTTAAATAAGAGTGAATACTTTGGATTTTTTTTAAAAATATATAAAATGAAAAACGAATGATTTCCTGTTTAAATTACCATATATTGACGAACTATATGGAAATTTGACGAGTGATGGTCGATAGAAATATTGTAGAAATAGAGATGGTCACGGAATTTTTACCAACAAAAAGTTTTTATAACTCTTGTTCAAATTTCTAAAGAAATTTACTAAATATACCGTCTCAAGTTATAATATATGATTAATATCGACACTCATCACTTTTTTAGTCACTATTTATCTTTTCAATAATTAGTAGGGAGTCAGATTAGTCAATGTAATCATTTAAGATCAAATCCAAAAATAATTATAAAATCAAATATTTTAAGATGACTAATCTGAAACAAGGTCAACAAAAAATATTTTCTGGAATGGGTTTTTATAAGAAAAATGTCTACTGTTTGAAAATTATTTGAAGTGAAAAATATACAGATATTTTCTTTGAAAAACGATGCAGTTACTAAATGTCTCAACATAAATCACGTTTCCAATAGTAATTTTTCTATCAACTAGATTACCAATGTAATCTGCATCTGAATTTCTTTTCATTCAAAATTATCATTAATTGAATGTCATAGACCAGACCATGAAGTATGCAACAAAAATATCTCAAAATCTTTTACAATGAAATTCTTTTGAATTTAATCGTGCAGATTTACCAACAGTGACAGTTGTATGAGATCCGTAAATATATTCACGTATATCATCAAAAATCAATACAAGACAGTATCTCTTATCATCTAATCTTGCAATATCATTATTCTAAAACTTTCGGCATATAAAGATAAGTGACCAACTATCAGAATAAAAAATAAGAACAAGTCAAATAAGAACATATCAAAATAAGTCAGAATCAAAAATCATCATTTATTTTGTTATCACATGACTGGCTGATTCAAATCAGATTATGGTGCAGATGATCACTTTAAATATATCATTTAAAATAACTATACCATTACCTATTTTACCTTTACTGACAATTTTTCATTGTTTCCCATTGTGATTCTGCCACCTTTGTATTAGGCTAAGGAATCTTTGCTTTGTCGCTCGTTATGTGCTTGGAACACCAGATTCCAAGTAACACTATTGTATTTTCCTTAGCCCGCCACTACACCTACATGATAAAAGATTTTTGTGAACTATTTGTTTTTATAGGTCCATCGTTTAGTGGCAATAGATTTTGAAAAATAAGTTTGTGAAGACCCAAAACTATTTATATATGTTCCTTTTGGCACCCAGATTGTTTAATTTTAAGTGATTTTATATATGTGCCTTTTGGAACCCAAATTGGTATAATTTTCACGTGTTTTGGTCTATACCAGCAATCAATTTGATTGATTCCAATTTTTCTACAAATTGTGCACATGGAATTGACTTTATTAATTTTTCTTTTAATAGGTTCAT
Source organism: Allium cepa (assembly GCA_030765085.1). Taxonomy (NCBI): domain Eukaryota; kingdom Viridiplantae; phylum Streptophyta; class Magnoliopsida; order Asparagales; family Amaryllidaceae; genus Allium; species Allium cepa. Next base: position 548,227,353 of record CM060932.1, read on the forward strand.
ATTGATTATATCCAAATCCTTGTCTAACTGTATTGATAGTTTGTTTTCCTAATAGCATACTCAACGATTTTTCACTTTTGGAAAATTTTCTTGAAGTTGTTGACAATTGTTGGACTTGTGTTTTGAGGGATTCGTTTTCGTTTAATAATTGAGTACACATTTTAATAGAATTTTCTCTTTGAGTATTTTCGCTTTCTTTCAAAATCAGAATTTCATTTTCAAGTGATTTTATATTAATTTATGATTTTTTAGTCTCTTCTTCAAACGTTGGACACTTTTCAAACTTAGGGATCTTACTTTGATAGTTTTTAACTAATTGATCAAGATGTTTATTTAAATCTTTCAAAGTATCTCTTTGTGATTCAAGTTTAGCGTATTTCTCCCTAAGTCTTTCGAAACTGCCATTTACTTTGTGGAAATATATAAGTAATTATGAGTGTATGAGTTTTGATACCTCGCTTGGCTCGTCATCGTCACTATCAGTTATATCTCCTCGTAGGCTCAATTTTACTCTTTCACTCTCACTGCTAGTGCTCTTACCATCATCACTTTTATTCCACGCGGCTGCAAAACTTTTTCCTTTTGAATTCTTTTCTTGGTCGTGATGAAGTTTAGGACAATTAGGCATGATGTGTCCGGATTTGTTGCGCTTATAATAGATGATCTTCCATTCTTCTGGGTTGTCTAATGCTTTGGATATTCTGCTTTTCAATTTTTGATTTAGAGCTGGATTTCTGTATTTGTTGTTCCACCTTTTGAATTTCTTCATTAATAGCGCCAGCTTAGGTGCTCCATCATCATCAGCCTCATCACTGCTGATTTTTACCAATCCTATTAAGCTCGTTTCTTTAACTGAGTTGATTGTGGAGGATTTGCCATTGCCGTTGACTTTTGCACCATATATTGCATCAAAAGTATTCCAGATTTCCTATGCATTTTCACGATGAGAGATAAAGCTAAAATTATCTTGATTAATATGAGAATATAATATATGCATAACAAGTGCATTAATTGAGATAATTTTATCGTCTGTTATATCACACCCATTCTCAATAATATCCCAACATTTAACATTAACAGATTTTAAATAAAATTCCATTTTTAATTTCCGATTCAAAAATCTGTTCCATCAAAAATAGGGGGAATAATATTGGACCGACAAAAACATTATTAACAGAAGCCATTTTAAAAATTCAACTTTTTGAAACAAAAATTAGTTTTTGAAAATTCAAATTTTTAAAACAAAAATGGCTTTTGTACGTAGCTCTGATACCACTTGTAGGATTGATTTCACCCTAGAGGGGGTGAATGGGGTGATACTATTAATTATAAAAATTTAATTGCGGAACTTTATATAAAATAATCTCAGCAGAGATATATCAGAATTATAGCAGCACAGATAATAGCAGAATAATAAATGCCGAAATAGAACGACACAGAATTTATCCATTTTCAGCAAAACCCTGCCTACGTGCTGCCCCTAAGGTTTCTACTAGAAATTAAGCAGTCATACGCTTACACACGTAAACTCGCGACACCCGCTATCGACTAGCCTTAACTCTACACTCAAAACCCTACCACAACTTAGCCATTGAGTAGCGAATTCTCAAACTACGCCACATAGTTTGTCCCCAAGTCACATGACTAGAATTTACACCAGTTAAAAGGAAAAATACAAATTTGAAACAATTTAAAGAATTAAAACCCCAAATTATCTAATGCCCTTAATTAACAAGGCTGGCCCAATAATAACAATGGAGTTTTCCTTTTATCACTTTATTTCTTTAGCCCGACTTCCTGTAATTCAATGGATGCTTCGTTCCTTGAGAAAATTAGGGCTTTCTTTGCTCTGTAAAAAATGTCGGCCTCGTTCCTTTACTTCTTAGTTCACTTTGAAATTAGGGCTTTTGTAGTTGGAAAAGCTGATTGTTTGTTTGTCGATTTCAGTAAGTATTCAATTGATTTGTGCACAACTCCTTCAAATTTGAGTCGAGTTCGAATGATGCTCAAATTGATACGTGTGTCTCCTTTTTGATTTATATTACTCTCAACTTTGATTCGAGTTCCTAATGGATTTTATACTCTGTGATATTGCTTGAATTCGAATGCATAATTTGCCGATGATGTTCATCGTTTATATAGGGTTTAAACCCGTATATTTTCGTTCGTATATTTTATATGAATTCGTCAAATAATTTGTTCTGAATTCATCTCGGCCACTTGATTTTAGTTGAATGCTTGAGATTGAATTGATTTGTTCAAATTGTATAATTCCTATTTCCTTGATTCGCATAGCTTTGAATTGCTTTCATGGCCACCACGGCTTCGATTTCTGACTATTCGATTTTTTCTGCTTGATGATTTCTGACTTGGTTCGAACTTATCGCCTTGGTCACTACAGCGTTGATTTTGATTTGAACTTGACTTTATGCATTTAACTATTGACATCGGCCTTGACTTTTAAACTTGATATTGATTCGTGTTTCTCATATCATATACTGTGAAAAAAATGACTTTGGCATTTGACTTGAATTGTAAAACTGCTGCCGACTTTGGTCATATATCTTGACATTGTGTTGCTGTCACATGAATTAAACTTGTTTATTACAGTTTTGTTTTTACCATGCTTCATTGAGTTGTTTTGAGTCTGTGCATTTAATTCCCATTTTCTTGAGACAATTTTAGTTGCGTTGTGGTCTTGGTCGAGTCAGGTTCATGCAGTCTTACTTCCATACTGCTATGATGTATTGTGTTTCCAGTCATCATGTAATCTGGTTATGCATATGTAAATAGTATTGTACGATACTAGACTGGGTTATTATTTCACTGGTATATGAATTTTACAGTTTGTCTGCATTTTCTAGTGTACTTCACTTGAACGTGCTACTGTTCATGGTTGTTTCATGTGATGTTCATTCATTGTTGTCTCTGGTTTGATGTACTCGAGTCTGGTACCTTGTACTGTCTGGATTTCTGATGCATTGTGGTTCGATGCACTTGTATATGTCTCGGACATTTGATTCATATATTCATTTGTGTCTGCTGCACCACTATTGTCACTTGTTGCAGCTTGAATTATGATGTGGTTGGTCAGTTTCATTTATTTGTCCACTGATGCATTATGTTGTACCTGTATTTGCATTCATTGTGTAGTCTGGTTGCTTGTGTGGCCTTCTTTAGGCGCTGGTTTGAGTCATGTGTACATCTCTCTGTTGCATAGTTCGTCTACTTGTTGTATACCTTTTGGTTCAAGCTGCACTGTGACTCGAGTCAGCTTGCATCTGCAGTGTAGCAGTGTTGTTTCATTGAGTCTGATTTCAAGACTTGTTTGCAGTCTTGTTTCATATGCATGTTGTATCATGCATTCACCACTGTTTTTACACTTTCATTCTGTTGTGTTTTCATTGGTCCACTTGTTTCACTGTTGGTTGCCGGTCGCTCTAGTCTTTGACTTGTGAATTGCCTTTTTTGGTTTAGTGGTGCACTTGTTTGATGGTCTGAATGGGCTGTCTAGCCTTTGTTTTCATGTGTACGACTTGAACTTTGGTCAAGGCTTGATTTATATTGGTTTTGTATTTTTGACCATTTTATTGAATTGGTACGTTTGGATTGCACCTGTGTTGAATCCAGCTTGAGATTCAGGTTGACCTTGTGCTCGTGTCGTGACTTGAGTTGAAGCCATCTTTTTATTTGGGTTTGTCCTTGTGCTCATATGTCCCTGTAGATTTATCAAGTGTATATCGGTGTGCACGGTCTTGTGGCATGTACAGTGGTGCACTGTGCATGTCAGAAGCTGTTCGTGTATGATGAATTCAAAATTAAATGATAACGAACAACCCAAATAACTAAGGCAAATAAAATTTCCAAAATCACATTTTATTTTATACTGCAAAAATATTTATTTTTCAATTTTACTATGTTAGTGTGTATTTTTGCAGTTAGCTCAGATGTTGGATTCAATTTGGAATGAAGTTGCAGATAAATATGAGTGAATGAGCGATATGTAGTGAGGTGCATTTGTAAATTAGAAATTGTGATGTAATCAAATTTGTATTGCAATTGAAATTGTATATATATATAGTGAGGGCTTGAATTTGTACTATTCAATATTGTAACAAATATTTGTTTGAATAAAATATCCATTTGAATTCAAATTCTGTGTTATTTATTTTATTCAGCAAATATTTATTTAATTATGTGAAAAATATAATAGTACATTAACAAATACATTTAAATGAATATATATGTGTTTATTATCATCAAACAAAAATCATATACTCGCATATTCACAAATACATTTAACATCTTATGTTTGAAGGAACTAGACAAAGAAATATATATATATATATTAAATATGAAAGTTAATCATAACACAAGTATTTGTCTAGTAGCCAAAAAAATGATCCTTGGTTATGGCACAAAAGATTTTTCCATATAAATTTTAAAGCAATAAGCAAATTATCTAAGAACAATTTAGTAAAATGATTGCCAAAAACGAATTTTAAAGTACAAGGTATTTGTGATGCTCATCAGTTAGGAAAATTAACCAAATCTTCTTTTAAATCAAAGAAAATAATTTCTACATTACAACCACTTGGAGTTATTGCATTTAGATATTTTTGGACCAACTCAATCAATATATAAACCATAATAGATATGTTTTTGTAGTTGTACATAATTTCTCAAGATTCACTTGGACAATATTTTTGACAAATATTTAAAATTTTAAAATATTTGCTAAAAGAGTTCAGAATATTAAAAATTTAAAACTAAAAATATCTTGAGCGATCATGGTGGCGTATTCGATAACGAATCTTTTGAAAAATATTGCAATGAAAAAGGAATTATTCATAATTTTACAATTCCTAGAACTCTGCAACAAAATGGAGTTGTAGAAAGAAAAAATAGATCATTTCAAGAATGTTCTAGGATTTTATTAAATGGAAGTTACTCTACCTAAACACTTATGGGCAGAAGCTGTAGCAACTGCTTATTATGTTTTAAATAGAGTTTCCATTAGACCATTAACAAAACATACTTCATATGAACTTTTTAATGGAAGAAAACCTAATATATCATATTTTAAGGTTTTTGGTTCAAAATGTTTTCTATTAAATACAAAGGATAAACTTTTAAATTTGATCCAAAATCCGATGAAAGAATATTCGTTGGATATTCAGAACGAAGCAAAGCTTATAGAATTTATAACAAAAGAACTAAAGTAATCGAAGAAACGCTGCATGTGCATTTGATGAAAATTTCAAAATTAATCAAAAAAATGAAGATGAAGAAATTATTTCTAAATCAAATATCATAGAAGATGACTTTTAAAATATTGATAATATTGAAAATAATGTTGAAATTGAAAACAATAATTTACAAAATAATAGTAAAATTCGAACTCCACCAAGATGTCTAAGAAATCATCCAATTGAATATATAACTGGAGAAGTAAACACTAACGTAAGAACTCGAAATCAAATAAATCAAATGAGTCATGTAGCTTTTCTTTCAAACATTGAACCCAAAAAGGCTAAAGAAGCCTCAACTGATGATTACTAGATTATAGCTATGTAAGAAGAATTAAATCAATCTAAACGAAATGAAGTTTGGACTTAATTGCTAGATCGAATAATCAAATGGTTATCAGTACCAAATGGGTTTACAAAAATAAAGCCGATGAGCAAGAAAATAATATTCGAAACAAAGCTAGGTTAGTTGCTCAAGGTTATAATCAGGATAAAGTAATAGACTATGATGAAACATTTACTCATATAGCTCGTTTAGAAGCTATACGTATTTAATTAGCTTATGCATGTTTTAATAACCTCAAACTCTATCAAATGAAGGTAAAAAGTGTATTTTTAAATGGTTTTATAAAAGAAAATGTTTATGTAGAAAAACCACCTTTATTTGCAGATGAAAAATTTCCAGATCATGTTTATATTTTATGTGGTTTAAAACAGGCATCTCGGGCTTAGTATGACTGTCTTAAAAATTAGTTAATAAATTATGGGTTTAAAATTGGAAAAGTAGATCAACCATTGCTTATAAAACAAGATAAAAATGATGTTTTAATAATACAGATTTATGCAGATACATTATTTTCAGTTCATGAACGAAAAATTGTGTTAAGAATTTTCAAATATTATGACAAGAGATTTTGAAATGTCTCACATGGGAGAACTTTCATATTTTCATTGTTTACAAATTAAATAATTAAACTATGGAATTTTTTTGATCAAGAAAAATATTGTAATAATCTTATAAAACATTTTGGTATGGAAAACACTTCTGCTAAACTGACTCCTATGAGTACAACAGTACATTTCGATCGAGGTGAAAATGGCAAAAGTGTTGACCAAAAATTATACCGTAACATAATTGGATCATTACTTTATTTAGCTGCCAGTCGACCATTTAATGATGAGCATATGCATGTGTGCACGATTTCAAGCAAATCCCAAAGAATCACATTGGAGGGAACTGAAACGAATTTTGCGTTACTTAAGAAACACTAAAAACTATGGTCACTTTTATCCAAAAGAATGTCCTTTTGAGTTAGTATCATACAGTGATGCTGATTTTGGAGGATGTCGAACGGATCAAAAGTGTACAAGTGGTAGTTGTCATTTCATTGGACGATCTTTAGTATCTTGGTTTAGTAAGAAACATAATTGTGTTTCACTTTCGGCATGTGAAGCAGAATATATTTCTGCTGCTTGGCATGTGCTCAAGTAATAACATGCATCAAACACTACAAGATTTTAAAATAAAACTATCTAAATCAACAATTTACTGTGCTATCCAAGTGCTATAAATTTATCACAAATCCTATAAATCACTAGAACTAAACACATTGATATTTGACATCATTTTCTTTGCGATAATAGAGAAAAAGGAAATATTTCACTAGATTTTGTTCCACCAGAAAAAAAAATAGCTAATATAGTTACTCAACCCTTAAATTAAAATATTTTTATTAAATTAAAACGTGAACAAGGAATTGTCTCGTTACATGAGTAATAATTCGCTATTATAAAAAAAATTAAAATTATAAATTATTTTTTTTTTCCAAAAAAGGGGAGCTAATGGCACTCGAACTCTGCACTCATGGAAGGAAGTTACATGTGTTTCTATTGTTCTAATCTGTTTCTTGAATTAGGACCATACATCACTTTATTTCACTTGCGACCATTATTTCTTAATTTTTCTAACCTTTCATTTTACTTGGCCGAAGTTTTCTAAACTTTTTTAACCTCAAACACAAGAACTTGAAATAGTAGATAGCTCAGTATATATATACAATCAACATTCATATTTTCTTAAAAACTCATTTACAAACTTTCAAATAAATTGATCTTCAAATAATATACAAATAATACAATGTCGTCACAAAAAAGCTCAAACCAATCCTCAATTGTATTCAGCTCTCTTACCTCGGATTCTTCAAACAATTCAACTTCGGTATATATTCCAATAAAAATAACTCCTTCCCTAAATCATCACACTGGATATATGCCAAGAGGAAACAGAGATAAAAGGAACTTAGTTTTTGGTTCTCCTTCAATCAAAGAAAAAATTGACAATATCCACCACTACCAACGAGAGATGTTAGAACTACAACGTGAAATGTATTGTGAACAAAAAGTCAATGCAAAATGATTAAGTTTCCTAGAGCAATTCGCTGTGAAGTTCTATGGATAAAATATGTACCAACCATCTCCACAACATCCTCAAGTATCTCCAAACTCTTGGGAACAAGGAGCTCAAAGTACTCCCGTATCTCCAAACTCTTGGGAAAGAGGTTTTCAAAGTAATGCATGGTCTCCTATCCATCAATTACAAGAAAATATCAAGGATGAACTATGCTCGAATGATTCGAAAAATTCGGGAAACTAAATTATTTTTGTTTATAAATTTTAATATTGTAATTTGAAATAATAATTATATATTTATGATCAACAATAGATTAAAACTCAAACACACACACACACACACACACACACACACATATAGTGTGTAATTAGATTAAGGAAAAGCTATAAGAAAGGATAACCATAGACCAAACAACAGATTCAGCAGACTGGAAGAAGGCACTCAGTCAACTGAATATTCAATCTCATTTAAATTTTTTAACCTAAAGATAGTCGACTGAACTATTCCCACCAATCGACTGAAATGCACAAAAAATAAACTATTTATATACGGGTTAGCTTTCTCTATAAACCAGTCGACAACACTAAATCAGTCGATTGATTTTCAAAAAAATTTGAAATATAACTCAGCATCTAATCGACTGACACCCAAATTTCAATCGACTGAATTTTGATAAATTGCATTATAAAGTTGCAGGATAAGAATCCATGCATATCAGTCGACCGCCCACTCCTTTTTCAGTCGACTCCCTCGAGTATTTTTAGTTTTTTAAATAATTCTACACTCTTTCCAATACAGCTTTTCAACCTAACGCTACTTAACTCACCTCTCTTCTTCATATTCCACTCACCTAACCCTCTAAGTCCAAAAGAAAACCAACTCAAACCCTAGCCTCCTCGTCAAAATCAATTTTTTCCCTTCAAATCATGGCACCCAGATCCAAACATGCTCATGAATCTGCTACCAGCATCTAAGAGCAAAATTCATTCTTGGCTTCACAACGAAACAGCGTTAACTAGGTTTAATTCAATGAAAAACTCAAGAATATTTTAAGGTGCTTTCGTCAAATTCGCTGATTTAAATGGCTATGCAATAAGAGAATTAGCCGAAGCAAGTGGTATCGACCATCTCATAGGGTATGATTCAAACAACATCAAGATCTCCGTAACAAGGATGCTTGTATTTGGACCTTGATTTGCGGAGTAAAAATTTATCTTCCTCTCCAAAGACTTGGCCGCGTACCATGATCTCCACTCGAAGGATTGGATGTTGGAAATATAGAGGCTGATATGTATCATCGAGATGAAGTTTCACATCTTTTGTATCAGATGATTTGACAATTTTGAAATCTAGTGCTTTACATCTTAAGGCACGGATTACTCACCGAGCACTCATTCGGTCATTGCAACCTCGAACCGGTAGTTGTAAGAAGGTCTATAAGAGGGATTTTCAAGCCCTTTATGCTATTTATTCATCCCAATGAGTAAATTGGGGAAAGATTATTTTGGACAAGTTTCTCACAGTCAATTACAACAGGAACTGCAACACAATCCACTATGGAGCTTATATCATTTATATTCTTCAAAAATTCGGAGTTCCTTTACCCGATATGGATTTAATGACCATTGGCAAGCTCAACTCAAAGACTCTAAGTCTAATGGGTCTTCCAAAATGCCCCGAGCATCAATAAATTATAAGCTTCCAACAATGGGTCGTAAATCGCGAACAAGGGATTCCTCAACCAAGGGATACAAATGTCGCCTCTTCATCATTGCAACCTCCCTGACAAAAAGAAGAAGAAGAAAATAATGAGATTCAAGAACTCCATGGTGACATAACTCCAAAACAAGCATTTTTTACACTTTCTCGAAATCAAAGTAAGCTTGGACGACATTTGGCTGTAGTCAAGAAAAATGTGTTTAAAACAAGTAAAAAGCTTAATTCAATAAAAGGCTTTTAAAACAAAATTTTGGAAAAAGTATCATGTACCGGCTCTACTTCTACCGGTGTTGTTGAAAACCCCGCACCATTTACTTGGTCAACCTCCGAAGAAGAAGAGGAGGAAGAAGCCCACAATAGTGAGGATTTTTAGTTTTTTTTATTCACTCATGATCATCTTATCATATTGTTTAAGACATTCTCTTCGATGTGCTTCTTGTGTTTTGATGTTTTTATGTAACATTGTCCTTTGTTTCTCGTATTTACATGTTCATGTTTATTTGTTTGCTATTTATATGCTAACTTTATTGCTTCCCTAAACTAAATTTGTGCTTATATGTTTATATTTCTCATATTATCTATGTGTTCCTTTTTGTCGATGTCAAAGGAGGAGAAAATGTTTGAAGGGGGAATATTCATTCAGGGGGAGTAAATTGCTTTTATAAATTTACTAACTTACATAGTTCTCATCGTCAAAAATAGGGAGAATGTTAGAACCTTGTATTTTGATGTTTTGATTGTGACAACTATATAAGTAGATATTATGTGAACTAACTATATTCGCAGGAGAAAACGCTATTTTACTCGACAAATAGATTGCAGGCCAGATGCCAGATATAAGCTTCAATATTGTCTATGGTCTAAGTCTAGTAGTTAATTTCTGTTAAAATCTCTTCGAAGTGGTATATGCACGCATATGTACTTAAAAATCTTTCAAATCATAATTCATATGCCAAGAATTTTATTATAGAAATTAATACACTAAAAGCATTCTTGAAAAATCTTGAATACGGTAGAAAATGCATTGGTCAGTCGATTGAATTCCTATGCACGTGCACAATTTAATATGAATAACCAGTCAACTGAACCATCCATTTCAGTCTGTTGGATAATATGTTTTTTGTACTATCTCCTCTATGATTAAAATTTCAATTATTTCAGCTGCCTGAATTATTTCATTCAATCGGCTTAAATTGCATAACGGCTATATTTCTTAAAAGTCACTTCACTTCAGTGAACAGAAACAATCCTTAAATAAAGAGTTACTTCCGTATCTTTTGATCACTACTTTTCATGAATAATTGCAACAACTAAACACTATACATAACCAAGAAATTTATTGTTTTAATCACTTAATTCTGATTCTATTTCACATTCTTATTGTCTAAACAATCTTTCCATTTGCATTCAATTACTTTCGACTCTAATCACTTGTTCATTCAATAAAATCTCATTTGTGATTAAATAAACTTCCTATCTTCACGAATCACACTATATACCACAAATGAGAAGATTATAGGAAGGGTGTACATTATTGATTTATCTATGCTATTTAAGAGCATTATCAGTCAGAAGAAATTTTATTGTTTATATTAGAAGTCATGTTCGGTTGCTTAGGTGGTTGAAGTCCTATTCTGTTGCTTAGGCGGTAAAAGTCCCATTCAGTTGCTTAGGCAGTATAATGCATGTTCCTTCGGGTCAAGAGAGGGTTGATAGTTAAATTCCAGAAAGAGTCTGGGACTGGACGTAGAATGAGAGTTCGAACTAGTATAAAAATCTCTTGTGTCATTTACTTTAATATTTACTTTTATATTCATATTCTGCACCAGTTGATAACTTAGAAAATATTCCATATTACGAACCTAGTCACTTTCATCAGATTGATGAAGCACGGTGAAGGATATCAAAATCGATAGTCGGTGAATTAACTATCAAAAACAAACTTGTACTACCTCAAGGAAAAATAGTGTAGCCGTATAAGTTAGGGCAGTGTTGATTCCTAACTCGACTCGATAGCATTATTAACTTTAAAAATACAAAAATTTTAAATACCCCAAACGAGTAATAAATTCATCTTGAATTGAGGAAACACAAAGAAGATAGCAAAATCGATAGTCAATGAGTCAAGTATCGCGAATAACAAAATGATATCACTTATAGAAATTAACAAATAAAATATTTAAAACATTTGACTTAAACCTGTGCTTAGTTTTCACATTACAAATATTTGAAAACACTCTTTAAAATATTCTTTTAAGAGCAAATTATAGTTCTTAGTGTATGAAAATAAAGAGCAAAAAACAAATGTCATCGAAAACAATGTTTATTATAAACCCCAAAACAATTTACACTTACCCGTTCTTAAAATACATTTTCAAATATTTCCACATTTATAACTACCATTTATAAATTCAAAACAACATTTACTATCTTAAAAGATAAAGAATCAATATAAATACTTTTATTAATTGTAAAACAATGCTAATCATCGTTAAAGATAATTAATAGAATTCTTTTATAAATTTTTAAACCACATTAATTATCCCAAAGGACCATAAATAAAATTATAATCTTTTTATACATTTTAAACAACATTAATTATCCTGAAAGATAATAAATCAAATTTATAATCTTTTACAAATTTAAAACAACATTAATTATCCTGAAAGGTAATTAATCAAATTCATAATCATTTATAAATTGTAAAAAAACATTAATTATCCTGAAAGATAACGAATCAAATTTATAATTATTTATAAATCTAAAATAACATTAATTATCCCAAAAGATAATTAATCAAATTTATAACTTATTTTATAAATTTTATCAATACTTAAGAATTATTTTCAAAATTCTCAAAATATTTGAAAATATAGTTTGAAAAACTTTTAAAGTGCAAAGACGCAACCAAGCATTTATTATGTATAAATACAAGCACAAGTTCAGCACACACAACGGTTTATGGAGATGATATTTCACAAGTGACTATATAGCGAAAATTGCTATAAAGACACATTCACAAATCAAACAATATGTCACAAGTATGTCAATCAAATATCAATATGAGCTATATAAGAATATAAATATCAATATTGGCAAGAAACCCTTACGTTCTCTCTACAAAAATCCCTAGTAAATCTCATATATGTACACTTCGAAGCGTCCCGTAGTGACGTATTCACTACGTAAACACCCTGATTTCTTCTTTTAGTTCCCTACAACAAAAATAGTTTACGTCATTCGCTATCAAGCGAGAATTAAATTCAAACAAATGATCAATCAATATTAACAAACATATTATTATCAATAATTAGCGATCAATAGCTTGCATATCATTTATTAATTAATCCGTATATTAGTTAACTTAAAAAATAAAAATTTAACTTTGCAAGCATAGAATGGTAATTTATTATGCTCGAAGATGTCCAAAATAATCTATTTAATTTAATTATAGTAGAACGGTGTTTTATTCTGCTAGATAGATAAAACAACAAAGTATGACTAATTTAACTACGTTAAACATAATTAAATTAAATCACAATAATCTTATCATTAAATTATACTTCATTAAAACTATCAACTACCATCCAAACATTCAACATAAGATATAGATATAGATTATTTAAAAGTGAGTGAACTCATAGAAATTCTAGCTGACTCTTTTTCGTTCTAATTTGATCTAAAATTGAACAATGTTTGATTTTAGCCTAAAATTCTAAAGCTTCAAATTCAACGAATCAACTTCAAGTGCAGATAACGTTGATACGAGTCCAACATAAGAGACCCATCCGAATCCCACCTCACATGAGATAGTTAGTGATTTAATATTATTTTCTAATTAAAACTTTAATTAAATCACTAATTAACGATTATATTAATTAATTACCCATAGACATCCTTCTTCCCCAAATATATCATGTACGCTGATATGCAACCTGACACCCAATGTCACACACTTCCCATGCTAATTTCTCCCTCGTCACTCAACTATTCTACTCTTCACATCCACTAAAGAACTCCACTAACTGAGTACTATGCCGCTGACCCGACCGCTTCAAACTCGATCCATTCTAGGAAAACGCGACCTAGAAGCCGACTTGGACCATTGTTCAAAAAGTCGCTTCCTTTAGAACGTGATCGAACGTGCCAAAAATTTGATAAATAGTGCTCCTTGCCAAGAGATAACCAATGACACCCGCCAAAAGCCCAACCCCACCTAGATCATTAGTAAACTCTAACCCTAGTTTACCTCAAAAAAATTGAACTCGACAAATCAACATTGCATACAAAAACAAGACCATAGATCTATATATCTAGGCATCATGAACTCAAAGAATTAAGTTTTATTATTTTTCGTTGATGGTGTGAATTGATTTTGAATTTAAAAGCTTGAGGCCATTTTTTTATTTTAGATTTTACTAGAAATGAAAGATTAAAAAAAGAGGTGGGAAAAGAAAAAAATGGGAATGTTGAAAAGTGAAGAGGGAAAGAACATGTTGAAGTTGCCTAATTTGTAAAAAAAATCAACCTCTTACTTCAATTACAAGTTAAAAAACATTCAAGCTACATATCATATCAAAATCAAATCATGTTTAAAATTTTGAATTTTGATTTGATTTAAAAATTTTGAAAAGAGAGTTTTGCGGTGTTTTGCTACATGATATTCTGTTCGCGTACGAACCACGAACGATAGAAGTAAAAATACGATCAAGCACAAAAATACGATACAATATTAAAATAACAATAATATACATTGCTTATCTCGTTTTGTAAAATCGCATAAATACTATCATTTGCTGTAATATATGTCAAGCACTAATTAAATATTTTGTTCTATGAAATTTTAAAAACACCATCCTTTGCCGTAAAATACGAGAAACAATAATTTAAATATTTCCAAATTAAAAATTATGGAAAAATCCTATAAACTCAATTAAATATATTATTTATTCAAACTATTTATTATTGTGAATAAATTTATTAACAATTGATTTTCTATTATCTATTCGAACCATTTATTATTGTAAACAAATTTACGAAATAGATTCACCGTTATTATCTATTAATTAAAAGGAGTTAAATAAAGCTGTTAAATCCATTTAATTAATATTTAATTCACCATTCAAATATTTAAATTATCTCTATATTTGAATATGAGTTGTTTGTTTATTTTAAAAATCACTTATTTAAAATTAATTAAATATTCACTATTAAAACGATAAAATTCTGGGATGTTATATCTTAGTTGATTGAGTGTCATAAGACCATGTAGTTAATGTGTCATAAGACACAGTCAATTAAATATACTCTTGTTTTGAATAGTTGTATATATTAATTGAAATTTTGGCTCAGACTTTAGTATTTACTTGTTATCAAGGAGCCCTATGAGGACAAAAGATACCGAGAGATTCATGACTCGTTTTACTAATGTATTGAACCTTCCCGAGGGTAAACGACTAAGCTACTTAGTGTTAATAGTTGTTAATTTGAAAGTGCATGGCCTAATGTCCTATAATGCTATGTTTAAGGGGTATTCTAAGCTGAGTGTACCTAAAACTTCGCCAAAAGTAGTCATAGTGAAAAGTTTGAAAGGAGTGGATGGATCTCATAACTAATTGTGCTAATTCCTTTGAAGCCGAGGGTAGACCTTGGGCCAAGCACTTTTATTTATTAGGGTTTCCTGCATTCGGAATAGTTTATCTATAATTTTAAGGTTTATTGCGTTTTACTTATTTTTCTAGTTGCATTGAAATATGGATCCTTTGACTAAGCTCTCTTTTGTAGCTATTGAAAGTGACTTAGGATCATGCAATATTGAATATTAGATAAGCAATCTACTTATATAGAATGTAAATGTAAATGTAAAAGTAAAGTAATAAATTATATAACACTAGAGATTTTTATGCTAGTTTGAACTTCCCGTTCTACGTCCAATCCCAAACTCCTTCTAGAATTTAACTATCAACCCTACTTAACCAGGAGGAACATGTATTACACCGCCTGAGCAACCGAACAGGACTTCAACCGCCTAAGAAAAAGAATAGGACTTCAACTACCTGAGCAACCGAACAGGACTTCAATAATACAGAAATTTATCAGACCGAATGTGCTCTTTTTAATAGCATGGTTAAGTCTTTAGAGTACGCCTTCCTATAATCTTCTCTTTTGTGGTATATCGTGTAATTTGTGGATATAAGAAATTTATTAGATCACCAATGAAGTATTCTTGAAAGAACAAGTGATCCGAATGAAGTTTAAGTATTGAATTCTTAGAGTTCAAATAGGAAGACAGATTAGAAAGAAGAGTGTATATGAATTAAAATAATGAAATTCATCGTTATTTATAGAGATTTAAGAGTTGTATTCATTCATGAAAGACAACCATGAAAAGATATGGGTGCGAATCTTAAACCAAGAGTTGTTCTATTCATTGAAATGAAGTGTCCCTTGAAAAATTAGCCGTTACGATGATTCAGCCATTTGAATGGAGTAACTCATCCAGATGAATTGATTTAAAATCGAGCGAGCAAGGAAATAGTGTAAAAATGACACAGTTCAGCCGGCTGAATTATCATGGTCAGCCGTCTAAATATTCAAATTAATTTGTGTGCATGCACAGTATTCAACCGGCTGACTCATGCCTTTTAGCCAGCTGAGTTTAGTGTTTTCTGGCTTATCTAAATTTTTTATGAACTTTATATTATGTGTGTGTGTGCATATACCACTTCAAAAAGATTTTAACATATATTTACTACTAAACTCGGACCTTAAACTTAATACTTCGCTGAAGCTTCAATCCAGAATTTGGTCTGCAAATTGTTAGACTATTTCTCGAGTAAAAACAATATCTTTTCCTACAAGTTTGGTTAGTTCAGATAATATTTACTAAGATAGTTGCAAAATCAAAACATCAAAATTCTAAGATCCAACATTCTCTCCCCTTTTTAATGATGACAACTATGTAAGTTTTTAAATATATAGAGTAATTTTCTCCCACAGCTGGATATTCCCCCTATCAATGTTATTCTTCCCCTTTGTCATCGACAAAAAGTTAAAAAAGAGTTTATATGAGAAATAATATAGACAAACATTTCATATAGACATATAAATACATAGACATGACAAATAAGTAAACATTTCACGTAGAAACTTCACATAGAAAATGATATTAATAATTAAAGAAAGTACCACAAACACATAACCATCATAAGTTTTTAAGATAAAAAACATGTCTTAACCACACAAAATAATCATACAACATATTGTCATGAATTAAATATCATAGAAAACAACAAATAGTAAAAAATATTAGATAATAAAAGGCATACCATCTCATTCTTTGCTACCTTCTTCTTCTTCTTCCTTTCCTTCTTCTTCCGAGATTATCCAAGAGAATGGTGCTGGATTGTCAAGAGTACCTATTGAAGTGGATCTGAAACAAGAAACTTTTGCCCAAATTTTATTCAAAAAACCTTTTATCGTGTTTAGCTTTTTGTTTATTATAGAAATGTTCTCCTCACCATTAGCTAAATGTCGATTAAGTTTGCTTTGATTCCAGGATAACGTGACAAGAACTTGCTTGAGAGGCATGTCAATAATATTGGATGAATTTATTAATGTCAATCATAGAAGAAGCTACAAAACCATTCACTATGGAGCTTACATAATGCAAATTCTACAAAAATTTGCAGTTCCTTTGCGCAAATACATAACCATCATAAGGTTTTAAGATAAAAAAACATGTCTTAACCATAAAAAATAAGCATATAGTTTTCAACAAGAATGAAAATTCGTGGTTTAGTATTATAGTTTTCATTGGTGATTATTCCTAACATATTCATTATATTGAAAACTATATTTTCGGAAATTTTTTCCTAATATAGGGAAAATTAGCGAAGAATGAAAATGTGACAAACACCATCGTCCAAGTGGTTAATTGATTCGGCTTTGGTGCAAGAGGTCACAAGTTCGAAACTTGCTTTCGAACATTTATTGACATGAGATATGTTGTCCCAATGATTTGTTGTATATAAAGTACCATTTCAAAAAAAAAAAATTAGTGAAATGTAAATGAATTTCCTATATATGTCACTTACATGTTTAAATTGAGTAAGCACAGGTACCGGGGCTGTAGTTGGCTGGATTTGATCACGCTAAAATGCTAATAAATAACTGTTTTTCTTAAAAATGCTAAAAAGGTATGCCTACGCAATAAAAATAGGAAATATGAGCTGTTTTTCTATTTTCCGACCGTGTAGGTCGATGTATATATATTTATATCTATTGTGATATTGCAAAAGCTCCTCTGTACAAGGGAGACTCTGCCAAAATTTTCGTAAATTTTGGAAGATAGAAAATTTTTGAAAATTTGTAGAAAATTTTTGATAATGAAAAGTCAATTTCTAAATTGAAATGAAAATGTAGGATTTGAAAACTTAGTAAAGTTATTGTAAGAAGTTTAACTATGGATTTTGGAAAAGTTGAGAAATTAAAATGAATCTGAAATCAAGTTGGAACGGTTTGTTTTTGAAAAAAAACGAAAAAACAGGTTATTGAATTTCAAGACTTTTCTTACTTGGCAATTTCGAGGACGAAATTCTTTTAAAGGGGGAAGTTTGTAACGACCCAGAATTCCTGTCATTTGAAATTCGTATATTTAATTGATTTAAATATTAACAAGTAAAATTTGTAAGTCGAATAAATTATATTTTGAATATCTACATTTAATTGGATAATTAAATCGATAATTCAATATTTGAAATTTCGAAAATAATTCGAAATTGGGGTTAATGTGAATGAAAATGATTTATAGAGTTGTATTAAATCATATTGGAGTTAGAATGATGTTATAGAACTTTTAAAATTGAATTAAAAGTTAATTTGTGGAAATTGAATATTTTAATATTTAATTGACGAGTAAAAATAGTCATTTTTCAAACAGTCTCGGATTTCGATGAAACCAGTTTCATTGGATCCATAACGTTAAAATTATTATAAGATTTCAAATTTCGTGTCAATCAGATTTACGGTTTGTCCGGGGCAAGCTAAAACGCGTAGAAATCGGTTTAAGTGAATTTTAAATTTAAAATAGTCGATTTGAAAACCTATCTTCCAAATACTTTCGAATTGGCTCCCGACATATATTCCATTGCGTTCGAAATAGGGGTAAAACATCATAAACGCCAGGCGGCACGCTTCGTTTGGATTTCGGAAAATTTTCGGATGAACAGTGTTTTGGCAATTTTCTATAAAAGGACATTCATTTTTCACATTTGCAAATCATTAGGGCTTCAAACCCTAGCCGCCACCCTATCAATTAATGGCCAGAAAATCGCCTCCTTCCTCCCTCATTTTCTTCAAATCCATTAATCAATTCGTAAAACTTTCGTCTGCAAAGTTGTAGAGAGCAACGAGATCCACAAGATCAACGGTTGAGATCAAGAACGATGAAGCGAATCTTTGGAAAAATAGCTTCGAACGGCCATAGTTCGTGCACAAATTCCGAGGTGAATTTGCAGCCGAGTGCCACGTTGTTCTGGGTGATGGTGGAGCTCGAGTAGCGCTTCGATATGGCGGTGTTCGATCGTCTTCAAACGGCGAGATGTGGATGCGAAAATTTATTGAAAATGGCGGCTATGGGTTAATCGCGTTCGTATTCAACCTGATGGGGAGAAGAAAGAAGGGCACGGCCCTGATTGATAAGGGATGAAATCAACGGATAAGATTGAAGCTAGGGTTTGTTAATAAAAATTGAAGTTATTATATTATATAATTCGTACAATCTTTAAAATACTATAACTCTTCCATACGAGGTCCGTTTCGCATGAAACGAGTTGCGTCGGGTTCGTATTGACGAGCACTACACAATGAAGCTGGATTGGAATCGATTGGAGCTAGTGCTAATTTTGAGTAAAATTAAACGCGCGTTTAATTTTATTCGAAATAAAACGCTGAAACTGTTAATTGGAAGCAAGGTGAGAACTTCTCTCTCAATCGAATTTGTTTCGATTTAAATTTTAAATAGTTAAATTTAAAATTGCTTGATTGTGTGATTGGACCATGGTTGCTATTTGTTGTATTGAAATAGACCCTATACGCCGCATATTAAGCGAAGGTTATTATATTAAACACATATACCACGATATTCCACCGTGAAGTGGAATTGGTATTATATATGCACTTGGAGTTGATTTCCCGCATTATATAGCGGATGAGACCCTATTGCGCTGCATAATAGCGGATGATATTTTATATAAACCCATGTACCGCGATATCCCGTCTTGAAACATGATTGGTATTGTGCTAGCATCTGAGGATGAAGGGAAACAGATTGGAGGGATCCAACTGGATTCCTCAAGTAATTGAATTTGTTTCAATATTGTGTGTTGATTATTTATAATCTCTGTGCAATTATCTTTGTGATTGACATCGTTGAAGGCTAAAATTTAGTCGAATATAATTTTGGTATCGTTGGATATTGGAAATAAATTAAAATTTGATTTTTTGAAAATTCAGGTTGAAAGTTTATATTAAAATTTATTTTTGAGAACTGGATAATTTAAAAGAAGGAATTCTAAAATAATAAAGTTTTATTTTTAATCTTATTGAATAAAATTTCAAAATATGGGAAAAGCTTTAATAAATGGATTTCGGGTAATATTATTCAAAGGTTGAAGAATTTATTCAAAATATGGATTTTAAAGAGTTTGAAAAATAAAAGAATTTGTTTTCTTTAAAAGGAATTTATTTTTTAAAAGGAAATAAAATTTGAAATCGATTTGGGAATTGATTTTTGGTGATTGAATTTAAATCTTTTGAAAATCCATTTGGAAATTTAGTTGGTGTTTTGAAAAGAATTTGGAATAAATTTGAAAATTAATTTGGGGTTTAATAGAAATTGATTTCAATTTGAGATTTGAATGAAATTTAGTTGGTGTTTAATTTCTTGGAAAATCATTATGGAGTTTGATTTGGTTGTTTTTGAAATCAATTGAAAAATTGAATTGTTGTTGAAAGTGAATATTTGAAATCGATTTGAAAATCGTATATCAGTGGATATTTGGAAATTTAAATTCACCATGGAATTTATAAAGGAAAGGGAAATTTGTTTAAAAATAAACATTGATTTATTTTTGAAATGTGGAAATAAATTTACGGATTTGGAACGTAAATCTAAAGTAAATCGTTAAGGATTTAGTTAATTGGTTTAAATGAACCATTTTGAAAAGAAAGTGTATTCTCCGTGGAAAGCTGAATAAAATTTCTGAATAGCTTTGAATATATGTATATATATATATATGTATATGTATATAAAATTCTAGAATTGATTTTGAAAAGGATACTTTAGAGAAATTAACTTCTTAAATTGTTTTAAATCCTTTAAGTTAAGATTTATTAAGTTGGTATAGAAATGATTATTTCTAAGATTTATTCAATAATTGTTTTAAAAAATAGTTATTTAAATAGTTATACTCTATCTACTAATTTTTATTTTGAAAATTAGTTTGGACTTAAGTTATATGTAATATTGGTATAATATTTTTATAACTAATATTTTAAGTAAAGTGTTAAAGAAAAATAGTTTTATTTCAAAGTGTTTTTCCGATATATTTTGGATAAGTGTTATAAATTATTTTAAAGTATTTGAACTCGGAAGATTTTCAGTGAAAATGAATAAATATTTGGAAGTGTTTCCGCGTAAGGAAAATGATTTGAATTTTTTTTTCAAAAGTTGTAAAGTTGAAAAGTGATTTGAATTTTTTTTTCAAATGGTTGAAGTGGGGAAAAATATACCTTGTTAAGATATTTTTGGAAAATAAATAATTTAGGAAATTATTTAGAATCTGGTGATGTTGTGCATATCTATTGATAGTTAAATAACCGAGTATCAATATTTACCTCTATATGGGTATTTGTTGTGATTTGCTTGAATTTGAATGCTACACTTATTTTAAAATAAGCGCTTGTTTTTCGGTTTAGCCGGAAGAGGACCTTTGGGTCATAAATCCCATTCCGAATAGTGATATGTCGTAATGGATAGCATTTGAAGACCGGTGTTGAAGACTGGATATTTTCGAAAACGGAAGGATTACCGTCGAATGTCTCTGCATTGGCTGATCTTCGATATAGAGGTTTTATCACTCTTTGTGATGGAAAGTCCGGACGTGATTAGTGAATATTCGGATTACAAGGGCTTCTTTGGAAGTGCCTTCGGTTCCGTTCGATCCCAGAACGGACTTGTATGGATGTGTGTCTGATGTTACAATTTGAGATGTAAAGCTGATTTCTATCAAATACATTTCTGTTGGTGGCGGAGAATTTATTCTCTTAGCTTAACACCCTTCTCTGAGACGTACGAGCTCAGACGTTATGTAGTTGATGGTTACTAGTGATACATTCCCAATTTTGTAATGTGGCATACGAAGTGCTGCCGATCATTTGTTGATCGAAGCATGGCTTTTGTGAAAAGCATAGCTTTGTGGACGAGACTTCGTTGGACCTCACACCCTGGAATGATCGAAACAGGAAGAATGCAGCAAGGTTTTAGGGGGTAGCGCCCCTAAGGGTATGTTCATTTCCTTCTGGATAGAGGTGGTATCATGGTACGGAGCCCGGATACTTAACCTATGTTGTTGCTGCAAATTTATTACTTTGTGGTTGTTGGTATTGAGGATCCTTGGATAAAGGTTGTTTACAACCGAGGGATGACATACTCGTGTCAGTAGTTACCTATTTTTGCAGAGGTAACCCGGCCTTGTGTTGACAGAGATCTGGTTTGTTAGAAAATCCAAAGAAACAATACAAGCCATGTATGGTTTTAGTTGTAGAACCTGCCATCTAATATGGTAGCTATAGTAGGCATACTATAATGGTACCTATGCTGGCTAAGATTAATATTGTACTTTCGAAATGTTTTCCTGCACTTTTCACTTATAGTAATAATATTAAAGGAAATTTCTCGTATCAAGCATGTTTGACTATCATAAGGAGAAATCTCATCCAATTCTGCGTTTGCATTGTGTGTGTGGCGGGAGGCCTTATGGTAGTTACATTTTCTAAAAGCATCACGGATCTATTTTAAAATATTTCTTTTTTAAAAAAAAGATAAACTATTTTAAGTTCTCACACCAGTCCCATGACTGACCTGGAGTTTACTGTTCCTTTTCTAAACTCTGGGTGCTCATCATTTTCCACACGGGAAGCCTAGAGTCAGGTTATCAGGGTATTCTGGAATTCAGGAGGTGCTGTGGAGCTCAAGAGGCGAGCTAGATGGCGAAACGTATCACTTGTATATGATATTATCTTTTCCGCTATGTATCCACTTCTAAGGACAGGTTTATATAACTGTCCATTATTGTGTTGTGTTGTAAATTGACTCTGATGATGTAATGTATAAAATGAACAGTTCTTTTGATTTAAGATTATTCATTTATCTATTGTATGTTGTTCCCTGCGATTGTGAGATTCGGATATTGTTTCAGTTGCTTCTTCTTTCTTCTTCTACCTCTTCTTCTTTAACCCTAACAATTCAGTTTTCCGGCCTTCGATTACTCAGCAGTTGATACAGTGGACGTATTAATGTCGATTTTCGGAAGTCGAAGAATCGGATCATCACAATCAAAGCCATTTTAGACATTTCACTTATCCATTTTATATAAAAATAATTCTATTTTTTAATTCTAATTTTCATTTTCACTTTCTTCATTTAAAATTCCTATTTCTTTTCTACGCTTTTTCACTTCTATGGCCTCTTTATAAATTTCAAGTTAAAAATCCTTCCATTTTTCATTTTAAAACATTGGCCAAAATACTTCCTTTCTTCTCTACACCTCCTCTCTTCCAAAAACAAGTCCAAAATCCCTTACTCTAAGTCATGGCCAAGCCCATGTATGCCTAGGCCAGGTCAAATTTCACTTCCTAAGGAACCAAAAATCAAGTCTTGAAAAGAAAAGTAGACTCGAGTGTTGGTGCTAGGTTGTAGTAGCTTTGATTTGTAGTTGTATGGATTTTGGTGGGTAAATCTTTTTTTAAACCCAACGATTTAAACTTTATCATTTGTGATAATAATATTAATTAGTTGATTGTTTATGTTATAAGTTTGGAATAATATTTTTTTGGTTTGGTTCCCCCTTAAAAGCGGATGACGCATATGATGTTTGTAGGGGACTTGAAATGAAGTCAAGTGTTCGTTGCGAATAGGTTACTATGACACACTTCGAAGTGCACAAGTTATAAATTGACAAATATTACCTTGCCTTTAGAATGTTATTTACTTTTGAGCATATATATGCTTTGTTTATGAGAATTTTGGATGAATATATGACATATAAAATGTTTTATAGAAGTGTCCGTATAGCGACTATCGCTATATCGACACTTTGAAAACACCATCTCTTTTAAAAATATTTTTGTTGATCTCGTGCTTAAGATTTTACAAAAAAATATTTGGTCATGTTTTCACACTTTTAAAAATGTTGTTTGCACATGGTTTAAAACAATTTTGATTTACAAAGCGAGTTTAGAAGATATGTTCTATATAGAAATATTCGCTATGGATGCAGTTCGTTTTAATAATATTATTTACAGTTGATATTAATAATAAATTGTTTTTAATTTATCATTTTAATAATATTTTTTTAAAGATTAGTTAACCATTTTTAATAATGATGTTTAAGGTTAATTAATCATTTTAATAGTGATGTTTAAAATTAATTGATCATTAAGATAATGACGTTTAAAATCAATTAATTATTTTAATAATCATGTTTACGGGTAAGTATCATTTTAATAATAATGTTTTAAATTAATTAATCATTTTGATAATGATGTTTAAGGTTAATTAATCATTTAAACAATTATTTTTTAAAATTAATTAACCATTTTAACAATGATGTTTTAAAGTTAACTCATCGTTTTTAATAATGATGTTTAAGGTTAATTAACCATTTTTATAATGATGTTTTAAATTTAACTAAGTGTTTCAATAGATTGATGATCATTTTAAATAATGACGTCCAAAGTAATTAATCATGTTTAAAGTTAATTAAATATTTTAAATAAAAATGTTTAAAGTAATCAATCATGTTTAAAGTTAATTAATAATTTTTAATAATATTGTTTAGAGTTAATATTTGTGATGTGAAATCCAACATAAGTTCAGTTTTAAAAGTTTAAAAGTTTGATTCGATAATGGAAAAGATAAGAAATTTAATTTCCATAAACGGTATCGCTTATATGTAAAGGATTTAGTCATATTCTCAGCACTAAACGTCGAGGTATGGAAGTTTGCCACTATCTCAAAGGTTAGAAACACTGATAAGGCAAAGCTTAGAGGTAATACTACATTTATTTATCCGACTTCATTTTCAACCGAGGGATAATTTAAGTTTGAAATCGACGTGTAGTGTAAGAGTATGAGATTTACTTTCCATATACGGTCATTTTGATTATTTTCGACAGTTGACTTATTGACTATTGATTTCACTATCTTCTTTGTGTATCATCAATCTAAGACTATTTTATTGCTTATTTTGAGTGTTGATATCCTTTGTCGAAGATGACTAAACCCAAAGAGCGAGTGGAAGCCAATCTATGTAGGGTTACTCCCATTATGGTATTATCACATCTACTCTAGATTGGTTTCGGTTATACGCACGCTAAGATGTGAAATAATTGGATTCTAGGTAAGGTTGGCAAGGTCCGGCTTTGACGTGTCCGAGAGCAATCATAGTTCTCAAGTATATTTTTTAGAGGTATACTTTTGGTATGGGGGTGCACCCTCCTAGTCATTGCTGGAAATTTTCATTTTTCTTGTTTTTTGATTCAAACCCTAGAATCTATTTCTTTCTTAATGATTTATTTATATTGATTTATAGGATAATTAAAAATTTTAAATTTAATATTGGAAATTATTTGAATAATTGAATTCTGAATTTAATATGTTTGAAAATGATATCGAAAGTTGAATTAAATTTTATTTAAACAACAATGAAGATTGTTAATATTTAAAATTGAATTTAAAAGAGAATAAATAGAAATTGGGAATTTTATATTTAATTAACGAGTAAAGGTAGCCTTCTGGGGCACAGTCTCAGAATTCGATGAAATTAGTTCTATTGGATCCGTAATAGTGTATTATTATAGAATTTTAAATTTCGTCGCGTTTGGAGTTATCTTTTGGTCATATGGGATTGAAACACGTTGAATTTAATATCGAAAGTTCAGTGTAATAATTGGGTCCAAAAAGCTATCTTCTCCATACGATCGAACTGGGACTCGAAACTTGTTCCATTGCATTCGGAATGGGGATATAACATTGTAAACGCCTGGCGGCAAGCCTTGATCGAGGTTTGAAATAAATATCCATATATTTTGGGAATTTTAAATATATATATATATATATATATATATATATATATTACTATCATCATTCACATCAACCTCCATCCTTTCACCATCAACCACCTTATTTTCGAATCTTAGCCCACCCTACAAGCCACTGTCTACATTCCTTCCCCATTTATATTAAGCACAGATTCATAGAGAGCAAAGGAAGAAAATAAAATATAATGACCCGCTATTTCGAACTGTTCAAATCGACAATCATCCACTCATGTCAGACTTGTATTGCTCAAAACAACATATTGTTAATTTATATTTGGCAAAACATAGCATATACAGTAAATAAATCAATCACATAATCATAGACACAGAGTAACGCAACAATAAGTTGTGGAATAAGATAAATAGTAGTTCATGAAGCTACCATATCAACATCAGAGTTTAAAACAAAATACAAAAAAAATATCAATTACAGAGTAGTCTCAAATACAAAAGTAACTGACAAGACTAAACATAAGCAGTTGGAACTTGGAAATAACAAAAGGCTGAACTGATAGAGATGGATCAAGCTTTGATGCCTCACCACGAGACCCACATTAACAAAGAGTATTACCAGATAACACTATCTGCGAATGCGAAGAATAGAACTGGTTGGGGCTGTCATCTATATCTTTGTCTTAAATATCTATTAAATACGTCAATTTAGTGCTTCTAATTTTTTCCCTTTCTTAAGTGGATCAACGTATTCCATAAATGCTTAATACAAAACTACTACGGCTAACGGATCTATCAGAGAAAAATACAACAATATATATATAACATATCATAAAATAGTAGCCAAACATATACATACACACACACACACATACACAGATACATCCCATACAATACAAATGATACAACAGACGTGGTACAAGAACCCAATATATACAATGAGTCAATACAATAAATACATATCGGATCCATATAAAACGACTATAAAACTATAAAAAGTGATAAGCAGATATCCATGGCGGAAGCAGCAAATCAAAGTCCTATGGCAGGTATCTAACCTACAACCCGGTTTGAAAATTTACGCACATGAACTACAATATGCAAGCTACTAACAAAAAAAAAGAATCATGCAATTTCATTAAGAAACGTGGGAGATATGTGTCACAAATTGGACTCACAGCCAGATTTCACTGTAAACAGCTGTAGCAAAACATGCTCGAATTCAAAGTTTGACAGCATGTTTCTATAGGCTACAGATGTCCTAATGACTTGAAATTTGACATGCATAAATATCAACAACTATACTTTAAACTGGAAAAAGAATCACCGAATTCCGACATAAAATGGCAAAGATATGAAATTTCAAACATGGACTTAGACTACGTTGGATTCTGCCAGGGTCTGAATTCTTCTTCGGGTTTAATTTTCAGGCGTGCTTTAAATAGCCTAATGAAAATTGATGTAGTTTGCTACTTACTGCTTGTAGAACCTGTAAAAACATCAAACAAGAACATGCAAAAGAGGAAAAGCAATTAACAGTCCATTCCGAGGTCACTAAGCCATTCAAATTATGTCCAAAAGTTGGAACCGGAGAAGATTTCAGATCTGGGTATTGTTTTTGCCTGTGCATTTTTTTGTGTTTTGCCTTCTTTCTCCATCCGATTTTCGACTTCTACTTCATGTTTGTGATATTTCTAAACCGTTTTGAAGGCTATGATGCCTATCAATAGGTTAGCAAAGATTTTGGTGAATTTGGAATTAAAAATCTTCAAGCAAAGCTCCAAGCTCCCAAGGATGAGTCTCAACTCAAATGCTGTGACACTCGGTCTGACCCGAGCATCAAGCAAAATACAAAACACCCGAGTCATTATTAACATTCTTATACTAGTAAATCAACTCAAGTGAAATGTCAAGTGAAATACAAATAACTTAAATGATGTTTGGGATTCCTATCCTTTAAGGATCCGTTAAACTATCTACATACATAGTACAATACGCAACATAAGTAATGTCTATAGTAAAGTAAACTATTAAAATAGCATTAAGGCGTTACTCATATCACCCTTAACACATTTTATATATTCCCCTAGTCTATACAGATACTGTAAGCCCCACTAAACTTACAGGATAACCGGAGAGCACTCCATAGGTATGGTAAAAACAAACTCGTAATGGGCGCGATAAGGCATGTGACAAGGCACGTGAGGTAATGCCTAGGGTAGGATTCTACTGTTTTGCACTCCCGGACTGGTGGTAATGCATAGTGGCAACTACCACCCACCTCGAAACACAGTCCCAAATCAAAAGTTCACCCAGTCAAATCATAATGTAATAGAATAGTACTGAAGAAATGTGCCCGATCGGAGCTGCGACCTCACTTGGCCTGGTATAGCTCCTATTTTAGCCACATCAAGATGACTCACGGGAGTCAGGGGTGCGTTAATACCTCATATAGAATCGTCATCAAACCATTCTACTTCATTCTGGAATCTCCACCACGTACAATTTGTTAAAGTGGTTTTTGGTATTGGCAGAGAGTGTGACAATATCCAATCCCGGTCTCTTTAACAACCAAATGCTTATTTCACACCGTGGTCATTTTCTTTTCAAACGGTTCATAATTCATATCAAAATATCATATTTTTTTCAAAACCATATCACTTTCGATATAAATATTCACTTTCGAATTCATTTCTACTTTCGAAATCATATCACTTTAAATCATATCTACTTCAAAAATCATAACCATAAAATAGGTTTATCATATCAAAATATTCGCATCTAAACCATAAATCAAAATCATAACAGTTCCAACTTTAGATTAAAATATATATTATTAAAAAAATTATAAATTAAAAATAGTTTATATTTAAAAACAGGTTATATATTAAATAGCTTATATATTGAAAATAGGTTATAGATTAATATATATATATATATATATATATATATATATATCGAAAATAGTTTCAAATTAAAATGATTTCTTCTAATTTCACAAATCAATTCACATCAATTTTAGTTCCGAAAATTCAAATTAAATGGATCTCAGTTAACAATTCCAATTTCAGTTCAAATTCTCGTTAAAACCATTTTTTATTTATATCGATTTCAAATCCAGGATTGAACTATAATTCAACCCATTTCCAATTTCAATAGGTTTCAAAGTATAAATATTTAGACATTTATAATACTCAATGTGATAAACTTCATTTATATCTAAAAATTCAACTTTTAATTTTTATTTAAGTTTGAAAATATTCACTTAATCATTTTTAATAACATTTAAATAAAATCTCAAATCGCAAATTTAATCAATATTCAATTTTAATTTATTTAACTTTGAGAATATTCAATTTAATCGCCTTTAAAAAATCCATTTATCAAGTTATAAAATCCATATCTTTAAAATCTCAAAAATAAGTTTCAAATCAATTTTAATTATATTAAATTTCCAAACCATTTAAATTACAAATCAATTTCAATTCATCTTTCCATCCTTAATTCAATAAAGTTATTACAAAATCTATTTTAAAATATTAATATAAATTTCAAATAGATAGTTTAAAACATATTTATATATATATGTATATATTTTATTAGTTAAATTAAATTCTTAATAAATTTTATTATGTTACTTATTATTAAATTAAATCTTATTATTACTAAATCTATTTTATAATATTCTTTTATATATATTTAAAATAATAAAGTTATAAGTAAAATTTTATAATTTATATTTTTAAAACTTAACTTATAATTTTAAAATTTCCAAACATATAATTTTTAAAAATCTAACTTTTACATGTATATTAAAATTAAAATATTTAAAACTCAATATTTATTAAAACCTATATATTTCCTTTCAAACCTTTGAAAATCAATTTTCAAAATAAAACAATGGTGTCCGTATATAGTTTTCTATCCTATGGTCAAGTGATACAGATATTTATCATTTCAATCCGCAATTGAAATTTAATATCTTACGGGTATATATCATTTCAACCTGCAATCTCAAAATTTAAATTCAATAAAATCTTTTGGGTTTATCATTTCAACCCATAATGATTTTTCCCTAATCTATAATATCGTTCAGGTATATATCATTTCAACCCATAGGGATTTCTAAACTAACAAAGAACTTGCAGAGTGAGAACAGTAGAATAATCATATACAATAGCATAACATATCAATTTCAACATGGATCGTAATTAACAATTTAAATATCACACACACACATACACACACACACACACACACACACATATATATATATATA
Source organism: Allium cepa (assembly GCA_030765085.1). Classification (NCBI taxonomy): domain Eukaryota; kingdom Viridiplantae; phylum Streptophyta; class Magnoliopsida; order Asparagales; family Amaryllidaceae; genus Allium; species Allium cepa. The sequence goes on from CM060932.1 coordinate 548,257,345, forward strand.
CACACACACAACAATGTTATGGTGTCATATATTGGTCATAGGTGAACAATTTAAATAACATGTCATATTCAACAATTCAAATAACAACAATTTAAATTTAATAACATATTTAAATCATCATTTCACGTGAATTGAATTTACTAAATACAAGAATGTTAATCATCAGTGATTACTCATCTTTCGAGGCAAGAGAAATTAGACAACACAACACGCTACGAGTTTTTGAATCACGAAATCTATGAAAAATCCAAAGCAAAGCAAAGAAAAGCTGGCACGATCTTGAACTGGATGGATCTGATGAAACAAATATATATAGTTATATATTTTAAAAATCAAAAATTTAAAATATGTATTTAAAATAAAATCTTTATAATACACACGCACACACATATTTATATACGAAAATCAATATTAAACTTAAATACACACACACACACACATATATATATTAAAACTAAAAACTTCATATATATATATACACACACACATATATATATTCCAAAATCATTATTTCTTAAACACATCAAATAAAATAAAAATATCTATACATATTTCTTCCAAAAAAATTAATTGATCATTTAAACATAATATATATTTAAAGCTATTGCAAAAATCTTTATATTATATATTTTCTTTAAAAAACAGTATTAAATTTGAATCACATATCAAAATAAACTATATATATATATATATATATAAATCAATTTTTAACTCAGAACCTTTAAAATAAAATAGATAGATATATGATATGTATTCATTTCAAAATACTAACATAACATATTATATACATATACATTTCAAAATATCAACATTTACTAAAATATATATATAAATCAATATATCTATATTATAAAAATCAGTACTAAAAATCACGATATATGTATACATACAAACCTATATATACACAGCTTATACAAGATGGTTGCTTGAGGAGGGAATGGAGTGCTTAGCTGTGCTCGTTGGTGGAGCTGTGGTTGGAATGATCAGTGCTTGGAAGGGCGTGGTGGTCAGGGGCCAGAGAAGGCGGAGGCTAAGCTATTAGCGATGGTAGCCTGTCATGGCCAGAGAAAGGGATAGGTGGCGACTGAGCTGTAGTGGAATGGGGTTCGCTCGAGTGGAGAGGGGCTAGAGGAATCGCGACAGAGTACAGGGAGGAGGAAAAGATCGAGGTGAAGCGTAGGGTTTTGGAGCCGTACGCTGTGGCAAAGCAAGGAGGCAGACAGGATCTGCTTCGATGGCTGACATGGCTATTGTGGGAGAGAGTGACAGGACAAAGGGGAAGGGTTGACGTGGGCAATCATGTAAGGACGCTGTTGTTCGGGGTGGCACAAAAAGGGAAGCTGATGGGTTTTTCATTGATGGAGGAAGCTGCGGTGGAAGGTTGGAGCAAGGAAGAGGCTATGGGTTTGGTTCAAGCAACATAGGGAAGCACAAGAAAATCATTGGTTTTCTTCGGGAAATTTTTTAAGGGGCACGAGTAGACTGAGAGGCTAGAGTTGCTGTGGGGAAAAATTTGAAAAAAAACACATTGTCTTCGAGCGGTGGATGGTTTGCAAAGGAAACGCTGAAGCTCAATATTCAATATATGTTATATATATATATATATTCAAACTTCTTTTGTTTGTTTTCAAATAGATGAGCACATAACGAAATTGCAAGAGGAGAAAGAAATGGAGGAAGAAAAATGAACCAGAGAAGCAATGTGACGCCCCACCTCTATACCCACGCTAGCCAAGAACACTCCGGAGTAGTGCTTTCAACTAGCACGGAGAATAAGGCTGTTGAGGAGCGACCATCCATGTAATTGCTTATCACACGGTGGCTATAAATAATCTTCGGAAACAAACATAGAAATAATCATATCACAAATCAGTCACAGATATCCATATCACAAAGGCGGAAGAAGATATGAATATATAACTAACACATGAAAGTGTACATCAGAGTAGTGGTCAGTAAGATCCACGATAATACAAAAGAATAGCAACACGTGCTATACAAAAGAATACAACTATGAGTCTATATCTCAAGTGTATACAACAAAAACTGCTAATCTAAACAGTTAGCCAAAAGTCAGAGTGATGAATCCCTGGGAAGAAGTCAAGCAGAAGCACCTGTAACATCTCGGTCTGACCCGAGTATTATTTAAGAAAATAATAAACGGGTCAGTCTAGCTATAAATATCAGATGACATGATATAACATAAAAGATATGGCATAAACATAAACATCCATAATGACATACCACTATAAGTATGTAAATAATGATCAACAGAAGATCAATCAATAAGAGATAATCAATATCACAAGAATCTTCTCAAAGATTCGGAAAGGGCATCATACCCCAAACTTGTACTCATAACAAGTCAATGACATAAATTCTAGAAATCAATGCAAGAAGTCCAGAAATCATAGAAAAGAGAAAGAGGCCTATCACATGACGGTCCGAAGACCAAGGGGAGCTACCCCACATGTGTGAATGGAATCACACAGATTAAGGTCCAGACTAACCAAAAAGCAAAAAGGTATGTGTGAGTGGAATCACACAAGTGGTGTCTAGTCTAACCTCGCAACAAGAGACATCGCACAGTTGCTAGTCTAAATCATCAGAATGATCGTCATGATCAACGAGAAGTGTCAATTACACTAAGCTAGTAAATATAGAAGTTTAGCTTCATGCCCCATAACCACTTGCTTAACTTAAATATTTACAAACAAACTGTAAATCTTCACTAGTAAAATTGTCACAAGAGGTTCAATCGAACAAGTCCAAGAATTAACCGACGAAGTGAACGCAAGCGTTTCATACCACTTGTTTTACTAAGTCGTTTAATTAGATTTCTCATCCGAGTGAGGTAAAGGTTTGTATATACTAATAGATTGGAAAACGGTTTAAGAAAAGAACTTTGTTATCAAAAATAGAGTTGAAATTCTTTGTTAAAAGAGTTTTGATATTTACTACTAGTATTGAAACCTTTATATTATAAAGTGACAAAACACAGAAGCAATTGTAGAAACAATCAGTCATAACAATCGCATACGGATATGTGAATAAAATCCAAGGAAATCAGCTCAATGTTTTTCAGATAAGATCCCCTACGGAGGGGGGGTCCAGGGGGGGTGGCAACCCCCCCAAGGTGGGGGTGCGGGGGCAACGCCACCGCTTACGGGGTTCGACCTGCCCGGTTAGGTCGCGGGGGTCCAGGGGGCAGCGCCCCGACAAAACGGTACGACCTAAGTGAAGGCAAGAGGCCTACAACCTAAAGCAAAATGAGGTCTAACGACCTAAGGGTTCACGCGACCTAACACAATGACTGAGCGACCTAACTAAGTGCGCGACCTGGTGGGTAAGGAGGTCGAGCGACCTAAAGTTCTTTGCGACCTAACGAGGTAGAGGGGACACGCGACCTAAAGGTACGCGACCTAAGAAAGCACGCGACCTATCGACAACAAGGATCGAGCGACCTAACGGCAACATGGGTCGAGCGACCTAACTTTGCCGCGACCTATAAATATCACGACCTAAGGCCACAACGACCTAACAAATAAAGGGGAGCGACCCAAAAGAGGAAGGGTTTAACGACCTAAGCAGTGAAGAGGCCAAGCGACCTAGCGTGGTCAACGACCTAAAAGGGTTCGCGTCCTAAGAAAGTGCGCGACCTAAAGCACACGTGACTTACGACCTAAGGAAAGTAGGCGACCTAACTCCACACACAAGGCCTAACGACCTAAGAGTTAAACGACCTACGACCTACGCCACCAACTCACGAGCGACCTAAGTACTAGGTCGTGAACGACCTAACTCCGAACACACGAAAAGTGGTCAGAACGATATAGGAGCTATCTCGTACGCGACCTACGACCTAAGACCCACACGACCTAACTCCGAACGACCTAAAAATGGCCAGAACGACCTAAATGCAGAAATTTCGACAAAACGCCAAAAATCGGAGTTTTTCGCCAATCCAATCCAAACCAAAAGCAAATATTCATGCTAAAGTGATAGGGAATCATTCCCAACAACCCAAGATAGTTATAGACAAGAATGTGAGTTAAAAATCTCACCTTTGCACCAAATATCAATGAAAATGAAGTTTTAAGCAAGCAAGAATCAATCCTTCTTCTATCTAAGCACAAGAAGCTTGAATCCAATGTCTTCTTCTTGAATTTGGAGTAGAAAGATGGATTGCAATTGAATTTGAGTTTTGGAATTTTAATTTCCCATTCCCTCCATCATTAATGCCAAAGCTTGATTAGTTAGGAAATTTATGAAGAGTGAGGAGAAGAGGGTTGGAACTTGGGCTTAATAGGCTAAACCAACCCAAAGTCCAAAGCGGGAAAAGTTAGTGAAATTTCACTAACTCCAAACCTATCGATGTTTATACTTAAAAAAGTTGTAAATAACATTTCGAACTCAATGGAAGTGGTCTCGGGTCCTAATTTGACCGTTTGCAAAAAGTAGCTTTTCGGACCAAAATCCGATTAACGAGTTAATATTTAAATAAAATATTTAAATACAAACTCGATAAATATGCGGGTTGTTACAAGCAATCAGAAAAAGAATGAGGGGAGAGAGAATAGAAATGAAAGGACAACCAGCATATAAATTGGAACCAGGGAATAGTAACAGGGATGTTAAATTCTGAAATCATTTATAGCAAGTGGCTATTTGATTTATACGGTGAAAAATGAATGGAAAAAGGAAACCAAAAGGCTCAATACGGTCAATCGTGTCACGGTCAATGTATCGGATGTCTAATTACAGAAATGAATATACTGCGGAGATCAACACGACAAGATGAACAGAATGGTATAGATATGAGAGATACGATCGTCCTATCAAAACTCGAATTTTCATTGCCGAAAAATGACGTCTCACTCGGAAAATGATTTACATTTTTATTATGTAAAAATATTTAGATTTCGAAAACATTTTATTTTCATCAAATTAACTGGTTTTAAATTGAAATTGAAAACTACACAACAGAACTAACTTATATATTTACCAATGAAAATCTGCCATTTGCTATGTTTAAATAGACGCATACCAAATATCAAATTTTAATTGCTAAATTTTATTGTTAAATTTCAAAAAAAATTAGTTAATTACGTTATTAAAAATCGTTAAAAATTTCTGAGTCATTACATAAAAAGAAAATTGAAGCTTTAAAAATCTAGTTCTCCTCTAATACTCAATAGAAAAATATGAAACCAAATTTAAAAATCACAATTTGAAGAGATCTTCGAATCTATGTATATGTTGGAGTGTTCGATCGAGCTTTGGAGTGATTGACTGTGATGTCGTGAGTAGAGATGTGCTAGGGTACTATTTCCCATCTGATTTGGTCACCGATTGCTGTAATCGAGGTGTTGATTGGTTTTAGAGCATCGAGAAGCACCTGGGGTTAAGTTCGACAGGGAGCGGTGTTGAGATGGCATTGCTACCGTTTGCGTGTGAAAAAAGGGTGGACATGTCGTGTTTTGTCTGGACGGATCGAACATTGGTTCGTGGTGATAGCTAGGAAGAGATCGTAAAGAGGAGCCCATTGGAATCGATAGAATCGAGTTTCGTAAAGAAGAGCTCCATATTGCTGAACGCGTGCATGGCCATAGGTAGTTCTATGCACATGAGATGGATTTTGGGGAAGAAAGGTGGATGGCATCATTGTAAATATTTTGAACTTATATTAATTTATTTTAATTCATTTAAAAAAATTCGATAACATCTAAAATTCGTAATTCATTCATACGAGGTCATTTTGCATGAAACAAATTTCGTTGGGTTCATGTCAGCGAATACTACGCGTAGGCATTTGATTGGAGTCGATTGGGGCTAATAGGAAATTGGATTAAAGTTAAACGCTTGTTTAGTGTTAATTCAAAAGGAACGCGAAAGCAACAACAGAAAATAAAAGGTGAATGTTTTATCGCTCACGACGTACTAATATTTTATGTTCGTTAAATTGAGATTATTAAATTATTTAACTTTATTGATTGTTGTATGGAAATGGAATTGAAATTTGAATCGATGGTTAAAAATTAAACTGACTTTTAAATTTGAAATTTGAATTTAATTGTCAGTAAAATAACCGATATTGATAACTATGTCATTGTTGTAAATTATACTGACTGTTTGGATGATTGATTGTGATGGATGCTATCGATTGATATATGGAATGTTGGATATTTATTTATTTTTTATATATATCATGTTATCATCTGGAAATTATTTAAAATATATAAAATTGTAAGTTGAATTATTTCGAATAAATTAAGAAATAGTTTGTAATGATATATACCTATGAAAATGTGATTTGGACTGATATGACATATATCCATCCCTGAAATTAAATTGAAATAACTAATCACTTGGCCATAGGATAGAAAATTATATACGGACACCGGATTGGTTAAATCAAAGGATTTTAAAAATTTTGATTTGAAATTTATTTAAATGATCTTGATTTAAAGAAATTAAAAAAATTGAATTTATGGAAATCGAATTATTTTCGAACTTGAGCTCGAAATGTGAAATTTAAAGTTGATAACAGGAATGTTTAAATAATTGAATTTTAAATTTTTTAAGTTAAAATCAAAATGTGATTTGAAGTTCGAAATTATTTTTTGTTTTAAAGATTGGACTTTTATTCGAACTTTGAATATTGCCAAGTAAAAGTGATATAAAACGATATTTTGGAATTATGCTCAGAATTGAATTATATTTGAGAATTTGGATTTTAAATTGGATACTGAAGGAAAATTTGAGTTAAGTGTTTTGAATTGGTATTTTGCAAATTGAACTCAGAGTTGATATAACTCAAAATGGTTTAAATTTGGAATTTAAATTATTTTGGAGTTGAAATTGAAATTAATGGAATTGCAATTGAAATTTATTTGCAGTTGGAATTAATATGAATTAGAAAATTTGGGATTGAACCGGTTTGACTTAGAAACTATTTTCAAATGAATTAGTTTAGTATAAACGGTTTAAAATCTATACTCTTTAAATATTCAAATTATTTTGATTTTCCAAACTATTTTGCTATATAAACCATTTTTAATACTCAAGCCATTTTTTAGTAAACTATTTAACTATTTTAAAACTATTTAAACTATTTTCTAAAAATTCAAACTGGTCAAGGGGTGGAATGCTTATAAATCATGGATTTAAGTATAAATTAGTTAAAACGAAGTTATAACCCAAATTGAAATTCGGAACAATTTTGGAATCAAAATCGAGATATTAAGGCAAAAATGATTTTGAATTGAAATAGTATATTTTGAGTAAATATGATGATTTTAAAATAGATTGATTTCGAAGCGATTATGATATTTTGATATCATGTAATATCCCGGAATTTTTAACAATATCAATTTAATAATCTGTAATTAAAATTAAATTGATATTGATATTCTGTAAATAATTATTCAGATAAATTTAATAATCTTCTTCAGTAAATATTTAAATTGGTTATTTTATCTTTTAAAAATAATAATTGATTTCTATTTACAATATGAATATATGGTTTATATTTTAAATAGATTGGCATTTGTTTTAATTTTAATAAGTAAAGCATATTTTCTAGTTGTAGTAATTTGGAAATTTGTTTTATTTAATATTTAAGCTTTTCAAAATTAAACAAATGATTTTGGTTTAAAATTAATAAATGAATCATGTTTTAAAATTCTAATATATACATTATAAATTGGAAATTTTGATTTTAATTAGTATTGAGTTTTTAAAAAACTATTTCAATAAAAATATGATTTTTAAAATTGATAAGAAAAATATTGGGATGTTTTTAAATTAAATTGGATTTAGTTTTAAATTTAGAATAAATTCAATAAAATGTTTTATGGTTAAATAAAATAGATATTTTACTTATAAAAGTATAATTTCTTGCAAAATGATTTTTATTTAATAAAAAGAGATTTATAAAAGCAATATTAATATTGTATTGTCTTTCTAAATAAATTTTGAATAAGAATTTGTAATTTTTATTAAATTTATATTTATAACTTGATTTGGAAATGTTTGATTTTGAAATTTAATTTGAATTTAAATTCCAAAGTATAAAATTCTAATTGTTTTAAAATTTTAATATGTATAATTTCATTTATTAACTTGATTTGTTTTTGTTTTCATTTATAAATTTATACATATAAATATCAACTTAAAACTAAGCTAATACATGCATTACTTTGTTAATTTAAATACTAATTACTTTTTTTAAAAGAGAAACAAGTGTTATATTCATGTAACATGTGTATAAAAATGAGCATAACAAATTAACAAGTGTTCAAAAACTAATAAACAATTTGACAAGTGTAAAAAAATTAGTTTTTCTTTTATTTTAGCAAATCTGAAAATACATTTAGTTTAGTATTGCATTTTCATTCTTCCTTAATCAAGAGAAAACTTCAAACCACCTTTTAAATAATTCTTCATATCTAAATCAGTAACTCCCTTCAAAAATCTGCATATACAAACTCATTAAGAATCAAATCTAGACATCCTCAAATCCAAAAGTCTGCATATTACTCAAACATCAAATCTGGACTTCCTCACATTTCAAAAATCAATCTACAAAATTCAAATCAAAGGGCCTGCATTTTTCTTGCATTCTGTTTAAACCTGGAAATGGAAGCATCTACATGTATTTGGGAAGTTAGCAAACTGCATATCAATTCAAAACTCAGATTTCAACAGAGGTCAAGCCTGCATAACCTATTTTCTGCAAATTCAAAGGAAAAAAAAAACAGAGGGTCTGCATTCATCAAAGGTGAGTAACTTTTTATTTTAAAGTTTTAAAAATTTGTTGCATGTTTGAATGCTGAGTACTACATGAATTTATTAGAAAATGTCTGAGGAGAATTCTTATGTGTAGCATGCTGTGTATTTGAATGGCGTGTTCTGCTTGATTTCAGTTTCCACTTTTTATTTATTTATTTAAATCCCTGATCTTTTAAATTAGCTGCTGTTAGAAACTGATTTTGTATAAAATTTATGTTGGTTTAACTTAGATTTCTGTTAAAAATTTATGCAAGTCAAATTCAAACCTGATGACTCTGGAAACATATCAAACCACCAATGCATGTTAATATAAACTAAAATTTATACGGTATGATTTGTAGATCCAGTACTATGAATTTAAAACACATATTGAAATATGATTTTTAATACTGGAATTTGAATTTTTAGTAAAGTAGTTATGCTGCAGTTGGTTTTTGAACTGGAAAGGAAATTATATGGTTTTCTGGTGATCTATGCAACTGGAAGGCACGGGGTTCTTCCAGGTAAGAGAGGAATGTGAGGAGATGCCGAGAAAAATCTTATATGATGTTGATATTCAGTGAGGAAGATGCAATTGGAAAATTCATTTTTCAACCCTAGTTTTGATGGGTTTTATGATTTGGGTCATTTCGATCTGATCAATTGAACGAGTGTTATGATACTTGGAGGATGTGTAGTAGAGGTGTGAAGGAGCTCGAGGCCGGAGTGGGTGGACCTCAGATGGTCGGAGCGGCGTATGGTCGCCGTTGACAGGTTTTGAAGGGAAACTGTGTTTGTTTTCCAGGTTTGGGTTTGAAATCCTCAAACTCGAATTAGGGATTTGAAGCATGAATTGATGGTTGTAGTGGGTAGTTAGGAGAGTTTCTGATGAGATGCGATGGTTGTTGGCGATCATCAATGGCCGGAGTTACTGTGCATATGCACGGTGAAGTAAGGGTTCAGGTGATGAAAGGTTAGCTGAAAGGAGGACTCGGGTAGAACCTTGTTTTGTCTCGAAGTGTTGTAGTGTTTTGCTCGAAGCTAGAATAGGGTGGAACTCGAAGTATTTCTTTGGGGGTTTAAGTGTTTTGTTCTACAGGTTTTATAAACCTGTAACTTCTGGGTTTAAAAATTTATAAACCCTGAATCTTTAAATGATTAAGAAAATTTAAAACATATTTGAATTCAAGTTTGAATTTATTTGAATTCAAGTTAATTTAACATTCCAGTTTAAATAAATAAAGTTTAAAGGAAAAGAATTTTTACAGGTTTAATAAACCTGAACTTGTTTTATCAAATATTGTTACAAACCTGAAAGTATTTAAGTTTTTAAAATTTAAACTGAATTTAAAAAGTGTAGAGTAAGTTTTAAACAAAGTTTTAAAATAAGTTTAAAATCTTAATTCAAAATGAGTTTGAATTATAGATTTAAAAATATGTAAGTTTTATGAGGATAGAAGGTTTTTAACAACTTTGAATTTGTTAAAGTATTTTATAAAATGTTTTAAAATCTGAAGTTTAAGGTTTAAACAGAGTTTAAAATTTGAATTTAAATCTGGGTTCAAAGCTAATTTGAATCTTAAGTTTAAATCTGGAATCAAAGTGGAATATGTATTTCAGTTTTTGAAAATGAAAAGGAGGTTTAAATTTGAAAATTTTAAACTAAATATAAATTGAAGTTATTGAAAGGTTAAAAGTTATAAATTGTCTAAACTTTGATAAGTTTAAATTATTTTCATTTTAAACTTCTATTTAAAATGAAATTTGGAAACAAGTTCGAAAGTACTTTGTTGAAAATAAAATTTGTTTTTAACATAATTTAGAAATGTTTATTTTAAAATTAAGTTAAGAATTAATGTTTTGAAATTAAATTATCAAAAAGGTAATTAATAAATAAATAATTAATTTATTTAATTAATTATTAAGATTTAATGAATAGTGATTAGGTGTTAATCAATTTGAAAATTTAGATCATTAATTAGATTATTAATTAATGATAAATAAATTATTAATTAAGTGATTAAGTTTTAATCAAGGTTAATTTATTTTAAAAATTAGACTTTAAATTTTAGATAATTAAAGATAATTAAATTTATAATTAATCTCAGTTAATTACTTAATAAAAATAATTAGAGAATGGTTAATGACCTTTATTTAATAATTAATTAATGTGATTAATTTTTATAATTAATTAGATTAATTAGTTTAATAATAATCAATTGTAAATGGTTTGAGTATAATTACTTAATAAAGTAATTAAGAAATTAATTACTAAATGTAATTAATTTAGTTTAATGGGATTGTTTAATTTAATTAATTAAGTTTAATTAATTTTAAACATTTGGGTTTATAAATAATTACTTTATGTAATTAATGATTTGGGAATTACTCAGTTAAGTAATTGTTTAATAATTACAAATTGTAATTAAGGAGATGTTAAGTATGAGATAATTTGGATTAATTATTTAGTAATTAATCAAATAAATAATTAAGAAATTAATTTAAGGATAATTAATTTGGTTTAATATAGTAATTAAGTTAGATAATTACTTAGAGTAATTAATTTAAGGAATAATTAAGGATCATTAATTATTTAATTAATGATGTAATTAAAGTTGATTAATTATGATTAATTAATCAATAATAGGTAATTAAAGGTAATTAATTAATATAATTAATTAAGGATTAAAGTAATTAATTATGATTAATTAATTAATTGAAGTAATTAAAGGTTAATTACTGTTTAGTTGAGGATAATTAATTTGTGAAATTAATTAAGGATAATTACATGAATGTAGTTAAGAGTAATTAATCAAGAGTGATTAATTAGGATGATCTATTTTGAATGATTAATTGATTGTAATCAATTAAATAGATGGGTAAGCAAGTTATAATTTGGTGAAGTAATTAATTTAATTCATTTTAAATTAATTAAAGATGAAGTAATTAATTTAATTTATTTTAAATTAATTAAAGTTGGGGTAATTAATTTAATTCATTTTAAATTAATTATATTGTGATAAGTAAATCTTTACTTATGTATGAATGGATGTCATTGTTTGACTTGGATGCTTTGAGATCTCAGTAATGAGATATATGATATTGTGTGGTATGGATGTTTGACTGTATTGTGATAACGTAGGTTATCTATTGTGATGGTGATATATGGAATATCTATTTGATATTGATAATGTAGATTACCTATTATGTGATAATGTTGATTATCAGTTATGATTATGAATTATCTATCTGTGTGTATATAGATACTGTAATTAAATTGTCTTAAAACTTTAAAACAACTTGGCCCTAAAAGACACGCTTTGGATTTCAATGAGACCGGGATCGGGTTTCCATATTTGGATATCCGAAAACCACATCGATTCCAAATAACGTTAGATCGTAAATCCAAGTGGAGCGAGTGAAGACTCGAGGTGTAAGGGCTATACGTCAGTATAACTCAGTGGGTGATTCCGTAATGAGTTTGACGGAATAGTACTTATAGATTTGAGATGGTGGTTTAGAGTGCAAGGGTTATCCTCGTTAACTCTGAGGGTGATTCCAAAACGAGTGTAACGAGATAATGCCTTCGGTTTCGTTCGAACCCGGAACGAACTTGTATGGATTGAATGCTTTCAGAACATCGTCAGGCGGACGATGAGCATTCTAAGATGATATGTCCTATAAAGGTAATCGTAGCCTCAAGCCTCATCAACCGGGAATGGCTAAAACAGGGGAGGTGCAGCAAGGCTTCGTGGGTCGCACCCACTGGAGAGCAAGATTGATCCCTGTCTAGAGGTCCCTTTATATTTCGGCTGTGTGAACGATTTTGAGCTCCAACCGTCGGGGTTGTCTTGTTCGGAACTATTCAGTAAGGAATGGGTCCGGCCTTGTATTACAGGGGAGTGGGAGTACTCCTCGGTACGGTGATCTAGGCCACGTACTGTGACGGGCGGTACCCCAGTAGCCCTGCCATTGTATGGAATCCAAAATCCAATAAGTGCCAACGGTTTTGATTGTATTACCCGCTTTTGTGGCTAGTAGCTGGAATTTAATGAATGTAACAATTTCGGCTATTTCTTATTTATTTGAAAACCCTAGACACTATTATAATATCATCGGATTTCCTGTCAAATGTTTTGGTTAGCGTAAGGTAAAAACTTTTCCATGTTTATGTGTGGGAAGTCTTACGTGATACCTTTCTTTTCAAAAGGTTTTTGAAAGTTAAGCAACTTTAACCTGTTACTCACACCAGACCCATGTCTGACCCGGAGTTTTTTTTTTCATAAACTCTTGGGTACTCAAATTTTTATGAGTAGTCAAGGGTGATTCAGGTTAGGATTTTAGATTGGCTTGACGAATTCTGGAGGAGCAATGGAGCAGGAGGCTTGTGCATATAGCTATAGAGATTTCCGTTGTGTGTTCTTTGAGTTGTTTTACTTAGTTGTATGACTAGACAGGTGTTCATAACTGTCTAGTATGTGTTGTATATCTGTGTACTCTGATAATGGTTGTAAACTATATAATATTTATGTTATTAATATAATTTATTCGTTCCGCTGTTGAGATTCTTGTATTGTTTCTTCTTTCTCTTCTTTCTTTTCTTCTTCTATCCCTTTCTTTCTTAATTCATGATGCGATTTTCAGAGAGTAGAAAGTCGGGTCGTGACACTTGGTATCAGAGCTAGGTTGAGTGAATACCTAGGCTCTGTAGTGGTGTCTTTCTTGAGAGAGCGTATTTGTAATTTTAAATATACATATATATATATATATATTTCTACCTATCCGTTGGATTACCTGTTCAGGTTTTCCAATATAAGTTATAAGGTAGATGGGGTAGTAGTGTGTGTAACACGACTACCATTGGTTGGAGTTTGAATGTTTGAGGTTGGAAGTGTATTTGTCGAGACTGTAGACCTAATACCGTCTCGAGAGAGTTCTGTAGTGAGGAAGAACTTCATTGATCTCTGAAGGAAACCTGTAAAGGTTCGGAGTTCATTTCTGAAGTTGGATGAGTAGAATTTAGAAATGTTGGTTGGCAGAAACAAGTGATGGTATTTTGAATATCCCAGGGAGTAGTAGATGCGTGATGAGATGCAGTGACTATGGATGTTCCCAAAGATGTTTTCTTTGGAACAAGCTAAGGAAGTGAGTCTGCTTCGGTGTTGTGGCTATTTTCAGCCAGAGTTTCTGTTCGCTTTGAGGTCCGAGTTTCTCGGAGAGCTTTGTTTGGAATTCTTTGGCATTTGCGGCAGCAGTGCAGCTTGGAGTGTTCTCGGTGTTGGCAAAAGATCTTCTGGCTTAGCAGTTTTTCTGAAGTGGAGTTCAGAAGCAGCTGAGTGGACCCGTTTCTTCGATGGGTTGGCTAATTAAGTTGAAGCTGTTCTGTTTGGTTAAGGAAGAACAGTTTTCTTTGGATTTGGTTTGGGTGGTTTGCAAAAGTGACTTGCGATTGTTTGAGTGTTCTTTTGGATTATCAGAGTTTTTCTGGATGTCTTCAGGAAGTCAGAGTTTGGTTCGCATCTGGAGATTGGTTTTTTCTTATCGACTGGAATTCCAGGAGTGGTACTGGTGGTTCAGCTTAATAGTAGGATGGTTCCAAGAGTTGAGTTGGTGTAGCAGCTCGGAGTTTTGGAGGAACTTCTTAATGATTCTTATAGATTTGCTGAACCATACCTCTGGGGTGTGTTGTCCTGATTGTGCTTGCGTTCTTCTTCAAGCATTCTCTTCTACTTCGGATCAGAGTTGAGCAGCGGAAGCAGTTTGGAAGTGTATCTGCTATTCCTTTCCCGGACAGGAGAAGTGAGTTGTTGTCTTATGATGTTGAGGAGTTGAGTTTGAGTTGTTGGTTTTGGTTGATCTTGAGGAGATCATCTTGTTGAGTTGATTGGTCTAGTTTGTTTCTAGAAGCATCAGCGAAGGTTGAGCTGATCAGTAAAAGTTGTAGACAGTTTAGGATCGTCCGAAGAGATTTTGTGGATAAGAGTCGGAGGGATTTGGACTCTGAAGTCGAAGATTTAATTTTGGATAAGTTTTCTCCGATCAAAAGTGAGTTATAAGTTTGGGTAAGTCTGAGAGGTCAGCTCTGAAGTGTTTTTGGATCTTTCCTGTGATCTTGGAGAATAAGTGATCGATCTATAAGATTGAATTGCCAGTTTGGATAACTGGGATTCAATGAGTTTCACGTATCTCTGAGGGAGTATGTGTATGATCTATATCTGGTTATGGAACCAGCGGTTCTGGAGTTTTGGTTGTTGAGTCAGACTCATTTGTAGTCTGATATCTTGTCTAGTGTTTAGATATAGTTGTATAGGAGCTTTGTAGCTTCATAGTATTGTTTGTTTGGATTCTCTAGAGCGAGTATCCCGGTGTGTATATATATACACCTGGGGAAACTCAGAGGAATTTTATCCAGAATTTGTCTGGATAATTAGATTTGTTTGATTGGTTGAATTGGTTGTTTGGTTGTTAGCATATGTTTGATATATGCTTGTGTTTTTAAAATTAAAATTTAATAAGATTATTAAATTACCTTTGTTTTAAATTTTGCGGACGAAATTCTTTTAAGGGGGAAGGATTGTAATATCCCGGAATTTTTAACAATATCAATTTAATAATCTGTAATTAAAATTAAATTGATATTGATGTTCTGTAAATAATTATTCAGATAAATTTAATAATCTTCTTCAGTAAATATTTAAATTGGTTATTTTATCTTTTAAAAATAAAAATTGATTTCTATTTACAATATGAATATATGGTTTATATTTTAAATAGATTGGCATTCGTTTTAATTTTAATAAGTAAAGCATATTTTCTAGTTGTAATAATTTGGAAATTTGTTTTATTTAATATTTAAGCTTTTCAAAATTAAACAAATGATTTTGGTTTAAAATTAATAAATGAATCATGTTTTAAAATTCTAATATATACATTATAAATTGGAAATTTTGATTTTAATTAGTATTGAGTTTTTAAAAAAATATTTCAATAAAAATATGATTTTTAAAATTGATAAGAAAAATATTGGGATGTTCTTAAATTAAATTGGATTTAGTTTTAAATTTAGAATAAATTCAATAAAATGTTTTATGGTTAAATAAAATAGATATTTTACTTATAAAAGTATAATTTCTTGCAAAATGATTTTTATTTAATAAAAAGAGATTTATAAAAGCAATATTAATATTGTATTGTCTTTCTAAATAAATTTTGAATAAGAATTTGTAATTTTTATTGAATTTATATTTATAACTTGATTTGGAAATGTTTGATTTTGAAATTTAATTTGAATTTAAATTCCAAAGTATAAAATTCTAATTGTTTTAAAATTTTAATATGTATAAGTTTCATTTATTAACATGATTTGTTTTTGTTTTCATTTATAAATTTATACATATAAACTAACAACTTAAAACTAAGCTAATACATGCATTACTTTGTTAATTTAAATACTAATTACTTTTTTAAAAGAGAAACAAGTGTTATATTCATGTAACATGTGTATAAAAATGAGCATAACAAATTAACAAGTGTTCAAAAACTAATAAACAATTTGACAAGTGTAAAAAAATTAGTTTTTCTTTTATTTTAGCAAATCTGAAAATACATTTAGTTTAGTATTGCATTTTCATTCTTCCTTAATCAAGAGAAAACTTCAAACCACCTTTTAAAAAATTCTTCATATTTAAATTAGTAACTCCCTTCAAAAATCTGCATATACAAACACATTAAGAATCAAATCTAAACATCCTAAAATCCAAAAGTCTGCATATTACTCAAACATCAAATCTAGACTTCCTCACATTTCAAAAATCAATCTACGAAATTCAAATCAAAGGGCCTGCATTTTTCTTGCATTCTTTTTAAACCTGGAAATGGAAGCATCTACATGTATTTGGGAAGTTAGCAAACTGCATATCAATTCAAAACTCAGATTTCAACAGAGCTCAAGCCTGCATATCCTATTTTCTGCAAATTCAAAGGAAAAAAAACAGAGGGTCTGCATTCATCAAAGGTGAGTAACTTTCTATTTTAAAATTTAAAGTTTTAAAAATTTGTTGCATGTTTGAATGCTGAGCACTACATGAATTTATTAGAAAATGTCTGAGGAGAATTCTTATGTGTAGCATGCTGTGTATTTGAATGGTGTGTTCTGCTTGATTTCAGTTTCCACTTTTTTTTAAATTTAAATCCATGATCTTTTAAATTAGCTACTGTTAGAAACTAATTTTGATTAAAATTTATGTTGGTTTAACTTAGATTTCTGTTAAAAATTTATGCAAGTCAAATTCAAACCTGATGACTCTGGAAACATATCAAAACACCAATGCATGTTAATATGAACTAAAATTTATACGGTATGATTTGTAGATCCAGTACTATGAATTTAAAACACATATTGAAATATGATTTTTAATACTGGAATTTGAATTTTTAGTAAAGTAGTTATGCTGCAGTTGGTTTTTGGACTGGAAAGGAAATTATATGGTTTTCTGGTGATCTATGCAACTGGAAGGCACGGGGTTCTTCCAGGTAAGAGAGGAATGTGAGGAGATGCCGAGAAAAATCTTATATGATGTTGATATTCAGTGAGGAAGATGCAATTGGAAAATTCATTTTTCAACCCTAGTTTTGATGGGTTTTATGATTTGGGTCATTTCGATCTGATCAATTGACCGAGTGTTATGATACTTGGAGGATGTGTAGTAGAGGTGTGAAGGAGCTCGAGGCCGGAGTGGGTGGACCTCAGATGGTCGGAGCGGCGTATGGTCGCCGTTGACAGGTTTTGAAGGGAAACTGTGTTTGTTTTCCAGGTTTGGGTTTGAAATCCTCAAACTCGAATTAGGGATTTGAAGCATGAATTGATGGTTGTAGTGGGTAGTTAGGAGAGTTTCTGATGAGATGCGATGGTTGTTGGCGATCATCAATGGCCGGAGTTACTTTGCATATGCACGGTGAAGTAAGGGTTCAGGTGATGAAAGGTTAGCTGAAAGGTGGACTCGGGTAGAACCTTGTTTTGTCTCGAAGTGTTGTAGTGTTTTACTCGAAGATAGAATAGGGTGGAACTCGAAATATTTCTGTGGGGGTTTAAGTGTTTTGTTCTACAGGTTTTATAAACTTGTAACTTCTGGGTTTAAAAATTTATAAACCCTGAATCTTTAAATGATTAAGAAAATTTAAAACATATTTGAATTCAAGTTTGAATTTATTTGAATTCAAGTTAATTTAACATTCCAGTTTAAATAAATAAAGTTTAAAGGAAAAGAATTTTTACAGGTTTAATAAACATGAACTTGTTTTATCAAATATTGTTACAAACCTGAAAGTATTTAAGTTTTTAAAATTTAAACTGAATTTAAAAAGTGTAGAGTAAGTTTTAAACAAAGTTTTAAAATAAGTTTAAAATCATAATTCAAAATGAGTTTGAATTATAGATTTAAAAATATATAAGTTTTATAAGGATAAAAGGTTTTTAACAACTTTGAATTTGTTAAAGTATTTTAGAAAATGTTTTAAAATCTGAAGTTTAAGGTTTAAACAGAGTTTAAAATTTAAATTTAAATCTGGGTTCAAAGCTAATTTGAATCTTAAGTTTAAATCTGGAATCAAAGTGGAATATGTATTTCAGTTTTTGAAAATTAAAAGGAGGTTTAAATTTGAAAAATTTAAACTAAATATAAATTGAAGTTATTGAAAGGTTAAAAGTTATAAATTGTTTAAACTTGGATAAGTTTAAATTATTTTCATTTTAAACTTGTATTTAAAATGAAATTTGGAAACAAGTTCAAAACTACTTTGTTGAAAATAAAATTTGTTTTAAACATAATTTAGAAATGTTTATTTTAAAATTAAGTTAAGAATTAATGTTTTGAAATTAAATTATCAAAAAGGTAATTAATAAATAATTAATCAATTAATTTAATTAATTATTAAGATTTAATGAATAGTGTTTAGGTGTTAATCAATTTGAAAATTTAGATCATTAATTAGATTATTAATTAATGATAAATAAATTATTAATTAAGTGATTAAGTTTTAATCAAGGTTAATTTATTTTAAAAATTAGACTTTAAATTTTAGATAATTAAAGATAATTAAATTTATAATTAATCTCAGTTAATTACTTAATAAAAATAATTAGAGAATAGTTAATGAAGGTCATTAACCAGGATTTATTTAATAATTAATTAATGTGATTAATTTTTATAATTAATTAGATTAATTAATTTAATAATAATCAATTGTAAATGGTTTGAGTATAATTACTTAATAAAGTAATTAAGAAATTAATTACTAAATGTAATTAATTTAGTTTAATGGGATTGTTTAATTTAATTAATTAAGTTTAATTAATTTTAAACATTTGGGTTTATAAATAATTACTTTATGTAATTAATGATTTGGGAATTACTCAGTTAAGTAATTGTTTAATAATTACAGATTGTAATTAAGGAGATGTTAAGTATGAGATAATTTGGATTAATTATTTAGTAATTAATCAAATAAATAATTAAGAAATTAATTTAAGGATAATTAATTTGGTTTAATATAGTAATTAAGTTAGATAATTACTTAGAGTAATTAATTTAAGGAATGATTAAGGATCATTAATTATTTAGTTAATGATGTAATTAAAGTTGATTAATTATGATCAATTAATCAATAATAGGTAATTAAAGGTAATTAATTAATATAATTAATTAAGGATTAAAGTAATTAATTATGATTAATTAATTAATTAAAGTAATTAAAGGTTAATTACTGTTTAGTTGAGGATAATTAATTTGTGAAATTAATTAAGGATAATTACATGAATGTAATTAAGAGTAATTAATCAAGAGTGATTAATTAGGATGATCAATTTTGAATGATTAATTGATTGTAATCAATTAAATAGATGGGTAAGCAAGTTATAATTTGGTGAAGTAATTAATTTAATTCATTTTAAATTAATTAAAGATGAAGTAATTAATTTAATTTATTTTAAATTAATTAAAGTTGGGGTAATTAATTTAATTCATTTTAAATTAATTAGAGATAGAGATAGTTAATTTAATTCATTTTAAATCAATTATATTGTGATAAGTAAATCTTTGCTTATGTATGAATGGATGTCATTGTTTGACTTGGATGCTTTGAGATCTCAGTAATGAGATAAATGATATTGTGTGGTATGGATGTTTGACTATATTGTGATAACGTAGGTTATCTATTGTGATGGTGATATATGGAATATCTATTTGATATTGATAATGTAGATTACCTGTTATGTGATAATGTTGATTATCAGTTATGATTATGAATTATCTATCTGTGTGTATATAGATACTGTAATTAAATTGTCTTAAAACTTTAAAACAACTTGGCCCTAAAAGACATGCTTTGGATTTCGATGAGACCGGGATCGGGTTTTCATATTTGGATATCCGAAAACCACATCGATTCCAAATAACATTAGATCGTAAATCCAAGTGGAGCGAGTGAAGACTCGAGGTGTAAGGGCTATACGTCAGTATAACTCAGTGGGTGATTCCGTAATGAGTTTGACGGAATAGTACTTATAGATTCGAGATGGTGGCTTAGAGTGCAAGGGTTATCGTCGTTAACTCTGAGGGTGATTCCAAAACGAGTGTAACGAGATAATGCCTTCGGTTTCGTTCGAACCCGGAACGAACTTGTATGGATTGAATGCTTTCAGAACATCGTCAGGCGGACGATGAGCATTCTAAGATGATATGTTCTATAAAGGTAATCGTAGCCTCAAGCCTCATCAACCGGGAATGGCTAAAACAGGGGAGGTGCAGCAAGGCTTCGTGGGTCGCACCCACTGGAGAGCAAGATTGATCCCTGTCTAGAGGTCCCTTTATATTTCGACTGTGTGGACGGTTTTGAGCTCCAACCGTTGGGGTTGTCTTGTTCGAAACTATTCAGTAAGGAATGGGTCCGGCCTTGTGTTGCAGGGGAGTGGGAGTACTCCTCGGTACGGTGATCTAGGCCACGTACTGTGACGGGCGGTACCCCAGTAGCCCTGCCATTGTATGGAATCCAAAATCCAATAAGTGCCAACGGTTTTGATTGTATTACCCGCTTTTGTGGCTAGTAGCTGGAATTTAATGAATGTAACAATTTCGGCTATTTCTTATTTATTTGAAAACCCTAGACACTATTATAATATCATCGGATTTCCTGTCAAATGTTTTGGTTAGCGTAAGGTAAAAACTTTTCCATGTTTATGTGTGGGAAGTCTTACGTGATACCTTTCTTTTCAAAAGGTTTTTGAAAGTTAAGCAACTTTAACCTGTTACTCACACCAGACCCATGTCTGACCCGGAGTTTTTTTTTTTCATAAACTCTTGGGTACTCAAATTTTTATGAGTAGTCAAGGGTGATTCAGGTTAGGATTTTAGATTGGCTTGACGAATTCTGGAGGAGCAATGGAGCAGGAGGCTTGTGCATATAGCTATAGAGATTTCCGTTGTGTGTTCTTTGAGTTGTTTTACTTAGTTGTATGACTAGACAGGTGTTCATAATTGTCTAGTATGTGTTGTATATCTGTGTACTCTGATAATGGTTGTAAACTATGTAATATTTATGTTATTAATATAATTTATTCGTTCCGCTGTTGAGATTCTTGTATTGTTTCTTCTTTCTCTTCTTTCTTTTCTTCTTCTATCCCTTTCTTTCTTAATTCATGATGCGATTTTCCGAGGGTAGAAAGTCGGGTCGTGACATATCAAGTATAAACTATTTTCTAAATGTAAAAGTACGAACCAGTGTGTAAAATGATGTTTGGTTGTTAAAGGGACCGGGGTTGGATATGGGCATACTCTCTATCGATACCAGAACCACTTTAACAACTATGTATGCGGAGGAGATTCCAGAACAAAGTGGTTTGATTTGGCATCGTTCACACTGGATTTGAAGAAAGAAAACGATGACGGATTGACCCGATGCTTGTGTTAATTTGAAATGATTAAAACAAGAGTTGTATCGATCAAGAGGGATAGCTACCCCGAGCGGACACACTTCTTCGTATTACCATCATTTTCACTAGATTGATTTATGCGCACCCTCGAATGTTGGGAGTGTTGGACGCGGTGGGCGACCATGGCTATGATGCGTTTCCACCAGCCGAGAAGGGTAAACTGGTAGTATCATACCTTGCACATTGCCTCACGTGCCTTGTCGAACTTTTATCCCTATATGAGACCCATACGATTTTGGTTTAGTGTTGTTGTATCATGCCGCATCCCTTTCCACCAACAGTTTACTGGTGTTTTATATGCAAACTGCACGACAATGCTAAAAAACGCGTTAAGGGGGATAAATGTAAAGCCTTAATGTAGGATCGATTTCACACTAGAGGGAGGTGAATAAGGTGATACTAATAATAATAAAAATTAATGCGGAAATATATATAATAATTGCGGTACAGATAATAGTAGAATAATAAAAGCAAAAATAGAACAACACAGATTTACACAGCTTCGGCAAAACCCTACCTACGTGCTGCCTCTAAGGTTTCTATAGAAATTAAGTAGTCAGACGCTTATACACATAAACTTACGACACCCACTATCGAATAACCTAATTCTACGAACAAAACTCTCCCAAAACTCAGTCACTGAGTTGCGAACTTCGAACTACATCATCGAAGTTCATCCCTAGTCACACGACTAGTATTTTACAAAAGTTTCAAAGAAAATTACAAAATAAAACTAAAAGCTAAACACAAAACCGTATTTAATAAATTAAGCCCAAAATAAAATAGATGGAGACCGGTCCAATTTAAAATAAAAGAAGATGTCCCCATTTTCTTTTTCTTTTTATCTACCAATCCCTTTTGCTTTTGTTCAGTCCTTCGGTCGTTCGTTCCTCTTTCAAAAATTTAGGGTTTTGTAATTGAAGTTGCCACTTGATTTTCGAGCGATTGAAGTGATTAAATTTTCTTCGCTTTGCTCCATCAATCGTCTCCTAGCTTCGATTGGCTTTCGGCTGCTTTAATAAGTTGGGTTGGATGTTGTGATTTGGTATGTGATTTTCTTGTTCAATAAGCCTCGTTTAAGTGTTTAGAAATCCCTATCGATAACATGGCATCCCACATACCGACCAGAATTCACAGACAGATCAACGGATAAGTAAACACAATACAAAACATTTTCGTATCGCTAACAAAGACGCGCTCGTATATATAATACACTCAACTCAATCTAGGGTGCTAATGTCCCTATCTATACTGAGTGCACATCAAAACCTAGGAATATACTAAATCTAAGCTTTGATACCAAATGTGATGATCTATGCTTTGCAACCATCGACAGTGGATAACTCCACCGTAGTTCACATGGATACCTCACGTTTTGCTTTTACGGCCAGCCTCTCGACTGTAAGACAAACTAGAAAACCAACCCGTCGATACAACACCTCAGGGACATGTAGGAGTAAGAGTCATCCGTTCGCTACCTTACAAGAAGCGAGAACCCCCTATCATGTATGAACATCATTAAGCAAAACAGATACGTGTATACAAAAATGAAGATCTCCAGCTCTTCTGTTGAAGCTCCAAAAGCACCAAATCTGAACTTGTAAATATACTCGGTTTGACCCCGAGCATTTAAAGGGAAGAACGCCTGGATCAGTCTGGTAAACCAGCGTAAGAAACACACTCAAATGAATTTATTACATTACCAAGCTTTTCCTTTCAAAACATAAGTATCTCGTAAGACACGCTCACACATAAACACGGACATGCTTTCAACTTACGATAACTAAAACATTTCATATCTAATCATCTTACATTACAATAGTGTCTATTACACAAATAATACTAAAATAGTCGAAATTGTTACCATTATTGAATTCCAGCATACTAGGCTCTACAAATAAAATGGCATGTACGTAGCAAAGTTTTGATTTCCATACAAATGACCAGGTGAATGGACTACCTTCCGATGGGTACACCTCTAGATGGATGTCCCGAGGCACAGAACATCTGTCTTCTACCAACATAAGACCAGACTAACTCTATAACTAGGTAGTATCAAATGTGTCATCCCTCGATCGTTACTGACCTTTTTCGAGGGACCTCATAGCATAAAAACCACATTAATTTACATTTTGAAAATCAGAGCGGGAAGAAATATATCTAGAAGAGGATGATCATATCCAAATTGGGAATGACCCATTTAGCCTTGCCACATCAATCCCTGTTTCGGTCATTTTTGGTTGATGAGGCCTGAGGTAACAATTACCATTCACATATCATATATCACATCATTTTGAATTCTACACGGCCGTTTCCATTGACTATTAATTGCTTTCCACAAAAATACAACCCTTAAGCTCGTACATCTCAATGAGGGTGTTGAGCTAGAGAAGTTGTCTTCTCCGCCACCATTGATGTACGTTTATAAAACCAATGTACATAATCTTTAGAAATGAAATGTCAGACAAAGGTCCATACAAGTTTTCCAGGAACAGGACAAACCTAAGGTACTTTCCTGCCAATCCTATCGGGAAATCCCTAGGATTAGTAGCGATAGCCCTTGCAATGGACATTTCATAACGAAGAGACTACTATTACTGGATGTATAGTGGGATTTTAACCCCAAATGATCAACAAGCAGTCCTCCACTATGAAAATCCTAAATATCAATATCATCACAACCAACCTGCACAATCGTCGCATAAATGTTGGTCTGAAGTGGTTTTCATATAAACCGATCACGGTCTCTTTGCACCAACAATGCAAAAGCGTTTATCAACCTCTTACAGAAACTAAGTCTTATAGACTTATCACATCCCCAACTTTCAACTTGTTATCCTTCGGCCAAGAAGGAAGCTCGATAGAGTGGAGTAATACTCCGCACTACATGAATAAACATCCTCAACACAAACGATAATCAAGCCTACACAGATGGCTACGTATTAAGTGCATGACTAAATAGTTCCCACATCAAGTCGAGGAACTAAAATGGTCAAATTTGATAGTCGGTTATTTAACTATCAAAGCAAACAACAAATACTTAGCGCCATAAGCAATCACTGGGCCCTTTTAATTAATCTCTTATTAATTAAATCACTTGCCAAATACTCACTACAAATAATCTTTTACAAGATATATTCTCAAAACCATTTCAATACTTCCTATATTGGAAAACATTTCCATATACTTATTGAATAATAAGTAATTCACAATTCAATTTATTTTCAACACTTAGACAATATAACATATACATAAATTAGGATTAAGTATATATTTATTCTTTAAGGAAAACATTCTCTTAAACATACTTATTTGGGTCAAAATGAATGTTACGTACAACATTGTTATGACAACCCAAAATCATCAGTATAGTGATTCGATAATTAGATAGATATATAAATCTCATATACTATACAAAACATTTCCTTTTGAAAATCATTTACTATTACAACAGTGTTATAGTCCATCATTCCTACTTCTCGAAAATGTCTATTTCAACAACGAATGTTGAAATCTATGTATTCCACACTTAACACGTTTTAAACATCTTTCAAACCTTTGAACTTCATTTAAAAATCACTTTTTGAAAGATTTATTTAATTTAAGGGATTATTCATTGTCTAAAATCGTGAATATAATTATCTTATCAAAATCTAATACTTCTACTCATTTATTAAAGGATTATCCATTGTCCAAAATCGTGAATACAATGCTCTTACCAAATTCGTTGCTATTGCACATTTAGTTTAAAGGATAATTCACTTATAACTTCATATTAACATTTACAAAACTCCTTTATAATTCCATCACTTTTTATTTATAAAATATCAATTTGATAAATCTTATGTATAAATAAAATCCATCTATAATAAGTTCAAAAATCTCAATTCAAACTATTTTACCAAATAGTTAACTCCATATTCGAAAAATCACATTTTGATATATTCCACAAAAATTCATAATTTTTATAACATAAAAATTGTAACATTTATTTATTTAAAATAAATCCATTTCTTCAACAATTCAAAAATTAATAAAACAACTATTTTCAAAATCACTTTTAAATACCTTTTTATTTGAAATCATCACTTTAACATTTTTTAAATTACCAAAAATAAGCCCAATGCTGCAACAGCACTAAATACATCAATCATGGTATCCAAATCATCATATATCACATGATAACAGCATATATACCAATATCTGTAAATAAAATCAACACTGGTGAGGAGTCTAGTAGGATCCCTCCAACTTGTCACCTGCAACAAATATACATATAAGAAAATATGTAAAATGTCCACTTCAAGGCAGACGCGAGTACAAAAGGTCATCCGCTCATACACGGGAACGTATAGGATCTCATCTTCTCCAATAAGCAAGGAATATATCCAAATACCAATAAATATATATATAATCATCCAAACAATCATCAATCAGCATAAAATAAATTTATTCTCACTTAAATAAAAATATCAACGAGATAGAAAGAGTGAGTTGTACTCACTTTGGTTCCAATAGCAGTTGCGGTGTTTTATTTTCATAAAATTGAACGAGCGTTAAATTTTATCTAAAATATAAACTAGCTCTAATCAACTCCAAACCAGCTCTAAAATGTAGTGCTCGTCTATATGAACACAACGCAACTTGTTTCGTCAAAAACGGACCCCGTATGAAGAAGTTATGCAATTTTAAACATCACACAATTTATTATATAAATTAATTTACAAATTTTATTTTATTTTTAAACCTCAATGCATCAAAGCCGTTGATTTAGTCCACATCAGATCTAAGCCACATGAATCATCTTCTTTCCCTCTTTTTTCCTTCACACGAGAGAGCCCACCGTCATGTTCGACTTTTTGATTGCCGCGACCTCTACACTCGTCTACACGATGATCGAACAACACCACCTCGAAGCCCTTCACAAACTCCACCTACGCCCTTGACCATGTTGCACTCGGTCACGCCTTTGCCTCAAAAATCGTGATATAACGCTGCGCCTTCATCGCTTGATTCTAGCGAAACGAAGCCACTTCAATGAAAATCCACCATTGGATGGATATCTCACCCAGCTCTTCAATTTCCCAGTAGAAAGTCTTTTGTAAAAATCGATGGATTGAGAGATAATCGAGGTGGAAGATTCAAACATTTATGGCCATCGAAAATATATGGCAGCTAGCCCTAGTTTCTTACGGTTTGTGAAAATAGGAAGTAAATATGGCCTTTTATAGAAAGTTTTCATGCACTATTCATCCGAAAAAATTTCGAACTCCAAACGAAGTGTGCTGCCTAGCGTTTATAATATTTTTTACCCATATTTCAAACACAATGGAATATATATCGGGAGCCGATCGTATTTGGAAGATAGGTTTTCGAATCGATTTATTATAAATTAAAATTTACTTAAATAAATTTCTACATGTTTTAGCTTCCCACGACTAAACCGTAAATTCGATTGATACAAAATTTTGAAATCCTTCAATAATATAACATTACGAATCCAATGAAACTGGTTCCCTCGAGACCCGAGACCGTGTCAAAAATGACTATTTTTCACGTTAATTAAATATTAAAATATTCACTTTCAATAAATTAACTTTTAAATTAATTTCGAAAGTTTACCAACATCATTCTAATTTAACAGCGTTTAATTTTACTTTATAAATCATTTTTTCACATTAAATTCAAAATCCAAATATTTCCACAATTTCAAATATTAAATTAACAACTTAATTATCCAATTTAAATTGTTATATTTGAAATATAAGTTATTCAACTTATAAAATTAACTTGTGAATATTTAAAATCAATTAGATATACCAATATCGAATGACTAAAATTCTGGGTCGTTACATTTTCCCCTACTTAATTCCCCAAAATTACCAAGTAAGAAAAAGCCACAAAATCCATTAACTTTTCAAAACAAATCGTTCAAATTGGATTACCAAATCTCTTAAGTGCTGAACTTTTCCAAAACTCCATTAGTTAAACTTCTTATAAAAACTTTTCTAGGGTTTCAAATCCATACTTGGTTATCTTTTCAAAGCCAACTAATATCATTTCAACTTATAACTAAAAAACTAAAATGTTAGTTATCAAAATATTTTTCCCAATTTTTCCAAAATTTTCTAACGCCTTAAATTTTCAAAAAATTTCTCCACAGTCTCCTTTGCGTGGTTCGATCTGAAAAAAACAATATATATGTATCACAAATATGCATCTTATCTTCTAGGATGAATCATCCCGTAGGGAAAAAATATAAAAGTATGATATGTAATCCGAGATATGTACCTTATATATTATTATCGAGCATATACGGCTAATATAGCGTGAAAGCGAGCTCCAAATGCGAAGCATATGCCATCTGCACCTATTAAACACTCAATAACAAATGGGAAACATGTATATAGAAAGTAATATCAATATACAACATATACCAATACAATAACTACATATGCCAATATAACAAATGCAATCAAAAGCAACAAATTCAACCATCAAACAACTATCATCCAAACTAACATCCAACAAACCAATATCTATCCAATCAATCCATAACCAAATCAATACACATTACTTTCTTATTAATATTCATTGAATTAGTTTTCAATTTAATCACATTTGATTCATTAACAATGGATTTCACTAACATTTATTTATTCATATGCAATTAGTTTACATTCACTAATTTATATTCAAATTAGTTCAATTCCAATTCAAATCAAACTCTATTCTATTTAGATTTACTTCGCTTCCAATTTGGATTCAATTACTTTAGCTTTCAATTTTATTAATTCAACTTATATGAATTTCTATACAATCAACTAACATCCATCTAACAACCAATATATCTAACATAACCAAATTTGTTTAATTTACATTCAACATCCTATTTACTTCGTTTACCATCAATTTGGTTTAACACATTTAATTCCCATTAGTTTAATATCTAATTGACTTTCATTCAATTATTCGATTGCCAATTTCATTAGCTTTTAACGAATTAACACTTACATCCATTATTCCATATGAACTCATTTACATTTGATTGATTATCATTCAATTCATGTTTCATTTACTATTTCATTCATTAATTTAATTCGATTACTACTTCATTTTGCAATTCAGGTTAAATTTCATTATATAACTCAAATTCATATTCATTTAACTACTTCATTTCATTAACTCACTTTATTAATTCATTTTGATATCAAATTCAACTTCATTCAACATTACTTAAGTTGCTTTCATTTCATCCTCACTTACATTTACTTTCACTATACAACTTAAGTTCACTTCTAAATTAATTCAAATTCTATTTTATTTAACTTTTTACAAGTCAAATTTCATCACTATTCAAATTCAGATTTTGTTTTGCTCAACAAAATTGTTTAACCATTTTAATATTTGGTTTTACTTATATTTTTCCACTTCATAAGTAATACAACTTACGTTTATTTAAACTTTCAAATTCATATAACATAATCACTTACCACTTAAGTTTAATTTCCATTTCAATATTTATCTAATCCGTTTCAAATTCAATTCAATTTATTTAACTTTCCTTTAGTTAAATTTCAAATCATATATTTTATTATGCTAACTAAAATTTATCATTTCATATTATAAGTCCAAATTCATCTTACTTATATTCATCCATTTCCACTTGGATTTTAAATTCAAATTCGTTTATCGCAACAAAACTTAAATTTTAAATTTACTATTGGTAGCAAATCCATCACACAGAAACTCGAATATGATACTGATGATGCTGTAGTCATCACTCTTATTATTTCCCAGTAACAGTAGCGAATTCAGTGCCTTTTATTGTTTTAAATATAAATCCTTTTATATTCGCAAATCGCATTTATAAATCATCTTACAATATAATTTCACTATTTCACTTCACTTATATAAGATTCATTCCAAATTCATTTATATTCTTTAATACAATATCTTTAACTATCAAAACAACTCTTTAAAATTTGAAAAACAATTATCAAAATCAACGGGATTCAAATTTTCATATTCTTAGTTTAAATACATTTTTTTATAACTCATATATATATAATCATTTAGTTTCATTTCTTATGTATAAGATTATTTAACAATTGTAAATCATATTAATTATAATTTCATACTTTATAATTCACTTGCTTATATAATTTATTCTTTTACAATTATTGTTTTTATTTAGATTATTTAAACAGCTTTTATTAACTTATACATATTTATAGTTTCAAACAATCAAACTATCAATTTATATACACTTTAATAATTTTTGAAAAATTATTCCTTTATATATAAAATATAATTGAGGTAAAATTATTTCCCAATTTAAAAATAGTACTATGTCGACTTGCCTCGTTTAAGTGTTTAGAAATCACTATCGATAACATGGCATCCCACATGCCGATCAGAATTCACAAACGGCTCAACGGATAAGTAAACACAATATAAAACATTTTTATATCACTAACAAATATGCTCTAGTATATATACAATACACCAACTCAATCTAGGTTGCTATTGTCCCTATCTATACTGAGTACACATCAAAGCCTAGGAATATACTAAATCTGGGCTTTGATATCAAATGTGATGATCTAGTCTTTGTAACCATCGATAGTGGATAACTCCACCATAGCTCACATGGATACCTCACGTTTTGCTTTTATGGCCAGCCTCTCGACTGTTAGCCAAACTAGCAAACCAACCCCTCGATACTCGATCTCAGGGACATGAAGGAGTAAGAGTCATCCGTTTGCTACCTAACAAGAAGCGAGAACCCCTTATCTTGTACAAACATCTCTAAGCAAAACTGATACATGTATACGAAAATGAAGATCTCCAGCTCTCCTGCTGAAGCTCTAAAAGTACCGAATCTGAATTAGTAATTATAATCAGTCTGAACCAAGCATTGAAAGGTAAGAATGCCCGGATCAGTCTGGTAAACCAGCATGAGAAACACACTCAACTGAATTTAATACATTACCAAACTTTTCCTTTCAAAACAAAAGTATCTCATAAGACATGCCTACACATAAACAAGGACATGTTTTTACCTTACGATAACTAAAACATTTCATACCAAATCATCTTATATTACAATAGTTTCTATTGCACAAATAATATTAAAATAGCCAAAATTATTACCATTATTAAATTCCAGCACACTAGGTTCTACAAATAAAATGGTAAGTACATAGTGGAGTTTGGATTTCCATACAAATGATTAGGTGAAGGGATTACCTTCCGATGGGTATACCTCTAGATGGATGTCTCGAGATACAGAATATCTTCACTCTACCAACACAAGACCGGCCTACCTCTATAACTAGGTAGTACTGAATATGTCATCCTCTGATCATCACCGACCTTTTCCGAGGGCCCTCATAGCATACAAACCACATTAATTTACATCTCGAACATCATAGTGGGAAGAAATATATCTAGAAGAGGATGATCATGTTTTAATTGGGAATGACTCACTTAGCCTTGCCGCATCTAACCCTATTTCGGTCATTTTCGATTGATGAGGCCTAAGGTAACGACTACCTTTCACATATCACATCACTTTGACTGCCACACGTCCATTTCTGTTGACTACTAATTGCCTTCCACAAAAATACAACCCTTAAACTCGTACATCTCAAGGAGGGTGTTAAGCCAGAGAAGTTGCCTTCTCCGCCACCACTAATGTATGATTGTAAAAACCAATGCACGTAATCTTTAGAAATGCAGTGTCAGACAAACGTTCATTCAAGTTGTCCAAGAATAGGACAAACCAAAGGTACTTTCCTACCACATCCTGTCGAGAAATCCCTAGGATTAGTAGCGACAGCCCTTGTAATGGATATTTCATAACGAAGAGACTATTGCTACAGGATGTATATTGGGATTTTAACCCCAAACGATCAACAAGAAGTCCTCCACTATGAAAATCCTGAATATCAATATCATCACAACCAACCTGCACAATCGTCGCATAAATGTTGGTGCGAAGTGGTTTTCTAATGAATCGATCCCGGTCTCTTTTCACCAATAATGCAAAAGCATTTCTCAACCTCACACAGAAACTAAGTCTCATCGACTTATCACGTCTCCAACTTTCAACTTTCTATCCTTCTGCCAAGAAGGAAGCTCGATTGATTAGAGTAATATTCCGCACTACACGAATCAACATTCTCAACACAAACGATAATCAAGCCTACATGGATGGCTACGTACTAAGTGTACGACTAAATAGTTCCCACATCAAGTCGAGGAACAAAAATGGCCAAATTTATAGTCGATTATTTAACTATCAAAGCAAACAATAATATTTAGCGCCATAAGCAATCACTGGCCCTTTTAGTTAATATTTTATTAATTAAATCACTTATCAAATATTCACATCAAATTATCTTTTACAAGATATATTCTCAAAACCATTTCCTATATTGGAAAACATTTCCATATACTTGTTGAATAATAAGTAATTCATAATTCAATTTATTCTCAACATTTAGAAAATATTAAATATACTTAAATTAGAATTAAGTATATATTTATTCTTTAAGGAAAACATTCTCTTAAACATACTTATTTGGGTCAAAATGAATGTTACGTAAAACATCATTACGACAACCCAAAATCTTCAGTATAGAGATTCGATAATTAGATAGATATATAAATCACATATACTATACAAAACATTTCCTTTCGAAAATCATTTACTATGACAACAGTTTTATAGTCCATCATTCCTACTTCTCGAAAACGTCTATTTCAACAATAAATGTTGAAATCTATGTATTCGATACTTAATACGTTTTAAACATCTTTCAAACCTTTTAACTTCGTTTAAAAAATCATTTTTCGAAAGATTTATTTAATTTAAATGATTATTCACTGTCCAAAATCATGAATATAATTCTCTTATCCAAATTTTATACATCTACGCATTTATTAAAGGATTATCCACTGTCCAAAATCGTAAATACAATGCTCCTACCAAATTCATTACTATTGCACATTTAATTTAAAGGATAATTCACTTATAACTTCATATTAACATTTACAAAACTCCTTTATAATTCCATCACTTTTTATTTGTAAAATATCAATTTTATAAATCTCATGTATAAACAAAATCCATTTATAATAAGTTCAAAAATCTCAATTTAAACTATATTACCAAATAGTTAACTCCATATTCCAAAAATCACATTCTGGCATATTTCACAAAAAATCATAATTTTTATAACATAAAAATTATAACATTTATTTATTTAAAATAAATCCATTTCTTTATCCATTTCTTTAACAATTCAAAATTTAATAAAACGTATATTTTAAAAATCTCTTTTGAATACCCTTTTATTTGAAATCATTACTTTAATATTTTTCAAATTACTAAAAATAGGCCCAATGCTGCAACAGCACTAAATACAACAATCACGATATCCAAATCATCATATATCACATGATAATAGTATATATATCAATATCTGTAAATAAAATTAACACTGGTGAGGAATCCAGTTGGATCCCTCCAACCTGTCACCATCAATAAATATACATATTATAAAATATGTACAATATCCACTTCATGGTAGACGCGCGTACGAAAGGTCATCCGCTCATACACGAGAACGTATAGGGTCTCATCTGCTCCAATAGGCAAGAATATATCCAAATACCAATCAATATATATATATATACATCATATATCATATATTACCCAAACAATCACCAATCAGCATAAAATAAATTTATTCTCACTTATATAAAAATATCAGCGAGACAGAAATAGTGAGTTGTACTCACTTTGGTTCCAATAACAGTTGCGGTGTTTTATTCCGAATAGAATTAAACGAGCGTTAGATTTTACCTAAATTTACACTAGCTCCAATCAACTCCAAACTAGCTCTAAAATGTATTCCTCGTTAATACGAACCCAATGCAACTTGTTTCATCAAAAAAAGACCTCATATGAAGAAGTTATGCGATTTTAAACGTCACACGATTTATTATATAAATTAATTTACAAATTTTATTTTATTTTTAAACCTCAATGCAACAAAGCCGTTGATTCCGTCCACATCAGATCTGATCCGCATGAATCATCTTCTTTCCCTCTATGTTCATGCATGCGAGAGAACCCATCGTCATATTCGACTTTTTGGTTGTTGCGACCTCTACACTCGTCTACACGACGATCGAGCAACACCACCTCGAAGTCCTTCGCGAGCTCCACCTGCGCCCTTGACCACGTTGCACTTGGTCACTCCCTTGCTTCGAAAATCATGATAGAATGCTAATCCCTCATCACCAGATACTGGCGAACCGAAGCCACTTCAACAAAAATCCACCGTTGATGGATAGATCTCACCAAACTCTTCAATTTCCCAATGGAAAGTTTTTCGTAAAAATTGAAGGATTGAGAGATAATCGAGGTGGAAGATTCAAACTTTTATGGCCATCGAAAATAAATGGTGGTTAGTCCTAGTTTCTTAGGGTTTTTGAAAATAGGAAGAAAATATGGCCTTTTATAGAAAATTTTCGTACACTATTCATCCAAAAAAAATTCAAACTCCAAATTAAGCATTCCATCTAGCATTTACAATGTTTTACTCCTATTCCGAACATAATGGAATATATATCGGAAGACAATCCGCTTGTATTTGGAAGATAGGTTTTCGAATCGACTTATTTTAAATTAAAATTTACTTAAATAAATTTCTACACATTTCAGCTTCCCACGACTAAACCGTAAATCTAATTGACACGAAATTTTAAATCCTATAATAATATAACATTACGGATCCAATGAAACTATTTTCATCAAAATCCAAGACTGTGTCAAAAATGACTATTTTTACACGTTAATTAAATATTAAAATATTCAGTTTCAATAAATTAACCTTGAAATCAATTTCAAAAGTCTACCAACATCATTCTAATTTAAATAGAGTTTAATTTAAATTTATAAATCATTTTTATTCACATTAAATTCAAAATCCAAATATTTCCATAATTTCAAATATTAACTTAACAACTTAATTATCCAATTTAAATCCTTATATTTGAAATATAAGTTATTCAACTTATAAAATTAACTTGTGAATATTTAAAATCAATTAAATATACCAATATCGAATGACTGAAATTCTAGATTGTTACATTTAGCTTCTAAACTTCATGTGTACATCCATTTGCTATGTTGTTTTATACCGAGCCTTGTAGATGTGCAACCTGATTCATTGCACGGTAGTCTTGTATTCTCTTGTCTTCGCTATTGCCTCTGGTTTGCTTGCCTGAGTTATTTCAGTCACTGCTGTCCACCACTATTTGTATGTGTATTTCTGGTTTTACTTGAACTTCGTCTTGATTTTGGAATTTGTCTACACTTTGGTTGATGGTCTCCATACATACATACATATATGTATGTATGTATGTATGCATGTATATATGTATATATGTGTGTGAGATTGGCATCAATTTTGATTTGGTTGACTATTATGTGTTCATGTATAGTCTGGACTTGCCTTTGAGCTTCTGATTATTCATGATAGTGCTTTTGTAATCTTTGAACTCATATGTGTGTATACTTATATATGTGCATATATGTATACATGTATATATGTTTATGCGGTCTTTATGTTCCACTACCATTATATTTAGAGTTTGGTTCTAGCCATTTCATGTATATTCCTTTCACTGTTTTGTAGTGGTTCAGTTGTCATTTACCTTCATATGTATTCATGTAGCCCAATCCAAGTCTTGACATATATGTGCTCACACTTGAAGTCTATATGCATATTTTGGTCCATTGTTTGCTTTGAGTTTAGAGCTTGTGACATGTCAGGTTGAGTTGCTTCTGACTATTCCTCTTTGATCATTTCATTTAACTTCTATAGATACTATGCTTGATCATATCATGCTCATGTACTCCTATTTACTTGTTCCTCCATTTCTTTGCACCTTACCATTTGTATCTGGTCTATTGGGTCTAGTTGTGTTGACAAATTTGTGTAGATGTTTATGATTCAAGTGTTCATGTATGATCTGGTTGTGTACATTTGAGTCTGGCTATTTCATTGGACTTTTTATTCATGTTGGCTGACCATTGACTCTCGTTCTTGACCATCCTATTTTTGTTTTGTATTGCACCTGAGTTGATCCACCATTTGGTTGGATTTGACCTTGTTCTCACCGGTCCCTGCAATATTATCAAGTGTATACCGGTGTGCATGGCCTTGTGGCATGTACAATGATACACTATGCATGTCACAAGCTGTTCGCGAAAAATGAATTCAAAAGAAAATAATGACGAGCAACCCAAATAACCGAGGCAAATAATATTTTCAAAAACACACATTTTATTTTACATTGCAAAAATATTTATTTTTCAATTTTACTGCGTTAGTGTTTATTTTACAAATAATTCAGATCTTGGATTCAATCTGGAATACAGTAGAAGATAAATACGAGTGAATGAGTGATATATTGTGAGGTGAAAATATATGTAAACATTGTATAGTGAAAAGTTGTGTTGTAATTTGAAATTGTATTGTAATTGAAATTGTGTATATATAGTGAGAGCTTAAATTTGTACGATTCAAAATTGTAATAAAATATTTTTTGAATAAAATGTTTGTTTGAATTTAAATTCTGTGTTATTTATTTTATTCAACAAATATTTATTTAATTATGTGAAAAATAAAAAAGTACAATAACAAATACATTTAAATGATAATAAACATATATTTAAGATTTTGAATTTATTAAATGTATTTTGTCATTAATGAACCCTATTTGCTCCCCCTATTTGAGTGATCCCTCTCTACAACAAAGCTCCCTTTTCATATATGCGTGAAAATAAATAAAACTATGCAAATGACCTTAGATGCGAAAACGCAAGCAAAAAATAAAATATTTGACCTTCATTTGCCAAAATCTTAACTTTTCTTCCCCCTTTTGTCATCAGCAAAAGATAATGGTATTAGAAAAATTGAGATAAAGGGATAGACATTAATACAACATCAATACCCAATCGAGTATAAATATTAAATTTAAAAAACCAAACAAAAATCATAAATACTATGTTAGGTGCATATTCCACTTTAGAGTGATAGGGGTGATGTCGGCATGTAAAACCATATAGTTGTATCTATTTATGGTATATTTATATCAGCAATTTGAATATCTACTAACCATGCATAACCGTTAGGACTTTTAAATGAGATTAGCAGTATTCCTAATTTATAACAAATGAATTTCAAGTATCTTCTAACCACGCATAACCCTGAGCACTTTTAAATGGGATTAGAATCAACTTGTTTATTTAATAATCAATTTTGATATGTTTTCCATACATGCATAACCGTGAGGACTTTTAAATGAACATGAAAGCACATATACAAATATTCCAAGTATTTCACCTATGCATAACCGTGAGGACTTTTAAACGAGAGTGAATACATTGGATGTTTTTATTGCTAAAAAATAAAATAAAAGCAAATGATTTCCCATTTAACATACCACATTTTGACACACTATTTTGGATTTTAATGAGTGATGGTCGTTATAAATATGATAGAGATAGAGATGGTGATGGAATTTTTACCAACAAAAGTTATTATAAACTTGTTTATATTTCTAAAGAAATTTACTAAATACACTATCTCAAGTCATAATGTATGATTAATATAAACACTCATCACATTTTTTTAGTAACTATTTTTATTTTTGACAATCAGTAGGGAGACAGATTAGTTAATGTAGTCATTTAAGATCAAATCCAAAAATAATTATAAAATCAAATTTTCTGAAAATGCCTAATCTGAAATGAAGTCAACACAAACTATTTTCTGGAAGGGGTTTTATAAGAAAAATGTCTGCTAATTGAAAATCAATAGAAATGAACAACATGCATATATTTTCCCTGAAAATGTGATGCATCTAATGAATGTTTCTACCCAAAACACATTCTACTAGTAATTTTCTATCAACTAAGTTATCAGTGCAATCTGCATCTGAATTTCTCTTTGACTCAAGGATAGATATAATAGACTGGACTGTGAAGTTGCAACAAATACCTTAAAATCATTTTACAGCTTTTAAAATGAAATTCTTTTGGATTTGAATTAAAACCGTGCACATAATAACTAGTGAACAAAGTGTAAGATCTAGAAGCAGTAAGATAAACAAATATATTAACATGTATCCACAGTAATCATCAATCAACATAAAAAAAACATCTCTTATCACCTAAACTTGCAATATAGTTAGTCCTAGCAAATCTATATGAAATAGTTCAAGAATGAAAAGATGATTGGTCAAAAAATTTCGCAATTCAGGATCAACATTTATCTCCTTATCACATAACTGGTTGATTAGATTACGGTGCAGATTTTCACATTTAATAAATCATTCATATGTCATTGCCTATTTTACCTTCACGATAATTTTTTGTCGTTACTTATTGTGATTCTTCCACCTTTGTACTAGACTAAGGAACTTTTATTTGTCGCCCGTCGTGTGCCTGAAACAGCCAGAATCCAAGTAACACTGTTGTTGTTCCTTAGCCTGTCACCGCATCTACACGAGAAAAAATATTTTTGACTTATTTGTTTTTATAGGTCCATGGTTATAAGTGACAAAATTTTGAAAGATATGTTAGAGTAGACCCAAGACAATTTATATTTGTTCCTTTTTGCACCCATATTTGTTTGACTTTAAGGGATTTTACATTCGTGCCTTTTGGAACCCAAATTGGAATGGTTTTTATGTCTTTAGGTCTATACCAGCAATTATTGTGATTGTGTTCAATTTTTCCACAAATCGTGCACTTTGAATTGACTTGATTAATTTCATTTCTAACACGTTCAGATTGATTATACCCAAGACCTTGTCTAACAGTATTAACAGTTTGTTTCCCTAATAGTATATTTAAAGATCTTTCTCTTTTGGAAATTTCTTCTAAAGTTGTTGACAATTGTTGGACTTGTGTTTTGAGAGATTCATTTTCATTCAATAATTGAGCGCACTTCTTAATATAATTTTCTCTCCTAGTATTTTCACTTTCTTTCAAAATTAGAATTTTATTTTCAAGTAATTTAATTTTAATTTCCGATTTTTTAATTTCTTCTTCAAAGATGGACACTTGTCACACTAAGGGCTTTTATTTCGATAGTTTTTAACTAATTGGTCAAGTTTTTTATTTAATTCTATTAAATTATCTCTTTGTGATTTAATTTTAGCGTACTTCTTCCTAAGTCTTTCAAAACCACCACTCACTTCGGTAAAATATACAAGTAATTCCGAGTGAGTAAGTTTTGACACCTCGTTTGGCTCGTCATCATCACCGTCAGTTGTTTCTCCTTGAAGGCACAGATTTCCTTTTTCACTCTCACTGCCAGTGCTTTTATCATCTTCATCAGTTTCATCCCAAGTGGCTAAAAAACTTCTCCTTCTGTTTCTTTCCTTAGCTAAGTCGATTTTGAGGAAAATTGGGCTTGATATGACCGGGTTTATTGCACTTGTGACATATGATCTCCTGCTCTTCTGAGTTTTCTAGTACTTTGAGTATTCTGCTTTTTAGTTGTTGATTTAGAGCTGGATTTCCATATTTGTGATTCCACCTTTTGAATTTCCTTATTATCATCGCTAGTTTAGCTGCTCCATCACCATCATTTTACTTTCGTTGTTCCTTTGAGAGCCATCGATTCAAGTATCACCTCCTTCATGTTCTTATTTGAATTTTGATTTCTAGCTCATAAGTGGTAAGACTTCCAATAAGTTCTTCGACTTTAATCTTTTTCAAATCCTTTGTTTCTTGAATAGCAGTGACTTTGGCTTCAAAATTTCATGGTAGAACTATGTGGATTTTCTGGACTATTTCCAATTCTGTGTATGGTTTTCCAAGAGCTTCTGATTTGTATTGAGATAAGAATGTCGTCCGTACATTTCTTTGACATTCTCATCCTTAGCCATTATGAAGTACTCGTATTCGCTACTAAACATGGCAAGGTGAGATTCTTTGACTTGAGATGTTCCTTCGTGAGTCACTTCAAGTGTGTGCCAGATTTCATGCGTAGTTAGACAATGTGAGACACGATTAAATTCAATTTGATCCAATGAACAAATAATAAAATTCATAGCTTTAGCATTAGCATTATGTAGTTTATTTTCAAGATTCGTCCATTGATCCATCGGTTTTTCAATTTCTTGATTATCTTCCACTATAGTTGTTGTCCTATTACCCGTCTAAACAATATTCCAAGCATCAATGGTTTTCAAAAAAAAATTCATTCTATTTTTCCAGTAAGCATATTCACCATTAAACATAGGTGGTCTACCTATAGACTGACCCTCAGCAAAAGCATTACTAAATGAAGCAATTTAAAAAACCAAATATTTTTAAAACAAAATTTGTTTTTGAAAAATCAATATTTAAAACAAAAAATGGTTTTTGTTCCTAACTCTAATACCACTTGTAGGATCGATTCCTCCCAAGAGGGGGGCGAATAGGGTGATACTAATAATAATAAAAATTAATGCGAAAATATATATAATAATTGCAGCACAAATAATAGAAGAATGATAAAAACAGAAATAGAACAACACAGATTTACCCAGTTTCGGCAAAACCCTTCCTACGTGCTTCCCCAAAAGTTTCTACTAGAAATTAAGTAATCAGACACTTACACATGTAAAATTACGACACCCACTATCGACTAACCTAATTCTACGCTCAAGAACCTGCCATAACTCAACCATTGAGTTGCGAATTCTCGAACTACACCGCCGTAGTTCGTCCCTAGTCACACGACTAGAATTTTACAAAAGTTTGAAAGAAAATAATAAAATAAAATTAAAAACTAAACACAAAACCCTATTTAATAAATTAAGCCCAAAACAAAATATAAGGAGACCGGCCCAATTTAAAATAAAAGAAGATGTCCCCGTTTTCTTTTTCTTTTTATCTGCTGATCCATTTTGCTTTTGTTCAGTCCTTCGGTCGTTCGTTCCTCTTTTAAAAATTTAGGGCTTCGTGATTGAAGTTGCCACTTGATTTTCAACAATTGAAGTGATTAAATTTTCTTCGCTTTGATCCATCAATCGTCTTCTAGCTTCGATTGGCTTTCGACTGCTTCAATAAGTCGAGTTGGATGTTGTGATTTGGTATGTGATTTTCTTGTTCGATTTTGAATTTTCTCGACTTTGATTCAAGTTATATGTTTTTTTGTGATTTAGATAGCTTTGGTATTTGTTTGAACTCGAATGATTTAGCTGCCGATGATGATTTTGGATTATATAGCGATCGAACACCATATATTTACGTTCATATATTTCCTTTTGAATTCTTCACATGATTTGCTCTGCTATAGATTTCTGATCGAACGATGTGATTAATCTTGACTTTTTCATATCATATGTACACTTCGTGAATTTGAAATTAGCTCCATTCTTTTCTTTTTTGACTTCTGCCATTTGATAGTATGATAATATATTGAGATGAAAATTGACTTCGACTTGTTCAATTTGAACTTGTTGTTACGTGGCTTTGACTTGATGAAACAATTCTTCACTTTTATCGAACTGCACTGATTTGTTTGATATACTCTGAGTCAGTTTTGTTCTTTTTGCCTTTACTTCGGTTCTTTGAATTTTAGTTTGAACTATTGCCTTGTTCATCATGTTGAATTTTGACTTATGCAACTGCTTCACTATTTTATTTGTATCAATTCACGTAGAACTTCACATGTATGCTACCACTGCTCTGACCACATCATTTGAACATGCTTCTATTTTTCATTCGACTGGAACAACTTGTGTTTGTATGTATGTCACCATGTATATACATACATGTGTATGTATGTGCATATATATGTGTTGTGCATTTTCATTGGTCTGTTGATGTATATGCATGCTCCATTCATTTTGTATTATTCAT
Source organism: Allium cepa (assembly GCA_030765085.1). NCBI lineage: Eukaryota > Viridiplantae > Streptophyta > Magnoliopsida > Asparagales > Amaryllidaceae > Allium > Allium cepa. The sequence continues at coordinate 548,299,047 of CM060932.1, forward strand.
TGCCCTGGTCTTGTTCATTTATCTGGTCTTCATGAAGTTCAACCTTTATTATGTTTGCCACTGGTTATGCATTAATACATTTTTGGTTTAGCTTCTAAACTTCGTATGTACATCCATTTGCTATTTGTTTTGTACTGAGTTTATAGAAGTGCAATTTGATTCATTGCACTATAGTCTTGTATTCTCTAGTCTTCACTGTTGCATCTGATTTACTTCTGAGTTATTTCAGTCACTGCTGTCCACAACTGTTTGTATGTGTATTTCTGGTTTTACTTGAACTTCATCTTGATTTTGGAATTTGTCTGCACTTGGGTTGATGGTCTATACATATATCTATGTGTGTGTGTGAAATTGGCATCAATTCTGATTTGGTTGAGTATTACGTGTTCACGTATAGTCTGAACTTGCTTTTGAACTTCTAATTATTCATGCTAGTGCTTTTATATTCTTCGAACTCATATATGTGTATACATATATATGTGCATATATGTATACATGCACATATGTTTATGCAGGCTTTGTGTTCCACTGCCTTTGTATTTAGAGTTAGGTTCTGGCTATTTCACCTGTATTCCTTTCACTGTTTTGTAGTGGTTCTGTTGTCATTTACCTTCATATATATTCATTGGCTCAATCTAAGTCTTGACATATCTGTGTTCACACTTGAATTCTGTATGCATATTTTGGTCCATGGTTTGCTTTGAATTTGGAGCTTGTGACATGTCAGGTTGAGTTGCTTCTGACCGTTCCTCTTTAACCATTTCATTTAATTTCTACATATACCATGCTTGATCATATCATGCTTATGTACTGCCATTACTTGTTGCTCCATTTCTGGGTCTGGTTGTGCTGACACACTTTTGTACATGTTTATGATTCAAGTGTTCATGTGTGATCTGGTGGTGTACATTTGAGTCTGGCTATTTCATTGGACTTTTATTCATGTTGGCTGACCATTGACTCTCGTACTTGACCGTCCTATTTTTGTTTTGTATTGAACCTGAGTTGAATCCACCATTTGGTTGGGTTAGACCTTGTGCTCACATGTCCCTGCAATTTTATCAAGTGTATATTGGTGTGCACGGCCTTATGGCATGTATAGTGATACACTATGCATGTCACAAGTCATTCGTGAAAGATGAATTCAAACGAAAATGATGATGAACAGCCCAACTAACTGAGGCAAATAATATTTTAAAAACACACATTTTATTTTACACTGCAAGAATATTTCTTTTTCAATTTTATTGCATCAGTGTTTATTTGAAAGATAATTTAGATGCTGGATTCAATCTGGAATAGAGTTAAGATAAATACGAGTGAATAAGTGACATGCAGTGAGGTGAAAATGTATGTAAATTGTATAGTGAAAAATTGTGTTGTAATTTGAAATTGTATTGTAATTGAAATTGTGTGTTTATAGTAAGAGCTCAAATTCTCACTATTCAAAATTGTAATAAAATATTTGTTTGAACAAAATATTTGTTTGAATTTCAATTCTGTGTTATTTATTTTATTCAACAAATATTTATTTATGTGAAAAATAAAATAGTACAGTAATAAATAGATTTAAATGAATATATATTTATTTATTATCATCAGATAAAAATCATATACTAGCATATTCAACACTTAATGCTAAGAAAAACATTTATTTTACCAATTAGATATTATATATGTAGCGTATTCTACTATATGTAAATATTTGACGAATCCTTAAGAGATGGAATATCCCTTAATATCTTTTGATTTATTGTACGCACATTATGCACTGGATAGGAGATGTGAAATCCTATAAACATCTCTGACGCTATTACACTCATGTTATATACGATATTTATTTGACTTACATAAGGATATTTTAGTCCTGACTCGAGTGCTTTGTCTTTTTATTACGCTTGGGTTAGGCCTGAGGCTTCAGCTTATTGAAGATTTATCTTGGAGGATGCAGATGAAAATTTAGTATACTATTACTATTATTATTCATGCATCATGTTGTTTGCTGAATTATTTATTTATTCCTGATGTATATATAACTCTAATAAATGTTGTATAAATTATAATCAAATGTATAATATAAATAGCTTCATGAATTGTTTATTTGATTATTATATTTTATCGTCCGCTGTGAGATTCTGTGCTTGTTTTCTTCTTCCTTTCTTATTTTTCTCAATTAACCCCAAGGATTATCTATGTTCCGGATTGTTTAAGTCGGACATGAGTGGATTATTGTTGATTTAAACCTTCCGAAATGTGGGTCGTCACATGTAGCTATTTCATGGATCATCATCGATCTAAGACTATCGAACCATAAGATCTTACTTGTAAAATATTGGAGAAATCATTAACAAGGATGTAGGCCAGCATTTAATCGAACCACTATAAATTATTGTATGTTGTTTTACCTATTTTCCTTTTATTTTCTTCATTGTATTCTCTTATACGAATTTCTAGGGTGTTTGTGCCAAAATTTGGCATAAACATTTTGGTGCTTTCACTAAGAGTGTTTCAATCGCTCGCTGTTTATATCTACTTTCAACCTTTGGATTTCTTTAATCCATGAAGTAAATCTACAAGTTATGTTCCTTAAGTTCGTGATTATTTATATTTCTCTAAAGTCTATCATAGGATCTATCAAGTAATGGCCCCAAGAAACTTAGGAAAAATTAATCACTTCTAGACCCACTAATGATGCTGAGAATGTTGGCACTCAACACGTTGAAGAAACCATTCAGCATGACACTGCTAAAATTCAGAGCGCTTTTGATATAATCGCCCAGGTGAGATAAATAAGAGGATAAAAGAACCGACGTTAAGCTGCTTAAAAGGTAAAATACTTTGATGGAACGAATGAAAGAAAATTTGGATTTGACGACCTAGTTGTCCAGGGGCCTAGAAGGAACATGAAGGAATTGTCATCTTCCAAACCAGAAGAAGATAGTTCCTCCTCATTCGGTGAAAATCACAGAGAAGGAAAGCATAGGATGAAAAGAAAGGGGGCTAGATCCTCAAAAAATGGATTAGGGAAAACTCAGGTCGGTTCTGAACCATCTTTTCAGATCGGTACTGATCTGACTCATCATGGCTCGAATAACGATGACTTTGTTGATTTACATGATGGTGCTGATAAAGGTAAAGAAACTATTGCTAGTAATCAAAACTCTGGAGTTCAGATGATTATTTTTGACCCGTCTCTTAGACATTATAGAAATCTATCAATTGGATCAATGGTTCTCCCAAAGACAGGAGAACCCAGATATCATGGAACTGCAGGACCATTTATGGGGCTAAACACTTAGGCAGGCTATGGTGTGCTATTTAGTTGATCCGATAGAATTGGAATCTCTAGCAGATATGGTGAGGAAGTTGGTGAACGAGAAAAAGCATAGGAGCAATGATGATTGGGGTTCTTCACCTAGTAGAAACCCATTCACCAAGGAGAAATTGTGAGAAGAACAACTCAAAAGGTTCAAATGCCCACATTGTCATCTTATAACAGAACTACTGTTCCAAGACGTCATTTTTTAAAATATGGATGACATATGGATAACTATAAGGATTCCGACTTTGTATGTTGTAGATGTTTTTCGATATTTTTGGAAGGAGTCGCTCGATGTGGTTTACTCGACTACCTCCGAGGTCCATATGTTTTTTAGATAGTTTATGGAGTAATTCATGTTGTATACTGCTCGCTCGATGGACGTGATATCATTATCCAATGTTTTTCAGAACTCTAAAAAATCTTTAAAAGGCTTCTTGAGTAAATTTAACACAGATGTGACAGAAGTAAACATTGCCAAAGAGAATATTGTTCGATGGCTTTGATTAAAGGAATACATCTAGATATTGATTTCTCTACATGGTTAAAAAATGAAACCCCACCGACCATGGAAGGGTTTTATAGAAAAGCGACCCGGTGTTTGTGCTTGGAAGAGGCAAATACAATTGTTGGCAAAGTCGATGGTGGTTAGTTGCCTGAGATGGTTTACAGTAACGTGGTTGTGAAACAAATCGGCGAGAGTTCCAGAAAAGTTTATGTTGATACAGGAAACGAAAATAATAATCAGAAGAGAAACAATAGGGTAATGGATGTAGGAAACTTGACTTCAAGAAACGTCTAAGTTTTTGAAGCATGAAGATTACAAATCATTGAATGATACAATTGATAACATCTACCTTGTGGTGTAGGGAACTAAGCATTATAAGAATCCAGCTCGGAGGGTTGATTGAAAGGGAGAATTTTTTGGGAACTACTGCTATTTCCACGAGATGCACGACCATAATACAATATGAATGCAGACATTTATGAGACGTGATTAAGGATTTAATCTGAATAAAGAAACTATAGCAATACGTGAATGCTCCATAGGATGGTAGGCAAAGAAATACTCAACCCAAAGGCAGCCGCTCCAACAGGGCCAGGTTGGGCCTAGTGAGGATGAGCCTAGGCGGCTTGGGAAAAGACTTATCATCAACATGATAACAAGTGGACCGCATCCGACGAAGAAGGGCTAGAATGAGATAGAAAGGTACATGAGCTTGTTGAGATGCATAATACATGAGAGTTTCTTTGTTGTCGAAGATAGAGCTCTAGCATAATTGAAAACTATGATAGATGATGTTTTGTTTAGAAATCGTGATGCTAACTGGGTTGAAGCGCCAACACTCGACCCATTGGTGAAAACGGCCATGACTGGGTCAACAAATTTGAGGAAAGTTCTTATTGATTGTGGGATTTCTATAAATATTTTATTTAAGAAAACATACGATCAAAATGATAATGGATGGTTAGAATCAGAAGCCATTTAAGTCCCAGGTTCAGGTATTTACTGATGGGTTTAGATGAAAGTAATCACAAGCAACTGCGGGTAATGACCTTCATTGTGATGGACAGGTTTTCTACGTATAACGCCTTTTTGGGCCAACTGATTCTTGCCAGCTTTGGGTGGCCCTTACCCCATGGTGCCCGATGATGAAATTTCCTACAAGGAAAGGGATAGGAGTCATCCGAGGTGACCAGAACGTAGGGTGTGAATCCTACATCATAGAGCTCAGAGAAGCAAAGCGATGTGAAAAAGGAAGGACATGGAGAAGTCTCTCTACATCAAGTCGATTGATGCATAACAACCACAGCCTAAGCCTTGGCTCAGATAGCATAATAGATTCCACAAGGCTATGATCTAAGGAAAGAGCCAAAGGATCCGAGAGTGGCCTCAGTTGAGTTGGCGATCAAAGGCCCAATCGATCAAGATGTCCTACTCGGATCTTGAAGATCGGATCTCAACTCAACATAAAGATGAAAAACGAGGTGGCGGGGTTCCTTTAGGAAAACTTGAACGCGTTTTCCAGGACACATTCTGATGTGTGGAATATCACCAGAGATAGCGTGCCACACATTGAATGTGAACCCCGGATGCCCTTCTGTGAAGTAGAAACGGCATAGCTTGGGTTCGGAGCGATCAGTAACGTTGAAAGAAAAAGTAGATAAGCTAAAATCCAATGGATTTATCTATGATGCTCTATACCTCGAATGGGTATCCAACCCAGTGCTGTTTAAGAAGCCTAGCAGGAAATAGTGGACATGCATTAACTATTTAGGCTAGAATAAGGCATGCCCAAAAGACAGCTTCCCACTACCAAAGATCGATAAACTATTGGACTCTACAACCAGCCATGAACTGCTATCATCTATGAATGCTTATTTTAACTATAATGAAATCCCAATGCACATCCTAGATCAAGAAACCAGCTTCCTAACTGACCTGGGATTGATTGTTAACTTATTATGTCATCCGGTCTGAAAAACATTGGAGGAACCTACCAGGGATTGCCAAATTCAATGTTCAAGAATCAGATCGGGCATACAATGGAGGTCTATGTAGAAAATATGCAAATGAAGTCACAGTGATGGGTGAACCACTTAGAAGACTTTTTAAAGATGTTTGGCATGCTCCGAAGATATAGGATGAAACTCAACCCGCTGAAATGCTCGTTTGGAGTCACGTCGAGCAATTTCTTGGGTTTCATTGTGTACTCAAGGGGCATAGAAGCCATCCAGGGCAGATTAAGGCCTCAAGGAATATTGAAGCCCAAAAAATGATAAAGGAAGTGCAAATCTTGAATGTAAAAATAGCCGCTTTGAGTTGATTTATTTCAAAGGCTATAGACAAGTGTATACCGTTCTTCGATGCTCTTAAAAAGTGAAAACGAAATTTCACCTAGATATAGAATGTAAGGATGCTTTTTAGGCCTTATTTGGCTATCTAGTAAGACCACCCATCTTATCAAAGCCTTTGGAAGGAGAGGATCTATTTGTTTATTTGGTAGTAACTGCTCTTACTTTAAGTTCTGAGCTAGTACTTAAAGGAGTCAGGATCCAAAGGTTGGTATACAACATCACCAAGCGATTAATCGGAGCAGAAAGGAATTATCCAAAGTTGGAAAACTGGCCCAAAAGAAACTCTGTCCTTATTTTTAGGCTCATCAATCAGAGTACTAACTGACCAACCTCTAAGACAGGTACTTCTCCAAAACATGAATTCAAGAAGGTTGTTGAGGTGGATTGTCGAACTAATTCGGTATGACATATCATATCATCCTAGAAGAACGATCCAAGGACAATCATTTGTTGATTTCACTATTGAATTCACCACCTAGGATGAAGAGAGAGAAGAGTGAATTAAGCAAAGTGCCTGATCGATGTTGTACATGGACGAAGTATCCAATGAACATTGCTTGGGAGAAGAAGTGGTTTTGGAACCCCATGGAGTGATTGATCTGTTATTCCTTGAAACTTGAGTTCCTCACAATAAACAAGGATGTAGAATACGAAACGCTGATCGTAAGGCTCAAGATAGCAAAGGGGTTGGGAGTCAAGACCTTGCATATTCATAGTGAATCTCAATTGTTGGTCTACCGGGTGAAGAAAAAATTTTAGGCTAAGGGGGACAGGCTAGCTCCTTATTTGACAAAGGTTCTGGAACTACTCAATGATATTGAATAATACACGATAAAACATATCCCCAGTGAGGAGAACACAAAGGTTGACTCGCTAGCCAAGCTGGCTGTTTTGGGGATGCATAACTCTTAGGTTTAGTTCCAGTAAAGGTATTATAAGCTCTGAGCATCGACCAGATGGACATTGATTAGCTCTTGGAGGATGAACTTGAAAAGGAGTCATGGATAACTCTAATTAAGGATTTCATGTCTAAAGGAACTCTTCTGGACGAATAGAAAGATTGAAGAAAACTCCTGCATAAAGCTCTATAATTCGTTGCCCAGGAAGGACTATTTTTTAGGAGACGGTTCTCGACTCCTTTCCTACGATGTGTTACCGATGAGGAAGCCAGTGGGATTCTTGCAAACATACACAAAGGATCCTACAGCAGTCACAGTGGGTGTGAAAACCTCCATACACTACCAGCACCCAATCATACATGTATAATGCACTGTAACTGTGGCTGAGTGATGTAGGGCGATAGTCAAGGTTGTAAAGTAAAGTAAAACAATCACAAAACGTATTATATATCTCACAGCATATCGAATAAAATATAATAATAAACATCTTAGATATAAGATAAGCGAGATTGTAATAACTGGATGAATCATAAAAATCAGAGTACTCAGATCCATACAGTATACAACATAAGTAATAGAGTTGTAAACCAAATGATAACTCATAAATAAATTGTCTCTACATAATAAATGCACTAACAAGCTCCATAGTGCAATGCAGTGGAATAGCAAACCATAATAAGTAAATGTAGTAATATGAGAGTATGACCTCTTTCCCGACCTCTGTCTAGTTCCACATGCTCACCAGACCTAATATCTCTAATCTAATAATTTAAGAGTACCCAAAATAATAGGAAATAAAGCATAAAATCCCGAGTTAGACAACGATCTGGTATGAGTGGTAGAAATCCCCAAATATTATAAATTCGATATACTAGGACGAATGGTAGGAAAATCATACTTGACTTGTCCCTACATCCACAGAGTTAGCATATAATATAAAATATATAATACTCTACATCATAATCATCACGGGTGTACAATACATCAAACTAATAAGGGATGTCCAAGTATCTACATCGGTAACATCTACATCATGTGACATCCCCAAGACGATAAGAAACTAAAACAAACATAGCATCCATCATCCATTCTCACATTCACTCACTAAGTGTGTTGGATACATGATAACTCGAATGACCCATTGTGGTCAAAAACTACACAACATCCTAGTTCCTCGGTACTTGAATCCATGGCATTCAGTGGGTTAGGAACTAGATCGGTCGTCATGGCTAATCCAGGGTAAAGATCGCCCATCATGTAGATAGGATCGCACGTTATGGAGATCAGGACCCATCATCGTCCGAATGAGTAACCTATATTACCCGTGCTTTACAAGTACTCTTAGAACCCTCGAGCTTTAATGATCCTATTCCACATGTCATATATATAGCAGAGCACATCCTGGAACTGATCTTACAACTTCAATATGAAGTTGTTGTGGTTGGGATGATTCTCTACAATCATTATCATTTGTAGGATATCATAATATGTCCCACGGCCTTCATCCAATAGTTCATTCGATCTGACTCATAGTCACCTACTTTGCATCTCAAAGCACGACCAACCGCCATTGAAGCCATCACTTCCCATCATGGAATCATCATCGTTGAATCACACATCATTTGTGAGAAATGTGGATTAAGGATCTTAAGGCTAGGATAAACACTAGATGGGGGTGAATAGTGTTTTAGATAATTATTAAACCTTTTTGATTTTTTCTTAATTTGAACACAAATGTATGCAATATTCAAACACAGATATGATTACAGAATCAAACACAAATGCAAATATAAAGTAAACGCAGTAAAGGAAAGAACACACCGGACTTTATACTGATTCGTAGTTACCCTACATCCAGTCCCGCACACAAGTACGGATTTCCTTTCAAAAACAATCTTTACAATTACACCCTCGATTTCAAGGCAACGAGGTACACCCTCTAGATTCACAATCCTCTAGGTTGAGGTACTTGATTTCCCGGGAAACAAGTTCACCCATTTGATTTTCAAGGCTACAATCATACCTTATCTCGCTTGATTGATTTCCAAGGCTACAATCACACCTTTTCTCGCTAAGTTGATTACAAAAAGTCTATAACTCTGAATAGCACTGAGGATCTTGTTGAGATAGTGATAGAGAATCAAACCAGAGAAAATCTAGTTAGATTCAATGTTGATTTCGGCAGAGTAATGGTAAGAAAATGTATATAGAAATGTGGAAGAAGAAAAGGAGTGAAAAACCATAACATCTATCTTTAAATTCATTAAAAACATCCCCTATTTATAGAAGAACAACAGCCATGTCCATTCGTGAAGAGATATGACGAATAGACACTTCTTTTGAAATTTAAATTTTGAATTCAACTGACACTATGTCGACATAGGGTACATAGGCATGTCGACATCCCAAAGGATATTTTGGTTATTTGATTTTCTTTGAAAATAACTTCTATCTTATATTAAAACAATTTTAAACTTTATAAATATACTTGACCATAGTTAAAATACATAAGTAAATATATAGAATAATATATACAAAATTTTACTATAATGTTATATTTAAATCTAAGTATAAATATTTAAAAATTAAACATATTATTATTAAAGATAGTTAAAACTACGGATAATTTGATTTTGAAATTAAAGATTATCTTGAGGCTAAAAGTATTTGAAATCAGGATAGAGATTTTTGATGCTTTTAAAAGGAAGGTTTTGAAAGCATTTTGAAAACAAGATATAATTTTGTAAAAATCATTTTGAATAAAAATTAGTGGATACAAAACAATGTTCCACTAGATTTTTCGTAGGTTCCATCCTACTTAGGGTTCCATCCCTTTAACAGGCTCGGAGTGGATTCCATTCCACGAATACATTGGATTTTAAGATGCCAGTGCTTTCCTACGAGTTTTAACAAAATTTCTAATTAAAAGATAAATTACTTGAACTCTTGATAATCTTGACACTCATGAGTCTTCAATCTTGATATCTTGAATCTCTATACTGTACAGTCTTCATTCCTAGCACCTGCATGGTTAGATCGTGCATATATATATATATATATATATATATATATATAAACTTATACGGTTAGTATTTATATTTTATAATCTATTCTAAGGTTGTTGTCACTAAAATCATCATCTCAAGGACTAACAATCTCCCCTTTTTTGATGATGACAACCTTTGTTTATAAAATATTACTTCCGTACTAATAACTCCCCCTTAATATATGCCTAACTACCCTATTTTATACTTCTCCCCCTTTGTCATCAACAAAAAAACCATCTCCAAACTATATGACTCCCCCTCATTCATGGACTAAAATACCTGCATTAATAAACTATACAATGGAGTATATAATAGATATATTAAGAGATAGTTTAAACTGACAAACTTGATAATCGATATTTATATATGTTTTGTACAATCATCAATCCACACTAAATATCAATCCATATCAAACCAAATTAAAGTAAATGAAATCAAATTAATCAAAGCAACCAATTCAAACAAAGCACTAAACTCAAACGTTACGAGGAACTTCCACCCATCCTTCTTTTCTAAAAATAAGGTCCGCTTTAATAGCATCCCAATTTTCATGTCATTGGTGAGAGGAACTGGAGGATGTGCTTCGTTGTCATCCTCGTACAGGGAGGATATCATCCACCGTATTGCATCGAAATGCCTTTCTTGTTCCTTTATCATCTGCATTTGACTCAATTCTAAGTGTTATTGGTTACGAAGAATGAATGAGAGAATATTCTTGAACGAATTAAAAGTTTCTTCAAGATTTTCGGATAAATTATGAATTGGATTAGCCATATTTGGATTTGTGAGAAGAATGAGAGATAGAGTAGATAAGAAATAATATTCGGTGATGAATTCTGGAAGAAATAGGTATTTATAGGTGTAGAAATTCGTTTGAAATGAATAGACATATGGTAGTTATTCAAATTTCAAATTCAAAATGAAGTGTCAATTCTGACCAGTACATGTCGTCATGGCCATAAGGGGTATGCCGACATGGGGCAGTGAATTTTTGGGACTTATTTTAACTTTGTGAATAATTTTTTATATATACATATTTATATAATATACTAACATTTATTCTGGAGATAAGATAAGCTAGATAACAGAAAAGAAATTCCATTTCATTTCATACTAAGACGATACAACGATTAATCATAAAGAACTACACGAATATTCAAATCAAAATAAACTAAAACAAATACAACGAGATACGAAAAGGTAGAACTAGTTAGAGGATGATGACGATGAAGATAATCCAAGCTTCTTACTGACTTTGGAAATAAATTTGTTCATCTTGGATGAAATTTTATCCAACTTCTTGCTAACGGATCGTTTAAGAATATGTTGATTCTCAACAATGGTCTTTTGGTTTTTGAGAAGGGTTTTGTTGGATGGATTAGGAGGATAGTCGATGCTTTCCAAAGAAGTTTCACCTTCTTCTTCGATTTCCATTTCATCCCCTTCTTCTTCTTGCTCTTCCTCTTCTTCCATCTCCTCATGAGCCAAATGCTCTTCCTTTTCGGCAAGAGTCTCATAAGGTTGAAAAACAAATGGAATTTTCATAAGCAAAGTGTTGGAATGATCGAAATTTTTCTAGAAACAAATTCTTCTCCTTTGAAATCAACTCCAAAATAGTTAAAAATCCGAGTGAGATAAATTCCATGATACAAAGTTTTCTCACCCATTTCAAGATTTTTGGGACGAAGTTCATCCAAAATAATTTGCACCCAATCAATGTCATAATTTCCAAAAATAGCAAAAAATGCTTTGCGAACTTTTGAAATAGGATTATTAACATTCCTCGATCTTGGGGTCAAAGTATGTTGCAAAAGAAGATTAACAATTTTTGCTTTTGGTCAAAAATTTCGATTTTTGAATTCAAAATTATCATTCCCTTCGAAAATGTGATGAAATGTCCCACGATCATTTTCATCGATTTTAAAACTATAAAGATCCATTCCCGTACTCTTGCAATTTAGAATGGTACCCAAAAGATCACAATTCAAAACAATTCTAGTGCCTTTGACACTACTCCATATTTCATCCTCATTTCCATTATAAAATCAACGGTTTAAATTTGCATAGAAAATTTTGACAAGGTTTGGATAGCAAACAAAATCATTTTGAGAAGCATCAACAAGGCTAAGAATTTGATTGTTTGCGAAAAGAGAATCAATTTCATAAGAAGAAAAATCTTGAAAGATTGCAAACTTTCCGGGATGGACTTTTGCATAGTTAACATAATTGATATATGTTTTAATTGACTCCGGATCATTGAAGAGTTACTCTTTTATCTTTCTGGAAATTCTCATGGTGTAGGGGTTGCGTGAAGAAGCCATTAAAGTAGAGAGTAGAGAGCTTGAAGTTTTGAAGAGAGAGTTTGCATTTGAAAATGAGAGTGAAAAGATATGATAAAAGATAGTGAATAAATAGATTCTCAAAGGACATGTTCTCTGGTCAAAAGATGTCATTTCAGAGAATTGAATGAAGTGAAAAGATGGAGGGAAATTCAACCATTTGAATTCAAATTTTGAATTTCAAATTCTAGTACCCATGTCAACATCATGGTAGGGACCATGTCGACATGTGCCTATGAATTTCTATGATTTATTTTCCTTAAGTACTCTAATATATATATGTGTGTGTGTGTGTGTGTGTGTGTACTTATTATTTTTATTATTTATATATCTGAAATATTATTAAAATTATAGTATTTTCATTAATATATAATAATAATAATATAATATTAAAATAAAAATAAAATAAAAACAATAGTAAAAAAAATTTAAAATTCAAATAACACATCAATTCAAAATCAATCAATCAAGCAATCAAACATCTAATTCTAAGCATGCAATTTCAACCAATTATATTGTAAATGTGTACCTTTTTCTGAGTCCGTTTCTCTGATTTCGTCGGAATCATGAACTGCCGTGAAACACAAATTTGAATTATCTATCTTCTGATCATCATCGCTTGAGGACGAGTTTGAGTCATTTAGAGTAGCAGTAAATGCACGCTTACGTTTCTTTACCGAGTCATTGTTTATAGGAGGATTTTGCCTATCTGGATACGGACAGTCTCTTTTGATATGTCCTGGTTCATCAGTTGAAACATTTGACATTGTTTGGCACTATATTCTGATTTTCAGAGTTCTTATAATTGTTTCTCTTGAAATTATTCATCTTTCTGTATTTCAGAAATTTTCGAAAATTCTTGGTCATAAAGGCTATCTCTTCATCATTATCGCTGTTTGAGTCTGATCCATCAGTTAATGCATTAAATACCATTGATTTCTTTTCAGATGCTTTGCTTTCTCTTCTCCCGATCATTTGAACTTCAAACGACATTAGATTTCCAATTAATTCTTCTATCTTAGAGTACTGATGTCATTTTCCTCTTCGATCGCAAGTGTCTTTTGATCCCATTCTGGAGTAAGAGAATTTAGAGTTTTTTTGACTTGGTATTCTTCCGAAAATTCCTTTCCCAAGGATATTAGAGAATGCACAATATCCTGAAATCTACTATACATATCGGAAATAGGCTCATTAGAATTCATTTTAAATAATTGAAACTGATTTGTGAGCATGGAATTTTTGCTCTGTTTAACTTTGTTTGTTCCTTCGTGAGTCACTTGCAAAGTTTTCCAGATTTCATATGCAGACTTATAAACTGACACTCTATTAAATTCATTTCTATCAAGTGAATAAAACATAATATTCATTGCTTTGGAATTATTTTGTGCAACAGTCTTTTGCTCAGCGGTCCACTGTGCAAAATCAGTTGTGGGTTCAGAACATTCAGTTTGTGTGATATTCCAAGTATCTAATCCTACAGACTGTAAATATATTTTCATCCTACATGCCCAATATGCATAGTTACTGCCGTTAAAAAGTGGTGGTCTGACAGTAGACTGACCTTCTACAAATGAACTAGTGACAGAGATATTAGTGTTAGTAACAATACCAGTGTTGGTAGCCATTTTGAAAACTTTTTCAAAAATCAGATTATGGAACTTTGAAAATCTTGCTCTGATACCAAATGTGAGAAATGCAGATTAAAGATCTTAAGGCTAGGATAAACACTAGAGGGGGAATGAATAGTGTTTTAGAGAATTATTAAATCATTTTGAGTTTTTGTTAATTTGAACACAAATGTATGCAATATTCAGACACAGATATGATCACAGAATCAAACACAGATGCAAATATAAAGTAAAAGCAGTAAAGGAAAGAACACACCGGATTTTATACCGGTTCAGAATTACCCTACATCCAGTCCCGCACACAATTACAGATTTCCATTCGAAAACAATCTTTACAATTACACCCTCGATTTCAAGGCAATGAGGTAGACCCTCCAGTTTTACAATTCTCTGGGTACAGATACTTGATTTCCTGGGCAACAAGTTCACCCAATTGATTTCAAGGCTACAATCACACCTTATCTCGCTTGATTGATTTCCAAGGCAACAATCATACCTTTTCTCGCTAAGTTGATTACGAAAAGCCTATAGCACTGAGGATTTTGTTGAGATAGTGATAGAGAATCAAACCAGAGATAATCTAGTTAGATTCAATGTTGATTTAGGCAGAGTAATGGTAAGAAAATGTATATAGAAATGTGAAAGAAGAAGAGGAGTGAAAAACCAAAAAATTTATCTTTAAATTCATTGAAAACAACCCCTATTTATAGAAGAACAACAGCCATGTCCATTCGTGAAGAGATATGAAGAATAGACACTTCTTTTGAAATTTAAATTTTGAATTCAACTGGCACTATGTCGACATAGGGTACATGGACATGTCGGCATCCCAAAGGATATTTTGGTGATTTGATTTTCTTTGAAAATAACTTCTATCTTATATTAAAACAATTTTAAACTTTATAAATATACTTGACTATAGTTAAAATATATAAGTAAATATATAGAATAATATATACAAAATTTTGCTATAATTTTATATTTAAATCTAAGTATAAATATACAAAAATTAAATATATTATTATTAAAGATAGTTAAAACTACGGATAATTTGATTTTGAAATTAAAGATTATTTTGAGGCTAAAAGTATTTGAAATCAGGATAGATGTTTTTGATGCTTTTAAAAGGAAGGTTTTGAAAACATTTTGAAAACAAGATATAATTTTGTAAAAATCATTTTGAACAAAAATTAGCGGATACAAAACAATGTTCCGCTAGATTTTTCGTAGGTTCCATCCTACTTAGGGTTCCATCCCTTTAACAGGCTCGAAGTGGATTCCATTCCACGAATAAATTGGATTATAAGATGCAAGTGCTTTTCTAGGAGTTTTAACCAAGTTTCTAATTAAAAGATAAATTACTTGAACTCTTGATAATCTTGATACTCATGAGTCTTCAGTCTTGATATCTTGAATCTCTATACTATACAGTCTTCATTCTTGGTCTCTGCATGGTTAAATCCTGCATATACATACATACATACATATATATATATATAAACTTATACTGTCGGTATTTATATTTTATAATTTATTCTAAGGTTGTTGTCATCAAAACCATCATCTCAAGGACTAACATCATTGCCATTGAAAATTTTCATTGAATACCATAATTTGGTACAAACCCAAGCCTCAGGTCGAAAATGTAGGTGTGTGACTCAAAGTAAGTATAAACGTGAAGTCCTGAAGTAATTATCCTCATGGCTTCAAGCAACCCCAATGCAAACATGTGAACGACTTGAACCCGTCTTACAAATTCCCCAACCGATCCATCTATCAATTCATCTCTTCGTTGACCCCACACTTCAATGTAACTAAACTATGTTCCATTCTCAAACCGTCCTTCAACCAAACTAAGTCACATCCATCGATCGGTACCGATCTATAGGCACTACCGATCCAACCAGCGAAATAATTCTTCCTTTTTATGCAACTCCATCCAAGCTCACACGCATAACTCGAAGCAAGTCTCAAAGCAATCCACCTTCTATCCCGGAGCATAGCTTACGACCGATCCCTCACTTGGAATTTCCTCATCTCCATCACACAACCCATACATTTCACTCACGACCCAAAGAAAAACTATCTAAGACTCGAAGCAACACATCCAAAACTCGAAGCTACTTCCACTGATCCATGCATAAGCTGCTTGCACCGATTCGTCTTCAATTGATCTTAAATTGAGAAAATGAACTCCAAACAACTTAAAAATTGAAATGTTGCCTTAGGATGTCCTCCTTGACCTATCCTATGGTTCGCAAGTCATTTGGACGATTTGACCTTCATGGGCCATCATCGATCCAACACTTGTTCCTATAGTAAATCGTTATTTGATCGGTGTTTTCAACCAAACTAACATTATATATTAGGGCAACAATCATGTACAATATATCCAAGCATACATCCATACATATCAAATTAAAGCATAAATCTAAGGGTATAGACTATAATAATAAGGGAGATTCATAAGAACATGAATTTCATAAATCTTTTCCAAATCTTTTGAAATTTATATATGTGATTAGCTAAAGTTTAAAACATGTTTTAGATCTAAAAATCATTTTAATACATCATTTTGAGGTGTATAATAACTAATTAGTAAGAAGAGGTCCTAACCACTCGCTTAAATCCAAAGAAAACCCAAAAGTGGATGAAATCAGAGATGAATAGCTACTTTAAGTGCTCTCCTGCAGCAAATCTTCAAATCCAAGTGCTACTTACACTAATCTCCTTCTATTGACAAGATTTGTCCAATTAAAGTAAGGTTTATGGTAACTTTTTGGCTTAAAGATGATTAATGGAGGTTTCTCTGTACCTTTAGAAAGTGTAAATTAAATGGAGGAGTCCCAACACGTCGTAACGTGAAGCTAATCCCAAAATGAGCTTTTGGGCCTAACCATTTACTCATTACTTACCCATTAAGCTATTCAAAATCAAGTGAAACTTCAAACAGACATAACTCCCAAAGTGTAACTACCCAGGTTATCAGACCAGTAAAAATCACAGCAAAACTCGCCCATTCTCAAACTACGAATGAAAACTACCATATTAATACACAATATTTGATAAATATTCAACACTATTAAATGTATATGATACAATTTTCAATTATACAAGTTAGATTAGAGTAATCATTTATTCTATAGTGTGCTTAAATACATACCAAATACAAATAGAAATAAATCTACTGTTGCACAACTCTGATGAGAGACAATAATATCCTTACCTGCGAACTCAATAAACAAAGTAAATGCAAAATAAAATAGTAAGCAGGAAAGATACAACAATACATGATAAATAACAACCAATAAACAGAAAAATGTTATGTTATTATTGAGGCTGCATCACTACCACTTGTGACTGCCTACGTATACCTATCTAATTGGGTACCCAATTAGATACAGGTCTTTTATCTCAAATAGGACTCATGGAGCCTACGGCGCAACAAACAATATGCATTTCCCGAAACTATCCACTTAGGCTTAATCTTAAATTTAAATTTAATATCTAATTAACTTTACAGAAATTGTCTCTTTGGACATTATTCCCAAACTCTTATTTCAAAACTTTTGATATATATATATATATATATATATATATATATATATATATATATGTTCAAACTAGTCCTTTATTTCGGGATTTGAAAACAAATCACTTTTTGAAAACGATATCAATATACAAGCATATAAAACTATATGCTCCCTGATCGGGAGGTTTCTAGCCATAACAAGGCAAGTGGGTCCCAGCCTTCCAGAAAATAAATATAGATATGTATATCCCTCTACAACGAGAGCTGACTATACTGAGGCTACAGAACATCTGCACCTCCATTGCCCACTTTTAGTTATGGGTTACCCGAATCATCGGTAACATAACAAATCACTTTATATCCCAAAGTGGCAAAATCATTTACATTAATAATTACAAATACTTCAAATCTATAATAATTTCCATTTTCAAATCCTTTTAAAAATCATTTTAAAACCATTGGGTTTAGTCCTCGAAATTCTTTCCATTTTTAAAACATTTTTATAAAACCATTATACAAACAACTTTTATATAATATAACTTCAAAGTGTTCATTTTCAAATATTTCTATTTATTTAAACATTTACAAACTTTCATTTATGAAAAAAAATTATTGAAAACAATTCCATTGCGTCAAATCATTATAACTAATTATAATAATTAAATGAACCAATATTATTGCTAAACACTTTTTAGTTAAATCGTGAAATAAATCACAAGGTGTTAGCCTACCATTATTTTTTACTTGGCCCATGCATATGTATAATTAATTGCTCATAAACTGGTCGAGCAAAGTCGACAATCAATAATTTAAAATCAGTGCTTATAAACAAGCTGAGCGCAATTCAAACAACCAAACAATCAGTTAACAACAATAATAAATAGTAACACATCTATTCATTAAATAATTAACAATCGATATCAAATAGATTAATTATCAAATAATAATAAATCTATACAGTTTATAATAGAAGAATAAGGATTTCACTACTAGAAAAAAGCGAAATAGCGACGGCTGGGGGCGACGGCTTCCGACGGCGTATTTCCGACGGCTTCCGACGGGCCGTCGGCAGCCGTCGGAAGCCGTCGGAAATTCGCGAATACCTGCAGCCGGCCGAGCCTTTCTTCCTCATTTTCCAGCTTTCCCCAATCTCACCAAAAACCCCCAAATTCACATTTTCCACCTCCATTCGCCAATTTCGTGATTTTTTCTCCTTCCACACTGCTGATTCAACACCTCTTTCTCTCAATCTCAAGTATAATCTCTTATTTTTCTGAAAATTTCAGTTTTTACCCTAATTTTAGATTTGCATAAATTGATAAATTAGGGCGAATTAGCGATTGAAATTGTTTGCATTAGCGTAACAATGGTTTATAGCATCACATGACATACATATTTCATCTTTTATCGTGAAATTGTGAAAAACACGTATACTTTGTGGTTGTTCATGTATATGTAAATTGTTGTGTATGTCCTGATTCGATGATTGTATACGTTATTTGGCATACGATAAAATGATTGAATGAACTAGGAGTATTATATTGTGCACGTATTTACTTATGAAACAAAAAAATGCATTACTCTAAATTATAATTGTGTGTATTAAAAAAAAGACAAAAATGTTAAACCAGCCTTTTTGATGCGTAATACGTCGAATAACTGTGTTAAATTTTTATATATTTTTGTAAATGTGAACAGTGAGTAAAACTGTATTTTTGAGTAAAATGCGCGCATGTTAACCGACAAATGTCCCTTAGAGAGTTTTTGGCCCCGTCTGACGAGTGTTGTACATGATCGTTGTATAAATAGTCGTTTTTTTCGAAAAACGACCATTTATATTCATCTGGTACAATGTTTGTCGGATTTGTCCCTGTATTGGACAAGTTATGAACACAGTAAGAATTTACATTTTGTATACTACTTCGTCTCAAACGGTTCATAAAATTTCGCCCTAACTTTTCTTTTTTGTTTCCTGCGTACACGCATTTGTGTACAATGCAGGGAACAAAAGGGAAATGCTGCCGAAATTTTATTGAATCGTTTGAGACGAAGTAATATACGAAATGTAAATGCTTACTGTGTTTGTAATGGGAAGTAGGATGTCTGACCAATGAAAAAAAATTATATATATTTTTAATCGTTACGTACGTTAAAAAATGAAATGTGCCCTATTTGAAAATATTTTTAAATTTGTGAAGTTGTTCTTTAAATTCAAAATATTATACGAACATGAAAATAATCTTTTTCGAATATGTATTCTTCAAAATAAATATTAAATTTTGAACTTCTCATTTTGTCAAATAGGAAAAATAATTGATTATTTTGTTGATCGAAGGAGATGGATGTACCAAAGAAAAGGACTGAGGGGCTCAATAAAAGAAGATTTTTATAATGGTATAAACGTGTTTGTTGAATTCGTTTTAAGTAATAACGGAAATGATCCAGAAATTCGTTGTCCGTATAGTAGGTGTAGACATTTGAAGTTTTTGTTATCAGATATTGTGAAAGTTCATTTGTGCCAACACGGTTTCACACCCGAATATTATGTTTGGGATCGGCATGGAGAAGTTGTAGCAAATACTTCTGTAGAGTCTGAAAGTGTCGTTAACGAAATAGTTTCAACGACCCGTATAGAAAATATGGTCGAAGATGCAGCACGATCAATGTTTCCTATGGTTGAAGTTGACGACGATGATGTAAATGTTGAAGAACCAAATATTGAAGCTAAGAAAATTTATGATTTACTAGATGCAGCTAAGAAACCTATTTGGGATGGTTGTAAAAGCGGCACGCAGCTGTCAGTAATCGCAGAATACATTGCGATGAAGTCAAAATACAACATCACTGAAGCTGGGTTTACGGCTGTTGTACAAGCTGCAAAAAGACATATGCCGCCCGATAATCTAATGTGTGAAAATCACTACGAAGTTAAAAAACTTATGTCGGCTTTTGGTTTACCGTATCAGAAAATAGATACATGTTTAAAAGGATGCATGTTGTTTTGGAAAGAAGACGCAAACCTTAGAAATTGTAAAGTTTGTAACCAGGAGAGATACAAACCAAGAAAAAAGAAGGGTAAGGAAGTTCCGTACAAGCGTATGCACTACTTACCCATAACTCCAAGACTTCAAAGATTATATGCATCTTCTGTAACTGCGTCTAATATGAGGTGGCATAGCGTGAGAACGGAGGAAGAGAGTACGTTGACACATCCGGCCGATGGAGAAGCATGGAAGCATTTCGATAAAACGTATCCAAATTTTGCAGCGGAGAGTCGAAATGTTAGATTAGGATTATGTACGGACGGTTTTTCTCCATTTTCTCAATTTGGTTCTAAATATTCATCCTGGCCCATTATCGTCACACCGTATAATTTACCTCCATGGATGTGCATGAAAACGCAATATATGTTTCTTACTGTTGTCGTTCCTGGCCCCGACGATCCGACACAAGGAATCGATGTATATTTACAACCGTTGATTGAGGAGTTAAAAATACTGTGGAACGAAGGAGTAGAAACATACGATGTGTCAAAGAAGAAAAATTTTCGTATGTTTGCATCTTTGTTGTGGACTATAAGTGATTTTCCTGCCTATGCAATGCTTTCGGGATGGAGTACTGCCGGTCGTCTAGCATGTCCATATTGCATGGATGAAACAAGAGTGTTTTCTTTACCTCATGGTAAGAAAATTTCATGGTTTGACTGTCATCGATGTTTTCTCCATGTAAATCATTCCTTCAGAGGAGACAAGAAAAACTTTTTAGCTAATAGAGTAGAAACCAGACAACCACCGACGATATGGTCAAGCGAAGACATATATGAACTTGTTAAGGACTATCCAAAGATATATGAAATTGGGGAGCAAATAGAAATTGAAGGCAAATCAGTTGTTCATAACTGGTGCAAACAAACTATTTTTTGGGAGTTGCCGTATTGGAAACATCTTCTGCTTCGCCATAACATAGATGTGATGCACAATGAGAAAAATGTATTTGATAATGTGTTTAACACAATTTTGAATGTGAAAGGGAAGACGAAGGATGATTTGAAATCAAGACGTGATATAGAAGAATTATGCAAACGTCCCGAGCTTCATATGAAACCAAATGACAGTAAAAAACCAAAAGCTTGTTACGAATTAGATAATAATCAAGTTAAAGCTGTGTTAAAATGGGTGGAAGGGTTAAGATTTCCTGATGGGATATCATCAAATCTTCGTAGATGTGTTGACTTTAAAAATGGTAGATTGAGCGGAATGAAAAGTCACGACTGTCACATAATGATGGAAAATTTATTTCCCGTTATGTTTAAAGAACTACTGCCGTTAAAAGTTTGGAAGGTAGTAACGGAGCTTAGTATGTTTTACAAAGAGCTTTGTTCGACTACTTTAAAAGTGCAACGTTTACGTAAACTTGAAGTGGACATTCCTATATTGCTTTGCAAATTAGAGAAAATATTTCCGCCAGGTTTTTTTAATGTGATGGAACATTTACCTGTTCATCTTCCATCTGAAGCACGACTTCGAGGTCCTGTCCAATACGGATGGATGTATCCATTTGAGAGGTATGTAATATGTTATAACGTAATTTAATTGCATTTGAAAGATGAAGTTAATATAATTTAATGTTGCATAGATATTTGAATCATCTGAAGAAAAAAGTGAGACAAAAAGCACGAGTTGAAGGTTCGATATGTAAATCTTACATCGAAGAAGAAGCTTCGTTCTTTTTCTCTCACTATTTTAGTGACCATGTGAATATTTCATTTCAAAGTGTTCCTCGTAATGATGAAGGCGACGAACAAGAGTCCTCTCAAGCAATGTTATCTATTTTTAGACAACATGGTCGGCCTTCTGGAAAATGTGTGGAAATATGGCTAGACGATAGAGATCTTCGTGTAGCACACACTTATATTCTTCTAAATTGTGCCGAGGTTGCACCGTTTGTTAGGTATTCTGAAATAATAATTTTTGTTTTATTCTTTTCTGTAATGCATGCGTGTGTATAACCTAATGTAATAATTTGTTTATATAAACAGTGTTTATGAACGGGAACATCCGAACGGAGATCTCAGTAAAGAATTTTCCCGTTGGTTTTCAAATTACGTTTATGAGCCGAAAAATTGTGTTGTTGACGAAGGGTTGAAACATCTTGCAATGGGACCAAAAAGAGTGGTCAAGACATATCCAATATATTTCGTCAATGGATACAAATTTAACACCAAAGAATACGGTGCAGAAAAATTAACAAATAATACTGGTGTATTTGTTAAAGGTAGTGACGATCCAGAAAACCATTTAAATGATTTTTATGGCGTTCTAACACAAATTTTGCAACTGACATATTTCTCAAGACCCGCGGAGGAGGTGTTTCTATTTAGATGCAATTGGTTTAGCAATGTTCCAGGTTCTGGAATTAATGTGCATAAGGATTATAATCTTATCGAAATAAAGCATACATCGCACTATCACAAGTATGATCCTTTTGTACTAGCCAAACAAGCATTGCAAGTTTATTACGCTCCTTATCCGTCTCTAAAAAGAAATAAAGCAGATTGGTCTGCAGTTTTTAAAACAAAGGCCAGATTCACATTCGATGGGAAGAATATTTCGGACGAACAAGCTTATCAGGCAGATCTTGAGCAAAATAACGAAATAATAATTACAGACGATCATACAGATTTTGGTCCTTTGATCGATGAATCAAATGTTTTGGTAGAAGCGTTTGACAGTGCAGAGGAAAATATCGTCGAAAACGAGACCGAATCTGAATCAGAAGACGATGATGACTGATATAAATTTGAATCTGTTTTTTTGCAATTGATGTAACTATGTTGAATTCTTGATGTATTATGAAATTGATATAACTATGAAACTAAATCCGTTTACTATTGTTTTATGTTATTTCAATTTGTCATTTATTTAGCAATTTTTATTAAAAATGCAATGAACTCTGCTTATCGTAGGAAGAGTACACCCATTATGAATCAGGTATAACAAACTTACATTTCTATTTACATTTCAGTCATTATAATTAAGCAATTTATACCGTTGATGTCATGTTCATATGAAATATATTTCATTATCATGTTTTTATTCTCTTATATAATGATGTGTAAACGTCACAGGTTTATCATTATGTCACATAGAGGGAGGAGCTCTTCCCGTTCTTCAGGAGGCGATGGCAGTGGCCCATCGCAAGCGCCACACCGTCCAGTTGTTACGTTAGTCCCCAAAGCAGATGGGTAAAAATTAAATCTTATTCATCATCTTATTTTTTCTATACTATACGTACGTACTTATCTGTATCGTACTTAAAAACAGGGGGTTCGAGCTACTACCCACTAAGGTAGTGTTGGACGTCTCCAGAGCAGCATATCGTAGTAGGATGAGTGCGTGCTGGCCGAAGTGGGATACCATCCCTCCGCACATCATAGAGTGCATATGGCAGGATGTCCTAGTATGTGTAATTTTTATGTTTTCCATTTTTAATTCGTTTTTTTCGTTTTTCTACCGTTTATCGTTTAGAGTGTAATCTTTTTTTAACACAGGCTGAGATAGACATCCAGACAGATGATATGCAGCTGGCACGAGCATACTGGATGAGGAAGATGCGAAAGAACTACAGAGACACGATATCTGAGGTTAAGAAATCCGGGAAGAGACCACGATGGATGGGGGAGAGCGTGTGGCAAGCTTGGTTGAGCTACTGGGAGACGGACGAGGCGAAGGCAAGTATACTAATTTTTTTTGAATTATTAATTTAACGTGATTGGAAAATAATGTATCAAATTTTGAATGTACAGGCAGAGTCAGATAGAAACTCTGCAAATAGAAATAAGAATCCCGTTACTCATCGCGGAGGATCGAAGTCGTTTCAGCAGTATCGGCAGGAGTTGGTAAATTTAATTACTGAATAATAAATGTAAATAGTTTATGCTATATGATTTTAAATGTATAATAATTGTATGTAACAATCAACTTCAGGAAGCCGAGGCACATGGTCCTGTCAGCTATATGGACGTGTTCACCCGTACGCATGCTGTCGAGCATGTTAATTCAGACGGGACTGTTTCGTACACATGGCAGGACGATAAATCCAGTAAAAGCCATGTAAGCATATTTCATTTTATTCAGTATTAGTAATTGTTTTAGTTGTCAAATTATTATGAAATAAGATATGATATTATTAATTTGTCAATGCAGGAGATGTTTATGGAGCAGCGACAGAAACTCCTTTCTGATACGGGTCGAGAGCAGCTGACGACCGATGAAGAGGACGTTATTTTTGAGTCCGTTATGAGTCCACCAAAGCATGGTCGACGATACAGATTTGGCAATTTAGCGGTAAATAATTTAATTTTTCTTAAAATACTTAAAATATGATATTCTTACCTTTTCAAAACAATAAACTTTGATTTTATTTATTTTTCAATTATTGCAGTCCAGTAGTCAGAGTAGGAGACGGCGGAGTAGACCTCAGAGCGAGCTAGCAAGTATAGAAGAATTGCAGACTAGAGTTCAGCAGTTGGAGGAGCAGAACCGCCAACAGGCCATGCAGACGGCACAGTTATTTGAGTACATGCAGCAGTTTGGTGGCCGCTTCCCTTCATCGGCTGGCTCTGGATCTAGGGCAGATTGATTCATTGCTTTCTGATTCGTTCGTGCAGGTATGTTTAGTTTTAGTTTACAATGATTTGGTAGATGGAACAATTAATTGTTGATATGTATAATTATGTATAATACACTTGGTTCTGTAGCTGTATCAGGATATGCATGATTAGAACAGTTATTGTTAGTATTATTGTTAATGTTAGAATGTTATGTATATTTTGTATTTTATTTTTATTCCAATTTTGTTTATTTTTGTGTCTATTGAATATTTTGGAGTATTGGTTTGCATGTTTGGTTGGATTATTGTTTATTGGATTGTGCAGTATTGATATTGTAGTGTTTGGAAGAGAAATGTGGATGGAAGGCTCTATTTGCAGCAGATTTTTTAAAAAAAAAACAGCAGATTTCCGACGGCTTCCGACGGCTCCCGACGGCTTATAGGTCGAAATTTTCATCGGTTACCGACGGCTCCCGGCGGCCTGATTTCCGGCGGTTTCTGACGGCTTCCGACGGGCGACGGAAGCCGTCGGTAATCTATACGGCAGCACCCGTCGGTAGCCGTCGGAAACACTGCTCCCCGACGCCGTCATTTCCGACGGCTTTTTCCGACGGCCGCCGAAGGCTTCCGACGGCCGCCGACGGTTTTCAGCCGTCGGAAATCCCCCTTCCCCTTGTAGTGTTTGTTCTGCTAATAAAATGTCACCGATATTTTATCAACATTCATACTTCTCTAAAATTGTCAATAAACTATACTAGCGTGTTCTATCCGTTAATACGAATATAACATCGAAATCCACGGGTTAAATGAATTTTGTATGGGGAAATTAAAAACTTTTTAAAGCTAACTCCTTTAAATAACTTAATCAAATTAACTAAATTATTTAAGCTAAATTATCACCAAACCACCCAACCAAAACTTGCAAAGCCCAAGGCCCTACATACTTTTGACCCGCATGCAACAGAGAACCCAATTCTCATTTTCAAAGTTTAACTATTTTGATTAACTGTTTATAATAAACTAAATTATTCAACCATTTCTTACCCGGAGGAATTAATTTAAAGGACAAAAATTTGTATATTTTTTGACTCAAGAACACGACCTCAATATTTTTACCACAAGGATAAACATTCTTCTAAAAATTATTCATAAGGACAAACATTTTTCAAAATTATTCATGAGGACAACAAAACCGCTACCGATTTAAAACTGATACCTAAAAACTGCTACTGATAACTACAAACTGATACCTAAAAACTGCTATCAATAACTAAAAACTGATACCTACAGAAAGTTGTCCTTCAGGATAAAATGTTGAAGGTCTGTCCTTAAGGTTAAAAAGCTGTGAAATTTTGTCCTTACAATAATTTCATATTTCTTACCCAACCTCACACACGCGGAGCAATACCCATCACCCAAACCTGCCTCAAGCATGCAACCCACGTGCACCTACAAATGCAAACGTTTATCCAATATTTCCCATGCAACTCCAACGCTCAAAGCCCGCTCACCAATCCGCACTCCCTTCCTTTCTCACCTTCTACCCGCGCATGCCATATTCATCCCTCACGGCCATGCCTGCACTTCATTTCAGCTCATCGCCATGCAACCACCCTCGTCCACTTCGCCGTCTCCTCTCCTTGCTCCACCGTTGCCAACTCCACCTCCAGGCCATCCTCTGACACATCCGCAAGCTCCTCCTTCCCACATCATCTTCTCCCTCATCTTCATTCTAACCCACGCATGGCCATGCAAGCACACGTAGACAAATACGTTCACACACTAACCAAAACTTGCCTTCCTTTCTCATGCATGTGCATGGATATATATGTGTGTATATAAGCTTAAGTGTAGAAAAGGAAAGGTGTCAAAAATGTTTACAATTTTCATGCGTTCCCTTACCAGTGAATATATTTTGTTTACATTTTTTCCTACGTATGTTTCTTTCAATTCTTGCACAGAAAAGAAAAGTGAAAGATGATGTAAATATATAAATAAAAAGGTGTGCTAACTTCTTTTTAACAAAGAAGTAAATGAAAAAGGTTTGCAGTCCTTTCCATGTTGCCAAAATAGAGAACGTTTACATGCATGTAGAAGTATGTTTATAAACAAAATAAGTGTTTGAACTTTGAAATGTGTACAAGTGTTTTTACAGATAAAGAAATAGAGGAGAAATAAAAAGGAGCTGTGTCCATTTTTTTAAAGCGGAGGAGGAAAATAAGTGGTAAGTTCTGTAAAAATGAATGTCAACCCCCTCAAACGTGTGTGCATGCATCACTTTATATATACAAATTTACTTCGTAGCTAAGGAATGAGAACCCTTCATTAAATGTTTTAGCAACCAAAGACACTAAAATGTGACATGCAAGGACAAGAAAATATTGGGGAAAAGATGTGGCAGCGGCTGTCTGTACGTATGCAAAGAAGAATAATGAGTTCTAATTTTGCATTAAATTTGTTATAACAGACACAAAAAGACACAATTGGTGACACAATGTATATTAACCATTGAATTGCCTCCGAATTCCACATTTCATACAAGGACAAATAAATTAAACGGTTTAAATCTCTTGTGTCACTCAATTCCGTTTGATTTTGTGTCCAAATAGCCGTACCTTCCACACACACTAGATTTTGCTTCATAGCTAAGGGAAGATAGGTACCAAAAATTTAATGCAAACGTAAAGACATTACTCAAGTGAAAGATGGTTGCGTGCACGTAAGACATGCAGTTTAATCATTTTGTTTACAAAGTTTTGCAGTACCCCCGCGCCACAAAGACGCGAACGACAGAAATTAAATTACGATCGTACACAACAATGTTACGCGATCACAAAACAACAATAAAATAGACCGGTTACTTATTATGTGAAATTTCAAAAGAACCGACGTTTGATGCAAAACGCATCAAATGAATATATTTTTATTTTCCAAATTAAAAATTATGAAAAAATTCTATAAATTAAACTAAAATTACGTCATCAAAAGTCAAGTCTAAATATATAACGTATATTTTATTATAAATTAATTCAAATTTGAATATTTAAATAAATTAAATATTCAAATTCGATGACCCAAAAATACGGGCCGTTACACAAAGAGTAAGTCTTTTATCCTATTATCACTCTTCGGAAAAAGAAACCATCATCCTGATCTGATAGAAGTGGTTTCAAACTCCTATTTAGCTCCTATCAAAAGTCATAAGGCCATACAAGATTTTTAAGGTCAAAATTGTGCGATAAAAATTCTAAGAATGGAAAATATCTCTATTAGTCATTTTCCAAAGTTATATAATCATACGGCTCTAGATTAAAATAATATTAATATTTTACGATCCTCCGATATGTAAAATATACATCGTTACACTAGGGGGCAGGCGTTGGGAAGAATTATTGTTTGCTAGGGATATTTTTGGCCAATCATTAACAGAGATGCGGCCGATTACAACAAAAGGTGTGATATATGCCAATCGCAAAGATTCCCAAAGCCCTATCGATAGAATTTGCACAAATAGTCAGTTCATGGTCATTTACAATATGCAGGATTGACATTATGGGTGCTACCGATGTAAAAGGATGGAGCAAAATATGTCATTGTTGCATTTGACTATTTTACAAAATTAGCTAAACGGGCTGCTTCCCACGATCACCACTGAGAAGGTGACAAAATACAAAGTCCAAAATATTATATGTTGATTTGGAATTCCATAAACAATCATTTTCGATAATAAAACCCAATTAAACAATTCCGAATTCAAGAATTTTTACAACAAATATCGAATAGAGAAAAAGATTAGTTGTGGTAGTACATCCACAGGTTGATAGACAAGTGGAGGCCGTAAACAAGGTCATTAGGTCCATCATGAAAAAGTGATTGTCAAAGGCCAAGGCAAGTGCGTCGCTGAATTACTTCTAGCACTTTGGGTTTCCAAATGACCCACAAGTCCATGATTGGTCATTGTAACGAACCGGATTTTCGACCCTCAAGAATCGACATTGATACGTCAACTGTATCACATGCCGAGTAATCGTATAACGGAAAACCCGATTGTTAGGGGAAAAAGAAAGAAAAAAATAAGAAGAAAACTAGACAAAATAGAATCTCACGATGGAAGGAAAGTATATAGTATATCACAAGTATTTACATAAAAGCAAAACTGTAATAGGTATATATACAAACATCAATCAGAGTATACTAACCTATTTCAGCGTGAACAGTTATAACAGTTTGTCCTCGCAATTGCTGATAACACACCAATGAATACAGCGGAAAATATAACCATCTACGTGAATACGTCTATGGACCTCCAACTCGTCTTTTGAAGCTCCAAGCATCCAAACTAATATATGATATACTCGGTCTGACCCGAGTATTATAATAAAATAACACACACGAGTCAATCTGGAAAACCGGCGTGAGAAAAACACACTCAATTTGAATTTAATTATTTTCAAATCCTTTTGAAAAACAAAGGTATATCGTAACATCACGCCACACATAAATACGACGGGTTTTTACCTTATGGTAACCAAAACCTTTTATATGAAAATCATCTGATATTATAATAGTGTTTATAGAACGTAAACTATAAAATAACTGACATGCTTGCATCTTACATTTTATCATATTTGGTATACAACTAAAACCGTAAAGCTCGTATTGGAAAATGGATTCCAACTAATGACTTGGCACTGGGGTACCACCTATCACGGTACACGTCTAGAAAATGCACCACCTCGAACCTATCGATCCCTGCCAACACAAGACCGACCTACCCCTTAATGAATATTATCGGATATGTCATCACCGCGGTTGCTTTGCAATCCTTTTGAGATCTTATGCACAACCAATCCATAAATATGTAGATGTAAGGTATTTAGAAATGTGACAACATAGTCTAATGGGTGCGACCCACTTGGCCTTACTGCATCTCCACTGATTTTCGGTCATTCCCGGTTGATAAGGCTTGAGGCTACGATTACCTTTCAAGAAATTTATACTTAGAATTCTCATTGCCCTTTAATTACAATGTGCTGATAGCACTCATCCATACAATTTTTTTTGGGTCTGAACAAAACAAAACTCCAAGATCACCGTCTTCATTATCTTCACGATATCACAATTCGCCACCCTCAAATCGGATCGAAATGATTTTTGGATAATTAAATCTGATCCTGGTCTCTTCGAAATGATCAACGAATTTGGCTAGATTTGATAGTCTGTTATTTAACTATCAAATTACACACATAAGCAGTCGCTAGGCCCATATTGTAAATCTTTCAAAACATTTATTGCAAAAACAATCTTTAAAAAGATATATATTCAAATCTCTTCCAGTATTTCAACATTTGGAAACAATTTCAAATACTTAAATATTTTCCAAAACCCTCTTTTCAATACTTAGGAGAATATTTACAGGCAAATTCTCCAAAATCATTTTAATATCAAACTTGAAAAATATTTCATAACTTATCTCATAAATTTATGAAATTATATATAAATTCCTTTTTACAAATTTCCAACCTATTATACTCTTTTATAAACCTAACCAACAATTGATAACTTCTTTAATGAATTCAGAGTCATTTTCAACGTCCCCATATTTCAACATTTTGGAATTCCATTTTCTCCCAAAATCCCTCATAAGATTCCTCTTACCAAAATCATATCCGTTAAATAAACACCATTTACAAATCTCGAGAGGATTTATTCAATCATTTCAAAAATCTATATACATGATAAGTATTTTCAAAGAATAATAATTTATTTTTAAAACACGTTTAAGTAATTATTTAAAAAATCAAAATACTTTAAATAAACATCGATAACTCATTTCCAATTCATTTTTAAGTAAAACTAATCGATTTACAAAGTTTATTCTAAAATTTGGATTTATTACAATTAATATTAGATATTTGAAAAATTCACTTTCCGAAATATTTCAACACTAAACAGCTTTAACTATATAGTTAAATAAATAAAAATCCCATTTTAAAACAAAGTTAATTTCTCAACGAAAAAAACTGTTTTTAAAATCCAATATTACCAATTTCGATTTATAAATCCCTCTCAATTCATATCACATCGATTATGTTTCAATTTCATAACCGTTCTCACATTTCGAAAATAGAATCCACTATTTTTCCAAAAACCAATTGCATATCTCGATATAAATTCACACTGTGAATTTATATTTCCAATTTATCAACTAATAATCATTACCCTTTATTTATGAACATCGTTTATAAGTCTACAAACTCATTTGGGTTTCACTTGTTTATAAAAATAATCTCATTTATAAAATTTCATTTACGAATCCATTCCTTTATAAATCCCATTTATTTTTAAAATCTATTTTAAATATCGATTTCAACTCTCTTTCCATAAATCCAGAAATATCATATAAAAATCCATTGTTAAAAATCCCTTATATAAATTATTTTTAAATCTCTGATTAAAACATTTTACGAACAGTTGAGTACAAATCATTGTTTTATCCAAATCCATTTCCTTTAAAATAATCCAAATTTCGATTTAAATATTTTTATATCCATATTCTCCTTTTAATTCCTTCAATTTGAAAAATAATGCTTAAGGTATATAAATACAAAAATTAAGGCTACTGCTACTATAGCATCCAATAAATCAAATCATAACATAATTTATAACAGATTATCCACACACATCATATATCACTATATATGAAATTAAAATCAACATTTTTGTGGAATCCAGTTGGTTCCCTCCAACATGTCTCCCTACACCAACAGTTGTTATATAACATAAAATAATAATAATCCCGGTTCGAGGTGGGATATCGCAATAAAAATGGTCATCTGCTATTATGCAGGGTACATAGTATCTCATCTGCTATCCGCTTCAATCAGTGGCAATATTCAACCCAACTAACACACACACTACTATATATAATATAACATCCAACCGATAATATTTTATCGATCCATCCAATCAACCAATAAATAACTATTACTATTTAAATAAAACCAATCATCCAAGATGAGTGAGATTTACTCACATTTATCCTTTGCTATCGCCGAAGCGTTCCGGTTTGAAACTAAAACCAAACGACGTCCGATTTTAGCCCAAATTTTGCCAATCTTCAAATCCGTCCAAACCAGTTCCATTTCTAAGCTCTCGTCATTGCAAGCACAATGCAAAAAGTTTCGTCTTAATCGGACCTCTTATGCAGGAGTTATAGATTTTTATAAGTTATTGAACATTTTTATATTAATTAAAATAACTAATAACATTTTCACCTTAATTACTACTCTACCATTCTCCTCAACTTCATCTTCCTCGTTCCAGGTAGTGCACAGCAGAGACATACACCCAAAGTTGCGTGCAATTTCGACAATTGATACAGAGACTGACTTCACGAAAATTGAATCCGTCTTCACGTTGGCCTCCTCTCCTCGAACCACACACACCCATATCCTCAACTCATAACTCGGCCAATCCAAGACCGTCACGTCCAGATGGTCACCTCCGCGCAGAACAGTAGGTCGTGCGACCCAAACATAAGTCGTTCTTCATGAAATAATCCGGCGAGGTGTGAAACTTTGTACTGAAACCAAAAACGAGCTCTGTTTGTCGAATCAAAGCCTACATATTGCCTAACATCTAACCCTAGTTTTCGACCTTTGAAGTTCAACTCCGCCGACCTCAACAAATAGCATACAGAATTGAAGCTTAGGCCCTAACGATCTCAAACATATAAGTTTTAGATTTTATCGTTTTTTTTCCAAGTAATTTTGATTTTTAAAGTTTCCATCTTTTTTTTCCTCTTCTACTGCTGTGTTTAAATAAGAGGGAAGGGAAAATGGGAAGCAACGCGGAGTTAGGGTGGCTGACGGTGAAAGGGGTTGACTATAGAAATCTTTAAAATATTATTTAATTTTAAAATATCTCGATTATAGTAACTTAAAATCCCGACCTCTTATCGAGACGTGCCGTCTGGAGTTTCAAATATTATACCCTTATTTCGAACGCAATGGAACAAGTTTCGAGACCTAATTCGGTTGGATGGAGAAGATAGTTTTTTGAACTCAATTATAATATTATATTTTGGATATTAACTTTAACGGGTTTCTATCCCGTACAACCAAATGATGCATCTGATCGCTATGAAATTTGACGGTGTACTATAATTCATTATTACGGACCCAGTGATACTGATTTCGTTGAAATTCGAGATTGTATCGCAGGAGGCAATTTTCACTTGTTAATTAAAATGAGTTATTTTTTAAATCGGGTAAATCACCTTTGCATCCAATTTAAAAGTTTTATTACCTTTATTCTTATTAATAGAAAATTAATAAGCCTTTAAATCATTTTTATCCTATTAAAAATCCAAGATTCAATTATTTAAACAATTTTCAATTATTAAATTCAACAACTAAATTATCTAATAAATCATTATATTTGAAATTCAAGTTATTAAATCTATAAAATTAACTTTTAAATATTTAAAATTGATTGAATATTCAAATTTCAAATAACCAAAATTCTAGGTCGTTACATTCTTCCCCCCTAAAAGAATTTTGTCCTCGAAATTACCAAGGTAGGAAAAATGTCCAAACCCGTTCTTTTTCTAAAACTAATTAGTTAAAATAACTTCCCAAATCCATTTAAGCCTTTAACTCTCAAAAATCAATTTGTTGAAACCTCATCATTACTCTTACTGATCTGTAAATTCATTCATAGATTCCAAATAATATTATCCATTCAATCATTTCAACTTATAACTCAAAAAATAAAATTTTGGTTGTTAAAATTTTCTTCAAAATTCCTAATTCTTTAAATTTACGAAAAATTTCGTCATCTCCTTTGCACGGTTAGATTAGAACAACTACAAATCGCCACTACGGGCCCAAACTAACAAAAGAAAACAAAAGCCAAGCGGCTCAATCATAAAACCATCAAATTCAAACAATAATATCAATACGTACCTTTTTGGTTGGGCAATCCAATTTTTACATATGAAACCAAAGTCATCAAATTAGCTCTTGCTTTTATATACCTACATCTTATTTACCAATGATATCCAATCATACAGTTCATAATCATATTATTCTGCATTTCCAATTTCTAACATTTGCTTTACCTTAAGCCCATACGATGTACATATACCATCCGTATGCAGTATCAAATCTAATCGCTCGCCCGATCACACAATTTCACTTCCGAACGAGTATCGTTTACACGACCACTATAGTGCAGACTCAGATTTGGTTCCTTGATTAGAAATCGTCATTCTCCTTGCATAGTCATATACTATGATAGAGAATTCAGAATCAATCAAAAATCCATATCTGTTTGTCGTCGATAATCAAGTGAAAAATCCTTGTTCGGACTGGCGTAAATCATCTCGAAATCATGTACTCGAATTTGGACCAGACCATTATGAGAATAGAATAATATACATATAACCTACATATTTATTGCAATTGATTTTTAGTTATCCCCAATGTCATTTCATTTACATTCATTTTATATACATTCACTTATTTGACAATCACTATTCACATTACTTAATTCACATTCCCTTATTTACTCACATTCACTTCTTTACATAGTATATTCCTTAATACTATTATCACTTAAACGTCATTCCATAGAATTGTTTACTTAATTTTATTTTAAAACATTTTATACAACTTGAGTCTATATCCATTTTATATCAAATCCAATTTTTATTTCACTTAATTCCATTGTTAAATTTAAATATTTCAACCATATTCCAAAATTATATTCACTCACTAATTTATTCAATTAATTTGTTCCTTAATTCATATCCGAAAATTATTTCATTTAGCCCAACTCACGCTAAAATTTTACATTCCACTTTATTTAACTTAATTTAAGTTAACTTCCATTCCACAATTCAATTTCAAAATTTTACTTTATTGTATTCAATAATTTAAAAAATTGCTTTAACTTGCTAATTTCCAAATTTTATAAGTTATCAAACTTATTTTCTCATATTTTGAATAAAATATTAAAATCCCAGAGTTTAAACACCTTGTTCTAAAGTATTTCAACTATTTTTGAAATCGTCTATATGTAGACACACACACAATCCCTTGGTATATCAAATCGTTCTTTTCAATTTCAAAACCAAAACCAGTTTTACCAAAAAAATACTCCAATGGTAGCAATTTCTCCCTTGGAAACTCAAAAATGAATGTCGATGATGATGTAGTAATCATCGAAATTATTTTCCAGCGACGGAAGTGAGTTTAGTGCTTTCTATCTCCTTTAAAATCCTTTTAAAAGTATTTCCATTATTTTCATTCAAAAATATTTTCCAAATAATGCTATTATTGTTCCAAAGCTTTGAAAAACATTTTCAAAACCAACGGAATTTCAATTTCCAAATTTCCAGCTTTTAAATCCTTTATAAATCGATTTATAAACCATATTTATATAATATATACTTCAGGAATTTCATTTCATTTCAATTTATAAATTACAATTACAAATCATATTTACATAATTCCATTTTTTTATATGAAATTATTTCTTAACTTTTGATCTTCTTTTCAGTATAATATCAACTTTTATTCGATCACAACAACAAAAAACAAATGATAATAGTTTAACATTATCATTTCCTAACAACCAAACACACCATATATAACTATAATAATTTCTGAAAAATTATTCCTTTACATATAAAAATAATTAAGGTAAAATTATTTCATTTACCCAATTTCAAAACAATACCATGTCGAGTTGCTATGTTCAAGTGTTTAGAGATCCCTATTAATGACGTTAATTGCTTGTGTTGACCAGAATCCATAAGCCACTCGATAAACCAATTAACACAATATAACACTATTTTTATATCACTAACAAATACGTGCTCATATACACACACACACTCAAACTCATTCTAGGGTGCTACTGACCTTATTTATGATGAGTTACCCCACCAGAGCCAAGGTTCTTACTTAACCTTCAGCGCTAATACCAAATGTAATGAACCAGATTTTTGACCCTCGAGAATCGACAATGATACGTCCACTGTATTACATGTCGAGCAATCGAATGCCCAAAAACCCAATTGTTAGGGGAAAAAGAAAGAAGGAAGTAAATAAGAAGAAAAATAAACAGCACAGAATATAATAGCGGAATGAATAATCTATAATATATCACAAGTCTTTACATAAAAGAAAAACTGTAATATGTATATATACAAACATCAATCACAATATACTAACCTATTTCAGCTTGGACAGTTATAACAGTCTGTCCTCATAATTACTGATAACACACAAATGAATACAGTGGAAAGTATAACCATTTACATGAATACGTCTTTGGGCCTCCAACTCGTGTTTTGAAGCTCGAAGCATCCAAATCAATCTGTAATATATTCGGTCTGAGCATTTTAACAAAATAACACCTGAGTCGGTCTGGAAAACCAGCGTGAGAAAACTCACTCAATTCGAATTTAATTATTTTCAAAATCATTTTAAAAACAAAGGTATCTCATAAGACCGCGCCACACATAAATACGATGGGTTTTACCTTACGATAACCAAAACCTTTTATATCAAAATCATCTGATATTATAATAGTGTCCATAGAAAGTAAACTATAAAATAGCTGAAATGCTAGCATTTCACGTTTCAGCATATCTATTATACAACTAAAACCGTAAAGCTCATATTAAAGAATGGATTTCAAATAATGATTAGGCACTGAGGTACCATCTATCACGGTACACGTTTAGAAAATGTACGGAGATCGAACCTATCGATCCTTGCCAACACAAGACCAACCTACCGCTTACTGGATAGTACCAGATATGTCATCACCCTGGTTGCTTTGCAACCCTTTTATGATCTCATGCACAACCAATCCATAATATATATATGTAGGGTATCTAGGAAGGTGACAACATACCCTAATGGGTGCGACCCACTTAGCCTTGCTGCATCTCCCCTGATTTTCAGTCATTCCCGGTTGATGAGGCTTATGGTAAAAATTAACTTTCAATAAATTTACACATAGAAGCTTCATTGCCCTCCAATGACAATGTGCTGATAGCATTCTTCCATATAAGTTGTTCTGGGCCTGCACAAACCAAACTCCAAAATCACCGTCTTCGTATCTTCACGATATCACAATTCGCAACACTCAAATCAGATCAAAGTGATTTTCGGATAATTAAATTCGATCTTGGTCTCTTTGAAACGATCAACAAATTTGGCAAGATTTGATAGTCGGTTATTTAACTATCAAATTACACACAAAAGCAGTCACTAGGCCCATACTGTAAATCTTTCAAAACATTTATTTCAAAAAATCTTTACAAAGATATATATCCAAATCTCTTCCAGTATTTCAATATTTGGAAATAATATTTCAAATACTTAAAATATTTTCCAAAGCCCTCTTTTCAATACTTAGGAGAATATTTATAGGCAGAATCTCCAAAATCATTTTAATATCAAACTTAGGAAATATTTCATAACTTATCTCATAAATTTCCGAAATTACTTATAAATTCCTTTTTACAAATTTCCAACATACTCTTTTATAAACCCAACCAACAACTGATAACTTCCTTAGTGAATTCAGATTCATTTTCGAAGTCCCTATATTTCAACATTTTGGAATTCCATTTTCTCTCGAAATCCCTTATAAGATTCCTCTTACCAAAATCATATCCGTTAAATAAACCCCATTTACATATCCCAAGAGGATTTATAAATAAATTTCAATCATTTCAAAACTCTATATACTCGATAAGCATTTCTAAAGAATAATAAATATTTTAAAACATGTTTAAGTAATTATTTAAAATATCAAAACACTTTAAATAAACATAGATAACTCATTTCCAATTCATTTTTAAATAAAACTAATCGATTTACAAAGCTTATTCTAAAATTTAAATTTATTAAAATTAGTATTATAAATTTGAAAAATCCACTTTCCGAAATATTTCAATACTAAACAGCTTTAACTATATTGTTTAATAAATAAAAATCGCATTTTAAACAAACTTAATTTCTCGACAAAAAAGCTATTTTTAAAATCCAATATTACTAATTTCAATTTTTAAATCCCTCTCGAATCATTTCACATCAATTACGTTTCAATTTCATAACCGTTCTCACGTCTCAAAAATAGATCCACTGTTTTTCCAAAAACCGATTTCCATATCTCGATATAAATTCACACTGTGAATTTATATTTTCAATTTATCAACTGATAATCATTTTCCCTTATTTATAAACATCATTTATAAGTCTATAAACTCATTTGGGTTTCACTTTTTTATAAAAATAATCTCATTTATAAAATTTCATTTATGAATCCACTCCTTTATAAATCCCATCTATTTTTAAAATCTGTTTTAAATATCGATTTCGACTCCCTTTCCATAAATCCAGAAATATCACTTAAAAAATCCATTGTTGAAAATCCCTTATATAAATTATTTTTAAATCTCTGATTAAAATATTTTACGAACAGTTGAGTACAAATCCCAAAATGAAATCATTTTTTATCCAAATCTAGTTCCTTTAAAATACTCCAAATTTCGATATAAATATTTTTATATCCAAATTCTACTTTTAATTCCTTCAATTTCAAAAATAATGTTTATGGTATTTAAATACCAAAATTAAAGCCTGTGCTACTATAGCATCCAATAAATCATAACATAATCTATAACAGATTATATACACACATCATATATCACTATATATGAAATTAAAATCAAAATTTTTGAGGAGTCCAGTTGGATCCCTCCAACCTGTCTCCCTACAACAACAAATGTTATATAACATAAAATAATAATAATCCCGCTTCAAGGTGGGATAACGCAATAAAAATGGTCATCCGCAATTATGCAGGGCACATAGTGTCTCATTCGCACCAATCGGTGGAAATATTCAACCCAACTAATATATATACTACTATATATAATATAACATCCACCTGATAATATTTTATCGATCTTTCCAATCAACCAATAAATAATTTTTACTATTTAAAATAAAACCAATCATCCAAGATGAGTGAGATTTACTCACATTTATCCTTTGCTTTCGCTGAAGCGTTCCGGTTTGGAACTAAAACCGAACAATGCCCGATTTTAGCCCAAATTTTGACAGTCTCCAAATTCGTCCAAACTAGTTCCATTCCTAAGCACTCGTCATTGCGAGCGCAACACAAAATGTTTTGTCTCAATCGAAACTCATATGCAAGAGTTATAGATTGTTATAAGTTATCGAACATTTTTATATTAAGTAAAATAACTATTAACATTTTCACCTTAATTACAACTCTACCTTTCTCCCCAACTTCATCTTCCTCGTTCCAGGTCGTGCATAGTAGAGATATACACCCAAACTCACGTGCATGTTCGACCATTGATATGGAGATTGACTTCACGAAAATTGAATCTGTCTTCGCCGTTGGCCTCCCTTCCTCGAACCACACTCGCTCATACCCTCAACTCATGACTTGGTCAACCCAAGACCATTGCGACCTGATGGTCACCTCCATGCAGCATAATAGGTCGCGCAACCTAAACGTAAGTCGATCTTCATGAAATCATGCGGCGAGGTGTAAAACTTCATTCTGAAACCAACGAGCTCCGTTTGTCGAATCAAAGCCTGCATCTTGCCTAATAGCTAACCCTAGTTTTTGGCCTTCGAAGTTCAACTCTGCCGATCCCAACAAATAACATATAGAATTGAAGCTTAGGCCCTGACGATCTCAAAGATATAAGTTTTAGATTTTATCGTTTTGTTTTTTAAGTAATTTTGATTTTTAAAGTTTTCATTTTTTTCTCTTCTGCTGCTATTTTTAAATAAAAGAGGAGGGAAAGATGGGATGCAATGAAGAGGTAGGGTGGCTCGTTTTAGGGGTAGTGTGGCTGATGGTGATAGGGGTTGACCTCAGAAATTTTTGTAATATTATTTAATTCCAAAATATCTCAATTATAGTAACTTAAAATCCTGAACTCCTATCGAAGTATACCGCTTGGCGTTCCTAGTGTTATACCCTTATTCCGAACGTAATGAAACAAGTTTTAAGGCCTAATTTGATCGTATGGAGAAGGCAGCCTTTTTGAACTCAATTATAATATTAAATTTTCGATATTAACTTCAACGTCTTTCTATCCCGTACGACCAAACGATGCATTTGATCGCTATGAAATTTGACAGCATATTATAGTTCATTATTACGGACCCAATGATTTCATCGAAATCCAAGACTGTGCCTCGGAAAGCTATTTTCGCTCGTTAATTAAAATGAGTTATTTTTAAAATCGAGTAAATCACCTTTAAATCCAAATTAAAAGTTTTATTACTTTATTCTTATTAATAGTAATTTAATAATCCTTTAAATCATTTTTATCCAAATAAAAATCAAAGATTCAATTATTTAAACGATTTTCAATTATTAAATTCCGCAATTAAATTATCCAATAAAGCATTATACTTGAAATTCAAGTTATTAAATCTATAAAATTAACTTCTAAATATTTAAAATCTACTAAATATTCCAATTTCAAATAACCAAAATTCTGGGTCGTACAGTCGTACTATATTTGCATTGGCCTATAGGTCAGTGCCGTGATTCTAATTGAATTAAAAGTGCATTCTCATCGAAAGATCCATTATAATCCTAAGGAAAATGAGGAACTCTTACTTGAGTCCCTTATTATGGTTGATAATAAGAGCGATGAAGCTGATTTAAGGGCTATTGCTCACTAGAAACGAGTAGCTCAACATTACAATGCGAAGGTCTAAAGCTGGACCTTTGAGATCGATGATCTCATCCTTAAACCAATATTACTTGGTCCTGTGAGTACGGGCCTGAGATGGGAAGGTCTATATGCTATTAAACATAAGCTTAGAAATGGAACGTTCAAGCTAACGACTGTTGATGAAATTTCGCTTCCAAGGGCATGGAATAGCAGACATCTATGATGCTATTTTGCTAAGATGTATCTTTGTAAATATTTAACTAAGCTCCGATGTAATAAGGTAGAGGCTACCATTCTTGTGAATATAAAATGAATGAGCTTTGGGGAGCAATGGGTCTCTATTCTTATCAGCATAACCAAACACTGTGAATAGCAATTTTTTTTGAATATTATGCATTTATAAAATGCATATGTGTAGGTGCCCGGAGATAGATACCATATGAATTTTTGCAATCCCGATTGGATCCATGGAACGTAAATATTTCAAGTATCTAGAGACAGATGCCATCTAAATCTCTCGATAAATGATTTTGGTGTCGGAGTATAAGCATAAGGGGTTCGGTTAAGATGATGCACCCTAAGATCTTTTCCCAGAGTTTGGCAAGGTCAATTCATGATTCCTAAAGACAGGCATCTTATTTGTTAAGCGCTAGAGATAAGGCTTACACAATCAAGGAGGGGTCAAACGCAAATGTCTGGAGTTAAACACCAAAACACTACTCAAAGTGGATGATTGTGATCGATGCCTAGAGAATGGCGAGTCAAGAATGGATGTCCAGAGACAGACATCCAAAATGTCACTCGTTGATAATAAGAGGTGATTTAAAAACCCAACTCCATCTTTAGTCAATCGTATTTAACTAGCGATAAGCTAAGAAAACTACTGATCTAACTAAATGGTTGTAAGAAATTTTTTGCTCTTATGTAATTACGACAAATGAAAAATGTTCTCTGATTCAAGTGCAATTGCAGTTAGCATAAAAGGCTAAAGAATATAAAGTACATAGACAATGAACGTGAGGGTTGAAAAGAAACTACTTATTTCTTTATTAACAAACTATTTCGGAAAAAGCGGAGTCTCTACCAGCACAAAACCAGCCTATGTACACAAACTTAAGGCTAAACAAACAAACAAGAGAAAAACAAAAGAAAAAACTGTAACTAAGCATTCTTTCTTTTCTTCCCTTCTCCAGAAGAGTGTGTATGATGCCTCTTTCTTGATCTCATGCTTTTACTTCCCTTAGAAAATTAACCTTTGGGGTTAATATCCCAATCATATCGATCCTCAAAGATTAAAAATAATTATGCTAAGCACCACCAGTGGTGTGGGTAGAAGAGGGCAAAATTGACATCATAGGCAACAAAAATGAGAAAGGAGGAGGAACACCATCCAATTTTCCTTCTTAATGTACTTGACCAATTTGGTTTGCAAATTTTGTACCTTCTTCATTGATGTCCTGACAAATGCCTAGTGTCCCTAGTAATAAGTGTATTTTAATCCCCCGGTATCATGTGGATCGCAAGTGGCCTCCTTATTCAAGGCATGGATCATTTCTGCATCGGTATCCAAAGTTGTACCCATTATGGAGGCTAGAGTCAAGATTGGGCAGATATAATGATTGATTTAGTCAATGTAGCTTGTGTACTCGAAGATAAGCCTCTTTAGCAAAGGGAATAAGAGCAGGTTGACTTGAAACTTGAAAAACGAAAATGTAGAGATTAGAAACATTAATTGGTCTTATATTAGCCATCTCGAATACAGGTGAGGTTAATGATATACCTACGAGAGATACGAACGACGTATGAGGTGGAGTACTGATAGAGCCTCCCTTCAAGATATGAGATAAGAAAGGTAACCTCAAAAACGATTCAGTATCCACAAAGCCTAGCTCTTTGGGGTTATAATGGATATCCTACGAGGATTCCAAGGAAATTGAAATATTGAAAGTTGCCTCGGCAACGGAAATGGAGGTGGAGCTAGGAAGAGGAATGAATGTCTCAAGGACCGACGACCCTGATGTGAAAGAAGTAGTAATACCAAACATTGGCATCGAGGTCCCAATCGCAGGTCCTTGGGGATCAGAACTAAAATCTCGCCCAAATCCAATAAACCATGTTCGAATTGGGCCCCGACATGTACACTAATTTGAGGAATGACTTTGGGATGCAAGAGCAGCCTGCAAGTCTCGAGTGCCTTTATATCTTCCACTTCTAAAAGATCAAACTTTAACTCCTCCTCGTCAATTTTAGTTCCGTCGGAGTGCTCTCGTTCCTACTTCAAATTTTCCTTCCAAGCCATAGTTAAGGCTTGGGAATACCCAGCATCCAACTACCTCAAGTTATCAAATTTGATGACATTCACATCGAATTGCATGAAAGTGGGGTCAATTTCAGATTTGGTTCGATCTTCAATGGCGTAGACTTGCTCATCGACTGTCCTTGCTCGAGCACTTCCTTATCTCTTAGTCATCAAATGTCTAACAGATCATTACAGTAATCCTGAGCCTGAGTGAATGCAACGTATTTCTCCTTCTACTTGGCATCCAGGAGCTCCTTCAATCTCTTCATTTCTGAAGCCTGCTCCTACATGGTCTTCTGGAGCCTTTTGTTTTTCAACAAAAGAGTATAAATCCTATGGTGCACAACCTCAACTTTCTGTTGTTGGCTTTAACGGTCTTCTATGAAAGACTTGATTTTCACTTTTAAATTTTTCTCGACTTCAGCCAGCAAAGCCATAAGCTCTTCGTTTTTCCTTGTCGAAAGTAGTGACGATGTGCTTATTGTCTTACTCGAGGTGCTCCATCCCTTTAGTAGTTACTTTTCTCTTGTAAGATACTTCGAAAATAACTTTGGCTATCCTTTTCCACTTGTAATACTGGTCTTATGCATCGCCACACAAGCTATAATATCGGAAACAACACTTTGAGGAATATCTTTCAAGTAAGGGATGAATATAAAGTCATCAAAATAAACTTTTGGAAAGGCACTTTTACTGACAGCTAGGCGTTGATTCGAAATAAATTCATCTTCTGCTGTAGTAATGAGGGCATGAAGCTGCTTTTTCCCAGGCCATTATTTGGTGTTGTAGAAGAAACCTGCCTAGATGGCTGCTCAAATCATTGCGACGCATGGGTAGATCTATTGGTTGCATCATAAGTTGGACTAAAATTAAAGCAATTAGTACCTCAATAAATAGAATCGGGTCAGGTGTCATCGACAACCTATCCATACTATGCGGCAATAGAGAATGAGACCTACGACGAGAAGGTAAATTTCTATCATATTCCCGATGACGCTAATCATGGGATCTATTGTATAATATGTCCTTTGGCATATACCCAAATTTGACTCATGAAATGATTCACGATGATGATCGGATGAACCGAATTTCTTGTACTTGCTTCCATAGCTCTTGAGATCATCAAATAAACACTTACATTTCGAGAATCTGAAATTAAAACATAGAAGAGTTAGAACTAGTAAGATGAAAAATAATGCGGGCAGTGCGAAAGTGTAGTGTTGTATA
The DNA here is from genome assembly GCA_030765085.1 of Allium cepa. NCBI lineage: Eukaryota > Viridiplantae > Streptophyta > Magnoliopsida > Asparagales > Amaryllidaceae > Allium > Allium cepa. The sequence continues at coordinate 548,343,564 of CM060932.1, forward strand.
AGTGTTGATGTGTCATAGTGCCCCAACGTACCATGGACTTGAAGTTTTTTCATCGAGGTTATTTCCCCAACACAAATTGCAGGCACATCAGTTGGCAAACGAATAAGAGAACTGACGTCACCAATGCTACATTTGTCAAGACCAAAGGAACCGAATTCATCCAGTATACTCCCGTATAATCCATAAATATCCCTAGATGGAGGGATGGGTGTTTCCTCAACTGTAGAAGCTGGTGGAAGCTGTTACGGGTTCAAGACAAGATGATTTTTTTTTGACCATCAAGAAATGAATGGCACATCAGCATTTCCATTCTCATCACTAGAAGATTCGTGGTTAAAATCTACATCCTCACCATCACCTCCATCATTATCTTTCTTTTCTCTGATATTTTCTACCCCTTGCCTTGTTTCAAGATCAATAACTTGACCTTGTATAGGGGCACTTCCCGACCCTCGTTGACATTAATCTCAGCCTCAAGCTCCTACGTAGGGTGAACATCCTCTTAAAACTCAAGCACGCGGTGGCAGACACTTCGGCCTTCCTCTAAATGGTTATAAACTTGTAAATTCATGTCAGTAAGGAGAAATCTTATATCACTTTCTTTAAGCGGAATCTTTGGAAGAGCTGCAAGGGTGATTGCTATGCTTGTGCTGCCAGGTGTTCTAGAATCATCTACAAATAAAAGGAGTGAAGAAATTAACAATCAGAACCACAATATCCTCATTAGTAGAAAGACTGAGCACAAGGCTTACATCCCGATAACAATTTCCATGCGAAGCTGGGCACACAGCGCATAAAGAAGAACTCATCTTTAAAATAGCTTAATTTGTTCCAAAGCCCAACTACTGTGGGGAAACCTCTGAAAGGCTCTAAGAAAGTGAGTGAAGAGGGCCTCTCTTGGCATTTAAAGCCATATAAGTAATGGATCTCTTCAATAGAAGGCACCTTGTTCAGATTGCAAACAAATATCATGTACATGCTGTTTAGAGTGGCAAAGCTATTTGGATATAATTTGGTTAGGGAAAAATTTATAACTTAAAGAACTATATGAATAAATGATTGAAAGGCGGAACAAATTCAACCATATACATATATCGGTTATAGGTTGTATGCCCTTTAGGCAGATCATATGCCCGTTGGAAGTGTGCGGGACCAATACATCTATGAAAGAATTCCATGTCTTTCATACATTCACCTAAGACACATCATCTAATTTCAAAGATGGGGAGTCATGAGGGTCTGTTAAGACAACGACATCACAAATGTTGGTATTGATGGAAACCACAGCTTTTTCAGCCAACACAAAAGGAACCATCTTTTAAAGGCTTCTCCATCTGACGACTAGGTGGATCAGGTTGAGAAGGCATTAAAGCAGATCTCATGGTAGGAAATGTCAAAAAACTGGATTCTATATCAGAATTGACATATTTTGACATCGACGGATAAGCTGCCACCCTAGAGAGACACAAAGAACCTCAAAGATCCATCACCACTAAAAACTTCATACATAATGAAGGTCTGGAAAGATAAAAAATTTAACCTTCATGCTAATAAGGAACCATGCATGGCCAATGTATACAATCCAACAGATACCAACGTGTATTGGCCACTCGGATCTTATACATTAAAGAGCGCAATGATGTGTAATTCAATCTATGCAATGTGTATGTCCGAATTCCAACGCACTACAAACATTAAAGTTATGTATAAAAAGCTCACTCGTGCTGGCAATTTATTACCGTTGCAGTATGGAACCATGCATAATATTTTATCTACTATCTCATAATCTATGATAACAAAATTGTTTTCTAGGGCGTCATGGGATTTCTCTTTGCTAGGACACTAAAGTGAAGTGTCTAATTTAAAAAGATTAATAAACAGTCTATTCGAATGTCGAAGCACGTTCAATGTGACCATTATTTAAAACTATCCTAATGAATCGGAACTAATAACCACTAATCGACCAAACTTGCATTAAAGTTCCATTTCTCCCTCTTCTTAACATTGATAAAAAAATTAGGTTAAACATGCGAAGAATTGCATGGTCGCTTAAATTTCCTGGTTTATGACAGGCATGACTTGAAATCAACTAAGAATAAGCAATAGAAAATGCTAACCCAAGTCATGCAAAAGAAGTTCACATGTTTACTATGGGAAAAACTCAAGAATGTCAAGGCCATTTATAAACAGCCTACCTCTATACCGATACTATCCATGAGTATTACTGAGTAATACTGTCAGATAATATGGAGAATGAGGCTATAAGGAGTATACACGAGTATTTTATTAGGCTAACAGTGGTACGTATTTAGACATCAAATAAATAACTCATCTATTTGTACATAGTATCGACACAATGCAATAAACATGTGTGCTTCTAAGATAAAACAATACACAATATATAGTAAGTAATAGAGAACATAGAGTCAAAATTGTAGTAATAATATATTATATACAATATATATGACATTATGGATACAAAACATCATAAATGTTAACTATCTCTGTAAAACAAAATGTGAACAAGATATATACATCACAACGACATGCATACAATTTTATCTACTACATACAAATAATATACAACAATCCTAAGTACCATGACTCTACTAGGCCCATGTAACACAAGCCATTCATATTGTCCATGTACATGTAATGTCTCGGACTGACCCGAGTATTACATAAATAACACACGGGTCAGACTATGTTTAGATCAAGAATATACAAATATATATAACCCAATATATATTAGGAATAATGACATGATAACACTAGCATAACAACTCAATTCAATGACCTTAATGTCAATCCAAGTGTGTGTGTGTCTATGTATGTATGTATATGTGTGTGTGTATGAAAACATTTACACGGTATGTAATTAAAATATCATAAACTATTTCTGAAGCATCACTTAACATAAATATCACAAAACCATACACAAAGATGTCATCACCTATATGCAAGCACATTAATCTGAAATCATATAATCAACATCGAATGGGTGAATCATCTATATTCTGCAATCATCATCAAAATTCATAAAACATCTGTAAGTGAGATATCATCAAGTATAATTAGGCTAGCACATAGCGTTGCCAAATATATGTCTCAATCTCAGTAAATAGAATACTAATATAAGTATATGTACAGGAATAGGATAGGCTACCTATCAGTATGATAAAAGATATGAGAATCCACTACACTCTAGACATCTATCATAAGTATAGTCTTGTCTTCTCATACATGAATATAACAGAATATATCGTGATGGGTAATGACTGTACATCAAACACGTAGTCCCTTGTAGAGCCATTTACATACATCAATATGAGGGTGCCCTAACCTATATCTATACATAAGTGAGGTGTATCAATAGTACATTCCAATCCATCACTCTATTAGTGCCAGAAGGGAGACTGATGATGTAGATCCAGCTCTAGAGTCATGGAGACTCTACGGTCTCAATTTACCTCAATGATATCATGACATGTATCCATTGGTGTGCTCGTCAATGTGAGGATTAAAAGTTAGAACACTACTCGTACCTCTATAGATAACAGACTGGTGGCCATAGTGACATAGAGGCGAACACACGTAGCGAAAGTATGAGGCTATATAAATATAGGGTGTTATATATCTAGGGGACAACCCCACAATCAGGCTGCTAGGGTGGATTCTTACCATCTGGTCGTCTCCGAATAAAAGAAGTACATCGTGATAGTGGCACATAGTACCAATAAATATATACATGAAGCTTTGCTCAATGTTAGGCACATACCCTTTATCGTAGAATATAGACATAAAGCATTACTCAGCATTACGTGTACTGCCTCACACTCATAATATTATTTCCATCACGTGAGTGTTATCTACTTACAATGAGTAATCGAATAAATATCACAACAGCATCTCATACCACTGTATGATACTCAAATGTTTATTCACTGCTTATAAACTACACTCGATCTCCATAATATTCTATATAACGTGTCTAATGAATAATCAGAGAAATATTACCGAAAGTCACATACCAGTCAATATTATAACTCCATTTATTCAGATTCCTCGTCACATAGAACTAAATACTACAAAATCATACAAAAGATGCCATCACCATATCACATCAAAATCATCAATAAAATCTACGTCAACGGTGAATCCCTTGTATCCAAAATCATCATGGAGTGGGAAATCAAGAAAACAGACTGAAATCACTTTGATCATATATTTAAGAAACATTCTTATTTAGTATTTATAGTACTTTAAAATACTTAGACAGTAAAAAAATCACTTCATGGTTCCAAAAGAATTATTTTCTATAACTTTTAAACAATCTCATAAAAACCCAGATTAGAATCAATTTCAAAAATTAATTAACTTTTAAATATAATAAAACACAATACAAAATTTTAGTATAATATATTACTTCATAAGTTTGCACATAAATTATCAAATAATGAATCATCGATGATAATCCAAGCTCATAAGAATGAAAGCATTAGAAACACAAAATTGTCATTTATAAAATTAAATTGATTATCTAAATATGTTGTGAGTTACTAAATACACATCTTCTTTATTTTATATATGTATGTATGTATGTACGTATGTATGTATGTATATAACGAATACTCTTTTAATTTATTGGGCATTAAATTCTCTTGAAAATGTTAATTAAAATATATTTCTTATTTTCCAGAATATATATTTTACTTTTAAATGAATTATCCTTTAATTAATTTCTTTAAATAAATAAATAATAAATTTCTTTATAAAATCATACATAAACTTTTCCATTTATAATCTTCTAATAAAACTTTACTTTATTATTTGTTTAGTAATTTATTTATTTATTTTGATTTTTTTAACATTGAATTGGCCACCGGTAGACCTACCAGTCGCGTGAATCTAGCGCAAACTTTAGATCTTTGCTCCATCTCCGATCAAATTCTGGCAGCATACACACTCATCTTCACCAATTCAGTTCAAATCATATACATTCATTCAAACATCAATCCAAAGCCATAATATATAGAGAAATAGATGATTTAGGCATGGAAATGTGGATATGATAACTCACGTAATCTTTCATGTTCTTCTTCCTTCCTGTTCGCACACTCTAGGTTCCAAAACATGATCAGAATATAATATTCGTCGTCGCTGTTGATGTATTATGATGTTATGATGAATATACGACAATTTAGGGATATAAAATAATTTAGTTTGATTTAATTTGATTTTGTAAAAGGAGTAGGGTTAGGTTCCTGAAGTTGATAAACAGAAAGTAAGAGAGGAAATGAATATCATTGACACAAAAAATGGGCATCAACACCCAATAGAATCTAGAAGAGATTAAATAAAGAATGAAATTAAAATAGAGTAAATATCACAAACGAAAACATAGATTTTTATAGTGGTTTGGCAATCTTGGCCTACATCCACTTCATGTTTTCATTGATCTTGCACTTGATTATGATTACAAGAATATTTGGATTAGTTAAGATCCATTAGTACAAGAATAAAGAATAAAAATGGAAGAGCCTTGGCACCAGAAAGAAGGTCCCTTTTCTGACGCCATGCCCTCTGTATTTATAGGTGAAGACATGCATGGATTGGGGTGAAATTTCGGTAGAACAACCTCCAAGCAAAGATGAGGCCACACAAGAATTTTAAGGCCCATTGGGGGTCCATAATAAGGATCGGTATTGATCTCTATTTTGGTTCAAATGGGATGCGATCCCTCTAGTGGATCTCCCATGATGTTAGCTACTTTCCCACCAAATTTCATGTCATTTCGACCTACCATTTGTAAGATATCGTGTTTTCTAAAGTTGTGTTGCATGCATTCTGATTTCAGCAGATCCCTTTAAAGGGATAGACATTGATCCCTCCATTCTCCTATGATTGGTATATGATCCCTATGAGGTGTTCTCCATGTTGTAGTGTGCTTATACTCCAAGTTTCATGTTGACAGCTTCTGTAGATTATGAGTTATTGACTGATCATTGTTGCAATAGGTAGTGAAAGCTGAATATGGTCGATTCGTTTTATACCGAACCGTTTTATATAGATCCCTTTTTTATAGGTGAAGTAATTTGCCCAAAACTTGAGCATACAAACTCTAACAACTTGAAACTTGAAATATAGCCTCATGAGGCCTTCCTTGTCACTTTATATCAATCTTACCTAGGGACAAAGATTGAGGATAGGTACCGATCTCCTAGGGAAAGAGATAGGTACTGATCCTCTGCCTAGGGGATGCATTATTCCATACTTAGAATATTCTGGAGAGTCTATCTCTTGGCCTCAGTTGATCGTCGCTTTATATCATTGCCTGCGCTTAATTTCTGAGTCAAATAATTATCTTTCCAGGTTGTCTTCCTCGATGATCGTCCAGTCTAACTTGTCCATTCAGTTTGAATATAGCCGGGCCAAAAGGCCAAATAACAAATATAGTGAGTGTATGAGAGCAATTGGGAAAACAAAATGTCTGGATATTATAATTATTTGAGCATGGGCTTAGGTAGATTAATTAATATAACTTTTTTCATTCATAAAACTGTTTTTTATTTAAATAAATTAAAATTTTTGTTCTAAAATCTTTCCTTTCCAACCCAATATTATACATTAATTATATCACTTCTATTAAAAATTATTTCCACATCTTTAACTAATTTTAATTTGCATTTTAACCCATTTATTAAATTGATTACAAAATTTTTCTCTTTCAATATTTAAAAATCTAATTTAATTAATTAAATAATTGTTATCAACTCTAATTAATTGCTACTTAAAATCTATGTTGTTGCAGCCATGCTCATTTTTTAGTTTTCTTTTCAAAAATCCCTTAAGTGTCATATCGATGTCAAACCAAGGAAGGGGGGAGACAAAATTCAGGCGGTGGTTGATCATAGACCATCTCTTGCCATTGATGAACTACTCAATATGAAATTTCCACCCATGTAGGTCGGTTCAAAACAAATCAAGCCTAAATATTTATTGAAATCGAAGTCAAATAGAACCGACAGAAGCGAAATTTGTGTACGTCGAACCTATGAAGCGACGACTTATAATATCGATGGGGACTAATGGCGGTGGCGATGCAAGGTGGTAGCTCAAAGTCAAAAATGAAATCTGAAGCAAGCTCTAAGAATGGTGGGTTCGGGTTTAAAAGTAGGAGAATGACTGGAATGATTAAGTTAAGTTTGAGTGAAAGACTCGATTTATTTAAGTACAAGATAGCCCAGAAAAATCTCCTAAGTATGGGGTACGGATCCAAGGACCTTGGATCGGTACTGATCCATGACATTTAAAACACACACACACAAATATATATATATATATATATATATATATATATATAATGACAAAGTGGTGAAAAGCACGGTACAAACTCGTGCGAATTTTTAGCAATTGAATCCTTCCTGGACAATTCAGAGAAAAGATTATTAAAAATCATCCAAATTATGAATGGCGGACTCAAAAACATACTTTAGTCTTTATACTGCCCAACAGTTGCAAATCTAAAACCATTCGAAGTGCTATGATGATCGAAAAAAATACATTACTTTGCAAAAATAATTAACAGAATAGAAAGCATCTATTCATAATAGAATTTGAAATCGATGATTTTGTGACCTAGGCATATCTGAACAAGTCAGAATGATCAAGTGGTTAGATTGCTTACTTGAAACTTAGAATGATAAATGCATAATTCAAACTCCAATTGAAGCTCAAAGATATGGCCAAAAACCTGTCAAGTCTTAAAACAATCATTTAGCCATTAAAATGCTTCAGATGGCCAAAGTCGATGGTGCATGATCCAGCACTAATTATTGGATCGAAAGTGATCTGAGCCTCTCGAATCGGTATTGAACCATGTTACTTCATCAAACTAGAGTCAATTACTTCCCAAGTGAAGTCCATGGAGAATTAAAAGTGGGACGTGGATCATTGACAATCTATAACTCAAACCTCAATTGAAAAGTCTAAAATTCATACCAACAGAGTTAAATGTCCTTGGGTCATCATTAATCTAAGGATCTCATTCAAATTCAAGCCCATTCCAAGCTAGTTAAAATACAAAGGCAGATGTGAACCATCAAGCCACTGAGAGGGATCAACTAAAGCTCAATAAACCACCATTATGAGTTGCCATCAATTCATATGCCTCGGTCGGTTTGATATCAATCCATGGAACAAGCGTTGATTCGGGTACAATCTTTTTAGGCAACCTTTTTCAAAATGTGGAAAACATGGAGAAAATGTGGCGTAGATAAATCCGTTGATTTTCCTATACAAATATGAGATTAGAGGCACTAGCTTGGGATCCTTTTTTCTGCATTCTAAATTTCTATACTGGTATGGCTATTTTTTGGATCATCGTCGATCAAACACTACCAATCCATTAGATCTTACTTGTAAAACATTGCAAAAATTATTAACAATGTTTAAGTGGACGTAAGCCAGCGTTTAACCGAACCACTATGAATTTTTATGTGCTATTCTTGTCCATTTTCCTTTTAATTTATTCATTTTATTCTCTTTTAGAAATTTCTAGGGTGTTTGTGAAAATTTTTGGCATAAAATATTTCTAAAACTATAAGTAACAACAAACTTATGGCTGTTAACAATGTACCCATGATATAATCATTTTAGTTTAGTTATTCAATACTCGACATTGGATTTGAAAATGACATCTTTATATGTTGGGATAGTCCTGTATCATAGACACTATATCAAAATGTTTAATGCAAAGCATATGTGATAAATTCGTTATGCATGAGCAATAAGAATTACCATATATGCTAGTTGGTTATGTTATCGCTAGTTGGTTATGTTATTGGTACATTGAGTGAGTATCAAATCCAAACTAAGATCGCTAACTGGTAGGTGAAGGAATTCACGGATTTCATTAGTGGTATTGACTATAACATGTCAAACCAAAAGTCATATTCAACCTAAGTTAAGTAACATTAAGTTAGAATTGTTCCAAGCTAAAGGTTATGGCTGACCAAAAGGCCAAGTACATCAGCTTGAATAACACCGCAGCAAAAGCTATATAATGCAAAATTTATAACTCAGAAGGTAGTGATTCAAAATTTGAAGAATCACTTAACAATATTAAACAATAACAATGTCATAGTACAAATCGTGAAAGCAACTAGAACTCACTAGAACTTGAGAAACATACTCCAAAGAGTTTCACGTGATAAATGTAGCTTATCAGTGTCGAAGAGAATTGATTGACAAAGTAGATAAGACAATATAACATATCAGTTTACTAAGGGACTAGCTCAATCAAGCTTGAGAAGATTAGAGGAATGGGAATAAAATTGCATAACTGACTCCAAGTATAAGTGGGAGATTGATAGAGTAAAGGGTACACCTTGATTGTAATTGCAAATTGTTGCAATCATGAGTAATTAACTACATTATAAGATATCATTTTAATTTATATATTCCTAGTTGAGATATTTTGAGAAAGGATATCGACACATCTGTTGAGACCAGAGTATGTAACACTCTGCAAACATTGGGAGTGAACGACGCGTGGTTTCTGTAGGCACCAAGAGGTTACGTAGAGAACCATGGAATGACTCATTCGAGGGTTTCCTAGTGGTTAATAATAACTGTGGTTAAACAAGAAATCTTGAAACGATGATACTACACAGTTCTCTCGACTTGAGAACATTGTTGAACTTTAATATGGACACTCCATTTTGATTATAGTTAAATCGTGGAAAGGAGTCCACCAAACGACTATAGTTGAGTCTGAGTTGAAGCCCTATAAGTGGAACACTATTCAATACAGAATTTATCTCCTCGGTTATAAGAATGTTAGTGTGCGATCAACTATATTCAACTCTAAGTTAAAATCTCTAGCTGGAGTAGTATGGTTAATAATTAATATTATTATTGAACCATGGGCTTTGTTTATGGAGTAACGAAGTTAAATATGGATGATCCTAGAATTTTAACCAAAACCAAATTTTGTAAGTCCTAACGTAATATAGTGTTAATGAAGAGTGTTGTGTAAACAGTTGTTACTAAATGACATCGCTTAAGAAATTATAAAATATGATTTATTAAAAAGGTCTTAGCAATTAAATTTGATCAAACTATTACACCACTAGATATGTGAAGTGCTAATGTTAATATTTGAATTATTCAAAATTAATCACCGACTGAATTCACAGACCCAAGTCACACAATCGTATTTATGAATTCTTTAAAAGACCACGATTTAATTAATTTATAAAATTTAGTAAATTAATTAATATTTTAAGAATGTTGATTATTATTTAATTTATTTGTTATTTTGGGGGTGTCATTAAATATTTGAATGTATATAAAAGTTATATATGTGCGTTTCAATATACGATATCAATATATATATATATATATATTTAAATGGGTTTTGAATATAGTTAATTGCTTTTTTTGAAAATAATCATCCATCTGATATAACGGTGTGGCCTGCCATGCTAAAGAGAAAGGAAGGGACATGGATGAATATTTGATTGAAAATTAGTTAAGAATTAAAAGTGAAGGTTTTAAAGAGAGAATAAAAGTGGTTTTTATTCTATCATTAAAATAAATCATCTCATTCATTTTCTTTCCTGTATTCATTCTTTAATTCTCTTTTCTCCCTTCTCATTCATCAATGGCTTCCTCCATTTCCTCATTGATAAAATTTTCTCCCCAAATAAAATACAGCTGGCTCATTCAATTCTAGCAAGGTGGTTCAATGAATCTAGGAGTTGATTCATAAATCAAGGTGTCATGAAGGGTTAGATTTACAATGGTAAATTCGTATTCATTTATTTCAATCATTCATGTTCACACTTGACCCTATTTTGTGTTTGTAATATATATTAGATTGCCATTGTAAATTATTGAATTTTGGTTTATGACATATGTTATTTCTAAATCAAATTCAAATAAAACAACAATAAAAGATAGTCCTTTTATTTTGCTCTTATATATATGACAGTCAATCCTTTTAAATGTATTTCACCCGATCTATACACACACACAAAAATTTATTTTGGCTGCAATTAAACATGCATATTCATATGCGTCTGTAATTGATGTTTTGATTTTAATTTTAAATAATGACATTTTGATGTTTAAATAGTAAAAGAAATAATTTTGAAAGTTATTTTGTGACCTATTTTGGATTATTATTTATATTTTTATACACACATATATGCTTAATTTATAATAGTATGTTTATATCACATTTATATAAAAATGTTATTTTATATAGACATACATATATGTTAAAGTTTTGGTCTGTTTATCTTTGCTATGTGTATAATTTTTGGTCATTTTATGCAAGTTGAAAATTTTGTAATATAAATATTTGATCACTTATTTTATGCTATGCTTAAATTTGAAATACGTAAATTACAAAATATAATTTAGATCTAGATTTTAATTAGGAGTTTGTGAGATAGGAAGGTGGATGGTTTTTTCGTTTTCACCTTTATTGTTATTTATTGTTTCCCTGATCAAGGAGATAATTTGAAATTTGTTTCATCATTATTCTTAGGTTGTTGTTTATATAAATTTAATTATATGACTACATATATATGGTGCTATTAATATGTATATACAAAATATTTACATATATTATAGTATAATTAAACATATGTACATACTTAGGCATTTATATTCCAGATATGCATATGAATCTGTCAAGCATATGTGAGTATGTATGTATATATATTAGATATAAATCTCGATATCTATATGTGTGTGCGTATTTTATATATATATATATATATATATATATATATATTGTTATACACATGCTTATATAGCTTTATGTTATGGTGTGAATTATGAATACATATATACACATATACATACATACATACATATAAATGATATATTCAGATAAACATTTAATTAGTTTAATTAATATGATTAAATAAATACAAAATGATTTCAAATAAAATATGATTTTATTTGAATAGATAGATTAGATCTAATGCTAATTAACAGACTTCATTGGCCTATTAAGATCCAAATAGGGAAATTTGTTAACATTTTCCCATTTCACTCGCTACAGACCAATCTGGTTCCATCAATAATTGTTATTGATTACTTTACAAAATGGGTTGAAGTTATACCCTTATCGACCATAATGGCATGTCAATTCGTTAATGAAAAACATTGTAATAGGATATGTTCTTCCATACAAGACCCAATAGATAAGAAACACAATTCGTGAGCTAGGAGTTTATCAAATACTACTTGGACCATGGCATAATCAAATTTTTTCTATGGTGGCTCATCCATAACTAATAGTGCCATAGAAGTAGCCAATAAGACAATTAAAGCTTTCCTAAAGAAGCACCTAAATCGAGCCAAAGGCAATTGGGCAGAGAAACTAGCATTTATATTATGGGCCAATAGAATAAGTTCTAAAACATCAATGGGGAATCCCTATTCTCCTTAGTTTATGGCTGTGAATCCATGCTTCTGGTAGAGCTCGAAATAGGGTCTCACTAAAGACTCTACTACGGTACCCTGCAAAACATAAAACTTCAAAATGAGTCACTGGACTTCTTACCTGAACTTTAGGATCAAATTGCATTAAGAATGGCAGAGTATATCCATCGAATGACTAGATTTTACAATCAACGGCTCCATATCTAAAAATTCAAAAGGGGGATCTCATCCTCCACGAAATAATTCCGACTACCAAAGATCCAACATTTGGACCACTCGGCCTAAACTGGAAAGGTCCCTTAATCATTCATGAGATCATCCCATCGGGAGCTTATCAACTATAGAGACCAAACGACCGCATCTACACTAAACATGGAATGTTGAACACCTAAAACATTACCATAACACAAGGCTGTAACCAGAATAAACTATCAAACTTATCAAAGTTGCAAGTACTTTCAAATATATCAAAGTATCTTAGCCATAATCAAGTGGTATCATGCAACAATTATAATTTAAAACTTATCAAAGTTACAAGTACTTCCAAATATATCAAAGTATCTCAGTGGTGATTAAGTAGAATCATGCAACCATTAAAATTTCTATTCTATCAAAATTACAAATAATTTCAAAATTCATCTAGTATCTTAGTAGTGATCAAGTAGTATCATGTTACAAAAATTATTTCAAAGAGTGAGACATAGCCAAATAGTATTATGTAAAGAGTGAGGCATGGCCAAGTAGTGCTATGCAAAGAGTGAGCCATATCTAAGACATGTTATGTAACGATAGGCACAAAGCTGCCACTATCAGTTTTCAAACGGCTACACTTGTAATATTTGGTCTCATTTACTAGAGAATGTTTTAGAATTTTCAAAACCAAATTCTTTCCACAAAGTTCATTGACTTCTCATACAAATTCTAAGCTATTTTACGGTTTCTGGAGCTAAGTGTTGAAACCTAAAATGACTTCCAATTCTAGTGAAATTACGATCTCTTTAAATAATGACGCCTTTGAGCCTCTCAACATTTTGGTAGCCCAAAAGCTATAATCATCAAACAATTTCAACTTTGGCCATAAACAGAAATGTAACGACTTGGAATTTCGAACACCTTGTATTTAAATATCTGAATTGTTTAAATATTTGTATCTTTGATTTGATATGAATAAATATGATTTTATAATGTTATTAACCCTTTTTACTTAATAAGTAACAAAGTAAAACTTATTTTTGAATTTTTTACAAAAATAAAATGTTCGAAAAAATATATATTATGTGATTGAAAATCGTTTTATCGATAAATGGCTTTTTAATCTTCGAAAGTTGTTCGAGCTCTTTTGAACTTGTATAGTAACATATGAACATACATGAACACATTTAGAAGTATTAAATCACCTAATTTCATATGAAAATTAATTAAGTTAAAAGAGTTGAAGTAAGATGAGTAAAAGACCCCTAAATCAAGGCATAAAAGAGGGAGCAAATCAAGGAGGACTTTCTCAAGTATGTAAAAGGCATGTATGTACAAGAGGTCATGGTATGCATGTGCATAGAGAGAAGGAAGAGGGTTAGTTAAATAATTTGGCAATTGGGTATTTTAGGTCATTTGGAACTTTTCCAAAATCTATAAATACAAACTCATATGCTCTCTCTTTTAATTGCTAATTCACTAAGGAAAACAACGTCTTCTTCTCTCATCCTCCCCTCTAATTTTCTTGAAATAATATTAAATTAACTCCTTTCTCCTCAAACTCTTTCTATATCCTTGATAGAACATGGTAACAACATCTAGCAAGTCTTGAAGGAAGAATTGGAGCAAAAATCCCCAATTCTATCAAGGCCGTGAGCTATGATGGAGGAAGGAGGCTATGGACCAAATCTACCAATTCTCTTCTATCCCACTTTTTAAAACCTGTCTTTTGTTAATTTTTGAATGAAATGTTTTTTGTACTTATAGAAGTATAAAAGATAGTAAGAAACGAATTTTAAAAGGTATCTTGTCTATAAAACAAAGTTAGTAAAGTTATGGTCCATAGAGCGATAGTCGCTATGGATGCACTTTGAAAATACATGTTTTTTTTTGTAAATTGTGAAATGTTATAACTTAGATGTTTTATGAAATCATTTCAAAGGTGTTTTACCAAAGATATATATGTATTTTAAAAGAAGTTATAAGTTTATATATATATATATATATATATATATATATATATATTAAAAGAATTTATTTTTAATTTATAAAGTAAAGGTTTTCCTTATTATATATATACAAATTTTGATTATTTTGTTGAAGTTTTCAAATCATATCAAGTAACTATTTTTAATACATTTTCTACACAATTTTATACTATGTATAAGTACTCTTAAAGGTAATTTATTCATATATAAGTTCATAAAACTATTTTAATCTCGTATTAAAATAAGAGCTATAATTTCATTTTTCTTCTTATGTTATTTTAAATTCAATTATGTTATTAAATAAAACTATTATATATATATATATATATCATTTTAAATGGGTTCCTAACTTATTTGTAAAAGTAATTTCAAAAGAATATTATTAGGAAGGGTTGAGAAGTTACATTTGCGAATTGAATGTAGAGTAAATTTTGCATATGGAATGAGGTAGACTTCACTACTTGTGAGAGTCAAAATTGATTTTTGAGTAGGGGTGAGCAATAGTGCTTTAACCTACCGGCTTTCCTCTTGACAAAAGAATAGTTAAGCTGGAATGTGAGAAATGTGTTAAGTGTAAAAACTTTGATTTCTATAAGCAATCGTTGTCATAACTAGATAATCGATTAATCAACTATAGAACATGACTTAATAAGATAAGTATTTGGACTGTAGTAGGCAATGTTTAAATAACACTTATCTTTAACCCTTATAAATGTAATTAAATCTTTAAAAAAGGGTTTAAAGATAATGTTTAAAGTATAAATTATTTTGGGTATGTTGTGACAATGTTTAAACAACACTTGTCTTTGAACCTTATAAATATAATGTGATCATTAAAAGAGAGTTTTCAAGATAATGTTTAAATGTGAAGTGTTTTATGTTTGTAATAAACGATGTTTTAGTAACATTTGTTTTTAAACCCTTGAATTATGCTTTAAAGTGGGAAAAATATTGATAAATGATTATGAATATATTTAGATCTTTAATAATGGAATTCTAGATATAATAAAACGTATGGAATCCATTTTTAATAAAGATAGAAAAAGTATATGTTTAAAATATAAAAGTGAGAAGGGGATCATGGTAATAGTGTTTAAGTAACATTTGTTTTTAACCTCTTCAATTTTAGTTTATTAAAGTTATTAAATCTTGTTAAGTGATTTGTGAATCTACTTAAACCAGTTAGATAATTATATGAATACTTTTTGAAGTATATAAAGGAAGCTTTAATTAATAATGGAATATTAATTAATAAAGAAAGTTATAGTCGTTGAAAGAAGTTTTGTTATTAAAAAAAGGAGTTTTACTAATAAAAAGGGTTTTTAATTAATAAGGGACAAATTAATTAAAAAGGGATTAAAATTTATTTAGGTGACTTGATCGTGCTTTGTATGATTTGATAGTGCTTGTGTGTTTACTTGCTTATGAAAAGCATACGAGACTTAGTTTCCTTATGCGATCATTCTTATTTTTGTTGAATATGGCCAAATTCTTCGATACAGTCTTGAAGAGACCGGGATCAATAAGTGTTTTACTTATAGAAGATCACTTTAAGACTAATATATTGTTGAATATGCGCTTATATGATTTTTGTTTGATGATAATAAACATATATATATATATATTCATTTAAATGTATTTGTTAATGTACTATTTTATTTTTCATAGATTAAATAAATATTTGCTGAATAAAATTAAATACACAGAATTTGAATTCAAACAGAAATTTTATTCAACAAATATTTATTACATTTTTGAATAGTACAAATTCAAGCTCTCACTATACATATACAATTTTGATTCTAATTACATCACAAATTCAATGTACATAAATTCCTCACTACATATCACTCACACTCGTAGTTTATCTTCAATTTCATTCCAGTTATAATCCAGCATCTGAGAAATCTGCAAAAATATTCACTAACACGGTAAAATTGAAAAAGAAATATTTTTGCAATATAAAATGAAATATGATTTTTGAAAATATGATTTGCCTCAGTTATTTGGGTTGTTCGTCATCATTCACATTTGAATTCATCATACACGAACAATGTGACATGCACAGTGTATCATTGTACATGCCACAAGGCCGTGCACACCGATATACACTTGATAATGTTACAGGGACAGGTGAGCACAGGTCAAACCCAAATGAAAAGCCGGGTTCAACTCAGCTGCAATATAAATTGAATCACGACACGAGCACAAGGTCAAACCCGAGTTTTGAAACTGGATTCAACACAAGTGAAATTTCAAAAATCAACATGAATGGATACAAAGTCCAGTAATGCAAACAGTGAATAGCATGGCAATGTCGAATGCATGAACAAGTGAAGCATTTGTGTCAAAGCAGAGCAAATGTCAACAGTGAAGATTACAAGATGAACCAGATCAATATACATGAATAAGACTCAGTAAACAACAGCTACTCAAATGACACAGTGTAAACAAGTGAAGCCAAATGAAAATCAAAGCATCATGAATATACACCAAAGCAAATTAGCATACTACAAGTGACAATGTGAATGCAGTGTGACAGTGCACCATCAAGAAACCACTGTAATGATGCAAACTGACTCGAAGATTGCCACCAACATAAGCAGCAACAATGAAGATCACTATGCAGTAGACAACAAGATTGAAGCAGTTCAATATCCAAGCAACAATGGAAAAGCATGACCAGACACACATGAAAGTGAAAACCACAAAGGCAATGCACCAGTGCAACAACTCAAGCAATGACCAGAACACAAAGACAGGCAGAGAAATGACACAGCAAAAATGGAACTAACATGAAACCACATTATGAACACAGCAATGTACATGAATACAACAACAAATCCAGCTACAACAAGACACAGTGCAAACTGAGGAGTAAGTGCAACTTGACTATCAAGACACAGTGCAAAGACCAAGTGCACAGTGAAAAGTATTCAGTAACATAAAGCATGTCGAGCTCAATACAACCTAGTATGCAAAATGGAATGCAACTACGGTGATCAAATAGACAGTGAAATATGCAAGCTCGACTAACAGGACTGCAACAAACAAATTAATGCAACAAGCATCATGTGTTGAACAACATGAAGAATGCCAACAGTATGGATATACAGTGATGTATGGAACAAGACTCAAACTATGCAAATGAAGACCATAAGTGTACGACAACTCCAGCAGTGACAATGAAGTGAATGCAACTACAGGAACTCAATAAGGAAGACTACAACATCAAGTCGGGTCAGACCAACCAGAATAGATGCAAAGACTACAATGCAGACGCAAACTACAAATGTGATACATGAATAATGCAAGAACAAGCCAGCAGATACATGAATAATGCAAACTAAATGCAGACGCAAACAAGTCGAGATGAACAAATGGAAACAAACTCAAAGTCAAGTGATAAAATTCGTGTTTGAAAAATTCAGGTGCGTATCTTTGAAATAGTCAAAGAAAAGTAAAAAGGGAAAGTTTCTGCCGTATCAAACAAGTTGAATCGAACGCTGCACAAACAAAACCGTGTGTATCAAGTTGTAACAATATCAGGAAAGCAAAATTTAGGAAAGTATCGAATTGATTAGGGTCTCAGAATTCATATAAATACATCACCCAAATCATCATCGGCAAGTGTGGAAAAATCGAATCAAATCCAAATATAAACCCACAAGTTCATCATCGGCAATGCAGAGCTAACAAGAATAATCAGATTAAATCCTGACAAAGCAAAAGATTCGAACAACGTACAAGAGGTAATTCGCAATCTCGAAGACAATCAAGCAGCTGACCTCAAGAGCCGATCATCAGAGAAGCAGTGAGCAAAGAGCATCACAAACCAGAGAAATCAAAATTGAAGAAAGCCCTAATTTTCACAAGGGAACGAAGCCTAATTCAGATCGAACAAAGCCTCTATAGCAAAAGAGAAAAGGGATCGGGTGAAAGAATAAAATGGGCCGGCCTTGTTTTACGAAAGGGCTTTAGTTTATTTATTTGGAGTTTTGTTTTTATAAAGGGGGATTTAGTTTATATTTTAGGGTTTTATTTTAAAATTGGTTTTTAGTTTGTTTTAAATTTTCTTTAAGGTTCAAATCTTGGTAAATCACCACCTAGGTCTTAGGTAGTGTCAGATTGTCTAGTTAGAATTTGTTCAGTGAGCAGGGTGTGCGAGTTTGTAAAACTCTATGGGCGATGGCAGGGTGTGCGAGTCTGTTAGAGTGTTTGTAAGAGGGAGACTATTTAATTCTAATAGAAATCTGGGAATGCAGCAGTAGGCAGGGGTTGCCGAAGCTGGGTAAATTTTGTGTGTGATTTACTTTTCAGCATATTTATTTCTGCAGTTTGTTTCTGTGTTTAAATCCAGAAAATTTGCTATAACCCTATTCACCCCCCCTCTAGGGTTAATCTAGATCCTACAAGTGGTATCAGAACACGGTATTTTTCTTTAACTCTAGAGTCATGAGTTCACCAACCATTGCTTTTTCTGAGGGGCAATTTATTGTTAGGCCACCCATGTTCAATGGGAATGATTATGCCTATTGGAAAGTTAGGATGGGTATTTATCTTAGTTCTGTTGATTATGATGTTTGGGACATTATTGAAACTGGCTATAAATCTTCCACTATAACTGTTGGTGATACTGACATTCCTAAACCTAAGGATAGGTGGGATGTTAACGATAAGAAATTAAAAACTACAAATGCTAAAGTCATGAATGCTCTGATCTGTGCTCTTGATAAGACTGAATTTAATAGAATTTCTCATTGTAAAACTGCACAGGAAATTTGGCATACCTTGGAGGTGACACATGAAGGAACTTCTCAAGTCAAGGAGTCTCGTCTAGCCCTATTCAGTAATGAATACGAGAACTTTGTGATGGACAAAGGCGAGAGCATAAAGGACATGTTTGGACGCATTTCAACTTTGGTGTACAACGCTAGAGCGCTTGGGAAGGTATTCGCTGAGGTAGAGCTTGTGAGGAAGGTGCTACGAGTTTTACCAATGAACTTTGAGGCAAAAGTCACGGCAATACAAGAATTGAAAGATCTGAGTAAACTAAGCATGGAGGAGTTGATCGGCAACTTGATGACATATGAGCTTGAGTTAAAAGCAAAGGAAGAACGCAACAACTCCGAATCAAAGAAGAAGACGATTGCCTTAAAGAGCGATGAAGAAGAAGAAGTTCCAATTGAAGAGCTTGCAATGGCTGTCAATAATCTTAGAAAATTGTCAAGATTCAGGCCACGCAAGAAGAAAACAAGTGGTAATAGGCCAAAAGATTCTAACAATTCGGATAATGAATTGACGTGCCTTAACTGCAAGAAGCCTGGCCACTTCAAACAACAATGCCCACTTCTCAAAAACAACAAAGGAAAGAAAAAGAAGAAGAAGGCATTTGCAGCGACTTGGGATGATGAAGAAGGAGAGGAAGTTTCGAATAATAGCTCAGATGAGACTAACTTGTGTCTTGTGGCAAAATCAGATTCAGAAGCAAGCTCAGAGGAATCTAGTGAGGGAGGTGACTATTCTTATAAAGAACTTGTTTTTATGTGTCTTGATCTTACTAAAGAAGTTGATACTCTTGAATCTAAAATTGAAAAAATGAAATCTGATAGGAGAGAACTTTCTCATGAAAATTTTAGGTTAGAAACTGAACTTGAAAATATTCAAAACCTAGAATGTAAAAAATGTAAAATTTTAGATTCAGAATTATCAAGACTTAAGAATAACTTTGAGAATCTTGAAAAAGAAAACTTGAGTCTTAAGGAAATCATTGACACTAGGAAAAAGGATTTTATAAATAGATGCACCTCACTTGTAACTGAAAACACAAATCTAAAAACCAAAGTCCAAAATCTTGAGAAATCTCTTAATAACTTTTCAAGAGGAGAAAAATCATTCAACATGTTATTGGGAAATCAAATTTTTGCTAACAACAGAAAAGGACTAGGTTTTGGGAAAACACAAGCTGATGATAATGCAAAAGGTAAGAGTGTCTTTGATAGATGTGAAATAATTGGATATCGTGTTGAAAATTGTAGTCATAGGAACAAGAACACAAAATTTATACAAGTTTGGGTTCCTAAGAATTCTACAAACAAATTTCATGTCTATTGGAACAAGAATAAAAGGACTAAACAAGTTTGGGCTCCAAAGGGATTATTTATTCACAATGCTTCAGCCACTAACAATCATGGACCTATAAAAACAAATAGGTCACAAAAATCTTCCATCGTGTAGGTATGGTGGCAGGCTAAGGAACAATAACAGTGCTCTCTGGATTTTGGCTGTTCCAGAAACACAACGGGCAACAAAGCAAAGTTCCTTAGCCTAGTACAAAGGTGACAGAATCACAATGAGCAACCACGAAAACTTATCATAAAGGTAAAACAGGTGAAGGTATATTTATTTGATCGATATATTAAATGTGATAATCTGCACCATATTCTGAATGAAATCAGCCAATATTGAGATGTTGTAAAGATGATGTTTTTGATTCTGACTTGTTCAACATAGTTGGCCAATTATATTTATGCCAAAAACACTATTCTTTGAATTACTTCATACATATTTGTTTGGATTAAACATTGTGTTTTGTTGGATGATAATGCATTTGGTTATAATTCGGCTAACTCTATATTCATAGTTTCTGATTATTTACACGATTTCAATTCAAATTCAAGAATGCTGTAAAAATTTGTGAGTTTGAGTTTTCATGCACACTTCATGATCTGGTCTATCAAATTTAGTTAGTGATATTTTGGAGTGAAAGAGAAAGTCAGATGCAAATCATACTGGTAATCTAGTTGACAGAAAACTTACTAGTTGAACGTGATTTATGGTGAGACATTTAGTAACTGCATCGTTTTTCAAAGAAAATATCTGCATATTTTTCATTAAAAATAATTTTCAAATAGCAGAATTTTTTTCCCATATAACCCCTTCAAGAAAATCATTTTTTGACCATATTTTCAGATTAGTCATTTTTATTTGATTTTAAATGACAAATTTTGACTAATCCGACTCCCTACTAATTATCAAAAAGATAAATAGTGATTGAAAAGGTGATAAGTGTTGATATTTAACATACATTACTCAAGAGAGTATATTTGAAAATTTTCTTTAGGAATTCAAACAAGAGTTATAAAAAATTTTGTTGGGTAAAAATTCCATGACCATTCCTATATCTATCATATTTCTATCGACCATTGTTTATCAAATCTTAAATATAGTTTGTCGATATGTGGTACTATAATCAGGGATCATTCGTTTTTCATTTTATAAAACAAAATAAAATCCAAAATATTCACTCTCATTTAAAAGTCCTCACGGTTATGCATGGGTGAATTACTTGAAATTTGTTATGTACTTCCATGCTCATTTAAAAGTCCTTACGGTTATGCATGTATGGAACGCATATCAAAATTGATTTATTAAATAAACAAGTTGATTCTAATCCCATTTAAAAGTCCTCACGGTTATGTGTGATTAGAAGATACTTGATTTCATTTTTTAAAATTAAATTGGAATACTACTAATCTCATTTAAAAGTCCTAACGTTTATGCATGATTAGTAGATATTCAAATTCCTGATATAAATGTACCACAAGTTGATACAATTGTATGATTTTATATTAGAACATCATTTCCATTCTTTCTAAAAGTGGAATATGCGCCTAATAAGGGTAGTTTTGATTTTTGTTTGATTTTTATTGAAGTTTAATATTTATATTCAATTTGAGTTTAATATTGGATTAATATTGATCATTTTATCTCTATTTTCTCTAACACTATTATTCTTTTGCTGATAACAAAAGGGGGAGAGAAAAGTTAAGATTTTGTCAAATAGAATCAAGCAAAGGTCAAATAATTTTCCATTTGCATATAGGCTTATTCATATATTTTATTTATATGCATATAGTAGGGGGAGCATCGTGTAGAGGGGAAACATTTAAATAGGGGGAGCAGTTAGAGTATATCATTGATCAAATACATTTAACACAATCAAAATCTTAAATATATGTTTGTTATCATCAAAAGGGGGAGATTGTAGAATATGCGCTTATATGATTTTTGTTTGATGATAATAAACATATATATATATATATATATTCATTTAAATGTATTTGTTAATGTACTATTTTATTTTTCATAGATTAAATAAATATTTGCTGAATAAAATTAAATACACAGAATTTGAATTCAAACAGAAATTTTATTCAACAAATATTTATTACATTTTTGAATAGTACAAATTCAAGCTCTCACTATACATATACAATTTTGATTCTAATTACATCACAAATACAATGTACATAAATTCATCACTACATATCACTCACACTCGTAGTTTATCTTCAATTTCATTCCAGTTATAATCCAGCATCTGAGAAATCTGCAAAAATATTCACTAACGCGGTAAAATTAAAAAAGAAATATTTTTGCAATATAAAATGATATATGATTTTTGAAAATATGATTTGCCTCAGTTATTTGGGTTGTTCGTCATCATTCACATTTGAATTCATCATACACGAACAATGTGACATGCACAGTGTATCACTGTACATTCCACAAGGCCGTGCACACCGATATACACTTGATAATGTTACAGGGACAGGTGAGCATAGGTCAAACCCAAATGAAAAGCCGGGTTCAACTCAGGTGCAATATAAATAGAATCACGACACGAGCACAAGGTCAAACCCAAGTTTTGAAACTGGATTCAACACAAGTGAAATTTCAAAAATCAACATGAATGGATACAAAGTCCAGTAATGCAAACAGTGAATAACATGGCAATGTCGAATGCATGAACAAGTGAAGCATTTGTGTCAAAGCAGAGCAAATATTAACAGTGAAGATTACAAGATGAACCAGATCAGTATACATGAATAAGACTCAGTAAACAACAGCTACTCAAATGACACAGTGTACACAAGTGAAGCCAAATGAAAATCAAAGCATCATGAATATACACCAAAGCAAATTAGCAGACTACAAGTGACAATGTGAATGCAGTGTGACAGTGCACCATCAAGAAACCACTGTAATGATGCAAACTGACTCGAAGATTGCCACCAACATAAGCAACAACAATGAAGATCACTATGCAGTAGACAACAAGATTGAAGCAGTTAAATATCCAAGCAACAATGGAAAAGCATGACCAGACACACATGAAAGTGAAAACCACAAAGGCAATGCACCAGTGCAACAACTCAAGCAATGACCAGAACACAAAGACAGGCAGAGAAATGACACAGCAAAAATGGAACTAACATGAAACCACATTATGAACACAGCGGTGTACATGAATACAACAACAAGTCCAGCTACAACAAGACACATTGCAAACTGAGGAGTAAGTGCAACTTGACTATCAAGACACAGTGTAAAGACCAAGTGCACAGTGAAAAATATTCAGTAACATAAAGCATGTCGAGCTCAATACAACCTAGTATGCAAAATGGAATGCAACTACAGTGATCAAATAGATAGTGAAATATGCAAGCTCGACTAACAGGGCTGCAACAAATAAATTAATGCAACAAGCATCATGTGTTGAACAACATGAAGAATGCCAATAGTATGGATATACAGTGATGCATGGAACAAGACTCAAACTATGCAAATGAAGACCACAAGTATACAACAACTCCAGCAGTGACAATGAAGTGAATGCAACTACAAGAACTCAACAAGGAAGACTACAGCATCAAGTCGGGTCAGACCAACCAGAATAGATGCAAAGACTACAATGCAGACGCAAACTACAAATGTGATACATGAATAATGCAAGAACAAGCCAGCAGATACATGAATAATGCAAACTACAATGCATACGCAAACAAGTCGAGATGAACAAATGGAAACAAACTCAAAGTCAAGTGATAAAATTCGTGTTTGAAAAATTCAGGTGCGTATCTTTGAAATAGTCAAAGAAAAGTAAAAAGGGAAAGTTTCTGCCGTATCAAACAAGTTAAATCGAACGTTGCACAAACAAAACCGTGTGTATCAAGTTGTAACAATATCAGGAAAGCAAAATTTAGGAAAGTATCGAATTGATTAGGGTCTCAGAATTCATATAAATACATCACCCAAATCATCATCGGAAAGTGTGGAAAAATCGAATCAAATCCAAATATAAACCCACAAGTTCATCATCGGCAATGTAGAGCTAACAAAAATAATCAGATTAAATCCTGACAAAGCAAAAGATTCGAACAACGTACCAGAGGTAATTCGCAATCTCGAAGATAATCAAGCAGCTGACCTCAAGAGCCGATCATCAGAGAAGCAGTGAGCAAAGAGCATCACAAACCAGAGAAATCGAAATTGAAGAAATCCCTAATTTTCACAAGGGAACGAAGCCTAATTTGGATTGAACGAAGCCGCCATAGCAAAAGAGAAAAGGGATCGGGTGAAAGAATAGAATGGGCCGGCCTTGTTTTACAAAAGGGCTTTAGTTTATCTGTTTGGAGTTTTGTTTTTATAAAGGGGGATTTAGTTTATATTTTAGGGTTTTAGTTGAAAATTGGTTTTTAGTTTGCTTTAAATTTTCTTTAAGGTTCAAATCTTGGTAAATCACCACCTAGGTCTTAGGTAGTGTCAGATTGTCTAGTTAGAATTAGTTCAGTGAGCAGGGTGTGCGAGTTTGCAGAACTCTATAGGCGGTAGCAGGGTGTGCGAGTCTGTTAGAGTGTTTGTAAGCGGGAGACTGTTTAATTCTAATAGAAATCTGGGAATGCAGCAGTAGGCAGGGGTTGCCGAAGCTGGGTAAATTTTGTGTGTGATTTACTTTTCAGCATGTTTATTTCTCTGCAGTTTGTTTTTGTGTTTAATTCGAGAAAAATTGCTATAACCCTATTCACCCCCCCCCCCTCTAGGGTTAATCTAGATCCTACATATATGTGTTCTACCTCTTGGAAGTGGATAGGTACAAGATGCTAGAATTCATTTGGGGATTCGTGATATGTTCAAGTGATGAAGACTTTTGTGAAAGATACAAAACATAGACTCGACATCGAAAAAATGACTGAAAACGGAGAATGGGCATGGCAACAAGGGTTTAGCTAACCTTGAGGGTATATCAACTCCATATCTAGAGTTGCTTATTAATTATTGCTAACGGGAGTTGATATGACTCGGATCACCATCGAGGGTGGTCTAGCTATGTTGACCTTCTGGTATATCTTATCTAGAGATATAAGACGCTTGAAAGGAAATTCTCTTTCCCTTGTGTAGAAGATCCGCCTCGTTGTATTGATGGTGTCTCCATGGAAACCCTACCCAATTTAATGAATGCGCGTTAGCGGTTTGATTGTATAACTATTATTGTTATGTTATACACTTTACGCATCATAGCTTTTTTTACTTATATTCATCACCCTAGACATTATTATAATATCACTGGATTTTGTTATGAAATGGTTTGGTTGTTGTAAGGTAAAAACCCATCCTTGTTTATTAGCAGCGTGATCTTACAAGATACCTTTATTTTTGAATGGTTTTGTAAATACAAGAATCTATATGACTGAGTTTCTCACACTGGTTTTACCAGACTGATCCAGTGTTATTTTCCTGTAATGCTCGGGTCAGCCCCAAGTATGTTTCCAAATTTAATTATGCATGCTTTGGGATCTTGGAGAGGAGGTGGATGATTACTTACCATAGTATTTGTTTCCACTGCATTGCGTTATGCATATATATCAGCAATTGTAAGGACAAGCTATTATAACTGCCCATGCTGATTATAATTCTTAGATTAATAACTCTGACATGCTATGTATATAAGAGTAATACTACATTTTATCTTTTGATATTATATGTTGTCATTACGGTGTGAGATTCTGATATTTTTGTTCTTCTCTTTCTTGTTCTCTTTCTATTTTTCTCCTTTTTACCCTAATTTCTGTCTTTCCGACACTCGGGGTGCTCGGCATATGAACACCGTGGATGTATTATGTATTTAACATCAACATTCGAGAGTCGCAAAGGCTATCATTGCATTATGGTATCAGAGCGCAAGGTTAAGCGAGAATATCAGTTTTTGTTGGGTATAATTCTTTAAGGGATAAGATAATGGAATGCCTTATAATGAGTAGTGTGTATTATACATACGAGGGCGTGCATTTGTTGGTGCAATACAAATGTTTTATATTGTATTAATTGGGCTCTTGAGTGGTTTATGAATTCTAGTTAGTACATGAGATGTCATGGTGTTGATATGGGTTTTTAAATATTTGAACAAGGCAAACTGATAATATGTTGTTTGTGAAATAAGTAAATGAAATTATTTTATTGAGGATTATATTTTAAAAAATTAATATAGTTATTTGTGATGTATTTTTTTGTTAGAAAATGATAATTTCCAATTATTATCATTTGTTGTTTGATTAGTTATGCTCGACTAGTTTATGAGTGTTAACTATTGTTTATTGATCCTTGAATTATGCCCGACTAGTTTATAGGCAGTTTTACCTTTTTACGACATGGGTAGGATAGACAGTAATCAAGGGTCATTGAGACGAACACTTTATGAATTAAGTTTCACAGTTTGACTATAAGAAGTTAACGATAGTATTGGGTCAAAAAGTAAACTTTAGTAAAAGATATTTATTATAATCTAAAAGAAAGGTAAGATATTTTGAAAGTAAATAAATATGAAATGATTTGATATAAGAAGGTTAATTTATATATGTATGATTTTAAAAATATGATTGATAAACAAAACGGATTTAAATTAAGGATTTAGGATTAAAACCCGATGTTTTGAAAATAGGTTTTCAAGGTATTGAAGAAAATAATCATAGAATTATTTAAAGATATTTCTAAAGACTAATATTTTAAAAGAGTTTTAGGAATTGATCGAATTTGAGGTTGCTCTCATTATCGACGAATTGATTCGAGAAACAAAATACTTTTTATGTTAGCTATTTCAAGTGGCTCGAAAGTGACTAAAGAAACAGCAAGAAGTGTGTTTGATTGGTAAGTACTTCTCTTGGTATTACCCTTCTCAATAAATGGGATAAATGACGCTACTTGGTGGGTCCCAATTCATTGTATCATTTTGTTGTTACACAATATATATGTATATTTTCCATGGATTTTAAAGAAAATATTTTGAAAATTGATTTTCAAAATGATTTTGGTTTAATCCCAAAAAGTATGATTTGATGCAAAAGATATATGTATATATTAATATTTTAAATGACTTGAAATTAACAGTGTTTAGTTCTAATGTTTTCTTTAAGAAATTTAATATGTAAAAAATAAAAGTTGAATTTTTATAACTCTTAATTTGAAAAGATAGTAAGTTAAAAAATTTAAAAATTTATCGAATATCGCTGGAAAATAAAATAAATATGAATGTCTGTATGTACCCTTAAGATGTAGTGGAGTATTATACGAGTAACGAACTTAAGTCCTAAAATGTTTCAATGAATCATTCATAAGTGAGTAAAGATAAGTATTGATGAAATGCTTTTAAACTTAAGCAATATTTTACGAAATAGTCCAAAATGATTTTAGTATTAAATGAAAAATAAAATATGAAAAAATAAATATAAATGTAAAGAAATGGTGTCCTTAAGAAACCAATGGAATAAAATACGTAAATGTACGTAGATCATTTTGTTCGCATGACAATTCTTTATCTAGGATTATAGTACATGATTTTAAGATGGTTACACTGGTCCGAATAAGGATTTTTCACTAGATCTTTGATGGAAAACACTTGATATGGATTCTTGATATGATTCTGAAGTTTTTGATTATAGTATATGGCTACTAGAGGAGAATAGAGGTTTCTAATCAAGGAACTTGATCGGAGTCCACATTAAAGAGGTCATGTGATCTACACTAGTTGGAAAGTGAAATTTATGTAATCGAGCAAGTGATGGATTTGATATTGCATACGGATGGTCCAACCGTATGGAATTCAATGTATTTCTATATTGTGTTTGTTGGCTTATGGAGAGTTTGGAAAAATAAATCTTCAATTTATTCCGAGGTAGCATGGATAATCGACTAAGTATTAACCAAAGGCTATTGAGCGAAACGTACACTTAGAAGTTTATTTATCATCCTTGGACGATGAGAAGGTTTTGGACCTAGGAAAACTGTAAGCCTTGTTGCTATTGATTGTAATACTATTAAGTATCAATGTAAGATTGTTTCTTTGATTCTTGTGTCTAAATTGCAAGGATGAAATATTGTAAGGAGGGAGAATGTAACGACCTGGAATTTCAAACACTTCGTGTTTAAATATCTGAATTATATATTTATATCTAAGATTTAATTTTAATAAATATGATTTTATAACCTTACTAACCCCTTTTAATTAATAAATAATGAAGGAAAACTTATTTTTGAATTTTTTTACAAAAATAAACAGTTCGAAGGAATATCAATAATATGACCGAAAATTGTTTTATGATAAATGACTTTTTAATCACCAAAACTTTTCAAACTCTTCTAGACTAGTATTCTAACATATGAACATACACGAATACATTTATAGTGTTAAATCACCTAATTTCGTAAGAAAATTAGTTAAGTTAAAAGAATTTAAGTAAGAGGACTAAAGGACCCCTAAATCAAGGCATAAAAGAGGGAGCAAATCATGAAGGATCTTCTCAAGTATGGTGTGTAAGAGGCATGCATGTGAAAGAGGTCTTGGTGTGCATGTGCCTGAGAGAAGGTGGAGTAGTAGTTAAGTAATTTGGCAATGGGGTATTTAAGGTCATTTGGCACTTTTCTAAAGTCTATAAATACACACACATATGCTCTATCTTTTAGTTGCTAATTCATTAAGGAAAAACAGTGTCTTCATCACTTGTCCTCCTTTTTAATTTTCTTGAAATAATATTAAATCAACTCCTTTCTACTCCAAACTCTTTCTATATACTTAATACAACATGGAAACAACATCTAGCAAGTCAAAGAAGGAAGAAATGGAGCACAACTCCCCAAATCTACCAAGGTCGTGAGCTATGATAGAGGAAGGAGGCTATGCCGTGAGTAAGGTGAGGCTGGAAGGCTAGGATGTGAACAAAGGGAAGAGGTAGGAGGGTTTTGGGTGCTTTCTTGGTTGATGATAGGAAGTATGAACTTGTTCTTGTGTTTTGGTTTGAATATAGGCGAGCTGTATCACTCATTGAATAAATCTCTATAACCTGATGATTTGTTTGTTATTAATAATGACAATAGTAGACCCTAACTAAGTAAAGTTAAGAATTCGTATTTCTATGCTTTGAATATTGTATTGTTTGTGTACCGGTTGTTTTCTGGAAGGCCTTTGTATGTGTTTTTTGAATGACCATATCTAATGGTGTATGTAATCGGAAGCTTGGACATCGACTTGGACTTGTAATATGTGGCATATGTTTCTTGCTTATATATGTTGTACACATGTTATACTATGCCTTTTTTCAATGTAATATGGATTTGAGGATCATATATGTTTATATGATTAAATGATGTTGAATATTGAACTGACTATGGAATTTTCCATATAGCGATAGTCGCTATAAACACACTTTGAATCCTTCTCTTCTATCCTTTTTTTTAAACTTCTCTTTTTCTTATTTTTGATAGAAATTTTTTTTAAGTATAAAAGAACGTAAGATATGAAGTTTAAAAGCTTTTTTGTTTTTAAAACAAAGTTAGTAAAGTTATGGTCCATATAGCGATAGTCGATATGGATGCACTTTGAAAAAACATGTTTTCTGTAAATTGTGAAATGTTATAACCTAAATATTTTTGTAAAATATTTTCATATGAGTTTTATAAAAGATATAAAAGTATTTTTAAAATAAGTGTGAAGTTTCAATATATTTTAAAATAATTTATTTTTAATTTATAAAGTAAAGGTTTTCCTTTTTATCTATAGACAAAAGTTGTTTATTTTGTCAAAGTTTTCAAATCAATATTAAGTAAATATTTTTTCAAGTAATATTTTCTATAACAATTTATATACTATGTATATGTGCTTTTAAAGGTATTTTATTCATATATAAGTTTATAAAACTATTTTAGGCTTGTATTAAATTAAGAGCTTTTATTTCATTTTTCTTCCTTAAGTTATTTTAAATTCTATTATCTTATTAAATAAAACTATTATACATAAATATACATACATATATACATATATCATTTTAAAAGGGTTTCTTAGTTATTTATATAACTAATTTCAAAAGACTATTCTTTTAGAAGAAGGGATGAGAATTTACATTTGTGAATTGAACACGTAGTTAATTTTGCATATGGAATGATAGTATTACCATACTTAACACTAAAAGCTAAGCGAGATAGACTTCTCTATTTGTGATAGTCAAGATTGATGTTGGAGTAGGGATGAGCAATAGCGCTCTAACATCCTGTCTTCCCTCTTGATCGAGGAATTGCTAAGTTGGAATGTCGGAAACGTACTAAGTATATAAACCTTGGTTTCTATAAGCAATCCTTTTTAGAACTTGGTAGCCGATTCGTCGGCTATAGAACTTAACTTTTGATAATTAAATGGTTTTGGGCTGTAGTAGGCAATGTTTAAAAAAAAACACTTGCCTTTAACCCTTATAAATGTAATTAGATCTTCAAAAGAGAGTTTTAAAGATAATGTTTAAAGTACAAATGTTTTGGGTTTGTTGTGACAACGTTCAAATAACACGTGTCTTTAACCCTTATAAATATAATAAGATCTTTAAAAGAGGATTTTAAAGATAATATTTAAATGTGAAGTGTTTTGGGTTTGTAGTAAATGATGTTTTAGTAACATTTGTTTTTAAATCCTTGAATTATATCTTAAAGTGGGAAAAATATTGAAAAATGATTACAAACATGTTTTGTAACAACCCTCATATTTGTCGATTGTATATTTAAATATTTTATCGTTCGTCGGATTTTGGTCCGAAAAGCTACTTTTTGCAAACAGTCGAATTGGGACTCGAGACCACCCCCATTGAGTTCAAAATGCCGTTTGCGACCTTTTTGAGTATAAGCTTTGATATGTTTGGAGAAAGTTGATTTTTACTACTTTTTCCCGCTTATGACTTTGGTTTGGACTGCACCCTTATTAGCTCAGCCCAACCCCCTTCTCTTCATAACTTCTCCTCTTTGCTTAAACACTCAAGCTTTAGCAACAATGGAGGAAGAGAATGGGAAATAGAAATTCCTAAGCCCTAGTTTCCATTAGCAAATCCATCTTCTTGCTCCAAACTCAAGTGAACCCATTGGTAAGCATCTCCTTCTTCTTCTCCAACTCATTCTCTCTTTGATTTCAGAAAATTCCTAAACCTAATTTAGGAAATGTTCCTCTTTTAAGCTTAGATTGAAGATTCTTGAGTTGTTATTGAAGAGGAATTGATCTTAGCTTGTTCTTAAAGCTTCTCCTTCATTGATTTGGGTTCAAAGGTGAGATTTTTATCTCACATCTTAGTCTATAATTATCTTCGATTGTTAGGTATGAATTCCTAACACTTATTCATGTGCAATTGATTTTGGTTTGGATTGATTTCGTGTATATTCCAATTTTTGGTGTTTTGGTCTAATTTATGAAAATCCTACTATGGATATTTGGACATTGATATTTGAGGCGTATCGAAGAGCCGTTTAGGCTGGGTTGTCGTTCGACGTAATTCCTTAGTCATCGCCATTTGCTCGTTCGATCGTTTCCGATATTCGTTTGGCCATTTTAGGCCTAGGTTCAGGGAATGCCCTGAACCCCAGATTCAGACGTCTGAAATGTGATATTCAGACGTCTGAATATTGTTCTGGGAAGATTTCTATTCCCAGATTCAGACGTCTGAATATATAGTTTCAGACGTCTGAATTGGTTTATTTGGAACCAGAAAGGAAATAGGCTAAAAAGTGCCTATTTCAGACGTCTGAAACACTTGATTCAGACGTCTGAATTGTGTTCTGGAAATTTTTATATTTCCAGATTCAGACGTCTGAACCACTTGTTTCAGACGTCTGAATCAGCAGTGTTTTGCCTGCTTGCCTTTTCGCTTGAGAATTCCAATTTAAATCGATTTGTGATGCTCCTATTTGTTGTTATCATTTATTATGCCTTTGATGACTCATTTTTAGGGATTTTTGAATATCCATTTCGATGGATTCTTTATCGGTTACTTTGGATTCTATTCACGTCTTCGAATGTGAATTTTAGTGATTGATTGTTCCTACAATCTTCTTTGTGATTTGTCACTTTAAAAATATAAAGGTTTTCTATACTAGTAGTAAATAACAAAATTCTTTCATCAAAACGATTTCAACACTATTTTATTACAAAGATCGTTTCTTAAACCGTTTTCCAATCTATTAGTATATACAAGCCTTTACCTCACTCGTATGAGAAATCTAATTAAACGACTTAGTAAAACGAGTGGTATGAAACGCTTGCATTTACTTCGTCGGTTAATTCTTGGACTCGTTCGATTGAAACTCTTGTGACAATTTTCTAGTGGAGATCTACAATTTGTTCGTAAATATTTAAGTTAAGCTAGTGGTTATGGGACATGAAGCTAAGCTCATATATTTACTAGCTTATTGTAATTGACACTTCTCGTTGATCATAACGATCATCTTTGTGATTTAGACTAGCAATGTGCGATGTCTCTTTGTCTATGTGGAGGACTGTTCCTCATTTTATTGAGCTTCGTCTCATTTCTTACATGGGTCGTAGCTATTTAGGTGCGTCGATGTTTGTTTACACATGGGTCGTACCTTTTTAGGTGCGTCAATGTTTATTATGCATGGGGTGTACCTTTCAAGGTGCACCGATGTTTATTTACTTCGTGGAGCAATCGGCTCAATAAGTCGGGACATGGGGCGTATCTTTCTAGGTGCGTCGATGTTCGTCTATGCATGGGGCGTGTCTTTCTAGGTGCGTCGATGTTCGACTTTGCATGGGGTGTATCTTTCTAGGTGCATCGATGTTAGACATTACATGGGGTGTATCTTTCTAGGTGCATCGATGTTTATTTATGCATGGGATGTATCTTTCTAGGTGCATCGATGTTTATTTGTGCATGGGGCGTACCTTTCTAGGTGCGTCGATGCTAGAGCATGGGGCGTATCTTTCTAGATGCGTCGATGTTCGACTGTACATGGGGCGTGTCTTTCTAGGTGCGTCGATGTCCAGTTTGTGGGATTGGCCATCATTTTTCTTGTGATTTCTGGATTTCGTGTGTTGAATTCTGGAATTTATGTTTCACCAACTTTTACGATTGGCATTGATATATATGTCATTTATTGTGGCTTGGTGAATGAAATTAGGAGTATGACATTCCTTTTTATCTTTGAGAAGATCTTTGCGATATTGATTAATCTCTTGTTGATTTTCAATTTCTTATTTATCACAGCTTGGCATTGTGATTATTATGGGTTTAGTCATATCTCTTATTATTTATCACTTCATCTGATATTTATAACTAGACTGATCCATTTATTATTTTCTTCTTAAATAATACTCGGGTCAGACTGAGATTTTACAGGTGCTTCTGCTTGACTCCTTATCGGACTTTCATCTGATCTTTTGGCTAACCACTATAGTTTAGTAGCTTTTGTTTTATACATTTATGATATAGACTCCTTGATGTATAAATATTTTGGTCTAGCACATGTATACTTATTCTTTTGTGATGTTGTGGATCTTTTTGACCACTACTCTGATATACACTTTCATGTGTAATATTCATATCTATTTCCGCCTTTGTGATATGAATTGTCTGTGACTGATTTATGTTATGTTTATTTCTATATTTGTTTCCGAAGACATTATAGCCACTGTGTAGTAACTTTGAGTTTGTGTCGGTATGTCGGATTTCCTCTTGAAAAGAAATGCATGTTATATTTCATCTAGCATATCGGTGCTCGCACAAAGCAATTACACGGATGGTCGCTCCTCAACAGCCTTATTCTCCGTGCTAGTTGACAGCATTACTCCGTAGTGTTCTTGGCTAGCGTGGGTATAGAGGTGGGGCGTCAAAGCTTGGTATCAGAGCCAAACTTCGGAACAATATGGAATAATATAACAAGGATCATCGTCCTAAGTCTATCTTAGGAGTCGTGCTTTAGGATTTTATTCGGGTCTTCGTACCGTCCTATCCTATTTTCTTTTATGATTCCTTGTTTTATCTATCAAGATTGTTTGATATTTATTTTGAGAATAACTTTTATCCTTCTTTCTTTTTTTTAAAGAAGAGAAATGGTTAGACCAGGCCGTCCCAGCGCCGGTCAATCTAGTGCTGCTCCCAAGGATGGAGTATTTATGTCTGCCCAGCAACTTCTTGATCTAGTAAAGAACGCTCAAGCAGCCGGACCCATTCCAGAGCCTACTCATCCTAGATCCGGTTTTGCACGCTTGTGCAGAGACTACACCGATTTGGGTGGAAGGCCATTCAGGGGATCCGAGAGTGTTATAGAAATTCAAGCTTGGCTTAAATCATGCGATCGCATCTTTTCTCGCATGAACCTTATTGATTTACATCGAGTCCAAGTGGCTTCTAGCATGCTCCAAGAAAGAGCATTAGATTGGTACGAGCTTTTAATTTCTGAAATCGTTGAAGTGGATCTTACTTGGGAGCAATTCCGGGAACGATTCGAATTAAAGTTTGTGCCGGAGGCTGAGAAAGTAACGTTAGCCCGGCGTTTCATAGACCTTGTTCAAGGTGAATCTTCTGTGACAGACTATGTCGCATCTTTCGAATCTCTTTCCAAATATGGGGTTGAATACATTAATACCTCATTGAAGAAAAATCAGAGATTTGTCTATGGGTTGAATAAGAATCTTAAGAAGCCATTACTCCTGAAACTTGAGGTTTCATTTGATCAGCTTGTTGATATCGCTCTTCGTCTTGAAGAGGCCGATAATGAATGTGATGTTGAAGTTGTACGTGCCCAACAAAACTTCAACAACAACATGAAGAGGCCTATTAAATTCAAAGGCCCCATTCCCATCAAGAAAGGGAGGCAAGAAACCCCGGTAGCAAAAGCACCTACCTCTAGTCGTGGACAATGCTACAATTGTGGTTCCACGAACCACTATGCAAGGGAGTGTCCGAGACCCCTCTTTTGTCACTATTGCAAAAATTCGGGTCACCATATTACTGCATGTCCCGTACTTCAAAGTAAGAAGGAGGGAGAGCTCAATGTAGTGCAAGCTCCTGGTAACACTTCTCGTGGTCAAGGTATTTCTCATTTAATCCTTGATTACATTTATTTTGTGATCTTCTTATTTGAGTTCTTTTTGATATGGGTTTCATCTCACTATTTTATATCAAAAGAACTTGTCGATTCTTTTTCTTTGAATATTTTGGGCTTGATGACTTCTTTGAGGATTGCGAATCCGGATGGTAGATCTGCAACACTCAATTTGCTTTTATTTGATGTCGAAAATTATTTTATGTGATTTTTCTTTCCGAGCCAATATTTTTACCTAGGCTTCGGAATTGATTTTTTTGAAAGGATCGGCTTAATCATTGTGAAGCCCATATCCTATTTTTCGAGTGGACTACTCATCTTCGACATTTTCTATCTGTTAAGCAGCTTTCTAATTTTTCTTTGTGATTTCGATTTCACCTTTTTGGTGGAATCATTTTATTCCTTAAGCCCACTTATAAGGAAAGTGTTATTTCTCTCATTCATGTAGTTCGAGAAATTTTCTGGTATTTTTGAGCTTGTCTTAGGATTATCACCTAAGTAATCCTTCGTGTGGTGCTAAGGTCTTTTCAGTTTGACCTTACCACCGGTTTTCATTTGCTACGAGTTGCGGAAGTTAGCATTCCGCACTTGTTATGATTCCTATGAATGACTTATTATGTCATTCGATTCGTCTAGCTTATTTCATCCATTTTATAAATCGAATATTCTATGAATATTTCGATGAGACCATTCTTGTATATATTGATTTTGGATGAAAATAGTAAATTTTTCTAGAAAGATTATTACATAATGATAAATGTAATTTTGAAAGTTTTGACTTTTCAGGAAAGAAGGTTATTTAAAAGAAATTCTTTCTTTTCGATACTCTTGTTCTTGTGATTCCCGAGGGGGAACCAAGACTTTATCTTTTGTACCAATGCTTATCGTATTGGTTTGGATGCCATTCTCTTACATGAGATAACGTGCTATCACTTGTGCTTCTAAATCATTATAGCTTATCGAGACTAGATATGCCACTCATGATCTAGTGCTCGCGGCTATTGTTTTTACTTTTGGAATTTGGCATCATCATATTTGGATGAGAAATTTGTTCTCCACCTCGATCATAAATCTTTGGGATATTTATTTTCTCATAAGGAACTTCATGTTGACTCGAGTTCCTAGCATCTTATGATCTTGATATTCTTTTATTCCCGAAAGGGGAATCTTGTTGCCAATGCGTTTAGTCGTAGGCAACAAGTTGTTGATTTTTTGATGTTGTCTGAATGGAATTATCTTTTTACCAAGTTCATCGGACGTTTTGATATACTTCGTTTTATTGAGTTTTATCTCATTCCTTTTATGGACTAGTGTCCGACGTTCTTTTATGGTGTTCGGTTCATCGGAGGTATTGTTATTATAATACATCGATGTTCCATCTTATCTGGATCAATGGATGTACCATTATTATACTACATCATTGTTCCGGTTTATCGGTTCATTGGACGTACCGTTTTTGTACTACGTCGGTGTTCCGAAATTATTCGGGCTTTGGTTCATTGGGCGTACCGTTTTTGTACTACGCTGATGTTCCAGATTATTTGAGTTTCTAGTTTCTCAGGTGTACTGTTATTATACTACGTCGTTGCACTAGCTCAATTTTCTGCTATTCTTGACGTTCTCCACGTCTTTTATCTACGGAAATGCTTTTATGTTTCCGGTTTTTATTCTTGTGCCCGGTGATATTGTAGAAATTGAAGTTTCACCAGATTTGACCTATGAGCAACATTCCATTTGCATCATTGCTTCGAAGGTTGAGCGCCTTCGGAATAAAGATGTTCTTCTTGTGAAAGTTCAATGGTTCCCAGATCCTAAGGATTGCTCTTGAGAATCCTGGAAATTCATCGAGCGATCCCGTTTAGGCTAACTCTTACATGCTCCTTATGGTAAACTTCCAATTTGAAATTTTCTTTTGTGGTAATATGCTTCTATGGTTGTTACTTCTTATTTTCTTCTTAAGTATTGCGAGGACGCAATTTCTTTAAGGAGGGGAGTCTGTAACAACCCGCATATTTGTCGATTGTATATTTAAATATTTTATTTAAATATTTTATCGTTCGTCGGATTTTGGTCCGAAAAGCTACTTTTTGCAAACAGTCGAATTGGGACTCGAGACCACCCCCATTGAGTTCAAAATGCCGTTTGCGACCTTTTTGAGTATAAGCTTCGATATGTTTGGAGAAAGTTGATTTTTGCTACTTTTTCCCGCTTATGACTTTGGTTTGGACTGCACCCTTATTAGCTCAGCCCAACCCCCTTCTCTTCATAACTTCTCCTCTTTGCTTAAACACTCAAGCTTTAGCAACAATGGTGGAAGAGAATGGGAAATAGAAATTCCTAAGCCCTAGTTTCCATTAGAAAATCCATCTTCTTGCTCCAAACTCAAGTGAACCCATTGGTAAGCGTCTCCTTCTTCTTCTCCAACTCATTCTCTCTTTGATTTCAGAAAATTCCTAAACCTAATTTAGGAAATGTTTCTCTTTTAAGCTTAGATTGAAGCTTCTTGAGTTGTTATTGAAGAGGAATTGATCTTAGCTTGTTCTTAAAGCTTCTCCTTCATTGATTTGGGTTCAAAGGTGAGATTTTTATCTCACATCTTAGTCTATAATTATCTTTGATTGTTAGGTATGAATTCCTAACACTTATTCATGTGCAATTGATTTTGGTTTGGATTGATTTCGTGTATATTCCAATTTTTGGTGTTTTGGTCTAATTTACGAAAATCCTACTATGGATATTTGGACATTGATATTTGAGGCGTATCGAAGAGCCGTTTAGGCTGGGTTGTCGTTCGACGTAATTCCTAAGTCATCGCCATTTGCTCGTTCGATCGTTTTTGATATTCGTTTGGCCATTTTAGGCCTAGATTCAGGGAATGCCCTGAACCCCAGATTCAGACGTCTGAAACGTGTTATTCAGACGTCTGAATATTGTTCTGGGAAGATTTCTATTCCCAGATTCAGACGTCTGAATATATGGTTTCAGACGACTGAATTGGTTCATTTGGAACCAGAAAGGAAATAGGCTAAAAAGTGCCTATTTCAGACGTCTGAAACACTTGATTCAGACGTCTGAATTGTGTTCTGGAAATTTTTATATTTCCAGATTCAGACGTCTGAACCACTTGTTTCAGACGCCTGAATCAGCAGTGTTTTTCCTGCTTGCCTTTTCGCTTGAGAATTCCAATTTAAATCGATTCGTGATGCTCCTATTTGTTGTTATCATTTGTTATGCCTTTGATGACTCCTTTTTAGGGATTTTTGAATATCCATTTCGATGGATTCTTTATCGGTTACTTTGGATTCTATTCACGTCTTCGAATGTGAATTTTAGTGATTGATTGTTCCTACAATCTTCTTTGTGATTTGTCACTTTAAAAATATAAAGGTTTTCTATACTAGTAGTAAATAACAAAATTCTTTCATCAAAACGATTTCAACACTATTTTATTACAAAGCTCGTTTCTTAAACCGTTTTCCAATCTATTAGTATATACAAGCCTTTACCTCACTCGTATGAGAAATCTAATTAAACGACTTAGTAAAACGAGTGGTATGAAACGCTTGCGTTTACTTCGTCGGTTAATTCTTGGACTCGTTCGATTGAAACTCTTGTGACAATTTTCTAGTGGAGGTCTACAATTTGTTCGTAAATATTTAAGTTAAGCTAGTGGTTATGGGACATGATGCTATGCTCATATATTTAGTAGCTTATTGTAATTGACACTTCTCGTTGATCATGACGATCATCTTTGTGATTTAGACTAGCAATGTGCGATGTCTCTTTGTCTATGTGGAGGACTGTTCCTCATTTTATTGAGCTTCGTCTCATTTCTTACATGGGTCGTACCTATTTAGGTGCGTCGATGTTTGTTTACACATGGGTCGTACCTTTTTAGGTGCGTCAATGTTTATTATGCATGGGGTGTACCTTTCAAGGTGCACCGATGTTTATTTACTTCGTGGAGCAATCGGCTCAATAAGTCGGGACATGGGGCGTATCTTTCTAGGTGCGTCGATGTTCGTCTATGCATGGGGCGTGTCTTTCTAGGTGCGTCGATGTTCGACTTTGCATGGGGTGTATCTTTCTAGGTGCATCGATGTTAGACATTACATGGGGTGTATCTTTCTAGGTGCATCGATGTTTATTTATGCATGGGATGTATCTTTCTAGGTGCATCGATGTTTATTTGTGCATGGGGCGTACCTTTCTAGGTGCGTCGATGCTAGAGCATGGGGCGTATCTTTCTAGGTGCGTCGATGTTCGACTGTACATGGGGCGTGTCTTTCTAGGTGCGTTGATGTCCAGTTTGTGGGATTGGCCATTCTTTTTCTTGTGATTTCTGGATTTCGTGTGTTGAATTCTGGAATTTATGTTTCACCAACTTTTACGATTGGCATTGATATATATGTCATTTATTGTGGCTTGGTGAATGAAATTAGGAGTATGACATTCCTTTTTATCTTTGAGAAGATCTTTGCGATATTGATTAATCTCTTGTTGATTTTCAATTTCTTATTTATCACAGCTTGGCATTGTGATTATTATGGGTTTAGTCATATCTCTTATTATTTATCACTTCATCTGATATTTATAACTAGACTGATCCGTTTATTATTTTCTTCTTAAATAATACTGGGGTCAGACTGAGATTTTACAGGTGCTTCTGCTTGACTCCTTATCGGACTTTCATCTGATCTTTTGGCTAACTACTATAGTTTAATAGCTTTTGTTGTATACATTTATGATATAGACTCCTTGATTTATACATATTTTTGTCTAGCACATGTATACTTATTCTTTTGTGATGTTGTGGATCTTTTTGACCACTACTCTGATATACACTTTCATGTGTAATATTCATATCTATTTCCG
The DNA here is from genome assembly GCA_030765085.1 of Allium cepa. Classification (NCBI taxonomy): domain Eukaryota; kingdom Viridiplantae; phylum Streptophyta; class Magnoliopsida; order Asparagales; family Amaryllidaceae; genus Allium; species Allium cepa. The sequence continues at coordinate 548,384,285 of CM060932.1, forward strand.
CCTTTGTGATATGAATTGTCTGTGACTGATTTATGTTATGTTTATTCTATATTTGTTTCCGAAGACATTATAGCCACTGTGTAGTAACTTTGAGTTTGTGTCGGTATGTCGGATTTCCTCTTGAAAAGAAATGCATGTTATATTTCATCTGGCATATCGGTGCTCGCACAAAGCAATTACACGGATGGTCGCTCCTCAACAGCCTTATTCTCCGTGCTAGTTGACAGCATTACTCCGTAGTGTTCTTGGCTAGCGTGGGTATAGAGGTGGGGCGTCAAATGTTTACATCTTTAATAATGGAATTTTAAAGATAATAAGGTGCATGGAAACTTTTTAGAATAAAGATAGAAAAATATACGTTTAAGGTATAAAAGTGAGAAAGGGTTTATAATAAATGAGTTAGAGTAACTTTCATTTTTAATCTCTTCAATTTTAGTTTAAAGTCGGTAAATCTTGTTAAGTGATTTGTGAATATACTTATACCGTTTAAATAAGTATATGGATATTTTTTGAAGTATATAAAGGAATTTTTAATTAATAAAGGAGTATTAATTAATAAAGGAAGTATTGATTAATGAAAGAAGTTTTATTAGATAAAATGGAGTTTTACTAATAAAAAAGGTTTTTAATCAATAAAGGATAAATTAATTAAAAATGGATTAAAAGTTGTTTATGTGACTTGATCATGCTTTGTATGAATTGATAGTGGTTGTTATTTTCTTGCTTATGAAAAGTATGAGGGACTTAGTTTCCTTATGTGATCATTCTCATTTTTGTTGAATATGACCAAATTTGTCGATTCAATCTTGAAGAGACCCGGATAGGAAAGTGTTTTAGTTATTGAAAATCACTTCAAGACTGATGATCTAGTCATACATATTTTAAATTCTTTAACTATTGAATGGGAAAGAAAAGTGTTAGCTATCGAAGAAGCTAATGATCTTTCTCAACTCAAAGTTGAAGAAATGATAGGAAATTTAATGATGCATGAAGCTAACTTGCAGGCTAGGAAAAAGCAAAATCAAGAGAAAAAGAGTGTATCATTCCAAGCTAATACTATGCCTCAGATTTGGATGATGATGAGATTGAATACATTGCGAGAAACTACAGCAAGTTCAAGAAGTTTACAAAGGAATAGAACGGTGGCAATTCAAATTCATCTAACATAACGTCCATCAAGTGCTATGCGTGCGACAAGTTTGGCCATATGAAAAATGTCTGTCCACCACTAAACAACGAAAAGAAGAAAAACAAGTTTGAAAAAGTCAAGAGAAAGAGAAAGGCATTACATGGGATGATTTAGACTCATTCTCTTTCGAAAGTGACAACAGCAGTGATTCAGAACAGCCAAATGTCTGTTTATGGCCACCACTGTAGAGGTAAATCCTGAACTCTCTTTTAGTGAGATTTTGGAAATAAGTATTGAATTAGATGATAAACTTAGAGAACAAAAGAAATTATATAAAGAATATATAGAAAAATTGAATAGAGATGAATTAGAAATTGGTTATTAAAACATGAGAAAAGTATTCTAGAGGAGGAACTATAAATTTCACAAAAATCTTGTGGAAACTAGTCTTCTCAAAATGCGGTTCTAAATGATGAACTTAAAGCTTGCAAAACTGAGAATGATAAACTTAGTAATGAGAATTGTGAACTAAAATATAATAGACTCAACTAGAAGTAAAGAGTTTGAACTGAAGCAAAATTTAAAACAAATTACTAATAATATTTTTAACATTTAATAAATAAAAGCAGAATTTAGAAAATTCAAATAAAATTTTAAAATCATTTGACAACGGAAATGGACTTGGTTTCAATGGTAAACAATGTAATAAGAAGTATAGTACTTTGTATAAAAAGTTCAAGAAGTCCAAAAATAGTGTTAAAACAAGTAATTCGAATTCAAAAATTTTAAAATTTTGGATTCCATAAACTAATTATAATTTGATTAGGTAGAAATATATAGTTGACTACCTAATCAATGTCGTTAATAATAGTAACTATATTTCTAAGGGTCCCAAACCACTTGGATATGACTACCTTCTTCTACTAACACTTAGGACCATAACATAAGAAGTGGGTCTAAATAAAATTAATTTTTTTATAGGTACTCTAAAGCAAAAACAAGGAGAAATGGATACTTTATAATGGATGCTCCAAAGACATGACGTAAAATCCAAATATGTTATCTAATATAACATATATTGATGGAGGTACCGTGACATTTGGAGACAGTTCGAAGAGATTCTGGTTGGAATTGGAGACGTCATCAATGTCGGTATATCTCCTCTCCTATAATTACCAACCATTCTATTAGAAGAAAATTTAAAACATAATCTTCCATGTATAATTCAGCTTTGTGACAAAGGATTTAAAATAGACTTTGAAAACGGTAAATAGATCATTTTTTATCAAAGTAAAATTTTGATTTTTGAGAGAGTAAGAAAACGCAATATCATATTTTAAATATAAATATTAAACATGAAAATGACTTGTGTCTAGTCGTCAATCACAATGATCCATGGCTCTGGTACAAACGATTTTGTCACATTAACTTTAAATATACTAATAAATCGGTTAATAAGGAACTTTTAGAGGATTACGGAAAATAATTTTAAAGTTAAAAACTTATGTGATGCGTGTCAATATGGAGAACTAAAGAAAAGCTCTTTTAAATCCAAGAAAGAAATATCATCAAAAAAACCACTAGAACTACTTCATTTAGATTTATTCGGTCTTGCTTAAGTACGATCAATAAACCATAATAAGTATGTTTTTGTGATTGTTGATAATTATTCAAGATTTTCTTGAACTTTATTTTTAAAACACAAGAGTGAAACTTTTAAAATGTTTAAAATTTTACTAAAAGAATTCAAAATTTAAGAAATTTAAAGATTAAAAATATAAGAAGTGATCACGGAGGCGAGTTGAAAATTTCTATAACAAAAAGGATATTAGTCATAACTTTTCTTTTCCACACTCACCACAATAAAATGGTGTGGTTGAAATGAAAAATCATACTTTACAAGAGTGTGCATGAACATTGCTTTGCAGTAGTAGTTTACCAAAGAAATTTTGGGCAAAAGCTGTTGCTACTGTTTGCTGTGTGCTTAATTGTGTATCAATAAGACCGTTGACTAAAAATACTCATTATGAATGTTCTTTGAAAAGAAACCGACAAACTGAAATCTTGAGAACCCTTACTCCCGGCCTCAAATGAGCACCCGAGAGTTTAAGGGGAAAAACAAAAAGTTCGAGTCAGACAAACAGTCTAGTGTAAATAATAATATACCATATCGAACCAAACAAATATCTAGTGAGACTACGCAGTCGAGTGGAATGAGTTTTCCCCTTACTAGTGTTGATATCTTGGAAGTGGACTTGTTTGACATTTTGGAACTCATTTGGGGATTTGTGATCTATTCGAGTAATGAAGACTCATGTGAAAGATATCGAACGTAGTTTCGATGTTGGAAAAATGACTGAAAATAGAGAAGGGGCATGGCCGAGGTAGTTTTTCGAACCTTGATCGTATATCAAATCAATATCTAGAGATGCTTATTGATTATTGCTAGCAGGAGTTGATATGACTCGGATCACATGCCAAGGGTGGTCTAGCTATGTTGACCTTATCGTATGTTTTATTTAAAGACATACGTTGCTCGGAAGGGAATTCTCTTACCCTTGTGCAGGAGATCCACCTCGTTGTATCGAGGGCATCTTCGTGGAAACCCTACACAATTTGGTGAATGCGCCTTAGCGTTTTGATTGAATAACTATTAATGTTATAGTGTAGGCTTCACGCACCATAGTTATTTCCTTACCTATATTCATCACCCTAGATATGATTATAATATCACTAGATATTTTTTATGAATTTTTTTAGTTATCATAAGGTAAAAAACCATCCGTGTTTATTTGCGGTAGGTCTTAGGAGATACATTTATTTTTGAAGGGTTTTATAAATATAAGAAATGATTGAATTTCTTACGCAGGTTTACCACACTAATCCGAATGTTATTTTCTTATAATGCTTAAGTCAGCCCCGAGTATATTTTCAAATCTAGTTATGGATGCTTTAGGCTCTTGGAAAGGGGCTGGAAGACTATCTACCATGGTATTTATTTCCAAGGCATTGCTTTATGTATATATATATTAGCAATTGTAAGGACAGGCTGCTATAACTATCCAAGCTGATGATAGTTCTTAGATCAGTAACTTTGACATGCTATGTACATTAGAGTAACAGTGTATATTATCTTTTGATAATATATGTTATCTTTATGGTGTGATATTTTGATGTTTTTGTTCTTCTCTTTCTTGTTTTCTTTCTTTTTTTACCCTAACTTTCTATATTTTCAGTACTTGGGTTCTCGGCACACGAATATCTTGGATGTATTATGTATTTAGTATCGATATTCAGGGGTCGAAAAGGGATTGTTACAAGAAAACTTTTGAAAGTTCGCAATTTGACTTTACAGTGTAAATAGTAAGCTGATAAGCTCTGACATAATGGACCATCATAGTAATTTAGAAGGACGAATCTATTACATAATAGATAAAAGTTACATTCATAGTTAATTCCATACCTCACATGGAAATATTTGTTGTAATATCCAAAATCAAAATAATTATTTAAACTAGTAGGAATTATTAACCAAATTATAAGACTAGGAGCCTAGATTCCTCATGATAATTCGCACTAGAAATAATCCCTTAGAACACATGGGGCTGTTCATGTAAAATCCTAACAGATGCTATCACGTAATTCAAGGAGTAACACCCCACTAGGCATGGATCAGTTAAACTTATTCTAGTCCAGCTAGCATGGACTATGTTACGGTATGCATAACATCCCACACTTCGAGATTCAAAACGAGATGCCGATGATGGTGTAGTCATCACCGGAATCATTCTCCAACAACAAAGTGAGTTTAGTATTTTTTTCCCCAACAAAGGTAAATAGAATAGCTAAATGTCTTTTTTATTAGACCAATTTGAATTACAAGATCCATTACATCACTAAACCTAAATCATTCCCACACAGGGGTAAATATACAATAAGAATATGAGAGTAGTGTGTGCCCGACATATAAAGATGCGGACACTACACTTAATCGGTTATAAATCCTAGTTTAACATAGCGGAATTTCAAAATACTTTTATTTACATAGCAAGACTCCTACTTTGTCTTTAAAATCTTTATTCCTCTTCAAAAGAGGTTCCTGACTAACCCATAAACTCAGCCTACTCAGATGAGTACCGATGAGTTTATGGGGAATAACAAAAACATGGGTCAGTTAGTAATCTAGTATGAGTAAGACTATTACTGTAAGCATCCATAGTGAGACCACCCGCTAATGTGGAATGAGTTTTCCCTTCATTTCATCGTCATAGCATAATAAATATATATATATAACAACAACAACAACAATAATATATATCTTATAAAGCAATCATATGCATATATTCAGTCAATAAGTGTACTCTACACTTGTCATCCAATTGTGAACCATGTCATATATCAATTCAAGTTAAGTATACCCTATACTTGTAGTCCAAATATATGGATCAAGTCATATTATCATCCATCATTGATTTATCCATCGCCTGATCCATTCTTTTAGGCTTTCTTTGTTAGTTATCATTAACATGTATTAGTGATTACCTCCCTAGGCCTATCTATCATTAATTTTATCTTTTGTTCAAACAACATCACCTGGTGAAAAAATGGACTCATTTCCCCACGGTAGCCACCCTGACTATGGTCACCCTGACTCTCTTAAGAGGTCGAATGTAAACACCGTGAATACATTCTAGTAAGTGTCCTCACTGAGAGTGAATATCCCCATTAAGTTCCTGAATGGTATCGTTACGTTGTCGGATTAATTTATAACGTCACTCTGATGTTTTGGCACCCTACTAGTTGTTTTCTTAATCATAACACCACAATGATGTTTTGACACCCTGCCTTAACTCCTTTGAAGAGTTTAAATGTTATTAGGTTGAACCCTCTCATGGCACCTTGTCATATAGCATTGGATTTTAGACTGATAGTCACTACACCCTGCCATCCAATAACTCAATGATTGGTATACATTTACGATAATGGTTTAGTTCTTTTCTTTCATCATTAATTGTGCACCCTACACATTATTTAGATAAAACATTTTCACCCTTTATTTAAATCATACCCTATTATTAATTAGCTTCTTAAAGCCTACTTCAATTCAAAAATAAGTTAAGATAATTTTAACTTATAAAACCTTTCATTTACTTAGTCCCTATGAAATAGTTCAATAACACTTGGAACCGATCTTCCAAAGTGCATTAAGTTTTACTTAGAAATACATAGCTAACCAAGTTATTACAAATTGCATCTTACTTATTGTATATTGGCTATAACATAACTGTCACGTTTAATTAAAACATTTAAATGGTAGTGTGCAAATCCCAGCTAACACGTACTACCGTTGTATTTATCTCTACCTAGTCATCAGGTTCAATTATAACCAAAGCCATCATGAATTATTAAACTCCCGAGATAATCGTATAATAAACCCATAGCCATCCTGTATCTTAGCCCGAGCCATCGCGCCCTTTCTTTTAGCAAATGATGTCGCTTGCAATCTTTGCTTTGATTCATCGTGCCACGTGCAATTATATTTATATAGTCACCGCTTTTGATTAGTACTTCATATGCCTACTTTATAAGGTGTCATGATATACGTGTGTGTGTGTGTGTATGTATGTATGTATATGTATGTATATATGTATGTATATATGTATATACATGGTTTCATTTGACCTTGAGTGCAAACCTTCAATATATATGGGCTGTCAAAATATATTAGTCGTGCCATCGCTACTAGTTAGTGAATAGGCTGCCTAAGCTTTTGAGCGTTTCAGTTTACTTTCACATGTTTCCATGCAGAATTGTGTTGTCATGTGTTATCTTTTGTTTTGATTTATTTAGTGCAAACATGCCTTTGTGTGTGTATCTCTCTCTCTCTCTCTCTCTCTCTCTCTCTCTCTCTCTTTCTCTTTATATATATATATACACATATATGTATGTATGTATGTATGTGTATGTATGTATATATGCACTATGTATTGCATGCATGCAAGCCATCGCGATGAGTTCATTATTATAAGTTATTGCTACGAGTTCATGTTTATATTTTACTCTAATAAGTTGAAATGTTAGGTTAAGTTTTATTTAATCAAAAATGGTTCAATGACAGTTTCGTAATTTAATTAAAATTTGATTCACTAACCCCCTTAAGAAACCACTTTTCACCTAACTCCATTTGGTGTTGGATTTCTGTTGGCTAATCTTCTTACCTTTTCAGCTTCATTTCAAAAAATGCTAAACACCCAAATTAATTAATTAGCCTTAATTAATTAGTGCTTTCCTTTAGTAAATAATTCATATAAAATAGAAAATTAATGAGAACTCCCAAAAAAATCAACAAAAATCTCTTTTATCGTATTTTACCAAAACTTCAGACTAAAATTACTAATTTTATTACTTTTAGTAATTAATTAACTATTTTTCCAAACTTAGGATATTCATAAAATATTCCTATTAATTTCAAAAATTATGAAAGAAAAAACACATATCGATTTAACCATTAACCATATCATAACAAAATTCTGTGGCATTTAGATGTATTCGACCATGTTTTAACCAAAATACAAACTAATTCACTTAATAAAATTTTAAACCACAAATAAAATAATGTTCAAACATGTTTAACATCATCAAAACATTCATATGAAAGTCAAATCCGAACCTAATAGGTTAGAATAGGATTTAAAGAAATATTTTACTCACCTAGCTTAAGAAAAACCTTGTTTAATCCTCTTCTATTCCATAAATTTGAAAGCTTTATTCTTCTAGCTTGAAATCTCTTCCTCCTTCTTTGAATTTATGGTCGTCCTTGCTTTGATTCTTAGGGAGTTTATTTTCCTTTTGTTTTGTGAAGTGAAGATGGAACGAAGTGAGATGGAAATAAAGGGTTAAGAATATAGGTTAGTGGGTTTGGGCTATACTAACTTATTCCTGTTTAACTAATCCTTTCCATTAAATTTAAATTGCTTTATTTCATTAATCAAGGCCAACCAAATTGCTCTAATTGCTTTTGGTCCAACCAATTAACTTTTTAAAGTGTCACAGACTTGCTTAATTAAATTTTTGTTAAGCAATTTTCACAATTAAATCATTTTAATAATTTAATTAATATGTCTATATATTATTTATTTTATTTTATTTGAACTAACATCCCATATTACGATCTCTTTAAAGTATGGGGTGTTACAGTCTCCCCTCCTTATAAAACTTTCATCCTCAAAATTTCGATAAGGAAAACAAAATTTACACTAACACACTAAGTGTGAAGTCATCATCGTATAAGTACGCACACGTACAAAATTTTACACTAGTAATCTACTAATGTAAACCATCAATCATCAAGCAAAACCTATCTGCGTAGGTACTAATACAAAATCACATCACATATGAATCTACTAGTACCCTACTAGTCTATATAATTGACAAATAAAGCACACTAATATGTATGTGTGTGTGTGTATGTATGACAACTCAGGATAGATATTCCTGGTCTTATCCCCTGCCTCCCAGATACAATCATCCTTATCATCACTACATTGGATGCGAACAAGTCTAAAACCTTGTTCCTCAATTCCTTCACATCATGACCTACTATTCCTTTTGGTCTTCTCACACACATTAAATCCAGCTCTATGGATAAGTCCTCTATCACCATTGATTCCACTACTGAACTTAGGTTGGGCACACGTTTCCTTAAATGTGACATATGAAACACATTATGCATACCCACAAACTGCTTGACAACTCGACTCTATATGCAAGTTTATCAATCCTCTTAATCATCGAAAATGGTCCAACATATCTAGGTGCCAACCTTCCCACTTTCCTCAAGCGCATAACTCCTTTTAACGAAGAAACTATCACGGATACATGATCGCCCCATGCGAACTCATGCTCCTTTCTTTACTTATCGGCATAACTCTTCTGCTATGATTATGCTGCCTTCATTCTAGTATGAATCAATTATACCTTCTCAGTAGCATCTCTTACCAAATCATGTTCTAATACGAGCTAGTCACCTATGTCCAACCAACTAATTAGCGACTTACATGGTCTACCATACAATGCCACAAACGATGCCATCACGATACTCGTCCGGTAAATGTTATTATAAGTAAACTCTATCATATGCAAATGAACTTCTCAAGTACCTCCAAGATCTAAAACACATGCTCTTAGCAAATCCTCGATTACATGGTTCACCCTCTTTGTTATAAGTCTGTGGGTGGTAATCTGTGCTCAAGTTCAACTCTACACCCAATGCACTCTACAAACTTCTCCAGAACTCACTGGTAAATAATGGGTCTTTATCGCTAATGATATTATTCGGTATCCAGTGTAGTCTCACTGCATTCTTCATATATAGCTTTGCTAGGCTAGCTGCCATCCTTGTCGACTTCACTGAAAAAAATGGGTGCTCTTAATCAATCTATTGACTAGCACTCAAATGCTATCATTTCCCTTTCTTGACCTCGGTTGTCCATTAGTAAAATTCATAGATATCGAATCCCACTATGAAGTCAGCACTTCCATGGTTGAAGTAAACCACTTGGCTTCTGATGCTCGGCTTTCACTTGCTGATAGGTGAAACATTTGTTCATGCATTCACCTATATCTCTCTTCATCCCTTCCTACAAGAAGGCTCTCTTCATATCATTATACATCTTCGTACCACTAGGATGAACGGTAAACTTCGACAGATGAATTTCTTCTAAGACTTCCTTCCAAAGATCTCCTATATTCATAACACACAGTATTCCTTTCTTTCTTAGCTATCCTATTCAGTCTATCCTAAATCCTTTCAAATCTTAAACATCCACGCCCATCTCTAATTACCTAGACCTTTTGGCAATCAATGGGTCATCTTTTTGGTATGTAACTATTCTTTCTACAAGTGCTAGACGTACCTCTAAACTCGCTAACATGCTTGGATCTCTACTCGATCCAGTATTCTGCCTATAATGCACTCCACAAAAGGCTAATGTCTCCAACGCCTTCCATTCATCAATCATAGCAAACATGCATGCTGATGCTTTCTACTCAAAGCATCTGCAACCTTGTTCTCCTTTCCCGGCGTATATTCTTTCAGAAATCATAGACGCTAAGAACTTCAACCATCTCTTTCATTTCATATTCAACTCCTTCTGATAGAATAGATACTGAAGGGACTCATGGTCCATATACAACTCGAACCGTTCTCCCAACAAGTGATGTCTTTAAATCTTCAGCGCAAACCCCATCGCTGCCAACTCTAAATAACGAATCAGATATCTAACTTAATGCATAAGCCATCATTCGCTTTTTTGCATCAACACACTACAAAACATGTTCCATAAGCATTAGTATACATTACTACATCCCAGTTCCCTTCAGGCACGATCAAGACGGGAGCGTTCATCAACAACTTCTTCAACTCTTGAAATGACCCTTCACACTTATCAGCCACATGAACTTCTCGTCCTTCTTGGTCAACATAGTCATGTGTGCTTCTATACACAAGAAATCTTTGATGAACCTTATGTAATAATCAACCAACACCAAGGAACTTCTCATCTCCTTGACTGTCTCTAGCCTCTTCCAACTGTTAATAGTCTCTATCTTTGATGAATCCATAGCTAATCCATTCTCCCAAACGATGTGCCTAAGAAAATTCACCTCTTGTTTCCAAAAGTGGCATTTTGAAAATTTCTCCCTCAACTTGTGTTATCTTAGAATCTCCAATACCAACCTCAGATGGACTTTATGATCTCCCATCCTTAGAGTATACCAAAATATCATCGATGGAAACTAACACAAAACTGTCCAACTAATCGTGAAAGATTCGGTTAATTTGATATAAGATGAACGTTGGAGCGTAGGCCCAAATGGCATCACTAACCATTTATATGAACAATACCTTCTTGGAACGCAGTCAATGGAATACTATATTCTACTATCTTCAGTTAATGGAATCATGTTGCCAAATCTGGCTACGAGAACTTTAGCCCCATTCAAATGATTGAATAATTCACCAATCCTAGGAAAGGGATAAAAATTCTTCATCGTCACTTCATTCGGCTTCTGATAATCAATGTACTTCCATAAAGTTCCATCTGATTAGTTTATGAATACCGTGGATGCTCCCCATGTTGAATTACTCGGCCTGATGAGACTCTTGTGCTCAAGTTCCATTAATTACGTCTTCGATTCTTCCAGCTCCTTTAGCGGCATTCTATCAAGTGGTCTACTAATAGGTTGCACCCCAGCATTATATGTTATCCCGCTTTTTGGCAAAGCCGTGATATCAAAAGATTGGTCGAAAACGGGAAACAGTCCGTCTTAGAGATTGGTTATACATCACTTAGCTATGGATATCGATGAATTTTGCCCGAGTCCGGATCAGGCCACGATTGATAGGACACGACAAGAAAGGTTGTAGGAGCCATCATTTCAAGTTTCAAGTCAATCCGAGTTCGTATGCTCAAGATATGATGGGTTCAGTGTGAAGAGAAGTATTCGTTGTCTGGTTCGAAACCATGAAGTTCGAACCCATCCTATTCGAAACCATCCGTGCCCTTGCCTTCGAACCCATGGTGTTCGAACCCATCAGCTAGTACCCAGCCTCGAAACCCTCCGCTTCGAACCCATCTGGTTCGAAACCGTCCTAAAGCCTTCCTTCGAACCCAGGCGATGTTCGAACCCATCTACTTCGAACCCGTGGCTTTGAAACCATCCATTTCGAACCCACCCATTGCTTCGAACACATCACCCCCTGCTATGTTCGAACCCATCGGCCACAGTTAACTTCGAATTGATTGCGTTCGAATCCATCAGTCCATTATTAGGTTGCATCTTCGTATCGATGAGCGTCGAAACATCCACACCGGTGCTTAGTTCGAACCGATGAACCTTCGAATCCATCGCGGAGCTTCATTTCGTATCCAGTATCGATACGAAGGAAGCTCCCTCCCCTCGGTTCGAACTAGACACACGAAAGCCATGTAGTTGGTTGATTCAAGCACACAACGGTCATCGATACGAAGTCAGCGAAATCCATGGATTCGAAGCGGTCAACTCGGAGATAAATCTGGATCGACGCGTGGAGTGCGCGCCACGTCACTGCAGAAACACGTGCGTACATGGGTTCGAGCCCCTGGTTTCGAAATGATCGGTTCGAAACACACAGCTAACCAAGAAATCTCCATTTCGAACCGATCATATCTCCTAAACCACAAATCCAAATGCAACCAAATTTTCACAGTAGCTTCCATATGAGGTAAAGATTGTTCCTGCCAAGTTTCAGCTCGATTGGACCATTTGTTGATGGGTTCGAAATCACTTCGAACCGATGTCAGATCGAGACGAAACTTGGTGCGGTCGGTCGCGTGGGCCCACTCACGTGCCAGAAGGAGTCTCACGAAGTTTCAGCAAGATCTGGGCCTCCAACGCCTATAAATAGCACCCTGAAGCCTTCAGAAAAGGGGGACTTCTGCCGTTGAACGCCAAGACTCTGCCGGATTCAAGTTTAATTATCAGAATCGCTGTTGTATTCAGATTTAAAAGCAATTGTCAGCTGCAATTCATTGTAATCGATTGAATCGAGCAAAGCAATAAAGAGAAAGCCTTCAAAGTGGACGTAGGCACGAACGCCGAACCACTATAAATCCTGTGTTTGTGATTGTTGCTTGTGAATTACTGTAATTTGTTACTTAGAGCTGAATTACATATTGATTGTTGCCGGGTTCTGTGTTGAATATTATCGGATTGATTACGTAAACGGGTGCTTTCACGACTTTGGGTGTTTGTGACCAATTTTGGCGCAAACATTTTGGTGCTTTCACTGAGAACTAATTCAGGAAGAAGTAGAATTTGGAAATCCAGGAGTTCAGATTTAGGAATTATGGCAAGACAATCAAGTAGGAGGCCAAGGCCTGAGAGAAGCGAACCACAAGGAAGCCAAGAGGCTTCCTCAGGAGCGAATCAACCATCGATATACATCACTAGGGATGAGATGGAAACTATGATGAAGAGGCAAGAGGACATGATTCAGAGTTTACTCCAACAGATAGGACAGCTCGGAGCACAGAATAGGGAAGCCAATGGAGTCCAGAACGGAGCAGGACCATCCGGAGTAGCACCTGGATTAGGGGGCACACCCTTGGAGAACGTTGATCCAGTTTCGGAGAGAGAAAGGGGAGCATCTGCGCAACCCGGTAGTAGTAGAGATGCAAACGCTCAGTCAAGGGGGCAGATCCCGGAGTTACCTCGTGAACTCGAGGGGCAGGTTGGAAGTAGTGAACAAGGATTACATCTCGGAGACAATGACCGATTAGCAGAGATAGTTAGGAGAGCTTTGAGAGGCGGTATGGTGAACAAAGATTTGGAAGATGTTAATAGAAGCCCTTTTACTTCATCAATCAGGCAAGCTAGGAACCCACCTGATTTCAAACTACCATCGTTGGATATGTATGACGGGAGAACGGACCCCACGGTCCACCTGACAAAATATATGAGGCATATGGAAGTACTGGGGGCATCGGAGGAGGTTATGGCCCGGTGTTTTCCATTATACTTGACAGATATCGCTGCACTATGGTTTAGACAGTTGGAGAACGGATCCATCGGAACTTGGAATGGTTTAGTAGAGAGATTTATGAGGCAATTCAGGGTTCATATTACAAGACCCAAGAACGTGATGACTCTGGCAACCCTAAAGCAGAAGGCCGGAGAGACCTTGAGAAGTTATCTAGCACGATTTAATGCAGCAGCAGCTTCAGTGGATAGAGCGGATCCATCCATGGTGGTAATGGCAGCTGTGTCCGGAATAGCTGACGGCACAGAGTTCAAGAATTCATTGACTAAAGATCCACCCACAGATCTGGAGGAATTCTATCATGAAGCAGAAAAGTTTTTACGATTAGAAGATGCGAATGCCGAGAGAGAAGAAAGAGATGGGATAGAAATTTTTGCATTTAGAGACGAAAAGCCTCTTAAAAAGGATTCGGACAAGGATAGAGGTAAAAGAAAGATTGAGAATGACAGAGACAGATCGAAGCGGCAACGAAGGGAGACGCGATTCACCACATACACTGAGTTGAACGAGAGCCTGGAACGAATTTATCAGGATACCAAAGAACAGATTCCGTACCGTAGGCCGATGCGAAGGGACCCTACCTCTGACGAAAGGAAATCAGATAAGTTCTGTGTATTCCATGAATTAAATGGTCATAATACTAACGATTGTAGGCACCTGAAGGATGAGGTGGAAGGGCATATCAGGAACGGTATGCTCCTTCAATATGTAAGGAGACGAGCTCCTGTGGCGGAACCAGAACGACCACCGTCCACATCAGCTAGGGGCGACCCCGAATCAAGGCACCGTATGGTTATCAATTGAGTAAGATAACGATGAACAAGTCGTAAGCTTCCACTACCGCAATTAAATCATTTACACATGCGCGAGATCGCGAACGATCTCCAGGCATGCTCTGAGTGATCATCGACCGTTTCGTAGTGGGAACTTACACTTTGACATCCATGCTTTACTTTCGTTTCATTTTGATTTGAACGTTTGGACTTTGTTTATTTGGACATTGTTTTTGGAACTCATCTGTTTAATAATTATTTGATTTTGATAACTCTGGAATGACTAAGCTACGCACACATGTATGGGGTCGCGAACGATCCCTAGGTATGCACTGAGACGGCGATGGACCGCCCATGCAAACGATCCAGGAACTCACCCGAACGTGACCCTGGCATCGATAACACCAAGCCCTCCCGGGCACACAAATCGCCTCGAACGGCATCCGACTTCGAACAGTCACAACTCACTTCACCTCAAATGGCTTGATCGCGAACGGTCGTCACTTGAGGTCTGAACCCGACCGCGAACGGTCATAGATTCGCCTCGAACGGCACACGATCGCGAACGATCACTTCCTGCCTCGAACGCCATCGATCGCGAACGGTCATGGCTCACTGATTATGAAATCCGACCTCGAACGGTCACCACTCGCCTTGAACGGCACTTGGTCGCGAACGATCATCATTTGCCACGAACGGCAGCCGACCGCGAACGGTCCCATCTCATCATTCGCCGCAAACGGCATCGCCCGCGAACGGTCCTATTCCATCTTATGCCACGAACGGCACGGACCGCGAACGGTCCCGATTCACTTCAAACAGCATACGATCCCGAACGATCGACGCATGGATTTATACGCTAGACCGCGCACGGTCGCACTTCACCTCAAATGACTCGATCGCGAACGATCGTCATTTGAAGTTAAGCGCTTGACCACGAACGGCCGCGCTTCATCCCAATTAGCTCGATCTCGAACGATCGTCATTTGAGGCCACATGAAACTATTGAGTTCTTTGCAGGTTGATAATCGGATACGAACATCCAACTCAAGGCATTACAAAACACACCTTCCTACAGCAAGGCATGTTTTGAGGGGCAAAGTGTTATCCCGCTTTTTGGCAAAGCCGTGATATCAAAAGATTGGTCGAAAACGGGAAACAGTCCGTCTTAGAGATTGGTTATACATCACTTAGCTATGGATATCGATGAATTTTGCCCGAGTCCGGATCAGGCCACGATTGATAGGACACGACAAGAAAGGTTGTAGGAGCCATCATTTCAAGTTTCAAGTCAATCCGAGTTCGTATGCTCAAGATATGATGGGTTCAGTGTGAAGAGAAGTATTCGTTGTCTGGTTCGAAACCATGAAGTTCGAACCCATCCTATTCGAAACCATCCGTGCCCTTGCCTTCGAACCCATGGTGTTCGAACCCATCAGCTAGTACCCAGCCTCGAAACCCTCCGCTTCGAACCCATCTGGTTCGAAACCGTCCTAAAGCCTTCCTTCGAACCCAGGCGATGTTCGAACCCATCTACTTCGAACCCGTGGCTTTGAAACCATCCATTTCGAACCCACCCATTGCTTCGAACACATCACCCCCTGCTATGTTCGAACCCATCGGCCACAGTTAACTTCGAATTGATTGCGTTCGAATCCATCAGTCCATTATTAGGTTGCATCTTCGTATCGATGAGCGTCGAAACATCCACGCCGGTGCTTAGTTCGAACCGATGAACCTTCGAATCCATCGCGGAGCTTCATTTCGTATCCAGTATCGATACGAAGGAAGCTCCCTCCCCTCGGTTCGAACTAGACACACGAAAGCCATGTAGTTGGTTGATTCAAGCACACAACGGTCATCGATACGAAGTCAGCGAAATCCATGGATTCGAAGCGGTCAACTCGGAGATAAATCTGGATCGACGCGTGGAGTGCGCGCCACGTCACTGCAGAAACACGTGCATACATGGGTTCGAGCCCCTGGTTTCGAAATGATCGGTTCGAAACACACAGCTAACCAAGAAATCTCCATTTCGAACCGATCATATCTCCTAAACCACAAATCCAAATGCAACCAAATTTTCACAGTAGCTTCCATATGAGGTAAGATTGTTCCTGCCAAGTTTCAGCTCGATTGGACCATTTGTTGATGGGTTCGAAATCACTTCGAACCGATGTCAGATCGAGACGAAACTTGGTGCGGTCGGTCGCGTGGGCCCACTCACGTGCCAGAAGGAGTCTCACGAAGTTTCAGCAAGATCTGGGCCTCCAACGCCTATAAATAGCACCCTGAAGCCTTCAGAAAAGGGGGACTTCTGCCGTTGAACGCCAAGACTCTGCCGGATTCAAGTTTAATTATCAGAATCGCTGTTGTATTCAGATTTAAAAGCAATTGTCAGCTGCAATTCATTGTAATCGATTGAATCGAGCAAAGCAATAAAGAGAAAGCCTTCAAAGTGGACGTAGGCACGAACGCCGAACCACTATAAATCCTGTGTTTGTGATTGTTGCTTGTGAATTACTGTAATTTGTTACTTAGAGCTGAATTACATATTGATTGTTGCTGGGTTCTGTGTTGAATATTATCGGATTGATTACGTAAACGGGTGCTTTCACGACTTTGGGTGTTTGTGACCAATTTTGGCGCAAACATTATATCCATCCAGAATTCGATTGCCTTTCTCGATGATAATCCCATTACTGGTACGAAAATATCTACAAATTCTAAAACTACTCGCACCTTATAGATCTCATCCTCTTAATTATCTATAACACATAACATCAAGTTTGGTTTCTCCCTCATTACGTTCAATGTTATCATAATTCTTTCTCCTCCACTGGGATTCCTTAAGGCGATAATCCCATCCGTGCAATAAATTATAGCGTCATTTCACAATAACGAATCCATACCCAAAATTACCCCATACCTTACGAAGTCCAACACATATAGATCACAAACAAGAAAAATGTCCAAAGAAGTCAAATTCAAGGTTAGTGCACCTTAATCGGAGAGTGGCATACCCATCGATCAGATTAACCACAAGTAAGGACATAATCAAATAAGTAGTGTTAAGTTCTACCCCATCAAACAAATCCCTAAAAATGAAAGAGTGAGTGGCACCAGTTTCAAAAAAACTCTAACGATATGTTGGAAATTAAATTCATACCTCCGAGTACAACACGCTTTCCCTTCTTCCGAGATAGTTTAATAACTTTAATTTTAAATTAAAATTTTGCCATCGTCGTTTATTATTTAAAAGAATTTAATTAAGCTTTTAAAAACAATTTCTACACCATTAAATCCAAGATGTAAATAATTAAATAATGCTAATATTTAATTATAAAGCATTTGAAAATCTAGGTCGTTACATGGTGGATATGTGTCACGATGACCGTCGAGGTAATCAAGACCGTAGATTCAGGTTAGGCAACCCATATGTGTGACTTTGGAGCAGAAAGACGACTATCAGTCTCCCATTTTGTTTTAAAGAAGTGGTAGATAACATATTCTATTTACACATCCCACCTAAGTATAAATATGGGTTAGGTGACCCACATGTTGGAATATGACTCTACATGGGACCTTGAATCAATCATACAGTCATTCTCCATCACTATTTACTTTGTAATACACACACGCACATATATAATTAGGGGTATTGGACATGTGTTTATAATTGCTTTGTGATATATGGATACATAATATGAAGTGTGGCTCTAGTTACCACATTAGCATTTGCATTTGCATTAACATTGGTAGTCCAGTCACGTTTTTAACATTAGCCTGATCATTTCCGTTCGTAGTGGTGCTTCCACCTTCCAGGTTAATCTTCCACTTCCGGTATCCATTTCTCAGAATCTACATATGATTCTTCATGAGATACAGAAGGATGGCCTAAAGACAAAGGAGTGAGTATAGATAGATATACGTACTTACACATACACATGCATATGTATATCAAATAACAAGTATGTGACAATAATACTATCTAATTCCCCAATTTATCTTTCTAGTTCATTTGAGTTACATTTTCAGTAATCTTACTAAGTTTTATGTAAACCTATGCTTTGATACCAAGTTGTAACATTCTCCATTTTGAGGCTTGAAATAGATATTATGAGTATTGCAGTCATCCTTAGCATTATTTTTCAAAGACAAGATGAGATCGGTTATTGTATCATTAACATCAACAACACCATAATTTAAAACAAAAAAATACTATCATTTATTTATTTAAAAAATTTCTATGTTTCAACTATATAACCTCACGATTACACCATCGAAATAAAATACAATAAATATAAGTATGATTCCAAGAGCGACATACGAAGAAGCCTCCCCTGATGATTAGGGTTTTAACTACTTAGACGGGTATAAACCTCATCATTACATACAATAAACAATAAATAAAATCAGTTAAACCGCATAATGGAAATATTTCTAATATTAGCATGCCTCATATACATCGTTGGAAGCTTTATTCATTTAAACCTAAAAACCCGACTCTCAGCCTACTATGAGCATCCGAAAGTCTAGGGGGAAATCAAAAGGTTTGGTGTAAATAGTATTGTACCATCTCAAACCAAAATGGATAAATAGTAAGACCATGCTACTGAAGTGTAGATGGGTTTCCTCACGCTATTATACTTGTAATCTATTTGTCAACCATAATATATACTGAGAGAGTTAGAGGTATGCCTTAGGGGCAATTTTGTAATTTGTTACACATATCTAACTCCATAACCAATCTTATTTTTTATGAAACATAACCAATCTTATTTGTGATAAAAGTATTTGATTTCAATGATATACTTTATTAGCAAGTGATATAATTAATTAAGTAATTAATTTAAATTATATTAAATAGAAAATCTTTGAATAAAATGTTATATGGTAATAATCACAAGGAGTTGTAATCATAAGCTAATTATCACAAAATAAAATAACATATTATTTTAAATATTCTTGGTTAAGATGTTTTGAGAAAGGATATTGATACATCCGTTGAGAGCGGAGTATGTAACTCTCTCCAAATATTAGGCAGCGTATTACCCGTAGCTACTAGAGGCACTAAGAGGTTAAGTATTGTATGACTCATTTAAGAGTATCCTATTGGTTAATAACAACTAGATCAAATAAGAAATTTCGAACTGATGATATTACACAATTCTCCGGAATTGGGAATACTATTAAGTTCCAATGTAGATACTCTACTTTGATTATAGTTAAATTATGGCATGATGACCATTGAGCGACTATAGTTGGGTCTGAATTGAAGCATTAGAGTAAAACATTATTCGATAAAGAATTCGCCTCCTCGGTTATATCAATATGTATCATGGTCAAAAGTAGTCAACTCAAAGTCAAAGTCTTTGGTCAAGGTAGTACAGTTAATAATAAATGTTATTATTAAACAAAGGACTTTCTTTATGGACTAATCGATTTGAATATGGATGATATTAGAATTTGACCAAAACCAAATTCCATAAATCCTAATGTGATATATTGTTGGCGAAGAGAATTAGTGTAGATAATCATTGCTAAAAATTACCATTTAAATTTGCAAATTTGGATTTTACCGATGAGAATTGTAAGCGATGAGTTTGGTTAAACTATCACACCAACAGCTAATGCGACGTATGAACATTAGTATCTGAATAGTTCAAATATTAATTGTTGACCGAGTTCACACCTGTAAGTTGCACAACCGAATTCATTTTAGTCTTCGAGTCGCCACTCAATTTAATTAGTTTATAAAATATTGTAAATTAATTAAATTAATTAATATTTAAATAAATATTAATGATGGTTGTATTTAATATTTTGAGTGTATTTAGTAAATGAGATAGACTCTAGAAATGTTCTAAGTGCTATTAATAATTAATTGGGTGTGTCTATGGAAGTTGTATATATGCTATAATAAGAATCTGAATTTGATTCAAACAGAATTAACTGCTGTTAGATTTTAAGTCCATTTGGTCCATTATTGACCAAGTTTAGGCCATCCGAAAATAAGGAGGAAGAGAGGGTCTTAGGGTTTGACATGGTAAGAGAAGACGGTGGAAAGATATATCTAGTAGTTTCCCTATTAAAGTGAACCTATGGCTCCACTTTTTATATTACTTTTTACTCCATCTCCCCACTCCTTAGCTACGATTACCCTATATATTCCAGTCCATAGTCGAGTTCTAATACACCCAAATCAAATAAAAAAACACTTTCAAGTGATGGAACACCGAAGTTTGCACCTTTGGACAATGATGTAAGAGATCTAGGAGACGATTTGAATCAACTCGTGAATCAACTACTGCTTCTCTTAGGTGTATTCTTTTTTGTTATACATATTTTTCATTATATGTTATTTATATCATTATAACAATTTTATATATGCGATATTATCTCCTCATAAATAATATATATTAAATTATATTAAATAATTAATCCATATGAAAATTTTAATTTTAATTCATGGCTTAAAATTAAAAAAAAATGAATATTTTAAATTCGGTCATGTATTTATTCTAATACACACACGCCCACCAAATTTCTAAATATTACAAATATTTATTTTTATTTTTGAATGATTGTTTATTAATTATAAAACCTAAAATACCTTAAATCTATTTTGAACCATATATATTTAATTAAATTATTTTCGGGTGTTAATATTAAAATAATCTCTAGCCGACATAATTTTATTTAGTTATTATATATGTATGTACATATATATATATATATATGTATATGTATATGTATATATGTATGTATGTATGTGTTTGTATATATGTATGTATATGTATTCTTTTAACCAAAATTAGTTTTTTGTTTCAAAATAAAATTTCTTACAGGCCAAATAATTTTTTACATATATATAATTTTAAATATTTATTTTATAATATATATATATATATATATTGTTTACAGATATTAAAATAGTGTTGTGTATTTTAAATAAATAAATTATATATGTATACATATATTAAAAAATTCTTACTCGACAAATAATATTTTACATTTTTATATAATTTTAAAATATTTATTTTATAATATATATATTTATATATATTGTTTTTACATATTAAAATAATATCGTGTATTTTAAATAAATAGATAATGTATAAGACAAACGCCATTGTCCCAATGGATAAGTGATTCGGCTTTGGTACGAGAGGTCACAAGTTCGAAACTTGCATAATGTGATTCGAACGTTTATTGACATGTGATATGTCGTCCGAGTGACATGTTGTATATAAAGTACCATCTTCAAAAAAAAATGTACAAATATAAATAAATTTAAAAAATATTATTTTCGACTGTAATTGATATTTTTAATCTATGTATGCCAAATTTTGTAATAATTAGGTTTTTATAATTCATCGACTTTTGTGGTGAGAAAAATAACTAGCCAAAGCTTTGAACAACTGTTTTTACAACATGAATATATTCAGGCCACGTTCTTGAATAAACAATTAGTTATTTTACACAGTACACTTTTTATGTTCAACTTGGACATAAGACATATATCTGATGGTGTGTTTTTAGATGTTAAAAAATATCAAGTTTTTTAGGATATAAGTTCGATGTATGGAGTAATAAATTGAACGCGAGATTAAATCATTTCTAATCATTTAATCAAACCGACCGTTGGGGAGGTTTGTTTACAGTAGGTTTGCAAAACCAAATTGTGTGAAACCAAAAAAAAAAAAAAAACATGTCTTTAACATGTAGCGCTTAATCTCTCCAATATTGTTTATTTTGTTCACTCAACAAAGCCTTCTTAAATCTCTTTAATTCTAAAACTTTTTCGATGTATTATCATTTAATGTTTAGCTAAAATTCATAAAAAATGAATTACACTTTCTTATGTAAATTATGTGATCGAACAGTCGGTTACTCACCGTTTTGCGATTGTACTAGTGTGTGTTAACTCAACAAAGTTCAAAGTGTTTGAAAAAAATTTTATCGGGAACTGTGTAATCTTGTGCCGGAGAATGCATACACATATAAGAACTTGTTTTAGCATGATTTAAAACCAACCATAAAGTGCTTAACATTAGCTCACTGCTACCAAATGGTCATTTTTCGCCATCCATTAAATAATAGTATAAAGAAATAGTCTAATGGAAAAACCTGAGTATTTTAACTCGAAGGACACGAGTTTTAAAATTTAGTTTGAATGACAACATAATTCTATATTCATATAGCATTAGCACGTATATAGTATAAGTTAATACATAACTACACACATTGCACATATAGAATACTAACTTCATATAGCATTCATTTTCCCACTTCGTTTCAACACCTTATTCATTTCAACATCGTTAGTCTAATCGCCACCTTCACCGCCACCAAACACCTTCAGCTCTACTCCACCATCGCTCACCTGAACTTTGCCATTAAAATAGTCCTCGAAGTTACAGTCTTCGTCGAAGTCGTCGCCACTGCCGACATTTCACCGCCTTCGCTTGCACGAACCCACCTTCACCTACATGCCACCGCATGTTTTGCGCCGCCGCCCCCTACGCATCTCAACTTTTTTCTAGAGCTCGATTTTTTAGGCTGCGTCCTTCATTCAAAAAGGTCACTCAACTTTTTTCACTCCACATTTTCCTCCTACCTATTTTCCTGATAATAGTAATTAGATAAATAATAGTAAAAAGAAGAATACCCAACTGCTTATAGATTATAAGAATTTCCTCCTTAGTTTTCTCATAATAATTTATTTTTAAATCCGTATAATTTACAAAATATTTGTAATGTTCTACTAATTTGCTGCCACTGTTTTACATTCAAATACCAATATTGTATAATCTCTTCGATTATTTACTAAACTCTCCTCAATTCTCTTTTTTAAATTTAAGTGCGTATATTTAAAATTAGAATTAAGTGGTCTTTAAGTTTAAAATATTAATAAATCCAATTAACTAATATTTATTAATTCATTTAATTCTAAAAAATGGTAATTTAATATGTATACTACATTTATATTAAAGAAATGGTGAAACTGATTTTTCACTTATATATTAAAATATGCAAATCACATGAGATTATATATATATATATATAACAATAGCAAGTTTAGTTTATAAATGCATTATGGAGTAAAGTAAAATTTTGACAATATTTGGAATAGTGCGGTGTTAAGGGTACCACACTTTCTGCTAGGGACATGGGGTATAAAAAAGGAGTAAATCCTACCATAAATCGTGGTGCCCTTGACATCACACTTGAAATAATAATATTGATTTGTTATAAGTGTGCAGCGCATAAGTAGAAGTTATTATTCGGTTGGTCTAACGATGAAAATTGATAAATCAAACTAAAACCAATAAAAATAAAAATAAAATCAAACCAACCGAACTAAGTTTACTTGGTTCAGCAAATTATCTGATTTAACCGAACTAAAAATGATTCATGTCTTATGTTTAAAATATTAATTTTACTTTAAAATAAAATATAAATATAATATTAAAGTATTCTCCATTTAAAATTTTTATGCTTTCTGCTAGTTAATTTTAACACATGATAAACAAAATTTATTTGGACAACTAAACTAATTTTTAAAAAAGTTCTAGTAGTAGTAATTTTGACAATCTAATACAAATTCGGTTAATTTGATTAAAGCAATAACCGAACTAATTTTTCTTTACGCTCTGACCAATCTAGCTTCAAAACCAAAACTAAACCGACCAAAATAAACTAATTCTTTTAGTTAACCAAAGATTGCTTGCCTTGCCCACCATTTACCCTAGTAACGTTTTAATTCTTGAAGGACGGTAACCATCTCCAAGATCAAGATATCATTTTAACAGCTACAACTTCGTTCTTATCCAGTTGGCACCAAAAACCATTAGGTTGCTTTATATTAAAATAGATAATGTACCAAATGAATACATATATTCACCCACCTAAGTTTTACAAAACCAAATTTACTTCTAATCGTTATTCATTTACGCATCAAAAGAACAAATCCTATAAAGCATTTCGATTGAC
The DNA here is from genome assembly GCA_030765085.1 of Allium cepa. NCBI lineage: Eukaryota > Viridiplantae > Streptophyta > Magnoliopsida > Asparagales > Amaryllidaceae > Allium > Allium cepa. Next base: position 548,408,766 of record CM060932.1, read on the forward strand.
ACTATAGATGATTGGAGATATACTCTGAATACAAAGAAATAATGTTATTACAATAACCGGTAGGTGAAGTGTCAGCATAATCACCCATGAATTTTCAGAGACCTGCCCCACCTATATATCATAACAGTCAAGGGGGTTACAAATAGATTGAAATTTTAGAAACTACATGCCCGATGAAGTTAGCTATAGATCTGTTATAGCTCACAACATAAAAAATACACGTCTAAAATATAGACCAAAATCCCGGAACTTTTAAGCAACTTAAAAGCACCATGTATCTTACACAAGTTACTGCTATTGTCGCCGCTGCCTCTTGATCCGTTCAAGTGCACCTAGTCGTGCATTTCCATTATCCTCGTCATTATTACCATCTTTGTTATTATCAGCTTCCTTAACCATATTTGCTAGCTCACCAAACACACCAGCAGGTACTTCCTTCTGTTTAATATCGACTTTATCATCTTCATCCGAATCGCTTTCTTCAGGAAGTTCGATATCTTCATTGTTTGCAATCACCTTTTTGGGAGCATCGGGTTGTGATTCAGTAGTGCTGGCACTTACAAAGTTGACCATTCTGGTATTACTGGTTGGAGGAGGTTGGGGAGCAAGCTGTCTTTCTAAAGCAGCCATTTCATCCTCTGGCACTCCAGCTCGCTTGAGAGTGTCTACTGCTTCTTCCAGGTTTAGTTTTTGATCCTTTTGCATCAAGTTCTCCGTGAGTATCAGATGTGTCTGCATTGGGATTTAATACAAGCCAGTGAGCAATAAAAGCATCAGTAACATACTTGCTAGGATCTATAGTCCAACTGGCTAATGACAAGTCCGCAGCATCATTCTTGGCTTAATAAAATTTATCTACAACTCTATACAGTTTATCCTTGAAAACTTATGATCCAAAGTTGAATTTTACTTTTGCCTTTATGACATTATGCATATACTAGGATTCTTAGCTTAGGTCTACACATAACAATTTTTGCATCTCACTCACTTGCCCAACTTGACCCAAAAAGTAATACAATACACACGCTATCTCGTAATTTACAGACACATATACATCACATTTGCATTTTGCACGCACACGCACTCGCATGGTATCATCTTCTCTGCACGTACTCTCACCGCCTTACAAACACACTTTATTTTTGGTCCAATCATGTGCATACCCGTATTGGTGTACAATTTTAATTTTGCATGTTGTGCGCCACCTTAAAAAAAAAGTTTTTTTCCTCAAAGTATTTTATGATATAAATCTATTTTCCCTGGTTAAAGTTCCTCAAGGGTTTCTAGATTGGTTTTGATGAGGTGACATGACTTCTGTGGAGAAAAAAGGAATTTAAGCAATACATGGGAGGGTATCTTCTTGTGGCAATACAAAAATCATTCAATAATATAAAAGTTATCATCAATCACCAAAAACCTGAAAGTAGCATGAATACCTGATTGTAGCTAGCCAAAACACTGCGCTTGATACGGAGCATTTCTCTGAAAGTATCTTCGTTGCCATGTTGAACCTCGAAATTATTCCATTTCGTCCAAAAATTAGAATCGGACCGTGGATCTGCAAACTGTGATGCAAATACATATATAGCACGTCCACGGTCAATTTCTCCTAAACTCCTCTCAAGTTCAGCATACTTAAGGCACATTGTTTTCACGTCACTGTCTGGGAGACCGGATTCAATTGCTTGCTGAGAAATGCATAAAGAATATAATGTTGTCATAAAACATGCAAGAAATATTCATGTACATAGATAGCAGGGCATGTGAAATTGAGCACCTCATATATTTCACGAGTTTTTGGCACACCAAAAATCTCAGCAGCTCGAGCAATGTATATTTCATACATATTCAGCTTTTCACTGTTTGGCACAGCTTTCACAGCCTGATCATAAACTTTCATTGCTCGTTTTGCAAGACCGTAGTCTTCTTCTAATTTGGCATACTGCAGATATATTGGCTTCACATCTTCTGCAGGAGCCTGTTAGGTACAAAATATGTTACAGCTGAGTAAAATTTCATCTAGGATAGGATTTATCCAAACATTCACCACCATTTCACTAGCTAATTTGATAGTTTTCACCTTTTTAAGCGCTATGTTGCCAATCATCTTATTAAAAATATGCATAACTTATACTTGTACAATAAGAGACCCAACATTATCAGATATACAGCAAACTTGCACCATTAATACTTTTAAGAAAATAATGCACATTTTCTTGATTCCCCCATCTGGATAAAGTTTAAATTATGGAAGTGGTTCAACCTGGAAGTGAATTACACCAATTTAAACCTTTAACCATAGAAATTTCCACAAATATTACACCATGTTTAGTTATGAGTATGGCCCAGTAAATTGACTGTTTTCCTATATTCTGGATGATAGAACGTTTCTGAAAAAGTTGTGTTAGCCCCTTTAGAAGACCTTGTAGGCCTAATTCTAGATAAGAGCCACAGACTGACTTTTTTTGGTAAAACCCACAACTGGACTTTTTTTTTCCGGAGATAACTTGAACTATCATTCTAATTCTAAACCAATACCAGAACGCGGTGCAAAAAAAAATTAAAAAAATAATAATAAAATAAACAAACACCCTGTATCATACAACATTTCTATAAACTGCAAAAGATAATAAATTTGAAAAGGAAAGTTAGGTTGTGTATGTGTACATAAATAGTGACTCAAAGGAAACAAATATGATTCCGTAACAGTAGTAAAATAACAAGACTTCGCAAGTCAATTCTGTTTCAACCCCTTTATCAGCTTTTCTTAACACAATTTTTCTACAAACTTTTGTTATTCCATATTCTACCTTTTATTCCCCAAGTTGTCACAATATCAATCTCATTAACAATCCAAAAGAAAATACATGAAAATTCCTAAATTTACTAATCTACTTCCCAAACAAAAACTAGTAACTTAACCCAAATCCATCTCTCTGTTCAAATAAATCTTGTTTGTTTTCTTTCAAAACTATTTTGTTTAGATCTCTAATTAAACTGTTGAAAATTAATGAGAAAAGCACGGTTATTCAAGGAAATATAGAAACTAAATGTTGTTTAAAACTATAATTATAATACTTTTCTAGTTCTATATATTGATGTAACATTGTGTTTAAGCACATACTGATATAATATAGAAAATGTTTTCAGCAAGTCTGTGTTCATTTCTTCTTTTGGCTTCTAGGGATGGGAGATAAATTATATGTTAGTATCATTTGTCAACTGCAAAAGGTTAAATAAACCTTTTCACAGGTTCAACTACTGTTAGGCAACTATGGTTATACTAAACTTCTACCGATCTGCATACATGTTTCCAATATGCAGTACATCACCAAAAAAAAAGGATAACAAACATACCTTTTCCACTGCATGCTCAAACAATTCCCTGGCACGTTCAAGCTTTGTCTTTCCATATCTCTTTACGAATTTGGACAAATATGTAACCCATATATCCTTGACATGAGGATATTTGAATACCTTTACACCTCTTTCATATACCTTGAAAGCATCTTCGAAGTACTTGTGCTCCTGCAGGACATAGCATTCTCATAATTCAAGTAGTTGATAAAGGCCATAAACCGTAACATACCCTGAAATTACATTGTTTTAACTAAATAAATGTATCATGTTACACTACAGGTAAATATGCAAGCACCTTGAAAGTTTCAACTAAATATGCCATACTTTCAGCAGCAAGTACACTCTACTTACATTGCTTTTTCAATATTAACATACATTGTATTCTAAAATCTTAAGTATGCATAAATGATGTGAGGACGAGGATAAAATACTGAAAACATAAAATTAAACAAACATCTATCGAGAACATAAATTATACGTAAAACAAAATGGGGATGGGGATCGAAGTTTGAATTCTTGGAAACCTTTTGAAACAAATTTGACTTGATCTGTACTTTACAAGGCTTAGAACTGAAAATGGTGAAGTTCAAATACAGGGCAGTTTGATACAATATTAGGCTTGAACAAAGTGGCATTCTAAAAAGGTATTAAATGTTTCACCTCAAGCAGAAAGGCATAATTAAGTATGATCTGTGGAGTTGCTATTCTCAAATCAAGTATTTTTTCATAAACATCGCGTGTAGATTCCAGTGTCCCCAAGCTCTCCTCCAAATCAACATAAAAGCTCCACAACCTCAGGGATTTATGCAGTTTCATTTGCACAGGCTCATTTCCATCAGCAGCAACTCTGCGTTTTACTTCAACTGATGGTTGGGCAGTAGCCCTTCTCATTAAATCCAATGCCCCTTGAAAGTTTTTATGTCTAAGTTCCATTTCGGCCCATTCACACCAAACACTAGCAAGATTATCCACTGTTTTATAATTAACTTGTACCGCTTTGTCAAAAATAGCTCTAGCATTTACAAGATCATTGTGCTTCTCATAGAGGTGAGCAAAAGCAACCCATAAAGTGTGTGGTTTACCAACTGCTTTCAAGGGATCTACAGTTTGTACTGCTTGTGCAAAAGTTGTAATTTGCTTGCTGGGGTTGCCTTCAAATAGTTTCACTCGTCTATGTTAAAAGAATAAGTTGTTAGCATCACTGGCATTAAAATGGATTTGGTATGTAAAACGTTTTCTAGTTAAAATCTACAGTAGATGAAACTATTCTTACTTATAAAATAATCTAAAAATGAACATATACATGAGTGTGTGTGTGTGTTGAAAAATCTGGTCTTAAATTCTGGTAAGCAAGCCGCTTGAATTGCTCCTCTATGTTTATTTTCATAAAGGCAGCAAAAGCCACTAGAAACTGATATATTTTTCCACGACAAAATCACCTATGCCTTAAAAAATAGTCCACATGTTATATGAATAAAAAGCTCGGAAAAATAATGAACCGAGATGCAAACATCTTTCAAACTACCAGAACATAATCTTTTAAGAATTTTTAGATAAACATTCAACAGTAGCTATGGTTCTATATGTTATAAGTTATAATTCTGCGGCACATCCCAACTAGTCTCTAGTAGTGCAATTCTAACTTGCTCTATTCTGACTGAACTGAACTATGTTATGGAAATATTGCTCGACCACTCTACAAAAGGAGGCTTAATAATTGTACTCACTTTTTTGAATTCAAACTTTGTCATGGAGTGCACACATCTTTCTAAATCATGAAATTTACCGTAAACCCATCATAATTTTGCTTCGTCAAATATACAGTTTCCATAATCCATGATAACCAAAAACAGATTGCAAAAGGAAACAAAAGCATACTAACAAGATATAAACAGATCTTTCTTATATCATCCACCCGCCAAGAACATGAATATTCGATGGAAAAAAAACAACAAAATCAAGATTCAAGAGCATGAAACCATAATACATAATCCAGACCTAGGAAATCCATTTGAAACGATAGAACGATAACAAAGGCAAGAAGTTAGAACATGTCACAAAGATATAATTTTTGTATAATGTGATATTAACAAATAATACAGAGTAAACTTCAGCATAAAAGGAGAACAGGAAGTACCTATGCCACTGCTCAACATTATGGGGATTCTGTCTCAAAAGAACGCTGTTCAATAGCTCAGGTCTCCTATCAAACAAGTTCTCAAACCTCGCTAACCTTAAATCTGCATCATCGTCGTCATTTAACCAAAACCCTTTCAAAAACATCCCCACCAACTCATCCTCTTCATCCTCCTCAGCCGTCTCCAACTTAGCAGCCAATGCACTCTGCTCAAACTGTGCATACGACTCGAAAATCACAGTAAAATCCCTAACCGTCAACACTGTCTGTAACCCCTCTTCAAACACATCTCTTGCCTTCTCAAACAACCCCCTCCTAACATAATAATCCGCTAGTGAGGTCCAGAGCCTCCCAACCTCAGTACTGTACTTCCTGATTCCACCTCTAATAATTGCATCAACATTCAAACCTGTAACCTCGGTTGCATGTTTTGTCAAAACATCACACAACTCCAACCATAACTGATGTTTAGTTTTCCCTTTTACTGAATGAAATTCGTCGCTATTCAAAACTGAAGCCAACCTCTCTGCTGCCTCTTGCCACAACCCTGAATTCAACAAAAACTCAATAAAGTCTTCAATGTGTGATGAGTCATAAAGTAAATACCGTCTATATACTCTCAAAGCTGTCTCAACCGGAATCCCGTTTAGAGAAACAAACCCCAAATACAACGACCAAATCCTATCATGCTGGGTAATCGGCAAAGCTCTCAAAGCCCGATCAAAAGTTCTCCGTGCTTTTGTAATCAACCTTTGATCAACCAAAGTCTGCAGATACATCAACCAAATTCGAGGCATCTTATGCATTGTGACCAAGGCCCTCTCAAAGGTGTTATTCAAAGAATTATACTGTGAATGCGAGATAGGAAGGTTGCGAACAAGATCTAGGCGTTCGCGCAAGTAGGCATGCCAAAGTTTGTAAGAGCCAGGAAGAGCTTTTAGGGCACGTTCGTAGAGAATCGAACGCTTGGGGAAGGAGGCATGGGATCGAGCGATTAGATATCGCCACCATAGCTTTAGGCTGAATGGGTTTCGGAGAATTTCCTCTTCGTAAAGCAAATCGTCCTGGGATGGATAAAGATCTGTCGATAACTCTGAAGAAGGCATGATGAATGATTTTAGGGTTAACGTCTTGGGATTGGAGATTGGGGATTAGGGATTGGGGTTTAGGTTTATCAGAGAGAAGAAGCGTTGCAGAAGACTATCAAGTATCGCGTTATCCTGTACTGACAAACATCTCGTAGACACCATTCAGCGAGTTCACGTTAGCTTCAAATATTTACAAGTGAGCATCCTAAAACAAGTCTAAATACGTGCTTCGCACATGGATGTTGTGAAAATATTGTACTTACATGGCAAATAGAAAAACATAAAAATCATTGACATAAGATAGAAAATAAACAAGGTAAAGAAACAAAAGATATATCAAATAAGAGAACATTAAACCATAATTTTACGATATTGAAAAGAATCATAGTGAAATATATAGGAAAATAGTTCGACGTTAACCACAATTCTAGATAAATGCAAACTCTTATACTTTGTACAGTTCATTTATATAAGAATAAATCTATTTAGTACAATTGTTCAATAAATATATAATTGTTCAATATACAAATTGTATTACCCATGACATGAATTTTAGATACAACAGCTGAAAAAGATCTCACATTTGCATCTCACGTTGAATTTTTAATTGAGGTTCAGTTGTGCATGGTTTATAATCGAATAATACTTCTAGCTTAGCTTCGAGTTACAGCTAGGCATTTTATGCGCTTGTTGTAGCATCTGCATCATCAATCAATCATTCTAAATTTAAAACTGAAAACTAAGCATAAGACAAATGATATTATCCTTTATGCACTTGTTTAAACACCATGCATAAAGCACCACTCCAAAGCCGATCTTAGATCAACTCATGAAAATGTGCAAGAAAACTAATATAACTATTCATGTTTATTATTTCCTCTCCAGATTTCAGAATTTGGTTATAATGGTTGATTTTGTTCACTGGAGCTTTTAGCACTAATTTACTCTTTTACTCTCAAAACATGCTCCAGAGGCATGTCAACGATCTAGTAGTTTACAATGATTCCTAAATATCGTTATCAAATTATAAATATAAATTTCAAAAAGGAAATTATTGTGAAGGATAAAAAAATTCAGCATTTTAGCCTCAAGGACAGACCTTAAATATTTAGCATGAATGACAACTTTCTTTAGGTATAAGTTTTTAGTTATTGATACAGTTTTTAAGTATCAGTTTGTAGTTATCGGTAGAAATTTTTAGGTATCAGTTTTTAGTTTGGTAGCAGTTTTGAAAGAATATTTGTCCTTATGAATAATTTTTTACGAATGTTTGTACTTATGAATAATTTTGAAAGAATGTTTGTCTTTGTGGTTAAAAGATTGAGGTCGTGTCTTTGAGGTTAAAAATATACAAATTTTTGTTCTTTAAATTAATTCCCCCAATTTCAAATAAGCTAACAAAGGACGCGTACATTAACATACCTGTCGTTAAGTCTTTCCCTCAACTTTTCACGTGATACTTTTGTCCCAATAGCAGCATAGAACTCTATTTCTACAAATATCATATATATATATATATATATATATATATATATATATTCAAATATAGAGTTGTATCTCTTACAAATTAATCCTAGAAAAAAAGAACTTGCTAATGGAAATGGATCTAGAGACCTTGAGATCGAAAACCGATTGACATCAATTAAGCATGTTAAAAAGAAAAATGAAAAAGAAAGAACATGCTAAGGGAAAAAATAAAGTACAATGTAATGATTCCCTCCATTCAATCATATAAATCAAAAGTATTCTCATTCACGCCATAAAAATTACCAAAAATTACTCAATTTTCAGTCGGTGGTCAAAAGCATGTCTGCTCTTCATTACATGTTTCATACCTTCATTTGAAAGTTTCTTCATGTTTTTTTAATTCAAACATGCTTTGTGCTACTGAATAACTAAAGCATAGACCACTTTATATCGTTAGTTGAAATCAAATAATTTTCAATCATTTTTATGATGTGAATATTATTGCTCTAAATCAAAGCAACAATGATGAACAAAGTAGTTTTACTTTGCAATACATTACTATATCTCCAAAGCTGCATTTTAATATATTGTTGAACATTTTAGAACATACAAAGAACAAATAAACGCACAACAAAAACTTAATGCATGAAAATTGTGTAATGACCAAAAAAAAATTAATAGAGTCCATAACTCTTTCTAGAGCAAGCATTGTTCAATACACTGCTTTCTTTGAAGGAAATGTCAAACCCAAGCATGATACCTTAGATTTTCCATGCATCAAGTAAACAACAATAATTATCAAGTAAAATTCATTAAAATTGCTTATATGAATGAGATCATCCGCTATTTGAGAATGATTAACAATGCATTAAATACTTAGCCACCAAAAATTTCATTGTTGCATAAATAAAAACATTATGCTAAACCACTGTTAATTACAAACAACTAATAAATAAGATGAGTGAAATCTTGGATTGGTATGAAAAGAAATGAAAATTGACTTGAATGTACCTTATTCATGAAACAATAATCAAATGTAGGCATCCAGTGTACATTTGGAACATTGTAGAATTCATTATTAATTTTATACATACTACTTTAATCTGAATTTGAGTTATTATCTAGCATATACCGCATTTTTATTAAACATGGAATATGTAAGTAGATTCACGCTTAGGTAGTTATATGTTAATAACCATTATTATTCTTATGAATGTACATAGTTTTGTGATGAAATAATTAGTAATTTATCACTAACTATCTCATTAAAATAAATAAATTAGAATGTACGATACATGTTTTATCAAGCAAAGACCTTTTTAAATGCCATATAGAGGATAGAAACTCAAGAATTATTCTATGTTTATGAAATTAGAAATATATAATACTACTCTTTATAAACTAAATAATCTTACTATGTTTAAATATTATTATTCATAAAATACATAAGCACTTCTAGGCCAATGTCCTAAATCCAAAAAACAGTGGCAAGAAAGATTATCTTCACATCTTTGTTGGTGAAAATTTAAAAACAAATGAAAGGTTAAAGATAGGTATATACGTAAAACAGATGAAGAAGACAACGGTGATATGCATTTATATCTTACTCAAGTATCCTTGTTTATATGGAAAATGAAAAATGTACTTATATAAATTGTCTTGGTTTATATGGTATTTGGAAATTGCACTTATATAAATGGAGGTAAATTGCTTTCTATAATTATTTTGAGTTTTTAAAAAATTCTTTGCTCTAAAGTTATTGCGGCATGTTTGATTTCGATTGCCTCTGGATATTGATCTTCTTTTATGGAATCAGAAATTAAGGAAATATCATGTCATCTGTAGAAAGTAAATATCCGATGGGATGTACTTGCTACCAAAACCTTAAAACCATAATTGATCATTAATACAAAATAAATTTTGACTTATTGATATTTATACAATACTGTTATTAAATCCATAATTTTGTGATAAACAAACCTAACTATGTAGATGCATAATGTCAATATTTATAACCATTTTTTAAAACTATAGGTTGGATGTTGCCATCACTATGATCAATTCTATTAATTTAATTGTAAACTCGCCAATATGTACATTTGAACGCATTGATAATTCAAGCAATATTGTGAAAATTACAATAACGAAAACCAATTATGGAGAATACATTTGTGTTTTGTTAGTTAATCAATTGTGGACAATTCATTTATGTTTAGTTTGTTAGTATGTCAACCACTGAAGAGCAATATGGGAAACGATCACAATGCATCTGAGTGGAAGAAAATTTCTAAATCGACTTTAATCAAAAGATAAGTCGAGCAAAAATGAAGTTATGTTTTTGGCAACAACTAGCTAATTATTAATATATAAACTCTTCATTTAACCACGGTTACTGCCTCTATATAATCAACCTAACTAATGTAGTCGATAGGGCGAACTTACTCATTATTGAATGCACATATAATCCTCCTAACTACTATAAAAATATCTTCGAATATTGACAAAAAATTTCATACTTTATTATGAACTAATTTTATAATGGAACCAAATTAATAATTATACACTACTAAGATATATACATCGATAATTATAGTCACCTTAGCAAATTATTCGGTAGAATATCCAGTCCATTTTAAGATAATAATAAGTGCAAATTGCAACAATCATGCTTGTCTGTTCTATCCTCCGAAAAAATAATGTCGGAAAGAAATCATATAAAAATGATGGATGCTGGGATATAAATGGTAAGATATGAATAAGAAAATGTTAGCCTAATATCTCTATTTTAATGAAAAATTGTATGTGTGTAGTGAAAATTTCAATCTCGGATAGATTTGATTAAATAAGGAAACAGTAAATGAGGAAAACAAACAATATGTTAAAATAATATAGATATGTTAGTGGCAGATGTAAACATAAAAATTAGAGAATGTTGTATTACAAATTAAAATTTTACTGTAATTCCCATTTGCAAATTAGTCTAGCAACAATGTTGCTAGGATCTACCTATGTCTTCGAGAGAGAAAATACACAATTATAAAAACTAAAGACTGAGAATTTTCACTTTAGTTTACATTAGTAATACATGAAAACATATGACACATTTACAAATTTACATGAAAATAGATTCCATGTTTTGTTTTAGTGCAACCTACACATACCGAGAAGTTTATTCACTATGAATTTTATTCATTCTAAATTTCACTATTGAAATTATGCAAAATGATTAACTAAATGTTGCAAATATATGTTTTCTTTGCAAAGAAAACCAATTCACAGATCCTAAACTAAACCAACTACAATCTGATTTACATATGAACATATTCTCAACAATATTGAGCTCTTTGATATAATAATTTATTTTTATTTTTATTTTGACATAATGAGAAAAGAAGCCAGAATAAGTTGCAAAACCGAAAACCCTACATCGTTTCATTAAACTAGAGCGCGAAGTGAACAGAAGCTGAAATAATTGTCAAATCTCTCCATTTTTCTTGTATGAAATCGAAATATGCATTAATCTAACAATATTATGATGTAAAATAAGAACTGTAAACCGTTTGCCATGCTGCCATTACCAATGACGACTATATATCCAAAACAAATGTTTATATTATTATCAGGATGTGAATAAAACATGGAAAATGTTAAAAAAAAACAATCAATTGAAAGATTCCCATGCATAATTGATAATATCAAAAGACAATTTTTTCCTCCGATAATGGTTCTTATATAAACCTTTTCCGATACGTGGTTAACCGGATAAACGCTGTAAAATTAGTTCTAAATGAAAAGACAATTGATAATTTTGGAAAATTAACTAAAAAAAACTGTACACTATATCTTATCAGATTAGCAGATTTTGGTTGGATGAGGAAAATGTAATGTTTTACTGAATTAATTCACACAGTTTGCATATTCAAAACATGTTTTGAGTATATAAAAAGTTAGTGTATTGTAGAAACATGAAATAAAATTTGGAAATAAGAGTAAAAATATATTTTATTAGGTAAATTGACTTACTAACACAATTGAGAAACTCATCTGAGTTCAGGTAGAAGCGGTCGGTTGAGTTAGAAAGTGCATTAACATTCTCTCCTGCAACTATTTGTTGCAATAAATGCAAAAAAAATTATACCACTTGGCCAATAAGCCGTGCACTCTTAGATCCTCCCTATTTGTAAAGAAAAAAAAATCAATTGTTTTCACTATTGAATACAACTATATGAGATGGACAACAAATGGGAAAAAAGGATACCCAATGTAGCTATTCAAATTACAACTACGTTGACAAAAGCTTAGTGATAAAAAATAAATTCTAGAAAAAATCCGAATGCCTTTTCCCGATCATGGAATTGGTTGCAAAATTCTTAGTATATGTGTATATGTGGTTTGAATGTTGCAATTTATGAATAACCAACAGTCATAAAGCTACAATGCATTTAAGTCCAATCTTTTAGTGTATAATTTGAATATAGTATGAAATTTTTTCATGCAGCTTCGAAACCATTCAGTCTGCCTGTCATTATAAACAAAGGAATTTTTTTTAGCTCATTGGCAGTTGAATGATTTCTAAAATTAGAGGAATCAGAAGCATAAAATATATTAAGGATGAGGCATGATATAAAATCATATTGTTGCAATTATTATATATATATATAATATTTTCCACAAGCAAGCTCATATAACCATGTTCGCTGCTTTGATGACAACCTGCAAGAAAATATGAATTATCTAATTCGATTGCCTAATTTAACATCTTTATCATCCCTCTTTTTATTTATCATCAGTAACAATAATAAATCTACAAAACATTAAAATGGGAATACTTTTGTCAACTAACAGTAATCCTTTCTCCTTCAGCCAAATCATGTAAGATTCTACTTCGTCGTTATTAGTCAGCAATCACCTTTGTTAAAGTAAATAATAATAATAAAGATCAACAAAATATTATTAAGGTTTCAGATTCCATTTGGCGAAGATTAGAAGATCAAAATAACGACTTAAGAAGCGACTAATTTAACCACCATAAAAATTTAGTAAAGGGGATTAGAATCACTGAATGGAAAAATAAAAAACAACACATGAAAAAGGAACACCAAATTTAAGAGGTGCTCAAATGGATCGAGAATGGAGTTCAATGCCTTACCATTGAACGTGTTTTTTTGGACTTTTCGCACGTTGTTAAAAAAGTTCATTAGGGAGGGATCTAAGGGAAGAGTGAGAAACCCTAAATCTTAAAATGAAAACCTAGAAAAATGAAAAAAAATGAATGGACGAAAAATTAGGGAAGAAGCAAAAATGATGACGTGATTTCTTACGGTAATAGCAACGAACAATTTTTTCCTCTAAAAATCAAAATATGAAAGAAATCTTTAGTATAAAAACGGAAATTAGCCGAGAGGGCTAGGATGAGAAGAGAGAAAGGGGACGTCGATCTAAAATGGTCTTTGGTAGGAAAGGGACAAAAAAATTGAATAGGGGATATAAAAACGTGACTATTCATTTCAGAAAATATTGAAGGGGCTTGTGAGCTCTTGAAATGCAACTCAGCAATAATATAATAGTATAGATTCCATATTTTGACTCTCAAAATTGCTCTGAGCAATTAATAACAAAACTTAGGCCAGCTCTATCAACGTCTCAAAATTTGCCTAACATACCTTCTTTAATTATAATAAATTATACATCCGACTATCATCTTTTAACCTTCCAGTTTATTCCATAAATAACCTTATTTTTCAAAATTTATACATTATATTATTTTCTATGATAAAAACCACGCTCTGAGTCGATCATGGTTTTTTATAAGATCATATTCAGGCCGAGCAATGTTTTGTATGAAATCTCATTTGGATCAAGGGAGGTTATATACGAAACCACAGTCGCATCAAGTGGATTTTAAACGAAACCAATTCATATAATCACCTATGTTTCACGTGAGCGTGGTTTGTCCAAAAACTTGGTATTTTATGTATCCGCTCTTCTCATAAACATAAATTTACTAACGTTAGGGTATTAAGGGCAACTTTATCCAAAAACGAATTTTAAGTTTACCATGGTTTGTAATGCAAAACTCGAGGTGTGAATTAGACGGAACCCAACACTTAAGAATGCAAAAATACTAATTAACATATTACAAATTTGTAATCTTTACTAGATGTCTATCGAACCTATGCTCGAGAACAATTGGTTTCAATAGTTTTTCAAAACTCAATAGAAAAAAGAAATCACAATAGCATCTCCAAAAGATCATAATGTGTTGAATTGTAAACAATACATGAATAGAAGAAAGAAATTACGGCTTATGTTATACGGTTGCTTGCTTTATTATTCCAAAAGTCATACCCGTGTACATGACCAAAAGTGTTGATACATTCTTGGAAAAGATCACATTTTGAAATAAAATGGCATTTCTCATCGTTTAAGGATCGTATAACAAAGATTAGTCGACAAACTCGATGCATCGCATCCCAAATGTGTACGATTAGCAAGCTAATCCAAGTAGCATGCGTGCGAAGATTTTTTTTTATGTATTTATATTATGTATTGCCACGTTATATTTGTATCAAAATGTTTTATTCATTTTTTTGTTTGTAGAGAGATACCAAAATAATCTTTTTAAACAAGTTTAAGGACCTAAAAATAATGTAAATTTCCTTATTTGTACTGGTACATGCATTGCTACAACCTAGTACTTCAACATCAACAATGAAAATCACCAGATGTAAAGATATGCAAGTGCTACAAAACATCAAAAACAAAAAAACAAAGTGTTATTTGGGCTTTAACCAAGCAAAATACAAAGGAAATCAGAACAGCTTGGTCGAGTCATATTAGCTCAAGAACCAACTAAAAGACTAGAACAACAAACCAAGAGAAGTTAGAGAAATAGAAAGCGAAAATACGCAAGGTAATGGATCGCTAGCAATCCATAATCTTGGCTCGTAGATTCACGAATTCACTTGCATCATGGTTCAATGGGTATTCTAAGGACAATGGGTAAGTTTGATGGGATTCCGAGCTAGTTAAATCGAGAGACAAGCATTCATCTAGTCCGATCAGCAGTCCAATGCAATCAGTAAGTAGACCATCATCAAAATAGGGCAACATGTACGAAACTACTTGGAGGACACCAACACTAGACAACAAATGTGCCCCAGAAGACAAAGCCCAAAAATAAGATAAGTACATGGATCGCTAGTGATCCATGTACTATAGATCGCTAGTGGTCCATGCCGCTTTTCCAGGTCGCCATGAATTTTGAGGTAGAAGGTAAGGGAAGCATCCTAACTCGTTAGGTTGCCATCGAACCAGAATCTATAGATCGCTAGTGATCCATCAAGTTAGCTCTGTTTGAGATGAAACTTGCAGTGCGTCTTCTTACAGTTGTTTCCAAGCATCTGGCAAGAATGCCTAGCCCAGTAGCTCTCCAACCTCTATAAATACTCACCAATCTGCAAAATAAAGATGATCTTCTGAACTGGCTGCTGAAACTCTGTAGAAACTATTCTTCACTCTTATCCTCCTTCCTCACAACAGTCATCCAAGTGGTTTACTGTGATTCTTTGGTGAACTCCAGCACTAAGGACGTAGTCTCACTTAGGATATTCAAAACCTTTGTAACCCAAATCACTTTGTAACAGCAATCAGTCAATAATAAAAGTTACAAAGTGGACGTAGGCTTCATTAACAACCGAACCACTATAAAAATCTTCTTATCTTCTTGCTATTTCTGCTTTTTCTACATTTATTCTCTGTATTATTTCTCTATGAGAACAAGGCTACTGCTTTCACGCTCAATCAAGGTGTTGGTCCATTTTTTAGGTTAACATTTTGGTAGTTTCACTGAAAAATCCAACTCAGGCTTAGATGTAGCTATCTTCTTTGAATCAGATAGGTTCAGAAGTTAGATCCTTAATCTCTGTTCAAAAGATCTGCTGCTAAAAATCAATGGCTCTGGAAAGAAGAAATGCTTCTGTAAGATCTATAGAGACAATAATAGCCAGAGAGCAGATGAATCATTAGCAAACAGAAGTAAATGGCGCTAACAAAGGGGATCAGGTGCCAGGATCCTCCAATCAATGTGAAGTCGTTACAAGAGACGAGTTGAATAAAATGATTGATGAAATCAATCAGAAAATGGAAAGTAGTCGAAGAGCTCTGATGGATAAGCTTAATGCCCTCTTGACCTTACAATCACAACCTACTCCAAGAACTACGGCCGAACCCGTGGCTGCCGTAGAACAAGAAAATTCTTCCATTTCTGGTCCAAACAGAAGAAGCAGAAACAGCCACAAAGAGGAGTGATAGTTGGAACTAAGGGAATCAATGTGGGAAGGAAACACATGTACTCTACCAACCGCAAGGCAACCAGCTATGGACTTGAACCAAGGAGTTACGACCCCGTAAGAGGACATAGCCATGGACCTCTCCGACTCAGAAGATGGAGAGCAATTTAACGACGATAAGTTGGAAGGAAATGCCAATGCATTCGATAATGCCAGGAATGTCCAAACTTCCCCCAATCAGGCTAACCGCAAGCCAATAGGACCCGAGGGAGAGGCTCTTCCAAAGATAGGAGAGCCTAAACTTCAGCCCGCTCACCGAGACTGTTTGCAAAGCCAAACGCATGGTGTGGTGACTAACAGCCAACCCCCGGGATACCGAACATCAGAGACATTTATCGCGGATATGGTCAAGAGGTTGATGGACGAGAATAAGAATAGAAGAGATGATGAATGAGGATCTGCTTCAAGTCGGACTCCTTTCATCGATGAGATCTTGAATGAGTGGTGTCCAGAAAAGTTCACTATACCAACTATTTCGTCCTATGACAGAATAAAAGACCCAAAACTCCATTTGTACAAGTACAGTTGGTACATGGACAGAGCGAATGCTTCGAACGTTGTTCGGTGTAGATGTTTTCCTATTTTTTTGGAAGGAATTTCTTCCATGTGGTTCATTAGGCTTCTGCCATATCTCTACTTTCGACCAACTGCAATAAGTCCTTGATCAATTTAGACTCCACACAGTGCAGCCTAAAGACGTGGTGTCCTTGTCCGGCCTATTCCAAGGATGATACGAATCTCTGAAGTCTTCCATGAACCGGTTTAGTACCACAGTGACTAAGATAAGCAACCCAAATGAGGATATAGTTTTCATGGCTTTGGTCCGCGCTATCCACCCCGAAACTGAGTTTGGAAAATGGATCGAGACGAAACAACCTACCACTTAGAAGGACTTCAAGCATAGGTGAATCAATACATGAGATTGGAAGAGGCATGGGAGTTGGAAAGGAAGTCAACTTGCATGCAACCAACAAACGTAGGGCAGAGTGACATGGCGATGAACCAGAACATAAATGCCTCAGGGGCCACTGAAGGAAGTGCAGGGAAAGATGGAAACCAAAAGAGGAAGAACCAAAATTCCAATAAAAGAAATGGTAACAATAAACAACTTAAAGGATTTAGGCCTGGTAATTACACCCCTCTTAATGATACTCCGAAAAACATTTACCTCGCAACACAGGGGACAAAGGAGTAGAAATACGTGAGAAAATCACAGAATCCCAACCAACCCATGGCTCCCCAAACCTAGGGACTGGAGAAACCAAGCCGGAACCAGTGAAGAGGAATCTAAGAGAATTGACTAGAGACTCATCATTTGAACAATATCTAGAGGACCACATCTCACACAGAGAAGTTATGGAGAAATGAAGCGGCATGCGAGTTCGTTAAAGCACGCTCCGAAGGAATCGTGCCTCGCAATCGAAGATAGAGCTCCAACCAAGCAGCGGAATTTTTTGAATGATGATATAGTAATCCGAAATCCAGACACCGAAGGGATTAAAGCTCCAACTCTCGATCTCATGGTCATGACAATAGGGATCAAACCCACCTTTGTCCGACGAGTGTTGATTGACAGCAGCAACTCTATGAACATCTTTTTCAAGCGCACCTTTAATCAAATGAAGATCAACATGAAAGACGTATTTTCCTGCCAAGCCAAAATTAAAGGATTCGTCGGAGAGCCTAAACAACCCTTCGAAACCATTTTCTTACCTGTAGAACTTGGGGAAGGCTACCGAAGAGTCACCCTCACCCAAACCTTTGTGATCGTAGATGAAATGTCGGTGTACAATGCCTTCTTGGGACGACCCGCAGTAGCGGATTTCAGAATCGCTTTAGCCTAACGGTGCCTTACCATGAAATTCCCAATGGAAAATGGAGTTAGAGTGATCAAAGGAGACCAAAATGTCGCCACGGAATGTTATATTGCATAAATGCATGAATCCAAATGAAAAGAAAAGGGGAAGAATGTAGGGAGAACACTTCACATTCTGAACCTGCCGAATAGCAACTATAGAGCCGCCCTAGCTTGGGGACCATAGCCAATTCGACAAGCCTTTGGACCCTAGAAAAAAGTGCTCAAAGGAGGATCAAGCAACACGAGCAGAATTGATGGTGTCTGTTCTTGTCGACGTGGATGACTCAACACGGGTCCTTGAAAATTGGATCGCACTTTGGAAACAAGATGCGATTAGAACTCACCAAATTTCTTTGTGCCAACTTGGATGTGTTCGCTTGGACACATTCCGATATGTATGGGGTATCACCAAAAATTGCATGCCTGCTCAACATTGACCCCAGGTTTACACCAGTAAAGCAAAAGAGGCGCACCCTGGGCCCTAAGCGGACTAAGGCATTGAGAGAAGAAGTAGTCAAACTGATGGCCATTGGTTTTATCCATGATGCGACCTACCCCGAATGGGAATCTAACCCAGTTTTGGTTAAGAATTCCAACGGGAAATGGCAAACTTTCATCTACTACTCAGACTTAAACAAAGCCTGCCTGAAGGATAGTTTTCCACTCCCCAGAGTTGACCGGCTTATGGACGGAACGGCCGGGCATAAACTGCTATCATTTATGGACGCACAATCAGGCTACAATCAAATCCTGATGCATGATGCCGACCAGTAAAACACCAGCTTCATCACCGATCTAGGATTATGCTGTTACAAGGTAATGCCATTCAGTTTAAAGAATTCAGGGGAAACCTACCAAAGATTAGTAAATGCCATGTTCAAGCATCAGATCGGAAAAAAACCATGGAGGTCTACATGAATGACATGTTGGTGAAATCGCAGGTAGCCGCCAACCACCTGGATAATCTCGCTGAAATATTTGAAATACTTCGAAAATATGGAATGAAACTCAACCCACTCAAATGTCACTTCAAGGTAGCCTCCGGAAAGTTCTTGGGATTCATAGTGAGCGCCAAAGACATTGATGTGAACCTAGAGCAAATAACTGCCCTATGAGAAGTTCAAGTCCCGAAGAACAAGAAGGAACTTCAAAGCTTGAGTGGGAAAGTCGTAGCGTTAAGTCGGTTCATCTCGAAAGCCACCGACAAGTGTATACCGTTCTTTGATGCCTTAAAAAAAAAGGAAAACTTCGAGTGGAATGAAGCTTGTCAAACCACATTTGAAGAGTTGTTGCGACACATGGAAGCTCCGCCAATCCAATCAAAACCAGTGAACAGAGAGGACTTGTTCATCTACTTAGCAGTCTCACCTCACGCGTTGAGCACTGCCATTGTGCATGAAGAAGCATAAACCCAGCGACCCGTATACTACATTAGCAAGAGGTTTACCATAGCCGAGAAAAATTACCTGAAGTAGGAAAAGCTAGCGTATTGCCTCTTGATCACATCTAGGAAGTTATGACCATATTTCCAGGCGCATTCGATCAAAGTACTGACTGATCAGCCTCTGAAGCAAGTATTGTACCGACCCGAAACTTCCGAGCAACTCCTCAAGAGTAATATCAAATTGAGCCAATATGATATCACTTACCATCCAAGAAGGGCAATCAATGGGAAAGTGTTGGTAGATTTCGTTGCCGAGTTTACCATACGAGATGACGAAGAAGAAATACCGTTGGAAGTGGAAACATGATGGAAACTCTTCGTCGATGGCGCATCTAACAACCTCTGTTTAGGGGCAGGGGTGGTGCTCGAAAACCCCGAGGAACAAGCCATTTGCTATGCCTTACGCTTGGAATTCTCAGTAATAAATAATGAAGCAGAATACACAGCGTTGATGACTAAAAGTTGTGAGGAAACTCAGAATAAAGTTCGTTCACGTCTACAGCGACTCTCAACTAGTCTTCTGGCAGGTGAAAGACGAATACCATGCCCGAGGGGAGAATCTTGCCCCATATCTATCTAAAGTAAAAGAGTTGCTGAACAACTTCGAACACTACACCATAACTCACATCCCGCGGGAGCAAAACATGAAGGTCGACTACTTAGCTAAACTAGCAAGCTTTGAAGAAGCTCAATTGTTGGGTTTAGTCCCAGTTGAGACCCTGACCTCTCCAGGTATAAATGAAATGGATGTCGACTGGATTTTTGAAACCACCGTCGATCTAGAAACATGAATGACGCCAATCAAAGACTACTTGCTTACATGGACTCTTCCATCCGATAGGAATCAACGGAAAAAGCTTCTCCGGAAGGCATTGCTATTCATAATACATGATGGGATAATCTACCGAAGGGGATTCTCTATCCCCTTACTTAGATGTTTGACCGACAACGAGGCTCGACAGATCTTGAAGGAAGTTCATGAAGGTGACTGCGGAGACCATACTTGGGGGCAAACCCTTGCAAAGAAAATCCTTCCATATGGATATTTATGGCTAACGGTAAATCACGATGCAGCAGATTATGGCAGAAGGTGTGATCAATGCCAAAGATTCAGCAAGATTAAAAGAACCCGCTCAACAGAGCTAACGTAGATGGTCGACCCATGGCCGTTCGCAATATGGGGAATTGACCTAATTGGTATATTGCTGATAACTAAAGGAGAGGATGAATATCCTATAGTTGCTGCTGACTATTTCATAAAATGGGCCGAAGCGGAACTGTTGACCACCATTACCACAAAAAAGTTATTAATTTTGTTACTAAACCATCGTTTGCAGGTTTGGCGTGCCATAAAAAATCATCACTGATAATGGGACCCAATTCAAAAGCGACGAGTTCAAAGACTTTTGCAAACGCTTCCGAGTCGAGAAAAGCTTTTCTGCAGTCGCTCATCCACAATCAAATGGGCAAGTGTAAGCAATAAACAAGATCATCAAGTCCACTATCAAAAAGCGGCCGATTAAAGCTAAAGAAAGTTGGATTGATGAACTTCCACTCGCATTATGGGCCTACAGAACAACACGCAAAGAAGCAACCAGGCATACCCTGTTCGCTTTGGCATATGGTTTAGAAGCAATGATCCCCGTTTAGCTAGAAGTCCCCTCCCATTTAAATATAATTTCAATCAAAGGCATAATTAGCAGCTCTTACTCGAGTCGCTTGATATGATTGACGAAAAGAGGAAAGAAGCCGAACTGAGGACCGCTGCTCACCAAAAAAGAGCTGCACGGTACTTTAACTCTAGTGTTCGTAACCAAATATTAAAAGTGTGAGACCTCGTCTTCAAAAGAGTCTATCCCGTGTGGAAGCCTTCGGACCGAACTGGGAAGGACCATATGTGGTCAATCAAAAGCTAGGAGACAGAACTTTCAAACTGACAACCGTGGATGGAATCCAAATTCCCCGAGCATGGAACATCGACGCTACGTCCTTACTTTACCTGAAATTGTCTTATGGACTTTCTATTTTTCAGCAAATATGTCGTCCAGGGATACCGAGGGCATTGTAAACAGGCAGAACTGACCCGACTTTTCTTAATAAAATTGATTTGCTTTCTGAACCAATAAAACTGCGTTCATAATAGTAAAATGCTGAGTCGACGGGGTCAAATCGGCTCAAAACTATTCAAGTGCTACTTGAGATAGCCCCATTTACCCGCCGGGTCGATGGAAGCAAATCGACTCAAATAGTTAGATCGGTGGAATCCAATCCCGTCTTCTAAGAACTGGTGTTGCTTCGACGGCATCGGGAAGGCTCAAAACAAAGCCGCATATCCCATAAGCCACGCATTACCTTTTCAAGCCATGGAATCCACTCTTAAAACATAAACTCCTTACGTTGCCCGAAGATTGGCAATGTCGAGAAGTTCCGAAACCATTATGGATCGATGGGTCATATCAGTCTCAAAAGCTGCTCATCCCATAAGCTGCACATACCTCTAAAGAAGCCACGCGCTACCTTTTCGAGTTGTGGAATCACACTTTTAAAGCATAAACTCCTCACGTCGCTCGAAGATTGGCAACGTCTAGAAGTTCCGAAAACGTTATGGATCGACGGCTCATATCAGCCCCAAAAGACGCGTATCTCATAAATCGCACGTTTAATAAGCCGCGCATACTTTTAAGTATCGGAATTTCCCCAACGATATTGGGAAAATCGTCCATTGCAGGAATAATAAGGATCAACATGCTTCCATTATCAGGAGTAATGGGAACGAATCTAACAAAATCGAAGTGCTACAGATCGATAGGAAATTCCAAGTGTTGACCAACAATAAATCCATAATTAAGTCATTTAAGTCAAGAGTTCCTAAGGATAAGAACCGTAATGTAAGTTCGGTGATAATGAAGACAATAATAAACAAACACTCGGATCATCCGATCGTTTGTCGATTGTTTGAAGTAAACAACCCTGTGAACTGAGGGGCATACACCGGTACTCAAATAGAAATGATCAAGAATAGAAACACTTCGCAAGTTCTGTTACTCCAAACAAAGAATTTTGGTGGTAATCAAGGACTAGATAAAATAGCAGCAAATGAAAAATAAACAAGTACATAAAACATAGATAAACAGACGTGTAAAGTTACAATCAAAATATCAACATTGTATTACTTATAACTTTTTTGTGTACAAGGTTAAAATGTGGGGGTCGTATCCATACAATACCCGCAAGCAAAAAGAAAAGGTACAGACGATACAACAAAAGCAATAAGTGCAGACTCTACACTTGAACAAAATAAAACAAAATGCCTCAAAAATTAGCTTCACTGTCATCCGGGCTTCTCAACGCCTTCTTCCGCCGCTCCCTTTCCCACCTTTGGTTGGAAGTTTTTGCTTCCCCTCATAATCCTGGCTAGGGGTAGTGTCGCTACCGGTGATATAGAATATCTCCTAGGTGCCGACATCTCCTCCCTGCTCTTTAACCTTCTCGGAAGTCTCCCATTTCGTCTTGCGCTTTCGGGATTTGCGAGGGCTCTTCGAGGATTTTACCACTTCAACCTTTTCTTTCTTGATGGCAACCAATGGCTATTTGGATTTATGCGACTACTCAATCTGAACCTCCTGCTCTTGAGCTTTGGCTACCGTAAAGTCGCCCTCCAAAGATACAGAAGGGTCATCTAAGCCATACAATGTGGTAATCTGCTCAGACTCCAGCCCATGCTACGAACTGGATATAGACATAGCAACCGGTGCAGCTACGGAGACGAGTATGGAAGCGGTTGAAATAGTGACAGGTCCAGGAATCAAGGAAACCGACGGCTCAACGGGTAAGGAAGATGGACCTATAAGATCAAAAACGAAAGCATTAAGTTCGTCTTGCTTCTACGGCGTGAGTTGATAATTCTAAAACGTGGGAGAAATAAGGAGGTTACCTACATCAGAGGAGGGGCCGAGAATGTTGATCTCATATCACCACCTTCTCCTTCTTTGGATCGTTGTGCCATGTGCAGAGAAGCTTCGGGCCCAGAAATCGCCAATTGATCGCGAGGCTGTCTTGACGATTAGCCAGGTCCAGAAACAAGGGGCTACGACATTATTTTGGCAGTCGCTGCCATAAAACATAGGCAGCTTCCCGTTCCTTTTCAATTCGTAGAATTTCCTAGCCCTCTATCAACACCTTCTTTGACTCCTCATTAAGATAGGCATCCTCTAGCTCCCACTCAGTGTAGGTATCCCCGCTATCTCGAAAACAGGTCAACATTTCCTCCCAAACCATGGCGGGAGTGCGTGGAAACTTGAGGCCCATATAACTGAGACTCCCTTGATGCATCAGGGAGTTGACGTGGAAGTTTAAAATGGTATCGTACATCTTTTCCATCTTCCTCTAAAAAATGTCCTTTAGCTCAAAATAATCCGCTGTAACAGTAGCCTTTTCAACTCAATGCGAGTTTTGTCGGATCTAAGCTGCGCAACTCTTTCGTGAAGCAGGGCAATCGTCTAGGCCTGATCGGAAATGGTCTTATCACGTGACTTCAGGACCTCCTCATATTCCACAATTGTTTTTATTCCCTTCAACCATCTTGTCGTGATCTGCAATGGTCTTCTTGTGGGCTTCAATAATCGTGTTGCGAGCTTCCAGCTCCCCTTTCAACTTGACTTCTTCTGCATGGGCCTTGATTTCATCTCTGTAGATGATTTCTATTCCCTCATAGGCCAATTTCAACTCTTTTAGCAAGACAGAGCTATTTTTACTCTCCTGAAGCGCCACATCCCTTTCCTGTACCAGTCGTTCAATTCTTACATTGCGTTCCACCAACGCATTCTCAAAATCATCCTTCTCTGATTCAAAGGAGATGATCTCTTGGTAATTATTGCGATTTGTATCAGCCAGCTGCTTACATGTTTTTTCCATCCCTCGGCTTGCTCCAAATCACTTTGGATTGCTTGAAGGTGGGGTATATATGAATCCTTATGGACTGGGGGAAGGTCGCGGTCAAACTTAACCCCTTTTAAAAACCACCCGGGGAGCGCTGCTTCAAGTCTAGGAGGAACAGATGGAAGAACATAAGATGATCTCCGACGAGGGCACGAAGAACAAGGGGCAAGTACCACGTGGGATGATGGGGTTGGGATGAAGAAGGAGCTTGAACAAAATAAATTGGAACTTTGAGACCGACTGAAGCTGGAGCCAGGGCAGAGGCCTGTTGCTCTAAAGGATGAGAACTGCGATCGATCTTTGACCTATTAGATTGTTCCTCTCACTCAACAAAGGTATTTCTCTTCTCGTAACCGCTTTTGTATGTACGACTTCGTTCTCACTTGTCTCTATAACGAGCTTCAGCCTCCAAAGCGTTCCGTCTTCTCCATTCCTCCTCGGTCTTACGAGGCTGATGACGGATGGTGGATCGTTTCGACCAGCGTTGCGAATCAGTTAACTCCTCAAGGTCGTCATAAATACCATGTCCTCTCATAGTACCTGACATGAAAAATAGATAAAGAGCTTTAGTAACAGAAAATAGGCTTGAATAATGTGTATGTAAGTGAATGTGACCCTAGTGAAACGTGTAATGCGTCCGAGGGGCCTAAAATGACATATCAAACCAGATTGGGTTGCCATTGTGGTAGAAATCGAACTGATTTCAGATGCACATGGCCCGGACAAGGAGCCATATCTTCGAATTTGAAATCTTCTCCAATAAGTTCGTCAAAATCAACGTAGACGTTGCCCAGATCCCCCAAGTCTACACCGACATCTTTAATCGGGGAATTCCGACATCGCTTGACTTTTGGGGAAGCATCTTTATTGTGGGTCTCTTTGGGAGGTGAGTTTGGAATAATGGGACTCATCCTTAGAGTCTCGTGACATGATTCGGAGTCTTCGTCACAGGAACCCACGTCAAAATCATCATCACTAGAGGAGGAATCATAACTATTGCTACTCTTAACTTCACCCTCCTTTTTTTCTGTTGCCATTACAGCCTTGCCTTCTTGTTGTTTAAACTCTTCTTCCCCTTCCTCTGGAATCGGGGGTATTCTGGCTGGACAGCTGGCTTCGATTGCCACATCCCTTCCCTCATGAGTCTCTTTAGAGGACTCGCCAGACAAGCCTTCCTTTCCTTGAAAAACACCCCCTTTAGAACTATGAGATGAAGAAGTAGAGCGTGTTTGTATTATGGAACGAGAAGGATATGGGACCTCAACCGCTACGGCAGATCTCCCTGGATGCTACAGTCCATACCGAAGCAAGTTTTCATCCGTCAACAAGAACTTAACTGATCTTTCCTCCGCATCTACAGCCTTTAGGTATGGAAAGTTTGGTTAAGTGATGGGTCTTTATTTGGTTTTGGAATAACTACAGGAAGCATTTGACTTGTTAGAATCTCCATAGCGACATTTCGAAATTCATGATTTAAGAAGAGAACTTACCCCCGTTTTCCAAAGGCGATTCAACCCTTCGGGACATCTAACGAAGAAGTACCGAGTCTTGAACTGGGACAAATAGCTTTGAAGCTGCAGTATGATCTTGCGATTCCTCTCAGCCTCAATGACGACAAGGAACAGACACTCGTCTCTCCTCTTAAACGAGAGGAAATATCTTAACTCGTCAAAATTTGGAGCATGGTTAAATGTCCATAGAAATAGAATGTGAAAGTACGTCAAGATCGCATACCCATTGGGATGGATTTGAAAAGGGGCAATTCCCAAGTTCGAAAAAGTTTCTCTCAAGAAATCATTGAAAGGAGGCACTGCTCCATTTAGACATATATCAACAGTAAGCAGTGTACCTCGGAGGTGGCATATGGGCTAATTCATCATACTTCGGTGGCACACGTCATCCTCCGAAATGCCATGTTGCAAGCAAATGTTATGCAAAATATTGGAGGAGATTACGGAATAAGCTCTTGCCTACCGGTTAAGAATAACTATGAAATTCGGTGGAGTCCGGTCCACAACCGGACCAATTGGGACCAACTGACCGTATACAGGCTACGAAGTAGAAGAGGAAGGGGCGACCGACGATGATTCAAATTCTGAAAGTGCTGGGCTTCCTCCGCTAGACTTATGGCGAGAAGATGGATACTTCATTCTAAACAACAAGACTTTCTTCCAAGCGGTCAGGTAATTCTATCTTTAACTAAAAACTCCCCTATGACATTTGAATTCCGAAAGGATATCGACACGCCGACACGTCGGATTTCAAGTATATATCTAGGAAAGTGCAGTGTGTTATCTATGGAAGGTGAGTTCGGTGTCCTGAACACTACAAATGCTCTTTCCCGTGTAGATAGCTTTCCCATAGTAGAAAGGGAAAAGGACCATTCGTATCGTTTTTTGGAATTACTTCTGCTACACTTACCCATTATCGGTCAACGATCGATAAAGGATCCGTTGTCCAAAGTGATGCGGAAAGTTCTTCCCGGTACAGGTACACCGAGCATGCGAAAAACAAGACCAACCTTAATCCTCCAAAAGGGTAAAACCAATTCGCAATGCGTCGTGCGGTATTGGAAACATAACTTAGTACAAGTCAATTCTGGTTCAATGGACGAAAACAACAAAACATGTCATGCACCGGGGCAAGGCCCGAATGTCGTTCCGTGAAGAACTCAAGACTCGATTTAGTATCTTCTTCCATTAAATCACAATCAACTCGGACTCTTTGCTATAGTCATCACCAATACACTCCATCATCGAATCGCTAAATGAACATCAAAATCAGCATCACCCACCTCGAATGAGGAATCAAAGGGCAAATATGATTAGAGTTTTTGACAGCAGCGACCCAACGATCTAGAAGGGTAGAATCGACGGCGATCCATGAAACTGGATTTCAGAAGCTAGGTTTGAAGTCAAAGCGACAGCGAGCTTTGAGTTGGTCAACGACAAAGAGCTTTGGTGGACAATGGTCGGAGACGCTAATAGACCGGACGAACTGAGAGCTTGGCTGAAGTTTGGGTCGAGTCATGGGAGGTAGCTTAAATTGCAAGAAAAGGCCCACATCGCCAGAAGAAAGTAAGATTGGAAAATAGGTCAGCTCGAGGCATTTACATAGAAGAATTGCACAAAAAAAAGTCTTAAGTCATTCGATCGCCAGCGATCCATCGGCTATGGATCGCTAGCGACCCATTGAATCGCCACTGATTGATCTCAAATTTGTCTAGCAAGATCGACATGTTGCTTAAAGGCATTCTAAAAAGTTATGGGGAAAAATTTGGTCTGATATTACAAACAACGACATTCCAAGTCAAAATTTAACGAGCAGTTATATAGCCAAAGTCTAATTCGTGTGCCCTAACATGATTACTTGAATCACGCCAAGCAGAAACTGGAAATTACTTCCAGAGCACGCCTTGTTTTCAACAAAGGCATACTCTAAGGGGCAAGTGTTATTTGAGTTTTTAACCCAGCAAAATCTAAAGGATGTTGGAATAGCTTGGTCGAGTCAGAATAGCTCAAGAGACAACCATAAAGACTAGAACAACAAACCAAGAGAAGTCAGAGAAATAGAAAGTGAAAATACGCAAGGTGATGAATCGCTAGAGATCTATCATCTATGGAGTGCTAGCGATCCATTATCTTGTCTCGTAGGTTCATAAATTCACTTGCATCACGGTCCAATGGGTATTTTAAGGACAATAACTAAGTTTGATGGGATTCTAAGCTAGTTAAATCGAGAGACAAACATTCGTCTAGTCCGATCGGCAGTCTAATGCAACTAGTAAGTAGACCGTCATCAAATTACTTGGAAAACACCAACACAAGACAAAAAATGTATCGTAGAGGACAAATCCAAAAAATAAGCTAAGTACATGGATCGCTAGTGATCCATGCATTATAGATCGCTAGGGATCCATGCCGCTTTTCCAAGTCGCCATGAATTTTGAGGTAGAAGGTAAGAGAAGCATCCCAAGTCGTTAGGTCGCCATCAAGCCAGAATCTATGGATCGCCAGCGATCCATCAAGTTAGCTCGGCTCGAGATGAAACTTGCGGTGCATCTTCATACAGTCATTTGCAAGCATCTGGCAAGAAGACCTAGCCCAGTAGCTCTCCAACCTCTATAAATACTCTTCTATCTTCAACATAAAGAGGATCTTCTGGATTGGCTACTGAAACTCTACAGAAACTATTCTTCACTCTTCTCCTATCTCCTCACAACAGTCATCTAAGGGGTTTACTGTGATTTTCCAGTGAACTCCAGCACCGGAGACTTAGTCTAACTTAGGATATTCAACAACTTTGTAACTCGGATCGCTTCGTAACAACAATCTGTCAATAATAAAAGTTATAAAGTGGACGTAGACTTCATTAACAGCCGAACCACTATAAAAATCTTCTTGTCTTTTTACTATTTTTGCTTTTTCTACCTTTATTCTCTGTATTATTACGCTATAAGAACAGGGCTGGTGCTTTCACGCTCAATCCATGGTGTTATCCATTTTTTAGGTTAACACAAAGCAAGGAATGCCTTTTGTACTTCAAGTATTAGCGAACTAGAGAAAGTCAAGATAAGTTTTTGAATGATTCTACTCCCGGTGCATATGATGAATTTATTAGACGACCTTCAAGCGTGAAATCTGGTAGAAAGAAGCAAAGCTCTCAGTCTATAGTTGATTCATTAGTTTTTAAGACTTAAGAGAGATATAATTAAATTATGGTAGAAAGGTACGTCGACGTTACTAAGAATAAAACAATGATAAAGGAATTGTTTCAAATCAAGACCAGGAGAGAGATAGATCAATCATGTTCATGGATACAAACATTATGACTCAAGATCAAATAAAGTATTTAAAATATAATAGGAAACAAGTGATGGAAAAGATGAAATCTTAAGACGATATGGAAGAAAGTGAAAATATGCAACGTTAATTAAAGTGAAAATGATTTCATTTTATTTGTTTCAAGCTTATGCTTTTCCCATGTATTAGCTTAAAAAAGCTATAACTATGTGTTATCAATGTTTGGAAGATAATGTTTAATCAATGTTAAAAAAATTATATCATATTAAGTTTAAAATTATATTCATTTATCTATGTTGATTAAAACTAAAACGACAATGTAAAACTAAAAATCAAGAAAAATATAAATTACATTGCAGTATATTTAAACTACTTTGAAACTATAAAGAGAATCAAGCATCTGTTCAATAAATGCTTATTTCAGGTATTTGTTGGGGATTACAAGATGTGAAATTACAAGTTTGTAAGAACAAATTCAAATGAACAACAAAGATCCAAACTGTAAGCATGAATTCAACTGAATAACAGGTCCTAATCATTCTAATTCCATTGTTCTCCGATAAGGTATGGATGGCAAATGATGTCATAATGATCTGATTAAATTCAAATGGATCTGAGCATGCAACATGCACATTTCCTACTATTATTACCCACCATACTGATTCTTATATTGGATTGAATTTACGTATTGAATTGCATATTTTAGACTAATAAACCTAATTAGACTTGAGCTCCATTAGATTGGATTTGGACCATTCATATCGGTCTAATTTTCACACACGTATAAGGTTAATAATCAGACCCTAGACCTGCAATTCCAAAGTAATATGATAATAAGTATAATAATGATCCGATTCAATTCGATTGAAAGCTTCAACCAAACTGTTGGATCTAGTACACTGGCAATGGGGTAAAAAGAGTAAATTTCAAATAATTTTTTTTATTAATTATTACAAAAGATGTTTAACTTGTGTTAGTATGAATAATCTTGTTACATTAAATCATATTTAATGTTGTTTTGATATATGGAGATATTTATGTTTTACATTTCAATTTAATTTAATTTTACTTAAAAAATTTATTTTTTATGTTTACTTTATTTATTTTGTGTTAAACTGGATATTGAACATCATATGTTCATGGGATATGTTAATCTAGCCTGTCGATAACATATTGTACTATGAGGATTCCTTCTCCTTTCTCTTCCTAATTTGGCTTGCACGACTTAGTTATATCTTTTGATTAACTCTAATAGGGATTAGATTTTAGGCTTGAGAAAATATGAAGAGAATAGGAGTATAAATGGGTATTTATAGCCATCAAAATGAAAGAAAAAATCTTGTATATTTTGCAATTTTTTCTCCACCCATTCGAGCTTGGCAAACCATTTACCAAAAAATATTCAAACCCTTTTTCCCTCCATCTTTATCATAGCATTGTCGAGCCCAAACACACACACACACATACACAAGGATGGAGGGATAAGAGCTGGTGGGATTACTTGACCCTACCAAGATTATATATAATACATTTTTATATTTAGATAACGATAACATTTGTTTTTATTACAAAATGTAAGTAAATAATATTAAATTGAAAAAATAGAGAAACATAAATAAATTATAATTCTAAGCATATCACATGTAATGGACTTGATGTAGCTAGGCCAAACTAGCTACATGCTAGACATAACCTTGTGTTTAATTGAAATAATATGTTAAAAATGTGTGTGTGTGTATATATGTATGTATGTATATATATGTGTGTGTAACATTGAAAAGGGATGTTATTATATATGTAATGTTTATAAACATTTGGTTCAATGCTCAATTCAAGCATGTTATTATTGTTCCAGGCCAATAACCAAAATTTTTAATGGTTGTTATCCCGAAACCTCCTACTTTCTCCGTGTCGTGACCCCTTCGGGAAAAAATCCTAGCTATACCAATGTATGTATGTGTGTATATGTATGTATGCATGCATATACATATATATTCAACCCAAAATAATTAATTTATTAATTATTTACAGATTCATACAACCCCTTTTAATTTTATTAAATCTGATAGAGTTGGAAGTATGCCATAGCGGAAATTATGTGATTGTTGCATATATTTGACTTGGTAACCAATCTTGTTCAAAGTAAAACGTGTTTTCTTTCTATTATATAGTTGATATAATATGTTGTATTAATTAATTTAATTAAAATATATTTAATAGAAAATCCATAAATGGTATATTTCGTGACAGTACTTACAAAGTATTATAACCTAACTGATTTATCATAATGAAATTAGACATACTGTTTTAAATATTCCTAGTCAAGATGTATTGAGACTGGATATTGATGCATCCTTTAAGACTAGAGTATGTAAAGCTCTTCAAATATTGGGAAGTGCATTACTCATGACTGCCGAGGGGCTCCAAGGGGTTACATGCTAATAGTCAGTGGAAAACTATTGAATGACTCACTCGATAGTTTTCTGTTGGTTAATATAACTAAGGTCAAACAAAAAAATATTGATGTGACAAAATTACCCAGTCCTCTTGACTTGAGAATACAGTTGATCTTCAATGTAGAAGCTCGGCTTTGATTATAGTTAAATTGTGGCACGACATCCATTGAACAACTATAGTTGGGTTGAGTGGAAGAATTGGAAGCAAAACACTATTAAAGAGAGGATTCTCTCCTCGGTTATATGAGATTAGTATCACAGTCAACTGAAGTCAACTCAAAGTCAAAGTCTCTGGCCAGAGCAGTTCGATTAATAATAATTGTTATTATTGAACAAAAGTTTGTGTTTGGACTAGTTAAATATGGACGATATTAGAATTTTAACCATTACCAAATTCCACAAGCCCATAGTAATATAGTTTTGACGAAGCTAATTGTTGTAAAAAATTGTCACTAACGGGTACCGTTTAAAATAGTAAAACTGGATTTTACCAAAAAAATTGAATTGGCGATAAATTCGGCCAAACTGTTACCCCACTAGCTAAGGTGATGTGTGAATGTTAATATTCGAGTTGTTCGATATTAATCGCTGACCGTTACATATGCGAGTCATGCAACCGCATTAGTAGGTTCTTTGACATATATACCACATGTTTTAATTGATTTATAATTGTTGTATATTAACCAACTTAATCAATGTTTATGATGCCAATAGTAATTAATTAGGGCCGTATATAAAAGTATATATGTATGAATCGATATTCGATAGCATTTAAATTCGATTTAAATGCGATTAATTGCTAATGGGCTTGGAATGATTTAAGGACTATATAGCCTTATCTAGCAGCTGTACGAAAGAGAGGTGCCAAAGATTCAAAAAGTTAGATCTAGATATGGTAATGGAGAAGGAGTAAATCAAGAAGAGAATATCTCCTTCACTCTCTCTATAAAAGGCCACGATACCCCTCACTTTTTAGGTGAGTTTGGCACTCCCTCTCCTCTATGATGGCCACTATTTTCCAGCCTCTTAGGCCAAATACATTAGATCCAAACTTAAAATAGAAAATCAAAAGTGGTTCTCTAAGTAGTTTCGAAGCTAGGAACTCGAATCGGGATCGAATTTAGGAAAGTATGTCAATCAAGTACAAACCTAATACAACATTTTTGCGGTAACAAGCTATAATCTACGATTAATATTTCATTATGTTAATATAGTTAATTAATATATATATATATATATGTCACTACTAGAAAATGTGCAAAATAACGATGAAAATTTCCAATGCCCAAAAAGTGGAGTGTCGGAAAGGCGTAGAAATGTCATAAAAAGAAATAATGGTGTCGGAATGACATTGGTAAATACTGGTGCCTTTTCGATGCCAGTTAAATACACGACCATAATAATAATGGTGTTAGAAGGGCGTCAATATTTTTTGATGTGGTATCGGTGCCTTTTTTATTTTGATCGATTAAATAAAAGGCATCGGAATGGCATGGGTATTTTCTGATGCCTTTTGATGCCTTTTTGTCTGCACTCTATTTATTTACTTTTTCAAACTAATTATACATGTCATATATTTTAGAAATAATATATATTTCGGTTATTTCAAAATTATACATGTGTGTGTAATTATAATTTATATTTTTAATGTAAATATTATTATTTAGTTGCTTTTACTCAAATCCTTGAAATTAGACTATACACATTCGTCGGTGGTGTATGGGAAGTTTAAATATACTATTTCATATAACTTTGAATCGGTTTGACCATCCATCTTATCATATGTAAACACTCGTAGGTGTAAATTTATTATTGAAAATAGTTGATTAAATAACGTGATGTTGATCTACCTGACTCGAGATGCAATGAAATTTTATATTAGGCATCTAGAACAACAATGTCGATTCCCAACATTCGGATTTTAGAAATACATAATGTTAATGGGTATGTTGACTCAAACTGGTCATTTTTCATGTAAGTTACTTAGAGTTCTATTGTAAATGAATCAGTTCTAACTGAAATTCCTACTTGCATTCCATATTTACGAAATCCCACCTTACACATTCGTTAATACCATATGAGAAGCTTAAATATACAATTTCTTGCAATTATGAGTTAGTTTGAACATCCATCGATCTTATCAGATGTAAAAATTTATAGTAAGTTGGTTATTGAAAATAATCGACTAAATTACAAGATTAGGATTAAATTGACATACAACACTACAAAATTTTATACTTAAGCACCTGAACAACGACGCCGATTCTTAACGGTCGGATTTCAAAAATTCGTAATACAGACGAGTCTGTTGGGTAAAATTGGTTGATTTACATAAAAGTTACATTTGTAATTCTATTGAAAACGATCGGTGGTGACTAATCTTTTTACATATATTCAAACATTTTTAACGATATAAAATAATTTATTTCCAATTCAATAATATTTAAAAAAACCTAAATTTGTTTTTTGAGTTAAATTTCACAAATAAAAGAAGGCGTCAGAATAGCATCGATTAATGAAAAAGAATTTTAAAATGTGTCAACAAAATATTGTTATAATGAGTTGAATATGAGTTGAATATGAATTGAAAATGCATTAATAAAAGACTGTCAAATTACTTGGCATCACAAAATATGAGTTGAATAATATGTGGAAAGATGAAATTATTACTTTACGATGTATCCATGGAAAAAAAATTTAGAATGCATGGTTCATCAGTATGAACAATAAGTGACTTTCCTTCATATTGGATATTGTCTGGATGGAGTACTATGACAAATTTGCATGTCATGTTTGCGTGGATTCTACAGAGTCATTTAGATTGAAAAGTGGTGGCAAACATGTTGGTGGGATCAACATCGTCGTTTTTTGCATACGAACGATTGGTTTAAATTTGATTAGAAAACTTTAAGTCAAATACAACTACTACTTTAGCACCACCTAACATCTTGGGTATTGAATGGTGTATGAACTTGTTAAAGAATATCCCAAAATACACGAGATAGAAAAAGAGACAAAAATAGTTGGCAAATGGCAATATCAAAATTGGCGCAAATAAAGTATATTATTGGATTTACCATACTGGAAGAATGAACTTCGACACAATTTGGACGTAATGCATAACGAGAAAAATGTGTTTGAAAACTACTTATACACAATCATGAATGTGAAAGGCAAAACAAAAGACGATTTGAAATTAAGGAAGGATACTGCGTTATATTGTAATTGACCTGAACTTAAAATTAATAGTGCAGGTTCAACTTTAAACTACTTGCTTGTTATGAGTTAGACAATAGTCGCCGTTAAAAATTAGTGGAGTGGTTAGGAAATTTGAAGTTCCCAGATAGGATTGTTTCCAATATGAAACATTGTGTTGATATGAAGGATATTCAGCCGCTGGGTATGAAAAGTCACGATTGCGATGTCTTTCCCACTACCGTATTCCTGATAGTATTTAAGAAGTTACTACCACAAAAGGCGTGGATATCCATAACCGAGCTTAGTCTATTCTACAAAGATTTGTGCTCGACTACTTTTAGTAAAACTCACTTGGAGAAACTAGAAAAGTATGTACCGAAATTAGTTTGTAAATTGGAGAAAATATTTCCTTATGGAGTTTTTGATTGCATGGAACATCTGGCAATATATTTACCAACCGAAGCTTTAATGCAAGGACTAGTACAATATGAATGGATGTCTCCATTTGAGAGGTACTTATAATTTTTATGTACGTGTAATCGGTTAACATAAGAAGTTGTATAATTAACACTTCTCATATGTGTGTGTGTGTGTGTGTGAAAGAGTGAGAGAGATAAAGGTATTTGGATCACCTTAAAAAAAGCAAAACAGAAAACACGTCTTGAAGTTTCAATTTATCAAGCATAAATTATAGAAAAAGCATCCACTTTTTTCAATCGTTATTTCGAAGACCCCATTAAGCTAAATTCAAATAGTGGCCATCATAATGATGATATGGATGATTTAGCTTATATTTCTCTATTTATCTTCCAAAAATGGAACGTTCATGTGGTAAATGGAAGAACGCCGAATTTCAAACACTTAAAGACTTTAATCTAGCTAAATCAATTGTGCTTCTCAATTGTGAAGAGATATTAAATCTTATTTGGTATGTAATTAATTTGATGTCGTTTTATATCATAATTTGTCCAGGACATTATTAATAATTGTACAAATAGTCAATTCGAAGATGAAAACCCAAAGATCGAGCCCATGAAAGGATTTGAGATTTGGTTTAAGAAATATTAAGTGTTACCTTCATACAATTTTAATCTTGCATAATATTCACTATTTGCTAATTTATGTTAATTCAATTCAGTAGTTCATGATAATGCAATCACAGATGCTTGTTATACCAAACTTGCATTTGGTCCAATGAAAAAATATAGAAAACGTCCAATCATGTATGTAAATGGCTTTAAATTTCACACAACAAAGTTTGGAACTAATAAAAAAAACTCACAACAAATGGGGTATGTGTTAAAGGGATAATGAAGGTGATGATCTAGAGGAGTACATGATATTTTACACAAAATAATTAAACTTACTTATTCGATGTCACCGAACCATAGAAACTTATTTATTCAGATGTGGGTGGTTTAATAGTAGGAAAAATATAGGAGTGTGTTGTGTTCGTAATGATTATTTGCTTATTGAAGTAAACCACAAAAGGTGATATCAAGGGTATGATCCATTTGCCTTGGCCACGCAAGCAACACAAGTTTATTATGTGCCTTATCCTGCTATTAACAATAAGGCAGACTGGTAGGCCATCATTAAAACTAAACCGAGATGGCCATTCAGCTCAAACATGATTCAAACTGGCGGTCAACTACACCAAAAATGATTTGACAAACAAATTATTACAAATTACTGATGATATCGATGAGATAGGACCATTTAATAATAAAGTATTTGATGAACTCCAATTGGATGAAGATGTTGATGTCGATGTCGAAATCGAGGATGAGGATGATGACGAAGACGAAGATGATAATGCACAAAATGAGATTGTTGATGATAATGTAGACTGGTAGTATTCGTTCAGTTTTCTGTTGTAATGAATATACATCCTTTAGTTCATGTTATAGTGATGTTTTTATTAGCTTTATATACATAAATCTTAAGTTGTTATATGTTGTGGAGTACATCTTTCACATGTAAATAGCCCAGCAAATGCTTTATATGTTGTAATAATTATTGTAGCCGATATGTCTTCTTGTGCTTGTCCTCTTTGTCGTCCTCATGATGGCTCTAGTGGATGGCCACCACACCAGACTACTACACCTTGTAATCATTCTAACCATAATGGTCATTAGCTCATCACGAGTTTTGTTATCACACCTTGTGACACACCCTTTGGCACAGCTGCCAGACCATTTGGCACACATACTCATGCACCTACGGGTCAGTCGAGCAAGCGTCAATGGCATACTCCAACTCTATCTCTTGAGTCTCCGTCTACATAAAATCTAGAGGAGCGGTGTAAGCAACAATATTAATAGAATTTATGCATTGATGTACACACACATTGAAACAGTACGTACAAACACACACGTTGACACACATGCACACATGCACCCAACACACATATTAACTGATTTATACACATATATGTATTTTAACATATGCACACTAACATGCACATTTGACAATGCAGATATGAATTCTTTGGCAGTGCCACATCTGATGCCATTCATGATGGCATTTGGCACGTGTCGATGATTTTTAGCCATCATTCAAGGCTATCCTATCTGATGTTAAGAAAGTCATGCTTAAGGAGTTATGGGTAAGTTAATCTAATGAAACAACAATGTATAACTCTTATAAGTATGTTTGTCACTTATTGAAAATATATTCAATTGCATGTACAACATTCTTTTACTTGGGACGAGAATGTGTCTGAGGAGCATGCACTAAAGCACGGAAAATGAAAGCTAGCATAAAGTATCGTGATTGGAGTCCCCAGATGCATAAGTTAGGACAGAAGCTTCTATCGTTACTGTAATGACCCGAAATTTTGGTCGTTGAATTTGAATATTTAATTAATTTTAAATATTGAATAATTTGTTTTAAAAGGTTTAAACTTGAATTTTAAATATAAGTAGTTTTTGAATATTGGAATTATGGACATACAATCAAATTTTAGATTTGATATTTATTCTATGGATTAAATGGATTTGTTTATCTGATTTTAGATTATTAAATGAAAATGGTGGATTTAATTTATAAATTGATTTGCAGTAATAATAGCTCGAATAAATAGTCGGAAAATTTATTGTTAAAATTACGAATTGATTTCTATTGATGTAATTTTAATTTATTTTATTTGATTTTTCCATAAATTTTAATTTGGAAAATATTGAACGTTATTCGTTTGACGATTTATTGCCAAATATCAGTGTTTTTTTAAGTTTTCAGAATTCAATATCTGGTATATATTGTTTATGTTTTGAGATCGTGCCGTCGTTCTGAGTGCAATCATATTTTTCTTTTGTTGATTTGGGATCCGTACGCGAATGGAAAGCGGTGCTGCGAGATTTCAGAAATTAAAATTTAAATGGAAGTTAACTCATACACACCTTGCGTAGCCGACTAAAACAACAACGCAGCCGCCTTTCGCTCTTTTCACCTTGTACCATTGTCCCCTTCGTAATTTTCAAAATCCATAATCAAAGAAAAGAAAATGAACTGAACTTTTAAATATGAGAATCTGTACACTTAGGGCAACTCCAATGGTAGCATTACACGCTGAATCCATCAGAAAAAAATCTCCAGTCGTCGAATTAAGCTTGAATATTAAGCTTAACGTTCAGGATCCTGAACTGGGCTTGGGCACCCATTTAATGGGCGCCCAAGCCCTGGCACCCATTTTATGGGCGCCAGAGCTCTAGCGCCCATAAAATGGGCGCCCAAGCCCTCCCCCTTTCCACACCCATACCCGGGCCCCATCTTTGACTCCCAACGGCTACAAACAGCCATATTTTGACCCCAACGGCTATAAACGGTCATATTTCAAATTACAACGGCTATAAACGGTCATATTTCAAAATACAACGGCTATAAACGGTCATATTTACGATTTCACTACATATATCAGCCTGTTATCCAGATTGTAATACACACATCTCTTCTTCTATTACAATTCTATTCTCAATTCCTTAATATTGAAAGTATGTCTCATCCGTTTCAATCATATACTGAAGCGACGAATATGGATAGCTGGGATTTAGATTGTCAACCCTTTCAAAATGCGATTCCGCAAACCGCCCCCTCTATCGTTCCATTCTTCTGCTCCATGGTCTGGCGATGAAGATAAGGATTTGTGTTATATTTATTGTCATTTTTCTAACGACTCGGTAAAGGGGAACGACCAAAATGGAGAGGCGTTTTGGGCAAAAGTCATGAGTGCGTACAATAAA
The DNA here is from genome assembly GCA_030765085.1 of Allium cepa. NCBI lineage: Eukaryota > Viridiplantae > Streptophyta > Magnoliopsida > Asparagales > Amaryllidaceae > Allium > Allium cepa. Next base: position 548,448,106 of record CM060932.1, read on the forward strand.
AAACATGTTGAAAAGACGAGGTCAATGTCTGCAATCACGGGTCGTTTTGGGAAGATTAATCGACAAACACAATTCTACGAGTCGCAGATCCACAAATAAGAACAGCAAATCCAAGTGGAATGGGTGGCGAAGCTGAATTGGTAGCGTTTTGTAAAATCACATTTTTAATTTACATTCATTTCTAATCACTTTGTTAATATTTGATTTTGTGTTTCTGTTTGTGTAGAAGAGAATGGCGAACGATCGATTCTTAAAATTATTTCCAAGAGAAAATGGTACAAAGAAACCCCACTACTATCAGTTTGCAAACTGCTATGACTTGCTTGTTAGTCAACAAAAATGGAACTCAAACACCGCAAAAGGCTTAAGAGATGTACAGACGAAGTCAAAGGGGAAGAAAAAAGCAAGTAGATCTACTTACAATTCTAGCCCAGGCAATTCTTCTCATATGGACTCAAATGAATGCCAAGATAACGAAGACGAAGAAGCAGTTCCCGCATTTGGTGAAGACGCTAGACCGATGGGGCAACGAGCAGCTAAGAAGAAAATTGCTGTTCAATCTCAAATCGATTCTCGTTTAGCCCTAATGCATGAAAAACATGCGAGAGAAAATGCAGAACGTCAAAAAGGAAGTGCAGAAAAGCTTGTCGTGTTAAAACAATTGACTGAGATTGAGAAGGGTCGTTTTGAGCTAGAGCGGCAACGCTAATAGACCATAGTAATGGAAAAGGATGTCACCGGAATGGACCCAATTACATTGCAATATTGGATGGAGTACAAACAGCGCATTGTTGAGAGTAGATCTGGAACAAAACATATGTAGTTGACGTATTAATTTGATATTTCTAGTTATTGCAGTTTACATTTCCATGTACCTTCAGTTCATTTAGGCAATCAAGTGTTATTTTCAGTTTTACAATATTTAATGGTATATCATTTTTTCGATGCATTGTGTAGATATCAATATAGATTTACTTCATCAAACATAAATGACATTACGAACATAAAAATTGAAGCATTACACACTTCGTTATAGAAATAAAAAAGGCAAACATATGTAATTAAACAAAGATCCACCATCTTCAACTACTGATTTCCATGAGAATTCCAAATATGCTCCATTAAATCCCTTTGGAGTCTATTATGAATAGCTGCATTACGATATACCCCATGATGATCGTTATGAATTGCGTACTGTCCTTCATTTCGTAACGTGGTTGTGCGAAACAATTTGGGGGGTTGTCTTGCCCCCTCATACTCGAAATCAGGATAGTTGTTTGATATTTGAATGTTTTGTTAGAGTAAATTGTGGTGAACAAGTATGACATCCATATGGTTATATATATATATGACTAATTCTTGAGTGGAGAGAAGGTGTGTAAGTGTGTTAGTGTGTCAGTGTGTCATTGTGTCAGCGTACTGTAGCCACGCTCATTTGCCGGTCAAGATTCTCTGCTTTGTTGAGTGGAGAGAAGGTGTGTCATTGTGCGGTCAAATCACGTACTATAGCCACGTTCATTTGCCGGTCAAGATTCTCTGCTATGTTGAGTGGAGAGAAGGTGTGTCAGTGTGCGGTCGAATCACGTACTGTAGCCACATTCGTTTTCCGGTCAAGATTCTCTGCTTTGTTGAGTGGAGAGAAGGTGTGTCAGTGTGCGATCGAATCACTTACTGTAGCCACGTTCGTTTGCCGGTGTAGATTCTCAAATCATTATATAAATTCACAAATCGTTATATGTTTAAATCATTTACAAACCTAACATTATTCAAACTACAATGTCCAACATGACATTTACGTCTCATGAATTGAAGTTGCTTATGCAGTACTACATTCAAACCGATGAGATGTGCGATAATCAGGAGTCAATGGTAATTAATTTTTGGGACACTCTGGTTGAACTCTACAACAACGACGTGGGCTCTCAAGTCAGACGTACGGCTCAAGAGGTCAGGACTGCATACAGAAACTTTACTAGGGCATGCACGCGTTACACAAAGATTATTAACGAGATAATATTGGAAAATGTGTTTGAGACAACACGTTCGACTTATGACGGTCGACACAATTTAAAATATGGCACGCCCTTCATTGCCCATGATGCGTACTTCATACGTCAAAACTGGCTAGAAAGATTTGGATGGCCTTAAGATAACAGTATTGATAGTTGGTTATGTAACGTTCGTTAATGTATCAAGAGCTTTCTGAATTGTCTTTTCAAATGATAATGTCTGTTTTTGTTGTCAAAGCTAATGCCTATGTCTAATGTTTATTTTTAAATATGCCCTAGTGTATTGTATGTTGTCAGATCAAAAAGTACTGGTACCAAATGTGAAATGTTTGTTTATATATTCTCTTTCTGGCTTACTTATTCATCATTCATAATCATCTTCTTCCACACTCACAACAATAAATTCTTCATCGCAATGCCTTCTTGGCCTTCTTCTATCGATTCCGATGCAGGTTACGTGCCTACGGAAAGTCCACATACTGATGAGGATTGGCTTATCGATCATCAAGAACAACACTATGAAGATGTCTGTAGTCAGTTTCCAAACCTTGAGCAGCCGAGACTTCAGGAAGTGGTCGAACCGCGATACGAACAAAATGTTGTACGTATGGCATATGAACAACCTGAGAACCAGGATCAAGTAGTTCAACCTCCCACTGAGCAAGAAGTTGAATCGCACCTAGTTTGTTGTCTGTGCGGGTTTGAAGTTGAAGTTGTAGTACGTGCGGATGGAGAAAATATTGGCCGTCGAATCCAATTATGTCAATTCTGGCCGAATGGTTGCAATTACGCGGAATGGTTGGATGACCCTTTATGTCCAAGGGCCATAACCTACGCAAACGAACTAGAACAGGAGATAAGACGTCTTAAACTGTCTATACAGGAGTTGTAGTTTAATCGTCACATCTAGTTTCTTCATATTTGCAGTCTATTATTAGAGTGTCGTTTCTTATAAGTGTTTTATGTTTGTATCTGTCACTAGTAGTTTTTTTATGTCACTAGTAGGTTTTATAAGTTTTCGAACTCCTGTCACTATTTGTTTTTTTGTATGTTTATATGTAACTAGTTAGTGCTTATAATAAGTACACACAAACATAAAGTATTCACATTGTACACCAACACATATAATTCATAGTTAAACGGACACCTACAAATAATATTATACACCAACATGTATAATTCACAGTACTCACAGACATATAGAATTCACAGTTTTCTCGAGCATTATAATCCAAAATCCAAGAAAGTGAGAGCATATAAATATAAATAATACACAGTATACTCAAACAATGACATATCGCGAAACACACCAAACCCTACTCTGGCCTGGTCCAATCTAGCAGCATACTACATAAAGATGACATTTTCCATAGTAAGAAAACAAGCATAAAATAAAGGAAAAATGACAGCAAACAACAAACGTACCTCATACGGAGGATATAACCCGACTGAAGGCACACCAGGATAGTCGGGGTGATCTGGAAAGACTAAAGGCTGCTCAATCAAAGTACCTGTCAAGTCATATGCTCTAAAAGTGGTATCAGGCTCCAACTGCATGGGAGTCTGGGAGAACTGTGACGGAATCAGGTCAAATGAAACCTGCGGTACCTGAACTCTACCGGCTGCCAGATGAGGTCCTATATGATCAGAGTTGACCCCACGAACACAATCTGGTACGATGAATCTGCGGGGTGCTACTCTAGCCCAATAAGCATCATAATCCCCATCGATGAAAAAAGTACTACTATCCACCCATCTAGCCTATCGTAGAGCATGTAAGTACTGATCACCGATCACCCTATGTCTACCAAACATGTCCTCGCAAGATAAGGGATCGTATGGTATACGACGATCACCCGTAATCTGATAAGCACATCTCTCTCCCAAATACCACATAGGCATAAATGCAGGCGTATGCAAAGCAACCCTACGTCTAGATACTGAATACGCGACCATCAAGGGATGGTCGTCCACCAGAAGACCTGCATCTGCCAGATGAGTCCAATGTGAGGCCCAAGGAGTCCGAATGATGTTACCACGACTACGCATATCAAGCTGTGACCTAGCCTCCATCAAGTCATGCCGTACACCTAAGGGGACATGATGTACGTACTGCATGGTCTCCCATCGTCTCATCCTAGGGAAGTAATGCTTAGCAGCCTGACCAGCCGTGTCCTGGATGCGGGGATGCATGTTTGCCGTGTACTCGTAGTACCATAACGGCAAAATATACCAAAAAGCATACATCTGCCTGACATCGCCAAGCGCAAATGAATCTAGAGCAGTATATAGGGTGCCTAATATCGCTGTGCCCCAGTCAATAGTATGTAGCTGATCTAATCTGGTAAGGGAAGTTAAATAGCCAAGTCTAACCGTACCTTTTTGGTTCGAAAAAAAAGTCGAACCAAATAGGTACAACAGAAATGCTCTAGTAACTGCATCCATCATATCGGCTCTAGCTATATGACTAGTGATGTAATGCTGCAAGTACGTCAACTTAACAGAACCACTAGAGACACAGGTAACATCTATCAGTGGTAAAAAAACAGTATACAAATTGGGCGACTCGTATAAATCATCGAATGGAAAAGGTCGAAGACCCAGTCATCCAATCTCAATCCCAGTAAACATGTAGAAATAAACTGGGGTGATACCAAGCTCAAAATCTGAAAAATGAAACGTATGCGTGGTGGGCCACCACCTCTCAGCTAATGCCTGGATGAGAGGTCGATCAAAGGACTGAACAGGCCTAATCGACAAAAATAGACCAAAAGGGCTAGACTGTAGCCTCTTAATAATAGGACCGGGAAGATAGTCATAAAACTGGGTAATGCACTTAGCCCAACTACCCCGACAGTGAATGTAACGGTCCTATAGATAGTTAATGAAACAACAATTTTTGATAGCGTAAGGGTTATTTAATATGAGTATGTAATATACATATTAAAATAACAAGTTATAGTAAGGTTTGATTAATACTTGTATTGTCGTCAAAGCGGTTTCGGCTCTATGCCGATAACCATCTGGCAGCTCATGTAGAACACGTAGATCGTCTGGTGAAACTTCAAGCGGTGGCGGAACGTGTAACGGTCCAGCTTGCTCCTCTGGATGTCTCTGAACCGTTCTTCGGGCGATTTTGGTTGGACGCGGCAGCATTTTGGTTATATTTTCTAATTTTCAAAAAAAACTGGAAAACGAAAAGGAAAAGGGGGAAAAGTGAGGGAGAGGGGAGGGGAGGCGGTGCCATTTTATGGGCGCCTAAATTCAGGCGCCCATTAAATGGGCGCCTGGCCATTGGGCTTCCCTCACCCATTACGGGCTGAATATTCAGGCCGCTGAATATTCAGCCCGTAATCCACTGGAGTTGCCCTTACAAAATTTGTTCAATTTCACTTTCATTGTTCATCATCAATTCTCGTTCCAGTTAGTAAAAAAAACTCTTTTAAACTTCAAAATTCAACATCTCCTTATTCATTCGATTAAAAATCATAAAACTAATAGCTTTGGAATCACTATGACAAGATCTATGTTTTGATACATGTCTTATGGGGTGTGAGCATTGTTCCGTAGAGGTCAGCATGAGCTAGGGTTACGGTTTGTAGACGATTCAAGTGGAGCTAAGCCTTGGGATGGTGGTGGTGTGCTTAGGGCGGTGAGGGGCATCGCTGGCCGAAGATGGGTCCCATGCGGCTCCAGGTAGATAGTCGTGACGGTCGCGAGGTCGAAGTGTTAGCAGCAGGTCGTGATTTGGGGGAAAGCATGTGGAGGTGAGTGGACAGTGCAAGCGGGTCCGTCTTGGCTGGATGTGAACAATGGTGCGGCAACAAGATCTCTGGTGATCCAAAGCTTCGTGGATGATCTTTGGCCGAAGCCTAGGTGAGTTGTAAGTGGGAATTTAAGTTTTGGGAAGATGGATTATTAATGGGTAATTATTTTATAAGAAAAGTAATTAATGTTTTAATATATGCTTTATAAATCGACAACTTAAATGCAATAACTTCTTCATACTATATCAGAATCAAACGCCGTCTACCGTGTTGTGCTCATATTATCATTCTCTACCCTATGGAATTGGTTGGATGAACTTGGAACTATTGAAATTTTAAGATAAAATCAAATGTTGTTTGGTTTTAGACGGAAGCAGAACGCGAAAGCGACAATTGGAACTTCGATGAGTTAAAACTCACTCTTTTTGGATAATTAGTATGTTTATAGTAAATAAAATTTATTTATACTTGTTTGGGTTGTTGAATTTGCTAGTTGTTGAATTTGATCTAGGATCATGATATAACATCTTAAAATGCTATTAGATTGGTTGAATTTGATCTAGGATCATGATATAACATCTTGAAATGCTATTAGATTGTTTGAGTTTTAAATTTGTATTCAAAACTTGTTTAAAGTAATGGATCATCTATGAGGTGATAAATTGATATTGATTTTGATTAACATAATTATGTTGTTTAAATTCATAATGTAGTTAATGTAAGCATACTTCCTGGTGTTATCTGTTTGGCCAAATAAACACCATTTGATAAATGCAAGAGTTTATCTTTGAATGACATTAATTAGCGGAATAAATCCCCATTATGCTATAGTATTAATTTGGACACTTATTTAAGTGTCAGTTGATCATTAATTGCGGATTGGTTTACATATATGCTTGATTATGTAAATATCAGCAATTTGACTTGAGAAATTAAATGGAAGGTAATGGTAGCTTGTTAAGTACCATTGGGATTGCCGAGCCTTTTCCAGATTCGGAAATTGTGGATCTGATTAACTTCCGATTTTATATATTAAAAGGAAAATGTTTTAATTATTATTATATATACAAGGAGTTTTGTTTAATAATCAATAACAACTTTTTGTAAAAAAATATCTTTTTTAAGTTAATCGTTATTTTATCTATAAAGTTTTAAAATAAATTATTCTATTAGTGGTTTTGAAGATGATAATTATTTTTCATAAGTTATTTAAAGCTAGATGATTAATTGATTAAAAATATTGTTGAAGGTAATTTTAGTATTATTTCAAAGGTTGTTTAAAATTATTTTATATTATTTATCTATGGGAGATGTTTAAAAGTTTAAGAGTTTGTTCATTATACTAATAAAAATGGTTTTAGTTCTATTTCTTTTATATTATTTAAAAATGATTAAAACAAAGTTTTATGATGTTTTAGTTTTATTTATTATAATTATAAAAGAAAATTTGTTATAAAAGGATTTCTTTTGTAAAAAGGATTTATGTAAAGGAGTTTATGAACTTGGAAAGAGGAAATGAAATCCATGGTTGAATGTTTGTTATTCGATAGTTAATTAACCGACTATCGAAATTGGACCCTAAACGTAACTTTGGAAATATCAAGGAGAAATCTGTGAGTTATATGGCACAGTCATCTCCGATGATGTTGTATTGTGTATACAAATCTTGTTTAGTTCTTCTAAGACAATGATAAGGAAATGCATCCAAAAATGGTTAGGAGGCGATCTCCGCTCTTATCCTTGACTATTTATTTAAAGAACCGTGGTTGAGTTTACTGGGAATTATCGAATGTTGTTTCGAAGAGACCGGGATCGGGTATGTTATCCGAAAACCACTTTGATCCAACAAATGCGTTTTGAAGTGAAGATATCTTGAAGATGATGGAATTTGAAGACGAAGCTCTCAGGTGTTTAGTTCAATCCCAGAACGAACTTGTATGGATGAATGTTGGTATTATATTGTTGCCTAGAGGGTAGTACTAGCATTCCAAGTGGGAAGTGCTATATAAAAGTAAAACGTAGCCTCAAGCCTCATCAACTGGGAATGACTAAAACATGGGAGATGCAGCAGGGCCAAGTGGGTCGCTCTCAAGTAGGGTATGATTATCCCTATCTAGAGTCGCTATTATCTCTCATTCTTATGCTTCGAGGACCACTAACGGAGGGGTGATCATATTCGGTACTATCCAGTAAGGGGTAGGCCGATCCTCTATTGATAGGGGATGCAGACGAGGTCCTCGGTATTATTTTATCCAGAGATGCACTATGACGAACGGTACCCCAGTAGCCCAGTCATTGTATGGAATCCATTCTCCAATACAGGCTTTTAATGTTTTAGTTGTATACCTATTATGCTGGAATTTAATTAATGTAACAGTTTTGGCTATGATTGATAAGTATTTGTATATTAGACATTATGATAATATCAGAAGGTTTCTATAGAAATTGTTTTGGTTATCGTAAGGTAAAAACCCGTCAGTGTTTGTGCAGTGTGGTCTTACGAGATATTTTTCATTTCCAAATGATTTTCTTGAACTTTATAATCCAGTTGGATGTGTTTTCTCAGGCTGGTTTTACAGACTGACTCGGGTGTTATTTTATTATAATGCTTGGGTCAGACTGAGCATATTCACGGATTGCTTTGGATACATTAGAGCTCAGGAGACAAGTTGGACGTCTTCAAGTCATTTTTACGTATATGTTTTTTTATATCCATTGTTTGTTCTTGAAATCATCAGCATTTGTGAGGACATGCTGTTGTAACTGTCTAGGCTGATGATAGTGAATTATTGTTGTATTCTGATGAATGTATATATATACATCGGTTTTCTCTTTGTAAAAATTATTGATATTATGTTATATATATATATATATATATAATTTTTCGCTACAATTGTGAGATTCTGTGTTGTTTTAAATTTCTTTTCTCTTCTTCTTCTCTTCCCTTCTTTTTTTGCTTACTTTCCCATTACTATCTGACTTTCTGTTCGATTTGAATTGGACATGTGTGGTTTATTGTCAGTTTGAATTGTATGTATAGGGGGCTCGTTACAGTTACTTCAGGAAATATTTGACAAGTTTAAGGCACATTGTGCATCGTCGAAGTTTCAAGCTACTTCCAAAGCAGCTGTAGAAAGTAGGGCGGAAAACCCTAAGCTGGACACCTGTGGTTCGAGATCTAATGCTGATTATCATCTCGATCTGGTATGTGAATTTGTGATTTACGCTATATTTCAATTGAAAAGAAAATTTATTTATTTTTTATGTCAATCAGTAGCACTATTCCTTTTTTCAAGAATAAATCTTTAAGTTTGATTTTTTTCCTAAATTTATGAACTTGATTTGGATTGGTTAAATATTTTATGGATTTCTTTTTTGACAGTGATTAATTTAGAGTTTTGTTTGAGTGGCCGGGCCATGGATGGTTGGAGTATTGGTTGTTCTTTTTACATGTTCTGTTTTGATAAGAAAAACCGAGAGTTTCACATACTTGACATAATGAATTGTGGCTTTGCAATGATTGTAGTTTTGTTCAAGGAGAGAAGAGGATGGTTTTTTCAAAATTGTGCATGGATCTGTTGATACAAAGCTGAGCCTATGCTCAGTTTTGATGAAAAACTAAGCCTATGCTTAGTTTTGATGAAAGACTGAGCATATGCTCAGTTTAGTCAAATCAAAATTGAGCTGAGCTCGTTTTCTTACAGAACTTAGCAATACTCTGTTTTGTCACTAAGTTGAGCTTATGCTCAGTTTTGACACCGAGCAGTGCTCGATTTTGTCAAAACCGAACATTAGTTTATCGCAAAGCTGAGCGTATGCTCTGTTTTGACACAAACTAGAGCATAGGCTCCATTTTTACTCAACGCACAAACTGAGCTGAGTTTTGACAAAAAGGCTAGCAATACATTTTTAGGCTTAAAATAACTTTGTTCGTGTTGTTGTAGAGAGACATGCCTATATTTTTTTTTGAATAATGCCTTTAGTTTTAATTAAAGTCTATGTATGTGTTTATGTGAAGCTTTGAACTTCATAGGTACCTTTAGAATCCCAATTGACATAATGTTAAACAATATACATTATAATATGCTGATGATAGAGAACAGTGTTGGCTCATCATTTCTAATGAGAAGTAACCTATATGGAAGACTGCAATTGATTACTTAGAAGTATAACATAAATTTTGAAACTACCTACAATCTTTCACGTACTTAACTTTTCGTGAAAAATAATGAAATGACTCTTGCCAACACTTCTCTTACAAGGTGATGGAAGATTGCCTTGTTTAATATTAGTAGTTAAGACATCCAAATATTGTCGTATTTAATATTTGTTTTCATTTTATCAGTGGGAAAATCTTCACAGGAACTGACATCTTGGGAGGTTTATTACATGACTCGTAAGATGGACCCAAGCAGTGATGGATCTGCCACTATTTGATGGATTGACGACGACGTGAAGTAGTTGTAGTAAGTCATTTAGAAAACTTGATTTAAATAATACATGTGTATCTTTATGATGCTAATAAGCATGAAAAATAAAAAAATAGAAAAAATATGATGCTTAAATTGATGAGCTAAAAATATAAAGGCATGGACGTCACATTAAGGTTGAGGAAGAAGTCTTTCACACCTTTGGCATTTCTATGGCCAAAAGATCAGGTCATAGACCTAATTATGAGAATATTCATGCGGTAATTTCTAAAAATTTAATTAAATAATTAAATTACTACGACATTTTGAATTATTGTTTGACACTTTAAATTATCAAATAAATGTAGAAGTATAGACGTAGAGATTACAACAACATTGTTCTTGACCAATCAGTGCAGTATATCACCCATATAGAGAAAAAGTTGGTCGCAATGGATGCCAAAACCGAAATACTTCAGTCAAATTATAAGAGGCTTAGCCCATTGGTTGAGGAACATATTGAGTGGACAAGCAGGTGGGCCCTGTCAGGACTAGGACCACATAGAAGATAAGTGAAGCTTTTTGTTTGACATGCAGTTATGGTTTTTTTTTACTTCAGACATTATGATTGTGATGTATATATATCTATATATGATATTAGTCTAATTTGTGTCGGATAATCCTATGATAGTTATGCGTTAATTTGAATGTTTCATCGACTATATCATTGTTTTTATTGCTTTATTATGTTGTTCGCGATATTATTTTGTTTAGTTGAGATATATATGTTTCATGGCATGTTTGGTATTGTTGAGATTGATATATTTTATGTTGAGTTTGAGGGTTAGAAATATAGAAAAAATATTGCAAAATTGCTTCAAAAAATGCATCCGAAAGGAGTCGATAAGGCATGGGAAAATCAAAAAATGAATCCTAATTTGGTGTCATTAAGGCGTCGGCCTGGCTTCGACAAACACCTATATCATGATGTCAAAAAGGCTTGGGAAACAGGCGTCGGAAAGGCTTCGGAAAATGGTATCGGAAAGGCACTGGAAAACACCTAACGCATGGCGTCGAAGAACACCTAACGCATGGCATGGAAATTATTTTTTCCATGCTAGTTTTTCCAATGCCAATTTGGCATCAGAAAATCAATTTTCTGTTGTTGTGTATACACAATCGCTGTTCTGTTTAACTGTATTGTTATACATATGTATATGTAAGTATAAATCTATAAATTTCACTATTACCAATTCTATTTGTTTGAACTAACAAAATTTAAAAAATAGTTATATATATATATATTACACCAATGAATTTTTAAATATAATTTTTAATAATTTTAAAAAAATTAAAAATTATTTTAAATTGAGTTAACACTGCCTTAACTACGAATATAAATGAACAAATAAATATATGTAATTATATATCCAAAATTATTTTATTATGTATCAAAAATTAATGTTACATAAAAAATCGAAATTTATTTTTATTTTATTTTAAATATAAAGTTTATACATACATATATATGTATTATTTTTTTAGCAAAGCTAGACGGCATTGGAGTAGGCCGTCCACATGTATAAAAAAACCTTTAAGAATAGTGTTCAAGAACATGCTCTAGAACAACTAATAAATAAAATAAAATACAAGAGTTAGGTAGAATCACCTAAACTACTAACTAACGAGGATGACTAGTCCCTCTCATCACTATTGCAACCATCAGTAGAGACAGGCCCCGTGATATGCATATACAAAGAAAAATGTGATGCAAGGTCAGGCATAAAGTGCGCCGAATCACAAGAGCATAAATACTTTCTATTCCACGTGACATCCTCTAAGAGTAACTTATTACTTTCATCGTCTTCACCTTCAGTGGCCAAGATCAAACCATCCCATGGACATGATATACCAAAATACGATCTTCACCTTCATCACCGATAAACATATGGAAACTCTCAGTCGACAGTCTGTATATCACTTTAGGACCTTCATGAACCCAGGACCGTTCACCACTTTGCCAATAAATTAAATGCTTAATAGGTGGGACTATAACCGATACATCCACATCACTAGGCATTAAGACAACAGGAGGCGGAACTATGGTAGAAAGAGAGGGATCCAAGGATAATACCTCGACCGGTGGGGGAGTGGGCCTAGGCTTGGGAACCTACTTCCTAGCAGGTGGTCATGGTAGAGGAATCTTAATAGGGATTTCCTGTTGCACATTAGTTGCCCCATACTTACAAGCCTCATATATGTGACCAAAGGAATGGCAAGCCGTACAAATGTTTGGTTTCCAACAGTAACGAACTTCCACCTCTGCATCATGACCATCTGCAATTCTAACCTTTAATTTTGAAGGCAACGGCTTATCTGGAGTGATTTCAGTCAAAGCCCTAGCGTACACCAATTTTTTCCTTGCTACAGTATTAGCATCCAAACGTTTCATCTTGCCAATAAGACTGGCTAACCAATCAAGCCTAATCATTAGTTGAAAAAAAGAAGGAACTTTTGAAAGGTGCACCTAAATAGAGATTGTAACGACCCCGAATTTCACTACTTTGATTAGCGAATATTTATTTAATTTTAAAAATTCAATATGTAGGTTTTATAATGAAAATAAAATAATTTTAATTAATTAGTAATGATGATAAAATTGTTTTTAGAAAATTTTCACCAAATTATATAGTTTATAGAAAAAAAGAAAATGTGACCGAAGAACGTTTTCCGAAATTTCGACCTTTCGACACTGGAAAGTTGTCGGAAACGTTGTTTGTCTTTGTGCACCATATATATAAATATATAAGAGTAAATTAACTAGATAATAATATACTTAAGGAAAGATCATCTTATGTTAATTTTGTTTAGCAAGTGATGTTACGGTTCATAAATATAAAAATAATAATCTTATGTATATAAATATATAAATTCCTCTCTTGTCACATCTTAGATTGTAATCATTAACAATCATTATCTCTTGTTATGTCTTAGCTTTAATTAAAAATTATATATATATAAAGAAAGTGTTGTGACTAATCATAATTATATATATAAAAGAAAGAGATGCGACTAAACATAATAATTTTATATATAAAATAGCGACACTTGTTAGATTTCTTAACATTTGTCATTTACAAATGTTTATCACATTACATTTGTTGTTAGGAAGATTTATAAACTAATATTTGTAATTATGCATGTTTAATTAATTTTTGAACGGTTTATAAGCTTTTATATTTAATTTCCTAATTAATAAATACTTTTCTTAATTTATATAAATAAAATCTTTTGAAGAAAATAATATAAAACAAATTATATCCTAATAAAAATCATACATATATATTTTTAAATCCAAAATATTTTAAGATATCTATCTTTTAAATTTCAAATTTCAAATTCAAATTCAATTTAAAATTAACTTATATATACATATACACAATTTTAATTTGAAAATAATAATTCTATTTAAAATCTACTTATGTATTATATATAAACAACTCATTATTTTTATTGTTTGGAAATAACAATTTTGCCAACTTTTAATAATTTATAAAAGAGATTATCACATTTTAATTGCTTGAAATTCCGGCATATCACATTCAACTTATAAATCAGTGTTTAATAAATTAAATCCTGTTAATTTCCAATTAACAGATATATGAAAATCTGGGTTATCACATTCCTCCCCCTTTGAATCTTTTCGTCCTCGAAAAGGAACGAAGCCAGAATTTATTCAATAACTTAAAATCGGATAAATCATTCTTTGATCATTTTTAAAACACTTTAAAATCTATATAGTGATACCAGTAATAGTTTTTATAAAAATACTTTTATAACTTGATTTCTCTACCAGTCTATCCTTGTTCTCACTGAACTTCGGTCATACGTTGATCAGGCGTTGGACTTAAAATCTATAAGTACTTAGCAGACCCATTTTCAACACCCAGTGAAAATACTTGGAAAACATTTTCGAAAACTTTCTGAAAATATAGAAAACATTTTTGAAATAGAGAAAACATCTTTGGTGAGAATGGTCTGAAAATCATCACCCCCTCCATGGTCACAGTTAAACCGATGGTTACGTTGCCATCCCGGCAAAATCCATAGATAACTGTAGGCACTCCGCGCCCTCGATTACGCCATGGAACCCGCCACAAATTGCAGTTACATCCCGGATTACGTTGCCGTCACGACAAAAGTCCATGTAACTGTAGGCATCGGCATCCTCGATTTTCGCCGCCAAATAAAACTTCACCACTCCCACATAGGTCGCAGACTACATCAGTCAAATCCCAATGTAGCCTTAGGCTCTCACGGCTTCTTGACTTTCGCTATATCACTATAGGTCATAGTCTACCGATGTTACATTGCCATCACGGCAAAATCAAACGTAGACCGTTGGCTCTCACGGCACACACGACTTCTGCTATGGTCCACAGTAGATCGCAGTGACATCGAGTTACATCGTCGTCACAGCATAACCCAAATGTCTTTATAGGCATCAGCGCCCTCGACTTTCTCTATCTACAACACACAATCCCCAGGAACTTCAGTTTGTCCGGACTTCCACCCAGGATTCAATTTAGAGCCTTCCCTTAGGGCTCAAGACAGATCCATCCCGTGGATCTCCTAATGAAGTTCATTCCAATGGGAGCGCCTTTTTCCCCAGAGCCAATCTCAAACACTTTATACTATACACTTATAGTATCTTTCAAATCATACCCTTTATGATTTATATCAAAATATTCTTTATACAAAATCGATATCTCAAATCGATAGTTCCAAACTTGGCTTTCCAAATTTCCCAAAATTGATTTTTCTAAAAAATCAAAAGCCTTTTCCAAATCCATAGGTTCCAAAACCGTTTTTCCAAAATCACTCTTATAAAATCATTTATATATATGTATATATATATATATATCCTTGAAAATTCTTGGATCACTTCATACTCATTTAAATTCTCTTTTTATATTTCAAATATTTTTCAGAAATCTATTCTTCTGGCTATAGATTCAACAAGGGGAGTTTATCAAATATATATAACTTTATTTATGCCAAATCAAATTCAAGTTTAATTTCCCTTATCAATTTATTCACCATATCACTTACATTTCAAAAATTGAATTTCAATAATAGAGATATCCAACTCCCTCTTTAATCATCAAAATTTCCTAAAAATATACGTTTCCTTCCATTTCTCGTTTCTTTCAAAATTACAATATCAATATCATTCAAGCACGTACGATGTACATATATCATTCGTACGCAACATCAAATCTGATCGCTCACCCGATCATACAATTTCACTTCCGAACTAGTATCGTCCACCCGACTTCCTAGTGCGAACCCAGATCTGGTTTCTTCATCAGAAACCATCATTCTCCTTGCATAGTCATAACTATGATAGAGAATTCCCAGAATCAACCAAAAATACATATCTAGGGTTCGCCGTCGAAAATAGAGTGAAAAATCCCTACTTAGATTGATATACTATCTCGAAATTCTGTGCTCGAATCTGCATCAAATCACTATAAGAATAGAATACTATGCGTTCATCCTACGTATTTATCTTCATTGATTATTAGCTAAACCAATATTCTTTTCATTCACCTTCATTTTGATTCTATTTACTCATCCACAATTTCTTCCAATTTCCATTTGGGTTAACACTTCAATTCTTATCTCAATTGGTATTCAATCATAGACAGTTTGCACTCTGACCAACTTGTATTAAGAAAATAGCTTGAAATTTTTTAAATTAGATAAGTAGTTGTAAAATAGTTATTAGTTGCAAAATAGCAGTAGAATAGTTAAGTAATTATAAAATAATTGTAAAATAGTTAAATAATTGTAAAATAGTTGGATAGTTACAAAATAGTTGTAAAATAGTAATTAGTTTGTAAGTAGTTGTAAAATAGTGATTAGTTTGTAAAACAGATGTAAAATTGTTACAAAATAGTTAAATAGTTCCAAAAGTAGTTGTAAAATAAGTATAAGATATTTTTGGGTTCTAAAAAGAAAAGTTGTATAGTAAATAGCTAGGAAAAATAGATTTTAAAACATTTTATATTAAAACAATCTATTCGAAAATAATAGTTCGGAGCCAAACTTTTCAATTCCCAATCTCCGTTTCCAAACAATTTCCAATTTCCACTTCCATTTAAATTGATTCACTTTCAATTCAATTTAAATTAACTTCAATTTCTATCCCAAATTCAAATCCACTCTCATTTGAGTTTCAACTTCAATTTCACTCAAATTAATTCAATTCAAATTTTCCATTTGAATTTTATGCTTATCCATCTTCGATCACAATTCCAATTAATTCAAATCAAATTCAATTTGAACTAATTCTATTCAAATCTCAACTTAAAACCATATCGAATCCCATAAATTCAAGTTAAATTTTTAAATGTTGATTGAATTCTTAAATCAAATCAACCTTTATTTTAAATCAACAACTTAAGTCTTCAAACAATTTAATCGAGAGTCCAAATTTCAAAATTCCATTTTAAATTACCCTTTCTTACTTATTTCAAAGTTCAAATAAGAGTTCAAAACTTTTTAAACAATTTAATCTTTAGAACTCAATTTATTACTAAATTTTAATTTCGAAACCTATTCTTATCAAATTTTCAGCAAGCTCAATTCTAACATTTAAATCTTTCAGTTCAAAGGGATTTCCTTTTCATAAGTTCAATCTTATTTCTATTTTATTTCAGCAATGGATATATATTACCCTAATCCATTTCTTAAAAATAATCCAGCTCTTAGTTTCATAGATTATTAATTACAACAGGATTGATATTAGGATAAGTCAAAATAAATGAACACCCAAATTACTTAAAACATTCATCGGTAGCATCTAATTCCAATTTCCAGATCTCAAACCCATTTTGAGATCTCACATGCTCCCAATTCAAATCAACCATTTAACCTCCCAAGTTAAATCTCAATTTCATCTTGAAATTTCCAATTCAGGTTGTTTGTTCTAAACTTATTTAACTTCCCCTAATTTAAATTCAATTCAATTTAATCCAGTCAACTTTACCCTATTTCAAATTTTAAACTTCATATTAATAATCTTCCCACTTATAAGTTTAAAAACTTATCACTTTGGGTTTTCATATCACAATCCAAATTTTTTTTAAAACTCAAGCTTAAAGTTTATTTCTAACCATCTTTAATATTATATATAAATCCCTCATATTGTTATCCTACCTTTTGGTCAAGGCTGGAATATTAACAAGTTGGCGAGGAAGGATGGTTATCAGGACTGGAGATCGATTGGAAACAAGGCTGCGATCGATATCATTAAAATTTGGCCGAGCTCCGATCAGGACATAATTGCTTGGAGGTGATGATCAAGGCTAGGGGAGGCTGCATTTCAAATTTCAGGTTAATCGGAGTTCGTATGATAGAGATATGATTGATACAAGTTGAAGAAGATAAACTGTTTGTATCCATCAGAGAGCCGCCATCGAGTTCGAATCCATCAGGAGCTAGCGACTTCAAATCGATCGTCTTCGAATCGATGAGGTACGAATCGATCTGTGGTCATGCTGTTCATATCCGTTTAGTTCGTATCGTTCCAGAGAAATCTCGTTTGCACTCAATATGTTCGAATCCATGTCAACGCATTGGTACTATTCGCATCCCTTTGAAAACTACGCAGTTCGTATCGATCCCCAGGCAAACAACTATTTCATATCGATCGGTCGATAGTCGATCGATGCGAACAGAACCCTATTTGATCGATGCGAACAAGACCCTATGAACGAACAGTGCGAATACTACCGGTGCGAAGTCAACACGAACAGATGAAATAATCGATAGGAATTAGGCTTCAATCTTGGAACGAACAAGGTGCGAATGCGACCCAGTTAATTCACCACAGAAATTGGATCGATCCAGGAATCTTGCGCCACGTCACTGTGCGCACGTGCTTATGATCGATGCGAACGGGATGGATACGAAACCATGGGTTTGAAATCGGTAGCCTACGAAAATCACAATCATCATCGATCATATCTCCTAAACCACAGATCCAAATGCTATGAAATTTTCACAGGAGCTTATGTACAAGCTAAAGAACATCCTTGCCAAGTTTCAGCTCGATTGGATCATTTTTTGATCGATACGAAATTGGCTCGTATCGATCACGGATCGAGTCGAAACTTTCTGGGATTGGTCGCATGGACCCACTCACGTGCCAGAAGGAGTCTTCCGAAGTTTGAGCGTGATATCAACCTCCTACACCTATAAATAGCCCCCTGAAGCCTATAGAAAGGGGATCTTTTGGCTATTCAACGTCCAAACTTTGCCAGATTCAATTCTATATCTAATTGTACTTGAAATCTTCATTGTAATCCGCTGTAATCAATTGTAACCAGCAAAGATAATTAATTAAAGTGGACGTAGGCCGGAGATAGCCGAACCACTATAAATCTCGTGTTTCTGTTCGTTATCTCTGGATTACTTAGATCTGTAACTTGTGCTCGAATATCGCTAATTTGTATTCATATATTGGTGTTTTCATGATACTTGGGGTTTGTGACCAATTTTGGCTCAAACACTTTGGTGCTTTCACTGAGAACGACTAGCACCCGCTACATCAGATTCGAAATCCAGACCTGAGAGCTTAAAGAATCCAGATTTGAAGACAATGACTTGATAGAAAAGTAGAAGACAAAGAGCTGAGAGAAGCCTACAAGGTGGAAGTCATGAGGCATCCTCCGGAGCTGGAGAAGGACAAGCTTCTATCTACATTACCAGGGACGAAGTGGAAGCTATGGCAGATTCATTACATGAGAGATTGTTGAAGAGCCAACAGGATATGATGTAGACTTTCTTTGAACAGATGAGAGCTGCAGAAACACAAAACCCTGGACCGACTACAGTGACTGCGAATGTGGAACTAGGGTCGCAGAACCCAATGGAGGACAGAATACAGAGCCAGAAGGCAGCCAACGAGGGCTTGGGGGCAGGCCCGCAGGATCTGACACTGGAAGACCTTTGGATGGAGCCCAACAAGTTAGAGCGAGTGCTGACGTTAATCAGCTGCACGAAGAATATGTACCAAAATTCCCTCGGGGGCATGGGGGCAACCTTTGGCAGACAATGCTGGATTAGCTGAGATTATTAGGAGAACTATGCGTGGAGGTTTGACCAATAGAGATTTGGAAGGAGCGAACAAGAGTCCGTTTACTTGGGAAATCAGGATGGCTCAAAATCCACCCGAGTTCAAGCTACCTAGCGTGGAAGTATACAATGGCAAGGCTGACCCAACCGATCATCTGATGCGATACACCAGACAAATGGAAGTGCTGGGGGAATCGAAGGAAGTTATGACCCGATGTTCCCCTCTGTACTTGACGGATATAGCTGCGATATGGTTCAGGCAGCTGGAAGAGGGATCCATTAGGACGTGGACAGAATTGGTGGACAGGTTTTTGAGGCAATTTCAAGTTCATATCAAGAGGCCAAAGAACGTGGTGACATTGACGTCAATAAAACAAAGGACGGATGAGTCACTCAGAGCTTTACTGACTCGGTTCATCGCGGCGGTTGCTTCGGTGGATCGGCCGGATCCATCGATGGTTCTAATAGCAGCAGTTTCAGGAGTCAGAGAGGATTCGAATTTCAAGGTATCCTTAATACGAGACCCACCACTGGATCTCGGAGAATTCTTTCACGAAGTTGAAAGATTCCTTCGGCAAGAAGACCCATGTATAGATTTGAAGTTAAGGGAAGTGAATGTGGCTGAGGGTGGAGGACCATCCAGCGGAGGCTTGGACAGAGATAAAGGAAAGGGAAAAAGAAAGCTTAACGACGATTCGGAAAAGGCCAAAAAACGATGGAGGGAGCCGAAGTTCTCCACCTACACTGGATTGAATGAAACATTGGAGCGGATATACATGGAAACTCGAAATCGCCTTCCTTACCGAAGGCCGGCTAGGAAAGAACCTTCTGAACGTGAAAGGGCATCAGGAAGGCATTGTCTCTTCCATGATTCGGATGGACACGATACCAATAGCTGCAGGCACTTAAAGGACATAATTGAGGAGCATGTGAGGAATGGACAATTGAGGCTGTGGCTCGGAATGCAACAATGGAGCAGGAGCAACCACCGTCTACCTCAAATCATGATGGTGTGAGGCCCAGGGATGATGGTCGATTAGTTATCAATTGATTGGGATGTTATGAAATAAGTAGCAAGCCACTGGCAAACGACAATATCATTTACACATGTACGGGGATGGAGATGGCCCCTAGGCATGCTCTGAATGGTGGAAGACTGCAATGCTATGGTTTGTGAAATCTGTTTTCCATTTGTGGGTTGGATACTTGTTTTTTCTGGTTTTGTTTTGGAGTTTGGTTTGAACTCCTAGTTTTGTTTGCTTTCTGGCTTGGATTCTCGTTTGGATGATTGTTTTCTGTTTTGGATATTGATTCGGATTTTAGATTTTATGATTTGATTTGGATTTCGGATTGGATTTTGATTGGATTTTTGTCTGGTTTTTGGTAAATGGTCGTTAGATACCGATTATATCTGGCAAGGGGTAGGTCTCTCCGTCCACATGTGGTGAATTGGCTTATTCAGGTCGTTAAGTATGGACTATGCTCAACAAGGGTCCGGAGAGATCAAGATTCAGCCTAGGACTTAGGCCCTATATTATTGGTTATTATTTCAGGTCGTCGAGTATGTGCTATGCTCGACAAGGGTCCAGAGTGACCAGGATTCGGCTTAGGACTTAAGCCATGGCATTGTACAACGTCCAGGGACACTGGACCATGGTCGTCAAGTGTGGATTGCGCTTGGCAAGAACCCGAAAAGGTTAGCTCAACGTCCAGGGACACTGGACCAAGGTCATCGGGTGTAGATTGCACTTGGCACGAACCCGAATAAGTTATGGATTTGGATATTGACCCGGAGAGGTCATGGATTCAGTTATTGGTTATTGGATAAGGATGAATTAAAACTCGGTCATCGAGTTTGGATGGATATGGAATTGGCTGTGGACATTGGGTATCGGATTCGAAGTTATTCAAAACATGCCTTCTTATCACAAGGCATGTTTTGGGGGACAAATGTTATCCCACCTTTTGATCAAGGCTGGAATATTAACAAGTTGGCGAGGAAGAATGGTTATCAAGACTGGAGATCGATTGGAAACAATGCTGCGATCGATATCATTAAAATTTGGCCGAGCTCCGATCAGGACAGAATTGCTTGGAGGTGATGATCAGGCTAGGGGAGGCTGCATTTTAAATTTCAGGTTAATCGAAGTTTGTATGATAGAGATATGATCGATACAAGTTGAAGAAGATACACTGTTCGTATCCATCAGAGAGCTGCCATCGAGTTTGAATCCATCAGGAGCTAGCGACTTTGAATCGATCGTCTTCGATTCGATGAGGTACGAATCGATCCATGGTCATGCTGTTCATATCCGTTTAGTTCGTATCGTTCCAGAGAAATCACGTTTGCACTCAATATGTTCGAATCCATGTCAACGCATCGGTACTATTTGCATCCCTTTGAAAACTATGCAGTCGTATCAATCCCAAGGCAAACAACTATTTCGTATCGATTGGTCGATAGTCGATCGATGCGAACAGAACCCCAATTGATCGATGCAAACAAGACCCTATGAACGAACGGTGTGAATACTACCGGTGCGAAGTCAACACGAACAGATGAAATAACCGATAGGAATTAGGCTTCAATCTTGGAACGAACAAGGTGTGAATGCGACCCAGTCAATTCGCCATGGAAATTGGATCGATCCAGGAATCTTGTGCCACGTCACTGTGCGCACGTGCTTCTGATCGATGCGAAAGGGATGAATACGAAACCATGGGTTTGAAATCGGCAGCCTACAAAAATCACAATCTTGCATCGATCATATCTCCTAAACCACAGATCCAAATGCTACGAAATTTTCACAGAAGCTTACGTACAAGCTAAAGAACATCCCTGCCAAGTTTCAACTCGATTGGATCATTTTTTGATCGATAAGAAATTGGCTCGTATCGATCACGGATCGAGTCGAAACTTTTGAGATCGGTCGCGTGGGCCCACTCACGTGCCAGAAGGAGTCTCCCAAAGTTTGAGCGCGATATCAGCCTCCTACACCTATGAATAGCCCCCTGAATCCTACAGAAAGGGGATCTTTTGGCTATTCAACGTCCAGACTTTGCCGGATTCAATTCTATATCTGATTGTACTTGAAATCTTCATTGTAATCCGCTCTAATCAACTGTAACCAGCGAAGAACATTGATAAAAGATAATTAATTGAAGTGGACGTTGGCCGGAGATAGCCGAACCACTATAAATCTCGTGTTTCTGTTCGTTATTTCTGGATTGTTGTTTATTGATTGCTTAGATCTGTAACTTGTGCTCGAATATCGCTGATTTATATTCATATAGTGGTGCTTTCATGATACTTGGGGTTTGTGACCAATTTTGGCTCAAACACATGTATACATATTTATTTCCTTTTTACACCAAGTTATACTTTAAATTTTAAACCACCTTTGGTTTTAATTCAAAACAAATTTCTTTAGAATTTCCAAACAACTCTTGTTTGAAACAAGCCCTTTTCATTCAATTACATTGTAAGCAATACTATCATTATTTCTTTTATCACTTTGAAACAATTTCCAAATTCCGAACTTAGATTTTAAAACATCATAATTTAGATATCTTCATTTCCAATTTATAAGTCATACTCACCTAAATGTTTACTTCCTTAAACAATTCATTTTTGCTTAATCATTTACACACATTTCATTATTAAACACAACAAACATTTTAGGATAATGACCAAGGTTATCATATCTGAAAACCAATTCACTATATATTATCTTATTCTGAAAACGCTTCTACAAATTTCGGATTTTAATTCCAGTTTGGATCCATTTCAAACTTATTTATATAGTTTATATTACCCAATTTCTATTTGGTTGTATTTTCTATTACCACTTAATTCTTATTATTACTTTTAATTCAAATAATACGACAACCAATTACCTTAATATATATATCAAAAAAAGTATTGCTTTATTTATCAAAATATAAACTCATATAAAATAATTTTTAAAATCATTTTATAAGAAAATAACAAATACGCTCTCATATATACTACATTCAACTCATTCTAGGGTACCATTGACCCTATCCTTGATGAGTAAACCCACCAGAGCCAAGGTTCTCACTTAACCTTCAGCTCTGATACCAAATGTAACGACCCAAAATTTCTACCTCGAGAATTCTACACTAATACATTCATGGTAGAAGCGCCGATCTATCGAATCAGGAAATTTCAGATTGTTAAAGAAAAGAAGAAAGAGGTAGAAGAAGAACAAAAACCAAAAACACCTCACATACGCAGCGGATCAAAGTATAATATCAAATAATAGCATTTACAAAGAAAACTGTAATTATCAGATTACATACAATTCATCGGAGTTTTACAACCATTTAAAAATAATCTGGACAGTTGTATCAACCTGTCCCAGATTAATATCATAACAACTCTCAAACACAGCGGTAAACTCCATATGTTCCTACCATCCAGCTCGCCTCCTGAGCTCCAGAACGTCCTTACCTGAAAAGCTATAATACTCGGTCTGACCCGAGCATTACATCAAAGTAACACCTGGGTCAGGTTGGAAACCAGCGTGAGTAAACCCGTCTAACATGAAATACTAATGCATAAAACTTATTTAAACTCGGGGTAACTCGTACCTCACAACGAGTTCTTAACTTGCCAAAGTCAAATACACATCTTACAATCATATCTAAGTATTAGTACTTATATTAAATGACCAAGTTTACATCATCTATTCCATTCCAGCCTATTTGTTCCAAAATCAAATCCATAAAGAATAATTCTAGATTACAAATCGAAGTGGTTTCGGGTATTTACTAATACCCGACCCCGGTCTATTCGAATCCAATATCATCTTAAAACAAAGCTGTTTAAGTTTTAAACAATTCCATTTATATCTAGAATTACATATATACATAGCCATTCATCACAAATAAACAAACCATATTATTACAGTTCAACTTAACATATCATATCACATAGCATCACAAATCACATATCAGCTATCAACTAATCTAGGGCATACAATATCACTCAATCATTCATAACCAAGATTAATTAGTCATACCATTTCTAATTAATTTAAATAAATTAAATTAATTACTTTAATCACTCAATCTTACAATATCATATCACATATTTATAAATAAATCTATAAATATATCAATTTGCAGTGTTAATATCTGCACTTTCTTATTATTTGGACATAAAATCTTTATTCTCAAAACTCAATTATTAAGTCTTATACTCTTATACTCTCAACTTGAATCCAATTAGATAAATAGATTTGATTTCCATTCCAACTCATTTTATTGCAAATAAACTTTTTACCATACATTAAATTCCAAATTATTAATAAACTTTTGTTCCCATTTCCTTTACACACAATCATCGTATTATAAAGGTATCTTCCATTGATTTGCCTTAACTTATTTAAGGTAACCTTACATCAATATCTATTGCTATGATTTCAAATTATTATCCCCTCATTTTTCTTAACTATTATTAATTCCAATCTTAATGAATTCAACATTATAAGTTTGATAAATTTATTAAATTCACTCAATTGTTTACAAATTCCATTTTAAATTCAATAACGTAATATTTTACATTTAATTCTATTTTATTTGTAGTAAATACCCTTTGTTGGATTTAATATTCAAATTATAAATAAAATCTTGCTATCTAAAGTTATATCAACAATGGTCCAACTAAATTTGAATTAGCTTTAACTTTATTTTATGGAATTAACTATTGCAATAAATCCAAATTGATAAATAAGGCTTGTTTCCTATATTAACTACTTTGGTTCCAATTAACCTTTTATGGTGAATATGAATTTCAAGGTATAATTGAAATCTTTATATCCATTTGATTTCACTGTTTCATTTTTATTATTAAATCCATTATAGCCAAATGCATGAAATTAATATACACAAATACTTTAAATCCCAACTTAAGTTTTACTTAACGTATTAATAAACGTTTAAATTTCTTAATTGCAATAACTCAATTACCTTCATTCTTTTTATTCACGTAGCTAAATCTTGATTTAAAATCTTTACTATAACCCATAGTCTTTTAAAATAGGAATTTACACTACCTGTAACGTTAATTTCCATCAGTAAAGATCTTACACCCTTTGTTCCATAGATTTAGATTTCACAAATTTAGCTACTGCACTATTTAATCAAATAAATTAATTGAACTTAAATCAGCATAAAGGTCATAAAATTATAAATGTAATCTTAATAAATTCCTTTATTGATTTAGACTCTTTCTATACAGTAATTAACCTATTTGTGGGTATAAATAACTTTGGAATTATATTACATCTCATTAGTGCGCGTTTTATTTCCTATAACTTCTCCTTATTTAACTATACCCATTAACAACCAAAATAATTAAATTAGCTTTATTTCAATTTATTTCCATTCCCTTTACTCACAAACCATCGTATTATAAAGATATTTACACTATTCTCCATTTATTACCTTAATTTATTTAAGGTAACCTTAAATTAATATCTATTGCAATGATCCAAATTACCATGTCTTATATCCAAATAAATAAAGCTTGATTCCTTTATTAACTCCTTTGGTTTTCAATTAACCCTTTATGGTGAATATAACTCCCAATGTATGATTGAAACCTTATTTCCATTTGATTTCACTGTTTCATTAAATATCCTCACATTCCAGCTAATCAACTAACGTACAAATTTACTATTTCAATTTCCTTAAATTGCGATTTTCATACTATAGTAATTAAATCCCATTAACCACATAAATAAATGTTGATACCCATCTATTTACATTATTTTACATTGGTGCTTCTATTTACGCTTAGCTTTGTATAAAGGTTTGAATGCGGAGTCTTGTCTATTAACGTATAAATTAAGCCTTAAAAATCAATTAATATCACTTTCTTAGTCTAACCTCTTTTTACCCATATTTAATTTAATGTAACCTTTGAATTCATTCCTAATTCACCAAATTCAATTAATTATCCTTTACAAACGTGTTTCCAGTATATAGGTATTTTACACAAATTGTTATCATACCCATAATTACACGCTTATAACTAGTTCCCACATTTGCACTAATTTGTTAAGTTAGAGAGTTTATTAAGGTTTATGCATTTCCAACTTGTGCTGATTTTACACAATTATTATGATTTCTCACAGAACGTTGAATTTATTAAATGACCATTTATTAAAATTTAACTCCCTTAATTGAATCAATTGCTTATTATTATATATATTCATTTCATTCTACCATTCCTTCCCATTATAAATTCATTAACGTATTTACACATCTCTATCTTTCAAATATTAATAACCAAACTTGATTACAAACACTGTCCTTATCAATCTTCATAAATTTGTTCAGATCTATACTCCTTTATAAAATTAGAGTTTATGTCTCTATTAGATTTCTTTTTCACTACAGGCATAAATTATTACTATCTACACTAATTACATCTTTGTATTAATGAACACCATTCAAGTTAATATTTGTACTACATTCACAGATTCAACATTTGTTTGTTTCTTAAAATTAACTTTAAATCAAATTGTGACAATTTGCATTATCCACATTTATCGTCATAAATATATATTTTTTACACTAAATTTCAACTACTATACCCAATCTCTACATTTATTCCTCAACAAATTTGAAATTATATTAATTCAATTTATTAAATATCATAAATTTAACGGGTCGTTACAATCTCCCCCACTCAAAACTTTTCGTCCCCGAAAAGGAAAAAGAATGGAGAAGGAAGAATAAACAGTACATCTTATTTCAAATATTAACTTATATTTTACTGGATTAATTTCCTTTAATGAAATATACTTGTTTTATAATCAATCATATCCAATCAAATGCAACAACCATAAATTTTAACAACCAGCACATGCCACCAACAGACAATCATTCAATCAAACAATCAATTTGTTGTTCGGGTTCAAATTCTGAAATTGTACGGAATGAAGAATAACTATCAAGTGCATCCGTTACTCAATAGTCTTAGATGGAACAAAGATAGATTATTTGTTCATCCAACAACTCCACAATTCCCTACCCAACAAACATACATCAACCAAAAAATTCAAATCAACTCCAAAATAGCTTATTATACATTTATTTCATAATTCAGTGGTTTGATTTTCTTCCCTTCCTTTATGGAGGAATTTCTTTGTTTCTTACAAGTTTTATTTTCCAATTATCCCAAAATTCATTATATTTGTATTTCCTTTTATTACTTAAGTTTCCTTTTATTACCTAAGTTTATAAAATAAATTCTCATTAATAACAACAAATATTTTGAATATCTTCATTTCCTTACTCTTCACTTGTAAGATTTCCCTTAAATTCTTAATCTGCTAACATTCATTCTTATAAGTGGAAGTTTTTATTTATCCATTAACTATGAATTGCAGTCATTTACTTTTTCCTACTTTCCATTATATTAGAATAGGGAAGATTAAAACATACCTAAGTCAATAATCATACAATCAATTCTTATTTTGAATTTCATTTTATATACTTAGGTTCATATCATCTATTAATAATTCTTAACCCTTTTTCAGTAAAATTTCAATTATAACCTAAGTTTATACCATTAAATTCTTATTATAACAGTAATTTATTGAATACTTCATTTTTCCTAAATTCCTACTTGTAAAATATTCAATTCCAGTTTCTCATTTAACACTTCAACTTTTATATTTGGGTAAGTTATTTATGTTAAGGAAATTGCAATTGAACTTATACAAGTTTAATCTCCATTCTTTTAATTAAATTTGATGTTTTCCATATTACTCTTTGTCTCATATGTATGCAAATTCCTCTTTATAACTTTGCAATTATTCTCCTATTAAATTAGAGGTTTCAATTCATTTATTACTTATCTTTTATTTCACTAATAATTTATTAATGGGAGATTTTAGAATTAAATTCCGGGTTAAATCTCAATTTATTTCAAAATAATAGATAAATAAGTTCTTACAACTCAATATCTCTAATTATATTTAGAACAATAAAAGAAATTTTTTAGAAACCTTCAAAATAAATCTGCAGTAGAATTTACTACAGTGGCCTTTCCCCTTCGAAACTCGAAAATGAAAGTCGATGATGCGGCCGTCATCACCGAATTTATTTTCCAGCGACAGAGAGGAAAGTACAGAATTTAATTCTTTTCCAAAATCTTCTTTAAAACAATTCTTCCAATTTATACGAAATATTTATATAAGAAAATACTTATAAACCGAATCATTATATTTCATAAATCCTTTGAAAGTAGATTTTCAAAATCCCGGACTTAAGTTCTAAAATCTCCAATTTGATTTATCATAATTTCAACTTAGCTTCAGTTCTTATAAATATTTTATTTCCTAACACCCAATCTATAGCAACCAAATATATATATATCTTTATAAAAATATTTTTATATATAGAAAATATAATAGGCAAAATTCTTTCATTAACCTATATTAAAACAAATATTATGTCGGTCTGTCCTATTAAGTGTTTAGAAATCCTTATTGATGACATAGCGTCCCATGCATCAACCAGAATTTATAAATACAAAGCGGAACAGATTAACACAATATAAAAATCTTTTTATTAATACTAACAAATACGCTCTCTCATATATATACACTCAGCGACTCCCATAGGATATTTCTACCCTATTAACAAAGAGTCAAATCCCACAAAGCCAAGGTTTATCGCTAAACCAAAGGCTCTGATACCAGATGTAACGTCCGGCCTTTTCGCACACTTTAAACCGACACACGTGCCAATTCAAACCATACGGAAGGTCGGATTGTTATGGGGTAAATGAGAAAGACAGAGAAGAAATAAAACAAAACAGAATCTCACAGCGGAAGGATAAAATATAATAATCAAATATACAGTTCATGAAACTGTTTTACAAAATAATTTATTTTTCTTGTGCAATAAATATCAGAGTTGCACATACCAATACAACAATGCAGCGGAATTAAATGGTGTAGTGCACTAGTATAAATAATAATAATACAAATCTTCGTCTTCGTCCTCCAAAGCTAAATCTTCAAATCCTGAAACGCTCGGACTGACCCGAGCGAATTTGAAAAGACAAAAACACTCGAGTCAGAACTAAAAGATCTTATGTAAGTTAAATTTTACAGAAATAAATATGAGTACTGTAACTTAAGAGATGCTCGGGATTTACATCTCCTAAGGATCCGTTAAACTATTTACTATGTAGTATATTGCGCTATTATAATAGTGTCTAATTGTAAAATAAACTTACTTTTAAATAGCGTTAAGGCTTTACATTTTCCACCTTAACACAGAATATATTCCCATAGTCTATACAGTACCGTAATCTCCCCCGTACTGGGCGTCGTCAGAGGGCACTCCATAGGTATGGTACAAAACCAAAATCGTATAAGGCGCGATAGGGTAGGTGACACGGCACAACTAGGCAATGCCAGGGTAGATATACCAATTACGCTTCCGGGTCGATGGTAACGTGTAGCCGCAGCTACCGCCCACCTCGAACAAACTCCCCCAAAATCAAAAATAGAAGTGGCCACTGAATCAATCCAAAGTCGAAGTATAATATCGAAGAGGAGTGTCCGATCAGAGGAATGACCTCATTAACCCGTCAATCGCTCCTGTTTTAGCCACCTTATGCCAACTCACGGGAGTCGGGTCCACGTATTTACCTTACAGGAAATGTCGCCCCAACCTACTTCATTCTGGAATCTCCACCGCGTACACGGTTAGTCAAAGTGGTTTTCGGTATCGACAGAGAGTATGTCCATATCCGATCCCGGTCTCTTTGCCAACCCATCGTTATTATAACACCGCGGTCATTTAAAAATAGTTTATACTTTAAAACCAGAATATAATCCATTTCAAAACCATAATATTACGATATCATTTCTTCTTTAAAAACCAAAACGATTCATTTTGATATTATTTTTATAAAACCCAAATCAATGATATCATTTCCCAAATATAAATCTTTTCCAAAAATTATGCCACTTTTAAAATTTATAACTCCTTGTAACCAAATATTTGAATATTAACTTTCAACATAATACTTCGAAATCCATAGTTTTTAAAACCATTACTTTCAAAACTAAATGGTTTGGATGTTCAACAGTATATAAAATAAGTGGTTTAACTTAAATGTTACTTTGAAAAGAAATATTTCTCGTGGCTTTACAATACATTTCTTTATTTAAAGTTAAAACCAAAATTTAATATCGCTTCAAGTTCCAAAACCATTTCAATAAATTCATATATATACGTATATCCATTTTGAGTATAAATATTTCAACTAAAGTTGGATTTTATTCTTTCAAATCAAATGTTCTATTAATTAGCCTTGAATATTCACATAGAATCCATAATTTATAAGACTTCAATTTCTAGTAATAAATTATATATATTTTCCAATTCAAGTTATACTAGAATATTCATTTTAATTTATTTTGGGAAAATCCAATTATAAATATCATATCTTAAAATTTCCAACTTAACATTTAAACATAGGATATAAATTATCAAACTCCATTTTCTAAATTTTATTCCATTTTAATAAAGAGATTTATACACCTTTTTATTTCAAAATTTTCAACTTCATATGTATATAAATATGGAAGAAAACATTTATTCAGTATAAAATTTAAGATTTTTATAAACCGTATTCCATCCAAACCATAGAAATCACATTAAAAATAGTTATATATAGACCGCGGTGCCTGTATATAGTTTTCTATCCTATGGTCAAGTGATACGGATATTTATCATTTCAATCCGCAATTTAAAAAAATAAAACTGCGGTTGTATATCATTTCAAACCGCAATCCCGAATGAAATGTAAATGCATACTAACTTGCAGTTTAATGATATCCAAATAAAACATTCATTCAACAACACATCCATCATCCAATCACAACATCGATCAATATCAATCAATAACAATTATATATATGATCATATATAACAGGTGATAACTGGCAGTTTATTCAAATTAAATTTATCAACTATTAATCTAACAGTCTATTCAGTAATAATTTATACAACTGTTAACTAGCAATTCATATGCAACAAAAATTTCCAACAGTCAATTAATACGCAATAAATCAATTAAATTAACAGTTAAATTTAATAAAATGCAATTCAACAGATATGAATGAAATAAACATGCCAAATACTCATAAATAAATTTCTATTCATTTCTAAAATTTATTTAACAAACATAAAAGCTTCTAGTAATTGTGAGTGGGTTAAAACACTCACCTTTTGAATTTAAATCGAATTTAAATCCGATTTAAACCCAAAATTCGACGGTCTCCAAATCTGTCCAAACTAGCGCCAACAGATCTGAAATTTAATTACGATCAAAAGAAATTTCGTGTGAAACGGAGTTCGTATGTGGAAGTTAAATGTATTAACGTGTTCGAAAAATCAAAATTAAATTAAATTCAAACAAAATAAACCTACCTATTACCACTTGCCATGTCAGCGTTTCCTGTGCACCCCTAGTGACTAATCTCACCAAACCCATGTTCCAATTTCGCAAAAAGATGAAGAAATCAAAAAGCCCCAATTCAACCTTTAGGGTTTCGAAATTCAAGGTTTGACCATGATTTCTGGTAAATCCGGTCACCATCTTGGAAAGCGAACAGCAGATGCAGATTCGTATCGATGAAATCTATAACACATAATTTTTTGTGAATTTTTCCGAAGACTTTAAATTTTTAGCTTTTGATTTGGTTTGAAATTAGATCTGAAATTTGCATCCATTGAGGAAGAGAAAGAATTGAAGAAATGAACGTACAACAAATGAGCATAGAATGGAGGCTAGGGTTTAATATTTGGGTTTATATAGATAGGTTAGAATTAGAGTAGATGGATCTGATAAACAAACGCGCTGAACGATAATTTAAATTAACGTAATAATTACAAATCACCATACTATGCAGACATTTACGTTATTTCCCATTTATAACTTTATTTAACACAACCCTTAATTTACATCTATTGCAATGTTTTCAAATTGATTGAATGTACTAATTATATCACTCCTAATAATTGTTGTAAGACTCTAAATTCCACATTTGTAAGTATATATTATTTCCACTCAAATCTTATAGATATATACAGAGTATATGTTTCCATTAAATCATTATTTATTATGTATTCAAATTAACTAAATTCACTATTGAAGTCCGTTTATATTTATTACCAAATATCCATTTACCTTTTCCAATAAATTTGAATCCCATTCATTTAATATAACAAATCAAATTTCCATTCACACCTTATTATCAACCCCTAATATTGGTCAAATTTCATTACTTATATAATCCAATCAATTCCAAATGATTTAGCAAGCTTGGATGTGAATTAAAATCTATAAATATATCAATTTGCAGTGTTAATATCTGCACTTTCTTATTATTTGGACATAAAATCTTTATTCTCAAAACTCAATTATTAAGTCTTATACTCTTATACTCTCAACTTGAATCCAATTAGATAAATAGATTTGATTTCCATTCCAACTCATTTTATTGCAAATAAACTTTTTACCATACATTAAATTCCAAATTATTAATAAACTTTTATTCCCATTTCCTTTACACACAATCATCGTATTATAAAGGTATCTTCCATTGATTTGCCTTAACTTATTTAAGGTAACCTTACATTAATATCTATTGCTATGATTTCAAATTATTATCCCCTCATTTTTCTTAACTATTATTAATTCCAATCTTAATGAATTCAACATTATAAGTTTGATAAATTTATTAAATTCACTCAATTGTTTACAAATTCCATTTTAAATTCAATAACGTAATATTTTACATTTAATTCTATTTTATTTGTAGTAAATACCCTTTGTTGGATTTAATATTCAAATTATAAATAAAATCTTGCTTTCTAAAGTTATATCAACAATGGTCCAACTAAATTTGAATTAGCTTTAACTTTATTTTATGGAATTAACTATTGCAATAAATCCAAATTGATAAATAAGGCTTGTTTCCTATATTAACTACTTTGGTTCCAATTAACCTTTTATGGTGAATATGAATTTCAAGGTATAATTGAAATCTTTATATCCATTTGATTTCACTGTTTCATTTTTATTATTAAATCCATTATAGCCAAATGCATGAAATTAATATACACAAATACTTTAAATCCCAACTTAAGTTTTACTTAACGTATTAATAAACGTTTAAATTTCTTAATTGCAATAACTCAATTACCTTCATTCCTTTTATTCACGTAGCTAAATCTTGATTTAAAATCTTTACTATAACCCATAGTCTTATTAAAATAGGAATTTACACTACCTGTAACGTTAATTTCCATCAGTAAAGATCTTACACCCTTTGTTCCATAGATTTAGATTTCACAAATTTAGCTACTGCACTATTTAATCAAATAAATTAATTGAACTTAAATCAGCATAAAGGTTATAAAATTATAAATGTAATCTTAATAAATTCCTTTATTGATTTAGACTCTTTCTATACAGTAATTAACCTATTTGTGGGTATAAATAACTTTGGAATTATATTACATCTCATTAGTGCGCGTTTTATTTCCTATAACTTCTCCTTATTTAACTATACCCATTAACAACCAAAATAATTAAATTAGCTTTATTTCAATTTATTTCCATTCCCTTTACTCACAAACCATCGTATTATAAAGATATTTACACTATTCTCCATTTATTACCTTAATTTATTTAAGGTAACCTTAAATTAATATCTATTGCAATGATCCAAATTACCATGTCTTATATCCAAATAAATAAAGCTTGATTCCTTTATTAACTCCTTTGGTTTTCAATTAACCCTTTATGGTGAATATAACTCCCAATGTATGATTGAAACCTTATTTCCATTTGATTTCACTGTTTCATTAAATATCCTCACATTCCAGCTAATCAACTAACGTACAAATTTACTATTTCAATTTCCTTAAATTGCGATTTTCATACTATAGTAATTAAATCCCATTAACCACATAAATAAATGTTGATACCCATCTATTTACATTATTTTACATTGGTGCTTCTATTTACGCTTAGCTTTGTATAAAGGTTTGAATGCGGAGTCTTGTCTATTAACGTATAAATTAAGCCTTAAAAATCAATTAATATCACTTTCTTAGTCTAACCTCTTTTTACCCATATTTAATTTAATGTAACCTTTGAATTCATTCCTAATTCACCAAATTCAATTAATTATCCTTTACAAACGTGTTTCCAGTATATAGGTATTTTACACAAATTGTTATCATACCCATAATTACACGCTTATAACTAGTTCCCACATTTGCACTAATTTGTTAAGTTAGAAAGTTTATTAAGGTTTATGCATTTCCAACTTGTGCTGATTTTACACAATTATTATGATTTCTCACAGAACGTTGAATTTATTAAATGACCATTTATTAAAATTTAACTCCCTTAATTGAATCAATTGCTTATTATTATATATATTCATTTCATTCTACCATTCCTTCCCATTATAAATTCATTAACGTATTTACACATCTCTATCTTTCAAATATTAATAACCAAACTTGATTACAAACACTGTCCTTATCAATCTTCATAAATTTGTTCAGATCTATACTCCTTTATAAAATTAGAGTTTATGTCTCTATTAGATTTCTTTTTCACTACAGGCATAAATTATTACTATCTACACTAATTACATCTTTGTATTAATGAACACCATTCAAGTTAATATTTGTACTACATTCACGGATTCAACATTTGTTTGTTTCTTAAAATTAACTTTAAATCAAATTGTGACAATTTGCATTATCCACATTTATCGTCATAAATATATATTTTTTACACTAAATTTCAACTACTATACCCAATCTCTACATTTATTCCTCAACAAATTTGAAATTATATTAATTCAATTTATTAAATATCATAAATTTAACGGGTCGTTACAAATGGGGTTAAGAAGTAATTAAATTATTAATAATTAATTAATTAATTGTTTATTTAATTAATGGGATATTTAATTAATATTTAACTAATTAGGGTTTAACTCTTAAAGAATTTGGTTTAACCTTAACCAAGTTGGATTAGAAAGTAAATTAGTATTTAATCAAGTTCATTAAGCCTAATTTAAGTTTACTTATGATTTAATCTTGATTTAAACTGGATTAATTAAGATTTAGTTTGGGTTTAAGCTAATTAAATATGCTTTTAACTTTTCAAAGGTGATTTTAAACTAAACAGAATGTGTTTTAATCAATTTGCTTTTTCAAAGTAACTCGATTCCATATTAAATGATCTCTTGTCCAGAACCTTAAGTAACCCATATGATTAGGAGAATTAAGTGACATCTGTTAGCAGAACAAAACACCATTCTGCTATAGTGTAAGTGATTTGATTTTGTGGGCATGTGTTAAGCAAAATAAACTCCCGTTCTGCTATAAATTGATTGAATTGTTTGGACATCTATTTAGCATAATAAATCATCATCCTATGTTATATTATTTGGACTTGTATATGCCAACTAGTTATATCGACGTATTATTCCCTAATTGGATATGATCTGTATTTACCATATGGTGGATTATGTAAATAATGTTTAAGCGACTTGGGAATCAAATTGAAATTGAATGGTAACTTAAACTAATACCATTGGGATTGCTAAGACTCCTTTTGAATTTGTAAAGTGTGTTTTGAATTAACTTAAATCCTTTAATCAATTTAGAGTTAAAAGTTTATAAATGATTTCCAAGTTATGCTATTATGTTGTAAAATTATTTATAAGTAATAACTTGTTTATAAAAGGGGTTTTTACTGAAGGGTTACTTTAAGTGTTTTGCAAATGATATTTATAAAGATGTATAGAAAGGTTTATATAAAGAGTTCTAAAAATTGGAAAAAGGTTTATAAATCATTTCAAAGATTTGGAAAGAGGTTTATAAATTAACTTAAAGGTTTATAAAAGTGGGGTATAACTTTATTTTGGAAGTTATAAGTTAATTAATTTACGATGAGCTTTTAAAAAGGGAATTTTTGATAAAGGATAAGCTGAATGTTATATTTGGAAGAAATGTTTAGTTATTTGATATGGGATTTGAAAAGAAGAAAACTTTGAAAGGTTTGTAAATATACTTATAGTAATAAGATACATATATAATTTTGTTTTCAAGGCAACAAAAGTAAAATGTTTTGGTAATATACTTATATCGTTGAGATAAGTATATAAATGTTTCCTAAGTATAAAGCAAATGTAAGGTGTTTGGAAATAGTGTTTTGAAAAGGTCTTTTGATCAAGTTTATAAAGTGGTTTTATTAATTAAAGAGAATTAATAAAGGCTTAGTGGATCCCATATGGAAATTAAACAATGATTGGATGTTTGTTTATTTGATAGTTAAATAACCAACTATCGAACCCGAATAAAATGTAACTTTGAAAATATCTAGAAGAAGCATGAGAATTATATGGTACAGTTACCGTGGAAGGTGATATACTATACATATAAATTCCTTTATTCCTCTAGGACAAATGATAGGAAAATCCATCCACAAATGGTTAAGAGGTGAACTCCGCTCTTTTGTTGTTTATTTCCTAAAGAACCGAGGTTGAGTTAACCAAAAATACCGAAAGTTGTTTCGAAGAGACCGGGATTGATATGCTATCTGAAAACCACTTAGATCCAACTAAAGCATTTCGAAATGAAGACATCTTGAAGCATGTGATCGAAGACGGAGCCATTGAAGTGCAAGGGTTGCTTGCTACTAATCCTGAGGGTAGTTCCAAAATGGATGTGGTAGAAGTAGCGTCTTCAGTTTGTCCTTATCCTTGACAACTTGTATGGATGAATGCTGGCTTTGCATTTCCGCTAGGAGGGCAGTGTTAGCATTCCAAGATGGATTGCTATCCAGAAAGGTAAAGTGTAGCCTCAATCCTCACAACTGGGAGGAATGGCAAAAACAGGGCATGCAGTAGAGCTATTTAGTTAGCCACCATTAGGAGCGATAACCCATTCTAGATGTCCTTTTTAGAGTTGGTTTGCATGCAAACACCATGGTAGTATAAGACGTCGGTGTCAAGAGGGTGAGGTAATCCGGTTTGCCATGTTAAAGGGGCAGCCAGCTCTGTGTTAGCATCAGTGCAGTTTCTAGAGGTGTATCATTGGAAGGTAGTCCCTTACCTATTGTTGGAATCCAATCTCCAATGCGTGCCTTATGTTTTTGATTGTAAAGCCTAGTACGTTTGAATGTGAAATGCAAGCATTTCAACTATTTTATCTATTTACTTTAAACCTAGACACTATGGTAATATCACTGGATTTTGATATAAAATGCTTTGGTTATCGTAAAGTAAAACCCATCCATTTTTATATGCGGTGTGGTCTTACGAGATACCTTATGTTTGAAAAGTTTTCAAATGTAGAAATCAGTTTGGTTGTTACTTGCTATCGAGTTTTACTCACGCTGGTTTACCAGACTGACCCGGGCGTTATCCATGTAATGCTCGGGTCAGATCGAGCATTTTTTTTCCAGGTTAGCTGGATACTTTGGAGTTGGAGTAGAGATGGATGGTCAAGACGTGTTCACTTATATTTTTCTTCCACTGTATTATAGAGTCAGTATGTTTGTTAATATAAGGACGAGTTTCTATAACTTTTCAAATTTAGGATAAGTTTAGTGCACTCTGATGTTATTATATGAATAAAGATGTTTCCTATTTGTAAATGTCATTATTGTATTATATATTATTAGCTGCATTGTGGATTCTGTATTGTTTAGTTTTTTTCCTATCTCCTACCTTCTTGTTTTACCCAAACAAATCAATATTTCTGGCACTTGAATGTTCAGCATATGATATAGTAGACGTATTAGTATCGATTTTTGAGGCTCGAAAATCTGGTTTGTTACATTTGGTATCAGAGTTGAAGGTTAAGCGAGAACCTTGGCTTTGGTGGGGTTAACTCATCAAAAATAGGGTAAGTCACACCCTAAAATGAGTTTGAGTGTATATATATGAGCGCATATTTATTAGTGATTATCAAATGTTTTATGTTGTGTTGATTTATCGGTTTAGTGGCTTATGAACTCTGGTCGATACAGTGTGTACAACTGTACCGATAGGGGTTTCTAAACACTTAAACTAGGCAATCCAACACAGTATTGTTTTGGAATTGGGTAAATGAAATAATTTTACTCAGGGTATATTTTATGTATAAAAGAATTATTTGCACAAATAGTGTAATATAGTTGGTTGAGGTGTTAGGAGATAATAATATGATATTATTATTTATCATTTAAGGTTTTTTAATCATGCTCGTCTGGATGAGCATTGACTATTATTAGTATGTTCCCTTTTTAAGGTATGGGTTGGATAGATAAGGATTGTGAAAAATATGGAAACAAATACCTTGTGAATTAAGTTTCACAGTTTGACTAAAAGGCGTTCGATGTTAATGTTGAGGTAGAATTTGATCTCAAAGTTACAACATTTTGGGATAAATATTTAAAAATGGTTTATTAGAAGTGAATTATAGAATGGGTTTATAAAAATGTATCATTTAAGTTGGAAGAAATTTAGGTTGAAAACTTGAGAACCTAAATCCCGGTGTGTTTGAAAAATGATTTTCAAGGTTTTTGGGAAAATAATAATATTTGAAACCAATTTGGTTTAAGTATAAATTTTTAGGAATAAAAGTGTAAGTAAGAAGTGTTATCTTTAGATTAGTATGGGGAACAAGTCTTGATTATTTTGTAATGATCAGAATAATCTTCTAAGTGACGATCAGATATTTGCCTAGGTGAATGTTGCAGGGTATTTAGTTAATTATTCTCTTCATTATCGTATGATTGAAACAAGTTTAACCCAAATAAACCCAAAGTGAGTTGGTGATATATGTTGTTGGAAAATGTAAAGTATTGTTCCAAAAATGAGAATTTGAAAATAAAAGGAATATTTTAAAGTTAACTAGTTCGAGTTGCTCGAAATAACTTAAAATCGGGTAGGAGATGTTTTCAGATTATAAACACTTCTCTTGAGTATTACCCTTCTTAGTAAGGGAATGTATGATACTGTTTGGTGATACCCAGTTCCTTAGTATCATTTTGGAGTTACTCGGGCTATGTTTATGTATTTGTATGATTTAAAGCATAAAGTTCCATTTCAAACGTTTTTGAAAATAAAAGCTGGGTATCGTGATCTTGAATATTCTTAGGAAAATAAAAGCAAAATGGAATAATGGAATTAGATAAGGATATATGATCTTAGGATGTAGTGGAGTAGCATAGAAGTTGAATACAAGAATAGTTTATGAAATGTTTTCATAAATAATTTAGTGGAAATAGAATTGGTACTAGGAAGAACCAATCAAGTAAGTAAGTAAGTTGGACGTAGATAATTTCTCTTTCCATATAGAGCGATCCAAGATTCATGTACATGGCTTTAAGGTGTTACACCGTTCCAAATAAGGATCTATTACTCGACCTTTGACACTTGATAAGGGTTCTTGGTATAGGACCAAAGTTTTCTATCATAATTACAACTATGTAAGGAGAATAGAGGTTTCAAATCAAGGAGCCTGATCGGAGTTCGCACTACAGAATCGAGTGAGCGACACTAAATCGGAATGAAAGTTGTATATTCGTGTTGAGATCGAATCAGATTTTTCATAAGAATGATCTATGTACATCGTACAAGCTGATGTATAGTGTTAAGTGTATTCTGGGATAGGGTGAGATGTAATTTCGGGGACGGAATTCCTTTAAGAGAGAAAGAATGTAACGATCCAGAATTTCACTGCTTTGATTAGTGAATATTTATTTAGTTTTAAAAATTAAATATGTAGGTTTTATAATGAAAATAAACTCATTTTAATTAATTAATAATGATGATAAAAAGTTTTCAATTTTTTTTATCAATTTAAATAGTTCATAGAAAAACAGAAAATGTGATCGAATAACGTTTTTCGAAATTTCGACCTTTCGACACTGGAAAGTTGTCAGGAGCGTTGTTCGTCTTTGTGCACCATATATGCACATATATAAGAGTTAATCAACTATATAATAATATACTTAAGGATAGATTATCTTATGTTAATTTTGTTTAGCAAGTGATATGACGATTCATAAATTTATAAATAATAATCTTATATATAAATATATATTCCTCTCTTATCACATCTTAAATTGTAATCATTAACCATCATTATCTCTTGTCACGTTTTAGCTTTAATTAACAATTATATATATATATATATATAAATAAAGCAATGTGATTAAACATAATAATTATATATATATATAAGAAAGTGATGTGACTGAACATAATACTTATATATATAAAATAGAAAGTGATGAGACTAAACGTAATAATTATATATATATATATATATATATATATATATATGAAAGTGTCGTGACTAAACATAATTATATATATAAGAGTGATGTGATTAAACATAATAATTATATATATATATATATATATATATATATATAAAAGAAAGTGATGTGACTGGACAAAATGATGAGGTGTGGAATTCTTGCTTATAAATAGCCCATATGTTTTTCCATTTTCCTCCTCTTTCCACCAACCTTTTTTTACTCATTTTAAACTCAGATGGATTTTTTTTCATTTTTTGAAACCATGTGAAATTTTAATGGCTACAACATACTAGTTGACCACTTCTTCAAATTTATATCAAAGCCATGTCAAAACACCAATACTTTAAAAAGCAATTTTTTTACCCAAAATTTCAAGTCCGAAAATTACCCTTCTTCTTTTGATCATAACTTTTACAAACCAAATAAAAAATGAGTGTTTCTTCTTTTATAATGATAAAGGAAAGAAATTCCTACAACTTTCCTTTTGACTACTTTTCCAAGTTCTTTAAGTTGATGGTCGAAAAACTAGTGGGAAAATGACCTAATTTTGGGTTCATTTTAGATAGATCGATGATAACCCGAAGCTCCTCTACCTTCAAGCTACTCCTCTACCTTCAAGATATAAACCGATGATAAACCGATGGAGTTTTTTTCATTGGAACTGTGTGAAATTTTAATGGCTACAACATTCTAGTTGACCTCTTTTTCAAAACACTGATTCTTTACAAAGCAATTTTTTTACCCAAAATTTCAAGTATGAAAATTACCCTTCTTCTTTTGATCATAACTTCTTCAGAAGGAATCGAAAATGAACGATACTTTTCTTGAAATGATAAAGGAAAGAAATTTCTACAACTTTCCTTTTGACTACATTTCCAAGTTCCTTGAGTTGATGGCCCAAAAATTAGTGGGAAAATGACCTAATTTTGGGTCCATTTTCGACAAATCGATGATAACCCGAAGCTCCTCTACCTTCAAGCTACTACCCCACATCCACCCCATACCTCTAGCGAGCCTACTTACACCTGATCCAAGCCCATTTTGAGGGTTGCTAGCACCTAAAGCTTTCATCCTTTAAAGCTAGAGAGTCGTTGGCAAGTTTAGCTTAAGTTCGGGTAGGTTTTGTGGAAGTTTGGTGAGTAAACTACTCGTTTTTTTTATTGAAAATGGTAACTTTATTTTTGTCACTATATAGGGTGATTATGTAGTGTAGAATTTGAATGATAATCATGTGGTTTGACTATGATTTGGATGGTTGACTTTAGTTTGATTTGGTTATGGAAATCGATGTTGTATTATGATGTTAGTAAGCATGTATATATGGATGTATAATTGCAATCTATGATGAGGATGGTTGATGTTAGTAATATATTGATTGTAAAACATGAGCTATGGCATGAGGCTGGTAAACCAAGTAACTATTTTGTGTAATTGCGACGGTTATGAGATCCGGTTGGAATCGAAGTTTGTTTTGAAGTTTAAAGTTTTGAAATATTTTAAAGTTTTTAGTTTAAAGTATTTTTTAAAAAAACTTTCTAAAATATGTTTCAAATCATAAAAAGTAAGGTTTTGTGCAGTGGTTCGCTAAGAATATGTTAAAACGAACTACGCCCATAGCGATAGTCGCTATGGATGTAGTCCGGCGAAGGTTTGAAATTCTATTTCAAATTTGTTTTATTATGAAATTAGTTTACTAAGTTTTTCAAATTTAATTAGTACTATTAAAAATTAATTAAGTTGTAATATAATTATTTAATTAATTAGTTAGATAAGAAGGTAATTAGCACCTAATTGGTAATTAGAGGTTAATCATCACTTAAGTTAAGTTAATAACTATTAATTGGTTTATAAAGTTTTAATTAGTGATTAATGGGGTTAAGAAGTAATTATATGATTAATAATTATTTAATTAAGATTAATGGTTAATTTATTACATATTTAATTAATGGGTTATTTAATTAATGGGTTATTTAATTAATTAGGGTTTAACTCTTAAACAATTTGGTTTAACCCTAACCAAGTTGCATTAGGAAGTTAATTAGTACTTAATCAAAATTATTAAGCCTAATTTGAGTTTAATTATGACTTAATCTTGATTTAACTTGAATTAATTAAGATTTAATTAGGGTTTAAGCTAATTAAATATACTTTTAACTTTTCAAAGGTGATTTTAAACTAAATAGAATGTGTTTTAATCAATTTTCCTTTTCAAAGTAACTCGATTCCTTATCAAATGATCTCTTGTCAAGACCCTTAAGTAACCCATATGATTAGGAGAATTAAATGACATCCGTTAGCAAAACAAAACACTATTCTGCATAGTGTAAGTGATTTGACTGTGTGGGCATGTGTTAAGTAGAATAAACCTCCGTTCTGCTATAAATTGATTGAATTGTTTGGACATCTATTTAGCAGAATAAATCACCATCTTGTTGTTATGTTATTTGGACTTGTATATGCCAACTGGTTATATTGATGTATTATTCCCTGATTGGATATGAACTGTATTTACATCTATGGTTGCTTATGTAAATAATTGTTAAGTGACTTGGTAGTCGAATTGCAATTGAATGGTAACTTAAACTAGTACCATTGGGATTGCTATGACTCATTTTGAATTTGTAAAGTATGTTTTGAATTAAATTGAATCCTTTAATCAATTTAGAGTTAAAATTTTATAAATGATTTCCAAGTTATGCTATTATGTTGTAAATTATTTATAAGTAAAAACTTGTTTATAAAAGGGGTTTTTACTGAAGGGTTACTTTAAGTGTTTTACAAATGATATTTATAAAGAAGTATATAAAGTTTTATATAAAGAGTTTTAAAAATAGGAAAAAAGTTTAAAAACCATTTCAAAGATTTGGAAAGAGGTTTATAAATTAACTTATAGGTTTATAAAAGTGGGGTATAACTTTATTTTGAAAGCTATAAGTTAATTGAAATGTGATGAGCTTTTAAAAAAGGGAACTTTTGATAAAGGATAAACAGAATGTTTTATTTGGAAGAAATATTTTGTTATTTAATATTGGATTTGAAAAGAAGAAAACTTTGTAAATATACTTATACTGATAAGATAAGTATATAATCTTGTTTTCAAGGCATGAAAAGTAAAATGTTTTGGTAATATACTTATGCCATTGAGATAAGCATATAAATGTTTCCTAAGTATAAATGAAATGTAAGGAGTTTGGAAATAGTGTTTTGAAAAGATCTTTTGTTTAAGTTTTATAAAGTGGTTTTATTAATTAAAGAGAATTAATAAAGGCATAGTGGATTCCATATGGAAATTAAACCATGATTGGATGTTTTTTTATTTGATAGTTAAATAACCAACTATCAAATCTGGAAAAAATGTAACTTTGAAAATATCTAGGAGAAACATGAAAATTATATGGTACAGTTACCGTCGAAGGTGCTATACTGTACGCATATACTCATTTGTTATTAAAGGATGAATGATAAAGAAATCCGTCCACAAACGGTTAGAAGATGAACTTCTCTCTTACTTTGTCTGTATATTTCCAAAAGAACCGGGGTTGAGTTTACCAGAAATATCGAAATTTGTTTCGAAGAGACAGGGATCAGATATGCTATCTGAAAACCACTTCGATCCAACTCAAGCATTTTGAAATGAAGACATCTTGACGCATCATCGAAGACGGAGCCATTGAAGTGCAGGGGCTGGTTGCTACTAATCCTAAGGGTGGTTTCAAAATGGATGTAGTAGAAGTAGCGCCTTCAGTTTGTCCTTATCCCGGACATTTTGTATGGATGAATGTTGGCACTACATTACTGCCGGGAGGGAAGTGTTAGCATTCCAAGTTGGATTGCTATTCGTAAAGGTAAAGCGTAGCCTCAAGCCTCACAACTAGGAGGAATGACAAATGCGGGGCATGCAGCAGAGCTATGTGGTTAGCTAACATTAGGAGCAGTCACCCCATTATAGATGTCCTTTTGTTTGCGCGCAAAAACCATGGTAGTATAAGGCCTCAGTGTCAAGAGGGTGAGGTAATCCGGTCTACCATGTTAAAGAGGCAGCCGGCTCTATGTTAGCATCAGTGCATTTTCTAGTAGTGTATCATCAGAAGGTAATCCCTTACCTTGCCATTGTTAGAATCCAATATCTAATACATGTCTTACGTTTTTGATTGTAGAGCCTAGTATGTTGGAATAT
The DNA here is from genome assembly GCA_030765085.1 of Allium cepa. Taxonomy (NCBI): domain Eukaryota; kingdom Viridiplantae; phylum Streptophyta; class Magnoliopsida; order Asparagales; family Amaryllidaceae; genus Allium; species Allium cepa. The sequence continues at coordinate 548,493,018 of CM060932.1, forward strand.
GAGATGCAATCATTTTAGCTATTGTATCTATTTAATTTAAACCTAGACATTATGATAATATCACTGGATTTTGATATACAATGTTTTGGTTATCGTAAGGTAAAAACTCATTCGTTTTTATGTGCGGTGTGGTCTTATGAGATACCCTTTGTTTGAAAAGTTTTCCAATGTAGAAATCAGTTTGGTTGTTACTTGTTATTGAGTTTTACTCACGCTGGTTTACCAGGCTGACCCGGGTGTTATTCCATGTAATGCCAGGGTCAGACCGAGAATGTTATCCCGCGTTAGCTGGATACTTTAGAGTTGGAGAGGAGCTTCCCCGCTGTATTATAGAGTCAGTACATTTGTCAATATAAGGCCAGGTTTCTGTAACTGTCCAAATTTAGGATAAGTCTAGTGTACTCTGATGTTGTAATATGAATAAAGATGTTTCGTTTTTGTAAAGATCATTATTGTATTATATATTATTCGTTGCGTTGTGAGATTCTGTGTTGTTTAGTTTTCTTTTATCTTCTACCTTCTTCTTTCAGACTAACAATTCGGTATTTTCGGTTCGTTACCGGGATAGACAATTCCTGTTGCGTAGCCAAGTCCACCGAAGGACTCCAAGTGGTAATAATGGGCGGCCTCTCCTCAAAGATGATCGAACCAGCCTCAAGTACATGAAGCCTTTCATCAGGTCGCAAGAATTTGAAATTAAACATATTGTTATCGAAATGCACTTGAAGCTTACCTCGGAGTTTCTAAACAAACCAGCACCATTCTTTGAAAAATGATATGACAGGTTAGAGTCAAGGAAGAAACTAACAATATAATCAGCCCAAAAATCTACACCCGCTTGCAAGACTTTGACAGGAGCCACCAGCACCCCATCAAGCTAACTACATAAAAAGTACGAGGTGCATAAACCCCTGCATTTTGTGGCAAAGTAGAAAATAAAGAAATCCACTTAGTGGGTGCAGCAGTAGCACAAGTCATTGAGTCAAAGTTATCAGCATTGAAGGGAGCTTGCATATTAGTTGCTTTGCTGCACACAACAGGTTTCAGAGTTTCGTGGTTGGCATTTGTACAAATATCACGAGTGCCACCATTATTATCAACTGCTGCACCACTACTGGGCTCCTTCTCACTAACCAAACATACCACCTCAGTGGAAGACGCACCCAAATCTGGCAAAGCAGCAGAAGACCACAAACCAACATCTTCACTAGTAGCTGCCGCAACCGAAGGGGAGAGAAGGGATGTATTAATTATAGAAACATCGGTAGTAACTCCAGAAAAAGGCACATTTACCACCATATAATCATCGATCGATTTTTCAAATTCAACTGATAGGATTTAGGGTTTTAGGAGTGGCACCAAAAACAGATGCACCACCAATAGCAAGGGACCCCATCAGAGGGAAATCGATAACTGGAGCACGACCGAAGCTGAATTGATTGGAGTTACTGTTGAAGGAGCCACCAGATCTGGTCATAGAAGGCTCCTTAGAGGCAGAAAAAATAGGGTTATCACAAGAGGATCGTGGGATGACGACGACAAAGGAAGCAAGAAGTCAGAGGAGAAACGAAGGAAAGGAGATCCAAGAAGTTTTGAAGTAGATAAAGTAGCCATTTTTGATGGATTGAAACAAATTATAATATATATATATATATATGTATGTATGTATGTACATATATATATATATATGTATGTATGTATGTATGTATTATTGTTTATGTAACACGTATTAACTACTATATATATGTATGTATGTATGTATGTATTATTGTTTATGTAACACGTATTAACTACTATATATATATATATATATATATGTATGTATGTATGTATGTATTATAAAATCAAACTTTATTGTCCACAGAATTTAAAAAATAATACAGACACATATATATGTATGTGTATGTATGTATATATAATTTTTAATTTTGGCCATAAGGAATTTTATTTAAACACATAGATGTTAATTGTCTTATTAATTATTTTGATCTATTATTATATTTATATAATCATTTTCAAAAATTATATGATATAAATATATTTATGAAAATTTTATTTTATTATATATATATCAATTTAAATCTATAGATCCGGATATATTTTTCAAACTGTTTTACGAATTAAACAAATTAGATATTTCAAAAATGAATTTTGAATTTGAATTATTAACTGATTTAATAAATTATTTTATTTATATTTATGATAATTTTATTTAATTTTATGACATATACTTAAGTTAAATCTATAGATCTAATTTTGTTTTTTAAACGCTTTACTAATTAAACAAATTAGATATTTAATTGAATATTAAATTCAAAATTATGGACTTATTCAAAATAAATCACTTGTTACAATATAAATGTTCAAAATTTTAAATATTATATATATATACACACACACACGTATGTGTGTTTATGGTTTAAATTTGTTTTGGACAGCAACGTGCATATAAAGGGCCAATGTGCCCGTTGCAGTGTAAATCTCAACACTTATATGCGAGCACATTATATCATATACACATTTATATGTTGCATGCACACTTTTACGTATTTGCGTATGCGTATTTGATACACATATACATTTTATATACTACATATTCATACAAAATCCAATCTTTGTATAAATTAATTAAATGAAATAAAGATTTTATTCAAATATTTAGATTGATCTAAATCAATTTAGACTTCATAGGTCCAATAAAATCTAAAATAGTAAAAAAATTGAAATTCACTCATTTAACCTACTTCGTGTTGGCCCAGTTCTAACAAATTCAATATATAACATTTATATATTATTTTAATTAATTTTAAGGCTTCAAATAAATAATAAATACCATAATAATTAATAGTTCTAAATACACCTACGTCAACATCTTATGAAGGTTTATACTTAGGATCGAACCTTTAAAGCACTATGGATCGGCTAGTAGCTACTGGAACTATTCCAATATAGGATCGCCATATTAACAACCTTGGTACTACATTCCCAAACTATGGCAACACATATTGTATCTACACATTGAGGTGTTGTGCATGTACAGTTGAACCTCTTGTCAATGCAATTTGCGATAAAATCTTTTCAGTGGAATATCGACCATGTTGAATAAATAGTTCTTAGGCCTTATTGCCAGAATACACATCTATTCGGTCCTGTAATGTCCAAGAGTCGTAAACCTTGGGAGCTAATTACCCACTAATATAATCCATATATATATATTATCTACAAATAAACTTATAACCCGGGCCTTAGACTGAGATTTATAGTACGCCTGCAAATGAATAACTGATTGACCACTTGTTGTTACCGGCTACAGTGAGCCTATCAACCAGTCAGAGTGCTTTTTGGCTCTCGTTTAATTATTGTTCGTTCTCTACTAATTACGAATTATCCATTATGGTAAACACTAACCTATGAATCTACAATTTATAATCATTCCCAATTCCATATACAATTTCATAATCAATATTAGTAAACCAAATTAATTTGGGTTTAAAATCAACATGGTCAGATTACTACAATAAAAAGTATTTTTGGTGGCGCAAAAAAAGGCTATCAAAACTTACGGTAGCATTTTAATGAACGCCGTGATGAAACTGGCATTGCATTTATTTCAACGCAACTATAAATTCTTTTGTTGCAGCGTTTCTTAAACGCAACCATAAAACTTTTTGTAGTGTTTTAAAACTCCACCAAAATGTTTTTTGACACTATTAATGGAGTTTCCAACTTTACCCTTGCTTTTAACGATTGCGTTTACTCGACGCCACTAGGTGGTTTTCTGTTGCGTTTTAAAACGCTACTAAAAGTTGTTGATTATTTTGCAGTATTTTTTCATGCTATTATTCCCATGTAATGGTCCATTTTGTTTCTACTATATCAATCAACATTCACTCGCATAATCATCATATTCAAATAATTAAAAAAACATATTAACCATATATTCAAAAAAGATATCCATAATCATTTCAATAATAGTTTTTGGCCAAAATGACCAAACTCACATACAATAACCATTCGTATACAAATTTACACACCTAGTACTAATAAAATGTTATACCTAACTAGTGCTAACAATATGTTTGATTACCCATAATTATTTGTTGCATGCACAAGTGAAAGCTAGCACCATAAAAGTCCAACTCCGCTCTCTTCGAAAGTCCAATACCTGCATAAGTGAAAGCACAACATATAGTCAAAAAATTATGTTAATTTGTAAGACTTCAAATTTGATATTAAACATCTACGGTACTATACAAGTATATCATACTATAAATAATGTCATATAAATAATCAAAGTTATAAAGGAAATGAAATAAAAATCCAATCTTATAGTTATATATAAAACTTTGTTAAATTAGTTATATTATTATTTATAAAATTTAGTTAACTTAAACTTAGTTAATTTTATAAAACTTGTTTAATTTGAACAAATTAGTTAATTTTTATTAATTTGGTTAACATAGTTAATTTATTATTATTATTAAAACTCAGTTAACTTAATTATATTATTATTGTAATTGTTATTATTATTATTATTCAAACTCGGTTAACTTAATTGTATTATTATTATTATTATTATTATTACTATAAACTTAGTTAATTTTTATAAACTATAGTTAATTCATCATCATTATTATTTATAAAACTTTGTTAAATTAGTTCTATTATTATTATTTATAAAATTTAGTTAGCTTAAACTTAGTTAATTTTATATAATTTGTCTAGTTTTAACAAAAGGTAGTTAATTTTTATTAACTTGGTTAACTTAGTTAATTTATTATAATTATTAAAACTCGGTTAACTTAATTATATTATTATTATTATATATCTAGTTAATATTTATAAACATAGTTAATTCTTCTTCATCATCATTCATCATCATTATTCATAAAACTTAGTTAACTGGTTATATTATTATTATTTATAAAATTTAGTTAATCTAAGCTTGGTTAATTTTATAAAATTTGTTTAATTTTAATAAAACTTAGTTAATTTTTATTAACTTGATTACCTTAGTTAATTTATTATTATCATTATTATGATTATTAAAACTTGGTTAACTTAATTATTATATTATTATTATTAATTTATAGTTAACCTGCAGCACCCCTAATTTTCGTTTAACATTATTCAGGACATTTAATTGGATAAATTAAATAGAATAATATGGTTGATTAAGGAGTTGAGATTTAATTGTCAATTAACTTGACCATGGCTAAACTAATGAATGTATATGTATGGTTTATAATTTATAAGTTAGGAAAATAATAGGAGGACAATATGGGAATAGCCACACCCATATACCCTTAAACCCTTCCTTATTCCTACCATTTCATAAATCAAAATACACATAAAAAAGAAGATATAGCCAACCATTAAAACACCTCAGTAGATCAGCAAACTTGGAAGATCTAAGAGAGATAGCTAGAAGATTAAAGCTATGATAAATCACAAACTCCAACAACTTAATCAAGGTGAATAATAGTGTAAATCATCTCATTTTTCCTTTTTTGATTCAGTTATGGATAGTAGCCGAATGTATTTTTCTGTGTTGATCATGTTTGGATGTAATAACCATTGTTTGGATAGAATAATGATTTAAGGTGATTTAATGGAATTTTTATGAAATTAAAATGATGGGTTTTAACGCAAAAACCTTAGTAAGCGATGCCTTTTTAGTTTCATAATTTCCAGAGTCAATGGGAGTATTTTATGAATTTCCTAAGGTGAAAAATGCATTTATTTCGTGTTTTAATTATTAAAATAATAAAATTCCATGAAATTTTCATATGATGTAGAAAATGTTATTTCAGATTTTTGGTGAATTTTTGGAATTTTTCCCATGTGATTTTGATTTATTATAAATTTTCTAAGCTAAAAAGGCTTAATAATTATATTAGAATATGAATATAATTAATTATTTTGAAATTAATTTTGAAAATAATAAAATCTGATCTACAGCAGTTTTTCTACAGAGAAAGTGTTAAAAATGTCATTAACGAGTAGAATTTTGGCAAAGAATAGGAGTTGGTGAAAAGAATATACTTTAATTAGCAAAATAACAGTTTTCAAGTTATTTACGACTATATCATTCAACCTTACCGAAACCCCCTTTCGACCCAACATTCTACAACAGCTCTAGACCATTCCGCAATATTTTCGAAACCACCTTTCGACCTTTTTGAAAACCCTTTCGATTGCATCATTCTGCAGCAGTTCTGGACCCTTCGGCAGCATTTTCCGAACCACCTTTCGACCCTGTCGAAATCCCCTTTCGACCCTGCGAAATCCCCTTTCGACTGCATCATTTTCCAGCAGTTCTACACCCTTCTACAACATTTTTGTAACCACCTTTCGACCTTGTCGAAACCCCTTCCACCTTTCAACTTAGTTGAAACCCCCTTCCGACCGCATCCTTTTGAATCCATCGGAAGCACCCTTTCGCAGTGTTTCGAAGCCCTTTTCGTAGCAGTTTTCACCAGCTTTGTTTGCAAACTTCAAATAAGCATAACTTTCTAACCGTAAGCCTGTTTTTCTATTGTGACCACTCAACGGAAAGAGAAAACATCATTTAAATACAATGGAATAACTTATAGACCTTAACTCTATACCTAAAAAAAGTTATAGCTAAAACAAATTTTTATATTTTTGAAGAAGTTGATTTCTTTGCTTTCGAATATGTTTGCTTTGTTTTCTTTGCCTTCGAAGGGAATACTTCCGAAAGGTTTGCTCGTACCACCCTTATCTTTTTGAACATGTAGGGTGGGTAACCTTATATAATAAATGTTTTTTAACCTTGGGGATACCAGAGCGGGTTTAATGAGTTCAACACAATAGTTAGGGATACCAACACTTGTATGTTTTGACACTAAACAATAGGGATACCAATATTTGTATGATTGTGACACTTATAATTTGGGGATACCATTGTATTTATTATGTCGTAAGTTATTAAGTAAGATAACCTAATTGGGGACACCGATAGGCATAGGTTTAACATGTGGATATCAAGGGTAAATATGAACATGTGGATAACATGTATTATAGTCAAACATGTAGGTAGCATGGGTAAAAATGATAACATGTATTATAGTTAAGCATGTGAGTAACAATGAACAATTAGAATCATGTGGGTAACATGAGTTAAATGGCCAAGTGATAGGTCCATAGTCAGCCTATGAAAACTATGATTGATATTGGCAGAGGCCAATAGGTTCTCAGTAATCCCATGAAAATTGTGTATAGGAAAAGATACTGGCAGGGGCCATGTAATGACCCAAAATTTCGACCTCGAAAATTCGACACTAATAGGTTCACGGTAGAAGTGCCAAGCAATCAAACGTCGAAAATTTCAGATTGTTAGAGGAAAGAAGAAGAAGGTTGAAGAAGAACGGAAAACAACAGCTTCTCACATTCGCAGCGGATTAAATATAATATCAAATAATGGCATTTATATAAAGAAAGCTGTAATTGTCAATTTTATAACAATACATCAGAGTACAATCATTTACAATTAAACTGGACAGTTATAATTAACTTGTCTCAGGCTACAATCAAATCAAACTCAAATACACAGCGGTAAACTCCATACGTTCCTGCCATTCAGCTCGCATCCTAAGCTCCAGAACGTCCTAACCTGAAAATCTGTAATACTCGGTCTGACCTGAGCATTACAACAAAGTAACACCAGGCTCAGGCTGGAAACCAGCGTAAGTAAACCCATATAACTTGAAAATACAGAGTCATAAACATATTTGAAACCCGAGGTAACTCGTACCTCACTACGAGTTTCTTAACCTGTTATAGTTAGTCACCTATTGCAAAATAATATCCAAGAACTGTTACTCGGTTTTAAATGTTCATGTTACTTAATTATTCCTCCAGCCTATTTATTTCACATATCAAATCTATAAAGAATTACTGTAGATTACAAATCAAAGTGGTTTCGGGTATTTACTGATACAAGACCCCGGTCTCTTCGAATCCAATGTTATTCTTTAAGCCAAATATTTAAGTTTAAACAATACAATTTATATTCAGGATTTCATATTCACACAACAATTCACCTCAGATAGATAACCCACAATATCACATTTTAACCAAAGTATCTCATATCACAAAGCATCACAAATCACATATCAGAAATATCAAATAATCTAAGTCATTCAACATATTTTTATCATCTATAAGCAAGAAAAATTAATTGTACCATTTCTAATTAATTTAATTGCTTTTAAATTCTGCTTATTTAACATTAATTAATTAAACCATTAATTAATCATTCTTTAATTATCAATCTAAATTAATTATCCATAATTACTTTCATTAAGTAATTATCCCATTGGTTAGTTATCCTAGATTAATTAACCTTTAATTATTAATAAATTATCCTCTAATTACTAATTAAATTTATTAACCCTTAACAAATTAATCCTTAATTACTTACATTAAGTACTTCTAATTACAAATTTATTAATCCGAATTAATTAACTTATAACCCTTAATTATTAATTTATTAATCCTTAATCATTAATTAATTAAATTAATTAATTACTCTTTAATTACCTTATTAATTTAATTAAACTTTAATTACCCAAAAATTTAATTAAGCTTTAAGATGAACCTTTTATCTTAATTAATTACTACATTATCATTAAAATCTTAATTAATTAATCTTGGAAATAATTATCATTAACAAATAAATTAAAAACATTTTATCTCATTAATTAACTTACTTAATTACACATTTTATTTTAAGTTTTAAAATAAAATCAAGAATTTAACTAAATAACTCTAAGTAAAATAAATCGTATAACTTTTTAAACCAAATATTTAAAACATTTATTATATAAAGAATTTATTTAAAGTTAGTTTTAAACTTGATTTAATTTATATTAAAAACTTGCTTATTTAAAATTTTAAAACTGTTAAAATATTTGCTTCGGGTTCAACCCAGCTCTTACCCAAGTCTTTCTCCTGAGAAATCACCCTTTCCACTTCTTTTTTTAATCTTAGATTTAGTTTTAAAACTTAAAACTAGTTGTACCTAGAAACCACTCACGAGCTACAAGAGACAAAACCCAAGCCACAACTTCCCTTCCTCGAGTATCCCTTCGAGACACACCACTACCCAAACCCACCGACACTCCAGCCTCGCCGTGCACGTGCATTGTTGATCGAGGCATCACCGATCTCCGACGCTACCTCCAACACATCGACAATCACCAACACCTTCGATCCCGACCACCCAAACTCCAATACAAACTCAAAATCGAAATCGAGAAAATCTCGAACAACCTGAAACTGAACACATCACCTAAGAACTCCTCGACCCGACGATGCCGACCACCAGCACCCATGAAACTTCGTCCATAGCTCTACCGAAGACTGATGCTTCCATCCCCCAACCTCCGATCAAGTCCGGTGATCCAGATATAATGCAGCAATCAAAAATTCCACCTTCGACCAAACCCAGGCTTAAACCCTAATCTGACACCGTGACGCCACCTCGGTGGTTTATAAATCCACCCAACATTTTTCCTTAGCTCGACTACCCCTTGGCCACCTCCAGCGGCGATCCCGACCTTCCCGAGTTCCGCGATCACCAAAAAAAACCCCCAGACCCAAAATCTGATCAACCTCGAATTTCTCACTCGATCCTAAAATAAAAATCATGTTTTAACTTTTAAAAATCATGATTTTTGATAATGATTTATATTATATAGGTAAATCAAAGGATTGTGATGCTTGAAATTTACATGTTTATAAGTTACCCATTGTCTTTCTTGATTTCCAGATAATATATAAACAAAACATACTTTAAACTATTTTTAAATCTTATTTTATGTTTGAACAAACATAATTTGTTTGAATACCAAAGCCAATCAGAGATTAGATAAAGAGATTTTGAATTTTGACTCTATTTTTAAACCTTGTAACTTAGAAATAGAGATGCATAGATATATCTAGACATGTACATATATATCACTTCATATTTATAACATGCAAGTCTAATTTCACTCATGCAAACAATTTCCACATCATTATTTCATAAAATCATCACATGTACTAAGTTTAAACAAGATATTGCTTTGTTTACTCACCGTTTAGAATATTTGAACAGAGAGCTTGATATGGGTATGCTGGAAAATGCCTTGATCTTTTGAAAATTTGCAAACTGAAAACTGGAAAAGCTTGAGATCTTGATTTAAAACTGAGATGGATTTTCTTTGATCTGCTTAGATGTTTCAGGTTTATAAAGGTTGTTGTTTGATGATTTTCTGGTTTGTATATTATTTATAGGCTTTGATCTTCTTTGTTTTGAATTTGGAACGATAGAAAAAGAAATGAGATAGAGAGTGGTGATGTTTGATTAAATTTGTTTTACCTTTTATTAAAAATGAAAAGAAGATAAAAATTATGACACTTGTTATATTTATATGATACAATAGTTACAAATGTTTAATGGTATTACACTTGTTAATTTCATATATTAATTATCTTACACTTGTCTTTTTATATAATCTTTATATTATAATATTTACACATTTAAGTTACACGTATTTTAAGTGTTTTTAATATCATTTTATATTATATTTCAATTCTTTTTAGTATTTTCAAACATATGTTTTAGTATTATATTTATATGTTAGTTCAATATTATTCTTTTATTTATAATTATAAAATCCTTTGAAGAAAATAATATAAAACTAATTATATACTAATAAAAAATCTCACACACATATATTTTAAATCCAATTTATTTTAAGATGTTTATCAAATTGAATTTCAAATTCAAATTTGAATTCACTTTAAAATTAAATCACACACATATATACCTATAACAAACACAAAATTTATTTGTTTGAAAATAAATAAATTTGCCAATTTTAAATAATTTATAAAAGAAGATCACTAAATTAATATTGTCAAATTCCAATAATTACATCAGGAGATTATCAACTAAATATTTATCCATATATTTTTAATTATCAAAATTTCATTTGTTCAATCAAATAAAATCAGTGTTTTCAACAGTTAAAATCAGATATTATCCAATAACCTAATGCCCAAAAATCCATTATCACATTCTTCCCCTCTTTCAATCTTTTCGTCCTCGAAAACGAACGAAGCCAGAATTTATTAAAATGCTTATTATCAGCTTAAATTGCTCTCTGATCATTTTCAACAATAAATTCTTTAATTAAGAATTTTTAAAACACTTTAAAATCTATATAATATTACCAAAGTAGTTTTATAAAAATACTTTTTATAACTCGATGTCTCAACAAATCGTCCTTCATTCTTACAGAATTTCGGTCATACGTTGATCGGGCGTAGGATTGAAGATCTATAGGTACTTAGCAAACTCGTTTTCAACACCCAGTGAAAATACTTTGGATATTTTTTTGTTGAAAATATATAAATCATTTTTGAAAATAGTGGAAACGTCTTTGGTGAGAATGCTCTGGAAATCATCACCCCCCCCATGGTCGCATTTAACCCGATGGTTACGTTGCCATCCCGGCTAAATCCATAGATAACTGTAGGCACTCTGCGCCCCTCGATTATGCCATGGAACTCACCATAGATCGTAGCTACATCAAGGGTTATGTCGCCATCACGGTAAAAATCCATGTAACTGTAGGCATTAGCGCCCTCGAATTTCGTTGCCAAATGAAACTTCACCACTCCTGCATAGGTCGCAGACTACATCAGTCGAGTCCCAATATAGCCTTAGGCTCTCACTGCCTCACGACTTTCGCTATGTCTTCATAGATCGCAGTCTACCGATGTTACGTTGCCATCACGGAAAAATCAAACGTATACTGTTGGCTCTCACGGCCATACGACTTCCGCTATGGTCCGCAAAAGATCGTAGTGACATCGAGTTACACTATCGTCACAGCATAACCCAAATGTCTCTGTAGGCATCAGTGCCCTCGACTTTCGTTATCTACGCACATAATCCTAGGGAACTTCAGTTTGTTCGGACTTCCTCCCAGGATCCAATTTAGAGCCTCCCCCTTAGGGCTCAAGGCAGAACCACCCCATGGATCTCCTATGAAGTTCATTTCAATGGGAGCTCCTTTTTTTCCAAAGCCAATCTCAAAACATTTTATACTATACACTTTTAGTATCTTTCAAATCATACTCTTTATGTTTCATATAAAAATCTCCTTTACACAAAATCGATATCCCAAATCGATAGTTCCAACTTGGCTTTCCAAATTCGCAAAATTGATTTTTCTCAAAAATCAAAAGCCTTTCCAAAATCCATAGGTTTCAAAACCTTTTCCAAAATCATTCTTATAAAATCCCTTATATATATAGATATAAATAATCTTGGAAATCTTGGATCACTTCATACTTATATAAATTCCCTTTTTATACTTCAAATCTTTTCAAAAATCTTTTCTTTTGGCCGTAGATTCAACAAAGGGAAATTTATCATATACAACAGACATATATAACTTTATTTATACCAAATCAAATATTCAAGTTTGATTCCTTTTATAAAGTTACTTACCATATCACTTACTTTCATAAAGTGAATTTCAATTATAAAAATATCCTACTTCCACCTTTATTTATATATATATTTCTTAAAATATACTTTTCTTTTCAGGAATCATTTTTCATTTCTTTCAAAATTTCAACATCTATTACATTTAAGCACGTACGATGTATGTATACTATCCATACGCAATATCAAATTTGATCACTCACTCGATCACACAAATTCACTTCCGAACAATTATCGTCCACCCAACTTCCTAGTGCGGATTCAGATCTGGTTTCTTGATCAGAAACCATCATTCTCCTTACATAGCCTTCACTATGATAGAGAATTTCCAGAATCAATCAAAAATCCATATCCAGGGTTCGCCATCAAAAACCAAGTGAAAAATCCTAACTCAGATCGATATATCATCTCGAAATTCTTTGCTTGAATCCAGATCGAATCATTCTGCGAATAGAATAATATACGTATATCCTACGTATTTATCTTCATTAATTATTAGCTAAATCAATATTCTTATTCACCTTCATTTTGAGTCTATTCACTTATTCACAATTGCTTTAATTTCCATTTAGGCCATCACTTCAATTATAAAAAGTTTGCACTCTGACCACTTGTATTAAGAAAATAGCTTGAAAAGTTTAAAATAAATAAGTAGTTGTAAAATAACAATTAGTTGCAAAATGCAGTAAAATAGTTAAGTAATTATAGTAAAATAATTAAATAGTCGTAGAATAGTTAGATAGTTGCAAAATAGTTGTAAAATAGAAATTAATTTTTAAACAGTTGTAAAATTGTTGAAAACAGTAATTAGTTATGAATAGTTATAAAATAATGATTAGTTTGTAAAACAGATGTAAAATAGTAATTAGTTTTCAAAATAATTGTAAAATACGTATAAAATAGTTTGAATTTTAAAAAGAAAGGTTATATAGTACATTGCTTGAAAAATAGATTTAAAACAGTTTATATTAAAATAATTTATTTGAAAAAAATAGTTTAGAGCCAAACTGTTCAATTCCCCAAACTCCATTTCCAATCAATTTCCAATTTCCACTTCTATTTAAATTGATTCAATTTCAATTCAATTTGAATTAACTTCAATTCCTTTCCCAAATTCAAATCAATTCCCATCTGAGTTTAAACTTATTCAACTTCAATCACAATTTCAATTAATTTCAAATCAAATTCAATTTGAACAAACTTTCAATTTCAATCTCAATTTTTCTAAATCATCTCAAATTATATAAATTCAAGTTAAATTTTTAAATGTTGATTGAATTCTTAAATCAAATTAACCTTATTTTTAATTTAACAACCTAAATATTTAAACAATTTAATTCTGAGTCAAAATTTCAAAATTCCATTTTAAATTACCTTTACTTAACTTATTTCATAGTCTAAATAAGAGTTCAAAAACAATTTAATCTTCAGAATCCAATTATTTTAAAACATCCATCCATAGCATCCATTACCCATTTCCTGATCTTAAACTTATTTTGAGATCACTCATAACTCTCAATTAAAATCAACCATTTAACTTCCCTAAGTTAAATTTAATTTATTTAAGCCAATCAATCTTACTAAATTTGAATTCTCTATTTCAAGTTTTAAACTTCTTATCAATATCACTTCTCACTTATAAGTTCAAAGACTTATTTCACTCTGGGTTATTACATCACATTTCAGGGAAAATTCAAAACTCAACTCCTGGTGTTTTCTTCTAATCAACTTGTTATTATGTATATTCCACATATATACATATCCATTTCTTTTTCACCCCAAGACATATTTTTAAATTTTAAACCATCTTTGGTAATTCAAACAAATTTCTTTTAAATTTTCAAACAACTACTATTTTAAAATAAGATTACATTCAAAGATATTCTAAATAATATTATTTATTATTCCTTTTTAACATTTTGAAAACAATTTCAAAATTTTAGGATTAAGATTTTAAAACCTCACAATTTATCTAAATGTTACTTCCTTAAAATATTTCATTCTACTTTTCATTAGCTATCATTAAGAAACAAACATCCCATTATTACATACCATAACCATTTTATGATAATAACCAGGATTATCATATATGGAAACCAATTCTCTATATATTATCTCATAGTTTATTGGAAAATAAAATCAGGGTAACTTAATTCAGCATTCTGAAAACACTCTTACAAATTTTAGGATTTTATTCTCTGGTTTGAATCCATTTCTAGCTTATCTTATTGTATAGTTCATATTATCTAATTCTTATTTGGTTGTATTTCTTTTACCACTTAATTCTTATTATTTTATTTTATTTTGATAATTCAACAACCAATTACCTTAATATTTATAATAATTAGAAAAATTATTTCGTTATATATCAAAATATAAACTTATATAAGAATCAACCATTTTTAAAATCTTTATATAAGAAAATAACAAGTACGCTCTTATATATATATAAACTCATTCTAAGGTACTATTATCCCTATCCTTAATGAGTAAACCCTCCAGAGCCAAGGTTCTCGCTATGAGTAAACCCGGGGTAACTCGTACCTCACTACGAGTTTCTTAACCTGTTATAGTCAATCACATATTGCAAAATAATATCCAAGAACTGTTACTCAGTTTTATATGTCCATGTTACTTAATTATTCCACTCCAGCCTATTTATTTCACATATCAAATCTATAAAGAATTACTGTAGATTACAAATCGAAGTGGTTTCAGGTATTTACTGATACCCGACCCCGGTCTCTTTGAATCCAATGTTATTCTTTAAGCCAAATGTTTAAGTTTAAACAATACAATTTATATTCATGATTTCATATTCACACAACAATTCACCTTAGATAGATAACCCACAATATCACAGTTTAACCAAAGTATCTTATATCACAAAGCATCACAAATCACATATCAGAGATATCAAATAATTTAAGTCATTCAATATATTTTTATCATCTATAAGCAAGATAAATTAATTGTACCGTTTCTAATTTATTTAATTGCTTTTAAATCCTGCTTACTTAACATTAATTAATTACAACCATTAATTATTCATTCTTTAATTATCAATCTAAATTAATTATCCATAATTACTTTCATTAAGTAATTATCCCATTGGTTAATTATCCTCGATTAATTAACCTTTAATTAATAATTAATTATCCTCTAATTACTAATTAAGTTAATTAACCCTTAAATTAATCCTTAATTACTTACATCAAGTACTTCTAATTACAAATTTATTAATCCTAATTAATTAACTTATAACCCTTAATTGTTAATTTATTAACCCTTAATCATTAATTAATTAAATTAATTAGTTACTCTTTAATTACCTTATTAATTTAATTATTCTTTGATTACCCAAAAACTTAATTAATCTTTAAGATAAACCTTTTATCTTAATTAATTACTACATTATCATTAAAATTTTAATTAACAAATCTTGGAAATAATTATCATTAACAAATAAATTAAAAACATTTTATCTCATTAATTAACTTACTTAATTACACATTTTATTTTAAGTTTTAAAATAAACTCAAGAATTTTACTTAATAACTCTAAGTAAAATAAGTTATATATCTTCTTAAACCAAATATTTAAAACATTTATTATATAAAGAATTTGATTTAAAATTAGTTTTAAAGTTGATTTATTTTAAATATTAAAAACTTGCCTATTTAAACTTTAAAACTGTTAAAATATTTGCTTCGGGTTCAACCCAACAATTACCCGAGTCCTGCCCGAGAAATCACCCTTTCCTCTCTTTTTTTTAATAAAAAAACTTAGATTTAGTTTTAAAACTTAAAACAGGTTATACCTGGAAACCACTCACGAGCTACACGAGACAAAACCCGGGCCATAACTTCCCTTCCTCGAGTATCCCTTCGAGACACACCACTACCCAAACCCACTGACACTCCAGCCTCGCCATGCACATGCACCATTGATCGAGGCGTCACCCATCTCCGATGCTACCTCCAGCATATCGACACTCGCCAACACCTTCGATCTCCACCACCCAAACTCCAATGCAAACTCAAAATTGAAATTGAGAAAATCTTTAACAACCTGAAACCGAACCCATCACCTAAAAACTCCTTGACCCGACGACGCCGACCACCAGCACCCATGAAACTTCGTCCATAGCTCCGCCGAAGACTGATGCTTCCATCCCCCAACCTCTGATTAAGTCCAGTGATCCAAAGATGATGTAGTAATCAAAAATTCCACCTTCGACCAAGCCTAGGCTTAAACCCTAACCTGACGCCGCGACGCCGCCTCGGTGGTTTATAAATCCACCTGAATTTTTTCCTTAGCTCGACTACACCCTGGTCACCTCCAGTGGCGATCCCGACCTTCCTTAATTCCCCGACCACAAGAAAAAACCCCAACCCAAAATCTGATCAACCCCGAATTTCTCACTCGATCCCAGACTAAAAATCCTGTTTTAACTTTGAAAAATCATGATTTTTGATAATAATTTAGATTATATAGATAAATCAAAGGATTGTGATGCTTGAAATTTACAAGTTTATAAGTTACCCACTGTCTTTCCTGATTTCCAAATAATACATAAACAAAACATACTATAAACTATTTTTAAATCCTAGTTTATGTTTAAACAAACATAATTTGTTTGAATACCAAAGCCAATCAAAGATTTGATAAAGAGATTTTGAATTTTGACTATATTTTTAAACCCTGTAACTTAGAAACAGAGATGCATACATATATCTAGACATGCACACATATATCACTTCATATTTATAACGTGAAGGTCTAATTTCACTCATGCAAACAATTTCCACATTATTATTTCATAAAATCATCACATGTACTAAGTTTAAACAAGATATTACTTTGTTTACTTACCTTTAGAATTTTTGAACAGAGAACTTGATCTAGGTATGTTAGAAAATGCCTTGATTTTTTGAAAATTTGCAAACTGAAAACTGGAAAAGCTTGAGATCTTGCTTTAAAACTGAGATGGATTTTCTTTGAACTGTTTAGATGTTTTAGGTTTAAAAAGGTTGTTATTTGATGATTTTCTGGTTTTTATATTATTTCTAGGCTTTGATCTTCTTTGTTTTGAATTTGGAAAGATAGAAAAAGAAATGAGATAAAGAGTGGGGATGTTTAAATAACTTTGTTTTATCTTTTATTAAAAATGAAAAGAAGATAAAAATTATGACACTTGTTATATTTGTATGATACAATGGTTACAAATGTTTAAATGTATTACACTTGTTAATTTCATATGTTAATTATCTTGCACTTGTCTTTTTATATCATCTTTATATTATAGTATTTACGCATGTAACTTACATATATTTTAAGTGTTTTTAATATCATTTTATATTATATTTTCAATTTATTTATTTTTTAATATTTTCAAACATATGTTTTAATATTATATTTATATATTAGTTTAATATTATTCTTTTATTTATAATTATAAAATCCTTTAAAGAAAATAATATAAAACTAATTATATACTAATAAAAAATCACATATATATTTAAATCCAATTTATTTTAAGATATTTATCTAATTAGATTTCAAATTCAAATTTGAATTCACTTCAAAATCAACTCATATATATATATATACACACACACCTATAACTAACACAAAATTTATTTGTTTGAAAATAAATAAATTTGTCAATTTTAAATAATTTAAAAAAGAAGATCATTAAACTAATATTGTCAAATTCCAATAATTATATCAGGAGATTATCAACTAAATATTTATCCAGATATTTTTAATTATCAAAATTTCATTTGTTCAATCAAATAAAATCAGTGTTTTCAATAGTTAAAATTAGATAATTATCCAATTACCTGATGCATAAAAATCCGGGTTATCACAGGCTAATAGGTTTATAGTTAGCCCATGAAAACTATACTTGGATTAAGATATTGACAGATAGTCAATAGGTTCCTAGTCAGCCTATGAAAACTAGGATGAACAAAAAGATATTGGAGTTACCAATAGGTTCTTAGTGATCCCATGAAAATTATGTAATCGATTCAGATAGTCCAAAAACATTTAATCGGTTATTAGTTAGCCAATGAAAACTAATAGGTTAATAGTGATCCCAGAAACAATAATCTTGAAAGATCGTCAGAATGAATTGGGATGGGTAATCCAAATTTGATTTGCTTGTTTTGCATATCATCATAATGTTTTGAAATACTATGTTTTTAACAATTGTGGATGCAGGAGCACAGTATATTGTTTTAATGTTTAGGATACTAGTGAGGGGAAAACTCGTTCGCTAAGCGGCGTGGTCTTACTAGATATCCAAATGATTTGAGATGATAGATTATTATTTATACCAGGCTTTATGTCCGACTCAAAGTTTTTGTTTTCCCCTTAAACTCTCGGGTACTCAATTGATTTCGAGTAGTTTGAGGTTACGGTTTTCAATTTCTCTTCTTAGACAAATAAAGCTTCTGAAGGCGTGCAGGAGGCATATAGTTATTTAGAGATATCTTTTCTGCTATGTGTTTTGCTTGTATGGGCAGATTTATTAGACTTATTATATACTCTGATCTACCAATAGGGCATCTTCGCCTATGTGTAATAATTATATTTTGTTGAATGTGGTTAACGTTTTGGGATTATGTAATGAACATAAAATGTTTTGAATGGAATGTCGAATTTTTGAGTTGTAAATTTTTTTCTCCATATTTCAAAACATAGCCGTTAGTTTTGGACCTCCAAGTAGAGGAATGTTACATAACTTTTATAAACTTAGTTCATTTTTATAAACCTAGTTAATTCATCGTCGTCATGGTAATTGTTATTTATAAAACTTCTTTAAATTAGTTGTATTACTATTATTTTCAAAATTTAGTTAACTTTTCATTGTGGGAATTATGTAAATTAGTGAAAGCAATTACTTTGCTAATATATGGTCAAATTACAGTTGAAATTCACGTTAGAAGTATTAAAGATTATCTACATACATTATGGGAATTTAAGATGATTTTACATACATCGTAAATAATATTTCTCTGACGTATCTGACTTTGTTTCAGATCTTAACATCGACCCTAGCCAACAAAAGGTAGTCAATTAGATTTGCCAATGGTCAATGATGTATTTAATAACAATCTGACATACATATGCTTAATAAAGCTATTGTATTCATACCTTGATAAAACTAAGTAGTTCACTGATCAAATTTTTTACGTGAAATTATTCAATTCTAGTGCAACGTTTGTTATAGATCTCCCAATCATAAGCTTTATAAATTTTTTTAATTTAAACTTAGTTAATTTTATAAAACTGGTTTAATTTTAACGAAACTTATTTGATTTTTATTAACTTCGTTAATTTTATAAAACATGTTTAGTTTTAACAAAACTTGGTTTTCAAGCAAGGTATTCACCTATGTTCATTCAAGTAAGCAAGGTATTCACCTATTTTCATGCAGGCACATATATATTCTAACATGTTCATTAGCAAGCAAGCATCAGGAATTCAACATGCATTCAAGTGTGCCTTCAATCTTGTTTGCATATAAATGTATTCACGAAAGCAATCTTGTGAAATATGAGGCCAATTGAATCTGGAACCTATCTTCAAGTAAACATAAATTTGACATGTTCATGAACAAAATATTAACTTACTTTCATAGCAATTTGAAGTAATTTCATGAAATATGCACTGTCCAAGTTCTTGGAAATAATATAAGTTGCTGCCAATACTGTAGTGGTTTTTGTGGCAACAAATGAACCGGGATTCTGAGGTGTTTCTGTGCCAATGCTTCCATTCTTTATCTTCACTTGTAAAAAGAACTTACGCAACTACAGTGTAAAAAACAACTCAACCATAAATTAATAATCATTAAAAATGATCAGTGTTTAATAAAATCCCTCTCCTACCAAACCCACCCTCCCTCTCTATGTGTGTGCATAGATGTACTGTATATATGGACTACAGTAGTCCATACATACTGGTTGGACTATTTTTTTGTATGCAATACAAGCATGCCAAGAAAGAAAACTTACGGTAAATCAAAGATGCCAGTTGTTGACTTAATAGATGCTTGCAAAAAAAATTCGAGACTGAAATTTCACCAGTCCACTACAGATATTATCAGCCTAACTTTAAGAGTGAAAATTAAGTGAACAAATTCATGTCAAATAATTGGAAAAGGAACAAATTAAGTGAACATGTATGATTTTTTTTAATTGGAAAAGGAACAAATTCATGTTAATAATTCAAGTTCAACTAGTGTTTCCAAGCATAACAAGTTCTAAGAACTCGTTATTAGAATGAAAGTTACTTATGCTTTCTACAAATAATCAACAGCAGTATAATACACATCAGTACACTAATGTAAAAATATTTTTATTTAAAAAAAGAAGTTGTACCATATATAATGTGTGCTTCACTGTAATTTCATATGCCTTGCATAATATCCTAATGACAATTCAAGGTGTTCTAAATAGCAGTATGCTAGCACTGGAAGAGTCAAATGGCTTCCTAATCATGTCTCATACATTGAAAATATAGATGCCTACAAACATCTAGTAAATAATTCAGGAAGCATCCAATAATACAAACCTTGATGAGTCCTTATGGAAAGAGTATTTCAATAACTTCCTTCAGAATTGGTAACAGGCTGGAATGATGTACACCAATCCCACGCTTTAGCAAAAAAAACATATTTGAAGTCCGCAAAAAACTAGAAGCATAATAAAATTCTAAAGTTAAGCCAATATGACTATGATTACATGGTACCATAATAGGGGCATAACTAGATTTAACATGCATAATAATGGTGTTAGGTTGAAATTAATATATCTTACCCGAGGAAGCTTCTTGTCATCATCAGAAATCATATCGATGGGACTCCAGAATATGGTTTCAATTTTTATTTTCTCATCATCTTCATTCAAGTCCATTTTTTCCATATGAATTAAAAATATATAGATAAACATAGTACTGAATTTGAAACATTACATTAAGAAAATTGCTCTACTAACAATATACATGAATTCTATATGTACAATATAAAGTGCCCAAAAAAGGCACTCACACACTTTCCGATCTAAAGATTTGAAGCCTTAGATATAAGATAAAGATAAAACTGGACAAATATCTTAGCTCCCATCAAGGAATATGTCTATCATCTTAATTAAATAAATTTAAGGCAGTTGATTCAAATTAGAATAGTAAGAATAGCCGCCGAATCAAATTAGAATACTAAAAAAATAACTTCATATTACTCAAAATAGAATCATCTTGTTTTCGTATATAGAGTCCACAGTTGATTGATAGAATAACTAAAAAGGATTCCTAAATAAAAATTACACTCCCAATCACGAAATTAGGTTTATTGGAGATTAAACCATAATTTGCTTGAATCTAATCAAATAACTATCAGTGTCAATTTTATATAAGATTTGACGATACAAAAAGAACAAATGAAACTAAATTCGGAAAATTTACCCATTGATTCTTATCATTGTGGACGCTAGAAATAAAAATAAAAGGTCAAATCATAGTTGGAGGTGAGAAGGTCGTTAACAGCTAGTAGATGGTTAGCAAGCCGAAGGCTCAAAGGGTTGGTAGCAAACGATGGTTAAGGAATAAAAAGGGTCGGCTAAAGACGGCAGGTGGAAAGTGGTGGCAACCGACGGTTAGAATGAAGGCAGAAAGCGATTTTAGAAGAGGCGATTTTGGATGACTACGATGAGGAATTTTGGAGACAAAGATGAGGGTTTTAAGGGATTAGAATACAAGATTTTTTTTGTTTCCATCGTACTTTTTAAGAGAAGGATGGGAAAAATGTTAAGTGTTAAAATGAGATTCGAGCGGTAAAGGAAATAGCCAAATTTTCATGAATTGTTGGTGGGAACCTATCAACCACGTTCAATTATTTATTTTCATATTTCAAAAATGGCCAACAGTTGCATATTGTTTTAAACGCTATTAATTAATGCAACTAAAAGCAAATTTTCTTGTAGTGTCTATCTACATTAAATTTAATGAAAAGGGTGCAATCAACTTAAATCAATTTTTATCCAACAAATTCAATTTAGACAAAATTAAATTAGATGGGGATCAAATTCATATGGGTTACAATTTCTATCAAATTCCCAATCTACTATAGTTATTCAATAAATGGTGTTTCTAATTAAAATTAAAACAAGTTTAGATCAATAGGGTATAGCAAACTTAATAACATGTAAATAATCACATTAATTATGAACTTAATCACCTCTATAAAGCTATCCCCTTCTTATTTCGCATGGATCCCTCCGCTTGTTATAGAACTTTCCTTAATTTAATTTGACTTCGCCTTCTTCAATATCTTGGTTTTAATTTTAGTTTTTTTGAAGATTTTTTTATTTGAAGAGAAAGAGGGTTTAGGTTTTAGAGTGATAGAGTTTGTTACACTTGGATTTAATTATAATTCTGACTATTAGCTTAGGATTCTATTTATAGGGGTAGAATCTAACCACAACCCTTCGATGAAATATTATAAAATCCAGACCGTTCGACCAATCCAAAACCCAACCCGAAAGCCTTAACCAGTTGACCACTTGATTTGGAGTGGTTGACCAGTCCAATCAATGGTGTCGACTGGTCCAATCAATGGCATCGACCGGCCCAACTTTCCTTATTTAAAATATTTCTTTTCTTATTTTATTATTTAATTAATTTTTGTTCCAAATTTTCAAACGCTAATAGCTTTTCCATACTAGCTCCAATTACAAAACGTTATATATATATATATATATTGCCTAGAAAATCAGTACGAACGCAATGGTCTAAGTTTCGTAGCCAAATTCAAATGTTTATGGAAATTTTTACCTCCTACACCACAAAATAGATGTATGTTTGCGGAGACCAATGCACCGTGATCTTAAAAATGCAATGGCAGACATTCATCCATACAAGTTGTCCAGTAACAGGACAAATCAAATGCACTCACCTACTATATTATGTTGGGAATCACTTCTATTATTAGCAGCGAGTGTTAGCCCGTGAGATGATGGTTTGGATGACAACAACCTTAGAATAGATTATAAAATATAAATACTGACATTATAAGTTTAGATATATACGTATATGCAGGATTTAACCATGCAGGTACCACGAATGAAGACTGTACAGTATAGAGATTCAAGATATCGAGATAGAAGACTCATGAGTATCAAGATTATCAAGAGTTCAAGATTTCAAGCATAAGTATTTTTATTAGGAATTTTTGTTAAAACTCGTAGAAAAGCACTGGCATCTTAAAATCCAATTTATTCGTGGAATGGAATCCACTTCTAGCCTGTTAAAGGAATGGAACCCTAAGTAGGATGGAACCTACGAAAATCTAGTGGAACATTGTTTTGTATCCACTAATTTTAATTCAAATGATTTTACAAAATTATCTTGTTTTCAAAATGATTTTAAAACTTTCCTTTTAAAAACATCAAAACCCTCTATCCTGATTTTAAATAATTTTAGCCTCAAAATTATCTTTAATTTCAAAGCCAAATTACTCCTGATTTTAAACTATCTTTTTGAATTACATATTTAACTTTTATACTTAGATTTAAATAATAAATTATAGTTAATATATATATATATATATTATTCTCAATATTTACTTATGAATTTTAACTATAGTCAAGTATATTTGAAAAGTTTAAAATAGTTTTAAATAAGATAAAGGTTATTTTCAAAGAAAATCAAATCACCAAAAATTGCTTTGGGATGTCGACATGCCTAGGGTAACCATGTCGACATGGTGTCAGTTGAATTCAAAATTTAAATTTCAAAAGAAGTGTCTATTCGCCATAACTCTTCATGAATGGACATGGCTGTTGTTCTTTTATAAATAGGGGTTAGTTTCAACGAATTTTATATCAAATTTTCTTGTTTTTCACTCATCTTCTTCTTCCACATTTCTTAATACATATTCTTACCGTTACTCTGCCGAAATCAACATTGAATCAAACTCAATTACTTCTAGTTTGATTCTCTATCATTATCTCTACAAGATTCTCAGTGCTATTCAGAGTTATAGACTTCTTTGTAATCTATTAAGCGAGAAAAGGTGTGATTGTAGCCTTGGAAATCAATCAAGAGAGAAAAGGTGTGATTGTAGCCTTGGTAAACCAATTGGGTAAACTTGTGGCCCGGAAATCAAGTATCTCTACCCAGAGGATAGAAATTCTGGAGGGTGTATCTCGTAGCCTTGAAACCGAGGGCATAATTGTACAATTGCTTATGAAAGGAAATCCGTACTTGTGTTGCGGGACTAGATGTAGGGCAACTCCGAACCAGTATAAACTCCGGTATGTTCTTTCCTTTACTGCTTTTATTTTATTTCTGCATCTGTGCTTGTTTCTGTGATCATATCTGTGTCTGTATATTGCATACATCGGTGTCTAAATTAACATAAACTCAAAAAGATTTAGTAATTCTTTATTAACACTATTCACCCCCTCTAGTGTTAATCCTAGCCTTAAGATCCGTAATCCGCATTTCTCACAATTAGTATCAGAGCAAGGTTTTCAAAGTTTCATAATCTGATTTTTGAAAAAGTTTTTAAAATGGCTATACTTGTTAATACAAATTTAGAAGTATTCAAACCACCATTGTTTCTTGAGTCTGCATATAATCAATATTCAAATTCAAGTTGTCTACCAAGATTTTTTAATGTGCAGGAATCATGCTTTATGGGTGTTGAGGAATCAATCCACAACGGGCAAATTGTGCGGATCAGAAAGAACAAATGGATACTTGATAGTGGGTGTTCTAGACACATGACTGGCAATCCAAATATACTGAATGATATAATATACAAAGACGGAGGACTGGTCAACTTTGGAGACAATTCAAAAGGATATGTGATTGGCATCGGCAAAGTCGGTAATTCTGAAACTCCTACTATTACTAATGTTTTGCTCGTTAAGAATCTGAAACATAATCTGCTAAGTATAAGTCAACTATGTGATAAAGGATATAAAATTAAATTTGAAAAAGATAAGTGTCATATAGAAGATAATAATTCAACCATTATATTTGAGGGAGTCAGGAAAAAGAATATTCATATTCTTAGTATGAAAGTTTCAAATGATAACCTGTTTCTGTTGGCAAATACAAGTGACCCTTGGATTTGGCATAAGAGATTTGGGCATTTGAATTTCAAACTCTTATCTAGACTGTCAAAACATAATCTAGTAAGAGGTCTCCCTAAAATGAATTTTAAAGTAGATAGTTTATGTGATGCTCGTCAATTAGGAAAACTTAGAAAAAGTTCCTTTAAGTTAAAAGATATGATTTCAACTTCAAAACCTCTTGAATTACTTCATCTTGATTTATTTGGTCCATCTCAAATTCTATCAATAAATCATAGTAAATATGTCTTTGTAATTATAGATGATTATTCTAGATTTACATGGACAATATTTTTGAAACATAAAAGTGATACTTTGAATGTTTTAAGACATTTTCAAAAAGAATTCAAAATCAATTTTATCTAAAAATTATAACTATTCGAAGTGATCACGGTGGTGAATTTGAAAATGAAAAGTTTGAGGAATTTTGCAATAAAAAGGGAATAACTCACAATTTTTCGTTTCCGAGAACTCCACAACGAAATAAAGTAGTAGAACGTAAAAATAGGACGATTCAAAAGTATGCGAGAACTATGCTTACAGATAGTAATTTACCAAAGAATTTTTAGGTAGAAGTAGTTGCTACCGCCTGTTATATTTTAAATAGAATTTTAATTAGACCTTTAACTGATAAGACATCTTATGAACTTCTTTATTCAAAGAAACCTAAGGTATCATATTTCAGAATTTTTGGAAGTAAGTGCTTTATTTTAAATATAAAAGATAATTTAGATAAATTTGATCCTAGATCCGAAAAAGGGATTTTTATCGGATATTCTAATAGAAGTAAAGCTTACAGAGTGTTTAATTTAAAAACCAATTCCGTTGAAGAAACAATGCATGTTTCATTTGATGAAAATTTCAAAATTTTTGAAGATACAAATGACGAAGAGGATTTAATCACTCAAAATCAAGAATCAATTGAAACTAATAATGAATTAATCATCCTAATAAAAGGATTAAACTTTTAAAAGATCATCCTATAGAAAATATACTGGGAGATATGCAATCTATTGTTAAAACTAGAAATCAACTAAGTCAAATGAGCAATGTAGCTTTTATATCAACTATTTAACCCAAAAATCCAAAAGAAGCATCAACTGATGATTCATGGATTTTGGCTATGCAAGAAGAATTAAATCAATTTACTAGAAATGATGTTTGGGAACTTGGTCCTAGACCAGAAAATAAAACTATAATTGGAACTAAATGGGTTTATAAAAATAAAATGAATGAACAAGGAAAGGTAGTTAGAAATAAAGCTCGATTAGTCGCTCAAGGTTATTGTCAAGAAAAAGGAATAGATTTTGATGAAACATTTGCTCCCGTAGCAAAATTAGAAGCCATTAGGATTCTACTTGCTTTCGCAAAACATAATAATTTCAAATTATTTCAAATGGATGTTAAAAGTGCCTTTTTAAACGGATTTGTAAAAGAAGAAGTATATGTTGAACAACCACCACTTTTTGAAAATGATAATTTACCAAATCATGTTTACAAACTTAAGAAAGCATTATATTGTCTAAAAAAAGCTCCTAGAGCCTAGTATGATAAACTAAGATCTTATTTATTGCAATCTAATTTTGAAATTGGTAAAGTAGATAATACTCTTTTTATTAAAAGAAATAAAAATGATATTCAACTAGTACAAGTTTATGTAGATGATATCATTTTTGGTTCAACTAATTTTGAAATGAATAAAGAATTTTTTGAAATAATGACAAAAAAGTTTGAGATGAGTCATATGGGTGAATTAAATTTCTTTTTAGGATTATAAATAAAACAATTAGATAATGGTATCTTTATTAGTCAAGAAAAATATGCTAAAGACCTAATTAGTAAATTTGGTTTGACTACTGCGAGTGGAAAACCCATTCCCATGGCAACCAATGAGTACCTTAGTAAAGAAGATCTCTCGAAAGATGTAGATCAAAAACTATATAGAGGAATGATTGGATCACTACTCTATAGTACTGCCAATAGACCTGATATCATGCATAGTGTTTGTCTCTATGCCAGATATCAATCCCAACCTAAAGAGACCCACTTAAAAGCCGTAAAACGAATCATAAGATATGTTAAACACACATCTGATTATGGTTTATTCTACCATAAAAATGATTCTTTTGACTTAATATCTTACTGTGACGCTGACTAGCTGGTTGTAAATCAGACCGAAAAAGTACAAGTGGGACTTTTCACTTTTTGGGGCATTCTCTGGTTTCTTGGCTTAGTAAAAACCAAGACACAGTTTATTCATCAACAACTGAAGCAGAATATATTTCTACTGCTTTGGCTTGTTCTCAAGTAATAGATACGCAACAAACCTTAAAAGATTTTGGTTTAAAAATTTTCAAAATCACCAATTTATTGTGAGAATACGAGTGCGATAAATTTATCCAAAAATACTACTCAACATGCTCGAACTAAACATATTGATATCAGACATCATTTTCTCGGTGATAATATAAGTAAGGAAGTAGTTACTCTCGATTATATCAATTCTGAGAATCAAATTGCTGATATCTTAACAAAATCCTTAAATGAATCAATATTTACTAAATTAAGAAGAGAATTAGGTATTTGTTCTATAACTGAAACATAAAATATAAATAACAAGTATAATTAATAATCAATATTAAAATAATTCAAAGAGTTAAAATATAAAAGACCATGTCGACATCCCCCATATACCCATGTCGACATGCAACGTTTTTAAATTCTGAAAATTTTCCCACCAAAATTCAAAATAATTGGTTATAAATTCGTTACATTTTCGAAATTTTGTTCATCCTTTTTGTTATCTCTCTGTTCTTCTCTCTGAAATCAAATAATCAATGGCCTCCTCTTCCAAATCAAACATAAAATCAACCTTTTCATTCCCCTCTCCTACGTCTGGTCCATTTCAACGTACTACTCTCGCTCGTGTGACTAAAATAGAGGACTCTCTGAAGGATGCACTTCAGATGATGACTGAAATTCAAGTGACCCAACTTTGTATGGCAAAGGAACAAGAGAGGCAAGGCAAGATTCTTAGGAATTTGCAAAAATTCCTAATGGATAACCAGGCCAATCCTGTCTTGATTGATGAAGACTCTTCACTCAATCAAGAACAAGAGGCCAGCGAAGAAGAAGAAGAAGAACCCATGGAAGAAGAAGCACAAGCGAAAGATGATGACCAAGTCATGTATGTTGGAGAAGTGTGTTTTGACAAAAATGGGAATCTTGTCAAACAACGTGGAAATATCTGTTTCCACTATCCAAACTGTTCGATTCATAGATCTCCTATGTGTAAAAACACACAATAGTTTCTTTTCTTTCTTCTCCATTGTTGTTTGTGTTTCTTTATGTTTTCTATACGCTCATGTATGTTGATACACGAAGGTTTTGATCAATGACAATAAGCTTCAACAAATAGGAAGAGAATGCAAAAGCTAGAAGAAGATAGATGAAGACCAAAGTATAAACATTAGTATGATTTTTCTATGTGTCTTAGTCTAGATTATTTGTTAAAATCTATCCTCAAGAGATTTGCACGAATATTAGAACACATTCATAAAAACTTCATTCACATGTTCACTGTGCATACTTTTATACTTCAGTCGACTGAACAGACATGGCCAGTCAACTGAAACTGTACACATATACAAAATTACACAGTTTCAGTCGACTGAATTACCTGCGCAGTCGACTGAAATTGTTCCTGAAAATTTTTCTTCACATTTTTCAGTTGACTGAATCTCCTGCTCAGTCGACTGAATTTAAACCTGCGAATTTTCTCTGAAAGGACACCTTCTTCTTCCCAAGAGTTGCAACCATTCATCAATGGAAATGGAAGCATCTCTTGTTTGCAACCTTTGACAACATATGCATCTCTTCTACAAGAATAAATTCATGATTCTAACATCATTTAATTCACCAAATTCTCTTGCTTTAATCTAACTATTCTCTTGTTCATATTTTCTAGATATTCTCAAAGCATTCACTAATCTATTGCTTGAATCATTGTTTTTGTTTATAACATTCTTTTGATTCATAGCAATTCACATTTCCTAAATCTTCACAAACACATTGCATATTCTCGAGGATAAGATTATAGGAATATTGTACTACATTAGACTCATTAGTGTTGACAAGAACACAACAAGTCGAATATTGTATTTTAGTATTTGAGTTGAAATCCTCTTCGGTAGTTGAGGCAAGAAATCCCGTTCGGTTGTTCGGGTAAGTTCTAAACCTATTCCTCCGGGTGAAGTGAGGGTGTTAGTTAGTGAAATTCCTAAGAGAAGCTTAGGTACTGGACGTAGGACGAGAGGTCCGAACCAGTATAAAATCTTGGTGTCTCTTTGCATTTACCTACTTTATCTACCTAGACTATTTCATTATTCCATATTACACGATCCTACCACATAGCCCACTCTTTCAATTGGTATCAGAGCCAGGTTGTCCTATAACCATAACACCGTTATTAGACATATTGATAATATGGAAAATAACGCAAGTACAAGTACAACATCTGCCTATAGTTCTATATTTGCGGAAGGACAATCTACCCAAAGACCTCCTCTATTCAATGGACTAAATTATAACTGTTGGGCTACAAGGATTAGGATTTATATGCAAGCAACAAGTTTTGAAGCCTGGAATGCTACTCAAGCAGAGTTTGTTGTACCCACAATCGATTATCCTACATGGACACAAATTCAAAAGAATGAAGCT
The DNA here is from genome assembly GCA_030765085.1 of Allium cepa. Classification (NCBI taxonomy): domain Eukaryota; kingdom Viridiplantae; phylum Streptophyta; class Magnoliopsida; order Asparagales; family Amaryllidaceae; genus Allium; species Allium cepa. The sequence continues at coordinate 548,523,408 of CM060932.1, forward strand.
AGTGCAAATGCCAAAGCTATGAATATGCTATTTTGCGCCTTGGATAGAAATGGATTCAACCGTGTGAGCATATGTACTACTGCATATCAGATATGGGAAACTCTTAAAGTCATACATGAAGGCACAAACAAGGTTAAACAAACAAAGATATCCATGCTGAAGAATCAATTCCAAAACTTTAGAATGCGACAAAATGAATCCATCAATGACATGTACTCAAGATTTCAAGACATTCATCATGCTCTAATCGGACTAGGAGAAAGATACGCGGACTTTGACATTGTGTCTAAAGTCCTAAATTCACTCACTGATGAATGGGAGAGAAAAGTACTAGCAATCGAGGAAGCAAATGATTTATCTACAATGAAACCAGAAGAATTGATTGGAAATCTTATGTCGTATGAAGTAAATATGCAAGCCAAAAAGGATCAAGCTCAAGAAAGAAAGAATATTGCTTTTCATGCGGAAAAGGAAGAACCAGAGTCTGAAGATGAGGATTTAGCATTTATAGCCAAAAATTTCAAGAAATTCCTAAAGTATAGAAAAGGAAACAAAATCGGAATCAAAAAGAATTTCTTGAACAAACCATCATCCCCAAATATAGAATGCTTCAATTGTCATAAGAAAGGACATATGCAAAAGGATTGTCAAGAACAAATGAAGGAAAATCAGAAAAACTTCAACAAAAAAAACAAGAAGGATAAATTCAAAAAGAAGGCATTTTCTGTAACATGGGACGATTCAGATTCATCTTCATCCGAAAATGATAGTGATGGCGACAATGAACAGGCAAATGTATGCTTCATGTCTCAAGAATCTGAGGTAAATAATTTAACTTTCGACGATTTAATTGAAGTAAACACTGAACTCTTAAGCACAATAAAAATTCTTAAAAAGAAAATTAAGGAAATTCGTGAAAATCAAAACAAAGCTGAGTTTGAGAGAGATATGTTAAATGATGAAAAGAAAATTCTTGAAGAAGAACTTGAAAAAGTTCAAGAATCTTATTCAAATTCGGAAACTCAATTATCACTTTTAAGTTAAGAAATCGAAACTCAAAAATTAAAGAATGATATAATTATTTCTGAAAATCATGATTTAAAAACTAAAATTAGACAAGTTGAGTTAGAAAATAATAGTCTTCAAACTAGATTAGAGAACATCACTAAAAATGTTTCTAACTTTAACAAAGGAAGAGAAAATTTATCTAAGCTTTTAGAAAATTCTCAATTCTCTTCAAATAAACATGGATTAGGATATAATAAGGAGTCAAAAATTCCTAAAAAGAAAAATACAAATTTTAAAAGGAATATGGATTCAAAACAACAAAAATTAATTAAGAAACCTTTTAAATACAAAAGATCAACTAGGAAAATTCGATTCAAAAGCTGATGAAGGAATTTTCGTAGGATATTCTGAACGAAGTAAAGCATATCGAGTATTTAATAAACGAACAAACTTACTTGAAGAATCTTTACATATATCTTTTGATGAAAACTTTAATAAAAATTTAAATATAAAAGATGATGAAGAATTGATAAATATAGAAGAAATAAACCTTGAAAATAATAATGAACTAAGATCTCCTCCCAGAATATTACGAGATCATCCAACTCAAAATATAATAGGAGAAATAAATTCTCAAGTTAGAACAAGAAATCAACTAAATCAAATGGGTCATGTAGCTTTCATTTCATCTATAAAACCTAAAAATCCAAAAGAAGCATCAACAGATGATTATTGGATTATGCAATGCAAGAAGAATTAAATCAATTTGAACGTAACAATGTTTGGGAATTAGTTCCCCGTCCGAATAATCAATCTGTAATTGGAACAAAATGGATTTACAAAAATAAAGTAGATGAACAAGGTAATATAACAAGGAATAAAGCAAGACTAGTAGCACAAGGGTATAATCAAGAAGAAGGTATTGATTTTGAAGAAACATTTGCTCCTGTTGCAAGATTGGAAGCAATACGTATACTATTTGCCTTTGCTTGTTGTCACAATTTTAAAGTTTATCAAATGGATGTTAAAAGTGCATTTTTAAATGGTTTTATTAAAGAGAATGTATATGTAGAACAACCTCCGTTATTTATACATGAAAAATATCCGGATCATGTATTTAAATTAAAAAAAACACTATATGGTCTTAAACAAGCTCCTCGTGCTTGGTATGAAAGACTTAAAAGTTATTTATTAAACTCAGGATTTAAAATTGGAAAAGTAGATCAAACACTGTTTATTAAAAATACTGCCAAAGATATTTTAATAATTCAAATTTATGTAGATGATATTATTTTTGGTTCAACAAATGAAAATTTGTGTAAAGAATTTTCAAAAATAATGACTAATGAGTTCGAAATGTCTCATATGGGAGAACTATCTTATTTTCTCGGACTTCAAATCAAACAATTAACAAATGGAACTTTTATAAACCAAGAAAAATATTATGATAATTTAATAAAACGATTCGGCATGGAAAACACTTCTGCTAAACCTACTCCTATGAGTACTACTACACATCTCGAGCGAGATGAAAATGGCAAAAGTGTTGATCAAAAATTGTTTAGAAGTATGATAGGTTCTTTGCTCTACTTAACCGCTAGTAGACCTGACATAATGATGAGTGTTTGTTTGTGTGCATGTTTTCAATCCGATCCTAAAGATTCACACTTAAGAGCGGTAAAACGTATAATGCGATATCTTAATCAAACTAAAGATTTCGGTTTTTTCTATCCAAAAGAATGTTCATTTGAGTTAGTATCATTCAATGATGCTGATTTTGTGGATCCCGATCGGATAGAAAAAGTACAAGTGGTACTTGCCATTTCATTGGAAAATCACCTGTATCTTGGTTTAGTAAAAAAAAAATTGCATCTCCCTCTCCACATGCGAAGCCGAATATATATCAGCTGCTTTAGCTTGCACTCAAGTTATATACATGCAACAAATACTTAAAGATTTTAATATAAATTTAACAAATTCTACAATATATTGTGATAATACAAGTACAATAAACTTATCTAAAAATCCTGTTAATCACTCTCGTACAAAACATATAGATATTCGTCACCATTTTTTACGTGACAATATCGAAAAAGGAATAATTAATTTAGAACATATTTCTACCGAAAATTAAATTGCCGATATATTTACTAAACCTCTATTAGAAAACTCCTTTATAAAACTTCGACGAGAATTAGGTATAATATCCTTTAAAGATATCAATTAGAGATGCATTTGAAATATTCACTCATTCCAGTCGACTAAAATAATCTGTTCAGTCGACTGAATGAACATATCAAATATTTTTCGGAAATGTTATATGCTACATTATATAATTTGTAGACCACTCATTTTAAAAACTGAATTTTTAATAAGAACCCTACTTTTCTAACAAAATTTAGAACATATTTTCCTAACCATTAAATCATTATGCGGTTAAAAATCTAAATAAATTGTAACCATTAGTTGTTTAGTAAAATTATACTATAAATAAATTCTAAATTTTTTATTATTCATCTCGATTTTACGATTAAAAGCTTAAACAATTTCAATATAAAATGTCGTCAAACAACTCCTTCTCTCTGATCAATATCACCTCGTCAGTTGATAACACTCCAACATCGCCAAAACTTCCCACACCAACACCAGCACATGAGCCGGTTTACAAATGGGAAAATTATCGTACTGGTTTCACACCAGAATCGAAAAAGGCAAAAAGAGGACTCTTTATTTCACCGGACACAAAAAGAAAGATTGATGAAATTCATCACTTTCAACAACAACAAATCGATCTTCAACGAGAGCTATACTTCGAGCAAAAAGTTACAGCACGACGTTTGAGTTTTCTAGAACAAATCGGTTTACGCTTCTGTGGATCAAAGAAGAATCAAGTGGCTGAACCTCTACCTCGCCCTGTTAACTCACTTGATCCGTCTTCATCTTATCGTACACCGGTTGATCCTGTGAATCCTTGGATGTCTCCTAAGACTCCTCAATATAGTCCGAATTCATGGGATATAAATTACATGAAGAATGAAGGAAAGAATTCTCCAAGTCCATCTCCAAAGAAATGGTTAGAATTCTGTATGATAATACAGCAACATTTTTGTAACTATTCCTTTAAATAAATTGTTTAAAATTCAAAAATTAACTAAAATAGCAAACATTGTATGTTCAGTCGACTGAATTCCCCTGCTTAGTCGACTGAAACTATGACAGAAAATCACTTATGCACAGTTCAGTCAACTGAAACCATCTGCACAGTCGACTGAAAATTCAACAGCAAAATTTTTGTACCAAAATTCAGTCGACTAAAAGTACTGCTTAGTCGACTGAATATACCACAGAACACTTCGGCCTTTGATTCAGTCGACTGAACAGAACATTCAGTCGACTGAACGCTGCTTCCCATGCAGAATTTCCCCTTTTAACCACCAAAATTTACCATACCTATTCACTTTTACCTCCTACAAACCTTCTTCCCCAAATCTATTCGAAACCCTAGCTCTCAAATTCCTCAAAATCAAATCAATTCTCACCAAAATGGCACCAAAAAGATCAAGAGCCTCATCTTCTTCATCCTTCGAGCCAATTGATGCTCAAATAGCACAATGGCTTTATGATGGAACCGCTGTCACTCGATGGAACAAGATGAAGAATTCTCGAATTTTTGAGCATTCTTTCGTTGATTTTCAAAGCTTTCAAACCTACAACCTTCAAGCATTAACAGATCCGACAGGTTTGACTCCACTTCTAGATTTGAAAAGAAATGATCATGCCATTAATCACATAATGGTAAAATTATTTTATGCTAATCTTAATCTTGGACACCAAACTCCAAGAAATCCAAACAATAGTGTTTGGAGTATGGTGTGTGGAAAGAAAGTTTGGTTCTCCTTGGATAGAATATCACACATTTTAGAGTCCCCAAATGTTGGAAGAAAGCTCGAGGAGATAGAATTCAATCCACACATTCGTGACAACATCAACGGAGGATAATATCAATTTTAGGGATTTTAAGTCCACCTCCCTTCGACCTATGGCGATAATTCTCCATAAAGCCCTAATGAGAACAATTACACGTCGTACGGGATCGTATGAAATTGTCTACCAAAATAACTATCGAGCACTATATGCTATTTTTGGCAATATACAAGTTAATTGGGTACAGCTTATTCTTGATGAGTTTCTCACTTTCAACAATGGCAAAATGCGCACTATTTACTTTGGAGAGTACATCATGCGACTTCTCCTAAATGTCGATACGCCATTATCTGAATCAGAGAATACAATGGTCCATCAGATTAACCATCGGACCATAAGCCTAATGCAACTCCCATCTCGACCTCCTCGCATAATATCACTTGCCGAATGGGAAGCAAGGCATCAAGAACAACAACAACAACAACAACCTCCTCAACCTCGCCACGAAGAACATCTCGAGCAAGATGATGAAATTCGTCTTGTTGACCCAAGCTTCACTACCAACCAATCCTTGGGGATATTGTCAAGAAATCAACAAATTCTTGGCACTCGTCTTAAAAAGGTAGATCATAAGCTTGATAAAATCAAAGGATTCTTCAACAAACTTTGGGATGCAATCTCATGCTCAAGCACCACTACTGCTTCAACATCTCGCGGCAAACGTCCGACACCCACGTTTACATGGACGACATCCGAAGAACATACAAGTAGCAGCGCAAGAGGAGCTAGTTGTGGCCAAGGAGGAAGAGCACCTAGACCACCAATAGGAGGACCCGTCATACGTGAACCAACTGGAAGGGAAGGTTCATATGACTGGGATAAGGATGAGTGATTTTGTTGTTTTGATGTCTATTTTTAAAAAACTTTCTACTGCTTGTATAAATAGCCATTTTATGCGTGTCTGTCATAACATTTTTATTTCTATTAATTCATGCTCTATGATTTAGTGATTGTTTTGATACATTATTACTGCTGTTAGTTCTTCCTTTTTGTCGATGACAAAGGGGGAGAAAATATATGGTACTAACTTTGTTTTGTAGAAAAGATAGTGCATACATTCAGGGGGAGAAAGTAAGTATATACATCTTTAGAATAGTATTGTCATCAATCAAAAAGGGGGAGAATGTTGATACACGAAGGTTTTGATCAATGACAATAAGCTTCAACAAATAGGAAGAGAATGCAAAAGCTAGAAGAAGATAGATGAAGACCAAAGTATAAACATTAGTATGATTTTTCTATGTGTCTTAGTCTAGATTATTTGTTAAAATCTATCCTCAAGAGATTTGCACGAACATTAGAACACATTCATAAAAACTTCATTCACATGTTCACTGTGCATACTTTTATACTTCAGTCGACTGAACAGACATGGCCAGTCGACTGAAACTATACACATATACAAAATTACACAATTTCAGTCGACTGAATTACCTGCGCAGTCGACTGAAATTGTTCCTGAAAATTTTTCTTCACATTTTTCAGTCGACTGAATCTCCTGCTCAGTCGACTGAATTTAAACCTGCGAATTTTCTCTAAAAGGACACCTTCTTCTTCCCAAGAGTTGCAACCATTCATCAATGGAAATGGAAGCATCTCTTGTTTGCAACCTTTGACAACATATGCATCTCTTCTACAAGTATAAATTCATGATTCTAACATCATTTAATTCACCGAATTCTCTTGCTTTAATCTAACTATTCTCTTGTTCATATTTTCTAGATATTCTCAAAGCATTCACTAATCTATTACTTGAATCATTGTTTTTGTTTATAACATTCTTTTGATTCATAGCAATTCACATTTCCTAAATCTTCACAAACACATTGCATATTCTCGAGGATAAGATTATAGGAATATTGTACTACATTAGACTCATTAGTGTTGACAAGAACACAACAAGTCGAATATTGTATTTTAGTAATTGAGTTGAAGTCCTCTTCGGTAGTTGAGGCAAGAAATCCCGTTCGGTTGTTCGGGTAAGTTGTAAACCTATTCCTCCGGGTGAAGTGAGGGTGTTAGTTAGTGAAATTCCTAAGAGAAGCTTAGGGACTGGACGTAGGACGAGAGGTCCGAACCAGTATAAAATATTGGTGTCTCTTTGCATTTACCTACTTTATCTACCTAGACTATTTCATTATTCCATATTACACGATCCTACCACATAGCCCACTCTTTCAATGTATATATAACTTCATACGTAATAAATAACTGATGTTCTTATACGTGTTTTAATTATAAGTACTATCGTGAATTCTTAGTTAGGATAGTTAATTATTTAGGACTATGTTTTAGTATTAGATTTAAGTGATGAGTACTTATGATAACACTATCATTATAATCACATGTCATAGAGTGTTAGTTTTAAGGGGAGTTATATAGTTTGGAGTGAGTTTTTGTTGATGACAAAGGGGGAGAAATATAAAATAGGGTAGTTAGGCATAAATTAAGGGGGATTTATTAGTTTTAGGGGGAGTTATTAGGATAAAAATAATATTTTATAAACAAAGGTTGTCATCATCAAAAAGGGGGAGATTGTTAGTCCGTGAGATGATGGTTTTGATGACAACAGCCTTAGAATAGATTATAAAACATAAATACTGACATTATAAGTTTAGATATATATGTATATGCAGGATTTAACCATGCATGTACCAAGAATGAAGACTGTACAATATAGAGATTCAAGATATCGAGATAGAAGACTCATGAGTATCAAGATTATCAAGAGTTCAAGATTTCAAGCATAAGTATTTTTATTAGGAATTTTTGTTAAAACTCGTAGAAAAGCACTGGCATCTTAAAATCCAATTTATTCGTGGAATGAAATCCACTTCTAGCCTGTTAAAGGGATGGAACCCTAAGTAGGATGGAACCTACGAAAATCTAGTGGAACATTGTTTTGTATCCACTAATTTTAATTCAAATTATTTTAAAAGTTATCTTGTTTTCAAAATGATTTCAAAAATTTCCTTTTAAAAACATCAAAACCCTCTATCCTGATTTTAAATAATTTTAGCCTCAAAATTATCTTTAATTTCAAGGTCAAATTACTCCTGATTTTAAACTATCTTTTTGAATTATATATTTAACTTTTATACTTAGATCTAAATAATAAATTATAGTTAAAATATATATATATTATTCTCTATATTTACTTATGAATTTTAACTATTGTCAAGTATATTTGTAAAGTTTAAAATAGATTTAATATAAGATAAAGGTTATTTTCAAAGAAAATCAAATCACCAAAAATTGCTTTGGGATGTCGACATGCCTAAGGTAACCATGTCGACATGGTGTCAGTTGAATTCAAAATTTAAATTTCAAAAGAAGTGTCTATTTGCCATAACTCTTAATGAATGGACATGGCTGTTGTTATTTTATAAATAGGGGTTAGTTTCAACGAATTTTATATCAGATTTTCTTGTTTTTCACTCCTCTTCTTCTTCCACATTTCTTAATACATATTCTTACCATTACTCAGCCGAAATCAACATTGAATCAAACTCGATTACTTCTAGTTTGATTCTCTATCACTATCTCTACAAGGTTCTCAGTGCTATTCAGATTTATAGACTTCTTTGTAATCTATTAAGCGAGAAAGGTGTGATTGTAGCCTTGGAAATCAATCAAGAGAGAAAAGGTGTGATTGTAGCCTTAGTAAATCAATTGGGTAAACTTGTGGCCCAAAAATCAAGTATCTCCACCCAGAGGATAAAAATTCTGGAGGGTGTACCTCGTAGCCTTGAAACAGAGGGTGTAATTGTACAATTGCTTTTGAAAGGATATCCGTACTTGTGTTGCGGGACTGGATGTAGGGTAACTACGAACCAGTATAAAATCCGGTGTATTCTTTCCTTTACTGCTTTTATTTTATTTCTGCATCTGTGCTTGTTTCTGTGGTCATATCTGTGTCTGTATATTGCATACATTGGTGTCTAAATTAACATAAACTTAAAAAGATTTAGTAATTCTTTATTAACATTATTCACCCCCTCTAGTGTTAATCCTAGCCTTAAGATCCATAATCCGCATTTCTCACAGCGAGCAGTCCTTGCATACAAAAATCCCAGAACAAAGGGACCACTGCTATTATTTATCATGGGAGCTACTCCAAAATGATCAACAGGTAGTCCTTTCGTTATGAAGATCCCCGCCTTCAACTTTATTGTCTTTAACATGTCTTCACTTTTGGAACTGATAAATTGGTTCGAAGTAGTTTTCGGATAAGAATTACCTAAATTCGGCCCCGGTTCCTTCGAACCAATCATCGATAAAAAGATGTTTAAGCAAATAGGTGCTTATCATTTGATCGATTACTTTTCTCCTTATCAAAAAATATCTACTAGAGATACATATTTTTAAAACATTTCTTTCTGGTATATACGGAATCATTAAATCTCACTTATCAAATCTTTGTTTAATTAAAATCTTTTTCAATCTTAGAATAATTCTAAATCATTTCATTCTTTACTTAGGAAAATATTATCAAATCATTTGTTTAAATCTTTAATAAATATTACTTATTTCCACCACATATCTTTTAAACAGGTTAAAAATAATGTTATTTAAGACATCTTTTACTGTAAAACCAAAACAATTAATTTTAAGTAAAAGGATCCAAAGGAATTAAAATAATTCCAAACCATTTATTTAATTTGGGACGAATGATTTTTTATTTTCAGATCATAACTTTTTAATAGGTTAAAACCATGTTATCTAAGATGGTAAATCCAAATTAGTTAGAGTTCAAGTTAAATGGATCCATAGAAATTATACAAATTTTACTCAACATCAATTTCTGCATTCAACCTTTACTATCTGTCGAATAATGGTGAAACCACCTTTTAAATTCAAGCGGATAGTACGTGTTTCCTCCTTGGAATTTATCACCAAGTATAAGAAGATTATTTCTATATAATCCAAGTTGTATTGAATTTGGAAAATTAAATCTTTATACTTACCTCGTATCTGACATTTCGACCTTATTCGTTCCTCGCCCTAAAAAGAGGCCAGGTGAGCCAGGGCACCGGTTGCTTCTGAACATCTTCTTAGTTTAAGCATCTCCCATTCGGATCTCACGAATAGAAAAATCCAATCTACTAATCGGATTTCAGAGCCAAGATTAAATCACTTAATGATAACAACTTTTCTATAAATCATATTTTTAAACTTTTTAAAATAAATTATAAAACCTTCAAATCATCTTAAAAATACCTAATTGTTTATTCAAAAAAAATTTGTAATAGATTTGGGAAAGAATACTTAAGTTTAAGACCACATTTTAAAAGTTATTAAAAGTGCCGCAAAAAGTGCAGCGAATAGTGCTTTTAAGGCTTATTTGATCAAAACAACTTTTTGGTCATTTAGAAATTCATTTTTATAACTCAAATCATTTTAACATTTTAAAATATTTATAGAACTTATTTCATATTTTTAAATAGTTAAAATACTAATTTTAAGGAATTTGTTGCTTTGGTTTTCGAACCGCCAAACCGGGACTGTTTTAAAAAATTGATTTACTCATATTTTTCAAAATATTCTAGACAAAATATTGATCGTTTTCTTTGTTTTTTTGAAAACTATGATTACAAGAGTTCGGAAAATTATGGTTCCAAGGAATTCTGACTCTGATTCCATCGTATAAATGGATTTAAACTTTTACGGTGTGAAATCGTGAACTGCCATTCCGCGATGCACCTATTTTTGACTCAACTTTCATAAGTTATCCAAACTTCACCAAACCAGTTCTAGTGTTTAAAAAATATTTATAAACCATTTTAAATAAGTTTTATAATTCCATATCACTTTTATAACTTGATTTGGAATGTGATTTCCTTGTGTAATATCGACATGTACTTAACGTGACTTGTTTATATAATTAAACAACTATAGTAAACAACCAAACTTAATGATAAAGCATAGTAAAACTTCCATAGAAATCATATCACATCATCATCATTATATATATATATTTAGAGTTTCTCACCTTCATTGGTTTCTAACTTTTCAAAATTCACTATAGCTTTTCCATGATCGATCAGAGCCTACGGAATCGAGCCTAGGACCTATGAATGGGCTCGGACTAGCTTGGAAAGAGGTGAAGTGCTCGGCCTTGGTTGTGGGAGGTGGTGGCCGTGGGGTTTGTGTAAGGAAAGGAGGCGATTTGCCTTGGTCTTGAAGTGGATTGCTTATGTATATATATTCATATAAATTTAATTTCTTTTTGTAATATTTTTCTTCATAATTTCCTTCAGTTAGGGAGCTATTGAAAAGCTTAAGAATGAGGAAGAAGATGAAGTAGAATAGTGTGTAAAATTATGAAGAGAATGGTGGGTTTTTATATGAAAAATTTGGAATCTAAATGTATAGTTACACTTTTCCCCCTTGCCCACACCTCCTCCATCCCCTCCAAACGCATGGCAAGGCTACCCTTCCCCTTGTGCTTCCATATATGTGATGATGATCGTGTGTAAGTGAGTTGATGTTTCTTTTTAGTGTAGAAAATATCTTAGATATTTATACGTTTTACTATATGTAAATTCTAATGTAAATGGTAAGTATATTTGTATGTATATATCTGTTCATGTATTATTAGGATGTGTATTTGTATATTAGATATGTGTTCGAGTGATATAAAAAAGGTTGCAACAACTTTGAACAACTTCCGTTCGTTAAACCTTTGAAAATCGGGAAGCCAATTTCTGATCACATTTTCACTTATAAATTAATTTATATATAAATGTAAAAAAAATTTGAAAACTAATTTCTTATCATTTTTAACAAATTATAATGATCTCTTTTGAATTATAGAACTATATAAATTAATATTAAATAATTGTTTTACAAAAAGTGCTGTTATATCGATAAAGTATACGAATTTTCTTATATTTTCAAACCAGGTATATATCTTTATAAAATTATTATAAATGATTTGTTATTACTTTATAACTAATCAAAATGGATTATTATCATTTTAAAACAATTATTTAAATAATTGTAATATTTATTAAATCATTAAATCTCAATTTAAATTCATAAATCAATTATTAAATACGATACCATTATAGAAGGTGTCATAAATACTTTTATTTCCCAAAAATAAAATAAATAATTTTATTTCATATTCTTGTTTATATGGATATATAAGTGTACGTATCTAGCTCCATGCTCGACTTTTGATATTAGAGAGCTATTTATCGATAAATTGATTTTCGGTCATTTTATCGATATTTTTCAAAGTATATATTTTTGTAAATACTTATTCAAAATAAGAATACCATCATTATTTATTATTCAAGACAATACAATCTACCTTAAAAATCTTATAGTTGAATATTTTAAAAATAAATATAATTTATCAAAGTGATAAATTTGCGGATCGTTATAGACTCCCCTCCTTAAAAGAATTTCGTCCCCGAAATTACAACGCAAAACCCAAAGGTGTTTGCCCAGAATATTTATTTTTAAACTTACTCCCATATGATGTATATAGATCGCCCATACAAAATATTTAATTCAATCTTACTATTCGAATCCACAACTTTACTTTCGAACTAGTATTGATCCTTCGATTCTCTGGTGCAGACTTTGATCAGGCTCGAAAACTTCTATTTTCCTTGCATAGTTCTCAACTATGATAGAAAATGTAAGGATCCGACTGTAAATCCTCATCAATGTTGGTCCTAAAGCATCGAGCGATAAATCCTTTTCAAATATCAAAATCCTATATTTAAATCTTTACGCCAAATTCGTGTTACGAAATAATTCATGTAACATGCATATACTTTTTATCTTTTCCAAATTATTCAGAAAATCTTAGCTTAAGTATTTAAACATTTCATAAAGATATAGTTTTATTCTTATGAAATTGTCTCATGTGGTTTGTGTACTTACATTTAAACAAAATCATAAACAAAGGACATAATTATATTATACATGCTTAATATTTTACATTCACATGTCATTTCTCCTTACATACTTAAACCTTTCTTAAGTCCCTCTAAATCTACTTGGGTTTTTAAAATATCGATACAAACATAAATCCCTTACAAGCCATACTTATATATGCTACTACATAATATTAGTACTAGATAGGTGTTTCAAATCTTCCAATCTCACAACATAATCACTCCTCTAAGTCCGATGTTGACGGTTCACTTCCGTATCCAAAATCAAACAAGACTTCTCCATCGTCATCACTATCGTCTTGTTCGTTATCGGTATTGTTTCCATCCTCAATTTGTGGTATCATATCCACTTCATATGGGAACCAAGGCTGGTTCCGTGGCACATGCCCAAGTTCGGCTGGCATTTCTTGTATAATTTCTCCTTCTCCTAGTTCTTCTAAACCTCGCACTTCTTCTTTCTTGGGGTCCACAAAATTTTCCTCTTTGTCTTTCATGTTGTCCCAATGAATGGGGGTATCCGATGACTCCTCGCACCAAATAATATGGTCACCGTCCATCTTCCATATGACGTTAATGTCTCTACTGCAATTGTCTTATTCATGGGATACCATACTGTTTGAGGTCTTCTTTAGGTTTAGATTCTTTCTACATCGGCTCCTCCTTGGGAATTTCTTCTTCTAGTTAAAGTTTTGAACTTACTAGAATAGTGATCCACATTCTTTCTATGGCCTGAGGGGCTTTCTTTTTCACTAAACGCTCTAATAGGTTCTGGAGTTTGGGAAAATATAGCTATTTCGGCCATAGGGTAATCGTCTCTATCTAGTCGAGTGTATGTATCTAATTCTCCTTTGATAATGGGCTTAATATGGCTAAGTGGCCATTTCTCGGGTTCCTCCTCATAACTCGAAAGAATGATTAGATCATTCTTCTCACCTCAGGTCTTGAGGTCCCCCCTTTCGAGTGCTTTCTCATGTAGCTTGAGGGTTCCTATAATTATCAATAACAAACACTTAGATACTAAGCATTTTAATTGTCTTTACTGATTCTAATGTTAGGTTATAAATCTAAGTTTATCCTAGCATAAATCCATTTTAACCATACAATTTTAAAGGCGATAGTTTCTAAGCACATGATATTGTTTCTCCAAACCTATACTCAGAATATTTCAAATAAAATCCTTTGAAAATTCTCTTTTGAGAACCCTTTTTTTAGATTGAAATTCTCATTATCCAAATCCTTTTCCAAAGTATTACTCTTATTCTTCTCAATGTTATTATTAAACATCTTATAGTCAAACTATGAAATTCTAATAACAAAATGTTTATACTTAGATTTTACTAGTCTTGATTTCAAGCTATTATCCAAGTTATACCATATCTAACTATATATTTTTTCAAAATATATTTTTTACATTCAAAATTTAATCCTAGGTAAAATTATTTTATTTACCATATTTCTCTTAAACAAAAATCATTTGTATATCATCAACAAATACGTGCTCTTATATAATATACTCTCAACTCATTCTAGGATGTTATTAACCCTATCTCTAATGAGTTACTCATTCTAGGGTGTTACTAACCTTATCTTTGATGAGACTTTACCCCTATCTAGCTTAGGTGTTCACTCAACCAAAGCTCTGATACTAAATGCGATGAGCGAAATTTTTAACCCTTGAAAATTAACACTTACACGTCCTTTGTATTCATGTGTCGCGAATTCAAGTGCTGGAAAACCCGATCGTTAAGGGTAGAAAGAAAATAAAGGCAGAACAGAATCTTATATGAATGGAATAACATATATTATTTCAACATATAGTCTTTACAGCGGAAAATTTCAAAATACATTTATCAGAGCTTAACTTCACATTAACATGGATAGTTATAAATATCCGTCCTTGTAAATGCAAAATACAATAGTACATGGTGTGGTAGAAATGGACAACAATCTTCAGAGGAATCTTCTAACTCCAAGCTCTTCCAAAATGCTCTAAACGAAACCTGACTACAAGTTGCCAAGAAAAATAGGGCACCCAGAGTTTAAGAGAAAGAAAATAAACTCTGAGTCAGTCATGGAACTGGTGTGAGAAACTCAAAATATAAGTACTTGGAAACAAAGGGTATCTCATAGGACCACGCAGCACATAAGTACGAAACAAGTTTTTACTTTATGATAACCAAATCATTTTTACACGAAATCTAGTGGTATTTTTTTAATGACATTCATTTGGAAGCTTTTTCAATAAACGTATTCAAATAGCTGAAACTGTTACATCGATTAAATTTGATGGCATAATAGGTGCGAAGGCACTTATTGAAGATTTGGATTACCAATGAATAGTGAGGTAAGGGACTACCTCTCGTACAATACATCTCGAGAGAGACGCACCTAGGATCAACATCTTCGAGTCCCTTGCGAACTAAGACCAGCCTACCCGTAGACACATTTGGTGGTGGATAAAACCGAATATGGTAGCACCTCGGCCGTTCTTGACCTATTCGAGAGCTCTCATACCATACATCATTTTTTATGCAACATCATAGTGGGTGCAAAATAAATCTAGAAAGGGGGTATCATACCATAATAGTTACGATCCACTTAGCCTTAAAGAAAACCCTATTTCACAATTCCCCAGGTGTGAGGCTAGAGGTAACATTTACCTTTCTTAGAACATTTCAGTTAAAATGCCATATTGCCATTTCCAACAACACACTGTTGATTTTCACAAAAGTACAACCTCTGAGCTCGTACATCTCATAGAAGGGTGTTAAGAATAAAAGGGATCACCTCCTACACCACCAAACAGAACTACATTTGTAAGGATTAATGAACATCGTGATCTTAGAAATGCAATGTCAAACATTCATCAATACAAATTGTCCATGAACTGAATGAATTGAAGGCACTCTCCTACCACATCCTGTCGTGAATTACTCATAGGATTTGTAGCGAGTAGTCCTTGCATAAGAAAAACCTAGAATGAAGGGACCGTTGCTATTTATTTATCTTTGGAGCTACCTCGAAATTATCGACAAGCAGTCCTTTCATTATGAAAATCTCCTCCTTCAACTTCTTTCTCTTTTATATATCTTCACTTTCGAAGTCGTAAATTGGTCCGAAGTGGTTTTCGGATAAGAATTACCCAAATCCGACTCTGGTTCCTTCGAACCAATCATTGATAAAAAATGTTTAAGTAAATAAGTGCTTATCATTTGATTGATACTTTTCTCTTTATCAAAAAATATCTTCTAGAGATATATATCTTTAAAACATTTCTTTCTGGCGTATATGGAATCGTTAAACCTCATTTATCAAATCTTTATTTAATTAAAACCTTTTAAGTACAAGAATAATTCCAAATCATTTCATTCTTTACATAGGAAAAAATTTCCAAATTATTATTTAAATCTTTAATAAATATTTTTTATTTCCAATACATATCTTTTAAACGGGTTAAAAACAATGTTATTTAAGGCATCGTTTACTGTAAACCCAAAATAATCAATTTTAAGTAAAAGGATCCATAAAGATTAAAATAATTCCTAATCATTTATTTAAATCGGGACAAAAGATTTCTCATTTTCAAACCATAACTTTTTAGTAGGTTAAAACCATGTTATCAAATATGGCAAATCCAAATTAGCTAGTATTCGAGTAAAACAGATCAATAGAAATTATACTAATTTTACTGAACATCAATTTCAGTATTCAACCTTTATTGTCCGTCGAATAACGATGAAATCACCTTTTAAATTCAAACGATAGTAAAGGTTCTCTTCTTGGATTTTAACACCAAGTATAAGAAGATTATTTCTATACAATCCAAGTTGTAACTAATTCGAAAAAAATTAATCTTTCATACTTGCCTCATTTCCGACATTTCGACCTTATTTGTTCCTCGTGCAATGAAGAGGCCAGGCGAGTCAGGGCACTGGTTTCCCTTGACCATCTTCTTAGTTTAACCACCTCCCATTTGGATCTCGTGAATAGAAAAATCCATTCTACTCCTTAGGTTTTAGAGGCATGGTTAAATCACTTAATGATGACAACTTTTCTTTAAATCATTTATTAATTTTTTTTAAATAAACTATAAAACATTTAAATCATCTATAAATACTTAATTATTTATTTGAAAACTTTTATAAGAGATTTGGAAAAGTATAATTAAGTTTAAAGCCATATTTCAAAAATTATTAAAAGTGTTGCAAAAATGGTGCGAATAATGCTTTTAAGGCTTATTTAATCAAAATAACTTTTCGATCATTTAAAAATTTGTTTTTATAACTCAAATCTTAAAATTTAAAATATTTATAGATTTTATTCCATATTTTTAAAGAATTAAAAATACCAATTTTAAAGAATTTGCCGCTTTGGTTTCCTAACTGCCAAACCACGACTATTTTAAAAACTTGATTTGATCATATTTCAAAATATACTAAACGAAATCTTGATCTTTCTCTTTTGTTTAAAAATATGATTATAAGAGTTCGAAAAATTCTTATTTCAAAGAATTCTGATTCCGGTTCTATCTTATAAATGGATTTAAACTTTACGATGCAAAATCGTGAACTACCATTACGCGACACGCTTATTTTTGACTCAACTTTCATAACTTGTCCAAACTTCACCAAATTGGGTTTTAGTGTTCATAAAATATTTACAAACCATTTTCAACCATTTTAAAGAGGTTTAATGATTCTTTATCACTTTTATAACTTGATTCAAAAAATGATTTCCTTATGTAATATCGACGTGTATTTAACATGACTTCTTTACACAATTAAACAACTATAGTAAACAACTAAACTTGATGATCAAAGCATAGTAAAACATCCATAGAAATCATACCACATCATCATTATACTTACATAGTTTCTTATCTTCATTGGTCTCTAACTTCTCGAAAATTCGCTATAGTTTCGCTATAATCGAATCAGAACCTACTAAATCGGGCGTTGGACCTATGAATGGGCTCGGCCTAGCTTGGAAAGAGGTGGAGTGCTCGGCCTCTGTTGTAGGAGGTGGTGGCCATGGGGTTTGAATAAGGAAAGGAGGCGATTTTCCTTGGTATTGAAGTGGATTTCTTATGTATATATATACTTATATAAATTTAATTTCTTTTTGTAATATTTTTCTTCATAATTTCCTTAAGGTAGGGAGCCATTAAAAATCTTGAGAATGAGGAAGAAGATGAAGTAATAGTGTGTAAAATTATGATGAGAATGATGGGTATTTATATGAAAAATTTGGAAACAAATATCTAAATGTATAATTACACTTTTTCCCCTAGCTCACACCCCCTCCATCCCCCCAAATGCATGACAAGGCCACCCCTCCCCTTGTGCTTCCATGTATGTGGTGATGATGGTGTGTAAGAGAGCTGATGTTTTCTTTTTAGGGTAGGAAATATCATAAGTATTTATACATTTTACTATATATAAATTCTAATGGAAATGATATGTATATTTGTATGTATACATGTGTTAATGCATATATTAGGGCATGTATGTGTATGTTAGATATGTGTTCAAGAGATATTAAATGTAAAAAAAAGTGCTGTATCATTTACATTGGAATCGGATATCTTATTCCCGGTCACATTTTCACTTATAAATTAATTTACATATAAATGTAAAAAAAATTTAAAAACTAATTTCTTATCATTTTTAACTAATTAAAATGATCTCTTTTGAATTATAAAACAGTATAAATTAATATTAAATAATTATTTTACAAGAGTGCTGTTATATCGATAAAGCAATACGAATTTTCTTATATTTTCAAATCAAGTATATCTCTTTATAAAACTGTTATAAATAATTTATTATTACTTCATAACTAATTAAAATAAATTATTATCATTTTTAAAACAATTATTTGAATAATTATAATATTTATTAAATAATTAAATATCAATTTAAATTCATAAATCAATTATTAAATACGATGCTATTTTGATGATGACATAAATACTTTTTATTTCCAAAAATAAAATAAATAATTTTATTTCATATTATTTTTTAAATGGATAAAATAAGTGTATGTATCTAGCTCCGTATGCAACTTTTAATAATTATAGAGCCGTTTCTTGAAAAAACAATTTTCAGTCATTTTATCGATATTTTCCCAGAGTATATATTTTTAAAAATACTTATTCAAAATAAGATTTCCATCATTATTTATTATTCAAGACAACACAATATATGTTAAAAAGCTTATATTTGAATATTTTAAAAATAACTATAATTTATCAAAGTGAAAAATTTGCAAGTTGTTACAGAGTATTACTCGATATCACTCAATTAAATATATTGAAGATTACAATATCTTTATTTTAAGGGTTGTCCTCTACCATTTATATATTAATAAATTACTTGCATACTCTTTGGTTGTTAAGCAATCTCAAGCTAGAGATGATATGTGTAGTATTATTATACATTGATTGACAAGGTAAGATAACTATATGTATTTGTTGAGCAAACTCAAGGTACATGTACTATACTTAGGCGTCATGAAATGGTAGGTACAAGTGAATAATTTCTTTTGATTTCTTAAGCAAACTCAAGGTTGAAATGTGGTTAGGATAAGGAACCGTGGGTTACAGGTTGTATATGGTATAACTAATAAAGAGTTATCCATCGTTTGTAGGGCTATGACTTGTTGAGCAAACTTAAGGTCAGAATTCCAAGGCAGACGATTCCTTATACCCACTAGTGATGTTGAAAGACTTTTATTTTTTGCCTTAGTGTTTAAAGAAACACAAAAGACTAGTGGGAGCCTTATTTGAAAATTTAAACAGTAACATTTAGCCTTTCTAATATTATAAGAACATATGCATAAAAGACTTGTGGGAGCCTTATTTGATCAATATACCATATACGATCACATATAAATGTTATGTAGTGAACGATCACAATTAGTAATGCACGAAACCTCGATAAAATTAGTTCATTGAAATAAGCAAGTAAACCATAGTGTGAGATTGTGTATCCAATATGATTGATTACAATAATGGTCTTGTTGTGTTAAATGTAACACTGGACCAAAGGCTTCAGGATAGATCTAAGAATTCGATCACTAAAATGTCGGTTTGATCGGTTTACGTAAAGTGCACTTTATTTTAATATCTTTAAAAATCAAGGATGGAAAAATGCACTTTTATAAAGATTTCGATATGATATTGTAGGAAGGATCTCCTTTGAATGGTTCGACCATTTAGAAAGGAAATCGAATGTATAGAGTGGATGAAACCTAAGGCATGACTGGGATGAAGAGAGTGAATTGTCACTTCTTTTTCATGAAGAAACATTGGAAATGGGAATTGTAAAATAATAATTGATACTATAAATTGGGATAATAAATTTGATTTCTATTCCAAAATTCACATAGAAAATTGTTTTCTATGAGATTTTTTTTTGAATTTAAGATATTTGATCTGAAAATTCTCTACTGTAAACCAGTTATAGTAAATAAAATAAATAACCTGTATTATGTGGTTGAATAGAGCTTTGTACTTTATGCGCTATTATAGTAATGGAGGAAATAGTCAGAGCATGTTATATAAAACTTATTGGTCTCATCAAGTTATGAAATTTACTTTTGTAATACATACCAAACATTATTTATGGAATAATAACCATTTTTCAATGTTGATTGATAAAAAAGACATAGTTTTATTTCAAAATTAATATCATGAATATTAGTTATAGAATTAAACTAGAATAATGGTATTTGTGATGCATTGGAAAATACAGAAGTATCTAAATTTAGTTGCAATTATTTTGGAATTATAGACTAAGCCACCGTTTTGAGAAATAATTTGATTATATGATTATGAATATATATGATACTAGTCAATTATATCCCAAATGATTAAGGGAAAAACACCCATTCAGTGGAAGCATGATAAGAGTTAATGAGTTCTTCGAATTGATACATATATATAAATGCAATCGTAAGTCTATTAATACCAAAACGGTTCCACCTACTTCGTTATATTCACCGATGAGTTACTATAAATATGGATATGTTTATTTGAAATACATGTGGTATGTTTATGATAAGCTCGTAAAATATAAAATGAAAGTAAATAAAATAACGCACAATACAAAATTAAATTGATTCGATTTGGTCGAATGGGCGAGTATATTGGAAAGAGTTCCGAACATACCTAAAAATGAAAAAAGATTCAGTCCTAAAAATCATTCCTCTCTAAGATACATAATGATGTATCGATAAGGAGTAATCGAACTTTGTTGAATGAAACCCAATTAATTATGAGTGAAGTTGAGTAAACTTCTTTTTGTAAGGCCATGTACTTAACAGTAATACATAAGGTTAAAATTAATTTCATTTAAAGTGTGATTTACGAAATCAAGCAAGGTAAGGGTTAATAAGAAACATAAATTATCCTAGGCCATTTAGTAAATGTTTATGACTTCCTATTTCGTTGCATTAAGAAACGACTGTTGTTTCAAGAAATACCAACTTTGTAGCGTTAATTAAACCATTGATGTTGAAAATGTTTAATACTCTTGTACATTAAAGGGAAACTATGATTTTCTTATCAATGTCGAGAATATATAATGCTCAATTGTCAATTAAACCATAAGAGTATTGACTCTACGATATGGTATATTGAAAAATTCCGAAATGGAGTTCAAGTACATTATCAAAATATGATTTTGATAGATATACCCGAAGGGATATAATCCATCAGTCATAATAAGTCTTTAAGAGTAAGATAAATGTAGTTGGAGTACAGTGAGCAACATTGATAAGAATAACATTGTAAATTTCAATTATTAAAATTAATATAACAGATTCACTATTCGATGTGCTCAAGTTAATTCAGATTTACTCACAAAATTATTGCATGGTACGAATTTGTGTTTTCTGTACATATATGTTATAACGAAAAATTCTTAAAAATGATTTGGAATAAACTGTTTGCATAAAAAAACCAAGTGTCTCAAAGTTAATGGGAAAGATATTGAGTTTGTGGGTTTGGATATGATTCAAGAAATGGTATAAAAGTATCATTCTATAAGCATCAAAATTGGATAACAAATACCAAATAATTTGATTTTCTATCAAAATGTAGAGTAAGCGTGTGTCCATAAGAAAGAATACTAAAAGTTACATAGATATTTCTAGACTATAGGTAAACGACATACTACTAATTGTTAACGATGTACTTATGTTAAAATCAATAATAGTTTAGTTGTATTCGATACTCGACACTTAGACTTGTAAATGATATCTTTTAATAAGTATAAAGGATGTTATAAGTGTTCCAAAATGATGCAATGACCCCTTACTAAAATGTTTGATAAGGAACATGTAAGATGGATTCCTTATGCTTTAGCAATAATAATTAAACTATATGTTGATGTAACATCCCAAAATTTTGAATTTACAATTCGGTAAATTATTTGAACTTTTAAATTTAAATTGAGAAATTTAAAGAGAAATAAAATATTGTTAATGTTAATATTATAAAGTTATATGGATATAAATAAATAATTGATAGTTTGAGTTTTAAATAAATAATGAATAAATTATGTAACAAACAAGAATTTGTATTAAACGATAAAATAAAACGTATGTTGAAAATTAAATACTAATGGTTAAAAACTTTAAATAGGAATTCATTTATATTACAAAGTAATAAGACAAAAGAAAAGAAAGAATGTACATTCAAATATAGACATAAGAAAACAATAACTAATTTTTTTTCTTCAATTAGCAAAGTAACCAAACAAAACAAGACTTAGTACTTAAGAAAAAAAATCAAACAACATATGCAGTAAGTATACAAGGAAGCATGGTCATTAATGCTTTCATTAAATTCCATCTACTCTCCAGCATGAACAAGATCACATCAACCCAATTCAAGCATGGGTTTAGTCAACAGGAAAAGAAATATAAAATGCTGAGCAAAAGAAATATTGTACTTGCCTATACCTCAGCCTGTACACAAACCCCTTCATATATATGTACACATCCACAAACCTTTGGTTCGTTCAAAGGAAAACCCTAACAAAGATCAAAAGATAAAACGAAAATAAAAGCAAACATCATTATTTATTTTATAAATTTAAAGCTCAGTTATACAACAAAACAGAAAAGGGAAAAGAGGAAGATCAGAAACTGCAGCTTTAAACACAAATTAGTTCTCTGTTTATTTCTGGAATCGAAGTGAGTAAACATACTTTTTTTAAAATATAAATCTTGAGAGTTGGTTCAGGAAAATTTTGTGTTTGTATATATTGCAAATAAGTTTTTCTGTGATGTTGCTAATTACTGGAAGTGATGTTCTTCAATATTTTCAGGTTCCTGAACAAAGATAAGTAGAATTTTTTTTACTTCTTCATACAAAAGCATTTCAAACTTAGGATTTTTAAACAAATTATGTTTGATTAAATTTAACCCATGATCCATGATTTTCTTTAGCTTGAAATGAAGAAACTTGTCACTGTAAACTCATTTTACAGTCAAATAAGAAATTATACGATTTATTCAAGTAGTTTAAATTTTGGATTTGATTACATAACTTGTATAAACATACAACCTTATGATTTTTAAAATCAATACGATGATTTTTAATTAAGTATCTTAGGTGCAGTTCTTATTTGGATAAAATATGCTTTTAAATCGATTACTAGCGATCGATCGAATGATAATGGATAAAAATTTGTGTGAATCTAGTGTGTTGATCCACGATCTTAGGAAATTTTTTGAAAAAAATTTTCGTTGCGTAAATTTTGGAGACGAGTTCAATTTAGGGTTTAACCCCGAGTTTTGCAGTGTTCGGTAAACGTGGTGATTTCATCACCACGAGTTGATCGAGCTTCATAAGATTGAGGGGAATGGAAGAACATGGGGTTAGCATGGTGAGGCCGAAGTTATGGCGTTTCCGGTGGATTGAGGAGCGCTGGCGAAGTGGTTTTGCGTGGTGATGTTTGGGTGGCAGTTTCAACGAGGAGGCAAAAATTCGTTTTTGAATTTCTGGGTCGAATTGAACTTTGGGTTCGAGAATGTGGATGAATTGCGACTTGCCGAAGGTCGCGATGCTCGCCAGAACGGCGGCGTAACGATGAGCATGTGCACGACACAAATTTTTGTGTCAGTGGTGAGTTTTGAAGGAGAAGGGTATCGACTTGAAGGAGGCTTCGGGATTATCATGTTGTGGCTCGAGTATCCACTCGAGTAAAATATGGGTGCATCAGGTTTAAGTACTTAGAAAAATTTATCTAAGTTAAAACAGGGGCACTCGGGTTGATTTTGATGAAATCTCAAAGCAAACACGAGTTTTTATCGTGCGTGACCAGAAGCAGGTCTCGAGACAAATTTAGAAATAGTTTTGTTTACTTTAAAAATTTTCAAATTTTAAGACGCTTTTAAAATATGTTCAAACAATGATTTGATTGGAAATTTTAAGCTAATTTAAGACTTAAGTGAAATGTTTGAAGAAATTAATTTTAGTTTATTCAGTTTAATATAATATTTTTATAAGGTTATTTATATTAAATAAATAATGTAATTCAAAGGAAAATTTAAGTAAAATGTTGTTTTAAAACTAAATTTTAACCTTTAAAATGTGATAAAAGAAATTTATTGAACACGGTTTAAAAAGATAATCTAAGCAATTCGATTATCTTTTGGTTTACTTAAACGATTAATGATGTGTTAGTATAACTTCATAAGAAATAACCTTAGTTAATTAATTAATATTAAAGTTTAAATAAATTGATAATTAAGATTTAGATTAAGTTATAATTAAGATAAATTAACTTGAAATTAATTAAGAAAATTAATTAAGAAGTGATTAATTAATGCAAATGATTCAGATCTAATCAACTGTAATTAATTGTAATTAATCATTGATTTAAGATTACAAAAGAAAGTAATTATGCGATTAATAAATTTAAAACCACATGATTTATTTATCTAAATTTAAGATGCTTTGATTGTCCTTGAATTACTGTGTGTTGGATTGGTACTCCTGTTATGTGATGTGATGCTATGTAATAATGCTTGCGCTGAGCTGTGATATTTGTATTGAATATACTGCTGTGTGATTATGAAAACCCATTGGCCCGTAAAACGGCAATTGAATTTCGATGTGACAGATAGTCGGATTCAGGTTGGTTATCCTAAACCCACATCGAATGAGTGAATCTTTGTGAATGACATCCACATGTTTTAAAATTGACACTCACTATTCGAATTAGCCGAGAGACGACCTTTGTGTCGTATAACCCATTCCGAATATGTGATTCGATGTTATGGATAGCATTTGAAGACCGGTGGTGAAGACCAAATATTTGCGAGAACGATAGGATGACCTATCGATTGTCTCTGCACCGGGTAGCTACGGTATAGAGATTCCCTAAGTGATGGGAAGTCCGATTGGGATTGTGGATGCCTGGATTGCAAGGACTTCTTCGAAAGTGCCTTGGGTTCTGTTCGAACCCAGAATAGACTTGTATGGATTGTATGTCTGACATTACATTTGAGATATAAAGCATATTTATTTCAAATACATTTCTGTTGGTGGCGGGGAATTTATTCTCTTAGCTTAACACCCTTCTCTGAGACGTACGAGCTCAGAGGTTATGTAGTTGAAGGTTATCAGTAATATATTCCCAACTTGGTAATGTGGCATGCAGAGTGTTGTGGATCATTTGTTGATCAAAGCATGGCTTTATGAAAAGCGTAGCTTTGTGGATGAGACTTTGTCGAACCTCACAACCCGGCAATGGTCGAAACAGGAAAGATGCAGCAAGGTTATTAGGGGTAGCACCCCTTAAGGTATGTGCATTTCCTTCTGGATAGAAGTGGTATCATGGTATGGAGCCCAAATATTTAATTTATGTGGATATATATATATATATATATATATATATATATATATATATATTACTTTGTGATTGTTGCTGGGGCCCCGGATAAAGGTTGGTTACAACCGAGGGATGGCATACTCGTGTCAGTAGTTACCTAGTTAGAGGTAACCCGGCCTTGTGTTGGTAGAGATCCGATTAGGTTCTCGAGTCGTCCCTCCAAAGGTGTACCCATGTGGCCCAGGAAGTTCCTTAGCCTGACCATTTGTTGGAAATCCAATTCCCAATACGAAACCCCGTATGGTTTTAATTGTAAAACCTGCCATCTAATATGATAGCTATAGTAGGCATAGTATAATGGTACCTATGCTGGCTAAGATTAATATTATACTTTCGAAATGTTTTCTACACTATGCACTAGTAATAATATCAAAGAACTTTTCCCCGTACCAAGCATATTTGACTATCATAAGAAGAAATCTCCTCCAATTCTACGATTGCATTGTGTGTGTGGCGGAAGGTCTTATGGTAGTTTCATTTTAAAAGCATACTGAAATTCTTTTATAAATCTAGTTCTTTAAAAGCAATTGTTTTTTTTGTTTACTCATACCAGTCCCTTGACTGACCTGGAGTTTATTGTTTCTTTCCTAAGCTCTGGGTGCCCATAAATTTCTACTCGGGCAGCCTAGTAGCAGGTTTTCAGTACTCTGGAGTTAGCAGTATTTTAGGAGCTCTTATCTTGGAGATATTCTAGAAGCTTTTGGAGATCTCAGGTGTTTAGCTTTTGGGAGTTCGTTATCACTTCTTTCATGTGAAGACTTTTTGGATATATGATCACTGTTGTATTATTATGATGTTTATTCGGAGTTGTGGTGTATGTATTAAATACTCTGATGTAGTAATGGACATTATACTGCTGTATCTGTGATATATGCATGATATTCATTCTGTTCCGCTGTTTTATATTCATCTTATGTTGTTATAAGCTCCATCCGAACTGAAATTTGACGTTCGAATCTCTGGCAGTTGAATACAAGTGAGGTATTTGATGTCGACTTTTGAACGATGAATTTTGGGTCATGACAAATTGGTATTAGAGCTAAAGGTTGAGTAAGAACTTTAGCTACAGAGTATAACACATTAGATGGCTCATTAGAGATAGGGGGAAGTATGCCCTAGAATGAGTATAACCAAGACTGAAACTCTAAATTTTCTAAGTTCATTTCTTTTTACTGCTGATATTCCTTAAGATATCTCGTCCATATATCTAAATCAATTTTTCTTACTAATTACAGATAGTAAGAATGAACGGACAAAGAGGAAGAGGTAGGGGTCAAGGGAATGCCGCAGCACCTAATCAAAATACCCCAACAGTAGTAGCAGCAATGATATCCAGCAGCAGCTGAATCTGGCTGATTTGTATAAAAATTTCTCAAAGCTTGGTGGCAAACCGTTCACCGGCAAGGAGTCAATTGTTAAGGCTCAAGCATGGGTAAGATCATGTGAGAAATTTTTTAAGGGGCTAAAGCTACAAGACAAGCAGATGAGACTTATAACTTCTTGGCAACTCCAAGAAGAAGCCTCAGCCTGGTGGGAAACAGTCATTATAGGTGAACCAGAGGAAGAGTTTACTTGGAATCGTTTTAAGGAGGTGTTTGAAAAGCGTTATATGCCGTCGGCAGGAATTTCTAGAATGTATCAAGAATTTTTGGATTTAAAGCAAGAAAGCTTGTCATTTGAAGAGTACTTAAACAAGTTCAACGAACTATCCCGTTTTGGTCCGGAGTTGTTGGACACGCCTCTTAAGAAAAATGAAAGGTTCATCCGTGGAATGAACCAGAAGTATCATAAAAGGATGACAGCACACATCAAAGAATCTTTTTCTGATCTTATTGATATGGGGTATAGGTATTCCACACTAGATATGCAGGAGATTCCAAGGGAAGGAGAAAATTCAAGTAATCAGAATTGGAAGAAAAGGAAGTTTGGGGACAAGAGGCCACAATAACACAAGTATAAGTAGAGCAGTCAAGGAAATTCGGCTAGGAACATAACTTGTTACAATTGCCAAGAGAAGGGCCATTATTCAAACAGCTGCAAAAACCCGAAGAAGCAAGTTAAGAAGGAACAACCCATGAGGAATGAACAAGGAGCTAAAGAATGCTATAATTGTCACAAGCCTGGACATGTTATTAAAAATTGCCCGGTAATGAAGCAAGCACAGGTGGCAAATGTATATGCGATAAAGAAAGACCCTTCAACTTCGAAAGCAGATAAAGGAAAAGGTGTTCTGGAAGCTAACCTTACTATTTATGATAGAGCTGTTAGAGTTTTATTTGACACGGGAGCTTCACATAGCTTTATCTCCCAACAAACCGTAAGTGAATCAGAACTTAAAACTGAATTTGTTGACGACCCTATTTGCATGAAAAATCCGGTTGGAGGTCCCGCAAATCTTTGTTTGTATTCATATGCTTGCTATCAATTTTCTATCAACCTTTATGTCCTTAAATTTAATGAATTTGAAATCTTACTCGGAATGAACTGGTTATCGAGATATGAAGCTAAATTGGATTGTAATGATCGGACAGTTTTAGTCAAAACAAGCCTTGGAAATTTTATTGAAATCTCTTGTGAGGATCCGATTCCAAAGAGAAATAAATTGATGTATACTTTGGGATATCCTGAACCCAGTTTGCAGTCTATACCTGTTGTTCGGGAATTTTTCGACGTATTTGAAGAAGTAAAATCCTTACCTTCGCACCGATAAATAAATTTCCGAATTGACTTAGTACCCAATGCCCGTCCTGTCGTTCACGCAAGTCGCAGGATGGCACCTAAGGAAAGAATTGAATTAGTCAATCAAACTCTAGATTTGCTAAAGAAAGGTTGATTAGCCCTAGTGTTTTCAAAAGGGGTTTAGCTGTTGTATTTGTGGCTAAATCGGACGGATCTTTGAGATTGTGTGTAGATTACTGCGATCTCAATAAACAAACTCTCAAGAACAAATTCCCTTTACCTAGAATTGACGATCTATTTGATCAACTTCATGGCGCTCGATTATTTTCTAAGATGGATTTAGCTCAAGGATTCCATCAACTTCGAATAGCCGAGGATTGTGTTCATTTAACTGCCTTTAGGGGTCCTGACATGTTCTACGAATGGTTAGTTATGCCTTTCGGACTGACCAACGCTCTCGCGTACTTCGTAGATTTAATGACCTGAGTGTTTCGAGAAGTATTGAACAAATTTGTCCTTGTATTTATTGATGATATCTCGATTTACTCCAAAACCGAAGAAGAACATGTTGAACATCTCAGAACTATTTTAGAGATATTGAGGAGGAATATCCTATTCGCTAAATTTTCCAAGTGTCACTTTTCGGTCAAAGAAGTCAGATTTCTCAGTCATATTGTTACTGTTGATCCAAGCAAGATTTCTGCAATTCTGGACTGGAAGCAACCCACTACTCCTAGAAAAGTTCGAAGTTTTCTGGGTTTAGCGGGATATTATAGAAAGTTTGTATAGGATTTTTCTAAGTTGGCTAGCCCATTGATTAAGCTAACAATGAAGAATGCTAAATTCGATTGGACTCCAATATGTGATGAATCTTTCCAGGAACTAAAAAAGGGATTGACTACTGCTCCTGTTCTCGCTATCATTAACGAGAACCAAGGCTTATCTGTTTATACTGACGCGTGTTGTGATGGGGTAGGTGCACTATTAATGCAGAATTGGAAGGTAGTTGCCAACGCGAGTAGAAAATTACGTCCGCACGAGAGAAAACTACCCAACACATGATTTGGAGCTTTTGGCTGTTGTTTTCGCTTTTAAAATCTGGTGATACTATCTTCTGGGTGAAAAATTTGAATTATTCACCGACCATAAATGAAAGATCTGAATCTGCGACAACAGCGTTGGTTGGAATTTCTGGCATCTTATTACCTAGATATTCTGTATACGCCAGGAAAGGCCAATGTAGTTGCAGACACCTTGAGTAGAAAGCACGCTATTCTTGCTCATCTTGTTGTCACTCCTACCCTCATTAAGAAAATCGCCAGTAAGCAAAATGAAGACAAATTTCTT
Organism: Allium cepa; assembly: GCA_030765085.1. Classification (NCBI taxonomy): domain Eukaryota; kingdom Viridiplantae; phylum Streptophyta; class Magnoliopsida; order Asparagales; family Amaryllidaceae; genus Allium; species Allium cepa. The sequence continues at coordinate 548,553,244 of CM060932.1, forward strand.
CGAGATATTTATGGGAAAATTCTTCGAGGCGAAGATACTAGTTTTGAAACCAATCATAGTGGAGTTATTAGGCTGAAAGGCAGGTTATGTATGCCAGATATCCCTGATTTGAAACGTGAAGTTCTAGATGAATGTCACAAATCAAAACTCAGTATCCATCCAGGAGTTAATAAAATGAATCGAGATATTAAAAGAACGTTCTGGTGGAAGACGATGAAAAGGTACTTATTTATTTATGTGAGTCGATGTGTTACTTGTCAACAAATCAAAAGCGATCAAAAGAAAATGGCCGGTTTACTTCAACCTTTGGAAGTACCGAAATGGAAAAGGGATCAGGTATCGATGGATTTCATCGACTGATTGCCACGAACCAAGAAGAGAAATGAAGAAATTTGGGTTATAGTGGACCGTCTAACCAAAACTGCTCACTTTATTCCAATGAAATCCACTCGGACTGCAGCCAGCTTAGTAAGGCTATATATAAAGGAAATTGTTCGTCTCCATGGTATTCCCAACAGTATAGTGAGTGATCTTGACCCGATCTTCACTAGTAGATTTTGGGAGGCATTCCAAGCCGCTTTGGGAACAAAACTAAATTTCAGTACTGCTTATCACCCACAATCTGATGGGAAAACTGAGAGGGTTAACCGAATTCTAGAATACCTTTTGCGTACATGCATTCTCGATTTTGGTGGTTCTTGGGAGGACCATTTACATCTGGTCGAATTCTCTTATAACAATAGCTATCAGGCCAGTATAGAAATGGCTCCTTTCGAAGCTTTATATGGTTGTCCGTGTCGATCACCTACATGCTGGATCAAATCAGGTGATAGACTTATCCTTGGACCAGATATGTTTAAAGAAGCCACAGAGAAGGTTGATTTTATTCGAAAGAAATTAATAACTGCTCAAAGTCGTCAGAAGAACTATTATGATCGCCGAAGAAGATATTTGGAATTTCAAGTTGGAGATTCTGTATTTCTGAAAGTGCCTCCGATGCGGGTGTATTGAGGTTCGGGAAAACTGGAAAGTTAGCACCGCGTTATATTGGTCCTTTTCCTATTCTGGAAAGGATTGGTCCTCTGGCATATCGAGTGTAGCTACCCAGCTGGTTGTCTGGCGTGCATGATGTGTTCCACATTTCTAATCTTTGAAAGTATGTGCACGATCCAGATAGTATTATTGAAGAAGCTGCTCAGCAAGATCTTGAGATCACCTCCAACTTGGCAGTAAAGAGAGAGCCAATAAAAATTGTAGATCGTGATGAGAAGCGATTGAGAAACAAAGTTGTGAAACTGGTCAAAGTTCAATGGAGCGGCGATCCAAAGGACTGTACTTGGGAGACTGAAGATAATATGAAGAAATTATATCCAAATTGCAGAGTGGATATCTCGGCTTAAACTGGTAAGCCATTTCCTTATTTTTCTGAATTCATATATTCTTTGATTGCGTTTCTCTCTCTTTCAATTTTGAGGACGAAATTTTTTTAAAGAGGGGATATTGTAACATCCCAAAATTTTGAATTTAAAATTCGGTAAATTAAATTGAGAAATTTGAAGAGAAATAAAATATTGTTAATATTAATATTATAAAGTTATATGGATATAAATAAAGAATTGATAGTTTGAGTTTTAAATAAATAATGAATAAATTATGTAACAAACAAGATTTTGTATTAAACAATAAAATAAAACATATGTTGAAAATTAAATATTAATGGTTAAAAACTTTAAATAGGAATTCATTTATATTACAAAGTAATAAGACAAAAGAAAAGAAAGAATGTACATTCAAATAGACATAAGAAAACAATAACTAATTTTTTTCCTTCAATTAGCAAAGTAACCAAACAAAACAAGACTTAGTACTTAAGAAAAAAATGAAACAGCATATGCTGTACGTATACAAGGAAGCATGATCATTAATGCTTTCATTAAATGCCATCTACCCTCCAGCATGAACAAGATCACATCGGCCCAATTCAAGCATGGGTTTAGTCAACAGAAAAAGAAATATAAAATGCCGAGCAAAAGAAATATTGTATTGCCTATACCTCAGCCTGTACACAAACCCCTTCATATATATGTACACATCCACAAACCTTTGGGTGAAATCATCTAAGCCTGCAATACTTTGATACATATGGTTGCGTGAGTTTTTCATTTTGCATGGGATGTTGAACGTGTTGCAGAACATGTTTATAATAGGGCAAAGGAATAAAAAAAATAATAATATATAAAACAGAGGAAGGAGAGGAAAGGAAAAGGGAGAGGAGAGATATTGAGTGTACCTGTACATGCATCACGGCCATAAAAATGTTTAAAACATGCATTTATGTTTTGAAATTTTCGGCCGTGCATATATATTGTAGAAGAATGCATTCAGTTTTTTTTCAAAATGTTTTATAAGTTTGCAAATCTAGTTCATGTGTTGAAAGGGAAATTGATATATATGTTAGGGAAAGAAAAATATAGGAACCGCATACATAAATGCAAACCACACCACTGTTGATTTCGTGGCCACCTATATGCATGAATTTTATTATATAGCCTATGTCCAAATTTTCTCTGCACTGCCTAAATGTTCCACCAGCATGATAGTGGGCAATGAGTTCATATTACTGAGATCATGCATGTAAAGTTTGTAGATAGGCAGGGACGTTTTATTTTAAAAATAAAAAATAAAAAATAAAAAATAAAAAAAAATCTTGGATCACGCATGCAAATCTAGTAGGTAGGAAGCGCGTGCACTTTTTGTGCGAACATATAGTTTTGAATCCATTTAGGTATATCACCGGGAACGTTAGTCGAGTGGGGGGTGGAGTAGTCGAGCCTACGGGTCGAATTGTTTTCGTTCGTTCCGTTTTGTTCGAAACTTTCGTGTTGAAATTTTCTTAATTTCGTTTTGATTGTTATTAATTCGTTTCTCTTTCAAAAATATATATATCTGTTAGCAGACTCCGCATCAATTTGATCGTTACCCACTGTGCGTTTCTTTTCCGGAAGATTTCCATTTTAATCAAATTTTTCTGCAGCATTCAGGTGAGTATTTCTCACCAGACAAACATACCTATATTTCTGTGAATTATCGCAAGTGTATTTGTAAATTATTTATTGAATGTCATCTGTCTGTAATATAACGTATGATGTTAAACCCCATTCTAAATTGACACCTCATCAGTTGTTTATATGTAGTAATATAGTTGCAGTTATATTATTTAATGCTTATTTACTGTTAAATCATCACTGCAAGTTCCCTGTAAATTGAGATCGTTATAGGCTGAAATGATAGGCCTGAACGACAATTATTATCCATATATTTATTTAATTGTTTAAATTTGATTTGTTAACTTGGGATTGCGGGTTCGAAATGATAAAACCCGGGGTTTTGTAAATTGCGGATTGAAATGATATAAATCCGTATCACTTGACCTAGGCTAGAAAACTATATACAGACCCGTGGTTTATATAATATTTTTCTGAAATATTTTAAAAGAATTTAAATGGAAAGTTTATAATATTCTGGGATAAATGTATTTAAATTTTTTTTATAAATTTATAAAGATTTTTAAATAAGTCAAAATGTTAAATAAATAAATGTTTAAGTAAAATTTTGGAATATAACTTATTTTGGAAATTCTGAATTGTTGTTATAAGTGAGATTTTATTTAAGTAAATTAATAAGTTATATCTTGGAATGTAAAACTAAAATTTAGGATTAATAATCTATTACAAAATTTAAATGCTGTCTTTATAAATGAACTGTTTTAACCTATAGACTTTAGGTAGCATTTCATAAGTGATACGGAAACTGAATTTTGATTGTTTTAAACAAAAGTTATGGAAATAATCTTTGGGAAAAGGTTGAAATTTTGAAATTTAATATGTAATTTATAAAAATAAGGAATTGACTTTAAATAGTTTTAATGGAAGGATTTAACTTTTAAATGTGAGTTGAAAGGCAATAAATTCCTAAATAAATTAAATAGATTTAAATGGTATTTTTATAGAATGACCGATGTTTAAATAAATAATGTTTAAAAGGATATTTCAATTTGAAAAGTATAAATACCATTTTTAAAAGTTGTAACCACGGATTATAATAACGTTTGGTTGTTAAAGAGACCGGGATCAGATATCTGACATACTCTCTGTCGATACCGAAAACCACTTTAACAACCGTGTACGCGGTGGAGATTCCAGAATGAAGTAGGATGGTGGTGACGTTTCCTTTAAGGTAAATACGTGGACCCGACTCCCGTGAGTTGGCATAAGGTGGCTAAAACAGGAGCGACTGACGGATTAATGAGGTAGCATCTCTGATCGGACGCACTTCTTCGTATGCCATTCTATTACTTTTGTGATTGTTTTGGTGCGCACCTTTGATTTGGGAGTGTTGTTCGAGGTGGGCGGTAGCTGCGCGCTACGCGTTTCCATCGGTCCGGGTGCGTAATTGGTATATCTACCCTGGCATTGCCTAGTTGTGCCGTGTCACCTACCATAGCGAGCCTTATACGATTTTGGTTTTGTACCATACCTATGGAGTGCCCTCTGACGACTCCCATTCCGGGGGAGATTACGGTACTGTATAGACTATGGGAATATATTATGTGTTAAGGTGGAAAATGTAAAGCCTTAACGCGATTTAAAAGTAAGTTTATTTTACTAATAGACACTATTATAATAGCGAAGTATTACTACATAGTAAATAGTTTAACGGATCCTTAGAGGATGGGCGGTCCCAAGCATCCTTTAAGTTACTTGCTCTATATTACAGTACACTTGAATTAGCTTACACTATATAAGTATGTAGGTCCTGACTCGAGTGTTTATGTTTTATTTTGCGCTCGGGTCAGCCTGAGTTGCAGTTCAGTTTCATCCCGGAGCTAGGATTTCTGTAGATCACTTTCAAGCTGCTGGCAAACTTCCTTCCCAGTTCTTTATCTAAATTTTTGAAATCAAGACTAGTGGACATTTGGATTGTTCTACTGATGATTTAAAACTATATTTGGATTAAAGACTATGTAATTTTTATTTGATTGAGACTATTTATAGTGGCTTCATGAACCAAGTATTTTAAATTCCGCTGCGAGTATTCTGATTCTGTGTCTGTGATTCTGTGATTAATTATTTACTGTATATTTTGAGATTTGTCAAATTTTATTTACAACGCGGTATTTTGAACAATTCAAGTCCGACATATGCGGATGCGAATGGTTGAAAATATTGGGTCGTTACACATCACTATTTATTTTATAAATTCAAAGCTCAGTTATGCAACAAAACAGAAAAGGGAAAAGTGAAAGATCAGAAACTGCAGCTTTAAACACAAAGTAGTTCTCTGTTTATTTCTGGAATCGAAGTAAGTAAACATACTTTTTTTTAAATATAAATCTTGATAGTCGGTTCAGGAAAATTTTGTGTTTGTATATATTGCAAATAAGTTGTTCTGTGATGTTGCTAATTACTGGTAGTGATGTTCTTCAATATTTTCAGGTTCCTGAACAAAGATAAGTAGAATTTTTTTTTTTACATCTTCATACAAAAGCATTTCAAACTTAGGATTTTTAAACAAATTATGTTTGATTAAATTTAACCCATGATCCAGAATTTTCTATAGCTTGAAATGAAGAAACTTGTCATTGTAAACTCATTTTACAGTCAAATAAGAAATTATACGATTTATTCAAGTAGTTTAAATTTTGGATTTGATAATATAACTTGTATAAACATACAACATTATGATTTTTAAAATCAATACGATGATTTTTAATTAAGTATCTTAGGTGCAGTTCGTATTTGGATAAAATATGCTTTTAAATCGATTATTGGCGATCGATCGAATGATAATGGATAAAAATTTGTGTGAAGCTAGTGTGTTGATCCACGATCTTAGAAAAATTTTCGAAAAAAAATTTCATTGCGTAAATTTTGGAGACGAGTTCAATTTAGGGTTTAACCCTGAGTTTTGCAGTGTTCGGTAAACGTGGTGATTTCGTCACCACGAGTTGATCGAGCTTCATAAGATTGAGGGGAATGGAAGAAAATGGGGTTAGCATTGTGAGGCTGAAGTTATGGCATTTTCGGTGGACTGAGGAGCACTGGCGCAGTGGTTTTGCGTGGTGATATTTGGGTGGCAGTTTCGACGAAGAGGCAAAAATTTGTTTTTGAATTTTCTGGGTCGAATCGAACTTTGGGTTCGAGTTTGTGGATGAATTGCGACTTGCCGAAGGTCGCGATGCTCGCCAGAACGGCGGCGCGATGATGTACATGTGTACGGTACAAATTTTTGTGTTAATGGTAAATTTTGGGGGAGAAGGGTATCGACTCGAAGGAGGCTTCGGGATTATCATGTTATGGCTCGAGTTTCCACTCGATTAAAATATGGGTGCATCAGGTTTAAGTACTTAGAAAATTTATCTAAGTTAAAACAGGGGCACTTGGGTTGATTTTGATGAAACCTCGAAGCAAACAAGAGTTTTTCTCATGCATGACCAGAAGCAGGTCTCGAGACAAATTTATAAACAGTTTTGTTTACTTTAAAAATTTTCAAATTTTAAGACGCTTTTAAAACATGTTCAAACAATGATTTGATTGGAAGTTTTAAGCTAATTTAAGACTTAAGTGAAATGTTTGAAGAAAGTAATTTTAGTTTATTTAGTTTAATATAATATTTTTATAAGGTTATTTATATTAAATAAATAATGTAGTTCAAAGGAAAATTTAAGTAAAATGTTGTTTTAAAACTAAATCTTAACCTTTAAAATGTGATAAAAGAAATTTATTGCACATGGTTTAAAAAGATAATCAAAGCAATTCGATTATCTTTAGGTTTACTTAAATGATTAATGATGTGTTAATATAACTTCATAAGAAATAACCTTAGTTAATTAATTAATATTAAAGTTTAAATAAATTGATAATTAAGATTTATATTAAGTAATAATTAAGATAAAATTAATTTGAAATTAATTAAGAAAATTAATTAAGAAGTGATTAGTTAATGAAAATGATTAAGATCTAATCAACTGTAAGTAATTGTAATTAATCATTGATTTAAGATTACAAAAGAAATTAATTATGTGATTAATAAATTTAAAACCACATGATTTATTTATCTAAATTTAAGATGCTTTGATTGTCCTTGAATACTGTGTGTTGGATTGGTATTCCTGTTATGTGATGTGATGCTATGGAATAATGCTATAACAACCCGGGATTGCAATTATCGAATAATAAATTTAAATTATGATTTTAATTTGAATGGAGCTAAAAAAATGAATTTTTTTTGGATAGGCTGATTTCTTTAAAATAAAGTTATTTGAAAAAAAGGGATGGTTTTATAATGGTGGGTTTTAGTTGGCTAATGAAGCATTAAATAGTTTTAGTGAACATTTGGATGCCACTTCTCTTATTGGGTCAATTAGTGAAACCAAACCCATTACCCACCTCTATATATTATCTTAAACCCACCTTAAACCTCCTCTTCATAATTTCCTCAAACCCTAAACACCTCCTAAAAACCTAATTAATGGCCTCCATTTGGTAGAAGATCCATTTTCCTTTCCACATAGCTAATCTAGGTTAATACAAGCTAAAAGGTAAAGCAATCCTTCTCTAATCACTCTCTAATCTTCATTCTAATTTCTGAAATTAATTTTTAATACATTGTTTTTGGTTTATTTTTGTTATGAAGCCTCTTGATCTCCTCTCTTTAGCTTTTGGAGTGCACACCAAGTGTTTGTGCATATTTTTCTTGCATTAGTTGAGGTAAAATTACTAGCTAAATCCCTTTTTACTTGATGCTAATGAGAGGTTTGCAAAAAAAATTAAAAAAAATTAAAGATCATTTCTGTAATTTTCGTTTTGGAATTGTAGCTGAAACGAAATCAGGCATAACTTCTTTATTTCTCAGCCGAATTCAACAATTTTGAATGTTCTGGAAAGTTTAGACATAGAGCTATAAGTTTCATGTACAGATTTTTCTGAAATTTTGCCATTTATTAGATCAAAATGGTGCTTGTTTGTTGCTATCTCGAGAGTAAATTGACAGCAACAACAATCTCAGGCTTGCGAATTGTATTGGCCATAAGTTACACGTTTCTCATCCGTTTTTGGTCAGGTTTTCTGTACTGCAAACTAGATTCAATAAGGAATACTTTCTCTTCAGGTAATATTTTGATATTTTTCCATTTAGATGACCTGAAATGCGTTCGAAGACAGAAGACCAATTCTGTCTTTAACAAGTTATCCTGAGTTTCAATCTGATATTGTTTTGCCTGTATCTCTCTCATATTTGATCCGAATTAGATAATTTCGGATGTTTCGGAAAGCTTAAAACATATTCTAAAATTTTATTCAGTGAGGTTTCTATAATTTTGAGGCTAACTATGTCAAAATTTTATTTTTCTACTATCTTCCCTAGAGCGATACACATATTAGCTCTGTGGATGAAACTGAAACTATTTTAGTCATAACTTTTGAGATGCTAGTCAGTATTGAATGATTTTAGACTTTCTGAAAAGCATAGAAACTAATTTACAACTTTCATGTTTTGTGTTTTGCAAAATTCCGAGGTTAAAAGAGTTGAAACCTCATTTATTTGTCGCTGTCTTGAGAATAAACGATAGCGACAGTGAATTTACAAATCTGAGAATTGTAATCGTCATATCTCATTCATACTAAGTCCGATTTTGATGAACTTCATATTGTTGAAAAACTTACACTTAGTAGAACAACTTTCCTTCAATAAGTATTTTTTTGATTTTGAAGTTTGTTATATTAAAATATGAATTCTTTACAGCAGAGGTGAAATTAGTATAATGCGTATTCTCCGGATTTTTGATGATATTTTGACGATTTCGATAATTCCATTTGCATTCTTTTTAATGGAACAGAATTTAATTACCTAGCCCGAATGGGCTGGGGCTGCTGTTCCAGGCTTAAAGCCCGTTTGGGCCAGAGCAAATATTCCTTCAGCTGTGTTTTATTACCCTGTTTTTGTTCAGGGTTGCAACTTCGTGACTCTGCCACGGCTACGTCCTTTATCGGAATTCGACATTTTTGGTCCCGTTGGAAAGATGGAGTTACGAACTCCATATCTGGAAAGTTTGGTCATCATCTGAGTTCATTAGACCCTTCGAATTTTCTGTCAAACTTGAACCCAGATCGCTGTGCAAAACAGTGCATTTCATGTTTCTGAGTCCGACTTTGGAACGTCGCTGTGCCTTCGTTTCAAGTCGGAATCGAGCAATTCTTTTTGCAACATGAAGTAGGAATGTCAGACTACATTTTTGAAATTTTTCATGACATTTGGATTCAGTGTGCTAGTCCGAATATTTTTTCAAACATTGGTTCGTAGCAATATTTGGCCTATTTTTCCAACACTTAGAATATATTTTTTTGAGGTCTATTTTCTGGATTTATCGATTTCTTGAGATTTGTTTCTGGATTTCGCACACGGACTTCATAAAAATGTCTTAAAAGGATTTTTTCACTCGAAATGGCTTTCGAAACTATTATTTAGTATTACTTTAATTATTAAATTAATTACTCCATAATAGGAGAATTTTTAAAAGGACGTTTTAAAGGCAATTTCAACCCAAATAAAAATCTGTTTTCCGCAACTATTTTCTAGAATAAAATTCCACACTCACTTTTGTGCACTTCAAGCGAAGTGGAGAAACGGTTGGGAAAAACCCCGGCCTATGGAACTGAGCGTATTTCCTTTCCGGTTAATCCCCGACCATTTCGATTGATCATTTTTCCTTTTGGCGCAGTTTATCGATGATATGAGATAAACTTTTGTTTACTGTTTTGAGTGTGGAGTTGGCAGAAGGTAAGTAAATCGATTAGGGCGAACCAGTGGTATGGGACATTGCGTTAACCCTTTTCGGGTTCCTTTCTAGATGTTTCCGACACATTTGCCTGTTGGTGGCCAGTACTGGACCTCTGGGTCATTTGCCTTTTGGCGGTCCCTGGACATTATGCTCATGTGAGCAGTGTTATTGGTGCGTTCCTTTGGGGCATTTACCCCTGGGGTGTCACCAATCGCGCGTTTTTCCCCTGGGCGTGTGGTACCACAAAACTACAGTACTTGGCGATAACGACTCTGGTCGTGCACGTGCATTTTTCTGATGATTTCTATGTCACTTTTGGAGTTGGTCCTTCGTCACCGCTCGAGTGATATGTGTTTTACTATGTTGTATTGTCTTTTGGGGTATGTTTCCTTTGCCTTTGGCGATATATCTTTGCTTTAGCATTGATTTATGGTTAAATTCCATATTATGTGTTATCGCTTATGGGCAACTATTTATAGCTTTTGTTACGCCGATGATATGAGGCATTATTGTTTACTCAACACTTGAATGTTGATTATCTCTTTGGAGAGTTTATTGTTGGTTGATGATTATGTGATCGTCTATTATATTATGTGGTTTACATCGCTCTTCTCTATGGAGAAGTACCTTATCCTCTATGTTACCGCATTATTATATCTCAGTTTATCTAACTGATTATTTAGCTAGACTGACCCGAGTGCTTTATGCTCGGGTCAGACCGAGTTGTTTCAGGTTAGGTCTCTGGACTTAGCTTTCTTTGTGCTTCCGCTCAGGACTTATATGCTATGCTGTTAGATAGCATTCTTATTGTCCGCTTTATGCTACTTTGTTATTCAGACTTATCTGTACATATTTTTGACTCACATGTGCGAGTAGAGGCTTGTACCCACTTATGATATATTTGGATCTGTATTGACTATGTATTGTTCTGAGACTCTGTGTCTGTTATGTTATTCTGTTCTGTGATGATTTTATGATTTAGTTATTATATTTGTTCTGATATATCTTTAGCCATTGTAATTTCGTTATAAATATTTATTGGATATGTTGAACCACTTGAGAGAAAAAAATAGATACCACATTTCGACGTATTTAGTAGATAGTTATAGCTTGATTACACATGGTCGCTTCCATTATACTCCATTCTCCGCTTTAGCAGACGGTATTACCCCGTAATACTCTTTGCTAGAGTGGGTCTAGGAGTGGGGCATTACAGTTGGTATCAGAGCCAGGTTTCGATCCTGGGACATGTGGGTTATGGGTCCTGGGACCTGTGGGTTAAGGCTCCCACATGTTTGCTTTGTTGTAAGGAGAGAAGGAGTGCAACACAAGGACTTCCCAGGAGGTCAACAATCCTAAGGACTGCACTTGGGAGACCAGAGAATTTATCGAGCGTACTTATCCTGGTTTTCTTTCATCTTCGGGTACGGGTGAGCATCTATATTTATCTTCTGTTGTTTCTTTGGTGGATTAGAGGTTATAGACAACTTCCATATTTAAGGACTTGCGGGGACGCAATTTTCTTAAGGGGGAGGCTGTAACATCCCGGGATTGCAATTACCGAATAATAAATTAAAATTATGATTTTAATTTAAATGGAGCTAAAAAAATGGTTTTTTTTCAAATAACTTTATTTTAAAGAAATTAACTTATCCAAAAAAAATCCATTTTTTTTAGCTCCATTTAAATTAAAATCATAATTTTAATTTATTATTCGGTAATTTCAATCTCGGGTTGTTACAGACCCCCCTTATGAAAATTGTGTCCCCGCAATATCTTAAATATGGAAGTCGTATATAACCTCTAATCCACCGAAGAAACAACAGAAGATAAATATAGATGCTCACTCGTACCCAAAGATGAAAGAAAACCAGGATAAGTACGCTCGATAAATTCTCTGGTCTCCCAAGTGCAGTCCTTAGGATTGGGTGACCATTGAATTTTCACAAGTGAAACCTCTTTGTTTCGAAGGCGTCTGACTTCCGAATCAAGCACACGGAGTGGTTGCTACTCCCAAGATAGATCGAGTGAGAACTCCAAATCTGGCACGATATGCGGCTCGATAATAGAATCAGGATCGCGCACACACTTGCGAAGCTGAGAGACATGGAACACATCATGTATTCCAGAGAAATGAGCAGGTAGAGCCACATGATAAGCAACAGGTCCAATGCGTTCCGTGATAGGAAATGGTCCGACATAGCGAGGAGCCAATTTTCCCGTAGAACTGAAATGCACAACCCCCTTCATAGGAGATATCCGAATATAGACAAGATCACCAATGGAGAACTCAAGAGGCTTCCTATGGTTGTCCGTGTAGGATTTCTGGCGGTACTGCGCCTCTTTCATTCTCTGACGGATAAGAGTAATCATCTCAGAAGATTCCCGAACTGAATTTGGACCAAGAATGAGTTTCTCGCCAGATTCTTACCAACTCGAAGGAGAGCGATATGGCCTTTCGTAAAGAGCTTTGAAAGGAGCCATGCCAATACTGGACTGATAACTGTTGTTATAGGAGAACTCCACAAGTGGTAAGTGGTCCTCCCAACTACCCCCGAAATCAAGAATACAACAGCGAAGAAGATCCTCCAATACACGATTCACCCTCTCAGTCTGACCGTCCGTCTGAGGGTGATAAGCGGTAGAAAAGTTCTGCTTTGTGTCCAAAGCTGACTGTTGCACTTCTGGAAGTGTCTACAGTCAGATTTGGGCACAAAGCTGAACTTTTCTACCGCTTATCACCCTTAGACGGACGGCCAGACTGAGAGGGTGAATCGTGTATCATTGTCCAAGTGGTTAATTGATTCGGCTTTGGTGCAAGAGGTCACAAGTTCAAAACTTTCTTCGAACGTTTATTGACATGGGATATGTTGTCCCAATGATTTGTTGTATATAAAGTACCATATAAAATTTTTTTTAGCTCCATCTAAATTAAAATCATAATTTTAATTTATTATTAGGTAATTGCAATCCCGGGTTGTTACAAATGCTTGCGCTGAGCTGTGATATTTGTATTGAATATACTGCTGTGTGATTGTGAAAACCCATTGGCCCGTAAAATGGCAATTGAATTTCGATGTGACAGGGAGTCAGATTCCGGTTGGTTATCCGAAACCCACATCGAATGAGTGAATCTTTGTGAATGACATCCACATGTTTTAAAATTGACACTCACTATTCGAATTAGCCGGGAGAGGACCTTTTGTCGTATAACCCATTCCGAATATGTGATTCGATGTTATGGATAGCATTTGAAGACCGGTGGTGAAGACCAGGTATTTGCGAGAATGATAGGATGACCTATCGATTGTCTCTGCACCGAGTAGCTACGGTATAAAGATTCCCTAAGTGATGGGAAGTCCGATCGGGATTGTGGATGCCCGGATTGCAAGGACTTCTTCGGAAGTGCCTTCGGTTCTGTTCGAACCTAGAACAGACTTGTATGGATTGTATGTCTGACATTACATTTGAGATATAAAGCAGATTTCTTTCAAATACATTTCTGTTGGTGGCGGAGAATTTATTCTCTTAGCTTAACACCCTTCTCTGAGACGTACGAGCTCAGAGGTTATGTAGTTGAAGGTTATCAGTAATATATTCCTAACTTGGTAATGTGGCATGTTGAGTGCTGTGGATCATTTGTTGATCAAAGCATGGCTTTGTGAAAAGCGTAGCTTTGTGGACGAGACTTCGTCGAACCTCACAACCCAGTAATGGTCGAAACAGGAAAGATGCAGCAAGATTATTAGGGGTAGCGCCCCTTAGGGTACGTGCATTTCCTTCTGGATAGAAGTGGTATCATGGTATGGAGCCCAGATATTTAACTTATGTGGATATCGCAGATATATATATATATATATATATATATATATATTACTTTGTGATTGTTGCTGGGGCCCCAGATAAAGGTTGGTTACAACCGGGGGATGGCATACTCATGTCAGTAGTTACCTAGTTAGAGGTAACCCTGATTAGGCTCTCGGGTCATCCCACCAGAGGCGTACCCATGTGGCCCACGAAGTTTCTTAGCCTGACCATTTGTTGGAAATCCAATTCCCAATATGAAACCCTGTATGGTTTTAATTGTAGAAGCTGCCATCTAATATGGTAGCTATAGTAGGCATAGTATAATGGTACCTATGCTGGCTAAGATTAATATTATACTTTTGAAATGTTTTCTACACTATGCACTAGTAATAATATCAAAGAACTTTTCCCCGTACCAAGCATATTTGACTATCATAAGAAGAAATCTCCTCCAATTCTGCGATTGCATTGTGTGTGTGGCGGGAGGTCTTATGGTAGTTTCATTTTAAAAGCATACCGAAATTCTTTTATAAATATAGTTCTTTAAAAGCAATTGTTTTTTTTTGTTTACTCATACCAGTCTCATGACTGACCTGGAGTTTATTGTTTCTTTCCTAAACTCTGGGTGTCCATAAATTTCTACTCGGGCAGCCTAGTAGCAGGTTTTCAGTACTCTGGAGTTAGCAGTATTTTAGGGGCTCTTATCTTGGAGATATTTTAGAAGCTTTTGGAGATCTCAGGTGTTTAGCTTTTGGGAGTTCGTTATCACTTCTTTCACGTGAAGGCTTTTTGGATATATGATCACTGTTGTATTATTATGATGTTTATTAGGAGTTGTGGTGTATGTATTAAATACTCTGATGTAAATGGATATTATACTGTTGTATCTGTGATATATGCATGATATTCATTCTGTTCCACTGTTTTAATTCATCTGATGTTGTTATAAGCTCCATCCGAACTGAAATTTGAAGTTCGAATCTCTGGCAGTTGAATACAAGTGAGGTATTTGATGTCGACTTTTGAACGATGAATTTTGGGTCGTGACAGTTGATTTGTCTACAATATCGTAATTTGCTTACATACTTGATACATGAAGCAAATAACAAATTCAGACTAAGATCACAAAATGGTGGTTAAGAGTATTCTCGGTATTTGTGAAATACTAGAGAATTGTTTATTGAAATAATAAACTCATTATGAAGGAGTGTACGAACTTAACCTTTACGAGTGATATTAAGTATAACATGTCAATATTAAATTCATGTTCAAACCTTAGTTAAGGAGCTTTAAGTTGGAAATGTTCCAAATAAGAGATTATGACTGATTTAATGAAAAGGCCAAGTACATCATCTTGAACAGCACTTGCTAAAAGAAATGTATAAATATAAATGCACAAATTCACAACTTAAGGGTGATCCTAAGTTTTAAGAATACTACATTATTACATGATAACAGCGTAATAATAGAACCTTACTAGAAGTCACGAAACATAATCCGACTAGTTCCACATGATAAATGAAGTATATCAGCATATGAAAGAGATGATTGACAGAGTAAATAACTAAAAGTACATAGCAGATCCATTTACAAAGGGTCTAACTCGATCAGTTCTCATCAAAATGGTCGTAGGGATGGGATAGAAATTCCATAATTGGCCCTGAGTGCAAGTGATAGATTGATAGAGTTAGGGGATGCAGTAGGGGCAATTATGTTTTGTGACAGTGGTTACAAAGTATTTTAATCATGAGCAACTTATCACAATAAAATTAGACATACTGTTTTAAATATTCTCAGTCAAGATGTAATGAGATAGAATAATAATACATCTGTTGAGACTAGAGATTGTAACGCTCTGCAAATATTAGGTAATGTATTACTCATGACTATTGGGAAGAATAAGCAGTAATGTACTGATAGTTATTGAATAACTATGGAATGACTCGCACGATAATTTTCTATAGATTAATATAACTAATGTCAAACAGAAAATATTGGTATGGCAAAATTACATAGTTTTCTTGACTTAAGAATACTGTTGATCTTCAACATGGAAGATCTGCTTTGATTATAGTTAAATCATGGCATGACGTCCATCGAATGACTATAGCTGGGTCAAGCGGAAGTATTGGAAGTGAAACACTATTCAAGAGAGGAATTGTCTCCTCAGCTTTATGAGGGTAGTATCATGGTCAACTGAAGTCAACTCAAAGTCAAAGTCTCTAGCCATAGCAGTTCGATTAATAATAATTGTTATTACTAAGTACTTTGTGCTTGGACTATAAAATTGAATATCAAGGGTATTGGAATTTTGACCATGACCAAATTTCATAAATCCAAAGTGATATAGTTTTGGCAAAGAGAATTGGTGTAAAAAATTATCAATAACAGGTACGACTTAAAATAATAAAATTGAATTTTACCAAAGAAAACATATAAACGATGAATTTGGACAAACTGTCACACCACTAGCTAAGGTGGAACGTTAATATTTTAATTGTTCGATATTAATCATCGACTGAATTTAAACCCGCGATTCACACAACCGCATTGGTAGATTCTTTGATATACCACATGATTTAAATGATCTATAATTATTATAAATTAATTAAATTAATTAATATTTATGAAATATTAATTATTTGTTTATTTTATGTATTTGGTGCCATTATTATTTTCTAGGTGCCAATAGTAATTAATTAGGTATGCGTGTAAAAGTTATATATGTATGAATTGATAATCGATATCGACCTGTATTTAAATTATATTTAAATGTAATTAATTTTTAATGGGTTTAGATTGATTTAAGGCCTGTATAGCCTTATCTAGCAGCTTAAAAGAGCAAGAGAGTAGATTTGTAAAAGAGAAGGAGTAAATCAAGGAGAGACTATCTCTTTTACTTTCTCTACAAGGCCATTACCCTCTCATTATTTGGGTGGCTCTCCTTTTCTTCTATGATAATCGCTATTTTCTAGCCAACTTTGGTTAAAGATGTCATATCCAAACATTAAACAGAAAATCAAAAGTGGTTCTCCAAGTAGTTGTAAAGCCAGGAGCTCAAAACAGGATCGAATATCGAAAAGTCTACCAATCAAGGTGCAAATATAAGACAAATTTTTTGAGGTAACATCCTTAGTCCATGATTAATATGTCATTATTTAATATAGTTAATTAATATATATTTGAATGAATTTAAATACTCAATCGTCGTCCTTTAATTATACTGTCATACATATGTATATATAAGTATAAATTTAAAATTTTCACTATCTATCAATTCTATTTATTCGAACTAATAAAATTTATAATATATATAAAATTTATGTATATATTAGAAATGAATTTTTAAATATATATTTTAATAATTTTTAAAACATTAAAAAACTAATTTAAATTGATTTAACATTATCTTAACTACAAATATAAATGAAAAAAAATAAATATATGTAAATTTATATCCAAAATTATTTTATTATGTATCATAAATTTAGTGTTAAAACTAAATAAAACATTTATTTTTTATTTTATTTGAAGTATAAAGTTTATATATACATACATAGATATTATTGTTAATGAGACATATTAACCGGTATTATATATATATATATATATATCTTAATATTTTTATTTTATAAAATTATACTTTATTACTTACAGAATAAAAAAACAATTATATATCGATATATTATTTTTAATTTTGGTCATAAGGCATTTTATTTAAATTCATAGACTTTAATTATCTTATTAATTATTTTGATGTATTATTATTAAATATATATATATATATATATATATAAACATTTTCAAAAATTATATGATACAAATATATTTATGATATAATTTTTGCAAGAAAAGTAATGTATTATTATTTTGCATGGGCAAACGGGTTTTTTAATGGTCATACCACTGTAGAAATGAAATACAAATGAAAGGCAAAGTCACCTTGATAGCTAGATAAGAAAGTAAATAAAATGATAAAGCGTAGGATTTAGGCAACAAGCCTGAACTACTAAAGACATAGACTTGCCCCCCTTAGAAGATGAGGATCTACTACGATCATCAGACGAATTAGGACCAAGGACATGGACATAACTAGAAAATAGCAATGCAAGGTTGGAGATCCAGATTTATATACGTACTTTTTTTTAATTTAAGTATACTATATATACATACCTTTTTAATTAATTATAAAATATATATACATACTTTTTTTAATTTAAATCTTTAGATCCAAATCTGTTTTAAAACTTTTTTACTAATTAAACAAATTAGATCTTTTGAAAATGAATTTTTAATTTTAAAATCATTAACTTATTTAAAATAAATTATTTAATTTTATTTAATTTTATTATATATATATAATTTAAATCTATAGATACAGGACTGTTTTCAAACTATTTTACTAATTAAACAAATTAGATATTTAAAATGAAATTTGAATTTCAAAATTACGGACTTATTCAAAATAACTTCTTATTTAAAAAATAAATATTCAAAATTTTAAAAATTATATATATATATATATTTGTGTATTTATAATTTAAATTTGTTTTAGATAATAACGTGCATATAAAGGGAAAATATGTCTATTACGGTGTAAATCCTAACTAATATATGAGCATATTATACCATGTACACATTTATATGTTGCACACACACTTACATGTATGTGTTTATCTGATAGACATATACACTTTATATATTACATATTTATACAAAAAACCTTTATATAAATTAAATAAATAAATAAAGATTTTATTTAACATTATTTATATTGGATCTAAATCGATTTAGACTTCAGAGGACCAGTAAGACCTAAAATGGAAAAAAAAATTGAAATTCACTCATTTTACTAGTTGCGTGCTGACCCAGTTCCAACAAAATCAATATATAACATTAATGCATTATTTTAATTAATTTTAGGGCTTCAAATAAATAATAAATACCAAAATAATTAATATAATATATAAATTAATTTCTTCCATTATAATTATAATATTTACAAATTAGTTTGAATTATTTAAATTCAAAAATATGTTAACACGTACTATTAGACTCGCTAGTGCGAACATTGCTCTTGGCGATATCTAAACAATTTAAATATTAGGGCCTATATAGAATTTGTTAATGCATAGTGATAAACATGAGTTTGGTTGCATACAAATCATTTATGTAAAATCGAATTTCTAATCTTTATTAAGCCACACTCTAATTAATAATATTTTGTTCACGTTTTCTTTTCGTCATCCCCATGTCACCAAGATATCTAGAATTTAGTTAATGGTCAAAAACTATAATAATACTTGTAGTTAATTGCATAGTACCACTTCATAGCCCCTGGTTCGATTCACTAATATTTATCACTTAATATATTTACTCTAACAAAAATTTGACTTTAAGGTGATTACCAACTACCGTGATATCGATCTTCTACAGTAAAGGAGATGAATCCTCTCTTGAGTAGTGTATCACTGTAAATGGTTCATCAAATAATCAGTTATGATTATAACATGAGAGTTATGTTATATGATTGACCATGGTCAAAATATAGCTTAGGCAAGATCCATTGTATCTCAAGTCAAAAGGTCATGCATATTATTACATGAGATATTCTCTTTTGATTTACTTATGTTTCACCAATAAAAGAACCATATTGAGTCATTATGTGACGTTTCAAATAACCCCAAGTATGTGACCCCTCGCTGTCCCTAATGGCCATGGGTAATTCACCATCCATTGGATGAAGCACGTTACATACATATTATCAGGATGTATCAATATCGTTTCTTAATACATATTGACCAAGAACATTATAAGGATGAGAAATTTTAACATTTGATTCAATACTCATAGCTACAAACACATTCGCAACTGAAATCAATTAAATACTTTCCCTAAGGAATTTCTACTTTTATGTCTCTGATATATTCAACTCATTACTTATATCATAATATAATAACGAATATAATAAATATGAAAAATAAGTGCACGGTTTATTTTGAACATATTTCTCATATTAGTGTTAAGGTATATAAAAATTACATAATTGCCCATATGGTACACAATTACTCTATTAATCCCTCACTTGCACTTGAGGCCAATTATGGTGCCTCATGCTCATACTCTTGACCAGATTTCCTAAATTAGAATGAAAAAGGGCCTTAGTGAATAAACCTATTATGTTACCTTTAGTATCTACTTTCTCTATCACTACTTCTGTATCATTGATAACAGTCTTATCATGTGGAACTTATGGAGAATGTGCCTTAATCTTTTGTGAGCATATGGTTTCTTGGCAATCAGTACCGTTGCATCATTATCATAATACATTAGCATCAGACCTTCAATGTTGATGATCACACTTTGCTCTTTCATGCATTTGCACATCCACATTGCTTCTTCTACGGCATCTTTTTGGCGACATATTCATCTCTATGGTCGAATCTTCCACAATTTCTTCCCTAAAACTTTTCAACTTATAGCCCCTCAGCTGAGGGTAAATAAGTTTCTTATGACTAATTACATATGATAGTGATAGAGTTAGGGGTATGCTCTAAGGGAAATTATGTATATTGTTACGTGCATCTAACTTAACAAAAAATATTGTTCAAAATAAAGGGTGTTTTCTTTCTATTATATACTTGTTATATTGTAATATAATTAATTAAATAATTAATTTAAACTGTAATAAATATACCATAACTGGTATTTTATTTGACAGTAATTACAATGCGTTGCAATTATGAGAAATTTATCATATTAAAATGACATAACTTTTTTATATATTCTTAGTCAAGATGTTTCAAGATGGGATATCGATACACTCTTTGAGTATAGAGTGTGTAATACTCTTCAAATGTTGGACAGTGTATTACTCGGGCTGTTGGGGGGTACCAAGTAGTTACATACTGATAGTTATTAGATAACAATGGAATGACTCACTATTTTTTATTAGTTAATATTACTAACTACTAAGGTCAAAAAGAGAATCTCGAAGTGATGATGTCATAAGTTCCTTCAACTTGATGATACAATGGAATTTCAATGTGGACGTTCCAATTTAATTATAGTTAAATTGTGGCATGACGTCCATCGGACGTCTACAGTAGGGTTTGAGTTGATGAATTGGAAGTGGAATACTATTCAATGGAGATTGTTTGCTCGGTTATATGAGGTTATTATCATGGTCAATTTTAGTTAACTTAAAGTCAAAGTCCTTGACCAGAGCAGTACAGTCAATAATAATTTTTATTATTGAACCAAATACTTTGTGTTGGATTAAACTAGTTGAATGTGGATGATATGGAATTTTGACCGAAACCAAATTCCATAAGTCTAGGTGTGATTTATAGGCAACATTCTAAGGTAATTCTCTAATTAATTAATTTGTATGTCTTATCATTCATATGCGTGGATTTATACGATTCATTATGTGTTTAATTGACTATCTTATAACATGTGAATTAAAACCCCTTTATCTTAATTAAATGTATGTCTATTATATTGATTCAATTCATATCTACATATATTCTTCATTCCCTTAAAATATATGTTCATCTCAATTAATATGTTTTTGATTCCATTTCACCTTTGTTTGTTTATTATTGTTCTATGTACTACTTAGATTTGTTTGTACTTATCATGGATTTTCGTATACCTAACTTGTCCAAATTTCTTTCTTTTGTTTTGATAATTTTTTTGGTCTGTAGTTTACGAATGGACTATTATGCAAATGTTAGATCTTTTGTTTCCTTTTCTAAATTTATTGTTTCATGAAAAATCTTAAACCCTATTTTCATTTCTAAACTAAAAGTTTAGTCCAAATTGTTAATCTTTGAAATCCAACTTATTTACATATACTGCATATGTGTGTACCATAATTAAAATGCATAGATATTTGTTATTCTAAATTTGAAATATCGAATTTTGGTTTTATATACATGGAAATTTAGTGTTGTTTCAATTAAAACATATAGAATAGATCTTGTGTAATAATGTAACATTTAGTGCTAGACCTTTCTTTAATTAAAATCAAATTCATCAATGTTAATTTGGATTCCAAACCACATAAAATTATCTTATGTGATTTAATACATATTGTAACAACCCGCATATTTATCGATTTTATATTTAAATATTTTATCGTTCGTCGGATTTTGGTCCAAAAAGCTACTTTTTGCAAACAGTCGAATTCGGACTCGAGACCACCCCCATTGAGTTCAAAATTCCGTTTGCGACCTTTTTGAGTATAAACTTCGATATGTTTGGAGAAAGTTGAATTTTGCTACTTTTTACTTAGGGCTTTGGTTTGGGCTGAGCCCAATAACCCCACTTATGTATTCAGTCCCAACCCCTCTCCTCTTCATTACTTCATTCTTCATTTCCTAATACTCAAGCTCTTACAACAATGGAGAGTGGAAGAGGAAATTAAAACTCCAAGCCCTAGTTCCATAGCAAAATCCTAGTTCTTGCTCCAAAATCTATGAGAACCCATTGGTAAGCATCTCCTTCTTCTTCTCCAACTCATTCTCTCTTTGGTTTCTGAAATTTGCTAAACCTAAATTTAGGAATGTTCTTCTTTTGAGTTGAGAATCAAGCTTCTTGAGTTGGAATTGAAGAGTGCTTGTTCTTGCCATTGCTTCATAGCATCTTCTTCATTAATTTGGGTTCAAAGGTGAGATTTTTAATCTCACATCTATGCTTATAATTATCTTCGATTGTTAGGTATGAATTCCTAACACTTATTCGTGTGCATTTGCTTTCGATTTGGATTACTTTTGTGAATATTCCAATTTTTAGTGTTTTGAGTTCAATTCTTTAAAAATCATAATTTTGATGTTTGAACATGTTTTTGGTGATGCATCGAGGAGCTTATAGGGCCGGGTAGTCGATTGGCATAAACCCTTAGCGCCGTTGCTCGTGCGATTGCAATTTGGTCGGGATTTGCACCTCCTTTGAAATAGGGTAGGAAGTGCAAGTATACAGGTTCGGCCGACCGAGCCCCCTGGGCCGGTCGACCGACCTGTAGTCCAGGCACTTCCTGCCTCTGTTTGGAAGTGCTGGTTACAGGCTTCGGCCGACCGAGCCCCTTGGGCCGGTCGACCGACTCAGGGAGTCCGGTCGACCGACCTGCTTTTATTTGCCAGATTAGCCTATATTGCTAATTCGTTTGAATATCCAACTTTAATCGATTCGTGTTGTCTCCCTTTTGTTGTTGTCATTTATTATCGACTTTGATGACCTTTTCTTTGGGAATTTTAGATATATCCACTTTGATGGATTTTATATCGATTTCTTTGGATTTTATTCACGTCTTCGAATGTGAATTTTTATGCCCGATTGTTTCTACAATCACTTCTATGATTTGTCACTTTAAAATATAAAGGTTTTCTATACTAGTAGTAAATATCAAAACTCTTTCTTCAAATGATTTCAACACTATTTTATTACAAAGCTCGTTTTCTCGAACCGATTTCCAATCTATTAGTATATATAAACCTTTACCTCACTCGTATGAGAAATCTAATTAAACGACTTAGTAAAACAAGTGGTATGAAATGCTTGCGTTTACTTCGTTGGTTAATTTTTGGACTTGTTCGATTGAACCACTTGTGACATTTTTCTAGTGGAGATTTACAATTTGTTCGTAAATATTTAAGTTAAGCTAGTGGTTATGGGACATGAATCTAAGCTCATATATTTACTAGCTTATTGTAATTGACACTTCTCGTTGATCATGACGATCATCTTTGTGATTTAGACTAGCAATGTGCGATGTCTCTTTGTTTATGTGGAGGACTGTTCCTCATTTTTATTGAGTTTCGTCTCATTTCTCACATGGGTCGTACCTTTTTAGGTGCGTCAATGTTTTATTATGCATGGGGTGTACCTTTCTAGGTGCATCGATGTTTGTTTATACATGGGTCGTACCTTTCTAGGTGCGTCAATGTTTATTTATGCATGGGGTGTACCTTTCTAGGTGCATCGATGTTTATTTACTTCGTGGAGCAATCGGCTCAATAAGTCGGGACATGGGGCGTATCTTTCTAGGTGCGTCGATGTTCGTCTATGCATGGGGCGTGTCTTTCTAGGTGCGTCGATGTTCGACTTAGCATGGGGTGTATCTTTCTAGGTGCATCGGTGTTAGACATTACATGGGGTGTACCTTTCTAGGTGCATCGAAGTTTGTTTATACATGGGTCGTACCTTTCTAGGTGCGTCAATGTTTATTTATGCATGGGGTGTACCTTTCTAGGTGCATCGATGTTTATTTACTTCGTGGAGCAATCGGCTCAATAAGTCGGGACATGGGGCGTATCTTTCTAGGTGCGTCGATGTTCGTCTATGCATGGGGCGTGTCTTTCTAGGTGCGTCGATGTTCGATTTAGCATGGGGTGTATCTTTCTAGGTGCATCGGTATTAGACATTACATGGGGTGTATCTTTCTAGGTGCATCGATGTTTATTTATGCATGTGGTGTATCTTTCTAGGTGCATCGATGTTTATTTATGTATGGGGCGTATCTTTCTAGGTGCGCCGATGCTAGAGCATGGGGCATATCTTTCTAGGTGTGTCGATGTTCGACTGTACATGGGGCGTGTCTTTCTAGGTGTGTCGATGTCCAGTTTGTGGGATTGGCCATCCTTTTTATTGTGATTTGGTTCATCGGATGTCCCGCTGTACAACGTCGTTGTTCCTTTTTATTGTGATTTCTGGATTTCGTGTGTTGATTTCTGGAATTTATGTTTCACCAACTTTTACGATGGGCATTGATATATATGTCATTTATTGTGGCTTGGTGAATGAAATTAGGAGTATGACATTCCTTTTTATCTTGAGTAGATTATTGTGATATTGATTAATCTCTTGTTGATTTTCAATTACTTATTTATCACAGCTTGGCATTGTGATTATTATATGTTTATGTCATATCTCTTATTATATATCACTTCATCTGATATTTATAGCTAGACTGATCCGTTTATTATTTTCTTATTAAATAATACTCGGGTCAGACCGTGATGTTACAGGTGCTTCTGCTTGACTATACATCCGGGATTACCTCCTTGACTTTTGGTTAACTACTTTAGTTTAGTAGTTTTTGTTGTATACATTTAAGATATAGACTTCTTGATGTATACATATTTTTGTCTAGCACTTGTATCTATTCCTTTGTATTATTGAGGATCTTTTTGACCACTACTCTGATGAACACTTTCATGTGTTATATTCATATCTATTTCCGCCTTTGTGATATGAATTGTCTGTGACTGATTTATGTTATGTTTATTTCTATATTTGTTTCCGAAGATTTTAAATAGCCACTGTGTGATAGCTTTGAGTTTGTATCTGTATGTCGGATTTCCTCTAGAGATGAAAAGTTATATTTTTATCTGGCATATCGGTACTCGCACAAAGCAATTATACAGATGGTCGCTCCTCAACAGCCTTATTCTCCGTGCTAGTCGACAGCATTACTACGTAGTGTTCTTGGCTAGCATGGGTATAGAGGTGGGGCGTCACAGCTTGGTATCAGAGCCAAACTTCGGAACAATATGGAATATTATAACAAGGATCATCGTCCTAAGTCCATCTTAGGAGTCGTGCTTTAGGATTTTATTCGAGTCTTCGTACCGATTCATCCTATTTTCTTTATGATTCCTTGTTTTATCAATCAAGTTTGATTGAAATTTACTTTGAGAATAACTTTTTCCTCTTCTTTCTTTCTTTCTTAAAGAAGAGAAATGGTTAGACCAGGCCGTCCCAGCGCCGGTCAATCTAGTGCTACTCCCCAGGATGGAGTATTTATGTCTGCCCAGCAGCTTCTAGATCTTGTTAAGAATGCTCAAGCTGCCGGTCCCAATCCTGAGCCTACTCATCCTAGATCCGGTTTTGCACGCTTGTACAGAGACTACACCGATTTGGGTGGAGGGCCATTCAGGGGGTCCGAGAGCGTTATAGAAATTCAAGCTTGGCTCAAATCATGCGATCGCATCTTTTCTCGCATGAATCTTATTGATCTACATCGGGTCCAAGTAGCTTCTAGCATGCTCCAAGAAAGAGAATTGGATTGATATGAGCTTTTAATTTTTGAAATCGTTGAAGCGGATCTCACTTGGGAGCAATTCCGGGAAAGATTCGAATTGAAATTTGTGCTGGAGGCTGAGAAAGTAACTTTAGCCCGGCGTTTCATTGACCTTGTTCAAGGTGAATCTTCTGTGACAGACTATGTCGCATCTTTCGAGTCTCTGTCCAAACACGGGGTTGAATACATCAACACCCCAATGAAGAAAAATCAGAGACTCGTCTATGGCTTGAATAAGAATCTTAAGAAGCCATTACTTCTGAAACTTGAAGTTTCATTTGATCAGCTTATTGATGTCGCTCTTCGTCTTGAAGAGGCCGATAATGAAGGTGATGTTGAAGTTGTGCGTGCCCAACAGAACTTCGACAATAACTTGAAGAGGCCTATCAAATTCAAAGGCTCCAATTCTAATAAGAAAGTGAAGCAAACTACTTTTGTAGCAAAGACTCCAATCCCTAATCGTGAAGGATGCTACAATTGTAATTCTATGGAACACTATGCGAATATGTGTCCAAAACCCCATTCTTGTCGCTATTGCAAGAAACCGGGTCATCTTTTATCTGCGTGTCCCAAACTTTTGAACAAGGACATGAGAAAGCTAAATATTGTGCAAGCCCTTAGCAACTCTTCTCGTGGTCAAGGTATTTCTCATTTAATCCTTGATTACATTTATTTTGTGATCTTCTTATTTGAGTTCTTTTTGATATAGGTTTCATCTCATTATTTTTATATCAAAAGAACTTGTCGATTCTTTTTCTTTGAATATTTTGGGCTTGATGACTTCTTTGAGGATTGTGAATCCGGATGGTAGATCTGCAACACTCAATTTCCTTTTTATTGATGTCGAAATTATTTTATGAGACTTTTCTTTCCGAGCCGATATTTTTACTTAGGCTTCGGAATTGATTTTTTGAAAGGATCGGCTTAATCATTGTGAAGCCCATATCCTATTTTTCGAGTGGACTATTCATCTTCGACATTTTCAATCTGTTAAGCAGATTTCTATTTTTCCTTTATGATTTTGATTCCAACTTGATGGCATCATTTTATTCCTTAAGCCCACTCGTAAGGAAAGTGTTATTTCTCTCATTCATGTAGTTAGAGAAATTTTCTGGAATCTTTGAGCTTGTCTTAGGATTATCACCTAAGAAATCTTTTGTGTAGTGTTAAGGTCTTTTCAGTTTGACTTTACCACCGGTTTTCGTTTGCTACGAGTTGCGGAAATTAGCATTCCACTTACCGCATTCCGCACTCGTTATGATTCTTATGAATGACTTATTTTGTCATTCAATTTGTCCAGCTTATTTCATCCATTTTATATATCGAATATTCTATGAATATTTCGATGAGACTATTCTTGTATTTACTGATTTTGGATGAAAATAGTAATTTAAAATTTTGCAAACCTTTTTCATAAGATTTATTTATAAGTAAAACTGGATTTTGTTCTTGAAACGAATGAAGAATATTCTTAAAACTTTTTAAGAGATTTATTTATCCTATAAAAGATGATTTTGTGATTGTATTGCCCGTTAAGTGCTTTAAGAATTTTGGTCGATGCGCTTGATCAACGTTATCGATAGGAATTTCCTAAACACTTTGATGTGACAATCAGACACGATGTATTGACTTGTAAAACGTAAAAATTTTCTAGAAAGATAATTACATAATGATAAGTGTAATTTTGAAAGTATTAACTTTTTGGGAAAGAAGATTATTTAAAAGAAATTCTTTCTTTTCGATACTCTTGTTCTTGTGATTCCTGGAGGGGAACCAAGACTTTACTATTTGTACCGATACTAGTCGTATTGGTTTGGGTGTCGTTCTCTTGCAAAAGAGAACGTGCTATCACTTGTGCTTCTAAATCATTTTAGCTTATCAAGACTAGATACGCCACTCATGATCTAGTGCTCTCGGCTATTGTTTTTACTTTTGGAATTTGGCATCATCATATTTGGATGAGAAATTGTTCTCTACCTCGATCATAAATCTTTGGAATAATTATTTTATCATATGGAACTCCATGTTGACTCGAGTTCCTAGCATCTTATGATCTTGATATTCTTTTATTCCTGAGAAGGGAAATCGAGTTGCCAATGCGCTTTGTCGTAAGCAACAAGTGGTTGATTCTTTGATGTTGTCTGAATGGAATTATCTTTTTATCAAGTTCATCGGACGTTTTGGTATACTTCGTTTTATTGAGCTTTATCTCATTCCTTTTATGGACTAGTGTCCGGTGTTCTTTTATGGTGTTCGGTTCATCGGATGTACTGTTATTATACTACATCGATGTTCCGTCTCATTTGATTCATCGGATGTACCGTTTGTACTACATCAATGCCTTTGCTATTCGATTCATTGGATGTACCGTTTGTACTACATCAATGTCTTTGCTTTTCGATTCATTGGATGTACCGTTTGTACTACATCAATGTCTTTGCTTTTGATTCATTGGATGTACCGTTTGCACTACATCAATGATACGCTTTTGATACATTGGATGTACTGTTTGTACTACATCAATGTCTTTTTTTTGTTTCATTGGGCGTACCGTTTTTGTACTACGCTGATGTCCCAAATTATTTGAGTTTCTAGTTCCTCGGGCGTACCGTTTTTGTACTACGCCGTTGCACCAGTTCAATTTTCTGCTGTTCTTGTCGTTCTCCACGTCTTTTATCTACGGAAATGCTTTTATGTTTCCGGTTTTATTCTTGTGCCTGGTGATATCGTGGATATTGAAGTTTCACCAGATTTGATTTATGAGCAATATTCCATTCGCATCATTGCTTCGGAGGTTGAGCGCCTTTGGAATAAAGATGTTCTTCTTGAGATAGTTCAATGGTTCTCAAATCCTAAGGATTGCTCTTGGGAATTCAGAGAATTCATCGAGCGATCCCGTTCAGGCTTACTCTTTCATGCTCCTTATGGTGAACTTCCTATTTCAAATTTTCTTTTGTGTTAATATGCTTCCACGATTGTTACTATATATTTCCTTCTTAACTATTGCGAGGACGCAATTTCTTTAAGGAGGGGAGTCTGTAACAACCCGCATATTTATCGATTTTATATTTAAATATTTTATCGTTCGTCGGATTTTGGTCCAAAAAGCTACTTTTTGCAAACAGTCGAATTGGGACTCGAGACCACCCCCATTGAGTTCAAAATGCCGTTTGCGACCTTTTTGAGTATAAACTTCGATATGTTTGGAGAAAGTTGAATTTTGCTACTTTTTACTTAGGGCTTTGGTTTGGGCTGAGCCCAATAACCCCACTTATGTATTCAGTCCCAACCCCTCTCCTCTTCATTACTTCATTCTTCATTTCCTAATACTCAAGCTTTTACAACAATGGAGAGTGGAAGAGGAAATTAAAACTCCAAGCCCTAGTTCCATAGCAAAATCCTAGTTCTTGCTCCAAAATCTATGAGAACCCATTGGTAAGCATCTCCTTCTTCTTCTCCAACTCATTCTCTCTTTGGTTTCTAAAATTTGCTAAACCTAAATTTAGGAATGTTCTTCTTTTGAGTTGAGAATCAAGCTTCTTGAGTTGGAATTGAAGAGTGCTTATTCTTGTCATTGCTTCATGCATCTTCTTCATTAATTTGGGTTCAAAGGTGAGATTTTTAATCTCACATCTATGCTTATAATTATCTTCGATTGTTAGGTATGAATTCCTAACACTTATTCGTGTGCATTTGCTTTCGATTTGGATTACTTTTGTGAATATTCCAATTTTTAGTGTTTTGAGTTCAATTCTTCAAAAATCATAATTTTGATGTTTGAACATGTTTTTGGTGATGCATCGAGGAGCTTATAGGGCCGGGTAGTCGATTGGCATAAACCCTTAGCGCCGTTGCTCGTGCGATTGCAATTTGGTCGGGATTTGCACCTCCTTTGAAATAGGGTAGGAAGTGCAAGTATACAGGTTCGGCCGACCGAGCCCCCTGGGCCGGTCGACCGACCTGTAGTCCAGGCACTTCCTGCCTCTGTTTGGAAGTGTTGGTTACAGGCTTCGGCCGACCGAGGCCCCTGGGCCGGTCGACCGACTCAGGGAGTCCGGTCGACCGACCTGCTTTTATTTGCCAGATTAGCCTATATTGCTAATTCGTTTGAATATCCAACTTTAATCGATTCGTGTTGTCTCCCTTTTGTTGTTGTCATTTATTATCGACTTTGATGACCTTTTCTTTGGGAATTTTAGATAGATCCACTTTGATGGATTTTATATCGATTTCTTTGGATTTTATTCACGTCTTCGAATGTGAATTTTTATGCCCGATTGTTTCTACAATCACTTCTATGATTTGTCACTTTAAAATATAAAGGTTTTCTATACTAGTAGTAAATATCAAAACTCTTTCTTCAAATGATTTCAACACTATTTTATTACAAAGCTCGTTTTCTCAAACCGATTTCCAATCTATTAGTATATACATACCTTTACCTCACTCGTATGAGAAATCTAATTAAACGACTTAGTAAAACAAGTGGTATGAAACGCTTGCGTTTACTTCGTTGGTTAATTTTTGGACTTGTTCGATTGAACCACTTGTGACATTTTTCTAGTGGAGATTTACAATTTGTTCGTAAATATTTAAGTTAAGCTAGTGGTTATGGGACATGAAGCTAAACTCATATATTTACTAGCTTATTGTAATTGACACTTCTCGTTGATCATGACGATCATCTTTGTGGTTTAGACTAGCAATGTGCGATGTCTCTTTGTTTATGTGGAGGACTGTTCCTCATTTTTATTGAGTTTCGTCTCATTTCTCACATGGTTCGTACCTTTTTAGGTGCGTCAATGTTTTATTATGCATGGGATGTACCTTTCTAGGTGCATCGATGTTTGTTTATACATGGGTCGTACCTTTCTAGGTGCGTCAATGTTTATTTATGCATGGGGTGTACCTTTCTAGGTGCATCGATGTTTATTTACTTCGTGGAGCAATCGGCTCAATAAGTCGGGACATGGGGCGTATCTTTCTAGGTGCGTCGATGTTCGTCTATGCATGGGGCGTGTCTTTCTAGGTGCGTCGATGTTCGACTTAGCATGGGGTGTATCTTTCTAGGTGCATCGGTGTTAGACATTACATGGGGTGTACCTTTCTAGGTGCATCGAAGTTTGTTTATACATGGGTCGTACCTTTCTAGGTGCGTCAATGTTTATTTATGCATGGGGTGTACCTTTCTAGGTGCATCGATGTTTATTTACTTCGTGGAGCAATCGGCTCAATAAGTCGGGACATGGGGCGTATCTTTCTAGGTGCGTCGATGTTCGTCTATGCATGGGGCGTGTCTTTCTAGGTGCGTCGATGTTCGATTTAGCATGGGGTGTATCTTTCTAGGTGCATCGGTATTAGACATTACATGGAGTGTATCTTTCTAGGTGCATCGATGTTTATTTATGCATGGGGTGTATCTTTCTAGGTGCATCGATGTTTATTTATGCATGGGGCGTATCATTCTAGGTCCGTCGATGCTAGAGCATGGGGCATATCTTTCTAGGTGTGTCGATGTTCGACTGTACATGAGGCGTGTCTTTCTAGGTGCGTCGATGTCCAGTTTGTGGGATTGGCCATCCTTTTTATTGTTATTTGGTTCATCGGATGTCCCGCTGTACGACGTCGTTGTTCCTTTTTATTGTGATTTCTGGATTTCGTGTGTTGATTTCTGGAATTTATGTTTCACCAACTTTTACGATGGGCATTGATATATATGTTATTTATTGTGGCTTGGTGAATGAAATTAGGAGTATGACATTCCTTTTTATCTTGAGTAGATTATTGTGATATTGATTAATCTCTTGTTGATTTTCAATTACTTATTTATCACAGCTTGGCATTGTGATTATTATATGTTTATGTCATATCTCTTATTATATATCACTTCATCTGATATTTATAGCTAGACTGATCCGTTTATTAATTTCTTATTAAATAATACTCGGGTCAGACCGTGATTTTACAGGTGCTTCTGATTGACTATACATCCGGGATTACCTCCTTGACTTTTGGTTAACTACTTTAGTTTAGTAGTTTTTGTTGTATACATTTAAGATATAGACTTCTTAATTTATACATATTTTTGTCTAGCACTTGTATCTATTCCTTTGTATTATTGAGGATCTTTTTGACCACTACTCTGATGAACACTTTCATGTGTTATATTCATATCTATTTCCGCCTTTGTGATATGAATTGTCTGTGACTGATTTATGTTATGTTTATTTCTATATTTGTTTCCGAAGATTTTATATAGCCACTGTGTGATAGCTTTGAGTTTGTATCTGTATGTCGGATTTCCTCTAGAGATGAAAAGTTATACTTTTATCTGGCATATCGGTACTCGCACAAAGCAATTATACAGATGGTCACTCCTCAATAGCCTTATTCTCCGTGCTAGTCGACAGCATTACTCCGTAGTGTTCTTGGCTAGCGTGGGTATAGAGGTGGGGCGTCACACATATATATTTCTATTATATATATAAATCAATATTATAGAAAACAAAGTCATGTAAAAGGGAAATGAGTCCGTTGCGATGTAAATCCTTGCACTTACATACGGTCTAATTAACTATGTACATATCTTATCTATAGTACGTGCACTTCACACAAACAAGTATGTTCGATACACCTGTAAACCAAAACTAAGAAAATTCTTTTATAAAAAATTAAATTAAATAAACATTTTATTTTAAAAAAATTAGATTGGATCTAAAATCTTTTTAGACTTCATATGCCCAATGGATTCAAAAAATAAAAAAAAATTGAAATCTACACATTTCATCCACTTCCGACTGGCCTATTTCCTTCAATGGTATGCTAAATAGTGTACCGATCTAAATTAGCACTGTAGGGCTAACTGATTAAAACCTACTCATTTAGCAGGGTGTCTAGAGGGGCAGTGTCAAAGGATTGAGTTTGAATAATCGAACACTCTTTTCTTGTCGGCCTGGCCCGAAAGATGAAAGCCCAAAGGTTATCCTTAATATAAAGGCCCAAACTGATTTTGGACCTTCGGCTAATTTTCATATTTTGTTTGAAAATTTAAATTACATTTTAAATATAAAAATTAAATTTTAAATAAAAAACATAATTTTGTAAAAGTTATAAAATGCAATTCAAAATTTTGAAAATTATTTTGAGAAACTAAATAGTTAATTTTGAAAATTTATAAATTAATTAATATTATTAATTAGATTAAATTAAATAAATAATTAATAAAAATATAAATGTTGATATATATATGTATAATTATAATTGTTGTAGTTATTCAATTATCTTAAAATTACTTATAATAAAATAAATTAAAATTTCAAATTAATTAAAATATTTAATTAGATTATTTAATTTAATAAAATTAATTAAATAAAATTAATTAAAAGTTAAATAACTAAACTGTATACATATTGATATATACACATAAACAAACTATAAATGTTATAGTTGATTAACTATCTTAAATTGTTTAAGATGAATAATGTAAAATTATAGAAATTTTGTATAAAATAAAATAAGTTAACCAAAATATGATTTAATTGATAATAATTAAAATTAGTTAAATAGAATTTGATTAACAAGATAAATGTGCACATTATATAAGTAAATTAAGTTATAAATGTTATTAATAAATTAACACTTATATAACTGTATATGTATTAAATTAAGCAGAATTGGGAAGAAACGCAAACTAGATTTAGGGAATAAATACATATGTATTATACAAATATCGCCATTTCTGATGTATATGACACTTGAATCACGAGGGTATTTCATAAGAAATACATTATTTCCTAAGTTGAAATGACTCAAACTAGATAAATACATTAAAGATTATGAATTTCTAATATTTATAATTTTTCTCTACTACTTATATATTAATATATTACATGCATGTCATTAGTTGTTAAGCTTTCCTCAAGCTAGAAATGTTATGTACGATATTATTAATATATTTACTAGACGAGGTAAGATACATGCACATAAGTGTTGAGCTTTCCTTAAGGTACGTGCATTACACTTAGGACATCATGAAATGGTGGGCATAAGTGAATAATCTCTGTTGATTTGTCGAGCCTTCCACAAAGTCAAGATGAGATTAGGACAAATATCATGGATTTGGAACCGTATATGATACAGCTGATATGGTGTTATCCACCGCAGATCTATGATGTGCTGACCTTTCTTCAAGGCTGGAATCCCAAGGTGTAACGTTCTGCCTCTTTGATCTTAGAAGTCGACACTAATACATTCACGGTATTCACATTTCGAGCATCCAAGTGCCGAAAAGATACCCTGTTGTGGAAAAAGAAAAGAAGAAGGAAGATAGAATCTCACAAAAAACATAACGAGTAATATAAAATACTAAACAAATCTTTACAAAAAGAAAGCGTCTTTAATATACATACAGAAACCAAAGTATAACACTAACCCATCATCAGCATGGACAGTCATAACAACCTATCCATACAATTGCCGATAACTACCACAAAAACAAACAACGGAAGGAAAAATAAAATACGAAAGCACGTCTTTGAGGCATCCAGCTCATCTCTTGAAAGCTCCAAAGTGTCCGGCTAAACCTGGAAAACATGCTTGGGCTGACCCCAAGCATTATAAGAAAACAAAGGGTCAATCTGGTAAAACTAGCATGGGAAATACAATCAAATGGATTACCTAATGTTATAAAAATCTTTCAGAAGTAAAGGTATCTCGTAAGACCACGCCGCACATAAACACTAATGGATTTTTACCTTACGATCACCAAAACATTTTCTACAGAAAATCCAGTGATAATACAATAATGTCTAGGTAAAATAAATATTAATCATAGCCAAAATTCTTACATTAATTAAATTCCAATATAATAGGTATACAACCATATTCGTAGGGTTACGTAGTGGAGATTGGATTTCCATCAACCACTGGGCTACTGAGGTACTGTTCGTCACAGTACATCTATAGATAAAATGTACTACAACGACCCACATTTCTGATACCTAGGAACGACAGTTAACACATCTGTGGTATTTGTATGCCATTGGAAAAGATGAATCATCATGGGGTTAAATAAAGAATAAAATAGAAAATCTCACAACGAAACTGTAAAATAAACCATAACAGTCAATAGTACATCAGGTTACTTCTTAATAGGGAGTTATCAGAGTTACACAAAGTACTACAAATCAGCTTAGGTAGTTATAACAACGTGCCTTTACATATGCTGAAACAAAATACACTTACACAATAAGATAATATGGCAGAATAGATAACTAAGAAGATGAAAGCCTCTTGCTCAGACGCCGTCTTCAAAAACCCACACAGACCTGTTACTCTCGAACCACTCAAATAAAATTGAGTACCCGAGAGATTTGGGAAAACAAACAACTCGGGTCAGATAATATGCCTGGTATAAGTAAAAAAATTAAATCAATATGTGTGCGATTAAACACAAAAATGTGAGACCACACCGCCGAACACAGAACGGGTTCACTCTCACATGTATCAACATCCAAACATGAAGAATGGGTAAATAATTAAACATCGCAAAGAGTGGTTGACTCTTCCTGATTAAATTAAGGAAACAAATTTGAAGATTCGAATCAAACAAGGAAAGGAAAATCCGCAACAAATGATTGGGAAGGTGCAACACCCTTGAAGTATACCTCTAGTAACATACTTCTGAGAAGTTCATATAGTCTGTGACACTTCTCGGAAAATACCAAGCCGGACCCCGCTAAACCTTACCGAGTATCCGAATATTTCACATCTAATAGCGCTACCGAATCTAATCTAGATGAGATGTGAAAGTACCTTGATGGGAGCAACCCCACATAGCTTGGATTCTTCTCACGCTTTGGATTTAGACATTTCTGACAAAGATATCAATGCTCAATGGAGAAACACATCGTCTTGGAATGATGATAATAAACAAGCTGAAGTAACCGATAGCTAAGAAACCAATTACCAAAGACATAAAACGATCGTATATGGAAATTAAGTCTAGTATACTTACCACCACTCATCGAATTCAAACTTGTACTATTTCTTGGTTAACAATAATACCGGACAAGTCAAGGTAATGTTACCTCAAAGTCATGTCTCACGATTATTCTTAACTTTCGAAATAGCAACAAATCTACTTCTTCGATGTTTAGTGCTAATTATACAAATAAATCATTTCCATACAAGTGAATCACTTTACGAAAATTAATCCATTTCCATAAACAATTTAAACATTTTCTTTTAAAAACCCGAATTCGTACTTGGGCTTCACATTACAAGTATTAGCTTCAAGACACTTCGTTAAAAGAGTTTACTAACTTCAAAACATCATTATAAAAGGATTTAATAACTTTCCAGATCCTTATTTAATTGGATACTTTGTTTTAACTGTCATAAATGAGATTAATTAATTATCTTTAAGCTTCGTTAATCAATTTGGATAATTGAATTCAAAATACCCTTTAATTAAAAAGGTTAATCTCCTTTAAATTTACAGAATTAATTAAATTAATTTATTAAATTTATCTCATTAATTATACTAATTAATAAAAAGTTTACATCATTAATTAATTAATTTAATAATAAATAAATGTCATTAATTAAATTAATTAATTTAAAGCACAATTAAATAAAAGATTAATTAAATTTAAATTAATTAATCAAATTTAAAAATCATTAATTGAAATAAATTAATTTATTTTAATCGTCATTAATTAAAATGATTAATTAATTCTAATCCACCATTATTAAATAA
Organism: Allium cepa; assembly: GCA_030765085.1. Taxonomy (NCBI): domain Eukaryota; kingdom Viridiplantae; phylum Streptophyta; class Magnoliopsida; order Asparagales; family Amaryllidaceae; genus Allium; species Allium cepa. The sequence continues at coordinate 548,589,733 of CM060932.1, forward strand.
TCAATTAACCTTAATCATCATTCGTCAAAATGTTAAATAAATTTTAAGCATCATTAATAAAGTAATTAATTAAATTTAAACACATCATTAATAAGTTAATTAAATTTAAACTCCTCATTAACAAGTTATTAATTAACCTTATTAATTAATTAATTATATTTAAAAATCTTTATTAAAATAATTAATTAAATTTGAAATCATCCTTATTTAACTACTTTATTAACTTGTGAAATAAAACCCAAGCTCGAGAAATAAATCAAAAAAATTCGATAAGGATATGCTTATCGAAAGTGCCGATATAGTGATAGGCGCTATACGGACACTTCGGCTTCTATTTTCGTGCCACTTTATTTACATCTACATATCACATAACCATAAGCAAAGCATAACACAAGGTACTTAACTATTATACAACATGTAGAAAGCAATCACTAACAATATATTTAACTTTTACTACTAACTTTTCAAGATGCTTACTAACTCGCTTACTAACTTACAGGATGACAACTTTTTAAAGCATAAACTAAATCAACATTCATCACATCATAATACATATAAACAAGCATTCATAAGCTATAAAAATAAGCAACGTTAAAGTAAATAAAAATTTAGTTTGAAAGGTAATATTTTAACTCACAATAGCTTACTAATTTCAGCTGAACTTGTTTTAGAACTTCAATTTTTTTTAGATATTTGATTTTTTTTTTTGGAAAAATGGTACTTTGGTAGTCTCAAGTGTACAATATGGTTTGGCCTTATTGAGGTAGGCTTGTCCAAGCAAGTGAAGACGTGGATATAGGTCTAGTTTGTTTAGTTAGGTGACGTAGAGAATGAAGATGGATGTGGTATTGATAAAAAAAAATTCTTACTTAAGAGATGAAAATTTAGATTTTTACCACTTTGAAATAACCATGGAAGCCATGGAAATTCCCTTCAGAGCTTAAGGAAAGGTTTTAGAAAGTGAAGAATGAATGGAAAATGAGAATTTAAGTTAGGAGTTTTGCTTATATACAAAGGGATAAATTAAATTACCAATTTTCCCTTAAAGTACATAACCTCCTTTCCATTGTTGCCACCTCATAAAGATTGTCTCCCCCCTACCAACATGCATTTGAAACTCAAGTGTACTCATGTTTCCTTATGTCTCATTTTACTTTATGTTTGAAATGATGTTTTTATGACAATTTTCCGTCTTATTTTTAAACATTTACATAATAAGTCATATCATACTTATTATAGTTATTTAAGTTAATATATGTGTATAAATATATTAAAATAAATTCTAACTTATTTTAAAAGTGTGTGTATATTACTTAAATGCGCATAACATTTTTCGATAACTTTTCGACTCGACAACTTATCGACATTGAAAAGTCAAAAATTTGAAACTATTTCCGGTCGCATTTTCTATTTTTCTCCGAACTAAATATTTTTGTAAACTATTTTGAAAAAATATTTCACCATCATTATTTATTATTTCAAATATTTTTATTTTAGTTATAAATCCATTTATTATTTACTTAAAAATATATTAAATATCCATATTTTAAAGAGGTTAAATTACGGGTTGTTACATGTGCTGAGGTCAACAAGAACTTCCTGCAACCTGCTACACAGAGCCGCCTGCCCTTTTAACATGACATATCAGATTACATCAACTCCCGGACCAAGGCTCCAAACAATGTGCACCAGCCATGGCCCTACTCTCTCATGCATACCAAAACTGTAAAAATCGACTCTAGATCGATGAATGATGCTTCTAATGGTAACGACCCACATAGCTCTACCACATATCCCCTGTTTTAGTCATTACCATGTTTTAAGGCTTGTGTGGTCATGATTACCTTTTCCTCTCTTATCAATTCCAACTTGGAATGCTAACAGTGCCTTTCAGGCACAATGCAATGCTAGCTTTAGTCCATACAAGTTGTTCAGGATATGAAGAAACTGAAGGCACTACTTCTACTACATCCATTTGAAATCACCCTTGGGATAGTAGAAAGTAGCTCTTGCTCTTCAAAGAACTCTATCTTTGATTCCATCATCTTTGACTCGATCTCTTCGAACCAATATTCGATAATTCCAGTAAACTCAACTCTGGTTCTTTCGAAAATATATAGACGATACAGAGGAGCCGAAATCACCCCCTAACCATTTAAGTAAACGGATCTCCTTATAATTTTTCCTAGGAGAACAGGATGAGATTTATATGCATGGTAAAGCATTACGATAATGATGGTGCCATATAATCCCTATGTTACTCCTAGATATTTCTCGAGTTATATGTTGACCAAGATTTGATAGTCGGTTATTTAAATATCAGTCAATCAAACAAACATAGATTTAATTCCATGTGGGATCCACTAAGCCTCTAATAGTTAATCTTTCCATGAACCAATGACACTTTTAAATCTTTGACTCAAAATAACTTTGCAAACAATAATTTTCACAAACCTCTTAAATTCCTTCCACTACTTAGAAAACATTCGTATACTTATCTCAATGGTATAAGTATATTATAAACCACTAACTTTTCAATACTTAGAAAAATATAATCATATATTTGTCTCCATGGTATAAATATATTCACAAAGCTTGAGGGAGATTTCTCTTTCCAAAAATTATATTTAAATGGGCCAAAATAAATATCACTTAAAACATTACTTATTTCAAACCAAACCACTACCCTTCGGTGTTAAGTATGAAAGAATGTTTCTTACCACCATAACCAAGAAGAATTAATGGTCAAAATAAATCTCATTCCTTTATAAAATTCCCTTTTATATGCCCATTTATTATTCACAAATACTTTTTTAAATCTCCAAATTTATTTATAAAACTTGCTTATGAAACTCTTAAATGATTTACGAAAAACTTTACAAAATATCATTCGTAAACCTCTTTTTAATAAATCCTTTTTACTCATATAATCGTTATCCCACCTTTTGGAAAGACCGTGACACCAAGAATTTGACTGGAAACCAAGGATAGTTCGTCTTGGAGATCATTAATACACAAGTCTACTGTAGATATCGATGAATTTTGTCCGAGTCCGGATCAAGCTACAATCGACAAGACATGACAAGCAAAGCCGTGTAGGCCAAAGTTTCAAATTTCAAGTCAATCCGAGTTCGTATGCTCAAGATATGATCGATGCAAACTTGGAAACCAATTCGTTCGTATCCATCGTTTCACCCTCTTCGCATCGGTTCCGTTCGCATCCATCTTGAACTACACTCTTCATGTCCATCCAAAGGCGGGCTCCTTCGTATCGACCTTATTTGTATCCATTAAACGTATATGGTTTCATGTCGATCGCTCATCTCCAACTTGTTCGTATCGATCGATCAACGTCCAATTCATATCCATCCATGACTGTCTACTTTGTATCCATTGGAAAGTAAAGCAGGAGTGTATTTCATATCGATCTAGTTTGACGTAGTTCGTATCGATCAGCCACAGGTCAATACAAAATCACCCATCGACACGAAAGTGACTATTTTGTGATCGATATGAAGAAGTCTCCCATCTATCGATACGAAATAACCACTAGATCGATACGAACAGGCGGTAGTGGATCGATATAAACAAGGCCAAGCTGTATCGATACAAATGAGGCGCATCCATAGGAAAGACTCGATCGTTCGGCATGAAATGTGGATCGATCCTAAAGGCAAGCGCCACGTCAACATGCAAGCACGTGCCCAAAAAGCGACACGAACTGATCGATATGAAGGGTATCGATACGAACTAAACAACCTACATAAAATCCAAATTTGCATCGATCATAACTCGCAATCTACAAGTCCAAATGCTACCAAATTTTCACATGAGCGTACGTACAACCTAAAGAATGTTCCCGCTCAATTTCAACTCGATTGGGCTAAATCTTGTGTCTCTGTCTACTTCTTTTCGTTTTAAGTTTTCTATTCTTCATTTTTATCCTCTAAACTATTTAGATCTGTAATCTATAATCATATACTATTGATCTGTGTCCATACATTGGTGCTTTCATGATATTTAGGGTTTGTGACCAATTTTGGCGCAAAAACTTTGGTGCTTTCACTAAAAACTGAACTCCGGGATTCCACCGCTTGGATATTGGATTTGAAGGCTTAAGGATTCAGATCTGAAAAGTTATGATAAGGCAATTAAGTAGAAGACAAAGAGTAGAAAGAAGCCAACAAGAGGGAAGTCAAGAGGCCTCTTCTGGAGCTGGAACAGGTTAAGCTTCGACCTACATCACTAGGAACGAGAGGGAGACTATGATGGATTCAATGCACAAAAGATTGTTAAAGAGCCAACAAGAGACGATGCAGAGCTTCTTTGAGCATATGAGAGCAGTCGGAGCACAGAACCTTGGACCGACTACGGTTGCTGCGAACATAGGACAAGGAGCTAGAGTTATAGATACCGTTGGAGGTCAAATCCAAGATCAAAACGCAGAACATGAAGGCAATCAACAAGGACCTAGGGGAAGGCCCTTGGGATCTGACATTGGAAGAACCATAGATGGAGCTCAGCAGGCTAGAGCCAACACCAACGGTAATGAGCCACATGAAGAATATTACCCAGAATACCCTTCGGGACATGGGGGGCGGGATGGAAACATGCTAAGGAGACAACCCCTGGATGGAGACGAACGAATGGCTGGACTAGTGCGACGGATTATGAGGGGAGGATTGCCGAGCGGAGGCTTAGAGGAAATTAGTCGAAGTCCGTTCACTCCGATCAAAAATGCAAGGAGTCCTTCAAAATTCAAGTTACCCACACTGGAAGATTACGATGGAAAGTCAGACCCAACCATGCATATTACCAGATATATCAGGCATATGGCAATACTGGGGGCATCCGAGGAAATGATGGCACAATGTTTCCCTCCATATTTGATAGATTTGGCTGCATTTTGGTTCAGGCAGCTAGAGAATGGATCAATTAAAACATGGGGTGAGCTAGTGGAACGCTTCATGAGGCAGTTTAGGGTCCACGTGACGTGACCCAAGAGTGTGATAACCTTATTATCGATGAAATAGAGGATCGGAGAGAGTCCATAAGAGATTTTCTAGTACGATTCAATGCAACGGCCGCTTCAGTTGATCTCCCGGATCCATCAACGATTTTGATAGCGGTGGTAGCAGGGGTTACCAAAGGCACATAATTTAATGATTCTTTAGCGAGAGATCCACGTCAAGACGTTGGAGAATTCTATCATGAAGCTGAAAGATTCATTTGGCTTGAGGATTCACGAGTCGAGAGACAGGAAATAAACGCCTTGCAAGGCGAAGGAACCTCCAAAGAACAGTATGGTACAGACAAAGGAAAGCGGAAGCAGGATGACAGATACGATGGTCCTGACAAATGGAAGAAATTCTGAGAACCCAGATTCAAACAATACGCTGACTTGACGGTAAACCTAGAACGGATTTACACAAAGACTCGGGGGCAGCTCCCCTATCGGAAACCACCCAGGAGAGATCCCACAGAACGGGAATGTAGAAGTGGAAAGTCCTGCCTATTCCATGAGCTGGAAGGGCAAACTACCGATGAGTGCCACATTTGAAGGACGAGGTGGAAGAGTATGTTAGAAGTGGTAGATTGCCATAATACATGAGAGATCAAACAGTGGCCTTAGGACTTGAGCAACTACCGCCTGCACCCAACAGAACTAATCCTGGATCGGGATCACGACCCATCATCAATTGATCATGATGGCAAGGGCCAAGTCCAGGACTTGAACTTTGGTCGATTACATAAATTTCTTAGATTTGATTTCAAAATAAAATGGCTATTCCACTTACACATGTAAGGGAACCGAAGAAATCCCAAGGCATGCTCTGAGATGGCAATAGACCGCTCTTCTCGGAGAAGTAGTATTTAACTTTTCCTTTGCTTGTGATTGAACATGTGGAACTTGAATTTAATAAATGAACTTGAATTTCATAAGATAAACCTTTGACCGAAAAGTTAAAGGATGATATTGAAAGTTAATTTGAAATTGATCGCTTTATGACCTTACTCGGAGGAACATGGTCCGGAGTGCAAGAAGTGAGTTGCTTTGTCGAAGAGCGACAGGATCAACTCACTTAACGTCGTTCCCCATTCACTGGAGAGTGATTGGATAAGGGTTTGATAAGAGTTTGGAGTGGCTACAATTGGCCTAGTATTTAGGCCATGACATGGCTTAATGTTCAGGGACGCTGAACCAAAGTGCTGGGGTGTCACCGCTTCGCCAGAAAGCGACAGGATCGGCTCACTCGACGCCGTTTCCCCTTCACCAGTGAGTGACAGGATGGGATCAAGCAAGAGCCCGGAGAGGCTATGATCGGTCTAGAAGGACCAAGACATCGCTATATGCCCTCGCTGGGGCCATAGTGCAAGGGATAGAAAGAAACACCGGAGCACGACAGGATCTTTCTATTAGATCATTAAGTTTGGAATGGACTTAGCAAGGGTCCGAAGTGGCCGTCAATAGTCCAAAGAGGTCATAGGATTTGATTACCGACTTCCACAATTTGAAATGGATACTGATTTGGCTTCGAGCAGCCACGAACTCGATTGAGGATACCATAGCTATTGAAAAAACATGGACTCACAACATTGGATTTGAAGCTATTCAAAACACGCCTTTTACCAAAAGACATGTTATGGGGGGCAAATGTTATCCCGCCTTTTGGCAAGGCCGTGACACCAAAAACTTGATTGGAAACCAAGGATAGTTCGTCCTAGAGATCTTTAATACACAAGTCTACTATGGATATCGATGAATTTTGTCCGAGTTCGGATCGAGCTACAGTTGATCGAGCCAGTTGATCGAGCTACAATTGATCGAACTACAAAGTTAAACATCGTAATTAAATAATTATTTAACTCGAAACCCTCATTTTAAAAATAAGCAATTAACTTTAAACGTCGTTAACCTTATAAATTAACTTTAAACCATCCTTAGAAATATAGTTAACCAACTTAATTTAAAACATTTGCAATGAAATAGTCAATTAACTAACTTTAAAACATCTTTTGTACCTTTTTTTACTTATATAAACACTTAAAAGATTGTTAATAAAATTGGAGTTAATTTAAAACCAAAACTTACACATTCAGAAAGAGGCTTAGCGACAATAATGGTACTAAACCAAGCTACCATTTTCTTAAATTTGACTTTTTAAGCCACATAACAGGTATTTACATAAGCCAACACATATATGTAAATAAAATCAATTAGTAATCAATAACTAAACCATTACTTATCTAATATAAATTAATTAGTACACAATTCAATGTACAAATCAATAAATTAGCAGAACAGAGATTTATTCTGCTAAACAGATGTTAAAGTTTAGTATAACGTACCCATATTTAGTTGGCTACTTAATGGCTTAGACAAAAGATTCCTTGTTTAAAATCAATTTACTTATCCAAGAAGTTGCCTTATAATAGAACTGAAAGAGTTTAAAATAAAACTTTATTTAATAATAAATAAATTTTAATTTAATTACTAATTAAATAACAATTAAATCTTAATAAAAGTTAATTAAACTTAATTATACATTAATTAAATCTTAATTAAATCTAAATAAATAAATTAAACTCTACCCGATTAGTAATTAATTAATAATTAAACTCTAATCAAATAATAATTAATTAAATAATTAAAGTTAATTAAATAAAAATTAATACTTATTAACTCTTTACTTAATTAATAATTAATTAAAACACTCTTAATTAACTAATTATAATTAACTTACTTAATTAATACTTAAGTACTAATTTACCTTTTACTTAATTACTAATTAACTATTAATTATCTTTAATTAACTAATTAATTAAATAATTATTAAACTACTTAATTAAACAATAGTTACCTTTTATAGTTAATTAATGATTTGGAAAATATTTCAAAAATATCTAAGACAAAACACTTTAAATGTGGAAAAGCATTTGATTTTCCGAACTGCATTCATAGTGACTATCGCTATGGATGCCATAACTTAGAGTTAGTTTTCTAAATTAACCTTTCAACTCTAACTCCTGACCACTTTACTTACTTTATAAACCAAAAGTAAAAGGTTTTGAAAAACTATAATAAAGTTGAAACTTGAAATCAATTTTAGTAATTTAAACTATAGAACATGATTTAGTATACAAGGGACCTCAAGTCACTTTAACAAGTCAAAGTGCCAACTTTTAGCATATGCAACACATGTACATAACCACAACATAAATTACGTACTACTACCACAAATATAAGCAAGATCACAAATGTAGAATCAAATCATAACATTTAAACTTTGATTTCAAGTCTAACTCACTAATTCTCATAAAAGTACATATATCCAACGAACCAACATAGTAGTTTAACAAATCAACCAATATATTACAACAACAATAGTCAACATGATAAAAATCACATTTTTCCCAAAAAGAAAAGAATATACTTATCGAAAGCTATGCAAACAAACCAAACTATGACTAGAACTTAGAAATGGCCTTGGATCATTGGAAAATATGCTTGGCCTATGGTTCTATGGGCTCGGCCAAGGGTGTAGAAGGAGAGCGTGGTCTTGTTTTAGGAGGAGGAAGGTGTAAAAGGAAGAAAGGAGTGATTTTTAAGCATTTTTAAGAATTAAAAGGAAGAAAAGAAGTGATTTTTAACATTTTTGAAAATATTTGTAAGCCATTAAAAATGTTGAAAACTTACGGAAAAAGATGAAAAAAATTAAAAAAATGGAAACGAAATGAGGATGGAGAGAGAAATTTGAATTTGCTGTTATATAAATTAAAATTATAAAATTACCTAAATGGCCTTTGTTAAAATACCCTCCAATCATTTTTGAACACATCACCAGGTCCACCCTGACCTCCACAAACATGTTGCCCAAGCAACATACATGGAGCACCTCTTTACCCAACATGTTAAACTCTTCTTTGTACTAAGATGTGAAATGATAATCTGGCATTTCATGCTTTATATTTTATTCAAATTTTTATTCGAAAAAGTGTCACATCTTTTACTCTTTACTCAAGTAAACCATTATTCATCATTTTACCATCCTTAACCATATTTATAAATTAAATATATATGTGTGTATATGTTAAAAAAATGTTTACAATCTTTTTGACAACTTTTAGACGACGAAAAATCAAAAAATAGTTTCCGGTCGCATTTTCTATTTCCCTTTGAACCATTTATTTTGAAAACACATTTTGAAAACCATTTCACCATCACTATTTATTATTTAAAAATGGGTATTTTTTGGATATAAAATCCTTTTGTTAATTGTTTAAAAATATATTAAATATCCACATTTAAATTAGTTAAATTCTGGATCGTTACATTCGTTCCCCCTAAAATAATTTTGACTCTAAAATTTCATCATATGAGTACCCACAATTATTTATAAGTCTGCATGATGTTCATTGTAACGACCCACCTTTTCGACCCTCAAAATTCGACACTAAGACAGCCATGATATTCACGTGCCAAGCATCAAAATGTCAAAAACCATATTGTTAGGGAAAAAGAAAAAAAGTAGAGTAGAATCTCACATCATGACGAGTAATATATAATATACAACAGATCTTTACATAAAGAAAAAATTGTAATATGCGTACATCAGTCAGAATATACTATACAAATGATTAGCCTGGATAGTTATAACAACCCATCCTCATAAATTGCTAATAAACACAGCAACTAATGCAACGAAAAATAAACAAATACGTAGATATGTCTTAGGTTTCCAGCTTGTCACCTTAGCTCCAAAGAAATTCTGTAAACATGCTTGGTCTGATCCGAGCATTATAATAAAATAACTCCTAGATCAGTCTGGTAAACCAGCGTGAGAAACACACCTCAATTGGATTTTAAAATATTTAAATAAACCTTTCAAATAAAGGTATAGTAAGACCACACCGCATATAAACACGGATGAGTTTTTACCTTAGATAACTAAATCATTTATATTAGAAAATCCATTGATATTATAATAATGTCTAAAGGCGAAAATATCAATAAACTAGTAGCTGTGATGCTCGTGAGTGTACATTACAACAAAACTAAGTAGATAATCGAAAATTGCTAAGGTGCGTTCGCTAACTGTGTCAGATTCCATGAAGATGCCCTCAGTACTTCGAGAACGGTTCTCCTGCACAAGGATCAAAATTATCCTTCCGAAGCAGAGATACATCCTTAGTGATGTACAATAGAAAATACATAGCTGGCCCTAAAAATTATCAAGCCAAACTCATTGCTTAACCCTAGGACGGAGATGACTGCACCCTTATGGGTTAGCTAAACCCCTAGCCATGCATCCTATCTTTGGTTTTAGTTATTACCATTGGTGAGGCTGCATCCGATGTTCCAGTGCATGCACCGCCAACTGAACAGATCACAAAACCACACATGAATTACCATACCTCAACAGGTATCAGAACCATACATGGGTTCCTACATCTCAATAGAGATCGCAAAATAAAATATGGGTTCACATACCCTAATAGATCTCCAAATCATGCATGGATCCCCACATCTCAACAAAGATATCGAAATCACACATGGATTCCCATACCCCAATGGGTCTCGGGATCACACATGGATTCCAACATCCAAACTAAACTCGAATCTCCTCCAAGCATAGAACCCATATATGCTTTTTGGAGTGGTTAAGGTTTTGTTTCATCTCTTATGAATACACTCCCCCACTTACTGGATGTTCCAAAACAAGCGCTCAATTTCTGGAATGTTCACTACCAGTTCTTTAGTAAACATTCAAACAATATATAAGAGCGGGGACCATCCCCTAATCATTTATGTGGGCGAATCTCCTCATTATTTGTCGTAGAAGAACAAAATGAGTTTATAAGTATAGTATAGCACCACTAATGGTAATTATACTATACAATACCCATGTTTCTCCTCGATATTTCCAGAGTTAAAATCCTTCGATGTTAAGTAGGGTAATATTTTCATACCACCGAAATTAAGAAGGATTGCATATTTAAGCCAAGATTTGATAATCGATTATTCAACTATCAAATAAATAATCATTCCAAAACAGAGATTAGATTTCCCATAGGAACTATCAAGCCTCTTAGATTAATCTTTCATTAATTAAATCTCTTTCCAAAAATATTTACCAAAATATTCATATACTTATCTCGTTGGGATAAGTATATTCACAAACCATTCCTTTCAAAACTTGTAAAAGCTTCCCATATACTGATAAAATGTTATAAATATTATCAAAAAACACCGAGAAAGATTTTCTATTTCAAAATCATAATAAAACGATCAAATCTCCATATATCTTTAAAACAGAGATATAAATAACCCAAAACACCATTCCTTTCCATAAATTTCTTTTATTTTATATAAATATCTCCTTTATAAATCTCCAAATCTATTATAAAGGTTCTTTATGAATCTCCAAGTTTATTTATAAAAGCCTATTTATAAATCTTCAAAATCATTTATAAAACTCCCCCTTTACAAACCTCAAAAATCTATTTATAAAATATTCTTTCATAAATCTCCAATTCAATTTATGAAATATTCTTTTATAATTCTCGAAAACCCCTTTACAAAACCTCTCTTTTAAATCGCTAAACGATTTATAAACCACTCTTCTAAAATCATTTAAAATCCAGTTTCCTTTCAAATTCCAAACCTGTTTCAAATTTATATAACTCCTTTAAATAAATCGTTTTTTATAAAGGAAATCTTTATAAATAATTTATTATTTAACCATAATAAATAAAAACTTTAATGTCATAAAGATAAATTTTAAACATTTGTAAATAATATAATAATGAACTTTAAAATGCTTTAAATAGTATAATAATTAATCTTTTAAAAACATTTTAATAAATAAAATAAAATAAGTTTAAACAACTTTAAAATATAATTAATTAACTTTCAAGCAACATTAATTATAAAATAATTATCTAGTTTCAAATAATTAATAATAAAATAATTTATTATATTTAAACAACTTTGATAAGTAATTAATTATCTTTAAACCACATTAATAAAATAAATATTTTTAAAACATTATAAATATAACAATTAACCTTACTAAAGAATTAATTTTTGCAAAATGCTTTTTCAAATAGAAATTAAACAAATACTTTGTTAAAATAAAGTTTAATGAAACATTTTACTTCAAATTATAAAATCCGAAGTTGATTTAAATCCATAAATTTCTAAATCTAGAAAGAGGCTCAGCGACTCCAATGGTACTTAAACAAGCTACTATTAAATTACAGGTATTTAAATAAGCAAACATATATGTAAATCAAATCCATAATTAACCATTAATTGTTAGCACATGACTTATCCAGTATAAATCAACTGGCATTTAAATGAATGTCCATGTAACGACCCAATTTTTCTGCGCTCGAAAATCGACATCAATACGTCCACTTTATTAAATTCCGAGCAATCGGATGCCGAAAAACCGAACCATCAGGGTTAAAGAAGAAGGTAGAAAAAGAAATAGAAACAATATCAGAATCTCACAAACGCAATGGAATAAAATATATTATATAACATCGACTTTAAATATAAAGAATTTGTATCATCATTTATGCATACATTTCTCAGAGTACAACAATCATTTCATCAAATCCGGGCAGTTCAGTAACATGTCCTTACACAGTGGAATAATAATCAAGTACGGAAATACGACTCACCATCCAGCTCGTCTCCTGAGCTCCCAGCAGTCCATCCAAAATCTATACTCTATAATACTCGATCTAACCCGGACATTATAGTTAAATAACACCCGTGTCAGTCTGGAAAACCAGCTTGAGAAAACACACTCAATTGGATTATTAAAATTTCAAAATCATTTTGAAATCAAAGGTATCTCGTAAGACTGCGCCACAAATAAACATGTTGGATTTTACCTTACGATAACCAAAACATTTTTATCAAAATCCGTCTGATATTATAATAGTGTCTATAGAAAGTAAAATAAAATCTAGCTGAAATGCTTGCATCTCACGTTTCAACAATAGTGGGTCACAATAAAAACCATACAAGCGCTTATCGAAGATTGGATTCCATACAATGGCAGGGCTGTTGAATTACTGGTTTTGATTCATGACAAGACAGTTCAGAAGCTAAAGAAGGCAACATAGGATCTCTAGGCTTAAAGTAACTATTATAGATATTGAGTCTTAGACATATGTTAAAATCAATACTCAAGTTTTTAATTTTTTAATTTTTCTTTACAAACAGAGTTCACTGTGCAATTTATGCACAGCCAGTCGACTGACTGTTCTTGCCAGTCGAGTGACTGTGCATATGCACAGCAGTGAACATTGTTAATATTTTTGAAATGGAAAATATTTTTAAATTTTTTAAAAATATTCAAACACCAGTCGACTGACCCAATATACCAGTCGACTGAACCGGCTTCAACTACAAAATTTCCGAATGGACATCTTCTTCCATGAAGAGTTGCAATTCATCAACAGTCGTCTCTCTTGGCTGAAACTCTTCACTAAGAGTTGCATCTCTCTGATAACTATATATAGAAGTTATCTCATACTTCATAATCACCAATTTATGATTCTAATTCTTTCTACTCTCTCTTGTGATTACTTAAGTGCTCTCATACACTTCATTGCTTTGAATCTTTAAGTTATATTCTATATACTTTGATTCATAGCAATATTCTTCCTTTTTCAACTCTTCACATACTCTTTATACTCTTGAGGAATTGATTATAGGAATTTTTGTAATCTTAATAGACAAATCAGTGTTATCAAGAACACATTAAGTCAACTACATTTATACTTTGTTAAAGTCCTGTTCTGCTGCTCAGGCAAGGGAATGTCCTCTTCTGCTGCTGAGGCAAAAATCCTGTTCTGCCGCTCAGGTGTTGTTTACTTATTCCTCCGGGTTAAGTGAGGGTATTGTTAGTTAAAGCCAGAAGTTAGTCTGAGACTGGACGTAGAACGGTGCTCCGAACCAGTATAAAATCTCTGGTTTCATTTTACTTACTGCATTTATATTCCGCGTTATTTACTATCCATACTTCTGTATTGCTGTTTATCCATATTATACGGTCCTATATACTTTCATTTGGTATCAGAGCAAGGCATCTTATAACCGTTACAAAGTTATCTGATATCTTACTAATATGGAAAATAACACCAGCACTACCACTAACACTGTCACTAATACTAGTTTTATTGAAGGTCAATCCACTGCACGACCTCCATTCTTTAATGGTTTAAACTATAATTATTGGTCTACTCGTATGAGAATCTATATGCAATCAAATAGTTTTGAATCATGGAATATCACACAAAATGAATACACTCTTCCTACTGGAGAATATTCCACTTGGTCAAACACACAAAAACTAGATGCTACTGCCAATGCTAAAGCTATGAACATGTTATTCTGTGCACTAGATAGAAATGAATTTAATCGTGTTAGCATGTGTCAAACTGCTTATGAAATATGGAGAACGCTTAAAATCACTCATGAAGGAACTAACAAGGTCAAACAAAGAAAAATCTCTATGCTCAAAAATCAGTTTCAAAACTTTAGAATGAAACAAGATGAATTCATCAATGATATGTACTCTAGATTTCAAGATATCTATCATTCACTATTAGGATTAGGAGAAAAGTACACTGGTTTTGATATTGTATCAAAAATCCTAAACTCTTTAACGGATGAATGGGAGAGAAAAGTCTTGGCTATCGAAGAAGCCAATGATCTCTCTACCATAAAACCTGAAGAGTTAATAGGAAATCTAAAGTCCTATGAAGTGAATTTGCAGGCAAAAAGAGTACAAGCACAAGATAAAAAGAACATTGCTTTTCATGCTGAAGAAGAAAAAGATGAAGTTCGGATGAAGAAGATCTAGCATTTATTGTCAAAAATTTCAAAAAGTTCTTGAAATTCCAAAAAAATAACAAAAATAATGGAAAAAGAAATTTTCCAAACAAACCATCATCCTCAGTTCTAGAATGTTTCAATAGTCATAAGAAAGGTCATATTCAGAAGGAATGCCCAGAATTAAAGAAGAAATATTTCAAAGGCAGAAAAGACAAGAAAAAGAAAGCATTCTCAGTAACATGGGATGATTTAGATACTTCTTCATTAGAAAACAGTAGTGACAGTGAAAACGAGCAAGCAAATGTCTGCTCCATGGCTACTGAAAACGAGGTTAGTGATTTTACTTTTGATGATATGATTGAGATAAATTCGGAGCTAGTTGACACTCTAAAAAATCTCAAAAGAAAATATAAAGAGACTCGTGAATATCAGAACAAAGCAGAATTCGAAAGAGATATGTTTAAAGATGAGAAAATATTAGAGGAAGAACTTGAAAAATTACAAGAATCATTCTCTAATATCAATTCTCAACTCACTCTCTTGAGTCAAGAAATTGAAACTCAAAAAGAGAAAAATGATGCTCTTGTTTCTGAAAATCATGAACTAAAAACAAAAATAAAATTGATAGAATTGGATAATACTAGTCTCAAAACTAAGTTAGAAAGCATCACCAAAAATGTTTCGAATTTTAATAAAGGAAGAGAAACATTATCAAAAATTATTGATAACTCTCAATCTATGTCAAGTAAGAAAGGGTTAGGATATGTTAAGAAAGCAATAGGTCCATCTAAAAAGAAAATTAGGAGAAATATTAATCCTACTAAAGTTCAGACAAAAAGGAATTCTTACTCAAAAAGCATAAAAATTT
Organism: Allium cepa; assembly: GCA_030765085.1. Taxonomy (NCBI): domain Eukaryota; kingdom Viridiplantae; phylum Streptophyta; class Magnoliopsida; order Asparagales; family Amaryllidaceae; genus Allium; species Allium cepa. The sequence goes on from CM060932.1 coordinate 548,605,458, forward strand.
GGGTTTCTAAAACAAACAACGGTTTGATTAGAAAGAAATATATAAACACCTTTTTACAAAGTATTCATAAAAATAAAGATTATATTTTTAAATGGAAAACTGAGCCCTCTTGGGTTTGGTTTCCTAAGATTTAACTCTTAGGACCCTATTAAAAAGGTGGGCACCGATATTATATTATATTTTTTGTAGGTCCCACTCGAGAAAAGAGGAAAATGGATACTCGACAGTGGTTGCTCAAAACATATAACAGGAGACAAAGATATGCTATCAAATATTATTTACACAGATGGAGGATCTGTCACATTTGGAGACAACTCTAAAGGATATATCATCGGCAAAGGCGATGTGTGCAACAATGGTATTTCAAATTTACCTCTTATTTCAAATGTTTTACTTGTCAAAAATTTAAAACATAATTTACTTAGTATAAGCCAATTGTGTGACAAAGGATTCAAAATCACATTTTCTGAAAACAAATGTAGTATTTTTGATCAAAATAAAAATCTTATCTTTGAAGGAAATAGAGACAGAAATATCTATGTTCTGAATATGAAAATAAAACATAATTCAGATATGTGTTTAATAGCCAAAGAAAATGATCCTTGGTTATGCCACAAACGATTTTTTCATATTAATTTCCAAACTATAAATAAGCTTTCTAAAATGATTTTAGTAAAAGGTTGCCAAAAATGAATTTTAAAATAGATCATATTTGTGATGCATGTCAGTTAGGAAAATTAACTAAATCATCTTTTAAATCTAAAAAGGTTATTTCAACCTTACAACCACTTGAATTACTGCATATGGATTTATTTGGACCAACTCAAGAACAATCCATTAATCACAGCAGATACGTATTTGTAATTGTTGATGATTTTTCTAGATATACTTGGTCTATTTTTATGAAAAATAAAAGTGATACTTTTGATAACTTCAAATCGTTTGTCAAAAGAATTCAAAATTTTAAAGGTTTGAAAATTAAAAACATAAGAAGTGATCATGGAGGTGAATTCGAAAACGAAGCCTTTGAACATTTCTCTAAGAAAAAAGGAATATTCCATAATTTTTCGTTTCCTAGAACTCCATAACAAAATGGGGTTGTAGAACGTAAAAATCGAACCTTACAAGAATGTGCAAGGACTTTGTTAAATGGAAGTACATTACCAAAACATTTTTGGGATGAAGCAGTTGCAACAGCTTGTTTTGTTTTGAATCGTGTTTCTATTCGACCACTAACAAAGAATACTCCTTATGAACTTCTAAATGGACGAAAACCAAATATTTCCTATTTTAAAATCTTTGGTTCGAAATGTTTTATGTTAAACACAAAAGATCAGCTTGGTAAATTTGATCCAAAATCCGATGAAGGAATCTTTTTAGGATATTCGGATCGTAGCAAAGCTTATCGAATTTATAATAAAAGAACAAATATCATCGAAGAAACCCTTCAAGTATCTTTTGATGAGAATTTTAAAATGACTACGAGTATAATAGATAATGAAGATTTCCCTGATAATACCAATAGAGAAACTACAACTTTTGAAATTAATGAAAACATTGCTCACAATAACAATGAATTAAGATCTCCACCTAGAGTATTAAGAGATCATCCTTCTACTAATGTTATTGGAGAACTAAATTTATCTGTTAGGACAAGAAGTCAATTAAATCAAATGGGTCATGTAGCTTTTCTTTCTCATATTGAACCTAAAAATATTAAAGAAGCATCTACTGATGAAAACTGGTTAATCGCTATGCAAGAAGAACTAAACCAATTCAAAAGAAATGACATTTGGGATTTAGTTCCACGACCTAGTGATCAATCAGTTATTGGTACAAAATGAGTTTTCAAAAATAAAGCAGATGAACAAGGAAATATTACTAGAAATAAAGCTAGATTAGTTGCTCAAGGTTATAATCAAGAGGAAGGAATTGACTATGAAGAAATGTTTGCTCCAGTCGCTAGACTCGAAGCAATACGAATCTTACTAGATTTTGCATGTTTTCATAACTTTAAATTATATCAAATGGATGTCAGAAGTGCTTTTTTAAATGTTTTATAAAAGAAAATGTTTATGTTGAACAACCTCCATTATTTATACATGAACAATTTCCTGACCATGTCTATAAACTCAAAAAGGCTTTATACGGTTTGAAACAAGCATCTCGTGCTTGGTACGATCGTCTTAAAAGTTATTTAATAAATTCTGGTTTTGAAATTGGAAAGATTGATCAAACTCTTTTTATTAAAATAAATAAGCATGATATTTTAATTATCCAAATATATGTTGATGATATAATTTTTGGATCTACAAATGAAAAGCTTTGTCAAGAATTTTCTAAGATAACGAAAAATGAATTTGAAATGTCACATATGGGTGAGTTAAATTATTTTCTTGGTTTACAAATAAAACAACTAGAAAATGGTATTTTATTAATCAAGAAAAATATTGTAACAATCTAATTAAACGCTTTGGTATGGAAAATACTTCTACCAAACCAACTCCTATGAGTACAACCATACATCTTGATAAAGATGAAAATGGAAAAAGTATTGACCAAAAATTATATCGAAGTATGATTGGATCGTTACTATATTTAACAGCTAGTAGACCTAACATAATGATGAGTGTTTGTTTGTGTGCACGATTTCAAGCAAATCCCAAAGAATCACATTTACGAGCAGTGAAACGCATTTTACGATATCTTAATAAAACCAAGGACTTTGGACTATTCTATCCAAAGGAATGTCCTTTTGAATTGGTATCATATAGTGATGCTAATTTTGGAGGAAGCCGGACAGATAGAAAAAGTACAAGTGGGACTTGTCATTTTATTGGACGATCTCTTATATCTTGGTTTAGTAAGAAACAAAACTGTGTTTCATTATCGACATGTGAAGCAGAATATATTTCTGCCGCTCAGACATGTGCTCAAGTTATATACATGCAACAAACACTACAAGATTTTGGTTTTAATTTAACTACATCAACTATTTTCTGTGATAATTCTAGTGCTATTAATTTATCTAAAAATCCTGTTAATCACTCACGAACAAAACACATTGACATTCGTCTTCATTTTCTTCGTGATAATATTGAAAAGAATTTGATAAATCTAGAATTTGTTTCCTCTGATAAACAATTGGCAGATATATTTACAAAACCTTTGAACGAAAATACTTTTGTTAATTTAAGACGAGAGCTTGGTATTATTTCTTTTAAAAATTTATAAAAATTATATATATATATATATATTTGCAGCTTCTAACAACACATCTTGGTAAAATATATTTATATATATCTTTCACTCAAATTTTATCAAAACAAAAATAAAATTTTTATGACTCTAGCCAGACTTGAACTCATAACCACTCCTATATTTTCAAATACTTCTTACCATTTGAGCTATGAGTGTTTCTTGTTTCACGTAAAAGATTGGTTCTATTTATTCTGAATATTTTCATTCAAAAAATCATAGCCATCGGGATTTGAACCTGGGTCTCCTAGCAGGTAACTCCATAGCTTACCAGTTCTGCTATGATTGCATTTCCTGCCGAGTCATATGCTTCATACATTCTTAACCATGTATCTTTCATATCCTTAAATTATTCTGCCCCACTATTTCTTTTTGTTTAATCTCTGGTTATTAACTTTTGAAAGTCTATAACCATTCATTCTAAGCTCATATTCAACTATATAAACTGCACTCTTCTCAGTTACTAATCATCATTACAAATTTTTAAAAAAAATATCTTTACAAATTAAGTCTTCTCATCGATGGCCTCTCAAAACTCTCATAATTCCTCTAACTCAAAATTATCCTTTTCTACTCCAACCTCTTCAAGTAACTATGATTCATCCGGTAGCTCGACTCCATCATTGCCAACCCCTGCCCCTATTCATGAACCAGGAAGATATCACACCAGTTTTTCACCAAAACCAAAGAAGTCTCGAAGATCGTTGTTTCTTTCTCCAAATACAAAAACAAAAATTGATGAAATCCATCACTACCAACAGGAACAAGTCAATTTACAAAGAGAAATGTTTTACGAACAGCGGATGAATTCAAATCGTCTAAGCCTTATAGAATCTATTGCACTTAAGTTTTGTGGCAAATCATATAAGCATGATGTTGTTCAACCCTCAACATCCCGTCAGGCAAATTCATCCGGCTGGAATAACTGGGAACAATCTCCACCTCAACCTCCGGCATCTCCAAACTCATGGGAACGCCAAAATTATTGGTCTCCTTTGCAACCTCTTGTTGAGAATACCAAGGTTGAACCACAAGAATGCTCTCCAAAATAATTATCATTTCTTGTATATTATTGTTCCTGATTATTTGTATTTCAATTATATATTTGATTCTTTATAAAAAATTTGTTTTCTCAGCTTCACTGCATTTTTTATTTCCAGTCAGTCGACTGAAATTATACGTCAGTTGACTGAATGCAAGTTTTCAAAACTCTCGGGAAACCAGTCAGTCGACTGACCTAACACATTCAGTCGACTGGTGGTTCAAATTTTTTGCAAATCACAGTACACCAGTCGACTGAATGCTTTTACCAGTCGACTGGCTGTGTGAAAACTGCCTCTACCTTCCCTATTTACTTAACTTTTTCCCAAATTTCACTTTACTCTTCTCAGTTTTTACCCAAATCTTCTTCGCCCACAAATCCTAAATTCCCAATTACACTTAATTTTTTCACTAAAAACTCAATCAAATGGCTCCTCCAAAACGTCAAAGACAAGACTCTTCTTCTGTAGATCCTACCGATGCCCAAATTGCACAATGGCTATACAATGATGTGGCTGTAACAAGATGGCATAAAATGAAAAACTCAAGGATCTTTGAAGGTTCATTCATTGTCTACAACAATTTCGCGGCTTATGGTTTACAAGAACTTATGCATCGATCCGGATTGGAATCTCTACTTGACTTGAATGCCAATTCTCATAAGATCAACCACCTCATGGTAAAATTATCTATGCTAATTTAAATCTTTCTCATCAACGTCCATCAAATATCGATGATTATGTTTGGAGTTTAGTGTGTGGCCAACAAGTATTTTTCTCCTTGGATCGAATGGCGAATGGCACACATACTTCAAACTCCCAATGATGGCATTCCACTAGATGATGTCAAATGTAATATTCGACAAAGGGATCGAATTAGCCATATGTTTATGGGAGATAATATGACGGAACAAAAATCTATTCTCCTTCGACCAAAAGCTAGAATTCTTCACAAAGCTTTAATGCGGAGTATACTTCCAAGAACAGGGTCATATGAACTTATCTACCCAGAAAATTTTAAAGCTTTATGTGCGATATGGGAAGGAATTCAAGTAAATTTGCTACGACGAATATTGGATGAGTTTCTCACCTTCAACAGCGGTAACATGAGAACAATTTATTTCGATGAATATATAATGCGATTGCTTTTAAATGTGGGAACACCTTTACCGGAATCCGAAACTTCTTCCGTTGGAGTTATCAACATTCGCACAATAAGCCTCATGGAACTACCGTCAGCTCCTCCGACGTCTACCTCCTATGAATAATGGCATCAGCAACATCAATGTCAATCAGGCAGACTAATTATTCAAGAACGAATGTCTCATCCCGAAGAAGACGACGATATTCGTCTTGCACAATAAGCTAGTTTGCGAGAATCCATCGAGATCCTTTCTAGAAATCAACAAATACTAGGATCTCGTTTAAAGAAAGTAGATAAAAAATTAGACAAAGTAAAAGGATTCATTTCTATCCTATGGGATGCAATTTCATGTTCGTCTTCCACAACTGCTTCTTCAATAGCACACGGTAAACGTCTAGAACCAAGATTTACATGGTCAACTTCCGAAGAGCATACTAGTAGTGATACTAGTGGCACAGGAAGTAGTGCTCATGGAACTTCTAGACCCGGAAAGGAGCCTGTACCAGAGGAAGATGAGTAGGTTCTTTTCGTAAGTAAGTTGGATATGAATTATTTATAACTCTATTGACAATTTAAACATATGAAAACTTGCAACTTATTTATTTATTGAGACTTGTACTAAATAGTCTCTCTTTTATATAATTCTGCACTTTTCTTTTATATTTTTGTTTGCTGTATCTCCTTTTTGTCGATGACAAAGGGGGAGAAAAAGTATGTGCACTAACGTATTTGATGCAGGAAAAAGATATCATACATTCAGGGGGAGAAATATTTTCTCTCTAACATATATACAGGTTGTCATCAATCAAAAAGGGGGAGAATGTTAAATTATTGGTTTTGATTCATGACAAGATAGTTCAAAAGCTAAAGAAGACAACAGAGGATCTCTAGGCTTAAAGTAACTATTATAGATATTGAGTCTTAGTCATATGTTAAAATCAATCCTCAAGTTTTCAATTTTTAAATTTTTCTTTACAAACAGAGTTCACTGTGCAATTTATGCACAGCCAGTCGACTGACTGTTCTTGCCAGTCGACTGACTGTGCATATGCACAGCAGTGAACATTGTTCATATTTTTGAAACGGCAAATATTTTTAAATTATTTAAAAAATATTCAAACACCAGTCGACTGACCCAATATACCAGTCGACTGAACCGGCTTCAACTGCAAAATTTCTGAATGGACATCTTCTTCCATGAAGAGTTGCAATTCATCAACAGTCGTCTCTCTTGGCTGAAACTCTTCACTAAGAGTTGCATCTCTTTGATAACTATATATAGAAGTTATCTCATACTTCATAATCACCAATTTCTGATCCTAATTCTTTCTACTCTCACTTGTGATTACTTAAGTGCTCTCATACTCTTCATTGCTTTGAATAAGTTATATTCTATATACTTTGATTCATAGCAATATTCTTCCTTTTTCAACTCTTCACATACTCTTTATACTCTTGAGGAATTGATTATAGGAAGTTTTGTAATCTTAATAGACAAATCAGTGTTATCAAGAACACATTAAGTCAACTATATTTATACTTTGTTAAAGTCCTGTTCAGCTGCTTAGGCAACGGAAAGTCCTCTTCTGCTGCTGAGGCAAAAATCCTGTTCTGCTGCTCAGGTGTTGTTTACCTATTCCTCCGGGTTAAGTGAGGGTATTGTTAGTTAAAGTCAGAAGTTAGTCTAGGAGTGGACGTAGGACGGTGCTCTGAACCAGTATAAAATCTCTGGTGTCATTTTACTTACTGCATTTATATTCCGCGTTATTTACTATCCATACTTCTGTATTGCTGTTTATCCATATTATACGGTCCTATATACCTTTAAGGGCTACTGGGGTACCGCCATCGTAGAAAGTGGTCTAAATCACCATACCGAGGATCCATCCTGATCCCCTGCATCACAAGACCGGAGCTCCCCCTTACTGGATAGTCCGAATAAGTTCACCCCGCGGTCGGGATCAATAACACCCCACACAGCCGAAATAAAGGGACATCTAGACAGGGGTGACCTTACCCTAATTGGTTGCTAGCCGCTTAGCCTTATGCGCACCTCCCCTGTTTTAGCCATTCCCAGTTGATGAGGCTCGAGGCTATGCGTTACCTTTTTAGCACACAATCACTTAGAATGCTCATCATCCTCCTGACGATGTTCTGAAAGCATTCATCCATACAAGTCCATTCCGAATTCGAACAGAACCGAAGGCACTAATCCTACTACATCCATTTTGGAATAACCCACAGGATTAGTAGCTACTAGCCCTTGCACTTCACTGCTCCATCTTCGACTCCCATCTCTTGTCTTCCTCACGAAAACGTTCAAACCAGATCGAAGTAGTTTTCGAGAAATAAATCCCGATCTCGGTCTCTTCGAAACAATCAACGCATTGACCAATATTGATAATCGGTTATTTAACTATCAAATAACATTCACAAATAATCATAGATCAAATAATTTTCCAAATTATTTATTCCAAAATAACTTCGCAAGCTATTTCCCGTACTTCAACCCATTTGAAAACAGTTTTAAACCATCTTTTTCTCATGGAATAAATTCCCAAATACAGTTTATTTCCACTGAATATCTCCAAGTCCAAATACTTTAGATTTTAAAAATAACTTAAATCACTTTATTCTAGATTATACTTTAAAATATTTAAATTAAACTACTTAAACACTTTATTCAAAATATACACTTTAAAAATATTTAAAGTAAAACTACTGTATAAAATATAAAACTAATTTTAAAATAAAAGTTAAGTCAAACTAAATTTTAAAATAAGAGTTACGAAATTCTATACAAGTTTTCAAATAAAACTTTAACTAAACTAACTTTAAAATAAACTATTTTATAAAATAAAAACATTAATAACTATCTTTAAAATCATAATACTAGTCAAATCTTTCAGATAATTACTACTATAATTAATTTAAATAAATGTTTATTTTTAAAATTTAATCAATTTAAATAATAATTCCTTAAAAAAATTCCTTTAAACAAACTTTAAAACCTTTAGCTTATACTAAAAAAAATCTGCTTTGAAAATGTACTTGGTTTTTCAAGGAAATACACTTCTCATCCACACCTTTTAAAAAAATAAACCACTGTTTTTTTTTTAAATAAGTTACACATTCCGTTAAAAATTCCCATCTTGAATTTATACTCCCAAATATTCACTGATATCTTATTTCACTTTATAAACCTCATTTATAAATTCGATAGTCTCATCTCCCTTTAAAATTCAAATTTCAAACAATTAATCAGTTTTCAAATTGATTTCCAAAATTTACTCCATTTTAAAATAAATTCTTTTACTTTTTCAATTTATTTCAAAATCCATTAGTTTCAGATTTAGCTCCCTTACTATGATTTAAAATCTTATTTTAACTGAAAATACCAATTTTCATATTATTTCCAATATTCTTCTTTATTTCTTCTTAAACCATTTTAAATTCTGAACTCAAAAAAATAAATCTTTCATTCCTTAATTAATATCCTCTAAGTTTTTTTTATAAAAAATCCACTTATTCCCATTTATTTAAAAATCTTTTTTCCATACTTGGAATTTATTCATTAGAATTTTAAAAACCAACTTTTATTCTTTTCCAATACATTTATCCAAACCTCTGTATTTGTTTACTTAAGAATTTTCCTTTTTATTTCCCTTCAAAAATCAAATTTATATATTTTTGATAACTCAGTATTCCCAAATATATTCAATCAAACATAGCATCCAATATTTTCTATTACCAATATAATCTATCTCAGGTTATCAAATAAATCATATCACAGAATATTAAACAAATCTAAGTATTTTGAGGAATCCAGTTGGATCCCTCCAACCCGTTTCCCAGCATCCACAGATGTTAGCACAATATAAAATACCAATTCTACTTCGAGGTGGAATATCACGGTATATGGGGTATTATTATCTCATTGGCTATTATGTGGCGCATAGGGTCTCATCCGCTATATAACGCGGGAAATCAATCACTCCAATATATACTAGTAAGTGCCCGTGCTTCGCACATGGGCTGTTTGTGTTACTGTATATGTTGATATTTTGTTTGAGCGTAAATATGTAAAAGGAAATCAAGGGCATTTTTGGAATTTCAAAAAGACACCGAGTAATTAGTTCAATGACTTTTCTTTATTAGTAGTGTGTGTGTATGTATATAATATACCACATCCAATCAATTCAATCATTCAACCAAATATTCAAATTTAACTCTTTAAATTTAAATAATAATCCAGATGAGTGAGATTAACTCACCTTTGATTTTCGTTTTGCAATTCGATCCAAACCGGCTTGTCTCTCCACAACTTTAGACCTTGTATAACATTTATATGATTTATTAATACTTGAAATAATCGAACAATTAATTTTCTTTAATAAATTAAATTGATTAGCCATTTGATTTTAACTAAATAATTCTTCTCTCTTAAAAATCTTCTGTAACTAAAATAAATTTAATAAGTTAATTAATCAAGTCAATCACCCAAATACATTATTTTTAAAATAACTAGTAAATTTAAAATGTATTTATATGTATATATTTTTTATTTTACTTTGGAAACTACATACAATATAAATCTAATTTTTACACAACTTTCAGTATTTAAAATCCATATATATATATAAAATTTTAAAATCTATCTGTATAAAATTTTCTTTGTATACACACACACACACACATAAATATAACTAAATGAAAAAACAAAAACTACTACATATATATATATATATATATTTTAAAATCATTACTGCATGTAAATTTCTGTTCTAATTTATATGTATACATATTAGATTTAACCCAATAAGAAAATATACCTCACTGCTTCCCACTTCTCACGCCCCCGCGATCTCCGAGCATCAATCACCAAGTCACTATCTCCACGCACAAAACCTCATCATCGTGATACCCTCAACAGAACTCTGACAACATCTCAAAACCGAACTGCACCCCCTTGTACCCACAAATTCCTTCACCTCACTAGGATTTCTCTTCCATCAGAGCCGGTGCAACACTGAGATTCAGATCTTACACACACGAGCGCGTGAACCACGAATCCTGATTCACGATTCGAATCGATGGAGGAATCATCGGCCACTTTCGAACATGCTCAATGACGACCAGCCTTTCATTTCACAAAAAGACGCATCATCAATAAGAAAGAAATAGGTAGAAATAGAATATAATAGATAGAAAGAAACAACAACATCAGAATCTCACAGCGGAAACGGAACAAAATATAATATTTCACATAACTATTACATTGTCATTACATCAGAGTTACACAGATTACATAGCCATTTTTCCTAGCATCGACAACTCTTCAGCAACCTCCAATCAAAACCCCGATCACCCGAGTACCTCCGGCCACCAGAATTTGCTCAAAATTGACTTTCTGGTCAACTCCAAGAAACTATCTTGTTCCTGTTCTAAAAATTATGATTTAACTCTTAAAAATCATGATTCTAGATGGAGATTCAGATTATATAAATAAAATAGAGAATTTTGATGATTTAGTTTCAACCTGTTTTATGTTTTTACTGTTCTTTTTGTTTTTTAGATAATACATGAACAATATCATACTTATAACTATTTTTAAATTAAAGATCTTCCCATTATAAACAATATCTTCCCATTAGAAGTTGAGATCTTGGTTTTTGAAAGGATTGAAAACCTGTTTCACAGGAACAGAGAATGTCTCCTGATCTAGATATACACACATATATTTATATAAATATACATAGACATGCAAACCAAATATTCACTCATGCAAACCCTTTCACATGATTATATAATACATTCATTGCATGCAACAGTTAAGCAAGATATTAGTTTGTTTACTCACCAGTAAGTGATGTGGAACAGAGGGTTTGTAGCAGTTTTTAAGATTTTGAAAACTTGAATTGCTTGGATTTGAAACTGGAAAGCTTTGATTTACTGTGATCTTCTTAAAAACTGATATTCTTTGTTGACCTTTGAAAGCTTGTTACTGGGAAAACTTGATCTTCGAAAGCTAAAATGATTAAGGCTTAAAACAAAGATGATCTTGCTTGATTTTCTTGAGTTTTCTTATTTGGTGATTTTTAGATTTTGAAAATGTTTTTTTATAGGTTTTAGTTTTGGGTTTTTCTTATGTTTGTATATTTGTTACCAGGCTTATGTTTTCTTGCTTTTGAAAATGAGAATGGGAAAATAATGAGAAGAGAAAATAGATGTATATATAGATTAAATTTATGATTTTTAATAAAGAAAATAAAAATAAAACGATGACACTTGTTAATTCAACTAACATTTGTCATTTACACAATTTAATCACATTACACATGTTACTAACATGATTTATTTATTAACACCTGTCATTATGTATTTTTAGTTAATTTTTAAATGTTAATAAAAAGCTTTTGTATTTATTTTACTAATTAATAAATACTTTCTTACTTTATGTAAAGTTCTTTAAAAGAAAACAAATTATATATTACTAAAAATCTTATACATATATTTTTAAATCCAAAACATTTTAAGATAATTATCTTTTAAATTTCAAATTCAAATCCAAATTCAAATTCAAATTCAAATTCCAATTCAAATTAAAATCCAATTTAAAATCAACTCGAATAAATATATATTTAAACAAACACAAATTCAATTTGAAAATAATAATTTTATTTAAAATCTACATATATATTAAAAACAACACAATATTTTTATTGTTTTAGAAATAACAATTTTACCAATTTTAAATAATTAATAAAGGGGATTATAACATTTTAAATTGCTTGAAATTTCCAGGATATCACATGCTCGATCACGACAAAGGTCAGGTCGCCACCCTCCTCGAACGACCCATTTCGACTACTGCTTGAGAGAAAATCGTGGCCCTGATTTGAAAATGATGTGACCAAGGATTTGAAAGGAAGAGGCAAACAATTAGTTAAATGAAAAGGGGAAATACTCGTGATCGAAGAAGAAGAGGGAAGCCATTTTTTTATATGAATCGATTTTACTTCCTTTGATTTTCTACCGGAAGACAGTCTTTATTTTATTATATTTTTTTTAGATGAAGAGAAACATCTACACGCAATTAAAAATGATAAGGGAACACGTGTTTATCAGATGAACACGTGTAGTAAACCGTAAAAGCATTATTCAGTCAATAATATATATATATATATATATATATATATATATATCAAATTTTAAATATAAATTTTAAATCGTCTCAACAAATGCAACACAAAATTTTAAACTCCAAACGAGGCATGCCACCAGGCGTTTATAATATTATATCCCTATTACGAACACGATGGAAAAGGTTTCGAAGCCCAACTCAACCGTATGGAGAAGATAGATTTTGGACTCGGTTATAATATTGATTTTCAATATAAATTTCAGCGCGTTTATCTACCATATGGACAAACGATCACTCCAAACACTACAAAAATTGAAATTCGATAATAATACAATATTACGGATCCAATGGAACTGGTTTCGTCGAATTCCGAGACTGTGTCTTGGAAGGCTATTTTTAAATATTGATTTAAATGATTTAAATTCAAAACTAAACAAAACACCCTCAAACTCAAATTTAACACTTCTACTATCTCTAGTATAATCAATGTAAATTTTCTAAGCCTTAAAATTATTTTTAACAAGCCTGTAACTCCAGATTCAACAATTTTCCCTATTTTCAATTATTAAATTCAATATGAAAATTATCCAATAAATTGCAATATTTGAAATTCAAGTTAGCAACTAACTTTTAAATATTTAAAAACCAATTAAATATTTCAATTTCAAATATTTAAAATTTCGGGCTGTCACATTCCTCCCTCCTTAAAAGAATTTCGTCCCCGAAATTACTAGTTAAGAGGAATGGTCCACAACCCATTCATCATTTCCCAAAACCATGTAGTTTAAAAACATCTTCCCAAACACTCCTTTATTAAAGACACACTATTACTCTTACTAACTTCCCATACTCATCCATAATTTCCAAACAATATTATTTACTCAATAATAAAAATTTAAGTTTAAATCTAAATTTGAAATTATCCAAATTTCTCAAAAAATTTCTAACACCCTAAATTTTCAAAAAATTTCGCCAGCATCTCCTTTACGCGGCTAGCTCGATACAACTACAAAATGCCTCTACGGGCCCCCAGATTTCAAAAGAAAACAAAAGGCCAAGTGGCTAGACTAGAAAATCATCAAATTTCATACAGGAATTCAAATACATACCCTTTTATTGAGCAATTCTATTTATCTTCTGAAATTAAAGAAAGCCCAATTCCCTTTTGCCTTTAAACACCTGTATCCTACTTAGCGATAATGTACAATTACAACATTCAAAATCGCTCTACACATTTCTTTACAAAAGTTTTCATATCTATTTCATTTACATCCGTATGATGCACATATATCATCTATACACAATACCCAATTCGGTCGCTCACTCGATCACACAATTTCACTTCCGAACTAGTATCGTCCACACGACTTCCTAATCCGGACTCAGATCTGGTTTCTTGATCAGAAACAATCATTTTCCTTGCATAGCCACAACTGTGATAGAGAATTTCTAGAATTAATCAAAAATCCATATCCAGGGTTCGCCGTCGAAAATCGAGTGAAAAATCCCGACTCGGAACGATATAACTACCTCGAAATTCTGTGCTCGAATTCGGGATTGAATCGCTATGCGAATTAAATAATATACGTATATCTTACGTATTTATATCCATTCATTATTAACTATATCAATTCTTCTTTATTCACATTATTTTAATTTCTATTTACTTATTCACAATTATCCCATTTGACAACTTCACTTAACCTTCATTCAATTATTCACTTCGAATATTTTTTCCCAATACCAACTTTACTTAAAAATTTCACCATTCATTTCTTAAGTTTAATATAAACATTTTATGTACTCTTATATTATTACTTCCACTTTACCACTTGGTTTTTGTCTACATTTAACCAATTTGGATTCCAATCCCATATAGATTCAGTTTGCTTCTCTATACTAATTAATTTCAAATATTCTTTCCCAATTTTCATTTCAATTCTACTTGAATCCAATTCATCTTCAAACTCTGAATATTGAATTTTATCAACTATCTTCCATTCATAACTGGTTCATATCACTATTCTAAATCAGTTCCGCTTACTATTTTATTCTAAATCTCAACAAAAAAAAGTATTACCATACTTTTATTATTTTGTTCACTTCGAATTAATTCTATTGCTTCACTTTATTTTACATATTTTAAATTAAATATCATCTAACATACAATTCCAATCCATTTGCTTACCCTCTTGAATCAATTAATTTACTTGCTAATTTTTATTTTCAATGCTTTGCTTTATTTAGTTCAACTAAACTATATTTGCCTCTTTACTTTATTTAACACCATTTAATTTAATTTCAATATCTAGTTTCAATTTCATTTACTTACAAATATAAATTCATTTGTTTATTCACAGATTTATTTCCAACTAATACATTTTATTTTTAATAACTTATTTTATTTTGCCTACTTAGATTTATTTCCTCAACATTCACTTTTATTTAACTTGGTTTAGTTACATTCTAATTTAATTCAACTTTCAAGCTTCCATAAGTTCTCTAATTTATTTACCTTCTATTGGCTAACTTCTTTTAATTCACTTTGATTAATTAGCTTACCTTTCAGCTTATTTTGTTTCCACGCTTACTTTTATTTATTATTTACAAGATAATTCCATTCCAGGCAAATTTCCAAACTTATAAGTTTCCAGTCCTGTTTATAATCCATAAACATTTTTAGTCAAGCTTCCAGAGTTCAAACCACTACTTAAACACTCAAAATATTTTATTCCAATTCCAGAGTTTAAACAGTTACTCAACATTTCAAAATCATTTTTGAAATCAACATTATACATAATTCATTTGCATAGCAAATTACTCTTTGAATTTCAAAACCAAACACTGTTTTGTAAACTACTCCTATTTAAAACAATTTGGTAGCAATTCCTCTCTTGAAACTCGAAAATGAACATCGATGATGCTGCAGTCATCACCGAAGTTATTTTCCAATGACCGAAAAGAGTTCAGTGCTTTTACCTCTTCAAAACATCCTCCAAATATTTTGAAATCCCAAATCTCACCAGATTTCAAATCCAATTTCAAAATATTTCCCAAATTATATTATCCAAATCTCAAATTTCGAATCCTTTCAATCTTTATTCAAATATTTCCCTTGGAAGTTCAAGTTTTAAATCACACTATAATTCACATTTATAAATTTCATTGTTAAATGAATTTATCTTCAAATCTTTGGCTATATTATTATTTCTTATTTCAATTACCATAACAACAATGATAATAATTTAATATTATCATCTTATAACAAATCAAGCAACCATATATATAGTTGTAATAATTTTTGAAAAATAATATCTTTTAGATACAAAAAAATTTGGGTAAACTTATTTCATTTCCCTATTTTAATACTATGTCGGTTTATCTTGTTTAAGAGTTTAGAAATCTCTATCGATCACATGGCGCCCCACGTATCGAACATAATTCATAAACACTTAACCGATAAGTCAACACAATATGAAAACAAATTTTATATTCACTAACAAATACGTGCTCGTACGATTAATACACTCAAACTGATTTTAGAGCACTACGGACTCTGTACTAATGAGTAATCCCTACCAGAGCCAAGTTTCTCGCTTAACCTTCAGCTCTGATACCAAGTGTAACGACCAGATTTTTGGACGACCGAAAATCGACATCAATACATCTACTGTATCAAATGTCGAGCAACAGATGTTAGAAAACTGAACCATAAGGGTTAAAGAAGAAGGAGGTAGAAAAAGAAATAGAAACGATATCAGAATCTCACAAACGCAGCGGAATAAAATATGATATATAACATCGACTTTAAATACAAAGAATCTGTATCATCATATATAGATACATTTCTCAAAGTACAACAATCATTTCATCAAATCCGGATAGTTCAGTAACATGTCCTTAAAAGTGGAATAAGAATCAAGTACGGAAATACGACTCGCCATCCAACTCGTCTTCTAAGTTCCACAGCAGTCCATCCAAAATCTATAATCTATAATACTCGGTCTGACCCGAGCATTATGGTCAAATAACACCCGAGTCAGTATGGAAAACCAGTGTGAGAAAACACACTCAATTGGATTATTAAAGTTTTAAAATCATTTTGAAAGCAAAGGTATCTCGTAAGACCGCGCCACAAATAAACATGCCGGGTTTTTTTTTGGCAAGGCCAGCCGGTTTTATAGTGGACCGTCCACTTTTTATTACGAAAGTAATAAAAATTGAAGTACAGAAGTAAGGTAAAAGCAACTTAACTACTAAGAAAAATGGAAAATACAGCACAGGTACGAGACAGCTATGTCACCGTAACTATAAATAGCAAAAAACAATCACTCCTCCGAAGAGGAAGAGACACCATCATCCCCAGCCACCTTAGAAGAAACCAATGACACAGACCCATAAAGACCAGCAAAGGGGCGGAAAAGGAGAGAAAGAAAAGGATCATAACCCATAGCATCAGAAGAGTAGATAAACGAACGATCCCAAGAAGAATCAGCAAGCATGGAAGAATTCGAATTCGCATAGCAACCATCCAAATCAAGGACTAAGGAATCACCATATGGTTTATAGCGAAGGCATCTAAGGTCCAAATGATCATCAGAAATGAAACGGAAGTAGGATTCATTCACCGGGTTAAATCTCATATCAGAGATGTGATCAATCCAACACCCCTCGGACTCATCCCAAGCAACAGGCAACAGCCTCGAGGCAGGGGCTGGAGCAACTAAAGGCATATCAGGAGCATCACTAGGAACAACAGAAACAGTAGATGAGTCAGGCCTATCTAAAGGCAAAGGAGGCAGACACATGTCAAGTAATGGAATAGCAGGAGTAGGTGAAATCAGAGAGACGGGGGAAGAAACCTTGGGGGACCCAAATCCTACGAGGGGGGCGAGGCAAAGGGATCTTCGGAGCAGTTGCGGTCGCTTCAGAATGCAAGCAGGCGATAGCTAGGTGGCCAAAAGAGTGACAGGAGATGCAAATTTCCAGAACACAACCATAGCGAACACGGACTTCCACAACATGGCCGACAGCTAGCTGAACAGGAATAAAGGTAGGGAGAGGCTTAAAGGGGGATATCTCAATAAGAGCCTTAGCATACATCAACTTATCGCGCGCCACTGTATTTGAGTCAAAACATTTTAATTTTCCAACATTACAGGCTAACCAATTCAAACCAATTAGAGGTTGAAGAGCAGAGGGAATTTGCGAAAAAAATACCCAAATAGGGATAGAAAGTACTTGTTCACGTGCACACGCCACTGTTGGAGTCCAAGGAGTAACAATGAAGGGCCTTCCATCAAAAAATGATGGCTCAGCATCAAGAAAAATTCGACGATCCTCAGAAGAGGAAAACTTAAGATAGTACATCGAGTCGATCAGCTTCACATGCAAATTACCACGAAGCTTCCAAGCCCTCCGAAGAACCGAGGTCACATTAATAAGACGGTGATTAGGTTCCAGAAAGAAACCAACTAAATAATCAGACCAAAATAACCAACTAAATAAGATGCTGGGTTTTTACCTTACGATAACCAAAACATTTTTATCAAAATCCGTCTGATATTATAATTTTGTCTATATAAAGTAAAATAGAATCAAACCGAAATGCTTACATCTCACATTTCAACAATAGTTGGGCATAATCAAAACCGTACAGGCGCTTATCGGAGATTGGATTCCATGCAATGGCAGGGCTACTGGGGTACTGCCTGTCATAGTACGTGGTCTGTATCACCGTACCGAGGATCCACCCTGATCCCCTGCATCACAAGATCGGACCCACCCCTTACTGGATAGTCTGAATATGTTCACCCCACGGCAGGGATTAGCAATCGCCCACACAGTCGAAATAAAGGGACATCTAGACATGGGTGACCTTACCCTAATTGGTTGCTAGCCACTTAGCCTTGTGTGCACCTCCCTTGTTTTAGCTATTCCCGGTTGATGAGGCTTGAGGCTATGCGTTACCTTTTTAGCACACAATCACTTAGAATGCTCATCGTCCTCCTGACGATGTTCCGAAAGCATTCATCTATACAAGTCCGTTCTGGGTTCGAACGGAACTGAAGGCACTACTCCTACTACATCCATTTTGGAATCACCCTCAGGATTAGCAGCGACTACCCTTGCACTTCACTGCTCCATCTTCGACTCCCAGCTCTTGTCTTCCTCACGAAAACGTTCAAACCAGATCGAAGTGGTTTTCAAGAAATAAATCCTGATCCCGGTCTCATCGAAACGATCAACGCATTGGCCAATATTGATAGTGGGTTATTTAACTATCAAATAACATTCACAAACAATCATCGGATCAAATAATTTTCCAAATTATTTATTCCAAAATAACTTCGCAAGCTATTTTCCATACTTCAACCATTTTGAAAACAGTTTCAAACCATCTTTTTCTCATGGAATAAATTTCCAAATATTGTTTATTTCCACTAAAAATCACCAGTCCAAATACTGTTGATTTTAAAAATAACTTAAATCACTTTATTCTAGATTATATTTTAAAATTAACTACTTAACCACTTTATTCAAAAATATATACTTTAAAAATATTTAAAGTAAAACTACTTTATAAATTATAAAACTAATTTGAAAATAAAATTTAAATCAAATTAAATTTTAAAATAAGAGTTACTAAATTCTATACAAGTTTTCAAATAAAACTTTAACTAATCTGTCTTTAAAACAAAACTATTTTGGAAAATATAAATATTAATAATTATCTTTAAGATCATAATACTAGTCAAGCCTTTCAAATAATTACTACTATAATTAATTTAAATAAATGTTTACTTTTAAAATTTAATCAACTTAAATAAAAATTACTTAAAAACTTCCTTTAAACAAACATTAAAACCTTTAACTTATACTAAAAAATCTGCTTTGAAAATGTAAATGGCTTTTCAGGGAAATACACTTCTCTTCCACACATTTTTTAAAAATAAACCACTATTTATTTTTAAAATAAATTACCCATTCCTTTGAAAATTCCCATCCCGAATTTATACTCCCAAATATTCAGTGATATCTTATTTCACTTTATAAACCTCGTTTATAAATTCCGTAGTCTCATCGCCCTTTAAAATTCCAATTTCAAACATTTAAATCAATTTTCAAATTGATTTTCAAAATTTACTCCATTTTAAAATAAATTCTTTTACTTTCTCAATTTATTTCAAAATCCATTAATTTCAGATTTAACTCCCTTATTATGTTTTAAAATCCTATTTTAACTGAAAATACCGATTTTCATTTATTTCCAAAATTCTTCTTTATTTCTTCTTAAACCATTTTAAATTCTGAATTTAAAAAAAAAATCTTTCATTCCTTAATTAATATCACTTATGTTTTTTTTAAAATTCACTTATTCCCGTTTATTCAAAAATCACTTTTCCATACTTGGAATTTATTCAACAGAATTTTAAAAATCAACTTTTATTCTTTTCCAATACATTTGTCCAAACCTCTATATTTGTTTACTTAAGAATTTTCCTTTTTATTTCCCTTCAAAAATCAAATTTATATATTTTTGATAACTCAGTATTCCCAAATACATTCAATCAAACATAGCATTCAATATTTTCAATTACCAATATAATCTATCTCAGATTATCAAATAAATCATATCACAAAATATTAAACAAATCTGAATATTTTGAGGAATCCATTTGGATCCCCTCATCCTGTTTCTGTCCATCCACAGATGTTAGCACAATATAAAATACCAATTCCACTTCGAGGTGGAATATCGCAGTGTATGGGGTTATAATATCTCATCCACTATTATGTGGCGCATAGGGTCTCATCGACTATATCATGCGGGAAATCAGTCACTCCAATATATATATATATATATATATATATATATATATATACACACACACACACTATATAATATACCATATCCAATCAATTCAATCATTCAACCAAATGTTTAAATTTAACTATTTAAATTTAAATAACAATCCAGATGAGCTAGATTAACTCACCTTTGATTTTCGTTTTGCAATCCAATCCAAACCGGTTTGTCTCTCTACAATTTTAGACCTTATATAACATTTATATGATTTATTAATATTCGAAATAATCGAACAATTAATGTCCTTTAATAAATTAAATTAATTAGCCATTTGATTTTAACTAAATAATTCTTCTCCCTTACAAATCTTTTGTAACTAAAATAAATTTAATAAGTTAATTAATCAGGTCAATCACCCAAATACATTATTTTTTAAATAACTAGTAAATTTAAAATGTATTTATATGTATATTTGTTTTATTTTCCTTTGAAAACTACATACAATATAAATCTAATTTTTACATAACTTTCAGTATTTAAAATTCCTATATATATAAAATTTAAAAATCTATCTATATAAAATTTTCTCTGTATATATATATATATATGCACACACATACATATAACTAAATGAAAAAAACAAAAACTGCTGCATTTTATTTTTCAAATCCTTACTGCATGTAAATTTCTGTTCTAATTTATATATACATATTAGATTTAACTCGAGAAGAAAATATATCTCACTGCTTCCCACTACTCATGCCCCCACGATCTCTGAGCATCAATCACCAAGTCACCATCTCCACGCACAAAACCTCAACATCGCGATACCCTCACCAGAACTCTGATAGCATCTCAAAATCGAACTGCACCACCCTTGCACCCACAAATTCCTTCGCCTCACTGGGATTTCTCTTCCATCAGAGCCGGTGCAACACTGAGATTCAGATACTTACACACGCGAGCACACGAACCACGAATCCAGATTCGCGATTCGAATTGATGGAGGAATCATCGACCACTTTCGAACATGCTCGATCGCAACAAAGGTCAGGTCGCCACGCTCCTCGAGCGGGCCATTTCGATTATTGCTTGAGCGAAAATTGCAGCCTTGATTTGAAAATAACGCGACCAAGGATTTTAAAGGAAGAGATGCACGATTAGTTAAATGAAAAGGGGAAATACTCCCGATCGAAGAAGAAGAGGGAAGCCGTTTTTTTATATGAATCGATTTTATTTCCTTTGATTTTCTACTGGAAGACAATCTTTATTTTTATTATATATTTTTTAAATGAAGAGAAAACATCTGTACGCAATTAAAAATGACGGGGCAACACGTGTTTATCAGATGAACACGTGTAGTAAATCGTAAAAGAATTATTCAGTTAATAATATATATATATCAAATTTTAAATATAAATTTTAAATCGTCTCGACAAATGCAACACAAAATTTTAAACTCTAAACGAGGTGTGCCGCCAGGCGTTTATAATGTTATACCCTATTACGAACACGATGGAAAAGGTTTTGAAGCCCAACTCAATCGTATGGAGAAGATAGCTTTTGGCCCTAGTTATAATAGTGAATTTTAAATATAGATTTCAGTGTGTTTATCTATCGTACAGCCAAACGATCACTGCAACACTACGAAAATTGAAATCTGATAATAATATAATATTACGGATCCAATGGAACTGGTTTCGTCGAATTGCGAGACTATGCCTCGGAAGGCTATTTTTAAATATTGATTTAAATTCAATACTGAACAAAACACCCCCAAACTCAAATTTAACACTTCTACAATCTCCAGTATAATCAATATAAATTTTCTAAGCCTTAAAATTATTTTTAGCAAGCCTGTAACTCCAGATTCAACAATTTTCCCTATTTTCAATTATTAAATTCAGTATGTAAATTATCCAACAGATAGCAACATTTGAAATTCAAGTTAGAAACTAACTTTTAAATATTTAAAAATCAATTAAATATTTCAATTTAAAATATCTAAAATTTTGGGTTGTCACGGTCCAATTTTATATAATAGCAGGATGGGAATTCGTTCTACTAAATGATCATTCAAAATAAACTCTTCCATTTAATTTGAAAATAAAATAAATTAAATTAAAAATTCATCATTAAAATTCGAGTTGTTATATGAACGATAATATTTCTAATTATTTATTTGAACCATTTATTATCATAAATGAATTTACAAACTGAATTTTACTGTTATTACTTACAAATTAGAAGGAATTAAATAAGTCCTTTAAATCCATTTAATTAACATTCAATTTCAAAATCTAGATATTTGAATCACAATCCTTATATTTTATTCACACTACAAATATTAAATAAATCTCTATATTTGAATTCCAGTTATTACCTTTTAAAATCAATATTTCAAATTAATTAAATATTCAAATACCAAAATTCCAGTTCGTTACATTCATAGATCATCCATATGCAAAATCTGATTCAATCAGTACTCGAATACATAACTTCACTTTCGAACTAGTATCGCTCACGCCATTTTCTAGTGCGAACTCCAATCAGGCTTCTTAACTAGAAACCCCCGTTCTCCTTACATAGCCATATACTATGATAGAAAATTTTGATTCCATATCAAGAACACTCACCAAGTATTCGCCATCAAAAATTGGGAGATAGATCCTTAGAAACAGTGTGAAACACCTCAAAGTCATGTACTTAAATCTTGGATGAAAATACTATATGAAAAAGGGAAATGATCTATATTCAACTTACACACTTATATTATTGATTCTCACTGATACCAATTCTATTTCTCCCAATATTATTTATGAAACATTTCATCAAACTAAACTAAAGTTCAACTTGTATACTACTCCACAACATCCTAAGGTATATACCACTATTTGGTTTAAACTTTTTACATTTTGTATTTATTAAGTAAACTCAAAATCCAATTGCTCGGTTTTATTCCAAAATCCTTTTTGAAATGAATCTAATATATAACCAAAGAAAATGCATACATATAGCCTGAGTAACCTCAAAATGATTCTAAGGAAATGGGTGCTAGCAAATAGTATTATATATTCCGTAACTAAGAAGGGTAATACTTAAGAGAAGCGCTTACCATTTGAACACATCTCTTTCCCATTTTTGGTTATTTTTGGACCACTCGAACTAGTTAACTTAAAAATATTTCTACTATTTCAAATTGCCCTTTATAAATAATACTTTACGAATTTCCAAACAAATAGTTTAACAAAAAAATCAGTAGGCAACTTGCTTTGGGTTTGTCAGATTCGAACTTGTTTCAATTATACAATGATGAAGATGATAATATACTAAGTGCAACATAACATTTTTCCTATGCAAACAAATAACCATCACTTAGAAGATTATTCCGATTATCATAAAACAGACCGAGACTCATTTTCCGAGCCAATCCAAAGAAAATACTCCATACTTAAAAATTTCCTTTTTATAATATTTATACCAAAGAATATTTTCAAGTAAAATATTACGACCATTTTCCATAAAACATTTGAAATATTCTTTAAGACTCCGGGATTTGAATCCTCAAAACCTTTTATTTATGGAACACATTTCTTTATTATAATTCAAATTTATATAGAATCACTCATTTATACATATCGTTTCTTAAATAATTATTCTAAAATATTCTAACTTTATATAAACATCTTTTATAAAAATTCAATTTTAATCCAACGTTAACACAAACGCCCTATAGTCAAATTGTGAAACTAACTCATAAGGTTTTCACATCAATATTTCACCTAATTTCTATTTACCCAACCTATATTTACAAAAGCAAATTTTCTTATAAAACACTCAAAATAATCGATGCTCAAACCGGACGAGCATAACTAAACAAATCCTAAATAATAATAATTGAATATTGTTATTTCCTAACAAACAAGCACATCAAGAATAACTATATTTTTTTGAAAATCATTATTATATATGTAAAATTAATTCGTAGGTACAATTAATTCATTTACCCATTTTAAAAAAATACCGTATTAGTTGGCCTTGTTAAAGTATTTAGGAATCCCTATCGATGACGTGGGCTAGATGCATCGACCAGAATTCATATACCACTCGACCGGTCAAACAACACAATGTAAAACATTTTTATATCACTAACAAATACGCGCTCTCATATGCACACACACTTTCAAACTCATCTAGGGAGTTACTTACCCTATCCGACTAAATTTACGCCACCAGGGCTAAGGTTCTTGCTTAACCTTCAACTTTGATACCAAGTGTAACATTCCGCCTCTTTGACCCTCGGAAGTCGTCGCTAATGCATCCACGGTATTCATGTGCCGAGCATACAAAAATTAGAGTACAGTACTAACCCATCATCAGGCTGGAAAATTATAACAACCTGTCCTTACAATTGTTGATAGCTACAAAAAGAACAAATAATAGAAGATAGAAGAAAATATGGAAGTACGTCTTAGAGGCACCCATCTCAACTTGTAAAAGCTCCAAAGTGTCCAGTTAAATCTAGAAAATATACTCGAGCTGACCTGAGCATTATAAGAAAACAACTGCCTTGTCAGTCTGGTAAAACTAGCATGAGAAACATAATCAAATGGATTACTTAATGTTATAAAAACCTTTTAGAAATAAAGATGAGTCATTCGATCACGCCGCAAAAAAACACAAATGGGTTTTTACGTTACGATGACCAAAACAATTTCTACGGAAAATTTAGTGATTTTATAATAATGTCTAGGTAAATTAAATATTAACCATAGCCAAAATTGTTACATTAATTAAATTCCAAAAAATAGGTATACAACCAAATTCGTAGGGGTACGTATTGGAGATTGGATTTCCATCAATGACTGAGCTACTGAGGTAATGCCTGCCACGGTAGATCTCTAGATAAAACGTACCGAGGTAAATAAGAACCTCTTACACCCCTGCTACACAGAGCCGGTTGCCCCTTTAACATGATAGGATGGATTGAATCATCCGTCGGACCAAAACCCCAAACAATGTGCACCAGTTATGGCCCACTCTCACGCTCATACCAAAATTGTAAATTTTGGCTCTAGGTTGAGGAATGATGCTCCTAATAGTAGCAAACTACATAACTCTGCGAAATATCCCCTGTTTTAGTCATTACCGACTTGTGAGGCTTATGAGGTCACGATTACCTTTTCCTCTCTTAGCAATTCCCACTTGGAATGCTAACACTGCCTTCCAAGCACAACGCAATGCTAGTATTTGTCCATACAAGTTATTTAGGATATGAACAAACCGAAGACACTATTTCTACTACATCCATTTTGGAACCATCCTCGGGATTAGTAGTACGTAGACCTTACTCTTCAAAGAACTTTGTGTTCGATTCCATCATCTTCAAGATGTCTTCAATACGATGCCTAAGTCGGATCGAAGTGGTTTTCAGATAATTCATACTTATCTGATTCCAGTCTCTTCGAAACATTAGATAGTTCTGGTAAACTCAACTCCGGTTCTTTCAAAAATATATTGATAATACATAGGAGCGAGGATCACCTTCTAACCAGACGAATCTCCCAATCGTTTGTCCTAGGAGAATAGAACAAGATTTATATGCACAACACAATACCATCTCGAATGACTATGCCATATAACCTCTACGTTTCTCCAAAATATTTCCAGAGTTATATTTTGACCAAGATTTGATAGTCGGTTATTTAAATATCAATCAATCAAACAAACATATATTTAATTCCATGTGGGATCCACTAAGCCTCTAATAATTAATCTTTCCATAAATCAATGTCACTTTTAAATCTTTGATTCAACATAACATTACAAAAGATAATTTCACAAACCTCGTAAATTCCTTTTAATACTTAGAAAACATTCATTTACTTATCTCACTGGTATAAGTATATTACAAACCGATAGCTTTCAACACTTATAAAAATATAACCATATACTTATCTTAATGGTGTGAGTATACTGATAAAGCCCAAGGGAGATTCCTCTTATCAAAAATTATATTTAAATGGCCAAAATAAGTATCACTTAAAACAAATCTTAATTTAAACCAAACCACTATCCTTCGGTGTTAAGTATGATAGAATGCTTCATACCACCATAATTAAGAAGAATTAATGGTCAAAATAAATCTTATTTCTTTATAAAATTCCCCTTTTATACTCCCATTTATTGTTTACAAATCTTTTTTTATAAATCTCCAAGTTTATTTATAAAAATTCCTTATAAAACTCTAAAACGATTTATAAACTCCTTTATAAAATATCATTTGTAAACCTCTTTTTAATAGATCTTTTTTACTAAGTATAATCGTTTTTATAGAATGGTTTATCCTTTATAAACATCCTCACTCAATTAAATAATTACCTTTAAAGATCATAATTAAGTAATTAACTAACTTAAAACCTTCATTTTTAAAATAAGCAATTAACTTTAAACACTTGTAACCAAATTATAAATCAACTTTCAACCATACTTAGAAATTAGTTAACTAACTTACTTTAAAATATTTCCAATGAAATAGTTAATTAACTAACTTTAAAACATCTTTTATACTTATACAAACACTTAACCTCAAATTATTATTAAAATTGGATTTAATTTAAACCAAAACTTACATATCCAATAAAAGGCTTAGCGACAACAATGAGACTAAATCAAGTTAACATTTTCTTAAATTTAACTTTTCAAGTCATATAACATGTATTTACATAAGCCAACAAATATATAAATAAAATTAATTAGCAATCACTAACTAACTGTCACTTATCCAATATAAATTAACTAGCATACAATTAAATGTCCAAACTAATATATTAGCAGAGCGGGGATTTATTACACCAAACAGATGTCAAAGTTTAGTATAACTTATCTATATTTGTTTGGCTACTTAATGCATAGATAAAAGATCCCTTGTTTAAAATCAGTCTACTTATCCAAGAAGCTGCCTTAGAATAGAACTGATAGTTTAAAATAAACCTTTGTTTAAAAATAATTAAATCTTAATTTAATTACTAACTGAATAATAATTAACTCAAAATTAAATCTTAATTAAACTTAGCCAAACCTTAATCAAGCCTTAATTAAATCTAAATAAACAAATTAATTAAACCCTACCTAATTAGTAATTAATTAATAATTAAACTCTAATTAAATAACAATCAATTAAATATTTAAACTTAATTAAATAAAAATTGATACTTAATTAGTAATATTAAAACTCTCTTAATTAACTAATTATAATTAACTTACTTAATTAATACTTAAGTACTAATTACCTTTTACTTAATTACGAATTAACTATTAATTAACTAACTAATTAAATAATTATTAAAATCATACATAAAAATAATAATGATCTTTTATACTTAATCAATTTTTCAGAAAAGATTTCAAAAATATTTAAGACAAAACACTTTAAATGTGGAACAACGTTTGATTTTTCGAACTGCATCCATATTGACTATCCCTATGGATGACATAACTTAGAATTAGTCTCCGAAGCTAACCTTTCAACACTAATTCCTAACCATTTTACTTACTTTGTAAAACAAAAGTAAAAGGTTTTGAAAAACTATAATAAATTTGAAATCTTGACTAATTTAAACTAGCAGACTATGATTTAGTATACAAGGGACCTCAAGTCGCTTTTATAAGTCAAAGTGCTAGCTTTTAGCATATATAACACATCTTTACTACCAATAAAGAGAATTTGTGACGACCCGGAATTTTTGAGCATTTAAAATTGGAATATTTAATTGATTTTAAATATTCAATAGAGTAATTTTAACTTGAATTACGAATATCACTATTTATTTGGTGATTAAACCGTTGAGTTAAATAATTTGAAGTTGGGTAAAATGTTGAATCTAGAATTTTAAGCCTGTTAAAAATAAATTGAAGGTTCGTAAAATTTATATCGATAGTATTGAAGATAATAGAAGTTTTAAAATTTAAATTTATAGTAATTTGTTCAGTTTTAAAATTTTATCGTTTGAATCGATATTTAAAAATTGCCTTCCGAGGCACAGTCTCGAAATTTGACGAAACCAGTTCCATTGGGTCCGTAATATTGAATTATTGTCGGATTTCGAATTTCGTGTTGATCGGAGTTAGTGTGTGAGTGTACGATATAGAAACGCGCTGAGAATTTATTGATAATAATCTAATGATATTTAATTCAAATGGTCAAGCTTCTCTAATACGCTTCTTCGTTTAATAATTAAAAAGGGGTAGATATTTTCTTCGTTCAGGAAACAAAACGAAGCTTCTCTTTCTTTATTCGTTTTGAATCCAAGTTAATGGCCGAATAAAATATTGCTCTCTCGTTCGAACAAGCAATTCTTCCTTTCCCCTAAATCAAAACCATGTCTTCCTCTCCAATAACAAAACCCAAATTCCTTCCCTTAATAATAAAAAAAAAGTAAAACGAAAGTGATGAACGCAACCTAAAATCGAATTCGATTTCGATTCGACACTTTAGGGTTGAGGCTGGGTAATATTCTTCGATCGTCTTGAAGCAAGGATTGCGATGCGGGCTTTTGGGTCCAATGGGTTGGCCTAAGGCGCGACGCTCGTAGAGGGTTGCGGTGGAATCTTATGTCGCGAGGCAGTGGAAATTAGTGGAGTTCGATTCCCAATCGCGAGCTAGGGCTTGTCGCGTTGTGGACTCTGGTAGGGCAGTGGACCCCTTCGAACTCGTTCACGATGGAATTGAGGGTCAGCGACCTAGTGTACAGTGAGGTAAAAATGGTATTTTATTTATTTTCATTTAGACGTATATATATAATATGTAAGTAGAAATAAATTTTTACAGTAAGACAAGTTTGTTTATTTTAAGTCAGCATATATACGTGTATAAATAAACAGAAGGAAATAATAAATGTATGTATATATGTGTAAATATGCCCAAACATTTTGATATATAGATAAAACATGATATGTATACAAAGGTAAGATTATTATTGAAATTGGGATTTTTTTTAACATATGTAGTTTGAAATTAAACAATGAATAATAATAATTGATAATAAATAAAAATGGTAAACTAGGTTGGTTCAATTATCACCTTCAATCAGTTAATTAAATTTAATTCAGTAGTTTTGAAGGGAAAATTAATAGTTTAATTAAATCACTGGTTAATTAAATTTATTAATGGGATCTAAATTGTTCAATTATTTCGGATATTGATAACCGTATAAATATTTATTCAAGGTCTACATCATGGAGAATCAACTCATGGTGGATTGGTTTTGCTAAATAAAAGCAGAGGTGAGTTAATCTCACTCAGTTAAATAAATTTAAATGATTAAATTTAAATAATTGTTTGAATGGTTGAATTGATTAATGTGTTATAGTCTGTATATTTTGGGATTGGCATATTATATTGTGCTAACATTTGTGGATGCAGGGAAAACATGTTGGAGGGATCCAACTGGACCCCTCAACATTTATTTAAATTGTTTAAATTACTCTGTTATGATGATTTGATATCTTATGATGGATTATGTTGAAATATTGAATGCTATGGTTTGATTGGATAATTAGGTATAATGAATTCCCAGAAAAATATATAACTTGGATGTTGGAAAGAAAAGGAAAGAAGTGAATTTGTAAGTAAAATAAATATGGAAATTTGAATAAATTTAAGAATGAAATAAAAATAAAATAAAGTGACATAAGAATTCTAATTAATAAATCTTGAGTATAGAAAGGAGATTTTTGAATTAATAGAAAGTTAATGAATTGTAAACTCCAAAGGCTAATATCTAAAAGAACAGAACATTTGTTTTAAATTTAAGATTTTAAATTTTGGAAAAGAACAAAGAAGAAAATGGGAAAAAGCCTGAAATTTGTATATTTCAATTAAAGATTTAAAATCAAACAGCAAATAATAATAATAATAATAAAGTCCATGATTAATGAATTTTGAAGTGAACTGTGCAAGTAAGGAAATTTATTTCAAATAGAATGAATTGGAAATCAATTCGGGAAATTGATTTAAGTGCTTGAAGTTGGAATTCTCTCTGGATGGCCAAGTACACGGTTTTTAAAAGTAAATTTGTAAATATAAATTAAATGCTTTAAAGTTGTTTTTAAAAAGAAAGCAAGTTTTGTAAAATTTATTATTTCTAATATTTAATTTCTAAAGCAAGTATTTCCTTTTCATATATTATAGCATTAACTATTTAAAAGTGACTTAGTATTTGTTTTAAAAGTGAAAACCTGGTTTTATATTTTATTAAGTAACCTTATTTTCTCAAATTCATATAGTATGTATTTCTAACAATTTATTTAAGTAGTTTATCCTAAATGTTTTAAAGTATATATTTCAAAGTAAAGTGTTTAAACTATTTTAAAAATCTATTTTTGTGCTTGGTAATTTCAGAGGCGATAGAAAATATTTGGGAAAGTTGATTCTGAAAAGAAAGATGGTTTTGAAACTATTTTCAAAGGATTGAAAATAGAAATATATCTTGTGAAGATATTTTGAGGTAAATAATTAATTTGGGAAATTATTTATTGTTTGATGGATGTTTGTGAATATAAATTGATAGTTAAATAACCGACTATCAATATTGGCCAACTGCGTTGATCGTTTCGAAGAGACCGGGATCGAGATTAATTTGTCGAAAACCACTTCGATCCGGTTTGTATGTTTCGTGAAAACGATTTTGGATTCGAAGATGGAGCAGTGAAGTGCAAGGGCTAGTCGCTACTAATCCTGAGGATATTTTCAAAATGGATGTAGTAGGAATAGTGCCTTCAGTTCCGTTCGAACCCGGGACGGACTTGTATGGATGAATGCTTGCGACACATCGTCAGGTGGACGATGGGCATTCTAAGCGATATGTTCTATAAAGGTAACGCTTAGCCTCAAGCCTCATCAAATGGGAATGACAGAAAATCAGGGGTTATGCAGCAAGGCTAGGTAGGTAGCACCCAAGCAGGGTGAGGTCATCTCAGTCTAGATGTCCCTTTTTATTTTTCGGCTTGGTGGGCGGTTGCTGATCCCAACCGCGGGGTGATCTCACTCGGGATTATCCACTAAGGGGTAGTCCTGGCCTTGTGTTGCAGGGGAGCGGGCGCACTCCTCGGTACGGTGATCTAGGCCCCGTACTGTGACAGGTGGTACCCCAGTGCCTAGTCATTGGTTGGAAATCCATTCTCCCTACGAGCCTTGTACGAGTTTTGTTTGTATTACCCTCTCTGTGGCTAGTAGCTGGAATTTAATCATGTAACAATTTCGGCTATTTTATAAGTATTTGTATATAGACACTATTATAATATCAGAGGGTTTCTATAAAAATTGTTTTAGCTATCGTAAGGCAAAAACCCGACATGTTTATTTGTGGCGTGGTCTTACGAGATGCTTTTGTTTTCAAAGGATTTTTGAAACTTTAATAATCAATTGAGTGTGATTTTCTCACGCTGGTATTCCAGACTGACTCGGGTGTTATTTAACTGTAATGCTCGGGTCAGACCGAGTATTATAGGATACAGGATGATGCTATGGAGCTCAGGAGACGAGCTGAATTGACGATACGTACATTCATACTTGTTTATATATATATTCCGCTGTTGAGTTGTTGTGTATCCATTGTATGTTATTGATGTGAGCTGTGACTGATGTACTCTGATGATGTAATATATGTAAACTGATATATTTGATTTTGAGTAAAGATTATTTATTATCTATTATATTTTATTCCGCTGCGATGGTTAGATTCTGATGTTGATTTTGTTTTCTCTTCTTCTACCTCTTCTTCTTAAACCCAAATGGTTCGTATTCCTGTGCAACTTGAGTTGATTGTTGTAGAATAGTGTTGACTCAAGGGGTACGGATTTGCGGGCTGTTACAGAATTCATTGAATATATTTACTTAATGTCCTTTTGAAATTCCAAATATATCCTTTTACATATCATAGTGAAATAGTATTCAAATATGCAGGCATAGGCTGTTATTTCTAAGTACAACTGTTAATCACAATGGAGAACTACAGTATACGTTCATAAGATGAAATATCCCAGTGTTCCATATTGTCTGTAATTTATGTGGGAGTTCATCGGTTAAAGTCTCGCCCGATTCCGTGTTAGTATGAAGAAGTTATTGCAATTCGAACAAAAAATAGCGTCTTCTGCCTGGGCGGAGTACAAATATGGGGATGTAGCATATTATTTTCTAAGTACAATTGTTGGTCACCATGGAGAACTATAGCGCGCTTTTAAGAGATGAAGTATCCAAGTGTTCTATATTGTTTGTAATTTAGGTAGGAGTTCATCAATCGAAGTCTCGTCAGATTTTGAGTTATTATGAAGAAGTTATTGCAGCATGAACAAAAAAATAGCGGCTTCTGCCTAGGCAAAGTTCAAATATGGGAATGTAACCTGTTATTTTCTAAATGTTAACCGCCATGGAGAACTATGGTATACGTTCATAATCTAAATTATTCGAGTGTTCCATATTGTCCATAATTTAGGTGGGAGTTCATCGGTCGAAGTCTTTGTCTGATTCCGAGTTAGTAAGGGGAAGATATTGCAGTCTGAACAAAAAAATAGCAGCTTCTACCTAGGCGGAGTTCAAACATGAGGATGTAGCCTGTTATTTACTAAGCATAATTGTTAATCACCATGGAGAACTACGGTTTACGTTCATAGCTGAATTATCCCAATGTTCCATATTGTCCATAATTTAGGTGGAAGTTCATTGGTTGAAGTTTCGCCTGATTCCAAGTTAGTATGAGGAAGGTATTGTAGTAACAAAAAACTAGATGCTTCTGCCTAGGCGGAGTTCAAATATAGGGATGTAGCCTGTTATTTTCTATGTACAACTGATATCACCATGGAAACTACAGTATGCATTCAAGAGATGAAGTATCCGAGTGTTCCATATTATCTGTAATTTAGGTATGAGTTCATCATCGCAGTCTCGACTGATTTCGAGTTAGTATGAAGAAGTAATTGTAGTATAAACAAAAAAATAGCGGCTTCTGCCTAGGCAAAGTTCAAATATGGGGATGTAGCTAGTTATTTTCTAAGTACAACTTTTAGTCACCATGGAGAACTATGGTATACGTTCATAAGTTGAATTATCCAAGTGTTCCATATTGTCTGTAATTTAAGTGGGAGTTCATTAGTCGAAGTCTCGCCTGATTATAAGTTAGCACGAGGAAGTTATTGTAGTCTAAACAAAAAAAATAGCGGCTTCTACCTAGGCGGAATTCAAATATGGTGATGTAGCATGTTATTTTCTAAGTACAAATGTTAGTCACCATGGAGAACTACGATATACGTTCACAAGATAAAGTATCCGAGTGTACCACATTGTCCGTAATTTAGGTGGGAATTTGTTGGTTGAAGTCTCGTCCAATTTCGAGTTAGTGTAAAGAAGTTATTACAGTATGAACAAAAACATAGTGGCTTCTGCCTAGGCGGAGTTCGAATATGGGGATATAGCCTGTTATTTTCTAAGTACAACTGTTAATCACCATGAAGAACTACGTTATACATTCATAAGATGAATTATCCGAGTGTTTCGTATTATCTGTAATTTAGGTGGGAGTTCATCGATAGAAGTCTCGCTTGATTCCAAGTCAGTATGAGGAAGTTACCGCAGTTTGAAAAAATAGCGGCTTCTGCCTAAGTGGAGTTTAAATATGGGGACGTAGCCTGTTATTTTCTAAGTACAACTATTAGTAACCATAGATAATTACGGCATACGTTCATAAGCTGATTTATCCGAGTGTTTCGTATTGTTTGTAATTTAGGTGGGAGTTCATCGATTGAAGTCTCACTTGATTCCAAATTTGGATGAGGAAGTTACTACAGTTTGAAAAAAATTTAGCGGCTTCTGTATAGGCGGAGTTCAAATATGGGGATGTAGCCTGTTATTTTCTAAGCACAATTGTTAGCCACCATGGAGAATTATGGTATACGTTCATAAGATGAATTATCCAAGTGTTTTGTATTGTCTGTAATTTAAGTGGGAGTTCATCGGTCGAAGTCTCGCTTGATTCCAAGTTAGTATGAGGACGTTAATGTAGTCCGAAAAAAAACGGCTTCTACCTAGGTGTAGTTCAAATATGAAGATTTAGCATGTTATTTTCTAAGTACAACTATTAATCACCATAAAGAACTATAGTATACGTTCATGAGCTGAATTATTCGAGCGTTCCGTATTGTTTGTAATTTAGGTGGGAGTTCATCAGTCGAAGTCTCGCTTGATTCCAAGTTAGTATGAGGAAGTTACTACAGTCTAAAAAAATTAGCGGCTTCTACATAGACGGAGTTCAAATATGGGGATGTAGCATGTTATTTTTAAGTACAACTGTTAGTCACCATGAAGAAGTATAGTGTATGTTAATAAGATAAATTATACAAGTATTCCACATTGTCCGTTATTAAGGTAGGAGTTCATTAGTCGAAGTCTCGCCTGATTCCAACTTAGTATGAGGAAGTTATTGCAGTCTAAACAAAAAAATAATGGCTTCCTCCAAGGCGAAGTTCAAATATGGGGATGTACCTGTTATTTTAAGTAGAACTATTATTCACCATGAAAAACTATGATATACGTTCATAAGATGAAGTATTTGAGTGTTCTTTACTGTCAGTGATTTAGGTGGGAGTTCATCGGTTGAAGTCTCGCTTGATTATGAGTTATTATGAAGAAGTTATTGCAGTATGAACAAAAAGATAGTGGATTTTGCCTATGCGGAGTTCAAATATGGGGATGTAGCCTATTATTTTCTAAGTACAACTTTTAATCCCCATGGAGAACTACGATATATGTTCATAAGCTAAAGTATCTGAGTGTTCCTTATTGTCCGTAATTTGGGTGGGACTTCATCAGTCGAAGTCTCGCCTGATTATGAGTAATTATGAAGAAGTTATTGCAATATGAAAAAAATAGCGGCTTCTACCTAGGTGAAGTTCAAATATGGGGATGTAGCATGTTATTTTCTAAGTACAACTTTTAATTGCCATGGAGAACTACGATATACATTCATAAGATGAAGTATCCGAGTGTTACATATTGTCCGTAATTCAGATGGGAGTTTATGAATTGAAGTCTCGCCTGATTCCTAGTTAGTACGAAGAAGTTTTTGCACTTTGAACAAAAAAATAGCGGCTTTTGGCTAGGCAAAGTTCAAATATGGGGACATAGCCTGTTATTTTCTAACTGTTAGTCACCATGGAGAACTACAGTGTGCATTCAAAAGACGAAGTATCGAAGTGTTCCATATTGTCTATAATTAAGATGGATGTTCATCGTTGTAGTCTCGCTTAATTCCGAGTTAGTATGTAGAAGTTATTGCAGAATGAACGAAAAAAATAGCGGCTTTTACCTAGGCAGAGTTCAAATGTAGGGACGTAGCCTATCATTTCTAAGTACATCTGTTATGCACCATGGAGAACTAGGGTATACGTTTATAGCTAAAGTATTTGAGTGTTCCATATTTTCCATAATTTAGGTGGGAGTACATTTGTCGAAGTCTCTCCTGATTCCCAACTATGAAAATTTGTTGTAGTATGAACCAAAAAAATAGTTGCTTTTGCCTTTGTGGAGTTCAAATATGGAGATGTAGTCTGTTAGTTTCTAAGTATAACTGTTAATCACCATGAAGAACCAGGGTACACGTTCATAAGCTTAAGTATTCGAGTGTTCCATATGTCTGTAATTTAGGTGGGAGTTCATCGGTCGAAGTCTCTCTTGATTCCGAGTTGGTATAAAGAAGTTATCGCAGTTTGAACAAAAGAAATAGTGGCTTCTGCATAGGCCAAGTTCAAATACCAGATTTGCATGTACAAACCAATAATTCTTTTATACTTTATTTTCTGATTCTTTTCATGTCTATTTTTTGAGGTTCATGTTTCCTTTCTTGAATGACGAAACAAATAAAGAAAAAAAAATTAAAATGGAAATGAAATATAAAGATATTGCTCAGATATTTAACCCTTTAAAATAAGTAGCACAAAAGTTAGAAAGACAAATATGAAATTACTGGGTACCAAAGGAAAATATAGTAATTTGAAAGTTGGTTTCCAAAAAAGTAACTAGAACACATAAAAGACAAAAATCTATAAAAGAGGGCTAAAGAAATATTTAATCGCTAATATATTTTGATACAATTTTTTCTCACAGCTCGCATTAGCTAAAAGAGCATAAGCATGTAAAAGTACAAGTATTATTTCTATTTTCAGTAGTATAAAATAAATTAAAACAAAAGAATAAAACATGAATGCTTTTAAGTAATTGGTTCTATGAATGTTCTTCAGCTGTCACAATCTTCTTGGTCGTTGCCTCAGGTTCACTTTATGCTGGCAATGCGACTGTCAGTTCTGCTTCCACAGGTGCAACTAAAAATGCATGCATGTGTGATTAACTGTAGGCCTACCTGGACGTGTATATATACTCATATACATAACCATAACATAACTTACATACTACTACCACAAACATAAACAAGATCACATCTTTAAAATCAAATCACAACATTTAAACTTTGATTTTAAGTCTAGTACACCAATTCTCATATAAGTACACATATATCAACAAACCAATATGGTAATTCATCGAATCAACAAATATATTACAACAACAATAGTCAACATGATAAAGATCATATTTTTCCCAAAAGAAAAGAATTTACTCACCAAAAGTTGTGCAAAATACCAAACTAGGACTAGAACTTAGAAATGGTCTTGGATCTTTAGAAAGTGGGCTCGACTTAGGGTTCTATGGGCTCGGCCAATGGTGTAGAAGGGGGGTGTGGGCTTGTTTTAGGAGGAGGAAGGTGTTAAAAGAAGAAAGGAGTGATTTTTAAGCGTTTTTAAGAATGAAAAGAAAGAAAAGAAGTTATTTTAAAACTTTGAAAATATTTGAAGCCATTAAAAGGTGTTGAAAACTTAAGGAAGAAGTAAAAAAATTAAAAAAAGGGAAAATGAAATGAGGATGGAGAGAGAATTTAGAAATTTCTTTTATATAAAGTGAAATTATAAAACTACCTAAATGCCCTTTGTTAAAATGCCCTCCACTCATTTTTGAACACATTACCATATCCACCCTCCTCATCATGATGTACATGCAACATACATGGCGCACCCATTTATACAACATGTTAAACTCTTCTTTGTACTAAGATGTGAAATGATAATGTAACGTTTCATGCTCTATAACTTATTTAATTTTTTATTTCAAAAAGTGTCACATCTTTTACTTTTTTCTCAAGTAAATCATTATTCACCATTTTACCATCCTTAACCATATTTATAAATTAAATATATATACGTATATATATGTATGTGTGTGTGTGTTAACTAAATGTTTACAATCTTTCCAACAGCTTTTAGACGATGAAAAGTTGAAAATTCGAGAAACGATTTTTGCTTACATTTTCCGTTTTCTTTGAATTGTAAACACATTTTGAAAACCATTTCACCATCATTAGTTATTATTTGAAAAGGGGTAATTTTAATATAAAATCCATATATTAATTATTTAAAAATATATTAAATATCCACATTTAATATGATTAAATTTCGGGTCTTTACACAAGGCAAGCGAGTCCTAACACCTACTAGAGAAATTATAAGATTTTTATGTTTTGCTTAGGATTTTTAAAAATATAAAAATCCAATGGGAGCCTTATCAGAAAAATGAAATGTTAACATTTATCCTTTCAAATATTATAGGGACATTTGTTGTATAAAGTTAAGATAATCTACATCGATAAATTTGTGC
Organism: Allium cepa; assembly: GCA_030765085.1. NCBI lineage: Eukaryota > Viridiplantae > Streptophyta > Magnoliopsida > Asparagales > Amaryllidaceae > Allium > Allium cepa. The sequence goes on from CM060932.1 coordinate 548,643,609, forward strand.
GAATAATAAATATTGATAAAATGTTCATATAAGATACAAAAACGAACTAAATTAAGATTGACAAGAAATATAAAATATACCAACCTTAATTCCTTTTGCATATTTTCGGTTCAAAATCGTGTATTGTCTTTTATGATTTTTTTGTAGGATCGATTTCACCCTAGAGGGGGGATGAATAGGGTGATACTAACAATTATAACAATTTAATGCAGAAGTATATAAAATAATTTCAACACAGATATAGTAGAATAATAGCAGCACAAATAATAGCAGAAAATTAAAAGTAGAAAATAGAACACATAAATTTACCCAGCTTCGGCGAAACCCTGCCCACGTTCTGTCCCCAAGGTTTCTACTACAAATTAATTAGTCAGACGCTTATACACGTAAATTTGTGACACCATCTATCGAATAACCTAACTCTACGCTCAAAATCCTACTAAAACTCACCCCTGGGTTGCGAATTCTCGAACTACACCACCGTAGTTCGTCCCCTAGTCACGACTAGAATTCAGAAAAGTTTAGAATAAAAATTAAAATTAAAAACAACTAAAAAACTAGAAACCCTATTTAAATATTAAAGCCCAAATAAAAAAAACACTACCCCAAAATAAATTAAAGTGAATTCCCCTTTTTCCTTTTGTATTATAGGCCGATATCCTTTTCTTGAAAAATAACGTCTGTTCCTTTTTGCTCATTCGTCTTCGTTCGTTCCTCTTTCAAAACTTTTGGGTTTTTGTAAAATTGAAAGAAGACGACTTTGTTGATTGATTGAGTGGATGTTCTCGTGATTGCACTGTTGCTCGATCGTTCGTTGCTTTTCTTTGATTGCTTCAAATTCCATCTAGTTCGAACAAAATTTGGTATGTGTTTTATGCTCTTTGCTTTATTGTTAATTTTCCTAAACTCGATGCCTTTAATGCCGATGGTGTAGATGGTTTATATAGGGATGAAAACCCTAAATTTACGTTCGAATATTTTTTGAATTCGTCTGATAATTTTTGAGCTCGGCCATTCGATTTGCTTAAATGAACTCATGATTTCTTTAGACTGGTTCAATTTCATATAATTCTGCTTCCTTGATTACCTTGGTTATCACGGCTTTGACTTTGGCTTGTTTGATCTTTTCCTTGGTCATCACGGCTTTGATTTGTTTTGGAATTTGATTCCATTTTTTTCTCTGTTGACTTGTTCAACTTGTACCTTATTTTTGTAATTGCTGTTTCATGATAATTTTGTTCGAACTGTACCTTATTCACCTTGGTTTTAATTCTTTGGCATTTTAAACTTGACTTTTTTTTTGAAATTGTGAAAATATTTATTTATATGGCTTGCGTCTGATTTGTTCGATTCTTGTATTTTTCCTAATGTGGTTGCTTCTGGTTTCACTATGTTTGCATTGAGTCATATGCTTCAAGGCAGATCATCTTGTTCCTCTTGAAGTCTTCACCTGCTTGTTCTAGTCATTCACATATAAGTTTAGCTGAAGCATTTACTGTTTGAACTTATACTCGACCATTTGGTTGATTTGTAGCTGCGGTGTGATCATATATGTACATACGTGTATCTATGTATGTTGTGTACTTCATTTTTGTTGCAGTTGAAACTTTGAACCGTTATATATTTGTACTTGATATACTTGACTTAATTTGTCTTCAAGTTACACTGTAGTTTTCAATCTTGTTTTCTGCTTGGTCGACATGTATATTGATGTCACCTCCGGCCTTAGTTATATTGAACTGGTACATGCTTTGTTACTGGCTTCATATGTACATCACTGCTAACATATGCATTGTGTTGAGTTGTTGTAGTGTTTCCAATCATCATTTCTTAGTTTAGTTGATCCTTCTTGTTACTTTAAGTTTGAGTTACACATTTATATACATGTTTAATGTTGTCATGTGATTCATTTATTATTGAGGCTACAGGTCATTGCATTCATGTATGTATATTAGTGATCTGGTCTATATGCATTAGTGTTCATCCATGCTTCTATTTTATGCCGAGCCTTGTAGCCTCGAGCCAGTTTGCATTTGAATTAGACTGTCTTGTTGAGTTTATCCCAGTTGAGTTCAGTCACACTTCATTTGATGTTGTTGTCATTGATCATACTTTCAAGTTGACCGGTCTAAAAAAAATTATCTGGTGGACCTGCACTTAATTACTGGTCATCTCCACTTTTATATCCACTTGAGTTTGGTTGTTTTGTTTGTTGGTTTGTATGCATATTTTGGTTCATGACTATGTTGAGACTTCACTTGATATATCTGTTTTACATGTGGTTGTTTTGGCCGAGACTGTGTTCTTGTTTGGTTGTATTTGAATTTTTGTGCTTGATAATTTTGTGATGTTTTGTAGTGCACCTGAGTTAAATCCAGCTTATAGCTCGGGTTTGACCTTGTGCTCATATCGTGACTTTATTTTTATTTCACTTGGGTTGAACCCGGCTTTTGATTGGGTTCGACCTTATGCTCACCTGTCCCTGCAATTTTATCAAGTGTATAACGGTGTGCACAACCTTGTGGCATGTATAGTGATACACCGTGCATGTCGCAAGTTATTCGTGTATGATGAATTCAAAAATGAATATGATGATGAACAACCCAAATATCCAAGGCAAATAATTTTTTCAAACCATATTTTATTTTACATTGCAGAAAACATTTCTTTATCAATTTTACCGTGTCAGTGTTTATTTTACAGATTGCTCAGATGTTGGATTCAATCTGGAATAGGGTTGAAGATGAAATAGGAGTGAATGAGTGATATGTAGTGAGGTGCAAATGTAAATTGAAAATTATGATGTAATCATATTTGTATTGTAATAGAAATTGTGTATATATAATGAGAACTCAAATTAGTACTATTCAAAAATTGTAATAAATATTTGGTTGAATAAAATATCTGCATGAATTTAAATTCTATGTTATTTATTTTATTCAGCAAATATTTATTTAATTATGTGAAATATAAAATATACATTAACAAATACATTTAAATGAATATATATATATATATATATATGTTTATTATCATCAAATAAAAATTATATACTAGCATATTCAACATTTTTAACTCTTAAGAAGTATAAGAATATTGATATTTGATCCATATTCAGTCACATATAAATGTCATATGGTGAATGACCATAGTTTGTAATGTAGGAAACTTCAATAAAATTAGTTCAATGGAAATAAGCAAATAAATCATTATGCAAAATTGTGTATTCAATACGATTGATTACAATAATTATTTCTTTTTAATGGTTTGACCAGTTTAGAACGGAAAGTGAATGTAAAAGAGTGGATGCAACTTAGATACGGTTGGGGGGAAGAGAGTGAATGATAATCTCTGCTTCATAAGGGACATCGGAAATAAGAATTGTATAAAATACTAAAAGAAACTTTATATGGAATGAGAAATGTGATTTCTATTCCAAATTGTGTCATAATATAGAAAATTGTTTTCTATAAAAATCATTTCTATGAGTTTAAGATATTTGATCGAAAACCCCCGACTGTAAACTAGTTATTGTAAAAGAAATAAATAGCCTACAATAAGTGGATGAATATACGCTGTTATAGAAATAGAGGAAATAGTAGGAGCACGCCGTATAATACTTATCATTGGATGCATCAAGATACACACAAAAAAATTCATAGACATGCCAGATATTATTTATGAAATAATAATTAATTTCAATATTGACCGAAAGTGAATATAGTTTTATTTATTATAAATGGTTTAAATATTCGTAATGAAATAAATCTATTAGAATAACGATATTTGATGCATTCTCTACATAACACAGAAGTATATATAATTTTTTACAAATACTTTTGAATTAAGGACAAAGCACCCATTCAGTGGGAGCAACATAAGAGTTGGTGAACTCTTCATATTGATACATAAAGATGTATGTAATCCAAAGTCCAATGGTACCAAAAAGGCTTCCATATACATCATTTACTTCTCCGATGAATTATCATAAAAAATAAAATTGTGTATTTGATACATGTATAGTATGTCCATGTTTATTGAATATGAAATGGAAGTATAAAACGTAATGTACAAAAGTAATAAGAATATTCAATTTGATCGAATATGTGAGTATATGGGAAATGGTTCCAAATGTACGTAAAAACAAATAAGATTCAATCTCAAAAGCTACTCCTCTATGTGATACATAATGATGTATCAATAATGAGTAATCGAACTTTATTGGACAAAATATGATTAGTGATGAGTGAAGCTGAGTTAACAACTTTCTGTAAGATCATGTACGTAAGAGTCACTGTATAAGGTTAAAATTAATTTCATCTAAGGAAAAGTTTACGAGTTTCTACAAGATAAAAGTTTATAGTAATCCCCTACATATCCTACGTCAAGGAGTTGACAAATTGTGCGATTCGAAAGATAACACGCAATACTTGTTTATGAGGGATCTTATGTGGACCACCCCAAAAAAATTTGGGACCAATCAATATTAATTTTCTAATTTATGTTACAATCATATGTTGAATAAACTTAAAAAACAAATTAGTTTTATACGTATACACAAGCAATTCATAAAATATTTATTAATACCTATTCCATTATACTGAGAAACAGCCATTATTTCAAGAGCAGCCAACTTCATGATGAAGGAATTTCTTTTGAAAATTATTGGTAGTAAAATGGATTTGGATATGATCTAAAGATAAATTATTACAAAGGATGAAATGAAATGGAATAAGCCTAGATGGACACAACTAATTAGAATGTCTAATAAGAACTCTTGCACGTTAAAGAGAAACCGTGATTTTCTTATCAATGCGGAGAAATGATTTTCCTTGGTTGTCAATAAACCATTAAAAGTATTAGCTATACCATATGCCATGATGCGCAAATCCTGAATAGATTCCATGTAAAATATCAAATATGATTTTAATATTTGTACTTGAAGAGATATGATTCATTAGGGGCAAAAGTGTCTCCAAGAAAAGGCCAATGTAGTCGCAGTGCGGTAAGCTACGTTAATGGGATAGTATCGTAAATTCTAACTGTAGAAATTAACGTAATAGATTCGTCATTCAACATACTTAATTTAATTTGGGTTTTACTTGGAAAATTATCGCTCGATGTGATTTTGAGTTTTGGTATATGAAACAGAAATTCTAAATAATAATTTAGGTATGTTGTTTGTGCTTAATGATCTAAGTATCTCAAAGTAAGTTGGAGCAATTATGAGTTTGTATTTTATTAGATATGATCCAAGAACAGGTAAATAGGCACAAGTAAGAAGTTGCAAAAAAATTTAGTCTCAGGGACAACAAGTTTGCTTTTTAGTCTGAAGGACACTTTTTAGTGTAAACTGAAAATGATAGTTACAACTATCATTCTGTGATTTACACTAAAAAGTGTCCTTCAGCCTAAAAACAAACTTCTTGTCCCTGAAACGAAATTTTTCTCTAACTTTTTCCTTGAGCCTAAAATCCTCATCCAAGAAATGGTACGAAAGTATCGTTCAATGAGAATTAGAGTTAAGCAAGTATTTTGATAGTGAAATCAAATAGTTTGATTTCCAGTTAAAATGTAGAGGAAGCGTGTTTCCGTAGGAAAGAAGAATATTAACGTGTGCTAAAATATCTCTAAAACTTATGTAAACAACAAATTTATCATTGTTAAAGATGTACTAAAGTTAAAATCCCGATGTTTTCTGTTTTAGTACTCGACATCAGACTTGAAAATGGCATCTTTTATAATCAGTATAAAAGGACGTTAGGATTGTCCAAAATGATATACACAGACATGATATTAAAATGGTTTAATATGGAGCATTTAAGATGGGTTCCCTATGCATTGGCAATAGGAATCATCATACATGCTATATTGTCAGCAGTATCAAACTTCGCTTATGTATTTAATACATGGAGCAAGTAACAAATCTAAATTAAGATTATCATATGAAAATTGAGAGTTTTCTCGAGTATTTCATAAATACTAGATAGTTGTTTATAGAAACAATGAACTCTTTATGAAGGAGTATGTGGACTCAAACTTCATAAGTGATATCGAGTATAATATGTCAATTCTAAGTTCATGTTTAATCTTAAGTTAAGAACTTTAAGTTGGAAATGTTCCAAACAATAAGTAGTGGATGATTGAACCAAAGGCTAAATACATCACCTTGAATAAGCTCTATAATAAAAGAAGTATAAATACATGCACAAGTTTATAACTGAGCTAGGGGTAATTTCCAATGTTGAGAATCTAATGACATTGTTATATGGTAACAATGTTGCAATATAGTTCGTAAAAGAACCTATAGCACATTAGAGGTCGAGTGGCATACTCCAAATAGGTCTACATGATAAAGACAGTTTATTAACGTTAGAGAGTTGATTGATAGAGTAGATAATTAAAATAAAATAGTATACTTATTCACTAAGGGACTGACCCAATAAGTTTTTGAGAAAACTAATCAAATAAGTTGGAATAAGATTCCATAATTGATCATAGTGCAAGTGCAAGATTGATAGAGTTAAGGGTATGCCTATAACATCCTTACCTCCATGGACCTAAGTTTCGACAAAAATTGAAACCCAAGTCCATCAAAGCACAGATCATTGGATTTGGTACCTGTGAATAAGCATGAGCATTATCAGAGATTGATAGATATCTAAACTCGCAGCGGAAATGATAAAAGAATAAGAATACTGATTATGACTAGTACCTTAGAATTAATGTTTTCCTTGGATAGCAGATTGTCACATTAGCATCGAGCATGAGAGAAAGAGGACCCTCTAACAACAAAGCACATCCAACTCAAATGACCCGTTCCTCTAAATTCTATCCTGCGGATTGTAGTGAGGAGGGGGTCAGTATAAGGTTCTGGTCACAGAAAATATAAACTGTCCATAAAATAAACTTATACCGATTAGTTTCCATTTAATAGTTATGTCCATCAAGGTTAGCAATTCTAGTCTAACCTTGCATTGTACAAACGATTACTTACCTACCCCTTTCCAAGATACAAAATACTAATGAAGGCTTATCAACCATCCAATACTTCCAAATCATTTGCCACTTAATACTTCTAAATATGAAGAGGACTTCTATAGTACTTTAAAAAAGAGAAATAGGTAGACTCTTCCATTTAAGACCTTAATCAAGATAGACCCCGTCATTTAAAACCTATTCCCAAGGTGGCTTCCTAACAATGTTGGCAACGGTTGGTGGGTCCTAGCTACAAGACCTCCAACCACTATTTAAGGCTTTCAACATTTAATGTCCAACTATTACCACATCTACCGTCGATAAAATTGTAGCCATGTAATAAACAGTACCTAAGAAACTTAATACCTTTTATTGGAAATAGGCATACTCTAATCATTTAAGACCTTATTTAAGGTAGATCTCATCATTTAAGACCTAACCCCAAGGCATATGCTTAAATGGTACTACTGTTATTACAGCGTTACCAATGTGAGAGACTATGCCCAAGCCACTTAATACTTTCAAGTGGAAAATAGGCAGAATTTGGTCATTTAAGACCTTAATTAAAGTAGACCACATTTAAGATTTATTTTCAAAAGCATGCTCCTAAATCTTACTATTGTTGTCAGGACCCGATTCTTCGACTCCCGAATATCGACATCAATACGTCCACTGTATCGAATGACGATCAGTCGGATGCCGGAAAACCGAACACTGAGGGTTTAAAGAAGAAGAAAGAGGTAGAAGAAAGAGAGAGAAGATAGAAAATAGAACGGAAAGAAACAACAAAACGACATCAGAATCTCACAATTCGCAGCGGAACAACATATAATAGATAAATGAATAATCTTTAACAAAGAACTATATCAGTTATTACATTACATTTCATTACATTACATCAGAGTGTACAACATCAAACAACAACAACAATGCAGCGGAAAAAGAAGTACTATATACTAGTAATACGCTATGTCATCCATCTTGCCTCCAGCAACTCCTGAATTCCAGAATATCCTGATAAATCTAACTCTTGACTGCTCGTGTCGAAATTGGTGGGCACCCAGAGTTTAGGAAGGAAAACAATAAACTCCGAGTCAGTCATGTGACTGGTATGGGAACTCAAAACAATTTATTTTTCTTTAAAATCAAAATATAGGAATATTTTTAAAGTCAATTCGAAATGCTTTTAAAAATGAAACTACCATAAGACCTCCCGCCACACACACAATGCAAACGCAGACTTGGAGGAGATTTCTTCTTATGTTAGTCAAATATGCTTGATACGTATTAAAAAGAAACATTTGATATTATTATTAGTGCATAGTGTAGGGAAAATCATTTCGAAAGTAGAATATAAATCTTAGCCAGCATAGGTACCATTATAGTATGCTTACTATAGCTACCATATTAGATGGCAGGTCCTACAACTAAAACCGTACAAGTCTCGTATTGTTTCTTTGGATTTCCAACAAATGGTCAGGCCAAGGAACTTCCCATTGCCACATGAGAACGCCTCTGGAAGGACGTCCCCGAGAACCTAACCGGATCTCTTCCAACACAAGGCCGGGTTACCTTTCAAACTAGGTAACAACTAACACGAGTATGCCATCCCCCGGTCCTTTGGGACCTTTAATCGAGCGCTCGTCATCAACATCACACCATAATAATAAGTATTTCAACATGAGTAAGTATCTGGGCTCCATACCATGATACCATCCTTTTCCAGAAGGAAATGCACATACCCTAAAGGGAGCTACCCCTCATAACCTTGCCGCATCTTTCCTGTTTTGACCATTCCGGGGTGTGAGGCTCGACGAAGTCACGTCCACAAAAACACGCTTTATACAAAAGTCATGCTTTGGGTCAACAAATGATCATAGAAATGATCACAAAGATAAACGATCAAACAAATGATCCTATCACAAATGATCAACACAATGATCATTTCACAGCAACACTCAGTATGTCACATTACCAAATTGGGAATATATTGCTGATAACCTTCAACTATATAACCTCTGAGCTCGTACGTCTCAGAGAAGGGTGTTAAGCTAAGAGAATAAATTCTCCGCCACCAACAGAAATATATTTGAAAGAAATCGGATTTATATCTCAATTTGTAATGTCAGACATACTATCCATGCAAGTCTGTTCCGGGATCGAACAGAACCGAAGGCACTTACAAAGAAGTCCTTGCAATCCAGATAATCTCTAATCACGTCCGAATTTCCCATCACATATGGAGATCTCTATACCGGGGATCAGCCAGTGCAGAGACAATCAACAAGAAACCCTTTCGTTTTCGAAAATATCCGGTCTTCAACACCGATCTTCAAACGCAATTCATAACGACGTGTCACATATTCGGAATGGGTTATACGACCCCAAGGTCCTTTCCCGGTTAACTCGAATAGTGAGCGCTTATTTTAAAAAAAATAAGTGTGGCATTCAATTTCAAGCAAATCACAACAAATACCTATTCAAAGGTAAATATTGATAGTCGATTATTGAACTATCAATAGATATGCACAACATCACCAGATTCCAAATAATTTTCCAAATTATTTATTTTCCAAAAATATCTTTACAAGATATATATATATATAAATATATATATATATATATATATATTTCAATACTTCAAAAATAAATCAATATTTATTTTTAAACCCATTTTCCAAATTTCATTTATAAATTCCATATTGAATTTACATTCCAAAATATTTACGAATATACGATTTCCATTCGATTTCTAATATTCATTTTCAATTTATCTTCAAAAAAGATAAATTCAAAATATTCACTTAATATTGGAGAAACATTTCCATACTTATTTATTTATAAGTAATTCACAAGTCTTTTTATTTTCTACACCTGGAAAATATTCAATATACTTAAATCGAAATTAAGTATATATTTCATTCTTTAAGGAAATCATTCTCTTAAACATATTTATTTGGGCCAAAACGAATGTTGCGTAAAACATCGTTACGACAACCCAAAATCACTAGTATAGGGATTCGAAATTAAAATAGATATATAAATCCCAATACTATACAAAACATTTCCTTTCGGAAATCATTTACTATAACAACAGTGTTATAATCTATCATTTCCTTCTATTTCTCGAAAATGTTTATTTCAATAATGAATGTTGAAATCCATGGTTTCGATAGTTAATACATTCAAAACATCTTAGATCGTTTTAATTCTATTTAAAACATTACATCCAAAACAATTTCTTTAACATATTATTCACTATTCAAAAACGTGAATATACTTGTTAACAAATTTTCATCATTTCTATTCCTTTTAATTTAAAGAATTATTCACTGTCTAAAACGTGAATATAACTCTATTAATAAATTACAACTATTTACTTATCAAGATAAGTCGTTGCGGATTTATAAAACAATGTTTATAAACTCCATTTCTATTTATTTTATAACAACTTCCTTTTATAATTTCCTTTATTAATCTATTCAATTTCATATCTCAATGATATACTAAAAGTTCATATTACAAATTAAATACTTAATTTATTTGTTTACAAGAACGTTCTTTCAAACTTCCCAAACTATAAATCTTATAACTTATAAGATTCATTTATTTATCCAAAATCTTATTCTTTTAGTAACTTTACAAATTTTATAAACCTACTGTTTATAAAATTCCATTTATAACTTCGCCGTTATAATTCTATAAATTTCATTCATTTACGAAATTCATTTACAATCCATTCTAACACTTATAAAAGCTCGTTTTACAATTCCAATATTTTTAATTTATAAATATCAATTTATAAATCTTTTATATGGATCAATTTATATTATTCTTTTAAAACGTCTTTAAACTCCTTTATAATTTCCTCATTTTGATTTATAAAATAATCAAATTTTATAAATCCTATTTTAAAACTTTTTATAATAAATTCAGAAATCCCAGTTTAAACTATTTTATAAAATCATTAATTCCATATTTTCAAAAATCAACTTTTAACTGTATTCCTCAAAAATCATAATTTTTATAACATTAAAATTATAACGTTTATTTATTTAAGATGAATTAATTCCAAAAATATTTTATAAACGTATATTTTCAAAAATCACTTTAGAAATTTAAAATCGTTATTTTTAAACTTCAAAATTGGATTCGATGATGCAACACATCAAATAGTCAATCACGACTTTCAAACATCATATATCGATATGATAAACAATCAAATATCACAATATTTGAATCAAATAAATATTTGTGAGGAGTCCAGTTGGATCCCTCCAACCTGTTTCCCTGCATCCACAGACATTAGCACAATACCCATTCCACTTCGAGGTGGAATATCGCGGTATATGGGATTTTATAAAATATTATCCGCTTAATAGGCGGCGCAATAGGGTCTCATCCGCTATACAATGCGGGAAATCATCAGCTGCAATATATACATATGCCAATATATATATATATATATTGCTATACACTAATATAATACCAATTCCACTTCAAGGTGGAATATCGCGGTATATGTGTGTAATAAATAACCTCCGCTTACTAACGGCGTATAGGGTCTATTCACATCCAATATATATATATATATATATATATATATATATATATATATATATATAACAATCATCATTCAAGCATTCAATCAACCCAACTAAACAATTTTAATCTAACTATTTAAAATTTAAATAAATCCTTTAGAGTGAGAAGTTCTCGCCTTAGCTTTTATTTTGCAATCCATTTCCCATCTTGACTCGATTTTCTTGATTTATACCTTGTATAAATATTTACACAATTTATTAATATTCGAACAAATCGAGTAATAAATTTTCATTCTTGATTGTTTAATTAATCAATAGTTTTATTTAAACCAATTTCTTCTTAAATAAATTTATTTCAACTAATTTTCCTTTTAAAATAATTCTAACTAGAAATTTCCAATTAAACTAAATTTCCTTTTTATTAATTTAAATCAACTAATTTTTCTTTAATAAAATATTTAACCAAAAATTTATTTTCAGAACTAAATTAAATAAAATAACCTCTTGTAAAAATTCAATTAAGTTTCATTAAATAAAATTATCTTTATAATATATTAATATTCGAACAAATTTTCTTTTAATTGTTAAACATATTACTTTTAACAAATTTATCTAATTAAACTTAAATTTAAAACTACTTAAATAAATTATTCTTCCCTTTCAAACTACATATGTATAAATATACTTATAAAACAATGTTTATAGATTCAAGATCAAATCTTTATATATTTCATTTTCTGCTAATAAATAGACAGTGAGAAAATTTTCTACTTTTACTGTAAAAGTTATACATATATTTTCTGCATGTATATATATAAATTTTAAAACTGCATACGCATCTATTTCCACTTCATATTTATGTGTGTGTGTGTGTGTGTGTGTGTGTGTGTGTGTGTGTTTACCTATCACTAAATTAAAATATTCAAATTAAACAACTTAAAACCTTACTGTAAATTGAACAACCCAGCTTGCGATCACCAACATCGCCATGCCCTAGATCCACGCGACGCCTCACTGCCATTCGAAATCCTCAAGCCCTAGCTTCACCCGGTCGCTTCCCACTGATCGACGTCACGACCAAATCGCGAGCCTCCTCTGACTCGCGCGCCGCCGCTACCTCGTGTCGCGACCATTGAACCTCGTGCGCCTCATCCCCTTCATCGATCTACTGCTGCCACGCCATCACTTCCAAGTCGCCGCGACCACTAATCCACACTCGAGCCCTTCTCCTACCTTCGAGCGCGCGACCCTCTTCCCCCAAACAATCGCGATTCCCAGCCGATGTGGCACGACCCCCTCTCCACGGCCTCTCGGCCATGCGCGTTCATGGCTTGATTTTGATCTCTTTTTTTTTTTGAACGAACGAGAAAAGGGGATCGGCCATTGATTGAAAGAGGGGAATTTATGTTTGATTTTCTTTTGTAACTGAAGCTTGCGTTATTATTTAAAGAGGGATGGAGGGAACAAGAGAACGTGTTTGCCTGTTTTCGTTCGTGATCTGCTGCGTGATTTTTGGCATGAATTTAGGGAAGCTAACGTGTGTGCATTGACTAAATTTAAATTTAAATTTAAATCGAATTCGATTTAATTTCGACGCATTTATATGTCGTATGCTCACATAACAACTCCAAACGCTACGAAATTTGAAACCCTACCATAATACAATATTACGGACCCAATGGAACTGGTTTCGTCGAATTCCGAGACTGTGCCTCGGACGGCTATTTTAAATATCGATTCAAACGATATAATTTCAACACTGAACAAAGTAGTTTCAAATTCAATTCTGAAGCTTCGATTATCTTTAGTATTATCAATATGAATTTTACAAGCCTTTGAAATATTTTAAATCGGCTTAAAATTGAAGATTCAAATTTTTATTCAACTCTCAATAGATTAAATTTCATAATTTAATCGCTAAATTCATTCTGATAATTTGAAATTCAATCCAAACCATCATTCAAATATTTAAAATTAATTAAATATTTTCAAATTAAATTGTTCAAAATTCTGGGTCGTTACAATTGTTATTACGGCCTTAGCAACGTAAGAGACTATATCCAAGCCATTAATACTTCCAAGTAGAAAATAGGCAGAATCTGGTTATTTAAGATCTTAATTAAGATAGACCTCATCATTTAAGACCTATTTCCAGAAGCGTTCTCCTCATTGGTACTATCTAGCCGTCATTGCATGGAAATCTCATTGAGCTACTTAATACTTCTTTTATTTGGAAAGACGAGGATCCTATAGTCACTTACGACCCTAAACCTAAAGCGAACCCTTTCCGAAATATCTATTATCAATCTTTAATTATAAATATGGCATGTCATCAGGTTACTTCTTTTAGAAGGGAGGTGGACCCTTCAGCCACTCAAGACCTCAACTCTCAAGTAAATCCTTTTAAAGACATCCTTACTCATTTATTTGGAATCTCAATAGGTTACTTAATACTTCCATTTAAGAGAGAGGCAGACCTTTTAGCCACTTAAGACCTCAAACCAGAAGCAAACCCCTATGGAGATATTCCTCACCGCTCCTAATTCTAAATTTGGGCAATTTAATACTTTTCAATTAACAAAGCATGCCTAATCTCTCACATTATTATAGGTCCTAGGATCAGTGATATCTCACATCAATTGTAAGTACACCCAGCTGCTGGTAGCCTCAAAGTAGAGGACGGTCTTCCGTCGAGTGACTTTATCGACCTCGCATCACTAACATACTAAGTCCAATTAACCATCCTAAGTCTTTATTTATATTATCTTAGGTAGAATTTGGACATAGCTTACTAGTTCCCTTTTTATTTAAGGTAAAATATTTACCTCATATATTTATGTACCCATAAATCTCCGTTTAATACTCGTAAATGTCAATTTTTCCATAAAATCCTAATGAAAATTTCCAAAGACATTTATGCATGATTACTAATTTCAAATTAGTAATCTTTTATATGTATTCCATTTTTATTAGTCCCATTAATTCATTTATCCTACTAGATTATTGCAACTCCATTATTTATTATCATTTATTGGAGTTACAATCTTTTAAATTCTTTTCCTATTAGTTAATTATCCTAAGCACGAATATTACGTGCAAGCGTCGTTATTAGTTTTTTATTTAATTATTATAAGCACGGTAAATGTACAAAAATTTAATTTTATCAAATATGCTCTAGTTATATATCTTCACTAGAATATCCTTTTCCATGTTAAATTATTGGAATCATATCTAGAAAATTATCCACTATAAGTTCCATAAATTTGTCAAAAACAAAAGATTTAACTTTAAAATATAAAAGATTACATCATTTGAAATTACAAGGAATAATCATTCTTTTTATTACCGAAATAGGCCACGTAAACTACAATGAATTCATACTTTACACATTTCTTTCTCTTTCTATTTGCATATATTCCTTGTTAGATCAAACACTGTATGTTTCTAAAAGGAAAAGAAATCAAACTAATTTACAAAGTTTAAGCAAACCTAAATTCCAAACATAGAAATGTTTACATTCCAATATGATTAGGGTAACAATCCAAATTTATAACATTGTTATACAACCTATATCAGATATGGATTAGTTTCATTCAAATTAATATTCAAAATTCATACTTTTGGGACTGATTTCCAGATTAGGTTTTAAACAATGCCAAACCAATTCATAAACAAGAATATGTAGGTTATATTTATTTTATTTAGATCATAATCAATTCGTTGCCTATAACTCATATACAATTATCCAATTAGGCATAAAAATCAAATAAACACCAACGATATAATTTTCATATTATAACAATCTATAAAAAAATTCACTCACCTTTTAAAAGAGATCCAAATCTCCATGTCACCTCATAAGCACGTGCAACCATCGACTCGAAGGAATCGACACGAAGCTATGGAGTCGAATAAAACAGCCACTCGAGAAAGCTCAACTCGTATCGATCATATCTCAAAATCTACCAATCCAAATGCCATGAAATTTTCACAGGAGATTGCACACGAGCCCAGCAACGTTCACACCAAATTTCAGCTCCATCGGACATGATCTTGATCCACACGAAATGATTTCATATCGTTCACAGATCGTGTCGAAACTTTCTGGAATTGGTCGTGTGGGCCCCCTCACATGCCAGAGCGAATTTACCAAAGTTTGAGCGAAATCTCAGCCGCCTATGCCTATAAATAGAGCCCCAGAGCCTACAGAAGAAGGATCTTTTGACTCTCAAGCGCCTAGACTCTGCCGGATCGAGATGTACATCGTTCTATTGCTGTTGAATTCGAATTTCCAGTTGCAACTTGCTGTTGTTTGCTGTACTTGCTTGTAATTGTTGAAAGAGAATCAATAAAGCTGCAAAAAACTTCATAGTGGACGTAGGCAACGCGCCGAACCACTCTAAATTGCTTGTCTATGCATTTACTTTCTTGTTGCTTGGAGTTTTTGTTAGATAATCCTCATTTTTAATTTATATTCTTCATTATTATCTCTTCAAAAACTTTCAAAGAGTGTTGTGCCTAATTTTGGTACAAACATGTAATTTCTTCGTTTGGACTCCGACCGCACTCCAAATATGAAAGTTGCTCGGAATTTCACCACGAACACAATAGTGTAAGTTTCATGGCCAAATTCCATCAGTTGCACAAATTTAGCCTAACTAATTAACTAACTAATTAAACAACTAACGCCAAGTTACGATGTGTTACAATGCCCTAGGGGCACATATGTAATTTATTACATATATTCAACTCGATAACAAATCTTATTCAAAATAAAATTCGTTTTCTTTCTATTAAATACTCACTATAGCGCGATATAATAAATTAGGCGATTAATTTAAAGTATATGAAATAGAAAAATCCTTAAATGATATGTCATATGATAGTAATTACAATGTGTTATGATCATGAGAAATTTATCACACTAAAATGACATATTATTTTAAATATCCCTAGTCTGGATGTTTGAAGATGGAATATCAATACATCTGTTAAGATTAGAGTGTGTATTGCTCTCCAAATTTTTGGTAATATATTACTCATGACTACTAGGGGCGACAAATGGTTATGTAGTGCTAGTTATTGGATAATTATGTAATGACTCACTCGAGAATTTTTTGTTGGTTAATATAACTAAGGCCATACAAAGAATCTTGAAGTGACGACGTTATACAGTTTCCTCGACTTGAAAATATTATAGAACTTCAATGTTGACTCCACTTTGATTATATTTAAACTATGGTATGGCATCCATCGAATGACTGTAGTTGGGTTCGAGTTGAAGCATTGGAAGCGAAACGCAATTCAATAGAGAATTCGTCTTCTTAGTTATATAAGGTTAGTGTCACGGTCAACTGTAGTCAAGTTAAAATGAAAGTATTTGGCTAGAGTAGTATGATTAATAACAAATGTTATTGTTGAACCAACTATTTGTGTTGAGAATTACAAAGTTGACTGCGGACGATGTTAGAATTTTGACCCAAATTTTTTTCTATAAGTCCTAATGTGATATAGTGTTGACGAAGAGAACCGATGTAAATAATAATTACTACCGGTTAATGCTTACAATAAATAAAATTGAATTTTATTGAAAGATGTGTAAGCTGTAAATTCAATCATAATGTTACACCGTTGACTAAGGTGATGTGTGAACGTTAATATTCAAATTGTTCGATAATTAACTGCCGACTGAATTTACACCTTTGGGTCGCACAACCATAGTAATGAATTCTCAGAATGAATCACATGATTTAATTAATTTATAATTGTTTTAAATTAATTAAATTATTTAATATTTATGAAATATCAATTATTAAATTTTATTTGATTTTTTAAGTATCGCTAGTATTTAGTAAAATGCATATATAAAAGTTATAAACGTGCGTACCGATATAAAATGTGTGTTAAAATTAATTAATATTCATGAAATATTAGTTATTAAAATTTTATTTTATTTGTTTGAACACCATTAGTATTTAATAAAGTGTGTAAATAAACGTTAAAAACACACTTATAGATATGTGATATCGGTAGAGTATTTAAATTTGATTTAAGTAGCTTAAATAATAAACAGGTTTGGAATTATTTTTTAAGGTCTATTTCCTTTTTTATATGGCCGGCCAAAATAGAGGAGAGGAGGAGTTTTCAATTTTGAAATGAGGAGGCAAAGAAGAAATTAAAGGAAGAAAAAGATACCTTATCTTTAGTGATCTTTATTACCTTCTCGATCTCATTCTTTCATTCATTCTTTTCCTTCTCCTCCCACATCAAGTCATTGATAAAATACTTCATAGGAAATAAGGAAAAAAAATCCAAAACCGAAAATGAAACAAAATAAAGATAAAAAGGTGGTTTTACCTCTTGACCTTTGCAATATGGAGGTTGATTTCTGAATCTAAGAGCTTTTGATTCATCATTCAAGATGTGATTTGTTGGCAACATCCTAAGTTAATTCTCTAATTAATTAATATATATTTTTTATCATTCATATGCTTGGATTTGTATGATTCATTATTTGTTTAGTTGACAATCTCATAACGTGTGAATAAAACTCTTTTTCTCAATTAAATGTATGTCTATTTTATTGATTCAATTCAGATCTACATATGTTCTTCATTCCCTCATAATATATGTTCATCTCAATTAATTTTTTTTATTCCATGTCACCTTTTTTTGTTATTATTGTTCTATATACTACTTAGATCCGTTTGTTCTTATCACAAATTTGCATATGCCTAACTTATCCAATTTCCTTTATTTTGTTTTGATAATTCTTCTTGGTCTAAGCTTTCTAGATGGACTTTTGTGCAAATATTAAATATTCTGTTTCCTTTTCTAAGTTTACTGATTTATGAAAAATATTAAACTCTAATTTCATTTCTAATCCAAAATTTTAATCCAAATTGTTTTCTTTTAAATCCAACTTATATACATATATGTACATATATCATAATGACAATGTTCACATATATTTGTTATTCTAAATTTAAAATGTTAAATTGCAATTTATATACATGGAAACTAACATGTATTGTTTCAATTCAAATATATAGAATATATATTGTGTAATAATGTAATATTTAGTGTCAGATCTTTCTTTAATTGAAATCAAATTCATTAATGTTAATTTTGGATATCAAATCACATAAAATTAACTATTGTGATTTAATACATGCACATATATATATATCTATTATATATACACTTAAATCAATATTATGGACAAAAAAGCCACATGTAAAGGGGAAATGAGTCCGTTGTGGTATGAATCCTAGCACCTACATACTGTTCCATTAACTATGTACACATCTTATTTGCAGCATTGGGTTTACTAAATATATGCGAGTTAGTTTGCATTGACATGTTATTTCCTGATTTAGTCAAGTGTATTTGCATATATGTTGAATTATGTAAATAAATTATTGAATGATTTGAAAGTGAAACTGAAATTAAATGGTAACTTAAGTACCATTAGGTTTATTAAGCCTCCTTTTGAATTTATAGAGTATTTTTAATTAACCTCAATTCTTTAATCATTTGGGGTTTAAAGTTTATAATTGATTTTCAAGTTATAATATTATTTTATAAAGTTATTTATAAGTAATGACTTGTTTGTAAAAGGAGTTTTTACTAAATAAAAGGGTTTTCCTAAAGTGTTTCACAAATGATATTTTATAAATGATATTTTATAAAGGAGTTATAAAGGAAATTTTATAAAGAGTTTAAAAATAAAGGAAGGATATAAATTATTTTTTGAGATTAGC
This sequence comes from Allium cepa, assembly GCA_030765085.1. Taxonomy (NCBI): domain Eukaryota; kingdom Viridiplantae; phylum Streptophyta; class Magnoliopsida; order Asparagales; family Amaryllidaceae; genus Allium; species Allium cepa. Next base: position 548,662,894 of record CM060932.1, read on the forward strand.
AAAGAGTTTTATAAATTAATTTGGGAATTTATAAAAGTGAGTTATAAACTTATTTTGGAAGTTTATAAGTTATTAGAATTATGAAGTGATCTTTTAAAAAGGGAATTGTTATAAAGGATAAGAGGTTGGGTTTTATAGTAAGTAATGTTTGAAGAGAATAAAAGGGGAATCTAAAAGGAGGAAATTTGCCAAATGTTCTGGTAATATACTTATACCATTGAGATAAGTATATAAATGTTTTCCAAGTGTAAAAGGGATGCTAAAGGTTTTGGGAATAGTGTTTTGAAGATATATTTTCATCAGTTTTGCAAAGTATTTTAATTAATGGAAAATTTATTAATAAAGTCTTGGTGCATCCCATATGTAATCAAATCAATGTTGAATGATTACTTATTTGATAATTGAATAACTCTATCAAATCTGGACCAAAAATGTAACTTTTGGAAATATCAAGAGGAAACACGTGAGTTATATAGCACAATCATCTCCTATGATGTTGTACTATGCGTATAAATATCGTTCATTCTTCTAGGATAAATAATAAGGAAATCCATCCACAAACGGTTAGGAGCTGAATTCCGCTCTTATATTTTGTCTACTTATTTTCTAAAGAATCGGGGTTGAGTTTACTAAAACTATCGGATGTTGTTTTGAAGAGACCGAGATCAGATATGTTATCCGAAAACCACTTTGATCCAACTCAAGTGTTTCAAACTAAAGACATCTTTAAGAGTATGGAATCGATGACTGAGTTATTGAAGTGCAAGGGCTGCTTGCTATTAATCCTAAGGATTATTCCAAAATGGAAGTAGTAGGAGTAGCGCCTTCGGTTTGTCCTTATCCTCGACAACTCGTATGGATGAATGTTGGTACTGTATTGCTGCCTGGAGGGTAGTGTTAGCATTCTAAGTAGGGTTGCTATTCAAAAAAGTAAAACGTAGCCTTAAGCCTCATCAAACTGGAATGACTAAAACTAGGGAGATACAGTAGGGCTATGTGGGTCGCTCCAATTAGATTGTTTCATCACCTTTCTAGATACATCTACATATTTATGGATTGGTTGTGCATGAGATCTCAATAAAAGGGGTTGCAAAGCAAGCAGGATGATGGCATATTCAGTACTATCCGGTAAGGGGTGGGCCAGTCATGTGTTGGTAGAGGATCCTAGTAAGGTCCTCGGTACATTTTCTAGATGTGTACCATTATAGGTGGTACCCAATGCCTTGTCATAGTATGGAATCCATTCTCCAGTAAGGGTCTTATGTTTTTAGTTGTGACCAAATATGTTGGAATGTGAGATGTAAGCATTTCAACTATTTTATATATTTAATTTAAAACTTTAGACAATATCATAATATAACTGGATTTCATAAAAAAGTGTTTTGGCTATCATAAGGTAAAACCAATCTGTGTTTATGCGTGGCGTGTCTTACGAGATACAATTTTAAAAAGATTTTAAACATATAATTCAGTTGTTTAAGTTTACTCACACTAGACTCATGTCTGACCTGGAGTTTTATTTTCTTTTCCTAAAACTCTTGGGTGCTCAAATTTGTATAAGAAGCCAAGTAGTTCACGTTTCGGACGGATGCATTTGGAGTTGCCTGGAGTAGGAGGCTTCATCAATAGCTTGTTATTATCTTGTTTCCGTGTATCATATATATTCTATGACACCCCATCACGAGACCCATACTTACAAAGAGCATTAACGAGTAATGCCGTCTGTTAATATGGAGAATAGGAGTGGTATGGAGCGACCATTCGTAATCTTATATTAAACAAGTATCAAGTACGTCGATAAAGTTCTCATTCATTTTTTTTCAAGTGGATCGACATACTTAATCCTTATCTAATACAATACTACGGTGGCTACAGGATCAATCCAGAACAAAACATAACATTAATAAATATCATAATACATAGAACATAAAACAGAGCCATATATATATATACACATACATACATCAAGTATAACACAAAGTAATATACATAAGTGGATATACAATCCACGATATACATAACATCCGTCCCCATGAAAGAATATGTACAATAATTAGAGTGCACTACAAAATAACTAGGTGACTAGCCTAGTCTATAATTCACCAAAGAGATCCAAGAAGATCTAAGTAGTCCAAAGCAGAAGCTGGATAGATAATATCTACATCAAGTGCTACTTGTAAAAACTAGGTCTGACGCGCGTATAAAATACGCGGGTCAGTCTAGCTGAAACAATATGATTAGGATATAGTAGTGTAAGGTAATATCCTATAAAGTACATTATCTCAAAAAGGAGAAGTTACAACATGAATACTCAATGTCGTAAATTAGATGAGCAAGAATTTATTTACAACATAAGGCACAAGGGTTTATATTGATCATGAGTTACCAAGCTCTCAGGCTAGGAAAAAGGTGTATAGTTTTATGTCACAGAACAAGAAGAAAATCATTGCAACAACAATATTTAGAACCCATTCAAGAGCTTGAACCAACATAAATGATGTGATATCCCAGGCAATATAAATTTAATAATCTGTGTTAAAAATTAGTTTGATTTGATAATTTTTGTTAATAAAACTTTGAATTGATTTAATAATCTTCTTTTAATAAATATTTAAATTGGTAAATTTTATCTTTTTAAAGAAAATAAATTGTTTTCTATTTATAATATATATAATTGTATATATGTTAAATAGATAAGCTTTGGTTTGGAATTTAGTAAATGAATCAATTTTCTAATTTTAATTTATATTTGGTAAATTGGAAATTTTGATTTAAATTTAACATTTAAGTTTTTAAAGCAATTTAATAAATATCTATATGCTTTGTAAATATTAAAGGTAAATCTTATTTGTTTTAAAATTTTACTTAATTAGCTTAAATATGAATTTAAATTAGATTAACATCAAAGCTTTGTTTTATTTTTCTTTCTAAATATTGCTTGAAATTATATATATAAGAATTTAAAATACAATTTACAAATGATCTTAATTTATTGAGTAATAGAAGTAAATTATAATCTCTTTTATAAATCATTTAAAATTGTTTAATTTGTTATTTTCAAATAATAATTATAATACCTAGTTTTTATAAATATAAATAGATTTTTATAGAAATAGAATTGTTATTTCAAAATTTAATAATAGTTATATATGCATATCTATATATATATATATATATATATATATAACTTGATTTTTTTAAAATTGGATTTGATAAATTAATTTAAAACTGAATTTTTAATGTTTTGAAATTTAAAAGAATAAGTATTTAAAAATATTTGGATAAGCTTTTATTTATAATTTGTTTTGTTTTGTTTTTCTATAAAAGAAAAGGGAGAGATTTATTTATATATACATAAAAAGGAATAAATTTAGATTTAAAAGTTTTTATAAACAATTTTAAATTAAAATAAAATACTTAAATTTACATGTGTAATTCTCTTAACATCCAAATGACATGTGTTAAGTCATAAAATAAACAAAGTGACAAATGTTTGATTTTAGAACAAGTGTCCTATTTGATTTTTTTTCTTTTTCTTTTATTTTAAATTAAATCAAAAAAATTCTTATATAAACACATTACTACTCAATTTTATTCTTTATTCTATTCTTTTTCAAAACTTGAGAAAATTTTCGGCCAACATTTAAACCAAGATCTGAAATCTGAAATCATCTTCATTCAAAACAGAAATTTTGATCAAAACAAAATCTGTAATTCCCTCAAAAATCAACCTGAAACCTATATCTCCTCTAACCCAAAACTATCTGAAATCATCCTCAAACCAGAAATGCAAATCAAGTATAAACCTGTAGCCTCTTCAAATTCATTAACCTGAAAGCAATTTGCAATTCTCAAACCTGCATGCAACTGCAGATCTCTGCATTTCTGTATTGAAACTTCAACCAGGCCTGCAATTTATTTTCAAACTTGAAGTTTTTAAAAGCATGCATGCAATTGTAAATCAGGGAGCAAGCATTTCAGTGAATCAGGATTAAAGTTTACAAAAATCAAAGAAGCAACTTGAAGTTTTCAAGTCAAAGCACATTCAGGTTCAAGTTTTCAAAAGTGCTCTGCCCATTAAAAAAATTACTAGTGAGTAACATTTTTATTTAAACTAATTTAAGTAAATATAGTTGCTTGATTGTTTCCTGATATGGTCATGATTTATGTGAATGAATATGATAGAATTCTCTGTAAAAATGTTTGGGTTTCTGAATACATGCTTCTGTTGTGATGTGTTCTTGCCTGATCTAGATTCCAGGTTTAAATCCTGATCAAAATCATGATCTCATGTTCAAATCCTTGTTAAGGTTTAAGATTCAAACAAAGTATGGTTATGTAACATAAGTTAAAGTTTTAATTTTATTTAGTATGAAAAAAAACCTGTAATGTCTCTGAAAACACAAAATATAACAGAACAACCTTATGTAAGTAAAATTTTAACTTTCCATATTTTTTGATTCAAGAGTATAAACCGATTACATGATCTAAAACTTGAATTTTAAAACTGAAATCAAAAATTTTAGTTTGAAATCAGTTGAGCATTTCTAGTTTAACCAGAAATGATGTTTTGGGTTGGAACTGTCAATCTAGATGTTCGGGGTGGCCAGTATCTTTTCTGGTGATGGAATGGTGATAGGAGAATTAGGGAAAAATATTGGGAGGAGGATTAAAGCATTGAGGCAGTGATGATTAGGGATTAAAGATTTTAACCCTAGTTTCTTTAGTTGATCAGAGCGAACCCTATAAATGATCGAGCTTTCCCAGATTCGAGTAGGTGATTGATGGGGTATGGAAGAGGTCTTGGCCGGAGGTGAAGCTTCTCTGGTGGTCGAAGTTTGGTGTTTCAGGCATTTCCAGGTTTTGACATTGCTTACAGTTTTGAGCTCGAAGCTCGATTTTTATTTTTAGTTTCTGTAAGTTGTTTGATGGTCGGAATTGTGTTGGAAGGTGATCGCCGACTTGTGCGTGTGGTCGCGAGTGGTCGGAGTTGACGGCAGATTGGTGCAGGTGCACGGGGGAACTTTGTGTATCAACTTTGTTTTGGGGGAAAGAAGGTACTCGAGTGATGTTCGAGTAGAATCGTGTTTTACTCGAAGCGTGGGGTTGATTGTCTCAAAGTAGCTGCGTTGTAGTCTCGGGTGTTTGGTTTTGTTACAGGATTTTGTAAACCTGTCAGTACTTTTAATTTAAATGTTTTCTAATGTATTCAAATGGAAATGTTACTCGAGTTACTCGAGTTGTTTAGTGTTTTGCTCGAGTTAGGTTAGGATTAGGCTCGAGTGAATTATGTGTTGCTCGAGTTATTTTTGTTCAGGTTTTGTTCTGTTTTCAAATTTAAAACTGAATTTTAAAGTATAAAGCAAAAATTGGTTAAGTGTTTAAAAATGTTTCTTAAAAGAATTTGAATTTAAATTGGAGTTTGAAATATAAAGGAATGTTTTAAAACAAAGTTTAAATCAGATTCAAATCTAAATTTGAATCTTTGGTTTAAAATAAATTTAGGTTTTATAAATTTAAGTGTTTTAACAATTTTGAATGATAAGGTAAAATTTAAATGTTTTGAATTTAAAAAGAAATTTGTTTTAAACTCTTGTAAAATTTATTTTATAAGAAAAAGTATTCTTTATCATGTAATATTAAAAGTTTCTAAATTGATTTTAAATTTTGTTGAAGATAAATTGAGTTCATTTTAAAACTTGAATTTAAAATGAAATTTGAAATTAAATTTGGAAATGAATGTTTTCAATATATTTGTGATAATTTAACCATAGATAAGAAAAAGTTTATCTTAAAGTTAAATTAGAATTTAATGATTTGTAATTCATTTAATTATTAGGGTAATTAAATGGATAATTAATTTATTTAATAAATTAATGAAATGGATAATTATTTAAAGTAATTGAGGGTTTTAAACTTAAAGTTTAAGATTAGTTATTCTTAGAATAATTAACTTGTAATTTAGGAATCATTAATTAAATAAGATTAGTTTTTAATTATTCATTAGTAATTAATTAATCAAGTAATAAAGAATTAATTAAGTTACAGTTAACACTTAATTAATTAAATAATTAGAGGTTAATTAATGGGATATTAATGGATAATTAATTTGTAATCAATAATGATTAAAATAAGTTAATTACTTTAGAAAAATAATTAATGCATTGTTAATAGTTAATGAAGGCTATTAACTAAGGATTATTTATAATTAATTAATGTGATTAATTTTTAATAATTAATTAGATTAATTAATTTAAAGATAATCATTTGTGTAAGTTGTTAAGTATAATTACTTATGGAAGTAATTAAGGAATTAATTACTCATTGTAATTAATTGAGTTTAATTTGATTAGATTAAGTTAATTAATTCAGTTTAATTAATTTAAATTAATCATTAGGTGATTTGTGAAGTATAATTACTTAATGTAATTTAATAAAGAGAAATTGCTTAGGAAAGTAATTAATGGGTAATTACTGGATGTAATTAATTGAAGATGATTGATGATGAAAGAAATTTGAGTATAATTACTTTGTAAAATTAATCAAGGGATTAATTAGAGATAATTAATTAAGGAGTAATTAATTTATCCGGTGAAGTAATTAAGGGTAGTTAATTGCTGAATGGGGTTAATCAAGGGTGATTAACAATTATAGTTTAAATAAAGATTAATTTCTTATGTAATTAATTTAAAAAGAAAATGCAATTAGAAATCATTAATTATTATAATTAATAATGTAATTAAGAATAGAATTATTTGGAAATAATTAATAAATGAAGGGATTTATTAATGTAATTAATTAAGAAGTAATGTAATTAATTTTAGTTAATTAATAAATAAAGTAATTATAGGTTGATTACTGTATTTGGTTAAGTATAATTAATTTGTGAAATTAATTAATGGATGATTACTTGAATGTAATTAAAGGTTAATTAGTCAGGGATGATTAATTAAAATGAATAATTAGTTGGTGATTAATTAATTGATTAATAAATAATTAATAGTAATGTAAGCAAGATTTATATTGATGAAGTAATTAATTTAATTCATTTTAAATCAATTATATTTAGTGTGATTATTAATCATTGCTTATATGGATGGATGATGTTGTTTGCCTTGAATAGTTTGAATCTCAGATAGGAGATAAGTAATGTTGAGTGATATGGATGCATTGGTTGCATTGATGATGATTTGGATTACCTTTGATAACGATAATATGGATTATCTGTTGTGATGATAATGATGATTATCTATTGTGAATCTGTGGATTATCTATTTGTGTGTATATAGATAATGAAATTGAATTGTTTTAAACTTTAAAACAACTTGGCCTTAAAAGATACGCTTTGGATTTCGATGAGACGGAGATCAGGTTTCTAGATTTGGATATCCGAAAACCACATCGATCCAAATTTACGATAGGTCGTGAATCTCATGTGAAGAGTAAAGACTCGAGGTGTAAGAACTATTCGTCAGTATAACTCTGAGGGTGATTCCGAGATGAGTTTGACGGAGTAGTACTTTCAAATTCGAGATAAAGATTCAGAGTGCAAGGGTTATCATCATTAACTCTGAGGGTGATTCCAAAATTATTGTAACGAGATAATGCCTTCGGTTTCGTTCGAACCCGGAACGAACTTGTATGGATTGAATGCTTTCAGAACATCGTCAGGTGGACGATGAGCATTCTAAGAGATGTGTTCTCTAAAGGTAATCGTAGCCTCAAGCCTCATCAACCGGGAATGGCTAAAACAGGGAAGGTGCAGCAAGGCTAAGTGGGTCATGCCCAAGTAGGACGAGATTTTTCCCTTTCTAGAAGTCCCTTTTTATTTCAGTTGTGTGGGCGGTTGGAACGTACGCCAACTGCGGGGTTGTCTTGTTGGGACTGTCCAGTAAGGGATGGTTCCGGTCTTGTGTTGCAGGGGATTGGGAGTGATCCTCGGTACGTTGATCTAGGCCACGTACTATGACGGGCGGTACCCCAGTAGCCCTGCCATTGATGGAATCCAAAATCCAATAAGTGCCCTCGGTTTTGATTGTATTACCCACTTTTGTGGCTAGTAGCTGGAATTTAATAAATGTAACAATTTCGGCTATTTCTTATTTACTTGAAAACCCTAGACCTATTATAATATCACCGGATTTCCTATCAAATGTTTTGTTTAGTGTAAGGTAAAAACTTTTTCATGTTTATGTGTAGGAAGTCTTATGTGATACCTTTTCTTTTCAAAGGTTTTTCAAAGTTAAGCAACTTTAACCTGTTACTCACACCAGACCCATGTCTGACCCAGAGTTTATCTTCTATTTTCTTAAACTCTTGGGTACTCAAATTTTTACGAGTAACCAAGGGATTCAGGTTAGCTTTTGACGAATTATGGAGGAGCAATGGAGCAGGAGGCTTCGGCATTAGATATATAGTTTCCGCTGTGTGTTCTCTGTGTTGGTATCTCTTGTTTGAGTTGTATTGAGTTGTAATAACTAGACAGGTGTTTATAACTGTCTAGTATGTGATGTATATGCTGTGTAACTCTGATTAGTGTTGTATACTATGTAATACTTATGTTATTAATATAATTTATTCGTTCTACTGTTGAGATTCTGATGTGGTTTCTTCTTTCTTCTCTTTCTTTTCTCTTTTCTATCCCTTTCTTTCTTCATGATGACGTGATTTTCTATGGTGAGAAAGTCGGGTCGTCACAAATGAAATCACCATAAATAATTAACAATGATAGCACTCAGGCTATATATATAAAGAAATAAACATCATTAATAATGGTGAAAACATTCAAAAATCATTAAACTCTAGAAATCAGCATAATGAACTCTAGAAAACAACAATGAAAATAATAGTATCCAACAGTCCGAATATTAGCCCAATGGCTATGTAAATAGGACCCAACAATTCATTAAGTGGCCCAACAGCCTACCAAGTACTATAAATATATATAAGGGACCCAACAGCCCAAAAGTGATAGAAAATTATATATATATAAGTCTCTGATAGAAATCATTTTATAAAATGTGCATGGTGTCAGCAAATGCATAAAATTCTTCATGAAATCAACATTCGAAATACACATATAACCTTACTAATTCAGTGTATGGATTTAGTATAATATTGGCTTATCCATAAAGGATCTAAGCCTTTAGAAATAAACATCAAAATTTGTTTCAGAAACCCATGTAAAAAAAACTCAAATTTCCAGCTGAAACAAAACATGCTCCGATTCAAAGTTTGACAGCATGTTTCTATAAGCTATATAGGTCAGAATGACCTAAAATTTGACATGCATAAAGTTCAAAAACAATATTTAAAATGGAAAAGTAATCATGCAATTTGGATAAGGTATGAGAAAGTTTCAATGTCTCAAAGGTGTACCCCGATAATGATTTCACTGTGAAAGTCTGAAGCAAAACACGCTCCGAACCAAAGTTCGACAGCAGATTTCTATAAGTTGTAGAGGTTGAAATGACCTAAAATTTGACATGCATAAAGTACAACAACTGTAATTTAAAATGGAAAATGAATCACACAATTTGGACAAGGTATGAGAAAGTTATGATGTCTCAAAGTTGTATCCAGACAATGATTTCACTGTGAAAATCTGGAGCAAAACATGCTCCAAATAAAAGTTTGGCAGCAGATATCTATAATAGGTCGGAATGACCTGAAATTCGACATGCATAAATTTAAAAAATTATTCTTTAAACTGAAAAAGAATAAACCAATTTGGATAAGGTATGAGAAATTTATGATGTCTCAAAGTTGTATCTAGGCAATGATTTCACGGCGAAAATCTGGAGCAAAACATGCTACGAATCAAAATTCGACGGTAGATTTCTATCAGTTCCAGGTCAAATTAAAAAATGAAATTGACATGCGTATACTCCAGTAACTGTACTATCATTCAAAAAAATTGGCATGATTTCGACAAAAAATGAGCAATACACAACAGCTCAAAGTTGGACTGAAAGCTGTTTTGAACTGAAAATTTGCAGAGATGAAAATTGAGTTTTTCAGCAACTAAAACTCAGCTCAAACATCATATCTTGAGATGAAATTTGTATTCCAACTATAATGAGTGAGGATACTCAACTTAGAGTTGGATTCAAGGATTTGCAGCGAAGAATTTGGAGAAAGACATCAACTTTTACCTTTAAGAAGCTTTGAAAGTGCCTGGAAGTCAGTTTTACTAAAAAATGCAACCCAAAGATTTAGAATAATGAAAAAAATACAATCTAAACTAAATAATTCCAGAAATTTGTAGAGATTGTCTGTAGAGATTTGAATGCTAACAATTTTCTCTATATTTTGATTAAATTTGCAAAGGCTTTGATTAGGATTTGGAGAGGGAATGAGGTTTTCTTTTACTGTTAGAAGAATATAGTTTTTTCTTTTGTTTACTGTAAGTTTTAGTACGTTGTTTTCTTAGGTTCTGAAGATTTTTCCTAAGAGATAATTAAGGATTAGTAAAATTAAAGGCCCAATAGAGGTAAGCAAGGGATTAGGCCTAATTGTTGTAATTAGCACATTCTAGCCCTCTTTTTTCTAAATTTTTACATGTTTTAACACAAACAACAAATTACAAACACAAAGTAATGTTGTGCAAATTCCTTTGAAAATATTTTCATACATATTTAATATTTTAAAACATTTTTAAACACCGTTTTTTATATTACACATAAAATTCACATTTTTACAAAACAAACCTTTTACACTTAAATTAATCAGAACTTACAATTTTTACATTTCATGTCTTTACAAAATTTTATACAACCATGTTTAAGATATTTCTAATCTTTTTAACATTAATTTATTTATGTTACTAAATACAATTTTATATTTTTCAACAAATGTACATTTTACAACTTTTACTTACAAAACTAACATTTTGAGTTCGAATTTGTGTAAATTATATTCTCTTCATGATTAAATATCAAATCTTATTTAAATATTTCTAACACCCTTAAATATTGATTTTAAATCAATATTTACATTCTTTGCAACCCAAATAAGCTTAGGAATATCAATTTACATTAAAATTCATTACTTTACTTAAAGTTGAGATTTATTGCAACAAATCACATATAAATCTCTTAAACCCTTATAATTTCACACTATAAAGCTTATAAAAACTTTACTTTGTGATTATCTATTTTTATTACATAACCAAATGTTTAATTATCAAAAAAATCAATTTAATGATTAATTACTCAATTTTCTTATTATTTCCTTTGATTATCCAATTAATATTGGAATGTATTGTGTCTTAATGCAAGTTAATTACAATCCAACTTATTTTACATTCATAACTCTCAAAACTCTTAGAATTGTATAAATTAAGGATTTTTCAAAGTTAACCTCCCCAAATCGAGATTTTTAATTAACCATCATTTATTTATCTCATAGGTAATCACACAAAAGCCAGGGTTGTTACAGACTCCTCACTTAGAAAAATTACGTCCTCGCAATTTGTTTAGGGAAAAGTCGTATCAACTTAATTTGTTTCATTAACACAAGAAAGAAACAACAAAAGAGATAAGCTTGAGTGTTAAATTTTCTCACCCCAACATCAGAAGAAAGAAAAAGGGGATACACTCGCTCGTTAAACTCTCCGGTTTCCCAAGTGGAGTCGTTGGGATTATTAGACCATTTAATCTTTACGAGTGGCACATTCTTGTTCCGAAGGCGTTTAACTTCCATAGCAAGAACATGCATGGGGTGTTGCAAATTTCAAAGATCGCGTGAGACCTCAAGCTCCTCCAATGCACGAGTATCAAGCACATAATCAGAAACTCGTAAACACTTCCTCAACTTAGAGACGTGAAACATGTCGTGAACTCTAAAAAATCGATCAGGAAGTGCAACTTTATAAGCAACGGGACCGATATGCTCCGTAATAAGCAATGGCCCAATATATCGGGGAGCCAACTTCCCAGTTTGCCTGAAGCATACCACCCCCTTCAAAGGAGATGCACGAATATAGACAGAATCACCAAATGAAAACTCGAGTGGCTTCCTAGGTTGTCTGCGTAGGATATTTGGCGACTCTGAGCTTCTCTCGTCCTTTCTCTAATAAGAATGATCTTCTCGGATGCTTCACAAACAGAGTCGGGGCCTAAAATAAGATTTTCCCCAGACTCGAGCCAACAAGAAGAAGAACGACAACGCCTACCGTATAAGGCTTCAAATGGAGCTATGCCAATATAAGATTGGTAGCAGTTATTGTAAGAGAACTCAACCAAAGGAATATGATCTTCCCATATACCACCAAAATCAAGAATGTAAGCTCGAAGTAAGTCTTCCAAGATACGGTTCACCCGCTCAGTCTATCCATCGGACTGTGGGTGGAAGCAGTGCTAAAATTAAGCTTCATGCCCAAAGCTTGCTGAAGACTCTGCCAGAAATGACTCATGAAAAGTGGATCGCGGTCGCATACTATAGAACTAGGAATACCGTGCAATCACACGATCTTCTTAATATAAAGCTTTGAAAGATGAGATGTCGTCCTAATAGAATTAATAGAATAAAATAAGTGGACTTAGTAAGATGATCCACAATAACCCAGCTGATGTTATGGCCCGACCTCGAACGAGGTAAGTCATCAGTAAAATCCATAGAGATCTGGTCCCATTTCCACAACGAGACCTCCAAAGACTGAAGGAGACCGCTGGGTCATTGATGTTCGGCTTTCATGAGCAGACAAGTCATGCAATTGCTTACGTAACTTGCCACGTCTCGCTTCATACCATCCCAGTAATTTTAGCGGCACATGTCAGCATGCATCTTGCTGCTACCCTGATGGATAGTGTACTTAGAATGGTGACATTCAACTAGAATGTCCCGCCTAAGTTTTGTAATAGAAGGCATGACTAATCTATTCTTCTTGCAAAGACAACCATGAATATCGGTGCTGAAATCCCTCATATCAATATCATCATGGGATTCAGTTTTGAATAAGAGAAGAAATATTAGAATCTTGTTGTCGAGCCTCGACAATCCGATCTAATAGAGTAGGATGAGCATCCATGTTATATAATAAAATAGGAGAGTCTGAAGTAGAAGCAGGATCTCGGATATCATAAATAGATAGAGTCTATAAAGTTTTCCATTCCGCAAGTGTCACTGAAACAATAGCTGATTGCGTATGACTTAATGCATCGGTAACTTGATTCCCCTTTCCTGGAGTATACTGAATGTCGAAGTCATAAGATGCGAGGAATTCGAGCCAACGTTGATATTGCATGTTGAGCTCTTTTTGGGTGAATGAATACTTATGTGACTTATGATCAGTATTGAGGATAAAGTGTTCGTCTAATAAATAATGACACCATATCTTCAAGGTGAAGACAATGGTTGTAAGCTTCGGATCATGGATAGCGTATCGAACTTCATTCGGACATAATTACCTAGAAGCATAGGAAACTACCCTATCCCTCTGCATTAGAATAGCACCAAGGCCACTAGGACTGGCATCGGTATAAATAATAAGATCTTGGTTCCCTTTAGGAACCACAAAGACAAGTGCATGGGTAAGAAGCTCTTTTAATTGATGAAAATAAGCTTCACATCGATCGGACCAAATAAAGCGAACGCCTTTATGAGTAAGGCTAGTAAGAGGGAGTACGGTGCCGGAGAAGTCCTTGATAAATCGACGGTAATAACCCGCCAATCCAAGGAAGTAACGAATCTCAGTGACATTCTCAGGCCTTTTCCCGTTCTGAATGGCTTCGATCTTCGATGGATCGATCGAAATACCCTCAGATGATACTACATGGCCTAAGAACTTAACTTGCATCTCCCAAAAATTGCACTTATAAAAATTTTCTTTGGGTTGATGATGTCGAAGGGTACTCAAAACAATCCTCAAATGTTAGACATGATCAGCTTCAGACTTCAAAAAAACGAGAATGTCGTCGATGAATACAAGAACAAACTTATCAAGATATTCTCATAATACTTGATTCATAAGGTCGATGAAGTATGGGAGAGCGTTCGTCAAATTGAATGGCATGACAACCACTCATAAGAACCATATCGAGTATGGAATGCGGTGAAAGGAATGCTGTCCTTCGCAAATCGAAGCTGATGAAAGCCCGTGGTGAGGTCAAGTTGAGAAAAGACCTTCTCACCACTCAATTGATCGAACATATCATCGATCCTAGGCAACGGATAGTGATTCTTGACAGTTAACTCGTTAAGCTTCTGATAATCGATGCATAGCCTAAGAGTGCCATCATATTTCTTCACGAATACCACTGTTGCACCCCCACGGTGAAGAACTTGAATGAATAAAATGCTTTGCTTCAAGCTCAAGAAGTTACTTTTTGAGTTCCTCATTGTCGTTAGTTGACATCCTAGTACGGGGATGACTAACTGGCTCTGCACTAGGAATGAGATAAATGCAAACTCGACGGCCCGCACGGGTGGCAAACCCGAAACCGGCTCAAATATATCAAGAAATCACACACGAATGGAATCAGAGATATTTATTCATCATCTTAGGATTCAAGAGCAAATAATGATGCTTCAGAATCACGGTCGATGTCCCGAAGAATAAGAGAAAGCTGTGCGGATGAGTCGGGGCATTGAAGTTATAAAATTCGCTTAGAACAAAGTATCCTGGCCTCGTACTGAATGAGCCTGTCCATACCCAAAATCATGTCAAAACCAAGGAAATGAATCACGTGCAGATATGCATGGAAAGGAAAGCCACAAATAAATAACTCAACATCTTCACACAACAAGCTAAGGGTTGCGGATCGCCTAATAGGATTTGCAATCCATAAAGAAGTCATCATGCAAGTAACATCCAAGGCAAGAGCATTAACGAGTTCTTCTGATACGAGTGAATGCGATGCACCTGTATTGAATAAAACCCGAATAAAACGATCATGGAATAATAAGGAGCCTTTAAGAATAGAAGGAGTATGTCGCAGCTGAGATGAACCACCAGAACCAACGGCTACATTAAGCTTCTCAGAATGCTGACCCTTAGAAGATTTATGGCACCTAGAAGACCAGTGACCCTCTTGATTGCAATTTTGGCATTTGAGAGGCTTAGGACACCTTCAAATAAAATGATCCCGCGAGCCACAATTGAAATAAGACTTATGAGTGAGTGGGGTAGCACTAGAATGAGACTAGAGGCAAGAGGCTTATTCTTCTTCTGCGGAAATGATTTCGATTTGTGGAAAGGGAATTTCTTTTTATTTGGGTTTATATAAGGCTCAGCTTCATCACTACTATCTTTTTCCTTTTCAATCGCTTCAAGGTGAAGCGCTGCATCAACTAACTCTTCGAAGGAACGCTTTAATTGCAACATAAGAGATTTCTTTAAATACTTATTGAGACCAGAAACAAATTTGAGATTTTTCTTGTAGGAAATACTAATATGTTGAAGGCCATATTTGGATAAAGCCTCAAACGATGCAACATACTCAAAAACTGTCGTTTTCCTTTGTTTAAGGTTGAGGAAGCGATGGGCTAAAATCTCCTTCTCGGATTCTGGCATAAATTTAAGCTCAAAACGCTCTTTGAATTGCTGCTATTCTAAAGAGGACTCATCAATCTCTACCACAAGCAACTCATACCAGTCTAACGCACGTTCTTGTAACATACTAGAAGCGACAAGGATGCCGTGATGGCTAGAGATCTCCATGCAAGTAAAAATGCACTCGCATGTACAGATCCATGCCTGGACCTCTAAAACTGACTCCGAGCCTCGGAATGGCCTGCATCCTAAATGTATGAAATTGTTGCACATGCGTGCAAATGTGGATTTGTGCAAAGTAGATGAACGGGCTGGAGCTAGAGGTAAAGTGCTCCTAATAAGCTCAAGGATCTGATCTTTGGACATATGAACGCCTTCGTGTCATGAGCCACTGGATGGCTCAGCACCCGAAGAAAAACCTCTTCCTCTTCCATACATCGGCTTAAAGATTAAAATAAGACAGTGGTTACAGGATCGATCTAGAAAAAACATAACAGTAATGAATATCACGGTACATGGAACAACAAAAACAACCACATATATATACATACATCAAGTATAACACAAAGTAATATACATAAGTGGATATACAATCCAAAATACACTTAATATCCATCTCCATGAAAGAATATGTACAATAATCTGAGTGCGATACAAAATAACTAGGTGACTAGCCTAGTCTAAAATTCGCCAAAGCAATCCAACAAGATCTAAGTAGTCCAAAGCAGAAGCTGGATAGATAATACCTACATCAAGTGCTATCTGTAAAAACTCTGTCTGACCCGGGTATAAAATACATAGGTCAGTCTAGCTGAAACAATATGATTAGGATAGAATAGTGTAATGTAATATCCTATAAAGTACATCATCTCAAAAGGGAGAAGTTATGACATAAATACTCAAGGTCCTAAATTTGGTGAGCAAGATTTGATTTACCATATCAGGCACAAGGGTTTATATTGATCATGGGTTACCAAGCTCTCAGGCTAGGTAAAAGTTGTATAGTTTTATGTCACACAACAAGAAGAAAATCATTGCAACAACAATATTTAGAACCCATTCAAGAGTTTGAACCAACATGAATGAAATCACCATAAATAATTAACAATGATAGCACTCGGGCTATATATATATATATATATATATATATATATATATAAGAAATAAACATCATCATTAATGGTGAAAACATTCAAAAATCATTAGACTCTAGAAATCAGCATAATGAAATCTAGAAAACAACAATGAAATAATAGGACTCAACAGTCCGAATATTAGCCCAACTGCTGTGTAAATAGGACCTAACAGTCCATTAAGTGGCCCAACAGCCTGCCAAGTATTATAAATATATATAAGAGACCCAACAGTCTCAAAAAGGATGCAATAGCCTATGATTAGCCCAACAGCTTAATAAGACCCAACAGTCCAATAAGTGGCCCAACAGCCTAAGTACAGGCAATAACTCATGAATGTGTCATAACCTATCGGATAGGTACCCGAAAAGTGGTGACAGTGCGTCCCATACTACACGTTCTCACTTAATGGTTTACTAACCGCTAGTCAATACCACACTAGAAAACAAATCATTCAAATCACAATAATTGCCTCATCTCATTGGCAAATACGGCCCGAAGATCAATAGCTTCAAACGAACAAGTAGGAAATTAACCGAAAAAGTAAACGCACGTGTCTCATACCACACGTTTTACTAAATCATTTAATTCTCTTCCTTATACGCTCGAAGAGTGCAAAAATGTGTATTTTATATATTGAAAATACGAGATATGAAAAATGAGTTTATAAAACAATTTTGAAATCCTTTGAATATTTTCTTCGAATAACTCTATATATTGAAAATATTTATATTATATAGCATTGAAGCGATTTCAGTTTTAGAACAAATCCAGAAAAAATGTTTTTCCCAAAGAAATAGAAATATATATATATATATATATATATATATAAGTCTCTTATAGAAATCATTTTATAAAATGTGCACGGTGTCAGCAAATGCACAAAATTCTTCATGAAATCAACATTCAAAATACGCACATAACCTTACTAATCCAATGTATGGATTTAGTGTAATATTGGCTTATCTATATAGGATCTAAGCCTGTAGAAATCAACATCAAAATTTGTTTTAGAAACCCATGTAAAAACCATTGAATATGCTAAAATATGATTTTTGTTTGATGATAATTAACATATATATATATATATATTCTCATTTAAATGTATTTGTTATTGTACTATTTTATTTTTCACATAATTAAGTAAATATTTATTGAATAAAATAAATATCATAGAATTTTAATTCAAATAAATATTTTATTCAAACAAATATATTATTACAATTTTGAATAGTACAAATTTGAGCTCTCACTATATATACACAATTTCAATTACATTATAATTTCGATTACATCACAAATTTCAACCTACATTGTTCACCTCACTACATATCACTCATTCACTCGTATTTATCTTCAACACTATTCCAGATTGAATCCAGCATCTGATTATGTGCAAAATAAGCATTGACGTAGTAAAATTGAAAAAGAAATATTTTTGCAGTGTAAAATAAAATATATGTTTTCTTGAAAATGTTATTTGCCTCGGTTATTTAGGTTGTTCGTCATAATATTTTTTAAATCATCATACACGAACATCTTGTAACATGCATAGTGTATCACTGTACATGTCACAAAGCCGTGCACACCGATGTACACTTGATAAAAATGCAGGAACATATGAGCACAAGGTCAAACCCGAGCCAAAGCTAGATTCAACTCAGGTGCAATACGAAAACAAGTCACAAAGTTTCTAATACACTAGAGCCTGCATATACACATGTGTATACGTACACATGCGCACTGCCTCAACATCTCGAATTTCAGCCAAGAGACATCAGTACACATGAATATGAATAAAACCAAATTTAATATTGAACCAAAGACCAGCTCATGTGTACACTGTCATTTGTGAAAACAAAGTACACCAGACACAACTAGACTCAAAATTAATGCATGCGACTGCAACTCTAAAGGAGACGGCAAATACATGGCTGTACTTGAAGCAACACAAACAAACAGTTCAAATATTTCAAAAACAGTGGAGCAACATGTATATTCATATGCAATAGGAATGAGCAGAATAAGGCATCATAATACATTTATACACACATACATATATAGGTACATACAAGGTGACACACATGAATCATTTCAGGCATGAACAAGAGCATGGAATCGAGGCCAACACATTCAGTACACAGTGACTTCAACATCGAACTAGACAAGTGCAATCAGTTCAAAATTCAACAACAAAGCCTCAATATCAAAACAGCAAGTTCAAGTGCACCAACCTAGTTCAATGAACTTCAGATAAGACTCAACCAACAAGTAGCAAGCAGTTTTATGTGAATTGATACAAATGTTCAAAAATGAAGCAGTTACAAGAGTCACGATACAACTACAGATGCAGGCGAGCAGTTAAAACAATTTCATGGTCCGAAAGGGAATATAACAGCAGTTAACAAAAATTCAAAATGCCAAAGTTAAAAACGATAACGTGAATTGAAGAAGTCATAGCCATACGAATGGAGTAGAGGGTAACAAAATTCGTCAAGTTTATTTCTATATTCACGATGCCGAAGTCATAGGAGAAAAGATCGAAACAACTCATAGAAAATCAAATAATATCAGAAATAGAACGAAAAATCAGAAAACCAAACAAGCCATAGTGACCAAGCAAAGCATAACAGAAAAATATTCGAATTGAACCAGTCAGAATAAATCAACATTGTCCAGGCATAAAGCAACGCAAGGGATAAATTCATGAAGAAATCAAATTGAATTATATGAACATATATTAAGGGATTTATCCCTATAAATTAAACCCATTGCATTATCGGCAAATTGATGAGTTCGAGCCCAAGAAAATAATAGAGCAATCAAGTCGAGCTTAAGTAAAACTGAAAAAGGGCAAAACTCAATTACCGATTTTTATCCATTCAAACTCATCACTTGAAGCAGCCGAGAAAGAATTAAACTGATCGAAGAAGCTTCAAATTGAATTGAGAGTATACCATCAGAAGATCCGAGTTTCTAATCTCCATTCGGCGACTTCAATTTTTTACAAAGTCCCAAAATTACACAAGCCCTAGTTTTCCAAAGAAGAGTGAAGAAGAGAACAAGGCGGCCACGATAATAAGAGAAGAAAACATCCAACATTTATCTTTTAATTTTTGGGCCGGTCATTCTTTATTTGGGCTTAAATATATAAAAAGGGTTTTGTTTTTGTTATTTTTTAATTCTTCTTTTAAACTTTTGTAGAATTCTAGCCGTGTGCCTAGGTTACGAACTACGGTGGTGTAGTTTGAGAATTCGCAACTCAATGGCTGAATTGTGGTAGGGTTTTGAGCATAGAGTTAGGTTAGTCAATATTAGGTGTCGCAAGTTTACGTGTGTAAGCGTCCGACTACTTAACTTCTAGTAGAAACGTTGGAGGCAACACGTAGGTAGGGTTTTGCCGAAGCTGGGTAAACCTATTTTGTTCTATTTCTGCTTTTATTATTCTATTATTATTTGTACCGCAATTATTTTATATATTTCCGCATTAATTTTTATTATTATTAGTATCACCCTATTCATCCACCCTCTAAGGTGAATTCGATCCTATAAGTGGTATTAGAGCTAGGAACAAAAACCATTTTTTTAAAAAAAATTGATTTTTCAAAAACCAATTTTTTCAAAATTTTGATTTTTTTTAAATGGCTTCTTTTAATAAGCTTTTGTGGGTCAGTCCATAGTTAAACCACCCATGTTCAATAGTGAATATGCTTATTGGAAAAATAGAATGAATTTTTTTTTGAAAACCATTGATGCTTGGAATATTGTTTAGACGGGTTATAGGACACCAACTATAGTGGTAGAAAATCAGGAAATTAAAAAACCAATGGATTAATGGACATATCTTGAAAATAAATTACAGAATGCTAATGCTAAAACTATGAATTCTATTATTATTTTCGTTGGATCAAATTGAATTTAATCGTGTCTCACATTGTCTAACTGCGTAGGAAATCTAGCACACACTTGAAGTGACTCACGAAGGAACATCTCAAGTCAAAAAATCTCGCCTTGCCATACTTAGTAGCGAATATGAGGACTTCATAATGGCCAAGGATGAGAATGTCAAAGAGATGTATGGACGACATTCTAATCATATACAAATCAATAGCTCTTGGAAAACCATACACAGAATTGGAAATAGTCTGAAAAAACTTCGGAGTTCTACCATGAAATTTTGAAGCCAAATTCACTGCTATTCAAGAATCGAAGGATTTGAAAAAACATTAAAGTCGAAAAATTTATTGGAAATCTCACAACTTATGAGCTATAAATGAAATTCAAGGAAGAACGTGAAGAGGTGATACTTGAAAGAAATCGGTGGCTCTCAAAGGAACAACGGAAAGTGAAGATGATGATGATGGAGTAGCTGAACTGGCACCGATAATAAAGAAATTCAAAAGGTGGAATCGCCAATACGGAAATCTAGCTCTAAATCAACAATTGAAAAGCAGAATGGTCAAAATACTAGATAACTTAGAAGACGGGAGATAATACATCACAAGTGCAATAAACCCGGTCATATCAAGTCCAATTGTCCTCAGAATCGACTTAGTAAGGAAAGAAATAGAAAAGGTGAAGTTTTGCAGCCACTTGGGATGAAACTGATGAAGATGATAAAAGCACTGGCAGTGAGGGTGAAAAAAGAAATATGTGCCTTCAAGGAGAAACAACTGACAGTGATGACAACGAGCCAAGCGAGGTATCAAAACTTACTCACTCAGAATTACTTATATATTTTCAAGAAGTAAATGACTGTTTTGAAAGACTTAAGGAGAAGTAAGTTAAAATCGAATCACAAAGAGATAGTTTAACAGAATTAAATATACAATTTGACAAATTAGTTAAAAACTATCGAAATAAAAGCCCAAAGTGTGACAAGTGTCCATCATTTGAAGAAGAAATTAAAAAAATCAGAAATTAAATTAAATTACTTGAAAATGATATTTTGATTTTGAAAGAAAGTGAAAATACTAAGAGAGAAAATTCTATTAAAAAGTGCACTCAATTATTAAATGAAAATGAATCTCTCAGAACACAAGTCCAATAACTGTCTACAACTTTAGAAAAAATTTCCAAAGGAGAAATATCGTTAAATATGCTATTAGGGAAAAAACTGTTAATACTGTTAGATAAGGACTCGGGTATAATCACTCTGAACATTTTAGAAACAAAGTTAATCAAGTCAATTCAAAGTGCACGATTTGTGGAAAAACAGGACACAATCACAATAATTGCTGGTATGGATCCAAACACGTGAAAACCATTCCAATTTAGGTTCCAAAAGGCACGAATGTAAAATCCCTTAAAGTTAAACAAATCTGGGTGCCAAAAGGAACAAATATAAATTGTCTTGGGTCTACGCAAACATATCCTTCAAAATCTTTTGTCACTAACAACTGCGAACCTATAAAAACAAATAGGTCAAAAATATCTTTTCTTGTGTATGTGTGGTGACAGGCTAAGCAACAATAACAGTGTTACCTGGATTTTGGCTGTTCCAGGCACACGACGGGTGATAAATAAAAGTTCCTTAGCCTAGTACTAAGGTGGAAATCACAATAAGTAACAACGATAAATTATCGTGAAGGTAAAATAGGTAACAGTATATTTATCTTGAACGATTTATTAAATGTGAAAATCTGCACCGTAATCTAATCAGCCAGTTATGTGATAAGGAGATAAATGTTGATCCTGAATTATGAAAAATGTTGACCAATCATCTTTTCATTCTTGAAGCATTTCATATATTTGCTAGAACTAACTATATTGCAAGTTTAGGTGATAAGAGATGTTGTTTTTTGTGTTGATTGGTGATTATTGTGGATACACGTGAATATATTTGTTTATCTTACTACTTCGAGATCTGATACTATGTTCACTAGTTGTTTATGTGCACGGTTTCAATTCAAATCCAAAAGAATTTCATCTTAAAAGCTGTAAAATGATTTTAAAATATTTGTTACAACTTCACAGTCTGGTCTATGAAATCTATCCTTGAGTCAAAGAGAAATTCAGATGCAGATTGCTTAGTAACTTAGTTGATAGAAAAATTACTAGTGGAACGTGTTTCAAGTAGAAACGTTCATTAGATGCATCATATTTTCAGAGAAAATATCTGCATATTGATTTTCAATTAGCAGATATTTTTCTTATAAAATCCCTTCCAGAAAATAGTTTTTGTTGACTTCATTTCAGATTAGGCATTTTTAGAAAATTTGATTTTATAATTATTTCTGGATTTGATCTTAAATGATTACATTAACTAATTTGACTCCCTACTAATTATCAAAAAGAAAAATTGTTACTGAAAAATGTGATGAGTGTTGACAGTAATCATACATTATGTCTTGAGACTGTATATTTAGTAAATTCATTTAAAAATTTAAATAAGATTTATAATAACTTTTGTTGGTAAAAATTCCATAATCATCTCTATCTCTATCATATTTCTAATGACCATCACTCATTAAAATCCAAAAAAGTATGTCAAATTGTGTTATTTAAAAGGGGAAATTATTCGTTTTTATTTTATTTTTAAGAAATAAAAACATCCAAAGTATCCACTCTCATTTAAAAGTCCTCACAGTTATGCATAGGTGGAATATTTGGAATATTTGTATATATGCTTTCATGCTCATTTAAAAGTCCTCACGGTTATCCTTGTATGGAACACATATCAAAATTGATTATTAAATAAAAAAGTTGATTCTAATCCCATTTAAAAGTCCTTACGGTTATGCATGGTTAGAAGATACTTGAAATTCATTTGTTATAAATTGAGAATACTACTATTCTCATATAAAAGTCCTAACGGTTATGCATGGTTAGTAGATATTCGAATTCTTGATATAAATATACCACAAAAAGACATAACTATATGGTTTTATATGCCGACATCACCCTTATCACTCCAAAATGGAATATGTGCCTAACAGAGTATTTATGATTTTTGTTTGATTTTTTAAAGTTAATATTTATACTCTATTGGGTATTGATTTTGTGTGTCTATCACTTTCTCTCTATTTTCCTAGTACTATTACTCTTTAACCGATAACAAAAGGGGGTGAGAAAAGTTAGGATTTTGGCGAATATACGTCAAATATTTTATTTTTTTATTTGTGTATTCCTATCTGGGTTCATTTGCATAGCTTTATTTATTTTAACGCATATATGAATGGGAGCTTTGTTGTAGAGAGGGAGCATTTAAATAGGAGGAGCAAATAGGGTTCATCAATGACAAAATACATTTAATAAATTGAAAATCCTAAATATATGTTTGTTATCATCAAAAGGGGGAGATTATTGAATATGTTAGTATATGATTTTTGTTTGATGATAATAAACACACACACATATATATATATATATATTCATTTAAATGTATTTGTTATTGTATTATTTCATTTTTCACATAATTAAATAAATATTTGTTGAATAAAATAAATAACATAGAATTTAAATTCAAACAAATATTTTATGCAAACAATAGTTTATTACAATTTTGAATAGTATAAATTTGAGCCTCACCATATATACACTATATATAAAACACCAATTATAGCAGTAGATAATCAGGAAACTGAAAAAACAATGGATCAATGGACACATCTTGAAAATAAACCACAAAATGCTAATGTTAAAGCTATGAAATGTTCATTGGATCAAATTGAATTTAACCGTGTCTCCCATTGTCTAACTACGCAGGAAATCTTGCACAAACTTGAAGTGACTCGCGTAGGAACGTTTCAAGTCAAAGAATCTTGAATTTCCATGCTTAGTAGCGAATACGAGAACTTCACAATGGCCAAGGATTAGAATGTCAAAGAGATGTATGGACGACTTTCTAATCTCGTATACAAAACAAAAGCTCTCGGAAAACCAAACATTGAATTGAAAATAGTCCGAAATATCCTCAATGTTCTACCATGATGCCAAAGTTACTGCCATTCAAGAATCAAAAGATTTTAAACAAGTTAAAGTTGAAGAACTCATTGAAAATCTCCCCACTTATGAGCCAGAAATGAAATTCAAGAAGAGGAGGTGATGCTCAAAAGAAATCGATAGCTCTCGAAGGATCAATGGAAAGCGATGATGATGATGATGATGATGGAGCAGTTGAACTGACACTATTAATCAAGAGATTCAAAAGGTGGAACAACAAATACGGAAATCTGGCTCTAAATCAACAATTGAAAAGAAGAATAGTCAAAGTTCTAGACAACCCAGAAGAGCGGGAGATCATATGTCACAAGTGCAACAAACACGGTCATATCAGGCCCAGTTGTCTTCAGAATTGACTCATCCAAGGAAAGAAACCAAAAAAGAGAAGTTTTGCAGCTACTTAAAATGAAACCGATGAAGCTGATAAAAGCACTGACAGTGAGAGTGAAAAAGAAATTTGTGTCTTTAAGGAGAAACAACTGACAGTGATGATAACGAGCCAAGCGAGCTATCAAAACTTACTCATTCGGAATTACTTGTATATTTTCATGAGGTAAATGGCTATTTTGAACGACTTAGGGAGAAGTACACTAAAATTGAATCACAAAGAGATAGTTTAATCGAACTAAATAAACTTCTTGATCAATTGGTTAAAAACTATCAAAACAAGTGCCCTAAGTATGATAAGCGTCCATCATTTGAAGAAGCGATTAAAAAACCAAAAATTAAAATTAAATCATTTGAAAATGAAATTATGGTTTTGAAAGAAAGTGAAAATACTAGGAGAGAAAATTTTGTTAAAAAGTTCACTCAATTATTGAATGAAATTGAATCTCTCAAAACACAAGTCGAACAATTGTCTACAACTTTAGGAAAATTTTCCAAAGGAAAAAGATCACTAAATATGTTATTAGGAAAGCTACTGTCAATACTGTTAGACAAGTACTTAGGTATACTCGATCTGAACGTGTTAGAAGCAAAATTAATCAAGTCAATTCCAAGTGCACAATTTGTGGAAATATTGGACACAATCAAAAAAATTGTTGGTATAGGCCTAAACACGTAAAAATCGTACCAATTTGGGTTCCAAAGGGCACGAATATAAAATCCCTTAAAGTCAAAAAAATCTGGGTGCCAAAAGGAACAAATATAAATTGTCTTGGGTCTCACAAACTTATTTTTCAAAATCTTTTGTCACTAACAAACATGGATCTATAAAAACAAATAGGCCACGAAAATCTTTTCTCGTTTAGGTATGGTGGCAGGCTAAGGAACAACAATAGTGTTACATGGATTCCAACTCTACCAAGCACACAACGGACGACAAATCAAAGTTCCTCAGCCTAGTACAAAGGTGGTAGAGTCACAATGGATACCAATGAAAAATTATCGGTAAAGGTAAAATAGGTAGCGGTACATATATCTTGAACGATATATTAAATGTGAAAATCTGCACCGAAATATGATTTAATTTAGCCAGTTATGTGATAAGGAAATAAATGTTGATTCTGATTCTGATTTTTGCAAATAATGTTGACCAGTCATCTTTTCATCTTTAAACTATTTCATATAGATTTGCTTGGACTGACTATATTGCAAGTTTAGATGATAAGAGATGTTGTCTTATACTGATAGATGATTATTCAAGATTCACGTGGATATATTTGTTTATCTGATTGTTTCTAGATCTAACACTATATTCACTGTTTTTTATTTGCACGGTTTCAATTCAAATCCTAAAGAATTTCATTCAAAAGCCGTAAAAAGGATTTTTAAGGTATTTGTTGCACACTCCATGATTTGGTCTGTAATATCTATCTAATGATTACCTTCCGTCAAAGGGAAATTCAGATGCAGATTACACTGGTAGTCTAGTTAATAGAAAAAATTACTAGTGGAATGTGTTTTAGGTAAAGACATTCATTAGTTGCATCACATTTTCAGAGAAAAAATCTGCATATTTTTCATTTCAATTGATTTTCAGTTAGCAGACATTTTTCTTATAAAACCCTTCCAGAAAATAGTTTTTTGCTGACTTCATTTTAGATTAGTCATTTTAGAAAATTTGATTTTATAATTATTTTTGGATTTGATCTTAAATAACAATACTAATCTGGCTGCCTAGTGATTATTAAAAGATAAATAGTGATTGAAATATAAATGATGAGTGTTGATATTGATCATATATTTGTAATAACTGTGGTTGGTAAAAATTCCATGATTATCTCGATTTCTATCATATTTCTAACGACCACCACTCTTTAAAATCCAATATAGTATGTGAAAATGTGGTATTTTAAACGGGAAATTATTCGATTTTATTTTAATTTATTTTTAGCAATAAAACATTCAAAGTATTCATTCTCATTTAAAAGTCCTCACGGTTATGCATGGATGAATTACTTGGAATATTTTTTTATGTGCTTTCATGCTCACTTAAAAATCCCCACGGTTATGCATGTATGGAACACATATCAAAATCGATTATTAAATAGACAAGTTGATTCGAATCTCATTTAAAAGTCCTCACGGTTATGCGTGGTTAGAAGATGCTTGAAATTCATTTTCTTAAAATTGGGAAAACTACTAATCTCATTTAAAAGTCCTACGGTTATGCTTGATTAGTAGATATTCAAATTCCTAATATAAATATACCACAAATAGACACAACTATATGGTTTTATATGCCGACATCACCCCTAACACTCTAAAGTGGAATATGCGCCTAACAATGTATTTGCGATTTTTATTTGATTTTTTACTGAAATTTAATATTTATACTCAATTGGATATTGATGTTTTATTAGTATTTATCACTTTATCTCTATTGTTCTAACACTTACTCTTTTGCTGATAACCAAAAGGGGAGAGAAAAGTTAAGATTTTGGCAAACAAAGGTCAAATATTTTATTTTTTATTTGCATATTCTCATCTAGGTTCATTTGCGTATTTTTATTTATTTTCATGCGTATATCAAGGGGGAGCTTTGTTGTGGAGAGGGAGCATTCAAACAGGGGGAGCAAATATAGTTCATCAGTGACCAAATATATTTCATTAATTCAAAATCTTAATATATGTTTGTTATCATCAAAAAAGGTAGATTGTTGAATATGCTAGTACATGATTTCAGTTTGATGATAATAAACATATATATATATATATATTCATTTAAATGCATTTATTATAGTACTATTTTGTTTTTTACATAATTAAATAAATATTTGCTGAATAAAATAAATAACACAGAATTTAAATTCAAACGAATATTTTATTCAAACAAATATTTTATTACAATTTTGAATAATACAAATTTGAGCATTCACTATAGATACACAATTTTGATTACATTACAATTACGATTACATCACAAATTTCAATTTACAATGTTCATCTCACTACATATCACTCATTCATATGTATTTATCTCCAACATTATTCCAGATTTAATCCAGCATCTGAATTATCTGCAAAATAAACATTGACGTAGTAAAACTGAAAGAGTAATATTTTGCAGTGTAAAATAAAATGTGTTTTTTGAAAATATTATTTGCCTCAGTTAATTGAGTTGTTCTACATCATATTTTTTTAAATCATCATACAGAACAGCTTGTAACATGCACAGTGTATCACTGTACATGTCACAAGGCCGTGCACACCGATATATACTTGATAAAACTACAGAGACAGGTGAGCACAAGGTCAAACCCAAGCCAAAGCTGGATTAAACTCTGGTGCAATACGAAAGCAAGTCACCAAGTTTCAAATACACTAGAGCCTGCATATACACATGTGTACGCGTACACATGTGCACTGCCTCAGCAAAAAGATATCAGTACCCATGAACATGAATAAAACCAAATTCAATATTGAACCAAAGACCAGCTCATATGTACACAGTCATTTGTGAAACCAAAGTACACCAGACATAACTAGACTCGAAATCAATGCACAAACCTGCAACCCAAAAGGAGACAGCAAATAAAAGGTTGTACATGAAGCAACACAAACAAACGATTCAAATATTTCAAAAACAGTGGAGCAGCATATATATTCATATGCAACAACAATGAGTAGAGCAAGGCATCACAATACATATATACACTCATACATATGTATTCATATACAAGGTGACACACATGAATCATTTCAGGCATGAACAAGAGCATGGAATAGAGGCCAACACATTTAGTACACAGTGACTTCAACATCGAACCAAATAGGTGCAATCAATTCAAAATTCAACAACAAAGCCTCAACATCAAAACAGCAAGTTCAAGTGCACCAAACCCAGTTTAATGAACTTCAGACCAGACTCAACCAACAAACAGCAAGCAATTTTATGTGAGGTGACGCAAGTGTTCAAAAATGAAGAAGTTACATGAGTCATGATATAATTACCAATTACAAAATCAATAGAGCAATCAAGTCGAGCTTAATTAAAATCGAAAAAGGGCAAAAATCAATTACCAATTTTTATCCATTCGAACTCATCACTTGAAGCAGCCAAGAAAGAATTAAACTGATCGAAGAAGCTTCAAATTGAATCGAGAGTATACCATTAGAGGATTCAAGTTACTAATCTCTATTCAGTGACTTCAATTTGAGCAAAGCCCTAAAATTACGCAAGCCCTAGTTTCCAAGAGCAGAGTGATAAAGAGAACAAGGCGGCCATGATAATAAGAGAAGAAAACATCCAACATTTATCTTTTAATTTTTGGGCCAGTCATTCTTTATTTGGGCTTAAATATATAAAAAGGGTTTTGCTCTTGTTATTTTTTTATTTTGTAATTTTTCTTTTAAACCTTTGAAAAATTCTAGTCGTGTGACTAGGTTACGAACTATGGTGGTGTAGTTCGAGAATTGCAACTCAGTGGCTGAGTTGTGGTAGTGTTTTGAGTGTAGAGTTTGGTTATTCGAGAGCGGATGTCGCAAATTTATATGTGTAAGCATCCGACTATTTAATTCCTAGTAGAAACATTTGGGCAAGCACGTAAGGCAAGGTTTTGCCGAAGCTGGGTAAATCTGTGCGGTTCTATTTTAGTTGTTATTATTCTGCTATTATATGTGCTGCAATTATTTTATATATTTCTGCACTAATTCTCATTTTTATTAGTGTCACCATATTCACCTCCCTCTAGGCAATGATTTCACCGTGAAAATCTAAAGCAAAACATGCTCCAAATCAAAGTTCGGCAGCAGATTTCCATAAGCTGCAGAGTCGGAGTGATCTAAAATTTGATGTGCATAAAGTTTAACTATACTTTAAACTGGAAAAAGAATCATACAATTAGACAAGGTATGATAAAGTTATGATGTTTCAAAGTTGTACCTAGGCAAAGATTTCACTGTGAAAATCTGGAGCAAAACATGCTCCGAATCAAAGTCGGCAGCAGATTTCTTTAAGCTACTGAGGTCGGAGTGACCTAAAATTTGAACTGCCTAAATTTCAATAATTATACTTTAAACTGCAAATAGTATCACACAATTTGGAAAAGGTATGAGAAAATTATGATGTCTCAAATTTGTACCCAGGCAATGATTTCACCGTGAAAATCTGGAGCAAAACATGCTCTGAGTCAAAGTGCGGCAGCAGATTTCTATCAGTTCCAGGTTAAATTAAAACATGAAAATTGACATGCATATACTTTAGTAACTATACTATTAGTATGAAAAAAGTTGGCATGATTCCGGCAAGAAATGAGAAAGATATAGCAGCTCAAAGTTGGACTGAGAGCTGTTTTGAACTGAAAATTTACAAAGATGAAAATTGAATTTTTCAGTAACTAAAAATCAGCTCAAACATCAATATCTTGACATGCAATTTGTGTTCCAGCTAGAACGAGTGAGGATACTCACTTTAGTGTTGGATTCAAGGATTTGCAGTGAAGAATTTGAAGAAAGACAACAACTTTTACCTTCAAGAAGCCTTAAAAGTGCTTGGAAATCACATTACTAAAACATGCAACCTAAGGATTCAGAATAATGAATAAAATACGATGAAATAATTCTAGCATTTTGTGGAGATTACCCATCGAGATTTGGATGCTAACAATTTTCTCTAAATTTTGATTAAATTTGCAAAGGCTTTGATTAAGATTTGAAGAGGGAATGAGATTTTCTTTTACTGTCAATTTGAGAGGAATATAGTCTCTTCTTTTGTTTATTGTAAGTTTTAGTATTTTGTTTTCTTAGGTTCTCCAGATTTTTGCTAAGAGATATTAAGGATTAGTAAAATTAAAGGCCCACTTAGAGGATAAGCAAAGTATTAGACCTTATTGTTGTAATTAGCACATTCTAGCCCTCTTTTTCCCAACTTTTTACATGTTTTAACATAAACAACAAATTACAAACACGAAGCAATGTTGTATAAATTCCTTTGTATATTTTCATACATATTTAAATATTTTAAAACATTTTTAAACACCGTTTTTATATTACACATATAAAATTTACTTTTTTATAAAACAAACGTTTTACACTTAAATTAATCAAAACTTACAATTTTTACATCTCATGTCTTTACAAAATTTTATACGACCAACGTTAAGATATTTCTAATCTTTTTAACATTAATTTATTTATGTTACTACAGAAAATTTTATATTTTTCAACCAATTGAATATCTGATAACTTTTACTTACAAAACTTACATTTTGAGTTCAAATTTGTGTAAATTATAATCTCTTGCTGATTAAACATCAAATCTTATTTAAAATATTTTAACACCCTTAAATATTGATTTTAAATCAATATTTACGTTCTATTATTTATTTGCAACCTAAGTACGCTTAGAAATATCAGTTTACATTAAAATTCATTACTTTACGCAAACTTGAGATTTAATGCAACAAGTCACATATAAATCCCTTAAACACTTATAATTTCACATTATAAAGCTTACAAAAACTTTACTCTGTGATTATTTATTTTTATTACATAAACCAATGTTGAAATTAATCTTTTTATTTAATTATCCAAATTTACACCAAATTAATTCCAAACATATTAAATTATCAAAACAATTTATTTAATGATTAATTACTGAAATTTGTAATTATTTCCTTTGTTTATCCAATAAATATTGGATTGTATTGCGTCTTAACGCAATTTAATCACAATCCAACTTATTTTACACTTATAACTCTCGAAACCCTTAGAATTGTATAAATTAAGGATTTTTCAAAGTTAACCTCCCCAAATCAAGTTTAGCTTTTAATCAGCCATCATTTAATTATCTCACGAGTAATGACACAAAAGTCAGTGTTGTTACATATTCTATATCCGGTATGTAGGGACAGACAGTTATAAGTATCCCAAGGAATATTATTATGACTCTGATGTATCATTTTGTAAATGACTTTGTAAAGTATTATGTTGATTAATATATGTTATTCCGTTGCGTTGTGAGATTCCATGATTGTTAATTTCTTATTATCTTCTATTTCTTATTTTCCCTAATGACCTGTCTTTCGGACACTTAAATAATCGGCACATGAATACTGTGGATGTATTAAGTTTCATCTTTAGGTGTAAGTAAGGCCCGTTCGTTACATCTTATTTGTAGCACATGCACTTCACCAGCTTCTGACTAGCTCGGTTCCTTCAAATAGATTATGTATATCCCATGAGAATTTTAGGATACCTTATAAAGTTACATAAAATTGATCATACTTTTGGGGATTACATTTTTAACATAATTATAACGATCATATACCTTAAGATACTTAAGCAAGGGTTCCTTAGTAATCCATAATTTGTATGCTGCCTTAGGCACAAATTTTGATAGTACAAAATTCAACATATACATTGCAGTTTCAAGTGCATATCCCTGAATGGAATGAAAGGGGAAACTCAGTATCACTCATTATCGATCAAACCACATCTAATGATGTTCGATATCTCCTTTTGAAACGCCGTTGTTTTAGGTAGTATAAGGAGGATTGACTTAAGAACCAATCCTGATTGAGCTTAATGACTTAATGCACAATGATCTATAATATGGAAATAATAAATAAATATTGCTAGACCGAATAATATAAGTAAACGTTGCAAGTTAAATGCAAACTACTACTTTTATACTGGTTTGGACCTCATACTACTGCGATCCCAGAGCTCCTCGCATGGATTTTTAGTAAGCAGCAGTCGTCACTTAACCTGGAGGAGTAGGTGTACAACTTTGCCTAGACTCCATGAATATGACTTTAACTCACTGCCTAAGTAACACAGAACTTCTCCTCTTTCTGAATAAAAGTTCATCTTTGCAACTATGTGTCAACAAACACTGATTTGCCACTAATTGTCCTTTACGACTTGGTACGAAAATCTCATAATCACTTTAACGATCCAAGATTTGAATGTGCAGGGTCTATGATTGTAAAGTGAATCAAAAGTTATGGATTTGAACACGGGTATAGTTGCTACGGTTTTAAAAAGCAATAATATCACTTTAGAAATAAGAGATTAGAGACTTGGAAAGTTTTGGTTTTGAAGCCTAGATGGGATTTATTTATATGTATAATGAATAGACTTGATTAAGAGATATTTTCTAATTGTTTGGAGCTATTGATGAAGAGTCATGATCTTGTGAGAAGGAAGAGACCTGACTTTAAAATTTGAAACAAAACACTCAAATTTTAGGGCATCTAACTGCATGTTCTAACATTCAACCGATCCACCAGTTTTCCTATAGACAACATAGTAAGCTTGTGTTAAATCTGCGAGCTTTCTTCTTTATTTTCATCCGTCCTTAAGCCTCCAAAAAAACTAGTAAAATTCACACAAACACTTGGATATGAAAGAGGTTGTAGTTAAGTTGAAGCGATGTGGAGATCGTTTGTATGGTTCAAAAGATTCTAGTATAAGGACTCGATAACTGATAAAATCAACATATACTCTATTTTGATGTTGAAGCTCATCTTCGAGCATTGCTGTGGATCTCTAATGATTTATTAACTCCACTTGCTCATTTATAGCTTGTCTTCATTGTGATAACCGGATTTTTCGGGTATTAGGTAATTGATTAATTATCTGATTTAGCTATTTGAAAATTATGATTTATAGATTAAAATAAACAATAATGATTATTTATATACATAGATATGAATAGATTTTAAATATGATTATTATTTACAAACTGAATTTGTGATTGTTTAAATATATATTTGAGTTGATTTAAAATTGGATTTTTAAGTTTGGATTTAAATTTGAATTTTAAATTGAAAAGATAGATATTTGTAAATATTTTGTATTTAAAAATATATGTATAATATTTTTATTTGTATATAATTTGTTTTATATTATTTTCTATAAAGGATTTTATTTATATAAAAAAATAAAATGTATTTATTCAATAGGAAATTGAATATAAAAGAAAAAATATTTAAATTTTATTTACATATGCAAATTACATGTGTAATTTGTACAAGCCTTGGAAATAACAAGTGGCGATATGTTCCTTTAAGTTGATAAATTAATAATATAATGGCTAGAGAATAAGCTGCAAAACAGTTCCAAATTTTTTCCATAGTCTCTTCTCTCAAATCTCGATTTCCTCCATCTTCTTTTTTTAAAAC
Organism: Allium cepa; assembly: GCA_030765085.1. Taxonomy (NCBI): domain Eukaryota; kingdom Viridiplantae; phylum Streptophyta; class Magnoliopsida; order Asparagales; family Amaryllidaceae; genus Allium; species Allium cepa. The sequence continues at coordinate 548,697,036 of CM060932.1, forward strand.
CAAATCGAAAATTTGAACAACAAAGTTAAAACTAAACTAAACAACTACCAGGCTTATAACTGAACAATTTGAGATCATCTAAAACTAGTACGAATTCAGATTCAAATCAACAAATCAAGTTACAAATTCGAAGTCAGGTTTCAATCGACTGTCGGGTTCCAAAAATAGTCCGTTGTTCAACAATAAGGTGAGTAAACTTTGTCCTTTGACTAGATCTACCTGTTTAAAACAATGCATGTGGTAAGTGTTTGAAAAATTGATGAAATGTTGGCAAAAATGTTTGAATAATGTTTATATATATTAAGAAGAGTACTGTGTGAACATCTTAGAATATCTCTCTGTTAAATTCCAACAGACCAAAAATACTCTAAATCAAGTATATCTTCATGTAAGCTAATTTAGATTATGATGTTCTAAGGGAAGTAAACAAGGATAGTGCACAATATATAAGGGGAAATGTGATGACAATCAGGGGGTTGCTGAACGATGTAGTTATACGAGATAAATGTGATTGGAAAATAGAAACTGAACAGTGGAATGGTGGAAGGCTGATGTGGGTTCAGGGAGGCAATTGTATGAAGTAGCAAGCAGTCTTGTAATGTGGATATGCAGCAGGAATGTGTTGTATGAAGAGGTGGCTAGGGGTGAAGAGATGTTTCTGAAGGGGAAGCCGGCAGAGGCAGGGAGGGATGCCTTGCTGTGCACTGAAGTATTTGTGTCCAGATGGAAATTTTGTGTGAAGTTGTATTGGGAATGGCAGCGGTTAACAACAGTTTTTTGTAGTGTTATGGTGATATTGCTGCAGGGAGGTGGTGAAGTGGGCAAAGGAGATACTGCTGGAATAGTGGTGATAGGTAGGATGTCGTTGATGTGAGTGAAGGGTTCTGGTGATGTTTGGCTGTGGTTTGTGAAATGCACAAGCCGTAAGTAGCAAGTAATGAAGTTGTACAGTTGTATGTAAAGTGTGCGCTGGTAGTTTTGATGGCAGAAGCTAATGATGAAGTTGGATACAGTTGTATAATTGTATATAGAAGTGTGCACTAGTAGCAAGTGATGAAGTTGGATGGTTGCAGCACTATGGATGGAAGGCAGCAAGGTGGGATGTAGGGGAATGCGTATTATGAGATGGTGGCACTGTTGGTCAATGATGAGTGTAGGATTGTGAAATGAAGTAGGGTGACTGTTGGGTGTCTATTATGCTACTGTATTGTATGGCTGTTGTCTGGTGTGTAGTGATGCAATGGTGTTTTGTTGTATTTTGTTATGCAGGATAATGGCAATGATGGTTGATTGGAATTGATGAGTGTTTATGTATGTATATTGATGGGTAGAACTGTGTTAATGATGGCAGTTCTAGGATGATTGTTAATGGGAGTATATGCTTGATGGATGCCAGTAGGATGTGGTGTGGAAGTAGCAGAGGGTTGTGCACGGACATGTGTACACTTGAATAGTGGCTGGTGGTATGGTGTGTAGCAATGGACAGGGATGGATGTGGAGATGCGTGGTTTATTTGCTGGAAGAGTAAAGAAATTTTGTAGGGGGGTCTTGAGGTGGGACAGTGATGGGTATGTGAAACTGAAGTGTTGTCTGTTGTATGAAGTTCATCAAGCAGCATTTAGGTGATGAAGTGGTATGTGTAGAAATTTTTTAAAATAGTTTGATTCGTGTCATGAGTGATTTTATATCTAATAGTTTTCAAAAATCATAAACAATTTATCAAACATTTCTTAATGAAGGATAATTAACCAATGGGACAATTGCTGGATGAAAGTAATTTAAGGAATTTTTTTTAATGGAAGCAGTAAAGGATTAGTTACCTAGTGTAATCAATTAAGGGATATATTAAATAAGAAATTAATTAATGGGTAGTTAATTAATGAGTGGGGTTAATAAATGGTTAATTAATCAATGTAAATGATTAATTTGAGTAATTAATTAGGGATTAATGTAATTAATGTGAATAGGTAAAAAAATTAATTAATTTGTGTAATTAATTAAAGGCAAATTACTTAATGTAATTAAAGATGATAATTAGATGATGATTAATTAATTGATTTGTAATTAATTAATGTTGAGTAAGCAAGATTTAAAAAGATGATTGAAGTAATTAATTTAATTATTTAAATTGATTAGGAATGGTGTCATTAATTAATCTTGCTTATGGTTATTGAATGACATTGAATGCCATGGATTGTTTGATATCTCTGATATGATATGTTTTGTGATATGATATGTTTGGGGGGACAATGATAGTGTGTTTATTTATCGATAATGAATTGCTGTGTAAAAGGTGACATCTTTTATTTAAAATTGATTTGTGTTTCACTTGAATAACTGGGGTTAAGATGGTATTGAATTCGAAGAGACCGGAGTCGGGTATTAGTTAATACCCGAAAACTGCTTAGATTATTTATAAATTGATATGTGAAAAACAATAAGCTAGAATGGAATGATTTAAGTGAATTGGACCATTTAATCTAAATTTTGGTACTTAGAAATTTATGTGTGATGTAATGATGTCTATAACGACTTGTGAAGTTGTAAATTGATACAAGTTACCCCGGGTTTATTTAAGTTGTATGTTTTGAGCTCCATGTTAGATGGGTTTACTCACGCTGGATTCCTGCCTGATCCGGGTGTTACTTTGATGTAATGCTCGGGTCAGACCGAGTATTACATATTTTCAGGTAAGGACGTTGTGGAGCTCAGGAGACGAGCTGCATGGCAGGAACGTATGGAGCATTTACCGCTGTTTATATTGTAGCTGTCTTGGGCATGTTGTTTTAAAACTGTCCAGTGTTGTGAGATGGATTGTAACTCTGATGTATAAAATTATAAATATATTGATACAGTTCTTCTTTGTATAACTGTTATTTATGTGATATTATATTTTGATCCGTTGCGAATGTGAGGTTTCTATGACTTGTTTCTGTTTCTTCTTCTTTTCTTTCTTCTTTTCTCTAACTATCTGGAATTTTCGGGATCGGAAATTCCGGGTTGTTACATTTGGTATCAGAGCTGAAGGTTAAGCGAGAACCTTGGCTCTGGTGGGATTACTCATTAAGAATAGAGTAAATGGTACCCTAGAATGAGTGGAGTGAATATATATATATATGAGAGCGCACTTGTTATTTTCTTATATAAAGATTTTAAATGATTTTATAAGAATATATTTTGATACATAAAGCAATATTTCTTTTTAATAAATATTAAAGTAATTGGTTGTTAAATTATTGGAATTAAATTAAGTGGAAACAGGAATACAACCAAACTGAAATTAAATAAAGATAAGTTTGAAATGGATTCAAACTGAAATTAAAAATCTTGAAGTTAAGGAAGAGTTTCAAAATAAGATGAATTAGAACTGGTTTCAAACCAGAAAATAGAATGGTTATTGTGGGATGTTTGTTTTCCAATAAACAATAAAATGTTTTAAGGAAGTAACCATTTAAAAAGAGAATAACTTGTAAATTTGAAAGAAAGTGAATTAAAGTGGGTTTCCAAATGTGAAGTTCTGAATTCTAAATTTAAACATTTGAATTGGTTTCAAAATGTTAAAGGAAATAATATTATTCAAACTATTTTGAATATGATCTTATTTTAAAATAAGAAATGTTCTTTAATATATTCGAATGAAAGGGTCCTATTTCAAACAAAGGTTGTTTGAAATTTTAAAGGAAATTTGTTTTGAATTAAAACCAAAGGTGGTTAAATTTTAAAATTTTGGCTTGGTGGGACAAGAAGTCAATATGTATATGTGTGGATATACATAATATTAAAAATGATTTGAAAATAAACTCTAAGATGTTGAGTTTTGACCCTCCCTAAAGTATGATATAAAAGATAAAGTGATATAAGTTTTGAACTTATAAGTGTGAAAGAATTTTGAAATTTGAAATGGAGAATTCAAATTTGAGTATGGGTAAAGGGATTAAATTGGATTTAACTTGAAGGAAATTAAATAAGTTTGGAATGAGCAACCTGAATTGGAAATTTCAAGATGAAATTGGGATTTAACTTGGAAAGTTAAATGGTTGATTTATAATGGGATGATCTCAAAATGGGTTTGAGATCTGGAAATTGAAATAATTGGTGTTGGATAAAATTTGGATGTTCATTTATCCTGATATCATTCCCTTGTTACAAATAATTTATGAAATGTGAATTGATTTGTTAAATTTAACTTAAATTTAAAATTACGGATATGGAATTCCTCTGAACTTAAGATTTGAATGTTAAGAAATGAATTTATAAATTAAAATTGTTTGAAACTCTTAGTTGAACCTTGTAATGAGTTAAGTAAAGATAATTTAAAATGGAATTTTGAAATTGGACTCAGAATTAAATTGTTTAAAGACTTTAAATAAAGGTTAATTTGGTCTATACAAAAAAAGGTTAAACAAACATTTGAGGATTTAGGTCGAATTTATATAATTCGAGATGGTTTAAATTTCAAATTTGAATCGAAATTAGTTCAAATTGAATTTGATTTGAATTAATTGAAATTGTGATTGAAGATGTATAGGTATAAAATTCAAATGGAAATTTGAATTGGATTAATTTGGAACGATTTGAAATTGAAGTGGGTTCAATTTGAAATTAGTCCGAGTTGATTTGAATAATTTGGAATTGTAATTACAGTTGAATAGTTTTAAATTCAAATGGAATTTGAATTGAATTTGGGAGGAAATCAAGAATAATTCAACTTGATTTGGAAATGGAGTTTGAAATTGGGATTAATTCAAACTGGAGTTGAAATGAATTGAAATTGGAACTAGTTCAATTAAAATTTATTTGAATTAGTAGAATTTGAGATCAAGGTTGAATAAAGTTAAATTTGGAAAGAAACCGAGGTTAATTCAACTTGAATTGGGGTTAAATCAAGTTCAATGGAAATTGAAGTCATTTAATTTGGAATTGAGTCAATTTAAATGGAAGTGGAAATTTAAATTGAATTGATTGGAAATGGAGGTTGGGAATTGAACAGTTTGACTTTGGACTATTTTCAAATAAATCGTTTTAGTACAAATCTATTTTTTTTTCAAACTATTTACTATACAATTTTTTTTTTAAAATCCAAATTATCTTATACTTATTTTACAATTATCTTTGGAACTATTTAACAATTTTTCTGTTGTTTTATAAATTAATTTCTATTTTTCAACTACTTTATAACTAATTACTATTTTACAATTATTTTGCAATTATTTAAAATTTCTATAACTATTGACTATTTTCCAACTATTTTACAGCCATTTTACAAACTAATAATTAATTTTCAACTACTTATCTATTTTAAAACTTTTCAAGCTATTTTCTAAATTTAAGCTGGACAGAGTTCAAACTGATTTGATTAAATATCCATTTGAGATAAGAATTGAGGTGATAATCCAAATGGATTGAAACAATTGTGAGTAAGTGAATGAAAATCAAAGTGAATGTGAATAGAAATGGAATTGATTTGGCTAATAACCAATAAAGATAAATACGTAGGGTGTACGTATGTTATTCTATTCGCATAATTATTTGATCCAGATTCGAGCACAGAATTTCGAGATAGTTTGTCGATCCGAGTTGGGATTTTTCACTCGATTTTCGACAGCGAACCTGGATATGGATTGTTGATTAGTTCTGGATATTCTCTATCATAGTTATGACTAATGCAAGGAGAATTACGGTTTCTGATCAAGAAACCAGATTTGTGTCCGCACTAGGAAGTCGGGTGGACGATACTAGTTCGGAAGTGAAATTGTGTGGTCGAGTGAGCGATCAGATTGGTATAGCGTACGGATGATATGTGTACATCGTACGGATTTGAATGAAAATAATATTGAAAGGAGTAATCAAATTTGAATATTTGATTGGAATAAACAAAGTTATATATCTTTGTTATATAAGATAAATCTCCCCTTGTTGAATCTGTTGCCGAAAGGAAAAGATTTTTAAAAAGTGTTTGAAGTATAAAAGGAGTTTTATACAAGTTTGAAATGATCCAAAGATTTTTAAAGTTATATATATCTATATATATTGAGAATCTTATGAGGATTTTAGAAAAAGGTTTTGGGAACCTTTGGATTTGGAAAGGCTTTTGATTTTTGGGTAAAATCAATATTGGAAGTTGGAAATCCTAGTTTGAGAATTATCGATTTTGGGATAATCGATTTTGTAAAGGAGCCTTGTATGAGATCATACTAGGTGTATGATTTGAAAGATACTATATGTGTATAGTATAAAATGTTTTTATGATTGCTCTGGGGAAAAAGGCGCTCCCTTGAAATGAACTTCTCAGGAGTGCCACCGGGTGGTGCTGCCTTGAGCCCCAAGGGAGGGTTCTAAAGTTGATCCTGTGAGGAGTCCGGACAAAACTAGTTCCTGGGGATTATGAGTAGAGTATACCATAGCGAAAGTCGTGTGTGCCGCTGAGAGCCAACAGTCTGCGTTTGATTTTATATCAGTAGACTGCGACCTATGGTAACATAGCAAAAGTCGTGTGTGCTGCTGAGAGCCAACAGTCTACGTTTGATTTTATATCGGTAGACTGCGACCTATGTAGGAGTGGAGAAGTTTCATTTCAACAGCGAAAATCAGAGGCCGTAGAGAGCCTGCAGTTACATGGACTTTTGCTGCGATGGCAACGTAACCCTGGAATGTAACTGCGATCTGTCGTGGGTTACATGGCATAATCGAGAGGCCGCGGAGAGCCTGCAGTTACATGGACTTTTGCTGCGATGGCAACGTAACCCTGGAATGTAACTGTGACCATGGATGGGAGTGATGATTTCCAGAGCATTCTCACCAAAGATATTTCCTCTACTTTTCAAAAATATTTTCTATATCTTCAATAAAATTATTTTCCAAGTATTTTCACTGAATGTTGAAAATGGGTCTGCTAAGTACTTATAGATTTTCAGTCTTACGCCTGATCAACGTATGACTGAATTTCTGTGAGAACAAGGATGGACTTGTTGAAACATCGAGTTATAAAAATGATAATTTTATAAAACTATTTTGACAATATCATATAGATTTTAAAATGTTTTAAAGAAGTGTTCAAAGAGGAAATTTAACTGATATTAAGTATTTTAAAAAATTCTGGCTTCGTTCCTTTTCGAGGACGAAAAGATTCAAAGGGGGAAGGAATGTGATAACCCGGATTTTTTGGATATTAGGTAATTGAACAATTATCTGATTTAGCTATTTGAAAATTCTGATTTATAGATTAAAATAAATAATAATGATTATTTATATACATCGATATGAATAGATTTTAAATAGGATTATTATTTACAAACTGAATTTATGATTGTTTAATATATATTTGAGTTGATTTAAAATTGGATTTTTAAGTTTGGATTTAAATTTGAATTTTAAATTCAAAAGATAGATATTTGTAAGTATTTTGAATTTAAAAATATATGTGTAATATTTTTATTCATATATAATTTGTTTTATATTATCTTCTATAAAGGATTTTATTTATATAAATAAAATAAAATGTATTTATTCAATAGGAAATTGAATATAAAAGAAAAAAACATTTAAATTTTATTTACACATGCAAATTACATGTGTAATTTGTACAAGCCTTGGAAATAACAAATGGCGATATGTACCTTTAAGTTGATAAATTAATAATATAATGGCTAGAGAATAAGCTGCAAAACAGTTCCAAAAATTTTCCATAGTCTCTTCTCTCAAATCTCGATTTCCTCCATCTTCTTTTTTTAAAACCAAATCGAAAATTTGAACAACAAAGTTAAAACTAAACTAAACAACTACTAGGCTTATAACTAAACAATTTGAGATCATCTAAACTAGTACGAATTCAGGTTCAAATCAACAAATCAAGTTACAAATTCGAAGTCAGGTTTCAATCAACTGTCGGGTTCCAAAAATAGTCCGCTGTTCAACAATAAGGTGAGTAAACTTTATCCTTTGACTAGATCTACCTGTTTGAAACAATGCATGTGGTAAGTGTTTGAAAAATTGATGAAATGTTGGCAAGAATGTTTGAATAATGTTTATATATATTAAGATGAGTACTGTGTGAACATCTTAGAATATCTCTCTGTTAAATTCCAACAGACCAAAAATACTCTAAATCAAGTATCTCTTCATGTAAGCTAATTTAGATTATGATGTTCTAAGGGAAGTAAACAAGGATAGTGCACAGTATATAAGGGGAAATGTGATGACAATCAGGGGGTTGCTGAACGATGTAGTTATACGAGATAAATGTAATTGGAAAACAGAAATTTAACAGTGGAATGGTGGAAGGCTGATGTGGGTTCAGGGAGGCAATTGTATGAAGTAGCAAGCAGTCTTGTAATGTGGATATGCGGCAGGAATGTATTGTATGAAGAGGTGGCTAGGGGTGAAGAGATTTTTCTGAAGGGGAAGCCGGCAGAGGCAGGGAGGGATGTCTTGCTGTGCACTGAAGTATTTGTGTCCAGATGGAAATTTTGTGTGAAGTTGTGTTGGGAATGGCAGTGGTTAACAACAGTTTTGTTGTAGTGTTATGGTGATATTGCTGCAGGGAGGTGGTGAAGTGGGCAAAGGAGATATTGCTGGAATAGTGGTGATAGGTAGGATGTCGTTGATGTGAGTGAAGGGTTCTGGTGATGTTTGGCTGTGGTTTGTGAAATTCACAAGCCGTAAGTAGCAAGTAATGAAGTTGTACAGTTGCATGTAAAGTGTGTGCTGGTAGTTTTGATGGAAGAAGCTAATGATGAAGTTGGATACAGTTGTATAATTGTATATAGAAGTGTGCACTAGTAGCAATGATGAAGAAAAATCATTCTAATTTAGTAATCATTCTAATTAGAACTGATTTTTCTATAATTTCCTGCTCTATTTCCCATGCATCAGTAATTCAAAATCCATCCCTTCCCAGTATGTGGTGTACCTACAAAAAATAAGGAATATTTTATGGTACCCACCACCCACTTCTTATGTTAGGATCCAAGGGTTAAGCTTGAAGGTAACCATATGCATTTGGGCTTGGTTGAACTTTGAAAATGAAATTTGAACTGAAATATACTTTAGATATAAAATTATTTATATATTTATTCCTAATGGTTTTGGGAACACAAATGCTAATACTCTAAGGATTTTCTAATTTTGTTCATCTTTAAGTATTTTTGGGTTTTCTAAATTTAGTATACAAAGATGCATATTTCTTTTTAGAACTAGATTCAATAATTTAAGAATTTTTAAATCCTAAACTGTTATGATCAATGGCAAGTTTCAAAATATTTATTAAATTTGTCAAACTTTCTTGCCTTTATTATATTATGAAATATCTTGTGCTAAATCATTAATCTTAGATTCTAAAGTATTAACTAATGAACTCATCTACTTTGTCGACCTAATGAATTGAGTTCTCAAAGATGTGTTAAACAAGATTGGGTTGGTTTTCATCGAAGACATCCTAGTCTATTCCAAGACAGAAGAATAGCACAAACAACATATAAAAAATCATGCTCAATACGTTAAGAGAGCATGTGTAGAAGGTTAATTTTTCAAAATGTTATTCCTGACGGTTTTTGGCATACAGAAATGGTATATCGGTTGATCCAACAAAAGTTGTGGCTATCCAAAATTGGAAGAGGCTCGAAACTGCAATCAAAATCTAAAGCTTCCTAGGATTTGTTGCCTATTAATGGAGATTTATTAAGGACTCCTCGAAGATTGCTATTCCCTTAATAAATTTGATGAAGAAAGCTATTTGATTCGCTTGGTCCTCAAAATATGAAGAGGCATTCAACGAGTTAAAGAAGAGGTTAGCTATCGCTCCCATTTTGATTATCCTAAATGGAGATACGAATTTAACCGTCTATACTGATGCTTGTGGCACGGGTCTTGGTGCAGTTCTTATGCAGCTCAAGAATGTTATAGCCTATGCTAGCCGACAAGTTAAACTGCATGAGCGGAATTATCCAATGCACGACTTAGAGTTATTGATTGTTGTGTTTCTGCTTAAGATGTGGAGGCACCATTTACTTAGTAAAAAGTTTGAGTTATTCATAGACCACAAATCCTTGAAGTATCTTTTTACATAGAAAGATCTAAACATGAAACCGCGACATTGGCTAGAATTTCTTGCCTCTTATGATCTTGATATTTGTACACTCTAAGAAAAGAAAATGCCATAGCTAATGTGTTGAATAGAAGGCATGCAATTGTGGCAAATCCAGAGGTTAAACTGACTCTCTTAGTACGAATTGCGAAAAAACATCAACAAGACATATGATTGGCAGAGATTATAAAGCAGCAAAAGAAAGAGTTGGACTAGAAAGCTGGCTAGGTTTTGGGATTGATCACCATGGGATATTACGAGTGAACGGGCGATTATGCATTCCAAATATCAACATGATCTGATAAGAAGTCCTAGCCGAGTGTCATCGTTTGAAACTCTCTATTCATCCAGGGGTCACAAAGATGTATCAAAACATGAAGTGGGTTTTCTAGTAGGAAACATGAAGTGGGATTTTCTGTTTATATAATAGATGTGTGAACTACCAACAAATCAAAAGTAACCATCAGTGAATGACCGGACTAATTCAACCACTCGAGGTTCCAAAGTGGAAGTTGGAGCAGATGTCATTGGACTTCATTGATGGACAACCTAGGTCGAGGCAAGGAATTGTAATATATTGACCAAGAGTGCACGTTTCATTCCAGTGAAGTTAACTGTAATTGCCTTGAATTTGGCATATTCATATGCAAAGGGGACTGTTTGACTCCATGGAATTCCAAGAAGCATTGTACGCGATAAAGATTCGATACTTAGGAGATTTTCTAGGAAAGGTTGCAAACTACCTGAGGGATGAAGTTGGTTTTAAATACAACATACCATACATAGACTGATGGGTAGACATAAAGAATAAATCGTATATTTGAGGATTTATTATAAGTCTGTATTCTGGATTTCAAAGGTTCTTGGAAAGATCATCTCCATTTCGTCGAGTTCACTTACAATAACAACTACCAGACTAGCATTGGAATGACACCTTTTGAGGTACTATATGGCCATCCATGCAAATCGCCATCATGTTTGGGTCGAGACTTGAGATTGATTAGTACTTGGGCCAGATATAATTTTGAAGGTGACTAAAAGGGTAATTAAGATTCAAAGAAGGATGAAGGAGGCATAAGATATGCAGAAGAGCTATGCCAATCCACGTAGAGATTTAGAATTTTTAGTTGGGGACTATGCGTTTGTGAAAGTTTCTCTAATGAAAAATGTTGTGTGGTTCGAAAAGGCAGGAAAGTTAGTTCCTCGATATGTAGGACATTTTTTAATACATGAGCTGGTTGGTACACCTGCATATAAATTCGAGTTACCCACTAGACTATCAAGTCTGTAGAATGTTTTCCATGTTTCTCATTTACAAAAATATTTACATAGCCCATCTTTGATAGTAGAGCCGACATAGCATGAGGACCTTGAGATCGAGCCAAACCTAGCCGTTGCTCAATTTTATCGCAAGTAAAAAGATAAACCAATTAAGGCTACATAGTTTAGCCTAGTCCGGGCCAGGTCCGGTCGAATCTAGGTAAGTCCACATCCAAATAGCCAAGAATAGGGACTTGCCGGCCCTAAATCAAGCTGGACCTACGTTGGCTCATTTATCAATGGCATTCATCCCAGCATCTGACCAGCACACCCCAAAGTAGCTTTGGCAGTCAAGTCGTAAAGAAAAGCCAGACCTAAGCCTAACCTAGCCCAAGCCACACTGGTCCCTCTCACTCACAACCAGCTCTCTCAAATCGGCCCAGACTCAACATACCTCCATATCATCCCAACCACTCAATTATCTTTTGCGGCTATGAGACACCTAGTACAGCCTAAGAATGGCTCAAGCATGACCCATCCTTAGCCCGACTTTAGTATATCCACCTTCAACCAGTTGCAAGCAGCTTGCCCTATCATCTTGAATCTAGTCGGACACCTCCTTTCAGCCTCGTCCTCTATAACGCTCCTCGCATGCGACCGACTGGCTCAACTCAATATTGCGTCAGTAGCCAGCATACTTGACGAGACCAACTTAAGCGTGATCCTTCCTTGGCTCGGCTTCAGTGCAACCGCCTTCGACCAGTCCTAAACAGCCCGACCGGTCATCTCATCTTTCGCCTAGCATTACCTCCACATCGTGGTCCTTAGCACCAGTCAACTCTTTGCAAATTTAAGAATAGGACATCCAGCCCACACATGGCCATCTACATCCAGACCGGCTTCATGCCAGCTCCTCTAACCTACTCCACAGCTAGCCGACACACTTTGATAACTCCCATCTGTCAAAGCCGACACATTCATGAACATCTTTGATCCGACATTTACTAACAGACCGTATGTCTCTAGTGCCATTACAATATGGCAGAGTCACCATTTGTCTTATCAAATAGGCATGTTGAAGTAAACGACAAGAAATACTACTAGGTGTACTTACTTATGACAAAGAGCGTATCATATCCTCATAGCATGTTGTTATAGTATATATGCATTAAATGTGAAGTAAGGGCAATATGTGCTGTGACGCCCCACCTCTATACCCACACTAGCCAAGAACGTTACGGTGTAATGCTGTCAACTAGCACGGAGAATAAGGCTGTTGAGGAGCGACCATCCATGTAATTGCTTTGTGCAAGCACCAATATGTCAGATAGTACAAGGAAGTCCGACATGCCGATACAAACTCAAGGCTACTACACAGTGGCTATATATATCCTTCGAAAACAAACATAGAAATAAACATAACACAAATCAGTCACAGACATCCATATCACAAAGGCGGAAAGAGATATGAATATAACACATGAAAGTGTACATCAGAGTAGTGGTCAAACAAGAACCACAATATCACAAAAGAATGGTTACAAGTGCTAGACAAAAGAATATGTTTACATCTAGGAGTCTATATCTCAAAGGTATACAACAAAAACTACTAATCTAAGTAGTTAACCAAAAGTCAGGATGATAATCCCAGAAGTGAAGTCAAGCAGAAGCACTTGTAACATCTCGGCCTGACCCGAGTATTATTTAATAAGAAAATAATAAACGGATCAGTCTAGCTATAAATATCAAATAAAATGATGTAGAATAAGAGATATGAAATAACATATGATAACCATAAATCCATACTGTGATAAGTATAAAAATTGAAAATCAACAAGTGATTAATCAATATCACCAGAATCTTCTCAAAGATTTAAAGGAATGTCATACTCCTTATTTCATTCACCAAGCCACAAATATTGACAACATATAAATGCCAATCATAAAATTGGTGAAATTTCAAATTCTAGAAATCATCAATAGAAATCCAGGAATCACAAAAAGGGGGAGGCCTATCACAAAACGGGAGCCTGAAAACTCACCGACACGTGTATCACAAAACGGAACGCTATCCCATGGTTGCTAACCATAGAGCCGGTGCAACGACGTAGTACAACAGTACGCCCGAGGAACCTGAAACTCGTAAAATTCGGTGCAACGACGTAGTACAACGGTATGGCCGAGGAACCAGAAATTCGTGAAATTCGGAACAACGACGTAGTACAACGGTACGCCCGAAGATCCGAACTCCATAAAAACGTGGGTCGTTAGCCCAAAAAAATAGGGTCGAAACCCCAAGAAATAAATAGGTCGTTAGCCTATAATAAAAATGAGACGAAACTCAATAAAACGAGGCACCGTCCCCTTCGTGGACAAAGAAACATAGCATAGCGCTAGTCTAAATCACAAAAATGATCCTCAATGATCATAAAGAAAGTGTCAATTACTCTAAGCTAGTAAATATATGAGCTTAGCTTCATGTCCCATAACCACTATCTTAACTTAAATATTTACGAACAAATTGTAGATCTCCACTAGAAAATTGTCACAAGAGATTCAATCGAACAAGTCCAAGAATAATAGATTCAGACGTTTGAAATATAGATTCAGACGTCTGAATCTGGGAATAAAAATCTTCCCAGAATAATATTCAGACGTCTGAATCTAACATTTCAGACGTCTGAAACTGGGGTTCAGGGCATTCCCTGAACCTAGACCAAAAATGGCCGAAATAAATACCGGAAGCGATCAGACGAGCAACGATGACTAAGGATTTACGCCAAGCGACAACCCAGCCTTAAAAGCTCTTCGATACGCCTCAAATATCAATGTCCAAATATCCATAATAGGATTTTCATAGATTTGGATTTCAAAACACCAAAAATTGGAATATACACCAAATCAATCCAAACCAAAATCGATTGCACAAGAATAAGTGTTAGGAATTCATACCTAACAATCGAAGATAATTATAGACTAAGATGTGAGATAAAAATCTCACCTTTGAACCCAAAACAAATGAAGAAGAAGCTATAGAGTAAAGGCAAGGACAATCACTCTTCAATTCCAACCCAACAAGCTTGAATCTAAGCTAAAAAGAGAAACATTTCCTAAGTTAGGTTTAGGAATTTCTGAAATTGGTAAGAGAATGAGTTGGAGAAGAAGAAGAGGAGGCTTACCAAAGCTTTTTGTATAAATTTGGAGCCAGAACTTGATTTGCAAATGGAAACTAGGGCTTGGAGTTTTAATTTCCCATTCCTCTCTCAATTGTTGCCAAAGCTTGAGTATTAGGAAATAGAAATGAAGAAATGAAGAGAAGCGGGGTGAAGCTTGGGTCTAATGGGCTGAAACAAAACCAAAGCCCTAAGTGAAAAAGTAGCAAAATTCCACTAACTCCAAACATATCAAAGTTTATACTCAAAAAGGTCGCAAACGTCATTTTGAACTCAATGGGGGTGGTCTCGAGTCCTAATTCGACTGTTTGCAAAAAGTAGCTTTTTCGGACCAAAATCCGACTAACGATAAAATATTTAAATAAAATATTTAAATATTCAAATCATAAAATATGCGGGTTGTTACAGACTCCCCTTCTTAAAGAAATTGCGTCCTCGCAATAATTAAGAAGAAAATATATAGTAACAACCATAAAAGCATATTCAACACAAAAGAAATTTGAAATAAGAAGTTCACCTCAAAGAGCACGAGAAAGTAAGTCCGGATGTGTTCGCTCGATGAATTCTCTAGATTCCCAAGAGCAATCCTTAGGATTTGAGGACCACTGAACTTTAACAAGCGGAACGTCTTTATTTCGAAAGCGCTTGACCTCCGAAGCAGTAATACGAATAGGATGTTGCTCATAAGTTAAATTAGGCGAAACTTCAATTTCTTCCAGAACACCGGGCTCAAGAATAGAATCGGAATCTCGAAGGCACTTCCGTAATTGAGAAACGTGAAACACGTCGTGAATAGCAGAAAATTGAGCCGGTAATAAAAGGCGATAAGCCACGGAGCCAATACGTTTGGTGATTGGAAATGGCCCAATATATCGAGGCGCTAACTTTCCCGACCGACTGAAAGGTATAACATCCTTCATAGGTGAAACACGAATAAACACAAGATCTCCCATAGAAAATTCTAATTTCCTTCTTCGGTTATCAGCATAGGATTTCTGTCTACTTGGGCTTCTTTCATCCTATGACGAATAAGATCAATCTTCTCTGTGGAATCACGAATAAAATCTGGACATAAAACCAGCTTCTCACCGGCCTCAAGCCAACAAGAAGGAGATCGGCATGGCCTTCCATAGAGTGCCTCGAAAGGAGCCATACCAATACTAGATTGGAAGCTATTATTATAGGAAAATTTAACAAGAGAAATATGATCTTCCCAACTTCCACCAAAATCAAGAACACATGCACGAAGAAGATATTCAAGGGTTTGATTTACACGCTCGGTTTGTCCATCGGACTGGGGATGATAAGCGGTGCTAAAATTAAGCTTCGTTTCCAAAGTTTTTTGAAGACTCTTCCAAAATCCACTAGTAAACAATGGATCACGATCACTAACAATAGGAGAAGGAACTCCATGCAATTTTACAATTTCTTTAATAAAGAGTTTGGCCAAGATAGGAACGGTTCGATTGGACCGGACGGGAATAAAGTGGGCGGATTTAGTAAGTCTATCAACTATCACCCATAAACTATCATGACCCGAACGAGAATGGGGAAGGCCGTCTATAAAATCCATGGAAATTTGATCCCACTTACAAATTGAAATTTCTAAAGGTTTTAATAACCCACCAGGCCTTTGATGTTCGGCCTTAATGAGTTGGCAAGTCATGCAACACTTAACAAAGTTAGCAATACCAGATTTCATTCCCTCCCAATAATAAAGTCGCTTCATATCCGCGTACATTTTACTACTACCGGGATGAATGGCAAATTTATAACGATGTGAATCTTCTAAAATGTCTTTATGAAGATCACTAATATTTGGCACGATAAGTCTACCAATTTTTCGAATACCGCCACGAGAATCAATATCAAAGTCTTTCAAACCTTCAATATCAATTTTATCTCTAAAATTTTGGCCAAGAAGAGCCAATTTGAAATCTTGCTCTTGAGCTTCAAGAATGCGGTCTGAAAGAGAAGGATGAGCCTCAAGACTACATAAAGCAAGAGATGAACACAAATCGGAAACGCGATCTTGACTTTCGCAAGTAGATAAAATCTTGAGATCATTCCATTCGGATATCATCATAGAAACAACTGCTTGTTGCTTACGACTAAGTGCATCGGCAACACGATTACCCTTTCCGGGAGTATAAAGAATATCAAGATCATATGCTGCAATAAATTCGAGCCAACGTTGTTGACGTAAATTTAGTTCCTTTTGAGAAAATAGATACTTCAAAGATTTATGGTCGGTGTAAAGAATAAACTTTTCTCCCAAAAGATAATGACGCCAAATACGAAGGGCGAAAACAATAGCTGCGAGTTCTAAATCATGAGTGGCATATCTAGTCTCAGCAGGCTTCAATTGCCTAGAAGCATAAACAATAACTCGTTCTCTTTGCATAAGAACGGCACCCAAACCAACGCGACTAGCATCGGTATAAACAACGAAATCTTGATTCCCCTCGGGAATAACAAGAATAGGAGCATCAGAAATGAGTTCTTTCAATCTTTGAAAAGAAGCTTCACATTTGTCCGACCAAACGTATTTAATACCTTTCTTAGTTAAGTTAGTAAGAGGCACGGAAATTTTGGAAAATTCCTTTATGAAGCGGCGGTAATAACCGGCCAATCCAAGGAAACTACGAATTTCCGTCACACTCTCCGGTCTCTTCCAATTTTGAATCGCTTCAATCTTTGAAGGATCCACGGAAATTCCGGATTCGGAAATAATATGACCGAGAAACTTCACACGAGATTGCCAAAAGTGGCATTTATAAAATTTTGCTTTCAATTGATTGCTCCTAAGAGTTTCCAACACAATCCGAAGACGTTTTTCATGTTCCTCCTCGATTTTTGAATACACAAGAATATCATCAATGAAGATGAGAACAAATCGATCGAGGAAGTCTTTGAAAACTCGATTCATAAGGTCAACGAAATAAGCCAGAGCATTCGTCAAACCAAATGGCATAACAAGCCATTCATAAGATCCATAACGAGTACGAAACGAAGTCAAAGGAATGCTATCCTCTGCAATACGAAGCTGATGAAAACCGGTAGCTAAGTCTAATTGTGAAAAGACTCTAGCACCACTAAGTTGATCGAATAGATCATCAATCCGAGGTAAAGGATATTTATTCTTGATAGTAAGATCATTAAGCTTGCGGTAGTCAACGCAAAGCCTAAGTGTACCATTGGATTTCTTCACAAAAATAGCCGAAGCTCCCCAAGGAGAGGAACTAGAGCAAATAAATTGCTTCGTCTCCAATTCGGATAATTGTTTGCGCGTCTCCTCATTTTCTTTATTGGACATACGATAAGGAGGATGAGTGATAGGTTAAGCTCCAGGGATGAGATTAATTCTGAACTCAATTGCTCGCTTAGGTGGCAATCCTAAAACGGGCTCAAATATGTCGGAAAATTCACGAACAATGTGAATAAGAGAAATAATATCTTCCTCATCATCATTATCGTCATCATGAGGATTTAAAGAATATAAGGATGCAACCAAGCTGGAATCTGAATCTTTAAGGTTAATAGAAAACTGCTTAACAGATCGAGGATGTCGAAGATGAATAGTCCGCTCAGGACATAGGATTTGAGCTTCATAACGGTTAAGCCAATCCATACCCAAAATCATTCCAAAGCCTAAGTAGCGCATAACATGCAAATCGGCTCGGAAAGAAAAATCACACAAAATAATCTCGACATCTTTACATAATAAACTGATTGTTACAGATCCACCAACCAGATTCGCAATTCTCAAACAAGTCATTAAACACAAAACATCCAAAGAAAAAGTATCAACAAGTTCTTTTGAAATAAAAGAATGGGACGCACCCGTATCAAAAAGAACTCGAATAGGATGATCACGAAATAAAATAATGCCATCAAGGATAGAATGAGAAATATCTTGACCACGAGATGTGTTGCCAGGGACTTGAGCAACATTAAGATTTCCCTCCTTCCTACCTTGAAGCTTGGGACAAGAAGATAAATAATGATCCGAACTTTTGCAATAGCGACAAAAGAGAGGTTTCAGACATCTATTGGCGTAATGGTCTTTAGAACCACAATTGTAGCATTGCCCACTACTAGGAGCAGAAGCCTTTGCTACCGGAATTGCTTGCTTCCCTTTCTTGTTGGGATAAGACCCTTTGAACTTAATAGGCCTTTTCCTGTTGTTGTTGAATTTTGGTTTGGCACCCACAACATCGGCATCACTCTCTTTATCTGACTCTTCAAGTCGAAGAGCGATATCAACGAGTTGATCAAAAGAAACTTCTAACTTTAGAAGTAATGGCTTCTTGAGATTTTTGTTCAAGCCATAGACAAATCTTTGGTTCTTCTTCAATGGGGTGTTTATATATACCACCCCGTATTTAGAAAGAGATTCAAAAGACGCGACATAGTCTGCCACGGAGGATTCACCTTGAACAAGGTCAATGAAACGGTGAGCCAAAGTCACCCTCTCAGCTTCTGGCACAAATTTCAATTCGAAGCACTCCCGGAATTTCTCCCAAGTAAGATCCGCTTCATTTATTTCAGAAACCAGAAGCTCATACCAATCTAATGCTCTTTCTTGGAGCATACTAGAGGCTACCTGAACACGGTGAAGATCAATAAGATTCATGCGAGAAAAGATTCTATCGCACGATCTCAGCCAAGACTGGACTTCAATAATAGTTTCAGAACCTTTGAATGGCTTCCCACCCAAATTGGTATGATTGCTGCACAATCGTGCAAATCCAGACCTAGGGTGAGTAGACTCCGGATTAGATCCGGCTGCTTGAGCATTCCTCACTAGATTAAGAAGCTGCTGGGCAGACATAAATACTCCATCCTGGGGAGTAGCACGAGATTGACTGGCGCTGGGACAGCCAGGTCTAACCATTTCTCTTCCTTCGAAAAAAGAAGGAAGAAGAAAAAGGTTATTCACAAACGAATATCAAGCAATCTTAATAGATAAAACAAGGAATCATAAAGAAAATAGGACGAATCGGTACGAAGACTCGAATTAAATCCTAATGCACGATTCCTAAGATGGACTTAGGACGATGATCCCTGCTAGATTATTCTACATTGTTTCCGAAGATTGGCTTTGATACCAAGCTGTGACGCCCCACCTCTATACCCACACTAGCCAAGAACATTACGGTGTAATGCTGTCAACTAGCACGGAGAATAAGACTGTTGAGGAGCGACCATCCGTGTAATTGCTTTGTGCAAGCACCAATATGTCAGATAGTACAAGGAAGTCCTACATGCCGATACAAACTCAAGGCTACTACACAGTGGCTATATATATCCTTCGGAAACAAACATAGAAATAAACATAACACAAATCAGTCACAGACATCCATATCACAAAGGCGGAAAGGATATGAATATAACACATGAAAGTGTACTTTAGAGTAGTGGTCAAACAAGAACCACAATATCACAAAAGAATGGTTACAAGTGCTAGACAAAAGAATATGTATACATCTAGGAGTCTATATCTCAAAGGTATACAACAAAAACTACTAATCTAAGTAGTTAGCCAAAAGTCAGGATGATAATCCCAGAAGTGAAGTCAAGCAGAAGCACTTGTAACTTCTCGGTCTGACCCGAGTATTATTTAATAAGAAAATAATAAACGGATCATTCTAGCTATAAATATCAGATAAAATGATGTAGAATAAGAGATGTGACATAACATATGATAACCATAAAGTCATACTGTGATAAGTATAAAAATTGAAAATCAATAAGTGATTAATCAATATCACCAGAATCTTCTCAAAGATCTAAAGGAATGTCATACTCCTTATTTCATTCACCAAGCCACAAATATTGACAACATATAAATGCCAATCGTAAAATTGGTGAAATTTCAAATTCTAGAAATCATCAATAGAAATCCAGGAATCACAAAAAGGGGGAGGCCTATCACAAAACGGGAGCTTGAAAACCCACCGACACGCGTATCACAAAACGGGACGCTATCCTATGGTCGCTAACCATAGAGCCGGTGCAACGACGTAGTACAACGGTACGCCCGAGGAACCTGAAACTCGTAAAATTCGGTGCAACGACGTAGTACAACGGTATGGCCGAGGAACCAGAAATTCGTAAAATTCAGAACAACGACGTAGTACAACGGTACACCCGAAGATCCGAACTCCATAAAAACGTGGGTCGTTAGCCTACAAAAATTGGGTCGAAACCCCAAGAAATAAATAGGCCATTAGCCTATTATAAAAATGAGACGAAACTCAATAAAACGAGGTACCGTCCCCTTCGTGGACAAAGAAACATAGCACAGCGCTAGTCTAAATCACAAAAATGATCCTCAATGATCATTAAGAAAGTGTCAATTACTCTAAGCTAGTAAATATATGAGCTTAGCTTCATGTCCCATAACCACTATCTTAACTTAAATATTTACGAACAAATTGTAGATCTCCACTAGAAAATTGTCACAAGAGATTCAATCGAACAAGTCCAAGAATTAACCAACGAAGTAAACGCAAATGTTTCATACCACTTGTTTTACTAAGTCGTTTAATTAGATTTCTCATACGAGTGAGGTAAAGGTTTGTATATACTAATAGATTGGAAAACGGTTTTAAGAAAAGAGCTTTGTAATAAAATAGTGTTAAAATCGCTTTGATGAAAGAGTTTTGATATTTACTACTAGTATTAAAACCTTTATATTTTTAAAGTGACAAATCACAAAAATGATTGTAGAAACAATCCATCACCAAAATTCACATACGATGACATGAATTGAATCCAAAGAAATCGATATCTAATCCATCAAAATGGATATCTCTAAAAATCCCAAAGAAAATGTCATCAAAGTCGATAATAGATGATAACAACAAAAGGGAATCAACACGAATCGATAAAATTGGAATCTCAAGCTAAATAGGCAAAATAGAGCCTAGACAGCAGATTCAGACGTCTGAAATAAAAGATTCAGACGTCTGAATCTGGAAAAATAATTGTTTTACGGAATACAACTCATACGTCTGAACACAATATTTCAGACGTCTGAATTAGGCAATTTTTAGCCTATTTCTTTTCTGGCCCAAAACAAACCAACTCAGACGTTTGAAATATAGATTCAGACGTCTGAATCTGGGAATAAAAATCTTCCCAGAATAATATTCAGACGTCTGAATCTAACGTTTCAGACGTCTGAAACTGGGGTTCAGGGCGTTCCCTGAACCTAGACCAAAATGGCCGAAATAAATACCGGAAGCGATCTGACGAGCAACGACAACTAAGGATTTACGCCAAGCGACAACCCAGCCTTAAAAGCTCTTCGATACGCCTCAAATATCAATGTCCAAATATCCATAATAGGATTTTCATAGATTTGGATTTCAAAACACCAAAAATTGGAATATACACCAAATCAATCCAAACCAAAATCGATTGCACAAGAATAAGTGTTAGGAATTCATACCTAACAATCGAAGATAATTATAGACTAAGATGTGAGATAAAAATCTCACCTTTGAACCCAAAACAAATGAAGAAGAAGCTATAGAGTAAAGGCAAGGACAATCACTCTTCAATTCCAACCCAACAAGCTTGAATCTAAGCTAAAAAGAGAAACATTTCCTAAGTTAGGTTTAGGAATTTCTGAAATTGGTAAGAGAATGAGTTGGAGAAGAAGAAGAGGAGGCTTACCAAAGCTTTTTGTATAAATTTGGAGCCAGAACTTGATTTGCAAATGGAAACTAGGGCTTGGAGTTTTAATTTCCCATTCCTCTCTCAATTGTTGCCAAAGCTTGAGTATTAGGAAATAGAAATGAAGAAATGAAGAGAAGCGGGGTGAAGCTTGGGTCTAATGGGCTGAAACAAAACCAAAGCCCTAAGTGAAAAAGTAGCAAAATTCCACTAACTCCAAACATATCAAAGTTTATACTCAAAAAGGTCGCAAACGTCATTTTGAACTCAATGGGGGTGGTCTCGAGTCCTAATTCGACTGTTTGCAAAAAGTAGCTTTTTCGGACCAAAATCCGACTAACGATAAAATATTTAAATATTCAAATCGTAAAATATGCGGGTTGTTACATGTGCACCCTGTATGATTGCCGTATTGGCACTTATCTCAACTGCATATTCCTTTCACTTTTTCAACTTTCTCCAATCCGCATGTTTGACCAAGTCAATGGCTAGGCGCGCTTTCTGCCACATTCATAATGCAATCTCATCTATTCAAACATCAGCTTCAACTACAATAAATAACCCATTTATTTCCATTTTGAAAGTGTCGGATGAGACAACACTTCTGAAGTATTATACACAATTTAGAGCTCTTCACACAAGTCCTTAAGATTAGCTACTTCATTAGTCTTAATGCTTTATTTTCTTATTATTCTCTTGTATTTCTCTGTAATTGTAAGGAAGCTATATAATAAGAGAGCTTCATAGTGGGCGTAAGAAAACTTGCCAAACCACTCCGTGTTCGGTTCATTTACTTTAATCGCTTATTTTCTTCCTCATTTTTTATTTTTAAGTCTAGTGATAGCAAGTAATCTTCTCTTTATAACACACCAACACACTTTTGAGGTTGACTAAAAATCTAGTCAACGGTAGCTATACATAGGCGGTTTATTCTTCTAATCGATCAAGATATGAAGCAACTGAGGTCAAATGTCATTAAGTTGGTTAAGGTATAGTTGAGCGATGATGCGAGAGACTGTATTTGGGAAACGAAAGGTAGTACAAGAGAATCTTATCCCGAGCTACTATGAAATTATCGATTTTTGTTTAATTGTAGTGTATTAATCGCATGAGAAGAAGTCACTTAGTATATCATTAGTTTTTATGCAGTTTCAGCAAATATACATATATAAGCATTTTTTATTTTATCAGTCTCTTGACTATTTGTATTCCTATTTGAATGCGATGATAATTTCAAGGATGAAATTCCTTTATGAGTGGGAGGACGTGACGACTTGTGATTTAATCACTTAGAAATTCAAATACTTAGATATTCAAATGATGAATTATATAACCCTAATACAAGTATTTTAAATATAACAAATGATATAAAACACTATTTTCAAATATCTTTACATTGACAAGTAGAGAAAAGTATACTTGGCAATGTAAACGAAAATCAATTTATCGGTATGACATTAAAATCGATGAAAATTACCGAAAATTTTTGGTAAGTATTTAGAATAATATTAATGCACCATCTTATCGAATAAATTCATGAAAGTTAAAAGAATTATATGAAAGTCCCATATGAAAAGGCATGAGGTTGCATTAAACATGGCATTTAATGCATTGAGTGTCGCAGACTAGTTATGTATAAGAATATAAAACCACCTTGTTTATTTAGATGATAACTAAGGAGGCATGCGTCCTGGCACTTATATTTGCATAAGATAAGGAGGAAATGTCCAATTTAAAAGTCTAAGTTAGCCTTGAAGCAGACTATAAATACGTTAAGAATTCCATTTTATTTTCACACTTCCAAAAGCCAAAAAAACTAAACCAAAGAAAGAAAACAATGAAGCTCTTTAAGAATGCCAAAGAGTTAAATCATAAGACAATACTAAGGTGAGATTATCATAATTTTATAGTGATAAAATATGCTTTATATGCAAATTATTATGATAGTATAAATCGTAGCTAATGAATGTGCTAACTTAGGACCACTTTACTTTGAAAAAGTATATGGAAACTCTGTATGATATAACTTCAACTCTATCACCTTTCTAAGCTTGTGTTACGACCTATAACTTGTGTTTGCTTATTTGTTGAAGTTGTATATAAAATTAAAGCTAAGAGTTTAAAGTTAGAAAGCGAAAAAGTTGCCGCAGCTGCACTTTGAAATACTTGTATTTGTATCATTTTAAAGTGGTGATATATTAGTGCATTTTTTGAAATTATTGCACAAATTTATTCTTGACACAAATCATTTTAGTTTGCATTAAAGAATGTGTTTATAAAATAATTAAAGTTATAAAGGAAACAAACAAAATATTGAACAATATAAAGTTTAGTTTAGCACTTTTTACAGCACTTTATAACAACAATTTATGTATATCTTATTCAAACTATTTATAATTAATTCTTAGTACATTATATTTACAAAGTATTTTGGGGAAGTACTTAAACCATATTTACTATATTTTAAAAATGAATATGAATATAAAATGCTTTGGAAAAGAAATGATCAATTTAATAAAAGAGAAAAAGGGTTATAATAACATATGTTTTAATAGCAATTGTTTTAACCTCCTCGTATTTCATTTTAAGTGTATTATCGTTGAAAATAAATTTGTATACATAATTATATCATTAATAAGAGTATGTAAAGTAACTATAACTATGAAAAGAGTTTGAAAAGGATAGTTAACTTAAATAAAAGATAAGTATGTTTTGGCAATAAAAGTTTTAAAAGTTTTTTTCTTCTTGTAAAACAGGTTTATAGATTGAGATAGTATTTAGGACCAACTAATAAACTCCTCTATCCAAAGAGTGCATAAGTATAATACTGTCTAGGCTCGGGGTTGGATAACCAATATTCTTCCCTCCTTGGCTACTAACCTGGCTTGTTGGATAGAGTAAGTCAAAAAAGGTTGGCCCTTAATTTGAATATCATGTATAAGTATTTGAAAAGTAAGTAAAACACTGTATGGATAAATGAAAGCAATTATACATATTTGCTTAACATAATTTAGAAGGTAGAAGTTTTTATATGATTGTTTTAAGGGACTCTTCGATTTTTTGGACTATTAATGTCAATGCCTAAACCATTAATTTTGTAAGTACAACGACAAACTATTTGATCCACTATCATTTAAGAGTTCCATTAGATACTCAAGATGTAAAAGAACTGATAACATATGATTCTTCTAACATTTTAGGGCTTATACTAAGAGCGTTGATCTTAGTCTGTTAGGATCTATTTTCTACTTTTGGATAGCCTGAATCCACAAGGTAGGGACGCTCACCTTATTATTGCAATTCGTGTCTGCTCATATTCTAGAAAAATCTATCATAGGATTAATCCAAGCCAGTTTGAGCTATGGCCCCTCGAAGATATCGATCCTCTGCTTCTACAGCTGTAGATGGAGTTGGAAATGTTAACTCTCATCATATGCAAGAGGCTGCACAAACAACAAATGTAGAAGTTTAGAATCCATAAGATATAATAATAGGGGTCGAGATGGACCGGATGAAAAAGAAGATGAATGATAAGCTGCAAGAGAGCTGCAACGAAATAAGGCAATAGATGTAGGACAGTATCAACTTACTGAACAAACTGACACGTAATCGCAGAAGAAGCAGGAAGAAGATAATGCCTTTCGATCCAGAGGATGATAATTTTTCATCATCTAGATAAAGGCATAGGGAAGGAAAGTAGAAATGGTAAAAAAGGAGACTGGTGTTTCAAGGAAAAAGATGGGGACCGGCCGTATCCAAAGTTTGGAGATCGATACTGAACCCCAAGTAGGGATCAGTACCGAACCACCAATTCTAAAAGTGGTGGATATGAAAATTGAAGTCCTGGGTGATAATGTTGGAGCTACTTCTAGTCATGCTATTGATAGCCAGAATGTCGAAGATCAGGCGGTCACTGTCAATCCACCATTTAGAAATTGAATTAGTAGAGTCGCTAGATGAACGATTCTCCTGGAGTCAGGAGAACCTAGGTATTGTGAACCTAACCAAGGGCATTTTCGGAGGCCGACACTAGGGAATGACTACCGCCACTCATGACCTTATAGAGCCAGAGTACGTGGACGACATGGTGGGAAAGTAGTGAATGAAACTCATTACCGATGTAACGATGAATGCAGCTCTTCTCCAAGTCGGAACCCATTAACTAAATAGATATTACGTGAAGATACCCTAGAAGGTTTGTGATGCCAATAATGTCGTCGTATAATGGAAGGATGGATCTCAAGTAGCATTTGATTAAGTATGAATGACATATGGACTCAGCTAGAGCAATCGATGCTGCCACATGTCGTTGTTTACTGATTATTCTCGAAGATGTTGCGACGACGTGGTCTCTCAGCTTCTGCCAAGATCTATATCGTTATTTGGTCGCACAGAAGTTTATTGAGCAGTTTTGTTTACACACCACTCGTCCCAAACACATAATGTCACTATCAAACCTCTTCCAGGATACAGGAGAGTTATTGAAGGATTTCCTAAACATATTCCGTATGGTTGTGATGGAAGTAAGAAATGCATAGGAAGACATCGTTTTGATGGCACTAATAAGGGAGATTCATCCTGATATTGATTTCAGGAGATGGTTGAAGATTAAAATCTACGTCGACAATGGATGTGTTTTATAGAAGAATGAACTAGTTCTTGCACATGGAAGAGGAAAGTACTACTACCAGGAAGGTCGGTATTGAGCAGTCGATGGAAATTATTCTAATGTTGCTGTGAAGAAGTCCGGAGGGAAGTCCTGGAACGTTGATTGTTAATGTTGAGAATAAAAGTGGTGGCCAGAGAGTAAATGGTGACGTGGCTAGAGATTGAAATTATGGCTTCCAGGGACGCACTAGATATTCAAGGTATGACAATTATACCCAGCTGAATTTGATTGAGAAGATATACCTTGGGACCTAAGGTATAAAGCAATACAAGAAGCCCACTCTAAGGAAGTGGACCGAAAAGGAGAAGAAATATGAAAAGTATTATAGATTCCATGAAACCCACGGTCACAACACAACGAGTGTAGACACTTACATGATGTGATCGAGGATTTGATAAGAGAGAAAACGCTGCATCGGTTTATCAACGTCCCATAGGATGACGAGCAAGGAAGTTTTAACCCTTAAAGGCTATTGTTATGATGGGGTATGGTGAGGACGAGCTTAGGCAGCTTGAAAAGAGATTGATCATCAAAACTATTTCGATGGACCACATCCAGCGTAGAAGAGCTGGAACGAAATGGAAAGATATGCAAGTGCTTTAAAGCACACTGATGACGAGAATTGCTTTGCCGTCGAGGATGGAGCTCTGACAAAGTAACTCAAGATAATGACCGAAGATTTTCAAAAATAGGGATGTCGATGGAGTTAAAGCCCCAACATTAGATCCTTGGTGATTTCGACCATGATTGGCTCGATTATTGTGAGAAAGGTGTTGGTTGACTATGGCAGGTCAGTCAACATTCCGTTTAAGAATGCTTATGACAAGATGCTCTTGGAAGGAAAAGACTTGAAACCATGTAAATCTCATATCCAAGGATTTAATGAGACAACAATTGAACCCGCTGGGTGCGTGAATTTTCCCGTGGTATCTGGGGAAGATGACTGCAAGAGAGTGTGGGTTACGACCTTCATCGTGTTGGATGTTTTCTTAGCCTATAATGCATTTTTGGACCGACGATCCCTAGCTGATTTTTGAGCGGCTATTGCCTCATAATGCTTGATGATGAAATTCTCGACATAGAATGGAGTGGGAGTTGTGTAGGGGGACTACGGGCTTGGATGTGAATGTTATGTCATGGAACTAAAAGAGGCGAGATGATGTGAGAAACAAAAATATATGAGAAGACTATCTGCATCAAATCTTTGGACGCATAGAAACCACCGCCTGAGCCCAGGCTCGAGCAACATAGTCGGTTCCATAAGGATATGGATTTGAGGAAAGAGCCATAGAATGCAAGGGTGACTCTCGTGGAGTTGACGATCAACATCCTGGTTAGTCAGGACGATCCTACACAGGTCTTGAAGATCAGATCTCAACTCGGCATATGGATGGTGAAGGAATTAACTGGTTTTCTTCGAGTAAATCTGGATGTGTTCGCCTGAATGCATTCCAACATATATGGAATATTATCGAAGATAGCATGCTATGCATTTAAAGTGAACCCTAAATGAGTTTCCGTGAGATAGAAATGTCACAGCCTGGGTACAAAGTGATTCACTGCATTGAAAGAAGAGGCGGATAAGCTAAAAGACAACAGCTTCATCCGAGATGCTTTGTACTCGAAATGGGTGTCCAATACAGTCCAATGAAGAAGTCCAACGGGAAGTGGAGAACATGCGTTGACTATTCCAATATGAATAAAGCATGTTTGAAAGACAGCTTCCTACTCCCGAAGATTGATTACCTAGTAGATTCAACCGCTGGGCATGAACTGCTACGTTTTATGGATACCTACTCCTGCTATAACCAGATTCCCATACACATCCCAGATCAAAAACACACTTTTAGTACCTTAGGTATTGGTTTTGATGATAACAACTATAGACATTATATAAATTATAAATACTAATGTTTTATCAAGTTATATATAAAATACAGTGCATGATATTAAGCATGCATTGATTAAGAACACCATATAATACCAAAAGTAGATTCAAGGTGCTGATATAGAGTTTCAAGAGTTGGAGTACGAAGACTCATGAGTATTAAAGAGTTCAAGATTTCAAGATGTTCCAGATAAGTAATAAAGTCGTAGAATTTATGTTAAAACCTTGATAGCGCTTTCCTGATCTCTCTTTCATTCTCTAATTTTGTTTTAAATTGTTTTTTAGATATCCTAATTTTAAAACAATCTTTTCAAAATATTTCTCAAAATGGTTTTTAATCTCTTATACTTATAAAGCTATTATTTTAGCACTTTTAAGTTTATACATACAATAAATTTTTGTTTATACTTTAATAAGTTATAATTATACTGATTTTATATAAATTATTTTCATTATATTAAATTTTTTAGAATTATCATATAATTTTTATTATGACTAAATTACATATAAACTATGCTTAAATGATTTTATAAAGTATCAAACTATTTTACAAAATAAGGAGTTTTCAAAGTAATGTTTTAAAGTATTTTTAAATTTTAGAAAGAGTATATCGACATACTCTATGTATGTATCTCGACATAATGGCTGATTTTTTTCAAATTTAAATTTCAAAAGATGTGTCTTTTCGTCGTATCTCTTCATGAATGGATACGATCGTTATTCCTCCATAAATACCGAACTTCCAAATAAATTTTCATTCATCATTTTATTATTCATCTCTCCTCCTTCCACTCTCTCATTTTCTAAATCAAAATATACCCAAACTTTGCAGAAATTCAACCAGAATCAAATTCAATCATCATTAGTTTGATTCTCCTTCATCTACTCTTTGATTTCTCTCATCTTTCTCACTTAAGTCAAGATCAAAGTGCTATTCAAGAGTTATAGGATCAATTTTACTCAAGATCGAATATTTGAGTCTGTAAAACTCTATAAAATCATACTGCTATACTTGTGGATGTGTTTGTAGCCCGTAAAATCAATGTGGTGTGCTTAATAACCTATAAATCTAGTGGATATGCTTGTAGCCTGGAAATCAAGCGACTCTATCCAGATGTCGGGATTCTAGAGGGTGTGTCTCGTAGCCTTGAATTCAAGATTGTATTTGTATTTACTAGTTGAAAAAAATCCATATAAGTAATTGTGTAGGAAGTCCGAACCAGTATAAAAATCTAGTATGTTCTTTTCTTTTTTACATTTACTGCATTTATTTTTATCTGCACTTTGATTCTATGATTGTTTCAGAGATTGTTAATTACCTCATTCCAAGTAGAATCTTAAAGCATTTGAAAAATATTCATATATAAACACTATTCACCCCTCCTCTAGTGTCAATTTAGCCTTAAGATCCCTACTCTGCTGACTCATTTGGTATCAGAGCATTGGTTTTCAAAGTACACATAATTTGATTTTTGAAGAAGTTTCAATGGCAATTTTTGATAACATTTTTAACACTATTTCTGACAAGTTAACTTGCAAAATCGTCGTAATGTTGTTTCATAAATTTGCATCTATTCATTATAAAAAATCACGTGTTCTTTTGAAAAGGTATGAGTTGCAGGAACAGACGTGTTACATGGCTTTTGATGAACATACAGCCGATGGTCAAACTCTATAAATCAAAAAGATAAATGGATATTGGATAATGGATGCTCAAGATACTTGATTGCGAATCCAGAAGTTTTGAAAGATATAGTTTACGAAGATGGTGGATCAGTAAATTTTGGAGGCAACTCTAATGGATATGTGATTGGCATCGGCAATATTGATAATTCGAAAACTCCTACTATTTCTAATGTTTTGTTAGTTAGGAATTTAAAGCATAAAATGTTGAGTATTAGTCAATTTTATAATAAGGGTTTCAATATCAAATTCATAAAAGATAAATGTCACATTGAAGATAATAAGTCAAACATTATCTTTGAAGGTATTAGGAAACAAAACATCTATATATGAAGTATGAAATCTCAAATGATAACTTATGTCCTTTGGCTGAATCAAGTGATCCTTGGATTTGGCATAAAAGATATGGTCATTTGAATTTCAAACTAATACCTAAAATTTCTAAAAATGATCTAGTTAGAGGTCTTTCCAAAATGAATTTTGAAGTTAATAATTTATGCGATGCAAGCCAAAACTTAGAAAAAGTTCTTTTAAATCAAAAGATATGATTTCTACCTCTCAACATCTTGAACTTCTTCACTTAGATCTTTTCGGTCCCTCAGAGATATAAGTCATAGTAAATATGTATTTGTAATTGTAGATGATTATTCTAGGTTTACCTGGATGATTTTCTTAAAACTTAAAAGTGATGCTTTTGAAATGTTTAAAATCTTTGTTAAACGAATTCAAAATTATGACCAATAACATTTAAACTATTTGGAGTGATTACGATGGAATTCAAAAATGAAAATTTTGATAAATTCTGTAATAAGAAAGGTATAACTCATAAATTTTCATTTTCAAGAACACCACAATAAAATGGAGTGATAGAGCATAAAAATAGGACATTCAAGAGTGCGCTAGAACTATGTTAAATGATAGTAATTTACCCAAATTTTTTTTGACTAAAGCAGTTGGTATTGCATGTTGTATATTAAATAGAATTTTAATAAGACCATTAACTTCGAAAACAACATGTGTACTCTATAATAAAAAGCTTAAAGTATCATACTTTAGAGTTTCTGGTAGTAAATATTTTACTTTAAATACTAAAGATAATTTGGATAGATTTGATGCTAAATCAAATATAAGGAATCTTTGTTGGATATCTAATTGAAGTAAAGCTTATAGCGTTTTCAATACTAGAACCTATACTGTTGAAGAGACATTATATGTCTCATTTGATGAAAATTTCAAAGTTCATAGTCCAGATATTGATGAAGAAGAAAACATTGATAACCCAATGAAATTAGTAATAATGAGATTATCAAAAACGAAAATAATAATTCGGAAAATTAACATCAAATAAAAGAACAAGATACTTAAAAGATCATCCTATAGAAAACATACTTGGAAATATTGAATCTGTTGCTAAACTTGTAATTAGATAAATAAAATGAGTAACGTTTCTTTTGTTTCAACAATTGAACCTAAAAATCCAATGGAAGCATCAACTGGTGATTCATGAATTCTTGGTATGCAAGAGTAATTGAATCAATTCATAAGAATAATGTATGGGTATTAATCCCAAGATCTGAGGGTAAATCTATAATAGAAACTAAATGGGTATAAAGAAACAAAACGAATGATTAAAGAGAGGTTGTGAGAAATAAAGCATGATTAGTCGCACAAAAATTATTGTCAAGAAGGAATAGATTTTGATGAAACCTATGCACCCCTAGCAAGATTAGAAACTATATGGATTTTACATGCTTTCGCTAATCATAATAATTTTAAGTTATATCAAATGGGTGTTAATAATGCATTTTTAAATGGTTTTATTAAAGAAGATGTATATATAGAACAACCCCCACTTTTTGAAGATGAAAAACTACCTAATCATGTTTACAAATTAAAAAAGGCTTTGTATGGTCTGAAACGGGCTCCAAGAGCTTGGTATGACAGACTTAAATCCTATCTATTACAATCAAATTTTGAAATAGGCAAAGTAGATAGTACGCTTTTTATTAAAAGAGATAAAAATAATATTCAATTAGTATAAATATATGTAGACAATATCATTTTTGGATCCACCAATGATAATTAAATAAGGAATTCTCAGAAATTACGATTAAGGAATTTGAAATGAGTCATATGGGAGAACTAAATTATTTTCTAGGATTACAAATAGAACAATTAAGTAATGGAATTTTTATTGGTCAAGAAAAATGTGCTAAAGATTTAGCTAAGAAATTTGGTATGTCAAATACCAATGGTAAACCAACTCCAAAGGCAACTAATGAAATATTAAATAATGAAGAAATTCAAAAGACGTAGATCAAAAATTATATAGAGGAATGATTGGATCACTACTTTATATAACTATCAGTAGACCTGATATAATGCATAGTGTTTGTCTCTGTGCAAGATATCAATATCAACCTAAAGAAACTCATTTAAAATCCGTAAAAATGAATTTGAGATATGTAAACAATACATTAGACTATGGACTCTTTTACCCAAAAGGAGACTCCTTTGAATTAATTTCATATAGTGATGTTGACTATGTTGGTTGCAAATCAGACTGAAATAGTACAAGTGGAACTTGTCACTTTTTGGAACACTCTCAAGTTTTCTGGTTTAGCAAGAAGAATTTTTTTGTATCTTTGTCTACGACAAAAGTAGAATATATTTCAGCAGCATTAGTCTGTTCAGAAGTTATCTATATGCAACAAACATTAAAAGATTTTGGTTTAAATTTTACTAAATCACCAATATACTGTGATAATACAAGTGCGATCAATATATCTAAAAATACAACTCATCATGCAAGAACTAAACTTATTAATATAGGACACCATTTTTTAAGAGATAATGTAGACAAAGAAATAGTATCACTTGAATTCATAAACACTGAAAATCAAATAGCTGATACATTAATAAAACAATTGAATCAAACATCTTTTACTAAGTTAAGAAGAGAGATAGGAATTTGTTCTATATCGAAAATGTAAAAATAATGAAGTAAAAACTACAAAATATAAAGAAAACAAAATAATAAAAATTATAATATATATGTCGACATATCCTATCCCCCTATGTCGACATTTAATGGTAATTTTTATTTTTTAAACTTCTAAAAAACAAACCATGGCCTCTTCTGGAATGACCCTAATTCTTAAGCAAAATTTTTTTTTTTGCTTACATACTTAACTAAGACTACCTAGGGTCATCCTTACCTATTCTCATATTATCCAGGATCTTTCTCAATATAAAAATATTGTTTTAAATCTAAATCTTTCCTAACATACATATATGAAGATATCTATGTTATATCCTACTAGAATCAGAGCATAATAATAATAATAGGGAAGTAGAAATCTTTTTAAATCTATTAAAATGTGATAATTCCCTAATAAAAGATTTATTTTCACGTTCTGATTATTGACCATAGAATCCACTGTAAACATGTACTTTGGTCTGTTATTCTAATTAAGGAATGATTAAGTAATAATCTAGTGTAAGAAAGCTTTTTAATATGGATGTTTGTGTTAAAATCTGCATAGTTTCAAACTCAAGCTAAAAGAAAGTGGATCCTAAGTGAACACAAGCAACATCTAGGCGTAATGGAAACGCGCCTAACTTACACATGAGAGGTCACGAGTTCAAGTACTATGCTGGTCAGTTCAAACTCAATTTTTGCTTTCTTTTTTTTTTTCCTGCAGGGTTTTAAAATCTGATACCTACCTATCTCTATACATATACACTTAAGTTTTGCCTATAATCTAACATACAAAACAATATTTCTTGCTTTATTATTTTCAAAACCCATTCCTACTACTTTTCTAGGAATTTGTATTTATTTTGTTGCCTAAATATCAACATGTACACAGATATACAGGTACATGTCTATGTTTTTGTTCATTTTCCAGAAAAACTGGGTTCAAATGGTTCCTAGCTCCATTTTTTTTAAAGTGTGTATGTGGCCTGACCTATGGTCTAACTGTTTGGTTAAAGAAACCATTCTTTTACTTGCATTTGGACAAGTTTCAGTATCAAGACATGAAAGTGTAACAGTTATAATTCTTTCTGGATTTTCCCAATATAATTTCCTATATATCTATCTTTTGAAAAGATTTAGGATTAACTAAAACCATCATAAAGTGATCATACTTATAAAATCCAGTTTTTCCTTTAATCAAAACAACTTTAGCAAATAGATAATCAATTCAGCTTAACTTCAATATTCTTAATACATACCAAACCAGAAAACAGAAATAACATAACACAAATCTCTTGCAAGTTCTTCCTACTTAATACATCACTAGATTCATTTAAAATAACTGAATAATTTCAAACTTTCAAGGTTTTGCATAACAGCCTAAACAGAACTATCAAATTTTCCAGATTACATGCAAATATCTCATTCTAAGTTCTTATTTAACTCTAGTTTAGCATGCTTATCCAATCATTCTCATTAGCCATAGCAGCTTCCTATTTAGAGCCAGCATTCCCTGAAAAAGCATTAAGGGCTGCCCCATTTTAAATGAGACACCCCAGTTGCCATAAGCAAACAAGGGTCAGATACAAGATCTGGTATGAGCATCATCAAAAATTCCATGATATTAAGTAATTAAGTAAGACCTAAACATTTTGTATAGATTGCATTTACCAAATTTCTTCCTAGCCTCATCTGCCATAAGGAATCATGGGGACACATTGCAATAAAATAATTCACAATATTGCACAAAGATCTCAGGGCTTAAACAAACCATGTGTCAACTTGCATACTTTAAATACAACAAGCATTCCAGCAGTTCTCTTGGCTCACAATCCTTTGTTTATTTACTAAGTGTTCATGTTTGATCCTATCATGAGATAGCTAGGTGACTGAATCACAGTGTACATGAAACATTATATAGAGCTCTCAAGCATAATTCCAGAACAAGCTAACTTTCATATCCAGGGAATTCATATCTACAAGTATTCTGGTTTAAAAGAAAATACAAGAATATTTGTAACTGGGAATAAAGACTAGGCATGTGGGTTATTATTGTTTCACAAGCAACCATGTTTGAACTAAATTCAAGATCTAGCTTAAACAAGATTTCTGGCCCATGGTTTTCTATTTGATCAAAGGTTCAGCACATTAGGAATTTCCATTGCAACCTTGAATCTTTCATTTGAGCCTCAGCACTTACACAAGTGTAATGCAACTCATATACATATGTTTGTCATGCCATAACTAAACCAGCTACAAGCATTCTCTATTTACTATTACATTTTCATACTATAACATTTCTGGGTATAAACAATCAGAGCATAATACTCACTATCAAAACTAAAAGCATTTAGAAACACCCATTAAAGCATCCATTAAAACCATAGTAATAAAATCCAAAATATGCAGAAAAATTAGCATAAGCTAGGCTGCCTCATAACAGGACTTAATGCCATGGATTAGTGAGATTACTCACAGAAAAATGCTTCTCCTGCTTAAATCAGAAAGAAAACCTTTTAAAACTTGCTTTTCTGCTTGCAAATATTTTCCTCTTTGTTTTCTTAAATGTTTTGGGTAGCAAAATGATTCTTTTCTGGTTTATACTTGAATTTATAAGAGAAGTTTTCTAGGGTTTATCATTGTAAAATCCCATTCCTACCCTGGCCAAGACTCATGCATTTTGCATTTCAGATTTGTTCATTTTCACTTTTGATACCCCGGCCATATGTGGTGCTTACTTTCCCTTATATTTTTTTTTTCTTTACCTTTTCAAAATATATCCTATTCTTACCAAGTCATGAAAATTGTGTGACATTGTCACTTGTTTATTTTCTAGAAATCCTCCTTTCTATTTCTGCCTAAAGCAATTATTCTGCTTGCAATTTGTCTTTTGCCATTTTAGTATTACAGTTTTCTTTTACTTGCTTATTTCTTTTTAACATTTTCTATTCTTACAGAAATGTACATTTGCATACATATCCTATCTAGGCTTATTTAACTCCTCCTTAATTTCAGAAAGATATGCACCTATATGTGCATACAGACTTTTAAATCCCTGTAATATTTTCTTTTCTGGGTTTAAATAAAATATGTTTACTGATTCAAAACAAAACTTACTTTTCCTTATTTTCTTGGATGATTCATATAATTCCAGAGATCAAATATCCATATCACAAAATTATGTTTGTAATACTTTTTAATTCTTGTTTTGATTTCAGTGGATTTGGAGTTCTTTCTTGTGCCATATCAGTGTGCACACACTTGAACACTTTATTTTTTTTTTCATGTATTCTTATACAAATGAATTCATATATTTTCAAAATTCAACCAAATAAGATTCTATGAATTTCTGGGGCATTACAATCACCCCACCTTTTTAGGAATTGTGTCCTCACAATTTTCTCATTCATTTTTTTTTTTTTTTTTTTTTATATTTCTAGATTCTCCTAAAATCTATCAGACATTGCATAAGCAAACAATTCAGTCAAAACAACCATACATATTAAACTTTTAGGAATTTAGTTTTTTACCTTCCACTACAAAAAGTTTAGGGTAATCCATCTTTATTTTATCCTCCAATTCCCATGTACAGTCCTTAGGGTCTAGGCTCCATTGAACCTTTACCAATTTTAGAGTTTTGTTCCTCAACTTTTTTTCCTCTTTAGCCAAAATCCCCATGGGTTCTTTCTCATAGACCAAATCAGAATTTATTTGAACCTGAGTGGGTTTCTCTAAAATCTCTTCTTTTTCATGTACCCATCTTCTAAGTTGTGATACATGGAATACATTGTGCATTGCACTCATCTCTTCAGGCAGCTCTAGCCTATATGCTAATGAACCTATTCTTTCCAAAATCTTGTAAGGTCCAACATATCTTGGGGTAAGTTTTCCTTGCTTGCCAAATCTTAACACCTTCTTCATAGGTGAAACTTTGATGAAAACATAATCACCAACTTCATATTCTACCTGCTTTCTCTTTTTATCTGCAAACTTCTTTTGCCTATCTTGAGCTGCTGCCATTCTTCTCCTCACCAGTTCAATTTTCTCTGTGGTCTCTTTTATATACTCAGGCCCTAAGACAGCCTTTTCTCCTGCTTCAACCCAACATATTGGTGACAAACATGGTTTTCCATACAAGGCTTCAAATGGTGCCATGCCTATGGTGCTTTGATAACTATTGTTATATGTAAATTCAGCCAAATGGAGGTGATCTTCCCAATTACCTCCAAAGTCTAATATACATGCCCTCAATAAATCCTCCAAAACCTTATTTATCACTTCAGTTTGACCATCTGATTGGGGGTGGTATGCTGTACTCAAGCATAATTCACTCCCTATGGCTTTTTGAAAGCTCTTCCAAAATCTGGAGGTAAAGATTGTGTCCCTATCACTCACTATAGTTTTAGGGATTCCATGCAACCTTACTACTTCTTTCATGAATATCTGAGCTAGTTTAGGGGCATTTCTTTCTGCCTTTACTGGTATAAAATGTGCCACTTTGGTCAATCTATCAACTACTACCCAAATGCTTGTATTTCCTCTCTTTGATCTAGGCAGACCATCTATGAAATCCATAGATATATCTTCCCACTTCCACTGTGGTATACTTAGAGGTTGTAATAGGCCTGAGGGTCTTTGGGTTTCTGCTTTGACTTGTTGGCAAGTCATACACTTTGCAACATATTTGGCCACATCAGCTTTCATCCCTGTCCACCAATAATCCCTCTTCAAGTTTTGGTACATCTTGGTGCTACCTGGGTGTATAGAATACTTGCTTCTATGATATTTATTAAGTATCTCTTCCTTCAATCCTATATTCTTTGGAACACATATCTTACTCTTATTCCTTAAGTAACCATTCTTATCAATGTGGTAGTTTGGTACTTCTTCTCCTTTTTCTATTAGAGATTTCTTTTCTAACAAATCTGGATCTTCCTCTTGCATTTTTCCCACTTTCAAAATTAAATCTGATTGCAAAGTTATCAAACTTAATTTTCCCTTTTTCCCTTCTTCAATCATCTCCATGTTTACCTCATTGTCTTCCTCAATTTCCAAATCAGTAAGTAGGGATAAATTTTTAAACTCTTCTATCATTAACATGGCTACTTTTGCGTGCTGCCTGCTCAAAGCATCTGCAACCTTATTAGCTTTTCCTGGAGTATAAAGTATGTCTAAATCATATGCTGCTAAAAATTCAACCCATCTATGTTGCCTCATATTCAGATCTTTTTGTGAAAAAAGATATTTCAATGCCTTATGGTCAGTGTATAAAATGAACTTTGCACCTAGAAGATAATGTCTCCAGAGCTTTAGTGCATATACCACTGCTGCCAATTCAAGATCATGGGTTGCATACTTTGATTCATGCGGCTTCAGTTGCCTTGATGCATAGGCTATAACTTGGTCTTGCTGCATCAATACAGCTCCTAGCCCAGAGCCACTTGCATCAGTATAAACAATCAAATCCTCATTTCCTTCTGGTACTCTCAACACTGGTGCATTGACTAAAGCCTCTTTGATTTTACTAAAGGCTTGTTCACATTTCTCAGTCCATCTAAAGGGTTGGTTCTTTCTAGTTAGGTTGGTAAGAGGTGATGACATCTTAGAAAAATCTTTTATAAATCTTCTATAATACCCTGCCATTCCCATAAATGACCTAACTTCTCCCACTGTGCTTGGCCTTTTCCATGCTTGGATAGCCACAAATTTATTAGGGTTCACTGAAATGCCTTTGGCAGATACAACATGCCCAAGGAAATGCACCTCTTCTTTCCAAAATGCACACTTAGAAAATTTGGCTTTTAAATCTTTTTCTCTTAATCTTGACAAAACAAGGTGTAAGTGATTTTCATGTTCCTCTACTGTTCTAGAATAAATCAAAATATCATCAATAAAAATCAATACAAACTTGTCTAAATAATCCCTGAATATCCTATTCATTAAGTCTACAAAATATGATGGGGCATTTGTCAACCCAAATGGCATGACAAGAAACTCATATAAACCATACCTAGTGTTAAAGGCTGTATACTTAACACTTGAGTCTTCAACCTTCATCTGATGGAATCCAGATGCCAAGTCTAACCTAGAAAATATTTTTGCTCCACTAAGTTGATCAAAAAGATCATCAATTCTAGGTAAGGGGTACTTGTTCTTGATAGTGACTTTGTTTAACTCCCTGTAATCTATGCACATTCTTAAAGTACCATCATGTTTCTTTACAAATACTACTGGAGCACCCCAGCAAGAGTTACTTGGTCTTATAAATCCTTTGCTTTCTAACTCTTCTAACTGTTTCTTTAATTCCTTCAACTCATTTGGCCCCATCCTAGTGGGTTTCTTAATAATTGGACTTGCTCCTGGTATCAGACTAATCTGAAATTCCACTGGTCTGTGGTGTGGAACCCCCTCAACTTCTCCAAACACATCTATGTATTTGTTAATTATGGGGATTTCTTCAATAGAAGGCTCACTGGAATCCTTATTTAAGTCAATCAAGTGATATAATTTTCTTTCTTTAGCTGCTTCACACAAAATTGTGATTCTTTGACCTCTAGAATTTTGTAAGGATATGGTGGATGAGTCTAAATTAATTATGGCTTTGTATTGCCTTAACCAGTCTACACCCAATATAACACCTATATTTGGGTAATTTAAAACATATAAATTGGAAATAAAAACATTTCCTCCTATGTTTAATCCCACATCCACACAAATCATGTTTAAAACACTAGAACTTCCCAATGGGCTTTGCACTAACAAAGGAGTTTCAACCAATATGCAATTTAATTTAAGCAATGCAACTAATTCATGGGAAATCATAGAATGTGTTGCCCCTGTATCATACACTACTGATATAGGTAAGGTACAAATAAATAAGGTACCTTCTACTTGACCATGATTTTCTGCAATAGTCTCTACTGTGGATTTGCCCTTGCTCTCCAAACTTGCTAGCTTCCCTTGCTGTTTATACTCAGGGCAGTTTCTCTTGATATGTCCCTCCTTTCCACATAGATAGCACTTGAAAGCTCCTCCCTTCAATTCTGGGCACCTTGGTTTGATATGTCCTTCTTTTCCACAATGATTACATGTTATTTTCCTTTTTGTATCAGTGGTCTTAGTATCATTAGTTTTCTTACTTTCTATCTCCTCCTTCCTCTTGTCATAGGGGTGATATCTTCCCTTATTCTTCTTATTGTTGTTATTCTTAAAACTCCTATACTTCTCCCTTTCCTTGTCATGTTGCTCAAATTTTAAGGCCAGATCAATGACTTGATCAAAAGTTTTATCTACATATGGCAACATGGCCCTACTAAGCCCTGGATTTAAACCCTTAATATACCTATCATTCTTTGATGCCTCATCAGCCACAAGCATAGCTCCATACTTAGACAAGCCTTCAAACCTATGAGTATATTCAGTCACATTAAAAGTTCCCTGCCTAAATCTGATGAATTCTTCAAGCAGTAGAGTCTTGGCTGATGCTGGAACAAATCTAGCTTCCAACATCTCCTTGAATTGATTCCAAGTGATTTCATTCTCAATCCTCCCAGCTATGACTACCTCCCACCAACTTAAAGCCACACCTTTCAGTTGTCTTGAGGCCACTTGCCTCTTCCTTTGATCATCCAACTGCATGTCATTGAAAATTCTATCCAGTGTTCTCAACCATGTTTGAATTTCCATCACATTTTCAGTCCCTTCAAAGCTCTTGCCTCCTAAATTGGTATAAGTCTTTAATAGTTTGGAAAGTTCCTCATGTGGATACTCAAGTCTCTGCCCTACTCCATCCCTTAAAGCCCTCATAAAGTCTTGCATATCAAGCATTTGTGGTGTACTTGATCCTACATTGTGTTGAGATCCTCTTCCTACCATAATTGGACAACTACAGTATGGGTAGATAAGGTTAGTTTATCATGAGAGTATATATATATATCTATATATTTTAACTTTCTATCTATATTATTATTTTACTCAAACAGTACATACATATGATTATAGTACTTCAATCAATCAATACAATCATTCTTAGCTATGTGTAAATTTAACATAGCTCTGATACCAAAATGGAATGACCCTAATTCTTAAGCAAAATTTTTTTTTTTGCTTACATACTTAACTAAGACTACCTAGGGTCATCCTTACCTATTCTCATATTATCCAGGATCTTTCTCAATATAAAAATATTGTTTTAAATCTAAATCTTTCCTAACATACATATATGAAGATATCTATGTTATATCCTACTAGAATCAGAGCATAATAATAATAATAGGGAAGTAGAAATCTTTTTAAATCTATTAAAATGTGATAATTCCCTAATAAAAGATTTATTTTCACGTTCTGATTATTGACCATAGAATCCACTGTAAACATGTACTTTGGTCTGTTATTCTAATTAAGGAATGATTAAGTAATAATCTAGTGTAAGAAAGCTTTTTAATATGGATGTTTGTGTTAAAATCTGCATAGTTTCAAACTCAAGCTAAAAGAAAGTGGATCCTAAGTGAACACAAGCAACATCTAGGCGTAATGGAAACGCGCCTAACTTACACATGAGAGGTCACGAGTTCAAGTACTATGCTGGTCAGTTCAAACTCAATTTTTGCTTTCTTTTTTTTTTCCTGCAGGGTTTTAAAATCTGATACCTACCTATCTCTATACATATACACTTAAGTTTTGCCTATAATCTAACATACAAAACAATATTTCTTGCTTTATTATTTTCAAAACCCATTCCTACTACTTTTCTAGGAATTTGTATTTATTTTGTTGCCTAAATATCAACATGTACACAGATATACAGGTACATGTCTATGTTTTTGTTCATTTTCCAGAAAAACTGGGTTCAAATGGTTCCTAGCTCCATTTTTTTTAAAGTGTGTATGTGGCCTGACCTATGGTCTAACTGTTTGGTTAAAGAAACCATTCTTTTACTTGCATTTGGACAAGTTTCAGTATCAAGACATGAAAGTGTAACAGTTATAATTCTTTCTGGATTTTCCCAATATAATTTCCTATATATCTATCTTTTGAAAAGATTTAGGATTAACTAAAACCATCATAAAGTGATCATACTTATAAAATCCAGTTTTTCCTTTAATCAAAACAACTTTAGCAAATAGATAATCAATTCAGCTTAACTTCAATATTCTTAATACATACCAAACCAGAAAACAGAAATAACATAACACAAATCTCTTGCAAGTTCTTCCTACTTAATACATCACTAGATTCATTTAAAATAACTGAATAATTTCAAACTTTCAAGGTTTTGCATAACAGCCTAAACAGAACTATCAAATTTTCCAGATTACATGCAAATATCTCATTCTAAGTTCTTATTTAACTCTAGTTTAGCATGCTTATCCAATCATTCTCATTAGCCATAGCAGCTTCCTATTTAGAGCCAGCATTCCCTGAAAAAGCATTAAGGGCTGCCCCATTTTAAATGAGACACCCCAGTTGCCATAAGCAAACAAGGGTCAGATACAAGATCTGGTATGAGCATCATCAAAAATTCCATGATATTAAGTAATTAAGTAAGACCTAAACATTTTGTATAGATTGCATTTACCAAATTTCTTCCTAGCCTCATCTGCCATAAGGAATCATGGGGACACATTGCAATAAAATAATTCACAATATTGCACAAAGATCTCAGGGCTTAAACAAACCATGTGTCAACTTGCATACTTTAAATACAACAAGCATTCCAGCAGTTCTCTTGGCTCACAATCCTTTGTTTATTTACTAAGTGTTCATGTTTGATCCTATCATGAGATAGCTAGGTGACTGAATCACAGTGTACATGAAACATTATATAGAGCTCTCAAGCATAATTCCAGAACAAGCTAACTTTCATATCCAGGGAATTCATATCTACAAGTATTCTGGTTTAAAAGAAAATACAAGAATATTTGTAACTGGGAATAAAGACTAGGCATGTGGGTTATTATTGTTTCACAAGCAACCATGTTTGAACTAAATTCAAGATCTAGCTTAAACAAGATTTCTGGCCCATGGTTTTCTATTTGATCAAAGGTTCAGCACATTAGGAATTTCCATTGCAACCTTGAATCTTTCATTTGAGCCTCAGCACTTACACAAGTGTAATGCAACTCATATACATATGTTTGTCATGCCATAACTAAACCAGCTACAAGCATTCTCTATTTACTATTACATTTTCATACTATAACATTTCTGGGTATAAACAATCAGAGCATAATACTCACTATCAAAACTAAAAGCATTTAGAAACACCCATTAAAGCATCCATTAAAACCATAGTAATAAAATCCAAAATATGCAGAAAAATTAGCATAAGCTAGGCTGCCTCATAACAGGACTTAATGCCATGGATTAGTGAGATTACTCACAGAAAAATGCTTCTCCTGCTTAAATCAGAAAGAAAACCTTTTAAAACTTGCTTTTCTGCTTGCAAATATTTTCCTCTTTGTTTTCTTAAATGTTTTGGGTAGCAAAATGATTCTTTTCTGGTTTATACTTGAATTTATAAGAGAAGTTTTCTAGGGTTTATCATTGTAAAATCCCATTCCTACCCTGGCCAAGACTCATGCATTTTGCATTTCAGATTTGTTCATTTTCACTTTTGATACCCCGGCCATATGTGGTGCTTACTTTCCCTTATATTTTTTTTTTCTTTACCTTTTCAAAATATATCCTATTCTTACCAAGTCATGAAAATTGTGTGACATTGTCACTTGTTTATTTTCTAGAAATCCTCCTTTCTATTTCTGCCTAAAGCAATTATTCTGCTTGCAATTTGTCTTTTGCCATTTTAGTATTACAGTTTTCTTTTACTTGCTTATTTCTTTTTAACATTTTCTATTCTTACAGAAATGTACATTTGCATACATATCCTATCTAGGCTTATTTAACTCCTCCTTAATTTCAGAAAGATATGCACCTATATGTGCATACAGACTTTTAAATCCCTGTAA
Source organism: Allium cepa (assembly GCA_030765085.1). NCBI lineage: Eukaryota > Viridiplantae > Streptophyta > Magnoliopsida > Asparagales > Amaryllidaceae > Allium > Allium cepa. Next base: position 548,741,423 of record CM060932.1, read on the forward strand.
TATTTTCTTTTCTGGGTTTAAATAAAATATGTTTACTGATTCAAAACAAAACTTACTTTTCCTTATTTTCTTGGATGATTCATATAATTCCAGAGATCAAATATCCATATCACAAAATTATGTTTGTAATACTTTTTAATTCTTGTTTTGATTTCAGTGGATTTGGAGTTCTTTCTTGTGCCATATCAGTGTGCACACACTTGAACACTTTATTTTTTTTTTCATGTATTCTTATACAAATGAATTCATATATTTTCAAAATTCAACCAAATAAGATTCTATGAATTTCTGGGGCATTACATCTTCTAATTCCAAACGTTATAGAGAAAAGAATTCATTATTTTCCTTCTCTTCTTCTACCCAAGGCCCTTTCCAGAACACTACTATGCAAAAGTTATTAAATTGGAAGGAGAAATGAAGATTGTTCTGGAGATGTTGACTGAAATATAAGTTGTACAACTTCGTATGTCCAAAGAACAAGAGAAACAGTGTAGAATTCTTTACTTGGACAATTCTATGAATCCAATAGTTATTGAAGATAATTCTGCAAATTTGGCCATTCATAACCCCATTCAAGGCAGCGGTGATGAAGAGAAAGAAGAAGAAGAGGAAGAATACATGAAGGAAGATGACGAAGTCCGATGCGTCGGAGAAGTATGTTTCGATCGAGATGGAAATCTCATTGAACAAAAAGGAAACTTTTGCCTTCATTATCCTCATTGTCTTATTCACAAATCCCCGATCATTAGGAAATAACTTTAGGATGGTACTTGTCTTTGTTGATTTGGTAGTGTGGTGTGTATATTTAATTTAATTCAACATTTGTTTTACTTACTTATAGGTACATTAAGATATGATTGGATTATGGTGTGGTATTGAATGAATACATAGATTGGTTTAGTTACAATTAATGATTTGTATTATCACTTACCATTTCTTTTATATCATTCTTACCTTTATTTCCATTTCATGATTATCTCATTTTAAATATCACTTATTGTTCTTATATAAACCATTCTAATCATTATTATATGTCATTAGTCTATAATATTTTATATAGGAGAAGTTAGAGTTGGAGTAACAGTTATAGTTTTAGGCGGTTATTTTTTTTATGACAAAAAGGGAGAAATGTATAAAATCTAGGCATTGATTAAGGGGAAGTTTGTAACCCAGAGGGAGTTATATTATTATTTATATATAGAGTTTTCATTATCAAAATGGGGGATATTTTTAGTACCTTAGGTACCGGTTGTGATGATAACAATTATAGACATTATATAAAATATAAAAACTAATGTTTTATCAAGTTTTATATAGTACATAGTATAGGATATTAGACAAGTATTGATTAAGAAGACTGTACATTATCAAGAGTAGATTCAAGATGCTAATATAGAGTTTCAAGAGTTGGAGAATAAAGACTCACGAGTATTGAAGAGTTCATGATTTCAAGATATTCTAGATAAGTTATAAAGTCGTAGAGTTTATGTTAAAACCTTGATAGCACTTTCCTGATTTTTGTCTCCTTGTCTAATTTTGTTTTAAATTGTTTTTAAATATCTTGGTTTTAAAATAATCTTTTCAAAATATTTTTCAATCTCTTATACTTATATAGATATTATTTTAGTGTTTTCAAGTTTACATATATTGAATTTTTGCTTATACATTAATAAGTTATAATTCTATTGATTACATATATTATTTACATTATATTAAAATTTTCAAAATTATCATAATTTTTTTATTAAGTTTTATGATTAAAATACTTATAAACAATGCTTAAATGATTTTAAAAAGTATCAAACTATTTTACAAAACAAGGAGTTTTCAAAATAATGTTTTAAAGTATTAAATTTTAAAAAGAGTATGTCGACATAGTGATCGATTTTTTCAAAATTTAAATTTCAAAAGAAGTGTCTTTTCGTTGTATCTATTCATGAATGGATACGACCGTTGTTCCACTGTAAATATCGGACTTCGAAATTAATTTTCAATCATCATTTTCATATTCATCTCTCCTCCATCCATCCTCTCATTTCCTAAATCAAAATTTACCCAAACTCTGCATAAATTCAATCAGAATCAAAATGAATCATCATTAGTTTGATTCTCCATCATCTACTCTCTGATTTCTCTCATTTCTCTCACTTAAACCGAGATCAAAGTGGTATTCAAGAGTTATAGGATCAAGTGTAACCAAGATTGAATATCTGAGTTTGTAAAACTCTATCAAATCATACTGCTATACCTGAGGATGTGTTCGTAGCCCGTAAAATTAATTGGGTATGCTTAGTAGCCCATAAATCTAATGGGTATGCTTGTAGCCCGAAAATCAAGTGACTCCACCTAGAGGTCGAGATTCTGGAGGATGTGTCTCGTAGCCTTTAAATCAAGATTGTATTTGAATTTACTAGTTGAAAAGAAATCCGTACAAGGAATTGTCCGGGACTGTATGCAGGGTAACTCCAAACAGCATAAAATCCTGGTGTGTTCTTTCCTTTTTGCTTTTACTGTATTTACTTTTATCTCACTTTGATTCTGTGATTGTTAATTACATCATTCCAAGTAGGATCTTAAAGAATTTGAAAAATATTCATATAATCCATCAAAAACCATGTTCACCCACCCTCTAGTGTAATTAGCCTTAAGATCCATATTCCATTGACCCACACACATCAGCTTTATAAATGTCCTGGGATTGTATTTTTATCTTGTTATGCCCTTTGGTTTGAAGAATGCTGGAGAAACTTCCTAGAGGCTACTGAACTCGATGTTCAAGGAACCTATTGACGTTCAATTAATGTCTACATAAATGATATGCTTGTGAAGTCACGACGATCGATGAACCACGTTGATGACTTGCTGGAGATGTTGGTGTACTTTGCAAGTATCGAATGAAGCTCATTCCACCAAATTGTTCATTTGAGGTTGCATTGTGAAGTTCTTGGGTTTTATAGTGAATTCTAGAGGGATAGAAACTAATCCAAAGAAGAAAGCACCGATAAGGGACATCGAAGCCCCGAAGTCAATCAAGCAAGTTCAGAGCCAGAATGGAAAGGCTGTCGCATTGCATCAGTTTATTTCAAGAGTCAAAGATAAATGCATCCCTTTCTTTGACATCCTTAAGAAGGGAAAAAGGAACTTCGCTTGGACGTAGGAGTGCAAAGATGCTTTTCAGGCGTTGGTGGATCACTTGGAGAGATATCCCATCCTATCAAATCCATTGGAAGGCGAGGACTTGTTTATTTACCTTACAGTGTTGGTGCATGCTTTGAGCATCCCACTTTTGCGTGAGGAATCCCGAATCCAAATGCCAGTGTATTACATTAGCAAGCAGTTGATGGGGGCAGAGAGGAATTAACTAAAAGTGGAAAAGCTGGCAAAGTGCCTGCTGTTCGCTTTAAGGAAATTTCGCCCATCCTTCCAAGCTCATTCGATCAAGGTTCTTACCGATCAGCCTTTGAGACATTGAATCAAGCCAATATGACATAACATATCATCTCTAAAGGGAAATCTAATGCCACGCGTTGGAAGATTTTATAGCTGAGTACACTACGCGAGATGATACTCCGGAGAGCAGTAGAGAACAGGATGCTAAATGGAAGATGTGCACTGATGGTGCATCCAACGAGCATTCCTCTAGGGCAAGTGTTGTGTTAGTAACCGTCGAAGAACATTCAATCTATTATGCCCCGAAACTCGACTTTTCTGTGACAAATAATGAAGCAAATTATAAGGCATTGATTACATGACTCGAGATCACAAAAGAGTTAGGAGTCCAAACTTTACACATCTTTTACAATTCCTAGCTGGTGGTGTGCCAAGTGAGCAAAAGAAGCGATACTAGCTCCTTATATGAATAAAGCACTCAAATTGCATAATGACATTGAGTGTCACATGATAACGCCATTCTTAGAGAGGAGAATGCGAAGGCTAATTCATTGACTAAGTTGGCTAGCTTAGGAGATGCGCAACTCATGGGCCTAGTCCCCGTAGAGTGCATTCAACTTCGAGCATTGAGAAATGAATGTCGATTGGATCTTGGCGGTCGAGTCAAAGAAGAAGTAGTGTAAGACTCCGATTAAGAATTACTTGTAGAAGTGAATCTTTCCCGATAGGAAAAATGAGCGACGATAGCTCCTTTGTAATGTATCAAGATGTGTTAATCAAGAAGGAGTGCCATATAGGAAGGGATTCTAAGTCTCCTTGCTTTAGAGTGTTGCCAATGAGAAAGTCAAGTGAATCCTCAGAGAAATGCATGAGGGAGCTTGCGGTGGCCATACTAGAGGGCCAAACCTTAGTAAAGAAGATTCTTCTTTATGGGTACTTCTGACCGACTGTCAACCGAGACATAGATAATTACACCAGGAAGTATGATAAATGCCAAAGGTTCGCAAAAATTCCTAGAGACCCACCAACAGAGATCACGCAAATGGTCAGTCCCTGGTCATTTTCAGTGTGGGGAATAGATACTGTCGGTGTGCGTCCAATGTCTGAAGGTGGCGCGAAGTATGTTGTTATTGTTGTTGACTACTTCACGAAGTGGCTGAAGCGGAGACAGTAGCCACAATCACTACTAAGAAGGTAATCAACTTTGTAGTCAGAAACATCATCTGTTGTTTTGGGGTCCCACAAACGATCAGTTCTAATAACGGATCTAGATTTGACAGTGCCAAGTTCAAAAACCTCTGCCACAGGCATCACATTGAGAAGAGATTTGTAGCGGTAGTGCACCGATAAGCGAATAGATATAAGCTATGAACAAAGTAATTGAGTCCATTCTCAAAAAGTGACTGGAGAAGGCCAAGGGCAAGTGGGTCGATGAATTACCATTGGCGCTTTGGGCATATAGGATAACCCATAAATCCATGACTGGCTACTCCCTGTTCGCCCTAGCCTACGGACAAAGGCTGTGGTTCCTGTCGAACTTGAAGTAACTTCTCATAAAGTAACTCATTACAACTCCCGAATGAATGAGGAACTCCTGTTGAAGTCTCTTAAATGGCCGATGAGAAGCATGATGAAGTTGACTTGAGAGCAGCCGCACATTGGAAACAAGTCGCTCAATATAACAACACCAAGGTCAAGAGCAGGACTTTGAAATTGGCGATTCGTTCTCAAACAAATCTTCCGATACCTCGCGAATATGGGCCCGAGCTGGGAAAGTCAACATGCATTCGAGTATAAGCTTGGGGATGGAACATTCAAACTGGCAACCGTAGACAGGATCTTACTCCCGCAGATGTGGTGGCAAACACTTGCGATGCTATTTCACTTGAGCTTTGACTTTGAAAATATCTAATCAAGTTTGAGGTAATTAGGCGGAATGAGTCATTTCCTATGAATATAAAACGAGATGACATCCTAAATCTATTACTCTATCCCCATTTAACCATCAATTGTGGATTATGGTGAATATGAATGAATATGCATATATATAATGAAGGTATGCAGGTACCCAGAGATTAGGTGCCAACCGAACTTCTACGGTCCATGATCAGAATGCATATTAACTCCATCAGCTCATGACTCGAGAGCAAGAGTATACACACAAGGCGGAATGAGACAGTTTTCCCCAGCACATGCTCGGAGTTTGGTAGAGCATATAAACCTTTCCCATAAAATGACAAGGTGAAAGATCAACGCTTAGAGTCCGGCGATATCTTATTCAAACTCTGATCGATTCCCGAAGTTTGGCACGGTCAAAGAACAAACATCCTAGAAAGGGATGGCCAAATTGCCATATCAGGTGAATAGCGACAATCGATGCCCAGAATTAGGCACAGTCGAAAACCAAATATCTTGGAAAGGGATGTCCAAATCACCATCTTGGATGAACAACAATGGTCAATGCCCAGAATTAGGCATGGTCTAGTTCAAACATCCCGGAGAAAGATGTTCGAACCACCTACCACCGTTCCAAGTGGTCAAAACTTGGTCGAATCCCAGAGTTGAACATGGTCAAATAAAGGTGCATAAGAATAAGCACTTTCATCTATTACCTCGCACTTATGAAAATAAGGCGATCTCAATTGTGGTCACCGATCAAACAGAAGCTGACTGGAAATAAACGTGATGGGTTAATAACTTGGCTAAATGATGATGGAGAAATGGTTTGCAAGTGTAAAAATAAGAATATCAAGTGCATTTCTCATAACTCAAATAAGTCAACACAGAGTCTGAAAGAAAACACAATCTTATTAACACAACAATCGAAACAAAAGCGAATGTTGAACCAGCAAAAAACCAACTTGTGCAAAAGCAAATCCTACGGTTATGAAACTAAAAGAGACAAAAGAACAGCTGCATCTAATGTTTCTTCCTCTTCTTCTTTTCATTGGCTCCTTCTCCGGAGGAGTGTGCGCCAGGCTCCTTGGATTTCCATATAGTTCTGAACATGTCATTAAGTGCTTTCAGGCATGGGAAGAGTTACTGGAGCAAAGATGGTCTGGTCGGGCAAAGCTATGGACAGAAGAGGAGGAATGAAATCAATTGGCTCTTTCATAATCTCCTTGGCCAAACTTGAGTTTGGATCACCTCCTGCATGTTGGGCCCTAAAGAAGGCTTGGAAGTCCTAGTTATAAGAACGTCCTTCTGAGCCTGAGTTCCCAAGAGATCACCAATCATCTCCTCTTCTAAAGACCAAATATTTTATGCACCAGGTATGGGGGCCGCACTAGTTGGAATGTTCGAAATGGTCTGAGAGTCAGACACGGCTGATGATTCAATCATTGATGATTGTTACCCTAGCTGGGGACCTTCCTTATGGAGGGTGATGATGGTAGGCTGACCTGAAAGTTGAGAAACATAAAAGGAGAAATTAGCGACATCGACCGATGTCATGTGAGCATTCTCAAATATAGGGGAGGTCAATGAGATACCTCCACTAGACGTAGACTCGGTGTGAGCCGGACTTCCATCAAAACTCCCCTCTGAAATAAAGGATAGAATCGTTGTCTTTTGCATATGAGATGCATCTGGATTATACAGAGGATCCGATGGAAATATGGAGGCAGTTGGAAGCCTGAAAGTGAGACCTATGGTGGAATCTTGAGGTGTAGTCCTGGAACCTTCACTTTGGTTTTTTTGGACCTCGATAGCGAGCTCCGGTTGTAGGATAAGCTCATCAGCTTTAAAAGTTTCAATCTCATTTGCATTCAAAAGCTCGTGTTCCAGCTCTTCTAAGTTTACTTCACCTCCGTCAAAAGAACTTCCACTCTCCTTCCACTATTTGATCCCATGCGAAGGCCAGAGCCTTGGGATAGTCCTTGTTAAGCCACTAAATATTTACAAATTTGATTATGTTGGCAATGTAGTTAATGATGATTACTCGAATTTCCCTTTATCCACCTTGCAGCATCGACCTGCTCATCCACTCCTTTGGCACGAGATACCACCTTATCCCTCTCCTTATGAGAATCCAGAAAATCTTCACAGTATTTATGACTTGCATGAGAGTATTTTCTCTTTCCTTCTTCTATTTCTTCGGTTTTTCTTTCATGTTGTCCTGCTGGGCTTTCAGCTCCACTACCACTTTTGCTAGATGCTCTTCTTTTTCGACAGAAGATGGTTACTATGATGAGAAGATTCAATTTGACTTTGAATGTTTTGCCCTCTAGCTTAACCGATTTAGTAAGGCTTTGACTTTCTGCTCAGCTTCTTTCAAAGAATTTTACAACCCTGCGACTTCCTTATCGAGATGGGCTATAGTCTCATTGTCCTGCTCAGCCTCGAGTTTTAGTCTAATGACCTCTACTTTTTTGCTTTCACCATATTTAGAGATCACCTCAGCCAATCTCTTCCACTTAAAGTATTGTTCCTAAACGTTGTTGACATAATCTATGGTTTGACCTCAAATGTGTGCAAGGATGTCTTTTAAATCTTGAGCGAACTTGATTGCGTCGAAGCAGATTTTTTGAGACCGACGTTTCAGACCAATCATTAGAAGATTAGAAATAACATATTGCTCTGTCGTCACAACTGGAAGTTCAATAGTCTTCTTATAAACCCTATGGCGAGAAGAGTAAGGGGAAACAAGCTTGGATGACTGCTCAGATTGCCAAGAGGTAGGGGCCTACATTGTTTGCTTTGTACAAAGGGAAGCCAAAGAAGGGGCACGAGAACATCCTCGAGCATAATGTCATCGGGTCGATCGGAGAACCTGTCCAAGCTTTTGGGTAGAGATGACTTCGAACTGGATTTGTGCTTTGATAACGAATCATGAGAGTGATAACCCCTATCTCGGCTCCCTCTATCCCCACTCGAATGACTACTGGTATTTGAGTCATGATAGGTGCTGTAATAATGTTTACGTGGGTTGCGCCTCTTATTCTTCCCTATCTGACCCTTGAGAGTGTCAAACTTAGTCCTATGATCCATTGAACCTGCAAATTAAACCAAGACGAGCTAAATTTCACATGTCGAAAAGCACGACACAAGCTAAGTAAAGTGCAATGTAGATGTATGTGAGTGTCTAGTGTCCCCTTGATGAACCGTGACTCTGAATTTTACTGACAGGGGTAATCTCCCCCACATAGGTAGTTGGCAAGCCAACCTACAGATGGATATGGGAGTCAATATCCCCAAAACTCATGTTGTTGAGACCAAAAGAACCAAATTCATCCGAAATCGGGCCAAGGTCCCAATAGGCGTCATTGGAAGGAAGGTTAGAAGTCTTTTCTATTACAGTGGTAGGTGGAGGCTACGTAGGATTCCACCTCATAAATTTTTTTGTTTTGGGTTACTTCCTTAAAAGGAATTCCTGACCATCGTTGCCATCGTCACTGGAAGGCTCGCGGCCTACATTGGCATCATCGTGGCATACTCCACCACCTTCACGTTCTTCAATGTGCTCCTGCACTTCTTCAACTCCAGCCATAGGACTTAGACTGGGGGCATCACTATGTCCTCTTTGTTATTCTAAGATGAGGAGTTATCCTCATTACTATCGGATCGAAATTTGATCGATTTTATGGCCTACTTCGAGCAAATTTTAAGTCATGAGGTTCTCATCAGTAAGAAGTGTTCTCACTTCCATATTGGTGATCGAAACTTTGATAATAACCTTATGAGTGTCTACGAGAGTCATGCTATTAGGTCTTTACGGTGCATATGGAACAATAAACGAAAATAATTTGAGTAGACGTAAGTATAATGTATCCTCAAATGGAAAAGATTTAAAATAAGACTTACGTCTGAATAGCTACCGTTGAATGAATCCGAGTAGGCAAAGAACAACTCATCTTTGAAATAGCTCAATTTGTTCCAGGTGCCCATGACAATCCTGCAACCTCTAAAGGGTTCTAGATATATAAGAGAAGGGTTTCCCTTTCGATGTTTGAAGTTGTACAGGTACCGGATCTCTTCATCACTTGGGACATTATCCAAGTTTCGGGAAAAGATAATATAAGTGTCATGCACAAAGGGATAGCTACTAGGATGCAGCTGCACTGAAGATGACTTCATAAAATTCAAGACTCGACGAATGGATTGATTAAATAGTGAACACATCTCGCCAGACACATGTACCAATTAAATGTAATGTACCTTTTTGGAGGATGGTGTGCTTGCTAATGACGCGTAAAAACTAGTACATCCTCGGGATGCCATGTTTGTTACATACTCTCCTAAGAGTCCCTTTTTGAGTTTAGAGGTAGCAGATTCTGCAAGGTCATCCATTATGCATCTTCAAGACTACCCAGAGTAGCCTCCAACTTAGGACCTTCTACCGGCTTGGAGGAATCCCTTAGAGAGGTTGTTCAACTAGTCGATTAGTAGTTGAGATACGAAAGGTGGTGGAATGCATCATGCGATAGGAACTATTATTGAACCGGTCTTAGTTTCTAATTCAACATATCTTAAAGTTGATGGGCCTGCGGTCATTGTGGAGAGACGCTCGGAGCATCTATGGTCCATAACTATCAAACTCAATATACAAGTAATATCATAAAAATTAAAAGCTAAGCCCCAATGCAAAAGTGAAAACCTAGTGTGGTGCAGTGTTGTGCACTATGCACATTTATCAATGTACAACATTAGCATCTGATGCCATGAAATAGTTCATTGGAAAGTCAGCTTGCTATCTGAAGTGATCGTCATCGTTGACCGTTGCGACGAACTTCGCATCGTCCACCACACATTGGAAACATCAGGACGAAAACTCGGGATAACTCCCTTAAGAAACTTTGATTATTTCCTCAAAGCTACCCAAGATGGTGTGACCGGAATTTTCAAAGGGTAGGGTCAGCATCGATCTTTACAATGCCCTTGGTCCATCACTTTCCTCCCCATCTCCATCTCATGCGTTGTTGGCGGCATGAATCCATGGCAATACCAACCTTTAAACATTCTTACCCACCTAAAAAAGTAATAATTGCGGTTCATATATAATCAAGCTCAAAATTCAAATCGGTTGCAAGAAGTTGAACGTCATTGAAGTCACAGCAAGAGGTGACAGCGTTTGGTGGCAGACGTCGATGTCGTGAGTTTCGATTTGGAGCAAAAGATTTTAATGATGGCCTAAAATCTTGGAATTTCCAAGGCAAGAATAAAGTGATAAGACAAGGAGTACGGGTCGGTGTATATGACCCTCGAACCTAGAACGAAGCCTAGGAAATATCCCGAAACGTCAAAATATGGGATCAATATTGATCCAAGAATAGGGATCGGTACAAAACCCTATAATAAATATAAAATAATAATATTACATATAATAAAAGATTTATTTATATACACACACTTGAAATACATGTGTATGTGTGCATGTATAAAAATTTATATAGGTGTGTGCATGAGTTCCTTTCTGAAGCTTGATGGTTAAACTACATATACGTGCATGCATACTCGATGCTTGACAACTGAATCACAAAGCAATGAGTTCAAACTTAAGGAATCCAAGATGGAATTCTATCGAAAGCTTCTGAATTTAGGGTGACGAACTATGAGAGTACACTCCAGTTTTTTATAAGACTGGATGTCAACGGGCATGAGCCAAGCAAAGCGTTGCGATGAATGGAAAAATTTGCTACGTTTCGCTGAAATAGTCCAAAGGAAAGATGAAAACACTCGATGTGTAAATTGAAAATCCAATACAAGAATCTTGGCTTGTTTTGATTCAAAACATATCGTGGTGAAAACAAGATGTACTTTGAAAGGAAAGTGTTATCCAAATTTTTGACCAGGCCGTATTTGGATGAATCTGATTAGTTGAACCAAGAAGTTAGCGGGGCAAAGAGCCTAGAATTGATAGCTAGAAAACCCAAACGACAAGTACAACCAAGGTTACAACGCCAAGATAATAGCAATTAGCTCCAAATAGAAAGCCAATACCATAAGCATCAACAAACCAAAGTCAAGGAGCAATAAAATGAAAGAATCGAGGATCAATACTGAACCCTGTTCGAGGGTCAGTACCGATCCCTACATCTTCAACAATATCATCCATCACCCCTTCTATCTCTCAACCATGATGAATGCAGACTATTTCAAGCCTTAATGAATAGTTTGCAAGCAATTACGATCGAACATCTCGTGTATGCGAAACTCAAAACTCTAATCCACCACCAATCTAGGTAATTCACATGGAAAAAAGTTTATAGAAAAGCAATCAAGATGAAAAACATGAAGGCAGGAGTAATTCACACCTACCCAGGACCACGAGAAAGATCCATCAAGCTATCTTATGGATCGGTACTGATCCCTGACTTTGTATCGATGCCGATTCCTGGTAATGGTTGACGTGGCCACGTTCTTCTGAGCATATCTCTCTTTGGATCCGAGGAACGTGGTTGTGAATGTGGTGGAGGAATTTTCAGCGACCTTCAGCTATAAATAGAAGGAAAGGGTGACATTTTGAAGGATCTTTTACTGTTTTTTACGAATTTCCATTAAATTTTGTAATCCTGAGGATCATTGTCGATCTATAGGAACAATGTTTATAAATAGCAATAAAATCAGCAACAAAGCTAAGAGGGCATAGACAATGTTTAGTTAAACCACTATAAATTTTGTTTGTCTTATTTTTACTCAATTTCATTTAATTTCTTTACTTATTTTTCTACTATAATTTCTTGGGTGTTTGTGCCATATTTTGGTATAAACAATAGCTTAGATTCCAAACTTTATATGATGAATTTATACATGCTGGGGTTGTATGATTTAATTTAGTTATTGATTTGGATATTAATGTTTAAAATAAACATTTTGATTTGGAAACTAGTTTAAGCTAATTGATATAATTTTGTAACTTACTATATACACAAACATAAGTTAGCTCCATGTGCCGATTACCTGAAATCATTTTGAAAATTGAATACAAGTTTTGTATGTTTTTTTTATAATATGTGTAGTTTGTTAGTTTTGTATGTATATTCATTTGGTTATTGTTTGCATATTTCAATGTTATTTCAAATCAAAATTTCACAAGTGGATTTCTGTGCAAAATATCATAAACCTATGTTGTGTCCTTCATATGTTAAGACTTGTTTTCTATTTGCTAACATTAAGTTTCAAAACATATAAAACTAAAAAATTTATAAATTTATGTTGTTTCAAATTTAAAACATTGTTTGTAACTATTCATATACATGTATGTATGTTATTTCAATTTAAAGTTTATAAAATATACTTGGGCAAAATTAATTAATTTAAAATCCTTCCCAAGTTAAAACAAGGTGCGCGCTCGTGCGCGTGTGTATGTATATGTATGTGTGTGTAATTGATATTATATGTATATTTACAATTGCTAGTTTTATAATTTAGAAGAATGTTGTGGACAACAAAGACATATATAAAGGGATAAATGTGTCTGTTGCGGTGTATATCCCATCATATATATACAGCCACATTAGCCATATACATTTCATATTTGTAGCAAGTGCACTATACACGTATAGGTGTATTTGATACACTTATAAATTAAGACTTATGGGAAAAAAACCTTTTATAAATATATTAAATAAATTCTTTAAGATTTTATCTAAAATATTTTAGATTGGATCTAAAATCAATTTGGACTTCAAAGGCATAGTACAAATCTAAAAGTTGTAATTTTTTTGAAATTCACCTATTTAATTTGTTGTGACCCAACCCAGTTCCTTCATTGGTATCACAACAAGGTTGGTTGAGGCATTCACTTAGCATAATAGATGTCCAAGGTTCGATCCCTACAGCTAGCATGCTAGGGAGTTCTTATATTGTGATCTGTGATGAAGCATTACCTCTTACCCTTACATGTTCTTTGATGATTATACTAGTTAAATCATGTAAACTTTGCTCATATGCTACCTTATCAGGTCACCCTAAAGGAGTTTGGGCTAGACCTTCATTGGTATCAAAGCCCAATGGTCTATGTAGTTTAAATTAGAACTATTTTAAAGCCTACCCATTTAGTAAGGTATATCGAAAAGTACCGTCTAAGGTTAAGCCTGGAAAGTACTCTGCCTTACTTGGTCTGGCCTGAAGGATGATGTAAGCCCAAAGATTATCCCTAATATAAAGGCTTAAATTGTTTTGGGCCATGGGCTAATTTTCGAATTCGATTTGAAAATTTAAAAGATATTTTAAATTTAATTGTTAAGTTTAAAATATAAAGGGAAAATGTTACAAAAGTTACAAAATGCATTAAAAAAATTCACAATCAGTTTAAGAAATTTAATTAATTTTGAAATTTAAAATTTAATTAATTAATCTAACTAAAATAATTAATTAAAAGTTAAGTGATTAAAAAATATATATTGATATACGTGTAGAACTATAATTGTTGTTGTTATTTATTTATCTTAAACTTTTTTATGATAAATTAAATTCAGATTGATCAAAATTATTTAATTAAGTAAAATTTATTAACTAAAATGTATACATTTATTGATATGTACATATAAAAAAATTATAAATATTATAGTTGATTGGCTATCTTAAATAGTTAGATGGGTAATATAAAATTTTAGATAAAATAAATTAAAAATGATTTAACTAATATGAACTAAAATAAATTAAATAAGTTTTAGTGAATAATATATGTAAGAGTGTAATATAAGTAAATTAAAATAATAAAAGGTTACAAATAAATTAACTTGTATAATATGGATGTTTGAATAAATGGAATTATAAGAAATCCAACATAAGTATTTTGAAAAATACATATGTATGGTACGTATATCATGATTTCAGATTTGTCCAACACTCGTATCACAAGGGTGTTTCATAGGAAACAGATTACTCCTTAAATCAGTATCGCTCAATGTATAAATATATTAAAGATTTTGAATCCTTTACATACAAAGTTGTCTTCTACCATTTATATATTAATAGACTACTTCATGCTCTTTGGTTGTTGAGCAAAATCAAGCCCAAGATGTTATGTGTAGTGCTATAAAGTTAGTCGAGATAAGATAGAAGCACACATTTGTTGAGCAAACTCAAGGTATGTGCATTACACTTAGGCCATCGCGAAATGGTGAGTATGAGCGAATAATCTCTTTCGATTTGTTGAGTAAACTCAAGATCGAGTTAAGTCAAAGACTATGGATTAGGAGTTGTATACGATACAACTAATAAAGTGTAATCCATCACTTGTCGGCCTATGACTTTTTAAGTAAACTCAAGCTCAGAATCCCAAGGCAAGCAAGTCCTAATACTCACTAGAGAAATCAAAAGATTTTTATGTTTTTTTAGAGTTTTGAGAAACATAAAAATCTAGTGGGAGGTTATTTGAAAAATGACATGAATGCATTTAACCTTACTAATATTGTAAGAATGTATGTTATATAAAGTTAAAATAATCTTCTTTAATAAACTTATGCAACCAATATAATTGATAAAATGTTTATCAGATAAATTGTACAAATGAACTAAATTGAAGATTGACATAGAAATACAAGACATATGTAACATCTCGGAAAAATATAAATAACTTATATTCAAATATAGATATTAATTAAATATATGAATTAAATAGATTTAATAGCCTTATTTAACTCCTTTAAGTTGATAAATAATGAAAGGCGAACTCATTTTGTAAACTTATTTACAATAATAAATAGTTCAAATAAATAACAAGAAAATCAATTGTTAATAAAATGGCTTGATTTTTAATGACATATTTTTGTTTTTATTTGTAGAATTTTTCCATAATTTTTAATTTGGAAAATATTTAAATTTCGTTTGACGTATTTTTTGGTAAACAAAGGTATTTTTTGAAATTTCACAAATTAAGATAACAAGTGTATTTTATTATTGTTTTGCGATCGTGTTGCATTGTTATGCGCGATTGTACTTTTATTTCTACCATTCGTGTTTCGTACGCGAATGAAATGTTGTGTACGAGATGCCGGAAATTGCAAGATAAACTAACCTATATACTCATATTTTTCAATACAAGACCTTTCTTTGTTTTTTCTTTCCCTCTCCTTTTACTTTTCCCTCCTCTCTCTACTTTTCATTTACAGTAAAGAAAAAAAGCGATACCCGTATTCAAAAATCAAAATTAAATGTTCTAGGCTACGAAAAAATATAAAGTTGGATTTTTTTGAACTCTTGAGGCCAAGATCAACAAATCCAAATAGGTTTCATTAGGTGCAATTATGGTTGAAGTCGACTGACTGTAGATGGCATAAACTAGGGTTTATGTTTGAGAGAGATTTAGGAGGAGATAGGCTTTGGCGTTGGTTCCATTGGTTCTCTCTTGTCGAATTACACCTTGTCTCGAAATTTAACGGGTCGTTACATTTGGTATCAGAACTAAAGGTTAAGCGAGAATCTTAGCTTTTATGGGTAAACTCGTTTGAAATAAGGTATGTGACACTCTAGAAAGAGTTGAAAGTACTATATATATATATATACACGCCAATGTATTTGTTATTGCTACAAAAATGTATCATGTTAATTGGTCTATTAAATTTGAATTTCGAATTCTGGTAGAGATGTGGGATGCCACGATGTCTATAGGGATTTAAAACACTTGAATAAGGAAAATGGACATGATATTGATTTTTGAAAATTGGTAACTGAATTTTTTTTACATAGGATTATATTATATATATATAAAGGAATAATTTTCAAATTTATATAGTTATTTATGGTTTGTTTATTTGTTAATGATAATATTTCTTTATAATCATTTTTGTTTAATTGTCATGCTTGGATAATTTAGGAGCATTGGCTATTTTTTGTTGATTGTTGACGTATCCTCGACCATTTTATGATCCTTTGTTGTTTAATAATTATGAGCACATTAAAAATGAACCTCTTGTGATTAAAGTTTCATAGTTTGATTATAAGGTATTCCGAGAAAATGTAAAGTTCAAAGTCATCTTTTAATAAAATTGTTTAATTTAATGTAATTGGGAAGATAAGATGTTTAGTGGATAAATAATTGTGAAAAGTTTATTATAATAAAGGAAAGTTATTATAATATGAGATGATTTTATATAAAGGCAATTTTATATAAATTTAGTTTATAAAATGTATTTTAAAAAGAGCTTTTGAGAATTTAAACCCTGGTATTGCTTAAAATTATTACAAAAAAATTTGAAAAAATTAATGGTAATATTACATGGAAAAATTCAAAAGTATAAATATTTCAAAGAGTATTTTTAAGAAAGATACATGTTCTTCGGATAGTTGGGGGAAATCATCTCGATTAGTTCTATGGTAGTCTAAATAATCTTTTAATGACGATCAAATGTGGCTTAAGTTAACATTGTAGTGCACTTAGCAAATTGTTCTCTCTATCATTATGTCGTCATAATGAGTTTAAATTTAAATGAACCCAAACCGAGTGTTAGTGAATAAATTATTAAAATTATTACATACATATAGAAATATATGTAGTATGATTTCCAAATAGGTTTTAAAATAAAACCCGGGTATTTGGCTCTTAAGTTTTCTTAAAGGAAATTGATTTAAAATAAAAGGTATTCTAATAAAATAATGTTTTGATAAATGAAATCTGTAACTCTTGGATGGAAAAGAGATAATTTAACTCAAGTTTTAAAATGAGTTAAATTGGATAGGAAGGTTTTAATAAGTGTTGTTTTATTAAAACCGAAGTTATTGTTTAAATATCTAAATTGTGTAAACTATTTGATGTTATTAGTTCAACCCTTAAACATCTTTCCTTAGAACACACTAGTAAAATGGTCGAAGTAGTCGACTCAGTTGTAAGACTCATATTTTGTTTGGGCCTCCATTTGAATTTTGAAGAATAAAAATAAATAATAAATAAAGTAAAATGAAATTGGTGTTTTGTATGCACTCTTAGCATATAGAAAAGTATTACACAAGTAAACAAAAGTGGAGTAAGTTTTTAATTTAATGTTTTATGAAGATGTCTTTATAAAATGTTTATAAACTTAAGTGAAAATTTATGAAGTAATTCATAAATAATTTTAGTATTGAATAAAATACTATAAATGAAAATGAAAATGGTTTAGAAAAAGTTTGGTATAGTTAAAAAAACCAATAAAATTAAGTGTGTTAGTTGTACATAGATCATTTCATTCGCACGGTTTCTGATCTAGGATTCGAGTACATAACTTTAGGATGATTCACACCAGTCCGAAAAAGGATTACTCACTTGATTCTTGTCAATGAACACTTGATTCGAATTCTTGATATGATACTGAGGTTTTCTATCATAGTATATGGCTATGTAAGAAGAATAGATGCTTCTAATCTAGGAACCTAATCGGAGTCCGCACTAGGAAGGTTGAGTGAGCGACACTGGTTTGAAAGTAAAGTTTATATATCTGAGCAAGTGGTCGGATCAGATATTGCATACAGATAATTTAATCATACAGGCTTAAGTACATTTGTATACTACATTTTGTGGCTTTGGAAAGTTTTGGGAGATGCTCTCAATTTTGTGTGAGGGAGCTCAGATAATCTTCTAAGCAATAACCAAAGCCTGATGAGCATAATGGCATGCATAGGAAATTATCCATGTCCTTTAACGATCGAGAAAGTTGTAAACCTGAGAAAAATTCTAAGTCTTGTTTGTCAGTCATTTTTCTTTCCCTCCTCTTTCATTTTTCCATCCTCCCTCTACTTTTCATTTAAAGTAAAGAAAAAATCAAAACCAATATTCAAAAATCAAAATTAAATGTTCTAGGCCACGGAAAAAAATATAAAGTTGGATTCTTTGAACTTGTGAGGCCAAGATCTACCAATCTATATAGGTATTGTTAGGTGCAGCGATGGTTGAAATCGATTGACTACAAATGGCATGAACATGGGTTTAAGTTTGATAGAGATTGAGGAGGAGATAAGCTTTGGCGTTGGTTCCACTGGTGTTCTCTTATCGAATCACACCTTATTCTGAAGTTTGGTGGGTCGTTAAAGCATACATACCAATAAATCCTTTGTCATGTTATTACTTCAAGACCTATGCAAGAGCCGATCTATAAAAAAATAAGACATTCATCTCACGGTCGCTTAACTATTTATATGTATGAGATTCCGTATTATCTTCTATGAGTTTTGAACCCTAAAAGCAATAGAAAAATATGAATATTTGATCCATAACCGATCATATAAAAAGGTTATATGGTGAGCAGTCACACACGTAATGCATGAAATTTCGATAAAATTAACTCATTTGAAATAAGAAAGTATACCATAATGAGAGGTCGTGTATTCAATGCAATTGATTATGATAAGGACCTTGTTGAGTTAGCACTAGACCAAGAGCTACAAGATGTACCAAGGAACTCGATCACTGAAATGTCAATTTGATCAGTTTACCTAATATGCAACTTATTTGATATCCTTAAAAGTTAAAGATGCCAAATTCACTTTTGTAAAGAGTTCGTTATGGTCTTCTAGTAAGGATTTCCTTCCGAATGGTTTGACCATTTAGAAAGGAAAGTGATTGTACAAAGCAGATGTAACTTAAGCACAGTTGGGATTAAAAGAGTGAATGGTCATCTCTGCTTCACGAAGAGACATCGCAAAAGAAAAATTGTATAAAATACTAATGGATACTTAATAAGGAATGAGAAATGTAATTTTTATTCCAATTGTGTTTTTCATATAGAAAATATTTGTTCATAATATTCATTTTTATAAGTTTAAGACATTTGATCAAAAATTCTCTACTGTAAACTAGTTACAGTAACATAAATAAATATCCATAATAAATAGTTGAATGAAGCTTCATATTTCATGCACTATTATAGTGTTATTAGCAGAAATAATAGGAGTATGTCATATAATACTCATCAGCGGATGCATCAAGATACGAAAAATTATTTACATAAATATACCAAACACTGTTTATTAAATAATAATTTTTTAGGTATTGACTGACAATGAATATTTTTTTATCTTGCTATGTATATTTTGAATATTCATTATGAAATAAATCTATTAGAATAACGGTATTTGTTGCATTAGGTACGTAAATAAAAGTATATAAAATTTTAAACAGTTATTTGTAGTATTATGGACTAAGCCATATCTTGAAGGAATAATTCTATAAATCATATGACATTGGTGAATTGTACTATAAAGATTAAGTGCAAAATACCCTTGTGTGAGTCAAAAGAATGCATGTAGTACTTGTTCATGACGGATCTTGTGTGGACCACCCTAATTGAGTTTATGATCGATCAATATTGATTAACCAATATATGTTATGAACGTAAGCTCCATAAACTTAAAAATCAAATCAGTTTTATATATACATATATATAGGCAATTTGTAAAATGTTTATGAGCATCTATTCCGTTATACGAGAAATGGGTATTTCTTCAAGAAACACCAACTTCATGATGAAGGAGTTTCTTTTATAAGTTATTGGTAGTAAGATGAATTTGGATACGATTTGAAGATAAAAATGATTACACTGGATGAAATGAAATTGACCAAGCAAAAACGGACACAACTAATTTGAATGTATAATAAGAAATCTCGCACATTAGAGGGAAACTATGATTTTCTTATGACTGTCGAGAAATGAATTTGCTTGGTTGTCAATAAGCCATTAACAGTATTAACACTACCAAATAGCATGATGTGCAAATCTAGAATGGATTCTAAGTATATTATCGAAATATGATTTTGATAATTTTACATAAAGGGGAATGATCCATTGACCATAAAAGTGTCACTGAAAAGAAGACCAATGCCCTTAGAATATGGCCATAATAGATTCGTCATTCAACGTTTAAATTACTTCATATTTTATTCGCTAAATTATCACTTGATATGATTTTGATTTTCGATATATGTATGTTGAAAAGCACTTCTAAATAATGATTTATAATATGTTGTTTGCACTTGATAACCAAAGTGTTTCGAAGTTAGTGGAAGCGATTCTAAGTTTGTGTGTTACTGGATATGATCTAAAAAATGATACAAAAGTATCATTCAACAAGCATCGAAATATAGCGACTATTTTTACAAAAAATCGAACAATTTGAATTTCAGTCAAAATGCAAAGGAAGCTTGTATCTGTAAGAAAGCGCTGTAAATGTACTAAGATATTTCAGAACTATAATTAAACAACAAAATTATGATTGTTAACGATGTACTCATGTTAAAATCATTTTAGTTTGGTTGTTTAATTCTCAATATTGGATTTGAAAGGACATTTTTTATATTCAGTATAAAAGGATGTTGGGATTGTCCCAAATAATATACATAGACACCATTTCAAAATGTTTAACGTGGAGCATGTATGATGGATTCCTTATGCATTGACAATAGGAATTATCATACATGTTGCATTGTCTACTATATCACATATTTGTATTTGATACTCAAAGAAAGTAAACTTCGAATTAAGACTATTAAATGATGATTTAATGTGTTCTTTAGTATTTTCGAAATGCTAGAGAATTGCTTAAAGAAACTGGCTTAGCATGAAGTGCACCGACTCAAACTTTATAAATGACATCTTTATAGTGTAGGATCTAGATTAACCCTAGAGGGGGGGGGTGAATAGGGTTATAGCAAATTTTCTCGAATTAAACACAGAGATATAATAGCAGAAATAAATATGCTGAAAAGTAAATCACACACAAAATTTACCCAGCTTCGGCAACCCCTGCCTACTGCTGCATTCACAGATTTCTATTAGAATTAAACAGTATCACGCTTACAAACACTCTACTAGACTCGCAGACCCTTTTGCTCCCGCTCACAAACACTCTACTAGACTCGCACACCCTGCTCCCGCCTATAGAGTTTCGCTTACTCGCAAACACTGCTTCCGCCTATAGAGCTTTGCAAACTCGCACACCCTGCTCACTGAACTAATTCAAAATAGACAATCTGACACTACCTAAACCTAGGTGGTGATTTACTAATTCTTTGATTTGTAAAATAAAAAAAACAATAATTTAAAAACAATAGAAAATAACCCTGAAACTAATTAACAATATAAAGAAGCCTTAAATTAAAAAAATAACAAAAACCCCCTTTTTTTTTTTAATAAGACCGGCCCACTTCCTTATTTCACCCGATCCTTTTGTCTCGTTCGTGAGAATAATGGCGGCTTCGTTCTGATTAGGGCTTCGTTCCCTTGTTCCAGTTAGGGCTTCGGCTCTTTGTTCCAATTAGGGCTTCGGTTTCTTCAATCGATCTGAGATATGTTGCCCTAGCTCACTGCTTCTCTGATGGTTGACTATTGCTCGTTTGCAGTTGCTCGATCGAGTTCGTTGTTTGTGAATTCGGTATGTACTGTCTCCTTTTGCTTTACTAAGTTGATACTTGAACTCGATAATTTTTTGCCGATGATGATTAGGGCATTTATATAGGTTGAATTCCTATATTTGCGTTCGTATAAATTTGATTGAATTTGTCAAATTCTTTGTACTGCCGCTTGATTATGCTTTGACGTTTGAGATGATTGCGACTTGTTCAATATGAATATGCTTTCGGTGATTTATTTGGTGATGACCACGGTGTTGATTTCTACTGCTTCGGCCTTGACTCGTTCATCTTGAAATTGTTTTGATTTCTAAAGTTACGGCTTTGACTTTCTCAAAGATGCATACTTGATACACTGTCATGAATTCGAATTTTTTGTACTGTTAAACTTCGTTCATTTGTGCTTTGTTTCTTTATAATGCTCGAACTTGTTCATGTGATTCATGCTTTATTTTGACCTGATCTTGTAGTTGTACTTTTGTAATCTGCATTTCATATGCTTGCAAACTTGCTAGTGTATTCAAGAGTTTTGATGCATATTTCAATTTGGACATGGTTTCATACTTGTTGTCATTTGCAACCGGTCTCTGTGCATTTCTCTGCTCAACTTCGACTTGGTTTTTGAACGTTGCTGTGTCCACTGTGTTACTCATTGATTAGTTTGCATTGTCATATTTTATTCCTGTTTGCATTTGAGTTTGTAGCTTGGTGTCATGTTTGCTTTGAGTCTGCAACTTGGAGTCTGCAACTAGTAGCTGGACTTGATTTGTGCCTTGTCCATTCTCATGTGTTCATCCCTGTAGTATATGTTAGTGATACATTTTGGAGTTGGTTCATGTTGCACTGCACTTTGATGTTGTAGTCTCTGACTTTGCTGTATCAATGCTGCTTCACCATATTGCATTTGCCACACTTGTGTTCCCTGTTATCAACTGGCCTTGATTATGTTTTGATTCAAAAACTTCTGTTCACCTGCATGTATTGTTGGTTCATTACTTCGTTTGATATGTTGTCCATCTGAGTTTGAGCATTTGCACATTTGAAGCCTTGTATCATGATGCAGTCTTCATTATGTTCTTGATAAATGCACTTCTGGAGCTTGTATAATTTGAGTTGTAGCTTGATGGTTTCATGCTTCATGCAGCCTTTTGGTCTGACTGTTGCTTCATGTAGTTGACATATTTGTGGTATTCATTTGGTGATTTGCACCGCTACACTGTTGCATTATAGTAGTTGCTTCTGCAGTTGCACATTGCTGCTTGTAGCACTTGTATACTTGGTCGAGTCCATTTGCATTCTGCAGGCTTGTACTGTCCACTGCCCTGTAATCTTGAGTTGAAGTGAGCTCGACATTGTTGTTTACTTCACCACTGACTTGATGCTGCATACATGTTTGTTGCAGTCCCTTTTTGCTGTTGCTATCCACATTGAACTGCTTTTGATGCACTTTTGAACTTTGTTGCATTCATGTCCTTGCAGTCTTCATGACTGTACTGTTGCAGTCGAGTTGTATTCATGTACACTTGTGGCTTGAACTGGAACTGTTTGTAGTCAATTGCTTTGTCTATTTGCCTTGAGTTGAACCTATCTTGGGTTTGACCTTGTTTTTTATTTCTGTGCTTTTGTTTGATTTTTTTTTGCACACGAGTTGGCGAGGCAGTGCACACGTATACGAATGTACACGTGTGTACTGCAGCCACTTATAGTTACCTGTCCTGATAAAAATACTGATATGCACAGATATTGCACAGTCAAAAATGATGACGAACAATCCAAATAACTGAGGCAAACAATGTTTTCAAAATCATCGTTTCTTTCAAATTTCAAAAATATTTCTCTTTCAATTTTACTGCGTTTGAAAATATTTTTGCAGATTACTCAGATGCTGGATTCAAACCGGAATGCAGTTGAAGACAAAATACGAGTGTGAGTGATATGTAGTGAGGTTAACTGTAAATGTGAAATGTGATGTGATTGTAATCAAAAATGTATATGTATAGTGAGAGCATGAAATTGTACTATTTAAAATTGTAATAAATATTAGTTTGAATAAAATATTCGTTTGAATTCAAAATCTGTGTAACTTGTTCTGTTTGAATTCAAATTCGAATTCTGTGTAATTTAATTTTATTCAACAAATATTTATTTAATCTATGAAAAAAACAAAATAGTACATTACCAAATACATACTATTCAAAATTGTAATAAATATTTGTTTGAATAAAATTTCTGTTTGAATTGAAAATCTGTTTAACTTGTTTTGTTTGAATTCAAATTCAAATTCTGTGTAATTTATTTTATTCAACAAATATTTATTTATTCTATGAAAAATAGTACATTAACAAATACATTTAAATGAATGTTTATTATCATCAAACAAAAATCATATAGCGCAAAGCGCATATTCAACAATCTCCCCCTTTTGATGATAACAAACATATATTTAAGATTTTGAATATATTAAATGTATTTGATAATTTCATTTGCTCCCCCTATTTGAATGCTTCCTTTTTATTTGATGCTCCACCTACATATATGGCTCCCCCTACATATATGCATACAAATAAAAATATGTAAATGAGCCTATATGCAAATTGAAAGTTATTTGACCTTTGCTTGATTCTATTTGACAAAATCTTAACTTTTCTCTCCCCCTTTTGTTATCAGCAAAAGAATAATAGTGTTATAAAATAGGGATGAAGTGATAGACATGAATCAAACATTTAACTCAATTAAATATAAATATCAAATCTCAATAAAACTCAAACAAAAATCATAATTACCCTTGTCAAGCGCATATTCCACTTTCAGAAGTGATGGGGATAGAATCATCAAAAATCATACAATTCTGTCTATTTGTGGTATATTTATTTCAGGAAATTTGAATATCTACTAACCATGCATAACCGTTAGGACTTTTAAATGAGATTAGTAGTATTCACAATTTTTTTTTATTTAAAAAATGAAATCAAGTATCTTCTAATCACGCATGACCGTGAGGACTTTTAAATGGGATTAGAATCAACTTGTCTATTTGAATCAATTAATTTTGATATGCGTTCCATACATGCATAACCGTGAGGACTTTTAAATGAGCATGGAAGCACATAATCAAAAATCCAAGTAATTCACCCATGCATAACCGTGAGGACTTTTAAATGAGAGTGAATACTTTGGATATTTATTTTTAATTGCTGAATATAATAAGTTGAAGCACAAATAATTTCCTTCACAGATTTAAAGATATTGAAGAACAAATAATTTCCTTTGTAAACTACCACAAATTTACATACTAAATATGATCTTGAAGAGTGATGGTCGATAGAAAGATGATAGAAATAGAAATGGTCATGGAATTATTACCCAACAAAATTTTTTTATAACTCTTGTTATGAAATTCTAAAGAAATTTTCTAATTATACTTTCTCGAGTTATAATATATGATAAATATCAACACTTATCTCTTTTTCAATCACTATTCATCTTTTCGATAATCAAAGAGAGTTAGATTAGTCAAAAATTTGTCATTTAAAATCAAATTAAACATTATAAAATCAATTTTTCAAAAATGATTAATCTGTAAATATGGTCAAACATGATTTTCTCGAGGGGGTTTTATAAGAAAATTTTCTGCTAATTGAAAATTATTTCAAATGAAAAAATATGCAGATATTTTCTTTAAAAAAAACGATGCAGCAAATGAATGTTAAAAAAAAAATTAATCACGTTCCACTAGTAATTTTTCTATCAACTATATTACCAGTGTAATCTGCATCTGAATTTAAATTTCACTCAATATTCACTCGTTGAACCATGAAGTGTGCACCAAAAATTTCAAACATAACATCATTCTTTTGAATTTGAATTTAAGCCGTGTTAACACTCAAACAAATATCATGATGTTAATTTCAGAAACCATAGAATAAACAATTATATTCATGAGTAATCAACAGTCAATCAACATCATAATTATTTCAAAAACAATTTCTTAAAATCCTTTTTCTCATGAATTTGAAATCGTGCAAATTTACAAGCAGTGACCAAAATATATCTACATGTAGCATGAGTAATCAAATACCATCATTTGACCGAACAAATTTATATGGATTAGTTCAAAGTTGAAAATCTGATTGGTCATCGATTAAGCACAAATCAATGTCATAAATAAGAACAAGTCAAAAAATTTCTTAAAATCCTTTTTACATTTTTTTTTAAAAATAGAATTCATTAGGATTTTAAGTTGAAGCCATGTAAATAGAAGAAACCATGAATATAGATTTAGCCAAAAATATTATCGTCAATCAATAAAAACACCATCAGCTATCCAAATTAATCGATATAAAGTATTTCAAGGATTGTAGTGTTTTTGGCATAAATGCATAATTGGCCAACCATTTTGAAAAAATCAGAATCAAAATTATCATCTTTTATTCATCTCAATATTGGCTGATTTTAATTCAGAATATGGTGCAGATTATCACATTTGATATATCGTTCAAAAATAAATTTACCTGTTTTACCTTTACGATAATTTTTCGTCATTGTCCATTGTGATTCTGTCACCTTTGTACTAGGCTAAGGAACTTTGCTTTGTCGCCCGTTGTGTTTCTGGAACAGCCGAAATCCAAAGAACACTGTTGTTGTTCCTTAGCCTGCCACCACACCTACACGATAAAAGATTTATGTGACCTATTTGTTTTTATAGGTCCATTGTTGTTAGTGGCAGAATATGAAAAATATGTTTTTGGAGACCCAAAACTATTTATATCTGTTCCTTTTGGCACCCAAGTTTGTTTGACTTTCAAAGATTTTATATTTGTGCCTTTTGGAACCCAAATTGGTATAGTTTTCATGTGTTTGGGTCTATACCAACAATTATTTCGATTATGTTCTAATTCTCTACAAAACGTGCTCATTAAATTAACTTGATTAAATTTTGTGTTCCTATGACTATGATTTTCAACATGATTTCCAATTATTTCAGATCGAGCAAAAACACTTTTACTTTTTGCATTATCATCATTTTGTGATTTCCCAAAGCCTAGTCCTTTTCTATTGTTAGCAAAAATTTGATTTCCAAATAACATTTTAAAAGATTTTTCGCCGCTTGAAAAGTTATTCAAAGATTTCTCAAGATTTTGGACTTTGGTTTTTAATGTTGAATTTTCAGTGACAAGTGAGGTGCATCGATTAATAAAATCCTTTCTCCTAGTGTCGATGGTTTCCTTAAGATTCAAGTTTTCATTTTCAAGACTTTCAAAGTTATTCCTCAGTTTTGATAATTCTGAATCTAAAATCTTACATTTTTTACATTCTAGGTTTTGAATATTTTCAAGTTCAGTTTTTAACCTAAAATTTTCACGAGCAAATTCTCTCCTATCAGATTTCAGTTTTTCAATTTTAGATTCAAGAGTATCCACTACCTTAGTAAGATCAGAACACATAAAAACAAGTTCTTTATAAGAAAACTCACCTGCCTCACTAGATTCGTCGGAGGTTGCTTCTGATTCTGATTTTGCCATGCAACACAAGTTAGCCTCCTCTGAGCTGCTATCCGAAGCTTCCTCTCCTTCTTCATCATCCCAAGTCGCTGCAAATACTTTCTTCGCCTTTTTCTTTTCTTTGTTGTTTTTGAGAAGTGGGCATTTTGGTTTGATGTGGCCAGGCTTGTTGCAGTTATAACATGTCAGTTCATTATCGGAATTTTCGGAATCTTTTGACCTATTGCCCTTTATTTTCTTCTTGCGTGGCTTGAATCTAGACCATCTTCTAAGATTATTGACAGCCATTGCAAGCTCTTCAATTGGATCTTCTTCATCGCTTTCTTCTTTACTCTTTAAGGCAATCGTCTTCTTCTTTGGTTCGGAGTTGTTGCGTTCTTCCTTTGCTTTTAACTCAAGCTCATAAGCCATCAAGTTGCCAATCAACTCCTCCATGCTTAGTCTGCTCAGATCTTTCGATTCTTGGATTGCTGTGACTTTTGCCTCAAAGTTCATTGGTAAAACTCGTAGCACCTTCCTCACAAGCTCTACCTCAGTGAAGACCTTCCCAAGCGCTCTAGCGTTGTATACCAAGGTTGAAAAACATCCAAACATGTCTTTTATGCTCTCGCCTTTGTCCATCACAAAGTTTTCGTATTCGTTGCTGAATAGGGCTAGACGAGACTCCTTGACTTGAGAAGTTCCTTCGTGTGTCACCTCCAAAGTATGCCAGATTTCCTGTGCTGTTGTACAATGAGAAATTCTATTAAATTCATTTTTATCAAGAGCACATATCAAAACATTCATGGCTTTAGCATTTGTCGTTTTCAATCTCTTATCGTTAGCATCCCACCTATCCTTAGGTTTAGGAATCTCAGTACCACCAACGATTATAGTGGGAGGTTTAAAGCCAGTTTCAATAATATCCCAAACATCATAATCAACGGAACTAAGATAGATACCCATCCTAACTTTCCAATAAGCATAATCGTTCCCGTTAAACATGGGTGGCCTAGCAATAGATTGCCCCTCAGAAAAAGCATTATTTGATGGATTCATGACTCTAGAGTTAAATAAAAATACCAGGCTCTGATACCACTTGTAGGATCTAGATTAACCCTAGAGGGGGGGGTGAATAGGGTTATAGCAAATTTTCTCGAATTAAACACAGAGATATAATAGCAGAAATAAATATGCTGAAAAGTAAATCACACACAAAATTTACCCAGCTTCGGCAACCCCTGCTTACTGCTGCATTCACATATTTCTATTAGAATTAAACAGTATCACGCTTACAAACACTCTACTAGACTCGCAGACCCTTTTGCTCCCGCTCACAAACACTCTACTAGACTCGCACACCCTGCTCCCGCCTATAGAGTTTCGCTTACTCGCAAACACTGCTCTCGCCTATAGAGCTTTGCAAACTCGCACACCCTGCTCACTGAACTAATTCAAAATAGACAATCTGACACTACCTAAACCTAGGTGGTGATTTACTAATTCTTTGATTTGTAAAATATAAAAAAAAAACAATAATTTAAAAACAATAGAAAATAACCCTAAAACTAATTAACAATATAAAGAAGCCTTAAATTAAAAAAAAAACAAAAACCCCTTTTTTTTTTAATAAGACCGGCCCACTTCCTTATTTCACCCGATCCTTTTGTCTCGTTCGTGAGAATAATGGCGGCTTCGTTCTGATTAGGGCTTCGTTCCCTTGTTCCAGTTAGGGCTTCGGCTCTTTGTTCCAATTAGGGCTTCGGTTTCTTCAATCGATCTGAGATATGTTGCCCTAGCTCACTGCTTCTCTGATGGTTGACTATTGCTCG
The DNA here is from genome assembly GCA_030765085.1 of Allium cepa. NCBI lineage: Eukaryota > Viridiplantae > Streptophyta > Magnoliopsida > Asparagales > Amaryllidaceae > Allium > Allium cepa. The sequence goes on from CM060932.1 coordinate 548,770,387, forward strand.
TTTGTAGTTGCTCGATCGAGTTCGTTGTTTGTGAATTCGGTATGTACTGTCTCCTTTTGCTTTACTAAGTTGATACTTGAACTCGATAATTTTTTGCCGATGATGATTAGGGCATTTATATAGGTTGAATTCCTATATTTGCGTTCGTATAAATTTGATTGAATTTGTCAAATTCTTTGTACTGCCGCTTGATTATGCTTGGACGTTTGAGATGATTGCGACTTGTTCAATATGAATATGCTTTCGGTGATTTATTTCGTGATGACCACGGTGTTGATTTCTACTGCTTCGGCCTTGACTCGTTCATCTTGAAATTGTTTTGATTTCTAAAGTTACGGCTTTGACTTTCTCAAAGATGCATACTTGATACACTGTCATGAATTCGAATTTTTTGTACTGTTAAACTTCGTTCATTTGTGCTTTGTTTCTTTATAATGCTCGAACTTGTTCATGTGATTCATGCTTTATTTTGACCTGATCTTGTAGTTGTACTTTTGTAATCTGCATTTCATATGCTTGCAAACTTGCTAGTGTATTCATGAGTTTTGATGCATATTTCAATTTGGACATGGTTTCATACTTGTTGTCATTTGCAACCGGTCTCTGTGCATTTCTCTGCTCGACTTCGACTTGGTTTTTGAACGTTGCTGTGTCCACTGTGTTACTCATTGATTAGTTTGCATTGTCATATTTTATTCCTGTTTGCATTTGAGTTTGTAGCTTGGTGTCATGTTTGCTTTGAGTCTGCAACTTGGAGTCTGCAACTAGTAGCTGGACTTGATTTGTGCCTTGTCCATTCTCATGTGTTCATCCTTGTAGTATATGTTAGTGATACATTTTGGAGTTGGTTCATATTGCACTGCACTTTGATGTTGTAGTCTCTGACTTTGCTGTATCAATGCTGCTTCACCATATTGCATTTGCCACACTTGTGTTCCCTGTTATCAACTGGCCTTGATTATGTTTTGATTCAAAAACTTCTGTTCACCTGCATGTATTGTTGGTTCATTACTTCGTTTGATATGTTGTCCATCTGAGTTTGAGCATTTGCACATTTGAAGCCTTGTATCATGATGCAGTCTTCATTATGTTCTTGATAAATGCACTTCTGGAGCTTGTATAATTTGAGTTGTAGCTTGATGGTTTCATGCTTCATGCAGCCTTTTGGTCTGACTGTTGCTTCATGTATTTGACATATTTGTGGTCTTCATTTGGTGATTTGCACTGCTACACTGTTGCATTATAGTAGTTGCTTCTGCAGTTGCACATTGCTGCTTGTAGCACTTGTATACTTGGTCGAGTCCATTTGCATTCTGCAGGCTTGTACTGTCCACTGCCCTGTAATCTTGAGTTGCAGTGAGCTCGACATTGTTGTTTACTTCACCACTGACTTGATGCTGCATACATGTTTGTTGCAGTCCCTTTTTGCTGTTGCTATCCACATTGAATTGCTTTTGATGCACTTTTGAACTTTGTTGCATTCATGTCCTTGCAGTCTTCATGACTGTACTGTTGCAGTCGAGTTGTATTCATGTACACTTGTGGCTTGAACTGGAACTGTTTGTAGTCAATTGCTTTGTCTATTTGCCTTGAGTTGAACCTATCTTGGGTTTGACCTTGTTTTTTATTTCTGTGCTTTTGTTTGATTTTTTTTTTGCACACGAGTTGGCGAGGCAGTGCACACGTATACGAATGTACACGTGTGTACTGCAACCACTTATAGTTACCTGTCCTGATAAAAATACTGATATGCACAGATATTGCACAGTCAAAACTGATGACGAACAACCCAAATAACTGAGGCAAACAATGTTTTCAAAATCATCGTTTCTTTCAAATTTCAAAAATATTTCTCTTTCAATTTTACTGCGTTTGAAAATATTTTTGCAGATTACTCAAATGCTGGATTTAAACCGGAATGCAGTTGAAGACAAAATACGAGTGTGAGTGATATGTAGTGAGGTTAACTGTAAATGTGAAATGTGATGTGATTGTAATCAAAAATGTATATGTATAGTGAGAGCATGAAATTGTACTATTTAAAATTGTAATAAATATTAGTTTGAATAAAATATTCGTTTGAATTCAAAATCTGTGTAACTTGTTCTGTTTGAATTCAAATTCGAATTCTGTGTAATTTAATTTTATTCAACAAATATTTATTTAATCTATGAAAAAAACAAAATAGTACGTTACCAAATACATACTATTCAAAATTGTAATAAATATTTGTTTGAATAAAATTTCTGTTTGAATTGAAAATCTGTTTAACTTGTTTTGTTTGAATTCAAATTCAAATTCTGTGTAATTTATTTTATTCAACAAATATTTATTTATTCTATGAAAAATAGTACATTAACAAATACATTTAAATGAATGTTTATTATCATCAAACAAAAATCATATAGCGCAAAGCGCATATTCAACATATAGTATATCAATCCCAGATTCATGTTCAATCTTAAGCTAGGAATATTAACTTGGAAATGTTCCAAACGATAATTAGTGGCTGATTCAACTAGTATATTGCCCTAAATAGCAGTGCAATATAATAAGTATAAATAAATGCACAAATTAATAGCTGGGCCAGGATGATTCCAAATATTGAGAATTCCATGAAATTGTTAGATGATAAAAATGTTGTGATACAGTTTGCAAAAGAACCTAAAGCTTACTATAAGTCAAAAAACATACCTCGAGGTTTCCACATTATAAAGTAGTTTATCAACATCAGAGAGTTGATTGACAAAGTAGATAATTAAAACAATATAACATGCCCGTTCACTAAGGGACTGACCCGATTAGTTTTGAGTAAACCGATTAAAGGAGTTGGAATAAGATTCCATAATCGACCCCAATTGCAAGTGAGAGATTGATAAATCTAGGGGTATGCCTTAGAAGTAATTATGTAATTTGATACATATATCTAACTCGATAACCAATGTTGTTCATCATAAAAGTTGTGTTTCTTTCTGTTATATACTTATCATATTGAGATATGTTGATTAACTACTTACATAATTTAAGTATATTAACTAGAAAATCCTTTAATGGTATGTTAGTAATTACAATATGTTGTAATCATGAGAAATTTATCATGTTGAATAACATATTATTATAAATATTTCTAGTCAAGATGTTCCAAGAAAGGATATTGATTCATCCATTGAGACTAGAGTACATAACGTATCGATAGTTATTAGATAACTATGGAATGGCTCATTTGAGAGTTTTCGGTTAGTTAATATAACTATAATCAATCACAGAATCTTAAAGATATGATATTATATCATTCTCTCGACTTGAGAATACTGTTAAACATAATATGGATGCTTCACTTTGATCATAGTTATATCGTGGCATGGTGCCCATTGAATGACTATAGTTAGGTCTGAGTTGAAGAATTGAAAGTGAAACACTATTCAATAGAGAATTCGTCTTCTTGGTTATATGATATTAATATCACGATTAGCTGTAGTCAACTCAAAGTCAAAGTCTTTGGCTAGAGCAATACCATTAATAATGATTGTCATTATTGAACCAAATATTTTGTGTTTAAACTAATCAAGCTAAATTTGAAAGATAATGGAATTTTGACCAAAACCAAATTCCATTAGTCTTAAGGTGGTATAGTTTTGATGAAAAGAATTGGTATAAATAATAGTTACTATCGGGTACATCTAATAATATTAAAATTGGATTTTTACTAAAAATACGTGTAAGTGATAAATTCAACCAAAATGTCATACCACTAGCTACGACGACATGTGAAAGTTAATATTCAAATTTTTCGATATTCATCATTGACTGAATTTACACCTTTAAGTCGCATAATGTTGAATACTAGAAGTAACCATACAATTTAATTAATTTATAATCATTTTAAATGAATTAAATAATTAATATTTATGAAATACTAATTATTAATATTTATTTGATTTTTCTGGGGGGCATTAATATTTAATGAAATGCATATATAAAAGTTACGTATGCACGTATCAATATACGATGTCGATAGAATATTTAAATTGGATTTAAATAGAATAATTACTAAATAGATTTAGGAAGTTTACGAGGCTCGTTTAGCTTACCCGGGGGGGCAGCAAGGCAAGGAGGAAAAGAAAGGCAAAAGAACTTTAGCTAAACGAGCAGGATTCGCTTCTATTTCGTCCGTATTGGATTTAAATAGAATAATTACTAAATATACGTTTAGCAGAAGAAATTAGAACTGGAATTGGATGAGAATGTGGTCAGGATTCCCTTTTATTTATAATTTCGTCCACATCCTTTCAAACAGTCGTGTCTGCTCGATGGGTCGCACCCGCTGCCTTTTGACCGCTGCTGTTTGTTAACGGGTCGCACCCGTCTGCTGCTCGTATCCGTTCGGCCGCGCCTCCTCAGTCGGGCCGCACCCGCTTCTGTTCGTCCGCGCTTCTTCAGTCCGGTCGCACCCGCTCGCTTCAGTAACCCGCGTTCGCTTATCAACAGTCGCGTTTGTTCATTAGCTTGCAACTGTTAAAAAACCCGGCCCAGTTTTGCAGTAAAATTAGGTATTAGACCCGAATCCGACCCGAGCCCGAGCCCGAGCCCGGTTCGTTCGGTCGGACGGACGGACGGCGGCGACGGCGCGCTCACGCGTGTGGTGGAGATGCATGATCTCCCTTCTCACAACGAAGCATACATTTGGGTGCCCCTAGGCCCCAACACATTCTTTAGAAAGCTATCAATATACGTTGCTTTCCTAGTATATTAGGCGATGTGGGACAAGTGTATTTCATTTACACTAGGAATTCTAACAATCCCCATATAAATGATAATATACTTTTCCCCCACACAAAGCGAAATATCACAGAGTACATATGGAATAATGCTTTATCGTGGACAAGTAGATATTTCACTTTGAACTTTCCCTAGTTAAAACTTATCGGATCTACTTGGCTAATCGGTGAATTACTTCATCTTGAACCGTCGGCCTTTATTGTATATCCAGACAATAAGCTTTACGAAGCATTGATTCCCTTCTCATCCAATCTCTTGGTTGTGTTCATTTTGGTCCTGAACAATTTTTGGTTCTGCGAGTGTTTTAGAGAATAAAAGCCTTTTAATATTCTCATATTGCCGACCCAGCTCACACTAACATAGGTGATCTCAACCATTAAGAGTATCCTACATATACCCCACTTGTTATTTCCAAGATATGGTCATCATTAAAAAACATAGTTTTAACCTTTAAATACTTCTGTAGGCATGCATTTATGTTGTGCACCATAGGAATGGAGTTGGACTATGTCCACGCAAATGCATTACGTCTTGATTTATTCAGAACTTGTTTGCCTATTGATCCTAGTCCGTAGGATCTCCAGTCGCTAGGATAGGTTTTTGTATAAGATAACTCTTTGTGGTTTAGGCTTTTAAACTCATTCCCCTCGATGCGCAGTCAATTTTCTCTCTTGATAAATCTTTAGTAAATGGATCCACTAGGTTATCATTTGTTTTCACATAATCTATGGAAATTGTTCCATTTGAGAGTAACTGCCTAACTGTGTTATGGCGTCAACGAATATGTAATGACTTTCCATTATACACAAAGTTGTGCGCTCTGCTTAGCGCAGCTTGGTTATCACAGTGTATGCATATGGCCGGTACAATTTTAGGCCAAAATGGAATATCTTCTAAAAAATGACGAAGTCATTCTGCTTCTTCGCCTACTTTATCTAAAGCGATGAACTCTGATTCCATAGTGGATCGAGCTATGCATGTTTGTTTAGTAGATTTACATGACACTGCTGCCCCTGCTAAGGTAAAGACATAACCACTCGTTGATTTTGATTCCTCTGAATCAGCAATTCAATTTGCATCACTATATCGTTCTAGGACGGCGGGATATTTTTCATAATGTAAGAAATAATTTGTGGTATTTTTTAAATATCCAAGCACTCTCATTAGTGCTTTCCAGTGTTCCTTTCCTGGATTGCTTGTATACCTGCTCAGTCGACTTACTGCATAAGTTATATCTGGTCTTGTCCAATTCATGAAATATATGAGACATCCTATTACACGAGAGTATTCTAGTTGCATTACACTCTCATTAGTGTTTTTATGCAGTACTTCTGATGGATTAAAAGGTGTTCTCGCTCCTTTAATTCCATAGTCTTAAAAAATTTCAATCACTTTGTCTACATAGTGTGACTGAGACAATTCAATTCCATTAGGAGTTCTTATTATTTTGATTACCAAAATAACGTCTGCAACTCCTAAATCTTTCACATCGAAATTGCTAGTTAACATCTTCTTTATGGTCTCTATTACCTGAGTATTTGTACCTCTTCGTACAGTCACATGTGTTCGCGCCTATTCAACTCGCGTCCGCTTATGAACAGTCGTGTATGTTCATTAGCCTGTAACTGATAAGACCCGAGCCCGATCCGACCCGGTTCGGTTCGGTCGGTCGAACGGCGGCGGCGGTGCGCGTGTGGTGGTGATGCAAGATCTCCCTCCTCGCAACGAAGCATACATTTGGGAGCCCCAGACCCCCAACTTCCACTTGAGAAAGCTATTAATATACTTGGCTTTCTTAGTATATTAGGCGATGTGGGACTTTATGTATTTTTCATTCATTTTGTTCTATAGGAATTTCAACATATAGTACTGGACTTGAGGCGGGTTGAATAAGCGAACTGTCATAAGCGGATGCGAGCGAATGGATGCGGCATGAGCGGGTGCGACCCGATTGAAGTGGCGCGGGCAAACAGAAGCAAATAGCGAGCAGGTGAACAGATGTGACTGTACGAAGAGGTACAGACGCGACTGTTTGAGCGAACGCGTGCAGACACGACCGTTCGGAAGAGATACGGACCAACTATAAATAAGAAGGAAAACTGATCACTTTCCTCACTGATTTTAGAATCCGAATCTTCTTCTTCTCTTCTGCTACTATACTCTAAATCACAGAGTGATATACTCATTACAATCTCGAGCAGAATACGTCTGTTGTATATTGGAGGAATTTTGAAATAAAATTCTTAAAGAAATTGTTACGACAAGCCTCAGACGGACTTTCCTTTATAATCCGGTTAGAATTCTAGTTTGTTTATGTATTTATATACATTATTCTATATTCTATCTGTTATTCTGTTTATACTATTTATTCAAAATAGTATAACGCTGTTGTTGTAACTTATTTACAACATTCATATTGTTTTAATAATTAATACAGAATTCCAGTGTAGTGGAAATCTGAGTTATAAACTTGTGCGACGAGTTTATAATTGATTATTTTCTGTTTTGGTATGCTAGCCAGATAACACTATATGCAATGTTTCAAGTTACCGGTTTGCACTATCAACAAAAACATATATGTTTGATTTTATTTTTTCTTTTATGGAAGGTCAAACGTGCGACATTCCTTAGAATACTCTATGCAGAAAGAAGGAAGAGGGAGGGATGGAGTTAAGACAGCTAGAAGATATAAATTTGGTTTAAGGGTTAAAGTGGTCTGGAAAGTAGCCAATAAGGATGGTATGTGGGCTAAAGCATGAATGAAAAGTACGTTAAAGGTCGATCCTTTTGGGAGCTAAGGGACAGAACTGATAATTCTTGAATTTGGAAATTTATACTTTGCAGTAGAGAGGTGGCATTACTGCATGACTAAATGAGTAGTTGAAGGGCAACAACCTCTCATTGGTTCGATCCTTAGCTACACGGAGGGACTTGATTAACAACCTTGGATCAGACATAGTGGAAAGACTGAGAGGTGAAAATTGGATGGTTAAAATCATTGTGAATAACACATTGAACATCAGTAGATTTAGCTTTTTGAGACGAGAGTGGCTATAAAAATTCAAAATGACCAAGAATAAGACTTTTGGGCATGGACTTGTAGAAAAATAGGCAATACTGCTTTAAATCATACTGGACCAAGGTAAGACAGTTGTTCAACAAAAATAAGGAAGGAATATTCATTTGGCATAAAATTCACACTTCCAAAATGGATATATGTTTATATAAAATCATCAGTAAATTCATGCCAATCAAACATAGACTTATCCAATGTCATATAAACATAGATCCAACCTATGTTCTATGTTACCAAGGCATAGAAGACATAGATCATCTTTATTTTCTTTGCAAACACAATGAATTAGTATGGAAATGGTGTCATAATAAGCTGAAATGACCAACTATATATTCACAAACTTTAAACATTGGTTCAAAAATAGCCGTGGTAACAGCAAATTTGATCAAAAGTGCAAAAGCAGTGACATGGTTAAAATAGTATCATCTACTTGTGTATGGGAGATTCGGCAAGAGCGAAACAGGCGAATTTTTAATAACAAAAGAAACACAGAACATTTCATTTGCAAATTTATATCATCATTAATCAAGATAAGAGCATGTAGATCTAAATATACAAATTATATCAACATGCAAGATGAGAAAATATGTAAAAAGTGGGAGTTAAGCTCATCGAACCTCTAGGTTGGTGGTTATGATCATACGAACCGATGGTTCACTCCTATTTTTGCCTCGACATTCTTTGGTATGTTCCTGCTCTAGTTACATTCATTTTCTCTCTCACAAATAATAATTATAGGGGAAATACTTAAATACCCATCGTAAGTGATAGAGTATATTGAACTTCAGTCCAAGCAAGTAGGTTCTTATCTACGCATATAACAAAGGAACACATTTTTCAAAGGAAGTTTGACGAAGATCAAACTTGGACTACGAGACTTATTTGCTTATCTTAAATCAAAGAAGAACGAAGCTAACTGATGGCTTTTCCAGTGGCTCAGAGCAATAGATCTGATGAACTTTAATGGATCTGGTGCAGATCCCCCACGTTAAAAGAGTACCTACAATCATGTCTTGCAAATCTTGGAGTTACATAAATAGTAGAGATGAAAATGGAATATACATCTGCCATTGTAATATGCCTGAACGGGGATTTTATAATTAATTATTTCTTCTGTTGCACCACCACGAAATAGCTTGGAAAAGGAAAGAATGAATCAACCTAAAATGCGTTGTTGATGAATTATTTCTCGAGAAATGAAATGGTCTCTAAGCTGGTGCGGGTATGATAGAAGAAGGCCAAAATGGGCTGTATTTTGCAACCCGCTTATATGTTGTGTTTATATGTATATATCTTTCTAACTCGGTGTATATTTAGTTTATGTGAATTAATAAAGTCATTTGAGTCATGTAAAAAAAAGTAGACGTTCGAAGTAGTGTCAATTTATGCAATTTTGACATCTTTCGTTATTTCTTGCACTACCTAACATATGTTAATCTTCGTTTGGCTTGCCCCACAAATGTATTGAAAATGATACTTGAAACGGATGTAGAACTAAAAAAATTGCTTTCACGTTAGGAATAGAAGATCATGTAGATCGTAAAAGTACAAATCCACCCTTCCAATATTTTTTTTACTGTGATTTCATTGAATCCGCATAGGGATTATATAGTATTCGGATAGAGCAACCCGAAATGTCCGATGAGAAAAGGCGAGGGGCAACCAATAAGGAGACTAAAGCATGATAGGACTGATTCATTCTATCATATTATGGAAGAGGTGATTTTCCCTATCTCTCAAAGGACTTGAATTTGAACCGATAATCTAGGCTATTAAATTTTTAAGATGATAGGTATCGATTATGGTTTTATTATTTATTTTACAATAGGGACTTGAATCGTAACTTAGTACCGATTTCACAAAGCTAAAAGCATAATATTCTTCAACTCTAATACCTTTAGGATCTAATAGAAGAGACCTCTTGCTCAAAACCTATAATTTGTTTTTAAAGTGAACTTAATTACCACTTATAATTTGTATTTTTCGAGAAATTTCTGGCTCGAATCTCAATGCAAGTTGATGGAAAGTCTAGCGGGTTCGGCCATGAAGATGGGTTAGACATGGTATGATTCAGGATTACGTCATCTATGCCACAAAATTGCATCGTCTTCCGTCTTCCTACTTATAGTTAAGGCTCTACACACTAAAATTAAATTATACACGTTTTTCTCAAGTGCATCATATGTGGAGTCCCCTCCACTCTAAGAGTAGAGATACACTACAATTTCGTACTGTAAAGGATTTTGACTCCATATAGCTTTTGGTTCGAATTTTTGACCAATCAAGTGAGAATTCTCTTTCACTCAAACTTCTATGTGCATTTTTTAATTTATTTTTATCATATCATTTTGCATGTGATTTTAAATACCGTATTCGACCTGAGTGAATGAGTTGGATGTTGACTTCAACATATACATATATGTATGTGTATATGTTTTCCATGGCTTAATGTAAGTGCGATACTATTAACACTCAGGTTTTTTTTCTGCTACCCACCAAAACTGAAGGCCACCTTAAAAAATTTCATTTTCTTCTTTCTAATGCCAAGTACTAATTACTTCACATGAACAGATACCCAAAGTTCAAAACACTTATTTCTCTGTTTCTTTCAAAACAAACACTGCCACTAGAGGAAAAATGAGGAAGTCAAATGTTTTGTCAGTAAGTCAAAAGCTCACCGCTTCTCAATAACTTATACAATGGTCGATAAAACATCCTCTTTTTGTGCGAACTCTTAGATTTTCAAATCTCGGTTGAATTGATCGCCGTTGATTGATTTTTAGAAGAATAAAAAAAAACTCTAAAAAATGTATTTATGATTGATTTGTTGGAGAAAAATAGACTTTAGCACATAGAAAGAAAACTAACGGCTTTGTGATCATCACAATTGGGATTATCCGTTAAATTTTCACTATTCATCGTTTATTATTATTAGACAAAAAGAGTTTTTTTTTTTAATTTGGAATTTTTGACAAATATATAAAATTTGTTCACAAGAGATGAGAGATACGCTGTGTAAGGCCAAGTCGAAGAACAAAATAGGATGGTCAGAATTACATAAATAATATTAATGTCTATTAAAACAAAACTAGAACAGTAGTTGAAGAAAAAAATCTCAATAGTGGCACACTAAACCTAATTTCAGCTTGATGTATAATCAAACAGATAGAAACATTGCATGCGATTAGCTAGTTCAGCTTAAAAGGGTCTATACGTTGTAAACGTTCGTTTTAGACTCTCCAATCTTTTTCCTCTTCTTGATTCCCTCTCCAATACATTCCATAACCTTTCAACCACGAAGAAAACTTAATTCTTGATCTCATTGTGGAAACATGCTTTGCCGATTAAAGCCATTGCTTGTTCTACTTTTCATCTGTTTCTTCCTCTGCTTCTTCATCATGTTCATTCCCATTCCATTTTCTCCCGTCATCTATTTTTCCACTAGAAAGCCCTCCATTTTTACAGCAAGAAACGGCCATCCAAACCCTAGACTCGCCTACCTTGTTTCAGGTTCAAGCAATGAAATAGAGATGATGAAAAGGATATTAAATGCCATTTACCACCCCTCCAATTTTTACCTTGTGCATCTTGATCATCCAGATGATTCTTATGATGAAATCACAGACTTGTTAGATTTTGTTGATACCCATCCAGTTTTGTCCACGGTTCACAATGTTGATATAAGCTATCATGCAAATGCTGATTATGAAGCACGGCCTAGTAAGATTGAAGCCATGATTGATTCAATGTCTAAGCTTCTTAAGAAAGGTGGAAGATGGGACTGGTTTGTCAACCTTGATGTCTTTAGCTATCCATTGTGTACTCAAGATGGTACGCACTTGTTCTTTTTTTCAAATATGCATAAGGTACACATATATAATTATTTGTACTATTTTTTTTTTCTTCTAATCAACATAAAGTCATCCTACTTGTTTCTTGAATATGTAAAATTTCATATTTTAAAATCTAATAAATTTGCTTGACTTTCAAAAGTTTATCGTTCTACTTTGGAATCTTGTGATACTTTCTACTATTCCATTGCAGTGGGTTTCTTCATGAGGCTTTCTTCAAATATATTGCAATATTTGTTTTTAATCAAGATAAATTCATCCTGGATTTCTTGAATTTTTTAAAAATGCAATGTGCTTTTATTTGGCATGTCTGGATCAAACTTGTTTGAGTTTCGAAACTCGTTTTCTACTTTGAACTCTTGCGATACTTTCTTAGGTGCATTTGATTTTCATGGTTGTGTGGGTTTGTTTGTTTGTTCGTAGATCTACTGTATGTGCTATCCTTAATGCCACGACATCTCAACTTCATTGATCACAGAACGGATCCCAATTTCAATCCAGAGTATGTTTACTGATTTTATCTTTAATTCACTGTGAAGTTATTCTCATATACTTTACTTTCAGCTTATTTATATTTTGAATTTTACAGGGCTAGAAGACTAAGGATGTGTTTGTCAGAAGATCTTAGTACTGGTATAAATTATGTCAGTTTTGTATAAATTATGTCAGTTTTACATGCACTTTTTTATACGCATAAACCTGGAAAACATTAACATATCTGATACATGCATACAAGTTCATATGTATATTTTTGCAGGTTCTAACTTTATGGCAGTTACGCGTTCATTTGTAGAGTACAGCATAAAAGCCTGGAACAACCTTCCTCATACAAGCTTCTCGACTGAAAATTACTTTCAAACATTGATATGCAACTCTTCAGAGTTTCGCCATACAGCAGTCAATACCAGCCTCCATTTCACTGCTTATATGAATAATTCTTTCCATCCTCGCTTTATTACAGAAGCCGATGAATCTTCCATACTGAATAGCATAGCTCCGTTTGGAAGAATGTTTGATCACTCGATTTCACATGCTGTCCTTAAGTGGATTGATGAGTTTCTTTTGTTGCGTCGCTTTGCTCAGTATGTGCCAGGATGGTGCAGACATAGATCCTGTATGGAAGTTGGAGATGTAACAAAGTTTCGGCCTAGTCCTTTCTGGAAGAGGTTGAAAATGTATTTTGACAAGTTTGTACGTGATGGTACGGTTTTAACCCCGCAGTGCAACTGTCAGTATTGATATGATATCAGTTTGTCAGTATTGATATGATATCAGTTTTGGTGTTATTACTGGGATTATATGTTGATAGAATATGTTTGGTTTTAAAACTTGTTTCTGTAGTTTTTGATTATTCTGTTCAAGTGACGAGTAATAGCATATAGTTTTTCATCTTTATTTCTGTCTGGTTTTCGTGAACATTTTATTAGCAAATTATAATTGCATTAACTATTTGTTAGTGACTATTTTCTAATTTTGCTGAAACTGCTTCTTTTGGAACTTTTTGAAAAGCCGAGGTCTTCCGTTTAGTTTGTTGTTTTTAGTTTCGTGTTTTGTTAGAACAGAATTGTGCATGTCGTATGTATTGTTCGAAAACAAACAGTTTGAAAAAATGAAATTAATAAATAAAGTAAAAAACAAGTTTTATTCTCGGTTCTTTATTTTGAGAGATAATAAAAACACAGAGAACAATCTAACTCCTTCGTTGTCTGCTGGTCGTCGCAATAACTAAGAATCATAATTCTTCTTCTCGTGTTTCGTGGTATTTCATATTGAAAGTTGAAAACTCAAAACTCATAAACCAAAACGAAACCAAACGACATTTATAGGATCTTTCTTCCCATTGAACAGCTATACCGTTATGCCTTTGAATAAACTTGTTTAAGACATAGAATATAACCAAAGTTTATCTTTTTCATCGGATCCAATATGGATTAGTTGTTAGGAAGTGATCTTGGACTCAATCTTCTAGGTATATGTATTAGCCAAAATTTTAAAATAATTGCATTTAAAAAAAAAATTAGACAAAATTTGTAAACCGAACATTGTGTGCATGTAACTAAGATAAGACACATATATTTATGCTTTAATTTCTTTCATTTTTACTCCAATACCCGTAGGTTATCATTGTAATCACTAAATATACCTTCATGCTTAGGTAAGAATCGGGTCAAATGAACTTTTCCTGGTTAACGCCAACATAGAAAAAAAAATTACTAGGACATTTGGTTTTTTGACTTGATAACTTTGTTTAAAGCTCAAAGGATCTTTTTGGCAGAAATATTATGTTGGCATATAATGTCAACCATAATTGCATAGTCATTGGAAATCGACATCATACCTTGTTAATGCTTATTTGGGTAAGGTTCTCACGACGATCAATAAACTTGCAACTGAATCTCAATTTATTAATTATGTGACTAAAGGTTCGGGTCTTGAGTATGACTCATTTATCATCTCATTAATCATTTCGCAAAGAATGTTATTATTCAACTTTTCCAACTCACCAATCTCTTTTTGCAAAAAATTGTCATTTGGAAGTTCTTCCTCCTCTTGATATTTTCGATTCAAAATAACAACCTTTGATCTAGTAATGGTGGTTGTCGCAATACATGATGCTTCGATTGGAATAATAACACATAATGAGATGAAGGTCACTTAAATGATGGTTTAAGCAAGGGTATCGATAATGCCAATAATAACTAAATGATACAATGTTAGTTTGTGGCTTTTCCAACCATCATGGTAGGCAAGGCAACTGATTCAAACATGAAGGAAGAGGTGGTATTCGATGTTGGAAGATGATTATGGTGAATTTCTTTGATACAAAATTTCAAAGTATGCTTTGATTCGCTCTCTTTTAATAGATGTTTTCTTCCTCCATCACAATGGAATCGAATCGAAAAATACCTCTCAGAATACAATGGAGTTGTTTGATTCAAGTTTGTGACAACTTGAATCAAAATAAAAAATAACACCAGGTTGTTTCCGATAATGGAAGGAGGAAAAAGTAGCGTTATTTATTGAAAAAGTTTAAGTTAAAGTTTACACAGGGTGTGTGTGTATGAGCGAGGATCCACAGCCCTGTTTATTTGGCTCTATCATGCAACCCCCTAATATTAGCCACATGTTAATATTTAAATATTTGGCACATGCGAGAGGAGAGAAAATGATCAAATATTTAAATATTAACATGTGGCTGGTATTGAGGGCTACTTGATGGAGCCAAATAAGCGGAATTGCGGATCCTAGCTATATATATATATATATATATATATATGCAATGATTCACGAATTAATATAGCGGTTTGAAATGAATGGTCACATCCATTCAAAAATCACGACCGTTGTAACAGCCGTGTCCACTAGCAACCTATACTTTTTTGGACGGGACGCTGCCCTATAGACCCAGCAATCGACCAATGGGGGTGTTTCCTCCGCACTCCAACTAGGCAGGTCGCCACCCTTCCTCCCCGGAACCCCCTCCATGGAAACATTTTGAAAAACTTCTAATGTTCCCAACCTTTTTTCAAAAATTATGGACACATAAATACAAAACATGCTACATCACTAAAAGTGACTACGCACCCTTACGTGATCAAGCCATCGAAGTTCATGCAATATTTTCTAAAAAATTAAATGACTCGATTGATGGACCATGCATCGTCATTGGAAATAGTACATAATAAAAGTAGCTTTTGGCTTGAAAATTTTACTTAGTGTAAACAACTTAAAGTTGAGTAGGGTGGTATGGTGAACAAGTCTCAAATCAAGGATCTTATGATGGCTAGCCGGAGTTGTCACACATACTACCATAAAGAGTGTTAATTTCGTGTTCTTATGCATTGATGGACATGTGTAATATCTTGAATGCTTTAGAAATAGATTAATCTCATAGAAAGAGACCTTACTTTTTCACTCATATAGGCGAGTTTTCTCTTAGGGTGATTGTTCAAGTCACTCTCTTCACTTAAAAACCCATTAGTGATTAAATCCAACCTCTTCAATGTAAAATATTCACACTAGAGACTTAAAGAATGAGTTGTAAATTTTTTAGTGTAATGACCTATCTTTTCGACCTTCGAATGTCGACACTAATACATATATGGTATTCGTGTGCCGAGCATCCAAATACCAGAAAGACAAACTGTTAGGGTAAAATAAAAAAGAAACTGAACATGAAAGAAGCAGCACAATATCAGAATTTCACAGCGGAATGATAACATATAATATCAAAAGACAGTACAAATTGTCACTCTAAGGTACATAGCATTCCACTGTTAAAATTATAAATACTAGCATCAGTCTGGACAGTTATAACAATCTGTCCTCAAAAATGCCGATATGTGTAATATAGTAATACAGGGGAAATTAGAATACTACGATAGGTGAAACATCTAGCTCGTCTCCTCAAGCTCTAAAGAACATCAACAAAAATCTACCTTTCTTAGACCACTCGAAAGAGCACACGAGGAATTTAAGGAAAAAACCATGTATCAGAGATAAGTCTAATATAAGAAACTTAAGAAGTATGTTATTAGCATATAACAGTACTTTTGAGACCACATGGAATGTTGTAACGTTTATCCCCTCAAAAGAACCACTTATCTAATGAGTACATAAGGTGGTATAATATATTATCTAAGGTGAAGAATATAAATCGAAAAATAGTTATGCCACTGGCATCTCATGACTCAACAATATTAGAAGTACATCTAAAACCACTAAGATATGTTTGCGTAATGAATTTTCCATTGAGATGCCTTTAGACAATCCAAAATTCAATCTCCTACACAAGGGTCGGAAATTACTTTCGAATGTCGTATATCTCTAGATAGAATATACCATAAGGTAAACATAGTTGGTCTACGTCTAAAATACATGATCTCAAATATCATCAACTCCTGCAAGCAACACGATAAACATACTCTAGATTTGGAGTTATAACACCTTGTCGTGGGTTAGAAAAACCTCGAGCTATGCTTTTTGTGACGCCCCACTCCGAGACCCACATTAGCAAAAAGTATTGATAGATAATATTGTCTGCCAACACGGAGAATAGAGCTGGATAGGAGAGACCATCTATAGCCTTGCTTTAACATATCTATTGAATACATCGACAATTGTCACACCAAGCAGGTCGACATATCCAATGAATACTTAAAACAAAACCATAGGTGACTAGAGGATCTATCAGAACAGAATATAACAACTCAAATGTAATATACATCACATAACAGTAGATCATTATATACACATATACGGATACACAACAAAGTATACAAACTGATAAAGTGGTATAGCAAACCACAATATACAGGCGAATCCAAAAGAATACATATCAGAGTTACAACAAAAAGGACCACACAAAAAGCTATAAAAAAAGAAGCTAGCTGAATAGTCCATTCGGAAGCAAAATAGGCTAAGTCCAAAAGTACCTAACATGAAACATCTCGGTCTGACCCGAGTATAAATACACGGGTCAGTCTAGATAAACAAATCAGTTAGATAAACTGAACAACGATAAACTAGCAAGTTCATAAGGTATAACAAATATCTCTAAAAGAGATAACACAATCTTCTAACAAAAGATGAATCATAACAAACCTCATATCACTGGCAAATCAATAAACAAAGGATATGAATATCCCAAACAAGCCGAAAAGGCAAATAACAAATACCAACGAAGGTAACACAAGTTCCGCAAGGTAACCGCTATATATCATGCGGCTCAAAAAGACCAGCACCGATAAGCGATACCTAGGGAATACAAAAATCAATGAACAAAAGATGCTCGAGCTCAGTACTGTATAACAAGGATCCATAAGAGACAACACCCAGAGGAGACAGTCCGAGGACACTATACTGAAGGTGATGAGCCAGAAGGAGACAGTCCGAAGACACTATACCAAAGGCAACAAACCCGAAGGTACAAACCCAAAGGCAACATACCCGAAGGCAACAAACCCCGAAGGCTCAAGCCCAAAGGCAACAAACCTCGAAGGCAGCAAACCGTAGTGACGAAGGTCTAGAGGCCCAATACTGGACACCACTAACAGGAAGAATGTGTCACAACTCTCGAAAAGAAACCCGAAAAGTATTAACGTGAGTCCCATAACGACCCGTTCGCGCTAAACGGTTTAAAGTCGATTTCACACTCAAAGCAGTACAAAGTTTACCTCATCTCATCGGTAAACCAGACCCAAAGGTCAAAACATTCAAACGAATAGATTGGAAATTAACTGAAAAGATGAACGCACGTGTTCATAGCACGCGTTTTATCTAATCATTTAATTCTCCTTCCACTTCGCTCGGAGTGCGAAATTGTGTGTGTTTTAAATAGAATTTATAAATTGGAGAAACGAGCTTCTAATACAATTTAAAAGATTATTTTATAAAAACCCATGGATGAAGTCAAAAAGAAATCATCAAGGTCAAATATGCATAATAACTAATTGGAATCAACACGCATCAATTAAATTTGGAAAACCAAGCAAAATAGACAAATTGGAAAAAGATAGCAGATTCAGACGTCTGGAGTATATGGTTTAGACGTCTGAATCTGGAAAATTAAAAGTTTTCCAGAATCCTATTCAGACGTCTGAACCATACCTTCCAGACGTCTGAAATTGGCATTTTAAGCCTATTTCCTTTGTGGTTACACTCGAACCAATTCATACGTCTAGAACTTTAATTCAGATGTCTGGATACTGGAGAGTAAAATTTCCCAGTATAATATTCAGACGTCTAGAAATGAGATTTCAGACGTCTGAAACCTATTTTTCAGGCATGTCCTGAACCTAGGCCATTGATGGCCAAAATAAATCGAAAGCGATCGGATGAGCGATGATTACGGGGCTTACGTCAAACGACTATCCAACCTTGATAACTCACCCAAACACTTCGAACAACATAAACATCAACCATATAAGGATTTCATAGATTTGGCTTCAAAAATCATAAATCGGCAATTTCACCGAATCAATCCAAATCGAAGCAAATGAACATGTAAACATGTTAGGAATTCATTCCTAACAACCCAAGATAGTTGTAAACATAGATGTGAGATTAAAAACTCACCTTTTAACCCAAAAACAAGGATGGGAAGCTCAAATGCTAAGAAAAGTCCAACCACTCTCCACTTCAACCCTACAAGCTTCAATTAAGATCAAAACAAGTATTTCCTAAGTTTAGGTTTAGGAATTTCTGAGATTGAAGAAAGAAAGAGTTAGAGAAGATGAAGAGGAGGCTTACCAATAGCTTCTCTTGAATTATGGAGCAAGAATTTGAGTTTGCAAGAGGAAACTAGGGCTTGGAATTCTAATTCTTCTTCCTTTCCCCCTTTTCAGTTGAGCTAGAGTTTAAGAAATGAAAATGAGTGAATGGAGAAGAGAGGGGCTGAGCTAGGGTATTAAGTTAAGCTAATGGGCTGAACCCAAACCCAAAACCCAAATAAAAAAAGTAGCAAAATTCTACTTACTCCAAACATAACAAAGCTTATACTCAAAAAGATCGCAAACGTCATTTTAAACTCAATGGAAGTGGTTTCGAGTCCCAATTTGACAGTTTGCAGAAAGTAACATTTCGGACCTAAATCCGACCAACGACGCTATATTTAAATAAACATTTAAATATATAATCGTTAAATATGCGGGTTGTTACAGATCTCGCCTCCTTACAAAATTGTGTCCACGCAATTCCTAGAGACGATATTTGTAACAACTACATACATACATCATCCAAAAAGAAAAGGAATTAAGCTTGAGATGAAAAGATATTCTCACCGTTGCCAAACAAAGATAGAAAATCCAGATAGGATCGCTCGATAAACTCTCTGGTTTCCTAAGTACAGTCATTGGGATTAGCGGACCATTGAACTTTAATGAGCGGCACGTCCTTGTTTCGAAGGTGTCGCACCTCCATGGCAATCACGCGAATAGGTTGCGGTACAATAGATAAGTCTGGTGAGATCTCAAGCTCTTGCAAATCTGGAGAATCGATAACAGAATCCAACTCTCGAAGACACTTCCGAAGTTGAGAGACGTGAAACACGTCGTGAATGCCAGATAAATGAGCAGGAAGTGAAACTCTATAAGCTACAGGGCCAATACGTTCAGTAATAGAAAATGGTCCTATGAAGCGAGGAGCCAATTTCCCAGTCGTACTGAAGCGCATAACCCCTTTCAAAGGAGAAACACGAACAAAAACAAGATCACCAATCGAGAATTTGAGAGGCTTCCTACGGTTGTCCGCGTAGGATTTCTGAAGGCTCCGTGCCTCTTTCATTCTCAGGCGAATAAGATCAATCTTCTCGGAAGAATCATGAACAAAATATGGGCCAAGAATAAGCTTCTCCCCTGATTCCAACCAACAAGAAGGTGATCGACATGGTCTTCCATATAAGGCTTCGAAAGGAGCCATACCGATACTGGACTGAAAACTATTATTGTAGGAGAACTCTACAAGAGGTAGGTGATCCTTGCAACTACCACCAAAATCAAGAATACAAATCTTCCAAGATACGATTCACCCGTTCAGTCTGTCCGTCAGACTGCGGATGATAAGCTGTGCTAAAATTAAGCTTTGTTCCCAAAGCTTGCTGAAGAATCTACGAAAAATGACTCGTGAATAAAGGATCATGGTCACTCACAATAGAACTAGGAACACGTGAAGTCTCACGAAAAATGAGAAGCAGTCCTATTAGACTTAATAGGAATAAAATGAGTAGACTTGGTGAGGCGATCAACAATAACCCAGATGCTAGAATGGCCCGATCTCGAACGAGGTAGGCCATCAATGAAATCCATCGAAACCTGATCCCATTTCCACAATGGAATCTCTAGAGGCTGAAGAAGACCCGAAGGACGCTGATGTTCGGCCTTAATACGCTTACAAGTTAGGCAATTACTCACATAACTCGCCACATCACGCTTCATGCCTTCCTAATAATAAAGGCGACGCATATCGGCATACATCTTACTACTACTAGGATGAATTGTATACTTAGAACGATGACAGTCATCAAGAATGTCATGCCTAAGTGCAAAATTAGAAGGCACAACAAGATAGTTCTTCTTGCAAAGACACCCATGAAAATCAATGCTGAAATCCCGCAACGCCTCATCACAGGATCCAGACTCACAAAGCTGAATAAGATGCAACAAATTAGGATCACGCTGCTGAGCATCGGCAATACGATCCAATAAAATGGGTCGAGCTCCCAAACTAAATAATAAATAGGAGAATCGGAAGATGAAGCTCGATCACGAATTTCACAAAAAGATAGAGTCTCAAGAATATCTCATTCGGCCAGCATCATAAAAACAACAGCCGAACGTTTGCGACTAAGCGCATCAGCAACACGATTACCCTTACCAGGGGTATATCGGATATCAAAGTTATAGGAAGCAAGAAAATCAAGCCAATGCTGTTGTCTCATGTTGAGTTCCTTCTTAGTGAACAAATACTTCAAGGATTTATGATCGGTGAAGCGCTCGCCCAATAAATAGTGTCGCCAAATCTTCAAAGCGAAGACAATGGCGGCTAACTCAAGATCATGAGTGGCATAGCAAACTTCATTCGGACGCAGTTGCCTAGAAGCATAAGCAACCACCCGATCCTTCTGTATAAGAATAGCACCGAGCCCACTACCACAAGCATCAGTGTAGACAAGAAGAACATGATTCCCTTCGGGAACCACAAGAATAGGAGCATTAGCGAGAAGTTCCTTTAATGTTAGAAAGGAAGTTTCACACTTGTCAGACCAAATGTAACGAATGCCTTTCTGAGTAAGGCTGGTGAGAGGAAGCACGACACGGGAAAAGTCCTTAATGAACCGATGGTAATAACCCGTCAATCCAAGGAAATTACGAATTTCATGAATATTCTCAGGCCTCTTCCAATTCTGGATGGCTTCGATCTTTGAGGGATCGACTGAAATGCCCTCGGAAGATACAACTTGGCCTAAGAACTTAACTTTATTCTCCCAAAAATGGCACTTGGAGAATTTGGCTCTAAGCTGATGGTGACGGAGAGTACACAAGACAATTCTTAAGTGATTAGCATGCTCAGCTTCAGACTTAGAATAAATAAGGATGTCGTCGATGAACACAAGGACGAACTTATCGAGATATTCCCGGAATACTCGATTCATTAGATCAACAAAGAAAGCAGGAGCGTTCGTCAAACCGAACGGCATAACGAGCCACTCAAAAGAACCATAACGAGTGCAGAAAGCTGTAAAAGGTATGCTATCCTCCACGACTCGTAACTGATGAAAACCCGTGGCAAGGTCAAGCTGAGAAAAGACCTTAGCACCACTCAATAGATCAAACATATCATCGATCCTACGCAATGGATACCTATTCTTGATGGTTAACTCGTTAAACTTGCGATAGTCAATGCAAAGCCTAAGAGTTTCGTCAGACTTCTTCACGAAGAAGACCGCGGCTCCCCATAGTGAAAAACTGGACTGAATCAACTACTTGAACTCAAGCTCTAAAAGATGTTTCTTGAGTTTCTCATTTTCCTTTGTAGACATCCTTGTGGAAGGATGACTAACTGGCTGCACGCTTGGAATGAGATCGATGTGGAATTCAATTGCCCGCCTGGGTGGCAAACCTGAAACAGGCTCAAAAACATCAGAAAAGTCACAAGCAATAAGAATACGAGATATATCATCATCATCTCGCGAGTCAAGAGAATATAAAACCATTTCGGAATTATCCATATCCCGAAGAACAAGTGATAGCTAAGTAGACTAATTCGGATGTCGAAGATATATAATCCTCTCAAAACAATTAATCCTGGCATCGTATCTCACTAGCCAGTCCATACCCAAAATCATATCAAATCCCAAATAAGAAATAACGTGCAGATTCGCACGAAAAGAAAAGCCACACAAAACACTCTCAACATCATCACAAAACAAGCTAAGGGTCGCGGATCCTCCAATAGGATTCACAATCCTCAAAGAAGTAACCATACAAGAAACATCCAAAGATAAATCATCGACGAGCTTCTTCGATACGAAAGGATGTGAAGCTCCCGTATCGAAAAGAACTCGAATACTATGATCATGAAATAAAATAGAACCTTCCAAAATAGATGGAGATATAATTTTGGGCTGAGAAAAACCTTCAGAAGCCTTAGCAACATAAAGTTTGCTAGACCTAGCACCAGCAGGAATAGTAGGGCAGGTGGAAACATGATGGCCTTCCTTCTTGCAATAGCGGCAGAAGAGAGGCTTAGGACAAGCTCGAATTATATGATCAGGAGAACCACAATTGAAACACTTCCGAATGGAAGGTGTTCCAGCAGACTGAGATTGAGAATTAGAACCACCAGTCTTCTTCTTCTTGGAAGGAAAAACCTGGACTTCTGAAATGGAAAATGCTTGTTGGGGTTCCTAGGAACCTCAACATCATCACCATTATCACACTCCTTCTCGATAGCTTTGAGATGAAGTGCAGAATCTACCAACTCCTCAAAAGAAAGCTTAAGCTGGAGCAATAAAGACTTCTTAAGATATTTCTTAAGACCAGAGACAAACTTCATATTCTTCTTATAAGATGTATTAATGAATTCAAGACCATACTTAGATAAAGCCTTGAATGATGCAACATACTCAGAAACAGAAGATTTCCCTTGCTTCAACTCAAGAAAGCGATGGGTCAATAAAACTTTTTCAAATTCAGGAACGAACTTGAATTCGAACCGTTCCCAAAACTGAGTCCAAGAAAGAGCCGACTCATCAATTTCGGTAATAAGAAGCTCGTACCAATCTAGGGAATGATCTTTCAATAAGCTAGAAGTTACAAGAATTTTATCATGATCAGAAAGATCCATGCGAGAGAAGATACGCTCGCACGTGCGAATCCAAGCTTGGGTCTCAAGAACAGACTTGGAGCCTTTAAACGGCTTTCCTCCAAGATGAGAAAAATTACTCCACAGGCGTGCAAAGGTAGAATTGCGAGGTGGAGATACTCGAGTAGGAGCTGGAGGCTGAGTGCTCCTAAACAACTCCATAAACTGATCGGTAGACATATAAAAGCCATCCGGATGCGAGCCACTGGATTGCCCAGCACCCGAGCGTCGTCCCTGCCTCTTCCAGCCATAAGCTGAAAGTTAAGACAAGATAAAGATTATTCACACGGTAGATATCACTAATCCAAATGTGGAATACTACGAAACAAAATACATTCCTAGACGTATTCCCAAATTCTATCTACCCCAAAAGGCACAAAAGGAATATAGAGGCACGATGGTTCAAAGATTTGTAACACTTATGCACTTTGATGTACCAGAATATGTGCTTCTATTCTGTGTTTATCATATTTTGTTCTGAACTCAGCTCTGATACCAAGCTATGACGCCCCACTCCGAGACCCACATTAGCAAAAAGTATTAATAGATAATACTGTCTGCTAATACGGAGAATAGAGCTGGATGGGAGCGACCATCTATATCCTTGCTTTAACTATCTATTGAATACATCGACATATGTCACACCAAGCAGGTCGACATATCCAATGAATACTTAAAACAAAACCATAGGTGGTTGGAGGATCTATCAGAACAGAACATAACAACTCAATTATAATATACATCATAGAACAGTAGATCATCATATACACATATACGGATACACAACAGAGTATACAAACTGATACATGTCAAGTGGTATAGCAAACCACAATATACAGGCGAATCCAAAAGAATACATATCAGAGTTACAACAAAAAGGACGACACAAAAAGTTATAAAAAAAGAAGCTAGCTGAATAGTCCATGCGAAGCAAAATAGGCTAAGTCCGAAAGTACCTAACCTGAAACATCTCGGTCTGACCCGAGTATAAATACACGGGTCAGTCTAGATAAACAAATCAGCTAGATAAACTGAACAACGATAAACCAGCTAGGTCATAAGGTATAACAAATATCTCTAAAAGAGATAACACAATCATCTAACAAAAGATGAATCATAACAAACCTCATATCATTGGAAAATCAATAAACAAAGGATATGAATATCCCAAACAAGCCAAAAAGGAAAATAACAAATACCAATGAAGGTAACATAAGTTCCGCAAGGTAACCGCTATATATCGTGCAGCTCAAAAAGACCAACACCGATGGGCGATACCTAGGGAATATAAATATCAATGAACAAAAGATGCTCGAGCTCAGTACTGTATAACAAGGATCCATAAGAGACAACACCCAGAGGAGAGGGTTCGAGGACACTATCCTGAAGGTGATGAGCCAGAAGGAGACAGTCCGCAGACACTATCCCAAAGGCAACAAACTCGAAGGTACAAACCCAAAGGCAACATACCCGAAGGTAACAAACCCCGAAGGCTCAGGCCTGAAGGCAACAAACCTCGAAGGCAACAAACCATAGTGGCGAAGGTCCGGAGGCCCAGTACTGGACATCACTAACTGGCAGAATGTGTCACAACTCTCGAAAAGAAACTCGAAAAGTGTTAACGTGAGTCCCATAACCACCCATTCGCGCTAAACGGTTTACTATCCGTTAGTCGATTTCACACACAAAGCAGTACAAAGTTTACCTCATCTCATCAGTAAACCAGACCCAAAGGTCAAAACGTTCAAATGAATAGATTGGGAATTAACTGAAAAGATGAACGCACATGTTCATAGCACACGTTATATCTAATCTTTTAATTTTCCTCCCACTTCGCTCGGAGTGCGAAATTGTGTGTGTTTTAAATAGATTTTATAAATTGGAGAAACGAGCTTTTAATACAATTTAAAAGATTATTTTATAAAAACCCGTGGATGAAGTCAAAAAGAAATCATCAAGGTCAAATATGCATAACAACTAATTGGAATCAACACGCATCAATTAAATTTGGAAAACCAAGCAAAATAGGCAAATTGGCAAAAGACAGCAGATTCAGACGTCTGAATTTGGAAAATTAAAAGTTTTCCAGAATCCTATTCAGACGTCTGAACCATACCTTCCAGACGTCTGAAATTGGCATTTTAAGCCTATTTCCTTTCTGGTTGCACTCGAACCAATTCAGACGTCTGGAACTTTAATTCAGACGTCTGAATAATGGGGAATAAAATTTCCCAGTATAATATTCAGACGTCTGGAAATGAGATTTCAGACGACTGAAACCTGTTTCTCAGGCATTTCCTGAACCTAGGCCATTGATGGCCAAAACAAATCAAAAGCGATCGGATGAGCGATGATTACGGGGCTTACGTCAAACGACTACCCAACCTTAACGACTCACCCAAACACTTCGAACAACACAAACATCAACCATATAAGGATTTCATAGATTTGGCTTCAAAAATCATAAATTGGCAATTTCACCGAATCAATCCAAATCGAAGCAAATGAACATGTAAACATGTTAGGAATTCATTCCTAACAACCCAAGATAGTTGTAAACATAGATGTGAGATAAAAATCTCACCTTTTAACTCAAAAACAAGGATGGGAAGCTCAAATGCTAAGAAAAGACCAACCACTCTCCACTTCAACCCTACAAGCTTCAATCTAAGATCAAAACAAGTATTTCCTAAGTTTAGGTTTAGGAATTTCTGAAATTGAAGAGAGAAAGAGTTAGAGAAGATGAAGAGGGGGCTTACCAATAGCTTCTCTTGAATTATGGAGCAAGAATTTGGGTTTGCAAGAGGAAACTAGGGCTTGGAGTTCTAATTCTTCTTCCATTCCCCCATTTTCCGTTGAGCTAGAGTTTAAGAAATGAAAATGAGTGAATGGAGAAGAGAGGGGCTGAGCTAGGGTATTAAGTTAAGCTAATGGGCTGAACCCAAACCCAAAACCCAAATAGAAAAGGTAGCAAAATTCTACTTACTCCAAACATAACAAAGCTTATACTAAAAAAGATCGCAAACACCATTTTGAACTCAATGGAAGTGGTTTCGAGTCCCAATTTGACAGTTTGCAGAAAGTAACATTTCAGACCTAAATCCGACCAATGGCGCTATATTTAAATAAAACATTTAAATATATAATCGTTAAATATGCGGGTTGTTACACTTTTACTCTTTTTTCTGTCATTTTCGATGTCGATATCTCTCACACGAGTCTTCATCACTTGAATAGATCTCGAACCCCCAAATGGATTTTCACATCTCGAATAGATCTCGAAACCACATATGGATTTCAACATCTCGAATAGATCCACTTCTAAGACAAAGAACCCGTGTCTTATCCTTGAAGTGGGGTTCGATAAGTAAAACAGTTACTAATCCTAGTCTTTTTAAGATGGAATTGACGAATTTGGTAATATTCAACAATAACGAAAACGATCGCATATGGAAACTAAGTTTTATATACTTATCATGTTTTCGAACTTTTAGCGCTAAGTACATGACTAAATACTTTCTATAAACGAGTTTAACACACAATGCACGATCAAGTCACACAAAGCACGATCAAGTCACATAAGCGACTTCGAATCCCCTTTTTGTTTAATTAATCTTTTATTAACCAAAACCTCTTTTATTAGTAAAACTTCTTTTATCCAATAAAACATCAGTTATCAATCCCTACCATCCATTTGTACTCTTTCAATACTTTAAAAATGTATTGATATACTTATTTCAAATGGTATAAGTATATTCACAAATTATTAACAATATTTCTTACTTTAACCTGTACTTTTTCTAGATTTTTCCAAAAGATTACATACTTATAATTTCCTTTAAAATATCCATTTTAAGGATCTAAGTACTTTCAAAAATCCATTCAAAAAGGTTTAAGACTAATGTTACTTAAACATTGTCACTACAAACCCAAAACATTTCACTTATGCTTATGTTTAAAACATTCTTTTATATATCTATTTACATTCGTAAATATAAACAAAAAGGGTTGAAGACGAATGTTGCTATCACATTGTCACAACAAACCCAAAACGTTCCATAGTTATATTATCTTCAAAATTATTCTTTTAAAGATATAATATAATATTTAGTCAGGTTTTGTATTTGATAAGTCAACTACCCAGTTCTAAAGACGATCTTTTATGGAAATCATTGTTCATATACTTAACTCATTTCAACATTCCAACTTATACTATCCCTTATTCAAGAGCCAAGATAGGAAAGTTAGAGCACTGATTGCATATCAAAGCCTTATCTAGACACTTCATTCTTGACACTCACGGATAGATAAGTCTACCTCGTCGGTTTTTAGTGTTAAGTATGGTATTAATGACTTTCATAAACGGGTAAGTAAACAACATGATTAACACGTTTTCTACATTTCTAACTTAACTATTCCTCGGTATAGCGATCGCCTTATACCACCTGCACCAATAGATATAATTAGTGTGCTACTGTTGTCACATTTGCTATTAAATCTTTTGTTACATGATTAACTAGAGTTGATACCATAATACAGTAGAGATAAAGAAGGAGTTATCTCCTTAGATTGGATCTTTAGTGTATATATAAGAGAGAGTGCGTACTTGTTATAAGTTTGGTTTTCAAAACTATATAGTAATATATATTATATAGTACAAGTTGCATGCACATGAGCATTATGGACGCGATTTTCTTTATAGGGATTGATTATTCTTGCTACGGATAAGAATGAGCCAGCATATAAGGAATGTTGTGAGGAATTCTGCTTCAGGAGTAGAGGAAAGAACAAGATCAAGAGCTGCTACGCTTGAAGTCTAAGCGATGCACAATGCCATGATGGCTAATATGATGAGAAATGCTCCTGGTGTGGTGATAGGTGGAGGTGCTCCAGTGCAAGCGCCTAGGGCTGATTTTACCAAGCTAAGCAAAGATTATTCTACTCTTTGAGGAAAGCTACCTTATGGGATGGAATTAGCCATAGAAGTGCAAGATTCGTTAGATATTATGAGCGCATCTTCAATGATATAGAGGTGGAAGATGCTATGAAGAGGAAGTTGGCTTCGTGATAGCTTCAGGGCCGAGCAATGAATTGGTGGAATGTTGTCACCATTGCTACTCCAGAAGACTAGTTTGCTTGGGATCAATTTAAGACGAGGTTTGAGGAGAAGTTTATTCTGATGGCCCAAAAGTAAGTTTTATTTAGAAAATTCAATAATCTCAAGCAAGGATAGATGTAAGTCTCGGAATATATTGTGGAGTTTGATGCCATGTCAAAGTTTGTGATGTCATTCATAGATACTCTCAAGAATAAGAATGGATATCTTGAGAGAGGCTAGTGGACCATATAGTTGAGGTGCTCGAGAAGCTAGTAGAGAAAATACTATGCCATGAGAGCTTGTACCCTAAGGTTAAGATTGCTATTGTTATTTCCGCTGAGAAAGAGGAGCCAAAGCTGCAACAAGGTGATGAAGGCAAGAAGAAGTGGAATAGGAAGAGGAAGCAGCCTCAGGGTAATGGTGGCAAGAAGAAGGGTAAATAGGAACATATTTTCTTCGGATGCAATGAGAAGGGTAATCTAATTAAAGACTATACTACGAGTGAGAAAAAGAAATGCTATAATTTTGATAAGCCTGGGAATTTGAGGAATTGTCTGAAACTGGTAAGGGATAAGCAGATGGGTATATGATTTGGATGTAGTCCCAACTTTTTCGAGTGCCCCCTCGATAAAGGAGATGGGAAAGGGAGTCATCATTCAAGTATGCTTTTATTGGTGATGTTCCTATTCAAGTTTTTTTGATACCGATGCTTCTCATTCATTCATATATAGTGACGTAGTAGATAGATTGGGATTGGAACTTGAGATAGTAGACCGACCCCTAATCGTGACAAACCCTATTAGAGGCTCTACTAGACTTTGCATGGTTTGTCATAACCTAGTTTTTTCGAGTTATGGATGTTCTTTGGTTCATGATTGTTTTGTTTTGAACTTTTTTAGGTTCGAGATTAATTTGGGTATCGACTGGCTTAGGAAGTATGCAGCCATAGTGGATTACGAGAAGCTGTTGGTGATGATCGAAGATATGAATGGGCGAGCGGTAGTGATTAGCTGCCTAGTAGAGGATGAGATGATGGTTAGCTTTCTACATTCGCTTGAAGTTCCATAGGAGGAATTGTCACTGTTCCTATCACTTGAGAGTATCTAGATATCTTTGAGGAAGTGACTAGATTGCAACTGCATATTGAGGTTGAGTTTCTAATAGACTTGGTGATGGAAGCCAGACTGATAGTTATGTCTTTAAGGTCTATGGCACCCAGAGAGCAGAAAGAATTAGAGGTGCAAGTGAATGCCTATTATGGAAAGGGTTCATTCGAAGGAGCATATCTAAGTGTGGTGCATCTATAGTATTCGTAATGAAGGTGGATGGCTCTTTAAGGTTATGCGTGAATTATCATTAGCTAAATAAAGTAATGAAGAAGAACAAGTATCCACTCCCACGCATTGATGACTTGTTCGATCAGTTGCACGGTGCGAACATGTTTACTTGAATGGATTTGGCGATGGGATTTCACTAGCTTAGAGTAGTGAAGGAGAGTGTGCCTATTACTATGTTTCGTATGCCATCAGGATTTTATGGGTGGTTGGCGATGCTATTCAGGTTACCAATGCTCCAGCATATTTTGTGGATCTCATGAATCGGGTTTTCAAAGACCAACTGAATAAGTTCATGCTTGTGTTCATAGATGATATTCTAATCTACTCCAAAACTAAAGAGGAGCACAAGACGCAGTCGAGAATCGTGCTAGAGATATTGAGGAGGCATAAGTTAAGAGCGAAGTTCTCTAAGTGTCACTTTTGGAGAGAAGAAGTGAGATTCTTGGGCGATCTCTTTTCAGGACAAGGTATAGCAGTGGATCCTGCGAAGGTTGCAGTAGCTAATATTAGAATTAGCCCAAGAATGCTATGGATATGAAGAGTTTTCTAGGATTGGTAGGATACTATAGATGCTTCATAAAGGACTTCTAGAAGGTAGCGGCACCGTTGACCAATTTGACGAAGAAGAATCAGACCTTCATATGGGATGCGAAGTGTGAGCATGCATTTGTGAGTCTTAAAGAGAGGTTGATGAGTGCAACATTATTGACTATTCCAAGTGGAATGAAGAGTTGAAAGTATACACCAATGCATGTGGTACTAGATTAGGTGTGGTATTGATGTAGAAAGGGAAAGTTGTTGCTTATGCTAGTTGATAGCTAAAGCCACACTAAAGGAATTACCCAATTCAGGATTTGAAATTGATGGCAATTGTTTTTGCTTTGAAGATGTGGAGGCACTATTTGTTGGGAGAAAGGTTTGAGCTGTTCATAGACCACAAATCCTTGAAGTACATTTTATCTTAGAAGGATCTCAACCTTCGACAGCAATGGTGGTTGGAATTCTTAGCCTCTTATGATTTTAGTATTTCCTGCACTCCAGGAAAAGGGAATGTAGTCGCTGATGCATTGAGTAGAAGACGTGTTTGTTTAGGAGCAATGTTCTTGGAATGGAATCAGATAGAATATATTGTTGGATTTGATTTTAGGCCTCACTACGAGCTAGAGCCTGAAATATTGGCAAGCTTATCGATTTGACCTACTCTGATTAAAAGGATCGGTACCAGTCAGAAGCCAGATGCTAAGCTAGCGGATATCATAGCAAATATAAAGGAAGGAGTAGAATCTAAAGAGATAAAGCAATACGAACTCGATCGAGATAGCTGGCTTCGTAAAGACGGAAGGTTGTTTGTTCCTGATGTTGATGGATTAGGAGATGAACTGCAAAGAGAGTGTCACCACTCCAGATTGACTATTCATCCCGGTAGTAACAAAATGTACCAAGATATGAAACGAACTTACTACCGGGAAGGCATGAAGAGGGATGTTAGGGCATTCATCTCGAAGTGTATGAATTGGTAGTTAGTAAAGGTAGAGCAGAAGAAACCTATTGGACTGTTGCAACCACTAGGAATTATTGAGTTGAAATGGGAGCAAGTATTGATAGACTACCGAGGACTCAAGCAGGGTACGATGGAATTTGGATCATAATAGATCAATTGACCAAGAGTGCGATATTTATACATGTCAAGTCAAGTAGAACGACATATGTGCTAGTGGAGTTATATGTAAAGTGGATAATACAATTTTTGCGGTATGCTGAAGAGCATTGTGAGCGGCCCGAGACCCGTATTTCACTAATGGGTTTTGGAAGAGCTTATAAGGGGCATTAAGGATGGAGCTGCAGCTTAGTACAGCTTATCACTCACAAACAGATGGGTGGATCGAAAGTGTAAATTGTACATTAGAAGATTCCTTGCGAGCATGTATTCTAGATTATGGAGGGTTGCGGGATGATCATTTGCATTTGATCGAGTGTGCATACAACAATAGTTATCAGTCAAGTATTGGTATGACACCGTATGAAGCATGATATGGCCGACCATGTAACGCTCCTTCATGATGGTGGGAAGCAGGTGAGAAACTGATACTTGGGCTAGATATGATTAGAGAGACTTTGGAGAAGGTTGAGGTCATTCGACAGCGAATGAAAACTGCTTAGGATCGACAGAAAAGCTATGATGATAAGAGACGGATAAATTTAGAGTTTTCTGTCGGAGATATGGTGTTTATGGAAGTATCTTCTCTAAAGAATACAGTTCAATTCGATAGAAAGGGGAAGTTGATATCGAGATTCATGGGTACTTTTTCAATACTCGAGAGAATCAGGAAGCTAGCATATAGGGTTGACTTACCTCAGAAGATAATGGGTGTGCACAACGTTTTTCATGCCTTTTATCTACGGAAGTTTGTACATGTCTCAGGCTTGATAATCATACCAGATCAACTAGAAGATATCGAGGTAGAACCAGAAGTTTCTACACCTTATAGGCCGCTTCGTAATGTTATATATGATACGAAGCAGCTTAGGAGAAAATGGTGAAGTTTGTTAAGGTACAATGGAGCGGAAGTGAGGACGATTATACATGGGAGACAGAAGAAAGCATGAGGACTTCTTATCCTGAGCTCTTTGAATGGTAAGACCCATCGTTTATCTGTTTGCTTTCACCACTATATACTATATTTGATAAGTTAGTATTCTGCATGCTATGATAGATTAACTATACTATAGGCTGCATGGCTGCTTATAATTGGTAGGCATGCGGCATAACTATGGCTGCTTGTACTTCGGCTTATTTTAGGATTTCGGAGGCGAAATTCCTAAAGGAGGGGAAAATGTAATGATCCATATTTTACGTATCGGAGGATCGTAAAATATTTTTATTTCATTCGTATAAGGTCGTATAACTTTGTAATTTGGGATATGACTCTTAGGGACATTTTACACACCTATTATTTTTTCCTAACTTCTATATGACCATTTTGACCCTAAAAATCTTGTTTAGGTTATAACTTTTGATAGGAGTTGAATTAAGATCTCAAACCAGTTCCATTATTTCTAGATGATGGTTTCTCGTTTCGTAGAGCGGTCATAATATAAAAAAAGACTTTTGACTAAAGAGCTATGCCTATTTTAAGTTTTGAAAATTGCTAGTTAGAATTAGTGTGTAATTAGTAAAGCTCATTAGTCGGCCTATTAGTCTAATTAGAGAATCACCATAAATAGGGGTTGTAGGAATCAAATGAAAATTTCTCTCTCATTCTAAATCAAGTCTAAAACTTAACTAGCCCTAAATCCATCCTAATTCATCCAAATTGCTCCTTTAATCCAATAAGATTGTTGATTAGTGATTAGATCATCAACTAGAAGATAGAGATCATCGATTTGCCTGTTTTGAAGTGCATTATGTTAATTTTCGGATTAGGTCTATATTCATATTGATTGAATTTGATAACAGGTGAGTGGTTTATGCCTTTTCACTATACTACGCATATTTATATGGTAAAATCATAGGATTTAACATGTTTTAGGTCGGTTTTTGGCCATAAAATATTTTCCAACTTTAATTTCATGTTAAACTATGTATATGATCTAGATTGATTAGAATCACCCTTGCTCATGCTCATATATTCGTGTTATATGTAGATCTATGTTAGGAATTGACTTGTTTGTCTTATTTTCATGGATGACATGTTTGATTGGATAAAATTACTTGTTATTCTATGTTTGGATGTTATGTTTGATATTGTTTGCTAGTATTGTGATGTCATAGAAACTTAGGTAAGAGAATTGAGCAAATCGGAGCCTAAGTTGATTGGAATTGGACGAAACTTGGTGGATGTGCTCTAGAGAATAATGGGAAGCTATGGGATAAGTCGCACTTTATTTGGAGTTGAAGGCTAAACTCGGCCCCGAGTTAAGAGCTTAACTTAGCAACAAGTTAAGAGGGAAACTCCTATGGTTCGTTTGTTGGCATGGAAGGTTAAAGCTTGTCAAGATGAGATGTTCCATAGCTAGATGAAGGAAATTGACTCGATGATGAGTTATCTCTAGAACTTGAAAGTGGAGCTTTGGATTTGGACCGAGTTATCATAATAGGGACGAGTCTTGGTCTAAGGCATTTGGAGGATAAGTACTGAAAGCAAAAAGGGAGACCGGACCAAAATACGGCTAAGGCTTAACTCGGCCCAAGTCAAGGTCTTAACTCGGCACCGAGTTAAGGAGGAGAGTCCAGTAGTAGTGGAACTTCTAAGGACTGTTGTAGTTTTTCCATAGATCGTGTGAGAGGTGTTGGCTCGTTTGCACCAGGTTAGATGATGATATAACAACATGATGAAAACCTATGGTCCTAAGATTTGGCTCATGTAGGAGTAGGTTCAGAAGATGGTGGTTTATAAAAGAAGTGAACCGTAGGATCGGGGAATGTGGAAGGGTTTCCTATGCATAATGGATGGATGAGCAAGAAAGGCTCGGTATCCAAATGGAGCAAAGAAGGGCTCAGGTGTATGTGCTAAGGAATCATTGATGCTCAGAGTGTTTCTTACTGTACTCAAAGCAGGGGTATTATAAGCGGGGACGCCCATGGATTGGTGGCAAGGATCCGTATACCCTGGACTTATGGCTTTGGGTCTAGTGTCTAGATTTGGGCTACGAGACACATATCTAGCTTTGGGCTGCGTGGTACGAGAGTACAATGGAGAATCGAGATTTCCATTAGTCCTTGGTAAAAAGGAGGCCACACGAGATACCATACATTCAGAGCATAATCAGTGATAGTTAGGATTTTTGATGGATGCTTTTAGTTGTTTTCTTTAGTAAGCTATCGCTCATAGATATTAGGGGAAGTAGGTATTGGAGATGGAATACCTGAAAGACTGATATCGTTTATTTGGTTTGTGATATATCTTTTTGATATTGTAGAGTAGCATATTACAATGTTATATGCCTACTCTTTGGTTACAGGGACAGGTCAGGTATGGTCTGTGTACTCTTATTCCTTACCATATTTATCTATCTAGTAGTTTGAGATTCATTTACTACTTACACTAGACTGTTGTTTGACCCAAAGTTTTATGCTTTGTTCCTTATTATCTTGCATATTCTTAAATAAGTAGACCAGATAACAGGTCTGGGTGATATAGTAGATTTTCAAAGGATGGAGCTATGTCGTATTATATACATCTATGAAGTATACGCTTATTCCATTGTGCAGCACTAGGGAGCCTTAGCAGTGATTGCTTACCATTTGTATTTAAGACAGTTGTTGAGTTTGTTTCCATTGTATAAACTCTACTATTGATGTATAACTCTGTGGACATTATACTCTAATGATAATGGTCTATCCACGTTGTTATTACTATCTCTTCTATTGTATATGTGATATTATATTTCGTCCATGTGCTGTGAGATATACCACAAGTTATATGCTGCATTTGTTCATTCTGAACCCTGATGATCGTTCTATATACACTTGTTATATGTTGATTGTTCTATATACATCGGTTATATACCGATGGAAGCGCACTATCTATATACATCGTTCTACATATCGTTCTACCACAGGTTATATGCCGGGCACGATAGCAGCGCACTATGTATATACTATTGATGCCGATGGTATAGAGCGGTCATCAAACTCAGTCAAGAGTGGTGGCGGTAGTTTAGAGCATTATTGCTTCGATCCCTACTCAAACATCAATCTTAATTCTTACAAATAGGTGAGCCTACTTCATCAGCTTTTAGTGTTAAGGATATGCAACTACCTTTTTTGAAACTTAATTTATATAAAAATACTTGTAAATAGGTTTTAAATATCTATGTAAATAATTACTTGAAAATAACTAATTTATAATTTGATGAAAAATATGTTTTATATTAATAAACCACTATACTTTGAAAAAATATATATAATTATTAAAAATATATTTAAAATTCAAACCAACTTTAAATACTGAGAATATGTTAGAAAACATCCCTAAAATGATTGGGAAAAAATCCTAAATTTAAATATCATTTTTAGATACTTAAAACCATAAGCAATTTACTACAATTTTATAAATAATGTTAAAAGCCCTTATTGAAGAACAAGATAGAAAAGCACAAACTTTGAAATCAGTTTTAACCATTTAAACAAATGATTTAAGATTTTTTTTTAAATAAGTACTACCCTTAGGGTAATTACAATCCATATAAAGAAACCCTTAATAATATCTTTAAATTTATTTATAAAAATTCATAAAATCAAGCTATATTTACAAAGTGTATTTATAACCACCTTTTTGCCCTAACTATAGCCACTTTGTTTGACCAGTTATAAACCTTTTAAACTTTGATTTTTTTCAGTAATAAGTACCTATGTAATACTTATGAAATGCAAAGAAACCCCTAATGATTTCTTTCAAATTGTTTACAAAAATACCCAAAAAGCGGGTATCTCAAAGTGCTCATATAACGACCTTCTCGCTATAACATTTTGCAACTTTGTTTCATAAGTTAATGGATGATTTAAACTTCCATATTTTTTAGTAATAAGTACACTTATAATACTTATTAAAAATGCAGTGAAGCCCCTAGGATGTCCTTCAAAGTTAACTTTGGAAATCACTGAACATAAGACATTTTCAAAGTGCATCCATAACGATCTTTTCGCTTCTAAATTTCATAATTTTGGTTCACAATTTCTGTAACTTTCCAAACCATTTCTTTACTGTACATACAGAAAAATATGTGTAGAGAAAACCAAATCAGATTATATCAAGTTAAGATCATAAATCTTGCATTTACACAAGCTAAAATTAAGGGATATTGAAGTGCACTTATAGCGACTATTCTTGCTTCAAACACTTTCAAACATACATCAATTCAACACACAGCCAATCAAACATGTAAACACAATGTCAAGGCCACATCACATGTTATGGAGGGTAAATAGGAGTGATGTTATACAAATAAAGTTATAGCTTTACTTAGTTAATTTCACTTTAACTTTATATTTTCAAACACATATAGATACACAGAATATATAAGTACAAGATAGTGAGACAACTCACTTACATTTAATCCAAACACAT
Organism: Allium cepa; assembly: GCA_030765085.1. Classification (NCBI taxonomy): domain Eukaryota; kingdom Viridiplantae; phylum Streptophyta; class Magnoliopsida; order Asparagales; family Amaryllidaceae; genus Allium; species Allium cepa. The sequence goes on from CM060932.1 coordinate 548,807,460, forward strand.
GCTCAAACAATCACATAGCCAAGAAAACTTTTTACCATCTCCGAAAGCACAATGATCCATCCTTTAGTACCAAAATCACAAAGCAACTCCTCCCCCTCCTTCCTAATGCTCACGGAGAAACCAAGATCCCCCATGCTCTTCACTTTTCTTCCACTTTGACTTTCAATCTTACCTTCCTAAGGCGTTCTAAGGTGTTGGTGAAAGTTTGGTAGAGTTTGGAGAAGTTTTGAACTAATTAAAGAAAGATTAGTGAAGAACAAAATGGATTAGTATTGATCCACTTCCCCTATTTTTATTCTTTTGATTCTTTTCAAGCTTTTTGAGATAATTAAGTGTTTAACTCACCTAGCCCTCTCCTTTACATGGCCAATAGCCTTCCCATGTGCCTTTCATGCTCCATTTTTCTTTACATGAAAATATCTCTTAGTAAAATTACCCTTTTACCCTTACACCCAAAATATCTTCTATGGCATCACCCATGTCATCATCATTTTCCTTTTCCATATGGTAAAATATTTTTATTTCTTTTTATTGATTTCCTAATAAAATAAGTATATCTAAAAATAAGTTTGAACAAATTCTGACGAGTATAGAGCTGTTTATCGATAAAACGATTTTCAGTCACATTATCGATATTTCTTCAAAGTATTTATTTTTGTAAACATTTTTTCAAAAAAGTTTACCATCATTTGTTATATATAAAAATGGGATTAATAAGGTTATTAAATCACTTTAATAACATTTAATCGAAGAATCAAATATTTAAATAATTTAGGTATTTAAATACAAAGTGTCCAAAATTCTGTATTGTTACATATAATGTCTCAATTAACCATACACCCATTGAACTTTGTTTATTTTTCAAAACATAAGAAGGTTCTCATCGTAGATGATTAAGGTTACGTAGACCTTAATCCTATTCCCTATGATGTTTCTATGATCATCTCTCTTGCTAGTCCTTTTATTAAAGGATCTACTAAGTTATTATCTAACTCTTTGTAGTCAAATGTAACAACCCCTTATTTAAGTAGACTTTTAAAAAAACATGTTTAAGGTTAAGATGTTGCTACTTTCTATTGTAACCACTTTATATAAAGTTGATTTACTATCATGGTACACCATAATTGTTGGAGTTGGTTTTTTCCAAATAGGAACACCACCACTACACCAGTAAAGACCTTTAGTAGCGTTGAAATACGATACCAAAACTTTTAGTACGTTTTAAAGAACACTACTACAGGTCGCGCAACTAAAAATATGATTTTTTTTTGTTTTTTTTTAATAAAAGCTACGAAATGTTTCTGTATAACTAATTTTTTTAAATGCTACTAAAGGTTTTATGCACCGTTTACAAAACCGTATCAAAACTAACATTTTTAGTTGCGTTTGTACTTGGATCATTCTTTGATTTTCAACAGTGTTTATTTTGTGCAACTAAAAACTTTTTGTTGCATATAATTTATGCCACTATAAATTCAGGTGGTATTTTACAGTAGTTTCTCTAGCATTTTTAAAACGCTACTAAAAGGTATTGATTTGTTTTGTAGCATTTACTATGTACTATTAATGGCTTATATTATTTTCAACAACCAGTTATATAATAGTCATACTAAAATCAGCAATAATCATATAATTTTCATATTCAAACCATCAATCAATCAATTATATAATCATTATATTCAAATAATTGAGAACACGTCAATTGCATAAGTATACTATCCATAACCATTTAGATAATAGTTATTTGACAAATTGAGTAAATTCACGCACCACAAGCATTCACAAACAAGTTTACACAACCAATACTAACAAATATCATAATACATATAACAATTGAAGTCTTATCCATTGTTGTTGATGGTCTTCACTCCAAAAAAGCTAATTAACTGTAAACAAGGTTGGTAATCAATTACCTCTAAACCAGTTAATTTGCATAAATTTATTCCATTTTTATAAAACTTAGTTAAAACTTAGTTATTTTTGCATAAATTTATTTCGTTCTTATAAAACTTAGTTAATTATATAAAACTTAGTTAACTTATTATTATTATTGAAAACTTAGTTAATTTTTATCAAACTATAATTTATTATTACTATTATTATTATTATACATTTTTGAAACAAATTATTGTTATTGTTATTGTTATTGTTATTATTATTATAATAATAAAATTAGTTATTTTTTATCTAACTTAGCTTATTATCATTATTATAAACTTTTTAATTTTATAATAGTTAATTAATTTTTATAAACGTATTTAATATTTATAAAATTTAGTTAATGTATTCAAACTATTGTTTAATAATAATATATTAATATTAAACTTATAAATTATCTCAATTGCTCAAACTTAAAATATCATAACTTATATTTTAATTAACTTAAAGTAGCATAAAAGGTAATAGCATGCTAGATCTGAAAACTAGCATAAGCGATAGATACATATCTTTAGATATAAATTGCAAGAAAAGATTGCATAGATCTGAAAACTAGCAGAAGCGATATATACATGTCTTTAGATATAAAAAGATAGAGAAATGGACCTGGTATGTATGGAAATTTTGAAGTCATAAAAGGGAATAGCATGCTAGAAGATATAACTCAAACAAACAGCTTGCTTTATACTTTTATACGCAGCAGGCAAGTAACCTGAAGCTAACAATGATACTCCACCTACTCCCTGTGAAAAATAGATAGTTTTAAACAAACATGAAGAAATAAAATTAGCAAATTTAAAACAAACCAGAAATTAGCAAATTGAAAATAATGACAGCAATGAACATGAATGGTAAACAAGTATAGTCCCCAAGGAATGAGCTTCTCAACTTCTGATATAATATTGAGTTGATACATACATTTGGTTCTTCCTGTAAGTTTTAATAAGTTGAAATGGCATAATTCATTTTCAGATTTTATACTAAAGCAAGGAACGTCTGAAAATAAATACCTGGCTGTAAAGTTCTTCTAGAAACATGAATTATCATATTCACTGAGTAGATGCTGAAAAGTATCTTAATCAAAAATAATAATTTTATGACACTTTGAGGGCAATCTGGTCTTTTTCCCAACCAGCTATTTCTAGTTGCTCAATAAATTCAGAAAACCCTTCTTCTAATCTTGAAAGGCTCTCCTCAAGCCAATTCAATTACTTGATCTTCATTATTGTTCGGATGCTCATTAAGCCAATGCACATGCCATAAACTTTTCAACGCTGACCTGCCTGTAGCACCTACCTAAATATAAAAATATATATAAACTGAAAATTGTTAGTAAACCTACAACTGCAATAACAATCAGTTTTGTCTAATCAACCTTGAAAGTGATAGAGTATTCGGTTGTTTCTGATCCATTTTGGTTTGGGAAAAGAGTGTACTTCTACTTTGCATAGACCTCAACTAGCGCCTTCACCTGTTAAATTGCTACATATAATATCGCAGCTCTGTCCATCCTCTTACCTTTTACGTTATGAACTATGTTATGTTCTGTTGTGCAAAAATTGCACATATGCGGAAAGACAATAAACAGGATCTAGATTTGCCAATTTGAACATCACTCAATCTAGCAGCAATTATTCCATTACTCCAAATAAATAGCAAATAACTATAAAAAGGAAAGAAAAGAGACACACAATATTTATACTGGTTCCACTATCATCTAGATAGTGTACGTCCAGTCCAAATGAGAGAGATTTTATTACACTTGAGAGAATTACAAGAGATTACAAGATAAGAGTTTACATACCAAAGCCCTAAATTAGGGATAACAAGAAGAGACACACCATCTGGAGATCGCTGGCTGAATACCAGGATGGGTTTACAATGAAGTCTACCCTCAATATATATTCAACATAAATTCATGTGAATCATCAATCAAATTACCAAAATATGGTAAGAAGATAATGGAGGCAAATTACAATGGTAACAAATCGCGCAAACATAGCAAGTAATTCACTCGTTCCAAAGATGGAAGAAAATAATCCCAAAGCAATGTGATTACGAAGAAAGAAATAATATGCATATCATTTTGCATATATATTATTCCACAACATGCGCATGCAGATATTCCTTACCATCTCATTCAAATGTAATCCAATTATTTATGCATTTCCATAATGAACAAACGTGATTACTTTCCCTTTTGCATATTTGTTTCCTTCTATTTGTGATTTTGTATCACCAAAATTTAACACTCCACCTTGATGCAAAATCACATATTTCCAACACTCCACCTTGAGTCAAATTCTCTTCTCAACATAAAACTCTTCAAATCAAACTCCACCTTCAACCAAAATCTCTTAACGAGATACATACCCAAAATGAATATTTACCCAATGGGTTCCGGCAAGGCCACCCCTCATGACACCATGCTAACGAGCTCAGACTATGTCCCCGCCCGTTAACAAAATGTTGCAAATATCCAAAATCAAAAGAAAGTAGATACCAAAATAATCTCAAAGCCACCAAGACCAAAAAATTCTCTCAATCACCAATCTAAATACAGAGCCAACAAATAAAAGCCAACGGACATAACAAGGCCAATCCAAATCTCTGTATACAAGAAAAAAATCTCTCTCCTTCCACATACCTTATCTGCCAAACAACAAATTTCTCATGGAAATCAACATAAGACTCTCACATCAACATCGAGTCATAAAGCAGATACAAATTTCCAAATCCACTTATCTGCCAAACAACAAATTTCCCATGGAAATCAACATAAGACTCTCACATCAACATCGAGCCATAAGGTAGATACAAGTTCCAAAATCCAGATGTCTCTTCAACACAGTAAACTCCTTATCACCAAATTTCCAAGACTACAACGCTCTTCTCTCTCAACATAATCTCCTCTGTCTTAATCTTCTATATTGCACAAAATCTCCTTTTTTCATCCATATGAGTAATAGCATAATTACCACCAGATCTACCGCTCTTTCTAGAAGCCATTGATGCACAAATTTGAACAAATCGCCAAGCTCTGATACCAATCTGTTGTGCAAAAATTGCACATATGCGGAAAGACAATAAACAGGATCTAGATTTGCCAATTTGAACATCACTCAATCTAGCAGCAATTATTCCATTACTCCAAATAAATAGCAAATAACTATAAAAAGGAAAGAAAAGTGACACACAATATTTATACTGGTTCCACTATCATCTAGATAGTGTACGTCCAGTCCAAATGAGAGAGATTTTATTACACTTGAGAGAATTACAAGAGATTACAAGATAAGAGTTTACATACCAAAGCCCTAAATTAGGGATAACAAGAAGAGACACACCATCTGGAGATCGCTGGCTGAATACCAGTATGGGTTTACAATGAAGTCTACCCTCAATATATATTCAACATAAATTCATGTGAATCATCAATCAAATTACCAAAATATGGTAAGAAGATAATGGAGGCAAATTACAATGGTAACAAATCGCGCAAACATAGCAAGTAATTCACTCGTTCCAAAGATGGAAGAAAATAATCCCAAAGCAATGTGATTACGAAGAAAGAAATAATATGCATATCATTTTGCATATATATTATTCCACAACATGCGCATGCAGATATTCCTTACCATCTCATTCAAATGCAATCCAATTATTTATGCATTTCCATAATGAACAAACGTGATTACTTTCCCTTTTGCATATTTGTTTCCTTCTATTTGTGATTTTGTATCACCAAAATTTAACATGTTCCTCTTCGAGTAAGTGTGATAATGAACAATGATAAATGTTCAATTATGTTAATTATGATTTGCATTTCAATTGACTAATCCAATTTACATGCAGCTACAAGTCAATAGTGGATCACATTCTTAAAGAATACAAGAACAAAGGTGAAAAGCATGCTTATCTAGAGCATGAAGCAAAAAAAATACTACAAGCTCTTCAGAGTAATTTGGAAACAAAATCTAAACAATTCAAAGATCCTGCACTGAGAAAATTTTTCCTTATGAATAATTTTCAACACATGGTTAGCTATGTAAAGAAGTATGTAAATTTTTATTAATTCTAACACCAACTACAAGATTAATATATAAAATCATAAATGATCAATATGTTTTTTCCTTTAAATTTTTAGGCCTGAATTGAAAGGTCTATTGGGTGATGACTGGATTCAACGTAAGGAAGAATGTGCAGCGAAATACGACCGACTATAAACGTATTTCTTGGAAAACGTTTTTCACTATCCAAACATTTATTCTTATTTGATAGGTGTAAAATGTTTCTTTTTCTTCCAAATCTATACAATTGAGCAAATATAAAGTATCTAACTTTGAGCTTATTATTACTAATTAGTTACTGGTATGCTTTGATACCAAAGACTGGACTGTGGAAGAAAGAAATCTTAAATTTCAAAGCCTCCTTGAAAAAGAAATTATGCAATCTAGAATAAGACAATGGTTAGATCTAAGTTCAAATTGTACTCTTTTTTATTTTCAAAAAATAGAATTCTATAATTTGTTATGTTAAAAAAAATTTCCCTCTCAGAATCAAATTATTCAACATAAGTTTTGAAGAGAATCTACAGAAGTAGTATTACTGGGAAGTAGTTAACTCGGAGCTTGGGGATTCTTTGATACTGTCGATTTGTGAAGTCCTCCTACCGGCTTGCCGATATTTTATTTCTAGTTTTGGGTACTTTTTTATTGTTTGCAAAGTCACAGTATAGTCCTCATGTTTCAATGCATATGAACTCTATACACTTCACATTGATTGAATTAATGATCATTGCATTTTTGCAGGTGTTTAGTAAACAATGAAGAAAATGGTAAAAAATGCATCAAGTATTCTACTCAAGAAGTCCAAGAGAAAGCGGAACAGATGTTTTCGTAAGGTGATCTACCAACATGTGCAAATTTCTCGTATGACTTCAGCTAGCCTAGTAGCTTTAGGAATAATTATTTTTGTTCTTCCTGTTAATACCGTTTATTTCAAGTTTATCGCTCAGTTTAGATTTTGGTGTGTACAGTTTAGTCCATATAAGACCATTGTTACATTCTCACATATAATTTGTTATTTTTCATGCTTAAAATCTTCATTATAGGTGCATTAGCCTTGTCTTTCATAATCAAAAATACAAGTGCAACTATTAATGTAGGGCATCCATCCCTGTCCATATGTTTTTTTTTCCTTAGTTTCAATTAATATGGTTGTAGATATTGAGCTATATAACAAGCGAAATGCAATATTGAATACGATACTACACAGTATAGTTAGATACGTATTGTTTCTGACAACAAAGGAGCTCTTGCTTTAAATAAGCATAAAGCATAAAGTGTATTTTATTAAGGGATTAAATGTGTTTTTAGCTGCTGCTGCCAAATATTATATGTAGCAATTTGGGTTTAGTGGTTTTCAAGCGACTGTTATATGTATGACTCCATACTTCAGATTTATGGATGTAACCAACTAAATTAAGAATTCCGAAGATTGATTCAGTCTAAATGCTTCTTGATGGCCTTTTGAATGATAGTTCATTTTTATTTTTTCCTGTTATTTGTTGAAGTAAGCCAACTACTAACTTAACATTTGTCTTTGTTCTAGTAGTGTCCCTTCATTTTTATTTTTAATTTTCCATTGATCGCAGTCTATTAGTAACTCAGCATATGCCATATGGAGAAAACATATAAAATGTTAGCTTACTTTTCTCTTGCAATAAGTCTTTTAGCTGACAAAAATATTATTTTAAGGAATCCATGATGACAGCTTATAACAGGATCCTACATTATGACTTGCTCTTTCTCTAAAAATATTACAGGCATTTTTGCAATATACATATTTTATGTTTTGTTTATCGCCAATACACACACACATATGAACATTAAGAAAAAATGAATGAAGTTAAACATACATCGTGTGTGAACATGTATTTTACTGTATGTTAAGATAATTTTGATTTACTTGTTTTTTATGTAAACGCAACTACATTTCGTAACCATTTAGGGTTAACTGTAAAATCCCATAACTCGCTAGCCATACTTGTCATTGAATTCCCAAATATCCATTGAATTGTAATCAACTATTAGCTTGTCACAAGCATTACTTTCATGTTATATATTTGAGGCTCAAAATTATGGGGTTTAGCGGGCTTTCCCATTTAGATTGCACAAAATATAACCACAAAAACTGCTGCTCCTATGTACATGTACTCACCCTACAAGAATACCACAAAAACTTGCTATGTATATTTGAATTGTAGTGTACCGAAATAGCTTACTGTACTTATGTGGTGTATATGGATGAATTAAACCTCTATGCATTGGTGTATATTTTAATCTATGTAGTTTACTTCAAAATTTACCGGCATGATAAATTGCAGCATGATACAATGGATGATTGACAAAGTGATAGCAATGATTGTGTCAGAAAATAGTGCAGATCCTGATGATTTTGTCATAGTAACTATAAAAAACAAAAAACAAAAACTATGCATGTCATAATATCTGAACACAACAAAAATATACCTGCAAGTTAGCACATCCCTTTGCGATGTCTTATTCCTCATCATCAACCTTTCCAACATACCCTACATGACTCTCCCTTTTCTTCATCGGGTAATAAAAAGGTTCTTGCAACATAAAAAAACTATGCATGTCATAATATGGTGCAGAGTTTTGTGTAACAAAGCATAGAAATACAAGCTTATATGGATAACTTCAGTTCATAATAATGAGATTACCTTATGTACCACAACACACTTCTTTGCGTCTTCAAATGATTTGGAAGCTTTAATACTTTGATCTTTCCATATAGTCTAGAAAAAGAACAACAAAGCCAAACAAAATACTCTTAAATAGTTAGGGAGTGGTAATAATATAAGCCATATAAGCCACATATATATCATGACAAAATAATTGCACTTAAATGGCCAGTAGTGTGACAATTTTATGAATACTATTCAATTATTTATGTTATAAAAAACAATGGCTGCTTGAATGTGAAATGGAGAGTGGATTAAGGATCTTAAGGCTAATTTAACACTAGAGGGGGGGGGGTGAATAGTGTTTAATGAATTCTAAGACTTATATGAACTAAATTGAAATTATGACACAAACAAATGCAGAAATTAATCACAAAACAATCACAAAATCAAACATAGATGGAGAAAGTAAATAAAAAGCAGTAAAGGGAAAGGACACACCGGATTATATATTGGTTCAGAGTTACCCTACATCCAGTCTTGTACCAAGGCAAACCACCTCGTACAGATTTTATTAAACCAGTGTCGAGATTACACTCTTAATTTATAAAGGTCTTGAGGTACCCTCCTGTCTCACGAGTCCGGGGCAAACTCTCTTGATTTACGAGCCACAAGATTACCAAATTAATTTCCAGGCACAACCACACCTTATAAAGAGACTCGATAAACTTTGGATTACAAATTGATTATATAACTCTCAATAGCGCTTTGATCTTCAAGGGAGAACAGAAAATCAAACAAGAATGAAATTCTAATTTGATTCACTTGACAATTTGGCAGATTTTCGACACGATCTTAAAAATATGATAATTATAGAACATGGATTTGTAGAGAAGAAGAAGTGAAGAAAATATAAGAATTATTAAATTCGTTTGAGAAGGCTATTTATAGAGTACCAACTGTCATAACCATTCGTGAAGAGATTTAAACGAATAGACACTTCTTTTGAAAATTGAAACTTTTGAATTCAATGACCACCGTGTCGACATGGTGTATCCCATGGTGTCGACATCTCGTTGTCCAAAAAGATGAAAAACTTGTTTTGAAAATGAAAATAAAATGAAATGACTCTGGAGTAAAATAAACTAATTTTACTATGTTTTAAAACACAAAAACAAAGAATATTTTAAGGCTAAAACATCTTTCTGAAAATCATTTGAAAAGATAGTTTTAAGGCTAAAACATTTTGAAAAGCAGTTTTGAAAATTCGGTTTTGGAAAACCATCTTGAAGTAGTTTTGCAAGCTTCTTCCTGTAGAATATCTCATCACATCAGGACTCAAGAACTTGTACAAAACCAGGATGTTCGTGGGTTTGTAAGCCACTTGTCGTAGGTTTGTAAGCTACTTGTCGTGGGTTTGTAAGCCACTAAGAAGGTGGAAATGGGTTCTAGCCCAAACGAAATTCGAAATGAAGATTTCCATGCTATTATGAAGTTTTAACAAAAACTAGACACATATCTTGAAATCTTGATCTTGATACTCTATAGTCTTCAATCTTGTGTTTTGAGTCTTTATACTGATCAGTCTTCAGTAATCAACACCTACATATCTATATATCCTGCATAACTTTCTAGATAATAGTGTTAGTATATATTTTATAATAAGATAGTTAAAAAGGTTGTTGTCATCAAAACCAACATCTCAATTTCTAACAATCTCCCCCTTTTTGATGATGACAACTTGTATTTATAAAATATACTTACTCCTATCATAACTCCCCCTTACTCCAAGCCAACTACTATTTTATAACTTCTCCCCCTTTGTCATCAAAAAAAACTTCTAACTAATGAAATCCCTGAACTTGTTATAAGATAATCAACCATAATAAAATAGAGTAAACCATATATAAGTTTAATAAGTGCTAAGTGTGATCATAAGTGTAATCAAACCAATCATCAGCCAATCAAATTTACAGTAATTATTCAATCAAACCATACCAAATAAGTTAGGTTAATTAAGTTTAAAACACACCAATCAAATCAAACAAATATCATACAGAATAACTAGACATTCCTTGGTACTTCTACCCATTCAGCTTTTCCAAAGATAGGGTCTGCTTTAATGGCATCCCATTCTTCTTTATCTTTGTCGAGAGTGACTGGTGGAATTCCGTCGAGATCGTCCTTGTTAAGGGCTGAGATCATCCAACGAAGGGCATCGAAATGTCTCTCTTGCTTCTTGATCATCTGTATTTGACTTAATTCTAAGTGACGCTGATTACGAAGTATGAATATTCTTGAAGGAAGTGAGAGTTTCTTCAAGATTATAACTTAGATTCTTAATCAGAGAAGCCATAATTCAAAAAATAGAAAGAATTATGAAAGAAAATGACTAGAGATGAAGTTTGACAATTTATTCTGGAAGAAATAGATATAAATAGGAATAGAAAGTCGTTTGAAATGAATAGACATAAGTTAGTTATATGAAATTAAAATTTGAAAAAGTAACTAGTTTCTGCCCGTTGGATGTTGACATGGGGGGATGGTGTATGTCGACATGCCTCTGTCTAAAGTGACATTTTGCTTTTTTTTGAATAATATTAACAAATCTATTAAACTAAAATTTTTATAATATAAAAACAAGCAATTACAGAGACAATTGAACAAGAATAACTGGAAATGAACGATTTCATTAATAATTCTAGTTAACATTACATAAGATAATATAATATTAAGTAAAATGAAGAAACTAAAAGGATAGAACTTAAGATAAAATGAACTAAAACTAGTTAGATGAAGATGAAAAAGATGATAGTCCAAGCTTTCTACTAATTTTCCCAAAGAATTTGTCGACTCTAGCGGAAATCTTATCCATTTTCTTACTCATCGACCTTTTAAGTGTCTTTTGATTTTCCACTATAATTCTTTGATTATTGAGAATGATCTTATTGGATGGATTAGCGGGATTAGTGGGATATTCTATACTTCTAAGGAGGTTTCTTGATCCTCCTCTTTCTCCTCCTTAATTTCCATTCCTTCATCTTCCTCTTCTTCTTCTTCCTCCATTTGTTCCATTTCTTCATGAGCAAGCTTTTCTTCTTTTTCCGTAAGTATTTCATATGGTTGAAACACTAATGGAATTTGCATAAGGGAAATGTTTCCATGGTTGAACACTTTTCTAGTTGTAAATTCTTCCCTTTTAAAATCAACTCCAAAGTAATTGAAAATTCGAGTAAGATAAATTCCGTGGTATAGTGTGTTTTCACCCATGGTAAATTTCTTGGGCCTTAGCTCATCCAAAATAACTTGAGCCCAGTTAATATCATAATTTCCCAAAATTGCAAAAAGAGCTTTGCAAACTTTCAAAGTTGGGTTGTTGTAGTTTTTCGATCTTGGTAGAAGAGTGTGTTGGATAAAAAGATTAACAATTTTTGAATTCAAAATTTCCATTCCCTTCAAAAATGTGATGAAATTTCTCTCGATCATTTTCATTAGTTTGAAATTCCGAGAGATTCATTCCGATATACTTGCAACCCAAAATATTTCCCAAAATTTCACAATCCAAAACAATTTGTGTTCCTTTAACACTACTCCAAATTTGTCCTTCTTCCCCATCAAAAAACCGCGATTCAAATTCGCGTAAAACATCTTAACAAGGTTTGGATAACACACAAAATCATTTTGTTTGTTATCAACTAAACTAAGAATAGAACATTGTTGAAAAAGAATTTCAATTTCATAAGAAGGAAAATCTTCAAAAATAGCAAATTTTCCCGTATGAATTTTACCAAAGTTTACATAGTTGATGTAAGCTTTGATAGCTTACGGGTCATTAAAAAGAAAAATTTTGATAGATTTTGGAAGCCTAATGGTGTTAGAGTGCTTGAAGAAGCCATTGAAGAAGTTTGAGAGGAGTTGAAGATAATGAAGATAAATTTGAAATTTGAAATGAAAGTGAAAAGTGATGATAAAGAGAGTGAGATAAATAGAGATTCTATGGCCATGTTCTCTGGTCAAGAGACATCTTTTCAGAGCATTGAAGTTGGTGAAAAGGTGGAGGAAAATTCAAAAGTTTGAATTCAAATTTTGAAATCAAATTCTGAGGAACATGTCGACATGGGCTATCCGAGTATGTCGACATGTGCCTATTGATTCAAAGGACAAGTGTCTAATCCTATTTTCTAATAACTATATATAATATATCCTATATTCAAATTATATAATTCCTATGATAACATTAAATATAATAATACTTAAATATTAATAATACTTAAATATTAATAATTTAATATATAAAATAATATTAAAATAATATTATTTTAATTTAAAATTCAAATTTCAAGGGATAAGTTTGAATTTAAAATTCAAGGAATTTAATAAAATCAAGCAAACAATCAAGCATCCATTCAACCAAGAAAAATTAAAAATAATGTAAATGTGTACCTATTTTTAGATCCATACTCCCATCATCGTCTGATTCATGAATAACAGTGAAACACAAATTTGAATTTTCCGTCTTCTTTTCATTGTCACTAGATGATGAGTCCGAGTCATCAAGAGTTGCTGTGAATGCTTTCTTTCTTTTCCTTGATGAATCATTGTTTGGAAGAAATAAGTATTTATCTGGATACGGACAGTCTTTCCTATAATGTCCGACTTTATTGCAATTGTAGCATCTATCATTGTTGACATTCTCTGCATTATTTCTTGAATTCCTTTGATCATTTCTTTTTAATTATTCATTTTTCTATATTTTAGGAATTTTCGAAAGTTTCTTGTCATGAAAGCAATCTCCTCATCACTGTCTGGTTCTGAATCTTCAGTTATTGCATTGAATGCTAATGACTTATTTTCTATATCCTTGTTTTCTCTTCTTCCTTGCAGTTGAACTTCATAAGACATCAAATTCCCAATCAATTATTTTATTTTCATTAGGCTGATACCATTTGCTTCTTCGATTGCAAGTGTCTCTTGATCCCATTCTGGAGTGAGTGAATTTGGAATTTTCCTGACTTGGTCTTCCTTCGAAAAGCTTTTTCGCAGTGCAATTAGTGAATGAACAATATCTTGAAATCGACAATACATGTCGGAAATGGACTCATTTGCATGCATTTTAAATAATTGAAATTGATTAATTAATATGGAAATTCTAGTCTATTTAACTTTGTTTGTTCTTTCATGAGTAAATTGCAAAGTTTTCCAGATTTCAAATGCAGATTACAAACAGACACTCTATTAAACTCCTTCCTATCTAATGAACAAAATAATATATTCATGGCCTTTGAGTTATTTTATGCAACACCCTTTTGCTCAGTAGTCCACTGGGTAAAATTGGTAGTTGGTTCAACATACTCAGTTTGTGTGATATTCCAAGTATCTAATCCTACTAACTGTAAATAAATTTTCATTCTGCAAGCCCAATATACATAATTACTGCCATTGAAAAATGGTGGTCCGACAGTAGACTGACAATCTACAAATGAACTAGTGTTAGGGATAACAGAACTAGTACCAGAGTTGACACTACCAGTGTTGGTAGCCATTAAAACAATTTTCAAGTTTCAGATTATGAAAACTATGAAAACCAGTGCTCCGATACTAATTGAAAGGGATGGCGTATTAAGGATCTTAAGGCTAATTCAACACTATAGGGGGTGAATGGTGTTAAATGAATTCTAAGACTTATATGAACTAAATTGAAATTATGACATAAACAAATTCAGAACTTAATCACAGAACAATCACAGAATCAAACATAGATGCAGAAAGTAAATAAAAAGCAGTAAAGGGAAATAACACACCGAATTTTATACTGGTTCAGAGTTACCCTACATCCAGTCCTGTACCAACACCTCATACAGATTTTTATTAAACCAGTGTCGAGATTACACTCCTCAACTTATAAAGGCCTTGAAGTACCCTCCTGTTTCACGAGTCTGAGGCAAACTCTCTTGATTTACGGGCCACAAGATTGCCTAATTGATTTCCAGGCACAACCACACCTTATAGAGAGACTCGATAAACTTTTGATTACAAATTGATCCTATAACTCTGAATAGCACTTTGATCTTCGAGAGAGAACAGAGAATCAAACAAGAATGAAATTCTAATTTGATTCATTTGAGAATTTGGCAGAATTTCGGCACGATTTTAAAAATATGATAATTATAGAACATGGATTTGTGGAGAAGAAGAAGTGAAGAAAATATAAGAACTGTATATGAAAAAATTCGTTTGAGAAGGCTATTTGTAGTGTACCAACTGTCATAACCATTCGTGAAGAGATTTAAAAGAATAGACACTTCTTTTGAAAATTGAAACTTTTGAATTCAACGGCCACCATGTCGACATGGGGTATCCCATGATGTCGACATCCCCTTGTTTAAAAAGATGAAAAACTTGTTTTGAAAATGAAAACAAAATGAAATGACTCTGGAGTAAAATAAACTAATTTTACTATGTTTTAAAACACAAAAATAAAGAATATTTTAAGGCTAAAACATCTTTATGAAAATCATCTGAAAAGATAGTTTTAAGGCTAAAACATTTTGAAAAGCAGTTTTGAAAATCGTTTTGAAAAACCATTTTGAAGTAGTTTTGCAAGCTTCTTCCTGCAGAATATCTCATCACATCAGGACTCGAGAACTTGTACAAAACCAGGATGTTCGTGGTTTGTAAGCCACTTCTCGTAGGTTTGTAAGCTACTTGTTGTGGATTTGTAAGCCACTAAGAAGGTAGAAATGGGTTCCATCCCAAATGAAATTTGGAATGAAGATTTCCATGCTATTATATAGTTTTAACAAAAACTAGACACATATCTTGAAATCTTGATCTTGATACTCTAGAGTATTCAATCTTGAGTCATTAGTCTTTATATTGATCAGTCTTCAGTACTCAATACCTACAAATCTATATATCCTACATATACATATCTTTCTAGATAATAGTGTTAGTATACATTTTATAATAAGATAGTTTAAAAGGTTGTTGTCATCAAAACCAACATCTCAGTTCCTAACAGAATGTTATAGTGTAACGACCCGTAAAATTCGATGGTTCAAAATGAGTAAATGTAATAGGATTTCTAATTTAATTTGGAAAGAAATAAAGGTCTTAAAGTTATATTGGAGCGAATGTAGAAATTAGATGAAGCAATTGTACTTAAATGTTAACAGCTTAAAATTTGTATGGCAATAAATTGAAATAATGTAAATTGGCATACTTAGCTATAAGTTTAATATAAGAAACCAATAGAAATGTTGAATTTGTGAAATATTAACTAGAATGGAATTCATTAGTATAATAATGAATAGTGAAATTTGTTGCAATTGGTTGAAAATAGACTTAATTAAAAAGGATTGAATTGAATAAATCCTATTTATTGGAACCTTGTTTATTTATATGCAAAGGTATAATAAATGAGTTATTGCAAGAAATGGAAAGTTGAATAGAATTCTAATGAATGTTAATAGTGGAAAGATCATACCTGTGTATAAATTGAATATAAAAGAACTAATATAAATATTGAATAAATTTTGGAATAGTTTGTAATAAATGTTAATTGAGTAAAACCAGTGTTATGTAAGTAATAACAATATTGGGGTGTAAATAATGAACCTCTAAAAGTGTGATTAAGAGTTAATGACAATATTTATTGTACGTTACTTATTTTATTAGGTTGTTAAGTTTAATTTGTAATCAATTTCAATCACTAAATTATTGCAGTTAATGTGGAATAAATTGGTAAGTGAGAAATGTTGGATTCAATAAGATGTAACCAAGGTAAAATTCCATTCATAATAGGATAATTGATGTAATAAAAAGGCGTGAAACCAAGTGAATCAATTTATTTAGAATAGTTAATCGTAATTAATGGATATAATTTTCTAAGATATAATAAATGGAAATAGGAAGGTTATTAACTAAGGAAGAAATATGTAGTAATTGCATTTATTGGTAAGTGGATGAAATTTATTTCTATATTAATTGAAAATTGG
The DNA here is from genome assembly GCA_030765085.1 of Allium cepa. Lineage (NCBI taxonomy): Eukaryota > Viridiplantae > Streptophyta > Magnoliopsida > Asparagales > Amaryllidaceae > Allium > Allium cepa. Next base: position 548,824,104 of record CM060932.1, read on the forward strand.
AATAAGATGATAATTGTTAATGTAATGAGAGTAGGCCAATAATAATTCTTTCCATAAATTGATAATCGATTCAATAATGTAATACTATCCATAATAGGGCAATTAGATTTATGATAGAATGGAAAGTCTATTAAATGGAAATATTGGAAATAAAATTTGTAATTTCTAAATTTTGGAAATTTGAAGCAAGTGTAGTAATTATTGTAACAATTAAATGGGAGTCAATTAGAACTTAATAAACCTTAATGTATATTAATGAGAATTGTGGCAATAGTGCAAAACTTTAATCATTTACTCATTCATTAATCCATTGAATTAGGTCTCAATCAAATAGCAACATTTGGCTTGTTATTAATAGCTTTTAAGGGGAAATAAAACGTTAATGATAACAAGTATTTTAAGATTAACCATCTATTTAGTATATTAAATTATAACCGATAATCAATTGCAATTAAATGGAAACTTAATATTTGAAATATTGCATAAATGGAAATGTAGATGAAATCTAAGAAAATAAATTTAAATGTCGATGCAATACCAATTAATGGATTGAATGTGATTACGAAATTGGAATTACATAAATGCAGTAATAATTCAGGGCTAATAAATTTATGGAACAAATGTTAAGATCTTAACTGATGGTAATTAATAATTGAAGATAATGTAAATTCCATTTATAATATGACTATGGGTAAATGAAAAGATTGTAAATCAAGATTTGTTTATTTATTTGAATATAAAGAATTAAGGTAATTGAGTTTTTGCAATTAAGTAAAAATTAAACATTTATTTTTACGTTAATTGAAAATTTAGTTGAAATTGAAAAATATTTATGTATGTTAATTTCCTCCATTTGGCTCTAATGGATTGAATAATAAGAATGAAGATTTAATTCAATGAAATTTTTGGAAAATTAATTGATAATTTCTAAATTTAATAAAAATAAAAATTTGACACTGAAATGGGAAGTTAGTCAACTTTAAATTGACTTTAAATTATTTAAAACATTGCAATTTGATTGAGAAATATAAAGGTAATACAATTTGTCAAATTTAAGATTTAAAAAAAATGGATTTTATTAATGAATTTTAAATATATTTAATTAATATAAAATTAGCCATTTTGGCCACTAACTCGGATTTCGACGAAAACTTATTAAAGAAAGTTACTCGGGTCCCTCCGGGTCGTTTTGGCAAAAACTCCAAGCAAGCACCGGGGATTTGAGGCGGCGCACCGAAGTCGAACCCGAAGTCGACCCAGGACCAGAATTTTCCATTTTTCAATTTTTCATAACTTTTGCATACGAGCTCGGATTCACACGCAGTTTGTTTTGCTGGGATCGTATCGAAATTTCTGACGTTTTGGAACTGGTTTAGATGAATTTGGAGACTGTCCAATTTTTGGGTTTAAATTCAATTTAAATTCCAAAAGGTGAGTGTTTTAACCCACTCACAACTTCTAAGATTTCTTATGTTGGTTGAATTGATTTATGACATGTTTAAAAATTTTATTTATAGCTGTTTGGCATATATTTCATCATTTTCTCAGTTAAATTGCATTCATTTAATTTACGCGTTATTTAATTCATTATAGCATTTAAAGCTGCCAGTTAATTGTTAAATTAATTTATTCATTGCATTTAGAACTGCCAGTTAACAATTATTTAATTCATTATTGAAAATTTAACTATCAGTAATTAATTATTATTTATTGATGTGATTGTTTGAATTGGATGACAAATTGATGATTATTATGATGGATGAATGGATACTGTATTTATATTGTATAAACTGCCAGTTATTATGCATTTTCATTTCATTCGGGATTGCAGTTTGAAATGATATACAACCGCATTTTTATTTTTAAATTACGGATTGAAATGATAAATATCCGTATAACTTGACCATAGGATAGAAAATTATATACAACCACCGCGGTATATATATAAAATTATTTTTGAAATGGTTTTCTATGGTTTTGGAAAGAATACGGTTTAATAAATATTAAATTTTGATATATATATATATATATATATACATAGTAAAATTCTTGAATTTAGCTATGTATAAATTTGTTTCGAATTTTAAAATAAGTTAAATAATGAAGTTGATTTCGTTTATATAATATGGTTAAGTATCTGTTTTAAAAAAATCTATTGTATATAGAGTTTATAATAACTCAAATAAAGTTAAGGTTGAAGATAAATGTGAATATGATTTGAATTAAAGTATTTAAGAATTATCTTCGAAAAATTTGTTATGAAATGTAAATAAATTAAGATTTAAATGGTAAAATTTTATAACTTGATTTTGGTTTGAGAATTTAAATGAATATCAAATTGATTAAGAATATTATCAAGTAAATTTAATTAAAAGAATACCCTGTTATTGAAGTTTAAGGGTTATACTTAAATAATATTTGTTTTAATAAGTAGACATTTCAAATTTAAATAATAAGAATTGGATACTGATATATATTAAATTATCTAAGAATCCGTTTTAACATATGGAATATTTAAGCTTTGAAATATATGGGAATTAAAATGGTTTATTTGGAGGTTCAAATTGATATTGGGAATTTATTGGAAAATTTAAAGAAGCTGTTTTATTTTATAAAGTAATATAGTATTTGAACCGTCAAGTATTAAAAGTTATGTTTCAAAGTTACGGTTTCATGGTATATATATTTGAAAATACTATGATTTTGGGAAAGGGATATTTATAAAATGAAAATGATATCATATTGATTTGGGATTTTAAAAATATAAATGACATCGTATTTATATGGTTTTGAAATAGATATTTTATTTTGGTTTTGAAAGTATAATTATTTTTAAATGACCGCGGTGTTATAATAACGTTTGGTTGTTGAAGAGACCGGGATCGAAAGTTGTCATACTCTCTGCCAACTCCGAAAACCACTTTAACAACCGTGTACGCGGTGGAGATTCCAGAATGAAGTAGGTTGGCGGCGGCGATTCCTTTGAGGTAAATACGTGGACCCAACTCCCGTGAGTTGGCATAAGGTGGCTAAAACAGGAGCGATCGACGGGCTAAGGGGGTTAGCGCCCTTTATCGGATGCTCCTCTTCGATACTATACTATGACTTTGGATTGATTCAGTGGCCGCTTTTACTTTTGATTTAGGGGGGAGTTTGTCTGAGGTGGGAGGTAGCTGCGGCTACGCGATACCACCAGTCCGGAAGCGTAATTGGTATATCTACCCTGGCATTACCTAGTTGTGCCGTGTCACCTACCCTAGCGCGCCTGATACGATTTTGTTTTGTACCATCCTATGGAGTGCCCTCTGACGACGCCTATTACGGGGGAGATTACGGTACTGTATAGACTATGGGAATATATTATGTGTTAAGGGGAATATTGGGTCACTCCTTAACGCTATTTTAAAGTAAGTTTATTTTACAATTAGACACTATTATAATAGAGAAATATACTACATAGTAAATAGTCTAACAGATCCTTAAGAGATGTAAATCCCGAGCATCTTTTGAGTTACTGCCTCATATTTATTTTTGTTAATTTAACTTACATAAGATCTTTTAGTTCTGACTCGAGTGTTTTGTCTTTTCAATTTTCACGGGTCAGTCCGAACGTTTCAGGATTTGAAGATTTAGCTCTGGAGGACAAAGACGAAGATTTGTATTATTATTATTTATATTATTGCACTACACTCATACTGTTCCGCTGCATTGTTATTAGTATGTGTAACTCTGATATGTATTATATAAATATAATCAAATGTTTTTGTAAACAGATTTGTAAACTGTATATTTGATTATTATATTTTATCCTTTCGCTGTGAGATTCTGTTTTCTTTTCCTTTATTTCTTTATTTTCTTATTTACCCCATAACAATCCTCCCTTTCGTATGGTTTTTATCGGCACGTGTGGCGATTTAAATAGTACGAAAAGGCAGACGTTACATATAGAATACCTGTCCATGAGCGAGACAACATAATAATATATGCATTGTCCATTGCCAATTCACATGTTGCTTTCAATAATTTAGACATTAAAGGAAATATTACAAAATTGCATGCTTCTTTTAGCTTCAATGCATAGGCTGAATTATTTATATCCTCTGACGTACACGCAAAATGATAAAATTCAAGTACTTGAAAAATTATACGAAAAATGCCTTATTTCATTATAATAAGGAAGAGAAAACCGAACCAGGAAGAATAGCAAAAAACTCACTTTGCATATCTCGGTATTGGATTTGCACTTCTGTTTAAAAAATACTCCACTGCCTTAACATCATGGTTTGCCACCATTTTAAATTTTTAACTTCCAATGCATCATTTTGATCGAAGTCGCTAATAATATTTTCTAAATAAGATAGAGCACCCTTACTGACTTTTGAAACTTCCATAATTTCAGCAAAGATTCTGATAGTTTTATAAGCCATTTGATCTACATAACCAAAATAAACACACGCACACACAATTTAAGTTAAATTTATTACTAGAAAACAAATGACATGATTTGCCATATTTCTTAAAATCTAAAGGTTAAGTTAGACTCTCAGCATAAATAAAGTCATTAGACGTAGTTTGACATTAATCACGTGTAAATATTATCGTGTTCTATTACTGGCAGATTAAACCATAGGTCATAATAGTATATAAAAGGATAAACTATATATTGGGCTATTTGATCTTCTCTCTGTTATAATTTGCACAACTGAGTTGCACCATTGTTATCAGCCATCATAACCTGACAACCTATCAAATCTATAAAAACTAAAGTTTGAACTTGCATTTGATTGTGCAATAATCTGACCATGCTTTCCATTCCTAAAAATAATTTAGAATCATTTTTATAGTTTTTTTAAATTCTATGACAAGCAAGTATATGTTTGAAATTCATGTATTCTTCTCTTTCAAAGAAGCAATTTTAGTATATCATATATTGATTTTCCCTTACCATATCATATTATCATATTAAAATATAATTTCTAAGAAGTTTAAAGTCATTAAAAACAGATCTTTAGTGCTATGGAAAGTAACCAAATTATGGCATCTGTCATTCACAAGTATATTGAAAATTATCCACTTATCCATGTACCAAGTAAAACATGTTTGCAATACCAATGAAATAATATGAATATGTTCCAAGTATGAAGTTGTTTATAAACTGGAATATCAAAACTGCAAACATTTAAGAAAAAATGATTGAATAACATGGTTTTACTGAATACTGGTTGGCTAACAGTTAATTTAAATTAATCTAGAATATAGTGCTGACAAATTAATACCCTTAAGGTCGGTATATGGTAATGTTTATTAACCAGTGAATTATATTAAACCTATAGAATAACAATAGCGCTTCAACTGTAACTCGATATCTGATTAAACCAAATTCATGGAAGAATGGATGCAGTTCCTTCACAAATTGAATGTATCTGCCATCTAAATGTGATAAAGCCATAATGTTGTCTTGGTCTCCAAGGCCTGAAGGAATTCTGGGCTCCATCTAAATATCTAAGGTTGTACAAACAAATTTGATGATTCATTAACTGATATTAATGCAATAAACTATATTTCATCGAATGTGAAATACATAATAACAAGTTAAACCATGTTCTATACATATTTTCATTATAATAACATAAATAATCATACACTAAGTTCTTTCTTGTGATAATTTCTTTGAAATTATTCCCTGCTAACATTAACAGACTTGGTCATCTGAATTCCACAAACAAAAAATTTCAAAATTATACAACAAATAAATAAAACTTTAGCAAATAAATATATGAACTAAAATGAAGAACTTTGCTCGACACCATAAAAAGTTAGCTTTAATAAAAAAAATAAGCATCTAACCAATTTTAGTTAGGTAATCTCGTTAGCTTCCGTGTCCTTCAAAGAAACCTTAAATGGATTAAACCTACGATTAGCGCTTGTTTTACTGATTTACCTCAATCGTTTGATCGTGAATTTGAGACCAACTGTGACTGTGGTAATGAAGCGATCAAATCTCAAACTGAAGACAACACTTTATCCATTTTCTGATTCGCAGAATGACTTGGTAAATTATAATTTCGTTGGTTTAATACAAAATTAGGTCTTAGAAGAAAGCCACTGTTGAGAAATCCATACCGACGAAGAGTAGCATGTAGAAATCTTTGATCGATGGAGAGGATTAGCATGTCACAAAGGATTCGATCGACTGTTAAGCGGAGTAGCATGTCGGAGAGGACTAGATCGATTGTGAAGAGGACAAGAGGAAAAATGAAGTAGACGGTGACAGTGAGGAATTAGGACAAGTGAGATTTCGAAGTGAGGAAAAATGAAGAAGCGAAAACTAAAATAAAAAAAACGTAACTACTATTTTAGATTTTAGTAAAGGCGGGGTGAGCGGTAAATTTTGGCGCTGATGAAGTTAAAGCATAAAATTGATAATAGTTGCACTTATGATCCAAATGCTGCTAATAAGTGCAACTAAAAGCATATTTTCGTGTAGTGCACTATTATATCTCTTAATCATTCTTCTTCTTTACATGCATCTACTAATGCGACGTATGCAGCGAACATAGTTGACTCTGAAATGCATGCGTGTTTCTTAGAGCTCCTTCATATGGTGTACCTCCTAATGTAAATATCCATGCAGAAGTGGATTTAGAGTTTGGTTCCATATTATTTCAACTCGTATCATTATTTATTTCAAGTACAGCTAGACATTCTTTATAGCATAATTCATAGTTCATTTGTCCCTTTTAAATATTTTAAAACTTTTGAAACTTCATTCCGATGCTCCTTGCCAGTATTGTTAGTGAAGAGACATAACATGCCTATAGCATAAGCAATGTCCGATCTTGTGCAGTGCATAATATACTTAAGACGTTCAATCATAGTAAAATAACTTACTTAGTCATAACATCTACCGGTATTCTTTATTAATTTGTTTAAAGGATCAACCAAAGTAGAAACCCTTTATCGTCAAACTGACCATATCTTTTAAGGATATTTTCAATGCAACGTGACTGAGATAAAGAAACTTGATTCTCTTTCTCATAATTTTGATCCCCAAAACCTTCTCCTATGTACTTCTAACAAAACTAGATTATAGAAACCTTCTGGTTTTTATTATGCATTCTATGTTAGAGCCAAATATAAGTATATCATCTACATACAGACAAATAATATTGCGCATTCCATTTTTATATGTGAAATATATACACTTATCTAGTTCATTTTCTTTAAATCCATCAGTCATCATAATTTTATTAAAGTTCTCATGTCATTACATGGAGGCTTTTTTAATCATAAAGAGACTTTATAACGTTACAAACCTTCTTCCCCTACGCCAGTAAGACAAATCCTTCTAGTTTCTTCACAAATACTTCTTTAAGATCACTATTTGAAATTGTCGTTTTAATGTCCATTTGATGAACAACTAAGTTGTGAATTGTGACAACAAACAATAACACCTAAACTTATGATATTCTTGCTACTAAATCTTATGTATCAAAGTAGTTAATCATGTAGTTTGGAACCTTTAGCAACCGATCTTGCTTTATATTTATTTATAGTTCCATCAGCATTTAGTTTTCTTTTGAAAATCCATTTGCTACCAACTGTTTTTTAGCCAAGAGGTAAAGAAACCAAAATCCATGATTGATTTGACATAATGAAACTCATTTAATCACTAATTGCTTCTTTCCAAAAGATAGCATCATCAGAGATTATAACTTTTGTATAAGTACCAAGTTTACCATCTTCATTAAGATTTAATTTAGTAAGATGTGCGCTCGTATTAATATCACCTTCCATCAAAAAATTTTACAAAATCATGACCAAATGGTTTTTACTTTTTTCACTTACTTCTATGAGGTTTTATGTCCTGGATTGGTTCAACTGGTGTATCATCATGGATTCTTTTTAATGTACTATGAGCATGAGTATTAGTTTGTAAACTTGTCTTACATATAGATATGAAAATTCTACATTAATTGATCAAATGGTAGCATATGTATCCAAAATAAAAAAACTATAAGTCGTGTTATTCTCTAAATAGCATACGAATGTGCATATATAAGTTTTGTTTCTTAGTTTAGTAATTGCTAGATTTGGTTTTCTCACATAAGCAAGACAACCCAAAACTTCGAAATGATTGAGATAAAGTTTTGATGAAAATACATTTTATATATGTAGCGACTCGGAAACTCGAACACTTCGTCTTCGATACCAAAACGCTTTGAAATATAATTAAGAATTATAAATATGATTTTATAACCTTGTTAGACATCATTTAATTAATGAATAGTGATAAGAAACTTGTTATTAAAAATTATTTGCAAAACTTTATTCTTCGAAGAAAAATCGATAATGTGACTGAAAATCGGTTTAGTGATAAAAAAAAATTTGAACTCTTGTGCACTTATCTAATGATTAAATGAACACATTAGCAATTAATTAACACACCCTCCTCTTCATAAAGCTGAGAATGTTGTAGAAGCCTCTAATGGATAAGAGATATTATCATGAGAGGAGCATAATGGTAATTAGCATAAATGAAAAGTGATGTACAGTAGAAGTGATGGGAGGTGAAGCTTCCATGGAATAGTGGGGGTAAGTGCAAGCCTAAAGAGCGCCATTATAAACCTATATAAGGAGGGGCATAACCTTAGTTATCATTCATAAAAATTTACAAAGCTTTGAGTTGAAAAATCAATGGCTTCTGTTTCCTCCTCCTCTCTTCTGTCCTAAAGAAAATTGTTGCAAATCAACTCAAATCACTTCAAACTTTGCCACAAGGCTTAGTATAATATTAGAACAACTTCCATTAATTAGAACGACTTCCATTAACTAGAACTTAAAGAACCAATGTAATGAAATAGATTTTCGACCTTCGAAAATCGACACTAATACGTCCACTGTATCACATGTCGAACATTCAAGTGCAGGAAATACCGATTTGTTAGGGTGAAAGAAGAAGGTAGAAGATAGAAGAAAACTAAACAATACAAAATCTCACAACGTAGCGAATAATATATAATACAATAATGATCTTTACAAAAAGGAAACATCTTTATTCATATAACCTCAGAGTATACAAGACTTATCCTAAATTTGGATAGTTATAGAAACCTGTCCTTACATTGACAACATACATACTCTATAATACAACGAAAGAAAATTATAATTGAATACGTCTTGACCGTCCGGCTCCTCTCCAACTCCAAAGTATCTCATTAACTTGGAAAAAACATGCTCGGCCTGACCCGAGCATTACATGGAATAACGTCCGGGTTAGTCTGGTAACCAGCATGAGTAAAACTCGATAACAAGCAACAACCAAACTGATTTCTACTTTTGAAAACCTTTCAAACAAAGGGTATCTCATAAGACAACACTGCACAATTTAAGTTAAATTTATTACTAGAAAACAATTGACACGATTTGCCATATTTCTTAAAATCTAAAGGTTAAGTTAGACTCTCGGCATAAATAAAGTCATTAGACGTAGTTTGACATTAATCACATATAAATATTATCGTGTTCTATTACTGGCAGATTAAACCATAGGTCATATTAGTATATAAAAGGATAAACTATATATTGGGCTATTTGATCTGTCTGTTATAATTTGCACAACTGAGTTGCACCATTGTTATCAGCCATCATAACCTGACAACCTATCAAATCTATAAAAACTAAAGTTTGAACTTGCATTTGATTGTGCAATAATCTGACCATGCTTTCCATTCCTAAAAATAATTTAGAATCGTTTTTATAGTTTTTTAAATTCTATGAAAAGCAAGTATATGTTTAAAATTCATGTATTCTTCTCTTTCAACGAAGCAATTTAAGTATATCATACCTTTACCATATCATATTATCATATTAAAATATAATTTCTAAGAAGTTTAAAGTCATTAAAAACAGATCTTTAGTGCTATGGAAAGTAACCAAATTATGGCATCTGTCATTCACAAGTATATTGAAAATTATCCACTCATCCATGTACCAAGTAAAACATGTTTGCAATACCATGAAACAAGATGAATATGTTCCTAGTATGAAGTTGTTTATAAGCTGGAATATCAAAACTGCAAACATTTAAGATTGAATAACATGGTTTTACTGAATACTGGTTGGCTAACAGTTAATTTAAATTAATCTAGAATATAGTGCTGACAAATTAATACCCTTAAGGTCGGTATATGGTAATGTTTATTAACCAGTGAATTATATTAAACCTATAGAATAACAATAGTGCTTCAACTGTAACTCGATATCTGATTAAACCAAATTCATGGAAGAATGGATGTAGTTCCTTCACAAATTGAATGTATCTGCCATCTAAATGTGATAAAGCCATAATGTTGTCTTAGTCTCCAAGGACTTAAGGAATTCTGGGCTCCATCTAAATATTGAAGGTTGTACAAACAAATTTGATGATTCATTAACTGATATTAATGCAATAAACTATATTTCATCGAATGTGAAATACATAATAACAAGTTAAACCATGTTCTATACATATTTTCATTATAATAACATAAACAATCACACACTAAGTTCTTTCTTGTGATAATTTCTTTGAAATTATTCCCTGCTAACATTAACAGACTTGGTCATCTGAATTCCACAAACAAAAACTTTCAAAATTATACAACAAATAAATAAATCTTTAGCAAATAAATATATGAACTAAAATGCAGAACTTTGCTCGACACCATAAAAAGTTAGCTTTAATAAAAAAAGAATCTAACCAATTTTAGTTAGGTAATCTCGTCAGCTTCCGTGTCCTTCAAAGAAACATTAAATGGATTAAACCTACGATTAGCGCTTGTTTTACTGATATACCTCAATCACTTCATCGTGAATTTGAGACCAACTGTGACTGTGGTAATGAAGCGATCAAATCTCAAACTGAAGACAACACCTTATCCATTTTCTGATTCGTAGAATGACTTGGTAAATTATAATTTTGTTGGTTTAATACAAAATTAGGTCTTAGAAGAAAGCCACCGTTGAGAAATCCATATCGACGAAGAGTAGCATGTAGAAATCTTTGATCGATGGAGAGGATTAGCATGTCGTAAAGGATTCGATCGACTGTTAAGCGGAGTAGCATGTCGGAGAGGACTAGATCGATTGTGAAGAGGACAAGAGGAAAAATGAAGTAGATGGTGACAATGAGGAATTAGGACAAGTGAGATTTCGAAGTGAGGAAAAATGTAGAAGAGAAAACTAAAATAAAAAAAACGTAACTACTGTTTTAGATTTTAGTAAAGGCGGGGTGAGCGGTAAATTTTGGCGCTAATGAAGTTAAAGCATAAAATTGATGATAGTAGCACTTATGATCCAAACGCTGCTAATAAGTGCAACTGAAAGCATATTTTCTTGTAGTGCACTAATATATCTCTTAACCATTCTTCTTCTTTACATGCATCTACTAATGCGACGTATGCAGCGAACATAGTTGACTCTGAAATGCATGCGTGTTTCTTAGAGCTCCTTCATATGGTGTACCTCCTAATGTAAATATCCATGCAGAAGTGGATTTAGAGTTTGGTTCCATATTATTTCAACTCGTATCACTACTTCTTTCAAGTACAGCTAGACATTCTTTATAGCATAATTCATAGTTCATTTGTCCCTTTTAAATATTTTAAAACTCTTGAAACTCCATTCCGATGCTCCTTGCCAGTATTGTAAGTGAAGAGACATAACATGCCTATAGCATAAGCAATGTCTGATCTTGTGCAGTGCATAATATACTTAAGACATTCAATCACAGTAAAATAACTTACTTGGTCATAACATCTACCGGTATTCTTTTTTAATTTGTTTAAAGGATCAACCAAAGTAGAAACCCTTTATCGTCAAACTGACCATATCTTTTAAGGATATTTTCAATGCAATGTGACTGAGATAAAGAAACTTGACTCTCTTTCTCATAATTTTGATCCCTAAAACCTTCTCCTATGTCCTTATAACAAAAATAGATTATAGAAACCTTCTGGTTTTTATTATGCATTCTATGTTAGAGCCAAATATAAGTATATCATCTACATACAGACAAATAATATTGCGCATTCCATTTTTATATGTGAAATATATACACATATCTAGTTCGTTTTCTTCAAAGCCATCAAACATCATAATTTTATTAAAGTTCTCATGTCATTACATGGAGGCTTTTTTAATCATAAAGAGACTTTATAACGTTACAAACCTTCTTCCCCTACGCCAGTAAGACAAATCCTTCTAGTTTCTTCACAAATACTTCTTTAAGATCACTATTTGAAATTGCCGTTTTAATGTCCATTTGATGAACAACTAAGTTGTGAATTGTGACAACAAACAATAGCACCTAAATTTATGACATTCTTGCTACTAAATCTTATGTATCAAAGTAGTTAATCGTGTAATTTGGAACCTTTAGCAACCGATCTTGCTTTATATTTATTTATAGTTCCATCAGCATTTAGTTTTCTTTTGAAAATCCATTTGCTACCAACTGTTTTTTAGCCAAGAGGTAAAGCAACCAAAATCCATGATTGATTTGACATAATGAAACTCATTTAATCACTAATTGCTTCTTTCCAAAAGATAGCATCATCAGAGATTATAACTTTTGTATAAGTACCAAGTTTACCATCTTCACTAAGATTTAATTTAGTAAGATGTGCGCTCGTATTAATATCACCTTCCATCAAAAAATATTACAAAATCATGACCAAATGGTTTTTACTTTTTTCACTTACTTCTATGAGGTTTTATGTCCTGGATTGGTTCAACTGGTGTATCATCATGGATTCTTTTTAATGTACTATGAGCATGAGTATTAGTTTGTAAACTTGTCTTACATATAGATATGAAAATTCTACATTAATTTATCAAATGGTAACATATGTATCCAAAATCAAAAAACTATAAGTCGTGTTATTCTCTACATAGCATACGAATGAGCATATATAAGTTTTGTTTCTTAGTTTAGTAATTGATGGATTTGGTTTTCTCACATAAGCAAGACAACCCAAAACTTCGAAATGATTGAGATAAAGTTTTGATGAAACTACATTTTATATATGTAGCGACTCAGAAACTCGAACACTTCGTCTTCGATACCAAAATGCTTTGAAATATAATTAAGAATTATAAATATGATTTTATAACCTTGTTAGACATCATTTAATTAATGAATAGTGATAAGAAACTTGTTATTAAAAATTATTTGCAAAAATTTATTCTTCGAAGAAAAATCGATAATGTGACTGAAAATCGGTTTAGTGATAAAAAAAATTCGAACTCTTGTGCACTTATCTAATGATTAAATGAACACATTAGCAATTAATTAACACACCCTCCTCTTCATAAAGCTGAGAATGTTGTAGAAGCCTCTAATGGATAAGAGATATTATCATGAGAGGAGCATAATGGTAATTAGCATAAATGAAAAGTGATGTACAGTAGAAGTGATGGGAGGTGAAGCTTCCATGGAATAGTGGGGGTAAGTGCAAGCCTAAAGAGCGCCATTATAAACCTATATAAGGAGGGGCATAACCTTAGTTATCATTCATAAAAATTTACAAAGCATTGAGTTGAAAAATCAATGGCTTCTGTTTCCTCCTCCTCTCTTCTGTCCTAAAGAAAATTGTTGCAAATCAACTCAAATCACTTCAAACTTTGCCACAAGGCTTAGTATAATATTAGAAAAACTTCCATTAATTAGAACGACTTCCATTAACTAGAACTTAAAGAACTAATGTAATGAAACAGATTTTCGACCTTCAAAAATCGACACTAATACGTCCACTGTATCACATGTCGAACATTCAAGTGCAGGAAATACTGATTTGTTAGGGTGAAAGAAGAAGGTAGAAGATAGAAGAAAACTAAACAATACAAAATCTCACAACGTAGCGAATAATATATAATACAATAATGATCTTCACAAAAAGGAAACATCTTTATTCATATAACCTCAGAGTATACAAGACTTATCCTAAATTTGGATAGTTATAGAAACCTGTCCTTACATTGACAACATACATACTCTATAATACAACGAAAGAAAATTATAATTGAATACGTCTTGACCGTCCAGCTCCTCTCCAACTCCAAAGTATCTAACTAACTTGGAAAAAACATGCTCGGCCTGACCCGAGCATTACATGGAATAACGTCCGGGTCAGTCTAGTAACCAGCATGAGTAAAACTCGATAACAAGTAACAACCAAACTGATTTCTACTTTTGAAAACCTTTCAAACAAAGGGTATCTCATAAGACAACACTGCACATAAAAACGGATAGGCTTTTACCTTATGATAATCAAAACATTTTATATCAAAATTCAGTGATATTATCATAGTGTCTAGATTTAAAGTAAATAGATAAAATGGCTGAAATGCTTGCATCTCACATTCCAATATACTAGGATCTACAATCAAAACCATAAGGCATGTATTAGAGATTGGATTCCAACAATGGCAAGGTAAGGGAATACCTTCCGATGATACACCTCTTGAAAATGCACGGATGTTAACATAGAGCTGGTTGCCCCTTTAACATGGCAGACCAGATTACCTTACCCCCTTGACATCGAGGCCTTATACTACCATGGTGTTTGCACACAAACTAACTGTGAAAGGGACATCTAGAATGGGGTGACCGCTCCTAATGGCAGCTAACCACATAGCTCTGTTACCTGCCTTGTTTTTTCCATTCCTTCCGGTTGTGAGGCTTGAGCCTACGCTTTACCTTTCTGAATAGCAATCCATCTTGGAATGCTAACACTGCCCTTCAGGCATCAATGCAATGCTAGCATTCATTCATATAAGTTTTCTAGGATAAGGACAAACCGAAGGCACTACTTCTGCTACATCCATTGTGGAACCACCCTCAGGACTAGTAGCAAGCAGCCCTTGCACTTCAATGGCTCCATCTTCGATCCCATGCTTCAAGATGTCTTCATTCCGAAATGCTTGAGTTGGATCGAAGTGGTTTTGGATAGCCTATCCGATCCCGGTCTCTTCGAAACAACTTTCGATATTTTCGGTAAACTCAATCCTAGTTCTTTAGGAAATAACCAGACAAATGACAAGAGCGGAGTTCACCTCCTAACCATTTATGGATGGATTTCCTTATCATTTGTCCTAAAAGAACGAAGCGAGTTTATACGTATAATATAGCACCTTCGACCATAACTGGACCATATAATTCTCATGTTTCTCCTAGATATTTCCAAAGTTGCGTTTTGTCCAGATTTGAGAGTTGGTTATTTAACTATCAAATAAACAAACATCTAATCATGGTTTAATTTCCATATAGGATCCACTAAGCCTTTATTAATTCTCTTTTATTAATAAAACCACTTTATAAAACTTGATCAAAAGATCTATTCAAAACACTATTTCCAAACCCTTTACGTTTACTTTATACTTGGGAAACGTTTATATACTTATCTCAACGGTATAGGTATATTTACTTTTCATGCCTTGAAACAAAATCATATACTTATCTTATCAGTACAAGTACATTTACAAACTTTTCAAAGTTTTCTTCTTTCCAAATCCCATATTAAATAACCAAACATTTTTTACAAATAAAAAATTCTTCTTATCCTTTATAAAAAATTCCCTTTTTAAAAGCTCATCTCATATTTCAACTTATAACTTTCAAAATAAAGTTATAACCCACTTTTATAAACCTTTTAGTTAATTTATAAACCTCTTTCCAATTCTCCGAAATGATTTATAAACCTTTTTCCTATTTTTAAAATTCTTTATATAAACCTTTATATACTCCTGTATAAATATCATTTGTAAAACACTTAAAGTAACCCTTCAGTAAAAACCCTTTTATAAACAAGTTATTACTTATAAATAACTTTACAACATAATAGCATAACTTGGAAATCATTTATAAACTTTAAACTCTAAATTGATTAAAAAAATTAAGTTAATTTAAAACACACTTTACAAATTCAAAAGGAGGTTTAGCAACACCAATGGTGCAAGTTTAAGTTACAATTCAATTCGATTCCCAAGTCACTTAACAATTATTTGCATAAGCTACCATATAAGGAAATACAGTTCATATCCAATCAGAGAATAACACATCAATATAACCTGTTGGCATATACAAGTCGAAATAACATAACAACAGGATGGTGATTTATCCTACTAAATAGAAGTCCAAACAATTCAATCAATTTATAGAAGAACGGGGATTTAATCTTCTTAACACATGTCCACACAATCAAATCACTTATACTATAGCAGAATGGTGTTTTGTATTACTACCAGATGTCATTTAATTCTCCTAATCATATGGGTTACTTAAGGGTCTGGACAAGAGATCATTTGATATGGAATTGAGTTACTTTGAAAAAGAAAATTGATTAAAACACATTCTATTTAGTTTAAAATCGCCTTCGAAAAGTTAAAAGTATTTTAATTAGCTTAAACCCTAACCAAATCTTAATGAATCCAATTTAAATCAAGATTAAATAATAATTAAACTCTAATTAGGCTAAATGAACTAGATTAAGTACTAATTGACTTCCTAATGCAACTTGGTTAAGTTTAAACCAAATTGTTTAAGAGTTAAACCCTAATTAGTTAAATATTAATTAAATAACACATTAAATAAATAAATAATTAACTATTAATCTTAATGTAACGACCTCTTTTTCCGTACCCTTCGAGTCTATAATAAACCACACATGTCCAACCCAAATTGCACGAAGAAGCGGATCATTAAGGGTAGAAAAAAAAAATTAAGATAGAACTGAACAGAAAAATAGAATCTCACATGAATGGAATAACATATATTATTTCCACAATAATCTTTATAGTGGAAAATTTTAAAACATATATCAGAGTCTGACCTAGATTCAGCCTGGACAGTTATAACACCTGCCCTTACAAATGCTGACAAAACAAATGCAATAGATGCAGCGGATAATAGAATACATCCATACGACGATGAAGATCTCCAGCGCTCCTTTGGAAACTCCAAGCATCTTCAGCTAATCCTAAAACTACTCAGATCTGACCCGAATATTAAAAGTACCCAGATCAGGCTTGATAGACTAGAGTGAAATACACGAAATTTAAATGTATAGCTCGTGACGATGTTATCAAAACCTTTGAAAAGAAGGGTGTCTCATAAGAGCACGCCCATACATAAATACGGAAGAGTTTTTACCTTATGATAACCAGAACACTTTTATTACCGAAATAATTTGATATTATCTTTAATGACATTCTTTTGGAAAACATCTTTCAAATAAACTTATTCAAATAAGGATCAATACCCGAACTAAGTTTAAGGGAATATATCCGGACTAGGTCAACATAATAGACCGGACAGAATATATGATACCAAAAGGGGTAGCTGAAATGGTTGCAAGTCATTACAGCTATTTTGGGACTACAATCAAAACCGTAAAGCTCGTATTGGAATTGGATTTTCCAACATGATAAGGAACCTCGATAACCATGCATAGCAACCAGAACCTGGTGATTTTTCATGCAAGGACTCACATGCCACTATACAGTACAATAAGGGTCCCGTCTAGACACCTTGGTGACCTATATCATACGCCGCCAGTCACCTTAGGGGACTATATGCCACCCTCGTCATACTTCCTAAAATATGTAACATATTTCCCGTATCATTTCCGAGATGTGAGGCTTTAGAGCGAGGTACACTCAACTAGACAAAGCCACGCTTTTCATACAAAACCACGCTTTAATTATAACAGGTGCCACTTTGAATTCATTCCTTAATCACACAACTGATTTCTACTAACGTATAACTCCTGAGCTCGTACGTCTTAGAAAATAGTGTTAAGCTAAGAGAAGTTGTCTTCTCCGCTACCAACCATATAATATGTTGATAGAGATCAATTTATGTGATCATAAATCAATTGTCAGACACTCATCCATACAAGTTCGTTCTAGGACTGAACGAAACCGAAGGCACTCTTCCTACTACCATTAGTAGCGAGTAGTCCTTGCAATCAGAATATTTCAAAACACGATAGAACCTTTGCTATAATAAATGTCTCTATATTGGGAGCTACCCAGAGAATGTCAACAAGCAGTCCTTCCGCTAATGAAGATCTTCAATCTTCAATAATCATCATCATCCACATGTCTTCACTTTCGAACGTGTACATTGGTCCGAAGTGGTTTTTAGATAGGAATCACCCAAATCCGACCCCGGTTTCTTCGAAACCAATTATCGATAAAAAAATGTTTAGTTCATATTTGGATATCAATCATCAATCAATTACTGCATCTTTTATTTAAATTAAATATTTTTCTTAAATATATTCTTTTCAATTTATTCCATTTTCTTTTTAAGAGTTTATAGAATCATTAAGTCTCATTTACCAAATCATTCGGTTTATTTAAATCTTTCTTAAATCTTGGAATAATTCCAAATTATTTTCTCTTCTACTTAGGAAAATTTTTCAACATTATTTCTTTAAATCTTTCGTTTAAAACTCCTCTTTAATCTTGAAAAATACTAAGTCATTTTATTTAAAATCATGTTTAAACCTTTAATAAAGATTTTCTATTTCCAAATCCTCATTTAAATGGGTTAAAAATGATGTTATGTCAAACATCGTTTCCAAAATATTTTATTCAAATACTTGTTTAAGTCTTGGAAAAATCTTCACCTTTTACTTTAGGAAAACCATTTTTAGAGCATCCTGGCTTTCCTTTCGATTTATTCCACCCCTCATTTAAAAGAGAAAACAAAGACCAAGTATGTTCAGAGCACTGGTTGCTCCATTCCTAACCTTAGTTACATACCTTCTTTTAGCGTTTAGATCTCACAAGCGGGACAAATGTACTAGTCGTTTTCGAATACTCAATTTTTTATTACATTTAAGGAAATGATTTCTATTATATTGTTTAAGTGTTATAATAATCATTTATTTAAACTCTTTCTAAAAGAATTATAAAACTTCCAGTTTATATTTAAAACACTTAATTATTTATATAAGAACATTTATAAATTACTCTAGAAAGAATCATTAAGTTTAAATTTTTATTTCAAAAGTTATAGAAACTACAGCAAATAAGTGCTGTGAAAAGTGCTTAAAACAGCTTATTTGATTAAAACAACTTTGTAATGTTTGAAAATTATTATTTTCCAATTCAAATCTCTTTCAAACCATTTTAATAGATTTATCAAATTTATTTTATATTTTCAACCATTTAAAAATATCATTTATAAAGAAATCCTTTCTTAGATTCCGAACTACAAAACCGCGATGTTTCCAAAAAAACTTGTTTTACACATATTTCAAAATCTACTTATCGAAATCTCAAATTTCTTCCTTCGTTGGAAAACTATGGATATAATAGTCTGAAATTTTTTTATCTCGAAGGATTCCAAGCTATATTCCATTTTGTACACTTACTTAACTTTTATGGCACGAAATCGTGAACTACCATTACGCGACGCGCCTACTTTTGACTTGTTTATAAATGTTTATAAAACATTTCTAAACATTTTAAACTCATTTTAAACAATATTTCTCATATTTCAAATCCATTTTCCGTTTCATTTCATACTATTATATTATTATAATATCGTTTCCAACCTTATTAGATATTTTAAAATCATTAAGAGGCTAAATAATTTCCATACACATGTTTATATGGATTTAAATTCTCATTTAATTAACTATGGTTAATTTATAACCATTTCTCTTATCATTTATCAAACCAAGTAATCATCCATATTAATAATCATGTAAACAACCAACGTTGCATCTAAGTTATCAAACATATTAATCATCTATGATATTTAACTTTCATATTATTAAATTTGGAATTATAAGTTAATTCAAAATTGAGTAATCACTTTAACCAAATTGATTAACTTCCTACCAACATTTTTATCCAACCACACTTTACTAAACTAACATATACTTCACTAATACATCCATAAACAACTCCATCACCTTGCCCATACTCACGACCATCCTTCTTCCTCCATTTTGCTCTCGTCCCAAACTTTCTCCCATCTCCATAGCTCACAGCCATAGCCTCCCCATTCAAATACTCATAGCCTAAGGCCATTAAAGAAGAGAAGAAAAAGAAGTGAATTAAGAAGATGTTAGAGGGTAATTAGCGTATTGATGCTTAAGCACTTCACTATTTTTAACCCTCCTACCTCTCTTAAAGAAGAGAAGCCATTAATGAGCAAAAGAAAGCTCAAAAATGAAGAAGAAGAAGAATGAGAAGTGTGAAGAAACTGAGAAGAATGGATAGGTATTTATAGGAAAAGTAAGGAGTAGTGAATTACAAAATTAACCCCTTACAAAATTACCAAAATATCCTTACTTTATCTTACCTTTTCAACACTTATCATTGCTTTGTCATATCGCTTCTTTATGCCTTAATTACTTAATGCATAAGGAAAATAAAGTAAAGATTTTATTTGATTTGATTTAACAAGATGTTGTTCTTTTATGTTTACTTTTTCTTAATGATTTTCTAGAAATTTATAACCTTAATTAGCAGAAGTAAACTTGATTAGTTAATTGTTAATACTTAACACATTTAAAAATGTGTATATAAAGGTGCAACAACATTGCGATAACTTTTGTTCGACAAAACGTTGATTCTCGACGAAATGTTTTACGGTCACATTTTGACGTTTTTGTTAAACTATTTATTCATGTAAACCAAACTTAAAAATAAATTTCTTATCATCATTAAATAATTAAAACAAGTGTATTTGACTTATAAAATAATATAAAACAATATCAAAATTCATTTGCAAATATACGACATTGATTTTGTCAACTTGCGACGAAATTTGTCAATCACTATAACATAAGTATATATATGCAGTTATTAAACTTTTATCAACCAATTATATAATGATTTTAAAAGCAATTATTTATCCTTTAAAACGATTATTGGACTGTATATTCAAATTGATCGAAAACCGGCTTTTGTCAATTTTGTCAATGTACGGTAAAAGTCTAAAATCTTTATTCAATTTTAAAAATAAGTTCACCATTCTTATTTATTACATAAAACATGATTATTTAAGTTTGAAAATTCTATATTTGAATATTTAAATACATTAAATATTTCTGTTTGCGCCAAAATTGGTCACAAACCCCAAATATCGTGAAAGTACCAGTGTACGAACACAGATCGATAATAATTGCTCACCAATCATAGATCTAAGTTATGTAGAGAATAAAAATGAAGATTAACAAACTTAAAACAGAAAGAAATTAACAAAGGCACAAGATTTATAGTGGTTCGGCTATCTCCGGCCTACGTCCACTCCAAAAGTTAATCTTTTATTGACTTTCCTTGCTTGTTACAGCTGATTACAGTGGATTCCAATAAAGAAATTCGAGTACAATAGTAGTTTAGTAGTGAAAAAGTGTTTTCCGCAGAGTCTGGACATCGGAGAGCCAAAGATCCCTTTTCTATAGGCTCTGAGGTGCTATTTATAGGTGTAGGCTGCAAATATCTTGCTCAAATCTTGCGAGACCGCTTTTGGCACGTGAGTGGACCCACGCGATCGATCCCAGGTGATTTTGAATCGATCCGTGATCGATACAAACTAATTTCATATCGATCAAGATTTGATCCTATCGAGTCGAAATTTGGCATGAACATTCCCTAGGTCGTGCGTAAGCTCCTGTGAAAATTTCATAACATTTGGACCTGTGGATTGTGAGATATGATCGATGCAAGTTAGCATTTTCCCTAGGCCATCGTGTTCGTATCGATCTATTTGACTCGATCTGGAGCACGTGTATGCAAGGTGACCTGGTGCGAAAATCCTGGATCGATCCACTTTTTGTTCCGAACAATCGAGTCTTCCTCGTGCGTTTGCCTCGTTCGCATCGACTACTACGGAGCTACTCATATCGATCACTTATAATGAAAAGATGTATTGTTCGTATTGATCGATCGTGGTCATTTCATATCAATCGTGTTTTGTCTTGTTCATATCGATCAACTGTGTCGCTTCGTTCGTGTCAATCGACTATGATGTTTTGTCTGTGCTTTGTATCGATCTATGGTTGATCGATACAAAACTCCGATCGATACGAAATGCTCGAAGTCTGATCGATACGAAATGCATG
Source organism: Allium cepa (assembly GCA_030765085.1). Taxonomy (NCBI): domain Eukaryota; kingdom Viridiplantae; phylum Streptophyta; class Magnoliopsida; order Asparagales; family Amaryllidaceae; genus Allium; species Allium cepa. The sequence goes on from CM060932.1 coordinate 548,846,231, forward strand.
CCATAGTCGATGATACGAATTGGATGTGTAAGCGACCGATGCAAATTGTCGATATGACGCGGCCACTTCCGGATGGATACGAAGAGTGTCGATGCGAAGAGGGTGGAGTGATGGATACGAATTCCCTAGTTTGCATCGATCATATCTTCAGCATACGAACTCCGATTAACCTAAAATTTGAAACGTAGCCTTTTCTAACCTTGATCATCGTTCTCAATCGATCCCGCTTTGATTGGTGCTCGAACAAATTTCGATGACATGGATCATAGCCTTGTTTCCAATCGATCTTCAATCCTGATATCCATCCTTTCCAGCCAATTTATTGATATTCTAGCCTTGACCAAAGGGTGGGATAACATTTGCCCCCAAAACATGCCTTATGGTAAGAAGGTGTGTTTTGAATTGTTCTGAATCCGACATTCGAAGTCCATATTCCGTCTATAGCCAATAATCAATAACCGAATCCAGGACCTCTCCGGGTCGATGTCCAAATCCTTTGTCGTTCATAGCCGATATTTGTATCCATAACCTCTTCAGGATCTTGTCTAGTGCAATCCACACCTGACGACCGTGGTCCAGTATCCCTGAACGTTGAGTAATTCCATGGCTTAAGCCCTAAGCCGAATCCCGGTCACTTCGGACCCTTGCCGAGCATAGTCCATACTCGAAGACCTGTAATAGTAATCGATAGATATTGTGGGGCCTAAGTCCTAGGCTGAATCATGGTCTCTCCGGACCCTTGTCGAGTATAGTCCATACTCGACGACCTGAATAAGCCAATTCTCCATGTTCGGACGAAGGGACTTACCCCTTGCCAACATAATCCATACCCGACGACCATTTACCAAAAACCAGATAAAAATCCAATCAAAACTCAAACCAAAATCCAAATCAAATCGAAAAACCAAAAATCCACATCTGAAATCAAAACCAATATCTAAACATGAAAACAATCATCCAAACAACAGTCCAAACCAGAAAACAAACAACATCAGGAGTTCAAACCAAACTCCAAAACCGAACCAGAAAAAGCAAATGTCCAAACCAAAAGAAAAAACAGATTTCAGAAACCGTAGCATCGCGGTTTATCATCATTCAAAGCATGTCTAGGGGCCATCTCCGTCCCCGTACATGAGTAAATGACTTGGTCGTTTGCCTGTAGTTTGTTGCTTATTTCATATCATCCCTGTCAATTGATAACCGATCGCCCATAATTCCATGGCCTTGCACCATCGTTGTTTGAGGTAGACAGTGGTTACTCCTGTTCCACCGTCGTGTTCCAAGCCCTGACATATTGTCGCAACTGTCCATTCCTAACATGCTCCTCAATTATGTCCTTTAGATGCCTGCAGCTGTTGGTATCATGTCCGTCCAAATCGTGAAAAAGGCATTGCCTCCTTGATACCTTTTCACGTTCTGAGGGTTCTCTCCTTGCTGGCCTTTAGTAGGGAAGGCGATTCCTAGTCTCCAAGAATATCCACTCTAACATCTCGTTCAATCCCGTGTAAGTGAAATTTTTTGGCTCTCTCCACCATTTCCTAGCTTTTTCTGATTCATCATCCAACTTCCTTTTTTCTTTATCTTTGTCTTTATCCGAGCTTCCGCTGAATGGCCCTCTATCCATAGCCGCGTCCACCTCATTTAATTTTATATCTGAACATGCATCTTCCTGTCGAAGGAATATCTCACCTTCGTGAAAGAATTCTCCAAGATCCATTAGTAGGTCCTGTATTAGAGACACTTTGAAATCCGAATTCTCTCTCTCCTGACACTGCCACCATTAAAACCATCGATGGATCCGACCGGTCCACCGAAGCAACCGCTGCATTGAACCGATTTAAGAAAGCTCTGAGCGATTCCTCTGTCCTTTGCTTTACTGATGTTAGCGTCATTACGTTCTTCGTCTTTTTGATATGAACCCAAAACTGCTTCAGAAACCTGTCCACCAATTCTGTCCATGTCCTAATAGATCCTTCTTCCAACTGTTTGAACCACATAGCAGCTATTCCGTTAAGTACAGAGGGAAACATCGGGCCATAACTTCCTTTGATGCCCCCAGCACTTCCATGTGTCGTGTGTACCTCATCAAGTAATCGATAGGGTCAGCCTCGCCATTGTATACCTCTAGCGTAGGTAGCTTGAATTCTGGTGGATTCCGAGCCATTCTGATGTCTTGAATAAACGGACTCTTGTTTACTCCTTCCAGATCTCTATTTGTCAAGCTTCCACGCATAGTTCTCCTGATAATCTCCGCCAATATAGCATTATCCACCAAAGGTTGCCCCTAGTCTCTGAGGGAACTCTGGTACATACTCTTCATCACGTGCTCCTGCATTCCTATTAACATCTTGTCGTGTGGTGTCACCTGGAATTTCTCCACGAACTGGTCCATCATTGCAGGTGGTGTGCCCCTGAGCCTGGATCCATCTAGGTTTATGGTTGTGTGTTGATCAGGGGTTGTGCCTTGTTGAGCTGCTCCATTCGATTGCCTGTTTGGTCCTTTTGCTCCAGCTCCGTGGATCTGAACTCCTGAAGCTTTAGCCGTTCCTGCTTGTCCAAACTGTCTGAGGAGGTTTTGCATCATTTCCTCCTACCTTTTCAGAAACTCTTCATGCATTGCTCCCATCATCATCTCCATCTCCATCTTGTCTCTGGTGATGAAAGCCGAAGTCTGATTAGCCTCTGATGATGCCTCTTGGCTCCCTTCATGCTGACTTCTCTCGGCTCTTTGTCTTCTACTTGATTGCCTTGTTATAGCTCTTTAGATCTGAATCCTTAAACCTTCAAATCTGAACTCCAAATATGGTATAGCGGGTGCTAGGTGCTCTCAGTGAAAGCACCAAAGTATTTGCGCCAAAATTGGTCAAAAACCTCAAATATCATGAAAGCACCAGCGTACGAACACAGATCGACAATAAATGCTCACCAATCATAGATCTAAATTATGTAGAGAATAAAAATGAAGATTAAAAAACATAAAACAGAAAGAAATTAACAGAGGCACAAGATTTATTGTGGTTCGGCTATCTTCGGCCTAAGTCCACTTTAAAAGTTAATCTTTTATTGACTTTCCTTGCTAGTTACAGCTGATTACAGCGGATTACAGTGAAGAAATTCGAGTACAACAGTAGCTTAGCAGTGCAAAAGTTTTTTCGAAAGATTTTGGACATCGGATAGCCAAAGATCCCTTTTCTGTAGGCTCTGAGGTGCTATTCATAGGTATAGGCTGCAAATATCTCGCTCAAATCGTAGGAGACTGCTTCTGGCATGTGAGTGGGCCCACACGATCGATCCTAGGTGATTTTGTCTTGATCTGTGATCGATACGAACTAATATCATATCGATCAAGATTTGATCCTATCGAGTCGAAATTTGGCATGAACATTCCTTAGGTCGTGCATAAGCTCCTATGAAAATTTCGTAGCATTTGGACTTGTGGATTGTGAGATATGATCGATGCAAGTTAGCATTTTTCCCAGGCCATCGTGTTCATATCGATACATTTCGCATCGATCTGTTCGACTCGATCTGGAGCACGTGTATGCAAGGTGACATGGAGTGAAAATCCTGGATCGATCCACTTTTTGTGCCAAACGATCAAGTCTTCCTCGTGCGCTTGCCTCATTCGCATCGACTGCTACGGCGCTACTCGTATCGATCATTTATAATGAAATGATGTATTATTCGTATCGGTCGATCATGGTCATTTCGTATCGATCGTGTTTTGTCTTGTTCGTATCGATCAACTATGTTGCTTCGTTCATGTCGATCAGCTATGATGTATTGTGTGCGCATTGTATTGATCTATGGTTGATCGATACGAAACTCCGATCGATACGTAATGCTCGAAGTCCGATCGATACGAAATGCATGCCATAGTCGATGATATGAATTGGACGTGTGAGCGACCGATACGAATTGATTGATACAACGCGACCACTTCTGGATAGATATGAAGAGTGTCCATGCGAAGAGGGTGGAGGGATGGATACGAATTCCCTAGTTTGCATCGATCATATCTTGAGCATACGAACTCTGATTGACCTAAAAATTTGAAACGTAGCCTTTCCTAGCCTTGATCATCGTTCCCAATCGATCCCGCCTTGATTGGAGCTCGGACAAATTTTGATGACATCGATCATAGCTTTGTTTCCAATCGATCTTCAATCCTGATATCCATCCTTTCCAGCCAATTTATTGATATTCCAACCTTGACGAAAGGTTGGATAACAATTTCATTTTCAAAGTGGTAAAATTAAGGGTCGTTGCACCTAATTAAGTAATTATAAATCACTTAGTTGCTTCTTAACCCCATTAATCACTAATTAAAACTTCATAAATCAATTCATAGTCATTAACTTAACTTAAGTGATGATTAACCTATAATCACCTTCTTAATTACCAATTAGGTGCTAATTACCTTTTAATTGTCTAACCAATTAATTAATTATATTAAAACTTAATTACTATTTAATATTACGAATTAAGTTTTAAAAAATCTTAGTGCACTAATTTCAAAATAAACAAATTTAAAATAGAAATTCAAACCTTTGTCGGACTGCATCCATAGCGACTATCGCTATGGGCGCAGTTCGCTGCAACATATTCTTAGCGAACCACTTCAGAAATCTTAACTTTTTCATGATTTGAATCATACTTTAGAAAAAAATTTAAGACAAAAAAACTTTAAAACTAAAGTTACAAACTTTAATTCATTTCAAAACTTTAAACTTTGAAAACAAACTTCGATTCCAATCGGATCTCATAACCGTCACAATTACACAAAGTAGTTAACATTATTTACCAACCTCTTACCATAGCTCATGTTTTACAATCAACATATTACTAAACCAACTATCTTCATTATAGATTGCAAGTATACCTCCATATATACATGCTTGCTAACTTTATAATACAACATCGATTTCCATAACCAAATCAAAATAAAATCAATCATTCAAATCATAATCAAACCACGTGATTATCATTCAATTCTACACTATATAATCACATATATATTGTTATAAATAAAGTTACCATTTTCATTAAAAAAACGAGTAGTTTACTCACCAAACTTTCGCAAAAGCTACCCGAACTTAAGCTAAATCTATCTGCGACTCCCTAGCTTTGAAGGATGAAGGCTTTAGATGCTAGCAACCCTCAAAAATGGGATTGACCCAGGTGTATGTAGGCTCGGACATAGGTGTGGGGTTGGATGTGGGATAGTAGCTTGAAGGTAGAGGAGCTTCGGGTTATCATCGATTTGTCGAAAATAAACCCAAAATTAGGTCATTTTCCTACTTGTTTTTGGGCTACCAACTCACAGAATTTGAAAAAGTGGTCAGAAGGAAAGTTGTAGGAATTTCTTTCCTTTATCATTTCATACAAAGAATCATTCATCTTCGATTTGTTTTGAAGAAGTTATAATCAAAAGAGGAAGGGTAATTTTTGGACTTGAAATTCTGGGTGAAAAATTGCTTTGTAAAGAATAGGTATTTTGACATAGCTATGATAGAAATTTGAAAAATTGATCAACTAGAATGTTGTAGCCATTAAAATTTCATATGGTTTCAGAAAAAAAATCCATTTGAGTTCGAAATGAGGAAGAAAAGGTTGGCGGAAAGAGGAGGAAAAATGGAGAAATATAAAGGCCATTTATAAGCAAGATTTCACACCTCATCATTTTGTTAAGTCACATCACTCTCTTTTATATATATATATATATATATATATAATTATTATGTTTAATCACATCACTCTCTTATATATATATATATAATTATTATGTTTAATCACATCACTCTTATATATATATATATAATTATCGTGTTTAGTCACATCACTTTCTTTTATATATATATATATATATATATATATATATAATTATTATGTTTAATCGCATCACTTTATTATATATATATATATATAATTGTTAATTAAAGCTAAGACGTGACAAGAGATAATGATGGTTAATGATTAAAATCTAATATGTGATAAAAGAGGTATATATATATAAGATTATTATTTTTAAATTTATGAATCGTCACATCACTTGCTAAACAAAATAAACATAAGATATATATCCTTAAGTATATTATTATTTAGCTAATTAACTCTTATATATGTGTGTATATGGTGCGCAAAGACGAACAACGTTCCCGACAACTTTTCGGTGTCGAAAGATCGAAATTTCGAAAAACATTCTTCGGTTACATTTTCCGTTTTTCTATGAACTATTTAATTTGGTAAACAAAATTTGAAAATGATTTTACCATCATTATTAATTAATGAAAATGAGTTTATTTTCAATGTAAAGCCTACATGTTGAATTTTTAAAATTAAATAAATATTCGCTAATCAAAGCAGTGAAATTTCGGGTCGTTACAACCAAAGCCACACTCACCTTAGGAGCATAGGTCCTGAGCAATAATAAGGGGATGAGGGCAAAAGCATGGCAAAAGTAAGAAAAGAGGAAGGAAAAGGAGGGTGCTAGCTTGGGTTTGGACTTTGGCTCTTGGATCTTGGTTGTTTATTATGAATAAAGGTGAATTAACTCCTCGCTGTGAATGAAAATATAACACATACCTATGTTGTGTTGATTGTGTTTGTGTTGTTTGCATTGTTGTTAACTTATGTTAAAACATTGGTTTGGATTCTTACTTTAAAAGTAAATGGCATATGTGATCCATATATATGGACTTGAACGTACTTGAAATGGACTTGTATGACTTGTGACAAGACCTTGAACAAAGCACATAGGCTACAGATGGACTTTGGTTTAGATCAGACTCGGATTTGAAAATGCACTTATAGCGACTGTCGCTATAGTTGTGAATTGTCTTGTTTTTGACGATTGCTAAGGAACTTTATAGAGAGATCCTTAGGGGTTTCTCATCATATTTATAGTGACTTATATATGTGTGTGTGTGTGTGTGTGTGTGTGTGTGTGTGTGTTTGTTGCTATTAAAAACTTGAATAGTTAAAATTTAAGTAACATCTCAAAAAGTGGCCAAAACTTCACTCAAGAAGTTGTCGAAAGGCTTCGCGGTTTCACATCAATGAGAGCCCCTCGGGGAGGTGCATGGTACAAAATGTCTCTAGCTTTCGATTACTTTTGAAAGAACAGGAATTGAGTTAGTCAGAAATTCATCGAATTAGTTTTGAAGAAACCGTGATCGGTAAGTGTTTTACTTATCGAATACCACTTCAAAACTAGTATACGAATTCTATGTTTTGGAAGCAATTGTGAAGTAAAATGTAATAGAGTTGAACTGTTAAACCTAAGGTTAGCGTTAACATTTCAAACGATGTTATCATATGGGGCTGTCTACCTTAAGGAATATTCCAAGAGAGAGGACAATGTTAGCATTCGTCAAGGGACTTATGCAAGGAACCTGTATGGAGTTTCGAAATCTATTCGAGATGCTCGAATCTATGTTGTGATTCGTGATCTGTTCAAGATGTGGAATTCCATTTTCAAATTCGTGTTCTGTTCGAGTGATGAAAACTCGAGTGAGAGATGCTGAACGTAGCCTTGACATTGGAAATGTCTAAAACCAGAGATAGGATGTATGACCAAAGGGACGTGGCATTTTAGCAATCCTAAGGGTGCAGGTGACTCCATCTATTATTACTTATGGACATGCATGCAGAAGTGATGCATTTGGAACCACGATTGTTTGGGTATGGCCAGTTATGTATTTCTTATAGTACATTCCCTGGAGATGTCCCTTGCTCTAAAGGATATCTCTAACCCTTGTGTCGGAGTATAGATTCGACTAGATCTAAGGAGATTTCCACAAAAAATCCACTATGCGAACACGTCTTAGCGGTATTGATTGTATACCTATTATTGTCGTGTCATTCACACAACAGCTATTTGATATGATTTATGTTCTACACTCTGAACATTATCTATCATATCACTATATGTTAAACTTAGATGGTTGGTTACCTAGAGGAAAAAACTGTTATGAAAATCCATATGGTCTCAGTGGTTACTATTACTTATTGCATGTTTCTTGAGTTTATCACACTGGTTTGCCAGATTGATCTAGGTGTTATTTTTTTATATTGCTCGGGTAAGCCCCATGTATATTTCCAAATTGAATTATGGATGCTTTGGAGCTTATGGAGAAGAGCTGGATGATCACTTTCCATAGTATTTTTATTTCCACTGCATTTCTGTATTATATATATATATATATATATATATATATATATATATATATATCAATATTATGAAGACAAGCAATTATAACGGTCCAAGCTGATGATACTTATTTTTTAGTAACTTTGATATTTCTATATTCAGAGTAACCATTTGTATTGTTCTTTTGATATTATATATTATCGTTCCCTTGTGAAATTATGATATTATGCTCTCTCTTTCTTGTTCTATTCTTTTTCTTTTATTTTAGCCTAACTTTCCGTCTTTCCGGCAGTTGGGTGCTCGGTATATGAATATCGTGGATGTATTTAATGTCAACTTTCGAGGATTGAAAAGTCGGTTCATTACAATATTGAGTTTTATTTTTCCATTAAATAGGAATCTTGTTAAGCACATAATAAGCACTTAAAAGTGCTTTATCCCAACAACAATCCTGTAAACATAACTAATAAGCATATAATTAACGTATTCATTAAAGTCTTATTTTTTCATTTTGCAACTCCATTTGATTCTGGTGGGTGGGGTGGAGTAACTTCATAAATGCTGCCATTGTTTTCACAAAATATTTTCAATTTTGCTAATGTATATTCAGCACCTTTGTCTAAACGCAAGATTTCAATTTTTCAGTTCGATTAATTTTATACTTCTACCTTATAGATAAGGAACTTACTTAGTATTTCATATTTTTTTGCAAATACATATAAGCATATTTGGAGAACACATCAATAAATAAATGTCATAAATTATTTACGTCCACTACATGAAACTTTAAAATGCAAATCGAATACATCTGAATGTCCCTGTTCAATTCAAGCAAATCAGGTGTTTTACTTACTATAGATTTGCAAGATGTACAAGTCATTTTCCTTGAACATATATTTCACATTTGCTATCTTTTTCAACATTACACTTAGTAATAAGTCCTAAATTAAGCATATTTCCAACAAAATTATAATTTATATGCCATAATCTACCATGACATAGAGGTAAAGAATTAATAGTATAAGCAAACTAACTTGTTTTATAAAATTCATATTAAACATGATACTACAAGAATATCCATTTCCATTAAAAATATTGTTCTTAGACAAATTAAGACTATGCAATTCATTAATCATCATAAACCCTCCTTTATTGAGAAGATAGCCAGAAATTAAGTTCCTTGTCATTCCAGGAACATGAAAGAACATCAATCAAAGTAAGAAGTTTCCCTAAATTAAACTTCAGATCAATAGTTCCCGTTCTAATGACCTTGGCCCAAACATCATTTCTCATATGACTTTACTGTAAGACTTAAATTTAGATTTGTCATTATAGAGATGAATAGTAGCATACGTCTCCAACCACCAGCCTTCCTCAACTTGAACAGAGTTGTCTTCATCGACAACAATAATTAACTTAGTGTCAGTTTCTAAAACTATATTGGTCCGATTCTTTTTCACTTTCTCACCTTTCGTGCATTCTCTACAATCTCAAGCAAAGTGGCCTACTTAATTTCTTACTGTAAAAGCATTCTACTTTAGGATTTTTTTGAAACTATCTATCTTGGAAGAAGACTTTGTCCTTTTGTTCATATGATTCTTGAAAGATTCCCTACGAACCATGTTTCTTTTTTCTACCCTGATCAAAAAGATTTTCTCATTTTAAAGAGTTTTTATTAATATATAGATGACGCATGAGGGATTTTAGTTTGTGGTTACTTTCATCATGTTTTGGTTTCTTTTTTTTTTTTGAAAAAAGTAAATGGGCCAGGCCCAAAATCAATGTACAAGACGGGTAAAATGAAAACCCGAACCAACAAACCCGAACACTCAACAAACCCTAGGCAGAGCCGTCTCAAACCACACCAAAATCACAAACAAAAAAGAGAAAAAACAACCGAAGGAAAATGGCGATGAATCCCTTCAGCCCATCAAAAGATGAAATAATCATTGGAAAATGCTTCAAGGAGGCTCTATGATTACTGATCCATCATGATCTATGAGCTCGAGAACATATCTGGATTATGGAGGATTCCATATTCTCGATTTCTTCTTAGAGATGCTCTCTGAGTATTTAGCGTCTGCTTTAAAATTATAGTTGGTAGATCCATCTTTCTCTTGGGTCAAGTTGCCATTGTTGTAGCTGATAAGCTTAATTGGGCCATTCCGACAGTCGACTTTGTAAAAAAGCTTGCTTTTGTCATTTATAATGTCATTCCTGCTGCTTTCGCCTCTTTCCCAAACAGATATGTGATAAGTGTTACCATTCAGCTTGCTTATATAGCTTTGCTCTTCAGTTCTATGCAGGAATTGATCGGTATTAATTGATGTATTTTGATGCAGGAGGGGATCCAGCTTCGTTGCTACTTCTCTGGAAGTGCGGTAATTCCTGCTAATATCAGGTAGAAAATTATTGGTGAGATATTTTCTATTGTCTTTTATTGCACAATTATTAAAGTAATGTCCCTGTATACTTCCCTTGCAGGAGCAACTCTTGGTATTAGGAGAGTAATGGCCGCCTCCAGTAGTTGAAGTGCTGGCGATGCTGGCTTCTCTCCTCTGGGTACCATGGATTCGAAATTTATCAAACTGAGGGAAACAACTTTGGGGAAATTCATTATTTGTTTTCCCCCTTTGTAAGTATAATTCCATACTGGCAGCAACTTCATCCTGATCATTGTGCTCTTCAAGTAGCTGATAAAATTGAGATTTGTTTTTGCTTGCTTTCTGACTCAGAATGTGGAAATCTATTTCAATGTTTTTCCAGATTTTAATGGCATCTGTTTTCTTGTTCGAATGTTGCCTAGCATTTCTTTCTTTCCATATGTGATATATGGCAGTTGTTAGCATTATGCTAGCTTTATTGAATTTCTCTGATTTGAAATTGAAGCTTTCCTGAATTTATTGTATACTGTCTTTAATGCTTTGCATTGGCTTGTTTTGACTGAAAAAGAGTTTATTCTTTGCAATGAACCAAATGTGCCTTGAAAAAATGCAATCAAAAAATAAGTGATCAGCTGATTCACTTTCCATATTGCAAAGAAGGCACTTGGTATCAAAAAAATTATTTTTGCTCCATTTTTTGCATCTGTCTCTGGTTGGTAATCTATTTAACAGTGCAAAGTAAGCACAATGCGCCATTTTTGGACAATTTGCTTTATTCCAAATAACACTGCACCATTCCATATTTGTTTCAAATCCTTTTAAATAATCCCAAGTAGCTTTGAAGGAAAATTTCTCTCTTTTTGAAAGCTTCCACTTCCAGCAATCTGTTGCTAAATTTGGATCAATTTCAATTTTTTCAATGGCATTTTTAAAAATAGAAGCAGCTGGATGATTGTTAGGATTCCACTTATGATTTTCAATAATACTATCCACTTTTAAATTGGCTCCCCCAAAGTATATAAGATTAGTCCAACCAAGCAAACTGATTAAAGATTTACCATTTATCCATGGGTCGAACCATAGGCTTGTTTTCTTTCCATCCTTGAATTTTCTATCCAATAAATTGATGCCTTTATTTCTGCTATTTAAGATGGATTTCCAAGTGTGTGAGTGGTGATTTTCAGCTGGCATAGTCCAAAAATTTTTGTTTTTTTTTGTTTTTGGCATATTTGCAAATCATCCATTTAGCCCATAATGATTTACCTTCTATCAATTTCCAAAAAAGCTTCATACTACAGGCTTCTTTTAAATCATTGATGTTTCTTAGACCCAAACCACCTGCCTCTTTTGGTTTACAAACTGTGTCCCAAGAAGTTTTATGATTTTTCCCTTTCCATAAAAAATTTGCACAAATTCTCTCTATTTTGCAAATAGCAGATTTGGGGATATTGTGAGTTTGGATCCAAAACATGATGATAGCTGTGATGACAGTGTGAACAAGCTCTAACCTTCCAGCAATAGATAGAAGTCTGCTAGACCAATTTTCTATTTTATTTTGAATGATGTCAATTAGTTTAGAACAATCCCTGGCTGAAAGTTGATTGGTGCTGAGAGGGAGACCCAAATATTTGACAGGCAGTTGCCCTTCATTTATTTTTAATATTTGAAGAATTTCCCCTTTATTAGCACAATTTTTACTAAAATAAGCTTTACTTTTACTCTCATTGATTTGGAGACCAGCAATATTTTCCATTTTTTCCAATATTTTAGCTAAAGATTGAACACTGTTGATATCTGCATTCATAAAAATAAGCAAATCATCAGCATATAGAAGATGAGTAATGCTAGGAGAGATTCTATTAACAGGCCTGAGATTTCCTCTTATTTGTTCCAATTCCATTTGAATTGAAAAATATTCCATAGCAATTGTGAACAAACAGGGGGAAAGAGGATCCCCTTGTCTAATTCCCCTGTTACTAGAAATAAAACCACAGGGAGATCCATTAACTAAAATAGAAAAAGAGGCAGAATCAATGCATTCTTTAACTAAGTCACAAATTTTTTTATGAAATCCCATTTGCCTCATCATATATATGATAAAATGCCTATTAATCTTGTCAAAAGCTTTGTGAATATCAATTTTGATGCAGACTTTATTCTTACAGCCCCTATTAAAGTTTCTGATAAGTTCATGAGCCAAAAGAGAATTCTCAATGATTTGTCTACCTGGAATGAAAGCACATTGATTTTCAGAAATCAGATATTTAAGAAATTTTTTTATTCTATTACTTAAAATAGAAGCTATAATTTTGTAAATAAAGTTACAACAGGCAATGGGCCTGTAATCCCCTAAATCTGAGGGAATTTTAACCTTAGGAACTAAAGTAATAAAAGTATGATTTAAGCTTTTGAGAAGCTTTCCAGATGTAAAAAATTCTTTTATAACTTCATGAATAATATTTTTGAAATCCTCCCAGTGTGTTTTGTAAAATTTTGCCCCAAAACCATCAGGCCCTGGGCTTTTATCTATGTTTGATTCAAAAATAATTTTTTTAATTTCTACCAACTCAACAGGGGCAAGAAGAATATCACTACTACTTTCATTGAGTAAAAATTTTGCTTCAATATTTGGGAAATCATTCTTATAATCATTGGAATTATAGAGGTCAGAAAAATAATTGATAGCCATATTTTCTAAACTAGAGACATCATTCAAAGTAGCACCAGTAGGATCAAGGATTTTACCAATATCATTGATTTTTTTCCTAGATGTCATCTTGGCATAAAAAAATTTACTAGATTCATCACCTTTAGTAAGCCATTCAACTTTGGCTTGCTGCCTCATGTTAATTACTTGAACATGCAGACTATGACATAATTTATTTTGGAGTTGAAAAAAATGGTTAATTCTGGATTTGTCTGAGCTATCAAAATCAATGTTGTTTTGGGCAATCTCACATTCTTCCCTGATAATTTTGATATTGTCTCTGTTCCTATTTTTATTCCAGTTTTTTAAGTTGACTTTGATATTCTTGAGAATTCTTTTAAATTTGCTTTGGGCAGAGCCACTATTTATAGAAATAATACTGTTTTTGACAGTATCTTTATAACTTTTATCATATGTCCACCCATTAACAAATCTAAAAGGAATATTTCTACTAATATTATCATGACCAGAAAAATTAATAAGCAGGGGGGTATGGTCACTAGTAGCTTGAGGGAGAGTATAGCAATTGAAGTTAGGAAAAGTATTTACAAATAAATGATTGATAAGAATTCTGTCAAGTTTACAATGAATGTTCCTGTAAACCCCAGATTTCCAAGTGAATTGATTCCCTTTAATACTGGGTTCAATTAAACCAGTTTCCAGAAAAAAGTTGTTAAAAAATTCTAACTTACTAAAAGGAATGGGAATACCTCCCCTTTTTTCAGAAGAGTGAAATACAGTGTTAAAATCACCTATTATAATCCAGGGTTTAGACATATTGGAGTTTAAAGATTTAATATCATTCCATAATAAACTTCTTTCCTTTTCACTATTTGAAGCATAAATAAAAGAGATTTCAATTTGGAATCCCCCTTTATTTAGGAATTTACAATGTATAAATTGGAAGTTAGTAAAATATTGGCTAAGACTCCAAATATTTGGGTCCCATATTACCATTATTCTACCATTTCCCCCCATATTATTATTGTTAATAACATCCCAATTTTTCAGATATCTATCATGTAAATTGCAAATATTAGAATCATCAAGCTTATGCTCAAGGATACCAACAATGCTTGGTTTTTTTGTGAGAATTAGATTAGTCAAATCTAATTTTCTTTCAGGGGAATTTAACCCTCTAACATTCCAAGTAATCATATTCATATGATGATAATAATATAATATGAATGATTAGGATACATAAAGGATATCACAGCTTCATACTGAAAGACTGAGATTGTGATCCTCCAGCTTTCCTTTGTCTCTTTTATCTTCTATGCATTCTGAATTTTTATGCCCATTTCTTTTTAATGGTTTTTTACCTTGAATTTTCAGATAATCAGACCACCTTGGATTTTCTTTTACATATTTTTCCTGAAATTCATCTTTTCCAGAGCTTTCTTCTATCTCTTGAGAAAGAATATCTTGTAGGTTTTTTATTTTGCTTTTCTTCCTTTCTTTTTTCTTCTTTTTTGATGGAGGAGATGAATTTGGAATTAGTTTTATGGCTTTTTGGACTAAATCTTCTGAGATTTCTTTATGACAGTTTTTAGAACCAATTTCCCTGACTGCATCTCTAGCAGTTGTTATTTTTGGAATTGTATTTATTACCAAAGGAATTATTTCACTTGCATTTTTTGCTTCATCAGGTGAGTGTACTTCACCATGATCCGAGTTTGAATCCAAAATAGTAGGAGTGATATCATTTCCCTTTACCTGATTTGATGGTTCTTCAGAGATTTCAGCCATTATTTGATCTGGAACTATCTGCTGGTTTGAAACATCAGAGACATTCACATTTGTAGACATATCCATTATGCAGTCTTTATTATTAAAATTTTCGAAGAACTTTATTTTCCCTGTTAGAGAATTATCAGGGACACAGAATTCTTGAATCTTTTCTTGCTGTCTGCCATAAGAAATTGTATCCATGATGCTTTCTTGATTATTTTCTGATAACAATGCCTTTTCTTTGATGATTGAAGAATCTTTCTGCTTTTCTTTCCAAATCATTTTAGAAGAACAGATTTCAGTTAAATGCCCAAAACATTTGCAATTTGAACATATTGGTGGAATCCATTCATATTCAATATTTTGAACTAATGTTTCTCCATCATGCATTGTTATATGGGCTTCATCAGGAAATTCTGAATTTGCATTAATTTCAACAAGGATTCTTGCATAACTTAATCTTGTCTCCTTTGCAGTTGGTTCATCAAGCTTTAGAGGAATTCCCACAACACTTGCTATTGCCTCAAAGGCTTCTTTATCCCACAATTTTAAACTTAATTCTGGCAAACGAATCCACACTGGAATAGTGGATAGCAAATCCCTGTCAAAAGCAATTTTACTGCTCCACTTTTTTAAAATGATTAACTTTCCATTAATGAAATATGGACCCCCATTTATAGCTTTTTCACAGTCACACTCAGCCGTAAATTTGATCACAAAAAAACCATTATTTCTTGAAAAAATTTCAAAGTTGCTCACTGGATTCCATGTTCTTTGAACAAATGCTTTAAAATGATGATAAGAAGGTCTATTACCGTATACGTAAGCTATTACCGAGCAGCCCCACTTTGTCTCTGTTCTTTTACTGACACCTTCTTTCATAACAACCATTTTCTTTTTGTTAATGGTTAGAGGTGCTTGGTATTTCAGATCGAAATCAGGTCTGAGACCCCCTTCTCTAATTAAATCTGCCCATGAAGATGCTTTATTTGAGGAAGACCCTTTGCTATTATACTGCAATGAATTTGTGCCTGAGCTGTCTTGCTTCTTTTGAACTGTGGTTGAATAATTTGGTGCAGCATGTGAATACTGATTAACAATGGATTTAGAATTGTTAAATCTTGTATTCCTGTTACCATTGCTGGACAAATTCGCAAGATTTTTACTAAGGTTCTTTGCTGGAAATTGTTGGTGAAAGGTCTTCCCTCTGTAGCGGTGGTTTTTCACAAGTTGAAAACCCTCATTGTCGATTTCAGGTTGCACCTCCTTGAGGGAAGAAGAAGAAGGGGGATAAAGAGGAGGAGGCTCGGGTGATATAGACTTGCTGACCTTAGAGATCTGATTAAAGCTATTTTCCATAAGAAATTGATACTATTTTGAATTCTTATGTTTTGGTTTCTTCTTGTACGTATAACAGGTGTAAGTTAATTTAGCTACTATAGTAGCAACTCGAAATGGTTCAGGTAGATCAATTTTGGCATCCTTAGGTTGACTGACAATAAGTTGTATTTCATATGCTTGATCAACAACAGACTTATTGCCAAACATCTTATATTCCAAATAATTACTAATTAAAATTTTCTGATTACTTGGCTCTTCTCTGTGATACTTTGCATCCAATGCCAACCATAAATCCTTTGTTGATTCTATCAATAGACGAGCGCTGTAAACAGAATCTGAAAGTGAATCAAGTACATGTCCCAAGAAAGAAAATCATCATCTTTGTGTTTCTTCCTTTATGGTATTAGTTCTTGCTTCCTTTTTTCTGTGTCATTGGCATCATCTACAGGAATAGATTTGAGTTCATCGCAAAAAGTGTGTTTCAGTTTGATTGTTTTTTGGTAAAATGATATTTTCTCTTTCCATCAAGTAAAGCTTGTACCATTAAAATAATCTAGGAAGATCAAGTCAAGATTCACTACTTGAATTGATTGTGCCACTCTTTGGTCCAAAGGTAAATCTTAAAAGGTAGACATCTCTTAAAGATGTTGGAAAATGATTTAGGTGATTATCTCTAATAAAGAACTCCAAGGAACAATTTAAACCGGTATCTTTTAAGAGATGTTTCCTTCCTCTATCACAATGGAATCAAATCCAAAAATATTACACAGGATACAATGTATTTGTTTGATTCAAATTTGTGACTACTCAAATCAAACCAAAAATCTAACACTTAGTTATTTCCAATGATGCAAGGAGGAAGAAGTATTAGTAATTATTCGGTAAGTTTAAGTTGAATTCTAATGTAACATGCAAGGGGGTGTGTATGTATAGGTGGTGACGACTCATGAATTGATATGACTGCTTGAAATGAATTATCAAACTCATTTAAAAATTATGACTGTCATAATAATCTTATATATTCACAACCTATATCGATTATAAATGGAATGCTGCCCCTACACCATGCTAAGGGGTACCCCCAGACCTAGAGCCTGACTAGCCAGGTCGGTCGCCATCAGCGGGGGGTTGCTACCCACCAGACCCATCTCCATGATAGATATTTTGGGAAAACTTCTAATAATCACTTCGGTCGATATGGTAATTGGTAAAGAAACTCAAATTCATTCAAATGGTGGATTAAATGATCATCATATCACTAATCATCTGTCGACTATGTGAAGGACCATAATCCAAGTTTCCACCTTTACCAATGGGTAAATCTAAATTTTGATTAGAGTTGCAAATATGAATACTAGTGACCTAGAAAACCCAACTTTATATGTTGGGATCCCTCCTTAATTGGAGAGTTTCTAGAAAATTCTAGACGTTTCTAGAGAAATCTAGAATTTTCTAGAATGTTTCGGAGAACTCTAGAGAAGTGTATAACTCTATAGAAGCTTGTGAAAGAGTGTGAAACCCTCTGAAATATTCTAGAGATGTGTAGAACCTTTGGAACCTTACGGAAGAGTATGGAAGAATAAAGAAGGGAATGGAAGAGTGTAGAGATTCCTAGAGAGTGTGGAGCATTCTAGAGAATCAATCTCTACCGTCGGATGCAAGTAATCTTCACCATTCATTATGGAGGTTGAGTAGTATAAATAAAAGAAGGAGCCCTATTACTAGCCATCAAAGAATCCAAGGAAGAAGCCACTTCTTAGGGTGAGAAAAAACTTGAGAGTCAGAGAGATCCTCTTTGAGAGAAAAGAGTAATAGCTTGAGAAGTCTTTATCCTCAAGCTTGAGTGAGCCACCAAGTGTGAGTTACTTTTGTAATCATATTATTGTAATCCTACTATTCTTTTGTATAGTGGAAGAATCTCCATATTGGAGAATTATAAACTCTTGTGCTTCCATTGCTACTTTTAATCTTAAAGTGCCTATCTTAACTTCACGAAGCGGGAAAGACCGAGATTTCTCCAACAGTGGTATCAGAGCCAGGTTCATCCGTAACCGTAATCAAGCTCGTGTAAGTTTAAGATGGAGGATATTGTCGCTCATGATGGAGACATGTTCAAGCTCACAGCTAACAACTACTCCTATTGGAAGCCAATGATGGAGGACCACTTGTATTGTAAGGATTTGCATGAGCCCATCATCTACAAAAATAAGGTGGAAGGAAAGAGTGATGCTCAGTGGGAACTGTTGAACCGTAAGGCTATTGCTATGATCCGTAAGTACATCGAAAAAACACTCTTCGAGCATGTTTCTACTTATACCAATGCCTATGAATTATGGACAAAGCTTGAGTCCATGATTCAGAAGAAAACGCCTCGCAACAAGGCCAATTTAGTTCGACGGTTGGTGAAATTGGAGTATAAGGATGGTCATAGTATGATTGAGCACTTGAATAACTTCAAGGGGATCGTAAATCAACTAACGAAAATTGATATGAAGATTGATGATGAGCTACAAGCCCTTCTACTCCTTAGTTCCTTACCGGAAAGTTGGAACACACTTGTTGTCACGCTAAGTAACTCAGCTCCGGAAGGAAAGTTAACTATGTATACCGTCAGTGACAGCCTTCTTGGTGAAGAAGCAAGGAGAATGGAACAAGATGAGTCTATCCACCCCGAAGCTAATGTTGTTGAGAATCAGGGTAGGAATGAAACCCGTGGACGTAGTAAGAGCCGAAATCCCCATCAATCTCGAGGTAGATCCAAGTCACGCTCGAAGATTGCATGCTATTACTGTGGAAGGATGGGTCACAAGAAAATGGAATGTCGAAGCTTCAAAAGAGACCAAAAGGCCGGTAATGTTAAGCCTGACCAAATAAGCCTAACAAAGAAGCAAGAATAAAAGAGTACTACTGCCATAGTATTAAAGGAAGATCTGCTATATCTCGTTGGTGAAAGTAACATTCTAAACATTGCTTGTGATGAGAGTTCTTGGATTGTTGATTCTGGTGCTTCCTTCCATGTTACTCCACATGAAAACTTCTTCTCATCCTACCAAAGAGGTGACTTTGGCACGGTGCAAATGGAAAATCAAGATAGAAGCAAGATTGTTGGAATAGGAGACATCACTCTGACGACAAGCACCGGGTGCAAGCTTGTTTCGAAAGATGTGAGGCATATCCCGACCATGCGCCTCAGTCTTATCTCCGCTGGAAAGCTAGATGATGACGGTCTAATGAATTACTTTGGTGAAGGGAAGTGGAAGCTCACCAAAGGAAGTTTGACAATAGCTCGAGGAAAGAAGGTAGGATCATTGTATGTAATGCAAGCTAAGCTATGCAAAGGAGAAGTAAACATCTCTACTGATGATATGGACACATGGCATAAACGACTTGGGCACATTAGTGAGAAAGGTCTTCACATACTCGCTCAGAAACAACTCCTCCCTGACGTGAAAGGTAAACCACTTCATCCTTGTGCTCATTGTTTAGCTGGAAAACAACATAGGGTTGCTTTCCAAAGATCTTCTCTGCCCACAAGAAGAAAGAACATTCTAGACCTCGTGCACACTGACGTATGTTCGATGTCTGAGAGATCCATTGGTGGTGCTTTATATTTTGTCACCTTCATTGATTATCATTCAAGGAAAGTATGGTTGCACCTGTTAAAATCAAAGGATCAAGTGCTTGATGCCTTCAAAGAATTCCATGCTATGGTGGAGCGTGAGACTGGACGGAAGATCAAGTGTGTACGATCAGGTAACGGAGGTGAGTATAGAGGTCCTTTTGAAGACTATTCAAGAAATATGGCATTAGGCTAGAGAAGACTCCACCCAAGACACCACAATTGAATGTGCTAGCTGATAGAATGAACCGAACCATTGAAGAAAGAGTTCGTTGTGTGCTCTTTCATGCTAAGTTACCCAAATCATTCTAGGGAGAAGCTATAATGGCTGTGGCCGACATTGTCAACCTCACACCATCAGTTCCTTTGGATGGGGCCATTCCTGAGGAAGTTTGGACGGGCAAGAGGGCTTCATATAATCATCTCAAGGTGTTCGGGTGCAGGGCATTTGTTTACATCTCCAAAGATGAGAGAGCTAAGCTTGATGCAAAGACAAAGGAGTGTATTTATCTTCGTTCACCTAAGGATGAATTTGGGTACCGGTTGTGGGACCCAATTAACAAGAGGGTTATTCGCAGTAGAGACGTTGTATTCTTCGAAGACCAAACAATTGAAGATATCAAGAATTCAGATAGGCCAAGATTGAGAAGCAGTAAGAACATTGAACCTACTCTGGTTCGACATGAAGATAACAACACACAAGAAAGCAGTGAAGCTGAAGATCATGAAATTCATGATGAACCAGTTCAGGAACAACCTCAATCTAGCACTCCAATCACACCAGAGCCAAGATGATCTTCAAGGGACAGAAGACCATCCACCCGATACAACACAGAGGAGTACGTTACGCTCACTGATGAGGGGGAGCCTCAAAGCTATAAAGAAGCAATGAGTGATTGTCATAAAGAAGAGTGGAGAATAGCCATGCAAGAAGAAATGCAATCCTTGCATGAGAATAACACATATGAACTAGTGGAGCTACCAAAAGGGAGAAGAGCTTTAAAGAATAAGTGGGTGCATAGAATCAAGACCGAAGAGAACTGTTCAAAGCCTCGCTACAAAGCTCGATTAGTAGTCAAAGGATTTGGACAAGAAAGAGGTACTGATTTTGAAGAGATATTCTCTCCCGTGGTAAAGATGTCATCAATCCGAGTTGTGCTTAGCCTAGCAGCCATGCAAGATTTGGAGATTGAACAACTCGATGTCAAGATGGCGTTTCTACATGGTGACCTAGAGGAAGAGATCTACATGGAACAGCCTGAGGGATTCAAAGTTCCAGGCAAAGAAGATCTAGTGTGCCGCCTCACAGAGAGTCTATATGGACTTAAGCAAGCACCAAGGCAATGGTACAAAGAAGTTTGAAGACTGCTGTCAAGGTGCCGGCGTACTACTGCCCCCCAATTAAGTCGGGAGGGGGAGATTTGTTGGGATCCCTCCTTAATTAGAGAGTTTCTAGAAAATTCTAGACGTTTTTAGAGAAATCTAGAATTTTCTAGAATGTTCCGTAGAACTCTAGAGAAGTGTAGAACTCTCTAGAAGCTTGTGGAAGAGTGTGGAACCCTCTGGAATATTCTAGAGATGTGTGGAACCTTCTGGAACCTTACAGAAGAGTATGGAAGAATAAAGAAGGGAATGGAAGAGTGTAGAGATTCCTAGAGAGTATGGAGCATTCTAGAGAATCAATCTCTACCGTCGGATGCAAGTAATATCCACCATTCATTATGGAGGTTGAGTAGTATAAATAGGAGAAGGAGCCCTATTACTAGCCATCAAAGAATCCAAGGAAGAAGCCACTTCTTAGAGTGAGAAAAAACTTGAGAGTTAGAGAGATCCTCTTTGAGAGAAAAGAGTGATAGCTTGAGAAGTCTTTATCCTCAAGCTTGAGTGAGCCACCAAGTATGAGTTACTTTTGTAATCATATTATTGTAATCCTACTATTATTTTGTATAGTGGAAGAATCTCCATATTGGAGAATTATAAACTCTTGTGCTTCCATTGCTACTTTTAATCTTAAAGTGCCTATCTTAACTTCACGAAGCGGGGAAGACCGAGATTTCCCCAACATTATATGTGAATAGTGATGTCATGTATTATATGATGTGTATCTTAGCTGACTATCAGTAGTGGTTGGTAGTGGTAAACAACTTTCTATTTTGACTATCTTTAATGGTAAAATTAATATTGCTAAATAAGTCTCTTTAATCTTAATATGATCCTTTGTGTATTTAAGGAAAGGCTTATTCATTCATAAATTAAACCAAGATAATCGTGGTTCTATTAAACTTTTTGACAATGAATTTTTTTTAAAGACCTCAAACCTAGACTCTGTTACTATGTTAGAAGAGTAATTTCACCTATTTATTCCTGTGTAAATAAAGAAAGATTTTTATCTTTGTTAGGAATTGTGCTTCCTCTATAAAAAAAGAAGAATTTTCATCTTTGTTAAGAGATTGTGCTTCCTCAAAATTTTGTTATTATCTAGATCACCTATCTACAACCATTGTTTCTCATTAGTTGAAAAGAAATCTTGTAATATGAAAGGTTCATAGTTCTCTTATGGGTAAAAGTTCAAAATATCTTTTTATAAGTAGAATTTCAGTTTTTTTAACATTTGCATTTTGATATATATGGAGCTCTGCCCTTCACCCATCTAATAAAGGATTTTCATATTATGAGCATGTTAATGATAAATCATGATATACTTGGTCATTTCCTCATGTTTGAAATTTTGATGTGTTAGTTGCATTTAAAAACTTTAAAAATCAAGTAGAAAAAAACTACCAAAAAAGGATTAATTTTTTTTAATCCAATACTAGGAGTGGGTTCATAAGTATTGATTCTAAAACCTTTTCGTTAAGATCAGGCATTTAGCATAAGCTATCACCTTCACGATGCCTCAATAAAATGGAGTAGCTGAAATGTAATTTAGAATGGACATATTAGGAAAGCATAAATTTACGTACTACTCATAGCCGACTTAGTGTTTTTTTGGCTTGATGTATTTCTCATGAAATTATATTTAGTTAATCATCTTTCGTTGATTTCTTTAGAATAGAAAATCCTTTATATGTTCTACATAGAAAACAATCTAATTATACAATTCTAAATTTGTTTGATTATTTACTTTTTCCCTGGCAGTTCTTTATAACAAAACCAAATGCTTTCAAATGCTTTTCACATATACTTTTGGGATATGCTCTAGATTATAATGTTTAAAACTATTTTAATCTAAATTTAGGGAATATCTAAACCTCAATTTAGGCTTGACGGAATGATGTTTTTGACATTATCTAAGGCGGGACCTGTTGAACCCAGTTTATGTCGTAGCCGATGAAATAGGTAATTTCAAAAAAATCCCTAATAAGTGGATCTTAGTGGGCCTATGCAATCTAACGTCCAACACTTCATTCAATTTATTTATTTGGACAAAAACATATTTTATTTGAATACATTTTTTGTTTAATTAGTCTAACTATTAAATATATTTAACGTGAATGTTCGGCCAAAACTCCAATATCATCCATATTCAACTTGATTAGCCCATAATAGAGGTCCTTAGTTCAATAATAACATTTATTATAATTTTTCTACTTTATCCAGAGATTTTGACTTTGAGTTGACTACAGTTGACCGTGATACTAACCTTATACAATTAAGAAGGCGATTTCTCCATTGAATAGTGTTTCAATTCCAATGCTTCAACTTCGACCCGACTATAGTCACTTTGTGGATCAACATGCAATGATTTAACAATAATCAAAGTGGAGTATTTATAGTATGTCACTCCAAATTCATGCTCAAACCCTTCGTTAAGAAGCTTTAAGTTGTAAATGTTCTAAACAACAGGATGTGGTTGATTTAGTCGAAAGGCTAATATATTGCCATGAATAGCACCACAATAAAAAAAAGTAAACATAAATGCAAAATTTTATAACTGAGTTAGGAGTGATTCCAAATGTTGAAAATTCTATAATATTGTTATATGACACTAATGTCATGGTGCAGTTTGCAAAAGAAAATAGAGCTTACTAGAAGTTGAGAAACATGCTCTTGAAACTTCCATATAAATGGTACAGTCTATCAGCATAAAAAAGAATCAATTGATAAAGTATATAATTAAAACAATGTAGCATACCCATTCACTTAGGGACTAACTCGATCAATTTTGAGAAAACTAATCGAAATGATGGAATTAAGATTACAT
This sequence comes from Allium cepa, assembly GCA_030765085.1. Lineage (NCBI taxonomy): Eukaryota > Viridiplantae > Streptophyta > Magnoliopsida > Asparagales > Amaryllidaceae > Allium > Allium cepa. The sequence goes on from CM060932.1 coordinate 548,870,369, forward strand.
AGTTGGCCCTAAGTGCAAGTGGAAGATTGAGAGATTAGGAGTATGCCCTAGGGGTTATGTGATTTGTTACATATCTCCGACTGTATAATAATCTTTTTCATAATAAATGTTTTTGTTTTGTATTATATATTTATTATATTATGATATGTTAATTAATTAATTAATTTAAGTCTATTAAATAGAAAATACTTAAATGATATGTTGTATGATAATAATTATAAGGAGTTGTAACCATGCAAAAATTATCACAATATAAAATGACATATTATTTCAAATATTCAAGGTTAAGATGTTTTGAGAATGGATATTAATACATCCTTTGAGACTAGAGTATGTAATGTTCTCCAAATATTAGGCAGTGTATTATTCATGGCTACCAGGGGCATGAAGAGTTATGTACTTGTAGTTATTGGATAACTATGGAATGACTCATCCGACAGCTTCCTATTAGTTGATAACAATTAGATCAAACTTGATATCTCAGTGTAACGATGTTATACGATTTCCTTGACTTGAAAATACTATGAAACTTCAATATAAATACTTTTACTTTGATTATATATCATGGTGTTACCTAGTTTCTATAGTTGGGTCTAAGTTGAAGTATTGGGAGTGAGTAGTATTCAATTGAGAATTTATCTCCTCGGTTGTATGAGTTTAGTATCAAGGTCAACTATAATCTACCCAAAGTTCAAATCTCTGGCTCGAGTGGTATGATTAATGATAAATGTTATTATTAAACCAAAGACAATGTTTTTTGAATTAACCGAGTTGAATTTGGATAATGTTGGAATTTTTAAGCAATATCAAATTCTATATATCCTAAAATGATATAGTTTTGACGAAGACAACCTGTAAATAATCGTTACTAAAGGTATCAGTTAAGAAAATGTTAAATTAGATTTTACCAAAAAGATCTGTGAATAACGAATTCGGACATACTATCAAACCACTGGCTATAGTGATGTGTGAATGTTAATATTTGAATTGCTCAATAATAATCGCGTACCGATGTAACATTTTTGAGTTTTACAACCAAAATTTTGAATTCTCTGAAAACCACGGAATTTAATTAGTTTATAAAATATTACAAACTAATTAAATTAACTAATATTTAAGAAACAATTTAGTTGATGTTTTGGGTGTTGTTATTAATTATTTGGATGTATATATAAAATTTATATATCGATATATCGATCGATATAGGTTTGTATTTAAATAGCCTTTAAATATAGTTACTTACTTAATGAGATTTTTGGAATATTATTCCATGCAAGAAGAAATGCTTAGCCAGCCATGCAAAGGAAAGGGGAAGGAATAAATCGATTGAAAATTAATTTTGAAATAAAAGGGAAACTTTTAAAGAAAGAATAAAAAATGTTTTCATTTTTTCCTTAGAAACAAATTTCTCCCATTCATTTCTCTTTTTCAATTTTTTTCTCCTTCTTCCCTTATCTTTATCTTTACAAAAGATAATGAAAGCTAGCATGAGATGGCTATTGATTTTATGTTGTTTGATCCCATAGCGATGACAATGATGGGTGGTAACACTAGTGAGCTTGTTACTAGTAAAGTGAACATAGAGGGTGATAATTTATTGTCACTAAATTCGGGGTCGGCGTATGTCATGCACACTTGGATATGCATACTGATACACTTGAAGATAGGATGAAGATGGATGACACAATGGTGGAGAATTCTAAAGCATACATGATAATGATACGTGAGAAGAACAGGGAGATGGCAGGCCAATTTATCGGTTAGATAGCATGAAAGGGAAGGCGGTATAGATGTTGATATTTAAAGGTTGACCATGTTGGTTCATGGTGATGAGAGGTTGAAGGAAAATTCATTAGTTGCTACATATAGTAGAATACAAGAGATGGATGGCGTATGAGTAAGCATTTTTGAACAAATTAATTCAATCGATATTTTGTATGAATATTGGTAGATTAAACAGTGAAATATGATAGGAATAAGGTCAGTTGATGGGAGTGGAATGTCCTAGAAAATTCGCCAGAATGCAGCGGGATGGTACAAGGAATAGGGTGGCAGGTATACACTGTAGTGTTTAGGGTACAATGAAATTAGGGTTTACATTTTACCGACTTAACCGATTTAATCAAGCTTAACCGAACTGTTTTAACTGGTTCAATAGGTTAACCAAACACTCGGTTAACGATCGATTTTAACCGAGCAAAATCGGATCGTTAATGTTTTTATATGTTTCGGTTCATCGTTAACCAAATTAATTTTGTCCAACCTAAACATTGAAACCCGACCCATTCAATACCCTAGACCAACTTAATTTTATCACGCCGCTTTCAATTCAGTTCTCATTTTCATTTCGTTCCAGTAAAGAAAAAACCCTAGATCTACAATTTTCTCTTTCTACAAAAATAAAACTTTCCTCCAAATCGATCAGTGAATTTCTATCTCGCCTCCTTTCCTTTTTTGTCTTGCTGCCCTGTGCCTCTATTTCGCTTTCTTGCTGCAGTCAAGTTACACTGACCTCCAGAGAATGCTAGTATGTAAGGAACAACGTGAGTTTTATTTAGTTATAAAAATCTCCGAAATAGTTGCTCGGTTTGAATTTAGTTGTAGTTTGAAATATTACAAACGAATTCATTTTGCTCAGTCTGAATGCTTGTCAGTTTTATACATGTTCTATGCAATTAAATGTGAATTAAACTAGCAACAGATGAATTTACACGCATGTACAAATTTTTTATTTGAAATGCAATTAAATGTAAAGTAAACTATATATGAAACTCGTAAACTGTTAGTTAAACTAAAGTATGTATGTATAAATTTATAGTTAGTCAGTTTGTATTTGGGCATTTAGTTTTCATTTAAATTGCAATTAAATGTAAACTAAATTAAACGTGAATTAAACTGTGCGTTTAGTCAGTTTACATATTAATCTATGATTATAAATTTAGTTCAGTTTATAGTTAGTCTATTGTTTATTAACATGTGAACAAATTGCAAATTGTGAGTTATAAATTTAGTTCAATTTAAATATAATTACATTTTAATTCACATTTAATTGTAGTTAAATTATAGGCTATAAATTTAATTCAATTTACATTTAATTGCGTTTTAATTTAGACATCTAGACTGTCAATTTATATACAGAGTTTAGTTTAGTTTACATTTAGTATATGTAGTTTGTATATACATTTACTGTCAGTTTACATTTTAACAACTGCAAGTCATTAATTAGTTTATTTTGTCAATTATATATGCGTTTAATTGCATTTAAAATGTGAGAATACACAGTAGTCATATGAACTAAATTGTATTATTAGTCAACATATTTTCAAAGTTACACAGCAACTAGATTTCATTTTCTAAAAGAAACTAGCTACACAGTAGCTAAACTAAAAAAAGCATGCAATCAGTTAGAATTCTTGATATGCGTACCCTATGTCTCCCTTCTCTTTCCCATTCTTCTTAGGGAAAAGAGTAGAATGAATATTAGGAAACACTCCTCCATTTGCAATAGTCACAGTCCCAAAAAGTTTGCTCAACTCTTCATCATTTCCAATAAGTTATACAAAAATGTCTTTAATTATCCCGCTTAGTTTGGCTCACTAATAAGAGCAAATTTTTGCATACGCATTTTCTGTTTTCATTTGGTTGGATATGTTTACTATACCTTGTTGTGTCATAATGATATATTAACTATTTGATTATGGGACAAGTCACACAATGAATGTGATGTTAGTTTATGTCATTAGTCTTTATATAAATTAGTAACCAGCAACTAATATATAGTGATTGATACATGACTGCTTCATTCCATCCCAGGTTTTGGCATGATGTGAGCCAAATTCATCATTAAGCATCATGGATATATATAAAATAAATGGTGATCTAGTAATGAAAAGAAGCTTTGTATTTGATTGTTAAAAGGGGAAATTATTTAATGGTAGTACTTTAAGATGTTTGAGAATACCTTTGCTTTTTGGTTGTTTATAAGATTAGTAAAGAAGTACCCTTACTTTTTTTTAAACTTCAAGAATCTATTTATCTTCCTTTATCTTAAGATCAGCAATTTTTCTTGCCTCTAATTTTTATTTTTTATTTCGATAAGAAACTATACCTTACTAGCATTTTTTACACTGGTTGTCTCATAGTCATTTCTTTAATATCACTAGGATCAAATGAACTATCTAAGTGAGCAGTCTACAAAATTATTGCTCAGTAACTTAGTTGTAAACATGCTCATGATTTTCCACAGCATGTTCATTTCCTCTTAATTTTAATTCTTTTGTGTTAGAACTTGCCCACTTCATTTTCTTATCTTTATTTGCATGATAAATGCTTTTGCAGTGGTGAAACCATTAATAGACTGGATGCAGTTTGGAATTGAAGAATGGTAGATGCTCACAGCTTTTGTTAATCACTAATGTGTTGTTCACTTTAGTTGCTCTATACTTGTATTTGATAGGCAAATGAACTAATGTATAATTTGTTTATTTGATATTATGATGTGTGTTGATCACTGTAATGAACGTAACATGTGCAGTTCTTAGTGATCTATTTGTAACAGGTGTTGTAATATTTGTAGTGTTTCATGTTTGTGACACTAAACTGTTTATCTGATCTAAACTAATGAGCTATGTAATATATATATACATGGGGCGGCTATTTAAACACAAAATTAGACATAAATTGGAGACACGGAGCATTTCAGCCATTGGATATTTTTGTCCTTATGTGGAAGGTAGAAATCAAGGAGCAATCTAATGTTGAAAATCAACTGTGTCACCAATTGTGTCCATATTTGTGTCTAAATAGACTTTCCCCATATATATATTGTGTAATGTTTCATGCTTGTATATTAGAGAAACAACAATCGGTTAACTGTGCATTTTGAATGATTAACCGATTAATCGATTAACTGAATAAAACCAACGATTAAATGATTAAAATCAACGGTTAACCACGGTTTAAAATTATCGATTTGGTTGGCACTTCCTGATCAATATTAATTGACCATCGGGTAACCAAACCACCAACAATTTTTGGTTAACCATATAAGTTAACCAATCAGATCGGTTAACCGACCATGTTCACCCCTAAATGAAATACTCAGGTGAACAAGTTTCTATATAATACAGTATAATGCCTTAGTGGAATTTGGGAAAAGTAATATTGGGGGTGGTCAATGGAAATGCGCATGTGTATGTAATGAAATAAAGAGTTCCCCAAGACTTAATTAATAATGTACAACAATGTGATGTAACCTTGAGTAATAAAGTGTCCATGCTTTCAAAGGGCGCATGTTTTACTCTAAACACAAGGCAACGTAAGGATATTTTTGCTTTAACCAGGAGTCAAGGTGACACGGCAAATGCACATGAAGAGGATAGGACAACCGAATCTGATACGAGCTTTTGTAGATCGGTAAGGAGGAGTGCTCGGCTTTACATAGCGGTTAATAGAGTTCACGATGGCTCTAGATCAAGTACTGATTGTCTTTAAGGTAGTACATATAGTTCTAATGTCTTGAATAGTTTATCTACTAGTGATATGTATATGTTATCCATCTTTTATGGTTTTATTTTTGATGATATACAGTTGGATAGTGAGTATATTAGAGTAGAGAATTAGAGAGGGTTAGGTCACTTAGCTAATGGGATATGTTAGTTGGAACGCTAAGGGTTTACATAACTTAGAAAAATATAGTAAAATCAAAAACATTTTAAAGATAATAATACTGATATGGCATTGTGGTAAGAAACAAAAATAGAACAGCCCGATTATAGATTATGTAAAAGTGTAGGAGGACATCACTTTAGTCATCCGGTTTATCTTCTGATCAGGTGTAGCTCGGGAGGTCTAATGATAGGTTTAAAGGAAAATTGTGTTAAGCTTTTACAATATATCATGAAAACTCATTCGATGCATCTTATTTTTTTTTCTAATTTGAACGACGGATCATTTTTTTGATATCACTAATCTGTATGGGCTGAACTCTAATGTTGAAAGAAGAATTTTACGGAGCGAGTGTCTCGATTTTAGAACACTCGCCTTTAGGCCTTGGATAGTGTGCGGGGATTATAATGTTGCTATATTTTTAGGAGAATGTTCCCCCAATGAAGGAGATCTCTCTATCATGGAAGAGTTTGATCAGTTTATTATTAAGGGCAATTTGATAAAATTTTCTTGTAGCAATATACTCTTACTTGGTCAAATAATAGGGAATTCCTTCAGTGGCTCGTTAGATAGGTTTTTCATTATTGATTAGGTGGAGATAGGTTTCTTGTATGTAAAGTTGTGGGACTTACAGACATATACCCAGAACATTGTCCAGTTATTTTATCCCGCACTAATCAAAATATTGGAATTAAAAATTTTAGATCTGAAATGATGTGATTGTTAGAGAATTGTTTTATAAATCTAACTACAAATAATGGTTGTCTATGAATAATTATAACTATAGATTTTTTGGAAATAATGCCAAATTTGTCGTTAGTTAACTCAAAGAATTAATAATTTTCAATATTATAATAAACAAGGATAATTTGTTAAATAAGATTTAAAATTAAATAGAATAAAAGAATTTAGCAGTTTAAACTTATCTAAAAAATGTGCTTTTAAACCTAAAAGAAGAATTAGTAAAATTATTTCACAAGAAAAGTAATTTGGAAGCAAAGATGTAAGATATAACGGACGGATGAGGGAAATATGTACATTAATTCTTTCATAAAGTAGCTAATGGCAGATGTAACGCCCCGAAAATTTAACAGAAATATAATAATAAATTAAATTAAAATTAAATAGGGACTAAAAATATTTTTTTTTACAGATGTTCGAATTTGGCTATTGACCTTGCACTATTACGTTCATAGCGATTTTCTTAGCGATTTTCATATATAACACTTTGAAGTTGGAGTTAGTATGAAGAAGTTATGAACATATGAAAAGAACAAAAAAATAATTGATAAATTAATAATTTACCAAATTTAGGTCAACCCAATATTTTGGTAGGTCAACCCAATAATTTGATGGTCGAATGCTATAGGTAGACCCATAGCCTTGCATGGTCGACCCATCACGTTGAAAATTCGAGAACCTGGATTGAATTGAATAGTTCTGATCGAAGCAATTATATTACTTCAGGGCTAAATTTTTGACGAGCGTATGTTATGTTAGTAAAATATTCAATAGTTCAAATCAATGCCCCTAGATTCATTACTAACTTCTATAAATTAGAACCTAACCTAAGCCCTAAAATCAACAGAATAGTTTGCTATAATGAAACCCTGCCAATTCTAACCTCTCCTCTAACCCTAAAATTCTTTAAAAATCAAAATAAAATTAAACTGGAAGAACACAATCGCCCAGATCTAGATGGAGCAAGCAGAGTAAGCATATGGAGGGGCATTTCCCTAGCAAAGCAAGTAGGAAGAGCTTAGACTTGAGGTGAGTGGGAATAAATTTAAGTATGTGATTATTTACAATTAAAATTGATATGTTCTCTATGATCTATGACGTTAGATACCTATTTGTTAACTGTATACCCTAATTTAAAACCTATAACCTAGGGTAGAATTGAAATCACCGTGAATTGGAAAATTCGATGTAAGCATACCCTTTTCATTATTTAACTATAAAAACCCTAAAATCTGTAAAATCCTAGATTTAGTAATTGAAATTGAAGATTATGGACTGGTCGTGATCAGGGTTCAATGTAAACTAAAATCGATAAGGAAAATTAACGAAAGTAAAATGGACATCAGGAAATTAATGAACCATAAATTTTAGCCTACAACCCGTCGACCATTGACCCCTAGTAGGCGATCGGTGGTGATAGACCAGTTAAGGTTAGCGGTCGACCAGTAAGCATGTAAATGCATAATATGAACTTCAACCTAAGGCCCAAGTTGTAATAAAATTATGTGAAATTATATAAGTGTAAATCATTGTTTGAGCCAATTTTAGGGCTAGGTGTCAATGCCAGAAATAGTAGGGAAGCTGGTTCCCTATGAGAGGATGCTAGGTCATTGTGGTGTTGTGAAAATTTTCTTTACCCTATATGGGATCGAGTAATCGACTGGAGACGATGTTTTTTCACAAATGGCACTCACAGAAGGTTCTGTGGTGGACGTACAACACTAACGAGGATGCCTTACGGAGTGGTTTCGACATAACGAGAGTCCTAGTATGCACGATTTGTGACACACGCGATACAGTTCAAATGGAGGATCTTGGCACATGTAATAAAAGGCCAACACTGCTGTCGAGAGGTAGAGGCGGTTACAGACAATGGGACACACTAGAGAGTTGGCATGTTAGGTTCTTATAGTAGCCTAGCGGCGGTGATAATAGTTGGTAATTATTTCATTGTAGCCTAGTGGCAGTATTTTCATGATTACTAGCCAAGGGCCGGTGTTTCCACTATTAGTAGAAGTGTTTCCATGTTTTTGTAGCCTAGTGGTGGTGATTGCATTGAGTAGCTCTAGGAGTGGTAGCCGATCATCAGTTATGAGGTTCGAAGGGTAGTTCAATCCTTGGAATTGCTTATAAAAATGGTAGGGTAGATATGTACTAGACAAGAATTCTTAGGTAATGGACCTTTGAATTCACAGACACTTGTTGTACACCCTACGTTATCTAGAGTAGATTTGAATTTAACTGCACATGGTCATCACATATTAAACTTGTACTTATTCACCGGACTCTTATTTGACTCAATCCCTCCTTTCTATTTCCCCCACCATATGATGGTAGGTTAGAAGTTGATTGGACATAGTATGTGGAGAAAGGAGCTTCACATTCAAGTTCCTATACTTTTTTTTGTCCATCATGTAGTTATTTACTGTATTAGAAGTCTGTAAAACATATATTGTACATTGAAACGGTATATGGAAAATGAAGTATTTTGGGACTTTTTTTGAAATGTTATTTTTAATACTTATATCTTAATTCCTTCCACTATAAGATCAGAAAATGTAGAATGTCTTAGAATTTACCCTTATAATTATGCTCTATAATGTTTTAAAAACTCAACAGCTAGCATATTTCTTGGCATGATGTGAGTCTGCAAGTCAAACTAGGCTTAGGGTCGGTGCTGTAACGACCCGTCCTTTCGACTCCGAATGTTGAAATTAATACATCCACAATATTTATGTCCCGAGCATCCAAGTGCTAGAATGACTAATTGTTATGGCAAAATAAAAATAAAAATAAATAGAACAAGGAAGAAGAATACATAATATCAGAGTCTCACAGCGGAACGATAATATATAATATCAAAGAAGCAATACAAAGAGTTAATTCGATATAGAAATTTCGAAGTTATCAAAACCTAAGTACCATCATCATCCTGGACAGTTATAATAACATGACCTCACAAATGCTGATATGTACAATATAGTAATGCAGTAGAAATAAGAATACTATGGTAGGTGAAACATCCAACACGTCTTCTCGAGCTCCAAAGAATATCAACGAAAATTTTCCTTTCTCAAGCTACTCGAAAGAGCACGCGAAGAATTTAGGGAAAACAAAAACCAAGCATCAGACATAAGTCTGCTATGAGAAACTCAAGAAATATACCATCGACATATAACGTTACTTTTGAGGCCGCATGGAATGCCATAATGATTATCCCTCAAAGAACCATCATCCAATAGTTACATACGGTGATATAATAGAGAATGTCTAAGGTTTTGAATATAAATATTATAACATATCCGGAATGGTTACACAGGTTACATTCGACAGCATATTAGGAGCACAATCAAAATCGATAAGGAATGTTCACATAATGGATTTTCCATGGAGATCTCTTTAGAGAAGCCAAATCCAAACTCCAGGCATAATGATCAGAAAATACCTTTGGAGCGTCGTATATCTCTAGATATGATATATCATAAGGTAAACACAAGAGGCCTAGCTTTCGAACATAAATATGAACAACCTAAACCAAATATCATCAACTCCTGCCGGCCAAAAATCGATACGTATCTCTAGATATGGAGTTGAATACATCCTGACATGGGTCGCTAACCCCATGTCGTGCATCCTACTCTGTCTTTAGCCATTTCCCATGTCGAGGTTACGTTAGGCATCTTTCACATGAGTCTTCATCACTCGAACAGAACAGTATCCCAAATTGGATCCCCACATCTTAAACAGATCTCGAAACCACACACAAATTCCTATATCTCAACAGATATTGGAATTGCACATAGATTCCCACATACTAAATAGATCATGAACAACTACATGTCTTCGAGCCTCTTAAACAGATCTTGAATCTCCATATAGATTCCCACATCTCAAATAGATCCACTTCCAAGAAATAAAACACGTATCTCAGCCATGATGTAGTTTTCGGTAAGTAAAACTCTTACCGATCTCAGTCTCTTCAAGACTGAATCGATGAATTTTGGTTATTCAATTATAATTAGAATGATCGCATATGAAATCAAGTCTCGTATACTTACTAAGTTTTTGATATTTTCCTCTCACACCATCCCTCGATCAAGAGTGAAGCCATTAGTTTAAAGCACTACTGATCATATCCCTACACAAACATTAGTCTTAATTCCCACGGATAGACAAGCCTACTTCATCGGCTTTTAGTGTTAAGTACACGAATAAACGTTTTCCATAAATGAGGAAACAAATAAAGCACGATCAAGTTATACAAAGCACGATCAAGTCACATAAGCAACTACTAGTCCTTTTTTGTTTAATTAAAATTTTATTAATTAAAATCTCTTGTATTATTAAAACTTCTTTATCTAATAAAACATTGTTTGTGAATTTCTACTATTCATTTGTACTCTTTCAATACTTCAAAACGTATTCATATACTTGTCTCAAATGGTATAAGTATATTAACATATCATTAACAAAATTCCTTATAATTTCCTTCAAAATTACTATTTTAAAGATCTAGTACTTTCACAAATCCATTCAAAAGGTTTAAGGCTAATGTTAATTAAACATTGTCACTACAAACCCAAATCCATTTCGCCTTTTCTTATCTTTAAATCATTCTTTTAAAGATCTATTTACATCCCTAAATGTAATCAAAAAAGGTTAAAGACGAATGTGATTAACACATTGTCACAACAAACCCAAACCATTTTACTACTTGTTACTATCTTTACAAACCTTTGTTTTAAAGATATAAGTTCATATTCAATCAAGTTCAGTATGGACTAGTTAACTTTCAAGTTCTAAAGACAATAGCTTAGACAAATCATGATTCTTATGCTTAATTCATTTTCGACATTCCAACTCAGTTATTCCTCTAAGTTTGGGCACTGGTTATTGCAATCCTTGCCTAGACTCTTTAGTCTTCAATCTCACAAATATATAATTCTACCTCGTCGGTTTTTAGTGTTAAGATGGTATTAATGATTTCCATAGACAATAAGAAATAAATACGATTAACACATTCCTAAAAAATTTCACTTACCTACTCCTCGGTTAAGAGGGAAGCCTGGTAGGTTAAAGCTCTATTGCTCCGTCCCTACTCAACATCAATCTTAACTCTCACAAATAGATAAGATTACTTCGTCGGCTTATTAGTGTTAAGCATAGTTAATCACTTTCCTAATAAGTAATAAACAACCTTGTTAACCCATTTTCGAAATTCCTTACTTAACTATTCCTCATTCAAGTGGGAAGCACGATAGGTTAGAGCACTATTGCTCCGTTCCTACTCGACATCAATCTTTAACTCTTAGAAATAGATAAGCCTACTTTGTTGGCTTTCATCGTTAAGCAAGGTTAATTATTTTATAAACAAGTAAGTAAACAACAAGATTAACATGTTTTCGACATTTCAACTTACACTATTCCTCATTGAAGAGTGAAGGCAGGTAAGTTTTGGCATTGGTTTCTCCAAGCCTTGCCTAGACACTTCATTCTTGAATCTCACAAATAGACATGTTTACTTGTCGGCTTTTATTGTTATGCCTAATCAATCACCTTTGTCAAAAATTATATATATAAAATCATACTTTAGAAATATTTTCAAGTAGGTTTTAAATACCTATGTGAAATATTTCCTGAAAATAACTAATTTAGAAGTTTGATTAAAAACATATTTTGCATTTTACAACACTTTACTTTCACAATTCGCAACTAATCATTAAAACTATATTTTAACTTTTATTCTTTTTTCTTACTCAAACACATTTTATAAGAACTTCCATCAAAACATTTTATAAAGAAATGAAATTATGAACCATTTAAATCATGAAAATATAGCCAAAACGTTGCATTTTTAATACTTAAAACAATAAGTGACTTACTACAATATTTATAAGTGCTATTAAAGTCCTTAATAAAACAATACTGAAAAGCACAATCTTTACAATTAGTTTTAACCACTTAAAAAAAAATTAAGACTTGAAATTTTTATAGTAAGTACTACCATTAGGATACTTAAAAACCATGGAAAGAAACCCTTAAGAATATCTATTCGTTTATTTATAAAAATTTCCGAGAACAAGTTATTCTATGCACTTATAACGACCATTCTCGCTTCAAACACTTTCAAACTTGCTTCAATTTAACAAACAAGTTAAACAACTATTTAAAAGTAAGTCAAGGCAACACCACATGTTTAAAAGAGTAATAGAAGTGATGTTATACAGTATAAAGTTATCATTTACTTTCAAAAGCAAGAGTGATCCAAAGTTTATAACTTTACTTAGTTAACGTCACTTTAAATTTATAATTTGAACACAACATATATAGGCACAATATATACTTAAGAGATAGCGATAAACTACTTAGATCCATGCCTAACCCAAGCACAAAGCTATGAGAAATAAAGAACCATCTCCTTCCATCAACACAAGCCTAAAGGTCCAACCTTTAGCACTTCCAAACCAAAGCCACCTTCTTCCTCCTCTTCCATGCTCATGGCCCATCCAAGCCCCCCTCCCCTCTTCCTCTTACCTCCTCCCACTTATTACTTTCTAATCATAGTTCCCATGATGTCTTAGGCCCAAAGACAAAGTTAAAAAAGAGATTAGAGAAGATTTAGTTAACTTTTGAAAAAGTTAGAGAATTATTGGTGAATTAGTGCTTAAGCACTTACACCATTTGCAACCCTCCTACATCATATTAAGCTTAGGAATTTATTTGTGAATATAAAGTGAACCCCTCCCCTCTATTTATAGGCTTCAAATGGTGAAGTATAAGCTTACTCTTATCATCCTTGGAAGACTTACCTCCTATCGCATCTACTTTATCATTTGCTTAACACTTAAGCATTTCCATTTATGCATACTTTTACTTTATGTCACTTCTCCTTAGGCTACTTACCATTATACCCTAACCATAATCTGTCTTATCCTATAGGAAGCTTCTAGAACCTACTATGCTTGTATGAAGAGGAGAGTGTTTAATTAGTGGTTAATGTGTTCATTAGATATCAGCTTAAGAGTTAATTATTTCCATTTTTGGTCATTTTCCTTATTTGCTCATTTTACTATTTAATTAGCCATAAATATGAAAATATTTTAAGTTGCTAAGTATATCCTAATTATTAATTAGAATTGTGCAAAAAGTTTGAATGACTTTGGTTGAGAAAATAGTTGTTTGTCAATAAAGCGATTTTTGGTCACATTATCGATATTTTTCCAAAGTATTTATTTTTATAAACATCTTTTCAAAACAAGTTTACCACCATTACTTATGATTTAAAAGGAGGTTAAAAAGCTTATTAAATCATATTAATAACATTAAATCAAAGGTTCAAATATTTAAATTTAGATATTCAAATACAAAGTGTTCGAAATTCCGGGTTATTACATTCTACTCCACTTAGAATATTTCGTCCTCGAAATTCTGACACAAGCAACCAAAGAAAAATCACCTAGAAATACTTAATAGCATTCAAAATCACTTAGCAAATAAAATTCATGGTTTGCTCCAGTTCAAATCCTCTCATCACATAAGGATGACAAATGGCCCACTAAGCGTACCTTATGCTTAACAGCCTCATGTTACCGCTTAGTCAATAATTCATGCTACTGCATAACAATCAAAGATTCATTCCTTAAACTCTCCCTAAGCCAATCAAAACATAGTATGCAAATACTAAAGCCTTTATGACGCATATGGACCATACGTATGTAATATCGATTCCGATCACTTGCTCGATCACTTGAATTTCAATTCCCAACTAGTATAGATCACTTGACCTCTCTAGTGCGGACTCCAATCTGGCTTCTTGATTGGAAACCTCCGTTCTCCTTACATAGCCATATACTATGATAGAAAACTTTGAGATCGTATTAAGAATCTATATCAAGTGTTCACCGTTTAGAATCTAGTGAAAAATCCTCATTCGAACCTATGTAAATCACCTCAAAATCATGTACTCGAACATTAAATCAAGAACAGTCATGCGAATAAAACGATCGACGTACAACTTGCATATTTATCCTATTGGTTTCTTAACTACACAAATTCCTTTTTAACCACATTCATTTATCCAAATAGTATGTTATTCAATACTAAAATCGTTTATGGACCATTTCATAAAACTTAACTTCAAGTTTATAAATAGTTATACCACTTAAGTTCATATTCGTATAATACTCCATGACATCCTAAGAGTATATACAAAACATTAAATTCAATTTTACTTAATATGCATGTTCAAAAAATTAAACTTGTTTTAACTTACTACCTTCTCAATTCAAGAATTATATAAACTCATCTTTATATTTTCACAAAATACTTAGTTTCAAATTCTATAACGATTTGGAAGTTTCCGACTGTCTAAAATCATCGAAAATCCCCTATCATTTCAAAAATTGAAAACTACCAAACAACATATCATAACAAGATGCACATATCATAAAATCATAATGCATAGGCTACATGTGTCCATGAAATATATCGACATATTTCAATAATTTATCAAACACACTTTATCCAAAAAGGAAAAATGGTAAAGTTCCAACATTTATTATTATGCCACTACCACTTGGTCACCTAACATACAAAACTTTTGTACATTAAAAAGTTCGTATAAATTCTCTTTCTAAAGAAAACTTTAGAACTAAACACCGGGTTTTATTTCAAGTCATTTTGAGATAATAATACATACATGTATCTTTTGTATAATAAATCATACTTTTGAAATTTAAATTGAAATATGTTTTACTTCAACAATCATGTAGCATCCCTCGTATAGAAACCAAAAAATGAACACCGATGATGCTAAAGCCATCACCGGAATTATTTTCAAGCGACAGGGGTGAGTTCACTACATCCAATTCATGCCTCTTGGACTTAACCAAAATTATTTAATTCATAAATATTACTAAGTACCATGATCCCAATTTCATAAATCAGTTTCCTAAATACTTACTTTCAAATAATACTACTACTATTTTTCCAAAATCTTGAAAAATATTTTCAAAGACACTGGGATTTAAATTCTCAAAATTTTAATTATTCTTCTTGTTTATAAATCATGTTTTATAAACCATACTTGTATAAAATTACTTTCTTATATAAAATCTTTTCACAAATTTTTATTTACTAAATATCTTATCTTGCTCAAATTAAAATAAACATATTTTACTAAATTAAACTTTTAACCCAACATTATCACCGAATGCCTATATTCAAATTATGAACATAAATTCACAAGGTGCTCGTTTCAATACATCTATGAATACTATCTACCCAAACTGCTCACAAACTGGTCGAGCTCAAATCAACAATCAAAAAATGAAAGTCAATGCCCATAAATTGGTCGAGCATGACTACACTACTAATTTACAAATGATAATATTGCTGATAAACTGGTTGAGGATATCAAATCATTCTGCAAAGGATAGCAATGCTCATAAATTGGCCGAGCATAGCTAAAAAAATTAATGAGGGGTAACAAATGAACACCATTAATCCCTACATTAATTAAGCTATACTTTGACAATTCACTTATATAGGTTACCTTATGTAAGATCTTTAATTTACGCAGTTATAATTACCATTAAGGTATACGTTTATAATAATTACAAATACGCTTTCATTTGTATAATAAACTCAACTCATGCTAGGGCATTCCATTACCCTATCTCTTAATGAATCATACCCACTAAAAGCCAAGGTTCTCGCTTAACCATCTGCTCTGATACCAGCTTTAATGACCCGCCCTTTCATCCCCCAATGTTGACACTAATACATCCACGATATTCGCATGCCGAGAATCCAAGTGATGAAAGGGTGAATTTTTAGGGTGAAATAAAACTAAAAAGAAATAGAACAAGGAAGAAGAGAACACATTATCAGAATTTCACAGTGGAACGATAATATATAATATCAAAAGAACAGTACAAAGGGTTACTCCGATACCGAATTTTTGGAGCTATCAAAACCTAAGTACCATCATCAGCCTGGACAGTTATAGCAACCTATCTTCACAAATATCGACATGTACAATATAGTAATGTAGCGAAAATAAGAATACTACGATAGGTGAAACATCCAGCACGTCTTCTCAAGCTCAAAAGTACATTAACAAAAACCCACCTTTCTCAAACTACATGAAAGTGCACACAAGAAATTTAGGAAAAAAAACCAAGAATTAGACATAAGTTTGGTATGAGCAACTCAAAGAAATATGCGATCAACATATTATAGTACTTTTGAGACCACATGGAATGCCATAATGATTATCCCCTCAAAGAACCACCATCCAATAGGTACATAAGGTGATATAATAGAAAATGTCTAAGGTGTAGGATATAAATATTATAACATAGCTCGAAGGTTCATTGGTTACATTCGACAGCATATTAAGAGTACAATCAAAATCGATAAGGAATGTTCACATAATGGATTTACCATGGAGATCTCTTCGGAGAAGCCGAATCCAAACTCCATGCACAAGGATCAAAAAAGATCTTCCGAGCATTGTATATCTCTAACTATGATATACCACAAGGTAAACACAAGAGGCCTAACGTCCGCATAAACATGAACAACGTGAATCGAATATCATCAATTCTTTCTGGCCAACAATTGATAAGTATCTCTAGAAATGGAGCTGATAATATCCTGGCATGGGTCGCTAACCCCATGTCGTGCATCCTGCTCTGCCTTTATCCATTTCCGATGTCGAGGTTACGTTCGGCATCTTTCACATGAGTCTTCATCACTCAAACGGAACAGTATCCCAAATTGGATCCCTATATCTTAAACAGATCTCAAAACCACATATGGATTCCCATATCTCAATAGATCTTGGAACCACACATAGATTCCCACATACTAAACAGATCACGAACAATTATACGTGTTTGAGCATCTTCAACAGATCTTGAATCTCCATATAGATTCCCGCATCTCAAATAGATCCACTTCCAAGAGATAGAACACATATCTCGGCCTTGAAGTGGTTTTTGGTAAGTAAAACACTTACCTATCTCGGTCTCTCCAAGAACGAATCGACAAATTTTGGTCATTCAATGATAATGAGGACGATCGCATATGGAAACCAAGTCTCGTATACTTATAACGTTTCTTATATTTTCATCCCACACTATCCCTTGATCAAGAGTGAAGCGAGTAGGTTAGAGATCTATTGCTCATATCCCTACAAAAATATTAATCTTAATACCCATGGATAGATAATCCTACTTCGTCTAATTTTAGTGCTAAGTATACGAATAAACATTTTCCATAAATTGGGATACAAACAAAGCACTGTCAAGTCACAAAAAGCATGATCAAGTCACATAAACGAATTCTAATCCCATTTTTGTTTAATTAATCTTTTATTGATTAAAACCTCTTTTATTAGTAAAAATTATTTTATCTAATAAAACATTGTTTATGAGTTTCTACTATTCATTTGTGATCTTTCAAAATTTCCAAAAGTATTCATATAATAATCTCAAATGGTATAAATATATTCACAAATCATTAACAAAATTTCTTGCCTATAATTTACTTCAAAATATCCACTTTAAGGATATGAGTACTTTCACAAATCCATTTAAAAGGTTTAAGGATAATGTTAATTAAACATTGTACTACAAACCCAAAGCTGTTTCGCTTTTTCTTATCTTTAAATCATTCTTTTAAAGATCTATTGACATCCCTAAGTGTTATCAAAAAGAGTTAAAGACGAATGCAATTAACACATTGTCACAATAAACTCAAACCATTTTCCTACTTGTTACTATCTTTACAAACCTTTGTTTTAAAGATCTAAGTTCGTATTTAGTCAATTTCAATAGGACTATTTAACTATCAAGTTCTAAAGATGATTGCTTATACAAACCATGATTCATATGATTAACTTGTTTTTGAAGTTCCAACTCAACTACTCCTTGCCCAAGAGTGAAGCCAAGTAAGTTTGGGCACTGGTTGCTCCAAGTTTTGCCTAGACACTTCAGTCTTGAATCTCACAAATAGATAAGTCTACCCCGTCGGCTTTTAATGTTAAGTATAGTATTAATGATTTCCATAGACAATAAGAAATCAACACGATTAACATATTTCCAACATTTTTCACTTACCTACTCCTCGGTTAAGAAGGAAGCCTGGTAGATTAAATCTCTATTGCTCCATCCCTACTCGACATCAGTCTTAACTCTTACAAATAGATTAGATTATTTCATCGGCTTATTAATGTTAAGCATAGTTAATCACTTTCCTAATAAGTAATAAACAACCTTGTTAACCCATTTTCGACATTCCCGACTTAACCATTCCTCATTCAAGAGGGAAGCCCGATAGGTTAGAGCTCTATTGCTCCATTCGTACTCGACATCAATCTTTAAATCTTAGAAATAGAAAAGCCTGCTTTGTCTTCTTTCAGCATTAAGCAAAGTTAGTTACCTTTTCAGAAAAGGAAGTAAATAACAAGATCAACACGTTTTCGACATTTCAACTTACATTGTTCCTCGTTGAGTAAAGCTAGGTACGTTTTTGCACTGGTTGCTCCAAGCCTTGCCTAGACACTTCACTCTTAAATCTCATAGACAGACAAGTTTACTTGTCGGCTTTTCTTACTAAGCCAAGTCAATCACCTTTGTCAAAACATATATATAAAAAATAATACTTCAGAGTTACTTTTAAATAGGTTTTAAATATCTATGTCAAATATTACTTGAAAATAACTAATTTAGAAGTTTGATTAAAAACTTTTTCTACATTTTGCAGCAATTTACTTTCAAAATTCGTAAATAATCATTAAAACTATATTTAAAACTCTATTCTTTTTTTCATACGCAAGTACATTTTATAAGAACTTTCATCAAATATTTTATAAATGAAATAAATTAAAAACTATTCAAATCACACAAAACTAGCCAAAACATCATATTTTAAACACTTAAAACAATAAGTGACTTACTAGTCATTTATAAGTGCTATTAAAAGTCCTTGTTAAAACAACATTGAAAAGCACAGTCTTTGCAACTAATTTTAACTACTTAAAGTATGATTTAAGACTTGAAATTTTTATTGCAAGTACTACCACTATGATACTTAAAAAACAATGGAAAGAAATCCTTAAGGATATCTATTCGTTTACTTATAAAAATTCCCAAAAACAAGAGATTTTGAAGAGCACTTATATGACCATTCTCGCTTCAAACACTTTCAAACTTGCTTCAATTTGACATACAAGTTAAAAAAATATTTAACGATTAAATTAAGGCCATGCCACATGTTTAAGAAGGTAATAAAAGTGATTTTATATAATGTAAAGTTACCATTTGCTTTCAAAAGCAAGAAGGGTCCAAAGTTTATAACTTTACTTAGTTAACGTCGCTTTAACTTTATAACTTTCACACAACATATATTTACACAATATATACTTAAGAGACAATGAGATAACCCACTTAGATCTATACATAATCCAAGCACAAAGCTATAAAAACCAACGAACCACCTCCTTCCAACAACACAAGCCTAAAAGTCCAACCTTTAGCATTTCCAAACCAAAGCCACCTTCTTTCTCCTCCTCCATGCCGATGGCCCGTCCAAGTCCCCCTCTCTTCCTCTCACCTCCTCACACTTCTTACTTGCTAATCATGCTTCCCTTAATGTCTTAGGCCCAAAGCCAAAGTTTAAAAGAGATTAAAGACGAACTGGTTAACTTTTGAAAAAGTTAGAGAGTAATTAGTGGATTAGCGCTTAAGCACTTCCACCATTTTCAACCCTCCTACTTCATCCCAAGCGTAGGAATTTATTTGTGATTATTAAGTAAACCCTTTCCATCTATTTATAGGCTTCAAATGGCGAAGCATAACCATACTCTCACCAGCCTTGGAAGGCTTACCTCCTATCACATCTACTTTATAAGTTGCTTAAAGCTTAAGCATTTCCATTTATGCTTACTTTTACTTTATGTCACTTCTCCTTAGGATAATTACCATTATACCCTAACCATAATCTCTCTTGTACTATAGGTAGCTTCAACTACCTTCCAAACTTATATGAAGAGGAGAATGTTTAATTAGTGGCTAATATGTTCATTAGATACTAGCTTAAAAGTTAATTATTTTAATTTTTGCTCATGTTCCTTATTTGCTCATTTTCCTATCTTGTTAGCCATAAATATGAAAATATTTTAAGTCACTAATTATCTCCTCAATGATTAATTAAACATGTGGAAAAAGTATGAATAACTTCCATTGAGAAAATAGCCGTTTATCGATAAAACGATTTTCGGTCATATTATCGATATTTTTTCAAAGTATTTATTTTTGTAAACATTTTTCCAAAATAATTTTACCATCATTACTTATGATTTAAAAGGAGGTTAGAAATCTTATTAAATCTATTTAATAACATTAAATCAAAGATTAAAATATTTAAATACGAAATGTCATAAATTCTGTGTCGTTACAGGTGTGTTGGAAAGTGTGAATTATTGCATTTGGTATCAGAGCAGGGTGTAAGATCCCCTACGATTTAGACACGTGTTGAGAGAATGTACTTGGAATATTTAAAAAAAAAGAGTTTTCCAAAAAGGTTTTCAAGAGGTTTTTCAAAATGGACTTTTGAAAAGGGGGTGTGTGTGTATAACTAAATGGTTTTTGAGGTTTTACATATATATAAGTATAACAAGAAAGAATGACATCAATTATTCTCGCCAAGTACTATCTTTAGGAAAGTTGAAACTAATTCCCAATCACAGATAGTGAGAATGAGTACAAGTTTTAGAGGAATGGCTCTGGAAAAGTAGCTAAGATTCTGAGCATGAACAACCCTATATGGTTTCATTGGTATCTAAAGCAAAGAGACATGATGAGCCTAACCGGACTAAGGGAGTGTAATTATAATTTTATAATGTGTGTATCAATGTACAATAAGAAATATATTTTGACTCAAAAGGTAATTATTGGCTTATCCTTTATACAAGCGGACAATTATGGGTCAGAATAAATGTTGAGGTTATAACAGTTAAGATGAGAAATAAACTTCCCATGTTTATTGGAGCTTACCCCATAAAGAAAGGCTGGCAGAGGTTTTATTTACCAACTAGCACTTGCAAGTAAATTATGGACTTAAGGGTGAGTAAAGAAGATTGGTACCATGTGACCCATATAATAAGAATAGGATATTGATAGCACTAAGGAGGATTTTACAAATTTAAGGAAAATTTCCTAATTAAAGTATAAACTTTATTCTCATATTGGCAGTAGTTGCAAGGAATTTTATTTATTTAAAGGTATAACTAGAGTATTTCCATATTGAAGTGGGACACTATAATGGAAAAATAAATTTGAGCTAACCATCTTTGAAAAGAATGACGGAAACCTTATGCACTTAAGCATTATTAGATATAAGTGGGCTTAGATAATTAGGTTTTTATTGTCTACTACGATTTGAGCGACAAATCTATAAAAATGTTTCTTGAAAGTTTAAAACTGTAGATGTCCGATATTTTAAATAGAGAAAGAAGTTGGTTTATGATTTTATATAAACTAATTGGTTAAACATTACGGAAATTGTTTAAAAGGTAAAAATTAGAGAATTTGACAAAAAGCGGTTTATTAATTACTATTTTAAAGCTTTTGTTTTGCCTTTTAGGCACATTGCTACACTTATTCTCAATGTGCACTCACGTTTTAATAATAGAACTTTTGAAAGAAAAAAATTAAGAAGTATTCAAGATCTTACTTCTGAACTTCCTTTGTAAATAAGAAATTGTTAGTATTTGAAAATGTCTTTTATCAATGTCTTTGTCAAACTCTAAGACAATGAAAATAATAATGTTAAGTTAAAATACCACATTATCTTTAAAAATATGCATTTGTTAAAATTTCTTATTTATAAAATATTTTTAAAAAAAGGTGTGTCTTATGTGCATTTTGCTAAATTAAGTTTAATTGTTTTGATAATTTAATTAAAGAAAATTTCATTATCTTAGTAAGAATGAAATGTTCGTTAAAAAAGGAAAATGTTGGACCGTTTTACAGTCATAAAACTTACTTTTGGAAATAAAATTAAAAATCAAAGGTTTTGATTTGAAAAGGTAAAGCAAAAATATTATGACCATCACTTAAACTTAAAAGAAAAGAAATAGATCGGAGTTAGGAAAATAGGATTAAACAGCCCACTGGAATAGAATTGATTATGTAATTTGGAAGCCTTGAAATAGTTGGAACAGAGATAAAAAGGAAACATGGGAATTTAGTGACTTTTTCAATCAACGGTTGAATTGAAAGGATAGAGTACTAGGACAAACTTCCTATAGTGGTGTAGGGTGAGCACCAACGTATATCTTTTTACTCAAGTATGGTTTGAATTGTAGGATATTTATGTGGATAAGTTTGGATGTAGATATTGGTCAGTACCATATAGATAAGGATAGGATATGTGTAGGCTATAAGCAGACCAGGCTGACATGAGTGGGAATTCATATTAGTAAGAGAGCAGTCGCCACGGTAGCATTATGTGGTGGTATTAGTGGAAATTGATTTTCACAGTGGCCTTCGAGCAATCACCGTAGATGTGTTCCAAGTATGCCTAAGTAAACCAAGGAATTGTATGGTTAGAAATTTACACATGTTTGAATCTAGAAAAGGTTGAGTAGTAGTAGTCCCTAAACTTATAGATCATGTGATAGTTCCAAGTGTTTGGCTTTAAATGACGTGCAAGTAAAAGCTAAATTAAGTGAGGACGGTAAATTGTTGGGATTTAGATGATCCTAGATTTTGTAAGATAATCGATATGGGTTAGTTAAAATAACGGAAAGTAGTGATAAATTGGAAATGGGATTTAAGTAGTATTATAATTCATTGGAATGTTGGGGGTTGCAATGCAAATTCCTATGGATTATCATGTTTAGATTATAAATAAAAGTGTATCGCTTAAAATGGTAAGGAAAAAGAAAGAGATGTATAAAATAGGGATACTTATCATATTTTTCACTATTTATTTCAATAATTATGAAAAAGATATCTTGTAATTCCTAACGTGACGCAAATTCTCCTTTTGGATAAGACATGGAAATTTACACTATCAACCTTTCCTTTAGGAAAGATGTAGTTCCAATGCATTAAACTAGGAAAGCCCTAAGTATAAACCAAAGAATTGGTCATCATAAATAGTAGACTAAATTGCAAGGCATCATTCCAAGTTATCTCAGCCATGAAATAATTGGAATAAAGTGATAAGAGGCAATGTTTGGTAAAAATGTCTCACTTACGGGAGAACATTAAGAAATGGTAAAATTTTTGAAAGTTCAAACCACAAAAGGTATCCTAGATAAGATTTTAGTGAAGATTGTGGAAGGGGTGGGGAATTCAAAGATTTGAGTCTCCGTTAAGAAAACGATATTATATTTTGTATGCATCGAGAATGCGAAGGCGTTTTTCGTAGAAAATAAGATCGAGAAATTCTTGGTAAGATTTGAAGGAAAGGACAAGAAGATTCTCTATAACCATCCCACGGATTGGAAGAAGACTATCTAGTTAAGGGAATTCAAGGAAGACTAACTCAGAATGCACGGTTGTGTGCATAGCAGTCGCATGCGAATAAAGTACCACTTAGGCGATTATTACTAACGCTAAAGTGATTTTGATTTATGAATTCAATTAATTTTGGAACTTTATTATTAGGGTACAATGGGAAAATAAACCAAACTTTCACTTTAGAACTTAAGTTAGATCCCTATAGACTCTAAACATGATAACTGGGTACCATGATTTTTAAAGGATTGAAGAAACAATTCAAAAGTAAAACGAGATGAATTAAGTTGAACCAAATTGGGAAAGAGGTTTTTCTATTTTGAATAATTTAAGAAATCGCCAAGTTTGGATATCTTTGGGTAGAGTGAAGAAATAGCAAAGAGCTAAATAGGAAGTACTATAAAAGGAGACAGTCTCCACGTTCGAGTAGTCTCACTTGGTATCTATAAGTTGAAGTGATTAGGTAAACCATTAGATGAGTGAAGGTAGTATGTTATGCGTTGTGGGTTTTATAAGGTTGTAGTTTCATGGGAGCATACTTATGCTCAAGTTATTTAGCGCGGTGCATGTCAACACCATCTAAGTTAGTAGCAAGGATTGCAGAGAATTATCTGTGTACATACATTCGGATTAAAGGTTTATGCTAGTGGTAAAGAATGAGAAGTGTAGTTGAAAAATATGGATAGATTTATTACATAGAAGGACAAAGACTACACAAGATAGGCAGAAAAGTATGTACCAACAAGAGACATGTAGGTAGCCTGTAGAGCTGAGTCCCTAAACGTCTGAGGTGTTAAGTCCTCTACAGTTCGTGGAGTTGAGTCCACAATAGGAAGTAGACAATTAGAAAATCCCCAAGGTAACATAGAATATGGCTAAAATATTTTAAAGACGTCATTAGGTAATTGTAGAAGTGTTTATGCGATGCAGCTATCGTGGTCAAGCTATGTCAGTTAGGGAAAATTAAAAAGGATAGGTAAGTCCCTTGTTCGCCATGCACCTACCCGTATATTTGGTCATGGAACATATCGGCCTTGTAATGAAATGATTAAACTGATTAGAGTCTAGTAGGGAGATGATCCAGTTGAGTGTACATGGAAGCTTGAGGAGAAAGTCTGAGCTACATATCCCGAACTCTTTTTTGGCACGTTTTCATTTTAGTTAGAAGAGATTATTTCAATAAATAGGTTATAGCTTAGATAGAGACCACTGGATGGTAAGGAATGGTTGCCAATATGTCAATAGGATGTGTTATGGATGATGGATGATTAAACTGATTAGAGTCTAGCAGGGAGATGATCCAGTTGAGTGTACATGGAAGCTTGAGGAGAAAGTCTGAGCTACCTATCCCGAACTCTTTTTTGGCACGTTTTCATTTTAGTTAGAAGAGATTATTTCAATAAATAGGTTATAGCTTAGATAGAGACTGCTGGATGGTAAGGAATGGTTGCCAATATGTCAATAGGATGTGTTATGGATGATGGATGCTAGTGGACGTATTTGGATGTATTGTTTAGATTGCTTGTTATACACTTTTAAGACAATATATCCTCTAGGTAGTACACACATTCACATTGTCCCTTATTATTGTCTAGCTTGTTATATATGATACATATGGAAGCTTAATTGTTATTATTGTGTATATGGATGTTGCATATGTTTGAAATGGATGCACACACATGTAGAATTGCAAGTATACTTATTTAGG
Organism: Allium cepa; assembly: GCA_030765085.1. Taxonomy (NCBI): domain Eukaryota; kingdom Viridiplantae; phylum Streptophyta; class Magnoliopsida; order Asparagales; family Amaryllidaceae; genus Allium; species Allium cepa. The sequence continues at coordinate 548,896,019 of CM060932.1, forward strand.
ATGTTGTCTACTTTTTGGATGCATGACATGAGCAATTGCATGATAGGAGGTCGATTGGATCAGTAGACCGCCTACTTTTTACATTAATATAGGTTAACGTGCATTTCACTTTTGCATATATATGTAAATATATCATGAGAAAATTTCTAAGGACTCTGATTTTTCCATAGATGATGGATGAGTAAATGGTTGTAGCTATTGGGTACTACATGTGTAAGTTACATTTTTCAATCCTTTGGGATTTCGAGGATGAAATCCTTTTAAAGGGGGAAAATGTAACACCCCAACAATTTAATAAAATTAAATTTAAATAAAGCAGGGACTAAAAAGAAAATTTTCACAAATTATCAAACTTGACTACAAACCTTATACTATTGCATCCGTAGTAATTTTGTAGATAATTTTCGTGTATAACACTTCGAAGTCGGAGTTAGTGCGAAGAAGCTATGGACGTTTGAAAAAAAATTTGAAAAAAGAAATAACTGAAAAATTAATAATTTACCAAATATAGGTCGGCCCAAGATTTTGACAAGTCGACCGAAGAATTTGATGGACGAAGCAATTACACACTTCATGGCCAAGTTTTTGACGAGCGTATGTGATGTTAGCAAAATATTCCCAGCCTAAATCAATGCCCCAAATTCATTACTAATATCTATAAATTGAAACCTAACCTAAACCCTAAATAAAAATAACAGTTTACTATAATGAAACACTATTTTGGTTCATTTTGATCATACACTGTCTTGCTTGTTTTATTTATATGTTGTGGTTATATTTTACCTATGCGTCGCTACCCAATTCTAACCTGTCCTTTAACCCTAAAATTATTTAAAAATGAAAATTAAATCAAACCAGAAAAAAAAAATCAATTGGTTCTAGACGGAGCAAGCAGAGCAAGAGTACGGAGAGGCATTTCTCTAGCAAAGCAAGTAGGAAGAGCTTAGGCTTGAGATGGGTGGGAACAAATTTAATTAGGTGATTATTTATCTGATCTAGGATGATGTTAGAAACCCAAGTGTAAGATGCAAAACCCTAATTTGAAATGTATAATCTATGGTATAATTGAAATCACTGTAAATTAAAGAATATAATGTTGGTACACCCCTTTCATTATTCAATCGTAAAAACCTAAAACCTGTAAAACCCTAGATTTGATAATTGAAATTGAAGAATATGAACTGGTCATGCCAGTGATAAGGGTTCACTGTAAAAGTAATCAATAAACAAAATTAACTGAAGAAAAATCGACATCAGTAAATTAATGAACCATAAATTTTAGCCCACGATCGGTTGACCTCTGACCCCTGGCGGTCGACCTGTTAGGACCAGTGGTCGATCGGTATGCATGTAAAATGCATAATATGAACCTGGGCTTAATGCCTAGGTTGTAATGAAAATTATATTATTTGAAATTAAAATTATATAAGTGTAAATCGTTGTTTGAGCCTATTTTAGGGCTAGGTGTATATACTAGAAATGGTAGGGAAGCTAGTTCCCTATGAGAGGACATTAGGTCGTTACGTTGTTGGGTAAAGGTTCTTTTTCCAATTTAGGATCGAGAAATCAACTGAAGGTGATGTATTTTCGCAAATAGCACTCAAAGAAGGTTCTATAGTGGGCATACAGCACCGACGAGGATGCTTGATGGAGCGGGTCTGACATAACGAAAGTCCTACTATGCACGATTTCGACGCATGTGATACAGTTCAAATGCAGGATCCCGACGCGTGCAATAAGAGGCCAATACTACAATTGAGAGGGCAAGGCATATGTGATGCAAACGATTGACACACTAGGGAGTCGGCATTTTAAGTTCTTCCTCTCCAGGTATACTAAGGGGAATGGTTCTGCAATAGCCTAGCGGCGGTGATGGTAGTGAGAATTTATTTCCACAATAGCCTAGTGGTGATGTTTTCATGGTTAGTAGCCAAGGGGTGGTGTTTCCATGGTTAGTAGCATTGTAGCTATGTTTCCTTGTTTTAGTAGCCTAGTGGCGGTGATTACATTGAATAGCTCTAGGAGCAGTGGTCGATCGTTAGTTATGGGTTCGATCCGTGGTTCGATCCTTGAATAGCCTATACAAATTGTAGCGTAGATATGTATTAGATAAGAACCCTTAGATAATGGACCTTAGGAATTCATGGACACTTTTTGTATATCCTATGTCATTTAAAGTTGAGTTAAAGTTAACTGCACATGTTCATCATATATTAAAATTGTACTCATTCACCAAACTCTTATCTTGCCCACTCCCTCCTTTCTATTTTTTTCCCACCACTGGATGACAGGTTAGCAGTTGATTGGATATAGTATGCCGAGAAAGGAGCTTCAAGTTGGAGTTCTCATATTCTTTGTTGTCCATCATGTAGTTACTTATTGTATTAAAAGTCTACAAAACATATATTGTACTTTGAAATAGTGTATATGACAAATAAAGTAATTGAAGATGGTTTTGCTGAAATGCTTATTTTTCAGCACTTATGTTTTAATTCCTTCTGCTATGAGATCTAAAGGTGTAGAATGTTTTAGAACTTACCCTTATAATTATGCTCTATAATATTGTGAAAACCCAACAGCTTGCATTTCTTGACATGACACGAGTCAAAAGTCACACTAGGCTTTGGATCGGTGTGTCAGGATGTGTGGGTTGTTACAGTAGAAATTGCATTGACACCATTAATTCTATTCTTTTAACAATAAAAAGATTCATGATCAAAGCGAATTAAATAATGTTTTAACTAATTATTATAAACGTAACGACCCGGGATTTTTATCGTTTGAGTTATGAATACTACTTGTTAATATTTAATAATAAGGTCTTTAATCAGGATAAAAATTCCCGTTAAGTAACAATTGGTGAAAATAAATAATTTTAAACCCAGATAATAATTTGAATTTTTCATATTTTATTATAAAATAGAAAATTGCTTTTAAAATGGAATTTCTTATATAATCATAACAACAATAGAATTCATATGTAAATTAAGAACAAATTCAAATTAATATAGAATGAATAAAAATAGTCCACGAAGAATAGAAATGAATATGGCATATGAAAATATAATGTAGCATAAACAGAAAAGAGTTTTAAATTGGGAGTTTCTTGTGCATATACATACATACATTCATACATACATATATATATATATATATACACACATACATACATACATACATACATACATATATATATATATATATATATAAGTTCAAAAAGAAATATGAAGTACTTTCAAACTGAATATAAATAGTATGTTAGAAACAATATATATATATATATATATATATATATATAAGTTCAAAAAGAAATATGAAGTACTTTCAAACTGAATATAAATAGTATGTTAGAAACAATATATATATATATATGGTAAGTGAAAAGAAGGAAATGTACATGAAAATATTATAAGATGAATATGAGAAAATATATAAAAATCATTTAAACCGTTTTAAAAAGAAATCTTTTACAAGAAGTGTTAACAAAAATGCTATTTCTTAGAATGTTACATTTCTAGATTTAAAAATAAATATGAATATGAAGACTTAAATTTATTCAATACCACTTTACATATTTTTCTTGAAAATATAGTGAAAGCATGTTTTAAACGAAGAGAAAAAATATTAGCAAATAAATCAGGCATTTGCTTGGTAAAAGTGAACAACCAAAAAAAAATTCTAAGTTAAAAGTAAAACAAGTCAAAATGAAAGAAAAAGAAGGTGTAAACAAATAACAAATGCCTGGTCAAAAATAGTGGAAAAAAAACTGAAAATGGGATTCAATTTCAAGCTTCAACTTCATTTCAACTCACTCAAAACTTCACCTTCCAGCCACCAAAAGTTCAAATAACTTCAGCCACCAAAATTCCCTTGTCAATCCATCACAAATCATGGTACAAAAACATTGTACAAGTCTGTAATTTTTTCGTGAGCCCCAAAATATGGAACATATGCATCATTGTGTCTAGTAAGCATGTGTGCGTATATATGTGTGTGAGTGTGTAATAGTTCAAATGTTTAAAAGCCTATAAGAGAAAAGCGTGTAAACAACTCTGTCAATAACCTGTAAACCAAAAATAGTGAGGAGATATACATATCATCATGTTCTTGCAAAGATTCAAAGGAAGACAAGATTGTTTTTCAAGGATCCGGATCAAAAACTGAAGTTCAAGTGGAAATTTGCAAGGATTCCTTAATGTTTAAAGTGAGGACTTTAATTTTGGGATGCCTGGAAGGTTTACAGGTATTACTATGCTATGTTCATCACATATAAAAGTATAAATGCCCGATCTTTAAAAATCATTTTCTTTCAATATCATTCGAATCTGCTAAAGATGTAAACTAGGAAAACGTTTATTTATGAGCCTAGATTGCATTAAAAATAGTTCAAGGGCTGCTCATCATATATTTTGTGCAATATTGAAGATTTACATTAAATGACCCAAGATTTTGTTAAATTTTGAATTGTGCAAAACATTGAATCAGGGCATGATACTACCAATGCATGAATTTTTGTGGCAAAATCATGATTTTTAAGGTATTAGATTTGAAGAATTTTCGAGTTGATCGTTTTTCATTAAAAAAATAAAAGGGGTCGGAAATGAACGAAGTGGTAGTTCATCGACTTCGAGTTGGCAGTGGGATTAAGGTCGAGGTTTCGACCATGGGATGTTCGCTCTAGTATGGTGGTTTGGGCGTACGAGGTGAAGTTAGGTTTTTGGGTGGTTGGGTGTTATGCTCTGTACGTGGTCGAATTTAGAGCGGAGGAGGGGACTGGAGGTTTTGGGGCTTAGCACGGTGGAAGCGACGTGGACGAGGCTTCGAATGGTGGTGGCGGCAAGTGAAGCAGTGGCGTAGGTTAGGAGCAGTTCGATGTTTGGTGGAAGCAGGTTTGCTTTGGGGCTCGGGTTGGATGGCTCGATCTTCGTTCGATGAGCTGGAGTTTGGACGAGGTGACGAGAGGTATTAGGGTACGAAGGGAAGTTGATTTGTGTGTCGCAGCGATGATCTGGGCAATGGGGGCGAGTGTGCACGTGCACAACGTGCATGCATGATCCAACCATGGCAACTGGAGTTTGGGGAGAAGAACTGGGGCTCGAGTCCAGGCGAGATGAGTGGTGACGCATGGGTCGGGTCAAGTGGATGTGGCATTGGGTGCGAGGCAAGTTATATTCAAGTCGAATTGGACTGGGGGAAGTTGATCTGGGAAGTGGCAGTGCAGGCAAGAGAGGAAAAAAACAAAGAAGCAACGGAGGAGGGAAGTGGTTTTCGGGTATGCAAGAGTGGGCTTCGGCCCAAAGAAGATGAATGATAATAATTTTAATAAAATGTTAATTTATATAGATATATATATTTAGTAAAATTTTGAAACACCATAACTTTTCCATGCAAATCGCGATTTATGCGAAATTTATTGCGTTGGGTTCATATCGACGAACACTACGTCGTCGTACGACTTGTTATAGAACTTGAACAAGTAGAATTTTATGGTATTTTAAAATGACCAGAAATTTAATTGCCCTATTTTAAACAAATATCAATGTTTAAATCTATATGACCTGTCTATTGACGTTATTTGCCCAAATACAAATAATGATGGATTAATTCATGTTAATTGCGATGTTTTGACATCTGTTTAGCGGAATAAAACACTGTTCCGCTAATTGTATTAAATTGGACCCTATTGGCAGAATAAATCATTGTTCTGCCATTATTACTTAATATGTGTGTTTTTGGACATTGATTAGCAGAAATAAAACTCTGTCCTGCTATCATGTTTATATGGACAACTGTTTATTATCTTGATAATTATATTGGGCAATATGCTGTTAAATTGATTGTTAAAAATAGATTGATGTAAATTTCTGAATCAGCTATTCTGAATTTCTATGGGATAAATGGTAACTTGATTAAGTACCATCGGAATTAATAAGTCTTCTTTCAAATTTGAAAGTTGATTTTTGAATCCAGGGCTATTTTAAGGATAATTATTTTGCGATTCATAAAATTTATTTAAAAGTATTTAATTATGGTTTTCAAAGTTATTTAATTATTTAAATGTTTAAAAAGTATATTTTAATTTTTAGTCAAGGTTATCTATAATGATTTGTTTCAAAGTTAATTACTATTTAAGAAGTAATCAGTATTAAAATATTATTATTCAAAAGATAATTTAATCAGTATTAATAATGTTTTGTATAATAACTATTATTAAAGAGTATTCCTTAAATTAACTTGGGAATATTATAGAAATCTTATAAGCTTTATTTTGAGATAATTATTGAAATAAAAGATTTTGGGAAGTAATGGTAAAATTTCGTGGCGGAATCGGGAGACAGAGATTGCCTAAGTTAAGTTTGATTTTTCTAGGATAGAAACGCAACCATCGAGCTGTGATCCTTGGTCGATACCAAATGGTACTTTCCAAGTATACTTATATCTATATAGTTCTTAAAAGTTTTCAAGTATTTTTGAAAGGGATGATTTGAGAATATACTTATTCAAGTGAGATAAGTATATACCATTTTGATGAAGAGATTTAATTTATCGAAATTTAATTAAGTAAGGCATGGTGATTTTAGTGGGAAATGAAATCTTTGGTTGAATGATTGTTTATTTGATATTTATTAACCGACTATCAAATCTGAACAAAACGTAACTTTGGAAATATCTAGGAGGAATATGGGAATTATATGTTACAGTTACCATTTGAGGTGCTATACTATACGTATAAACCTATTTCGCTCTTCTAGGACGATTATAAGGAAATTCGTCCACCAACGGTTAGGAGATGATCTCGGATCTTGTTTCATCTATTTATTTCCTAGAGAACCGGGGTTGAGTTTACCAGAAATATCGAACGTTGTTTCGAAGAGACTGGGATCGGATAAGTTATTCGAAAACCACTTCGATTGAACGAATATGTTTCGAAGTAAAGACCAAAGCATGGAATCAAAGATGGAGCATTGAAGTGCAAGGGCTAATCGCTACTAATCATGAGGATGATTCCAAAATGGATGTAGTAGGAATAGTGCCTTCAGTTATTTAGGTTGTTCATCATCATTTTCGTTTTAATCCATCATACACGAACAACTTGTGACATGCACAGTGTATGACTGTACATGCCACAAGGCCATGCACACTGATATACACTTGATAAAAATTCAGGGACAGGTGAGCATGAGGTCAAACCCAACCAAAAGCTGGATTCAACTCAAGTGTAAATATTCAGTTGCAATATAAATAAAGTCTCGACATGAGCACAAGAGCCTGCATATACACATGTGTACACATGCACATGTGCATTGCCTTAGCATCTCAAATTTCAGCCAAGAGGCGTCATGTACATCAAAACAACTCGGCAGTGAGTTAACAAAGAAGAGGCATGAAAAGATAATGACCAACAAACAATGAGGCTTGAATTCAAAAACAACTTCAACTAGGTACAAATGTACACAGGCACAAAAACTTCATAGATAAGGCTCAATTGAACTACACCGGTGTATACAACAAATGAATTCAAATTTTAATGAGACAAACTGAAATTACTCATGAAAGAGAATAAATCAACTGGACATGAATGCAACCATACATAAACAACAATAAATTAAAACTGCAAGACCATAGCTACAATTACTTATGCAACAAAGCTTGAGTCTCACCAAAATAACATGTCCAGATAAATTCAACTGGAACAAGACACAATACAATGTCAAATGGCACAAGTACAAGAAATACCAGTAAGTCAGTGAATTAAACAAGCCAATGGTCAAGGAAAACAAAGAACAGACCCTACTAATCATCACAAATCCAGATAACATGAAGTGCATGATGCGATGCAATATAACAATGGACTAATTGGCCAGAGTTACTAACTTAGATGTATGTATACAGTCTCAATAATGAATTTATCAGGAGCAACAAAGGTAACTGGACTAGATTTCAACTCGGGGGATCACATATAACATCAAACTAAATGAAACAAAATAGTTCAAATCAAAGCAATACTCAGGAACCAGATATAAACATGAAATGGAGAAAATAGAAATGACTCAAAACAATAGCAAAACTAACCAAAGTCATTCCAGAAGTAGGAACCTCACAGCAAGGACAAAGTATAACATTCATACATAATAGTGTCAACGGTTCAGAGATTACAAGTGCACATGAACAAGTTCAACATCAGATTGTACACATAGATACATACATATATGTGTGTATGTATGTATATAAATGAATACATAGTAAATAAAATGATAGTGAAGTAGTAGTTCGATGAAAGTCAAGAAATGATCAAGCCGTGGGTCATAAATTTTCAATTAGAGATCATAAGGCAATAAATTGAACAAGTCAGTGGCAATGATGAACGGAATTAACTCAAACCGTTCAAGCAAAAATAGAACGATGCCAAAGTCATAGCAATGAAGAATAGACCTAAATTCAAATTCATGAAGTATACATATGATATGAATAAGTCAAGACTATCACAAGCATTCAAGTAATATCGTATAGCCGAGAAAAATAATAGACAGATTCAAAACAAAATTATACGAACGAAAATTAAGGGATCCGTTCATTATATAACCCAAAATAATCATCAACAAATAGAGTATTCAAGTTCAAGCAAAAAATCAGAGAGCGAGCATCAATCCATAACTCAAATTAGTCGAGTATAATTATGAATCGAAAACGGGGACATATGCACAAATTCAAAGCACCATTCAATCTCGACAAATTGGAGTAGCCAAAGTCGAACAAAGTAGCAATCGATTAACAAAGCAATCCAAAGCAAACGCATGTTTCAATCGAAGCAAAAGACAAGTGGCGGATTCAACACAGCAAAGCCCTAATTTTGAAAGAGGAAAATAAGAACACAGCTGAATATTTTTCATGAAATAAAAAAAAGGAAGTCGGCCGAAGTAAAGGAAGGAAGTTATCTATATTGTTTTTAGGTCGGCTTTTGTTATTTGTTGATTTGGGCTTAAATTTATTTATAGGGCTTTGTTTTAAGTTCAAATTGTAATTTTCTTTTAAAATTTTCAAACTCTAGTTATTTAACTAGGTTACGAACTATGGTTTTGTAGTTCGAGAATTCGCAACTCAGTGGCTTAGTGGTGACAAAGTTTTGACCGTAGAGTTAGGTTAATCGATAGCGGGTGTCTCAAGTTTACGTGTGTAAGTGTCTGACTACTTAATTTCTATTTAAAACCTTGGGAGCAGCACGTAGGCAGGGTTTTGCCGAAGCTAGATAAATCTGTGTTGTTCTATTTTTGCTTTTTATTATTATATGTGCTGCAATTATTTTATATATTTTCGCATTAATTAGTATCACCCTATTCACCCCCCTCTAGGGTGAAATTGATCCTACAAGTGGTATCGGAGCTAGGAACAAAAACCAATTTTTATTTAAAAATTTGATTTTACAAAAACCAATTTTTGTTCTAAAAATTTGATTTTTTAAATGGCTTCTTTTAATAATGCTTTTGCTGAGGGTCAGTTCATAGTTAGGCCACCAATGATTAATGATGAACACGCATATTGGAAAAATAGAATGAATTTTTTTCTGAAATCCATCGATGCTTGGAATATTGTTGAAATGGGATATAGAACACCAACAATGATGGTAGATTATCAAGAAATAGAAAATTCTATGGATCGATGGACAAATTCTGAAATTAAACTGCTAACTGCTAATATCAACATTATGAACTCTATTATTTGCTCATTAGACCAAGTTGAATTTAATCATGTTTCACATTGTTTAACTGCGCAGGAAATCTGGCACACACTTGAATTAGTTCATGAAGGAACCTCCCAATCTCATCTTGACAAATTTTACAACGAAAAAATAAATCAGTGCTTCTCAGGAGAAACAAATGACAGTGAAAGTGAAGAACCAAGCGAGATATGTGGGCAAGCTAAGGAACAAGAAGAATGGTATCTAGATTCCGATTCCTCCAGGCACTTGACGGGCCACAAATCAAAGTTTCTTAGCCTAGAAAAGTACAAAGGTGGGAGAGTCACAATGGGTAACAATGATAAATGCAAAATTATTAGTAAAGGCAAAATAGGTAATGGTATGTTAACCTTAAACGGCGTATTATATGTTGAAAATCTACACCATAATCTGATCTCAATTAGCCAATTATGTGATAAAGGAATGAATGTTGTTTTTGATTCTGACTTGTGTAGAATTGTTGACAAATCATCAAAAGAAACCTTATTTTCAGGTAAGAGGAAAGGTAATATATACTCTCTATCTTTTGATGATCTTACTCTTTCAAAATGTTTGGTAGCTAAAGATGTAGAAGTAAATTTATGGCATAAAGAATTAGGTCATGCTAGCATGAATCTGTTAAACAAATTAAAAAGAAAAGATTTGATTAGAGGTTTACCAACACATGAGTTCAAAACAGAAATTTTATGTAAAGCATGTACTATGGAAAAAATTAAAAAATCATCGTTCCATGCCAAGAACAATGTAAGCACTTATAGAGACTATGAACTAGTTCATATGGATTTGTTAGGAGCTAACGATATTGCAGGTCTAGGTGGTAAGAAATATTGTTTCGTATTGGTTGATGATTACTCTAGATGAACATGGGTATACTTATTAGCTAAAAAATTAGAAACCTTCTCTTACTTCACCAAATTCACAAAATTAGTTCAAAATGAAAAGGATTTCTATTATTTCACTAAGAAGAGATCATGGTGGAGAATTTGAAAATTTTGTATTTGAAAATTATTGTGATGAAAATGGAATTAAACATGAATTCTCTGCCCTACGTACTCCACAACAAAATGGAGTAGTCGAGAGAAAGAATCAAACCTTACAAGAATTGGCTAGATCTATGATAAACGAGTATGAACCACCCTTGTCTTTTTGGGCAGAGGCAGTAAATACAGCCTGTTATGTAATGGACAGAGTCATGATTAGGCCTATTCTTAAGAGAACACCATATGAACTATGGTTCGATTAAAAGCCAAACATTGCATATTTCAAGGTTTCTTGGTTGTCCATGTTTTATTCTTAATACAGGTGATCAACTGGGAAAATTTGAGCCAAAAGCTAATGAAGGCATGTTCATGTGATACTTGTCCAGAAGAAAAGTCTATAGAGTATACAACAAAAGGACTAGAACAATCATGGAGTCGATCAATGTGAAATTTGATGAAGGTATTGATGATCAAAACAAGGAAACAATCAAAAGCACTGTTGAAGAGGAGAACGAAAAAAATGAAATGAAAAAAAAAGAAACTACAACCACGAAAGAAGTCCAAAGAAATCTGGATCTAAAGAGATTGAAATTCAAAGCAGATCATCCTCTAGAGTTGGCAATAGGAATTCCTATTGCAGGTGTTCAAACTCATTCCTCCTTTAGAATTTTGTGTGATTTGTGTCTATAGAGTGGATTAATTTCAGAAATTGAACCCAAAGACATAGATACAACTCTTAATGATGAAAATTGGTTTATGGCTATGCAAGAAGAGCTAAATCAGTTTGAGCAAAATGATGTTTGGACTCTAGCACCTAGACCTAATGATTATCCAGTCGTAGGAACAAAATGGATTTTTAAAAATAAATTTGATGAATTAGGAAATGTGATTGGGAATAAAGCTAGGTTAGTTGCTAAAGGTTATAATCAAATTGAAGGAACTAATTTTGATGAAACTTTACACCAGTAGCAAGACTAGAATCCATTAGGATACTGTTAGCTTTTGCTTGCTATAAAGGATTTAAACTAAGACAAATGGTTATTAAAAGAGCTTTTCTTAGCAGAATTTTGAAAGAAGATGTATTTGTTGAACAACAAGAAGGTTTTGAAAGTCATGAATACCTTAACCATGTATATAAACTTAAGAAAGCATTATATGGATTAAAACAAGCCCCTAGGCTTGGTATGAATGTCTTAGCATTTATCTCCTAGAAAATGGGTTCGAAAAGGGCCGTGTAGACACCACACTATTTCTATTGCATGAAAATGATGATCTTTTGATTATTCAAATATATGTTGATGACATTATTTATGGTGCCACTAACAACTTTTTGTATGAGAAATTTGAAAAAGTCATGCAAAAGAAGTCTGAAATTAGCTTGGTTGGAGAGTTAAAATTCTTTTCAGGATTTCAAATCAAATAAAGTGATAAAGGTACATTCATCTCTCAAACGAAATATATTAGGGAACTTGTCAACAAATTTGGATTGAACGATGTTAAACCAGCAAAAACCCCTATGAGAACAACTATTAAACTTGACAAGGATGAAAAGGTAAGGTAGTTGATCAAAAGAAATATCAAGGTATGATTGGATCACTTCTTTATCTTACTGCTTCTAGACCTAACATTATGTTTGCTGTTTGTTTATGTGCACGGTTTCAGTCAAATCCAAAAGAATCTCATTTAAAAGCTGTCAAAAGGATTATAAGGTATCTGTTGCACACCCCCACGTTTTGGTCTATGGTATCCAACTAATGACAACTTTGAGTTAAAAGGATATTCAGAAGCGGATTATGCTAGTAGTCTAGTTGATAGAAAAAGTACTAGTGGAACGTGTTTTATGTTGGGACATTCATTAGTTGCGTGGGTAAGTCGAAAACAAAATTGTATTGCATTATCTACCACTGAAGCAGAGTATATTGCTCTAAGTGGTTGCTCTGCTCAAATTTTATGGATGATACAAACTTTGCAAGACTATGGTCTAAATTTTAAACGTGTACCACTAATGTCTGATAGCAAAAATGCAATTGATCTTACAAATAATCCTGTACATCACTCATGGACAAAACATACAGATGTTAGACATCATTTCATTGGAGATCATATTTCCAAAGAAAATATCTGCATAAATTTCATTTCAACTGATTCTCAATTGGCAAACATTTTTACAAAACCCCTTCCAAAAAATAGTTTTTGTCGACTTCGTCTCAGTTTAGGCATTTTAGAAATTTGATTCTATATTTTTGATTTTGATCTTAAATGCTAATGTTAACTAATCTGACTCCCTAGTGATTATCAAAAGATAAATAGTGACTGAAATATAAACGATGAGTGTTGATATTAATCATATATTATGACTTAAGACAGTATATTTAGTAAATTTCTTTAAAAAATTAATGTAACGATCTCAGATTTTAACTAAGTTTAAATTGATAATTAATTTAATTCTTTGAATAAAAATTGGGAAATAATTGGTAAATCGATTTGAGTTTCTCCAAATTCTAATAAAAAAAATGTGTTTTATAAATAATTGAGAAATGTATTTGAATTGTATTTGAAGTTGGATTTATAAATAATGTAAGGATATTTGAATTTAAAAGTATGAAATGAATTTTTTTGAAAGTTATATTTTGAAAATTGAGATAAAATAATTTTAAAATGATGTTTAAAAGTTAAATATCTATATATACATGTATAGGAATGTAAATGTAAAATAAATATTAAAGTTAAAAATAAATATTTAAGTTAGAAATAGTAATAGATATATATATAAGATAAATTGAAAATATCAAGTGATTTCACTAGAATAAATTATAATAACATATTAAAATAGAAATTTGTTTATATTATAAAGTAATGAGACAAAATAATTATGGACAAACAAATAAAATATAAATATGCTCAAATATGAAACAAGCAAACAACAAATGCAAAGATCAGTTTTAAATCAAAGCCTGCAGTAATATATGAAGATAGGCATATCTATATACAAAATAAATATTTATGTACAAATAAGTAAATGAAGATATGCATAAGCTTGCATAGGAAGATAGTAACACACTTCAAATATGTACAATGTTAACAAGACAAATGTAAGCAAGAATATAAATATCCTTAGGCTTGTATAAGAAGGCAGATACATATGTTTAAGTACGAAAATAAAAGAAGATAAGCATAAACAAATAAAAGAAGAAAAAGAACAATTAATGTTTGAATATCTTAGCACACATACATATCGTATTAGCCACTAAAATAAAATCATCAGCCGAAATAAAATCAGCTTATCAACAAAGAAGAAAAATATCTCTGATTAAAATTTGTACAAAACAAGATATTGCCTCCCTATGTACAAACAAAACAATATAATCACCTGTAAACTTCATTTCCTATATATCAAGCAACTTCAATTCAGTTCATCAAAACTGAAGTCAACCTCATCTCAATCTAAAACAAAATTTAATTTAAACAACACCGTGAATTCATATAAAACCAGAGAAGCAAAGAAGATTTCAGCTTGCATAGTTCAAGTCCGTTTCAAACAAATGAACTCTGTTCATTCTTCTGGAAACATCAGTGAGTAACACCACTTTTAAAAAATAAATAAAGAATAAATCTGTTGCAAGTTACATCTGTGATAAATATGGTCATACACATATATATGAACTCTCTGTGTATATTTGAATGATTGGATGATCCATATGCATGCTAATGTTTATAAAAGTTCCCTGTTCTAAGATCATAAACACAAGTTTTGATTCAACAATTATTTCCTCCCAACCAACTCGCTGTTTGGATTTGGTGTTAAAACAAAAACTGATTGTTATAGTATGTGTTAAAGTTTAAAATTTTATTTCGGTTAAAAAAACTCGGGATTTTCTCTGGAAAGCAAGAAATTCGAATACAACTTCCAATAAGTCAAAATTTAAACTTTTTAAATTTCGAATTCAGGTATGTAATCTGAATTCGTATGTTATAACATGATTTTTAAAGCAAAAATTATAATTTTTAGATCAAAGAATTAAGAGCAGTTCGTATTTGTTCGAAACTTGGGTTTTGATCAATTGCGGTTGATCGGAGTGTAGTTGGTGATCGAGGCTTCGCATAGAGGTGGAGGAGCCTACGTCGATGGTGGGAAAAATACTCGGAGATGCTCACATTCACTGTGGCGACAGCGGTGTATAGAATTTGTTTCTAAACCTAATTTTTACGTGTGCTTGTATTTGGGGTCATTCGTTGTCGTTGATCGACTGAGTTCAACGTGCTTTTGGGAATTGGAAGAGGGGTGGTAGTCGAAGCTATGGCCAGTGGTGATGGCTCTCAGGTGGTCAGAATTTAGAGTATGACGTGTTTCCAGGTTTGGAGGTGGTGTTGCTCGTGTTTCCAGGTTTGGGTGGTGAACTCGATTTCGATTCGAGGCTCGTGCAAAGGTTTAGGTGATCATTTTGAGTAGCTCCGTGGTTAGGCGATGTGTCGGAGTGATCATCGATGACCGGAGGGAGCTCTGGTGATGGTACACGTGCACGGCCTTGCGCTATGTGTCAGGTGATTTTCTGGAATGAACAACTCGAGTTAAAACTCGGGTAAATATGAGATTTGCTTCGAGTTGGATTTGGGGGCGTAAGTTTGTGGTCCTGTATAAAGTTTAAACTTAAACTAACCAGAAAGAAAAAAAAGGAAGAGAGTATGAGAGGGAGAACTCGGGGTGTAGTGCGTGCAAATGAAGGATTTACTTGAAGTAGGCAGGGTAGTGGCTCGGGTAGATGCTTGTTACATGTTTCAACCTGTCCTGTTTTTAAATTTTAAGAACTGAAATTAAAATTATAAAGCAAGGTTTAAACTAAGTTTTTAAATCAAAGTTTAAATATAAATTTTAAGTTTAGATTGAATCTTAGTTTGGAAATAATTAAGTTTTTAAATTCAAAACTGTTTAATAACTTTAAGGTGTTTAAGTATTTAAGTATATTGAATTTAAAATGAAATTTAAATTGTAAAGGAAAGATTTAAACAACGTTAAATCAAATTTTGAAACTTGGACTTAAATCTAAATTGGAAATCTAGAATTTGAAATAAAATTAAGTTTAAATATAAATGTCGAAATAAGTTTTAAAATGTAAGGTATTGATTAAGGAATGATAATTAATTAAGGGCTAATTAACTAATGTGGTTAATTAAAGGATAATTAATTAAAATGATTTGTAATTAATTAATATTGATTAACCAGGATAAGTGACTAATCTGATTTAAATTCATCAAATAATTTATTGGTTTTACTTATGAATGTTTGAATTCAATTGAATATTGAATTGTTTGACTGTTATGTGCCTATGATGCTATGTAAAATGAATTGCTTTGTACTGAGCTATGATATCTGTGATGAATATATACTGCTGTGATTGTGAAAACCCCTTTGCCCATAAAACTGGATTTGAATTTATATGCGACAGGGAGTCGGATTCCAGTTGGTTATCCTAAACCCACATCGAATCGTAATGGTAAATCTTTGTGATTGATAAATTTACTTTATCCATAAATCTGTGAGTGAAGATAAGCGTTATGGGTTATACCGCTTATCGATATTGATTAAATCTGTGATGATGCTGTTGCACTATTGTGTTAAACCCATGGACTACACCATACACACACAAATATGGATTGCACGTGGAAATGGGTTAAGTCACAAATATTTGAATTTAATTCAAAATAGTTTTGAATTTGAATTTTGAATCCAAATAGTTTTGGAAATGGATTGGGTTTACAATAAAAAGTTTTTGAAAAGGAGTTTCAAAGATAAAATTTATCTTTGAATAACTTAATTAAGATTGAAGTTTAAATAATTTGAAATAAATTTGAATTCAAAATTTGAAACTGAATTCTATGATTTGAAACTAGGGATTAAAGATATTATACAAGTTATATATGGGTTGAACCATTTTAAATGTACCGATTTGGGAATTTGAATTTAAATTCAAAGGCTTTAACTCGTGCAAGTATAATCGGATTCTTCCGAAAATGAAAACTGTTTGTTTTCAAATATTAAAAGCTTTCACATAAGAAATGAACTTCTAATTTGTGTTAAAAGGGATTTCAAGTCCGAAATGAAAATGGTTTTCCAAGATATGGAAACGGTTTGAAAGCTAATAAATCTTTGATTTAAAGATTTAACGAGTTAAACCAATCAAAATGGAAATTGTTTTGAAATCCGTAAAGGGATCTTGGTGAAACTGGGTGAACCTTTATGAAACAAATCTTTTGAAAGATTTGAAATGGTAATCTGTTTAACCATTTAAAGAAAAGTTTTGGATTTATAAGTTGTGACTTAACTGAAATCCCACATCCATACGTTTTGAAATTCTGCGCTCATTATTCGGTTTAGCCGGGAGAGGACCTTGTGTCATATAACCTATTCCGAATAGTGATACGTCGTTATTGATTGTATTTGAAGACCGGTGTTGAAGACCGGGTGTTTTGTGAGAACGATAGGATAACCTATCGATTGACTCTGCACTGAGTTGCTCCGGTATAGAGTTCTCCCTAAGTGATGGAAAGTCCGATCGGGATTGTGAATACCCGGATTTGCAAGGACTTCTTCGGAAGTGCCTTCGGTTCTGTTCGAACCCGGGACAGACTTGTATGGTTGTATGTCTGACACTACACTTTGAGACATAAAACAGATTTCTTTCAAATACATATCTGTTGGTGGAGGAGAATTTATTCTCTTAGCTTAGCACCCTTCTCTGAGACGTACGAGCTCAGAGGTTATGTAGTTGAAGGTTATCAGTGATATATTCCCAATTTGGTAGTGTGGCATGCTGAGTGCTGTTGTGTGTTGATGATCATTTGTTGATCATTTGTGACCAAAGCATGGCTATTGTATAAAGCGTAGCTTTGTGGACGAGACTGCATCAGGGCCTCATGACCCGGAAATGATCGAAACAGGAAAGATGCGGCAAGGTTATGAGGGTCACGCCCTTTAGGGTGTGTCATTCCCTTCTGGTAAAGGGTGGTATCATGGTATGGAGCCTAGATATTTACCTATGTGGTGGGCTTCAATCTCATTTTCTGTGTGGTTGTTGCTTTGTGGTTTAGAGGCGCCTCGGATAAAGGTCCCAAAGGACCGGGGGGTGGCATGCTCGAGAAGTAGTTACCTAGTTACAGAGGTAACCCAGCCTTGTGTTGGCAGAGATCCGGTTAGGTTCTCGAGACGTCCCACCAGAGGCGTACCTATAGACAGTGGGAAGTTCCTTAGCCCGACCATTTATTGGAAATCCAAACAAAACAATACGCGCCTTGTACGGTTTTGGTTGTATTACCTGCCATGGAATGTGGTGATAACCTGCTATTGAACATGGTAGCTATAGTAGGCATAAGTGCGAAATGCCTATGCTGGCTAAGATTTATATTATACTTTCGAAATGATTTTCTGCACTATGCACTAGTAATAATATTGAAAAGAAATTTTCTCGTATCAAGCATGTTTGACTATCATAAGGAGATATCTCCTCCAATTCTGCGTTTGCATGGTGTGTGCGGTGGGAGGCCTTATGGTAGTTCCATTTTCCAAAAAAGCATTGCGAATTTATTTTTGAATTCTTTTTTTGTCTGTTTTAAAGACCAAACTATTTTATTACTCACACCAGTCCCATGACTAACTCGGAGTTTATTGTTCCTTTCCTAAACTCTGGGTTCCCACAATTTTCCACACGGGCAGTCTAGAGTTGGGTTTTTCAGATAATCAGGTTTAGTATATTATCTAGAGTTAGTTCAGTCTTTGGATCAGGACGGACTTGCTTATCGTTGTGACATGTGATGTTTGTTTGAGCTGGCTTCGGATTGGAGCATTGGATTTGGGGATGCTTTCTTTTGAAGATATTCTTTCCGCTGTGTCTTGTATCTCTGATAGTATTGATATCTATTGTATCATTCTGTTGTATCATATTATGTCAGATATTGTATCTGTCATTGTATCAATGTTACATATGTATTATTTATTTCTTCCACTATGTTGTACTTAATGGTGTTATAAGCTCCGGTGCACCAGATTCGACGTTTGGATCTACGACATTTGAATATGAGTGTCGTATTCGGTGCCGATTTTCGAAGGTCGAGTCAGGATCGCTACATCCAGTATCAGAGCCGAGGGTTGAAACTTTAGCTCAGGAGTATAACACGTTAAGTAACTCATTAGAGATAGGGTGAAGTATACCCTAGAATGAGTATATCCCTAAGATATCCGTTCGAGTGCCTCAGTAAATTCTCTTACTATTCACCGATAGTGAGTATGAGTGCAAGAAGAGGATGAGATAGGGGACAGGGGAGTACCACTACAATTGGTCAATACCTTTTAACAGTGGAAACAACTTTCTCTATCAATCTTTCTTATCAATCTCCTTTGATTCGATCCCAAATTCTTTGATTTGCTTCGTGGCAGCTGCAAGAAGAAGTTTCGGTGTGATGGTGACCCTTCGAATCGTTGTAGAAAATCCTTACTTCGTATCTATATCGGTTTCTTATCAGTTCTCGATTTAAACTTTAATGAATTGGAAAATTTGGAATTGAAATTTTAAATAAATTGGAAATTTTAAATTGAGTAAAATTGATTAATATAATATAAGGCTAAATTTGAATTGTATCAATAAAACGATTTCGTTTAAACCCAAATTTGAAATTCTATTGTAATTTCTTGTGAATATCGAAGTCCGAAGAGGGACAAGTTGATGTATACTTTGAGATATTCCGACTTGAAATTGGAATCCATACCAAGTGTTTGAGACTTGTGGTAGATCGAATCCATTTTTTAATTCTTCTGTTGGGTCTCGATATATTCTACGAACGATTAGTCATCCCTTTGAACTAATCAGTGCCCTTGCATATTCGTAGATCTGATGACCCGAATATCTTGTGCAATATTAAATGAACTTGTTCTCATATTGTTGATATTCTGATTTGGTAAGCCAAATGCAGAATAAATATTCAGTTTGATCTGAAAAGATATTTCTCAATCTTTCATCTATCTTTGTTATATCCCTGGCAAATTTCGAGAACAAAATTTCTTAAGGGGGGAATCTGTAACGATCTCAGATTTTAACTAAGTTTAAATTGATAATTAATTTAATTTTTTGAATAAAAATTGGGAAATAATTGGTAAATCGATTTGAGTTTCTCCAAATTCGAATAAAAAAAATATGTTTGATAAATAATTGAGAAATGTATTTGAATTGTATTTAAAGTTGGATTTATAAATAATGTAAGGATATTTGAATTTAAAAGTATGAAATGAATTTTTTTGAAAGTTATATTTTGAAAATTGATATAAAATAATTTTCAAAGGATGTTTAAAAGTTAAATATCTATATATACATGTGTAGGAATGTAAATGTAAAATAAATATTAAAGTTAAAAATAAATATTTAAGTTAGAAATAGTAATAGATATATATAAGATAAATTAAAAATATCAAGTGATTTCACTAGAATAAATTATAATAACATATTAAAATAGAAATTTGTTTATATTATAAAGTAATAAGACAAAATAATTCTGTACAAACAAATAAAATATAAATATGCTCAAATATGAAACAAGCAAACAATAAATGCAAAGATCGATTTTAAATCAAAGCCTGCAGTAATATATGAAGATAGGCATATCTATGTACAAAATAAATATCTATGTACAAATAAGTAAATGAAAATAGGCATAAGCTTGCATAGGAAGATGGTAACACATTTCAAATATGTATAGTGTTAACAAGACAAATGTAAGCAAGAATATAAATATCCTTAGGCTTGTATAAGAAGGCAAATACATATGTTTGAGAATGAAAATAAAAGACGATAAGCATAAACAAATAAAAGAAGACAAAGAACAATTAATGTTTGAATATCTTAGCACACATACATATCTTATCAGCCACTAAAATAAATCATAAGCCGAAATAAAATCAGCTTAGTCGACAAAGAAGAAAAATATCTCTGATTAATATTTGTACAAAACAAGATATTGCCTCCCTGTGTACAAACAAAACAATATAATCACCTATAAACTTCATTTCCTATATATCAAGCAACTTCAATTCAGTTCATCAAAACTGAAGTAAACCTCATCTCAATCTAAAACAAAATTTAATTTAAACAACACCATGAATTCATATAAAACCAGAGACGCAAAGAAGATTTCAGCTTGCATAGTTCAAGTCTGTTTCAAACAAATGAACTCTGTTCATTCTTATGGAAACATCAGTGAGTAACACCACTTTTAAAAACAAATTTAATGTATAAATCTGTCGCAAGTTACATCTGTGATAAATATGGTCATACACATATATATGAACTCTCTGTGTATATTTGAATGATTGGATGATCCTTATGGAGGCTAATGTTTATAAAAGTTCCTGTTCTAAGATCATAAACACAAGTTTTGATTCAATAATTATTTCCTCCCAACATACTCGCTGTTTGGATTTGGTGTTAGAACAAAAAATGATTGTTATAGTACGTGTTAAAGTTTAAAAATTTAATTCAGTTAAAACAACTCAGGATTTTCTCTGGAAAGCAAGAAATTCGAATACAACTTCCATTAAGTCAAAATTTAAAATTTTAAAATTTCAAATTCAGGTATGTAATCTAAATTCGTATGCTATAACATGATTTTTAAAGCAAAAATTATAATTTTTAGATCAAAGAATTAAGAGCAGTTCGTATTTGTTCGAAAATTGGGTTTTGATCAATTGCGGTTGATCTGAGTGTGGTTGGTGGTCGAGGCTTCGCGTAGAGGTGGAGGAGCCTACGTCGTCGGTGGGAAAAATACTCGGTGACCCTCACGTTCACTGTGGCGACAGCAGTGTATAGAATTTGTTTCTAAACCTAATTTTTACGTGTGCTTGTATTTGGGGTCATTTGTCGTCGTTGATCGACCTAGTTCAACATGCTTTTGGGAATTGGAAGAGGGGTGGTAGTCGAAGCTATGGCCGGTGGTGATGGCTCTCAGGTGGTCGAAATTTGGAGTACGACGTGTTTCCAGGTTTGGAGGTGGTGTTGCTCGTGTTTCCAGGTTTGGGTGGTGAACTCAATTTCGATTCGAGGCTCGTGCAAAGGTTTAGGTGATCATTTTGAGTTGCTGCGTGGTTAAGCGATGTGTCGGAGTGATCATCGATGACCAGAGAGAGCTCTGGTGGTGGTACACGTGCACGGCCTTGCGCTATGTGTCAGGTGATTTTCTGGAATGAACAACTCGAGTTAAAACTCGGGTAAATAGGAGATTTGCTTCGAGTTGGATTTGGGGGCGTAATTTTGTGGTCCTATATAAAGTTTAAACTTAAACTAAGCAGAAAGAAAAAAAAGAAGGGAAGAGAGTATGAGAGGGAGAGAGGAAGAACTCGGGGTGTAGTGCGTGCAAATGAAGGATTTACTCGAAGTAGGTAGGGTAGTGGCTCGGGTAGATGCTTGTTATAGGTTTCAACCGGTCCTGTTTTAAAATTTTAAGAACTGAAATTAAAATTATAAAGCAAGGTTTAAACTAAGTTTTTAAATCAAAGTTTAAATATAAATTTAAGTTTAGATTGAATCTCAGTTTGGAAATAATTAAGTTTTTAAATTCAAAATTGTTTAATAACTTTAAGGTGTTTAAGTATTTAAGTATATTTGAATTTAAAATGAAATTTTAATTGTAAAGGAAAGATTTAAACAAAGTTAAATCAAATTTTGAAACCTGGACTTAAATCTAAGTTGGAAATCTAGAATTTAAATAAAATTAAGTTTAAATATAAATGTCGAAATAAGTTTTAAAATGTAAGGTATTGATTAAGGAATGATAATTAATTAAGGGCTAATTAACTAATCTGGTTAATTAAAGGATAATTAATTAAAACGATTTGTAATTAATTAATATTAATTAACCAGGATAAGTGACTAATCTGATTTGAATTCATCAGATAATTTATTGGTTTTGCTTATGAATGTTTGAATTCTATTTAATATTGAATTGTTTGACTGTTATGTGCTTATGATGCTATGTAAAATGAATTGCTTTGTACTGAGCTATGATATCTGTGATGAATATACTGCTGTGATTGTGAAAACCCCTTTGCCCGTAAAACGACATTTGAATTTCGATGCGACAGGGAGTCGGATTCCAGTTAGTTATCCGTAACCCACATCGAATCGTAATGGTAAATCTTTGTGATTGATAAATTTACTTTATCTATGAATCTGTGAATGAAGATAAGCGTTATGCATTATACCGCTTATTGATATTGATTGAATCTGTGATGATGATGTTGTTGCACTATTGTGTTAAACCCATGGACTACACCATACGCACACAAATATGGATTGCACGTGAAAATGGATTAAGTCACAAATATTTGAATTTAATTCAAAATAGTTTTGAATTTGAATTTTGAATTCAAATAGTTTTGGAAATGGATTGGGTTTACAATAAAAAGTTTTTGAAAAGGAGTTTCAAAGATAAAATTTATCTTTGAATAACTTAACTAAGATTGAAGTTTAAATAATTTGAAATAAATTTGAATACAAAATTTAAAACTGAATTCTATGATTTGAAACTAGGGATTAAAGATATTGTACAAGTTATTTATGGGTTGAACCATTTTAAATGTATTGATTTGGGAATTTGAATTTAAATTCAAAGGCTTTAACTCGTGCAAGTATAATCGGATTCTTTCGAAAACGAAAACTTTTGTTTTCAAATATTAAAAGCTTTCACATAAGAATTGACTAATTTGTGTTAAAAGGGATTTCAAGTCTGAAATGAAAATGGTTTTCTAGATATGGAAACGGTTTGAAAGCTAATAAATCTTTAATTTAAAGATTTAACGAGTTAATCCAATCGAAATGGAAATTGTTAAGGGATCTTGGTGAAACTGGGTGAACCTTTGTGAAACAAATCTTTTGTTTAAAGATTTGAAATGGTAATTTGTTTAACCATTTAAAGAAAAGTTTTGGATTTATAAGTTGTGACTTGACTGAAATCCCACATCCATACGTTTTGAAAGTTTGTGCTCATTATTCGGTTTAGCCGGGAGATGACCTTGTATCATATAACCCATTCTGAATAGTGATACGTCGTTATGGATTGCATTTGAAGACCGGTGTTGAAGACCGAGTGTTTTGTGAGAACGATAGGATAACCTATCGATTGACTCTGCATTGAGTTGCTCCAATATAGAGTTCTCCCTAAGTGATGGAAAGTCTGATCGAGATTGTGAATACCCAGATTTGCAAGGACTTCTTCGGAAGTGCCTTCGGTTCTGTTCGAACCCGGGACAAACTTGTATAGTTGTATGTCTGACACAACACTTTGAGACATAAAATAGATTTCTTTCAAATACATATCTGTTGGTGGCGGAGAATTTATTCTCTTAGCTTAACACCCTTCTCTGAGACGTACGAGCTCAGAGGTTATGTAGTTGAAGGATATCAGTGATATATTCCCAATTTGGTAGTGTGGCATGTTGAGTGCTGCTGGGTGTTGATGATCATTTGTTGATCATTTGTGATCAAAGCATGGCTTTTGTATAAAGTGTAGCTTTGTGGACGAGACTGCATCAGGACCTCACAACTCGGAGATGATCGAAACAGGAAAGATGCGGCAAGGTTATGAGGGTCGCGCCCTTTAGGATGTGGCATTCCCTTTTGGTAAAGGGTGGTATCATGGTATGGAGCCCAGATATTTACCTATATGGTGTGCTTCAATCTCATTTTCTGTGTGGTTGTTGCTTTGTTGTTTAGAGGCGCCTCGGATAAAGGTCCCAAAGGACCGCGGGGTAGCATGCTCGAGAAGTAGTTACCTAGTTACAGAGGTAGCCCGGCCTTGTGTTGGCAGAGATCCGGTTAGGTTCTTGGGACGTCCCACCAGAGGCGTACCCATGGACAGTGGAAAGTTCCTTAGCCCGATCATTTGTTGGAAATCCAAACAAAACAATACGCGCCTTGTACGGTTTTGGTTGTATTACCTGCCATGGAATGTGGTGGTAACCTGCTATTGAACATAGTAGCTATAGTAAGCATAAATGCGAAATGCCTATGCTGGCTAAGATTTATATTATACTTTCGAAATGATTTTCTGCACTATGCACTAGTAATAATATTGCAAAGAAATTTTCTCATATCAATCATGTTTGACTATCATAAGGAGAAATCTCCTCCAATTCTGCGTTTGCATGGTGTGTGCGGTGGGAGGCCTTATGGTAGTTCCATTTTCCAAAAAGCATTGCGAATTTATTTTTAAATTCTTTTGTTGTCTGTTTTAAAGACCAAACTGTTTTGTTACTCACACCAGTCTCATGACTGACTCGGAGTTTATTGTTCCTTTCCTAAACTCTAGGTGCCCACAATTTTCCATACGGGCAGTCTAGAGTTGGGTTTTTTAGATAATCAAGTTTAGTAGATTATCTAGAGTTAGTTCAGTTTTTGGATCAGGACAGACTTGCTTATTATTGTGACACGCGATGTTGGTTCAAGCTGGCTTTGAATTGGAGCATTGGATTTGGGGATGCTTTCTTTTGAAGATATTCTTTGAGCTATGTCTTGTATCTCTGATAGTATTGATATCTATTGTATCATTTTGTTGTATCATATTATATCCGATATTGTATCTGTCATTGTATCAATGCTATATATGTATTATTTATTTCTTTCATTGTGTTGTACTAAATGGTGTTATAAGCTCCGGCGCACCAGATTCGACGTTTGGATCTGTGGCATTTGAATATGAGTGTCGTATTCGGTGCCGATTTTCGAAGGTCGACTCAGGATCTCTACATTTAAACAAGATCTATAATAACTTTTGTTGGTAAAAATTTCATGACCATCTCTATTTCTATCATATTTCTAACGATCATCGCTCATCAAAATCCAATATAGTATGTCAAAATATATTATTTTAGACTGGAAATTACTCGTTTTTATTTTATTTTATTTTTAGCAATAAAAACATCCAAAGTATTCGCTCTCATTTAAAAGTCCTCATGGTTATGCATAGTGAATTACTTGGACTATTTGTTTATGTGCTTTTATGCTCATTTAAAAATCCTCACACTTATGCATGTATAGGACACATATCAAAATTGATTATTAAATAAACAAGTTGATTCTAATCCCATTTAAAAGTCTTTACGGTTATGCATTGTTAGAAGAAGCTGGAAATTCATTTTTTTTAATAAAAATTAGGAATACTTCTAATCTCATTTAAAGTCCTAACGGTTACGCATGGTTAGTAGATATTCAAATTCCTGATATAAATGTTGCACAAATAGACACAACTATATGGTTTTATATGCTGACATTATCCCTATCACTTCAAAGTGGAATACGTGCCTAACAAATTATATGATTTTTGTTTGATTTTTTATTGAAATTTAATATTTATACTCGATTGGGTATTGATGTTTTATTAATATCTATAACTTTATCTCCATTTTTCTAACACTTTTACTCTTTTGTTGATAACAAAAGGGGGAGAGAAAAGTTAAGATTTCGGCAAATAAATGTCATATATTTTATTTATTTTTTATTTGCATATTCCCATCTAGGTTCATTTACATATTTTTATTTATTTTCATGCATATATGAAGGGGGAGCTTTGCTGTAGAGAGAGAGCATTCAAATAGGGGGAGCAAATAGAGTTCATCAGTGACCAAATACATTTAATAAATTCAAAATCTTAAATATATGTTTGTTATCATCAAAAGGGGGGATTGTTGAATATGCTATTGTTGAATATGCTAATATATGATTTTTGTGATGATAATGAACATATATATATTTGTTAAAATGTATTTGTTATTGTACTATTTTATTTTTCACATAATTAAATAAATATTTATTGAATAAATAAATAACATATAATTTAAATTCAAACAAATATTTTATTCAAACAAATATTTTATTACAATTTTGAATAGTATAAATTTGAGCTCTCACTACATATATGCATTTTCAATTACAATACAATTTCGATTACATCACAAATTTCACTTTCCAATGTTCACCTCACTATATATCACTCATTCACTTTATTTTATCTTCAATTTTGTTCTAGTCTGTATCCAATATCTGAATTATCTGCAAAATAAACGCTGACGAAATAAAATTGAAAAAGAAATATTTTGCAGTGCACAATAAAAGTGTGGTTTTGAAAATATTATTTTCCTTGGTTATTTGGGTTGTTCGTCATCATATTCGTTTTACTCCATCATCACCAACAACTTGTGATAAACACAATGTATCACTATACATGCCACAAGGCCGTGCATACCGATATACACTTGATAAAAATGCAGGGACACGTGAGCAGGAGGTCAAACCCAACTAAAAGCTGGATTCAACTCAAGTGCAAATATTAAGGTGCAATACAAATAAAGTCACGACATGAGCACAAGAGACTGCATATACACATGTGTACACGTACACATGTGCATTGCCTCAGCATCTCAAATTTTAGCCAAGAGGCGTCATGTACATCAAAACAACTCGATGGTGACAACAAAACTGCACAGATAAGACTCAATTGAACTACATCAGTGTACACAACAAATGCATTCAGACTTCAATGAGACAAACTGAAAATACTCATGAAAGAGAATAAAGCAACTTGTATGCAACCATATATAAACAACAATAAATTAGAACTGCAAGACCACAGCTACAACAACTTATGCAACAGAGCTCGAGTCTCACTAAAATAACATATCCAGATAAATTCAACTGGAATATGACACAATACAATATCAAATGGCACAAGTACATGGAAATACCAGTAAGTCAGTGAATTGAATAAGCCAATGGTCAAGGAAAACAAATAACAGACCCAACAAACCATCACAAATCCAAATAATATGAAGTGCATGATGCAATGCAATAGAACAGTGGACTAACTGGCCAGAGCTACAAGCTTAGATGAATGCATACAGTCTCAACAATGAATTGATCAGGAGCAACAAAGGCAATCAGACTAGACTTCAACTTAGGGATCACATATAACGTCAAACTGAATGAAACAAAATAGTTCAACTCGAACCAATACTCAGGAACCAGATATAAACATGAAATAGAGAAAATGAAAATGACTTGAAGCAAATGCAAAGCTAACCAAAGTCAATCTAGGAGCAAGAACCTCACAGCAAGGACAAAGTATAACATTCACATAAAAGTGTTAACAGTTCAGAGATTACAAGTGCACATGAACAAGTTTAGCATCAGATTGTACACATATATAAATACATATATGTATGTATGTATGCATATACATGAATACATAGCAAAAAAAATGATAGTGAAGTAGCAGTTCATCAAAGTCAAGAAATGATCAAGCCGTGGGTCATAAATTTTCAATCAGAGGTCATAAAGCAATAAATTGAACAAGTCAGTGGCAGTAATGAATGGAACCAACTCAAACAGTTCAAGCAAAAATGAAACGACGCCAAAGTCATATCAGTGAAGAATGGACCTAAATTCAAATTCATGAAGTATACATATGATATGAAGAAGTCAAGTCTATCACAAGCACTCAAGTAATAATCGTATGGCCGAGCAAAATAACACACAGATTCAAAAGAAAATTATACGAATGAAAATTAAGGGATTCGTTCCCTATATAACCCAAAATCATCATCGGCAAACAGAGTATTCGAGTTCAAGCAAAAAATTAGAGAGCGAGCATCAATCCAGAACTCGAATCAGTCGAGCACAATCATAAATTGAAAATGGGACGAATGTACTAATTCAAAACCCATTCGATCTCGACAAATTGGAGCAGTCGAAGTCGAACAAAGCCGTAATCGATTGACAAAGCAATCCAAAGCAAACACATATTTTAATTGAAGCAAAAGAACAAGCGGCGGCTTCAACACAACGAAGCCCTAATTTTGAAAGAGGAAAACAAGAACACAGCTGAAGATTTTTCATGAAATAAAATAAAAGGGAAGTCGGCCGAAGTAAAGAAAGGAAGTTATCTTTATATTGTTTTTGGGTTGGCTATTGTTATTTGTTGACTTGGGCTTAAAATTATTTATAGGGCTTTGCTTTAAGTTGAAGTTGTAATTTTCTTTTAAAATTTTCAAACTCTAGTTGTTTAACAAGGTGACGAACTATGATTTTGTAGTTCGAGGATCCACGACTTAGTGGCTGAGTTGTAGCAGGGTTTTGAGCTAGAGTTAGGTAGTCAATAGCGAGTGTCGCAAGTTTGCGTGTGTAAGCGTCTGACTACTTAATTTCTAGTAAAAACCTTGGGGGCAGCACGTAGGCAGTGTTTTACCGAAGCTAGGTAAATCTGTGTTGTTCTATTTCTGCTATTTATTATTATTTGTGCTACAATTATTTTATATATTTCCGCATTAATTAGTATCACTCTATTAACCCTCCCCTCCCCTCTAGGGTGAAATCGATCCTACAATTTGTACTTAGACACTATTGTAATATCGTTGGATTTTCTATAAATGGTTTTGGTTATCGTAAGGAAAAAATCCATCATGTTTATGTGTGGCATGGTCTTATGAGATATCCTTGATTTAAAAGGATTTTTAAAAGTTATAAAGAATAAAATTCCATGTGATTTAAATTCTAACGCAGGTTTTAACAGACTGACCCGAGCATGGTTTTTCCTATATGCTCGGGTCAGACCGAGCATATTTCTAGGTTAGCTGGAAGATCGGAACCTCCGAAGATGAGCTAGAGGCCCAGAGACGTTTTCACATAGATGGATATATTTTCCGTTGCATTTAGTTGTGTTTATCAGCAGTTGTGAGGACATGATGTTATACTGTTCGTGCTTAATAGGTTAGTATACTCTGATTGATGTATGTACATGTATAAGTTACAGTTTGGTTTTATGTAAAGATTTGTTCTATATTATAGATTATTCGTTTCCGTTGTGAGATTTTGTGTTGTTTGATTTTCTTTCTATCTTCTTTCTACCTTCTTTTTTCTTAACGATCTGCCTTTCTGTGCAATTTGGGATGGACAAGTGTGCTAAAATGTTAGCTTAAACTGTACGGAAAAGTGGGTCATGACATTGCGGTATCAGAGCTTAGGTTGAGTGAATATGGCTTTGGTGGGATTACTCATTAGAGATAGGGTTCGTAGTACCCTAGAATGAGTTTGAATGTGTATATATATACGAGAGTGCGTATTTATTAGTGATATAAAACGTTTTACATTGTGTTAATTGATCTGTTGAGTGGCATATGGACTCTAGTCAATACGAGTAGCTAACGTTATTGATAGAGATCTCTAAACACTTGAACAAGGCCAATGGACACAATATTGTTTTAAAAGGGTAAATGAAATAATTTTACCAGGCATATATTTTTTATATATAAAAAGGCTATGATTTTCAAAATATATTGTATTTTGAGGTGTTGTTTGATAAATGACGATAATATCCAACCATTATCATCTAGGATTGATTAGTCATAACCTCCTAGTGCTGAGTATCCTCTATTGCCTGTCCATTTACTAGGATATTCCTTAAACACCCGAGTCCTGTAGATGGAAGCTTTGAAAATTTTGATTTTTGAGTGAATTGTGTTTACTAAAAGAGATTTAGAATTTTTTAAGATAAATATTGTAGGAAACATTTTCATATATAAAAGCTAGTTTCATAATAATTGATTTATGAAAAACGATATTTGAGAATTGAAAACTCTAGTGATTTTAGCAATTTTTTTAAAACAAATCTTTGAAAGAAAATGATTTTGGTATTACTTAATGTAAAGTTTTTAAAAGGTAGTAATTTAAAAGTGGATTGTTTGAAGTATGTACATTTATGTATTACTTAGCATAGGTGATCTCCTGCAAACCTTAGGATCTCATTCTTTGGTTTTTGTTAATTGATTTTAGTGGAATCCTATTGTGATTAGAGGAGCACTTATGAAGGCAAGGAGGCTTGGTGATCAGGGATTGGTTAGCCGAATTCAGGAGGATCTTGACCATCCGTCACTAGAGGAAGAAGTCGAGGAAGAGGAGGAGTTAGAAGAAGAAGTGGAAACCATCCTAGAAGAGGAGGAATTCGAGGAAGAAGAAGGGGAATTTGAAAAAGAGGAGGAGCTTAAGTTAGAGAATGATGATGCTATTATCTGGGAAATGGTAGAGATCATTAGCGAGCCACTTGTAGATAGGGATGACCTTCTGAGGGATGATTTATGGCCTAGGCCAAAGATGCTAGTGCCTACGGAGCCAAGCCCGTAAATGGTATGGAATCTAGACAATGATGCTGAGATAAGGGAAATGAAAGGACCAGAAGTGGAGGACTCTGATGGAGAGAGTCCACTGTGAGATGTTAGTTTGGGTTGGGTTTTTAGAATGTACTCCCAATTTAACCTATTAGTTGCCCATGGTTGTCATGGATGTGTGTTTGGACTGTAAATTAATGAAGTATCTTAGTAGACGTTTTGGTATAGGTATATATATATGTGTGTGTATAGCTGGCTAGTGGTAATAGATATCTCTTGGATATGTGTATATGCATATGGTGACTGTAGTGTGTAAGTATCTTAGTTGATACTCATGTACGACTGATATTTTAGGATATGAATATATATATAATCGAACTTTTGTGATATGGTTGTTTATTAATTCGCTAATAAATTAAAATTTGGATAGTAATATTTACAAGCCTTGTTACGGCAATTTCGGAGACGAAATTATTTTAAGGGGGAGGAATGTAACAACCTAAGATTTTTATCGTTTTTATTTATGAATATCAATTTTTAATGTCTAATAATAAGGTCTTTAATCAAGATAAAAATCCCTGTTAAGTAACAATTGGTGAAAAATAAATAATTTCATCCTAGATAATAATTTGAATTTTTCATATTTTTTTATAAAATAGAAAATTTATTTAAAATTGGAATTTCTTATATAATCATAACAACAATATAATTCATATATAAATTAAAAACAAATTCAAATTAATATAAAATGAATAAAAATAGTCCATGAAGAATACAAATGGCATATGAAATATAATGTAGCGTAAATAGAAAAGAGTTTTAAATTAGGATTTTATTGTGTGTATATATATATAAATTCAAAAAGAAATACGAAATACTTACAAACTAAATCTAAATAGTATGTTAGAAACAATATATATAAATGGTAAGTGAAAAGAAGAAAATGTAAATGAACATATTATATGATGATTATGAGAAAATTTATAAGAATCATTTAAACCATTTTAATAAGAAATCTTTTACAAGAAGTGTTAACAAAAATGTTATTTCTTATAATGTTACATTTCTAGATATAAAAATAAATATGAATATGAAGACTTAAATTTATTCAATACCACTTTACAATTTTTCCTTGAAAATATAGTGAAAGCATGTTTTAAATCAAGAGAAAAACTTACATGCAAATAAATAAGGCATTTTCTTGGTAAAAGTGAACAACTAAAACAAAATTTTAAGTTAAAAGTAAAACAAGTCAAAATGAAAGAAAAAGAAGGTATAGACATATAACAAATACCTGGTCAAAAATAGTGGAAAAAATTTCAAAAGGGGATTTCATTTCAAGCTTCAACTTCATTTCAACTCAGTTAAAACTTCACCTTCCAGCCACCAAAAGTTCAAATCACTTCAGCCACCAAAATTCCCTTGTCAATCCATCACAAATCATGGTACAAAAACATTGTACAGGTCTGTAATTTTTTCATGAGCCCCAAAATATGGAACATATGCATCATTATGTGTGTTAAGCATGTATATATATAGGTGTGTGAGTGTGTGATAGTTCAAATGTTTGAAACGAAAAGCCTGTAAACAACTTTGTCAACAACCTATAAACCAAAAACAGCGAGGAGATATACATATCATCCTATTCTTTCAATGATTCAAAGGAAGTCAAGATTCATTTTCAAGGATCTAGATCAAAAACTGAAGTTCAAGTGGAAGTTTGCAAGGATTCATCAACGTTTAAGGTGAGGACTTAAATTTTGGGATGCCTGGATGGTTTACAGGTATTACTCTGCTATGTTCATCACAGAGAAAAGTATAAATGCCTGATCTTTAAATATCATTTTCTTTCAATATAATTCGAATTAGCAAAAAAAACAAACTAGGAAAACTTTTATTCCTGAGCCTAGATTGCATTAAAAATAGTTTGAGGGATGCTCATAATATATTTTGTGCAATATTGAAGTTTTACAATGAATGACCCAAGATTTTGTTAAATTTCGAATTGTGTGGAACATTGAATCAGAGTTGTAATTGTGATGGTACTAGCCAAAGCACGAACTTTAGTGGCAAAATCATGATTTTTAAGGTGTTAGATTTGTAGAATTTTCGAGATGATCGTTTTTCATTAAAAAAATAAAATTTGTGTCGGAAATGAACGAAGCGACGGTTCATCGACTTTGAATTGGCCGTCGGATTGAGGGCGAGGTTTCGACCGTGGGGTTTTCGCTCTAGCGTCATGGTTTGGGTGTACGAGGTGAAGTTAGGGTTTTGGGTGGTTGGGTGTTAGGCTCTGTACGCGGTCAAATTTGGGGTGGAGGAGGGGCCGAAGGTTTTGTGGCTAGGTGTGGAGGAAGCGATGTGGACGAGGCTTCAAATAGTGGTGGCTGCAGGTGAAGCAATGGCGTAGGTTGGGAGCAATTCGACGTTTGGTGGAAGCAGGTTTTCTTTGGGGTTCGGGTTGGAAGGCTCGATCTTCGGTCAATGACGCTGGAGTTTGGACGAGGTGACGAGGGGTATCAGGGTACGAAGGGAAGTTGATTCGGGTGTCGCGGCGATGATCTGGAATATGGGGCGAGTGTTCACATGTACACCGTGCATGCATGATCCAGCCATGGCAACCGGAGTTTGAGGGAGAAGAATGGGGCTCGGGTCCAGCGAAGAGCAAGCGGTGACGCATGGGTCGGGTCAAGTGGGTGTGGGTTTGGGTGCGAGCCAAGTTAGATTTAAGTCGAATTGGATTGGGGGAAGTTGATCTGGGAAGCTAAAGTGCAGGCAAGAGAGGAAAAAAAAGAAGCAAGGGAGAAGGAGGGAAGCAGTTTTCGAGTATGCAAGAGTGGGTTTCAACCTAGAGAAGATGAATGATAATAATTTTAACTAAAATGTTAATTTATATAGATATATGTTTAGTAAAATTTTGAAACACCATAATTTTTTCATACGAATCCCTATTTACGCGAAATTCATTGCATTGGGTTCATATCGACGAATGTTATGCCATCTTATGACTTGTTATAGAATTTGAACAAGTAGAATTTAACGGTATTTTAAAATGGCCAAAAATTTAATTACCTGATTTAAACAAATATCGACATTTAAATCTATACGACCTCTCTATTGACATTATTTTCCCAGATAAAAATAACGATGGATTAATTCATGTAAATTATGATGTTTTGACATCTGTTTAGTGGAATAAAATACCGTTCTGTTAATTATATTAAATTGGACCCTGTTGGCAGAATAAATCACCGTTCTGCCATTATTACTGAATATGTGTGTTTTTGGACATTGATTAGCAGAAATAAAACCCTATCCTACTATCGTATTTATATGGACATCTGTTTATTACCCTGATAATTATATTGGGCAACATGATGTTGAATTGATTGTTAAAAATAGATTGATGTGAATATCTAATCTGCTATTCTGAATTGTTATGGGATAAATGATAACTTGATTAAGTACCATTGGAATTAATAAGCCTTCATTCAAATTTGAAAGTTGATTTTTGAATCCTGGACTGTTTTAAGGATAATTATTTTATGATTCATAAAAGTTATTTTAAAAGTATTTAATTGTGGTTTTCAAAGTTATTTAATTATTAAAATGTTTAAAAAGTATATTTTAATTTTTAGTCAAGGTTATCATATAATGATTTGTTTTAAAGTTAATTATTATTTAAGAATTAATCAGTATTAAGATATTATTATTTCAAAAGATAATTTATTCAATATTAACATTGTTTTATATAATAACTTTTATTAAAGATTATTCCCTAAATTAACTTGGAAATTATTATAGAAACCTTATAAGTTTTATTTTGAGATAATTATTGAAATAAAATATTTCGGGAAGTAATGGTAAAATTTCATGGCGGAGTCGGGAGGCAGGTATTGCCTAAGTTAAGTTTTATTTTTCTAGGATAGAAATGCAACCATCGAGTTGCGATCCATGGTCGATACCAAATGGTACTTTCCAAATATAATTATACCTATATATTTCTTAAAAGTTTTCAAGTATTTTAAAAAGGGATGATTTGAGAATATATTTATTCCAATGAGATAAGTATATACCTTTTTGATAAAGAGATTTAATTTATCGAAATTTAATTAAATAAGGCTTAGTGATTTTAGTTGGAAATGAAATCTTTGGTTGAATGGTATTTGATAGTTAAATAACCGACTATCAAATCTAGACAAAACGTAACTTTGGAAATATCTAGGAAGATTACGGGAATTATATGGTACAGTTACCGTTCAAGGAGCTATACTGCACATATAAACTCGCTACGTTCTTCTAGGATGATTATAAGGAAATTCATCCACCAACGGTTAGGAGACGATCTCCGGTCTTGTTTCATCTGTTTATTTCCTAGAGAACCGGGGTTGAGTTTACCAGAAATAACGAACATCGTTTCGAAGAGACCGAGATCAGATAAGTTATCCAAAAACCACTTCGATCCTACGGATACGTTTCGAAGTGAAGACCAAAGCATGGAATCAAAGATGGTTCATTGACGTGCAAGGGCTAATCGCTACTAATCCTGAGGATGATTCCAAAATGGATGTAGTAGGAATAGTTCGTTCGGTTTCGTTCAGACCTAAAATGGATTTATATGGATGAATGCTATCAGCACATTGTCATTGGAGGACATTGAGCATTCTAAGTGTAAATTCCTTAAAAGGTAATCGTAGCCTCAAGCCTCATCAACTAGAATGATGGAAAATTAGGGGAGATGCAACAAGGCTAAGTGGGTCGTACCCAATTAGGGTATGTTTATCACCTTTCTAGATACCCTCGGATATTATAAATACGGTGCATGGAAGGAGCTCGATAAGGGTGGGAACACCTGGGGTGATAGCATATTCGGTACTATCCAGGTTAGGGGTGGGTCGGTCTTGTGTTGTAGGGGATCCCAGCGAGGTCCTCGGTACATTTTTCTTGAGGTGTACTGTGATAGGTGATACCCCAGTGCCTAGTCATTGTATGGAAATCCATTCTTCAATACGGGCCTTTACGGTTTTGGTTGTAGAGCCTAGTATGCTGGAATTTAATTAATGTAACAATTTCGGCTATTTGAATAAGTATTTGTACTTAGACACTATTATAATATCATTGGATTTTCTATAATAGGTTTTGATTATCATAAGGGGAAAATCCGTCATGTTTGTGTGTGGTGTGTTCTTACGAGATACCCTTGATTTTAAAAGGATTTTTGAAGGTTATAATGAATAAATTTCATTGTGATTTAAATTCTCATGCTGGTTTTACCAGATTGACCCGGGTGTGGTTTTCCTGTATGCTCAGGTCAGACCGAGCATATTTCCAAGTTAGCTGGAAGATTGGAATTTTAGGAGAGGAGCTGGAGGCCTAGAGACATATTCACGTAGATGATTATATTTTACGTTGCATTTTAGTTGTGTTTATCAGCAGTTGTGAGAATAGGGTGTTATAACTCTCCATGCTGAATTGATTAGTGTACTCTGATTGATGTCTATATATGTATAAGTTACGGTTTAGTTTTATGTAAAGATTTGTTCTATATTATAGATTATTCGTTTCCGTTGTGAGATTCTGTGTTGTTTGATTTTCTTTCAATCTTCTTTCTACCTTCTTTTTCTTAACTATCTTCCTTCTCGTGCAATATAGGCTGGACAAGTGTGCTAAAACATCATCTTAAACTGTACAGAAAAGCGGTTCGTGACAATAAAGAAATCTTTGGATCAAGGAAAAGGCATAAGATTAAGGTTAAAAGGGATGGCTTGTATCTTGATGATACCGAAATTGTTAAAGAGGGTTTAGATAATCCATTTACCAAAGAAGAGATATTGAAGGCTATAAACGATATGCCCAGTGATAAATTGCCTGGTGCTGATAGATTCCCAATTTTATTTTATAAGTAATTCTAGAATTGTTTAAAACATAATATGGCTCACATGTTTAATGATTCTTATAAATCTTCATTCCAATTAGATAGATTTAATTTTTCCAAAGAAATTTAACCACATAAATTAGTGAGAGAAAACGAGATAAATAATTTATGACCCACCTCGTTAATAAATTATTCGATTAAAATTATTTATAAGGTATTCGGCTAACAGGTTAAGCATTAAAATGAATGATTTAATCGATGATACAAACTCAACATTTATTTAAGTTAGAAATATTATGGATGGGGTGGGATTAGTTCAAGAATTTATTAATTATTATTGTAAAATAGTGTCACTTGTGCGCTTTTAAAATTTGATTTGCTAAATGTTTTGATTCGATAGATTGGGATTTTTTAGGAAATTATTACCGGTTAAGGGTTTCAGTGTTAGATGGGTAGGTTGGATATTGTCACTTCTGAAAAAGATCAACTCATGTATTGTGTTTAATGGTATCTAAGGTAATAAAATTCAATCAAAAAGAGGACTAAGGTAAGAGGAACCACTGTCTTCTCTTTTATTTAATTTAGCTGCCGATATTTTTGCTACAATTATCAAGTTGGCTATTAATAATGGAATTTTAGACAAAGTAGGAAATGAAATAACGAGTAAAGGTATCTTCGTCATTCAATTTGCGGATGATACTATTTTATTTACATCGCACTTGCCTAGACATATTATAGCGCTCAAATTCATTTTATATGTTTTGGAATTACGTTTGGGATTAAAAATTAATTCTGATAAAAGCTCCATTTTAGTGTTTAATGATGTGGATATGATAGAGAGTCTGGTGACTTGTACATTCAATTGCAAAGTTATGAAAATTCCAATCGACTATTTAGGATTTTCATTAAGGCCTACTAAATTTAAACATGACGATTAGTCAATTATAATTGAAAAAATAAGTAAAAGGTTGTCTAAATGGAATTGTAAATTCTTATAAAGGGCAGGTAGGGTAGTTCTTATTAATTAAGTTTTATCAGCATTACACCATATTGGATGTCATACTTCTTTTTCCAAACTGGGTAATAGATAAAATAGATAAAATTTGAAGTGATTTTTTATGGAGTGGGGATAACCCCAATAACAACTCAAAATTTCTTGTTAGTTGGGAAGTTGCTTGTAACTCTAAAGAAGAAGAAGGACTGGGAATTACAGATTTACATAATCTAACCATATCATTATCAGGTAAATGGTTATGGAAATTCAAATCAAATAATGACAATCTAATATGAAAAAAAATATCAAATCAATTTTATGGAGTATTTATAATTTATATTGTATAACATCCAATAAAACCAATAATTTCTCTTACTTTCAAAAACCAATATTAAAAAAGTTTAGGTATTTTTAAATTAGGAATTTGTAACATAAACCATTCAAAAGATAACATTTTATTTTGGCATAACTGTTGGTTATTTGCTATACCACTTAAAGTAGAGTTCAAAGTGCTTTACAATATTTGTAACTTTGAATTTTTTTTAATTGTAGAGGTGTTTAAATCTAACATAAACTTCCTTTGGGAATACGGTTTTAATCATACGTTGGAAGGAATCACGTTGACATGGTTTTCTTTGCTCTATTCTAAACTAGAATATATGGTATATATAATGAAAAGAACACTGAAATTTGGTGTTGGGATAAGAGTAAAACTTATACATCTAAGTCCTATAATTAACTTTTGAATTTTTTAGGAATTAAGTCAAAAATATTTAAATTCATGTAACTACCCGCACCTTAATGGGACCAAATTTTGGCTAAATCGAAAACCAAGCCCACTAGGGTAAGGATCGTTGGTGTTGGTATAAACAAAAGTATATTGGAGACCTATCTACAAAAACTCACGGTGGAATAAAAATATAATAGAACATATATACCGAATAATGTTACTACCTTGGAATCAATATTATTCCTTGGGTATCTAATTGCCTTATCGGTGCCAAGCATAAATGAGAAGACTTCTCCATCTATCATTTCCATCTTGCATTAGTAGCCTATCCCTCTAATACTATCCCATAGGTTGTAATGATGAGGGGGTCAGAACAATGTTCCGGTGTCCCGGTGATTGGAAAATAACATACTTTATCGTAACATTTGTTTATGTCGTTTGATTTCTGTTTAAGTTTTATGTCTATTATTCATGGTTTATCCATTGAATTCCATATGCACGTACGAGATATCCAATATTCTTTGAGTATTACTATATATGTGTGTGTGTAAATATAAACATTATACTACCTAAAAGAAAATACCGACCACTTAATACTTCTTGAATAGGGAGGAGGCAGACCCAACGACCATTTAATACCTCAACCCCGAAGCGGGCCCTCCGTAACGTAATCGCTAGTTAACTAACCTTTAGTTATGAAGGCCGATAACCCATAGATACAACTTTATAATTTAATTATCCATATTACTAATGCATCTCAAAAACTTATCTAAGGGTTAAATAGTCCACCTCCAAAAAACAAACTACTAACTAAATTTTGAGATTTTTGTGTATCCCTTACGGATTCTACACTAGTAGAAAGCAAAATTCATTAAAGCATAACCTAAGTGTTTGCTAACGACTTGTAACGACGCAGAATTTTCGTCATTTGAAATTCGTATATTTAATTGATTTTAAATATGCACAAGTAAATTTTATAAGTCGAATAACTTATATTTGAAATATAGTGATTTAATTGGATACTTAAATTGTTAATTTAATATTTGAAATTGTGAAAATAATTAGAATTTGGATTTAATGTGAATGAAAATGATTTATAAAGTTGAATTAAATCTTATTTGAATTAGAATGATGTTACAGAACTTTTAGAATTGAACTAAAAGTTAATTTATAGAAATTGAATATTTTAATATTTAATTGACGTGTAAAAATAGTCATTTTTCAAACAGTCTCAGATTTCGACGAAACCAGTTTCATTAGATCCGTAATGTTATATTATTGTAAGATTTCAAATTTCGTGTCAATCGGATTTATGGTTTGTCCGGGACAAGCTAAAACGCGTAGAAATCGGTTTAAGTGAATTTTAAATTTAAATAATTCGATTTGAAAACCTATCTTCCAAATACGATCGAATTGGCTCCCGATATATATTACATTGCGTTCAAAATAGGGGTAAAACATTATAAACGCCAGACGGCACGCTTCATTTCGAGTTCGGAAAAATTCGGATGAATAGTGTCACAGAATTTTCTATAAAAGGACGTTATTTTCTTTCATTTGCAAACAAATCTAGGGTTTCTAACCCTAGCCGGCACAAGCAATTCTAATGGCCAGAAATGCATCCTTTTCTGCCTCAATTTTCTTCAAATCCACAAATCGATTCAAAAAGTTTCAACTACAAAAATGAAGATCGTATCGAGACCTATATTCTCAACGGTCGTGATCGAATATAGACGAGTAGATCGTCGTCAAAATGGCTTCAAACAGCCAGCGTTCGAACACGTTTATCGTGGTCAAGAAGCGATCGAGCTTCGAGCAAATCGAGCCGAGAGCAGAGCACGAGACGAGCGTTCGAATGGTGTAACCTGATCGTCGTGTAGATGCTTGGGGTAGTGGCGAGAATTAGTGTTAAATGCGGCCGAATGGGTTCGATTGAACGCAATCACCTGGAGGAAGAAGAAGCAATTTCGACGGCCCAGATTTTGGTTAGGAAATCGAATGGCTAGAAAATAAGAAAGGTTAAAAATATAAAAATAGAAATTGTAAATTGATTTATATAAATTCGTTCAATCTTTAAAAAGCTATAACTCTTTCATACGAGGTCCGTTTTGCACGAAACGAATTGCGTTGGGTTCGTATTGACGAGCACTATGCGATGGAGATGGTTTGGAGTTGATTTGAGCTAGTGTGAATTTTGGGTAAAATTAAACGCTCGTTTAATTTTATTCGAAACAAAACACTACAACTGCTATTGGATGCAATGTGAGTACAACTCACTCTTTCTGCCTCACTAATATTTTTATATAAGTCAAAAATAATTTATTATATGATGATTGATGATTGTTAGGATGATATGTGATATATTGATTGATATTTGGATATATACCTGCCTATTAGAGTAGATAAGACCCTATACGTTTCCGTATATGAGCGGATGACCCTTTGTACGCGCGTCTGCCTTGAAGCGGACATTGTACACATATTCCAATATGTATATTTGTTGCAGGTGACAGTTTGGAGGGATCCAACTTGATTCCTCAATAGTATTGATTTATTTACA
This sequence comes from Allium cepa, assembly GCA_030765085.1. NCBI lineage: Eukaryota > Viridiplantae > Streptophyta > Magnoliopsida > Asparagales > Amaryllidaceae > Allium > Allium cepa. Next base: position 548,937,082 of record CM060932.1, read on the forward strand.
GATATTGCTATATATTCTGTTATCATATGATATATGATATTTTGGTTGGCGTGATTGATGTATTTGGTGTTGTTGCAGCATTTTGCCTATTTTTGGAATTTAAAAATGTTAAAGTGATGATTTCCAAATTTAAAAGGATTTTAAAGTGATTTTGAAAATAAACGTTTTATTGAATTTTGTAAGTGATTCATTTTAAATAAATAAATGTTATAATTTTAATGTTATAAAAATTATGATTTTTGTGAAATATATATTAAAACGTGATTTTTGGAATATAGAGTTAACTATTTTGTAAATAGTTTATTTTTGAATTATTTTAAATGGTTTTATATATAAGATTTATAAAATTGAATTTTTATAAATCAGAATGAACGAATTAAAGGAGTTTTGGGAATGTTAAAATGGAGTTATAATTGGATTTTATAAATAAATAAGATTTATATTTTTGTGAAGTTATAAATGAATGAATTTTATAAATAAGAGAACTATAAGATATTGACTTATAATTTGGATTTTTGGCATGTAATTGATTTATAAATGGAATTGGTTAATAAAGTGATTTTATAAGTTGAAGTTTTATAAAATATATATGGAATTTATAAACATTGTTTTATAAATCCGAAATTAATTGATTTGATAGGTTAAATATAGAAGTTTATTAAAGGAGATATATTCGCGCTTTTGGACGGCGAATTATCCTTTAAATTAAATGTTGTAATAATAAAGAATTTGATTGGAATTATATCCACAATTTTCGATAGTGGATTATCCTTTCGTAAATATGTAGAAGTGTTGAATTTGGTTAGAGATGTATATTCACGATTTTGGACAGTGAATAATATTCTAAAATTAAATTAATGTTTTGGGCAGTGATCTTTTAAATGGAGTTAAATTGTTTAAAGATGTTTTAAAATGTGTTAAGTATCGAAACTATAGATTTCAACATTTATTGTTGAAATAAACGTTTTCGAGAAGTAAGGAAATGATGGACTATAACACTGTTGTTATAGTAAATGATTTTCGAAAGGAAATGTTTTTGTATAGTATTGGGATTTATATATCTATCTTATTTTCGAATCCCTATACTATTGATTTTGGGTTGTCGTAATGATGTTTTACGCAACATTCGTTTTGACCCAAATAAATGTGTTTTAAGAGAATGTTTTCCTTAAAGAATAAAATATATACTTAATCATGTTTTAAGTATATGAAATATTTTATAAGCGATGAAAATAAACTGATTTGTGAATTACTTATTATTAAATAAGTATTTGGAAATGTTTTCCAACGTCGAAATGATTTTGAGAATATATCTTTTTAAAAGATAAATTGAAGTGAATATTTGGCAAGTTATTTAATTTATGGAAGATTAACAAAAGGGCCTAGTGATTGGTATGGTGCTGAATATTTGTTTGTTTGCTTTGATAGTTAAATAACCGACTATCAAATTACCCAAAATTTTTAGTTCCTCGACTTGATGTGGGAACTATTTAGTCGTACACTTAGTACGTAGCCTTCTGTGTAGGCTTGATTATCATTTGTGTTGAGGATGTTGATTCGTGTAGTGCGGGGTATTACTCCAATCTATCGAGCTTCCTTCTTGGCCCGAAGGATAGCAAGTTGAAAGTTGGAGACGTGATAAGTCTATGAGACTTAGTTGCCGTGTGAGGTTGAGAAACGCTTTTGCGTTGTTGGTGCAAAGAGACCGGGATCGGATTTATCTAAAAACCACTTCGGACCAACGTATATGCGACGGTTGTGCAGGTTGCTTGTGATGATATTGATATTTTGGATTTTCATAGTGGGGGACTGCTTGTTGATCATTTGGGGTTAAAGTCCCAATATGCATCCAGTAGCAGTGGTCTCTCCATTATGAAATATCCGATGCAAGGACAATTCGCTACTAATCCTAGGGATTTTCCGACAGGATGTGGTAGGAAAGTACCTTCGGTTTGTCCTATTCCTGGACAACTTGTATGGATGTTTGTTTGACATTGCATTTCTAAAGATTACGTACATTGGTTTTTACGAACGTACATCAGTGGTGGCGGAGAAGGCAACTTCTCTTAGCTTAATACCCTCCTTGAGACATACGAGCTTAAGGGTTGTATTTTTGTGGAAGGCAATTAGTAGTCAAAGGAAATGGCCGTGTGGCATTCTAAGTGATGTGATTGTGCTTTGTGAAAGGTAATCGTTACCTCTAGCTTCATCAACCGAAAATGACCAAAACAGGGTTACATGTAGCAGGTCTAAGTGGGTCATTCCCAATTAGGGTATGAACATCCTCTTCTAGATATATCTTTGCACGCTATGACGTCTGTGGTTTGTATGCTAGAGGGCCCTCGGTAAGATCGGTAACGACTGGAGGATGATATATTCGGTACCATCTAGTTATAGAGGTGGGCCGGTCTTGTGTTGGTAGAGGATCATTAGTGATGGTCCTCGGTACATTTTTCTAGAAATGGACTGCCGGAAGGTAGTCTCTTCACCTGGTCATTTGTATGAAAATCCGAAACCCACTACGAGCCGCGATTTTATTTGTAAAGGCATAATGAATAGCCTCGAAATGCTATATGGGTAACCATTTCGACCATGATTAATATTCTTTGTATATACTAGACACTAGTATAATATAAGAGGATTTGATATGAAAGAAATGCTTTAGTTATCGTAAGGTAAAAACATGTCTGTGTTTATGTGTGGACTTGTCTTACGAGATACTTTTATTTTGATAAAGGAAAAGTTTGGTAATTTAATAAATTCAGTTGAGTGTGTTTCTCACGCTGGTTTACCAAACTGATCCGGGTGTCTTCCCTTTCAATGCTCAGGTCAGACTGAGTATATTTACAGGTTTAGATTGGTGCTTTTGGAGATTCAGCAGGAGAGTTGAAGGTCTTCATTTACGTATACGCGCATCTGTTTTGATTATTGATTATCTGTTGTGCTTAGTTGTTGTTATTATCATCATTTGTGAGGACAGGTTATTATAACTGTTCAGGCTGATAACTCTGATTTATTGTTGAACTCTGATTTATGTATGTATATATATAGTTTCTGTTTTATAAAGATCATTGATATGATATTATATATTTTCCGCTGCGATGTAAGATCCTATATTATTCAGTTTGGTTCTATCTTCTCTCTTTCTTCTCTTCTCTTCTTCTCTCTTCTTCTCTTTCTCTTGACCTTCCATCGGTTTGTGCGCTTTGGGTCGGACATGTGTGGATTATTATCGATTCAAAGGGTATGGATTTTCGGGTCATCACATTTGGTATCAGAGATTAGATTTTGTATATTCCTAAGCTTTGATTTGTACTCAGTATAGATAGGGACAGTAGCACCCTAGATTGAGTTTGAGTGTATTATATATGAGCGCATATTTGTTAGCGATATAAAATGTTTTATATTGTGTTTACTTATCCGTTGAGCTGTTTGTGAATTATGGTCGTGATGTGGGATGCCATGTTATCGATAGGGATTTCCAAACTCTTATACGAGGCAAGTCGACATAGTATCATTTTAAATTGGGTAAATGAAATAATTTTACCTCTATTATATTTTATATATAAAGGAAACTATTTTTCATAATTATTAAAGTGTTTATAAACTGATTGTTTGGTTGTTTGAAAATGCAAATATATATAAGATAAATGAAAGATGTTTGAATAATTTAAATAAAAAGCAACAATTGTAGAAAGAATAAATTATATAAGAAAATGAATTATAAGAATCGAATTATAATTAATATGATTTACAATTGCGAAATAATCTTATATATAAGAAGTGAAACTATATGAATATATTTATAAAAATGAGTTGTAAATAAAAATGAATTTGAGCTAAGAATTTGAGAATTTTGAATTCGTTTATTTTGAAATTTGTTTTTCAAAGTTAAAGAGATTATATTGTTATAAATCTAAGTTAGATAAATAAATTTAGAACGATCTTATATAAGTAAAGTGAATAGAATAAAATTTGATTTGATTTGGAAGTGAACAAATTGGAATATGAATTAGTAAATGTAAACTAATTGAATTTGAATGAATGAATGAATATTAGTAAATCCAATGTTTATGAATCAAATGTGATTAATTGAAAATCAATTCAATGAATGTCAACGAGAAGTGAATGAATATTGATTTGGTTATGGATGTTAGTTGGATGATAGTTGTTTGATGGTTGGATTTGTTGTTTTTGAGTGCATTTGCTATATTGGCATATATAGTTGTCAGTATATGTTGTATATTGATATTACTTTCATATATACATGTTCTCATTTGTTTTTGAGTGTACAGTAGGTACGGATGGCGCTTGCTTCGCTTTTGGAGCTCGCTTTCGTGCTATATTAGCCGTATATGCTTGCTAATAACATAAAAGGTACATATTTCGGATTACATATCATACTTTTACACTTTTTTCCCTTCGGCATGCCTCATCCTCGATGATGAGATGTATATTTGTGATATATATTGTTATTTTTTTCGGATCGAGCCGCGCAAAGGAGACTATGGCGAATTTTTCTGAAAATTTAAGGCGTTAGAGTTTTTTGGGAAAATTGGAAAATTTGTGAAAACTAAAAGTTTGATTTTTGAGTTAAAAGTTAAACGATAGTAGTTGGTTTTGAAAAGATAACTAAGTAGGTTTGAAAACTTAGAAAAGTTTTTGTATGAAGTTTAATGAATTGTTTTGAAAAGTAAATGGATATTGTGACTTTTTCTTACTTAGTAATTTCGAGGACGAAATTCTTTTAAGTAGGGGAGAATGTAACGACCCAGAATTTACGTCATTCGAAATTCATATATTTAATTGATTTTAAATATGCACAAGTAAATTTTATAAGTCGAATAACTTATATTTGAAATATAGTGATTTAATTGGATACTTAAATTGTTAATTTAATATTTGAAATTGTGAAAATAATTACAATTTGGATTTAATGTGAATGAAAATGATTTATAAAGTTGAATTAAATCTTATTTGAATTAGAATGATGTTACAGAACTTTTAAAATTGAACTAAAATTTAACTTGTAGAAAATGAATATTTTAATATTTAAGTGACGTGTAAAAATAGCCATTTTCAAACAGTCTCGGATTTCGATGAAACTAGTTTCATTGGATCCGTAATATTATATTATTGTAAGATTTCAAATTTCGTGTCAATCGAATTTACGGTTTGTCCGGGGCAAGCCAAAACGCGTAGAAATTAGTTTAAGTGAATTTTAAATTTAAATAATTCGATTTGAAAACCTATCTTCCAAATACGATCGAATTGGCTCCCGATATATATTACATTACGATCAGAATTGGGTTAAAACATTATAAACGCCAAACGGCACGCTTCGTTTCGAGTTCAGAAAAATTTGGACGAATAGTGTCGCAGAATTTTCTATAAAAGGACGTTATTTTCTTTCATTTGCAAACAAATCTAGGGTTTCTAACCCTAGCCGGCACAAACAATTCTAATGGCCAGAAATGCATCCTCTTCTTCCTCAATTTTCTTCAAATCCACAAATCGATTCAAAAAGTTTCAACTACAAAAATGAAGATCGTATCGAGACCTATATTCTCAACGGTCGTGATCGAATATAGACGAGTAGATCGTCGTCAAAACGGCTTCAAACAGCCAACGTTCGAACATGTTTATTGTGGTCAAGAAGCGACCGAGCTTCGAGCAAATCGAGCCAACTGTAGAGCACGAGATGAGCGTTCGAATGGTGTAACCTGATCGCCGTGTAGAAGCTTGGGATAGTGGCGAGAATTAGGGTTAAAGGCGGCCGAATGGGTTCGATTGAACGCAATCACCTGGAGGAAGAAAAAGCGATTTCGGCGGCCCATATTTTGGTTAGGAAATCGAATGGCTAGTAAATTGATTTATATAAATTCGTTCAATCTTTAAAAAGCTATAACTCTTTCATACGAGGTTCATTTCGCACGAAACGAATTGCTTTGGGTTCGTATTGACGAGCACTACGCGATGGAGCTGGTTTGGAGTTGATTGGAGCTAGTGTGAATTTTGGGTAAAATTAAACGCTCGTTTAATTTTATTCGAAACAAAACACTACAACTGCTATTGGACGCAATGTGAGTACAACTCACTCTTTCTTCCTCACTAATATTTTTATATAAGTCAGAAATAATTTATTATATGATGATTGATGATTGTTTGGATGATACGTGATATATTGATTGATATTTGGATATATACCTGCCTATTGGAGCAGATGAGACCCTATATGTTCCCGTATATGAGCGGATGACCCTTTGTACGCACGTCTTCCTTGAAGCGGACATTGTACACACATTCTAATATGTATATTTGTTGCAGGTGACAGTTTGGAGAGATCCAACTAGATTCCTCAACGGTATTGATTTATTTACAGATATTGCTATATATTCTGTTATCATATGATATATGATATTTTGGTTGGCGTGATTGATGTATTTGGTGTTGTTGCAGCATTTTGCCTATTTTTGGAATTTAAAAATGTTAAAGTGATGATTTCCAAATTTAAAAGGATTTTAAAGTGATTTTGAAAATAAACGTTTTATTGAATTTTTGAAGTGATTCATTTTAAATAAATAAATGTTATAATTTTAATGTTATAAAATTATGATTTTTGTGAAATATATATTAAAACGTGATTTTTGGAATATAGAGTTAACTATTTTGTAAATAGTTTAAATTGGGATTTTTGAATTATTATAAATGGTTTTATATATAAGATTTATAAAATTGAATTTTTATAAATTAGAATGAAGGAATTATAAAGGAGTTTTGGGAATGTTAAAATGGAGTTATAATTGGATTTTATAAATAAATAAGATTTATATTTTTGTGAAGTTATAAATGAATGAATTTTATAAATAAGAGAACTATAAGCTATTAACTTATAATTTGGATTTTTGGCATGTAATTGAGTTATAAATGGAATTGGTTAATAAAGTGATTTTTTAAATTGATGTTTTTATAAAATATATATGGAATTTATAAATATTGCTTTATAAGTCCGAAATCAATTGATTTGATAGGTTAAATATAGAAGTTTATTAAAGGAGATATATTCGCGATTTTGGACAGCGAATTATCCTTTATATTAAATGTTGTAATAATAAAGAATTTGATTGGGAATTATATCCACGATTTTGGACAGTGGATTGTCCTTTCGTAAATATGTAGAAATGTTGAATTTGGTTAGAGATGTATATTCACGATTTTGGACAGTGAATAATATTCTAAAATTAAATTAATGTTTTGGGCAGTGATCTTTTAAATGGAGTTAAATGGTTTAAAGATGTTTTAAAATGTGTTAAGTATCGAAACTATAGATTTCAACATTTATTGTTGAAATAAACGTTTTCGAGAAGTAAGGAAATGATGGACTATAACACTGTTATTATAGTAAATGATTTTCAAAAGGAAATGTTTTTGTATAGTATTGGGATTTATATATCTATCTTATTTTCAAATCCCTATACTATTGATTTTGGGTTGTCGTAACGATGCTTTACGCAACATTCGTTTTGACCCAAATTAATGTGTTTTAAGAGAATGTTTTCCTTAAAGAATAAAATATATACTTAATCATGTTTTAAGTATATGAAATATTTTCTAAGCGTTGAAAATAAATTGATTAGTGAATTACTTATTATTAAATAAGTATTTGGAAATGTTTTCCAACGTCGAAATGATTTTGAGAATATATCTTTTTAAAAGATAAACTGAAGTGAAAATTTGGCAAGTTATTTAATTTATGGAAGATTAACAAAAGGTCCTAATGATTGGTATGGTGTTGAATATTTGTTTGTTTGCTTTGATAGTTAAATAACCGTCTATCAAATTGCTCAAAAATTTAGTTCCTCGACTTGATGTGGGAACTATTTAGTCGTACACTTAGTACGTAGCCTTCTGTGTAGGCTTGATTATCATATGTGTTGAGGATGTTGATTCGTGTAGTGCAGAGTATTACTCCAATCTATCGAGCTTCCTTCTTGGCCCGAAGGATAGCAAGTTGAAAGTTGGAGACTGATAAGTCTATGAGAATTAGTTGCTGTGTGAGGTTGAGAAACGCTTTTGCGTTGTTGGTGCGAAGGGACCGGGATCAGATTTATCTGAAAACCACTTCGGACCAACGTATATGTGGCGATTGTGCAGGTTGCTTGTGATGATATTGATATTTCGGATTTCATAGTGGGGGACAGCTTATTGATCGTTTGGGGTTAAAATCCCAATATACATCCAGTAGCAGTGGTCTCTTCATTATGAAATATCCAATGCAAGGACTATTCGCTACTAATCATAGGGATTTCCCGATACAAACGTACATCGGTGGCGGCGGAGAAGGCAACTTCTCTTAGCTTAACACCCTCCTTGAGACATACGAGCTTAAGGGTTGTATTTTTGTGGAAGGCAATTTATAGTCAACGGAAATGGCTATGTGGCATTCTAAGTGATGCGATTATGCTTTGTGAAAGGTAATCGTTACCTCTAGCCTCATCAACCGGAAATGACCAAAGCAGGGTTAGATGCAGCAGGGCTAAGTGGGTCATTCCCAATTAGGGTATGATCATCCTCTTCTAGATATATCTTTGCATGCTATGACGTCGTATATCTGATTATTGTGGTTTGTATGCTATAGGGCCCTCGGTAAGGTCGGTAACGACCGGAGGATGATATATTCGGTGCCATTTAGTTATAGAGGTGGGTCGGTCTTGTGTTGGTAGAGGATCCTTAGTGATTGTCCTCGGTACATTTTTCTAGAGATGTACGCGTATCTGTTTTGATTATTGATTATCCGCTATGCTTAGTTGTTGTTATTGTCAGCATTTGTGAGGACATGTTATTATAACTGTTCGGGCGGATAATTCTAATTGATTGTTGAACTCTGATTTATGTATGTATATATACACAGTTTCTTTTTTATAAAGATCATTGATATGATATTATATATTTTCCGCTGCGATGTGAGATCCTGTATTATTCTTTTTGGTTCTATTTTCTCTCTTTCTTCTCTTCTTTTCTTCTCTCTTCTTTTCTTTCTCTTGACCTTCCGTCAGTTTGTGCTTTTTGGGTCAGACATGTGTGTATTATTGTCGATTCAAAGGGTACGGATTTTCGGATCGTCACACGACTACTCGAGACCGCTGGTGGTCAAAATTTATATGCCAACCCTACTTCTAAATACTAGTCCAATAACAACACTGACATAGCCTGTCGACCTCCCACTTTCGAAACCTCGTTTAGACTTACATAATATAAATCAAGGAAAATTCCCACTCTAGTTACTCAATACCTCTAGTTTAGAGATTAAAAAGACCTCATTTCCCAATTAGGCACTGTTGTAGGTTATTTAAAACTTCCTTGGGAGGAGGTAGACCCAGTGGCCATTTAATACCTTCCACTCTAAAGTAAACTTCTTAACATCCCTAGAGGTACCAAGACATTAAATACTTCAAATATTAGGCGAACCATTAGTATATTTTCTCACACTTATATATGAACGTATATCCCTTCCTTACGGGTCCTATAGTTGTAGGTGTCCCACATCAGTTGTACGTATACACAACTGCTAGTAGCCTCTGGTTGAAGGGAAAACTTCTGTTGTGTTACTTTATTGACCTCATATCCCTACCTATACTAAACTAAGCGATTTATCCTAAATCTAAGTATTAGGCTAGTCTCACTAATTCATCCTTGTTATATTACTGAGGCCATATAATTTTCATTATTGGGATTATATTACCTCCTAAGCTTATTCTTTAGTATTCATTTATTTATCGCGGCAAATCTACTGCTCTCTTATATGCTTATTTCATACATTCGTTTCCTTTCTATGTCACTTAAATGTCACTTATTCTTTTACCTCCAATTGATTATCCATAATAAATGGTCACTGTTATTCAAATTGGATAATCGTTAATGACATTCATTCATTCATTTCAAATCTAACTTATTATGTCTATTTTGTTTCCTCCATAAATGTCATGTTTAATTCTACAATTAATCCCCTTAAACATATTTATGTACCCATTTGATTTCTATAACTCCATGTTGATTGTGCATTATTACCCATTATTACTGCAACCATTATTCATAAATGTTGGAGTTACTACCTCTTTGTTATTGCAACCTCGTAATCATATGATTTACTATGATAATAATATTTAATCGTCCTAATTATAACTATATGAGTACCGACGTATATTTATTTATTATACTTTATTAGTTACCATATGTATATTTTTATTTTTACTTGGTAGGCATGGTTATGTGAGTTTGTGTCTCTGTACATATATGTATATTATATATATATATATATGTATGTATATTATATATATATATACAAGTCATAATTTCTACGCTAAGAAATCTCAAAATATACACATATATATAATTGTATAGTGAATGTTTATTTTCATATTTAATATGCTGAAGCTATCCTTCCCCAAAGAAAGAAGTTATTACGGTTATAAATTTCCATAAACTACCTAAAAGTAAGACTTTTGCTCGATCTGAAATTACAAGAAATTATCTCTTTTTATCCCTATTAAAATAACAATGTAAACAACGAAGGATACCCGTATTTTACACACCTCTTTCATTTAGGGATTTTCCTTATTATTTCAAATGGCACACCTTTTATACTATGAGGTTAGACAGTATATGGAAATTTACACGGAAAGAGATGCAACTAAATTGTACATTCAACGCTCCCAATAAACTAAAACATCGAAATTTACATTCCAAGTCAAACTAGGGCATTCCAAATGGTTACGAAGCAATTTACAACCCAATCAACATAAATTTGGAATAAACTTCACATTCTTATCAACATTATACTTGAAAATTTTAAGGGATTAATTTCCAAAATTACCATATTACGGAATATATGCCATTCCAGCACAATTCAATAACTTATAGAATTTGTATGCGAGATTTCAACCAATTATATTCGCATTAAGCATACAATTAAACATATTTGCATAAGCATAGTAATCAAATAAAGCTAAGCAACATAAATTTCAATGTTATATATAAATCATAAATTTCTTACTCACCAATCTAGCTTTCCAAATCACCAAATTCGAATTAATCTATTTAATTGACTTATTTTTCCTTTGCATTCCAAAAATTTGTATAACAAAATGTATACATATCCTTAAGAATTACACATCCGAGCAGAGATTTGAGTTAAGTGGAAATTTAGCAATTACAGAATTTACCTTTTTTGCAGAATCGATTCACTCCTTCTTTTCTTCTCTTTTATTTTCCACCCTACTTTAATATATATATATATATATAATAGTTTTATAATTTCTAGAAATAGTAGAGAAGAGCATAGCCCCACTGCTCTGTTCAAAAAATATGTGAAGAAAAGTGAGGGGTTAGGCTATTATTTATAGGCACAAGAATCATATATATTCGTTAGATTAATATTTATTAAATCTGGGCTATTAGACCGAGGTTCGACCCCAGCAGCCAGCTATAGAACCAGTCAACCGCACCTCTATAGGCGATCGATCGGCAGGCGATCGACCGGCCCAACGAAGGGGTCGACTCATGGGGTCCATGCGTTTATTATTATTTATCTCCTTAGATTCCTTTTAATTATTTTCGATCCGAAAACTTCAAACACTTATAACTTCTTCCTTAAAACTTCAATCTCAAAACTCCATATATGAAAGGTGCTTAGAAAATTGCCATGAATGCAATGGTGTAAGGTGGTCAAATTCCGGTGTTTACTCGAAATTTACTTTTGTGCCTTATTAATTATTTGTTATTATCAATTAATTACCGTTCATTTCATGGCGTGTTACATTCTTTCCTTCTTAAAATAATTTCATCCTCGAAATTCCTCAAAGGCATGTAACATAGCGCTCTACCATTATAAACTATCTAACCAATTAGTTTACAACCATTTTTGCGGCCAATCATGTACAAGTGCATGGTGTATCACAACAAATATGATATGTATGTAGAATAATACTAAATTGACGCCTCATTTATAAATGCATTCTTTTAAAATAATTTCAAAATTATGATGCAAAAGTCTATAGGAACGTTTTCACCCTAGAGGGGGGTGAATAGGGTGATACTAAAAATTAATGCTGAAATAAAAACAGAAAGTAATGATCACACATGGTTTTACCCACCTTCGACAATAACCTGCCTACGTGCACTCCCAAGGTTTCTACTAGAAATTATGTAACCAGACGCTTACAAAAACACATAAATTCGTGATACCAGCTAACTCGATTAACCTAACTCTAAACTCAAAAACCTACCACAACTCAGCCACTGAGTTGCGAATTCTCGAACTACAAAACCGTAGTTCGTAAACCAGTTACTCTAAAAATTTAAAAATAAAAACAAACAATAACTGAATAAACAAAAGCCCTAATGAAAAACAATATCGGCCAAAAGAAACACGGTTCAAAATAATGATGCTCTTATTCGTATTCGCATGTCTATGCGAATTATTCTTTTATCCTTTCTTCTAAAATTAGGGTTCCTTCCATTGATGTCGTCGCTTGGTATTTTATCGATTGAAGTATGCTTTTTCTCTGGCTTGCTTCGTTAATCGATTTATAGTGCTTGACTTCACACGGTTGCTTCAATTGTGTCGAGCTAGATGTTGCTTTGATTGGTACGTGATTTTCCCCTTTTCTATTTTTATTATGCTCGACTTTGATTCGAGTTTTGGATTTGTTTGTGATTTTTCTAAGTATGCTTTCTGGATTTTTGTCTCGAACTCGAATCGTTGGTTTTTGCCGATGATGATTTTGGGCATTTATAGGGAACGAAGCCCCATAATTTCGCTCGTATATTTTTGGATTGAATTCTTCGTGATTTAGTTCTTGCGCTGATTTTGATCACACATTCGTGAGATTCCTGACTTGTTCATCTCTGATATATTTGAATTATGTTCTGTTATTTGCTTTTATGACCTATTCATCATTCTCTGACTTGTTAGCATTTGAATTAGAGATAATCTTGGCTTCCTAATTTGATTCACTTGATTTTGTTAATTGGTTCGCTGATTTATTTACCATGATTTGTTGTTCCATTTTCTTTGGTGGCAATATTCGAATTTTTGAGCCGTTCAATGATGTTGTTCATTTCTTTTTGGAACACGACTCATGACTTCACAGTTTTTATTGTATTATGATTTGGTCTAGGCTGATAGACTTGGTGCCTTTATATTCTCTGAACTGATATATGTGTATACACACACACACACGCACATATATATGTATACATGCTCCAAAGTTTGTACATATGCACTGCCCTGTACTTGACCTTAAATTCTTTAAACTCCTGTGCACTGTTTCATATGTAGAACTGGTGCACCACTTTGTTCATGTGCACTACTTTGGTCATTGTTGTGTTGTTGTGATTTGGAGTCTGGTTTAATTTGTTGTTGAATATGTTTGAGTTATGTTTCATGTGGATTCCTTATGCCTTTGTGGCATTTGAGGTCCGGTTGCATGTGAACTTGTTACTGTGCTTGTGTGATTCCATTTGATGTCTAGTTGCATTCATGTTCATATAAGCTGTCTGAAGCTTTGTGACTTTGTTTTGGTTGGAGTCTTCATGTGTATGTCAATGTTTGCTGGGTTGATTTGGTGCCTTCGTACCACTATGTTCATATGCACTAAATTCTGAATTGCTTGCATATATGAGCATGTTGTCATGTTGCCTTGTTTTTGAAGTCTGGTGTGTCTGAAGCTTGCTTGTGCCTTTGTATATTTTGTTAAGGCTGACCATTGCTGCAATAATGCTAATAAAATTGGTTGTTGTTTCTGCTTTCATCTATGGTTGTAGTGTGTTCATCACTGCCGTGTTCACCACTGCTCTGTTCTGGTCTGGTTCATGTTGTATGGTTGCACATGTTGTTTTGCATTGCACTTGTGTTGAATCCAATATCAGCTTAGGTTTGACCTTGTGCACACCTGTCCCTGCAATTTTAACAAGCAAGTGTATATCGGTGTGCACGATCTTGTGGCATATCCAGTGATACACCGTGCATGTCATAAGTTGTTCATGTCAGATGAATTAAAAGAAAATGATGATAGACAACCAAAATAACTGAGGAAAATAATATTTTCAAACACACATTTCATTATGCACTGCAAAATATTTTCTTTTTCAATTTTACTGCGTCGGTGTTTATTTTGCTGATATTCAAATGCTGGATACAGGCTAGAACAGAGTAGAAGATCAAATACGAATAAAGAGTGAATATGTAATAGGTGAAATATGTATGTAAAACTACAAAGTGAAAGTTGTGTTGTAAATGTAGTTGTAATTAAAAATGTGTAAATGTAGTGAGAGCTCAAATTTATAGTATTTGAATTTACAATAAAAAAATTGTTTGAATAAATTATTTGTTTAAATATGAATTCTGAGTTATTTATTTTATTCAACAAATATTTATCTAATTATGTGGAAAATAAAATAGTACAATAACAAATACATATATGTTTATTTTCATCAAAAACAAAAATCATAAGCTATTGTATGCGACACAACCCATATATACTAACAGTTCTACATGTATGCAAGTTTTCAAAAATAAAATTCTTTGTTTTCGCACAACAAATTACACACCCCTACGAATAAAAGTATGGTTCAACCTATTTTGCATCCAATTCCTACCATCTAATACCTAATCAGGCCATTCTAACATTAAAATTTTGAAAATCCAGTTTTTCTTAATCTATACTCTTATGCCACGAAAGGAATTTAGATGGAGAATTTTACATTTCCGCCCTTCCTTTGAATACATATTTTTTTTGTATCTTGGAACCTTCTTTTTTGCCCTAAATCCTTTTCCACTTTTTCAAGTACAATTTGCATAAGGAGGTTTATCTTTGGATTTTAAAATGTAATTATTTTAAATGCCAATTTTGTTCACTATCGACAAGGTATGAAAATAGAAATTCCAAAGCTAAAATAGCTTTTTCCCTTGTTATTCTCTATGTTTTATATACTATCACCCCTTGTCAAACAGTGAAATTCATATTCACTAACCACATCAACCCTCCTTATACTAAGCATGTGTCATATGAAAATGAGAAATTTTCTCCTTTTTCACAAAAATCTTTTTTCCCATATTAACCAAACTTGCAAAATATTTTGAAAATTAAAATTTTCAAAAGCATTTAACATGACTTGTATTTGAACATAATTTTTCAAAAGCATTTGTCTTTTCATTATTTAAAACAAATCATCCACATCTTAATGTAATCGAGGTTCAATCAATGGGTTAATGCATATGATTTACTTTGAATTGCGCAATTAATCTTAGGTTTCAAAACCTTTCCTTTTATTTCAAAACAGCAAACAACACACAAGTATTTATAAATTTTAGCTTTTAAGCCATCGGGATTGTGATCCGTGTTTTCGCAATAACTTTTCCCTGTTCTTCACTTGCTAAAAGTTATTTTTTCTAAAATTCTAAAGTTTTGGAATTGAAGCATTCTTTATTTCTAGTTGTTATCTTAATTTCCTAATTTATTTTATAAACTTCAAACCTTAATTACATTCATCACGAGTTAAGTGTCATTATGAGATTTTATTACTTACACTCTTTCTCAATATATATATAGCGGTCAAAGCTCATCCAAAAAATCGGCATGGTGATAAAATAGTAATATATCTCATATCATATCGTACGTTTTTTCAATACTCGAAAAGAGACAACTAGCTATTGCAACTTAAAAAATCTAAAACAAACCATTCCTGGAAGCTGCAATTCAAAATCAACTGGTATTAATGATGTTATGGCCTTATTACTTATCACTTGATTAAGATTGACATTTTTAGTATGTCATTCTACTATAACCCACATGTCTTAACTTACCTCATTGACTTCTAATAAATCAAGTCCAGCCAATACTTTAGTTATTACACCCAATTGCGGGATAAATTGTGCGTTTCCGGCAAGAAATATAAATTATGGACATTCGGAATAACTCGTTGGAAAATTTACTTGGTAGAATAACTTTCCTACCACCTATCTTGCATTCTTTAACCATAAATTAATCGACATCCTTTATGTGTGTTTGTCATCTTGTTACCCTCTTCTAAAATCATACTATAATCTTCTATCAACCAAAATTTCTTAATAGTTTTCCCAAACTTTGGTATTTACTTTTCTTTATCCTTGATCTTTCATGTGAGTAAACCTTAGGACTTGCAAAAGTGTATTTTGATTCCATTTCTTATTCCTTTTTAGGGTTCTTCTTATGGCTTCCACACACGTCTAATCAAAAATTCCAGGGTCCATACCAATATTATTTATATTCAATGTGGATTTCTTGTTTCTACCCTACGAGCATTCATAGTTATTTTATTCATAGCCTTGACCTTTACCATGTCTTACCAAGGCACTCATCCTTATCTATTCCACATCAAAAATTAGTTTGGTTTTCACCACTCTTTATAAAATTAGAACTTCACAGTCATGAAGTACTTAATCTAAATCTTTTATCATTAAAAATATAAATCTAGAACCTTTTTTAATAAATTTAAAAATTTCTTGGTTTCCAAAAGGAGCCATGGAAAATTGCTTATTTAAACCAATTTTCCATATTTAAGAACTTTCAATAACATAGACTTACTTCTTTAAAAATAGGATTTCTAACTCTAAACATTCATTTGCATTCAAAAACTCAATTATCATATCAAACCATTTTTCGAAAACATCTTCTATAATTTTAAACAAAGAAAACTGGTGTATATAAGGATAACGTCCATTCTATTATTTTCTTACTACCCTTAGCGGGGATTCTAATAGCTTCACCCTTAACGGAGATTATAACGAACCAGAATTTTAGTCATTAGAATTTTAAGTATTTAATTTATTTAAAAATCTAAAATGTGAATTTAATAAATAAATATTGGATTTAATATGGATAAAAATGATTTTTCATAACTTATTTGAATTCCGGTTAAATAAAAATGATAATAATAGACCTTTGTTTTACAATTAAAGTGATTAGAATTTTTTAATAATAATATGTTTTAATTAACGTGTGAAAATTGCTTTCAGGACACTATCTTGGATTTCGACAAAACCAATGCCATTGGATCCATAGTAGTGAACTATTGTATGTCATCGAATTTCGTGGTGATTGGACGTATACTTTGGTTGTGCGAGCTTGAAACACTTAGAAATTAATTACAGAAAATTAATCCAAAGTAATTCGATTTTATAAGTTAATTTCTGCATATGATCGAACTATGTCTCGAAACTAGTTCTATTGAGTTTGGAATAGTGGTACTTAGTATAAAACGCCAGGCGACACGCTTCGATCGGAGTTTGAAATTTTGAGTGCTTAAGATTTTATATTTTTGGATAAAATAAAATAATTAAGCCATAGCCCATGCCAGGCCACGTTCTCATTCATCCTTCCAAATATCAACTGTGCTGACCGCACCTTCGTCTCTCATATAAACTACTCCCTCTTCTTTATTTTTCATTTTTTCTGAGAATATAAAACAACCAAATCCAACGATCCACAATCATCTCGACCACTTATGGCAAAATATAGCCAAGTCTTTAATTAACAAAACGTGTGCTAGGCCAAAACGTAGAAGTTGAGTGGTGGAGATAGGCTATAGCATGGCCAGGTGGCCAGCATTTGCCTCCAACCAATGCACGTTTTGGGTTTGGATTTTGATTGATTCCAGCGTCGTCGTTGAGCTTTGGTCAATGGGCTATAAAGAAGAAAGGAAGAGGAGGACATGGGCAAGGAGCTGTCGAAGTTTCACGGCCAATGATTAACTGTGGAGATCGAAAAATGAAGTTTAAAGGCATCGACATTTTTGGTTCTTAGCAGAACTGTAGGCGATGGCGGGAGGTGATGCTAGTGACGTTGGAAATTACAAGGTTGGGGCTTTGATCTAACAAGGTGCGGTGGAGCCTAGTGGCGTAGTATGGCGGCTCAAGGTGGATGAAGGTGATTTCATTCTTGAAAATATTCCATTTTTGGATGGCGTTGGGTATTTTTTTGTGTTGATCTAGAGTTGTTTACGAGAGGGAAAGAGAATTAGGGGTGGGTTATTTAAATTAACAAGGTTAATTAAAATTTATGATTTGGATTAAGGAATTTATATATTATTTAATTCATAAAATTTGTAAATAAATATCTTGTTCGTTTTAGGTCCAAATCAAACGTGATCAGTCGCTTTGACTTGTATTGTCGAGCACTACGATATAAAGTTCGATTGGATGGGTTTGGAGCTAGTAGGAATTTGGATTAAGATTGAATGCCTATTCGATTTTAATTCAAACCGAGATGCTTCAGTGATAACTGGAATCAATGTGAGTCAACTCACCATTTTGGTCCACTTATATTTCTATACAATTGTGGAATTTTTTTATTATCGATTGTTTATTGACCGTTTGGATGATTTACTATCTTATTAGTTGATATGGATATATTCTCGCCCCTGGAGCGAATGACCTTTTATATATACCCGCGTAGTAGTGGATGACCCATATTATATGATTATATATTGTGTGCGATGCAGGGCAACAGGTTAGAGGAATTCAATAGGATTCCTCACCACTATTGATTTTATTTGCGTATATATGTGTTGATATAAACAAGTTGTGATGCAAGGGGACAGGTTGGAGGGATCCAAAGGGATTCCTTGACATTGTTGAAATGTTTTCTATAATATTCCTATTATATGAATTTTTGAAAATCAAACCTGATTGTTGTCACTATGGGTTATGACATTGTTATATGCTCAAACTTAAACCCTATAGTAATAGCAAATCGATATCGATATTGGTTAAGCATTTGGTACATATTGGCCTTAAATGAGTGTTTTGAAATACTATAAATTACCATTTGGGTTGGGATTGATTTTTGAGACGGAGAATGATTTAAGATCTGAATGTGGGGTTTAGAAAATATTTTGTTTAAAAAGGATTTAATTTCTATTTTACTCCAACCTTATTATCTATCTTTTCTGAGATATTTAATATTGTTTTAAAGATTATTTATATTTAGTATTGTTTCAAAGATTATTCATTTATATTTAATGTTGTTTTAAAGTTATTTTCTAATATTTTAATATTTTGAACGGTTAATTATTTAAATAATTAATATGGCTTGAGATTAATAATAATGATTTATTGATAATGTTTTGGAAATAAATTATTATAATTTATAATAATAGTAAAGGTTAATTATTTTTGCTTGTTTAATAATGTTTTGAAATTATTAATTTTTATTTTAAAGATCTTTTGATGTTAATAATTATTATTTATTTATAATGTTTATTGTTAATGATTATTATTATTTAATAGTGTTTTGAAGTAAAGGATTTTTATTTATTTATAAATATTTTAAATAGAATTTTATAAACGGACTTGAGTTTTAAAAGAAGAGTTTTATAAAATGGTTTGAAAACATAAAGGATGATTATTTACAAGGTAAAGGAGTATTATAAATGGTTAGATATTTATAAACGAATTTTAGAAATGAGTTTATAGTTTTATAAATGGAATTTTATAATTAGTTTTATGGATTTATAAAGAGTTTATAAATGATTTAGATACGTTTATAAAAAGTTTTTAGAGATTTATTAAATATTTTACAAATGGGTTTTATAAATTTTTAAAGGAGTTTATAAATAGTTTTAGAATTGTATAAAAGAGGAAATCTTTCGTCGTTCTGTGAATATGTCTATACCGTTGAGATAAGTATGTGGATATTTTTCCAAGTATTGAAAATATAGGGATTGTGAATGTATCTTTGTGAAAGTAATACAAATATTTACAAGACGAATTTAATTAATGAAAAAATTAATTAAGGAGGTTAGTGGTTGCTTATGTGTTTAACCTATGTTGATTTTTCCTATCAAACTGAATCCCTGATTTGGATGTGTGTTTGTTGATAGCAAAATAACCAGCTTTCAAATATGGACCTAAAAACGTAACTTTGGAAATATCAAGGAGAAACACGTGAGTTATATGGCACAGTCATCTCCTATTATGATGTATTGTGCATATAATCTCATTTCATTCTCCTAGGATAAATGATAAGGAAATTTGTACGGTAACATTTAGGAGGTGATCTCCGCTCTTATCTTTGACTGTTTATTTTCTAAAGAACCGGAGTTGAGTTTGCCAGAAAACTACTGAATGTTGTTTCAAAGAGATCGGGAACGGATATGTAATTCGAAAACCACTTCGATCCAACTCAAGCATTTCAAAGTGAAGAGAAAGATGATGTAACTGAAGATGGAGCTCTTTGAAGTTCAAGGGCAGCTTGCTACTAACCGTGAGGGTGATTCCAAAATGGATGTCGTAGAAGTAGTGCCTTCGGTTTGTTGATATCCTGAAAAACTTGTTTGGATGAATGCTGGCATTGCATTGTTGCTTGGAGGGAAGTGTTAGCATTCTAAGTGGGAAGTGCTTTATAAAGGTAAAACATAGCCTGAATCCTCATCAACCGAGAAATGAAAAAAATCGAGCATGCAGCAGAGCCATGTGCGTCGCACCCATCAGGGTATGGTCATCCCAAATCTAGATTAATTACTATCTACTCATGTATGCTTCGGGGCCCATTAACAAAAGGGGTGATCCTATTCGGTACAACTAGTCAAGTGGTAGGCCAATCCTATATGGCAGAGGTACGAGATGTTCTTGTCAGACCCTGGTGCATTTTATATAGAGATGTACCATCAGAAGATAGTTCCTTACCTTGTTATGGTACGGAAATCCATTCTCTAATACGATTCTTTATAGTTTTAGTTGTATACCTATTATGCTGGAATTTAATTAATGTAAAAATTTCGGCTATGTTAATTATTTACTTGAAAACCCTAGACATTATTATAATATCACTGGATTTTCTATAGAAAATGTTTTAGTTATCGTAAGGTAAAAACTCGTCTGTGTTTATGTGCGGCATGGTCTTGTGATATACTTTTATTTGAAAGGTTTTTGATAAACATTATATTCCATTTGAGGTGTTTTTCTCACGCTGGTTTATCAAATTGACTCGGGTATTATTTTATTATAATGCTTGGGTCGGACCAAGCATATTTACAGACTGCTTTGGATGCATTGGAGCTTAGAAGACGATTTGGAGGTCCAAGACTTGTCTATGTATTTCTTCACGTTCTGTTGTGTTGTTTGTTGGTTGTATTTATCAGCAATTGTAAAGACAAGCTGTTATAACTATTCGAGCTGAAATAGATTAGTGTACTCTGATTGGTGTATGTATATTACATTTTTTCTTTGTGTAAAGATTTGTCGTATATTATAGATTATTAGATCTACCATCAGATTCTATTTTGTTTAGTTTCCTTTTTATCTTCTTTCTTCTTTCTTTTCCCTAACTATCAGCCTTTCCATTCAATTTGAGTAGGTCGTGTTTGGTTGGTTGTCCACTTAAACTGCACGGAAAATCGGGTCGTTACAGCTTGGTACCAAGAGCAAGGTTAAGTAAGAACCTTGGCTTTAGTGGGGTACTCATTATAGATAGGGTCAATAGAACCATAGAATGAGTTTGAGTGCGCATATATAAACACACACAAACACACACACACACACACATACACACATATATATGAACGCATATTTGTTAGTAATATAAAAATGTTTTATAATGTGTTTGTTGACCGATTGAGCGGCTTATGGATTCTGGTCAATACGAGTAATTAACGTTATTGATAGGGATCTCTAAACACTTGAACAGAGCAATCTGACATAGTGTTTTTTGAAATTGGAAAAATGAAGTAATTTTACCTTGATTATATCTTATATATAAAGGAATAATTTTTCAGAAATTATTATAGTATATATGGTGTGTTTGATTGTTAGTGAACGATAATATTGATTATTATTATTGGTTGTTTGTGTTCTAATAAAAGTTGTTATTATTATAATGTAAACATAGATAAACAGCTAAGAAATGGTTTTATATAACCACAGTGAAATTATATATAATGGAAATTTATAAATATGATTTGTTAATAAAAAGGATTTAAAAGTTGAGAATTTAAATCTCGGTGATTTAGAAAATTATTTTTCAAAGGTTTTGGAAGAAAAATAATAGTGTTATTTTGAAAATATTTTAAAAGGTTTGAAAAGAAATAGAAAGCACTAAACTCACTTCATTCGCTGGGAAATAATTCTGGAAATGACTGCAGTATCATCGGCATTCATTTTCGAGTTTCTAAGTGACAGATTGCTACTATAGAAGGTTTGTTTTGGTAAAACAGTTGATTTAAATCCCAAAATAGGATTTTTTATACAAAAGATATATATTATATATTATTTCAGAATAAAGTTGAAATAAATCTAGGTGCTTAATTATGAAATTTTCAATTAAGAATTTTATGGATGTGGGTAGCCTATGCATTAGGGTAGTTTGGTTTGGATCTCATTTTGATATGTTTGTTATTATTTCATTAATCAAAATGAAATGGATTTTTCGACGATTTTCAACAGCCGGAACTTCTAAACTGGATATAGAAATTAAGCTATGAAGTGAAATATTAACTTAAGTTGTAATTATAGAATGTGTACGAACTTAAGAAAGAATTTATGAAATGGATCATATGAAATTTTCGTATTGAAGGGAATATACTAAGTAGTAATTGAACGTGAATGAAAAGAAAATTTGTGCAGTTAGAAACCAATTGAAATAAATATGTAAGTTGTACGTATACTATTTTATTCGGATAACTATTTGATCCATATTCGAGTACGTGATTTCGAGATTATTTACATCGATTTCACTGGATTCTCGACGGAAAACACTAGATATGGATTTTGGATTGATTTTGGAGTTTCTATCATCATATATGGTTATGCAAGGAGAATGGCAGTTTCGAATCAAGGAATCAGATCTGAGTCAACACTAAAGTGGTCCTGTGAACGATACTAGTTTGGAAGTGAAATTGTGCAATCGAGCAAGCAATCAGATTTGATATTGCATATGGATGATATATGTACATCTTACAGCTTTAATAACTTAAATGTTGACATTGGAATATGCAAATTGATATGATTATGAATTAATTAAATGGGTATTATTTGATTGGTGGTTTCTGTTGTTACATTTGCTACATTTGCATATGGTTATTGTATAGTCTATGTTATACATTAATATTACCTTCTATATACATGTTCTTGTTGGTTTTTAAGTGATTAATAGGTTTGGATGGCGTATGCTTCGCATTTGGACCTCACTTTTGCATTATATTGATTGTAGATGCTTGCTAATATAAGAAAAGGTACACATCTCAGATTACATATTGTATTTTTGTATATTTCCCTACGAGATGCCTTATTCTTGAAGATGAAATGTATATTTGTGATTATATATATTGTAAAATTTTCCAATCAAACCACGCAAAGGAGACGCTAGCGAAATTTCCATAAATTTAAGGCTTTGGAAATTTTTTGAGCATTTTGGAAAATTTTGATAACTAAAATTTGATTTTATATTATAAGTTGGAATGATATTAGTTGGAATCTACGAATGAATTTAAAGACTTTAAAAATTTTATAATCTGTTTCAGCTAATTGCTTTGGAAAATTAATGGGATTGTGGCATTTTCTTACTTGCTAATTTCGAGGACGAAATTCATTTAAGAGGGAAGAATGTAATGACCCAGAATTTTAGTCATTAGATTTTTAAATATTTAATTTATTTAAAAATCTGAAATGTGAATTTAATAATTAAATCTTGGATTTAGTATGGATAAAAATGACTTTTGGAAACTTATTTAAATTCTGTTTGAAAAAGGATGATAATAATAGACATTTAATTTATAAGTAAAGTGATTTGAACGGTTTTAATAATAATCTGTTTTAATTACCGGGTGAAAATAGCCTTAGGGACACTGTCTTGGATTTCAAAAGTTAACTTTTGCATATGATTGAATCAAGTCTCGAAACTAGTTCTATTGGGTTCAGAATAGTGGTGCTTAGTGTAGAACACCAGACGGCATGCTTTGATTGGAGTTCGAAATTTGGAGTGCTTAAGATTTGATTTTTTGGATAAAATAAAATGATTAGGCTATAGCCCATACCAGGACACATTCTCGTCCATCCTTGCGACATTTCCATTATGTTGACCATGCCCCATCCTCTCATATAAGCTGTTGCCTCCCTTTCTATTTTTCATTTTTCTTGAGAATTTAAAACAACCAAATCCAATGATCATCTCGACCACTCGAGGCAAAATCTGGCCAAGTCTTCAACTAACGAAACGTGCGCGAGGCCAAGACGTAGAAGTTGAGCGGTGGAAATGGGCTATAGCGAAGTGAGGTGGCCAGAATTCACCTTCGTCCAGTAGACGTTTTGGGTGTGGGTTTTGATCGATTGTGGCATTGTCATTGAGTTTTGGTCAATGGGCAATGAAGAAGAAAGGAATAGGAGGATGTGGGCAAGGTGCTAGCGAAGTTTCATGGCCAATGATCAACTATGGCGATCGGAAAATAAAGTTGAATGGCATCGGAATTTCTGGTTCTTTGCAGAACTATGGGAGGTGATGCAGTGTTAATTGTTGGCATGTATAAATATGAATGCATTGTATATATTTAAGATGTCTGTAAAATGTTTGTAATCTTGCATATGAATAAGCCTCTGTTGTGTTAAAGGCTTAACTTCCCCGTAAAGAAAATTCCATTTCTCTTCATATGTTTAGTTTCAGGTTTTGATTTATGAATGGAAAATGATGGTAAGACCGTAATACATTTTTTAAAAATAAACTCAAGTGTTTATATTAAGGGATTTTATCAAAAGTAATAAATTATAGTAAAAGTAAATTAAAGTCAGAAAATAAAAGATTTTAATTTTTAGTTTTAACTCCATAACTAGGTTTTTATCTGGAAATGATGATTTTAGGCAGTAAAATCATGATTTTTAGAAGGGTATTCATCGAGATATTCAAAGTTGAACAGATTTGGTTATTCTGTATATCGACAGTGATCGATGATGTTTTAGGGGTTGGTGTTGTTATCGAAGATAGCCTAGGAGAAGGTGACTGCGGGAAAAATATGGGTGGATTTTTCTGGTGATTGTGGTGGTCTGAGATCGACGTAGTAAGGTTTTGTGGGTTGTTTTTGTAGAGTTGGAAACGGTGGTAATCTTGTCGACATTGGTGCTAAGGACTTGATCGGGAGGGGTAAGATCGTGTCATGGTTGCGTGATGCTGCTCCGGAAGATTCACCGTGGGTTCCAGCTGTCAGGATTGTCGGTGGCAAGGGGATTAGATGATCGGGTTGGAATTTATGTTGCCTTAGAGTATTGGAATTTCGAATTTCCTTCGAAGTCTGAAATCTGGGTTGAGATGTGGGTTGTCGAGGTCGTTCGAAGTTTGATGAAGACCGGAGAGATGGTCTGAGCGTCGAAGGATGTTGGTGTACGTGCACCGTGCACGTTGTATCGGGATGTTGAAGTATGATCTGGGAAGGTTGAGCACTCGAGTTCCTCGAGTCATTTGTGTGTTTTTGCTCGAAGTTTTAAGGATTGACACGGGGTTTCATTAGGTTTGGCTCGGGTCAGTTAGATTGTGCCAGGTTGTTAAACCTGTCTGTTTTTTTAATGAATTTAAAA
The DNA here is from genome assembly GCA_030765085.1 of Allium cepa. Taxonomy (NCBI): domain Eukaryota; kingdom Viridiplantae; phylum Streptophyta; class Magnoliopsida; order Asparagales; family Amaryllidaceae; genus Allium; species Allium cepa. The sequence continues at coordinate 548,962,679 of CM060932.1, forward strand.
TTTTGAAAGCAGGATTTTTAGTAAAGTTTTAAATCCAGTTTAAAGTAGGGATTCAAATTTATTTTTGAATCCTAGTTTTAAAATAAATAAGTTTTATAAAAATTTAAAATGTTTTAAACATCTTTAAATGTTAAAGTATATTTTAAAATGAATTTGGTAAAACTCTTATAAATTTCTTTATAAGTTGAGTGTTCTTTGATCTTTGATTTAAGGAGTTTTTAAATTATTTTAAGTTTTGTTAAAGATAAATTTGTAATCATTTTTAAACCTTTAATTTGAAATGAAATTATAGTTAAACTCAAATGTAAAAGTTTCCAAAGGTTTTGTAAAGGGTAATTAAGTCATTAATAAGAATGATATTTTTATCTTAAAGTTAATTAAGATTTAATGATTTGTGATTCATTAATTTAATAAGGAAATTAAGGGTAATTAATCCAGTTCATTAATTAATGATTTAGTATTAATTAATTAAGAATTAAGGATTGTAAATTAATTAATTAAGGATTAAATAAATAATTACTTAAGAGTTTAAGTTAAATAATTAGGGTTAATTAATTTGAAAATAAGGATCATTAATTAGATATTTATAGATTATTAATTAATGATTAGAAATTAATTTATCTAGTAATTAAAGATTAATTAATTGGTAATTAAGAATTAATTAATTTGTAATTAATAATGGTTAATTAAATTTAGTTATTTAGGAAAGTAATTAAAGAATTTTTTTTGCAAGCCGACGGGGTTATGTGGACCCCTACCATTTTATTGCTGCACCAAGAGGACAAAAGAGAACAAGCCATCGGCTTGCAAGAAGTACAAGGTAACATAGTGCAACAATCACAGTGAAAAAAAAGAAAAAGAAAAGATTGAGGATCGAACTAACTAAGGATGCCTGGTTCAAAAGCAAAAGAAGCTAGACACAAATCACGCTTTATTTCCTGCTTCATATTCATCTCGAACTGTTCAGCTGTCAATCCTTTATTTGGTTGAAATAAACGTCGATTTCTTTCATTCCAGACCACAATCATGAATCTCTTGACGACGAACAAGAATAGCCTATTCACGCAAGATTTACCACCAGTACTGTCATATTTGTGCTTCCACTGAACAATGTTGTTAACTCCTTTCCATTTCCTACCAATTTTCCTTATCCAGGTCTTCCACATGGCATTTAAATAGTTTCATTCAAAGAACAAACGCTCGACCATCTCTGGAAGTTGATTACAGAACACACAATTAACTACAACTTGAAATCCCCTTGTTATCAGCTTCAATTTTGTATTCAGAGCTCTGTTAATCACTTTCCAGAGGAAAAGATTTTCCTTCTGATTATTATCTTTGCACCATATTCTACTCTTCCACATTTTTCTCCAAAATCACCTGCCAGAAAAGTATATGTATCTTTTATACTGAAACTGTCAACTTTACTTCTCCACTGAATTGAGCGCTGACCATCAGTTCGAATTTTGCATTCCCTTGCCATATTCCAGAATTGTCGGATTCGAGAGGTGGAAGTCCTTCGTAGCCTTAATTTAGTACCATGGATGAAGCTCTAAACCTTAGCATCCTGTCTCACCCCCGTCTGCACTAACTCAGCATAATATAGAACACGCCTCAAGATCATACCTCGATCAATCCAGGAATCATCCCAAAATCTAACCGCATTGTTATGATCAACTGGGTAACGAACGAGGGGAAGTAACACTTCCTTAAATAGCCCTCCACGTCCAACTAACCTTATTCAGAGTTATCATTTTCCAAAAGTTGCAACCACGTAGCACGTGATTGTTGGACCATCTAACCCACATACTGTTCTTGGTATTAATGCAATCGTAGATAAGCCTTGCCATAACCGACCGGTTCCAGTGGTACATGTAATGATTCTAAGCTCTCCACTAGCAATAGGCTTTTCTAATTTCTTGAAACTAACAGGGGCTAAATAACGACCCATTGTTTTTCCTGTCCATATGAATCTCATGAAGGTAGATCGAATCATGTTGATGGGCTTCTGAGGTAATATGAAAGTTCTAGCCCATTAGACTTGCATGGAGAAGATAACAGCTTTAGTTAAGGTGATTCTTCCCGCTTGGCTCAACATTTTGCTCGCCCAGCAACCAAGTCTAAAGGCGATCTTTTCGTACAGCGGTAAGCATTGGTTAACGGTTATTCTGGAGAATGTGAGAGGAAGACCAAGATATGTGATAGTGTTATATCTGATGGTTAATTCAGTAATAGAGTGAATTTCATTGTTTTGGGGAGTACTGAGGCCAGATGTTATCATTTCCGATTTGTCGAGATTGATAGACAAACCAGTTATCACATGAAAATCATGAAGAGTATCCATTACAGCATGCATCTTGAAATGTCGGGTAAGCAGAATATTACTAGGTCATCAGCGAACATCAAAGATATTACCTCCGGGTTAGAACACTTCGGATGGTTCTTGAATATCCCGAAAGCAGATTTTTTTTAAAGAGCTGCGTGAGAAGTTCCATGATGAGAATGAAAATATACAGCGATATTGGGTCCCCTTGGCGAATACCTTGCTTACTTCTGAAGAAACCTACACTTGAGCCATTAACATTGACAGAGAACTGCGCCATGGAGATACATTCGACAATCCAGGCAATGAATTGAATAGGAAAATTCATGCACCGCATAACTTTTTCAATTGTTTTCCAATGGAGCATATCGAAAGCCTTCATGATGTCCAATTTCAGCATAGCTTTAGGAGAAGAAGTGTTATTATTGTAACCATTTAGAAGTTCATGATCCAGTAAGACGTTGTCTAAGATGTTTCTTCCTGGAAAAAAAGCAGCCTGGTTAGAAGAGATTATATTTGGCATGACAGATTTCATCCTGGTCGCAATAATTTTAGAGATACATTTGTAGATAGTGCTACAACACGAAATAGGCCTAAAGGAAGACACTTTGTAAGGGTTGTTGACTTTAGGAATCAAAGCTATGTTAGTGTTGTTGAATGAAGATATCAGTTTGGTGTTGTTGAAAAATTCTTAACAGCGCTCGGCACTTTAAATTTAACAATGTCCCAACAAACAAAATAGAATTCAGCATTAAAACCAACTGGACCACCAGCCGATTTCCTGTTCAGGGAAAATATTGCAGATTTGATCTCTTCTTCATTTACTTCTAGACTCAATGAGGCATGGTCGATGGCAGATAGCCTTGGAAGGATTAGGGGATCGATGAGGTTAAGATCAGGTTCAAAGTTGGCCGTGTTGCCGAAAAGTTTGGTGAAGTGACTAATAAAAGCCACGTCCACACCTTCTTTCGATGTTTGAACAATACCATCGTCATCGAGGATGGAAACAATATTTTATCTAGAGTGCTTAGCCTTTAAGTTAGCATGAAAGAAAGCACTGTTCCTATATTCATCATCTCTCCACTGCAGCCTCACTTTTTGATTCATCATAGAAATCTCACTAGTAAGAGCTATAGAGAATTGTCTTGATATGTACGACTCCATGGCGCTAATGGTTGAGTTGAGAGGATCATCCAGCATGTCAATTTGTATCCCTTCCAGTTTATTCTTCTAGTATGTACTTTGTTTACTTCCTTCTCCAAATCTGCTTCTAGACCACTGCTTGAGAGCCAATTTAGTGTTTTTCAGCTTGACCTGCAAAATAGACATAGGATTACCATAAATTGGTCTCACCCAAACTTCTTTAACAATGTTAAAAAAATCAAGTTCATTAACCCAAGAATTAAAAATTTTGAAACTTGAATTGTCTTTAATACCATCTTCTCTAAGGTGAATAATTTGAGGAGAGTGGTCTGAAAGTAGAGGAGGAGGAAGGTGGTTATAAATGGTAGGCCATTTGGGGAGGGCAAGGAGGTTACCAAGAGCATGGTCAATCTTAGAGAAGGTCCTACTACCTTGTCTACTTTTGTTGTTCCATGGGAATCTCATTCCAGTTGTCTTAATTTCCACCAAGTTAGAATCATCAACAGTTGATCGCAGCAGTTCGATTTCATTAAGTGAAAGAGGATTACCACCTAGCTTATCAGAAAGTTTGTTACAACAGTTGAAATCACCAAGGATGATCCAAGGGTGAGAATCCTGACGCAGCATGGGAAGGTCGCGGAGAAAGGATGTTCTGGAAGCTTTATTATTAGCTGCATAAACGAGAGATATATAGAATGAGCATGGGTTGATGATATTTTTAGCATGACAGTGAATGATTTGAGATGTAGAGAAAACTTTGGAGAGGTGGATCACTTTGGGGTCGTATACAATGAGGATTCTACCGTAAGGCGCCTCGTCAAGGTTGTGAAAGACTTCCCACCCCGGGTTAATATGTTTAGCCACTTTGATCGAGAGATCAAGATTTAACTTTGATTCGAGAATAGCTAACACACATAGGTTGTGATGAAGTATCAGATTTTTGCATTGGAAAGTTTAGTTTCATGGTGCGCCCCTCTTACGTTCCAAGCTCCGATGGTTTGCATCATTAGGTAAACGAAATTTCACACGGGGTAATTGATTTCTTGCTTCGAAGGACCATGTTCGAAGCATGGGAGATAAAAGGTGAGCTAGTAGGATTCTTGGCTAGCCTGGATTTTTGAAGTTAGGTGGGAGAAAATGCTAGCTGACGGATACAAGCAGAATTATCGTCGGAATTGTTCTAGACACCTTGATTTGTTGATGGAGAAAAGGAGGGAGGAACGGCGATATGAGAGATGACTAGAGGTGGGATTTGGTCGACACTTTCGTGCACGTGCACGCTGTGCACGTAGGAAGCTTTACTGGGTGATGTAGGTTGAATTGTTGGGGTATTTTGATCTAGTACAATTGCTTGATCTTCAGTGGAAAGGTTGTTGGATGGTTTGGAATACTTAGATAGTATGCCCGCATTTAACTGCACTAGAGACGAAGATCAATAACTAATGAAGATCATTAAACAGGTATTATTAAATAATTAATTAACATAATTAATTTACAATGATTAATTATATTAATTAATTAAAGATAATCATTTATGAAATTGTTTAAGTATAGTTACTTAATGGAAGTAATTAGAGGAATTGATTACTCTATGTAATTAATTAATTAATATGATTAGTTTAAGTTAATTAATTGGTTTAATTAATTTGAATAATCACTTGATGATGGGATTAAGTATAATTACTTAATGAAGATTTATAAAGTGTAATTACTTAGTGAAGTAATTAGTGATGGTAATTACATGATGTAATTAATTGGAGAATGGAAGTAGTTTTGGTTTAATTACTTTGTGTAACTAATAAGAAGGGTAATTACTTAGAGAAAGTAATATATAATTAATTACTTAGTGTAATTAATTTAAGAATAAATTAATAAATTTATTTGAAGATAATTAAGTAATGTAATTAATCAAGGCTGATTAATGAATAATTAATTAAAGATTAATTATTAAATATGATTAATAATTAATTAAAGAAGTAGGTAAGGATCATTAATTTAATTAATGATGTAATTAAGGGTTGATTAATGAAGATTAAATGATCAAAAATAAGTGGTTATAGAGTAATTAATTAATGTAATTAATTAAGGATTAATGTAATTAATTATAATTAATTAATTAATGACAGTAATTAAAGGTTAATTACTATAAATGGGTTAGGATAATTAATTTGTGTAATTAATTAAAGGCTAATTACTTTATGTAATTAGAGGGTAATTAATCAAGGATGATTACTTAATATGGAAATTAGAGGGTGATTAATTAATTGATTTGTAATTAATTAATGGTTAATTAAGCAGGATTTATATAATGAAGTAATTAATTTATTTTATTTTAAAATAATTAAAGATGAAGTAATTAATTTAATTCACTTTAAATTAATTAGAGATAGTATAGATCATTTCTTATAGATGGATGAATGATATTGAATGCTTTGCATTATTTGATATCTCTGATATGAGATATATACTGATCTGTGATATGGATGCTTTGGTTGAATTATGGTGATAATGTGAATTATCTGTTTGTGATGATAATATGGATTATCTATTTGTGATGATGTGAATTATCTATCAGTGTGAATATGGATAGACTTGAATTGTTTTAACTTTAAAACAACTTAGGCCTAAAAGATGGCGTTTTGGATTTCGATGAGACCGGGATCGGGTTTCTAGAATTGGATATCTGAAAACCACATCGATCCGAATTAACGGTAGGTCGTGAATCTCAAGTGAAGACGAAGGTTTAGAGTGCAAGGGTTATTGTTGTTAACTCCAAGGGTGATTCCAAAATGAGTGCAACGAGATAATGCCTTCGGTTTCGTTCGAACCCGGAACGAACTTGTATGGATTGAATGCTTTCGGAACATCGTCAAGTGGACGATGAGCATTCTAAGAGATGTGTTATCTAAAGGTAATCGTAGCCTCAAGCCTCATCAACTGGGAATGGCTAAAAAAGGGGAGGTGCAGCAAGGTTAAGTGGGTAGCACCCAAGTAGTACAAGATTTTCCCGTCTAGAAGTCCCTTTTTATTCAGTTGTGTGGGCAGTTGGAACGCGCGCCAACTGCGGGGTTGTCTTGTTCGAGACTATCCAGTAAGTGATGGTTCTGGCCTTGTGTTGCAGGGGATTGGGAGTAATCCTTGGTACGGTGATCTAGGCCCCATACTGTGACGGGCGGTACCCTGGTAGCCCCGCCATTGTATGGAATCCAACTCCAATAAATGTTGTACGTTTTAGTCGTGCCCAACTATGTTGGAACGTGAGATGTAAGCATTCCAGGTATTTCATTATTTTACTTGAAAACCCTAGACCCTATTATAATATCACTGGATTTCCTATCAAATGTTTTGGTTAGCGTAAGGTAAAAACTTTTCCATGTTTATGTGTGGAAAGTCTTACGTGATACCTTTTTTTTCAAAGGATTTTCAAAGTTAAGCAACCTTAACCCGTTTACTCACACCAGACCCATGTCTGACCCAAGGTTTTATTTTCTGTTCTATTAAACTCTTGGGTACTCATATTATGTATGAGTAGTCGAGGGATTCAGGTTAGCTTTAACGAATTCTGGAGGTGCAATGGAGCAGGAGGCTTCAGCATTTGTAGATACATATAGTGTTCCGTTGTGTGTTCTCTGAGTATTTTCTTTGGGTTGTATATTGTGTTGTAATAACTAGATATGTGTTTATAACTGTCTAGTATGTGATATGTAGGTTGTGTAACTCTGATAGCTGTTGTATACTATGTAATATTTATGTGATTAATATAATTTATTCATTCCGCTGTTGAGATTCTGATGTTATTTCTTTTTATCTTCTCTATCTTTTCTCTTCTCTTTCCCATTCTTTCTTAATAATGACGCGTCTTTCTATGGAATGAAGGACGGGTTGTTACAGTGGTATCAGAGTGCTAGGTTGAGTGAATACCTAGGCTTTGAAGTGTTTTCTTCTTAAGAGAGCATATTTGTTTGTGTGTGTGCATATATATATATATATATTTCTACCTATTTGTTGGAATACCTATTCGGATTATCTAATATAAATTATAAAGGTAGGAAAGGTAGTGGTGTGTGTAACAGGACTACCAATGGAAGAAGTACGAGTATTGAGGTTAGAAGTATATCTTTTGAGACTGTAGACCCAATACTGTCTCGAGTGAGCTTTGCAGTGATGTGAAGATTTCATTGATCTCTGAAGGAAACCTTTTTAAGGTTCGGAGTCCATCTTTGAAGTTGGTTGAGTTTGGATCTATCGGATAGCAGAAGCGAGTGATAGTATTTGGACAACCTCAGGAAGTAGTAGCTGTGTGATGAGACACAGTGACTATGGATGTATCCGAAGATGTTTCTTTGGAACAAGTTTAAGGAAGTGTGTCTGCATCGATGTTGAGTCTGGGTTCAGCAGGGTGATTGTATTTGGCTTTGAGGCCCGAGTTTCTCGAGGAGCTTCTGGTTTAGGAATTCTTTGGCATCTGTGACAACATTTCAGCTCGGAGTGTTTTGTGAGCCGTCGAGAAGGTCATCTGTCAGCACTTTTCTTGAGGTGTTTTTCAGAAGCAGCTGAGTGGATCCATTTCTTTGATGGATTGGTTAGTCTGGCATATGCTATTCTGATTGGTAAAGAGAGAATAGTTTCTTTGGAAATGAGGTTGGGTTGATCGCAAAAGTGACTTGTGATAGTTGAGTGTTCTCTTGAGTTATCAGAGATTTTTCTGGATGTCTTTAAGAGGTCAGTGGTCTGCAATAGCATCTGAAGATTGAGTTTCCTTATCGACTAGGATTCCAGAAATGGTACCTGTAGTTCAGCCTAGTTGAAGGATGGTTTCTAGAGAGAGGGTTTGGTAAAGCAGGTACGTTTGAGTTTTCTTTAATGGATCTGTTGAACCATGTCTTCTGGGATGTGTCAGATAAATTTGTGCTCATGTTCTTCATCAGCATTCTCATCTGCTCCAGATCAGAATCGTGCAGCAGAAGCAATGTTGAACTGATCAGGAAGAAGATAGGCAGCCCAGGATCGTCAGAAGAATTTTGTGAATAAGAAACGAAGAAATTTGGATTTCAAAGTCGGAGGTTTGATTTTAGATAAGTTTTCTCCGATTATAGGAGCTATAAGATTTGGTAAGATTAGAAGCTAGCTCCAAGATATTGGATCTTTCTGTATTTTTATGAGGATAAGTGCTTTGGTCTTCGAATTTGAATTGCCAGTTTGGATGACTGGAATTCAATATGTTTCACGTATCTCTGAGAGAGTACGTGTATGATCCATTTCTGGTTGTGGAACCAGCAGTTCTAGGGGATTTGTTTGTTGAGCAGGACTGGTCTTTGGTCTGATAATCTATTCTGTTTTGTAGATCTAGATGAGTAGGAGCTCTGTAGTTTAGTATTGTAGACTGTTTGGGTTTCGTAGAGCGAGTATTCCGGTATTTATACCTGGGAAACTCTAAGAAGTTCTATCCAGAATTTTGTCTGGATAGTTAGATTTGTTTGATTGAGTGAATTGGTTTCTATGTTTGTTAGCATATAGTTGATAATACATGCTTGTGATTTAAAATTAAAATCACTGGGGGATTATTAAATTACCTTTGCTTTTAAATTTCGAGAACGAAATTCTCTTAAGGGGGAGGAATGTGATGATCCGGAATTTTGGGCAATATCAATTTAATAATCTGCATTAAAATTTAAATTGATTTGATAATCTTGGTTAATAAAATTTGAATTGAATTAATAATCTTCTTTTTATAAATATTTAATTGATAATTTATCTTTTAAAGGCTAATAAAATGTTTTTTATTTACAATATATATATATATATATATTTGTATATATTGTAAATAGATAAGCTTTGGTTGAAATATAACAAATAAAAGCATGTTTACAAATTCTAATATATTTTGGTAATTTGGAAATTATGATTTAATCTAATATAAAACTTTTCAAGCTATTTAAAAAGTTAATTTTTATAGTCCTAAAAACTTAAGGTAAATATTATTTGTTTAAATTATCTTTTAAGCTTAAGTTTAAATATAAATAAGATTAATAAAGATTTGTTTCACATTTTTTTATATTGCTTAATAAAAATTATTTGTAATTAGATATGAAATTTTAAAATATAATATAGCATATAAGATTTTAATTTATTTAAGTAATATAAGTAATTTATAAATAATGAGATAACTTCTTTTATAAGTTATTTTTAAATTGTTATTTTAACTAATATTAATAATGTATTGTTTATATATAAATATAAAAAATATATGGATTTTAAATATAAATAGAATTTATTATTTTCAAAATTAAAAATGTAGTTATATATGTATATATAAATTGATTTTTAAATTGGCTTTTAGAATTTAATTTAAATTTGAATTTAAAGTTTTGAAATTCAAAAGATAGATATTTAAAATGTTTTGGATTTTAAAAGATATAAGTATAAGGTTTTATTTATATATAATTTGTTTTATTACATTTTCTTTAAAAAGAAATTCCTATATTTATTTACATAAGAATTTATTAATTAAGTTAAATACCTTATTTACATTTAACATAAAAAGAAAATACTTAATGGACAAGTGTAAATACCTTAAGTAACCTAATAACATGTGTTAAGTAATAAATAAAACAAGATGACAAATGTTAATACATTAGACAAGTGTCCTTATAAATTTTCATTTTCTTTTATTTTAATTTAATCAAAAATTTACTTATATAAACACATTTCTTCTCACCCTCATTCTTTTTTCTATTCTTCAAATTCAAAGTTAAGAAAACTTCAGCTGAAACAATCTATGATCAATCTTTACAAACCAGAAATCATATTCAAATTATATCATGTAATCTCATTTTCAAAATCTTCTGCCTGTAATTCATTTTCCACTTCAAAATCAAACCAGAACTATAAATCATAAACCTGTAATCAATTGCAAATCAAAGCATGTAAAGCAAGTTCAAAAAAAAAATCAAAAGCCTGAACATTTTCCTCAACCTGGAGCATATTCCAACAACTTCAATTTTAAATGCAACAACTTTTTTTTCAAGTCTGAGAACAACAAAGCATGCAAAGCATTTTCAAAAATCAAACCTATAGCAGATAATCAAAAGCAAGATTCAGTAGCAAATGTAAATCAAAGCCAGCAAGCATTCTTTCAATCTATAATCAAGATCAAATCAATAGCTTGAGCATTTTCTTTCCAACCTGGAAGCAAGCATGCAGTTTTCAAATTAAAGGAGGCTCTATTATCCGTTTTCAACTTTCTGGTGAGTAAATCTTTAATTAAAAATAGTTTTAAATCTTAGGTTAAGACTTTGATGCATGAATGAAAATCTTGTGATGATGCAGTGTTAACTGTTTGCATGTATAAATATGAATGTATTGTGTATATTTAAGATGTCTGTGAAAATGTCCGTAATCTTGCATATGAATAAGCCTCTGTTGTGTTACAGGCTTAACTTCCCATTAAAGAAAATTCCATTTCTCTTCATATGTTTAGTTTCAGGTTTTGATTTATGAATGGAAAATGATGGTAAGACCGTAATACATTTTTTAAAAATGAACTCAAGTGTTTATATTAAGGGATTTTATCAAAAGTAATAAATTACAGTAAAAGTAAAATGAAGTCAGAAAATAAAAGATTTTAATTTTTAGCTTTAACTCCATAACTAGGTTTGCATCTGGAAATGATGATTTTAGGCAGTAAAATCATGATTTTTAGAAGGGTATTCGTTGAGATATTCAAAGTTGAACAGATTTGGGTATTTTGTATATCGACGGTGATCGATGATGTTTTGGGGGTTGGTATTGTTATCGAAGATAGCCTAGGAGAAGATGATTGCGGGAAAAATATGGGTGGATTTTTCTGGTGATTGTGGTGGTCTGAGATCGACGTAGTAAAGTTAGGTGGGTTGTTTTTGTGGAGTTGGAAATCGTGGTAATCTCGTTGACGTTGGTGCTAAGGACTTGATCGCGAGGGGTAAGATTGTGTCTTGGTTGCGTGATGCTGCTCCGGAAGATTCACCGTGGGTTCCAACTGCCAGGATCGTCGGTGGCATGGGGATTAGATGATCGGGTTGGAATTTCTGTTGCCTTGGAGTATGCGAATTTCGAATTTCTCTCGAATTCAGAAATCTGGGTTGAGATGTGGGCTGTCGAGGTCGTTCAAATTTGATGAAGACCGGAGAGATGGTCGGAGTGTCGCAGGACGTTGGTGCACGTGCATCGTGCACGTTGTATCAGGATGTTGAAGTTTGATCTGGGAAGGTTGAGCACTAGAGTTTCTCGGGCCATTTGTGTGTTTTTACTCGAAGTTTTAAGGATTGACTCGGGGTTTCATTAGGTTTGGCTCGGGTCAGTTAGATTGTGCCAGGTTTTTAAACCTGTCTGTTTTTTTAAATGAATTTAAAATTTTGAAAGCAGGATTTTTGGTAAAGTTTTAAATCCAGTTTAAAGTTGGGATTCAAATTTAATTTTGAATCCTAGTTTTAAAATAAATAATTTTTATGAAATTTAAAATGTTTTAAACATCTTTAAATGTTAAAGTATATTTTAAAATGATTTTGGTAAAACTCTTATAAATTTCTTTATAAGTTGAGTGTTCTTTGATCTTTGATTTAAGGAGTTTTTAAATTGTTTTAAATTTTGTTAAAGATAAATTTGTAATCATTTTTAAACCTTTAATTTGAAATGAAATTAAAGGTAAACTCAAATGTAAAAGTTTCCAAAGGTTTTGTAAAGGGTAATTAAGTCATTAATAAGAATGACATTTTTATCTTAAAGTTAATTAAGATTTAATGATTTGTGATTCATTAATCTAATAAGGAAATTAAGGGTAACTAATCTAGTTCATTAATTAATGATTTAGTATTAATTAATTAAGAATTAAGGATTGTAAATTAATTAATTAAGGATTAATTAAATAAGTAATTAAGAGTTTAAGTTAAATAATTAGGGTTAATTAATTTGAAAATAAGGATCATTAATTAGATAATTATGGATTGTTAATTAATGATTAGAAATTAATTTATCTAGTAATTAAAATTAATTAAGATACAGTTAAGCATTTAATTAATTAAATAATTAAAGATTAATTAATTGGTAATTAAGAATTAATTAATTTGTAATAATAATGGTTGATTAAAGTTTAATTATTTAGCAAAGTAATTAAAGAATTGTTAATAGTTAATGAAGATCATTAACTAGGGATTATTAAATAATTAATTAATATAATTAATTTAAAATGATTAATTAGATTAATTAATTAAAGATAATCATTTGTGAAATTGTTTTAGTATAATTACTAAATGGAAGTAATAAGAGGAATTAACTACTCTATGTAATTAATTAATTAATTAATTAATATGATAAGTTTAAGTTAATTAATTGGTTTAATTAATTTAAATAATCACTTGATGATGGGATTAAGTATAATTACTTAATGAAGATTTATAAAGTGCAATTACTTAGTGAAGTAATTAGTGATGGTAATTACATGATGTAATTAATTGGAGAATGGAAGTAGTTTTTGTAGCGTCCCGCCTTTTCGCACGATTTAAATAGACACACGTGCCAATTCAAACCATACGTAAGGGCGGATTGTTATGGGATAACTAAGAAAACAGAGAAAGAAAAAACAAACTAAACAGAATCTCACAGCGGAAGGATAAAATATAATAATCAAATATACAGTTCATAAATCTGTTTACAAACCCTTTGATTTTATTTATACAATACAAATCAGAGTACACATACTATATAACAATGCAGCGGAACGATATGAGTGTAGTGGAACCATATAATCTATAGTAATAATAATAAAATCTTCGTCTTCTTCCTCCAGAAATAAAATCTTCAATCCTGAAACGCTCAAACTGACCCGAGTGAATTTGAAAAGACAAAAACACTCGAGTCAGAAATAAAAGATCTTATGTGGGTTAAATTAACAAAAATAAATATGAGTGCAGTAACTCAAGAGATGCTTGGGATTTACATCTCCTAAGGATCCGTTAAACTATTTACTATGTAGTATATTGCGCTATTATCATAGTGTCTAATTGTAAAATAAACTTACTTTTTAATAGCGTTAAGGGGTTACCCATATAGCACTTAACACAGAATATATTCCCATAGTCTATACAGTACCGTAATCTCCCCCGTACTGGGCGTCGTCAGAAGGAACTCCATAGGTATGGTACAAAACCAAAATCGTATAAGGCGCGCTAGGGTAGGTGACACGGCACAACTAGGCAATGCCAGGGTAGATATACCAATTACGCATCCGGGCTGATGGAAACGCATAGCCGCAGCTACCGCCCACCTCGAACAAACTCCCCCAAAATCAAAAATAGAGGCGGCCACCGAATCAATCCAAAGTCAAAGTATAGTATCGAAGAGGAGTGTCCGATCAGAGGTATGACCTCATTGGCCAGAGAATCGCTCCTGTTTTAGCCACCTTATGCCAACTCACGGGAGTCGGGTCCACGTATTTACCCTACAGGATACGCCGCCGCCAACCTACTTCATTCTGGAATCTCCACCGCGTACACGGTTGTTAAAGTGGTTTTCGGAGTTGGCAGAGAGTATGACAACTTTCGATCCCAGTCTCTTCAACAACCAAACGCTATTATAACACCGCGGTCTTTAAAATAGTTTATACTTTAAAACCAGAATATAATCCATTTCAAAACCATAATATTACGATATCATTCCTTCTTTTAAAACCAAAACAATTCATTTTGATATTATTTTTATAAAACCCAAATCAATGATATCATTTTTTTTCAAATATATATCTTTTTCCAAAAATCATGCCACTTTTAAAATTTATAATTCCTTGAAACCAAATATTTGAATTTTAACTTTCAACATAACACTTCGAAATCCATAGTTTTAAAAACCATAACTTCCAAACTTAAATGGTTTGGATATTCAACAGTATATAAAATAAAACAGTTGAATTTAAAATTTCTTTAAAAGTAAATAATTCTCATGCCTTTACCAAATTTTATTCACTTTAAATTCAGTCTAACCCATAACCTGCAGATTCACTTCAGTTTAAATAAAACACTTCGATTTTTAATATTTTCAAACTTTGAGTATTTAATGAATTTCAAACTAAGGTTAGGAATTTTAATTCAACAATTCATTTTCATATTATTTAGTTTTGAAGGTTTACATGATAAATCCATAACCATTTAAAATAAAACTCCATTATTAACACTAAAAATTTCCTTACTAGAATTTATTCATTAAATCCGGTTATAAATATCATACCTTTAAAATTTCCAATTTTAATAAGTTAACACCAACTTATGGAGTAAAATTTCAAGTAAGCTCAATTCTAATTAAATTTTCAATCTAACTCCCACTATTAAATTATTATTATTTTTTACCATTTAAAACCCTATATATTCTCAAAATCTTAACATATACTTAACAATATAATATAAATTAGTCAAACTCCATTTTCAACTTATTTCTTTTATTCAACGAAAACATACATAGCTTAAATTCAATATTTCAACTATAGATGTATATATATAAAATAAGATTTTATAATATCAAAATTTTATTTATTGACCGTATCCTATCCAAAACATAGAAATCATTTCAAAAATAATTATATATATTTACCGCGGTGCTTGTATAAATTTTTTTATCCTATGGTCAAGTGATACGGATATTTATCATTTCAATCCGCAATTTAAAAACAAAAAAAATGCGGTTGTATATCATTTCAAACCGCAATCCCGAATAAAATGAAAACGCATAATAACTTGCAGTTTATACGATATGAATTATAGCATCCATTCATCCAAATATCAAATCATCCACCATTTATTACAATCATCATCCAATTTAAACAAACATCAATATATAGCATATAGAATATAACAGGTAATGAATAACAGTTAATAACTAACAGTTTATATTCAAAATTAAATTTAATAACTGTTAAACTATCAGTTTATATGCAACTAAATAAATCTTAACTGTCAAAGTATATGCGGTAATAAAATAAATTAACAGGAAAATTAAATAAATGTGATTTAACAGAGATGATGAATAAAACATGCCAAACAGTCATAAATAAATTTCTGCTCATATCTAAAATTAATTTAACAGACATAAGAAGGTTTAGAAGTTATGAGTGGGTTAAAACACTCGCCTTTTGAATTTAAATTGAATTTAAATTCAATTTAAACTCAAAAATTTGACGGTCTCAGAAATTGTCTAAATCAGCGTCATCGGGTCCGGAATTTCAATACGATCCTAACAGAAAAAATTCGCGTGAAAACGACTTCGTATGTGAAATTATGTCGAAAATTCGATTGAAACAAAAATAAAATAAATAAACAAAAAAAGAACACACTTATAGGACACGTCACCTCATCATTCTGCTCCAACCTGTACAACGCACGCGAGACATAGGTCACCCCTGGAACGCACGCCACCGACCCAGATAGCTCCTCACGCAAATCAACCTCGCCGCCTTGGCCCACATCGCCGTCGCCTGGGGTTCTCCTTCACCCCCTGTCGAACTCCTCTAGCTCGCAACCTCAGCAACACCCAGCGAGTGAAGCACAACCGCCACCAAGAAAGGCAACCCAAATCGAATTTTCACGTCGATCCAACCGTCAATTCGCGAAATGAACCACATAGATCGACTCTCCTTAGTCCCCACTACAAAACCCAGAAACCGTTTTCCGATCCGACGAAATTTGTCGCGGCGATGATGAACAGCCGAAACTAAATGCCCAATTTCCGGTCAAATCATAACTTGAATCGAAAAACGAATTACACCATTGAATTACGCTAGTCGAGAGCATCAACATATATTTTTTTTAGAATTTTCTGAGGAGTTTGGATTTTCATTAGATTTTTGAATAGAATTGGATCTGAAATTTGCATCCATTGAGGAAGAGAAAGAGTTGAAGAAATAAACGTACAACGAATGAGAATAGAATGGAGGCTAGGGTTTACAGCTGAGTTTATATAGGTCGGTCAGAATTTGAATGGATGGATTGGATAATAAACGTGCTAACGCTAACGTGGCCCAAAAAAGCCCGTTCTGACCCCGGAACGAAATTGGGTAAGCCCATATATCAAAATAGGTATTTTAAAATATTTTGAACGCAATGGAAAAAATTTCACGTCCAAATTCCATCGTATGAAGAAGTTATGCTGAAATCAATATTTTCAAATTGATTTCAATTTATCGATTTCAAGGCGTTTCGCGTTCATACGATCAAACGATAAGTCCGATCGCTACGAAACTTGAAACCCTGCAATAATTCACTGTTACGGATCCGATGAAACTGGTTTCGTCGAAAACCGAGTCAGTGGCCAAAATGGCTATTTTTATATTAATTAAATAAATTAAGAATTAGTAAATAAATTCAATTAATTATATTTCAGTTTCAGACTTGGCAATTTTTACCATTTACAAATTCTCAAACATTTAAAATGATTTAACAAATTTTAAATGTTAATTTATTAAAGATTAAATCAATAAAATCTTAAATTTCACAAATTTCAACATTTTGGATAAATTTCCAAAAGTTCCCTTTTATTTGAATTACCTTATATTTATTCCATTCATAAATTCCAAATATAATGGTTTACCATTTGATTTAAAATTATCATATAAATATTTCCCTTTTCAACTAAATTTTTATTTTAACGTAAAATTTTATAATTAATTTTAATTAATTGCAATAAATCCAAATAAATACATAAATTAAATTCCAATATATTAAATAAACTTTATTTCCATTCTTTTTACTCTCAAATCATCATATTATGAAGATATTTCCGTTATTCCCCATTTATTACTTAAATTTATTTAATGCAACACTTAATGTACATCTATTGCAATGGTTTCAAATTTACTTGAATGAACTAAATATATATATAACTCCTAATAATTGTTGTAAGATTCTCGGTCCCACATTTATAAGTATATTATTTCCACTCAAATATTATGGATATATACAGAGTATTGGTTTTCATTTAATCATTATTTATTATATATTGCTTAAATAAATTCACTATTCAAGTCCGTTTAAATCTCATTACCAAATATCCATCTACCTTTCCCAACAGATTTGAATTCCATTCAAGTGATAACCAATCAAAATTTCCATTCACCCTTTATTATAAACCCAAAATCTGCAATTCATTATCTTATATTAATGCCATCCAATTTCTAATTATTATTATAACTTTACAATCTATATCCATTCATTGATTGATTTTAAACAATTGCCATTAACTTTACATTCCATTACTATTAAATGTATATTTATCCATCAATCAAATCCGATATTTACTTTTCTTTCCTTCTATTTGATAAACAACCTAGTATACCTTTACATGTATTCATTTCATTCCATTCATTTATGGGTATTGCATTGAAATTTATCTTATTAGCAAATACCAACATTATTACCATTCATTACAATTAGATTCCAAATTTTTATTCAATACCCTGAATAAATAACATATATATTAATCAAATCCTTACATTTGTTTTACTCATATTTAAAATCAAATCATAACATTTAAATGATTTAATTGAGTTGAAATTTCATCAAGTCATAAATTATTAACTTGCTCTAATATGATTCCTTAATTTATTCCAATTACCGTTCACAATAATTTATTGCATTAAATCAAATTTATACTTTCATAAATTTCTCATATTAAATTTTATTTCATAGATAAATCAATACTTGCCTTACTTTACTTATTTTAACTTTATCCAAATGCACAAATTTTCACTATTCCAATTAATTGAAATATAAAATTAAATTTTGTAAATTTTTATTTACCCTTGATACATCAAATTTCAATATTTGCTTTCATATAAATTAATAAGATTTCTATTTCTCTCTAAATTTAAATTAAAAATCTTATTAATTTAATTCATTTTAATATCGGATTTATACGGGTCGTTACAGTTTTGGTTTAATTACTTTGTGTAATTAATAAGAAGGGTAATTACTTGGAGAAAGTAATTAATAATTAATTACTTAGTGTAATTAATTTAAGAATAAATTAATAAAGTTATTTGAAGATAGCTAAGTAATGTAATTAATTAAGGGTAATTAATTACTAATGTGATTAATCAAGGCTGATTAATGAATAATTAATTAAAGATTAATTATTAAATATAATTAATAATTAATTAAAGAAGTAATTAAGGATCATTAATTAATATAATTAATTATGTAATTAAGGGTTGATTAATTAAGATTAATTAATCAATAATAAGTGATTATAGAGTAATTAATTAATGTAATTAATTAAGGTTTAATGTAATTAATTATAATTAATTAATTAATGACAGTAATTAAAGGTTAATTACTATAAATGGTTTAGGATAATTAATTTGTGTAATTAATTAAAGGCTAATTACTTTATGTAATTAGAGGGTAATTAATCAAGGATGATTAATTAATATGGAAATTAGATGGTGATTAATTAATTGATTTGTAACTAATTAATGGTTAAATAAGCAGGATTTATAGAATGAAGTAATTAATTTAATTTATTTTAAATTAATTAAAGATGAAGTAATTAATTTAATTCACTTTAAATTAATTAGAGATGGTATAGATCATTTCTTATGGATGGCTGAATGATATTGAATGCTTTGCATTATTTGATATCTCTGATATGAGATATATACTGATCTATGATATGGATGCTTTGGTTAAATTATGATGATAATGTGAATTATCTGTGTGTGATGATAATATGGATTATCTATTTGTGATGATATAAATTATCTATCTGTGTGAATATAGATAATAGAATTGAATTGTTTTAAGTTTAAAACAACTTGGACCTAAAAGATGGCGTTTTGAATTTCGATGAGACCGGGATCGGGTTTCCAGAATTGGATATCCGAAAACCACATCGATCCAAATTAACGATAGGTCGTGAATCTCAAGTGAAGATGAAGGTTCAGAGTGCAAGAGTTATTGTCGTTAACTCTGAGGGTGATTCCAAAATGAGTGTAACGAGATAATGCCTTCGGTTTCGTTCGAACCCGGAACGAGCTATGGATTGAATGCTTTCAGAACATCATCAGGTGGGCGATGAGCATTCTAAGAGATGTGTTCTCTAAAGGTAATCATGGCCTCAAGCCCCATCAACCGGGAATGGCTAAAACAGGGGAGGTGCAGCAAGGTTAAGTGGGTAGCACCCAAGTAGGACAAGATTTTCCCCTGTCTAGAAGTCCCTTTTTATTCGGCTGTGTGGGTAGTTGGAATGCGTGCCAACTGTGGGGTTGTCTTGTTCGAGACTATCCAGTAAGGGATGGTTCTGGCCTTGTGCTGCAGGGGATTGGGAGTAATTCTCGGTACAGTGATCTAGGCCCCGTACTATGACGGGTGGTACCCCGGTAGCCCTGCCATTGTATGGAATCCAAACTCCAATAAGTGCCGTACGTTTCAGTTGTGCCCAACTATGTTGGAATGTGAGATGTAAGCATTCCAGCTGGGTCTGTATTTTACTTGAAAACCCTAGACCCTTTTATAATATCACTGGATTTCCTATCAAGTGTTTTGGTTAGCGTAAGGTAAAAACTTTTCCATGTTTATGTGTGGGAAGTCTTACGTGATACCTTTCTTTTCAAAGGATTTTCAAAGTTAAGCAACTTTAACCCATTTACTCACACCAGACCCATGTCTGACCCAAGTGTTTATTTTCTGTTTTATTAAACTCTTGGGTACTCATATTATGTATGAGTAGTCGAGGGATTCGGGTTAGCTTTACGAATTCTGGAGGAGCAATGGAGCAGGAGGCTTCAGCGTTTGTAGATATATATAGTGTTCCGCTGTGTGTTCTCTCAGTATTTTCTTTGGGTTGTATATTGTGTTGTAATAACTAGAAAGGTGTTTATAACTGTCTAATATGTGATATGTAAGTTGTGTAACTCTGATAGCTGTTGTATACTATGTAATATTTATGTGATTAATATAATTTATTCGTTCCGCTGTTGAGATTCTGATGTTGTTTCTTTCTATCTTCTCTATCTTTTATCTTCTCTATCCCTTTCTTTCTTAATAATGATGCGTTTTTCTGTGGAATGAAGGATGGGTTGTTACATAGAGGCTAACTGTCATCCAAGTATTGGACGTGGCGATATGGAAGGTGTGCTTGGTCGGAGGGGAGTATGGCATTGGCAAGGATGGTCACGGCGGGGGTTGTTGAATATGCATGGCCGTGACAGCCTATGGTGGGTGGAGGAGGAAACTTGCATGGTCCGAAGTAGGGCCATGGAGAAAAATCGGGTTGTGGGAAGGGAGGTGCGGGCCTCGGCTGTTGGAGTGGTGGCCTGGCCACTTGGGGAGTAGGGTGGAGATAGTAGAGGTGGAGTGTACGAGAAAGTTATGGATCGGATGTCTGGGAAGGGTTGGGAAGAGGGAGGACGTGCAAAACAAGTATGGCAAGAAGAAGATGAGAGGGGTTTAGTATCAGGACAAATAAATTTTATATTAGCTTTGTCAATTATCTCTGTATAATATAATATTATTGGCAAAGAGAAAATAGTCACGCAAATGAAAACAAGAACCAGAAATGAAGCGAACCAGTCCAGTTATAAATTGCATAGGGGGAACGCTGAACGTCAATTGTTAACTTCAGAGAAAAACAAATTCTAGCATCCATTTATTTTCTCAAGGATGGACAAATGGATGGACACAGAATATCAAAAGACTCCAGAAATGGGTACCGATACAGTTAACTATTTTGCAGATTTCGCTGCGTACCGGAACCAAAATGTACAGATAGATATACTATGTAGATCAGTCCATCGAGACGAATAGAATGGTATATGGATATCAGCGATACGACAATCTTATCAAAAGTCGATATTCGCTGCAAACTGCTGCAAATTTGACAAAAATAAGATAAACGGGGATAGTGAAGTTCAAATTTGATAAAATGAAATATGACGTCTCATTCAGAAAATGATTTTCATTTTTATTATATAAAAATATTCAGATTTCAATAATATTTTATTTATATCAATTTTAACTGATTTAAATTAAAATTGAAATTACACAACAGAACTAATATTCATATTTACTAGTGAAAGTATGCTATTTGCTATGTTTGAATGGATGCATACCAAATACCAAGTATTCATTGCTAAATTTAATTATTCAATTTTGAGAAAAATTTCAGTTAATTACGTTATAAAAATCATTAAAATTTATGGGTTGTTACACGGTCGGCGACATGAGGTGGATGAAAGAGACATCGAGTTTTTTTGGGTCGACCTGGAGTTGTTAACGAGAGCGGGAGAGAGAATTAAGGGTGGGTTATTTAAATTAACAAGGTTAGTTAAAATTTATGA
This sequence comes from Allium cepa, assembly GCA_030765085.1. Taxonomy (NCBI): domain Eukaryota; kingdom Viridiplantae; phylum Streptophyta; class Magnoliopsida; order Asparagales; family Amaryllidaceae; genus Allium; species Allium cepa. The sequence goes on from CM060932.1 coordinate 548,984,497, forward strand.
TTTGGATTAAGGAATTCATATTTTATTTAATTCATGAAATTTGTAAATGAAATATCTTGTTCGTTTTGGGTCCAAATCACATGCGGTCAGTCGCATTAGATTCGTATTGTCGAGCACTATCATATAAAGTTGGATTGGATAGGTTTAGATCTAGTAGGAATTTGAGTTAAAATTGAAAGCCTGTTCAATTTTAAGTCAAACCGAAACGCTTCAACGATAATTGGAATCAATGTGAGTTTACTCACCTCTCTGGTCCATTTATATGTCTATATAAGTGTGGAAAATTTTATTGATTGTTTATTGAATGTTTGAATGATTTACTATCTTATTAATTGGTTTGGATATATTCCAGCGCCTAGAGCAGATGACCTTTTATACATACCCGCATAGCAGCAGATGGCCCATTTTATATGATTATATATTGTCTGTGATGCACGGGAACAAGTTGAAGGAATTCAACAGGATCTGAATTTTTGAGATGGAGAATGATTTAAGATCTGAATTTGGGGTTTGAAAATATTTTGTTTATAAAGGATTTAATTTCTATTTTACTCTAACCTTGTTATCTGTCTTTACTAAGTTACTTAATATTGTTTTGAAGATTATTTATTTATATTCAATGTTGTTTTAAAGATTATTTATTTATATTTAATGTTGTTTTAAAGTTATTTACCAATATTTTAATATTTTAAAAGGTTAATTATTTAAATAATTAATATGGCTTGAGATTAATAATAATGTCTTGGAAATAAATTATTGCTATTTATAATAATGGTAAAGATTAATTATTGTTGCTTATTTAAAAATGTTTTGAAATTATTAGTTTTTATTTTAAAGATGTTTTGAAGTTAATAATTATATTTATTTATAATGTTTATTGTTAATGATTATTATTATATAATAGTGTTTTGAAGTAAATTATTTATTTATTTATAAATGTTTTTGAGACTCATAAATAGAGTTTTATAAACGGACTTTGGTTTTATAAGAGGAGTTTTATAAAATAATTGGAAAACTTAAAGGAAGGCTATTACAAGGTAAACAGGTTTTATAAAATGGTTTGAAAACTTAAAGGAAGATTATTTACAAGGTAAAAAAGTTTTATAAATAGTTAGATATTTATAAAACGAATTCTAGAAATGGGTTTATATTTTTATTAGAGGAGCTTTATAATGCATCAACCCTGGTTGAATTTAAAATAAAATAAATATATAGAAATGAATTTTTAGAAATTAATATAGATTTTCGAAATATTTTGGGATAAAATGGATAGAGTTGAATTAAAATTCAATTGAAGATATGAATCATTTTTTGTGAATCCAAAAGTCATTAAAAATTCCTGTTAGTGAAATAAAAGATAATTGTGAATTTTGGGGATCTAATTTTAAAATTTGGCTAAAACAGAAAAGATAGTATTTTAATATAAGAAAATTATTTTACAAGAAGATCCGTTGCTTGAATAATTATTGTAGGAAATATTATATTAGCTTAAAAAAAATTTATAAAAGGTTTCACGACTCGAACGAATTAAGAAGGAGCCAAGTACATTAAGAATAAAAAAGAATAACACATAGATTTAAGTTAAACGGGCCTAAAACAATATGCTTGGCGATGTTTGGTCATCGTGATAGGGAGGTGCTTCATGTAGTGCCTGGCATTATTGGCGTATGTTTAACGATTGAGGAAGTGATGATGTGAAGCCGCGATCGATCGAAGATCAGCCGAGGTCAATGCTCGAAGGAGGCATGACATGCAAAGATGGTTAGTGCAGGGCTAAGGCTTTGGCTATCTTTAGGTTACGGCATGCTACATGTGGCTTGCAGTGTGAATATGGAGCTTGACGGAGGTGCAAACTTTGGCATTTTTGCTGTTTTCTTCGCATCCTCGAGAAGAGTTATTTTATAACTCACACAACATATATCTTTAGTCTTCGAGATGATCACTATTTTGATTTTATTTCCTTATGAATGAATTGATCAGTAAATGAATCGGTATAATCGTGTCTTTTGAAATTAGTAATGATAGTTCCAAGTTAAACATTGTTAGTCTTAGTTGGGTACAAATTCTTCTTATATGCATATAGTATGATATTGATTGTGTTTGAATGCTTGGTAGAACCTAGTATCATCTCTAGATTAGTTTATATCTTGTTTGATCTTGTTCTGTTATGTTTGGTATATGGTTGTTCATAGTTTGGTTTCGATTTTCTAAGTTGGAATACTTTGAATTGGAGGTTGACTTGGATGATTTAATTGTCACCCTTATATGCTGAACCTTGAGTTCCACTTTTGTGTTTCATATACTTGTATTGATTTTTTTTATATGTGTACTATATTGAGTACACTTTTGACCATTTTGTTTGTTTGTTTTTATATGAATTTCTAGGCCAACTTGTTTTTTTAAAAGGATTGAGCAAAAAAAGAATTTAAAGTTATATATATTTTTTATAAAAATTTATATAAGAGTGGAGATAAAAAAAAAGTATTGAACTGAATTTTTTTTCTAAGGATATTCATTTTCCCGGAGAGACAGATAAGATATCTAGACACAACGGCATTTTAATACCACCGGGAATGGAAAAAAAATTCTAAGGAATCAAAAATTTTGAAAAATTGTTTGTTTTAAAAAAAGTTAGAATGATATTTTTAGTTGATAAATGTTTTATAAAAAGTATATAAATGTGTATATATAGATTTCAAATTAAAGAAATTTTCTAATTTTGGAAATGGTTGAGTAGATTCTAAATTTTTTATTTCTAAGAAGTTTTGTTCTTTTTACTTATTTAAAACAAATAAAATTATTTTAAAAACACTTTTATTTTATTCACTATGGATTTGAAATTTCATTTGAATTTCGTGATTTTCCATGAAACAAAGAATTTTAATAAACCATTTAATATTGGATTGGTATGGGACTTTTCGTACAATTTTTAGTTTATTACTATAACTTGTTAAATAAAGTTTGAGTGAAAATTACTAGCTTTTAGTAAATACTTGAATTTACTATCTGGTATGGGACAGTTAGTTAAATTCTTGTGATTACTGGAGTGGCGGCAATTAACACTTTAGAGTTGTATTATTTTAGGGTGTTCGGATTTTAATTGATGTCGATAGATCCCTAGGAGACGATGAGTCATTTTTCATCGACCTAAGAGTCGATACATTTTTAGATTTGGATAAGTAGACCTATTTCTTAGGGTTCGGTCTATTCTGGTATAACACGGCTGTACTTTTTGTTGTTTGGACGGGTGTTATATTGCAGCTCTATCAGTTTAATTACAGTGGACCATGTTTACATATTTCTTGGGGTTATGTAAATTCACGTAACCAGTCTATTTCTTTGGATTAGACTGTATCCTATTTCTTATAATTAGGTATGTGGCGGGGTCTATTTCTTGGGTTTAGATTCTGTATCGCACTATTTTAAACTGATAGTTGACTACCATTATTATTTCATTAGTGATGATTATTTCTTTAGAGGTTTAGGGATAGATATTTAGTATCTCTTGGGCTCTGAAGAATTTTGAATTGTTATCACCATATTTTTTATGATGGTCCATTGAAGACTTGATATGAGTTTATGAAATGGCGACTTTAATTAATATGCCTTATTTTGATTATTTGGTTTTGGGCATGTTTGTACTATGACTTATTTGTTTTTAATTCATATATGTATGATATTGGATTTATGGAATGATGATTCTGATTGATATGCCTTATTTGGATTCAAGCATATTCCTATATGGCTTACTTTATTGTTAACTCGTATATATTATGATATTAGTATCTTACCTTTTTATTAGATATAATCTGACCCGTTTATTTCTATAATACTCGAGTCAGGCTGAGACTCTACACATATAGGGACTCAATGACCTATGCTAACTTGGAGTGGACTATTTGTACTTTTAGTTTACTTCATAGTTGTATATATAGATATTTAAAATGACATGTTATGTATATTATTTTGTAGTCAATTTGTTCCTTATACAGTAATTTGGAAATGATGTCTATATGTATATATATTTACATGGGTTTAGTACTAATATTTTGTAGACTCACATCCTATTATGTATATGACATATATTATTCCGCTGTGATCTGTGACTTTGATTTATTTATATTATATACTGTTTTGAATATTTGTAAATCGATGTGTTTATTACTTTGTATTGATATTGTACACGTCAATTTTACAGTTCAGATCGTCAAAAAGATATTAAAGACGTGACAGTGTTGGTACAAAGATATATTCACATTCGACCACCCTTAAACGTATTCTCTGTATTATTAGACGACATTACTTGTAATGTTTTTTAATAATATAGGTATAGCGGTGGGATCATTATAACTTGGTATTAGATCTGTGTTCTGAATATTATAGAATATAAATTGATTCAGAGTTCAGACCATGACCAAGATGAACTAGAAGTCATGTCCCTTGGGAGTGTAATCGTTAGTAATTTAATTAACTATTATGAATAGGAATATAAAATGATTATAAGGGTAATCATTTTGGTCGTATTTTGGTTTTATTTTAATATATAAAAATATTAATAGCATGATATTTGGTTGATTGTATTTCTAAATTGTGAATATTAGAAACACATTATACTTATAAGTATAATTGGATAAATGATAATATACGATTAGAATATTTGTTGCGCATCTACTTAATTGTGTGAATTATAATTATTATATGCATGGTTGGTATTAATTAATAAACAAATTGCAATTGAAAATTTTAAAGATTAATAATTCCTAACAAGTAAGTAATTAATTTTTACAAAAGGTTTTGGAAATTAATTTTATTAATTGGATAATGATTTAATTGTGTTAGCTTATATGGAAGATGTTTTAAGAATTCTGATCGATGCGTCTGATCGGTGTTATCGATAGAAATTTTGTAACAAACCTGTTTTTTTGGTTACCTATTAATTATAATAATAAATTATGATAAGATTATAATTTATTAATCAAGAGATAAAATATAACTTAGGATAGATAATTTAAATAAATTATCTAAGTAAAAATCTAAAATTTGAAGTTTTGGAATTTACTTGGGGAAAATTTGAGAAAAAAGATGTTAGATTATTAAAACGATTAAATATGGAGTTTTGGAGAAAATACATCTAGTTTGGAGAAAACTTGAGGAAAAGAGATTTAACGACTTGGGTTGAATCGGAATTGAAAAAAATAATAATTTGGAGATGTAAAATTTGTTAAAACTATTTATTTAAATAAACAATGTGTTTTGAACAAATAAAATGGATTTAAGTTTATTTGGTTGGAAATTGAGTTATATAATGGTATTTTGTTGATTTGGAGATTATTGAATTAAATTAGTGAAGTAAAATAGTTTAATTCATTATCATTTATGGAATATAAATGAATAATTTTGGAAATAAATGTAATTTTTAAAAATAAAGTTTTAAAAACTGTATTACGTTAATTTGGAGAAAAATGAGCATTTTATAGTTTTAATTTGGTAAACTGCTATAATTTTGCAAATTATTGCCGAAGGTGGTTTCTGTAAATTTTAAATGAAGTGTTTGAATTTATTATGATGTATTTTATAAATAAAAAGGTGAAATTTTGTTTTAAGATAATTTTTGGATGTCAAAATGTTGTTAATAAGGTTTTTTGTATTTTATTGGACAAGAAAATATTTTTTATGTAAATTTTAATGTTAAAAATAGCGTTTTATGTAATAAAAGGTGTAAATTGATGTATTCAATTAAAAATGGAGTATTAATAATATAAATTGATTTTAATAGCTAAAATATCTTTATTTATGTCGTAAAACATTTTTGTAAACATAAACATTTGTTGAATAAATTTTGTTTGGTTAAATATGTGAAAATATATGTAAATTTGTGAAAATATGATGAATTAAAGTGTAAAATTGAATAACTTTGTCATATTTTCACAAAGTATTTTCAAATATCGAAATGGATATTTGGTTTGAGCCTAAAGTCCATTTTTGGAATCATCTGAGAAACTATACATACTTTCTCCTTTTCATTTTACTTCTTCTTCAAAAAAACAACCTGAGAAAAAGAAAATAATGGCCACCTAATAACTCTCCAATTCTTGATTCAATTTAATGAAATTAAAAGAGAAGCTTACAAATTAAATATAAATACAGGTAATCAAAACCAAAATCCTAAAATTACTTCATCAATTTTCTGTTGAGAGAGATGAGTCTGTAAGTTTCTTTTCCATTGCTTGCATGCTCTTTCTCAAGCTCCTACAGGTTGGTGAAGCTTCTTCAAGCCAAAAATATTCAAGCTTGCAAGTCTAATTCGTTGAAAAAAAACATATAAGGTGAGTAAAAAATCATATCTCTAGCAAAAATAAACCGTTTGATTGCAAATTACGTTATTATTTAGTTTACTATAGCAATATATCTCAACTTTTAGTTTACAGTGAAAACTATGTTTGGGTTCAACTTTGAGAACCATAGATCTTTGATTTCATGCCGGATTTGAGTGAAATCTTTTTCGGATCATTGTCTTTGTTTTGATGTTTATGCATGTCAAATTTCATCTTGTAATTCATCTTGGTTGTGCTTGAATCTGTGCTCAAAATCTAGTTCGAAGAAGGGGAAAAATAGCTGGAGAAATAACGTATTAGAGGTCGACCAAGCAACCTTATGGGTCGACCTTAGGGTCGACCCAGGCACTTGATAGGTCGACCTAGCCACTAAGAAGGTCGACCTGTAGGTCGACCTGTAGGTCGACCTTAGTTTGCCTATTTTTGCAATATCATTTTCCTTTTGTTCTGAGTCTTCTTTTGCTTGTACCAGCGACGTTTGCAACCATTTTGTTTGATACTTTTGAGATGTTTTGATGGGCTCTAACCTATCAATAGGTAATCCAATATTTTAATTGATCTGCACTCCAGATTGATGGGTTTTCGAGACAATTTCATTTGTTGTTTTTCAGCGTTTTCGATGGTTTATGTTATTTTCGAGCATGGGTTTTCTAATTTATAAAATGATTTTTATAATAAAATGGCTTTCAAAATAACTATTTTTACATTATGTATAGTTATTTTTAAAGCTATTAAAAATTTATTATCTTTATAATAAAGAGAATTTCAAAGCAAAAACTTTGCAAAACATTTTCAAAAATTGTTTTAAAATTAGTTTTCACAAAACCGGTTATTTTCTATATAAAATACACTACTTTTGCACTCTTCGAACGTATGAGAAAGAGAATTAAACGATTTAGTAAAACATTGGTATAGGACACATGCATTTACTTTTTCGTTTAATTTCGGACTTGTTTGTTTGAAACTATGGACCTTCGGGTTGTTATTGCCAGTATTTGGACTGTTGGGTCCTATTATGTACATTGTTGCTTTTTTAGATTTCTTATGTTGATTTCTAGAATTTAGATGATTTTTGAATGTTTTCACCATGGTTTCACCATTGGCTTATTTATAGAGCCTGAGCGCTATCATGTCGTTTACTATGTGTGAATACATTTTGGAATTTCGAACTCTTAATTGAGTTCCACGAGTTATGAGATTTTTGAGTTTTGAACTCTTAATTGAGTTCCACGAGTTTTGAGGTTTCTAAGATTTATGATTTAAATGATTTTGTTTTCTAATGTGGCATTTACTTACATCTAATAAACAGTTAAGTGAGAACGTGCGGTATGGGATGCACCGTCACTACTTTTTAGGTTTCTATCTGAGAGTATGTGATACATTCACCAGTCATTTCCAGTACTAGACCTTCAGGTCATCATGAGGAATTTGTGACTTCGGTCACCATAAGGAATTTGTGACTTCGATCACCACGAGATGGGTACCTATACATATATTAGTACTAGACACGAGGTTTGCACATGTAGCATAGCTTCGGCTTGCAATCGGGGATTTGGATCCAATCTGGGCAATTTTCCGAGTTATGAGTTTTAATTATGATTTCGCTATTTCTAGATGACTATTTTATATATTTTATATCTTAGAGCTATCTGAGAATTTATACGTATATGGTGATTTCATTTCTGAGTTTTGAACTCTTAACCGTGTTCCTTGAGTTATTTGTTATTGTCATCCTTTGGCGGATTTTAAGATATGTGATCGCCTACTTAGGAGCTATGGTAAATTAAAACCATTATATTGGACTTTGGACATGCCGATGATATGAGGCAAATATTTTTGATTATTTGATATTGTTGTTGAATTTGCCTCTTTCGAGAAACTTCTATAAGAAGTATTTGAGTGATATTATCTCTTATGTGATAATTGACATATATTTATGTTACTTCTTCTCTTTCGAGAAGAAATAATACGCTTGTCCTTACATTTCATTTATTGTATGCTAGTAAGTTTATTTAAGCTAGAATGACCCATGTATTTTTATATATTCGAGTCAGACCGAGTTATTTCAGGTTCGTTGCCTGCTGTTGATTTCTTCTATGCCGGTTCAGCATTGGATTAACTGCTATTTGTCTTTTGTATAGTCTTGTAGTCATTTTGTAAACTCTGATTTGTACTTATTTATTTGACTCGATGTATATATGGTGGTTTATGTACCACTAGTGTCGTATCACTTTGTATTGTACTATGATGTATTTGTGTATATGTATATATATATGTTTGACTTATGTTCTGTGATTTATTGTGTTTATTGGTATATTTTGTTCTCATAGATCCATTAGCCCCTGTAGTTTTGTATTAAGCATTTACTGAGTATGTTGATCCACTTGGGAAAGATAAAAAGAATTAGATCTCTCAATCTACGTATTCAATAGACCTTTAAGACAAAGCTATGCATGGCCGCTCCTATCCAGCCTAATTCTCCGCATTATCAGACAGTATTACTCAGTAATACTCTTTGTTAACTGGGTCTCGAGGTAGGGCGCACAGCTTGGTATCAGAACCAAGTTCAGAACAAAATATGATGAACATAGAACTGAACATATATTACTATACATCCTAATACAGTATTAGTGTTACATATTCCTTAGTCGCTGTGTCCTTAAACTTTTCTTGTCCTTTAGGTCAGTCTTAAGTTGGGAATACGTTTGGGAATGCATTATAATTCCATAGTATTACATAACTGATTTTATAATATCTTACCCTATGAGTAATCCTAAACGTGATTGTTCTATTCGAGTTCTCTTCGATACGGGTGTTTGACACTCATTCGTATCGAAGGAGTTTGTTGATGTCGTTGAATGTTTCTTGTCTTGTTACTTCTTTGAGGATTGTGAATCCTATTGAGGGATCCGCAACACTTAGCAGATTGTGTAAGAATGCTGAGATTACTCTTTGTACCTTTTCTTTTCGTGCAAATCTGCACGATATTCATTATCTTAGATTTGATGTGAATTTGGGGATGGATTGGCTGGCTTATTATCAAGCCCAAATCCTACGTTATGAAAGGATCCTATATTTTTGGCATCCTAATTCGGCTAATTAGTTGTCTCTTGTTCTTTGGAATGTTGATGGTAATTCCGAAGTATTTTTATTTGCTCCTGAGTTTCGAGATGACGATGACGTATCTCGAATTCCGGTTGTTTGTGACTTTGTAGAAGTTTTTGAGTCTGTTTCGGGTTCACCAACCCAGCGGCAATTGAGTATTGTATTGACCTCATTCATGGTTCCCAGCCTGTTAGTCATCCTCCCACGAGGATGACCACTAAAGAAAATGAGGAACTCTAAAAGAAATTGCTGAAGCTTGAAGCTAAGCAATTCATTCAGTTCGATCTTTCACCATGGAGTGCCGCAGTTGTCTTTGTTAGGAATTCTAGTGGTACTCTTAGGCTTTGCATCGATTTCCGCTAACTTAATGAGTTAACCATTTAGAATGAGTATCCATTGCCTAGGATCGATGATAGGTTCAATCAATTGAGTGGTGTCAGGGTCTTTTCTCAGCTTGACCTTACACCGATTTTCATCGGCTACGGGTTGTGGAGGATAGCGTTCCTCTTACCGCATTCTGCACTCATTATGATTCCTATGAGTGGCTCGTTATGCCATTCGGTTTAACAAACACTCCAGCTTATTTCGTCAATCTTATGAATCAAGTATTTTAGGAATATCTCGATGAGTTCGTCCTTGTATTCATGAACTGATGATGAGTGAAAGCAACAATTTAAATTGGAATTTTTTTAAGTAAAAGATATACTTATGAGTATAATTGGATTCATTTTATTGAGATAAGCAAAGAATACTTTGTAAAATTATATAAGAGACATGTTTATCATATGGAAAATGATTTTGTGTTGGTTTGTCCATAGAGTGCTTGAAGAATTTTGGTCGACGCGTCTGATCAACGTTATTAATAGGAATTTTCAAAACACTACGATGAGACAGTCAGACGCAGTAAATTGAGTTGTAATAAGTAAGAGTTTGAAAATAAATCAATATGGGTTTGAGTATTAATTTTTATTTTAGGTGGCAAATGCAGCTATTGAACCATAATGGCTGTCGACTAAGTGGCGAGGTAGTTTTGATCAATTGTTCAACTCTGCAGCCAATTGATTGGGTCTTTCACTAAAAATCAATGGCGAGGTAATGCCTTTATATTATTGGGAATTTGGGAATTGAAATATGGTTATGTTTTAATTGGTTATGTAAGTATAACCAATAGGAATCTAAATAATGATATCATATAGTAATTTGATAAAGTAAAGTAAATAATTCTAATTAAGAAGATGTCTTAATTGGAAGAAAATATCATGTGAGGCTTTGATTAATAAATGATGTACTTAAGATAAGAAAATGCATTGGTTAGAAAATTAAAATATCAATTGAATGTATAAGTTCAAAGTTATAATGGATGATTGAAAGAAAAAATTGTTTTGACAATTGGTTGTTGAAATAGTAACAGAGGATAAGATTTACAATATTATCTTAAAGGAAAATGAAGAAATGCTAAATTTAAACTTTTAGCATAAATTTGTGAGCAAGCTTTTGTTTTAAACTTTGATAGTATTAAGACTTGTTGGTATGAATTTGTAAAGTTCTTTTGAAAACAAGTTTTAGTTAATTATTAACCATTGTTACTTTCATTTTGATAATAAGATGGAAATTATTTTTGTAACAAGAGAAAATATGAATTTAAATTGTTAATTTATTATAAAATGCTATATTAAGGAATGCTAGGTATAATAAATGAATAAGACATGAGATTCAATCATTGAAAATTGAGAGAATAAAATTTAAAATTAATAAGTACTCTCTTAATAATGGAAGAGATTAGTTATCTCTTTTAAAATGAGTCTTAAAATTAATTGTTTGAAAAACTTAATTTTGTGAAGTGATGAAAATAATTCCAATTAATGAATTGTTTCTTTTAAAGATAATTTCATGAGGTTAATTATAATTTCGAATGTCTTAGCTTTCCCAAAAATGGATCATGTAAAAAATAATTTAGCATAAAAAGTTTTGTTTTCAAAATGTGGTTTGAAAATTAGAATGGATTGAAAATTTCAAATTTCAAATTGATTTTTTATTTTTATTTGGAAAAAGTGTTATACTAAAACGGCGATAACTTCAGATTTATAACTCTAAATGAGCTTAATCTTTTTGCAAATGAACGTGCTTTCCGTAAGCTATAAATCTTCTTTTTACCACTTTGGAAGATTTTGCACTTATTTCAGTCTAAAATGGATTTGAATGTGGATGGACATTTCTGTCCTATTTTAAAATTTCTAAAATTTTGGCTGAAAGTAAATTTAGCATAACTTTCAAACAGAGAGTCTAGTATTGATGATCTTTATATTGCTGGAAAGCTTAGACTTAGTTGAACAACTTTTATTTTACAATTTCTCAGATTTTGTTGTTTACTATGTCAAAACTTGAGTTTTTTATAGCAGGTCTGAAATTAAATAAGATGCTTTATTTCCCTTAATAGTCAAATGTAATCTTTCCTATTTTGTGATGTAACCTAATTGATAATTAGTGCGGAAAAATATGTTACAAATTGAAGTATATTTATGGAAGAATTAGAGCATGTAACAACTCAAATTTTATTCACTCTAAATAAAGTGTAAAAAAGCTTAAATTAAAATTTAAGTAAACATGCTTTGAAAACTTTCAAGTGATGAAAATTGAGAATTTGATTTTGAAGATAATGGGTTTGAAAGCTCTAGAACATTTGATTAGTAAAAGATAATATAAAATCCATTCCTATGTTTAACTTGCCTTTGTACAATTATTTTACGACTTGCATTTATGCAGTCATATGAGTATGGTGGTAGTGGAAGAAACGCCCTACCTCTTGTTGAGTTTTCTTAACTTAGTGGTTTCCCATCAAATATCGGTATCGTAGTTGTATGTGGACGGTCGTATCGATCACCCACTTGTTGGTTAAAGTTCGGGATAAAGTTGTGCTAAGTCTCGACTCTATTTGTGAAGCTTCTGAAGAATCAATCTCACCTGATTTATGTAGAGTGTAGCATCCTATCCGTGTTCTTGCTTTGAAGGTGAAACACCTTCGAAATAGGGACGTACAGCTCGTAAAAGATTGGTCCGCTAATCCCAATGACCACACTTGGAAAACTATAGAATTTATCGAGCGACCTTATTCTGGTTTTCTATCTTCTCGAGTGAAGGGTGCGAATTTTAAACTCAAGCTTATCAATTCTCTTTTTCTAAGATGAAATAAATTATTTTGAATATAGATCTCCTCTAGAAATTGCGAGGATGTAATTTATATAAGAGGGAGTCCGTAACAACCCTGATTTTGTGGTTACCGGTTAATTATAATAATAAATTATGGTGAGATTATAATTTATTAATCAAGAGATAGAATATAACTTAGGATAGATAATTTAAATAAATAATTTAAGTAAAAAACTAAAATTTGAAATTTTGGAATTTTCTTGGGGAAAATTTAAGAAAAGGATGTTAGATTATTGAAAATGATTAAATATGGAGTTTTGGGGAAAATACATCTAGTTTGGACAAAATTTGAGCAAAATAGATTTAAACTATGAGTTGGGTTGAATCTGAATTAAAAAAAAATATGGAGATGTAAAATCTGTTAAATTTTTTTATTTCAAATAAATAATGGGTTTTTAATAAATAAAATGGAATTAAGTTGATTTGGTTGGAAATTGAGTTGTATATTGGTATTTTGTTGATTTGGAGATTACCTAAATTAAATTAGTGAAGTAAAATAGTTTAATTCAATATCATTTGTGAAACATAAATAAATAATGTTGGAAATAAATGCAAATTGTTGAAAATAAAGTTTTAAAAACTTTATTATGTTACTTTGGAGAAAAATGAGCATTTTATACTTTTAATTTAGTAAAATGCAATAATTTTTCAAATTATTGCCAAAAGTGATTTTTATAAATTTTAAATGAAGTGTTTGAATTTATTATGATTTATTGTATAAATAAAAAGGTGAAATTTTGTTCTAAAATAATTTTTGGATGTAAAAATGTTGTTAATAAGGTTTGTTGTATTTTATTGGACAAGAAAATAATTTTTATGTAAATTTTGATATTAAAAATAGTGTTTTATGTAATAGAAGGTGTAAATTGATGTATTCAATTAAAAATGGAGTTTTAATAATAGAAATTAATTTTAATAGATAAAATATCTTTTATTTATGTTGTAAAACAATTTTGTAAACATAAATATTTGTTGAATAAAATTTGTTTGGTTAAATATGTGAAAATATCTTCAAATTTGTGAAAATAGGATGAATTAAAGTGTAACATTGAATAACTTAGTCAATTTTTCACTAAGCATTGGCAAATAGGCAAATGGATATTTGGTTTAAGCCCAAAGTCCATTTTTGGAATCATCTGAGGAACTATACATACTTTCTCCTTCTCATTTTACTTCTTCTTCTAAGAAAAACAAATTGAGAAAAAGAAAACAATGGCCACCTCTTAACTGTCCAATTCTTGCTTCAATTTACTGAAATTAAAAGAGAAAAATTGCAAATTAAAAATAAATATAGGTAATCAAAACCAAAATCCTAAAATTACTTCATCAATTTTCTGTTGAGAGAGACGAGTCTGTAACTTTCTTTTCCATTGCTTGCATGCTTTTTCTCAAGCTTCTACAGGTTAATGAAGCTTTCCAAGCCAAAAAGATTCAAGCTTGCAAGTCTAATTTGCTGAAAATACATATAAGTTGAGTAAAAACTCACATCTCTAGCAAAACTAAGCTGTTTTATTGCAAAATACGTTGTTATTTAGTTTACTGTAAATAATATATCTCAATTTGTAGTTTACAGTGAAAACTATGTCTGGGTTCAAATTTGAGAACCCGTAGCTCTTTGTTTTCATGTCGGATTTGAGTGAAATCTTTTCTGGATCATTGTCTATGTTTTGATGTTTATGCATGTCAAATTTCATGGTGTAATTCATCTTGGTTGTACTTGAATCTGTGCACAAAATCTAGTTCGAAGCAGGGGAAAAGTAGCTGGAGAAATTGCGTGTTGGAGGTCGACCAAGCAACCTTATGGGTCAACCTTAGGGTCGACCAAGGCACTGGATAGGTCGACCTAGCCACTAAGAAGGTTGACTTGTAGGTCGACCTTAGTCTGTCTATTTGTGCAATTTTGTTTCCTTTTGTTCCGAGTCTTCTTTTGCTTGTACCAACGACGTTTGCAACCATTTTTGTGATATTTTTGAGATGTTTTGATAGGTTCTTACCTATCAATAGGTAAGCCAATATCTTAGTTGATCCATACTCCAAATTGATGAGTTTTCGATACAATTTCATATGCTGATTTTCAGCATTTTCGATGATTTCTATTGTTTCGAGCACGGTTTTCTAAACGATTTATGAAATGATTTTTATAATAAAATGGCTTTCAAAATAAATATTTTTACAATATGTATAATTATTTCTAAAAGCTATTAAAAATTTATTATCTCTATAATAAGGAGAATTTCAAAGCCAAAAATTTGCAAAATGTTTTCAAAAATTGTTTTAAAACTAGTTTTCACAAAACCGGTTATTTTCTATATAAAATACACTATTTTTGCACTCTTCTAACGTATGAGAAAGAGAATTAAACGATTTAGTAAAACTAGTGGTATGGGACACATGCGTCTAATTTTTCGGTTAATTCCGAATTTGTTCGTTTGAACCTATGGACCTTCGGGTTGTTATTGCCGGTATTTGGACTGTTGTTTACTATTCTGTACATTGTTGCTTTTCTAGATTTTTTACGTTGATTTTTAGAATTAAATGATTTGCGAATGTTTTCACCATGGTTTCCCCATAGGCTTATTTATATAGCCTGAGCGCTATCATGTCGTTTACTACATGGTGATTACATTTAGGAGTTTTGAACTCTTGATTGAGTTCTACGAGTTATGAGATTTTTGAGTTTTGAACTCTTAATTGAGTTCCACGAGTTACGAGATTTTTGAGATTCGTGTAGTGTCGCATTGACTTACAGCTAGTAAACCGTTAAGTGAGAACCCACAGTATGGGACGCACCGTTACCGCTTTTCGGGTTTCTTCTAAGAATTTGTGACACATTCACGAGTTATTGCCAGTACTAGACCTTCAGGTCATCATGAGGCATTTTTGACTTCGGTCACTGCGAGGCATTTGAGACTTCGATCTCCATGAGGCATTTGTGACTTTGGTCACTACGAGATGGGTACCTATACATATATTAGTACTGGACACAAGGTTTACACATGCAGCATAGTTTCGGCTTACAATCGAGGATTTGGATCCAATCTTGCCAATTTCTGAGTTATGAGTTTTATTTATGATTCCATTATTTTTGGATGACTATTTTATATATTTTATATGTTAGAGCTATCTAATAATTTATATGTATATGGTGATTTCTTTTCTGAATTTTGAACTCTTAACCGAGTTCCTTGAGTCATTTGTCATTGCCATCCTTTGGTGGATTTTGAGATTTGTGATCTACTATTTATGAGTTATGGTAAATGAAAACCATTATATTGGACTTTGGACATGCAGATGATGTAAGGCAAATATTTGTGATTATTTGATATTGTTGTTGAATTTGCCTCTTTTGAGAAACTTCTATAAGAATTATTTAAGTTATATTATCTCTTATGTGATAGTTGACATATATTTATGTTACTTCTTCTCTTTCGAAAAGAAATAATACCCTTATCCTTACATTTTATCTATCATATGTCAATCAGTTTATTTAAGCTAGACCGACCCATGTATTTTTATATATTCAGGTCAGACCGAGTTATTTCAAGTAAGTTACCTACTGTTGATTTCTTCTGTGCTGCTTCTACATTGGATTATCTACTAGTTATCTTCTGTATAGTCTTGTAGTCATTTTGTAAACTCTGATTTGTACTTATTCATTTGACTCGATGTATATATGGTGGTTTATGTACCACTAGTGTTATATCACTTTGTATGTATCTGTGTATATGTGTATAAATGTTTGACTTCTGTTCTGTGATCTATTGTGTTTGTTGTTATTTTTTGTTCTGATAGATCTGTTAAACACCGTAGTTTTGTATTAAGCATTTATTGAGTATGTCGACCACTTGAGAAAGAAAAAAATAAAAAAATTAGAGCACTCAATCGACGAATTCAGTAGACGTTTAAGTCAAAGCTATGGATGGTCGCTCCTAGCCAGCCCTATTCTCTGCATTATCAGATAGTATCATTCAGTAATAGTCTTCGTTAATGTGGGTATCCGGGTGGGGCGTAACAAATTTCTAAACATTAAACAAGTTAGTTACCTGGTTACGTGACGCAGCTACAAGGCGATAGTTGCAAAGTCTATGGTTGGACCTAGATAGCACTCAAGCAAAGAAAGGATGAGGAATTTGAAGGCTCGGTGTAAATTGGGTAGTTCAGTATATATATGTGGGTCGGCCTATTTGCATGGTTCGGTATTAGATGGTGGTTCGGTCAAGGTAGTTAAATAAAAGTGGATCGGTTATGAAGGGATCGGCATAGGTGGTTCGGTGTGGGTGGATCGGCCTCAGAAGAGTTAGTCCATGTGGCTTGGCCCTTAATGGCTCGGCCTAGGTGGTTCTACACATATGGTTCGGTAGCCTAGATCCAGTCATGTTGGCTCAGCATAGATGGTTTGGTATACGTCTCTAAGTCAAGGTGCACAAGCCGAAGTGGGTCGGTCGAGTATGGTTCGGCATTTGCGGGTCGGCCTCGGTGCTTTGGCATACCTAGTTCGGTATGCTTAGGGAAGCCAACAAATTACCATATGGAGATACTATCGATGCTTCATCACTTCGAGTCTCATGTCTAACTGCTCCAAGGCATATGGTAGCTTGCTTCAAGTCATCCTCATGGGACCCCTGGTTCGACCAGAGTGGCTCGGTGACATATGGGTCAGTCATCGAGGGTAGGTATCCATGGGTTGGAGAACATGGATTTTGCTAGGGGCTGGAGTTCTTGGTCATGGGCTTATGTAGGGAAAGCAGCCTGTCTTCGTCTACAAATAGAGGGGCAGTGGCACAATTGAAGAGACCTTTTTTTCGAGAAATCCAGAGAAACTCTACCATTTTTTATACTCTCCTCTTTAGATTCAAACTTGTATTCAAGTGGTTTGTTTACGAATTGTATCTGTATTCAAGTGATTGAAAAAGCAATAAAGATTCTATTCAAAGTGGGCGTAGGCAATTACGCCAAACCACTATAAATCTTGTGTTCTCGTTTCAGTTGTTCGTTTTGCATTCAATTATACTATTTCTCTATTTTAATTTACTCTCTTTATTAATCTCTCTACATAACTCTACTCAAGGGTGTTAGTGACTAATTTTGGTGCTTTCACTGAGAAGGTGCATTCTCGGGCTGTTAGGATTTACTTTTTCGCTACTGGATTGAAGAAATCCCTCGAAGGAGATTCGAGTTCATTCTCGAGAGTTCAAAGATTCTACTTAGAGTTCCTACAGATAACAATAAGATGGCAAGACCACGTACCAGATACACCTCCCACAACGCGGATACTAATGAGACTGCTAGCATCCAGCAAGTCAGACCCAGCAATCAGCAAGCTAATGTAGGTGCAGTGCCCGCCACCATCCCAAACCAACCAGAAGCTGTCACCGGAGCAGAGTACAATAAGATGACAAGAGAGCTCGTAGAAAGTAGGAGACAGCTTAACGAGCAGATCCAAACAAACGCCAACCTGATGTCCCAGATTGCTTAGCAGCAGCGTCAGAACGCTGGAAGAAGCCTTGCTTCCTACTCATTATCCGACAACTCTGCTTCGTCAGATAGACACCTCAGGCATAGACTTCGTAGAATTGAAATGATACAAACATGTGCAATAGAGCAATTGTTTACGACTCGCCAAGAGCAAACCAACAGAAATGGTCCAGATTCCCAACTGGAACCGTGGCCCCTCATCTGCACCTAGGGAGTTACTCCCAACCTGGAGCAGGAAACTAAGGATCTGGAGCATGCTTGGGAGGTGGCCACCACCTCGCCAGGGTTGTAGTGAAGCGGTTCCTCGGGATGCGCACTTTGGTGATTGCCTACCGAGGAGGCACCGGCAGGAACAATCGCGCAGGACGGATACCGACTTGCCACCTCCCATTCAGATCCTAGATTTATCAGCTATGGTCAGACAACTAATGAGGGAGAATCAAGGCTTAAACAATAATGATTGGGGCATATCTAGAAGCCATACTCCATTTACAGATACCATCCTACAAGCCGAGTACCCCCAGAAATTCAGCATGCCCACTATTCCAGCTTATGATGGAAAGACCGATCCCCGACAACACATAATGAGACACGAGTGGATGATGGACTCGGCTAGGGCAAATGGTGGAACCAAATGCAAATGCTTCCCAATAACCCTATCAAGAATCGCTACCATGTGGTTCACCAGACTTCCCCCACGATCGATCTTCAGGTTTGATGAGTTAGTGACAAAGTTCGTGGAGCAGTTTAGGATCCATGCCACTCGCCAAAAGGATGTGATGTCGTTGTCTAGTGTGATCCAGGCTTCGGGAGAATCCTTGAAGGATTATTTGCAAAAATTTCACATTGCTGCTACCGAAGTTACAATCTGAATGACCATGCTATCCTTATGGCCGTGATGCGAGGAGTAGATCTAGACTTAGAGTTTAGTGATTAGACAGCATGCAAACCACTGACCACACTAGAATGCTTTTATTCAAAGGCAAACCAATTCATGAGAAGGGAAGAAGCCAGGCAGTCAAGACGAAGCAGTGCGCCAGGGCCCAGCAAGGAAGCGGTGCAAAGCAACATTGCGGTAAAGCAATCTGGCAAAAACTCTGGCAAGGTTCAAGTCAACGTTCAAAATAAGCTGGAGCAATCTGAAGGATCCGGAGGAGGAAATTCCGAACGAAAGAGGGAAGTAGGAAAGTGGAAACCAAGAATCTCAACCTATAGCGAATATACTCGTCTAAATACATCTTTGGAGAATATTTATCTATCAACTTGTAATACATTCCAATACCGAAAGTCATTCCCAAAGGAATCCACTGAGGAACAAAAGCAGATTGGAAAGTATTGTCGGTTTCACGAGATCTACTGGCACAATACTGAAGAGCGAAGACACCTCCCTGATGCTATAGAAAAGCTGATTCGCTGGAAGAAGTTACAGCAGTTTGTTAAGAATCCGTAGGAAGGCGGACATGGGACATCCGACCCCAATCACGGGCAAGCTTTACATCGACCTAAGGATCCCTCTAAGATCGGAGGAAGGCTGGTCATAAACACGATAATCGGTGGACCTTATTCGACAGATAAGAGTTGGCAAGAAATGGAACGTTATGGTAGTTCCCTGAAGCATGCAAGTTTCGAATGCTGCTCGATCACAGAAGACGGGACTCCGGTGAAGCAGCAGCGAATGATGACTGATGATGTAGTGTTCAAGAGAAGGGATGCTGATTAGGTGGAGGCGCCAACCATTGACCTGATGGTTATCTCAGCTACGATTGGACCGGCGCTTGTGAGAAGGATACTGATTGATTGTGGGAGTTCTGTTAATATTATCTTCAAAAAGGAATATGGCAAAATGAAGATGGAGGCAAAGGATCTGAGACCATCTAAAACCCGCATTCATGGCTTTAATGGTGCGGCTATTGATGCAATAGGTTTTTTGAATTGCCAGTTGAACTAGGAGAAGGTGAACGCAGGAGGGTACGGATCCTACCGTTCATTGTTTTGGATGTTGATACGCCGTATAATGTTTTTCTGGGCCGACCAGCCCTGGTGGAGTTTAGGGCAGCTTTGGCCTCGTGGTGTTTGACCTTGAAATTTCCAACTGATAGAGGGGTTGGTGCAGTGCATGGCGATCAAGTGACTAGTCATGCTTGTTTTGTGGTGGAGTTGAGAAAGGCCCAGCGAAGAAAGAAAGGAAAGGGTGTAGACAACTCTGTCTGCATCCATGTTGCTGAAAATTGACAAGTAATGCCCGAGCCTTGGCTTGAACAACACAATCGAATCTATAAAGATATAGATCCAAGAGATGACGATGAAGAACCCAAGGAGGCCAAAGTGGCACCAGCTGAATTAATGATTGACATTCCAGTCAGTCATGATGACCCATCACCGGTGCTTAAAATTGGATCACAGCTCAACCCCTAGATGACAAGGGATCTTACTGAATTCCTCCAATCAAATCTGGCTGTTTTCGCTTGGACCCATTCTGATATGTGTGGGATTTCTCCTACCATCAGTAGTCATATGTTGAACGTTGACCCGAAGTGTGTGCCAGTGAAACAAAAGAGGAGAGGCATTGACTCGGAGAGGTTTGCTGCTCTCAGAGAGGAGGTAAATAAACTCAAAGCCAATGGGTTCGTCCGCGACGCCCTCTATCTTGAATGGATATCTAATCTCGTGTTGGTGAGGAAGCCAAACGGGAAGTGGAGGACCTATATGCATGCCCTAAGGATAGTTTTCCTTTGCCTCGAATTGATCAGCTGGTCGACTCGACAACAAGACATGAATTATTGTCATTTATGGATGCGTATTCGGGATACAATCTGATCTCGATGCACACTCCAGATTAGGAGCATACCAGTTCTATCACAGAAGTTGGACTGCACTGTTATGCAGTGTTGCCTTTCGGGTTGAAAAACGGACGGAAAATTTATCAACATTTGGTTAATTGGATGTTTAAAGACTAGATTGGTAGATCAATGGAAGTCTATGTGGATGAAATGATCGTAAAGTCACAACAGTCAAACAACCACATTCGAGACTTAACAGAGATGTTTGATATACTCAGATTTTACGAAATAAAAATCAATCCACTGAAATGTTCCTTTGGCATTAAGTTGGGGAAGTTTACTGTAACGACCCGAATTTTACGAATTTCGAAAGTCGACATTTATATGTCCACTATATCAAATGCCGCACAATCGAATGCCAGAAAACCGAACCATTATGGTTTAAGAAGAAGAAGATAGAAGAAACAAAAAACAATAACAGAATCTCACATTTCGCAGCGGAACAATATATAATAGATAAATGAATAATCTTAAAAACAAAGAATCATATCTGTTATTACATTACATTATCAGAGTATACAACAACAACAGCAGAAGAAAAATATAACATATACTAGTAATACGCTTCGCCATCCAGCTTCAACTCCTGATCTCTACAGCAACTCCTGAATTCCAGAATGACCTGATAACCTAACTCTAGGCTGCCCGTATGGAAAATTATGGGCACCAAGAGTTTAGAAAGGGAACAATGAACTCCAGGTCAGTCATGGGACTGGTGTGAGATCTTAAAAATAGTTATTCTTTAATAAAGGAAAACAAAAGATTTTAAAAGAAATCCGCAAAGTTTTTTGGAAAATGAAACTACCATAAGGCCTCCCGCCACACACACAATGCAAGCGCAGAATTGGAGGAGATTTCTCCTTATGATAGTCAAATATGATTAATACGCAAAATCTTTTTAATATTATTATTAGTGCATAGTGCATAAAACATTTCGAAAGTATAATATTAACCTTAGCCAGCATACGTACCATTACAGTATGCCTACTATAGCTAACATATTAGATGGCAGGTTCTACAACTAAAACCGTACTGGGTTCGTATTGGAAAGTGGATTTCCAACAAATGGTCAGTCCAAGGAACTTCCCATTGCCACATGGGTACGCCTCTGGATAGACGCCCCGAGAACCTAACCGGATCCTGCCAACACAAGGCCGGGTTACCTCTGCAAAAATAGGTAACTACTGACACGAGTATGCCATTTTCCGGTTGTAAACAACCTTTATCTGAGGATCCTCAACATCAAAATCACAAAGTAATATATATTTGCGACATTCACATAAGTTAAATATCTGGGCTCCATACCATGATACCACTTCTATCCAGAAGGAAATGAACATACCCTAAGGGGCGCTAGCCCCTATAACCTTGCTGCATTCTTCCTGTTTTGACCATTCCGGGGTGTGAGGTCTGACGAAGTCTCGTCCACAAAGCTACGCTTTTCACAAAAGCCGTGCTTCGATCAACAAATGATCAACAGCACTTCGTATGCCACATTACCAAATTGGGAATATATCACTAGTAACCATCAACTACATACCTCTTAGCTCGTACGTCTTAGAGAAGGATGTTAAGCTAAGAGTATAAATTCTCCGCCACCAACAGAAATGTATTTGATAGAAACCAGCTTTACATCTCAAAGTGTAAAGTCAGACACACATCCATACAAGTCCGTTCCGGGATCGAACGGAACCGAAGGCACTTCAAAAGAAACCCTTGCAATCCGGATATTCACTAGTCACGTCCGGAATCCCCATCACAAAGGGTGATAAAATCTCTATACCGGAGCAACTCGGTGCAGAGACATTCGACAGGTATCCTTCCGCTTTCGAAAATACCCGGTCTTCAACACCATCTTCAAATGCAATCCCATTTCGTCGTATCGTTATTCGGAATGGGTTTTATGACACAAGGTCCTCTCCCGGCTAATCCGAATAACGAGCGCTTATTTTAAAAATAAGTGTTCATTTAGATTCAAACAAATCACAACAATTTCACTTTGATCTTTTAACAAAAGATCCATCATAATCACAAAGGGTCGATGTGAGTTTCGAATATCCATTTGGAATTCGACTACCGGTCGCATCGAAATTCAAGTGCCGATTAAAAGGCCAATATTGATAGTCGGTTATTTAACTATCAATCATTATTCACAACAATTTCTGGATTCAAATAATTTTCCCCTAATTATTATTTTTAAAATATCTTCACAATATAAAATTTCACATTTCAATCCTTTGAGAATAAATTTTGAATCAATTTCCAAATATTTATTCATCTCCATTGAAAATCTGTCGATTTCAAATATTTTAAAATAATATAAAATTACTTATTCAGAATGTACTTGGAAACATTTTAAATAAATTATTTTAGAATATTTGCTTAAATATTAGTTATGAAAAGTATTATACTAATATCTCATATAAAATTCAAAAACTATTTTAACATACAATTTAGTAGACAAAGTATAAGTATTTAAATACCTATTTTCTAAATCAATTTAATCTTTTTAAATAATCCTTATCTAATTAATTAAATAAATTTTTTTACTTTAAACAATTTCCAAAACTAATTCCTCCAACAATATTATTTTTAGAACTAAATCTAAAACTTTTTAAATTTTATTCCAAAGGCTACTTTAAAAATATTCTCGGCTTTCCAGGGAAGAATTCCTTTTTCCAATATAAATGGGTCCATTCAAATATATTTATAAATCTTCTCGATTTATTTTAAATTTACATTCCAAATATCAAATCAAATCAATCTCAAATTTGATTTCCCAAAATTATTTCCAACACACACCAAACCAAATTTCCAAATCGATTCCTAAGGTTTATTTTAACTCCAAATTAATTCCTGAATCGATTTCTAAAATTAATTTCAACTCTAAATTAAATTCTAATTTTAATTTCTAAATTTATTTCCTTTTGAAATAAATTTCTTTATCTCTTTTAATTATTTAAAATATGTATCTTAAATAATTTCTTCAACCATTAAACAATATTACCTAAAATTCCTTTATTAAAATATTTTCCTATATTTTGGAATTTATTCGATGGGATTATAAAATTTAACTTTAATACTTTAATTGTAACGGTCTAGGCTCTCCTATTCTAATTTCTAAAAATCCAATTTCATATTTCTGGTATCCTACGATACCAAAAATATATTTGGCTGAATTATAGCCTTTACGGTTTCAATCACAAATAGTCACACGAATTTAAAAATAATCAGCACACAACATAAGCAACAAATTAAACATTTGAGAAATCCAGTTGGATCCCTCCAACCTGTTTCCCTGCATCCAAAGATGTTAGCACAACAATTAAATACCCATTCCACTTCGAGGTGGAATACCGCGGTATATGGGATTTATAAAATATCATCCGCTATTATGCGGCGCAATAGGGTCTCATCCGCTATATAATGCGGGAAATCAACAACACCAAATACATATATGATACCAATTCCACTTCAAGGTGGAATATAGTGGTATATGTGTTTAATATAATAACCTCCGCTATTATGTGGCGCATAGGGTCTAAACTAATATAACTAATAATAAATATTATTCAAACACACAATCAATCAATTTTAGTTTAACTATCACGATTCCACAATCAATCAATAAC
The DNA here is from genome assembly GCA_030765085.1 of Allium cepa. Lineage (NCBI taxonomy): Eukaryota > Viridiplantae > Streptophyta > Magnoliopsida > Asparagales > Amaryllidaceae > Allium > Allium cepa. Next base: position 549,009,091 of record CM060932.1, read on the forward strand.
TGGAATTTTCAAGTAAAATTTTGAGCGAGAAAGTCTCACCTTTTTCTCACGATGCAATCATTTTCTAATCCAGCTCATTTTCCCGACTTTCTTTGACCTTGTATAAATAATTTATACAATTGATTAATATTTGAAATGATCGAACAATTCATTTTTATTTTATGAAGTTTTATTTTATCTCAACAATTTAATTTCAAACAAAATTCCTTTTAATAAAATATTTTGAATTAATTGAATAATTTCTTATTATTAATAATTAAATTAACTAATACTTTAGTTTTAAACTAATTTCCTTTTATATAATTTTAATAAACTAACAATTTTATTTAAAGCTAACTTCCCTTTTAATTAAAATCTTTATTTAACCAAACATTAAATTTTAAAACTATATTTCTTTTAAAAGTATTTTTAAATAAGCTTATCAAACAAATTAATTTCCATACTGATTTAAAACAAGGATATTTTTATTGTCTTATAAATAAATTAAATCAGTTTATTAAACAAATTAATCTATATAGTGATTAAAAATTCTAATTATAATTTCTTTAACATTTTAGAACGTCTATTTTCAAAATCCTATCTATACAAAAATTAATTTCTGTTTATTTAGAAATGAGCATGCATATAAGTCAATTGCCAGTTTTTATTTTTATATATTTTTACTTTAAACATATGTTTGTACATTTACTGTTTTATTCTTCACTGTTTAGCCCAATATTCAAAACAAAATTGTATTTACTGTATATTTATGTATTCATTTAATTCTAGAATAAAAAAATTCTTTCATATGTATATATATATTTATATAAAACAGAAATATTTTTATATCACTGTAATACATATTGTTCTTTCATTACAGAATATAAAATTTTAAATAATAAAATAAAAATTATACCTCCGCCCCAAATCGAACATGAACTGCCTGCCGCCATCGCAGCCTCACCACCGCGACCATTGGCGGCATCGAGCCCAAATTGTTGACGAAATCGCGCCCATAGTTGTCGTCGCCTCGCTCAGTCGAACCCACAAATCATCGTATCCCCATGCATGCATGCGTGCTAACCCTTGCGATCACATGCCTCCACTTCACGTGAACGCGCGCGCCACTAGAATCGCGACACCTCCTCACGACGATCGTGCCTCCATCTCGCGCGCGATCTAGTCGCGACGCCCACTGCCCTCCAATAGGTTCGCGTCCGAGCCTCCTTTGATTAAATCAAACGAATTCAATTGTTGCTTCTTTTTTTTTAGGTTTTGATTTTGGGGAGGAAAAAAATGGAAGTGGCCATTGTTTTTATGATGTGAATTAGATTTTGAATGAGAGGGAGGGCTCGGCAGTATTTCGATCTAATTTTGGAAGAGAGATGAGAAGATGAAGACTATCTGTGATTTCTCGTTTTCATTCGTTTTTATTTGTTTTTTTTCTTCCGTATATTATTATTATTTTTCTTTAAAAATGAATACACGTGTAAACATTGTACAGAGTAAACCAAACACGTGTAACGAAAAGGGAGATACGTGTTGACTTTGTGAACAAAATATAAATATATATATATATATATTCAATTTTAAATTCAAATCGTCTCGAAAATACAATTTACAATTTCGAACTCCGATCGAGACGTGCCGCTAGGCCTTCATAAGGTTAACCCCCTATTCCGAACGCGATGGAAAAGGTTCCGAGTCCAAATTCGATCGTATGGAGAAGATAGCTTTCCAAACCATTTAAACATTGAATTTTCGATTTAAATTTCAACGCGTTAGCTTATCGTACGGCTAAACGATCACTCCAAACATTACGAAAATCGAAATCCGATATTAACACAATATTACGGATCCAATAGAGCTGGTTTTGTCGAATTTTGAGACTGTGCCTCGGAAGGCTATTTTTAAATATCGATTTAAACAATAAAATTCCAAAACTGAACAAAACAGTTTCAAATTCAATTCTGAAGCTTCTATTATTTTCAGTATTATCAATATAAATTTTCTGAGCCATCAAATTATTTTTAACAGGCTTAAAATTGAAGATTTACAATTTTTACCCAAATTTCTATAATTGAATTTGATAATTAAATTGCTAAATTCATAGCTAAAATTAAAATCCAAGTTAAATTAACGATCCAGATATTTGAAATCAATTGAATATATCCATTTCAAACGTTTATAATTTTGGGTCATCACATCCTTCCCCCCTTAAAAGAATTTCGGTAATTTCGTCCCGAAATTACTAGTTAAGAAGAATGGACTTAACCCGTTTGATATTTTCCAAACCAAACAGTTTTATCAATTTATCATCCCAAATCTTTTTATTAAAGATTCATTTCAACTAACTTTCCAAGTTCTATTATAAGTTCCAAATAATATTGTTTACTTCCAAGTTCAAATTTAGATTTGAATTCAAATTTCAAACTTTAAAAAATTTCTCAAAAATTTTCTAACACCCTAAATTTTCGAAAATTTTTGCCAGCGTCTCCTTTGCACGGCTAGCTCGGCACGACTACAAAATGGCACCACAGACCCTCAAATCCCAAAAGAAAACAAAACGCCAAGCGGCTAGACAAGAAAATCACCAAATTTCATATAGAAATTTAAATACGTACCTTTTGTCGAGCAATTCAATTTTATCCTCAAAATCAAAATCCAATTCTTTTTCCTTTAATATACCTGTATATCCTGCTTATCATAATATCCAATTACAACATTCAAAAATCAATTTGCATATTCCTTTACAAAATCTTCAATATATACTTCTTATACCATTTTTAGTTTACTATTGAAGTTATATATTCATTTTCATTTTATCTTGCATTTTCACTTTCATTTGAATTCAACTTACAATTTCAATTTTTATTTGGATTCAATTTACCTTCTGAATATTGAATTTTATCTTTCAATTAACTGATTCATATTATTATTTTAATTCAGTTTCATTCACTAATTTACTTCATTTTCCAATTTGAAATCGTTTGTCGCTAACAATTTTTTTTCAAAAATTTTCTAACTCCCAAAATTTTCGGAAAATTTTGGCAGAGTCTCCTTTGTATGGAGGAGCTTTTGTAATTTGACAAAAGATATAAATATATATACATCGACCCACCCGGTCGGAAAAAATAAAAACAGTTCATATTTCCTATTTTTATTGCGTAGGCGTACCTTATTTAGTATTTTTAAGCAAAGCCGTTTATTATTAGCATTTTAGCACGACCAAATCCAGCCAAACGGCCTTTTGTACCTGTATTTACTCAATTTAAACACATAAGGGATATATATAAGAAATTTATTCACATTTCACTTACTTCCAATAGTAAACACATAGTTTTCACAAACAATATATTCAAAATAGTTCCCATAAGCAATTTATATGGTTCCGATACAAATTTAATTTCTTATAATCAATTCACATACCATTTCTATTCAATTCAAGTGATTTATAACTCACTTTCTTTCATTCAATTTATTTTAAGCGAAATGAACTCATATCTATTTCAATTGATTCAAAAATCAATTTGATTTGCTTTTATTAACTCTTAGAATTTTATACATACTCGTTTGCGTCAAATAAAAACCATTTCTATGCAAATTTCGACGATATTCACTTAATAGAATATCCAATCTAGTTTATAACTAATTTAAATTGATACAAACTCAATTTACTCTTTATTTTATTTCATTTCCAATTGATTCCGTTCAGTTCATTTTGCATTCCATATTCACATTTATTTCAATTAAAATCATTTCACAATTTCCAGTTTATCCTCCATTTAATAATTTAGAATATTTCCCAACTCTAAATTTTTCTTAAAAATTTTACCATTTATTTCTTAAGTTCAAGATTATTATTCTATACACTTCTTATATTTATACTGGATTCCGGATTCCAAATTACATATGAATTTATTTTACCTTTCATTTATAAATATTGAATTCATTTTGAACCATATTAAATTTGTCATTCTTTTAATTAGTTTCGCTAACTAATTTAAATTCCTTTATTAACATTTAGCTCCATTTGATTCAATATTTACTTAAGTTATTTCAATTCAAAACTCAAAATTTTTCCTTGTAACACTTCCCAATTTAAATCCTTGACTTGGTTTTCATTTATCAAATTCACTTCATCTACTAATTTAATTACATTAGTTTTACTCACTTATCCATTTTAAATTTTCATTCTCAATCCATCTTGAATTTATTTTATCAATAACAAGGAAATTTTCAATTTATTTTTACTTACTTGAATTTTTCTACAAATTCAAACCATTTTTACTTAACTCACAATTCAAGTTTTAATTTAACTAATTCAACTTTCCTATTTCATGAATTAATTAATTATCATATTAGTTTACTTGAATTCAATCCATTTTATTTTCTTCCCAAGTTTGGATTTTTATTCAACTTGATCCATTTAAATTTACATTTCAATTTATAAAACCCATTTATACATTCACATTACCAATTTCATTCCATTAATGAATTTTATTCCAAATTATATATTAATTTAAAATTTACATTTACAAATCTCATTTGCATTTTTATTTTCTTAGCTTTTGGTTTTGATTTCAATTTCTCATACAACGATGACAATAATCTAATATTATCGCTTCCTAACAACCAAGCAACCGTAAATTATAATAATTCACAGAAAATTTATTTCTTTTATATACGAAAATAGTTTTGGGTAAAATTATTTCATTTACCCTATTTTAAAACAATGCCATGTCGTTTTATCTTGTTTAAGAGTTTAGAAACCCCTATCGATACAGTTGGCCAAAATGCACCAACCAGAATCTATAAACAATCAACCGATAAGTCAACACAATATAAAACAATTTTATATTCATTAACAAATACGCGCTATATCTATTATTACACTCAAACTCATTCTAGAGTACTACTGACTCTATCTCTAATGAGTAATACCCAATAGAGCCAAGGTTGTCGCTTAACCAAATGCTCTGATACCACTTTGTAACGACCCGACTTTTACGACTTTCGAAAGTCGACATTTATACGTCCACTGTATCAAATTCCGTGCAATCGAATGCCGAAAAACCGAACCGTTAGGGTTTAAGAAGAAGAAGATAGAAGAAACAGAAAACAATAACAGAATCTCACATTTCGCAGTGGAACAATATATAATAGATAAATGAATAATCTTAAAAACAAAGAATCATATCTGTTATTACATTACATTACATTATCAAAGTTACAACAACAGCAGCAGAAGAAAAATATAACATATACTAGTAATAGGCTTCGCCATCCAACTTCAACTCCTGATCTCTAGAGCAACTCCTGAATTTCAGAATGACCTGATAACCAAACTCTAGGCTGCCCGTATGGAAAATTATGGGCACCCAGAGTTTAGAAAAGGAACAATAAACTTCAGGTCAGTCATGGGACTGGTGTGAGATCTTAAAAATAGTTATTCTTTAATAAAGGAAAACAAAAGATTTTAAAAGAAATCCGCAATGCTTTTTGGAAAATGAAACTACCATAAGGCCTCCCGCCACACACACAATGCAAGCGTAGAATTGGAGGAGGTTTCTCCTTATGATAGTCAAATATGCTTAATATGCAAAATCTTTTTAATACTATTATTAGTGCATAGTGCAGAAAACGTTTCGAAAGTATAATATTAACCTTAGCCAGCATACGTACCATTACAGTATGCCTACTATAGCTACCATATTAGATGGCAGGTTCTACAACTAAAACCGTACTGGGTTCGTATTGGAAATTGGATTTCCAACAAATGGTCAGGCCAAGAAACTTCCCATTGCCACATGGGTACGCCTCTGGATAGATGCCCCGAGAACCTAACCGGATCTCTGCCAACACAAGGCCGGGTTACCTCTGTAAAAATAGGTAACTACTGACACGAGTGTGCCATTTCCCGGTTGTAAACAACCTTTATGCGAGGATCCTCAACATCAAAATCACAAAGTAATATATATTTGCGACATTCACATAAGTTAAATATCTGGGATCCATACCATGATACCACTTCTATCCAGAAGGAAATGAACATACCCTAAGGGGCGCTACCCCCTATAACCTTGCTGCATTCTTTCTGTTTTGACCATTCCGGGGTGTGAGGTCCGACGAAATCTCGTCCACAAAGCTAAGCTTTTCACAAAAGACGTGCTTCGATCAACAAATGATCAGCAACACTTTGTATGCCACATTACCAGATTGGGAATATATCACTAGTAACCATCAACTACATAACCTTTGAGCTCGTACGTCTTAGAGAAGGGTGTTAAGCTAAGAGAATAAATTCTCCGCCACCAACAGAAATGTATTTGATAGAAACCATCTTTACATCTCAAAGTGTAAAGTCAGACACACATCCATACAAGTCCGTTCCAAGATCGAATGGAACCGAAGGCACTTCAAAAGAAACCCTTGCAATCCCGATATTCACTAATCACGTCCGGAATCCCCATCACAAAGGGTGATAAAATCTCTATACCGGAGCAACTCGGTGCAGAGACATTCGACAGGTATCCTTCCACTTTCGAAAATACCCGGTCTTCAACACCATCTTCAAATGTAATCCCATTTCGTCGCATCATTATTCGGAATGGGTTTTATGACACAAGGTCCTCTCCCGGCTAATCCGAATAACGAGCGCTTATTTTAAAAATAAGTGTTCATTCAGATTCAAACAAATCACAACAATTTCACTTTGATCTTTTAACAAAAGATCCATCACAATCACAAAGGTTCGATGTGGGTTTCGAATATCCATTTGGAGTTCGACTCCCTGTCGCATCGAAATTCAAGTGCCGATTAAAAAGGCCAATATTGATAGTCGGTTATTTAACTATCAATCATTATTCACAGCAATTAATGGATTCAAATAATTTTCCCCCAATTATTATTTTCAAAATATCTTCGCAACATAAAATTTCACATTTCAATCCTTTGAGAATAAATTTAAAATCAATTTCCAAATATTTATTCATCTCCATTGAAAATCTGCCGATTTCAAATATTTTAAAATAATATAAAAATACTTATTCAAAATGTACTTGGAAACATTTTAAAAAAAATTATTTTAGAATATTTGCTTAAATATTAGTTATGAAAAGTATTATACTAATATCTCATATAAAATTCAAAAACTATTTTAACATACAATTTAGTAGACAGAGTATAAGTATTTAAATGCCTATTTTCTAAATCAATTTAATCTTTTTAAATAATCCTGATATAATTAATTAAATAAAAAAAATTACTTTAAACAATTTCCAAAACTAATTCCTCCAACAATATTATTTTTAGAACTAAATCTAAAACTTTTTAAATTTTATTCCAAAGGCTATTTTAAAAATATTCTCAGCTTTCCAGGGAAGAATTCCTTTTCCCAATATAAATGGGTCCATTCAAATAAATTTATAAATCTTCTCGATTTATTTTAAATTTACATTCCAAATATCAAATCAATCAATCTCAAATTTGATTTCCCAAAATTATTTCCAACACACACTAAACCAAATTTCCAAATCGATTCCTAAGGTTTATTTTAACTCCATATTAATTCCTGTATCGATTTCTAAAATTAATTTCAACTCTAAATTAAATTCCAATTTTAATTTCTAAATTTATTTCCTTTTGAAATAAATTTCTTTATCTCTTTTAATTATTTAAAATACGTATCTTAAATAATTTCTTCAACCATTAAACAATATTACCCAAAATTCCTTTATTAAAATATTTTCCTATATTTTGGAATTTATTTGATGGGATTATAAAAATTAACCTTAATACTTTAATTGTAACGGTCTAGGCTCTCCTACTCTAATTTCTAAAAATCCAATTTCATATTTCTGGTATCCTACGATACCAAAAATATATTTGGCTGAATTACAGCCTTTACGGTTTCAATCAAAAATAGTCACACGAATTTAAAAATAATCAACGCACAACATAAGAAACAAATTAAACATTTGAGAAATCCAGTTGGATCCCTCTAACCTGTTTCTCTGCATCCACAGATGTTAGCACAATAATTAAGTACACATTCCACTTCGAGGTGGAATATCGCGGTATATGGGATTTATAAAATATCATCCGCTATTATGCGGCGCAATAGGGTCTCATCCGCTATATAATGCGGGAAATCAACAACACCAAATACATATATAATACCAATTCCACTTCAAGATGGAATATCGCGGTATATAGGTTTAATATAATAACCTTCGCTAGTATGCGGAGCATAAGGTCTAAACTAATATAACTAATAATAAATATTATTCAAACACACAATCAATCAATTTTAATTTAACTATCACGATTCCACAATCAATCAATAACTGGAATTTTCAAGTAAAATTTTGAGTGAGAGGGTCTCACCTTTTTCTCACGCGTGCAATCATTTTCCAATCCAGCTCATTTTCCCGAATTTCTTTGACCTTGTATAATTAATTTATACAATTGATTAATATTCGAAATGATCGAACAATTCATTTTTATTTTATAAAGTTTTATTTTATCTCAACAATTTAATTTCAAACAAATTTCCTTTTAATAAAATATTTTGAATTAATTGAATAATTTCTTACCATTAATAATTAAATTAACTAATACTTTAGTTTTAAACTAATTTCCTTTTATATAATTTTAATAAACTAACAATTTTATTTAAAGCTAACTTCCCTTTTAGTTGAACACTTTATTTAACCAAACATTAAATTTTAAAACTATATTTCTTTTAAAAGTATTTTTAAATAAGCTTATCAAACAAATTAATTTCCATATTGATTTAAAACAATGATATTTTTATTGTCTTATAAATAAATTAAATCATTTTATTAAACAAATTAATCTATATAGTGATTAAAAATTCTAATTATAATGTCTTTAACATTTTAAAACGTCTATTTTCAAAATCCTATCTATACAAAAATTAATTTCTGTTTATTTAAAAATGAGCATGCATATAAGTCAATTGCCATTTTTATTTTTATATATTTTTACTTTAAACGTATTTTTGTATATTTACTGTTTTATTCTTCACTGTTTAGCCCAATATTCCAAACAAAATTTTATTTACTGCATATTTATGTATTCATTTAATTCTAGAATAAAAAAATTCTTTCATATGTATATATATATATATTTATATAAAACAGAAATAGTTTTATATCACTGTAATACATATTGTTCTTTCATTAAAGAATATAAAATTTTAAATAATAAAATAAAAATTATACCTCCGCCCCTAATCGAAGATGAACCGCCTGCCGCCATCGCAGCCTCACCACCGCGATCATCGGCGGTATCGAGCCCAAATTGTTGATGAAATCGCGCCTATAGTTGTCGTCGCCTCGCTCAGTCGAACCCCCAAATCATCGTATCCCCATGCCTGCGTGCGTGCTAACCCTTGCGATCGCATGCCTCCACTTCACGTGAACGCGCGCGCCACCAGAATCGCGACACCTCCTCACGACGATCGTGCCTCCATCTCGCGCGCGATCTAGTCGCGACCCCCACTGCACTCCAATAGGTTCACGTCCGAGCCTCCTTTGATTAAATCGAACGAATTCGATTGTTGCTTTTTTTTTTAGGTTTTGATTTTGGGGGAAAAAATGGATGCGGCCATTGTTTTTACGATGCGAATTCGATTTTGAATGAGAGGGAGGGCTCGGTAGTATTTCGATCTAATTTTGGGAGAGAGACGAGAAGATGAAGACTATCTGTGATTTCTCGTTTTCATTCATTTTTATTTGTTTTTTTCTTCCGTATATTATTATTATTTTTCTTTAAAATTGAATACGCATGTAAACATTGTACAGTGTAAACCAAACACGTGTAACGGAAAGGCAGATAGGTGTTGATTTTGTGAATAATATATATATATATATATATATATATATATATATATATATATAAAAATTCAATTTTAAATTCAAATCGTCTCGAAAATACAACTTACAATTTCGAACTCCGATCGGGACGTGCCCTAGGCGTTCATAAGGTTAACCCCCTATTTCGAACGCGATGGAAAAGGTTCCAAGTCCAAATTCGATCGTATGGAGAAGACAGCTTTTCAAACCATTTAAACATTGAATTTTCGATTTAAATTTCAATGCGTTTGCTTATCGTACGGCAAAACGATCACTCCAAACACTACGAAAATTGAAATCCGATATTAACACAATATTACGGATCCAATAGAACTGGTTTCGTCGAATTTCGAGACTGTGCCTCGGAAGGCTATTTTTAAATATCGATTAAACAATAAAATTCCAAAACTGAAAAAAACAGTTTCAAATTCAATTCTGAAGCTTCTATTATCTTCAGTATTATCAATATAAATTTTCTAAGCCATCAAATTATTTTTAACAGGCTTGAAATTGAAAATTTACAATTTTTACCCAAATTTCTATAATTGAATTTGATAATTAAATTGCTAAATTCATAGTTAAAATTAAAATCCAAGTTAAATTAACGATCCAGATATTTGAAATCAATTGAATATTTCAATTTCAAACGTTGAAAATTTTGGGTCGTCACATTTATGGGTTTCATTCTCAATGCGCAAGGAATCGAAGCCAACCTAGAAAAGATTTAAGCTATTCGAGATATACAAGCGCCAAGAACTATAAAGCAAGTACGAAGCTTGAATGGGAAAGTCTTTGCGTTGAGTCGATTTATATCCAGAGCAACCGACAAGTGTATTCCTTTCTTTGGTGTGATAAGGAAAGGGAAGAGAAATTTTGAATGAACACCGAACTGTGAGGACGCGTTCTGAGCTCCGATGAGACACTTGGGGAGGCCCCCGGTTCTATCAAAGCCCGTAGACCATAAGGAATTGTATGTTTATTTGGCCGTATCCCAGCATGCCATCAGTGCAGCTATGGTTCGTGAGGTGGACCGAATCCAAAAGCCAGTGTACTATGTTAGTAAGCGTTTAACGGGGGCAGAGAGAAATTATCCTAAGATTAAGAAGCTGGCCTACTGCTTGGTGATCGCATCATGCAAGCTCCATTTGTATTTCCAGGCACGTCCGGTCAGTATTTATACCGGTCAACCATTTGCGGCAAGTGCTCCAACGACCGTAGATGTCTGGAAGGCTACTCAAATGGAACATTGAGCAGAATCAGTTCGACATCACTTACCGACTGCGAAGGGATATCCAAGGGCAAGCGCTGGCAGATTTCGTTGCGGAGTTCACCATATCAGACGAGCCAAGTGAAAGTGATGTGGTTCCCGCTGTTCAATGGAAGCTATATACAAATGGGGTATCCAACAACCATTTTTCTATGGCTGGTGTTGTTCTTGTAACTCCCGAGAACCAATCGATTTGTTAAGCTTTGAAATTTGATTTTCCCGCTACAAACAACGAAGCTGAGTATGAATCATTGATCGCTGGATTGAAGCTTACCAAAGAACTTCGAGTAAAATCGATTGAAATCTTTTGTGACTCACAGTTGGTGGTGCACCAAGTACGGGAAGACTATCAGGCAAAGGGAAAAAGGCTTGCCTTATACCACGCTCTAGTTCAATAATTGTTGGCGGATCTCGAATACTATGATATCGCACATTTCGCATGAAAAAATGGGGAAGCCGGCTCCTTAGCAAAATTTGCAAGTGCTAGTGATGCACAATAGATGAGCTTGGTTCCCGTTGAAACTTTACATGCCTCGAGTATAAACAAGATGGAGGTAGATCTTGTGTCAAGGACGAAAACTGAAAGGGAGTCGTGGATGATCTCGTTCAAAGAATACTTGTTATATGGAACCTTGCCCAAGAGAAAGAGCGAGAGACAACAAGTCATTCGCAAGGCCTCACGGTATATAATGCAGGATAGAGTAATGTATCGGAAGGGATTCTCTATTCCCTTGCTTAGGTGTATCGCCTATGATGAGATAAAGAGGGTCCATGAAGGAGAATGTAGCGACCATACTGGGGGATAGAAACTAGCCAAAAAGATCCTCCGCTATGGATACTATTGGTCGACCGTGAATAGGCATACCACGGACTATGTGAGAAGATGCGACAAATGTCAAAATTACGCAAAGATCCTGAGAGCACCTTCGATGGAACTCACATAAATGGTTATTCCATGGCCATTTGCAATACCGTGGATTGATATAATCGGCTCCTTTCCAATCTCCATAGGTGGTGCAAAATACGCAGTCATCGTGGTCGATTACTTAACAAAGTGGGCAGAAGCGGAGCCATTAGCTACAGTCACCACAAAAAAGTCATTAATTATGTTTTTCAAAACATTATACGCCGCTTCACATTAAGAAAGGTTTGCAGCAGTCGTTTACCCTAAAGCGAATGGGCAAGTTGAAGCCATAAATAAGATCATCAAGTCCATCTTGAAAAAATGTTTGGAGAAGGATAGAGGCAAGTGGGTGGATGAGCTTCCAACAGCACTTTGGGCCTACAGAACCACCCACAAGTCCACGACTGGCCGCACTCCTTACGCCTTGGCATACGGCATTGAAGCTGTTATACCCATGGAACTTGAAGTTCCCTCTCACCGAGTGACTCATTATGATCCTAGAATGAATTGAGATCTTTTACTGGAGTCGTTGGACTTTGTCGACGAGAAACGTGAAGAAGCTGATTTAAGGGTAGTTGCATATCGGCACCAAGTCGCTTGATATCATAATGAAAAAGTTTGATCGAGAACTTCTAATGTGGGCGACCTAGTTTTGAAGTGAGTTTTTCTGGTCCCGTCACATATGAATCCCACGTAGGAAGGTCCCTACGTCATCGAACGGAAGCTTGGAGAAGGAACCTTAAAGCTAGCGATTGTTGATGGCATGACACACTCTAGAGCATGGAATGGCGAAGATTTGCGCCGTTATTATACGTAGTATACTTTTTTTTTCATTTTACTAGCATTTGTTTCCAGTATGTTTTTCTCTTGTTGTTCTATGTTTCCGATATGTAATAAGGTAATTCAGACTGTCCCTTTTTTTTTACAATCGATAAAGGCTTGAAGATATTTTTCCATGAACTACTGATGTTCTGTGTGTTATAATTCCATGAAAAAATTAAATTGCATTAATTTATCTGGCGTATGAATGCACACACAGAATTAAAAGTCGATCAATAACCAATTCAAAATTCTCTAAGTCCCAAAGCGCGGACTAGAGTACTCTAAGTCACCGGAGTGCGGACTAGAGTATAAACAAGTCAAAAATCTCTAAGTTCCTATAGCGCGGACTAGAGTACTCTGTGTCCTCGGAGTGCAGACTAGAGTATAAACAATTTAAAAAATCTCTAAATTCCCAGAACACGGACTAGAGTACTATGAGTCCCCGGAGTGTGGACTAGAGTATAAACAAGTCAAAAAATCTCTAAGTCCCTAAAGCACGGACTAGGGTACTCTGAGTCCTCGAAGTACGGACTAGAGTATAAACAAGTCAAAAATCTCTAAGTCCCCAAAGCGAAGGAATAGAGTACTCTGAGTCTCCGGAGTGCGGACTAAAGTATAAACGATTCAAAAAATCTCTAAGTCCCCAAAGCACGGACTAGAGTACTCTGAGTCCTCGGAGTGCGTACTAGAGTATAAACGAGTCAAAAAATCTCTCACTCCAGCGTGGACTTGAGCACTCTGAGTCCCCAGAGTGCAGACTAGAGTATAAACGATTCAATAATCCCAAAGTCCCCATGGTGCGGATTAGAATATAAATAATTCAAAAATCTCCAAGTCCTGTGAAAGCGGACAAGAGTTTACGTGACCCACAAGACTCTGAATTTCAATTACAGATTAGATTATAAGCTAAGCGATGAGAGTTTGGGAATACAAAGAAGAAAAATTTTATTTACTTATCGAAAAAAAGTTTCACTACAACTTCTCCGAAGTCCGGAGCCAAAGTCTGTCTTCGATGACTAAAAAAAGGAGGAGGAAAACAACTACATGATTTTGACTTATTTAAGCTAAGTGAGGCATGACCAGACGACACCTACTTCTTTGACTTTTTTTCCTTCTTCGGCTTCTCCAAAGTCTCCTCAGCTGAATGTTTTCTCCTAGACCCCTTGCTTCCAAGTGACGTGGCATCCGGGGAAGGAAGGGGAACTTCCAGAGGTGTGGCCCCACCGGGGGGGATGACCTTCAAGGGCCTATTTAGGGGGTCGTCGAATTCCACCACTTGAGATTCTATCTTAACTTTGGTTTTCTTTTTCTCCTTCTTCTCGATTTGCTCCTTCATGCAAAGCTTAGAAGTATGCTCGAAAGTGCCTATGATTTCGATCTCGTCGTGTTCTACAGGTGAGGGATCTTCAAGTTTATCCTCACCTAGCGCACCAATCACTTGAGCATTGGGGTTAGGGGTATCTCCGATGCGAGGTGCCTCAGCCTCTTTCTCTTCCCGCTCTGTGGCGACATCGCTCCTTGGAATCGGTTCAGGTAAGGCTGTCAATGGGTCGGGTCGGGTCGGGTTTGGGTCGGGTCAAGTCGGGTTCGGGTTGATTTTAAATGGGTCGGGTCAACCCGTTTATTAAACGGGTCGAAAAAGCTCAACCCGAACCCGACCCGTTTATAAACGGGTTGACCCGACCCAACCCGTGTAACCCGATTATAAACGGGTCGGGTCGGGTCGGGTCGGGTCGGGTCGGGTCGGGTCGGGTCGGGTCGTAAATGGGTCAGGTCAACCCGTATAAGGTGTAAACGGGTCGGGTCAACCCGTATAAGGTATAATTGGGTCGTAAATGGGTCGAAACGGGTCGTAAACGGGTCGGGTCAACCCGTTAAAGGTACAAACGGGTCATAAACGGGTCGGAGCGGGTCGTAAACGGGTCAGCTCAACCTATATACTGTATAAACGGGTTGTTAGCGGGTCAGTTTCGGGTTAGCGGGTCAACCCGAAACCCACCCGTTTATAAACGGGTCAAATTCGGGTTGACCCGAAAATGACCCACCAATTAAATGGGTCGGGTTAACCTGCTAATTTCCGTGCGGGTTTCGGGTCGTGTTTCGGGTCGTGTAGGAAATTGACAGCCCTAGGTTCAGGACAAGAGTGACCTATATGAATTCATGAAAAACAAATGTTAGAACACATTCGTCGCTTGCCAAAAGCAATGATTTCCATAACTCTAGAAGGTGAAGCTACATACCAGCTTCCAACTAACTTTCAGTAGTCCTCGAAGTATCACCCTCAAGGATTGGAGATAAAATGTGAATGCCAAGTTCGAGCTTCTCCGAGTCATTACCAACATGCTGCTCGGGAGGCCCTAGTGATGAGCTATCGGGAGATTGAACGGGGGGAGGAACTGGAGACTCGGTACCGGATGGGCCAGTGATATCATCGTCACCCTTCGATGACAGGGAGTCTCTTCCAAAGAGGGCTTGTCCCGCGGATAAGTCTGAAGGCTCATTTACTCGGAGCATTTCCCTTACGAGAGCCTCTTCATCAACCTCTTCGACGCCTAGCTCCAATCTCTTCATTTTTATAAAAGTATCCCATGCTTCGGCCAATGATTCGAGATAACCATAGCTTAAGAAAGATAGGTCATGATGCACGAGGACTCGTGCATTGTACTCGGTGATGAGCAGGTCGAATAAACACTTGATTTCTTATCTACCAGCCTCGGTAGTTGCCTCAAGACGGGAGTCAGCCTCTGTGAGCGCCATCTTCTTACCTTCCTTGTGAGCTGCTTCTTTTAGCGCTTCAACCCTAGAAGGCTCCTCATCGAGTTTAGTTTTTAGAAGCCATGTTACGACGATTTCATCGCAGTATCTTTGTGACTCTTCCCGCGCTGCAATTTTCTCTTCTCTCTCTTTAAAGAGCAACTCCTCTAGCTCTTTGACTCGTCGAGCGAGAATGTCTTTCTCTTTTTGGATAGAGTCTTTCTCCAAAGCTAGAGCATCGTTGCATTGGATTGCTTCATTGATTTTTATATTGTGAGTGGCCTCCAAGCGATTAACTACCTCGGCTGCCTCCTTAGCATTTTTCTAGGAAGTCTCGAACTAAGATTTGTATGAGGATAACTCTTCATCCTAACCCTTAATGATGTCTTTGTCATGAATAGCTTCGAGTTTGAGGGAATCAATCTCGTGTTGGCATTCAATGGAAACCTCTGAAACTTTCTCCACCAAATGTACGAATGCATCATGTGGAAAATAAACATCGTTGTTATAGGAAATGACGCTCTGTTTAACATATCCGGGGATAGGATGGATCGTGGGAAGAAATTTCAATCCATCGAAACATTTCTTCGAAAATGTAGCCTTCAGCTCAGCTAATTTTTCCACCGTCCACGGATCGTAAGCAGAGGCTGGAGGAGTTTGCCTAACCGAAGTCACAAATTTCTTATAACTTACGGGATTGCTTAGTACTCGAAGACCCAAAATATTGGTCGCGACGAACTTCGAACTAGGATCCCTTCTGAGTAGACTTCTCCCTACTATGCTCCGAGTGAGGGGGAGGATCGTTTGGATATAAAGAATGGTTGTAGGTTCTTCTTCTGGAAGATGATGACTCTTTGGGACGATAATCTTTATCACCGATGTCGTTCCCATCTTGCCGTTTGCTTAACCCTGTGTCTTGATTGGAATGGTAGAAGATGGAGGATCCACAAGGGCGGTCAATGCCAGGTGAACATCCTATATCACCTGCACATAAATCTAAATGAGGACGAGTAGTAGGAATCACACGATGAGTGGAATTCAAGTGCATGGTGGAGTGTAAGTGTTTTTCACATTACTCATTGGAGTTTTCTCTCCCTGATGATGAACCTGTGCGCCTTCATCGCTTCTCGCGGACAAATTAAATCCCATAGCCTTGAGGTTATTGGAATCATAATTCAGTATATCATCAGGGATAGTCAAGTTAGATAGGCCCTTTAATGAGCCCTTTAAGTTTTTGGAAGACGACTTCTTCTCGATTGGAGTTTTCGTAGCCTTTGAAGTTCTGCCAACTGTCTACTTTTTCAGCTTATAAGCTAGACACCTTTTCTTCTTTGAAGGAGGCAGTGGTTCATCGGTTTGGGGTGCATCATCTACTAGCTCTTGGCCCACATTTACATTCTCGTCAGTTGCCACTGGCGCCTCGATTTCTTTAATCACACCATCCTCGGTAGTATCGGGGGCCCCTTCGGCAAGGGTCACTGAAAGTCCTACTTGTTCTTTTCTCGTTCTCGTACTCGTTCTAGTTATAGTGGCATCAACTGGAAGGCTGGTTCGACATCCCTCTTCCAGAATCCAAACTTCGAGAGCAGTTCATTGATAATTACAGATTTAATGTCCCAATCTCCCACGGGAGTAGCCCGAATGGCCTCGACGGCCTTAGAATACTCGGCACCTTCGGGTCGTGGGCGAATACCCATAAGAGTTGAAAGAAGTTCAAAAAAGATACACTTCGAACCTTAGGGCAAGAACTGGGATAAAAATGAGACTTACTCCCTTCTAGCCATCATCGCGCGAAACCAAGAGGACAGCGTACGTAAAACAACTCTTGTTTATACTGAGAAAATTTGCTCCATGCACACATCAGGACTTCGCAATTATGGTGTGGCTCGAGGAATATGTAAGATAGACCGTCGGTACGTCTTTTAAAGCGGTAAATATAATGGATATCCTTGGGGGTTGGAGGTCTGAGTAAGACGCTCATGAAAAGAATGCATGTACCATGGATAAATGCATGGCTATTAGGGTGTAGTTGTGCTGGAGCAATCCCAATATACTACAACACTTCACGGATGAATGAATTGAAAGGTGGAACACTTTCAGTCCAGCACATATGTTTGTTGCACGAAGTACATCCGACTGGGGGAAAATGAGGCCGAACTTGTACCGACGGAACCAGAACGTCTTCGAAGGGGATTCCGTGGATAGAACATAATCGATGAAGAGAAGATTCACTGATTTTCAAGGCTTGAGAGTCGATGGGGCCATCCAGAACGACGACCCCATTTATAGCATCAGGAGCTGGGCCGATAACCGCGACAGGTGGATTCAGGATGCCAGGTATGGAGGTTGGCGATGGGTTCAGAGTCCCTGCTGCCTCCTACCGAGAACTTGGCTCGGGCTTGTTAGAAACAGTAGCGGAACTTAATTTTTTGGACATCTCTAAAGAGCGATTGGTGTGAATAGATATCTGTTTAAACTATACTTGAAAGATAATTGACATCAGATATAACAACAAGATATTCCCCCCGTGTGGTGTATGGACTAGGGCAACCATTCAAGCATGAGTATAAAAGAATTAAAGATCTAAAAACCGGTGAAACGTGATTGAGCTTTATACTATCATCTTCGGAGACCGTCATCGCTGACCGTCTCCGACAGCTTGTACTATGTTCGGTAGTAAGAGCCTCAGAATCGAATAATGGCGTCATATATGGGGGGCTGTTATTTGCTTTTGTTGAGTTGGATTCGTGTTTAGAATTACTTGAACTATGGAATTGTTAGTCCGAATAAAGTCCATGTGTTTATATTTGGTTCTTATCATTGTCCATTGTCTTGTGCTTAAGCATGGGTAGTATGATCCTAATGTATGCTGTGTTCAAGTTAAAATAGTCCTGATTGCCAATGTCGACCCCAACACACCTTGTCGATCCAAATAATAAACTATCTACACCGATCGTCCTTTAAAAACTACATTACCGACCACCTCTCTAGATCAAAACAACTGATCCACTCACTCCCTCAAAACAACCAATCCACTCACTCTCTAATCACCGACCCAGCCTAACCGAGCCTATACTAACACACACCCTTTTTAGGCTCCTACCGATCCACACCGTCTCATAAGATACTGATCCGCTCTTATTCTCTCTCAAAATAACCGACCCACATTCACTCTTAAGTCACCAACCCACATTCTCTCTCAAGATACTAACCCAATCTCTCCTTCCCTCTAGGCACTAATCCACTCTCTTTCTCAAAGTGTCGATCCTAACTTTTAAACTCCCCTACCAACCAGCTATTTGAATGATTCAATCTAACTCTCCCTTTAGTGGATCGGTCTACTAGGATTGCCGACCGGGTTTTCCTACTTCTCAAGCACCTGACTTCCCACTCTTAGCGCAACAAGTCCTCTTCTTCTACAAATTGCAGACCTCCCTAAAACCACTAATAACGACTCACCTTGAATTGATACGAATCCATGCTAAAAAGCCCTCTACTACCTTCGTCATATACGCTTGCTCGCCCTATTCCTTACCCACTCATCATGAGGATCCGTATGTGTGTAGTAAATATCAAGTGGAGTTATGAGTTTTTACCTATGTGTTAACCCGGGGTTGGGACGAGAGGTTCTTGAAGCTTGTAGTTAAGGGATATGGTGGCAGCGCGTATGGGGGATGGTGGAACGAAGTTGTGAGGTAGTTCGGTGGTTTGTAGGAGGTGAGGTTTGGAGAAACGATTGGAAAAGATGAAAAATAAAAGTGGAAGTGGGAGAAGAAGAATAAAGGCATGAGTTTATATATGGTGGAGGGTAGACGAACATGCGCTTTCCTATAGCCCGGTCACCGCACATCATTGGGTCGGCAAGTGAACATGCCGACCGTTACTAGGGGAACCGACCGTATGGGTCAGCCTTCTCATTCCGACCCACCTCTTGTTCTAAAGAAAAAGGAAAAAAGAAAGAAAGAAATAATATATATATATATATCTACACACATATAATGGTAGTTTAGGATGGTATGTGATAAAGAGATGAATGCTATCGGATGAGTGGAGAAGCGTAAGTTTGAAAAACCCACCATGATTCAGCCTTCGAAAGGTTGTATACATTTAGCTTTTGAAAGGTTAAAACAAGACTTTAAAAGCTTATTCAAGATTGAGCTAGTACATTAAGGCGACACGAAGCTTCGTCAAAGGCCAATCAAAAACGACAGTTAGTTATCATTCTGATTGAGCTAGCTTTGGAAAGCAAGGACTGATTGACGATTCAAAGCGCGTCATGTTAATTCACACAATGCACTTTAGGAGGGAAAATGTTACCCGGCTACGTGACCCGGCTACAAGGCGATAGTTGCACAGGCTATGGCTGGACCTATATGGGACTCAAGCAAAGAAAGGATGCGGAATTTGAAGGATCGATGTAAAATTAGTGGCTTAGTATATTTATGTGGGTCGTCCTATTTGCATGGTTCGGAGTTAGGTGGTGGTTTGGTCAAGGTAGTTAATACAAGTGGGTCGGTTATGAAGGGATAGGCATAGGTGGTTCGGTGTGGGTGGATGAGCCTCAGAAGAGTTAGCCCATGTGGCTCGGACCTTAGTGACTTGGCCTAGGTGGTTCGGCACGTATGGTTCGGTAGCCTGGATTTAGTCATGTTGACTTGGCATAGATGGCTCGGTATACTTCACTCGGTCATGGTGCATCAGCCAAAGTAGGCCGGTCGAGTACGGTTCGGCATTTGCGGGTCGGCCTCGGTGCTTTGGAATACCTGGTTCGGTATGCATCAAGGAAGCCAACAAATTATCACATGGAGATACTATCGGTGCTTCATCACTTCGAGTCTTATGTCTAACCGCTCCAAGGCATATGGTAGCTTGCTTTGAGTCATGCTCATGGGACCCCTGGTTCGACCAGAGTGGCTCGGTGACATATGGGTCGGTCATCGAAGGTTGGTATCCATGGGTCGGAGAACATGAATTTTGCTATGTTCCAGAGTGTCTTGGTCATGGGCCTATGTAGGGAAAGCAGCCTGTCTTTGTCTATAAATAGAGGGGCAGTGGCATAGTTGAAGGGACATTTTATTCGAGAACTCCAGGGAAACTCTGCCATTTTTTATACTCTCCTCTTTTAGATTCAAACTTGTATTCAAGTGGTTTGTTTATGGATTGCATTTGTATTCAAGTGATTGGAAAAGCAATAAAGATTCTATTAAAAGTGGACGTAGGCAATTACGTCGAACCACTATAAATTTGGTTTTCTCATTTCAGTTGTTCTTTTTGCATTCAATTACACTATTTCTCTATTTTAATTTACTCTCTTCATTAATCTCTCTACATAACTCAACTCAAGGATGTTAGTGACTAATTTTGATGCTAATAAAGTCATTTTGACATGATAAATTTTAAGTGAAAAATTAAATAGTCTATTAGAGATTAATTCTCTAAAGAATAAGTGACACGTATAACTTAAGATGTATCAAATAATGCATTCAGTGTATATTAAGTTTAAAATTTTCTTGTGCTCATAACCTTTTAGAACTCAAGGTTAATAATACAATTAGATATAAGCATTGAGAATTTGTCGCTAATTTATATTAATCGTTAAATTTCGTTTGAACTTGAAAGTGAATATTTCTACTTTATATCAACTATTATAAATCTACACTAAGTATATCTATTTTGAAATAATTTACACATTTATACAGTGAGTTTAAACAATACGTTAACCATATTATAATTTGAAATACATGTTATTTACAATTGAATTTGTTTGATAAAGTAAGTTTTTTATTTAGTGGTTTGAATAATCTATGATCTATAAATAATCTATGGTTGAATTCAGTAGTTATACACTGATGTGATCTATGAATAATCTAAAAATGCTTGTTTTATTTGTTATGGTCGAATTCAATTGTACTTAGGAAAGCTTGCTCTCATGAATAATCTCTGAATATCAACAATACATAGTTTAGTCATAGTATTTCATAGTCTATATTATACACAGTAGACAGGTGTTTTATACAACTCGTAGTCTATGATAAAGTTACAACAATTCTTGTTAGGTAGTGATGTTTAGGTACAAGTCATAGTAAGTTATAGTAATATACAACTCATGTATGCAGTAAATATGTATAATTAAGTAAAAGAAAATTTCATAAATTGGACACCTTGTTGGCTGTGGTTTTAGAATCATCCATTAACCATGATACTGATTAATTAGGGACATTATATAGTATACTCTATCTATTAAATTGTTTTGCACCTTCTCTTTATACTTTGTTTCATATAAATGCATTAGGTACACACATTTTCAATACTCTATTGCCTTGTCCATGTGAATGGTCCTTTGCATTGAGGAAAAGCCACACATCCACTTTTAATATTTTTGAAAACAATGAGTTGTTGCTCATGCTTTGAATTTCAAAAATCAAGAAATGGGTCATGCATATTTTATTTATTTAATACATCGGTACACTTTTATATGTTCATATAACCCAACACCTTACACTAATAAATTTTGAAATGGGGTGCTGCCTTGATCATGCATTTTTAAAATTTTGGGATGCATCAAATGGCATGTACATGTTTTAGTGGCCTTGACCTTGTTCTTTTTTTACTTGTCTTGTTGCTTTGAATAATTTCATTCCTTCCATGTTGCTTTGAGACTTAAACTATTGTTGTACATGCTTCTTACTTTGTATGTTTCATATTATATAGCCTAACTATAAATTATAAATTTCGAAATTTGTGGATATAGCATGTACATTGCTTTTTCATGTATATAACCTATTCTTTCAAATTTTTAAAACATGTTTCATATCCTTTTCTATGTAACTTGTCTGTACATATTTTGTAGCCTACATCACTTTGTAAACATACATATGTTTGCTTGCCTACACATTAATATAATAAAGTGCCCCTTGCATACCAAAGCATGTCGGCTTTATAAGCCTTGGTCCTTTGATTTCATTCATGCTAGGTAGGGAATTGAATGAAAAGGCATTGTCTGATTGAATACACACACACACACTTTAAAGTGTACTTGCTTTGGTCATTGTACTTCTCTTTGACACACAAGTCTTCCTATGCCTTGAATTTCGAAATTTTCCTGACAACTTGTGTGTGTGTGTGTATAGCCTAGCTTTGCATTGAAATATGGGTATACATTGCATTGTATTACTTTTGCTTGGATTTATTTTCTATTGCATGTACATGTTTTGTTGCTTTGAAGTTCACATACTCATGCAAGTATTCTTACAATGAATAATTTCGTCCCTGCCACTACACTTTATTATGTTGTTCGAGTTGTTTTACAAGTCATTTTATTGCATTGATTTTTTCTCTACCTATACAAATGTTTCACTTTATAACCTTGCTATAAAAGTGAAATAACTACTTGTACATATTTAGTACCTTAACTTGTTAACTTTGCTAGTGCCTGCATCTTTTAAACACATAGTATATATGATATGAATTTGATTTAGGATACTAATGTGAATTTTTGAGATAACTGGGGGTATCTGAAGTTAAATAGACATTGTTTAAGAGATTACAAATTGTTTGCTTAAGAAATAACAGCAGACTCGCTAAAATTTCAAATATAAGGTATGTATTACAGATTACATATTGTATTTTATATTTTATTCCCTATGGGATGCCTCATCATTGAGATGAGATGTATATTATGTTTTATCTCTATTGTGAATTTTCGAAACACTAGCCGCACAAAGGAGACGCAAGCGAAATTTTCCATGAATTCAAACTTTTCAAAAAAAAATTGACAAATTTTGATAAACTAAAATTTAAATGTAATGTTATAGTTAAGTAATATATTTCGTTGAAATGAAATAGAAACTAGAAACTAATTAGTAGATTTTGGTAAGATTTTATATTGTTTTGGTTGCATTGTTGTGAATTTTAATTTATGGATTTTTTTTATTAAGGAAATTGCGAGGACGCAAAAGGGGAGTTTATAACAATCCTAGTTGAAGTTAAAATAAAAAATTATTGAAATTAATTTGTAGAAATTAATTAGATTTTTGGAATCATTTCGGAATAAAACGGATAAACTTGAATTAAGATTCAATTTAAGTTTTGAATCATGTTTTGTAAACCCAAAAGTCGCTAAAAATTCCTATTAGTGAAATAAAAGATAATTGTGAATTTTGGGGATTCTTCTGAGAAATAAAACGATAATTTTAAATTTTGGCTAAAACTGAAAAGATGGTATTTTAATAAAAGAAAATTATTTTAGTAAGAAGAATCGTTGCTTGAATAATTATTGTGGAAAATATTATATCAGCTTGAATAATTTTTATAAAAGGTTTCATGACTCGAACGAATTAAGAAGGAGTCAAATACATTGAGAATAAAAAAGAATAACACATCGATTTAGGTTAAACAAGCCTAAACAATGCACCCAAGCTCACATATACACTGGTTAGTCCAATCCTCTCCATAATCCAACCCAAAATCATGTTTTCTCCTTTTAAAATTTAGGCTGATTCCTCCAAGCCCTAATCCCCAATTCACATCATCAAAGAATCAAAAAGAAAAAACGAATTAACTTGTTCATTCTTGACAAAGGAGATGAGTCGAATGCAGGTGGAAGGAGGGCACGCATGCGATGGTGGCTAGCGATGTTTAGTCGTCAAGATGGGGAGGTGCTTTGTGCGGTGCCTGGCATTATTGGCGCGGGTACAACGATTGAAGCGATGACTATGTGAAGTCACGATCAATTGGTGATCGGTCGAGGTCAATGCTCGAAGGAGGCAGGACGTGCAAAGATGGTTAGTGCAGGGCTAAGGCTATCTTCAGGGTCATGGCATTCCTGAGACGGTTGGCGGCGTAAATGTGGAAATTGATAGAGGTGCAAACTACGACACTTGTTGTTTTCTTCGCATCGCCAAGGTGAGTTTTTTTATAACTCACACAATTTATATCTTTAGTCTATAGGATGATCGTTGTTTTGATTTTATTTTCTTATGAATGATTTGATTAGTAAATAAATCGGTATAATTGTGGCTTATGAAACTAGTACGATTAGTTCTATGTTAAACACCGTTAGTCTTAGTTGGGTAAAAATTCTTCTTATATGCATACAGTATGATATTGATTGTGTATGAATGCTTGGTAGAACCTAATATCATCTCTAAATTAGTTTACATCTTCTGATCTTTTTTTGTTATGTGTGGTAGATGGTCGTTCATAGTTTGGTTTTGATTTTCTAAGTTAGAATACTTTGAATTCGAGGTTGACTTGGATGATTTAATTGCCACCCTTATATGTTGGACCTTGTGCTCCAATTTTGTGTTGCATATACTTGTATTGATTTTTTTGATATGTGTACTATTTTGAGTACACTTATGTCCATTTTTCTAGTTTGTATATATATGAATTTGTAGGCTAACCTTTTTTGTTTTAAAAGGATTGAAGGAAAAAAAGAATTTAAAGTTATATATATTACAAAAATTTATATAAGGAGTTTTGCTTTAAAAAGAGTTAGAATGAAATTTTTAGTCGATAAATATTTTATGAAAAGTATATAAATGTATATGTAAATTTCAAATTAAAGAAATTTCCCAATTTTGGAAAAGGTTGGGCAGGTTCAATTTTTTTTTTAAAACGAAGTTTTCTTTTTCTTTTCAATTGTCTTAATACAAACAAAATGATTTTAAAAACACTTCTATTTATTTACTATGGATTTGAAATTTCATTTAAATTTCATGATTTTATATGAAACAAAGAATTTTAATAAACCATGTAATTGTTGGATTGGTATGGGACTTTTCATACAATTTTTTAGTTTATTACTATAATTTGTTAAATAGAATTTGAGCGAAAATTACTAGCTTTTAGTAAATACTTGAATTTACTATCTGGTATGAGACATATAGTTAAATTCTTGTGATTACTGAAATAGCAACAATCAACACTTTAGAGTTGTATTATTTTGGGTAGTTCGAATTTTAATTGAGGCTGATAGATCCTCAGGAGACGATGACTCATTTTTCATCGACTTGAGAGTCGATACATTTTTAGATTTAGGTAGGTACACCTATTTCTTAAGGCTGGGTCTATTCTGGTATAACACGGCTGTCCGTTTTGTTGTTTAGAAGGGTTTTATATTGCAGCCCTATTAGTTTATTTACATTGGACCATGTTTACCAATTTCATAGGGTTAGGTAAATTCACATAGCCGGTCTATTTCTTGGGGTTAGCCTGTATCCTATTTCTCATGGTCAGTATGTGGCAAGGCTATTTCTTGGGTTTAGACTTTGTGTCGCACTATAATAAACTGATCGTAGACTACCATTACTATTTCATTAGTGATGATTATTTCTTTAGAGATTTTAGGGTAGATATTTAGTATCTTTTGGGATCTAGAGAATTTTGAATCGTTATCACCATATTTTTGATGATACTCCATTGGAAACTTGATATGGGTTCATGAAGTGGTGATTTTGAATAATATGCCTTATTTTGATTATTTGGTTTTGGGCATGTTTATAGTATGACTTATTTGATTGTTAAGTCATATATGTTTGATATTGGATTTATGGAATAATGATTTTGATTGATATGCCTTATTTGGATTCAGGCATTTTCCTATATAGCTTACTTTATTGTTAAGTCGTTTATATTATGATACCAGTATTTCCCCTTTTTATTAGGTATAGTTTGACCTGTTTATTTTTATAGACTCGGGTTAGGCCAAGACTCTACTGGTACAGGGACTCGTTGACCTTTGGATTTTGTGCTAGCATGGAGTTGACTATTTTTGACTTTTTTGTTTACTTCATAGTTGTATATATAGATATTTAAAATGACATGTTGTGTATATTTTTTGTAGTCAATTTGTACCTGATACCGTAATTTGGATATAATGTATGTGTGAGTGTGTATTTATGTGGGTCTAGTACTGAACTTTTGCAGACTCGCATCCTATTATGTATATTACGTATATTATTCCGCTATGATATGTCACTCTGATTTTGATTTATTTATATTATATACTATTCTGAATATTTTTAAATCGATATGTTTATTACTTTGTATTGATATTGTATACGTTAAATTTTTGATTCAGATCCTCAAAAAGGTATTAAGGACGTGTCAGTGTCGGTACGAAGATATATTCACATTCAGTCACTCCTAAACAACCGTATACTCCATATTATTATATGACATTACTTGTACCCTTTTTTTTAGTAATATGGGTATAGCAGTGGGTCATTACATATAATTAGTTTTATGGATTTATAAAGAGTTTATAAATGATTTAAGAAATGGTTTAGAGATGTTTATAAATGGTTTTTAGAGATTTATTGAAAAGTTTATAAATGGGTTTTAGAAATTTATAAAGGAGTTTATAAATGGTTTTAGAATTGTATAAAAGAGGAAATATTTCTCCGTTCTATGAATATACTTATACCGTTGAGATAAGTATATGCATATTTTCCCAGTATCGAATATATAGAGATTGTGAATATATCTTTGTAAAAGTATTTTGAATCAAATATTTACTAGATGAATTTAATTAATTAAAAGATTAATTAAGGAGGTTAGTGGTTACTTATATGCTTAACTAATATTGGTTTTTCCTACGGAATTAAATCCCTGATTTGGATGTGTGTTTGTTGATAGTTAAATAACCGACTATCAAATATGGACCCAAAACATAAATTTGGAAGTATTTAAGAGATACACGTGAGTTATATGGCACAATCGTATCCTATGATGTTGTATTATGCGTATAAATATCATTTCCTTCTCCTAGGACAAATGATAAGGAAATCCATCCACTAACGGTTAGGTGGTTATCTACACTCTTATCTTCGACTAATTATTTCCTAAAGAACCAAGGTTGAGTTACCAGAAAACTATCGAATGTTGTTTCAAAGAGACCGGGACCAGATATGTTATCTGAATTCCACTTTGATCCAACACAATCAATTTGAAGTGAATACATCTTGAAGATGATGGAATTGAAGATGTAGCTCTTTGAAGTGCAAGGGCTGCTTGCCGCTAATCCTGATTGTATTCCAAAATGGATGTAGAAGTAGTGCCTTCGGTTTGTTTATATTCTGAACAAATTGTATGGATGAATCTGAAAATGCATCATTGCCTAGAGAACAGTGTTAGCATTCCAAGTGGGAACGTAACGAACAAGATTTTCGACACCCAAAAATCGACACTAATACGTTCACTTTATTGCATGTCAATTATTCAAGTGCTGGAAACACCGTTCGTTGGGGGAAAGAAAGGAGATGGAGGATAAGAAGAAACAAAACAAATCATTGAATCTCACAGCACAACGGAATAACATATATTAATCACATAATACTTTACAAAATCATTTCAAAATTTATACATCAGAGTTACACTAATACAATTTTACCCTAGGACAATTATAACAGCTTGTCCATATACATCAAATATAGAGTACATAATATACGTGGAAACTTGATAATAACTAGCTATCGATGAAGCCTCCTCCTCCAAGCTCCTCCCAAAATGCATCCGTAGAAAACCTGGGCTACTTGGCTACTCGTAAAAATTTGAGCACCTAAGAGTTTTAGGGAAAGAAAACAAAACTCCAGGCCAGATATGGGTCTAGTGTGAGTGAACTCACATCAAATAAATTATTACTTTTAAAACCCTTTTAAAATCAAGGATATCTTGTAAGACCATGCCACACATAAACACGGAAGGATTTTTACCTTACGATACCAAAACACTTTTGTATAAAATCCAATGATATATTAATAATGTCTAAGGGTGAAAATAATAATAACCAAATAGTTGTGGTGCTCATGCAATGTACATCACAATAATACTAGGTATAAAATCAAAAATCGCTAAGGCTCGTTCGCTAATTGTGTAGGATTTCCATGGAGATTCCCTCGGTACTTCGAGAATGGTCCTCCTGCATGGGGATCGGGGTTATCCTTCCAATGCATCATACCCGTCTAGCCGAGTTACTATAGGAAAAACATAAATGGTCTTGCTAAGACTGAGTGCATCGCTCTAGACATGCCGAAACAGGTAGATATTGCTAAAAAAAAGGGAGCCAACAACACCCTATGAGTTTGCCAACCCTACTGGTTATGTCTCCTCTCTCTGGTTTTAGTCATTTCCGCTGATGAGGCTACGTCTGGCATTCCAACTTATGCACTACACCAAAATAGATCATGGAATCCTACATGGATTCCCATACCCTATGGGTCTTGGAATCACGTAAGGATTCTCGCATCTCAATATAGATCTTGGAATCACCCATGGATTCCTACACTCCAACGGGTCTTGGAAACACATATGGAGCCCAACATCCAATATATCACAAAACTCCTCCATAGAACCGTACATGGTTTGGGAATGTTTAAAGTTTTGAGTCATCTCTTATGAGTACACTCTTCCGCTTTTCGAGTGCTCCACAAACCAATCATCGATGTTTCGGAGTGCTCAATACCGGTAATTTAGAAAATAATCAAACTGTAGGATCGATTTCACCCTAGAGGGGGGTGAATAGGGTGATACTGTTAATTTTCAAAATTAATTGCGGAAGCTTATAAAATTATTTCAACACAGATAAATCAGAATTATAGCAGCATAGATAATAAATGCAGAATTAGAACGACACAGAATTTACCCAGCTTCGGCAAAACCCTGCCTACGTGCTACTGACTAACTTAACTCTACGCTCAAAACCCTGCCATAACTCAGCCACCGAGTTGTGAATTCTTAAAATATGCCACGTAGTTTGTCCCCTAGTCACACGACTAGAAATTACAATGGTTTTAAAAGAGAAAATACAAAGATAATAGTTTAAAAAAATTAAAAACCCAAAGCCCTAACACTCTAATTAATTCTCAATTAAAAATGAACAAGGCCGGCCCAATTTAATTAAACAACACACGGTCTTCTTTATTTCTTTTATCGGCCGTTCCTTTTTCTTTTGCTCTGTATAATGGCGGCTTGTTTTCCTTTGCTTGCAAATTAGGGCTTTGTTTAAAATTGAAGAAGCCGACTTTAATTTGTTCGATCAGGTTGATTGTTCTTCATGATTTCTTGACGATCGATTATACTTTGCACATGGCCGCTCCTTCTCAATCGAGTTTGGTGATTTGGTATGTGATTTATTCTTTTGCTTTTTTGTTATGCTTGCTTGAACTCGATTGATTCTTCAGCCGATGATGATTATGGGTTTATATATAGTTCGATCTCCTTATTTTTCGTTCGTATATTTCATATGAATTCGTCAATTACTTTTTCTTGAATTCGTCTCGGCCACTCGATGTTGCTTGGATGTTGATGATTTCTCTGACTTTGTCAATTTCATATAGTTGTTGCTTGATACTCACGTTCCTGATTCATGACTTGGTCAATTGACTTGGCCACCACGGTTTCGGTTTGAAACTGTTACATTTGATTTTATTTGACGATGTTGATTTCTTTTGTGACTTCGGTTTGATATTGTGATAATGTTTGACTTCGGCTCTGACTCATTTAATTTGAAATTCCTGATGCAAGCTTTCTTTCTTTGGCTTGTACCTGGCTTGACATGGATTTGTTCGACTTTGTTTATTTGAAGTAATTCCTGGTGATGTGTTCATTGTAGTTTCATTTTTTGTTCTTGTACTTTATATTTTCCACTGACATGTGCTTGAAGTCCATTGCTTTCACTGCCCACTGCTATTACATGCATTTACTGCACATCTTCTTCATACAACACATAACCATCAACTTTCCTTTCCAGTACTGTCACCTGGCCATCTTACTGTTCACTTGTAGTTGAAGTATTCCTGTATATGCTGTTCTTTGTGATGGCACTGAGTTGTTTGGTTGACACTTGCAGTTCACTTGCTTATGCTGGTTCATATATTTCATTTGTTGATTTGTAGCTGCAGTGTCACTCTGTAGTATTGTGTCTTGGTTCCATTTATGATGCTCTGTGTTTGTTGTATATATGAGTTGCTGTCAATTGCATACATGTGTGATTGTGCATCCATGTTGTCCAGACCTGTAGCATGCATTGTTCATGTCATTCCTTTGGTGCAGTTTGTTTTGCATCTCCATTTATACTCGAGTTATTTGGTTGCATTAAGTACTGAATTGCATTCACTTGTGTACATATGCTGTTTGTCACTGTTGCATCATGTTGAACACATTCCTGCTGTTGCAGTTCCATCTGGTTCATTTTGATTTGGTTTGTTGTGGTGTTGCTGTGTTATGGTTGCTCATCCTTTGGTGCACTTGGTTTGTGATTCTGTTGGGCCGAGTTGTCCTTTCTGCAGTGCACTATCCACTGTTCTATATGTTTGCTTCATGCTTTATTGTTATCTGGTAGCACTCAAGTCTGTTGGCACTGGTTCGTGTATATGAGCAGTTATACTTTGTTTTGGTTGCTGTGCATCACTGAAATACTTTGTTCATGTATTACTTGAGCATATGTAAAGCAGTTTGCATTTGTGTTGTAGCTGTCTTGACCATTTGGACTTAGTTGATGTTTTGTAGCGCACCTGAGTTGAATCCAACTTGTAGCTTGGATTTGACCTTGTGCTGAAAATTATGATATTATTTTTATTGCACTTGAGTTGAACCCGGCACTTTGGGTTTGACCTATGCTCACCTGTCCCTGTAATTTTATAAAGTGTATATATCGATGTGCACGGCCTTGTGGCATATACAATGATACACTGTGTATGTCACAAGCTGTTCGTGTATGATGAATTCAAAGTTAAATGATGACGAACAACCCAAATAACTGAGGCAAATATTATTTTCAACATCCACATTTTATTTTATACTACAAAAATGTTTCCTTTTCAATTTTACCGCGTCAATATTTATTTTTGCAGATTGCTCAGATGTTGGATTCAATTTGGAATGAAGTTGAAGATAAAATACGAGTTGAGTTGAATGAGTGATATGTAGTGAGGTCAAATGTAAATGTGAATCGTGATGTAATCAAAATTGTCCTGTAATTGAAATTGTATATATATAGTGAGAGCTTGAAATTTGTACTATTCAAAGATTGTAATAAATATTTTTTGAATAAAATTTCTGTTTGAATTCAAATTCTGTGTTATTTATTTTTATTCGGCAAATATTTATCTAATCTATGAAAAATAAAATAGTACATTAACAAATACATTTAAATGAATATATATATATATATATGTTTATTATCATCAAACAAAAATCATATAATCGCATATTCAACAATCTCCCTCTTTTGATGATAACAAACATATATTTAAGATTATGAATATGTTAAATGTATTTGATCATTGATATACTCTAATTGCTCCCCCTATTTAAATACTTCCTCTCTATACAAAGCTCCCCTTACATATATGCATACAATGAAAAATATGCAAATGAGCGTAGATGCAAATAGAAAATATTTGACCTTCGCTTGATTTTATTTGACAAAATCTTAACTTTTCTCTCCTCCTTTTGTTATCAGCAAAAGAGTAATAGTGTTAGAGAAAATAGAGATAAAGTGATCGATATTAATCCAACATTAAAACTCAATTGAATATAAATATTAAATTTCAATAAAAAATCAAACAAAAATCATAAATACTTTGTTAGATGCATATTCCACTTTTAGAATGGTGGGAATGATGTCATCATATAAAACCATATAGTTGTGTCTATTTGTGGTATATT
Source organism: Allium cepa (assembly GCA_030765085.1). Taxonomy (NCBI): domain Eukaryota; kingdom Viridiplantae; phylum Streptophyta; class Magnoliopsida; order Asparagales; family Amaryllidaceae; genus Allium; species Allium cepa. The sequence continues at coordinate 549,041,369 of CM060932.1, forward strand.
TATATCAGGAATTTGAATATCTACCAACCTTGCATCACCGTTAGGACTTTTAAATGAGATTAGTAGTATCCCAATTTTATTTTTAAAAAAATGAATTCAAGTATCTTCTAACCACGCATAACCGTGAGGACTTTTAAGTGGGATTAGAATCAACTTGTTTATTTTAAAAATCAATTTTGATATGCGTTCCATACATGCATAACCGTGAGGACTTTTAAATGAGCATGGAAGCACATAACAAATTCCAAGTAATTCACCCATGCATAACTGTAAGGACTTTTAAATGAGAGTGAATACTTTGGATTTTAATTTAATTTATTTTATTATTACTATTATTATTAATATTATTATTATTTTTAAAATGTAAAATGAAAAACGAATGATTCCTGTTTAAAGAACTACGTATTGACAAACTATATTGAATTTTGATGAGTGATGGTTGTTAGAAATATGAAGAAGTAGAGATGGTCATGGAATTTTACCAACAAAAAGCTTTATAACTCTTATTTAATTTCTAAAGAAATTTACTAAGTGTACCGTCTCGAGTCATAATATATGATAAATATCACCACTCATCACTTTTTCAATCACTATTTATCTTTTCGATAATTATTAGGAAGTCAGATTAGTCAAAATAGTCATTTAAAATAAAATTCAAAAATAATTATAAATCAATTTTTCAAAATGACTAATCTGAAAACATGGTCAAAAATGACTTTCTAGAAGGGGTTATATGAGAAAAATTTCTGCTATTTGAAAATTATTTGAATTGAAAAATATGCAGACATTTTCTTTGAAAAATGATGCAGTTGCTAAAGTCTCAACAAAAATCACGTTCAACTAGTATTTTTTCTATCAACTAGATTACCAGTGTAATCTGCATCTGAATATCTCTTTCACTCAAAAATATCATTAATTGAATTTGATAGACCAGAACATGAAGTGTGCAACAAAATATCTCAAAATCAATTTTAACAGCTTTTTGAATGACATTCTCTGGAACTTGAATTGAAGCCGTGTAAATAATCAAAAACCGTGAATATAGAGTCAGCCGTAAAATAACCAAATGTATTATCATCCAATAAAACATTATTATTAATCCAAACTAATATATATCGGGTAATTTAAAAACTCTAGAGATTTTTATAGTGTTCTTGTCATAAGAATATAATTGGCCAACAATTTTGAATAAGTCAGAATCAAAATCATCATTAATTCATCATCACATTATTGGTGATTTAACTCAGATTACGGTGCAAATATCACATTTACTATATCGTTAAAATAAATATACCATTACCTGTTTTACCTTTACGATATTTTTCGTTGTTGTCCATTGTGATTCTGTCACCTTTGTACTAGACTAAGGAACTTTGCTTTGTCGCTCGTTGTGTCCTTGGAACAGCCAAAATCCAAGTAGCACTATTGTTGTTCCATAGCCTGCCACCACACCTACACGGGAAAAGATTTTTGTGACCTATTTTTTTTATAGGTCCATGGTTGTTAGTGGCAGAATATTTAGAAAAATAATTTTGTGGAGACACAAAACTATTTATATATGTTCCCTTCGGCACCCAAATTTGTTTAAATTTGAGAGATTTTATATTTGTGCCTTTTGGAATCCAAATTAGTATAGTTTTCACGTGTTTGGGTCTATACCAACAACTATTTTGATTGTGTCCAAATTTTCTACAAATTGTGCACATTGAATTTACTTGATTAATCTTATTTCTAACATTTCTGGATTGATTATATCCAAGTCCTTGTCTAACTGTATTAACAGTTTGCTTCCCTAATAGCATGTTCAACGATTTTTCACTTTTTGAAAATTTATCTAAAGTCGTTGACAATTGTTGGACTTGTGTTTTGAGAGATTCATTTTTGTTTAACAATTGTGTGCACTTTTTAATAGAATTCTCCCTCCTAGTATTCTCACTTTCTTTCAAAATCATAATTTCAGTTTCAAGTGATTTTATATTAATTTCTTATTTTTTAATTTCTTCTTCGAATGTTGGACACTTATCACACTTTGGGATCCTACTTTGATAGTTTTTAACTAATTGGTCAAGTTGTTCATTTAATTCTATCAAAGTATCTTTTTGTGATTCAAGTTTGGCATACTTCTCCCTAAGTCGTTCAAAACAACCATTTACTTCATGGAAATATATAAGTAATTCTGAGTGAGTGAGTTTTGATACCTCGCTTGGCTCGTCGTCATCGCTATCAGTTATATTTCCCTGAAGGCACATGTCTGCTTTCTCATTCTCACTGCTAGAACTTTGATTATCTTCATCACTTGTATTCCATGTGGCTGCAAAACTTCCCCTTTTTTATTTCTTTTCAAAGTCGCATTGATTCTGAGGACAATTGGGCTTAATGTGTCCGGGTTGGTTGCACTTGTGACAAATGATCTCCCGTTCTTCTCAGTGGTCTAGTCCTTTGGCTATTTTGCTTTTCAATTTTTGATTCCGAGCTGGATTTCTGTATCTATGATTCCGCTTTTTGAATTTCTTCGTTAGTAATGCCAGCTCTGTTGCTCCATCATCATCATTATCAACATCACTTTCGGTTGTTCCTTTGAAAGCTATTGATTTCTTTCGAGTATCTCCTCCTTCACGCTCTTCCTTGAATTTCATTTTTAGCTCATAAGTGGTGAGATTTCCGATGAGTTCTTCAACTTTCATTTGTTTTAAATCTTTCGATTCTTGAATAGCAGTCACTTTTGCTTCAAATTTTCGTGGAAGGACTCTGAGGATTTTTCGGATTATCTCCAACTCTATGTATGATTTTCCAAGAGCCTTTGATTTGTATACGATATTGGAAAGTCATCCATACATCTCTTTGACATTTTCTTCCCTCGCCATTGTGAAGTTCTCGTATTCGCTGCTTAGCATGGCAAGGCGAGATTCTTTGACTTGAGATGTTCCTTCGTGAGTCACTTCTAGGGTATGCCATATTTCCTACGCAGTTAGGCAATGTGAGACACGATTAAATTCATATTGATCCAATGAATAGATAATAGAATTCGTAGCTTTAGCATTAGCATTCTGTAATTTATTTTCTAGTTCTGTCCATTAATCCTTTGGTTTATCTACTACCTGATTGTTTATGATTATAGTTGGTGCGCTATAACCTGTCTCAACAATATTCCAAGCGTCAATGGTTTTCAGAAAAAATTTCATTCTATTTTTCCAATAGGCGTATTCACCATTGAACATTGGTGGTCTAACTATGGATTGACCCTCGGCAAAAGCAGTATTAAAAAAGCCATTTTAAAAATTCATTTAAAACAAAAATTGGTTTTTGAAAAAAAGAATTTTTTAAAACAAAAGTTGACTTCTATTCCTAGCTCCGATACCACTTGTAGGATCGATTTCACCCTAGAGGGGGGCGAATAGGGTGATACTATTAATTTTCAAAAGTTAATTGTTATTTAAACACAGATAAATCAGAATTATAGCAGCACTGATAATAAATGCAGAATTAGAACGACACAGAATTTACCCAGCTTCGACAAAACCCTGCTTACGTGCTGCCCCCAAGGTTTCTACTAGAAATTAAGTAGTCACACGCTTGCACACGTAAATTCGCGACACCTGCTACTGACTAACCTAACTCTACGCTCAAAACTCTGCCACAACTCAGCCACTGAGTTGCGAATTCTCGAACTACGCCACGTAGTTTGTCCCCTAGTCACGCGACTAGAAATTACAATGGTTTTAAAAGAGAAAATACAAAGATAACAATTTAAAAACAATTAAAAAACCAAAGCCCTAACACTTTAATTAATTCTCAATTAAAAATGAACAAGGCCGGCCCAATTTAATTAAACAACACACGACCTTCTTTATTTCTTTTATCGGTCGTTCCTTTTTCTTTTGCTCTGTATAATGGCGGCTGTTTTCCTTTGCTTGCAAATTAGGGCTTTGTTTAAAATTGAAGAAGCCGACTTTAATTTGTTCAATCAGATTGATTGTTCTTCGTGATTGCTTGACGATCGATTATACTTTGCACACGGCCGCTCCTTCTCGACCGAGTTCGGTGATTTGGTATGTGATTTATTATTTTGCTTTTCTTTTATGCTTGCTTGAACTCGATTGATTCTTCAGCCGATGATGATTATGGGTTTATATATAGTTCGATCTCCTTATTTTTCGTTCATATATTTCATATGAATTCGTCAACTAGTTTTGCTTGAATTCGTCTCGGCCACTCGATGTTGCTTGGATGTTGATGATTTCTCTGACTTTGTCAATTTCATATAGTTGTTGCTTGATACTCACGTTCCTGATTCATGACTTGGTCAATTGACTTGGCCACTACGGTTTCGGTTTGAAACTGTTACATTTGATTTTATTTGACAATGTTGATTTCTTTTGTGACTTAGGCTTGATATTGTGATAATGTTTGACTTCGGCTCTGACTCGTTTAATTTGAAATTCCTGATGCAAGCTTTCTTTCTTTGGCTTGTACCTGGCTTGAAATGGATTTGTTCGACTTTGTTCATTTGAAGTAATTCCTGGTGATGTGTTCATGATAGTTTCATTTTTCGTTCTTGTGCTTTACATTTTCCATTGACATGTGCTTCAAGTCCATCGCTTTCACTGCCCACTGCTATTACATTCATTTACTACACATCTTCTTCATACAACACATAACCATCAACTTGCCTTTCCAATTCTGTCACCTGGCCATCTCACTGTTCACTTGTAGTTGAAGTATTCCTGTATATGTTGTTCCTTGTGATGGCACTGAGTTGTTTGGTCAACACTTGCAGTTCACTTGCTTATGCTGGTTCATATATTTCATTTGTTGATTTGTAGCTGCAGTGTCACTTTGTAGTATTGTGTCTTGGTTCCATTTATGATGCTCTGTGTTTGTTGTATATATGAGATGCTGTCAATTGCATACATGTGTGATTGTGCATCCATGTTGTCCAGACCTGTAGCATGCATTGTTCATGTCATTCCTTTGGTGCAGTTTGTTTTGCATCTCCATTTGTACTCGAGTTATTTGATTGCATTGAGTACTGAATTGCATTCACTTGTGTATATATGTTATTTGTCACTGTTGCGTCATGTTGAACTCATTCCTGCTGTTGCAGTTCCATCCGGTTCATTTTGATTTGGTTTGTTGTGTTGTTGTTGTGTTATGGTTGCTCATCCTTTGGTGCACTTGGTTTGTGATTCTATTGGGCCGAGTTGTCCTTTCTGCAGTGCACTGTCCACTGTTCCATATGTTTGCTTCATGCTTCATTGTTATCTGGTAGCACTCGAGTCTGTTGGCACTGGTTCGTGTATATGAGCAGTTATACTTTGTTTTGGTTGCTGTGCATCACTGAACTACTTTGTTCATGTATTTCTTGAGCATATGTAAAGTAGTTTGCATTTGTGTTGTAGCTGTCTAGACCATTTGGACTTAGTTGATGTTTTGTAGCGCACCTGAGTTGAATCCATCTTGTAGCTTGGATTTTGTAACGACCCAGAATTTTTATTAATTAAAATTTGAATATTTAATTTATTTTAAATATTTATAAGTGAATTTTTAAGTCAAATAAATTTTTATTTGAATTTTTGGATTTAATTGAATTATTAAATCGATAATTTAATATGTTAAATTATGGAAATAATTAAATATTGAGTTAAAAATGATTGTAAATAATTTGGTAAATTTTATTTAATCATACTGGAGTTATAGAAATATTTTAGAACTTTTAAAATCGAATTAAAAGTTAATTGGTGAAAATTGAATATTTTAATATTTAATAATCGACTGTAAAATAGCCAATTTTTGAACAGTCTCAGAATTGAACGAAACCAGTTTCATTGGATCCGTAATAGTTAGTTATTACCGGATTTCAATTTTCGTGTCAATCGGAGTTATCGTTTGATCGTGGCAGCTCGAAACGCATCGAATTATTTTTAATTTAAATTTGGCGAGTCAAAATAGCCATTTTTCAAAAAGTCTCGGATTTCGACGAAACCAGTTTCATCGGATCCGTAATGTGATATTATTGTAAGGTTTCAAATTCCAAGTCAATTGGATTTACCGTTTGTCCGGTACAAATTAAAACGCCTAGAAATCGATTTAAATCGGTTTAATTTAAATTGAACGTTTTCAGCCATAACTCGCACAGATGTCCGAATTAGCTTCCGAAACCTGTTCCATTGTGTCTGGAACGCGGGATAAACCCTAGGTATGCTGGTTACGGCGTCTAAATCGGAGTTCGGAATTCCCGGGATGAATAGTGTCGCTCGTTCCTTATAAATACCCCCATAACTCAAGAAAATAAAAAAAAAATATACAAACCCTAATTCTATATGCTAGCCGCCACATTCTTTTTCAAGGGCCAGAAATTGCCCAATTTCAACCCTCAAAATCTCTCAATCCATTCATCGATTCACGAAGCCATCAACTACAAAGATGAAGAACACGAGATGAGCTTTCAATCCATACGGATTTGATGGAGTTTGGAGTTGCGTAGGGGAAGCAATAGGGGGCCGTTCGTGGCCGTTCCTCTTGCGTGCGCGCGTGCCTATGGGGGGCCGAGCCTGGAGCTTTTCCTGGTGGTGATAGCATGCGTCGAGGGCTTCGCGTTGGCGTTGGTGTGATCGAGTTTCGTTGAGCGTGGAGTTTGCAATATTTAACCCTAATTACATATTATGGGTTCGGCCTCATATTCGTTCCTGGAGATGAACGAGAGGGGGAAGAAGATAGTAAGGGACGGCCAGATTTGCATGTTGAAGGATCTAATGGTTCTGGAGGGTTTGGGGTATAAAATTAAATTAGTTTATGTTGTAATTTATTAAGTATAAATTCGTGAAACTTCATAAAATCATAACTTTTTCATACGAGGTCGAAAAAATGCAAACTCGGTTGCGTTGGAATCGTATGGACGAGCACTACGCGATGGAGTTGGTTTGGAGTCGTTTGGAGTTAGTGAGAATTTCGGGTAAAATTAAACGCGCGTTTAATTTTATTCGAAATAAATCGCTAAAACGGAAATTAAAACCAAGGTGAGAATTTCTCACTCAATCGAATAGGTTTCGATTTTATTTTAAATAGTTAGATTTAAAATATTTGAATGCATGTTTGAATGATGACTGTAAATTATTGATTGTTAAAATAGACATTATGCGCCGTTATTAAGCGGATGTTATTTATTAAAAACATATACCGCGAATATTTCATAAACAGTGAAATTGGTATTATATATAATATCAATATATATATATTGGCATATGTATATATTGCAGTTGTTGATTTCCCGCATTTTTTGTTTAGCGGATGAGACCCTATTACGCCGTTATTAAGCGGATAATATTTATTAAAAACATGTACCGCGATAATTTCGAACTGGAGCGAAATTGGTATTGTGCTAATGTTTTTGGATGTAGGAAACAGGTTGGAGGGATCCAACTGGATTCCTCAACAGTATTTATTTTATTTCAGATATTTTGATATTTGATGGATTATCATATCGATATATGATATCGTTGTTAGTCGTGATTGACTATTTGGTGTGTAGCATCATTGGACCAAATTTCTGGTATTTTAAAAATGTTTTTAAAGTAATTTTTGAAAAGATAAAATATTTTGGAATTGATCCATTTTAAATAAATGAACGTTATAATTCTTAAAGTTATAAAAATTATAATTTTTGTGAAATATAGTTAAAAGCTGATTTTTTGAGAAATATGGGTTAATGATTTTATAAAATAGTTAAATTGGATTTTTGAATATATTATAAAAGTTAAAAATAGGATTTATAAAATTTGATTATTTTATAAATCAAGATGGTGGAATTATAAAGGAATTTAAAGACGTTTTAAATAATAATATAAACTGATTTATATTAAGAGATTTATAAATGGATATTTATAAATTGAAATATACCATTATAAAACGAGTTTTTATAAGTGTTTGAATGTAGTGAAAATGAATTTCCTAAATGAATGAAATTTATGAAATTATAAACTGTGAAGTTATAAATGAAATTTTATAAGCAATAGGTTTATAAAATTTATAAAGTTATCGAAAGAATGAATTTTGGATAAATAAACAATCTTATAAGTTAAGATTAATAATTTGGGAAGTTAAATGAACGATTTTGTAAAATAATCGTTTTATAAGTATTTAAATTATAATATGAACTTTAGTCTATAATTGAGTTATAAACTGGAATAGGTAAATAAAGGAATTTATAAAAGGAAGTTTTTATAAATAAATAGAAATGGAATTTATAAACGTTGTTTTATAAATTCGCAAACGACTTATTTTGATAAGTTAATTGTTATAACCTATTAATGGAGTTATATTCACATTTTTGAATAGTGAATAATCCTTTAAAATAAATTGAATAAAAGGATGAAATTTGTTAACGAAGTATGTTCACGATTTTTGAATAGTGAATAACATGTTAAAGGAAATGTTTTAGAATGTGATATTTTAAACAGAATTAAAACGATCTAACGATGTTTTAAATGTGTTGAGATTCGAAACCATAGATTTCAACATTTATTGTTGAAATAGACGTTTTCGAGAAATAAAAGGAAATGTGGACTATAACACTGTTGTTATAGTAAATGATTTCCGAAAGGAAATGTTTTTGTATAGTATTGGAATTTATATATCTATTTTAATTTCGAATCCCTATGCTAGTGATTTTGGGACGTTGTAACGATGTTTTACGCAACATTCGTTTTGGCCCAAATAAATATGTATAAGTGAATGATTTCCTTAAGGAATGAAATATATACTTAATTCGATTTAAGTATATTGAATATTTTCTAACTGTTGAAAATAAAAGAGATTTGTGAATTACTTATGAATAAATAAGTATGGAGATATTTTCCAATATGAAGTGAATATTTAGAGTTTATCTTTTTGAAGATAAATTGAAATGGATTTTGAAATCATATGCATGGATATTTTGAAAATATAAATTCACTATGGAATTTATATAAGAAAGTGGAATTGTTTAAAAAATAAATATTGATTTATTTTTGAAGTGTTGAAATTATATATCTTGTAAAGATATTTTGGAAAATAAATAATTTGGGAAATTATTTGGAATCTGGTGATGTGTGCATATCCAGTGATAGTTCAATAACCGACTATCAGTATTTCCCTTTGAATGGGTATTTGATGTGAATTGATTGAATTTGAATGCACACTTATTTTTGAATAAGCGCTCACTATTCGGGTTAACCGGGAAAGGACCATGGGGTCGTATAACCCATTCCGAATATGTGATACGTCGTTGTGAATTGCATTGAAGATCGGTGTTGAAGACCCGGTATTTGCGAGAGTGATAGGATGAACTATCGATTGACTCTGCACCGAGTAGCTACGGTATTGAGTTCTCCATATGTGATGGTGAATCCGATCAGGATTGTGAATATCCGGATTGCAAGGACTTCTTTGTAAGTGCCTTCGGTTCTGTTCGAGCCCGGAACAGACTTGTATGGATTGTATGTCTGACATTACAAGTTGAGATATAAAGCCGATTTCTTTCAAATATATTTCTGTTGGTGGCGGAGAATTTATTCTTTGCTTAACACCCTTCTTTGAGACGTACGAGCTCAAAGGTTATATAGTTGAAGTTATCAGCGATATATTCCCAATTTGGTAATGTGACATGCTGAGTGATGCTGAAATGATCATTGTGTTGATTATTGTGATAGGATCATTTATTTGATCGTCTATCTTAGTGATCATTGTGTTGATCATTTGTTGACCCAAAGCATGGCTTTTGTATAAAGTATGTTTTTGTGGACGTGAATTCGTCGAGCCTCACACACCGTGATTGGTCAAAACAGGAAAGAAGCAGCAAGGTTATGAGGGGTAGCACCCTTTAGGATGTGTCCATTTCCTTCTGGAAAAGGGTGGTATCATGGTATGGAGCCCAGATACTTACTCATGTTGAAAACACTTTATGATTGTGTGAATTGATTACGAGCGCTCGGTGAAAAGGTCCCAAAGGACCGGGGGATGGCATATTCGGTCAGTTGTTACTCAGTTAGGAGTAACCCGGCCTTGTGTTGGTAGAGATCCGGTTTGGTTCTCGGGGATGTCCATCCAGAGGCATTCTCATGTGGCAATGGGAAGTTCCTTGGCCTGATCATTCGTTGGAAATCCAAAGAAACAATACGTGACTTGTACGGTTTTAGTTGTATAACCTGCTATGGAATGTGGCGGTAACCTGCTATTGAACATAGTTAGCTATAGTAGGCATACGATAATGGTCGTATGTTGGCTAAGATTTATATCTTTATTTTCGAAATGATTTGTCATACATTATGCACTAGTAATAATATCAAATGTTATTTTAAATGCGTATCAAGCATCTTTGACTATCATAAGGAGAAATCTCCTCCGATTCTGCGTTTGCATGTGTGTGTGTGCGGGAGGCCTTATGGTAGTCTCATTTTTAAAAAGCATTGCGAATTGAGTTTAAAAATATTCCTATTTTGATTTTAAAGTTAAATAAACTGTTTTGAGTTCTCACACCAGTCACATGACTGACTCGGAGTTTATTGTTTTCCTTCCTAAACTCTGGGTGCCCACCAATTTCCACACGGGCAGTTAAGAGTTAGGTTTATCAGGATATTCTGGATATTCTGGAGTTGCTGGAGGCAAGCTGGATGGCATGGCGTATTACTAGTTTATATAGTATTTCTTTTCCGCTGCACTGTTTATTGTTGTATGTTGTTGTACACTCTGATGTGATGATATGATGTAATAAAATGTGATGTAATGTAATAACTGATATAGTTCTTTGTTTAAAGATTATTCATTTATTATTATATGTTGTTCCGCTGCGAATTGTGAGATTCTGTTGTTGTTGTGTTGTTTCCTTTCTGTCCGTTCTATTTTTAAAATTCTTCTATCTTCTATTTTTAAAATTCTCTATTTTCTTTTCTTTCTCTGTTTTCTAAAAATTGTCTATCTTCTTTTCCCTCTATTTTTCTTTTTCTTTCTTCTTTTTCTCTCTTCTTTCTTCTTTCTTTTCTTTTCTTTTTAAAACCCCTAACTATTCGGTTTTTCGGCAACGAAAATCCGCAATCGTTACAGATTTGACCTTGTGCTGAAAATTGTGATATAATTTTTATTGCACTTGAGTTGAACCCAGCATTTTCGGTTTGACCTGTGCTCACCTGTCCCTGTAATTTTATCAAGTGTATATATCGGTGTGCATGGCCTTATGGCATATACAGTGATACACTGTGTATGTCACAAGTTGTTTGTGTATGATGAATTCAAAGTTAAATGATGACGAACAACCCAAATAACTGAGGCAAATATTATTTTCAACATCTACATTTTATTTTATACTACAAAATATTTCCTTTTCAATTTTACCGCGTCAATATTTATTTTTGCAGATTGCTCAGATGCTGGATTAAATTTGGAGTGAAGTTGAAGATAAAATATGAGTTGAGTGAATGAGTGATATGTAGTGAGGTCAAATGTAAATGTGAATCGTGATGTAATCAAAATTGTACTGTAATTGAAATTGTATATATATAGTGAGAGCGTTAAATTTGTATTATTCAAAGATTGCAATAAATATTTGTTTGAATAAAATTTCTGTTTGAATTTAAATTCTGTGTTATTTATTTGTATTCAGCAAATATTTATTTAATCTATGAAAAATAAAATAGTGCATTAACAAATACATTTAAATGAATATATATATATATATATATGTATATATATTTATTATCATCAAACAAAAATCATATAATCGCATATTCAACACAAACAATACATAAGAGTGAGGATCACCCCCTAACCATTTAAGTGGACGGATCTCCTTATCGTTCGCCCTAGAAGAACAAAATGAGTTTATACGTACAATATAGCACCACTGATGGTAACTATACCATATAATTCCCATGTTTCCCCTAGATATTTCCAATCCTTCAGTGTTAAGTAGGGAATCATTTCCCTACCACCAAAATTCAGAAGAATTACATATTTAGGCCAAAATCTGATAGTCGGTTATTTAACTATCAAATAAACAAACGTACAAAACAGAAGTCACATTTCCCATGGAAATCACTAAGCCTCACAAATTAATCTTTCATTAATTTGAAATTACTTCATATACTTATCTCATCGGAATAAGTATATTCACAAAACATTATTTTCAACAATAATTGAAATTTAAAAAAAAATTGATATGGAAAGTACCCTTCAATATAAATCATGGATCACGGCTTACACAATGGTACGTCACTGTCTCAATGAAAAACATCGTAAACTGTAGGCAATCTCTGCCACTCGAATTATGTCATGAACATCTATCATAGATCGTGGCTTACACAATGGTTACGTCGCAATCCCAGCGAAAAACATAGTAAACTGTAGGCAATCTCTGCCACTCGGATTACGCTATACGAATCAAACATTCTTTCCACATCTCTTTATTTCATAAATAATTTAATTTTTTTTTTATAAAACTTCTTTATAGATTAACAAGTTAAATTTTTAGAAAAATACACTTTTCTAAATCTCAAACCATTTGTAAAACTTTCCTTTCTAAATCCTTTAAATTTCCTTTATAAAATATCATTTACAAAATATCTTTTGTAAAACACCTTAAGTAAACTCTTAGTTAAAAAACCCTTTTATAAACAAGTTATTACTTACAAATAACTTTATAAAATAATAGTATAACTTGGAAATCATTTAAATCTTTAAACTCCAAATTTATAATAGAATTGAAGTTAATTCGAAAACATACTTTATAAATTCAAAAAAGAGGCTTAGCAATCCCAATGGTACTAATTTAAGTTACTATTCAATTTTAGTTCCAATTCACTTAATAGTTATTTACATAGATCAACACGTATGTAAATACAACCATATCCAAATCAGGGAATAATATGTCAATATAAGCTAATTAACATATACATGTCCAAATAACATAATAGCAGGATGGTGATTTTTCCTATTAAATAACGACCAAACAATTTAATCAATTAATAGCAGAATGGGGATTTATTCTGCTAACACATGTCCAAACAACCAAACAACAAACAATCAATTAACTTATAGCAGAACGGGGATTTATTCTGCTAACACATGTCCAAATATACAAACAAACAATTAACTTATAGCAGAATGGAGATTTATTCTGCTAACGCATTTCCAAATAACCCAACAATCTACATTATAACTCATTCATAGTTATATGGTTTCTTAATGGTATCAACACTTGAATCTCTTGTATCCAAAACTATCTTTGAAAAAAGAAGTACCTTTAAACAAATTTACTTTTGGAAACAAAGGATTTAAAACCTTTAAACCCTTTTTAAAATAATTAATTATAAGTTAAATCCTTATTTAAATCATAATTAAACTTAATTGAATCCTAATTAATTTAGTTAAATAGTTCAACAATAATAAATTATTAATTAAACCCAAATTAATCATTTATTAATTAATTAAACCTTCATTAATAATTAAATATTAATTAATCTCAATTAATTAATTAATTAATATTTAATTAAACTTGAATAATAAGTTAAATCCTTTTAATCATAAATAATTAAAAATGTAAAATTAAACTTTTAGTAAAGTAATAATTAAATAAATAATTAACCTTAAAATAAAATTTAATTAAATAATTAATTCTTAACTTAATTAATCATTAATTAAAACTTTCTTAATTAATTAACTTAATTAATTCTTAAACTCTAATTACTTAACTTAATTACTTAATTAATAAACTAATATATTTAATAAATCAATTAATTAATTATTAAACTAATTACCTTGAAACAAAATTAATTAAGTTACTTCTTACTAATTAAGTTTAAAATTGTTTTCTAAAACGTTTTAAAAGAAAACATCGAAAACTTGGAAATCGTAATTTTCGAACTGCACTCATAGCGAATATCGCGATGAATGTAATAACTTAGAATTTCTTTCCTAAGTTACCATTAAACAACATATCCAAGAATATACAAATACAAACCATATCTTTAACACATCAAAGATCATGACTTTATATCCAAACATATCACATAAACCGTCGATTTCAAAGTCTAATGCTAAACTACAGGTTAGCACATACATTCACATCCAAACATACCATAAACCAAACACAACATTATATATATAACCACATATCCAACATACATATACATAAAGTAAATGCTTCCAAAAGTTAAATAAATTTGCCCACCAAAAGCTTTGAAATCTGTAAATACTTTAGAATCCGGAAAGCTTCAAAACTTTAAAATCCACTTAAAAATAGGTCATTTTCTTCTCGATTTAAGGACTCTTTAACCTTGGAACATGAAAAGATTGTCAAAAGAAAAGTTTTAGAAAATTCTTTCCTCTGTCATTTAAAAAAATGAATTACTCAATTTGGATAAATTTTGAGGGATTTATAGCCAAAACAGTAAGGGGTATTTTTGGATTTCAAAATCTAGGTTCAAAATCACCGTTTAAAAATATGGATTTCTGAAGTAGCTAAGCTCGAAATCAGAAAAAGTGATACAAGTTGTAGACACTAGAATTCTACACGGTTTGAAAGAAAGAATTTTTTTTGAATTTGAATATGAGACGTTATGGTCGATACCATTTAGGGTAAAAATGAAGAAATTTTGAAACTTAAAAGGAGGAGTTTAAAATGGAATTTGAAATATTTATAACATTTAAACTCAAGATTTAAAAACATTAAAACCTTAAATTGGTAAAAGAAGCCATGGAAGTTGCTTCCAAGCTTATTTTTTGGCAAATGAAAGAATGGAAAAATGATAAAAAAAAAAAGAATAGCTAATTATATTAAGTGCATAAGTCTGATTACCAAAACGGCCTTCGTACTTTGCCCTCCTTTCCTTGAACGCCACCTCACCATCTTGTCCCATCCATATCCCTTTTAAAATATTTGAAATTTATCATGGAGACACAAGAAAACATTGATTTGAACCCTTATTGTACTCTTGTCCCCTTTTGACGTGACATATATTTCAATTTTTTAATATTAGCTGCTAAAGTGTCGTATCATGATTATCTTAGATTAATTAAACTAATTAATCCTAATTATATTATCATAGACCATATTATATACTTAATACATGTGTTTATATATATACAAAATCGTACACAACATTTCAAACAACTTATGTACAATGAAATGTCGAAAATTTGGAAAACAGTTTCCGGTCATATTTTCTGTTTTTCATCAAACTGTATATTTTTGTAAACATATTTCAAAAAATATTTCGCCATCATTTTTTATTATTAAAAGAATTTTATTTTCATTATAAAATCTATATATCGAATGTTTAAAATTAATTAAATATTCGAAAATCAAAGCGGTGAAATTCTAGGTCGTTACAGGAAAGTGCTTTATAAAGGTAAAATGTAGCCTTAATCCTCTTCAATCGGGAAATGACAAAAATCGGGCATGCAGCAAGGCCATGTGGATCGCTCCCATCAAGGTATGGTCATCCTTAATCTAGTCGATTACTATCTACTCATGTATGCTTCGGGGCCCATTGACGAAAAGGGTGATCACAGTCGGTACTACTAATCAAGTGGTAGGCCAATCCTGTGTGGCTGGGGTACAAGATGTTCATGTCAGACCCCGAAGCATTTTATCTAGAGATGTACCATCGAAAGGTAGTTTCTTCATCCTATGGAAAATCATTCTCTAATACAAGCCTTTATGGTTTTAGTTGTATACCTGCTATGCTGGTATTTAATTAATGTAAATTTTCTGGCTATGTTAATTATTTACTTGAAAACCTTAAACATTATGATAATATCACTAGATTTTCTATAGAGAATGTTTTGGTTATCGTAGGGTAAAAACCCGTCTTTGTTTATGTGCGACATGGTCTTACGAGATATTTTATTTGAAAGGTTTTTAATAAACATTAAATTTCATTTGAGATGTGTTTTCTCACGTTGGTTTACCAAACTGACTCGGGTGTTATTTTATTATAATACTCGGGTTAGACTGAGCATATTTATAGATTGCTTTAGATGCATTGAAGCTCGAAAGACGAGTTGAAGGCCCAAGACGTGTCTACATATTTCTTCATGTCCTGCTGTGTTGTCTGTTGATTATATTTATCAGCAATTGTAAGGACATGCTGTTATAACTGTCCGAGCATAAATTGATTAGTGTACTCCGATGGGTGTATGTATATTACATTTTTTTTCTTTGTGTAAAGATTTATTGTATACTATAGATTATTAGATCTTCCATGAGATTCTGTTTTGTTTAGTTTCCTTCTTATCTACTTTCTTTCTTCTTTCTTCTTTCTTTTCCCTAACCATCGGCATTTCCGTTCAATTTGAGTGGGTCATGTGCAGTTTTGTCCGCTTATATGGGAAAGCAGGTCGTCGCAAAGATTCTAGTAGTATATGATGGGAACTTCTAAAAGATATGCGCAATTACTTCATATATTTATAGAAATTATCCATGTTTCCTTAGCTTTGCCTTACATTTGTTACGTTTTTCCTGACTATATTACTAACATTATTCTAATATAAATTCCTCACGTTGTTCCTATTTAAATTTCCTAACGTTGCTACTATGTACATTTCTCCTACCTAATTGACTTCTACTTATACAGCTCTTTTACTCATGGACTCAATGTAGTGAGTTCGTCTGCTGCTTTGGCCATTGGGCTTTTCTTCATTAACACGAAAAGAAATACGTATAAATTTCAGTTGTTTTCCTCCATATTCTCCCTATTTGGGAATATTTTTCCTATCTTCATTATTAGGCATTCTTACCCTTCCATTCTCCTTACCTCATTTAAATCAAGTACCACTTTCATTTATCCACCATTTAGAAAGAATTTTAAAACTTTTGAATTTACAAAAATAGAAAAATTATAGAGCCAAACATAGGCTCTATTTTCCATTACTTCAAAAACGAAAAATCCCTTTATAAAAGACCTTTTGAATTAAAAAATTTCAACCCAACCAGTTTTAAACTTCACTAGGAATCTCTAAATAACCCTTTAAAACTTCTAAATTTTCTGGCTTTATTAAAACAACAAATTTTCAGTGGTAGGATCCTTCTATTTTTAATAAATCCTTCTTAAACCCATTCAAAACATTTTAAGAAACTTTCATAATCTTTTGGTTAAATTATTTCACATGGACCAGACTCGGAAATGGACTTCTATTCACCCTTTCCTTTGTACTTTCATTCTTTTCTACTCATTCTTAACTCATCTCCATTTAGAAAAAAAATCAAAATTCGGCTATCATTTGTGGTAGTTAATATACGCCTTCTTGTGGGAACTTGCTCGATCCTTTTTAATGTCTTACTTTCGGATGCTTGCAACATGTAGACCCTTACTTCCCTGCCATCTAGAAGAAATGTAAGCCTTCAATCGACAATCCATTAAAATCCACAATCATAATGCAGTCCAGGCCCAGCAAAGAAGTCAAGTACCATCCAATTTCAAGGAACCTTCTACATGTCGTGCTCATGCTCTTCTTGGTCAATGCCTTACGGTACAGCCTACACCCCATGGGGCAATCAGCGGTAGGTATATAAATTTAACTCTATTTATTATTCTAATACATAGTTGCCCCACCCATCTTTCGATAATATAGTTGCAGCTACTTCTATAGTCATAATTCATAGATTTTAGCATGTAATATATATAACTTTAGGTAAAAATACATATACGTTCTCTCAGCGGATCCTAATTTTTATGATTGACTAACCTAAGATCTGATACTAAAATGTAACAACTCGCACCTTAATGGGACCAAATTTCGACTAAATCGAAACCCAAATCCACTAGGGTATGCATCTTTTGGTATTGGTAACCCAAAATAATTATAAGTATATCAGAGAGTTATCTACAAAAACTCACGGCGGTATAGAAAAATACAAAAACATATATTCTGACTAAGGCAACTACCTTTGATTCGATATTATTCCTTAGATATCTAGTTGCCTTGTCAGTGTCGAGCATGAATGCGAAGACTTCTTCATCTACCATTCTCATCTTACACCAGTAGTTTGTCCCTCTAAATCTACCATGTGGGCTGTAATGAGGAGGGGTCAAAACAACGTTCCGATGATTGAAAAATTACATGCTTTGTCCATAACACTAGTTTAGTTTGATTGATTTCTATTTAAGTGTTATATCTATTATTCATGGCATATCCATTTAATTCCATATATGTGTACGATGTATCCAACCTTCTCTAAGGTGTAACTATATGTACGTGTATATATAAACATTGCAAAATAAAATCCTTGCCACTTAATACTTCTTGTATAGGGAGGAGGCATACCCAACAAGCATTTAATAGCTCAATCCCAAAGCGGGCCCTTTATAACGTGATTAATTATCAATTTGCCCTTAGCTACGAAGGTCAATGACTCCTACCTTTATATTAATTAGTTGTATTACTAACACATCTCAAAGACTTATCTAAAGGTAAAGTAGCCCACCATCGACAAACAAACAACTAAATAAAATTAACAATCTTTGCATATCTCATATAGATTCTACTCTATTAGGACGCAAAATCTATCAGGGCATAATCCAAGTCTTTGCTAAAGACCACTCGGGACATCTGGTGGTTAAATCTTATAAACCTGCCCTAGTTCTAAACACTGGTCCAACAATAACACCTGGCACAGCCTGTCGACATCCTACGGTCGAAATCCCATTTAGACCTACCCAATATAAGTCAAGGAAAAGCCCACTCCAGTTCTTAATACCTCTAGTTTAAAAATTAAGTAGACCCCATTTTCTAATCAAGCACCATCGTAGGTTATTTAAGACTTCTTAGGGAGGAGGCAAACCTAACGACCATTTAATAACTTCCACCCCGAAGTAAACCCCTTGACATCCCTAAAGGTACTGAGCCCTTTAATATTTCAAATTCGGGGTGAACCCTTGATATATTTTCCTATAACTTTAAGCGAAAATATATCCCTTCCTCATGGGTCCTATAGTTGGAGATGTCCTACATCAGTAGTACGTATACTCAACTCCTGGTAGCCTTTAGGTTAAGGGAAGACTTATATTGTTTAATTCTACTGATCTCGCATCGCAACCCACTCTATTCAAGCCAATTATCGTAAATTTGAATATTGGGCTAGTCCAACTACTTCGCACTTGTTATAAACATATCGTTGAGGCCATATAATTTCCAATAAGGAAATTATGTTAATTCATAAGTTTATTTATTGGTATTCATTTATTTATTCACGGCGAATCTGTTTCTGTCTTAAAGGCTTATTTCCTACATTCTTCATTTCCTTTCTTTGTCGCTTATATGTCGCTTATTCCTTCACCTCCAATTAATTATATGTTATAAACAGTCATTATTATTCAAATTTGACAACCACTGATGATAGTCATTCATTTATTTCAAATAAAATCTAACTTATTATGTCTATCTTGTTTCCTCCATAATTTCATGTTTAACTATACAATTAATCCACTTTAACACATTTGTGTACCAATTTTTTTTCTATAACTCCCTATTAGCTGCGAATTTATTGCCCGTTATTACTACAATCATTATTCATAAATGTTGGAATTACTACCTCTTTGTCATTCCAACCTTCTAACCCTGTGATTTACTATGTTAATAATATTTAATCGTCCTAATTATAACTAATATGAATACAAATGTAAATTTATTTGTTACGCTTTATTCGTTACCCTATGTATATTTATATTTTAAATTGTAGGTGCAATTGTATCTAATATATACACATACTTTTGAATCGTTAATTTCTACGCTAAGAAATCTCATAATACCTACCTGCGTGTAAATTCTACAAAGAATGTTTATTTCCACATTTTAATATATTGGAATTATATTTACCAAAGAAAGAAATTACCGCCGTTAGAACTTTCCATAAACTACCTAAAAGTTAGACTTTTTCTCCATTTGAAATTACAAGGAATTTTACTCTTTTATCATGTTGAAATAGACAGTGCAAATTACGAAGAAGGACACCCGTACTTTACACATCTCTTTCATTTAGGTTTATTCATTATTATTCCAAACAGTGCACTTTTTTGTACTGTAAGGTTAGGCAGTATATGGAAATTAATACAGAAATAGGTATAACTAAATTGTACTTTCAGTGCCCCTAAAATCGAAATGTACAGTTGAGGCGAAACTAGGGCATACTGTAACAGATGGGATTTTCTACCCTCAAAAATCGACATTAGTACGTTCATTGTTTCTCATGCCGAGAAATCAAATGCCGGGAAACCCGATTGTTACGGGGAAAGAAAAAGAAAGATAAAAGAAGAAACATAAAAAATAACACAAAATCTCACAAACGCAGCGGAACAAAGTATAATATATATCAACAGATCTTGTACAAAGAAAAACTGTAACTGTTAATATACATACCAGTCGCCAGAGTACAATAGTCAACAAAGCAATACTGGACAGTTACAACAACCTGTCATCACAAGTGCTGAATATACAGCCTACAATACACAGCGGAATATAATCAAGTACGTGTAATACGTCTTCATTATCCAGCTCGTCTCTAGAGCTCTATAGCATCCTAACCTGAATCCGTAACACTCGGTCAGGCCCGAGTATTATAATAAAACAACACCTAAGTCCGTCTAGAAAACCAGCATGAGAAAATAACACTCAATTTGAATTATTACATTTATCAAAATCCTTTGAAAACAAAGGTATCTCGTAAGACTGCGTCACAAATAAACACGACGGGTTTTTACCTTACGATAACCAAAATATTTTATATCAAAATCATCTGATATTATAATAGTGCCTATAGAAAGTAAACAGAAAGTAGCTGAAATGCTTACGTCTCATGTTTCAGCATAGTTGGACACAATCAAAACTGTACATGCTCGTAGTGGATATTGGATTCTGTACAATGATTGGGCTACCGAGGCACCGCCCATCACAGTACACCTCTAGACAAATGTACCGAGGACCTCGTCGGGATCCTCTGCCAATACAAGACAGGCTTATCCCTAACATGGATAGTACCGAATATGTTATCACCTTTGTCCATGCACAAACATATCCATAATTTATAATATATCCGAGGGTAACAAGAAAGGTGATAAACATACCAAAATTGGGTGCGACTCACTTAGCCCTACTGCATCTCCCCTGTTTTAGTCATTCCCGGTTGATGAGGCTTTAGGCTACGATTACCTTTCAAGGAATTTGCACTTAGAATGCTCATTGTCCTCCAATGACAATGTGGTGATAGCATTCATCCATACAAGTTGCTCTGGGTCTAAACAAACCGAATCACCATCTTCACTATCTTCATGATATCACCATTCGTAATGCTCAAATCGGATCGAAGTGGTTTTTGGATAATTAAATTTGATCCTGGTCTCTTCGAAACGATCAATGAATTTGGCCAGATTTCATAATAGGTTATTTAACTATCATATTTCACACTTAAGAAGTCACTGGGCCAAATGTAATAAGTTTTCAAAACATTTATTCCAAATATCTTTTCAAAGAATATATTTAAATCTCTTCAATATTTCAATATTTGAAACGCTTAAAATTTATATCTATAATGGTATAATTTAAACAATTCCCATTCTTAGAAATATTTCCAAATTTAATTTATAACACTTTGAAAGATACCTCTATGAAAATCATTTCGTATTTAGAATATTTTTCTAAACCATTTAATTCCAATACTTAGGAATATTTCGTCTTATCTCACAAATTTCTGGAATTTATTAATTCCCTTTATAATTTCCAAAAATTATCGATTATACTTATTTATAATCAATCTATCAATTTAGAATTCCTTTAATGAATTTAGATTCATTTTTGAAGTCTCAAGTCTATTTACTTAAGAAATTTACCTAGTTTCAAAGAATATCACTTTAACACTTCACTCAGATGATCACATCCATTTAACAAAATCTGCCTTACAATCTCAAGAGTATTTTTACATAAATTTAAATTACTACCTTTAACCCATACACAATATAATAATAAATTTCAAAGATATGGTTAGATAGTTATTTAAAATATTAAAACACTTTTAAAAATAAGCATCCATAACTAATTCCAATTTATTTATAAAATTTCTAATTGATTCACAACTTGTTTGTAAAACTTAGGATTTATTTCAACAAGTTAAATATTTAAATAACTAACCTTTTGAAATTATTTAATCCAATTAATAGTTTTTAAACTACATGGTTTAATAATTTGAAATCCTTTTCCAACAAACCTTACTACTTGTGGAAAACTATTCTTAGAATTTTAACCTATCCAATTTCATCCTTGTAAATCTCTCTCGATTTATCACAAACCGATTCACATTCCAATTCCAAAATAGAATTTACTATTTTTTTCCTAAACCAATTCCCATATCTCATTATAGATTCTCACTAAGAATTTATATTCCCAATTTATCGAATGATAATTATTCCACTTAATTTCTAAACATCGTTTATAAATTTCCCAAGCTCGTTACGGTTCATATTGGTTTATATTATGAAAATTCATTTATAAATCAATTTCTGATTTCAAATCTCATTTTTAAATCCATTTCTCAAATAACTCAATTCTATTCCATAACCAATCAAACCTCAATTTCTACTTCCATGTCATAATTTAAAAATCTTACTTAGATTCCAGTGTAACCAATTTTATATTTTATTTCCAAGTTTCCTTTTTCTCCCCATCTAATTAAATCTCAATTTTTAAAATCCCTTTGCATTTAAACAAATATCACTTGAATTTATTATTTAAATTTTTTATATATACTTATTTGAAAATCTCTATTTAAATTATTTTACGAAATAGTTAAGTATCAACTTAAGTCAAACCATTTATTTATCCAAATCAATCACCTTTTAATTAACCCAAAATTCAATATAATATATTCCTTTCAAAATCATCTTTAAATTTCTTTATAATTTCAAAAATATTATTTATGGCATTTATAATACTAAAATTAGGCAGTGTTGTTGTAACATCCAATAAATCAAATGATACCACAATCTATCACAAATTAATTAACACATCATATATCACCATATATGAAATTAAAACAACAATTTGAGGAATACAGTTGGATCCTTCCAACCTGTTTTTCTGCATCCATAGATGTTAGATAATCAAACAAATACCAACCCGCTTCGAGGCAGGATATCGCAGTAATAAGGGTCATCCGCTATTATGCGAGATGCATAGGGGGTCTCATCCGCTCCAATATGCGGGAATATATCCAACTACTAATATATATATATATATATATATATATATATATATATATATATATATATATATATAACATCCAATCAAATATTAATTAATAATTTCATCCAATCCACCAATACATAAATTTTTAATGATTTAAATTAAACCAGTAAATCCAAATGAGTGAGATTTACTCACTTTGATTTTTATCGACCCCTTCATTTTCTGATTTTGACTATATCAAAAAAAATTCTGAAAGCTCCACATCTCTCCAATCCAATTACATATCGAAGAATTCGTCAATACGAACCCAATGCGACTGACCGCGTTGGATTTGGATCTAAAATGAACGAGTTATGAAATTATAAGCAATTGAGTTTTATAAAATCAAATTATATAAGATTAATCCACCTTTTTAATTTCCATTACCCATTATGACTTGGCCTAAGCCCACGCTATGCTCAGCCCACCCTCCCTCTACAGTGCTTCGTCTCCTCCTTTCCCCTTTTCCTCATTCCAGAATCCAAATGCATAACCTCAACGTGCACATGCTCTGCCTCCCTGCTCCCTATACCAATGGCCTGATACCACCCATGCATTTGCCTCGCCATCCTCCTTCACTCGAACCATCTTGCCACAGCTTCGCATACCCAGGTTAAAACGTGACCTCACACCCAACACTCCTCACTTGGAATGTCGCGCATCACCACGCCTGATCGCAACCTACCAAATCGCTGCTTAATATGCGCCTCGCCTTGTGCCACCCATTTCTACCGTCCCCTCGTCCAAATGCCTCCCTTATCGCTAAAGTTATCTAACCTTAGGCCACGTCCTTGACTGTCGAACACCCAAAATTTTTGCCCGCCTCCTATAATCATACCAGATCAAAGTATTTGCCAGACGATGAATTTAAAAACTTGTTTCATGGATTTTCATTTCAAATTTCAAGAGAATTTGAATTTTAAAAGCTTTCTTTTTTTTCTTTCTGCTGTGATATTAAAAGAAGAAGAGGGAAACATTTTATAAGAAGAAACATGGAATATAGTAGGGTAGGGTGGCTTGCTTCTAGAAATAGGGTGGCTGAAGAGAATGAATACTGGCCAATGTGAAGGAATGGTTAAGTCAATATATAAATTATTTTAAATTTCAAAAATATCCAGCTATCATTTTCGGATCCTAATAGAGGTATGTCACTAGGCGTTCATAATATTATATCCCTATATCGAACGCAATGGAACTAGTTTTGGGTCCTAATTCGATCGTATGTGGAAGATAGCTTTTTGAACCCAATTATTATGTTGAATTTCCGATATTGAATTCAACGCGTTTCTATTCTGCACCACCAAACGGTAACTCTAAATGCTACAAAATTTGAAATCTGATAATAATACACTATTATAGATTCAATGGAACCGGTTTCGTTGAATTCCGAGATTGTGGCTCGGAAGGCTATTTTTGTATGTTAATTTAAATGCTTGATTTTTAAAATCGAGTAAACCACTTAAAAATCCAATTTAAATGTTTATTACCTTCATTCTTATTATTATAAATTTAATAAGCCTAAAAATCATTTTTTTTATTTAACTTACATCTCAAGATTCCATTGTTTAGCCAAATTTTAATTATTAAACTCCACAATTAAATTTTCCAATAAATCATTATATTTGAAATTCAAGTTATAAAACCTATAAAATTAACTTTTAAATATTTAAAACCAATTAAATATTCCAATTTCAAATAATCAAAATTCTAGGTTGTTACATTCGTGCGCCCTTAAAAGAATTTCGTCCTCGAAATTTTCAAGGTAAGAAGAATTACCCAAAACCCATTAACTTTCCCAAAATTTATTTGTTGACATCTTGTAATTGCCTTTACCGAATTTCCAAATTCATCCATGGACTCTAACTAATATTATCTATTCAATCATTTCAAATTATAATTCAAAACCAAATTTTAATTATCACAATTTCTTCAAAAACTTCTAGCTCTTTTAATTTATAAAAAAAAATTGTCAGCGTCTACCTTGCGCGGCTAGATCCAAATAACTACAAAACGCCACTACGGGCTCAAACCATCCAAAGAAAATAAAAACCAAGTTGCTCAATCATAAAATCATCAAATTCAACAACAATTTAAACTTGTACCTTTTAGTCGAGCAACCCAATTCCCTTTTGATATCGAAGACATCAATTTAGTTCTTTCTTTTATATACCTGTATCTAATTTACTAATGATATCCAATCATATAATTCAAAATCATTATATTTAGCATTTGCAATTTCCAATATTTATTTCACCAAAACCCATACGATGTAAATATATCATCCGTACGCAATATCAAATCCGATCGCTTACTCAACTATACAATTTCACTTTTGAACTAGTATCATTCACACGACTCCCTAGTGCGGAGTCAGATCTGGTTCCTTGATGAAAAACCATCATTCTTCTTGCATAGCCATGTACTATGATAGAAAATTCCAAAATCAACCAAAATTCCATATCCAGTGTTCGCCGTCGAAAATCGAGTGAAAAATTCTAACTCGGATCGATATAAATTATCTTGAAATTCTGTGCTCGAATCCAGATCAAATTATTATGCGAATAAAAAATATACGTACAACTTATGTATTAATTTAAAATTGATTTCTTAGCTGCACAATTTCATTTATAATTGATCATCAACATTCACTTATCACTTAGTATGTTTTCCAGTTCCAATTATCTCTTAAGATTTTCTCGTTAAATTTTCTTAAGTCAATTTTAAACATTTTCATACAAAATATTTTTTTGTCTAATTGCCACCTTTCAACTTAAATTTATATCTATTTCAAATCAAATTCAATTTCAATACCATTTAACTCAATTTATCCTTCAATTTCAATATTAAATTTTATCAACCATCTCCCATACCATATTTAAATCACTAATTATTTTAATTAGTTCCATCCACTAATTCGTTTCAAATCTCAATCAATTTTATTTCCATAATTTATTTTATTTAGTCCAACTTCGGCTAAATTTTCAATTTCACCTTATTTAACATAATTCAAGTAAAATTCCATTCCATAATTCAATTCCAAATTTTTACTTTTCTTGATTCATATTCAACAATTTAAACATTGATTTGTTTTGCTAATTTCCAAACTTTATAAGTTATCAAATCTATTTTATCATATTTTTCAAATAACATTTTAAATGAAAATTCAAGAGTTTAAACTCCTAATTCCAAAATTATTTCAAACTAACCTTGAAATTATATACATAGGTACACACACACACACAAAATCCTTTGGTATATAAAATTACCCCTTTGAATTCCAAAACTAATTTTTACCAAACAAAACTCCAATGGTAGCAATTCCACTCTTGGAAACTCGAAAATGAACGCCGACGATGTTGCAGTCATCACCGAAATTATTTTCCAGCGACCAAAGTGAGTTCAGTGCTTTCGTCTCCTTTAAATATCACTTTAAAAATATTTCATAAATATTTTTCAACTAATATCACTATATTTTCCAAAACTTTTGGAAATCATTTTCAAAATTTCAGGACTTAGATTCAAAACTTCTCAACTTAATTCCATTTTTAGTTTATAAGTCACATTTATAAATTATACTTACATAATTTCACTTCCGTAAAACATTTCACAAATGTTTATCATTGTTCATTTTACAATAAACATCTTTTATTAAGACACAATAACCAATTAATGATAATAATCAATATTATCATTCCTAACAAACAATTAATGATAATAATCAATTTTATCATTCCTAACAACCAAGCAGACCATAAAATAATAATTTCTGAAAAATTATCCCTTTATATATAAAATATGATCAGGGTAAAATTATTTCATTTACCCATTTCCAAAACAATACTATATCGAATTTCTCTGTTCAAGTGTTTAGAGATCCCTATCAATAACGTTAATTACTCATATTAACCAAAATTCATATGCCACTAAACAAATCAACCAACACGATATAAAACATTTTATATTCACTAAAAATATGCGCTCGTATCTATTAATACACTCAAACTCATTCTAGGGAACTGCTGACCGTACCTCAAATGAGTTACCCATCAAAGCCAAGGTTCTCGCTTAACCTTAATCTTTGATACCAAATGTAACAGATGAGATTTTCGACCCTCGAAAATCGACACAAGTACGTCCACTGTATCTCATGCTGAGAAATCGAATGCCAGAAAACCTGATTGGTAGGAAAGAAAAAGAAAGGTAGAAGAAGAGACAGAAATAACAATACAAAATCTCACAATTGCAGAGGAACAAAGTATAATATATATCAACAGATCTTGTACAAAAAACTGTAGTTGTTAATATACATACCATTCATCAGAGTACAACAGTCAACAAACTAATTTTGGATAGTTATGACAATCTATCCTCACAAGTGCTGAATATACAGCCTATAATACACAGTGGAATATAATCAAGTACATGTAATACGTCTTCGTCATCTAGCTCATGTTCTGACCTCCGTAGCATCCTAACCTAAATCTGTAATACTCGGTCTGACCCGACTATTATAATAATAACACTGAGTCAGTCTGGAAAACAAGCGTGAGAAAAAACACTCAATTTGAACTATTACATTTATCAAAATCCTCTAAAAAAAGGTATCTCGTAAGGCTGTGTCACACATAAACATGACTGGTTTTTACCTTACGATAAGAAAAACATTTTATATCAAAATCATCTGATATTATAATAGTGTCCGTAGAAAGTAAATAGAAAATAGCTGAAATGCTTGTATCATAGGTTTCAGCATAGTTGGACACAATCAAAATCGAACATGCTCATAGTGGATCTTAGATTTCATACAATGACATGGCTACTGGGGTATCATCCGTCACAGACAATCTCTAGAAAAATGTACCGAGGACCTCGCCGGGATCCCCTGCCAACACAAGACCGGCCTACTCCTAGCCTGGATAGTACCGAATATGTTATCACCCCTAGTGTTCCAACCCTTATCGAGAGCTCTCCTTTTTCCATGCATAACCATATCCATAATTTATAATATATCCGAGGGTATCAAGAATGGTGATAAACATACCCTAATTGGGTGCGACCCATTAGCCATGTTGCATCTTCCCTGTTTTGGTCATTCCCGATTGATGAGGCTTGAGGCTACGATTACCTTTCAAGGAGTTTACATTTAGAACGTTCATTGCCTTCCAATGACAATGTGTTGATAGCATTCATCCATACAAATTGTTCTAGGTCTGAACAAACCGAATCACCATCTTTATTATCTTCCCGATATCAACACTTGTAAAGCTCAAATTGGATCGAAGTAGTTTTCGGATAATTAAATCTGATACCGGTCTTTTCGAAACGATCAACAAATTTGGCCAGATTTGATAGTCGGTTATTTAACTATCAAATTTACACATAAGTAGTCACTTGGCCCAATGTAATAAATTTTCAAAACATTTATTCCAAATATCTTTTCAAAGATATATATTCGAATCCCTTTCAATATTTCAATATTTGAAACACGTACGAAATTTTATGTCAATAAAATGATAATTTAAACCATTCCCATTCTTAGAAATATTTCCGAATTCAATTTATAACACCTAGAAAGATATCTCTATAAAAATCACTTCGTAGTTAGAATATTTCTAAACTATTTAATTCCAATACTTAGGAATATTTCGTCTTATCTCACAAACTTCTGGAATTTATTAATTCCCTTTATAACTTCCAAAAATTATCGATTATACTTATTTATAATCAATCTATCAATTTATAATTCCTTTAATGAATATAGATTCATTTCGAAATTCTCGAGTCTATTTATTTTGGAAATTTACCTCATTTTTAGGAATTCCACTTTAACACTTCACTCAGACAATCACATCCGTTTAACAAAATTTGTTTTACTATCTCGAGAGTATTTTTAAATAAATTTAAATTACTACATATAACCTATATACAATATAATAATAAATTTCAGAGATATGGTTAAATAGTTATTTAAAATATTAAAGGACTTTCAAAAATAAACATCCATAATAATTCCAATTCATTTATAAAATTTCTAATCGATTCACTACTTGTTTGTAAAACTTAGGATCTATTTCAACAAGGTTAAATATTTAAATAACTAACTTTTTGAAATTTTTAATCCAATTAATAATTTTTAAAACTACATAGTTTAATAATTTGAAATCCTTTTCCAACAAACCTTACTTCTTGTAGAAAACCATTCTTAGAATTTTAACCTACCATATTTCATCCTTGTAAATCTCCCTCTCGATTTATCACAAATTGATTCACATTCCAATTCCAAAATAGAATTTACTATTTTTTTCCTAAACCGATTCACGTATCTCATTTTATATTGTCACTATGAATTTATATTCCCAATTTATCGAATGATAATTATTCCACTTAATTTATAAACATCATTTATAAATTTCCCAAGCTCATTTCGGTTCACATAGGTTTATATTACGAAAATCCATTTATAAATCGATTTCTGATTTAATATCTCATTTTTAAATCCATTTCTCAAATAACTCAATTCTATTCCATAACCAATCAAAATTCGATTTCTACTTCCATGTTGTAATTTAAATATCTTATATAGATTCCAGTACAATCAATTTTATATTTTATTTCCAAACTCCCTTTTTCTCCCCATTTATTTAAATCTCCATGTTTAAAATCCCTTTACATTTAAACAAATATCACTTGAATTTATTGTTTAAAGTCTTTATATACATTTATTTTAAAATCTCTATTTAAATTATTTTATGAAATAGTTAAGTACCAATTTAAGTCAAACCATTTATTTACCCAAATCTATCCCCTTTTAATTAACCCAAAATTCAATATAATATTTTCCTTCCAAAATCGCCTTTAAACTTCTTTATAATTTCATGGCATTTATAATACCAAAATTAGGCCTGTGTTGCTATAGCATCTAATAAATCAAACAATACCATAATCTATCACAGATTATTCAACACATCATATGCCGTATATGAAATTAAACAACAATTTGAGGAATCCAGCCGGATCCCTCCAACCTATTTTCATGTATCCACAGATGTTAGATAATCACAAAAATACCAATACTGCTTCGAGGCTGGATATCACGGTAATATAGGATCATCCGCTATTATGCTGGCCGTGTAGGGTCTCATCTGCTCCAATCGGCGGGAATATATCCAACTACTAATACACACACACACACACTCTAATATATATATATAATATAACATCCAATCAGATAATAATTAATAAATACATCCAATCCACCAATAAATAAATTTTTAATGATTTGAATTAAACCCGTAAATCCAAATGAGTAAGATTTACTCACTTTGATTTTTATCGACGCATCCATTTTTTGATTTCGACTAAATTCAAACAGCGTTCGAATTTGTCAAAAAAATTCTGGATGCTCCAGATCTCTCCAATCCAATTACTTATCGAAGAATTCGTCAATATCAACCCAACGCGACTTACCACATTGGATTTGGATCTAAAATGAACGAGTTACGGAATTATAAGCAATTGAATTTTATAAAATCAAGCTTAATCCACCTTTTTAATTTCCATTACCCATTATGACTTGGCCCAAACCCACGACTATGCTCAGCCCACCTTCCCTCTACAGTACTTCGTCTCCCCCCTCCCTCTTTTCCTCGTTCCAGAATCCAAATGCATAGCCTCAACGTGCACGTGTACTGTTTCCCCACTCCCCTGTACCAACGTCCCCATACCACCCACGCATTCGCCTCGCCGTCTGCCTTCACTCGAACAACCTTGCCGCAGATCCACATACCCTGGTTGAAACGCGACCTCACGCTCAACCCTCCTCGACCTGGAATGTCGCGCATCACCATGCCTGATCGCAACCCACCAAATCGCTGCCACATGTGCACCTCGCCTTGCGCCACCCATTTCTACCGTCCCCTCATCCAAACGCCTCCCCTATCGCCGAAGTTACCTAACCTTAGGCCACATCCTTAACTGTCCAATACCCAAAAATTTGTCACACCTCCCATAATCATACCAGATCGAAGTATTTGCCAAACGATGAATTTTAAAACTTGTTTCATGGATTTTCATTTCGAATTTCAAGAGAATTTGAATTTTAAAAGCTTTCATTTTTTTTCTTTCTGCTGTGATATTAAAAGAAGAAGAGGGAAACATTTTATGAGAACAAACATGGAATAGAGTAGGGTAGGGTGGCTTGCTTTTAGAAATAGGATGGCTGAAGAGAATGAATGCCTGCTAATGTGAAGTAATGGTTAACTCAATATATAAATTATTTTAAATTTCAAAAACATATTGCTACCATTTTCGGATCCCAATTCATAATGTTATTCCCTTATATCGAATGGAATGAAACTTGTTTTGAGTCCTTACTCGATCGTATGTGGAAGATAGCTTTTTGAACCAATTATTATATTGAATTTCCGATATTAAATTCAACGTGTTTCATTCCGCACGACCAAATGATAACTCTAAATGCTACAAAATTTGAAAACTGATAATAATACACTATTACGGATATAATAGAACTGGTTTCGTCGAATTCCGAAATTGTGGCTTGGAAGGCTATTTTTATATGTCAATTTAAACGTTTGATTTTTAAAATCGAGTAAACCACTTATAAATCCAATTTAAATTATTATTTACCTTCATTCTTATTAATATAAATTTAATAAGCCTAAAAATAATTTTTTATTTAAAAAAAATCTTAAGATTCCATTATTTAGCCAATTTTTAATTATTAAACTCCAGAATTAAAATTCCCAATAAGTCATTATATTTGAAATTCAAGTTATAAAATCTATAAAATTAACTTTTAAATAATTAAAATCAAGTAAATATTCCAATTTCAAATAATCAAAATTCTGTGTTGTTACACATTCCAAATGGTTATTGCACAGCTTACAACCTAATTAACAAAAAAATTAACTGAACTTTACAATCTTATCAACATCATACGTTAAATTAAGGGATTAATTTCTGAAATTTCAAGATTAGGGTGTATATGCCATTTCATCACAAATACGTAACTTATAGAATATGTAGATGAAATTTCAATTAAATCTATTAAATTTAAGCCTACAATTCAACGTATCTTGCATAGGTTGGTAATCAAATAAAATTCAAAGATATAAATTTCAGTATTATATGTAAATCATGTAATATCTCACTCACCGTTCTAGCTTTTCAAATCATCAATTTCAAATTTATTCCATTATTTGACTCCTTTTTCCTTTCCTTTCCAAAAATATGTATAACAAGATATATACATAACCATTAGAATTATAGATCTGAGAGAAGATTATAGTTTATTGAAAATTTAGATTTATATTTACAAGATTTACCTTTTTCACAGAATTGATTCACTCCCCTTCTTCTTTTTTATCTTCTGCCCTTCTCCAGCACACACATAATACTTTTATAATTTTTTGTAATAGTACATAAAAGAACATGGCAGAGCTCTGCTGTTCTGTTCAGAAAATATGAAAAATGAGGGGGCTAAGACTTTATTTATAGGCTTGGAATCAATTATATCTATTAGATTAATATTTATTAAATCTGGGCCATTAGGCCAAGGATTAACTCTAGCCGTCAACACTAGAACCGATCGAACGCTCCCCTGCAGACGGTCGACCAACCCAAGGAGTGGATTGACCGGTAGGGTCCAAGCATTTATTATTATATATTTGCTTAGATTCCTTTTTAATTATTTTTGATCTGAAAACTTCAAACGCTTATAACTACTTCGTTTGAACTCCGACCGTAAAACTTTGTATAAAGCTTGCTTAGAAAATCGCCACTAATGCAATGGTGTAAGTTTCATAGTCAAATTCTGACTTTTGTTCAAATTCCATTTTCGAGCCTTATTAATTATTTATCAATTCTTTTCAATTAATTACTGTTCATTTTACATGGTGTTATAATTCATTTGGAAAGTAACCGCGTCACCTAAAGCCAAACTTCATATGTAGTTAATAATACATAAGAAGTTAAATAGCATATAATTTTTGAAGGAAAAAGTTTTTATTGATAAAAATTGTATTTTTTGTAATATGATCATGGAAACTATTAAAATTTTATATTGTGACTATTATGTTACCAAACGTATTCTATTAGATGCACTTAGTATGTCGATTTTTATACAATTAATAATGATTTTGATTGTTAAGTATATTGGAGCAGTCTTAGATTTTACTATATCAATGATAATGGTTTCTACTTGACAATATATTTACCATCACATGTTGGTACATTTGATTCGATAGAAATCAAAAGTATTTTACTAATGGTAGTACACCTTTTGAAAATATGATACATATATACGTAAATATATATATATATATATATATATATATATATAATTGCATTGTTTTGTTTTAATTGGATGTGTATATATATATATATATATATATATATAATTTCATTGTTTTGTTTTAATTGGATAACGAACCCTAATTATAAACTGAATAATGATGAACGGCTTAAAGAACATTAAAAAATTAAAATGTTGTATTGATATATTAAAAGAAAATGTTGTTTTTAATAATAAAAATAACATTAGCGTTGTAAACAAAATAATATTAACGATTTAAGCATAACTACGGTAGATGTTTCCATTAACGATATATATATATATATATATATATATATATATATATATATATATTTCTTGATTGTTGCTATATAATTATCTTAAATAGTTGGATGATTTTGTTAGGTTATTTAGATTACTTCGAAGAAAATAGCTAAAAATTAATTAGATGCTGGTGAAAGGTATATATGATAATTTCTTCACATTTGTTTTTTATGTTTTGTTTGATGTATATAGTATCTAAATATACCTTTCCCTTTTTCTATTTTTTATGTTATTAGATTGTAATGTCACCCTTAGGTTTGTCAACGGATGCATTTGGATGCATATAATACCATATATGTATCCACATCCGAAATTATTTTTGGATAGCGGATATCCGCATCTGCGAATACGAACGGGTATCATATAATTATCCTATCTACTAACGACCGATAAATCAAGAAACATAAATGAAATTTTTTAACTTAACATAAACTTTTTTCAATCACATTGATTATTAAAGTGTTAAAATAAACAAATATGATGATAATAAATAGTTTTGTGCAGTTAATATGCATTTAGTATGTATAATATAAATTTTTAACTTAATAAAACAATAATAAATCACTTTCATTTATACTAAAATACACATAATTTTAACTATAATCTTGAATACCAAATGGATAATTTTCGAATGTGGATATCTTCGTATTCGCATTCGCATCCATGTTTTCGGATATCAGATATTTATCCGTTTTTTGATATAGATGCGGATGGATTTTGGATTTTTTGGATATCCATTGATAGCCACAGTCACTCTGGTACTTTAATCTAATTAATGTTAGTTTTAGTATTATTTTTTCTATATATATATATATATACACATGTGTGTGTGTGTGTACGTACGTATATATGTATGTATCTATGTATGTATGTATATGTATATAAAATTTATTTATAGACATATATACGTAATGATTTAACGATTTTATTGAGTTGTTTATTCAAAGCTGGTGGTTATTACTATTGCATTAGAGTAGCTACTTATATATTTCAGATAGTCCAAGTATAAATAATTATTGATGTTGTTTATCCAAGGAAGTTTTGATATAACTATGCTTTATGGTGTATCAGTATATAGCTAGTTTGGTTGGTTCGCTATGTGGTTGTTCGTAGTTATATATAGTCTCTATTCTATTTAAAATTTATATTTAAGTATATTGTTTTGTATTTTTATTATGGACTCTAAATTATTAGGCAAAGGGGTTTTAAATTTTTATTTTTCATTGTAAGGGGACTTTTACTACTTGTAATGCTTGTTGGAAGCTCAATATATTAAGTAAAGAATAAAATATATAAGTGCTCCTCCTCGAATAGAAGGGATCTCATTTTTCTCAAAAAAAAAAATCCTTCCCTCATCTATGGCTACCTCCTACAATCTTTCATGGCTAAAAATTATTTGGCTTATTTACCTAAAATTATATTGAATAAAATAAAATAAAGTAGCTCATCTGTCTTCTAGAAAGATTGGTTGTTGATTCAAGAATATAAGGAGAAACTTCAATCAAATTGTTGCTATTTGGCAAGATCTGTAAGGTATGGTCTAAATTTGTTTTGTTTTCTTAGATGTAATACTTATCACAATTTTATATGTACATATTATTGCCTTACCTTCACTTAGAATTAATAATACAATTTAAACTGTGTGTTAAATGATATGATCTGTTTTAACTTGATAAACTAGAACCAAATTTATAATTGCATAAAATTAGGTTTTAGGTTATGTATTTATGTTTTAATACTACCTATTATAATATTATATACATTTTATAAAAATTAATGATTTAAATGGGCCTATTTGATTTTTAATCAATCTTAAAGTATAGATTTTGTTGATATCTTATTCAATTTGATGTATGCAATTTTGATTTTATAATATTTTTGATTTGCAAAATTTTATTTGGACTAAAATTATATACTTACATACACGCATAGACGCACATGCACACAAATACATCAAAAAAGTATATATAATATGGATGTATGTTTTGAATCAATTAGAAACTGTTTTGGGTCAATCATTATATATGTATGTGTGTGTGCGTACTTATAGTTTATATTTTTGAGGTATGTACTTTAGAAACAATTTTACCCATAAATTTATTTCACATTAAACAATTAAAATAGAGGAAAGAATACAC
Source organism: Allium cepa (assembly GCA_030765085.1). NCBI lineage: Eukaryota > Viridiplantae > Streptophyta > Magnoliopsida > Asparagales > Amaryllidaceae > Allium > Allium cepa. The sequence continues at coordinate 549,077,384 of CM060932.1, forward strand.
ACAAACATATGTATGGTAGATATGCATCCCAATATTTTCACATGTATATATTAACAATGTCGTTGTTTGTTATTTTTGTCATATAAACATATTATTATCACATATCATTTTGCATGAAAGTTAAATGTAGTATCAATTGAATGTTTGCTAAAGCGGAAGGTGGAATCAATTAATATTGCTACATTTATCTCTTTCCTTTTAGATCTTTAAGGGATTATATCAAGATTTAATTTCATATTTGTTTTCATCATTGAACAGTCATTATATTCACTATATATTTCATATATACATCATAACATTTAGGGATATGAATATATTTGATATATTCATACTTATTCAAATGTCATACTTAATTAACATAGATTTAGTTAATCTAGAATGAAACAATTCTAATAAAATATGATTTTATTAAAATTACTAGATTGGATCTAATATTTAACATAAGATTTAGGAAAACTATTGAAATCTACCCATTTCACCCACCGCAAAACAGACTAGTTTCCTACATTTTTGTTATGATAATAAAACTATTTTCTTTGACGTTTTAAAAGATGGCACTTATACAGTTAACTATAATCATGTATTTGTTTAAAAATGATAATGCATCTACAATAAATGGCAACTACATTTGACATTATATAACAAGCCATATAAGTAAGAAACAATTGAAAACGATAAGAAATCAAGGGTTTCTACCATCATTTGATTCTAAATCAATTGATATTTGTACACCATGTCTTAAAGGTGAAGTAGCCAAGCACCATTTCCTAAAGGTTTACTAAACTCTTAATATTGGTACAGAAAAATGTATGTGGTTCTGTATCTATGGCTACCAAAGGTTCTTATACTTCATTACGTTCACCGATGATTTATTTAGATATGGATATGTGTATCTTCTAAAAAACAAATTGGAGATTTATAGTAAATTCATTGAACACAATACAAGAACGAAGTTGAAAATCAAATATGTAAGAAAATTAAAATTGAATCAAATGTTTTGTAGATATGAATGATAACACATTACAAATATTGATAATAGTTAATTAAAATAAAACATAATTAAAGCACTTAAAAAAGAGGCATTTCGCGGCCTTTTAAAAATGCTGTGAAATCATTTCACAGCATTACGAAGAACAATGTCTAAGGACAAGCTGTAATAGGACCAAAACATATAAAAGCATTTGAATAAAAGTTGTAGAAAATTAAGTTTTTACGGTGTTTTAGTAGATGCTATATATTGGATTTTATAGTGTTTTTTATGTCGTTGTGTTATATATATTACTGCTTATCTCTAGCTATATTTTCTTTTGTACCCATCATTGTTGGTTTATTGCATCATTTTCTAAATGTTGAAATATATATACTATAGTGTTTTTATAGTTTATCGCAATGTTAGTACGTTGTCATGTTAAATATTTCAGTGATTTATTTAATATCATGTTATTGATCACTGTTTTCTTCATTGTCGCATTAATTATTCCATGTTAATTTTAATTCATTATGTCATATTATTAAAGCGTCTTATCGTAGAATTTTAGCTTACCGTAATGTATTTTGAATCAGCGCGTGTTTTTCTAACTTCTCACTGCATTTTTAGCTTCTCGTAGTATTTTTTAACTTATCGCGGCGTTTTTTTCCCTTATTACAACATTTTAACTTACCACTATGTTTTTGCCTTATTGTAGCTTTAATGTGTCGTGCTTATGTACTTTTAATGAGTTTTCGTTCCAGTATATCATTTATATCTATTGCAAAATGTATATTCAAGAGCATCACTGAATTTAAGCAACATAAACAAATAAAATACGATAATCTTAGCACATTACATATTAAATATAATAGAAATTACAGTAATTTCATGCACCAAAATAGACAATAGTCATATATAACATTTCGTAAATGATGTTTAAAACAAAGATGTTATAATGCATTTTTACAAAAAGAGCTTATGAACAAAAAAGCAAAATATAAAGCGTGGAAAGTCCAAGCTCATCTTCTTCAAAGGTCAAATATCCTATAAGGAAATAAATTAAATTAGAATAGTCAATGTAATCAACAAAATCATAACATTACGGTTGACTTAGAAACTATGCAAATAATGTAAGAAGGTAATCACGAAGATAAACAACTCATGACTGATACGCATAGTTAATACATCCTCACTTTAAATAGAGAATGCATACTCGTCTTATATTTATATCATTTAAAAATCTTTCTTGCATCCTAAAATTTAACGTTCCGGAAAATATTAAAAAAATGCAATGTGTCGAAAATTCTAGAAAACATCGGTAGAGTCTCCTTTATACGGAAAGTCTCGAAGAATCACAAAATGGATAAAAATCACAAATACACACATCCCATCAATGGGGAATTCCAAAAAGGGAACCACAATACCCCACACACACACATGTATATGTATATATGTATATCGATATATGTAATAGGCGTACCTTATTTGTGTAACGCACTAGAATTTTCGACCCCGAAAATTCGACACTAATAAGTTCACTGTATAGAGTGTCGAGCAATCGACTGCCGAAAATACCAGACTGTTAGGGTTAAGAAGAAAAAGAGGTAGAGAAGAAACAGAAAACAACAGTACAGAATCTCACAATCGTAGCGGAACAAAATATAACATCAAATAACAACATTTACACAAAGAAAGCCGTAAATGTCAATTTACATACAATATATCAGAGTACAATCATTCACAAATAAACTAGACAGTTATAATAACTTATCCATGAATACAATCAATACAAACTCTAATATACAGCGGAATATACTCCATATGTCCCTGCCATCCAGCTCGCCTCCTGAGCTCCAAAACGTCCTAACCTAAAAATCTGTAGTACTCGGTCCGACCCAAGCATTACAATAAAGTAACACCCAAGTCAGGCTAGAAACCAGCGTGAGTAAACCCTTTTAATATGAAATACTTAAGTTTTAAAGCTTCATTGAAAACCCAGGTAACTCGTTCATTAAAAATTTAAATAAAAAGAGTTAAGAGTTAAAAATGTTTAAAGAGTAATTTAACTGATAATAAACATTGTAATAAAATTCTTGCTTCGTTCCTTTTCGAGGACGAAAAGATTTAAAAGGGGAGGAATGTGACAACCCGGATTTTTAACGGTCGTTAATTGGTAATTAACTGGATTAAATCATTGAAATGTTAATTTTGTTAGTCAAACAATATAAATTGATTTGAAAACCATAACAAATGTTAAATTATAAATCTCTTGAAATGTTAAATCTTACAATAAATAAATAAATAATATATTTCACCATTTAAATTCAAAATAAGATATCCATAATTATATAAATAGATATATACAATCTATATAGTATATATAAGTATATAAATGTGCATGTATGTATTTATGCCATGAGAAATATACTAGCTGTTTACTATTACCATTTATTCATATATACATATATAGTTTGTGAATAGAACTATGATTTGAAATTCAACATAAATATTTTAAAGTAATTTAGATTTAAAAATTCTACATTTTAAACACTAGGTATAAATATATATAGGTATTAATTAAAGTATAATAACTTATGTTTAAAATAAATAAAAAGGTTTCATAACATTTCTTTTGAGCTATGCATGAAATAAAAATGTATATATATATATATATATATATATATATATATGCATATAGACATTTGTAAGCTAGGAAATGACATATGCACACAAGTGTCAAAATTTGTTTTCTTCATTTAAACAAAATGTGAAACAAAACAATGTGCTGTGTACAGGCAGTTTACACTAATGTGTGTGTGTGTGTATCCAATCTTTTCTTTTCTTTCATTTGAACTAAGTAATAAAAAGAAACCAAAATAACAACTAAATCAACTTCAAACTTTCAACTAAGCAAAGCAAGATTCAAATTCAAGTTCATCTCAACTCAAAATAGATCAAGCCTCCAGTTGCCAAAATCAAGTTAGCTGTTTCTAGATTTCAAAACTATCTCTCTGTTCTAAGTTTTAATGTGAGTGAACCTTAACTTATAAAAGATAAATCATCTTTATAATTGTGTGCATGTAAGATTTGATGGTAGAAATATCTTGATTATTACTTGCATGAATGGAAAATTGTTTGCTTGTGTGTATAAGTTGAATTTCTGTACATAAATATATGCATGTCTCTGTTCTTACTCTAGCAGGCTCAAACCCTTTCAAAAATTCATACCTCTTCACTTGAAAACTTTCAGGTTATTAATTAAAGAGATTTTGTTTGTAAACATGAAATCATATTTTTTTTAAATGTTTCAAGTGAGATTATTAAAGTATTCATCTGAAAAGGAGAATTTACAATAGAGTATGAATCATATCAGAAAATAAATTGTTTAATTTCATGTTTTGCTTATACTATCAAATTTGTCTTAGGAATTGATGAATTTTGGTAAAAAAATTGTAATTTTAAGTTTGTATTTGAGGAGGAATCGGGGGATGATCGGTATGGGTTCTTTGGCCGATTCACGGCAATCGGGGTATGGTGGAAGGTCGAGATTGTGACTGGAGGAAGTTCGTCGGTTGTGGGTCATGGTAAAAATAGTGGCATGTTTTTTTGTCATCGTGGTGGCGCGGCGACGATGAAGTAGGGTTTTGGGGTTCATTTGGATCGAGTTTGAGTTTCTGGCTATTGCGGCGACGAGGCGGCATCGGAGTGGTTCGGTGGTAGGGGAAAGGAAAGATGGATGTGTGGCTAAGGTTCAGACGCGAGGACGTGACCTCTGGTGGTTGGAGGTAGCGGTGCGAGGTGAAGCAGGCGATTGAGTTCTTTTTTCTGATGGTGATCGATTTGTTTGGTTTTGATGTGATGGGTCATTTTGGGTTCTAGGTAGCTTGGAGGGTCGAGGGAGTCAGCGGTGATTCGGGGGTGTCGACAACGATGTTCGGCACGGCTCCGATGCCATGTGCACGTGCACAAGAGGGCAGGGGTGTCAGTGATATCTGTTGTCTTGCTGTAGTCAATATGGAGGATAGGGTGAGTGGAATTCGGGAAAGAAAGAGAAGAGAGGAAGGAGGTGGGCTGGAAGAAAAGGTTTGGGCCAAAAATTTAAAGAAGAAAAGAAATAAAGGAAATAAGAAGGAAACAAATAAGAAAGAAAGAATATAAGAAAAGAAGAAGGGAAATAAAAAAAAAGAGGAAGGAGAGAATAAAAGTAAAATGTAGAAAAGAATAAAAGTATAAGTATAAAATAATCAAGCTTTCCAAAAATAAACTCTCTAACCATTACATTTTAATATTAAATGTTTTACTTAAGTCCCTAGTTTAAATAAAGGAATTTAAAAACCTTGTTTACTTAATTACTATTTGGTTTAAAGGTTATAAATAAATTGTTTTGACTTAAATTAGTTAAGCTTAGAATAATTATATTATATGTCCTTTATTTAATATAATTTCTAAAGTTATTTAAATAAAATTTAATGGTGTAATTAAGTATATGGTTAAGGAAAATAAAATGTTTTAAACTTTTAATTAATTAAGGTCTCAAGTGATTTTATAAGTTAGTAATTAATTCCAAATGGTTAATTAAAATAAAATAAATGGCTTGTAATTAGTTAATGTGAATTAAGCAAGATTACAACTAATTTATTTTATTTTTAAAATTAATTAATTGGATGATTGTGGTCTAGTTAATCTTGCTTATGAATGATTAAATTGAATTGAATACTTTGGATTTGCCTTGTTTCTCTAGTATGTATTTCCAGTTACTCTGATATGAAATATACCGAATTGAGCATTTAAAATATACGTAAGACGTTTGTTAGAATCGATATTTGTAGTGAAATTTCTATGTGAATATAACATTTTGGAATTGAATGGTTTTGTTAAAAACAACTGGACTTAAAGGTGACGTTGGATTTAAAAAGACCGGGATCGGATATCAACGATTTCCGGAACCACTTCGAATATAATAAGCATTATAATCCTTTACGGATTTGATTATAGAATCGGATGGGTTGGGATTTAATAAATTTGGATAAATCTGACCCTTTAAAATTAAGTAACAGTACTTAGATAATATTTTGTGAAATAAGTGTTTGGCTATAGCAAGATAAAACTCGTAGTGATGAGCGAGTTACCTAGGTTTTCATTGAAGCTTTACAACTTAGTATTTCATATTAAAAGGGTTTACTCACGCTGGTTTCCATCCTGATTCGGGTATTACTTTATTGTAATGCTCGGGTCAGACCGAGTGTTACATATTTTCAGGTTAGGACGTACTGGAGCTCAGGAGGCTAGCTGGATGGTAGGAACGTACGGAGTATATTCCGCTGTGTATTAGAGTGTATTGATTGTATTCGGGGCCAAGTTATTATAACTGTCCAGTTTATTTGTGAATGATTGTACTCTGATATATTGTACGTAAATTAACATTTACAACTTTCTTTGTGTAAATGCTGCTATTTGATGTAATATTTTATTCCGCTGCGATTGTGAGATTTTGTGCTGTTGTTTTCTATTTCTTCTTCTACCTCTTTTCTTCTTAACCCTAACAATCTGGTATTTCCAGCACTCGATTGCTTGGCACTCTATACAGTAAACGTATTAGTGTCGAATTTTCGGGGTCGAAAATTCTGGGGCGTTACAATTTGGCAATTTTAAGTAGCATACTTAACTTTAGAGCAAGTAATCGCTCCAAACTGGCATCAAAACAACCTCATGTACCTATACTTCACTTCAAAAATCATATAAGTCAGTATATACAACATATATATCAAATTTATAGAGAGAAAAATAGTTGCTTTATTTTTAATTCAGAAAACACCAATTCAGATTTCGAGGCAGCATATACGCTTATCTACAACAATGTTTCGACCTATCAAAACTCAAAATTTTAGGAAATGACCAAAAAATATATTTCCTATCCACTTATCCTTCTAAAAAGTACAAGTACATTCAAATTGGATCAAAACTATAAAAGTTATTGGCAAACCAATGGAAAAGGTCACTTTAGTTTTGTTATGCAAGACAACGACACCTCTCGGCAAACATTCAGCTTTTCAACCTAATAAACGTCAAAAATTGTTAAAATGTTCAACATAAAAGTTCTTCTGCATAAAATTATATTGTCTAAGAATATAAGGACATAGGAAACAAATTAAGGACTCAAAAGTTATGATCCAAACAAACTGGTGCAATAATTTAGTTTTTCTCGGTACTACAAAGATCTGTGGCTTTTAGAAAACAAGCATAAAATATTAGAAAACTTTAAAATTTGGCTAAGTGAGAACATATTGTTGGTTATAACATTTCTTCCGACTGCAAAAGGATTGCTCTAATTCATTCACAACATAATTAGTTATCACCACTTCTTTATCACATTTTCAAACAGTAAAAAATTTAATTTCTATACAACTTTTTTTCACTTCAACTCTATTTCTCATTTTGAAAATATCAAAGCTTAGTCAATTTAGTTAAATATTTATAAAACTTGTCGAATCCTGCCTTTCTAGAGTTTTGATGTTACAACCATATATATATCACATGGTTTTATTTCCTATAGGATACTACCAAAATATATGCGACAAGCTTCTATAATCAAAAGATTGAAGATCAAAGCGCCAATTACGGTCTTCATTGTATGTCTAGACCATATGTACAATATCATTTGATGATTATACACACTTAAGCACGATCGAAAAATATTTTCTAAAAGGCAAAATCTGATTTTCAAAATTGTTAGTACTCAAACGTTTGAGTATGTAAAAATATTTTTTTTTATAGTACCAGATGTTTGACCATGTAAATCCAAACGTCTAAGAAAATTGATTTTAGCCTTGAAAGTTTTGGGATGATACCTTGTATAAATTCAAAATTTTAGACCATTTATCAAGACGTTTGAGATGTTATATTTTTTACTTCCTGAACTAAGTTAGATGTCTGACAAGTTCAACCAGACATCTGATGAGGGTATTGGACGTCTGGTTGAACCTCTCAGATGTTTGACCCTTTACAATCTTGTTATTTAAAAGTAGAACTTCAATATCTTAATTTCTTAGCTAGACATCTAAAACATGACTAAAATCAATGTTTTCTTTTTGGAGTACATTCAGACATTTGACCCTGAAATTCAGACGATTGACCTTGCTTCAAACATTTTTGTATAAATAGACAAACGTCTAGCCTTTTTCCTCAGTCGTTTAAGAAATAAAAAATGAATAATTTTTTTAATGGACACTTATTTCTTAAAAGGAGCATATATCTATATTGTTACCCTGCCTTTCGGTCAAGGCCCATATTGGCTCGATTTTCTGGCAAGCGAAGGAAGAAGGAGGCAAAGGCAAGCAGGGGTATAGGAAATAGAATTACCGGGCGAGATGCTTGGTTTGGCATTTGCAAAAATACCAAACCAAACATTTGGTACGGCATTCCCTTATATGCCAGACCAAGTATTTGGTCCAGCACAACACATCAATTGCCGGACAAAACATTTGGTCCGGTATGATAAACTTGCCAAATCAAATGTTTGGACCGGCAAGTAAGGTACTCCAAGGCAGGATCACTGAAACAAAGCAAAAAAGGTCCACCAAATCGATGTGTGGCCTAGGAAGTATGTGGTTTATGAGATGCACGGCTTAGGAAGTGTGCAGCTTATGAGATGCATGACTTAGAAAGTGCGTGCCTAGTGTGATGCATGGCTTAGGAAGTGAGCGGCTTATAAGATGTGCAGCTTAGGAAGTGCACGATTTATGAGATACTCAGCTTTTAAAATTTAGGCCTCGCCGATGTTACCGGGGCGATATATTTTTTTTGGGAGGCATGGATCGAATTTTCCCATCTATCTGGCAGTTTGACTTCACTGGAACGCGGCTTCGTCGATTCCAAAGGATAAGCTATTTTTGAATCAGGTAACCATGGCTTGGATAATCCTTCTATGTTTCGGGACAATGTGCATGACCAAACAGATCAGGTTGCCATGGTGGAGAGATCTAAAGCCGATCGTGTGAAAATGGATATGAAGAAGAACCCATGGGAGTTCAGGGTAAGATTTTTAGCTTTTGGTTCAAACTGCCTTCAAAGATTGGGTCTTCAACTAGCACATGGTCCAAGAGGAAGAGGAACTAGTCACTAAGGGTGGTAAAGGAAGGGTTAGGAAGGAGTAAGCAAGTATTATGCCTCTATTTCGTTTATTGCACTAGCCAAGTCTTAAGTCTGTAGTAGTCAGAATGCCAGGACTTTCGATCGGGCATGACAAAATTGTGGTATGATTAGCCCTGGCCTTTCTTGTGGCTATTCAAGTTTTTTTGGTGCCCTCCATACCGTAGGGCTATTCGCACACTTGAACTGTATCCAAGGTTTCCTGATAACTTGTCTGGTTTCCCCTGGTCCAATGAATGTGGTCGTGTCTTCTAGATGATTAAAGCATGGGAAAGCCTCGATCTTCGAAGACTTATATATTGAGGATCCAAGATACTTAGTTCTCCTAGGTTTCGAATCTTGGATTGATTTAAGTCGGCCTCTGAATAACCACAAGGCTCAGTTTTGGTGCAGCTTTTTTGAGAGACTTTAAAGCTCTGGAATTTAGCATTATCTTTTTCATCAGTTGTTGTTAATTCTGCAGAGTGACTGATGCGATCATCAATTTGAACCCAAGAGCGTGATATGGTTGACTTCGAGGAGCTCTAGATCAAATACCACTGATCTTCCAGTTCGCCTTCATGACGTTTTAGTTCGTGAAGGACTTTTTGGATCAGATGATAGTTGATCGACCGGTTCGCCATCACAACACTTTAGTTCATAAAGGATCTTCACGTTCATGAAGGGCTTTTGGATCAGATGATCGTTGATCTACCAGTTCGCCTTCACATTGCCTTAGTTCATGAATGACCTTCATATTCGCAAGGATTTTTAGATCAGATGATCGCTGATCTACCGATTCGACTTCACGACGCTTTAGTTAATGAAGGAACTTCTTTGCAAAGGATTTTTAAATCAAATGACTGTTGATCTATCGGTTTGCCTTCACGACGCTTTAATTCATGAAGGATCTTCACATTCACTAAGGGTTTTTGGATCAAATGACCACTGATTTATCGGTTCGCCTTCACGACACTTTAGTTCATAAAGGACGTTCGCGAAGGGATTTTGGATCAGATAGCCGCTGATCTACTGATTTGCCTTCACGATGCTTTAGCTCATAAAGGACCTTCACATTCGCGAAGGGTTTTTTGGTCAGATGACCACTGATCTATCGATTAACCTCTACGATGCTTTCTTTTATGTTCACGAAGGATATTTTGGATCAGATGACCGTTAATCTACCAGTTCGTCTTCATGATGCTTTAGTTCTTGAAGGACCTTCACGTTCATGAAGGGTTTTTGGATTAGATGACTGCTGATCTATCGGTTCGCCTTTATGACACTTTAATTCATTAAGGAACTTCACGTTCGCGAAGGGTTTTGGGATCAGATGACCGCTGGCCTACCGGTTCACCTTCATAATGTTTTGGTTCATGAAGGACCTTCACGTTCGTGAAGGGTTTTTGGATCAGATGACCGTTGACCGGATGGTCATAGAGTGATAATTCATCGACTTCAAGAGGAATTTCAGGGTTCGGGTTGTGGAAACATAATTTTATTTTTTTCATGAAGACTAGGGGGTTGGATCTATTTATTTGACGATCCTTCGGACACGCCTTGTCGATGCTACTGGAGCAATGTTGGCTCTCAGAAGGAAGGATCGATATGACCCATTAACCAGGCGGTTAGTAAGTCTATGCTTCTTATTCATGGTTCGAAGGTATAGAAGCGTTCCCTTTGTCATGCTGTCTACAATGCCCCCAGTGTCCTGGTAAGGCTCAGTTGGAAAACAAAGTAGATGAGGATGGATGAGAAGGCATCGCTTTAGGTTACTACCCCATTCCCAAGTGGTCAGCTAGCCAGAGTGTCATTTGATAAACCTTCTTTCATCAGTTGGCCCAGGTGCTTCTCTACTGGGTTTTAGTGGTCTTGCTAGAGCAGAAGGTCCTTGAGGTCCTGTAGCACCCTTACCATCCGATGGTTCTTTAGGTCTTTGTGGCAGGCTAGATGCATCATGTCTTTTGGTCATGTAGTATGGAGTCTGCACCGTTCTAGAAATCTCCTTTCTAGTTCGTCAAAGGTTGAGATGGATCTTGGTAGGAGCCTGGTACAGCATGCAGAAACAACACCCTCCAAGAAGATTGGGAAACATTTTACAGCACATAACATTTGTTGTCCCAGCTCCATCCTCATGCCAACTATACTTATGCAAGTGTTATTTTAGGGTCTGTCGTCATGTTGCAAGATGGTATAGTAGGCATAATGAACTGCTCGAGATAGATTTTCCTTCTCAGTAAATGAAGTTCGGCTCGATGTGGAACCCCGATCGTTGTCAGCTCCGTCGATTTCCAAGTTCTGGTTGTTTTTAGTGCTTACTAATAATGTACGCATGATTGTCTAATGTTTGAATGGTTGAAAACACCGATCTGTGATGAACGCCAAATTTTCCCAAACTGGGCGAGATTAGTATGGGGTGAAAAAGAAGGCCAACATTTGAAATTTCAAGTGGTTTGGAGTTCATATGCTTAAGTTATGGCAGATACGTGTTGATGGGTCGACGACAATCTGCTTGGAGTCTGACAGGATAAAAATTTGTATTTGCTTGGAGTTATCTTGAAATTGTGGAATTTGAAGTGCTGGGCCAGTGACAAACGGTGCTTGGCGTATTTTTTGTGTTAGCTTGGGGAAAATCTTAGTTTTACCCGAGTCTTAATTCGGGCCAAAGTTTTATGGGACTGCTTCGAGTGAAATGGGCGATTACCCGAGTCTGACTTAGGGCCAGAATTTCCAGAATCTGCTTCGCGTCAAGTGGGTGATTACCCGAGTTTGACTTAGGGAGAGAATTTCTAGAATCTGCTTCGAGTCACACGGGTGATTACTTTGGGCCTGACTTCAAATCGACCTTGAAGTGAATTTTTTGGCAACCGTTTCGATGATTTTTGATGACTTTTTGTGATGATCACTTGCCCGGTCCTCTATGGGGTGGTCGCCAGTAGTCGTGCTAAGTGTTTGACTTTGCAAATGGTCTTGTTTAGCTGGCTTAAGCCTAGACTCTCTATTCTTTGGGAGCGACATTCCTACGGTATTCCGTTGGCTTGCAAATGGTCACGCTGGAGCAGTATGGACTTCTTTTCGTTGTTTTGAACCTTAGCACGTGGCTCTGGCTCATTTTCCTTAAGCGGACATCATCCTTTAAACTGAAACCAACTGTTACCACACCCTCTTATGGAGTCCTCGCTCCTAAGTTTGGATTTGCAGTAAGAGCCACCATTAATCCCCTGGTTATTGTGCCTGATCTAATGTTCTTCTAGGCGCTATAAGTTAGCCAAAATCGTTGGATCTAACTTATGAATCGGCAGGATTCTAGGTAGTGAGCTAGATCTACGTTGAGTTCATTTCTCAGTGAAAGCACCAATATGTTAACCCAAAAAATGGATCAACACCCTGGTTTGAGTGTGAAAGCACCAGCCCTGTTTATCAAAGCAAATAATATGGAAAATTAATGTCAAAAAGTGCAGAAATAGTAAAGACAAAGAATTTTTATAGTGGTTCGGTTGTTAATGAAGCCTACGTCCACTTAATATCTTTTATTAACTGACTGTTATTACAAGACTGATTTAGATTACAATATGATTGAATCTCATAAATCAGATCTAAATCACAAGTACTTAGAGGCAACCGGAGGATCTCAGTTGCTCCTTTGTAACTATTGTGTGGGAGAAGAAGAGTGAAGAATAGTAATGGTAAAGTTGCAGCAGCCAACACAGCGATCCCCTCTTTACGTTGCATGTAGGATGGTATTCATAGAGGTTGGAGAGCACTTGGGCCAGAGCCGCTTTGCCAAAAGCCTATAGTTGTCATGCAGAGGAAGCCCAAGAAGGTTGGAGGTTATCGAAGCAAATTATTCGAATCGATTCAATTGGATCGGATTTGGTACCGATCCAAATAGTTAAGCATTTTTTATGCTTAGACTACTTGGTTGTCTTTTTTGCTTCGATATGATGCTCTCCATATAATTTCCTAGCTTGCTGATTTGTTTCGATGATGATAAACATGTTAGTTAGAGTGAACCGTATTCTGAATCAGATGAACCTCACTTCTTAAACTCAAATGCTTGGAATGTTCCCAAACTTGTTGGGTAAGATTAGTGGAGTCATAGGAGTGTAATGCAATAGGAGTGTAACACAAGAGATTTGGAAGATGAATGACCTACCAATTTTAATCGGTACATCCAATTGGATCGGATCGGTGCCGGTCCAAAAAGTTAGGCTATTTTTATCCTATACTTCTTGAAGACTTTTGTGATGCTCTTTTAGTTCTTTCGGTTAAGTTTCAAGTCGTTCTAGTTAATCTAAATGTTTTAACTTCCTTCGAATTTTGTTGGGTTAAAAACCTGGTTATCGGTGTTGTTATATACTTCTACATAACTTCCATCCATTTCTTTTACACCCTTTCTCTCATCATATTAATATGTACTTTACGTCTTGGTAATAACCACCAAGAATTGGATAAGCTAGGAGAAATAGAAGCACCAATATGGGCCATATGGCTAAGTGTTAAAAACAATATATTGTAAGAAAATATATCACGCGCAAGCTATTTACATATTATTAAACTTAGAATCCATTAACTTTCACAGAGACTAAGGTTTCTAAGTTAGAATTATGGATTGGATAAAATTACTAGAAAACCAAATGGACATAAATTTCAAAGTAGATAAAACCACAGTCCTCACATGACATGAACGTTTTCAAAGACATGAACAAAAATCTAAAAACAAACTTGATTTCTATTATTTTTTCTCATTGAAAACAAAGAATTGACGTACCGATTCCTTTTCCATTTGAATAAAAAAATGTTCTTCCTTTTTTTGGAAATAATGATAAGTTAGTAAAATAATATGTTCGAACTGAATAACAAAAACCAATTGGTTTTATGATTATGTAAACGAGCCATAAACATTACATGTTTTAATTACTATTAAAACATCTATGAGCTTTCATGAAAATAATATAGTTTTTTTTTCAATTAAACAAATTCTTGTTTTGCTTTCAACTACAGGCTTTTTAAGTGGTCAAGTTTTTTATCATTCCCATTATAATTTCTAAAAGATACATGAAGTAGAAACTTTTCCCTTTAATAGTGTGCTTGTGTTTGCATATAAAGATATATGCTCAATTCCACGTGTGTAGGCATGATCGTTTAAACATCATGTGAACTAGTTATTTGGGACCAAAGGCAATGAACCTAAGTATTTAAACTTAGCATCCCCTGGCTACCTACTTCTTATTGGTTGACTTATGTTTCTTTTGACTATATATACAGTGTATTATCAACCTAACTTCTTGAATATAAGAGCATCTCCAACAAATATAGATATACATTTTACAAATATACACTAGAATTTTGTAATCGGCCATTTTCTCCAACACAATTTAACCAGGCGCTTGTTCAAATAGAATTTGAAAAGAATTTGGAAATGATGAGCTGAGAGAAATTTGAGTTGTAAATTGCAGACTTTCTTTATTGCAGAGATAAAACTTTGATACACGGTTTTTTGATACTTTTCTGTAGCCTGTATCAGGCTTTTATATACAATTGTATACATAAATGGGCTTGGGCTTTTGGATTTCGAATACAACCTGCATTAGCCTTAATCAAGATAAAGGTTACGGTGAGTAGCCGCATATACTTTATTCCCCCCCTCAGACCAATATTAGGTTTAGGGTTTCTTCTGTTATTTCAGATCCATGGCGGCGACTGAGAACGATCTCGATTTTCTTCAATTCTCCACAACAAGTCTTTGGGTTTTGTTGTGAATTCTCCTTTCAAAGATAATCTTTGAGAATTCTCAGCAACTTTAGACTTCCCTCTAGATCTGGTTCTAGTATCATCCTTAAGCGACTTGCTTGTTGTGGCTACGACCGCTTAAGGAGATTTGATCTGAGTTTCCTTCTCCTTGTTGAAGATCGGATTTCTGAGATCTACCTTGCTCTCTACTCTTAGTTCGGCTTCAAACTTAAGGAAGTTTCTTGCTCACAGAGCCTTGGTAAGTATGTCTGCACGCTGGTAAGTCGAAGGTATGTGATTGATTTGTAGACTTCCTCTTCGAACTTGTTCACGAACAAAATATAGATCAATTTCAATGTGTTTTGTTCGTGCATGCAATATTGGATTTGCTGCCATGTACACAGTGCTTTGATTATCACACCATAATATTGGTTTGACTGCTGTGTTAATTCGTAGTTTCTTTAGTAGAGTTTGTAGCCAAATTATCTCTGCAGTAGCACTTGCAACACTTCTATATTTTGCCTCTGTGCTCGATCTTGATACCGTGGTCTGTTTTTTTAAGCACCATGACACTGGGTTGTCTTCAATATAGATGTAGTACCCTGTTAAGATCTATCATCAATGTCTGTAGCCCAGTCTGCGTCTGCATATGCTGTGATGTTTAAGTTATTGCATGCTCTTAACATTAATCCAAAATCTGCAGTTCCTTTAAGATATCCGAGAATCCTTTTTACTGCTTTCCAGTGCTCATCATGTGGTTCTTGCATAAATTGTGAAACTTTTTTAACACTGAATGATATATCTGGCCTAGTAATAGTAGTGTATTATAGTGCTCCTACAATACTTCTATATTGTTTAATATTTAATATGGATTCTCCCCTATTTTTGGACAATTGTTGATTGCTGATCATAGGAGTGGGTTGTGATTTTGCCTCATGCATTTTTGATTTGATAAGTATCTGTAACGACCCGTTAAATTCAATGATATTAAATGAGTTAATTGGATATGTTTTCTAATCTAATTTAAATTGAAATAGAAGTCTTAGGATTTTTAATGGAGTAAATGTAGGGATTAGATAGTAACTGTAATTAAAGGTTAATAATTTAAGTGTTTATATGACATAGATTGAAATAACGAAAATTTGTGTTTGTGGTTATAAGGCATTATTAGTTGATTAAAATGGTATTAATGAAATCATAACTGAATTGATTTACAAATATATAAACATTAGAAAAATTTATTTGGTGGATTTTATTGGTTAAAGTTAAGTTTTGTAATTTAATTTAGTAGAAACTTTAAATTATAAACGAAGATTGGAATAAACGCTAAATTTAATTATGTAAATGATGATTTAAGACCTAGCTTATAGAAATTGGAATATAATCCAATTTGAATAAAGTAGAAGAAGGATTTGATTAATATGTAAGTTATTGTTCAAGGTATTGAATAAAAACTTGGAATCCAATCGTAATTAATGATAATAACGTTAGTATTGGTTAATAAATATATTTCAATGCAGTACCCAAATGAATGGAATAAAATGAATATATATTGAATAGAAATGAAATGTAAATTGTCACATTTGGTTGAAGTTAATTTTAAGAAACATATAAATGTTGAATCAGTGAATATTAGTAAAAATATTACCTAGAATGAAATTCATTTAATACAAGAATTCAAAAGTGGAAGATTTACATTTGGATTGGAAAATGGATAGTTACTAATTAAAAGTGACCATTGAATAAATTTATGCAAATGTGGGACTTAGTTATAAGCGTGTAATTATGGGTATGATAACAATTAGTATAAAATACCTATATAATGGAAACACGTTGTAAAGTATAATTAATTGAATTTGGTGAATTGGGAATTGAATTCAAAGGTTACATTAAAATAAATATGGATAAAAAGAGGTTAGACTAGGAAAGTGACATTAATTGATTTTAAGGCTTAATTAATACGTTAATATACAAGGCTCCGCATTCATACATTTATACAAAGCTAAGTCGTAAATAGAAGCACCAATGTGGTATAATGTAAATAGATGGGATCAACTTTTATTTATGTGTTTAATGGAATTTAATTTCTATAGTATGATAATCGCAATTAAATGAAATTGGAATAGCTAATTTATACGTTAGTTGAAATTTAGCTAGAATATGTAGATATTGGATGAAATAGTGAAATCAAATGGAAATAAAGTTTTCAATTATACATTGGAATTCATATTCACCATAAAAGGGTTAATTGAAACCCAAAGAAGTTAATATAGGGATCAAGCCTTATTTATTGATTTGGATTTAAGGCATGGTAATTTGGATTTATTGCAATAGTTAATTCCATAAAATAAAGTTAAAGCTAATTCAAATTTTAATTGGACCATTGTTGATATAACTTTAGGAAGCAAGATTTATGTTTATAATTTGAGTATTAAATTCAACGGATGGTATTTATTACAACTAAAATGGAATTTAACGTTAAATTTTACGTTATTGAAAATAAAATAGACTTTGTGGATATTAAAGCAAAACATAGATATGTTAAAGGACCTTTTTGTTTTGGATTTAAGTTGAGAGTATAAAAGTATAAGATTAAACAGATGAGTTTGAGAAATTTAATTATAATTCCTTAATATAAGGAAGCGTAGAAATTTATACTGGAATTTGATAGACTTGTCAATCTTAATTCACAGCCAGACTTATTAAATCATTTAAATTGACTATAAATTTTATAAGCAACAAAATTTGGTCAATCATAGAATTTTAATATAAAATTGGATTTTTATAATTTATTTAATTTATTTAATGAATGTTAAAAAATAGACATTTTGGTCACGGACTCGGATTTCGACGAAACCAGTTTCATCGGATCCGTATCAGTGAATTATTATAGGATTTCAAATTTCGTATCGATCGGACTTGTCGTTTGATCGTACGGACGCGAAACGCCTTGAAATCAATTTTATTAAAATCAATTTGAAATCAATTTGGAAATCTTGTTTTCAGCATAACTTCTTCATACGATCGAATTTGGTCGCGAAACTTTTTCCATCGCGTTCAGAATATTTTAAAACACCTATTTGGATATATAGTTTTAACAAATTCGACTCCGGAGGCATAGCGGGCTTTTTGGACCATGGTTTGTCACGCACGTTCATTCTTCAGCCTATCTACCCTATCGCTAGCCTACCTATATATATACAGCTATAAACCCTAGTCTCTATTCTTTTGCTGTAAGTTCATTTCTTCACTCCTTTCTCTTCCCCAAATGTATACATCTCAGATCCAATTCCAGATCTATCCACAGTTCAAAATCAAAAGTCAAAACTCAAAAAATTCAGAAAATTCTCAAAAAAATATATGTTGATGTTTTCGATACGCGTAATCTACTGGTGAAATTCGTTTTTCAATTGGAGCTGTCGTTCATCCAAAATAAATTCAAACAGCCCCAAAACCGTTCATCATCGTCGCACAAAACTTTATCGGATCGAGATTCTGTTTCTGGGTTTTGGAGAGGGAACCGAGGGGAGCGCATCTATGTAATTTGTTTGGCAATTCAACGGTCGGATTGGAGTCAAAATTCAATTAGGGTTTAAATATGCTAGGCGGCGGCTGGAAGTTCTGGGTGACCGGACCTAGGGGGATGGAGGCGGCTCGGCAAGGGAAGGCTAGAGGTGGTGGTAGCTTGACGAACGGTGGCTGGAGGTGGACGCGATCGATGGTCAAAGTCCGGTCAAAGGACGTGTTGATGGGTTCGTTCCTGTACATAGTCTCGGTAGCTAACATGGAACGCACGCACGCGAAGAAGCTTACCTGGCAAGTTTATTTTATAAATATGTGTCGTTTTGTTTATTTTAAATTTTGAATTCAATCACCATTTTTCGCCATAACTTTCTCATACGAAGTCGGATTCACACGAAATTTTTTTTGTTAGGATCGTAATTTAATTCCGGACTCGATGACGCTGGTTTAGACGAATTCCGAGACGGGCGAATTTTTGGGTTTAAATTGAATTTAAATTCGATTTAAATTCAAAAGGTGAGTGTTTTGACCCACTCACAATTACTAGAAGCTTTTATGTTTGTTAAATAAATTTTAGAAATGAATAGAAATTTATTTATGAGTTTTTGGCATGTTATTTCATTCATATCTGTTACATTGCATTTTATTGAATTTAACTGTAAATTTAATTGGTTTATTGCGTATTAATTGACTGTTAGAAATTATTGTTTGCATATGAACTGCTAGTCAATAGTTATGTAAATTATTACTAAATAAACTGTTGGATTAATAGTTGATAAATTTAATTTGAATAAACTGCCAGTTATCACCTGTTATATATGATCATATATATATATATATATATATATATATATATATTGTTATTGATTGATATTGGTTGATGGTTGCGATTGGATGATGGATGTTGTTGATGAATGAATGTTTATTGCATATCATTAAATTGCAAATTATCATGCATATTTCATTTCTTTCGGGATTGTGGTTTGAAATGATATATAACCGCAAATTTTTATTTTTAAATTACGGATTGAAATGATAAATATCCGTATCACTTGACCATAGGATAGAAAATTATATACAGGCACCGCGGTCTATATATATAACTATTTTTATGTGATTTGTATGGTTTGGATGGAATACGGTTTATAATAATCTAAAATTTTATACTGTATAAATATTTTCTTCCGTAGTTATATACATGTAAAGTTGGAAATTTTGAAATTAAAAGGTGTATAAATTCCCTTAGTAAAATGAAAGAAGGTTTAGAAAATGGAGTTTGATAAATTTATATCCTATGTTTAAATGTTAAGTTGGAAATTTTAAGATATGATATTTATAATTGGATTTTTCCCAAAATAAATTGAAATGAATATTCTAGAAAAATTTGAATTGGAAAAATATATATATTTTATTACTAGAAATTAAAGTCTTATTGTTTATGGATTTTATATTCAAGACTAGTTAATAGAACATTTAATTTATTGAAAGAATAAAATCCAACTTTAGTTGAAATATTAATACTCAAATTTGAGATAAATATATATAAAGAAATAGAAATGGTTTTGGAACTTGAAATGATATTAAATTATGGTTTTTAACTTTAGATAAAGAAATATTTCCGTAAAGCCATGTAGTTTATTTTCTTTGCAAAGTAACAGTAAAGTTAAACCTTTGAATTCATATACTGTTGAATATCCAAACCATTTGAGTTTCAAAAGTTATGGTTTGAAATTATGGATTTCAAAATATTATGCTTTGAAAATATTTGGGTTTCAGATGTTATGAAGTTTAAAGCATTATGATTTTTTAAAATTATATTTGGGATAAACGATATCATATTGTTTTGGGTTTTAAAAGAAGAAATGATATCGTAATATTATGGTTTTGAAATGTATTTTATTTTGGTTTTAAAAGTATAAACTATTTTTAAATGACCGCGGTGTTATAATAACGATTGGTTGGCAAAGAGACCGGGATCGGATATGGACATACTCTCTGTCGATACCGAAAACCACTTTGACTAACCGTGTACGCGGTGGAGATTCCAGAATGAAGTAGGTGGTGGCGACGTTTCCTGTAAGGTAAATACGTGGACCCAACTCCCGTGAGTTGGCATAAGGTGGCTAAAACAAGAGCGATTCTCAGGCCAATGAGGTCATTCCTCTGATCGGACGCTCCTCTCCGATATTATACTTTGACTTGGATTGATTCAGTGGCCACTTCTATATTTTGATTTTGGGGAGTTAGTCCGAGGTGGGCGGTAACTGCGGCTACGCGTTTCCACCAGCCTGGATAGCAATTGGTATATCTACCCTGGCATTGCCTAGTTGTGCCGTGTCACCTACCATATCGAGCCTTTACTACGAGTTTCTATTTGTGTCGTACCTATGGAGTATCCTCTGGTAGCTTCCCGATCAGGAGGTATTACGGTACTGTATAGACTATTGGCATTTTACGTGTTAAGGTGGAAAATGTAAAGCCTTAAAGCTATTTAAAAGTAAGTTTATTTTACAATTAGACACTATTATAATAGCGCAATATACTACATAGTAAATAGTTTAACGGATCCTTAGGAGATGTAAATCCCGAGCATCTCTTGAGTTACTGTACTCATATTTATTTCTGTTTATTTAACTAACATAAGATTTTCTAGTCTGACTCGAGTGTTTTTGTCTTTTCAAATTCGCCCGGGTCAGTCCGAGCGTTTCAGGATAGCAGATTTTAGCTTTGGAGGACGAAGACGAAGAACCAGTATTATTTTATATATAGTATTGCACCACACTCTTTCTATTTCCGCTGCATTGATTGTATTGGTATGTGTAACTCTGGTATCTATTGTATAAAGCAAATCAAGTGTTTGTAAACTGTTTTGAACTGTATTTATTATTATATTTTATCCTTCCGCTGTGAGATTCTATTTTGTTTTATTTCTTCTCTGTTTTTCTTATTTACCCCATAACAATCCGCCCTTGCGTATGCTTTGAATTGGCACGTGTGTCGGTTCAAAGTGTGCGCAAAGAGTGGACGTTACAGTATCTCTCTAATATAATTCTTCTGACTTAATAATATCTCTGTATCTGATTTTCTGTTAACTTCAATGCCCAGAAAGTAGCTGAGATTGCCAAGATCTTTGATGGAAAATTGCTTGTTAAGATATTGTATGATGCTTGTGATTTTTGCTGTATCATCACCTGTTATGATCATGTCATCAACATATATTAGAATGTAAATAATATGATTATTATAACCTTTGACAAATAAAAAGTTATCAGATTTGGTAGATTGATAGCCTAGAGAAGTTAATGTAGCCTTCAGTCTATCAAACCATACTCTTGGTGCTTGTTTCAAGCCAAATATAGCCTTATTTAACTTGCAAACTTGATGATCATTCTGTCTATATCCCTGTGGCTGTTCCATGTAGATTTCTTCTTGTAGAATGCCATTTAAGAATGCATTGTTAACATCCAGTTGCCTTATGTCCCAATTTTTTCTTAAGGCAATTGTGAGCACAACTCTGATGGTTGTTGGCTTTACCACAGGTGACAATGTTTCACTGAAGTCAAATCCATACTGTTGAGTATATCCTTTGGAAACTAACCTTGCCTTGTATTTGGACACTGTTCCATCTGGATTTTTCTTCAGTTTATAGGTCCATTTTCATCCTATTATATTTTTGTTTGTTGGAGGATGCACAAAATTCCACGTTTTATTCTTCATTAGTGCTTAATATTCTTCATTCATTGTTGTCTTCCAGTTTTCATCTTTGTATGCTTGCTCAAATGACTCAGGCTCTTCAACATTTGTTGTTGCTGTATACATTTTTTGCTTGAATATCCCTCTTTTGGATCTTGTAATCTTGTGATGACTAGTTCTGGTTGGTAATTCAATATCTATTGATGTTGAATTATCATCTTCACCGGTGTTGTCCTGAGATTGTTCTTGAAGTCTGTTAGTGCTGATTCTTTGACTTTGACTGCTTGATGTAGTGGATGACTGTATAGGTATGTCAGGCCGTTCTTCTGTTCCATGACCTGGTTCAGGAAACACAGCGTGTTGTGGTTCAGAGACACCTGCCTCCTTGAGATTCCATGTTTCAGAATACACAGGTATATTTGAGATAGATGTTCATGGATTATATATCTTTTGAGTAGTTTTAATATTTGCAGAAGCAAAAGGGAATATCTTTTCATTGAACACTACATGTCTACTAATAAATATCTTTCCTGAGTTGTCCAAGCATTTGTAACCTTTCTGCTTGGTTGCATAACCCAGAAATGTACAGGGATGAGATCTGAAATCTAATTTGTAACTATTATATGGTCTTAGATAGGAAAAACACAGACACCCAAAAGTTCTAAGACTATCATAATTGGGTTTAATTCCCATGAGTTTTTCAACTGGAATCACTCCATTTAGTACTTTAGTTGGGAGTCTATTGATCAATTACACTTAAGTACTAAATGAGTCAGGCCGGAATTTTAGGGGTAGAGATGCCTGAGTAAGTAAGGTTATCCCTGTTTCTACTATGTGTCTGTGTTTAAGAAAAATTTGTCGAGTGACTTATATTCACTACCACCATCACTTTGAACTACTCTAACTTTATGACATGTTTGCCTTTCAGCTTGAGTAATAAAATGTATGACAGCATTATAAGTTTCTGCCTTTGTTTTTAGAAAATATATCCATGTGTATCTAGTAAAGGCATCAACAAAAGATATGTAATATATATAGCCATAGTCAGAACTAATGGGTGCAGGACCCTAAAGATCAGTTGTAACTAGCTCTAGTGGCATTTTGTATTCAGTAATAGAGTCAGCAAAGGGTAATTTGTGGCTTTTTCCCATTTGATAATAAGTACAGATATATGGTAAAGTAGGATCACTAAAAGAGACTTTAATTTCTTTCAAAACCTATTTTACAACATTTGCATTGGGATGCCCCAACTTGTAATGCTACTGCTCAAATACACTTTTATTGTTTTCAACAGATGATATTTCACAGTTATTGCTACACTTTACTTTCCCAACAGTGTTGTTGCAGTTAGTCACAGTGAACTTGTACAGCCCATTCACTACATCACTCTGTAAAAGTTTTTCACCTGTTAGTATGTCTTTAACTAAACAGAATTTAGGATAGAATTCAAAGTACACATTATTATCATGTGCAAACTGAGAAACACTCATAAGATTTTTCTTAATTCTTAGTACTCTTAACAAATTATTGAGGTATAATTGCCTTCAACCTTTGATGTAGGCATTACTAATATGAGTGATCCCAATAGGCTTACCATCTCCCATAAATATTGACTGTTTACCTCTGTACTCCTTGTTGCCAAGATTTAAGTTGTCAAGATTATTTGTCAAATAATTGGTTGCACCTAAATCTGGGTACCATGCTTCATCTTGTATGTGTCATGGTCTTGCTGTTTCATCTTGATGTTGATTCATGTTGCCACTACACTGTTTTTTAGACTCTTGCTGAACTTGTGCTAAGTTTGCACTGTAGTTGCCATTTCTTTGACTGTTTGAGGTTTGTCCAGGAACATAGTTAGCATTGAATCTAAAATAACATTTTGGTGCAGTGTGACCAATTTTCTCACAGATCTGACACTTTGGTTTGTTGTTGTTGCTCCATCTCCCCCCGCCTCTGCCTCTGACAGCAATGTTTCCCCTTTGATATTGCTGATTATTGTGATTTTGATTCTATTCTTATTATTACTCGAGGCAAAGTTGATAGACATGTCACTGTCTATTGGTTTCTTGAAATCCAATCTTCCTTCATGTGCAAGGAGGATGGAACTAACATACTCAAGAGATGGCAGAGTTTCTTGAGAGGATATTATTGCAACGAATGATTCATACTCATCACCTAAACCAGTTAGGATAGTTAAAACTTGCTCTATATTTGAGACTTTGTGTCCTGCAGCTTCAAGCATGTCACATATGTTCTTGACTTTTCCCAGATAGTCCCTCATTGTTTGACTTTCTTTTCCGACATTTTGTAACTGTCTTTTGTAATGCATTACTCTAGCTGCAGATTGAGTGTTAAAAATTCTTTCTACTGCTAACCAGATTTCATTAGCTGTTCTGCAACCAATTGCTTGAGGTAGTAGTTTAACATTTGTTTATAAAAGTAACCACGAACTTATAAGACTGTCTTGCCTTTGATACTTTACATGTTCTCCATTACTTACTGTTTTGTTTTCCCAATCAGTGATGAATTTGGGAGGAACAGCAGTGGTGCCAAGAATAAATCCTTCCAAGCCATACCCTCTTGCTACAGTTTCAACTTGAACTTTCCAAAGAAGATAATTATCTTCTTCAAGTTGAGCAGCGATGAGTTGAATCTGGGGACTGATTGTAGCTTTCAGGAGATTTTATGTTGTAGCAGTGGCTTGTTGTGGTGGATTGGATGCATTATCAGAAGTTTCTGAGTTATCATCAGCGATGATGAAGCTTCTTGAATCAAGAAATACTTGAGAGGTCAGAAATCAAACGGAGTGATCAACAACTTGTTTCTGCAGAATCTAGGTATGTTGCAACTAGGTTTAAATGATGATGCCTAATCTGATAAACTAGTGGTATGACACTTGCCTCCTTTCTGTTTTGATGAATTTCTTGAATTATTGACTGATTTTCGACTTTTTCAAGTTAAGATTTGATCAATGAGAGAGACTGAGTGCAGCAGAACTTTACTAGGCGAGGCACTAGTCTTTGGAGACAAATCTTATACTGCCCAAATGATGATAATATTTCTGATGGGTAACCGATCTCCAAATGATGAGGTTTCTCTGATGGAAATTAGTATCTTCTTTTTCTGAGAGTTTTCGGTGCAGTTTTGCCTTGATCTGGCTCTGATACCAAGATAGAATTTGAAAAGAATTTAGAAATAATGAACTGAGAGAAATTTGAATTGTAAATTGCGGACTTTCTTTATTGCAGAGATAAAACTTTGATACACGGTTTTTTTATACTTTTCTGTAGCCTGTATCGGGCTTTTATATACAATTGTTTACAGAAATGGGCTTAGGCTTTTGGGTTTCGAATACAACCCGCATTAGCCTTAATTACATTAAGATAAAGGTTACGGTGAGTAGCCGCATATACTTTATTTTTTTCAACAGGCGTCTGATGTTCAAGAGCATGTTGAACAGGTGCTTGACATTAAAGAATTATAAAATATATATTTCAGACGCTTGTTGAACAAGCGCTTGAGCACTGGACGTCTGTTGAACAAATACCTGACAATAGGGCGTTTGTTCAACAAGCATCTGAGATACAGACGCTTGTTGAACAAGCGCCCATCACAATCCTGCATCCTCGAACTATGTTGCCCCAAATCACTTGTTGAACAAGCGCCCATCACAATCTTGCATCCTCGAACTATGTTGTCCCAAATCTACACTATCACATTATATACACTCTGTTAGAGCACTGTTTCAGTATACATTTCACAAAATGTGAAATCCTAGCAATTGTTGGAGTTGCTCTAAGAACTGTCATAATAATATTTGAACTTGGCTTCATGGCAACCTACTTCTCATTGGATAGTTAATATTGCTTTGATGCCAAAAGTACATAATTCATGGTCATAGCTACGTATCTTTTTCCATAATGTTGCTTTAAAAGACTTTTAAAACTAGCTAAGAACATGACATTAACACTGCTAAACATTCGATAATGATCATTTTTTTTAAATTAATTATAATTTTATTGTGTATATATTTTGATTTTCAAATTACTTATTACATTTTTTTTCGTATGCAATATGTTCTTACACCCTTAATTTTTTAAGGAAATATATATGAAGAAAAAAACTAAGCTATAAGAAGACGAAAATGTGTGGAATCCATGACTTTGGGTTGAATCATCGGGAGGCATCATCAGAGGAAGAGTTTATGGAGAAGCTTATGTTAATACAAATACAATATTGCATAAATGTTTTCAATCCAAATGTTTTCAATCCAACTTGTTAGCAGATCGTGTAAATCAAGAGCAGCCTGTTATGACCACTGACGTGACATCAACACCAAACCTTAAATTGATAATAGAAAGAGATGTGCAATTGATAGTAACTAATTTGCTTGGTTCAGTTAATCCGATCAAACTCCAAAGCACAAATCCACAATCATGGATGTTCACTCAACCACCAGGTCAGATATCGCAGCCATTGGGTCAGCTTTTTGGCAAAAACCAAGTCAATTCTCGTAAACACCTACTCAACCATTTGCACCACTACTTAATCAACCATTACAACTACCACCAAGACAAGTCCAACAATCCCCTATTCAACCATTTCTATAACTTCCAAGTTCACTCTCTTAGCCACCATTTCAGGTCCCGCGACCGTGTGATCAATCATTTCTACAAATTCCCAACCATATCTCGCAGCCACCAGGTCAGCCTTCTCAATCACTTTATCAATTGACACAACCATCTATTCCTTGTCAACAAACACATGAAGAATATCAAACTATGCATGTGCCTCAATCAAAATTTGAAAACATTCCGCAACAAGTTAGATCTTTCATAATCAATATCAAGCATGCTATGTTGGGAAGCTTGTTGCCATATGACCTTTCTTTTGACTTTTTATTCTAGGTTTTCTTTTGTTGAATTTTTTTCACGACTAGAATGTGCTAACTTTAGAGTGGATATAACTTAAGCTTGCTTTTTTTAGTTATTTCATGTGTAATGGATGCTCTGTATTTTGTTTTTCTAACAATGGTTGTTGCTTATTTCTTTTTTCTACATGTATTAAAAATCTATCCATTTTCTAGCTATATGTTGAGTTTGATACTATATTTTGTTTTTTCATTGATTTTTCATTAATCTCATGATCCTAAAACACTATATATAAGTGGTTGTTTGCATTTCCTGTTATAGTTGTATAATAATAACACTATATTATTTCCTGAAACACTCTATGTAAGTGGCTGTTTGCATTTCCTTTTTTAGTTGTATAACAATAACACTACTATAATATTTGTTGAAACACTATGTAGTAATGACCTTATGCTGCATTTCCTAAAAGACTATATATATTTTTATATTATATATGTTGCATTTCCTATTTCAGTTTTTTGATAATAACATCTATATTAGTGATTGATTTGAAACAATATATATGGTCTCTGATGTTATATTAATGACCCATTAAATTGTCTCTAACGAATATCTAATTAATCCACAGACTTACTTGAGACCACCAAAGAGGTCTTTAGTATTTTAGAGCCAAATATTTGTGGTCTCTGTTTATTTACAGACCTAACTCTAAAGCAGTAATATTTGTTTAAGTGGGTCTCAAATATTAATTAGAGATGAAATATTTCACTTAGAAACAAAATAAAAGAGTTTCAAATAACTTTTTGTGTTGTAGTGATATTAGTTGAAAACCTCTTTATTTATAAACCATACTTATATAAAATCATATTCTTATATATAATCTTTTTACAAATGTTTATTCCCAAAATACCTTATCTTTCCTTAGATTTTAATAAACATATATTATTGGACGAATCCGTGCTACACACACGGATAGTTGATAATCCTTTTTTTGGCATTTTGCAAATATTTGTTTTGTTGTATAGGACCAAATCCAGTGGAAAGAAGGATTACTCCAACTTTGTTTTTTAGAGAAGAAGACGGAACTGGACCAATAAGTTTCACAAGGCAGCAAGCATGATGCTACAAGTGAATAAAGCAAAAGTACCTTTTGTCATATCAGTATAACAAATTGGAACATAGTGATGCAAAAAAGGAAAGAATGTCGAAATCCAATGTTTGTTAACTTTTGAATTTTCAGTACATAACATATTTGTAGGGAAAAAACAGTAGCATGAAAATTGAGGCACTAAGAATCCTAATACGCAAAAAGGAGGGAGATCACTCCATGCAAGCTAACAAATTGTAGATGAGGAAGACTGTATATAACGTTGTAGAGTTATTTGATGACATATCCAACCCTATGAAAAGTTGCAGGTGAATCGTTGAAATTATGTACTACGTCGGCTTTGACTGTACAATTGCAATACAGAGTTAGAGCATGAAATGTAACAGCAGAGCCGGCCCTAAAATTGGGTTGCCCTAGCCCAAAACTATTTTGATTGCCCCTAAATAATTTTTTTTTTGTTAATTTTTTTATGTTTAAAAGTAAGCATGCCGTCAAATAAAAAAGATACAACGTACAACACAATAATTTTTTATAACAAAACCACCAAACCAAGTAAAGTTATATAAAGTTAAATTAACTTTTCATACAAAAACCACTACATAAAGTGGAGAAATACGAAAAACCATACAAAATATAAAACTTGCTCAAAGAAATATACTTCATCTTGCATTTTTTGTAGCGAATTCTTCAATCAAATTGTAACTATCTAGTTTCTCCAAAAACTTACTTTCAATTGAGATCGTTGCTAATCTATTCAATCGTCCTTATGACATGGTCTTCAAAGATAATTTTTAATTAATTTCAATTTAGAAAAAATTCTCTCCACCGAAGCAACGGTAACCGAAATTATAGTAAAATCAGATGAGCAACTCATACACATTGAAAACCAGCATTATCTACATAAGATTTCATAAATTCAAGAATGCCAACCGACTTAGTTATTTCCTTAGGTAACATACCTTGCAAAGCTCTAAGATCTTGAAATAGATCTTTTCCAAAAATAACGCATTGTTGGTTGTGTTTTAAATAACCTTCTAAGCAAATACAATATTTCACCAACTCATCTTTACTAATATGCATGAACTTTGCATTTAATAAAAATCCAAATTTTTTATCTTAAAGAGTTTAGAAATTAACTATAATTTATTGATTTTTTTGGTTTTCACATTAAAGAGTTGAGGGATTGAGCCCACCATTGATGAAGCCATTGCCAGTCAACGAACTGGATAAAACATTAGCAATAAATCCAGTTATATATGTTTCAGCCACTAATATAAAATTAATGAAAACAGTCAATTGCTTCAACAATATTGGGTTTCGGTAATATTGTGATTCATTAAATTGGATTTCAGCAATATTGGGTTTCACTGTTCAGCAATATGAAAACAATCAGTGCAATTTCAATCTTGTGTCAAAGTCTTAGACCTATAGACAGATTACGATAGCTTCAGCAAATCAATATTGGGTTTCACTAAATAAAAGAAAATCAAAACCACCTAACTTGACAAGAAGAGGCAAAAGCAATAGCTTCAGGCTTTCAGCAATATTAGATTCTAGTCTTTGGACAACAACAGACAGGTAGAGGTAGCAATAGGCAGGCGGCGGGCAGAGGTGGCAGTAGGCAAGCAAAGGCGGACGACAGCAGCAGACTTGTGGCAATGGGGTGGACTGTGGACGGAAGCCCTAGATTCGATGAATTAATAAGCTGGTGAACCTGACAAATGTGATTTTAGATTTCTAATTGTTCTTTGTGGGCTAGTCAGAAAAAAAATGTTACCCACCCCTAGGTGGGTTGCCCCAGCCCAGGGGCTTAGTGGGCTTGCCCCTGGGCCGGCTATGTGTAACAATACAAACTGATAAGCGTATCTAGACGTCCAACATACAAAAAAAATTATTTGTATGTCATAAAATCAAGATTACGTCTAAATTATTGCAGCAAACCGCTTACCAGTGCATTCTATAATTATTGCAGAAAAAGGTAAATCCTAAAAGATGTAAAGGATAAGAATCCAATGTAGCTAATAAAAGTGTAAATCAATCTTAGTTGTCACCCATGCCATATTTTTACAAACAGCGATATAATTTTTTTGAAGTGGTGCTTAATCACCATATTGAAATTTTCTTTATCTAAGTGTCAATACATTTCAAATCTAGTAACCAAAGTGAAAGTTTCAATGAGAATCCTATGCTACCAATTGTGTTTATATGAAACACAGTTCAAGCTATTTGTATACTAACATAGTCAAGTACCAAAAGATAAATGATAGAATTGATAGTGTTGGAAAGAATGTTGCAAATTAGAATAATTAAGGAATACAAAGTATTTTATGAAAGCGGTGAATTAAAACTAGCGCAGACTGGAATTGAATACGATATACGCTATGTTTGATAGAAATGGTGTAGTGCATAGTATCTAGAAGAAAATTGCAATTAATTTTCCATGTAGTAAATGGGTAAGGATGGAGAGCTTATACTTATTAAAAGTAACATCACTCGCGTTCGTGTAAATATACCACTAATTTTGTACACATTTTGTACATATATTCGTGAAAATTAATAAAGCATCTAACACATCTGTTTGTTCATCTTTAATCCGGATCAATAGGCTCAGCATATCACAGCCATTGGATCATATCAACTGCACACATTTCATCTCAGCTGGCACATGGATTGCAAGACTTTTAGCTGGGCCTTCCAGCCCATTTGTATATTCTGTATAAATATAGCAGCTGTATGATTTTGAGTTGTAATCTGATATTATTTTAAACAAGCAGTACAAAATAAATTAAAAGGCTTTGTAACAGTTCTTTATGGTATCAGAGCGATCTGCCTAACGGCTATATCATCTCACTCTTTTTTTCTCTCTTCTCTTTTGAGAGATTAAAAGTTTGGATCGTATTTGGCTCCCTTCAGAAAAGTGTCATCATCGGGGAGGCTTACCTTTCTCGATATCTGTGCAGAGTTCTGATTTTATCAGTGTCATCTTACCCTCTGTGCCATCCAAGAAGGAGATCGGATCCAAGATCTTCCTCTCTCCCTCTGGTTGCATCATTTCTCTCAGCCAAGATACTACAGGGATCTCTGTTTGTTATGTGCATTACTGCTTTGCAGTAAAATAGTAATACACATTACTTCTGTATCTTTTCTCTATCAAATTTGTGATCCGGTTAACCTGCATCACCAAAGATCTACTTCTTGATCAAGAAATCAAGCAAATCAGGGTTCTTGATTCATCATGGCCCATGAAGAAGATGAAGTCACATCAGCTAACACTGGCAACAAACCCAAGGATAATCAAAACCCCGACTGCATTCTGATCAGACCTAAAAATCAAGCTATAAGTACATCATTAGATGAGGATAATTACATCATATGGAAATATCAAGTTGAAATAGCATTAAGAGGGTATGATCTGCAAGATTATGTCAAGAGAACCAAGGTGATACCACCCATCAACACAACAGATGAAAAAGGTAACACTATTAGCAACCCAGATTACTCTTTATATCAAAAACAAGATAATTTTCTTGCATCATGGCTACTTTCATCAATTAGTCAAAGTCTCTTATCACAACTTGTTGGATGCTATACATCATATGAGATATGGTCATCAATTGAGAGAATTTTTAACTCACAATCAGCCGCAAGAATCATGCACTATAGAAGAGAATTGCAAAATGCAAGGAAAAATGACATGAGTGTGAGGGAATACCTTGCGAAGATTAAGAATCTTTGTGACAAATTAAAGGCAGTTGGTCATGAAATTTCTAATAGTGAACAGATTCTCATTATCACCAATGGTCTAGATCAAGATTACGAATCTTTAGTAACTTTCATTGCCACACAACAAATCCTACCCGACCTTAATTATGTTCACTCAGCCCTCCTTGCTCATGAAGGGAGAGTTGAACAAAGAAAACTCATGCAAGAAGATTATTCTGCAAATTATGTTTCTAACACAAAGAACAAAGGTCAAAGAAACACCCCAAACAGTCAAAACTCAAGGGGAGGCAGCATTCAAAGAGTCAGAGGTAGGAGAAGATTTTCAAGTCACAATAGAGTCAAATGCCAAATTTGTGAAAAATTTGGTCATATGGCAAACAAATGTTACTTTAGATTCAAGGAAGACTACAATACAACTCAACAAGGTCAGTCTAGCAAGCAACCAGCAGCAAATATAGCACAGACCAGTAATCAAGCAAGGAACAATTCAGATAACTCAAGGGATGGTAATGACAAGACTAATGACATCAATACAGCAGAGTGGTTCCCAGACTCAGGAGCCACAAATCATATCACCAACAATCTGCAAAATCTCAATTTGGGGAACAGGAGCTACACAGGTAAACATACTGTTTTAATGGGTAATGGTGAAACTGCAAATATATCTCACATAGGGGCAGGCACTATAAAAGGTACAAGGTTGCTCTACCTTAACAATTTACTAAGAGTGCCAAGTATCAAAAAGAATTTAATTAGTGTCTCTCAATTTGCTAAAGAAAATAATGTATATTTTGAGTTTCACCCCAAATTTTGTCTTGTTAGAGATTTGCTAAGCAAAAATATATTGTTACAGGGTAAACTGGAACAAGGCCTATACAAGTTCTGCAATATGAGAAACAAAAACATCTGTAATAGTGCTGTATGGTGCAATAGTGCTGGCTTGAATCATAACAAACATGATGATATTTTTTTATGGCATTGCAAACTAGGGCACCCTAGTTATGATGTAGTTAAGCAGGTGTTGAATGATAATAAAATTTCTTTTTCATCCTTGAACAATTTATCTATATGCACACATTGTCAAATTGGTAAAAGTCACAAATTACCTTTTCAAAATTCTGAAACAATCTATGAAAAGCCACTAGAGCTGGTTGCAGCAGACTTGTGGGGACCATCACCACATAATTCAACCAAAGGAGACAGGTATTATCTATCTCTTGTTGATGCACATACAAGATATACATGGATTTACTTCTTAAAGGCCAAATCAGACACATGTAGTGCCATAAAACACTTCATTACTTGTGTTGAAAAACAACTCAATAGCAGTGTGAAAGTCATACAAACTGATCGTGGGGGAGAATTCAAACCCTTAAAGGATTTCTTTGATACAAAAGGAATCATACATAGAACAACGTGCCCCTACACATCAGAACAAAATGGGTTGGTAGAGAGAAATCACAGGCATGTGGTAGAAACTGGATTAACACTCTTGTCACAAGCAGGCCTGCCAATGAAATATTGGAGAGAGGCATTTGCCACAGCAGTTTATCTTATTAATAGAATGCCAACAAGAGTGTTGAACCATGTTTGTCCTTTTGAAAAATTATTTGGCATTAAACCAAATTATAAATTTTTAAGAACCTTTGGTTGCTTGTGCTTTCCCTACCTCATACCCTATAACAAACACAAGTTGAGCCTAAGATCTAGCCAATGTACCTTTCTAAGGTATGCACATAATCAAAAGGGGTACATATGTCTAGATGATCAAGGCAGAATTTATATTTCTAGGCATGTTGTTTTTAATGAAAATGTTTTTCCTTTTGTAGGAAAGGAGAAACATAATCAAGGAACTGATACAAACCAAGGTATTGCAAGTCATATACCTGATATATCAGAATGGTTCAACACAGAAGTTCAAACACAAAAAGGCACAGCAACAAGTGGACTTGATAATCATTCCAGACAGATTACTACAAGCAATCCACAGCTTAAAGAACAACAACAAATCAGCAATGTCAAAACTATGAACAACATGAAGTAGGTACACAACAAAGTCACAACAATGAAGACATGACAAATGAGACCAATGATGTTAATACTGAAGAACATCATGTGCCACAGTCGACTACTATTCAACATCCCATGACTACTAGATCAAAGAGTGGGATTTTTAAACCCAAAATATACAGCACTCAACTTGATGAGATAGAGCCAACATCATATGACTCAGCAGTTAGAAACATAAAATGGAAAAGAGCTATGGATGAAGAATACAGTGCTCTAATTAAAAATCAAATATGGACTTTAGTTAACCTACCAAAGCATAAGAATGTTGTGGGAAGCAAATGGACATACAAAATCAAAAGAGATGTTAATGGTAATGCCATTAAGTATAAAGCCAGACTTGTGGCAAAGGGATGCACCCAACAATTCGGGTTTGATTTCAAGGAGACCTTCTCCTCAGTCATCAAACCAACCACCATCAGAATTATACTAACCATTGCTATGCATAAGCAATGGAAGATAAGACAAATAGATGTGCACAATGCATTCTTAAATGGGGACTTGGTGGAAGAAGTATATATGCAACAGCCTAAAGGTTACAGCACTGAAGCCAACAACAGTAAAGTATGCAAGTTACACAAGGCCATTTACGGTTTAAAGCAGGCATCAAGGGCTTGGTATGAAAAACTGAAGAGCAAACTGGTCAAGTTAGGATTTACTGCTACTAAATCTGACAACTCCCTCTATACTAGAAGAAAAAAGGAAAATAACATCTACCTTTTAGTTTATGCTGATGATATTCTTATCACAGGTGACAATCAACAGGAGATTGAGCTTGTTATAAAATACTTGGACAGACAATTCGCCATAAAAGACATGGGTGATGCAACCTACTTTCTGGGCATAAGAATTCAAAGACAAGCAGATTCAAGCATCATTTTATCACAAAGACAATACATGTTAGACATACTAATTAGGGCTAACATGAATAAGGCAAAGGCACTTCCCACTCCTATGATCAGCAATCTTCAATTAAGAAAGAACAAAGGCGAACATATTGAAAATGTCAAACATTATAGGAGCATTGTTGGGGCTCTTCAGTACGCTACTATCATCAGACCCGACATCAGTTTTAGCGTTAACAAGGTATGTCAATACATGCAAGCCCCAACAAGTGAACATTGGTGTGCGGTCAAATGTATTCTACGGTATATAAAGGGGACAATCAACTATGGGCTAACATTAATACCTTGTAGAAATTTGAGTTTACATGCTTACAGTGATTCAGATTGCGCCAACGACTTGGATGACAGAAGATCCATCACCGGGTACTGTGGGTTTCTCGGTAAAAATCTTATCTCATGGTGCACCAAAAAGCAGGCCACCGTTTCGAGATCGAGCACAGAAGCTGAATATCGCGCCATTGCAAGCACCACGGCCGAGATTATATGGATTAGCACCTTGCTCAAAGAATAAGGGTTTGAGCTCAATCAGAAGCCGATAATTTGGGTAGATAATATGAGCGCCATATCTTTATCCATGAACCCCATTCAGCACTCGAGAACGAAGCACTTAGAGGTTGATCTACACTTCGTTCGAGAACATACAGGAAGTGGTAAGCTACAGATTCAACATGTTCCCTCCCTCTATCAACGCGCAGATGTTTTGACTAAGGCTATTTCATCCAAAAATTTCGCTCGCTTCAGAAATGAACTCAAAGTTTGCCCAGCCGTCATGGAAGAGAAAGAGGAATAAAACCCTAGTTTCGTTTGAGGAGGCATGATAAAGCATCTAACACATCTGTTTGTTCATCTTTAATCCGGATCAATAGGCTCAGCATATCACAGCCATTGGATCATATCAACGGCACACATTTCATCTCAGCTGGCACATGGATTGCAAGACTTTTAGCTGGGCCTTCCAACCCATTTGTATATTCTGTATAAATATAGCAGCTGCATGATTTTGAGTTGTAATCTGATATTATTTTAGACAAGCAATACAAAATAAATTAAAAGGCTTTGTAACAGTTCTTTAAAAATATCCCCCAAGCAAAGTCTATAGTTGGACAGTAGGTACCAAAACCCAAATGCCTTAAACTATCATGTAGGCAAACAATAGGTGCACCCACTACACTAAATGACTAAACCAATAGTAAGGCTTTCAGTAGAATAGTCATGCACTTATCCAAATTAGGAGAATTGAAGTAGAAAAGCTATTTTGCATTATTGTTTTCCTTTAGGATAAGAAATAATATGTTAATCATGTATATAAAATGAGATATTGATGCAATAATTAATATCTATGATGTATAGTTTTGAATTTGCGTGGCTAACTATATCAAGTCAAAATATATATATAAAATGAACTGAATGTATTTATGGATCATAAGTTCGAAGTTTATGCTCAAACCTTTGAACTGGAGGTTGAAAGTGTCCACTGAATAATTGAAGTTCTCGATGTCGATTGTTAGAAGTCATCCTTCCTTGTATGAATTGACAGACCTATAATGAAAGAGAACCAATAAGTTGTTTGTTAATCACAACAAAGAAAGAGTGAATGTTAAAAAAAAAATTGACAAAAGGACTTTATTTTTAAGTGCCATCTTCAATCGCTGAAAGTACTGTATAGCGGCATAAAAGAAAATAGGGCAAGATACTACAATTGCAGTGGTGACATGTTATAGTGGAACTGTGGAAGTAAAGGCCTTGGTTATACGCTAACATTGCAAAACAATGCAATCAGTGGTCTTAATACCTGGACTTCAATGAATATACTTATGAAGTGGGTTAGCTTCTGAGTCTTTTGGTGATCCTGAATTTTTGATTTATTTTAGGACAATAAGTTTCATTATTTTTTACATAGAAATTAATTTTTTTTCCTTATAAGAAGTAGTGTCGGGAACTGTAAATTGAAATTAATTATTTAAAAGGCTGAAGGTTGCTCGAGATCTCTCCTTTTCATTAAATACAAAGCATTCAATAGAATTAACTATTAGCTTGTCATATTATAGTCAAGATCAAAATACATAGGATTTTTTTCCGTTTAGACTCGTTTTAAAACTAATTATCGCAAATATCCCAGTATCAAAACTAATATCAAATTTAGCCCTGTTTTGTCCAGCTCAGTTCCGAGCTGGCCAAAACATACTGCCGACTTTTCAAAAGTCGCCAGTATTTTTTTTTTAACGTATAATATATGCGACTATTGGGAAGTCGTCCACTGGCGACTTTTGGGAAGTCACCTGTTTGTTTTAAAACAAACAGGGCGACTTCTGGTAAGTCGCCAGTGGGCGACTTCCCAAAAGTCGCTCATTCGGGACTCTGCAATAAAACTAGAGCCCCTTTCTTCCTCCTTCATTCTAAACTCTTCCTCTCATTTTCCAAAAACCCCCAATATCCTCTACTCCGAAATTTTTTTCCAAACCAAGAAATATTTAGCATTTTGTTGAACAAATAAGAAGATGACAAGCTCTTCAATACGGGATGCGCCTATAGGTATGGAAAAATAAAAAATATTTCAATTTAGGGTTTTGAAAAGTCGCCCTTGTAAGGTGCAGGGTTTGAAAACAGAAACCCAGCCCTTCAACCTTCCTTATTCCTTACTTTACCAAATTGCAAACATAAAACCTAAAACCTAACCCACTTCTCTGTTCCACAAATTCAATATTTTCCGGCAGCAAAAGAATATCTTTTTGAGATTTGAAGACACCAAAAGAAGGTAAGATTCATAAGCACTATTAAATTTGTTTAATGTTTTGCTATTTAGTCTAACTCCAACATTGATATTTTCAAGAATGGATAATTGAGAGATTGACGACGAGACGATGATGAAAATGTATGAAGAATTTGAACAACAACGAGGCTTTGTGCCGGTTAATGAAGAAAATGCTGCGGTTGATTTCGTTCCTGAGACGCAGGTTGAAAACTTACCCCCCTCTAGGGTTTGCGGTACATCAACATTGGTCATGGATAGCGGTGAATCAAAACATCAATCACTTCATGGAAAATTAATGGATGCGCATGCTCATCGTAAGACCAACAATGCTAGTACAAGCCGGACACTGCCTCGGGTACTTTGTTATTGCGGAGATGAATGTAAAGTGGTTGTGTGTCGGAATAAAAGGAATACGGGCCGTCGCTTTTACCATTGTGAATCGTACGACGATAAGAAGATACAGCCAAACGATGTTGACAGCTTGTACGTCTTCTTCATCTTCTACATTTATATCATCATTGCACATAGTTTGACATGCTGGTTCATTTGGTGGTTGAACGTATGACTGTGTAGTAGTGTTATTTGCTGCGCAGCTACAGTAAAGTAATACACCAATTTTAGTTTATTTCTTCATACCATCGATCTTGCAACATGTTGCAATATTTAATTTAACTTACTTTTGGCTTAAATGGTAAAATTCGAGCCGAGTTGGCTGCATTCGTTCATTTGTACGACTACTTGATGCTCTAACACTACTTTGAGTGGAATTCTGATTTGGAATAAAACTGCATGGGAATACAAATTAGGTTTAATAATTATATAAATTCAATAAAACATATCTCTATGTAATCACGGCTAAACGATACATCTGACTCATTCGTGGAAAGCTGTCCTGCGTTAAATATGGATAGGTAAATTGGACATTTGACTACAAATTCATGAACGGATGAAAATCACAATACATTTTTTGTTGCCCGTATTGCGATATGTACCGAGTCGGATTGCTAAAACTAGGTGACGGAATTCCTTAACCAGTACTCATGTTCCCCACCATTCTAGAATATTCTTCAACGCCGAAATTTGTTACGAGTGTCGGGGTTGGTTGTTCTGCAACCGATCTCCTTTTTTTTCCAACAAACAACTCAATAGATGTGGTCGATGCAGCAAACATTATTCAACATCGTCGTCGTCAACAATTTTGATTGCTTTGGAACCGGAATCTATTGGCCAATTGCAAACTATTTCAATCTCGTACTCTTTCGGTTTTATCTTTGTTGCTTTATAAACCGACTCTTTCAACTGCTCAAAAGTCAATCCTTTTCGAACTTTAGCCGGTTTGTAAGATCCACCAAGATGTTTCACACACGTTAAATCGTCAATAACCAATTCACCATCAAAATAGCATATAGTTGGATTATAACTAGGAGTCATTCTACATCAAGCAAAAAAGAATTTAGTTTGCAATCTAAATTCAAAACTTAGAGTTTCTACCGCATACCTTGTTTGGATTCGATCGTACAACGTTTTGCTATGCTTGTGGTAGATTTTTGAAATCTACTACTTTTAAGAATATTAAACGAAATATTTTTGGGTTTGGGCAAAAATTTCGAAGTAGAAGGTATTGGGGGTTTTTGGAAAAAGAGAGGAAGGGTTTAGAATGAAGAAGGAAGAAAGGGAGGCCTATGGTTTTGTTGCAGTGCTCCGAATAGACGACTTTTGAGAAGTCGTCCACTGACAACTTTCCAGAAGTCGCCATGTTTGTTTTCAAACAAACAGGCGGCTTTTGGAAAGTCGCCAGTGGGCGACTTCCCAAAAGTCGTCTATATTATACGTAAGAAAAAAATATTGGCGAATTTTCAAAAGTCGCCAGTATGTTTCGGCCAGCTCGGAACTGAGTTGGTCAAAATAGGGCTAAATTTAATATTAGTTTTGATACGAGGCTATTTGCGATAATTAGTTTTAAAGAAGGCTAAATGGAAAAAAAAACCAAATACATTTTTGAGCTAAACAGTGGGGAAGCCTTATTTACGGAATTCAGTACAAAGCGATGTCACATCATGTGCAAGTGCATTACAAGCACACATGCAGAGGGAGCAGAGAGCAAGCTATTAAGACTATGCTAGTATATTTTAACTAGTATATTTTAATTCATAGTTTCCAAGTCAATACTTTCTTACCATTACATTTGTCCAATAAACCAACATAAAATAATTTTAAAAAATTGAAAATAAGAACACCACATTTCATTACTCTTGCCATAAATAAAACTTACGAAAATACATAATAAATAGCATTAAAATTCAAATCTTTTCGTTGCTTCTCAAGAATTCATGGTTTAATTGATGATATTAAAGCAGGGGTCCAAGCAAAGTGCACAGTTATTTCAACTGAAACAAATGAAATTTAAGCAGGGACATTATTACATTGAAGTAACGTAACCTTTATCTTAAACTTGACTTGTATAACCAAATATAAATTACCAACCACATTATCTAATTTAAAGCTGAATTTAGCTACATGATGTCTTTGTTGCCGTAAACTTTTGAATTTGCTATATTTTTAGAAATCAGACAACTAATTTTTGTGTACAATACAACCTCTCTATGGTTCACGTAACATCTCCACCTCCTTTTACCAGAAATACAGCAAAAGTTGAGAACATGTATTGGCACTAAATTAAATGTAAATTGTAAAACGATTTCATCAATGTGCACGCGCACACATATATATGTATATAGCATTCATTAAAGCATCACTATTTTAAACGCGACAGTGCATGTGTATAGTGCATCGGTCACATGATGTGCAAAGCATAAAACTGCACAAGTAACATAAAATAGTTAAACATAATAAAACTCACACACATACATACGTATATTATACACACACACATACATACATAGGTAAGGACACATAATTTTAGCCATTTAAATTTGGAATATTTAATTGATTTTAAATATTAAAAAAGTTAATTTTATAAGATAAATAACTTGAATTTCAAACATAACGATTTATAGGGTAATTAAATTGTTAAATTAAATATTTGAAATTGTTTAAATGATTGAATATTGAATTTAATATGAATGAAAGTGGTTTCGAAAGTTGATTTTAAATCTATTTGAATAAGAAGAAAGATAGTAAACTTTTAAATTTGATCTAAAAGTGTTTAAATGGTTTTGGGAATTACTCGTTTTAATTAACACGTAAAAATAGTCTTTTAAGGCACTGTCCCAAATTTTGATGAAACTACTTTCATTGGATTCGTAACAGTGAATTAGTATATGCCGTCGAATTTTGTGGCGATTGGATTTATCGTTTGATCGTGCGAGTTCGAAACGTATAGAAATTAATTAAAGAAAATAAATTAAGATAACTCGATTTGAAAAGTTAACTTCTGTACACGATAGAATTGGCTTTCGGTACATATTCCATTGTGTTTGGAAAAGTGTTATAACATATAAAACGTCAGACGACATGCTTCGTTTGGAGTTCGAAATTTTCATTGATGAATAGCACCGTGAAAATTTTCTATATAAGGCCATCAACTATCTTTAATTGCAAATCCTATAGCTTCTAACTCATCCGCCATTAAAAAAAATTAAAACCCTCCACAGAACGGTCATGGTTGATCGGAGCCTCTAGAGGCTGAATTGGTCAACGACTTCAACTAGGAAAACGTAAAGCACGACGATACAAAGCTAATCAACAATCGGATCATCATCATTTGTTGCACGGTGGCTTGGGGGAGGCTGCGTTCACGACATCAGTTTTGGCTTCGGTTCAATTTTCACGCGCTCGTGCGCACGCGTGGAGGGCTATGATGAGGCGGAGCAGAGGGGGAGCAGGGTGGGTGGTGGGCGCACGGCAGGCGGTCGGCGGCGGTCGTGGGTGAGGCGCATTTAATGATCAATAAAAAAAAAGAATGCGACCTGGGTAATTCGTGAACGAGGGAGAGAAAGGTTTAAATTTAGATTTATAAAAATTAAGTTAATCATTATGTTTAATTATTTTAAATTTTTACAAATTCATAACTTCTTCGTACGAGGTTCAAATCAAGCACAACGAGTCGCGTTGCGATCGTATCGACGAAGGCTGTGCTATGGATTTGGATTGGATGGATTTGAAGCTAGTGGAAAATTTGGGTTAAAATTGAACGTCCGTTCAATTTCAATTCAAAATGGAACGCTTTGACGAAACCAAAATCAATGTGAGTTAATCTTATCTTTTTGGTTAATCGGAAAATATTATATAGTCAATAAAATTATTGATTGGATGTCTGCATATTTTATTGTTGACTGTTTGGATAATTTACTAGTTTATATTGTTGGTTTGGATATATTCCCTCTTCTGGAGCGGATGAAACCCTATTAAGTTCCAGTATAAGAGCAGATGACCCTTGTATACGAATCCTGCCTCGAAGCGTTTGATTTATATTTTTATGGTTATACATTGTATGTGATGTAGAAGAACAAGTTGGAGTAATCCTACATGATTCCTCACACTTTTAATTTTACTTTTCATATATATATATATATATATATATATATATATGACTTGCTGAATATCATATTAATGACATAGATATGATTTTGCTTAATTAGTGCTTTAGTAGCACCAGGTCTCATTTTTGGTATTTTAAATTATTATAAAGTAGATATTTGATTTAAAGGGGATTTCAAAGTGATTTTGAAAATTTTATATGTTTTAATATTTTTCTAAAATGAAAGTATGATTTGGTCTGGCATTTTCATTAGTTGCGTTGTTTCCCCCGCCTAGGTTAACTCTTCAACTTCTAGCATGCATTCGAGCCTTCGTAAGATATAGAAGAATGGCCTAAGAGAGATAGAAGAATAGAGATATAGCATATACTTATACATAGAAAATACAAGAACGTTACTATAGCGTTATCCCATACCCTGATCTTTTCTCTAATTCCTTAGGATTATGTTTTCAAAAATTATTTTAGTTTAAAATTTTTCATAAACTTATGCTCTGATTTCAAGTTGTAACATTCCCTATCTTAATGTTCAAAGCTAAACGCTACAGATGCTGCAGTTATCTATAGTATTAAATTCCGGTGTAATATTATCCATAGTATCAGAAGCATATGAATATGAAACAAAATCATAGATTTAAAAAATAACTTTTCTGATTACATTTCACAAAACATGTTTCATATCTAATTAAATAATCTCAAACTTTTTCCAAGCATTAATAAAATATAATTATTA
Organism: Allium cepa; assembly: GCA_030765085.1. NCBI lineage: Eukaryota > Viridiplantae > Streptophyta > Magnoliopsida > Asparagales > Amaryllidaceae > Allium > Allium cepa. The sequence continues at coordinate 549,120,086 of CM060932.1, forward strand.
CAAAATACGCCAAAAGCGACATATGAAGATGCCCCTTTGATGATCAAAGTACTAAATAGTCATATCAGACTTAATACAACACAACGGAAATAAAACAAAACAACTCCTAAATATAGCTAACATCAGCCTTCTGCTCGTCTCCGAAAGCTTTATTCGTCTACCTATTAAAACATGTAAACCTCAACTCTCAATCTACTCAAATCAATTTTGAGCATCCAAGAGTTTAAGGGTAAAATATAAACTTCGAGTCAGACATAAAACACGGTGTGAATAATACTACACATCTTGATTATCTGATATTAAGTGAGACCACGCCGTTTAGCGAAATGGGTTTTCCCTCACTAATATCCATTTTTAAAACATACGTTTGCAAATCAAAACCTGTAACCAAACTGGTTAAAACAATAATAGCAATATCATGTATGCATACAAATCAGATAATAGATGGACTATATGTTCGAAGACTGTAGTTTTGTTTGGCTAACTACTAACTTTTGGCTGACTCGGGCCTACCAGACAAAATAAATAAATAATCTAACTTCTGTTAGATACTTTTCTGGATGGTATGTCCTAATCAACTTCTCTCAGGGTCAACTGATCCTAATGGTTTTGTAGGCTCACCAAGTGTCTATCTCTACTCTGTATATTTATTTTCTGTATGTAACATCATTTTAGTCCTACATGCGACAAAATCCTACACACTGGAATTTTGTGCTTATATTAGCCAGGGGCTGCTAGCTAAAGTGTAGGGCGCAACCCCTTACCAGTCTTATCTGGTATTCTAATACCTGAGTCATTTACTTGGGGTCAACTACCCTTCAAATTTTCCTTGGAAACCTTTCTTTCAAAATAATTTGACCCTTTTTAAATCATACTTAAAAAAGAAAAATGTTCTATGTTTTTCTCAAATCACTTTGCCAAGTTATATATACTTTACACAAAATATTATTGATGAAAACATTCAAATCCTTTGAAAGTACCCCTTTCGAAACCATCGAAAGTGTCTCTTTCGATACAAGTAAACTACTTTACTTTATAACCTTACTCGGAGGCTAAAACATGCCTTTCGAAACCATTTACATTAAACATTTCGAAAACATTGAAATCATCTATTTCGAAAGCTTATAAAACCATAGACATTCTCTTTTCAAAACACTTTAAACATGTCTTTCGAAATCATTGGAAATCTTCCATTTAAACCTTTCGAAAACATTAGGGGACCACCCCTTCGAAACCTCTATCTTAGACCTCGAAAGAAATAAGTTCTTTACATAAATCAAACCTTTCGAAATCATTGGGGTTCAAGTAAAACATGTGGAACAACCTTTCAAAACTATTCAAAACTATTTCTTTCGAAACCCTTGGGTTTTTGATTAGACCGAAAAAAACTAAAACATGATGATTGGAACACCATTATTAATAAAATTAGTAATAGATTATCTAATTGGAATAGTAAATTCTTTATAATCGAGAGTGGGTAGAATTGTTGTAATTAATTCAGTTTTATATGCATTACCCATTTAATGTATGTCGTTTTATCACTTTTCTAACTGGGTAATAGATAAAATCGATAAACCGAGAAGAGATTTTTAATGGTGGCAATTCTAATAGTAGCATTAAATGCCTTGTAAACTAAGAAATGGTTTGTAAATCTAAAAATGAAGGTGGTACAGGAATTATAAATTTGCATAATTTACATATTTCTCTTTTAGGAAAATGGTTCTGGAAATTTAGAGATTATAATGAAACTTCTTTATGGAAAGAATTATTTTCGAATCAATGGTATGATGGTACTTTTAATTTGGCGCACTTGTGTTCTAGTAATTCATATAATATATCTCATTTTTGGAAATCAGTTATGTTTAATTTTAATATTTGTAAATTAGGAATTAATAATATTATACATTCTGGTAATAATACTTCATTTTGGCATGATTGTTGGTTATCGAATATTCCTCTTAAAGTGTAATTTGAAGAATTATATGAAATCTATAATTTTAAATTCATTCTAATTTTTTTATATCTATGGACTAGAATTAAATTTTTCTTGAGAATTTAATTTTAATCGTACATTAACAGGTAATTCTTTTTTCCAATTTGCAATTTTGTGTGCTAAATTAGAATATTATAATATTCATAATGAGAAATATATCATAAATTGGTGTTGGGATAGTAGTAAAAAATACACATCTAATTCTTTTTACAAATTTATTAATTTATCCAGAATTAAAACGAATATATTTAAGTACATTTGGAAAGTCAATGCTCCACTTAAAGCCAAGGTACATATATAGTTAATCTTACATAATAAATTGAATACTATCGAACTGTTAAAAAAGAAAAATATTTTTAATGATAAAAAATGTTATTTTTGTAATTATGAAAAGAAGGATATTTTGCATCTATATTTTGATTGTAATATCACTAAATATATTTTTGCAAAAACTTTATGTCTTTTCAATTTTAATATAAATTTTACTTATTTTACTTGTCAGTCATACTGGAATAACATTATATTTGTTTACATTGGTTCTAATAGATTCTTACTAGATATTATCTTCACTATATTGTTTGTTTGTATACTTGGTTGATAGAAATCAACGTATATTTAATAAATCTAATTTAAATTTAGATCATGTATCATATGCTATTTCCATATTTCGTTTAATATAAATTTTAAAAAATTTCTTAAAAAAACAAAATTTCAATTAGATTCTTGCAGGAAATCTATTTTTTCTTATTGTAACAACTATACAATTTTGCCTTTATTAGATTATTGACCTTATATAATCTGTTATATTCCCGTTACTTTTAGTGGTCTTGTTTATTTTATTCTCATATGCAAGTTTAATTTATTTTTATAAACATCTTTCGTGTAGATCTTTAGCTTATGATTTATAAATATAGGTTATTATATGTAAATTTTTGTTGGTTTTTGAAGTTTTATCGGTAATGTGTGGTAATTTTTTTATTTTTCTTGTAACAATATTTTTGTGTTTGTAAAATAGTAGACGAGGCTTGGATAGTATTCAGTCTTGTAAATTTGAAACTTAATGTTTTTCCAGTTTTTGTGAGGTTATTATTTGTATCTAGTGGTAATAGTTTCTTTTCTCCTCGAATTATATAGTTTTGGATCTCTTGCTTATTTTCAAATGATCTGTTGCTTGTTTTTGCGACTTAACTATTTACTTGATGGTTTGTTTGATTGTAGTGTTCTGGTATAACTTTAAATTCTAATTAATTTTCATAAATATATTTACAGTTTTCTATGATTACGTTTTATTTGTTTGTTTTGTATTTGCCATTAAGTTTTACTAGTTTGAAATTGCAAATTTGTTCTATTGTTCTCTATGATTAAGTGATAGTCTATTTATTGTTTCAAGTAGTCTTCTGGGTAATGTAAATTTCTTGGCTCATTATACAAATTAGAAAACTGTTATATTTCAAGTGTACTAAAACAGATAGCACGCTAAAATAAACTCGTCGCACAAGTTTATTAATTAGAATTCCACTACGCTGGAATTCTGTATTAGATAAGTGTAACAATAAGTTACGTTGTAAATATATTACAACAACACGTTATACTACTATAAGAAATAATACAACTTATAAATGGAAAAGATTACAGTGAATCTAACCAGTATATAAAGAAAATTCCGTCTGAGGCTCGTCGTAACGATTTCCTTAAGAATTTTATTTCAAAATTCTCCCAAGATACAACAGACGTAATCTGCACGAGATTGTAATGAGTATATCACTCTGTGATTTAGAGTATGGCAGTAGAAGTGAAAAAGAAGATTCGGATTCTTAAAAATGAGTGAGGAAAGTGATCGGTTTTTCTCCTTATTTATAGTTGGTCCGTATCCCTTCCGAACGGTCGTGTCTGCACCCGTTCGCTCAAACAGTCGCGTCTGTACCTCTTCGTACGGTCACTTCTGTTTATCGCTGCCCTGCACCCGCGTCCGCTTCCGCACCTGTTCGTTTGCGCGCGCATCACTTCAGAAGTCGTGTCGGGTCGCACCCGCTCGCGCCTATTCAACCCGCGTCCGCTGCCGAACAGATCCGCATCTGTTCGTATGGCCTGCAACTATCAGAAATCTGTTCGTATGGCCTGCAACTCTTAGAAAGCCCGGTCCAGTTTGTAGTAAAAATATGAGTGTCATATTAGACCCAAACCCGGCCCGGCCCGGTTCGGTTCGGTCGGACGGACGGCGGCGGTGCGCGCGCGTGTGTGATGGAGATGCATGATCTCCCTCCTCACAATGAAGCATACATTTGGGAGCCCCAGGCCCCCAACCTCCACTTGAGAAAGACATATATAAACTAATATACCTCTCAATAAATTGGTGATGTGGGACTTCATGTATTTTTCATTCACTTGACCTTTAGGAATTCTAACAATCCCCCACATGAATGATAATATACATATCCCCCACACGAAGCGAAATATCACAGAGTATATATGGAATAATGCTTTATCGTGGATAAGTAGATATTTTACTTTGAACTTTCCCTAGTTAAAACTTATCGGATCTACTTGTCTAATCGGTGAATTATTTCATCTTGAACCGTCGGCCTTTATTGTATATCCAGATAATAAGTTTTACGAAGCATTGATTCCCTTCTCATCCAATCTCTTGGTTGTGTTCATTTTGGTCCTGAACAATATTTTTGGTTCTGCGAGTGTTTTTAGAGAATAAAAGCCTTTTAATATTCTCATAGAGCCGACCCAGCTCACACTAACATAGGTGATCACAACCATTAAGAGTATCCTACATATACCCCACTTGTTATTTTCAAGATATGGTCATCATTAAAAAACATAATTTTAACCTTTAAAACTTCTGTAGGCATGCATTATATTTTGCACCATAGGAATGGAGTAGGACCAAGTCCAGACAAATGCATTACTTCTTGAGTTACTCATAACTGGTTTGCCTATTGATCCTAGTCCGTGGGATCTCCAATTGCTAGGATAGGTTTCCGTATAAGGTAACTCTTGTTGGTTTAGGCTTTTAAACCCATTCCCCTCGATACGCAGTTAATTTTCTCTCTTGATAAACCTTTAGTAAATGGATCCGCTAGGCTATCATTTGTTCTCACATAATCTATGGAAACAGTTTCATTAGAGAGTAACTGCCTAACTGTGTTATGGCGACGACGTATGTGTCGTGATTTGCCATTATACACAAGGTTTTTCGCTCTACTTAGCGCTGCTTGATTATCGCAGTGAATACATATGGCCGTCACAGGTTTTGGCCAAAATGGAATATCTTCTAAGAATTGACGAAGCCATTCTGCCTCTTCGCCTGTTTTATCTAATGCGATAAACTCAGATTCCACGGTGGATCGAGCTATGCATGTTTGTTTAGTAGATTTCCATGACACTGCTGCTCCTGCAAGGGTAAAGACATAATCACTTGTGGATTTTGATTCCTCTGAATCTGCAATCCAGTTTGCATGACTATATCCTTCTAAGACGGCAGGATATTTTCCATAATGTAAGGAAAAATTAGTGGTATTCTTTAAATATCCCAACACTCTCATTAGTGCTTTCCAGTGTTCCTTCCCTGGATTACTTGTATACCTGCTTAGTCGACTTACCGCGTAAGCAATATCTGGTCTGGTGCAATTCATCAGATACATTAAGCATCCTATTACACGAGAGTATTCCAGTTGCATTACACTCTCATCAGTGTTTTTATGCAGTACTTCCGATGGATTAAAAGGTGTCCTCACTCCTTTAATTCCATACTCTTGGAATTTTTCAATCACTTTGTCTACATAGTGTGACTGAGATAGTTCAATTCCATTAGGTGTTCTTATTATTTTGATTCCCAAAATAACGTCCGCAACTCCTAAGTCTTTCATATCGAAATTGTTGATTAACATCTTCTTTATAGTCTCTATTACTTTAGTATTAGGACCAAAGATTAGCATATCGTCTACATATAGACAAATCATCACATATGATTGTCCAACCTGTTTGTAATAAACACATTTATCACATTCATTTATACGAAAACCATTTTTCATCATGACACTATCAAATTTTTCATGCCATTGTTTTGGAGCTTGTTTTAGTCCGTATAGTGATTTCACTAACCGACATACTTTGTTTTCATTTCCTTTGGAAATAAAACCCTCAGGTTGCTCCATGTAAATCTCCTCATCGAGATCTCCATTTAAGAATGCTGTTTTGACATCCATCTGATGAATTTCCAGATTATATATGGAAGCAATTGCTATTAACATTCTTATAGAGGTTATTCGTGTAACCGGTGAATAGCTATCAAAGAAGTCTGCTCCTTCTTTTTGACGATATCCTTTGGCTACCAATCTGGCTTTATATTTATCTATAGAGCCGTCTGATTTTAATTTCTTCTTGAAAATCCATTTGCAGCCAATTGGTTTTATTCCAGGTGGAATATCAACTATTTCCCAAGTTTTATTACTTAGAATTGAATCAATCTCACTTTGGATTGCTTCTTTCCAACATGAAGATTCAGAAGATGACATTGCTTCCTTGTACGTTTGAGGTTCGTGTTCTAACATATAAGTTAAAAAATCCGAACCAAATGTTTTGGAAGTTCTTGCCCTTACGCTTCTTCTTGGTTCAACCTGCTCGTTGTCCTGATGAGTTTCATCTTCACATGTCTCATCTCTGTTATCTCTTGTCCTTTTTGGGACAAGATTTCCATCGTTTCTTTTATGTGGGAACACATCTTCAAAGAACGAGGCATCTCTTGATTCCATGATTGTATTTACATGAATATCATTTATATCAGACTTGAATACCAAAAATCTGTAGGCACTACTGTTTTGGGCTGGCCCAAGATAATAACAATCTACTGTTTTTGGTCCAAGTTTGACTCTCTTGGGAGGCGGAACTGGAACTTTTGCCAAGCACCCCCACACTTTGAGGTATTTAAAGCTTGGTTTGTGTCCTTTCCATATCTCATATGGAATTTTTCCCGTTTTATTGTGAGGAACTTTGTTTAATATGTGATTAGACATATTTAATGCTTCCCCCCACAAGTTCGTTGGTAGACTAGAAGTTAAAAGCATGGCAATAATCATGTCTTTTAACGTTCTGTTCTTCCTCTCGGCTACACCATTTTGTTGTGGTGAATATGGAGCTGTTGTTTGATGAATTATACCATCTTCGGCACAGAACTGTTCAAATGGTGATTCATATTCTCCACCTCGATCAGATCTCAATATCTTGATCTTTTTATTTAACTGATTTTCTATCTCAGCCTTGTATTTTATAAACGCGGTTATTGCTTCATCCTTACTATTTAAAAGATATCATAACAATATCGCGTATAATCGTCAATAAAAGCAATAAAGTACTTTTTCCCACCTCTTGTAGGTAGTGATTTAAAATCACATAAATCTGTATGTAACAAACCTAATGGTTCGGTGCTTCTGTCAACAGATTTAAATGGTTGTTTGACCATTTTTGCTTCTACACATGTCTCACATTTGTAGTTCTTATCTACTTGGAAATTTGGAATCAATCCCAAGTTTGATAATTTCTTCATTTTTCGGAAGTTTATGTGTCCTAATCTATCGTGCCACAGTAAAATTTCGTGCTCAAGCAAGTAAGAGACTTCGATTTTATTAATAGCACAATTAGAATACATAGATTTATTGCCGATAACGACTATGTTTGCCTTAAATAGGCCATCACATAAATAACCCCTTCCTATATACATTCCAGCTTTGGACAGAACCATCTTGTCTGACTCAAACACCATCTTGAATCCCTTCTTTGATAGGATTGCACCAGAGATGAGATTCTTGCGTATGTCTGAAACGTGAAGCACGTCATTCAATTTGACAGTTTTTCCAGAAGTGAACTTGAGGATAACTGTGCCACTGCCTTCGATCATGTAAACTGCAGAATTACCCATGTAGAGTCTTTCTTTCTGATCGAATTTCTGGTATGTTGAAAACATGGATTTTTCAGAGCAAACATGACGAGTAGCTCCTGTGTCAACCTACCATTGGTTAGGGTTCTGAATCAAATTGCATTCAGAAATAACCGCTGAAAAGTTGGACTTATCCATTTTCATGTTGTCAACTGTTAACATCTCTGTTTAGTGTAAAACAGTAAAATTCTTAAGATGTTATATTTCAAGTGTACTAAAACAGATAACACGCTAAAACAAACTCGTCACACAAGTTTATTAATTAGAATTCCACTACGCTGGAATTCTGTATTAGATAAGTGTAACAATAAGTTACGTTGTAAATATATTACAACAACACGTTATACTACTGTAAGAAATAGTACAACTTATAAACGGGAAAGATTACAGTGAATCTAACCAGTATATAAAGGAAATTCCGTCTGAGACTCGTCGTAACGATTTCCTTAAGAATTTTATTTCAAAATTCTCCCAAGATACAACAGACGAAATCTGCACGAGATTGTAATGAGTATATCACTCTGTGATTTAGAGTATGGCAGTAGAAGTGAAGAAGAAGATTCGGATTCTTAAAAATGAGTGAGGAAAGTGATCGGTTTTCCTCCTTATTTATAGTTGGTCCATATCCCTTCCGAACGGTCGTGTCTTCACCCGTTCGCTCAAACAGTCGCGTCTGTACCTCTTCGTACGGTCACTTCTGTTTATCGCTGCCCTGCACCCGCGTCCGCTTCCGCACCTGTTCGTTTGCGCGCGCATCACTTCAGAAGTCGTGTCGGGTCGCACCCGCTCGTGCCTATTCAACCCGCGTCCGCTGCCGAACAGATCTGCATCTGTTCGTATGGCCTGCAACTGTGACACAAGTTTATTAATTAGAATTCCACTACGTTGGAATTCTGTATTAGATAAGTGTAACAATAAGTTACGTTGTAAATATATTACAACAACACGTTATACTACTGTAAGAAATAGTACAACTTATAAACGGGAAAGATTACAGTGAATCTAACCAGTATATAAAGGAAATTCCGTCTGAGACTCGTCGTAACGATTTCCTTAAGAATTTTATTTCAAAATTCTCCCAAGATACAACAGACGAAATCTGCACGAGATTGTAATGAGTATATCACTCTGTGATTTAGAGTATGGCAGTAGAAGTGAAGAAGAAGATTCGGATTCTTAAAAATGAGTGAGGAAAGTGATCGGTTTTCCTCCTTATTTATAGTTGGTCCGTATCCCTTCCGAACGGTCGTGTCTGCACCCGTTCGGCGCGCATCACTTCAGAAGTCGTGTCGGGTCGCACCCGCTCGTGCCTATTCAACCCGCGTCCGCTGCCGAACAGATCCGCATCTGTTCGTATGGCCTGCAACTGTCAGAAAGCCCGGTCCAGTTTGTAGTAAAAAAATGAGTGTCATATTAGACCCAAACCCAAACCCAAGCCCGGTTCGGTCGGACGGACGGCGGCGCGCGTGTGTGGTGGAGATGCATGATCTCCCTCCTCACAATTAAGCATACATTTGGGAGCCCCAAGACCCCAACCTCCACTTGAGAAATGCATATATAAACTAATATACCTCTCAATAAATTGATGATGTGGGACTTCATGTATTTTTCATTCACTTGACCTTTAGGAATTCTAACAATCCCCACATGAATGACAATATACATATCCCCCACACGAAGCGAAATATCACAGATCGCAACCATTAAGAGTAAGTACATCTGTCTTGTTCTATTTTCAGCTAGTTTATTTGTTTTAGTCTATTCATATGTAGAATTAAAATAGCAGCTCTGTCTTGTCTTTCTGGAATGATATATAAATATAAGTCATATTTGCTTTATACTTAACTATTTAGAAATAAAACTTTCATATTTGTTTTATGTTGCTGATTCTTTAAATTTTGCATTCTTACAGTCTATGTTGTGCAGGTATGCAGTTTTGAGTACGTTTGTACCTATTATTTGCAATTCCTATGATATACTTTTGATGGCCTGACTCTTGTGCTTGCTTGAAACGTGTTTCAATTGATATTAGCTTTCAAGTCTCGTGAGTTTGTTGCTGTCATGGATATGTAGTATAGTATATGTTATAATTTTGTTCCGTTATATATTGCATTTCATATTTTAGTTGATACATGTTTTACGAGTGAAGTCTGGGTTGCGTTTACACCATTTGATACATGTTTTATCTGTCTCTTAGTTGTTGATGTTATTTATATCTGTTAGAAATCTGGGTTGCGTTTCTGGGGTACAGGGAAAATCATTGTAATGTTGTTTATTTAGGATGAGTTGTTTGATGTATATTTGTATATCAAAAGTGGTCAGTTTATGTTATTTATTCTTGTTTCTTTCCTTTAGTTATATATAGAGTTTTTAAATGTTAAGTGATAGTTTTTTACGTGTGGATAGTAGTTCACCGTTTGTGTTTTTTTTCCCTTTACTCTCAGATGATAGTTTACTGTTTGTAATTGATTGTTCGTAGTTTACTGTTTTGTAGTTTAATGTTTTGTAGTTTAATGCTTAACGTTTAATGTGTAGTGTTAGGTGATAGTTTTTAAATGTTTGTATTTTTTCTTCATTCTTAGTTGTTGGGCTGATCTACATTATAGTAGGTTGTTTTATTTTTTCGTGGTGGCAGTTTTTTTTAATACATCTGTTTCAGTGATATGTAGTGTAGGCATTGTTTGTAACTTAAACAACACATGTTCTGTAGTACTACGCCTATATAAAAGTTTTTTTTATATCGCTGAAAAGATAACGCTTTACTTTATTATGTTATTGTTTGTTTTAATTTGGATGGCGCTCTTGCTCCCTCGAATATTTTTCTGGCCGCCTCTTATCCAAGTTATTTTCCAAATATTTTCCTCGCCGCATCTTCTCCAAATTATTTCCCCCTCCCTGTTCCTCAGCGAAAATCCTCAAACACCCCTTATCACTGTCTCCGTCCATAACTCTCGTACCCGTACCATATCCTCTGCGAATCAAGACACACAATCCAGAAGAAACCTTTTCCAAGCCATTGTTTCCAAAATCATATCGCTATTGATTTTCCCTAATTAAAAAAATGCATCTAACCCTAAACCTACTTTTCATGGCTACAAAATGACGCTGGGGGAAACGACGACGATGAAGGTGTTGATCTTGCAAGAATGGAATCGCCTACCGCTTCCAACACGGGTAAATGTCGGATGCTGATGTTTACAGATTGAGCGGTATAGAGCAATAGTTGCTTCTTTTGAGATCGAGAAGTTAGAGGTTAGGATTTCCATATTCGCATCTTCACCTCCTTCCTGTTGTTACTTGTTTCAGCAAAATGAGAGGTGCTTAATTATTATTTTCTTCTGCTTCCTTTTTTTCTTCCAAATATTATTACGAACCATTTATGTAGAGCGGGCACTACAGCTGCAACAGCAGCTATGATGCTTAGAAGTGATGATGGTTATAAATATATAGCCAGGCTGAGTATGGATCCACAGTCCAAGCAAATTTACTTGACTTTTCCAGCTGATAGTACTTTCATAGAGGAGGATGTTTCAGATTACTTCAGGTAAATTTTATATTGTAAATAATTAACGGTGTGTTATAGATATTAGACTAATTGTTTGTGATTAAAAATAGCATATATGGACTAGTACATGATGTGAGGATACCATAGCAGCAAAAGAGAATGTTCGGTTTTGTGACAAAAGATGATTACAGAGCTCTTGATTGTTTTTACTTTAGTGGGGTGCTTAATTTTTGATGTATCTTTTCAAATAAAATTTTCAGACCTTATTCACTATACCATAATTTGAAGTCAAAAAATAATAATAAACAAGAGTTTGGTTGAGCTGTGATAATTGTAGTTACGCATCTTGACATGAACAAACTGATTTGTCGATTATTAAACAGTGCATGCATCTTTGTAGAATGATATCTAAACAAAATTCTTAAATATTAAGGATTTACTTAGACTTTTACTGATTATTCATACATTTTGATAACCCACATATAACAAATGATGCATTCGCTGTTTCATATTATAAGAAAACCAAACTATAATAAATTTTGAATTCTCATTTTCATGCCTTATAGTTCATAATTTAAGTTTGATTATTTATACATCTTTTGAAAAAGATTGTGATAAGCACAAGAATGATACATTACTAGATATGATAATCTCTAAGTTCATTTGTAGAATAATGATTTTCTGATCTTCATAAGTGACATGCTGCAAACGGGCTGAAGTGACAAAAGCTGCTGGAATATTGATGTTGTGCACTGCAATTTGCATTATAGAAGTGGCATGTAGCATCAGGCAAGGATAGAAATGCCCTTAACTGTGTGTTTTGCAATGATATTGCGGTGCATTTTGATGAACTCTTTTTTTTTTGCATTCGCTGACTTGAATAATTAGGAAGCAAGGGGGCACTTAAAATGAGAACAGTTATAGGGGCAGGTGCATGGTGATGAACAGCAGCGAAGTTAGTATGCATATATGGACTGTCATAGTAGGTTAAGTGGTAGCTGAAACCGAGCAGTTTTACACGTACGTGGCGGATGTACATGTAGTTGTACAAGTAGGAGATCCGATGTTGAAGTAATGTGACGATTGTGAAGACAGTGGGTGTGGCAAAGCAAGCAAACTTTGTTGTTTTCACAATATTATTTTAGTATGTCTATGGAGTGTCTATTTATGGAGGAGTAATCGATGGCTGTGGCGCTTCATTATGGTCATGTAAGGCCATCGGTCATAATTGCCCATCTGCTGCCACTGTAGCTCTCATCTTATAATTTGTGAAATATTTACTTGTATCGCCTACTCAGTTTAAATTTCAAAATTTGTATAACTGAAGCAAATATCCAAATTAAAGGTTCAAAGCTAATTGGTGTAATTAACATATCTAGTAGATTGAATATTTGTTAAACTGGATCCCTAAATCTGGCGGTCTGCATTTCCTTTTTATACATGATATATCACATAATTATATCTAAAAACTTCCCAATTTTGCAGTCAGTGGCATTCATGAACTCGAAGAACATAATGATCAGTGGATCTACATCGATCAACTGTGAATTATACCACATTATGATGATGGATGTGATGGGGGTAACAATTTAAAATGTGAAAATATCAGCACGTGGAAACAGTCCAAACACGGATGGTGTGCACATTCAGATGTTAGATATGTAACTACCAGTGGAACTCAAGTCAAAACTGGTGACGATTGCATCTCAATTAGAATAGCATCGCAAATCTTTGGATTTAACAAATCAGTTGTTGTCCGGGCCATGGCATCTGGTATTAAACTAACCACTACATTATTTACAAGAAAATAAAACTTTGATATTTAATTTGATGACATATAAAAATGCAGTATTGGAAGTCTAGGAAAAAAAGGAAGATGAAAGAGTGCAAAATGTGATGGTAAAATCAAAATTTGTCTAACAATAAAAATACCCATCCATTGATTATTTACGTTTGCAAAAGTGCTGGCGATCCCAGTAAACTGATGTTTTGCAGGCGTTGTGACGATGCTTATCATTGTTGTTGTCAGACACCAACACATAAAGTAATAACAATTATCGATATTCCTTTTTGAATATTTTAGAAGAATATGTATTATTGTTAATTTCTGAGTACACTATAACATTCTGAAATAATATTTGCAGATGGTTTCTTTTGTACACTTGCTGTGATGCTTGTGGGAGATTATTTGTGAAAGGGAACTACTGTCCAATCTGTTTGAAGGTTTTCAATGATTGTTCTTGAAGCTATTTTATCGTTGAAGATTATTTCAATTGTGGATCAGCAGCATAACATCACTTAACCACCATCGCCAACAACAACAACAACAACAACAATAATAAATCATAAAATATTAACCAAACTAAGTTTAATAAAAATAACTAAATTTATAAAATAATAAATTAACTAGGATGGGTGTTCGTTAGATATCAAAATTTATTTATTTTACTAGTATTTGTTTGGGTCGAATGATAAATAACGAACAAGATTTATCAAGTACGTATAATAATAAAAAAATCAAAATTAACTATGTTCATAACAATAATAAATTAACTATAAGTTTTATAAAAATTAACTAAGTTTATAATAATGATAATTATTTTTATTACCATTATAAATTATATAATATTAATCAAGTTAAGTAAGTTTTATGAAAATTAACTAAAATTATATTATAATAATAATCAAAATAATTTAAAAAAGATTATAATAATTAACTTCGTGAATGCTGTTTAGTAAAATTTAAGTTTATAAAAATTAATAAAGTTTATAATAATAATAATAATATAACTAATGTTTATGAAAAATCACTAAGTTGGTAATAATAATAATTTAACTGATGTTCATGGAAATTAACTAGGTTTATACTAATAGTAACAACAACAAAATTATAATAGCAATATTAACAAGTAACAAACTAAGTTTATAAAAATTAACTAAGTTTTATAAAAAATAACTAAGTTTAGAATAACAGCAATAATAGTTGTAAATGATAAAGTATTAACCAATTTAACTAAGTTTTATAAGTTTTAACTAAATTTATATAATAATATTGATAACAATAATAATAGTAAATTAATTAGGTTTATAAAAATTAACTTCATTAAGTAAGTTTAATAAGAATTAAAAAGGTTTATAAAATTAATTAAGTTTACAATAATAATAAATTAACTAAGTTAACGAAAATTAACTAAGTTTATAATGATTGCAACAACAATAGATTATAAAATATTCAACATCTTCACATTTATTTCATTTTATAAATTTTTAAATTTCATAAAAAATAACTAAGTTTACAGACGAAAATTGCTGAATTTTATAAAAACAACTAAATTTTATAAAAAAAAACAAGTTAATATATAATAATAATAACACTTAATTGAGTTTATGAAAATTAAAGAACATAATTAGGTTTGTCAACAGATACTTTGGGATGCGGATAATTCCATATCCGCATCCGCATCCGAAATAATTTTCGGATATCGGATATCCGCATCCGCGGATACGGACGGATATCGGATATTTATCCTATCCGCTAACGACTGGTAAGTCAAGAAATCTAAATATTAATTTTAAGTTTAACATACATTTTTTTAATCCAATTGATTATAGAAGTGTTAAATATAAACAAATATGGCGATCATAAATAGTTTGGAGCAGTTAATAAGCATTAAGTGCATATAATATAAATTACTAACTTAACAAAACAATAAATAGATATCTTTCATTATACTAAAATACACATAAATTATACTATAATCGTGACAAAGACCTGACGGATAATTTTTGGATGCGGATGTCTTCGTATCCGCATCCGTTTTTCCGGATATCGAATATTTTTCGCTTTTCGGATACGGATGCGGATGGATTTCGGATTTTTCGAGTATCCATTGACAGCCCTAAATATGATAATAATAATAATAAAGTTGCGCATTTTCCAGTTTTGAATTGGTTATACGATGAACCATTTTCCAGTCCGAGATGCTTTTGGAACCCATATCAGTTTTCATACACGACGAATGTAGGCATGTAAGTGGATGTTATCATATAATATTAACCTAGTTAACTAAGTTTATATATATAGTAATAATGATAATGTTAATGATAAACTAAGTTTATAAAAATTAATTTTGTTAGTTAAGTTTTTATAAAAGTTAAATAATATTATAAAAATTAACTACGTTTATAATAATAAACCGACCAAGTTTATGAATACCAAGTTTATAATAATAACAATAATAATAATAGTTGACGAATAGTTTATAAAAATTAACTTCGTTAGTTAAGCTTTTATAAAAGTTAAATAAGATTATAGAATTTAACTACGTTTATAATAATAAACCGACCAAGTTTATGAAAATTAACCAAGTTTATAATAATAACAATAATAATAATAGTTGACGACTGGACTGATTGGAACAAGTGGATGAGCAACCGTGGAGGATTAAGAGCATTTACAGAGAAAAGTTGGGAGTCATGGTAGGATAAAGAGCAAGATCATCTTAAATGTTCTGGAATTAGAAGAATTGTTACTAAGATCGTGTTAGCACTAAGGTTCATTATCTATCAGTATGGGCTTGTCTATCACTTGAAGTTGACACAAAAAACTAAAAGCATTATGGTACTCTCTGTATGATCATTTTCACCCTAGAGGGGGTGAATAGGGTGTTCTTAATAATAATAAAAATAAATGCGGAAATAGCAATAATAACAGAAAGTAATGCAGTAGAGACCACACATAAATTTACCCAGCTTCGGCAATAATCTGCCTAAGTGTTGCCTCCAAAGTTTTTACTAGAAATTAAATAGTCAAACGCTTACACGTAAACTGCGACACTCGCTAACTTGACTAATCTAACTCTACGCTCAAAACCTTGCCACAACTCAGCCACCTAGACTTTACAAATTTTAGAATAGAAAATTACAAATGAAAATAAAAATAAAAATAAAAATAAATAAAGACAAAACCCTATTATTTAAAACTTAAGCCCAAACATAAAAATAAGACCGGCCCACTATAGAAAATAACTTGAGAAAAACGTCTCCCCTTTTACTCTTCTTCGGCCGTTCCTTTTCCTCTTCAAAATTTAGGGCTTCACCAATTGATGTCACCGCTTAATAATAGATTGATTGAAGTGACGATTTTGATTCTGATTTTGCTTAGTTAATCAATCCTTAGCTTGTGTTGCTCTCGGTAACTTCAATAAGTCGAGTTGGATGTTGATGGATTGGTACGTGATTTTTGCCCTTTCAGTTCTCGACTCTGCTTCGAGTTATAAATTTGTGCATGGTTTATTTCCTGACTTTGCTCTGGTATTTTCTTGAACTCGAAAACATATTTGCCGATGATGAAATTGGGTTAATAGGGATAAATTCCCTAAATTTATGTTCGTATATTTTTGCTTTGAATGTTCATGATTTTATTCGGCCATTAGATAATTGCTTGAATGATTGAGATGATTCTGACTTGTTCATTACTTGATATATTTAAATCTGCTTTGCATTCTTTATGCCATGACTTCGGCATTTGAAATTGTGATTGACTTGTTCACTAGTTCCATTGCAATTTTCGATTTTCTTTGAAAATTTCAATGACGTTTCTTGCGTTTGGCAACTTTCGAACCGCTCCTGATCATATTCGATTTTCTTCTTTTATATGCTTTAACTGGTTCGAACTGCTTTCATGTTGCTGGATTCCTGTGAAATTTGAAGTGGTCTTCATGAGTATATACATATATACATACATGTATGTATATATGTGTGTACGTCTGCACTTGACATTATTCATGCCTCCGTTTCATGTTCACTTATATGTGTTCACAACTGTGTTGTTGCAGTCTGGTTGGTATGTTGATCGGGTTCGCTACTTTGAGTCTTCATGTGTATGTTTGGACTGCTGCATCTCTCTGTAAAATTGTATTTATGAACTCTGGTTGCATTGTGAAGTGTCCACTGCTCTATAGCTTTGCATTTTGGTCCATGGTTTTGTTCATGTCTCTGAGACTTATATATATATATATATATATATATATATAAATGCATACTATATATATAAATGCATACATGTCTGGTTCAAGTGTGTTCATCATGTGGATTCATACAATTATGCATGTTTGCCACTGCATATAAACTTGTACAAGTCTCGTTGCCCTGATGTACTGGTCCATTGTGTTAGCTGCTCTCTTACTCGAAACTGTTTTGTTGGTATATTTGTGTGTTGCCTGCTACTATGTACATGTCTGGTCTCTTGTTTCAATGGCTTTTTGAGACCAAGTGCTTGCATGTTGTTTGATCTGCTACTTCATGTCGTTATCTTATTTATTTTGCGAGCACTCCTAAAACTTGTTGCCTTTGTAATTGAATTACATATTCATGTTGAAACCAACTGTGTTGTTGCCTTGTATTTATGTTAATGTTGACTGGTTTGTGTTTGTGGTCTGGTGGACTTGGTTGCATGAGTCTTGTCTTGGTTCTCACATTTCATTGCTTTGTTCCTTATTTGATGCTTTGGTGTGTTTGTATTTGTTGCACTTGAGTTAAATCTGGCCTAGGCTTGGGTTTGACCTTGTGCTCACCTGTCCCTGCAGTTTTAACAATTAAGTGTATGTCGGTGTGCACGACCTTGTGGCATGTACAGTGATACTGTGCATGTCACAAGTTGTTCGTGTAAGAAAAACTAAAAGAAAAATGATGACAAACAACCCAAATAACTGAGGCAAATAATACTTTCAAAACACACGCTTCATTTTGCACTGCAAAAAAATTATTTTTCAATTTTTCTCCGTCAGTGTTTATTTTGCAGATAGTTCAGATGCTGGATGCAGACTGAATTAGAGTTGAAGATCAAATACCAATGTTGGGTGAATATGTAGTGAGGTGTAATATGTAAATTGAAAATTGTGTTGTAATTGAAATTTTATTGTAATTGAAAATGTGTAAATGTAATGAGAGCTCAAATTTGTACCATTCGAATTTGTAATAAAATATTTGTTTGAATATGAATTACGAGTTATTTATTTTATTCAACAAATATTTATTCAATTATGTGAAAAATAAAATAGTACAACAACAAATACATTTAAACGAATATATATATATGTATACATGTATATATATGTTTATTATCATCAAACAAAAATCATAGGCTATTGTATTCTACAATATCATTCTTGAATTACTATGTTTTTTTGGATTTATCTTATGAAATGGGTAAACATCTCATATTTTACGTTAGTGGGTTCAGGTTTATGGTATGCACTTATGAGTTGATTTCAATTTGTTTCCATTATAGTAGTAGTGGCTAAGTAGGTACAACATTTTTTTTAAAGAGAACGCCCTAGCTCTTACTTGAATCGGAACCTTTCCTAGCATGGCTCTCAAACTGAATAAATTACCATGGTTGCATAAGGCTTTATAGTATACTTTAATTTGGTTCATGATGCTAATAACGGTCAAGTAGGTAACAAAAGTTAAATAAGTTTATAATAATAATAATTTAACTATGATTATAAAAGTTAACTTCAGTAATTAAGTATTATAAAAGTTAAATAAGTTTATAATAATAGTAATTTGATTAATGTTAATGAAAATTAAATAAGTTCATATATAATAATAATAAGTTAACTAAGTTTATCAAAAATAACTAAATTTATATACTTATAATAATAATAACAACAACAATAATAATAACAATAATAAATGATAAAATATTAAGTAACTACAAAACTATATTTTATATCTACAAAACTATCATCATATTAGAGACTAAATCTATAATGTTTCTTTTCCAACGTGTTGCCATTGTAAAATGTAAGCTATTAATTTTTCAATATGTAGAACCGATCCTTGAAATGAAGACCAATTTCATACTTTTCATTAATAACTTCTAGATTAATATGATCATTTTCATATTTCTTGGTAGTAACCTATAGATTAAATAAGACTATTTTCATAATTATTGGTACTCAACAGTAGCCTATAGATTTGACATAAAGTGCACAAAATTGCATAAATTTTTGGAGGCGTCAAATATGTCACAGACCATAGTTTGAAATATGTTCATAAGGAAAAAAGCATCAATTTTATACGAAATAGAAAATGTTAATCAGTAAAAGATTTACAAAAGAAAAGTTCCAAGACAACCCATAAAATTGGGTATAGGCCCCATATGAATGAATTTTTAAAAACCGCTAAGAATCCTATTAAAAACCACACCAAATTATTTATTTTATTCTATTTGAGTTCTTTGTTTGTTAGGTAAGATGATTTGCATAAACAAAAAGAATCAAGAAATGAGTAATCTTACCTTTGTCCATATGTTGCTAGTCTCATTATGCTAGGAAAAAAACCATAGAAAAACATCTGAAAAGCATTTCAGTCCGATACATCAATTCTTTCGTACCCTCACCAAGTTTTCAACCATCATCAAATAAAGCTGCTGATTGGATTATTGAATATAGTAAAAAAATCATCATAAATAAACGTATATAATATCAAGGTAGTGCATCATGAAGTGTACATATAGTAGATTGTTAAGGTGATATCATTATGGAAAATCATCAAGGATTTTATTTTAACATATCTTTCTTTTGATATAAAAGTATGTAAAGCCAAAATTAAAGGTCTAAAGAAAATTCTGGGATGTGTTTGCATGAAAAAGGATCTTCGTGTTCCAACTACATAACGCTACCTGGAGGGAAAAAGGGTAGACGTCTTGGGAGATGTATCATAGGGAATAGGGAAAAAAGGATTAGCCACCATTATACTCAACAGACTTTGGAATTCTCGCCGTGGATATCTACTTTCCTCCTACTTGTGTTCAGCAGGTATCGTTTTTATTTATAGTAAAAAATAAAAATACTTACTTTTTTAGCCTCATTATTTTGAAACTTTTTGTCGTTTGTTTAATTCTAATCGGTGAGGTTGTGAAGTTGAAGCTCGGAGAAAGAATCGACTACTTAAACTAAGATAATCATGCTACTCGCCATGTATTTTTAATTTGTGTTTTTTGTTGAACTCATCTTTACAATTTTTGCGATGAATTGAAATAGTTACACTAATAATAGGTTACACATTCACCGTACTCAATTTTAGCAATGGATACGAAATGGGCATTCAAATCAAATCTATTAAGACTTGGCTCATGCAAATTTTTGAGGTAGGCCCTTTTATCATTTTGTGCAAATCTAAAGAAAACAAACTTAGGTTGAGTTCAAACAAATTAGAGTTTTGATGTTCAATTGTTTAAAAGACATTCGGTAAATGTGTTCAAACAAATTAGAACTTTGATGTTTAATTGTCTAAAAGACATTCGGTAACTGTGTGCAATTGAATTTTACATGTGTTGAAGAAATTGAAAAAGTTATTGGCAGTTGTAATACTAATAGTTTAAGAATCATAAATCCACCGGCTTTGCCCGCTTTAACTCAAAAATCAAAGTATTTCCATGTGAGAACAGAATTAGGTCGTATAATTTGGTTCCTATTCAAATCCAGGGGTAGGTATACTCTACTGACTTTGGTGCAATTAGGTCAATGATCAGTGCATTTCAGCAATACCCGTTCATTCGAATAGATTTCACTTTGTTAAAATGCACTATTATTTTTAGATCTATTAAAATTACTATCTAATGGCTTTAAACCTACAGAGCATCCCTACTCTCGTTTCAAACCAGAGTAGATGATTAAAGGTGATGTCCTTTAGCTATGCTATAAAATTTTGTCCAATATGAGGTGGTAGGAAGCGGATAAAGAACTTGGTTGATGGATGATGTGACATGCATAAAGAAAGGCTTTGAGCAGTTCAAGTTCTTAGTGATGTATTTGGTACTTGTAGATGTGAACTTTAAACTACGTTGTCTTTTGTTATCATGAATATGTATTGAATTTGGTAACTCGTGTATTGAACTTATTTTTTGTTAGTTGATACTTAATTTTGTCATCATGAATATGTGTTACATTTGTTGATTATTATATATTTTTTTCATTCATACGTTGTTCAAATTATTATCTATCTAAAGAAGATTCATTTTGACTGTTATTATTAAAATGTAATAGTGGGGAGCATCAAATATATAGTAAAATAAAGCATAGCTTCTAAAAAGCATTATAACTATATGACATAAGTGCTAAAAAGATAAAGCAATGTATGAGGTTACTGTCATAGCAACAAATAGGCGTTGTTGTATCTACACAATTTATAGCGTTATATATATGCTGTAAATTGATGTTGAACATACTATAAACATGTTGATATATAGCGTGAAATAGGCGCTATATTTAAAGCGGCTATTTTAGGTTGTGAAATCATACTCTTTTATAGCCTTTTTTGTGTTATAAATGTGCAATTCTTTTTTATAACATGTCGATATACACGTTTATCAAACCGCTATAGTTGTGTTTAATAGCAGCTATATGCCGCTATAAAAGATTGTTTTTCTTGTAGTGGTTTTAATATATATATATATTTATTTATTTATTTTACACACACACGCACACACGCATATATCCTTTTCACATCTCTTGTTTAGTTTTTTCTTAGCAACCGCAGGTGTCGATATTATACTAGAGAGTTTCTGAGGTCATTGAAGATTTGTTTCTTTGTTTTTTGTACTTTATTTTGGACCTCGTATAAATTATTGAGGGTTTTTTAAAATCTTTTTAATCTTTTATTTTTTATTTGTATAGGGGGTATTGCTATCTACCAGGCTTGTTGACAGCTCCTTAATAGTGTAGAATAAAATTATATGAGTGCTCTCCTCCTTGTGAAAATCATTCATTTTTCACAAAAAGAAAACTTTTAATAGAACAGAAGGTCTTAAAACAACTAAATCGAAAGAATTCTTTCGAAAGCAATTTCCTAAGTAAAGAAGTGGATGGTCTCGAAACCAATCTCTTCAAAATCATTGAAGAGACGGCTTAGGTTTTAAAACAAAGAAACCCTTTCAAATGCATTGCATCGAAAGGTAGGATGCAACAGCTAGGGGTTTTGACCCCTTTGAAAGCTTCTTTATTAAAAAAAATCGCAAACTCTTTCGAAACCATTCTTTAAAACCATTAACCAAAGTTGAAAGCATTCTTTTCGGAAGCGAAGCAGGTGCATTTGCTTTTAGAAGCAAAGCAAGGCTTCGACCCATTTGGAACCCTTGTTTCGACTCCATGCCTTTCGCCTATCTCCAATCTACTACGTACCAAGTATTTGATACCATGTGTATTAGTTTCGAACTAGTTGGGGGTGAAAGTACCTAGTCGAAAGGTAGGTGCCGAAAGTGGTGAAACAACAAAGTCTTACAAAAACTGATTTATAACTTAAAAAGGTTTTTTTTTTCAACTAACCTGCTTTGTTTATGAACATATGATTGGTTGCTAATTTCTTTCCAAATATTTTTTAAAATTACTCCGAATTTCAGAGATAAACAATTTAAAATATTTACAAAATGCTCCTTCTCCTTTTATAAATATATAAAACATTTAAGTCTCATACTTAAATAATTTTATACACTTATTAAAATACTTAGAAAAATTCTACAAAATTCCCGTAAATCGTTTCTAATATGTTTTCTAACATGTTCAAATTTCTGACCTAAAACATATATAAAATAGCCGTAATTAATTTTAAACCCAATTAACCAATTTCTTCACTAGAAAATTAACAGTAAATCCACATTAATTCGAAAAATTACGAAATTTGAAACCAATCACCAAAACATCATTTTTGACCTTATATTAAAATCGCAAGCATTTATATGTCATCTAATAGGGTTTTCACATTAAAACTTGTCATAAAATCCATATGAAATAGCATAAATCATCAACAAACATATATATCCATTTTACAATCAAAAACATGGCAATATACTTTGCAAAAATATTCGGATACGATCTAGAAACTAAAAACATCAAAAATATGAAATGTAACCAATTACTCACCTTTAGCTTGTGATTAAGGAGTTGAGATTTGATCTTGGATTAAGTTGCTTAAGCATCTTCCTTTGATCTTCTTCTTTTTTCCCTTAATGGCGGTCGGCCTCTTTTAGTATTTGATTTTGCGTTGAACGTGTAAAATTAATGGCATGAAGTGTTTAGGGTATTAGAACATGTCTTATTCCTACTTTTCCCCTTATTTATTTTCCTTAGCTATTTCATTTTTGTTTCCCTTAATTCATTGTTTTGAATTGGCACGGCTACCTCTACTAACACAAATCTCAATCTCTAACCATTTTATTATTTTATTTAATTTATCTAACTAAATGTCCTAAATAATATTAATCCAAATTAGGGTTGTTACAGACTCCCCTCCTTAAAGAATTTCGTCCTCAAACTTATGATAAGGTACACAACAAATCAATTATAAAGGTAAAACATACCAAAAAACAAATCAGGATAAGCGTCTCTAATCATGCTCTCGGTTTTCCAAGTATAGACTCTCTCATCGTCGCTCTACTGGACCTTAACTAGTCTGACTGTCTTGTTCCTTAGCCTCTTCTCATCTCTCGCGACTATACGAACTGGCTTTGTAACTATAGTCAAGTTTGGTTCCACTGCTAAGTCCTCTAACACGGTCGGTGCCACAATAGTCTCTAGATCTCGAACACACTTCCTCAGATGAGAAATATAAAAAACATCCTGGACTCTTGCCAAGCTATTCGGCAACTCTACTCTATATGCGAGTTTCCCAATCCCTTCTACAATAGGAAACGGTCTAACGAACCTCAGTGCCAATTTTTCTGATTTCCCAAATCAAATTACACCATTCATCAATGATACCTTGACGAAAACATGATCTCCTACTGAGAGCTCTAAGTCCTTCCGTCTTCTATCAGCATAACTCTTCTGCCTAGACTGAGCTTCCTTCATTCTAGCTCTAATCAACTCTTTGTAGCTTCTCTAACTAAATCTGGACCAAGAACTAGCCTACCCCTGGTAGACCAACAAACTGAAGATTTGCATGGCCTTCCATACAAAGCTTCAAATGGTGTCATCCCTATACTAACCTGATAACTGTTGTTATACGAAAACTCGACTAGGTGTACATAGTCTTCCCATGATCCTCCAAAATCTAGCACATAAGCTCATAACAAATCCTCTAAGACTTTGTTAACTCTTTCCGTTTTTCCATCTATCTGGAGACGATAAGCGGTACCCATCTTGATCTTGGTTCCTAATATCTCCCTTAGACTCTTGCAAAACTCACTAGTGAATGAGGAATCTCTATCACCTACAATACTACTCGGAATTCCATGCAGTTTAACTACATTCTTTATAAACAACTTAGCTAAAACAGATGATGTCCGGGTTGACTTAACTGGAATGAAATGGGCGCACTTGGTTAACCTGTCCACTATGACCCATATGCTTTCATTTCCTTTATTAAACCTTGGCAACTCGTCTATAAAATCCATAGAAATAGAAACTCATTTCCACACTGGAATATATAAAGGCTGAAGAAACCCACTCGGTTTTTTATGTTCAACTTTCACCTGTTCACAGTTCAGATACTGCTTCACCCATAAGCCTACATCTCTTTTCATACCTTCTCAGAAGAAACTTCTCTTCGTGTCCTGATATATCTTAATTCCTCATGGATGAATAGTGAACTTCGAATGATGGCATTCTTCAACAACTTCCTTCCTCATATTCCCTGCATTCGGAATACATAACCTTCCTTCTTCCTTAACCACCATTTTGGTCAAGACTAAAATCTTTCAAATCATCACACTCTATTCCAACCTTTAACTATCTGATCCGTTCTACTAATAATGGATCCTCCATCTATTTATAAGCAATCTTTTCGATTATTGTCGGTCGAACTTCTAAACATGACAACATAACTGTCTCCCTACTAGATCTAGCTTCAGATCTCCACAGTCCTCTACATACCGTCAATGCTTCCAAATATTTCCACTCCAACACTGCATTTTAATGTTTTCTGCTAAGTGCATCTGCCATCTTGTTGCCTTTTCCTGGTGTGTATCCAATTCCAAAGTCATAAGTGGCTAAAAACTCTAACCACCTCTGTTGTCTCATTTTCAACTCCTTGTAATAGAATAAATACTTTACCGACTTATGATCCGTATATAATTAAAATCTCTCTCCCAAAAGGTAATGTCTCCACACCTTCGACACAAAAATTACTGCACCTAAATCCAAATCATGTGTCGGGTACCTAACCTCATGCGCTCTAAGCTGTCGAGATGCGTAGGCAATCACTTTACTTCTTTGCATTAACACAGCTCCTAACCGTATTCCATATGCATCTGTATATACTACTAAATCCTGATTAAACTTCTAGAACAACTAACACAGATGCATAAGTGAATAAGTGTTTCGGTCTCTGGAATGCCTCCTCACACTTATCGGTCCAAAAGAACTTCACAGCCTTTCACGTTAGCATGGTCATTTGTGCTGCTATCCGTGAAAAATCCTTTATGAACCTCCGATAATATCCAGCTAATTCAAGAAAACTCTTTATCTCAGTCACTGTCTTGGGTCTCTTCCAATTATTCACTGCTTCAATCTTGGTCAGATCTACGGACAACCCTTTCTCTGAGACTACATAACCAAGAAACTTCATTTTCTTCTTGCAAAAATGACACTTTGAAAATTTTGCTTTTAGCGGATGCTGCCTTAATGTCTTAAGCACCAATCTAAGATGAACTTCATGCTCTCTTTCATCCTTAGAATATACCAATATATCATTTATAAAAACCAACATGAACTTATTCAAGTACTCTCAGAAAACTCAGTTCATCAAATCTACAAAGAATGCTAGCGCATTAGTTAGTCCGAACGGGATTACTAACCATTCGTACGATCCATATCTTGTCCTAATCGCCATCAAAGGAATACTATCCTCTGCTACCTTAAGATAATGGAACCCTGTCGCTAAATCCAACTGGAAAAATACTTTGGCTCCACTCAACTGATCGAACAAATCATCAATTCTAGGCAGTGGATATTGATTCTTTATCGTCTTCTCATTCTACTTATGATAATCAACACACAACCATAATGATCCTTCCGGCTTCTTAGAAAATACTACGGCTGCTCTCCGAGGCGAACTGCTTGACCCGATAAAACTCTTTCCTTCCAAATCCACCAACTGCACCTTTAACTCATTTATCTCGATAGGTTCATCCTGCTTGGCGGTCTACACACTAGTTTTGCTCTCGGGACCAAATCTATCTGAAAATCAATAGCTCATTTCGACGGCAATGCAACTACAGGTTCAAAAACATCTGCGAATTCCCTAACCACTAAAACGCGATTTAACTCTTCTTCTACCTCCACAACCTCAAACTAGAGTTTTCTATGGAGTATGTAATCCTATCACCACAATCAGGGTGTCCAAGCGATAATTTTCTATCATGAAAAAATATCCTAGCATCGTATTTACTTAACCAATCCATATCCAAAATAATCCAAACTCTACGAAGTCAAACACATGCAAACTACAAACAATGGTATGACCTAACAATTCAAACTCTAAGTGGTCGCATCTCATACCAAGAGTCGCATAACCTCCAATCGGATTTGCAACCCTTAAGGAAGTAACTAGGTATGAAGGTTCTAGGTTAAGCTTATCTACCAAACAGTCAGATATAAAAGAATGAGGTGCACCAGTATCAAATAGATAATAACTGACATACCATGAATCATAAGCTTATCTTCCACCACAACTTTTCCCTTTTCCTTTGTTGTTGATCTCGAGGTAGCTGGCTCCAATGCAAACACTTTGTCTTTTCCATCCTTGGCTGGCTCCTTGCACTGGTTCTTATGATGTCCAATTTGTCACAGTTGAAGCATCTAATATTCTTCTTTCGGAACACTTTCTTTCCATCTCCTGAGCGACGTTCATTTGAAAATGCCCTTTCTTGTCACATTTATAGCAAATATCCTCCGCCTTTCCTTTCTTGGCAGCTCCACCCTTCTGAGCTCCTTTCTTATGGAAAAACTTCCTCTTTTGACTCTGCCCCACTTGGACTTTCTTTGTCTTATTCCTTTCAAGAAAAGAAAGCATCTCTTCGTTCCTCAAGACCATCTCAACAACAGCATCACATGGATCCTTAATACGCGGAAATGTCGCCTTAGCAAGCTTAGGCTTCAACCTCCTTATGAACTTCTCATTCCTCTTAATCACAGTATCAACCATAGCATAGTAAAATCTCGCTATCTTCTCAAACCTCGTTGCACACTCCAGCATAGTCATGTCTTTCTGCTCTAACTCAGCAAACTTTCTGAACAGAGTAGACTTCGCAATCTCTGACATAAATCTCTCCTCTAATTTCTTTTTAAACTCAGCCCATGTCATCGTCTCTTCATTAAAACCGGCAGTAACACTGTTCCACCAATACAGTGCAACCCTTGTAATTATCTAGAAGCGAGTCTCCTCTTTTTCTCATCATTGAGCTCCAAATCAGCGAAAATCCTCTCACAATGAAGTAACTAGTTTTCTACTTCAATTGCGTCTTCAGTACCAATAAACGGCTTTCCTCCCAACCGGGCATAATCTCTACTCAAAACAGCATTGTTATTCACCACCGGAGCCTTTTGATTTCCTCCTCCAACCACTCCAGTAGCAACTAACAATTGCATCATGTTTACAAAGAACGGATACATCGCTCCCATGTCAACTTGCGAGACTCCAGCACCCACATTCCCAGCTTATGCCTGACCTTGGTTCCTTCTCATATTTGGTTTGGCATTTCTGTTAGTTATGGTGCTTCCCCCACATAGGTTAACTCTTACACTTCTAGCATCTATATTTGCATTCAAGCCTTCATAAGATATAGAAGAATGGCCTAAGAGAGATAGGAGAATAGAGATATAGCGTATACTTATACATAGCAAATACAAGTACGTTATTATAGCGTTATCCCATACCCCGATCTTTTCTCTAATTCTTTAGGATTATGTTTTCAAAAAATCATTTCAGTTTAAAGTTTTTCATAAACCTTTGCTCTAATACCAAGTTGTAACATCCCCTATCTTGAGACCCAAACCTAAGCGTATAGATGTTGCGGTCATCTATAGTATTAACTTTTGGTGACAAAATACGGTAATATTAATGGTATCCATAATATCCAAAGCACATGAAATAAAATAAAAAATTCAAAAAACAAATTTTCCAATTGCATTTCAAGAAACATATTTCATATCCAATTACATAATCCCAAACATTACCCAGGCATTGATCAAATATAATTATTACAAAATGCACCAAGAGCGACATATGAAGATGTCCACTTGGATGATCAGAGTACTAAATAGTCATATCAGACTTAATACAACACAGCGGAAATTAAAAAACAACTTCTAAATATAGCTAGAATTAGCCTCCTGCTCATCTCCGAAAGCTTTATTCATCCACCTACTAAAACATGTAAACCTCAACTCTCAACCTACTCAAATCAATTTTGAGCACCCTAGAGTTTAAGGGGAAAACATAAACTTCAAGTCAGACATAAAGTCTGGTGTGAATAATACTATATATTTTGGTTATCTGATATTAAGTGAGAGAAGGCTGCTTAGCGGAATGGGTCTCCTCTCACAAATATCCCATTTCAAAACATGTCTTTCGCAAATCAAAACATGCAATCAAATTGGTTAAAATAATAATAGCAATATCATGTACGCATACAAATCAGGTAATAAATGGACCATCTGTCTGAACACTATAGTTTTGTTTGGCTAACTACTAACCTTTTGCGGACTTGGACCTACCAGAAAAATAAATAATCTAACTTCTGTAAGATACTCTTCTGGATAGTCTGTCTCTCACTTACTTCTCTCAGGGTCAAGTGATCCTAATGGTTTTGTGGGCTCACCAATAACCTATCTCTACTTTGTATATTCATTACTGTGTGTAACATCATTTTAGTCTAAGCCGTGACAAAGTTTTACACACTGAAATTTTGGACTTATATTAGCTAGACTAGCTAAAGTATAGGGTGCGACCTCGTACCAGTCTCATCTGGTATTCCAATATCTGAGTCATTTACTTAGGGTCAACTACCCTTCAAATTTTCCTTGAAAATATGTCTTTCAAAATGATTTAACCCTTTACAAATCATACTTAAACAAGGAAAATATTCTATGCATTTCTCAAATCACTTTGCCATGTTATATACACTTCACACAAAACATTGTTGATGAAAACATTCAAAACCATTGAAAGTACCCCTTTCGAAACCATCGAAAGTACCCTTTTTGAAACCATTGAAAGTATCCCTTTCGATACAAGTAAACTACTTTACTTTATAACCTAGGGCAAATGCCAAAACCTACCTTTTGAAACCATTTACATTAAGCCTTTCGAAAACATTGAAATCTTCTCTTTCGAAAGCTTTATAAAACTATAGACATCCTATTTTCAAAACACTTTTAACACACCTTTTGAAACCATTGGAAACCTTTCATTTAAAACCTTTCAAAAACATTGGAGAACCACCCCTTCGAAACCTCTATCTTAAACCTTTCGAAAGCATTAAGTTCTTTACATAAATCAAACCTTTTGAAAGCATTTGGATTCGAGTAAAACATGTGGAACAACCTTTCAAAACCATTCAAAACTATTCCTTTTGAAACCTTTGAGTTTAACTTTCAATAAAACAAAGGGTCTTAAAACAACTAAGTCGAAAGCACTCTTTCGAAAGAAATTTCCTAAGCAAAGAAGTGGATGGTGTCAAAACCAATCCCTTCAAAAGCATTGGAGAAGTGGATTAGGTTTTAAAATAAAGAAATACTTTCGAAGGCATTGCTTCGAAACGTAGGATGCGGCGGCTAGGGGTTTCAACCCATTTGAAAGCTTCTTTATAAAAAAAAGGCACGGACTCTTTTTAAGCCATTCTTTAAAACCATTTAACCAATTTGAAATCTATCTAAGTCGTAACCATTCTTTTCGGAAAAAAAGCACGCATTTCCTTTTAAAAGCAAAGCAAGGCTTCGCCCCCATCGGAACCCTTATTTCAACTCTATACCTTTTGGCTATCTCCATTCCACTGTGCCAAGTGTTTGATACCATGTGTATTGGTTTCGAACTGGTTGGGGGAGGAAGCACCTAGTCAAAAGGAAGGTGCCGAAAGTGGCGAAATAGCAAAGTCTTATAAAAACTGATTTTTAACTTGAAAAGGTAATTTCTTTTCAACTAACCTGCTTTGTTTGTCAGCATATGATTGGTTGCTAATTTCTTTCTAAAATCTTTTCTAAAAGTACTGTCGAATTTCAAAGCTAAACAATTTAAAATATTTACAGAATTCCCCTTCTTCTTTTACAAATATATAAAACATTTAAGTCCCACACCTTGAGCAATTTTATGTACTTATTAAAACATTTAGAAAAATTCTACAAAAACTCCCATAGATCTTTTCTAATATGTTTTCTAACATATTTATACTTTTGACCCAAAATAAATATAAAATAGTCGTAATTAATTTAAACCTAATTAACCATTTTCTTCACTAGAAAATTAATAATAAATCCATATTAATTTAGAAAATTATGAAATTTGAAACTTGCGCTAAAATATCATTCTTGACCTTATATTAAAATGGTAAGACATTTGGATGTCGTCTAGTAGGGTTTTCACACTAAAACTTATTATAAAATCCATATGAAATAGCATAAATCATCAACAATCATGTATATCCATTTTATGATTAAAAAGCATGGCAATATACTTTGCAAAAATATTCGGGTCTGATCTAGAAATCAAAACATCAAAAATATGAGACTTGACCCATTATGCACCTTTAGTTTGTGATTAAGGAGTTGAGATATGATCTTAGATTAAGTTTCTTAAGCTTCTTCCTCTTCACTTCTTCCTGTTTTACCTTAATGGTGGCCAGCCTGTCTTAGTATTTGATTTTGGTTTGAATGTGTAAAATGAATGGGAATGAAGTGTTTAGGGTATTAGAACATGTGTTATTCTACTATGCCCCTTATCTATTTGCCTTACATATTTCATTTTAGTTTCCTTTAATTCTGTAACGACCCAAGAATTTTATTAATTTTTAATATCATAATTAACTAATTTTTCTTGAAATACATAATAAAATTTTGCAAAATTTGATATTTGTAATACGTCTATTTAAACGTAGTTACTGTCAGATTTTCATTAGAAAATATGTAAGTTTAATCTGTTATGAAAATTTCAATTTAAAATTAGTTAATTTGATAAAAATAAAATATTATTGAAAACTGAATATTTTCATATAATAAAAATGTAAATCATTTTCTGAGTGAGACGTCGTAATTCGATTCACCAAATTTGAATTGCCCTGGCTCCGTTTATATTATTTTCTACGATTTAGCAGCAGTTTTGGAAGTGAATATCGACTTTTGATATAATGATCGTATCGCTCATATCTATGTACCATTTTTTTGTCTCGTTGCATTGATCTCCGCAGTATATTCATTTGTGCATTTTGGTGTCCAGTACACAGTGAAATCTGCGAAACGGTTAGCTATATCGATACCCGTTTTAAGCTTTTGGTTTTCCTTGTGTCCTTTTGTTGTCCACCGGTTGAATATAAATGTTTACTTGCTTTAATATTTCAAAAGATAATCGTGACTTTTAAAAGAAAAAAATTTAATACAAGTTAGTTTCTGAAACATGTTTCCCCTTTGTTTTTCCTGAGCGAAGGCTGATTCTTTCCCCATGTTAACCCGTAGTCACCTTCCTGCAAACCACTTCCCGCTGGAACAACATACACGTCAACCACTTCTTCAACCGCCGCGCACGCTCCATCGCTCCCTGACCTTCCCTTTCTCCTCTCTCTCCGACCAAAAACCCATCAGCCGAGAACCACCTTTCAACTCCACACATCGTTCCCTTCCTCCTCTACCAACCCAGATCATCCGCGTGAACAAGCATGGCCTCACATCCATGCTTCTGCAGCCGACCACAACATCAATCTTCCCCTCCTCGACTTGGCCGTCCCTTCTGAAAGTCAATAGGGTGGATCATGTAACAACCCGGATATTTTAACGACTTTATTTAATTTAATTAAGAGTTTTGTGTGAAAAAAAATAAACGATAAAATTTTGAAATATAAATTTTATAATTGGAATGAGTCTAGTTAAACATAGCAACTGGTAAATTTTCGTCCGAAAATACGGAAGTTGATTTCGTGCGTAAATTTACTTCAATTTAATCAGTTAAAAAGTGATGAAAATAAAACATTTTCAAAACCAAAATATTTTTACATAGAAAAATTCTAAACCATCTTCTGAACAAGATATCAGTTTGTCGGTTTTCCAAATTCGAGCATCTTTAGCTCGTCGATCTTATTTTTCTTTGTTTTTCATACATTTTCCGTCAGTAGAAAATTCGAATTTTTACAATTCAATCGTACCACCATCCTAGCTACATGAAATGATAGTGTAGATTCTAGAAATAATCATATTAATTCGCACAAACAACAATGTGAATTAATACGATTATTTCGGGATTATTTGATTTAAGTATTGGATGTTGTTGGTGTTTGTTATTGCTTGTTTATTTAATTTGACATCATCCTAGCTATCACACTGCAAGTTTCCTTTACTATGCTTGATCTTGAATTAAATTGGAATCGGGTTGAAATGATATATACCCAAACGAACTTGACCTAGGATGGTGAATTAAATAAATCCGATTGGTCAATAAATTGATTTAAAAATAAAATAATGATTTTATTCGAGCAAAGAATAAGTTATGAAATGAAGTTCGAATTTGAATGTTTATGAAAAGAAATGTAAAGATTGAAATCTGAAACAAATATTAACGTAATAATTGATGAAAGAACGTTGTTTGATATTTGATTATCTAATAATTAAATTTAGAATTATCAATAAATAATTTGGAATTAGTAATAATTGAGTTTTGAAATTTTTAAGTTTGAAATCATTTAATAATTAAATTTGAAATTATAATTAAGTTGGAATTATAATTAATTTTGAAATTATTAAGTTGAATTTATAATTAAGTTGAAATGATTTGATAATTAAGTTTGAATTCATAATTAAGTGGAAATGATTTAATAATTATGTTTAAATTTATAAACAAGTTTGTAATAATTAAATTTTAAATTATTAATAATTAAGATTGAAATTATTTAATAATTGAATAAGATTAAATTATTTGATAATTGAATAAAAATTGAATTCTTTGATAAGAGAAATTGAACTTCTGAATAAGTGGATTTGAACTTCGTTAATAAATGAAATTGAGTTTCTTTATTTATTAATTAAGCTTTGGAAAATTTAAGTAAGTTAATAAGTGAAATTAAACTTCTTGAATATATGAAATTTAGTTCTTTATTAATTGAGTTTGAAATTTGTAATGAAGTCAATAAATAAATGAAAATTTGAATTTCTTTCACAAGAAATAAAATGTGATTTATTAAAATGAATGGGATTTATTGAAATTAACGTAAGACATGTAATTTAAAGAATTGATATGACG
The DNA here is from genome assembly GCA_030765085.1 of Allium cepa. NCBI lineage: Eukaryota > Viridiplantae > Streptophyta > Magnoliopsida > Asparagales > Amaryllidaceae > Allium > Allium cepa. The sequence goes on from CM060932.1 coordinate 549,153,971, forward strand.
AATTTAATTTATTTCAATTTGATGTTTTGATATAATGAAGTTGAACGTAAGTAATTGATTTAAATGAATTGGAATTTAAATAGAAGTTGTTTTGAATGACAAATTTACTTAATGAATATGGAATGAAATCGATAAATGAATTTAGATTGATTTGAATGAAAATTAAACCATTTTAAATGTTTTCGGAATGAAATTTATATATGAACTTGAATCAATATTTGAATTGTTTAAATAAAAGTTGAAATCGAATTATAAGATTTTGAAATGGTAATTTGGAAGTTTTGAAACGTAAACTTTGAAAATTGACTTAGAAAGACAAACGAAATGTTGATTTATGAATTGAAATTGAAATTGATTTGGTTTTGAAATTTATTAAATGACCAATCGGTGTAATAATTACGAAAGTTATTAAAGAAACCGGAATCGGTTATGGATATACTCTCTATCAAAGCCGAAAACCACTTTAATAACTATACGCAGAGTGATGATCCAGAATGAAGGGGTTGGAATGATGTACGTGATGACTGAAGAAAGAGAACGATAATGGATAGCCTTGACACTTGTGTCAAATTGGAAATGACTAAAATCGGGAGCCGTGCCGGGCCAAATGGGGTTAGCCACCTCGAGCGAACACACTTCTTCGTAACTACTACTCATTACTTGTGATTGATTGGTGCACCCTCGGAATTTCAGGACTGTTGTTTCACGGTGTTGCGATCGCTGCGGCGATGCGTTCTCACCAGTCCGGATCAGGCAAACGGTAGTTTCACTACCTTGGGTATTGCCTCATGTGCCTTGTCATACTTGTATCCATATATACGCGACCACTACGAATTTGTTTTGTGTTATACCTATGGAGTACTCCCTGATAGCCCACTAGTTTACGGTGGAGTTTACAGTGCTGTATAGACTATGATATCTATATAAAATGTGTTAAGGGGGATAATGGTAACGCCTTAACACTATTTTGATACTTTATATTACTGATGGACATTATCTATTTAGCGTACACTACTACATAGTAGATAGTTTAACGGATCCTTAGAGGATGGTGATTCCAACATCCTTTGAGTTACTTGTATTTCGATTGCTTTTTCACTTGAGTTGGATTTATTGATATGAGAATATTAATCCTGACTCGAGTGTTTTGTGTTTTGCTTTACGCTCGGGTCAGACTGAGTGTACCAGTATTCGAGACTCACCTTTGGAGTTGGAGCTTTGCTTGAAGATCCAGCCATCTATTCTGCTTTCAGTATTCGATGATTCCAGTGATGTATTCTGATTTGTACTTGATGTATCATATTTCTCTTCTGTTGTAAACTCTGATGTATCTTATATATTTATATAGTAGCTTCATGAACCACTACCTCTTTTACTTCCGCTGCATATTATTACTCTGTGTCTGTGATTCTGTGATTATTTATTTACTGTATATCCGTGTTTTGCCAAATTTAAATTAACAGTTCGTTATTTTGAATTATTCAAGTCCGACATGTGCGGATGCGAATAGTCCAAAATAGCGGGTTGTTATAGTTGGTATCAGAGCTTTGGTAGCTCTATGCAAAACACAGCACATAGGGTAAATGTATTTACAGAATTACTCTCATTCGTGTTTCAATCTCTTCATTTTGACTCGATTCCTCTGAATTTTGGAATGTTCCCTACGGTTCCGAAATCACTATTCGTCTTCTTTCAATTCTGGAGTATCTCATAACTCTACTTCGAACGATCTTTATAATGAATCGACAGTCTCGCCAATCTTCGAATGATTTTTAAAGGGGTGAAATTCCTTTATAATAGGCATTGATTTACTGGAGATTTCTGTATCCTCGGTTTACGATGCTATCTATCTCCTGTTATACCTGAATTATATCCCTTGCGATCGAATGTTGATTTACCTCAGAATTCAGCATCGATCTTATTCATGAAGTAACGGTCGACCCGGTTAAGGTTGCCCGCGATTTATATAAACTTATCCATCGCCTTATTTTGTTATTCAAGTCATCTTATCTTCTGTTTCGAACTTATCTTCGAATCAAAATTCTGTTTAATTTGATTTCCATCAAATTTGAATCTCTATACTTATTTTAAAATCCATTATTATATCGTCGAGCGAGGAAGTGTATTTATAAATTAATGTTAAAATGTTATATATATTGTGTTGTTTGGGTTGTTGATGTTGATTTGGGTTTCCGATCGATTCGTATGATCAACGCTATCGATAAGATTTCCAAAACACTTGAGCAGAGCAAACCGACACAATAATATTTTCAAATTGGTGAATAAAATGGTTTTGTATAATTATATTATATAAGTATAAATTTTTCTGAAATTAAAATGTTAATGAATCTGTCGTCCGAAATGTTAAATTTTAATTTTCATTTATTGTTTTATAAACCATTGACTATTTCATAATATAAACAAATGAATTTGTAAACTTGAGTATAATTTGATAGAAATTTGAAGTAAATTTAAATTAGAATTTGAGAATTTAATTTTCGGTGATTTCAACTTTGATTTGAAAGCTTTGAAGTGTATAGTATTTAAAATGTTTTAAAATAGAAATCATTTCAAAGAATTTTAAAAGTTTAAATCAGTGCTCTCCTATTTTGTCGCTGGAAAATAATTTCGGTAATGGCGGCCGGATCATCGACATTCATTTTCGGGTTTCGAAGTGGAGAGACTATTCTGTAGCTTTGCTATGGTTTGTTTTGAAAAATAAATTGATTTGAATTTTTTTAAAGTGTGATTGATTTGTAATATATATATTGATATATGATTTAAATCTGATTTGTTATATCATATATATTTATTTACCTCTAAATAAATTTGAAGTTACTCGAAAATTTAATTCTTAAATTTATGTTAAAGGATAATTTCAATTATAAAATGAAATCGAAATTTGAATAAAAATTTAAACCTGAACAATTAAATAGAAATTTTAATTGGAAAATACACAATTGCATAACATATAACTTACCTAAAATTTCAAAGGTTAACTATGTAATTGAATATATACAGTGTAAAATGATGTTAAAGAAATTTATAAATGAATTGAGTGGTTACAATAAGTGTAAATATACGTAATATATAAGTGATAGTATACATCAATAGAATAAATTTAATAATAATTTGAAATAAAAAGAACTAAATTTGTCGAATAAAGTATGATTATAATAAATGACCATTCAAATTCATGATCGTTGAAATTGTTAATTTAAGAAAATTGGATAATATACAGTCTAAATTGTCTTTATAAATAAAATTTGAGTGCATATAAAAAGGGTTATACACTTTAATAAAATAAATTGTTGTTTGAAATAAATTTTGTAATAAACAATGATAAATTGAAATAAACCAAGTTAAGGAAATTCCTTGAGTTTAAAGACAATTGCTGAATATAAACAAAATCTAAATTGAAATTATATGGTTTAAATTAATTATTTATAAAGTAATTCAAGTCTATTTCCTTTTGGTTGTTCATATTCGCCTACCTACTTCCTTTTCGAGGACGAAAAGTTTTGAGTGGGGGAGAGTGTAACAACCCGGATATTTTAACGACTTTATTTGATTTAATTAAGCCTTTTGTGTGAAAAAAATAAACGATAAAATTTCGAAATATAAATTTTATAATTGGAATTGGTCTACTTAAACATAGCAACTGGTAAATTTTCGTCCGAAAATACGAAAGTTTACTTCGTACGTAAATTTACTTCAATTTAATCAGTTAAAAAGCGATGAAAATAAAACGTTTTCAAAACCAAAATATTTTTACATAGAAAAATTCTAAATCATCTTCTGAGCAAGATGTCAGTTTGTCGTTTTTCCAAATTCGGGTATCTTTAGCTCCATCGATCTTATTTTTCTGTGTTTTTCATGCATTTTCCGTTAGTAGAAAATTCGAATTTTTATAATTCAATCGTACCATCGATAGCTGTATACCGTTTTGATCGTCTCGCCGTGCTAATCCCTGCGGTATACTCAATGCTATGTTTCGAGATTCGATACGCAGCGGAATCAGTGGAAAATGATTTCGTTCGGGTACCAGTTTTAAACCTTTAGTTTTCCTTACTCGTATGTTCTACCGTTCAATCGAACAGACATCAACTTTTATTGTTTCTTGAATTCAAGCAAACATTTATTGGCTCATGTTTCAAATTTTTTTTCGTGCATCCATTCATAATAATAAAAAAATCGAAGTCTACTTTTGCTTTTATACCTTACATTCATTTCCAAACTTCTGATACAAACGCCCTTCCTCCCTCTTCTTCTTCTTTAGCTTTTCATTTTTCTGTTATGAAAGAAGAAGAAAAACTCAGTTGCAATTGACCGCCTCCCTCCTAGAGCTCGGCCCACCATCAACAACCATTGCCTCCCTTCTAGGGCTCGGTCCACTATCAACAACCAGCGCCTCCCTCCTAGAGCTCGGCCCACCCAGCTCGTGACACCTCATATAACCCAACGAGCGACAGCAGCGGCCTCCACCCCTATCCTTGAGCGTGACTCACTCCACCCTTCCTCCTTCTCTCTGCCTTTTTACTGGCCGAGCATCAACTCCCCTCCCTCCTTTCTTCGATTGGCTATAGAGGTATACAGTTTAAAGTTTACTTCTAGTTTAGTAGTTGCTGTCGGATTTGTTTATATATATGTATTATATCTGTTTAAAGAAATTTTATATGTATTTACAAAAATATACACGCATGGTGGTTTACATATGACGTGTTGTATATAAGTAGATATTTCATAACATGTTGTTGTATACAATATAAGAAGTTATATAAAACAAGTATATACTATATAAGTAACGAAATATATTTGTTGAAATGCTGGTTGCTGGCATAAGTTCTCTGCTTATTTAATATATTTGTTACTTTCGTTAGACTATATTAGCCTTTTACTGAGATTGTGAGTTGTTTACAGAAATATTTCTTTTGTTTTATTTATGTCTTGTTATGTTATATGTTGTAATAGTATAATAAGTTTTGTCGCATGGGGTATATCCAAGTGTTTATAGTTACCTTAGTTTACTGATACTTCGCATATGTATGCAAGTAGGTGAGTATAATATATTTTATCCATGCCTACTATATAAGTTACAGGTATGGATATACTTACTATAGTATTTATTTAAACATATGTTAGTACTTTAAAATACTTGTCATAACTGTAATATATATATGTATTTCTAAGGTATAATTTAAAGGTAGACTTGTCATTCAGTGAGTCTGCATGTTGATTTGTGAGCAGGTTGTGGGTTTGTGTGTATATATATAGCTTTAAAAGTAATGGTTTGCAGTTACACATAATGACAGTTTACATGTTTATTGAAATATATATTTTATTTTTGTGTTTAAATTTATTTTGATTGGAAAATAAATATAATATATATACCTTATTTCGAAAGTATGATTGAAAATTGATTTAGAGATTAGTTGTAACATATATTATTTATTCTGTTGATGTATATTTATGTTTTCTGACTCCATATAATAGTCACAGCTTATATATATAAACTGTTAGTTTATAATGTTTGATTTTATATATTTTACACATAAGTATAATTGAGTCTGATTCTAAATTACATTATATTTGGGTTTAATTTAAAACAATGATTTTGAAATGTATATATATTTGATTAAAAAATGCGTTTGAATTTAGAATATGCTTTATATACGTAAATAGTTACATATAATTATATATGTGTGTGTATAAATTCATTTTTACCAATTACTTTCATCTATCATGTTCTGATTTGATTTTGGCAATTCCTATTTATCAGCTTTGCTCGACGATTCGTGCCAAACTAGTTTATTCCGAAAGTCGTGCTTGCGATCCGTGACTCGACTTCGTTGTCTACTCAACTCCTGTAGCCTCGAAAGGTTAGCAATCACTCACGATTAATATTCTTTTATTTATTAAATTTGATTTAAATTGAAACGACAATTGAAATATGCTGTCATAGTTATTTACACTGTTATGTATGCTATTACCTGTATTTGTTCACCTTTGACATCTGACACCATTATCTGTTATTTACATGATGATAATCCTGTTGATTGAAAATTGATTGATTGTTTGCTGTCTATATTGGACGTTAAATCTGTAATGTACAAAGTGATGAATATTATGCAATTGAATTCGACGTAGGATAGTTAAAAAATTTGAATCGACATATGTGTTGAATTTGCTTAGTTAAATTTGTGTAATACGACCCTTTAAATGTTAGATGAAAATTGACACGTAGAATTGGTTAATTACACTTTGAACCATTGAATGTATGATTGTATATGTTGATGTAATATGAAATTGAATGATTGATGTCAAGTGTATAACCGCATAAATAATAGTGTAATAATCTTTAATCTACATGAAATGATAGTGTAGATTCTAGAAATAATCATATTAATTCGCACAAACAACAATGTGAATTAATACGATTATTTCGGGATTATTTGATTTAAGTATTGGATGTTGTTGATGTTTGTTATTGCTTGTTTATTTAATTTGACACCATCCTAGCTATCACACTGCAAGTTTCCTTTACTATGCTTGATCTTGAATTAAATTGGAATCGGGTTGAAATGATATATACCCAAACGAACTTGACCTAGGATGGTGAATTAAATAAATCCGATTGGTCAATAAATTGATTTAAAAATAAAATAATGATTTTATTCGAGCAAAGAATAAGTTATGAAATGAAGTTCGAATTTGAATGTTTATGAAAAGAAATGTAAAGATTGAAATCTGAAACAAATATTAACGTAATAATTGATGAAAGAACGTTGTTTGATATTTGATTATCTAATAATTAAATTTAGAATTATCAATAAATAATTTGGAATTAGTAATAATTGAGTTTTGAAATTTTTAAGTTTGAAATCATTTAATAATTAAATTTGAAATTATAATTAAGTTTGGAATTATAATTAAGTTTGAAATTATTAAGTTGAATTTATAATTAAGTTGAAATGATTTGATAATTAAGTTTGAATTCATAATTAAGTGGAAATGATTTAATAATTATGTTTAAATTTATAAACAAGTTTGTAATAATTAAATTTGAAATTATTAATAATTAAGATTGAAATTATTTAATAATTGAATAAGATTAAATTATTTGATAATTGAATAAAAATTGAATTCTTTGATAAGAGAAATTGAACTTTTGAATAAGTGGATTTGAACTTCGTTAATATATGAAATTGAGTTTCTTTATTTATTAATTAAGCTTTGGAAAATTTAAGTAAGTTAATAAGTGAAATTAAACTTCTTGAATATATGAAATTTAGTTTTTATTAATTGAGTTTGAAATTTGTAATGAAGTCAATAAATAAATGAAAATTTGAATTTCTTTCACAAGAAATAAAATGTGATTTATTAAAATGAATGGGATTTATTGAAATTAACGTAAGACTTGTAATTTAAAGAATTGATACGACGAATTTAATTTATTTCAATTTGATGTTTTGATATAATGAAGTTGAACGTAAGTAATTGATTTAAATGAATTGGAATTTAAATAGAAGTTGTTTTGAATGACAAATTTACTTAATGAATATGGAATGAAATCGATAAATGAATTTAGATTGATTTGAATGAAAATTAAACCATTTTAAATGTTTTCGGAATGAAATTTATATATGAACTTGAATCAAAATTTGAATTGTTTAAATAAAAGTTGAAATCGAATTATAAGATTTTGAAATGGTAATTTGGAAGTTTTGAAACGTAAACTTTGAAAATTGACTTAGAAAGACAAACGAAATGTTGATTTATGAATTGAAATTGAAATTGATTTGGTTTTGAAATTTATTAAATGACCAATCGGTGTAATAATTACGAAAGTTATTAAAGAAACCGGAATCGGTTATGGATATACTCTCTATCAAAGCCGAAAACCACTTTAATAACTATACGCGGAGTGATGATCCAGAATGAAGGGGTTGGAATGATGTACGTGACGACTAAAGAAAGAGAACGATAATGGATAGCCTTGACACTTGTGTCAAATTGGAAATGACTAAAATCGGAAGCCGTGCCGGGCCAAATGGGGTTAGCCACCTCGAGCGAACACACTTCTTCGTAACTACTACTCATTACTTGTGATTGATTGGTGCACCCACGGAATTTCAGGACTGTTGTTTCGCGGTGTTGCGATCGCTGCGGCGATGCGTTCTCACCAGTCCGGATCAGGCAAACGGTAGTTTCACTACCTTGGGTATTGCCTCATGTGCCTTGTCATACTTGTATCCATATATACGCGACCACTACGAATTTGTTTTGTGTTATACCTATGGAGTACTCCCTGATAGCCCACTAGTTTACGGTGGAGTTTACAGTGCTGTATAGACTATGATATCTATATAAAATGTGTTAAGGGGGATAATGGTAACGCCTTAACACTATTTTGATACTTTATATTACTGATGGACATTATCTATTTAGCGTACACTACTACATAGTAGATAGTTTAACGGATCCTTAGAGGATGGTGATTCCAACATCCTTTGAGTTACTTGTATTTCGATTGCTTTTTCACTTGAGTTGGATTTATTGACATAAGAATATTAATCCTGACTCGAGTGTTTTGTGTTTTGCTTTACGCTCGGGTCAGACTGAGTGTACCAGTATTCGAGACTCACCTTTGGAGTTGGAGCTTTGCTTGAAGATCCAGCCATCTATTCTGCTTTCAGTATTCGATGATTCCAGTGATGTATTCTGATTTGTACTTGATGTATCATATTTCTCTTCTGTTGTAAACTCTGATGTATCTTATATATTTATATAGTAGCTTCATGAACCACTACCTCTTTTACTTCCGCTGCATATTATTACTCTGTGTCTGTGATTCTGTGATTATTTATTTACTGTATATTCGTGTTTTGCCAAATTTAAATTAACAGTTCGTTATTTTGAATTATTCAAGTCCGACATGTGCGGATGCGAATAGTCCAAAATAGCGGGTTGTTATAGTTGGTATCAGAGCTTTGGTAGCTCTAGGCAAAACTCAGCATATAAGGTAAATGTATTTACAGAATTACTCTCATTCGTGTTTCAATCTCTTCATTTTGACTCGATTCCTCTGAATTTTGGAATGTTCCCTACGATTCCGAAATCACTATTCGTCTTCTTTCAATTCTGGAGTATCTCATAACTCTACTTCGAACGATCTTTATAATGAATCGACAGTCTCGCCAATCTTCGAATGATTTGTAAAGGGGTGAAATTCCTTTATAATAGGCGTTGATTTACTAGAGATTTCTGTATCCTCGGTTTACGATGCTATCTATCTCCTGTTATACCTGAATTATATCCCTTGCGATCGAATGTTGATTTACCTCAGAATTCAGCATCGATCTTATTCATGAAGTAACGGTCGACCCGGTTAAGGTTGCCCGCGATTTATATAAACTTATCCATCGCCTTATTTTGTTATTCAAGTCATCTTATCTTCTGTTTCGAACTTATCTTCGAATCAAAATTCTGTTTAATTTGATTTCCATCAAATTTGAATCTCTATACTTATTTTAAAATCCATTATTATATCGTCGAGCGAGGAAGTGTATTTATAAATTAGTGTTAAAATGTTATATATATTGTGTTGTTTGAGTTGTTGATGTTGATTTGGGTTTCCGATCGATTCGTATGATCAACGCTATCGATAGGATTTCCAAAACACTTGAGCAGAGCAAACCGACACAATAATATTTTCAAATTGGTGAATAAAGTGGTTTTGTATAATTATATTATATAAGTATAAATTTTTCTGAAATTAAAATGTTAATGAATCTGTCGTCCGAAATGTGAAATTTTAATTTTCATTTATTGTTTTATAAACCATTGACTATTTCATAATATAAACAAATGAATTTGTAAACTTGAGTATAATTTGATAGAAATTTGAAGTAAATTTAAATTAGAATTTGAGAATTTAATTTTCGGTGATTTCAACTTTGATTTGAAAGCTTTGAAGTGTATAGTATTTAAAATGTTTTAAAATAGAAATCATTTCAAAGAATTTTAAAAGTTTAAATCAGTGCTCTCCTATTTTGTCGCTGGAAAATAATTTCGGTAATGGCGGCCGCATCATCGACATTCATTTTCGGGTTTCGAAGTGGAGAGACTATTCTGTAGCTTTGCTATGGTTTGTTTTGAAAAATAAATTGATTTGAATTTTTTTAAAGTGTGATTGATTTGTAATATATATATTGATATATGATTTAAATCTGATTTGTTATATCATATATATTTATTTACCTCTAAATAAATTTGAAGTTACTCGAAAATTTAATTCTTAAATTTATGTTAAAGGATAATTTCAATTATAAAATGAAATCGAAATTTGAATAAAAATTTAAACCTGAACAATTAAATAGAAATTTAATTGGAAAATACACAATTGCATAACATATAACTTACCTAAAATTTCAAAGGTTAACTATGTAATTGAATATATACAGTGTAAAATGATGTTAAAGAAATTTATAAATGAATTGAGTGGTTACAATAAGTGTAAATATACGTAATATATAAGTGATAGTATACATCAATAGAATAAATTTAATAATAATTTGAAATAAAAAGAACTAAATTTGTCGAATAAAGTATGATTATAATAAATGACCATTCAAATTCATGATCGTTAAAATTGTTAATTTAAGAAAATTGGATAATATACAGTCTAAATTGTCTTTATAAATAAAATTTGAGTGCATATAAAAAGGGTTATACACTTTAATAAAATAAATTGTTGTTTGAAATAAATTTTGTAATAAACAATGATAAATTGAAATAAACCAAGTTAAGGAAATTCCTTGAGTTTAAAGACAATTGCTGAATATAAACAAAATCTAAATTGAAATTATATGGTTTAAATTAATTATTTATAAAGTAATTCAAGTCTATTTCCTTTTGGTTGTTCATATTCGCCTACCTACTTCCTTTTCGAGGACGAAAAGTTTTGAGTGGGGGAGAGTGTAACAACCCGGATATTTTAACGACTTTATTTGATTTAATTAAGCCTTTTGTGTGGAAAAAATAAACGATAAAATTTCGAAATATAAATTTTATAATTGGAATTGGTCTACTTAAACATAGCAACTGGTAAATTTTCGTCCGAAAATACGAAAGTTTACTTCGTACGTAAATTTACTTCAATTTAATCAGTTAAAAAGCGATGAAAATAAAACGTTTTCAAAACCAAAATATTTTTACATAGAAAAATTCTAAATCATCTTCTGAGCAAGATGTCAGTTTGTCGTTTTTCCAAATTCGGGTATCTTTAGCTCCATCGATCTTATTTTTCTGTGTTTTTCATGCATTTTCCGTTAGTAGAAAATTCGAATTTTTATAATTCAATCGTACCATCGATAGCTGTATACCGTTTTGATCGTCTCGCCGTGCTAATCCCTGCGGTATACTCAATGCTATGTTTCGAGATTCGATACGCAGCGGAATCAGTGGAAAATGATTTCGTTCGGGTACCGGTTTTAAACCTTTAGTTTTCCTTACTCGTATGTTCTACCGTTCAATCGAACAGACATCAACTTTTATTGTTTCTTGAATTCAAGCAAACATTTATTGGCTCATGTTTCAAATTTTTTTTCGTGCATCCATTCATAATAATAAAAAAATCGAAGTCTACTTTTGCTTTTATACCTTACATTCATTTCCAAACTTCTGATACAAACGCCCTTCCTCCCTCTTCTTCTTCTTTAGCTTTTCATTTTTCTGTTATGAAAGAAGAAGAAAAACTCAGTTGCAATTGACCGCCTCCCTCCTAGAGCTCGGCCCACCATCAACAACCATTGCCTCCCTTCTAGGGCTCGGTCCACTATCAACAACCAGCGCCTCCCTCCTAGAGCTCGGCCCACCCAGCTCGTGACACCTCATATAACCCAACGAGCGACAGCAGCGGCCTCCACCCCTATCCTTGAGCGTGACTCACTCCACCCTTCCTCCTTCTCTCTGCCTTTTTACTGGCCGAGCATCAACTCCCCTCCCTCCTTTCTTCGATTGGCTATAGAGGTATACAGTTTAAAGTTTACTTCTAGTTTAGTAGTTGCTGTCGGATTTGTTTATATATATGTATTATATCTGTTTAAAGAAATTTTATATGTATTTACAAAAATATACACGCATGGTGGTTTACATATGACGTGTTGTATATAAGTAGATATTTCATAACATGTTGTTGTATACAATATAAGAAGTTATATAAAACAAGTATATACTATATAAGTAACGAAATATATTTGTTGAAATGCTGGTTGCTGGCATAAGTTCTCTGCTTATTTAATATATTTGTTACTTTCGTTAGACTATATTAGCCTTTTACTGAGATTGTGAGTTGTTTACAGAAATATTTCTTTTGTTTTATTTATGTCTTGTTATGTTATATGTTGTAATAGTATAATAAGTTTTGTCGCATGGGGTATATCCAAGTGTTTATAGTTACCTTAGTTTACTGATACTTCGCATATGTATGCAAGTAGGTGAGTATAATATATTTTATCCATGCCTACTATATAAGTTACAGGTATGGATATACTTACTATAGTATTTATTTAAACATATGTTAGTACTTTAAAATACTTGTCATAACTGTAATATATATATGTATTTCTAAGGTATAATTTAAAGGTAGACTTGTCATTCAGTGAGTCTGCATGTTGATTTGTGAGCAGGTTGTGGGTTTGTGTGTATATATATAGCTTTAAAAGTAATGGTTTGCAGTTACACATAATGACAGTTTACATGTTTATTGAAATATATATTTTATTTTTGTGTTTAAATTTATTTTGATTGGAAAATAAATATAATATATATACCTTATTTCGAAAGTATGATTGAAAATTGATTTAGAGATTAGTTGTAACATATATTATTTATTCTGTTGATGTATATTTATGTTTTCTGACTCCATATAATAGTCACAGCTTATATATATAAACTGTTAGTTTATAATGTTTGATTTTATATATTTTACACATAAGTATAATTGAGTCTGATTCTAAATTACATTATATTTGGGTTTAATTTAAAACAATGATTTTGAAATGTATATATATTTGATTAAAAAATGCGTTTGAATTTAGAATATGCTTTATATACGTAAATAGTTACATATAATTATATATATGTGTGTATAAATTCATTTTTACCAATTACTTTCATCGATCATGTTCTGATTTGATTTCGGCAATTCCTATTTATCAGCTTTGCTCGACGATTCGTGCCAAACTAGTTTATTCCGAAAGTCGTGCTTGCGATCCGTGACTCGACTTCGTTGTCTATTCAACTCCTCTAGCCTCGAAAGGTGAGCAATCACTCACGATTAATATTCTTTTATTTATTAAATTTGATTTAAATTGAAACGACAATTGAAATATGCTGCCGTAGTTATTTACACTGTTATGTATGTTATTACCTGTATCTGTTCACCTTTGACATCTGACACCATTATCTGTTATTTACACGATGATAATCCTGTTGATTGAAAATTGATTGATTGTTTGTTGTCTATATTGGATGTTAAATCTGTAATGTACAAAGTGATGAATATTATGCAATTGAATTCGACGTAGAATAGTTAAAATTTTTGAATCGACATATGTGTTGAATTTGCTTAGTTAAATTTGTGTAATACGACCCTTTAAATGTTAGATGAAAATTGACACGTAGAATTGGTTAATTACACCTTGAACCATTGAATGTATGATTGTATATGTTGATGTAATATGAAATTGAATGATTGATGTCAAGTGTATAACCGCATAAATAATAGTGTAATAATCTTTAATCTGAATGAAATGATAGTGTAGATTCTAGAAATAATCATATTAATTCGCACAAACAACAATGTGAATTAATACGATTATTTTGGGATTATTTGATTTAAGTATTGGATGTTGTTGATGTTTGTTATTGCTTGTTTATTTAATTTGACGCCATCCCAGCTATCACACTGCAAGTTCCCTTTATTATGCTTGATCTTGAATTGAATTAGAATCGGGTTGAAATGATATATACCCATACGAACTTGACCTAGGATAGTGAATTAAATAAATCTGATTGGTCAATAAATTGATTTAAAAATAAAATAATGATTTTATTCGAGCAAAGAATATGTTTTGAAATGAAGTTCGAATTTGAATGTTTATGAAAAGAAATGTGAAGATTGAAATCTGAAACAAATATTAACGTAATAATTGATGAAAGAACGTTGTTTGAAATTTGATAATCTAATAATTAAATTTAGAATTATCAATAAATAATTTGGAATTAGTAATAATTGAGTTTTGAAATTTTTAAGTTTGAAATCATTTAATAATTAAATTTGAAATTATAATTAAGTTTGGAATTATAATTAAGTTTGAAATTATTAAGTTGAATTTATAATTAAGTTGAAATGATTTGATAATTAAGTTTGAATTCATAATTAAGTGGAAGTGATTTAATAATTATGTTTAAATTTATAACCAAGTTTGTAATTATTAAATTTTGAAATTATTAATAATTAAGATTGAAATTATTTAATAATTGAATAAGATTAAATTATTTGATAATTGAATAAAAATTGAATTCTTTGATAAGAGAAATTGAACTTTTGAATAAGTGGATTTGAACTTCGTTAATAAATGAAATTTAGTTTTTTTATTTATTAATTAAGCTTTGGAAAATTTAAGTAAGTTAATAAGTGAAATTAAACTTCTTGAATATATGAAATTTAGTTCTTTATTAATTGAGTTTGAAATTTGTAATGAATTAATAAATAAATGAAAATTTGAATTTCTTTAATAAGAAATAAAATGTGATTTAGTGAAATGAATGGGGTTTATTGAAGTTAACGTAAGACTTGTAATTTAAAGAATTAATATGACGAATTTAATTTATTTCAATTTGATGTTTTGATATAATGAAGTTGATCGTAAGTAATTGATTTAAATGAATTGGGATTTAAATAGAAGTTGTTTTGAATGACAAATTTACTTAATGAATATGGAATGAAATCGATAAATTAATTTAGATTGATTTGAATGAAAATTAAACCATTTTAAATGTTTTCGGAATGAAATTTATATATGAACTTGAATCAATATTTGAATTGTTTAAATAAAAGTTGAAATCGAATTATAAGATTTTGAAATGGTAATTTGGAAGTTTTGAAACGTAAACTTTGAAAATTGACTTAGAAAGACAAATGAAATGTTGATTTACGAATTGAAATTGAAATTGAAATTGATTTGGTTTTGAAATTTATTAAATGACCAATCAGTGTAATAATTACGAAAGTTATTAAAGAAACCGGAATAGGTTATGGATATACTCTCTATCAAAGCCGAAAACCACTTTAATAACTATACACGGAGTGATGATCCAGAATGAAGGGGTTGGAATGATGTACGTGATGACTGAAGAAAGAGAACGATAATGGATAGCCTTGACACTTGTGTCAAATTGGAAATGACTAAAATCGAGAGCCGTGCCGGGCCAAATGGGGTTAGCCACCTCGAGCGAACACACTTCTTCGTAACTACTACTCATTACTTGTGATTGATTGGTGCACCCACGGAATTTCAGGACTGTTGTTTCGCGGTGTTGCGATCGCTGCGGCGATGCGTTCTCACCAGTCCGGATCAGGCAAACGGTAGTTTCACTACCTTGGGTATTGCCTCATGTGCCTTGTCATACTTGTATCCATATATACGCGACCACTACAAATTTGTTTTGTGTTATACCTATGGAGTACTCCCTGATAGCCCACTAGTTTACGGTGGAGTTCACAGTGCTGTATAGACTATGACATCTATATAAAATGTGTTAAGGGGGATAATGGTAACGCCTTAACACTATTTTGATACTTTATATTACTGATGGACATTATCTATTTAGCGTACACTACTACAAATTAGATAGTTTAACGGATCCTTAGAGGATGGTGATTCCAACATCCTTTGAGTTACTTGTATTTCGATTGCTTTGTCACTTGAGTTGGATTTATTGATATGAGAATATTAATCCTGACTCGAGTGTTTTGTGTTTTGCTTTACGCTCGGGTCAGACTGAGTGTACCAGTATTCGAGACTCACCTTTGGAGTTGGAGCTTTGCTTGAAGATCCAGCCATCTATTCTTCTTTCAGTATTCGATGATTCCTGTTATGTATTCTGATTTGTACTTGTTGTATCATATTTCTCTTCTGTTGTAAACTCTGACGTATCTTATATATTTATATAGTAGCTTCATGAACTACTATCTCTTTTACTTCCACTGCATATTATTACTCTCTGGCTGTGATTTTGTGATTATTTATTTACTGTATATCTGTGTTTTGCCAAATTTAAATTAACAATTCGGTATTTTTAATTATTCAAGTCCGACATGTGCGGATGCGAATAGTCCAAAATAGCGGGTTGTTACAGTATGTAGTGTATATGAAAGTATATGTGACAAAATATATGATGCGACTAAAACAATATTATTCTAAGTAAATATAGAATAACCACACTAGGATCTTATACTGGTTCGGTCCTCCCGTCCTACATCCAGTCCCGAAGCTCCCCTTCGAAAGCTTCGGAATTTGACTATCGAACACCCTCACTTCGTCCGGAGGAATAGGTTTGGTTACAATAAGTTATTCTTGTCAAATGTGTGTTCTATAACACGGATACTAACTAATTAGTACAAATGCTTCCAACATATATCTAGAGAGTATTGTCTATGAGGAACTAAATATATGGAAGAGTGAATTACAAGTATAGATTGCTAGAGATCAAGAATATATGATAGAGTATGTAACTAGAGAGCGTAAGTGAGTAAAGTGATCTGTTCTCTTGATTCTTGATGCTATATATAGTTGTAGATAGGTATCTTGAGTAGTTGCATCCATTAACTAGTGCTCTATAATTGTTTCTATTGATGATGAAGAGTTGCAGCGAAAAGAAGCGGAGATGTCTATTCGAATGTGGCAGTTGAAGTTTACATTTAAAACCCGAGTTTGAAATCAGACGTCTGGAATATGTTTCAGACTTCTGATACAATATTTTTTTTGAATATAGTAGTAGATCAGACGTCTGAGTGCAGTTTCCAGACGTGTGGTTCAGTCTGTTTGTTATTTCGGAGAACTGTTTCAGATGTCTGGCTTGTGCACCCAGATGTCTGATATTGTGCATATCAGTTTTATGCTCTTTTTCTTATGCTTCTTTGATCCTATTGACTTGTAGTCTATTGTACTGTTCTTTGAGCCTTTTTCTTGTCTTTCTAGTGATGTTTTTCTAGCAAGTACATGTATGTATAAATATACATACATACATACATACATATATATGCATATTCGATTTCCATTGTATAGTTGTTGCCATCAAAACCATAGATTTGATTTTCTAACATCTTCACCATCGTTTGCCGCGACCCTTAAACCAACATCCCATGACCAAAAGCCTTCCACCCCATGGCTACTTCTTCCCTGAACCAGACCCAGCAACCACTCGAAACCATCTCTTCCCCACCTAGCCACCGAGCGCATAGAACCCACCTGATCTACCACATTCTGTCCCTTTCCTAGTTGAGATCACCACTTTCCTTTCCATTTTCAAAACCTTGGCCACATCCTACCCGAGCATAGCAAACGAGTAATCCCTCTTTAAATATATATATATATATATATATATATATATATATATATATATATGTATGTATGTATGTATGTATGTATGTATGTGTGTGTGTGTATTGTTCACACACACACACACACACACACATATATATATATGGTCCCACACATATTATTTGTGAGCCTACCACCTGTTTCCCTCTGCCGAGCACAACCTCTGCATCACCTGAGCTGAGAGTGGCACCCTCCATTATATTGCTTACTCCGATTCTGTCGCCCATAGCATGCAGTGGTCATGCCTAGCTGTAGCCCTTCTCTTCTACTATTATATATGTATAAGTATATACATTAGTTTATATATATATATATATATATATGTATGTATGTATGTATACATGAGTTTTGGTTTTCAAATATAATATAAAGGTTTTATTTTAAGTTTTAATATGTGCTTTAAGAAGTAATGATTTGAAATATATATGTATAGATTTTATTTTATATGTGTTTATTAAACATTGATTTGAAAATACATATAACGATTTTATTTTAAATATGATTTTTAAAATTGAATATTGATTTTTAGAGAAAAATAATATAATATATATTTTGTTTTAGTTTATATCAAGCTATTTTTGATTTGTTTATATCAATTTCAAGCTATCTACTTCGCTCGTCGAATTCGTGTTCATCATGTCGTTCTTTGGAATTGTGCTTGGAGTGTCGCATCTTGTTCTTATTATTTCTCTAGCCTCAAGAGGTGAGCAATCATGCACAATTATCGTTCTTATATTTAATAAATTTAATTCACGTGAAATGGTGATTGAAATGTGTTGTTAAAATTTAATTTATTAGTGATTAAATTGTTTAATATTATATGTTATCACTTAAATTGTTCACCTATGATTGATATATGACACCATACCATGTTGTGCATATATTTAAATTTGTTAATTGTGATATATGCTCATCGTTGATATGTTATGTTAATTTTATTGTCCTATCCTACAAGTTCCCTATTAGTTTAGAAATTCCCTATGGGTTGAAATGACACAAAACTGAACGATATTATAGATTAGGAAAAATCGTTATGGGTTAAAATGATAAACCCAAGTGATTTTATTGAGTTCAAATTCTGGGATTATGGGTCGAAATGATATATACCCGTAAATATTCAATTTAAATTGCGGATTCAAATGATAAATATCTGTATCACTTGACCATAGGATAGAAAATTATATACGGACACCGTTGGTCTATTTTTGAAAATGATTTCTATAGTTTGAAAAGGAAATATATGAGTTTTATTAAATATTGATTTGAAATATAATATAAAGATTTTAATTTTAATATATTTGTAGATTTTAGATTTTTAAAATTATATGTTGGAAATTTTGAAATTATAAGTTAAGTTTTAAAATGTAAATTATAAAACTTTACTTATAACTTTGTTATTTATATATATATATATATATATATATATAATAAAATTTAAAATAGATTTAACAATAATAAATTTTAATTTAATAATAATTAATATAATAAATTTATTAAGAAATTAATTTAACTAATAATATATTTATTTATTTAATATTTATATAAATCTTTTAAGATAGATTTTGTAATAACCTTAATAAATAGAGGTTGGAAAGATGAATTAAAGTTGACTCGACATTTAAATTGGTTAATAATTTTTTTAGCAAAGCCAAATAGGTTAATAATTGAATTTATATAAGAATTGATTGGTAATTTAACTTAAATAAGAGTTGATCTGAAACTTATTGATTTTAGGATTTTAAAGATATGATTTTTATAACTTAATAACTTGATTCTTATAAAGGAGATTAAACGAATATTTCAAATTTAAATAAAATTGAAATTGAATATTTAACATTGATGTAAATTTGTAATTTGAGATTTTATTTAAATGTTATTAAAAATGATTAAGTGAACATTTCAAAATTTAAATAAAATTAAAGTTGAATTTTGAAATGTAAATGAAATTTATCAAATTGAATTATTGTAAATTGTTTGAATAGTTAAACTTTGAAACCTACTGAATTTTAAAGTGGTTTAAATTTGTAGTACAAACCTGGATTTGAAATCGATATAAATTAAGAATGACTTTAATAAGAATATGGATTGAACCTCTAACCTTTTTAATTGAAATTGTTGAACCAAAATTGATTTAAATTGAGTTGTGGAACTAAAGTTGATTTGAATTGATTTGTGCAATTAGAAGAAACAACTCTAATTTGAAACTATTTTCAATATAAACTCTTTTAAATATATATATTTTAATATATAAACTATTTTAATAAATATACTATTTTAATCTATAACCTGTTTTTAGAAATAAACTATTTATTTGTATAAATTTTTTTCAATATATAAACTACTTTCAATATTTAAACTATTTAAGTTGGAATTGTTATTTAATGGACTTAGAAGCGAATATTTTGATGTGATGGTTTAAACTATTTTGTGGTTATGATTTTGGAAGTGAATATGATTTCAAAATTGATATGATTTCAAAAGTAAATATGATTTCGAAAGTGATATGATTTTGAAATGAATATGTTATTTTGATGTAAAGTGATCTTTATAAAATGACCATGATGTGAAATAAGCGTTTGGTTGTTAAAGAGACCAGGATCGATAATTGTCATACTCTCTGCCAATACTGAAAACCAATTTAACAACTATGTACGTGGTGGAGAATCCAGAATGAAGTAGGATGGTTTGGCGACGTCTATATGAGGTATGAACGCAGCCCTGACTTCAACGAGTCATCTTGATGTGACTAAAATAGGAGCCACACCGGGCTAAGTGAGGTCGCACCTCCGATCGGGCACATTCCTTCGATACCATTATATTACTTTGTGATTTGATTGGGTGCACCTTTGATTTTGGGAGTGTGTCTCGAGGTGAGCGATAGTAGCTGCTATGCGTTACCACCAGTTTGGATCTGCAAAACTGTAGTATCCTACCCTGAGCATTGCCGTGTGTGCCTTGTCACATGCCTTATCGTGCCCTCTACGAGTTTGATTTATATCGTACCTATAGAGTGCCCTCTGATAGCCCTCCTATTTACGAAGAAATTACAGTACTGTATAGACTATGGAAATATATATGTATATATATGTGTTAAGAGGGATATGAGTAACGTCGTAACACTATTTTAATAGTTTTCTTTACTATAGACATTATCTATGTAGCGTATTGTACTATGAATGTGGATAGTTTAATGGATCCTTAAGTGATGGAATCCTAACGTCCTTTAAGTTATATTGCATTTCACCTGGACATTTCACTTGAGTTAATTTACTTGCATAAGAATGTTAATTCTGACTCGAGTGTTTTGTGTTTTGCTTTATGCTCGGGTCAGACTGAGTGTTACGTCATTTGAAACTCACATTTGAAGCTTGAAGCTTTTCATGGAGATCTATCTGCTATCAATTCAACTTGTGGTTATTCCCAGTTGTTTATGTTCAGATTTGTTATTTTTTTATGTACTTAAGACTTCTTATATTGGGATTTATGTTGTATTTTATTTCAAACTCAGATGTCTATGTAGTAGCTTCGTGAACTACTATTTATCTATTTCCGCCGCTTATTGTTATATGTCTCTGTATCTGTGATTCTATGAACGATTTATTTGGTGTATATATTAAGTTTTTCCAAATATAAATTAACAATATGTTGTTTTGAGCAATTCAAGTACGACATGTGTGGATGATTGTCGATTTGAATGGTTCGATATAGTAGGTCATTACACTTGGTATCAAAGCTCTTGTTTAGGCAAAACTTAGCATATAGAGTAAAAACGCATTAGAGATAGGGTAGTAATATCCTTGAATGAGTAAAATCAATTATAGAATAATCTTCGTTTGAGCTTGAAATTCTTTCGTTAGGATCCTCTTGGATTTGGATTTCTTTTTGAATTTTGGGAACTTTCCCTTTTGTATTGAAATCCATTTTTGTCCTTTCCTGATCGTATTCTTCTTGATACTAGAGCATCCCATAGTTCTATTTCTGTTAATCAATTTGAGTTCATCTTGCAACCTCTACTGGGAACATCTCCCTAATCCCATTGGCAGTCCCACCAACCATAGTATGATTTGTAAAGGGATGAAACTCCTTTACAACAAACATCGATTCACCAGAGATTTATGTGTCCTCGGTTTTGATGTTGTTATTTCTTGCAAAGCCCGAACTGTTTCTTTAGTAGACGACCCGGGTAATTCTCTTGTGATCGTATGTCGAATGCTTGGGATTTTTGCAGGCAGTTCTATCTTTTTTCTTGATGCTCAGCCTAGTGATCTCGACTCCATCCCGATAGTCGGAGATTATCCTAATGTCTTTGGTGAAGTCGCTTCTTTTTCTTAAGTGGGAAATTGAATTCCATATCGATCTTATTCTTGGATTATGACCTATTGTCCTTTCCCCCTAGATGAATGGTTTCTATGAACGGTTAGTCATGCCCTTTGGATTAACCAATGCTCTGGCCTTCTTCATCGATCTCATTGAATCGCATTTTTGCGATGTTCTCAACAAGTTTGTCCCCATTTTCTTTGATAATATTCTCGTCTTTTCTGAGTCTTGGTTGACCCGGTTAAGGTCGCAGAGATTAATATAAGTCTATCCATCTTTCTTCTTTTGTAATTTAATTATCTTATTTTCCTTTTTAGCCTACCATCTTAGTTAGAATTCTCTTTGATTAGGGTTTCTCTAAATTTGAATCTCTATCCTTGTTCTAAATCCATTCTTCAATCATCCCGTGAGAGAGTGTATTTGTAATTAATATAAAAAAGCTTTATATTATGTTGTTTTAGTTGTTAAGTTTGAATTTTGAGTTTTGATCGATTTTTTTGGCCAATGTTATCGATAGGAATTCCCAAACACTTGAGTAGAACAAACTGACACAATATTTTTTTCGAAATTGGAAAATGAAATAATTTGATATATGATTATATTATATATATATATAAAGGTATAATTTTATGAAACAAGATATTTAAATAATTGGTTGTTAGAAATGATAATAATAGATTATCATTTATTGTTTTGTCAACATTCGTAAACCATTAACTATTATTGTATGTTATAAGAAGATGAAATTTTTATTAACATGGTTTATAAATCTGAGTTGCAAATGAAATGAATTTAAATTAAGGATTTGAGAATTAAATTTTCAGTACTTTTCTAAATTTGGTTTTCAAACTTTTAAAAATATATTATTTGAAAATATTTTCGAATATAAATGGTTTCCAAAAGAATTTTAAAAGAAGTAAGCTGTACTCTTCTTTTTTGTCGTTGGAAAATAATTTCGGTGATCACTGCAGCATCATCGACATTCATTTTCGAGTCTCAAAGTGGAGAGACCACTTAGTAGCTTTGCTACACTTTTGATTTGGAAATTGGATTTAATTTAAATTTCTTGAGTATGATTTGATGTATAAAATGTATATATATGTATATGTTAATTCCAAACGGTTTGAAGTGAAAACGAAAATTAAATTCTTAAATTCTGTAATGATTTTAAATTATTGAAATGATGCAATTTTTTTGAATAATTGGAGTGTCTAAAATGAAAATGGAATTGAAACATCTTGAAACAGTTGAACTAGGATAAATTTATTTTTATAATATGAAATTGCATTCTAAAACATATATGACTTACCTGAAATATTCAAAAAGTTAAAATGTTAATGTATATATGTAACTGAAGGTTATACAAGTGAAACTTAAGTAAAAAAATGATCAAACTCATTTTTGCTTAATGTTGTGCATAAAAGGTAAATTTTGTATAGTGATCAATCACACACTGAACATTAATAAACTTACCTAGAAAAAATTTGAATGTAACGAGAACATGTAATTAAATGGTATACAATATAAAATGCAAGTAATTAAATATCAAAAAATGAATTTATGGTTTTGAATTAATTGTTGTATCTGATACTATGTATCTCGAATCTATCTTTTCTTTCATGTTGCTTCTATTCTCCTATCTTGTTCCTTTTTGAAGATGAAAAGTTTTGAGTGGAGGAGAGTGTAATGACCAGAGAATTTTAATATCATAATTAACTAATTTCAAAATATATAATAAAGTTTTGCAATGAAAATTTGCTACTTGGAATACGTCTATTCAAACGTAGCTAGTGTTTGATTTTCATCAGAAAATATGTAATTTATTCTATTGTGAAAATTTCAATTTAAAATTAGTTAATTTGATGAAAATAAAATATTTTTGAAAACTGAATATTTTCATATAATAAAAATGTAAATCATTTTCTAAGTGGGACATCGTAATTCGTTTAGCCAAATTTGGACTGCTCTAGCTCCTTTTAAATTATTTTCAGCGATTTAGCAACAGTTTTGGAAGCAAATATCGACTTTTGATAGGATGATCGTATCACTGATATCTATGTATCATTCTGTTAGTCTCGTCATGTTGATCTCCACGGTATAGTCATTTGTGCATTTCGGCGTCCGACATGCGGCAAAATCTGTGAAATGGTTAGCCATATCGGTACTTGTTTTAAGCTTTTGGTTTTCCTTGTGTCCTTTTGTTGTCCCCGGTGGAATATGAATGGATTCTTACTTTTAATATTCGAAAAGATAGCCGTGACTTTTACCATTCTATCATTTCAAAATATATATGTTTGTTCGTTTTTTCTCTGCCCTTTCTCTTTCTTTGTTATATTCATTCATCTGAAAAAAGAAAAAAATATAAAGAAGTTAGTTTTCTTTTCTAAAACATGTTTCTCCTCCATTTTGCCCGAGCAAAGGCTCATGCTTTCCTAATGTTAGCCCGAAGTAACCCCTCTAGAAACCACTTGCCGCTATAACAACATACACCTTGACCACTTCTTCAACCGTCGCCCATGCTCCATTGCTCCCTGACTTCCCTTTCCCTTTCTCCTCCCTCTCCAACCAAAATCCCATCAGCTAGGAACCAACTTTCAACTCCATGCACTGTTCCCTCCCTCCTCTATCAACCCAGATCTACTGCATGAACAAGCATGGCCTCACACCAATGCTCCTGCAACCGACCACAACATCAACCTCCCCCTCCCTGACTCGGTCGTACCTTCACCACCGTTTTCCGCATCCCAGGTACCAACAACCACAGCCCATGAGCACAAAGCCTTCCACCCCATGGCCACTTCTTCCCTGAACCGAGACCCAGCAACCACTTAAAACCATCTTTTTCCCACCTAGCCACCGACTGCACAGAATCCACCAGATTTGCCACATTCTCCTCCTTTCCCAACTGAGCTCACCACTTTCCTTTCCATTGTCACAACCTTGGTCGCATCCTACCCGAGAACAGCAAACAATCAGTCCCTCTTTAATATATATATATAGTCACATACATACTATCTGTGAGCCTACCACCTGTTCCTCTCTACCGAGCACAACCTCTGCATACTTGAGTTTAGAGTCGCACCTCCATCATTTTGCTTCTTCCGATTCTGTCCGCCCATAGCATGCAGCAGCCGTGCCGAGCTGTAGCCCTTCTCCTCTACTATTATATATATGTAAGTTTATACATTATTTTATATATTAGTTTTTATATACATACATATATGTATGTATGTATGTATGTATGTATATTGGTATACGTGAGTTTTGGTTTTCAAATATAATATAAGGGTTTTATTTTAAGTTTTAACATGTGTTTTAAGAAGTAATAATTTGAAATATATATAGATTTTATTTTATATGTGTTTAAATTAAACATTGATTTGAAAATACATATAATGATTTTATTTTGAATATGAGTTTTAAAATTGAATATTGATTTTTACAGAAAAATAATATAATATATATTTTGTTTCAGTTTATATCAAGCTAGTTTTAATTTGTTTTTGTCAATTCCAAGTTATCAACTTTGTTCGTTGAATTAGTGTTCATCGTGCCGTTCTTTGGAATTTGTGCTTGGAGTGTCGCATCTTGTTCTTGTTATTTCTCTAGCCCCGAAAGGTGAGCATTCACTCACGATTAAGGTTCTTATATTTAGTAAATTTAATTCACATGAAATGACAATTGAAATGTGTTGTTAAAATTTAATTTGTTGGTGATTAAATTGTTGAATATGATATGTCATCACTTAAATTGTTCACCTATGATTGATATATGACACCATAACATGTTGTTTATATATTTAAATTTGTTAATTGTGATATATGCTCATCATTGATATGTTATGTTAACTTTATTGTCCCATACTGCAAGTTCCCTATTGGTTTAAAAATTCCTTATGGGTTGAAATAATACACACTCGAACGATATTATATATTAGGGAAAAATCGTTATGGGTTAAAATGATAAACCCAAACAATTTCATTGAATTTAAATTTTAAGATTGCGAGTTGAAATGGTATATACCCGTAAATATTAAATTTAAATTGCGGATTGAATGATAAATATCCATATCACATGACCATATTATAGAAATTATATATGAACACCATTGCTATAATTTTGAAAATGATTTCCAAAGTTTGAAAAGGAAATATATGGGTTTTATTAAATATTGATTTTAAATATAATATAAATTTTTTAATTTTAATATATGAGTAAGATTTAGATTTTTAAAATAATTTTTTTATGTAATTTTAAAATTATAAGTTAAGTTTTAAAATGTATATTATAAAATTTTACTTATAACTTTAATATTTTTAAATATATATAAAATAAAATTTGAAATAGATTTAATAATAATAAGATTTAATTTAATAATAATTGATATAATAAATTTATTAATAATTTAATTTAACTAATAATATATATATTTATTTAATTTTTATATAAATCTTTTAAGATGGATTTTGTAATAACCTTAATAAATAGAGGTTGGCAAGATGAATTAAAGTTGACTCGACATTTAAATTGGTTAATAAGTGAATTTAAATAAGAATTGATTAGTAATTTAATTTAAATAAGAGTTGATTTGAAACTTATTGATTTTAGGATTTTATAGATAAGATTTTATAACTTAATAACTTGATTCTTATAAAGGAGATTAAATGAATATTTCAAATTTAAATAAAATTGAAATTAAATATTTAATATTGATGTAAATTTGTAATTTGTGATTTTATTTAAATGTTATCAAAAATGATTAAGTGAATACTTCAAAATTTAAATAAAATTAAATTTTAATTTTGAAATATAAATGAATAATTGTAAATTGTTTGAATAGTTAAACTTTTAAACCTATTGAATTTTAAAGTAGTTTAAGTTTGTAGTTCAAACCTGCATTTGAAATCGACATAAATTAAGAATGATTTTAATGAGAATATGGATTGAACCTCTAACCTTTTCATGAACTAAAATTTATTTAAATTGAGTTGTGGAATAAAAGTTGATTTGAATTGATTTGTGGAATTGGAAGAAACAATTCTAATTTGAAATTATTCTCAATATAAACTCTTTTAAATATATATATTTTAATATATAAACTATTTTAATAAATGTACTATTTTAATCTATAACCGGTTTTTAAAAATAAACTATTTTATTTGTATAAAATTTTCCAATATATAAACTACTTTCAATATTCAAATGATTTCGATTGGAATTGTTATGATTTAGATTTATTGGATTTAGATGCGAATATTTTGATTTGATGGTTTAAACTATTTTGTGGTTATGATTTTGGAAGTGAATATGAATTCGAAAGTTAATATGATTTCGAAAGTGATATGATTTTGAAATGAATATGATATTTTGATATAAAGTGATTCTTATAAAACGACCACGGTGTGAAATAAGCGTTTGGTTTTTAAAGAGACCGAGATCGGATATAGTCATAGTCTCTGCCAATACCGAATACCACTTTAACAGCCGTGTACATTGTGGAGAATCCAGAACGGAGTAGGATGGTTAGGCGACGTCTGTATGAGGTATGATCGCAGCCCTGACTCCTACGAGTTAGCTTGATGTGACTAAAACAGGAGCCACGCTGGGCCAATTGAGGTCGTTCCTCCGATCTGGTACATTCCTTCGATACCATTCTAATATTTTGTGATTTGATTGGGTGCATCTTTTATTGTGGAAGTGCCTCTTGAGGTGGGCGGTAGTAGCTACTATGCGTTACCACCAATCCAGATCCGCAAAACGGTGGTATCCTACCTTGGGCATTGCCTTACGTGCCTTGTCACAAGCCTTATTGCATTTTACCAGTTTGGTTTGTACCATACCTATGAAGTGCCCACCGATATCCCTCCAGTTTATGAAGGAATTACGGTACTGTATAGACTATGGGAATATATATAAAAATGTGTTAAGGGGGATATGAGTAATGCCATAATGCAATTTTAATAGTTTACTTTACTATAGACATTATCTATGTAGCGTATTGTACTATGTATTTAGGTAATTTAATGGATTCTTAAGTGGCGGAATCCCAACATCCTTTAAGTTATATTGCATTTCACCCGAACATTTCACTTGATCAGTTAATTTACTTGCATAAGAATGTTAATCCTGACTTGAGTGTTTTGTGTTTTTCTTTGTGCTCGGGTCAGACTGAGTCTTATGGTATTTGAGACTCACCTTTGAAGCTTGGAGCTTTGCTTGGAGATCTATCTATTATATATTCAGCTTGTAGTTATTCCCAGTTGTTTATGTTCAATTTGTCATTTGTTAATGTACTTGAGACTTCTTGTATTGGGATTTCTGTTGTATTTTATTTCAAATTCAGATATTTATTTAGTAGCTTCATGAACTACTATTTATCTATTTCTGCCGCTTATTATTATATTACTTTGTGTCTATGATTCTGTGATTGATTTATTTACTGAATATACTAAGTTTTGCCAAATATAAATTAACAATCTGTTGTTTTGAGCAATTTAAGTCTAACATTTGTGGATGAGTGTCAATTTGAATGGCTCAAAATAGCGGGTCGTTACAAATTCATTGTTTTAAATTGGCACGGCTACCTCTATTAACACAAATATCAATCCCTTAACCATTTCATTATTTCATTTAATTTAACTAATTAAATATACTAAATAATATTAACAAAAATTAGGTTCATTACATCATTAATATTATATTTTAT
Source organism: Allium cepa (assembly GCA_030765085.1). NCBI lineage: Eukaryota > Viridiplantae > Streptophyta > Magnoliopsida > Asparagales > Amaryllidaceae > Allium > Allium cepa. The sequence continues at coordinate 549,182,663 of CM060932.1, forward strand.
ATTGTTCCACCGTGATTGTGAGATTCTGCGTTGTCATTAATTTCTCTTCCTCTTCTCTTCACTCCTTCTTTCTTCTTTCTTTCCCTTAACTATCTATCTTTTCATTCAATTTGGGTAGGACATGTGTGATTTATTATCAACTTGAACTGTACGAAAAAGCGGGTTGTTACACGTGGTATCAGAGCTTAGGTTGAGTAAACTCCTAGGCTTTAGTGGGAATTTACTCATTTCAGATAGGGTAAGCGAGAACCTAGGATGAATTTGAGTATATATATGAGCGCATATTTTTTAGTGGTCATAAAAATGTTTTATGTTGTGTTAATTTGTCTATTGATTGGCTTACGAATTCTGGTCGGTACATGGAACGCCACGATATCGATAAGAGTTTCTAAATAGTTAAACAAGGCAAACCGATATGGTATTATTTTGATAATTAGTAAATGAAATATTTTTTCCTAAATTATATTTTATAGATAAAGGAATAATTTTTCAAAAATTACTATAGTTATATATGGAGTGTTTGGTTGTTACAGAATGACAATATTTGATTATTATCATTTGTTATTTGTTGTTTGTTGTTTTAATAAAAGTTTATTATAATCTAAACAAAGGCAACCTTTGTAAAATGAGTTATATAAGAAAGTGAATTTAGAAATATGAGTTATAGGATATTGATTATAATTAAAAATAAATCCATATTGATAAAGTGAATTACATAAGAAGTGATATTTTGCAAATAAGATTTCTAAACGTGAACTTTAAATATGGTTTGTAAATAAAAATGGATTCAAAATAAGAAGTTTGAGAATTAAAACCCATTGATTTTTAAAATTGCTTTTCGAAATGTTTTTGAAAAATAATAATAGTATAATTTTAAAAATATTTTGGTTAGAAATATTTTGTAATATGATTTAAAAGGAATAGAAAGCACTAAACTCACTTCAGACCCTGGGAAATAATTCTAGTAATGACTGTAATATCATCGGCGTTCATTTTCGAGTTTCTAAGGGAGGAATTGCTACCATTGAAATTCTGTTTTGATAAAACAAATTTGTTTTAGATTCCAGAAGTGTAATTTGGTATATAAAGGAGTTATGTATATATACGATTTCAAAATGATTTGAATAAAACGGAATGTTTAAAACCTAATATTTCTATCTAAATGTTTTGAGAAACATAAGATTATATGTTTTTGAACTCTGAAGATGGTATAGACAGAAAATATGTTTACAGCTTATGAATTTGAAAGGGATAAGTTAAAAAAATTCTAAATTTGTTGGATATGAATATTAAGGAATGAAAATCATAAATTGAGACAGGTAATTAAATTTAACTTAAGTTAAGTTAAATAAGATGATTTTTGAAATGATTTTTGGAAATGGAATTGATTGTGATTTGAAACAAATTAATGAATGAAGTAATTAAATAAACAGGTGAACTGAATATGTTTAGAATGTTACTGGTAGAATGGAATATTGGAATTCAATAATGAATCGAGTCAAATGAGATTGAATTTGATTTGTAATTAATTAATAAAATATATATGGATTTGGCTTATAAAATGAAATTCAACTTAAGTTGTAAATTAAATTGAATATGGTTTGAAAGATTGTTGGAGAAAATTGAATATGAATTTAAAATGCTAAATAATAATAAACACGAGTTGTGTAGTATGAAATATTTGTAAAAAAATTAGGTAAATTATTATGGAATGGTTCATAAATAATATTAGTATTGAAAGAAAAATACTAAGTGATTATGAAATAGAATTTAACTTAGGAAAGTTAAAATGAAATGATTTTATGAAATGATCCATAAATGAATTAAATATGGAGTGAAATGTTGTTAAACAAAAATTGAATTTAAAGTGAATATTAACAAGTGAATGTTAATGAATTGAATGTAAATGAAATTAATATGAATAATTGAATTTGATATAAATTGAATGCAGATCAAATTAATGTAAATAAAAAAATGGGATATAATAAGAAAACAATGGAAATAAATACGTAAGTTGTACGTATATTATTTTATTCGCATAGCTGTTTAATCCAGATTCGAATATACGATTTCTAAGTGATTTACACCTATCCGAGTTAGGATTTTTCACTCAATTTCTTAATGGAGAACCCTGTATATGGATTTTTGATTGATTCTGATACTCTTTGTTATAGTATATGGCTATGCAAGGAGAATGACAATTTCTAATCAAGGAACCGAATCTGAGTCCGCAATAGAGTGGTCCTTTGAATGATACTAGTTCAGAAGTAAAATTACTTGATCGAGCGAGCGATTAAGTATGGTTTTGTGTATGGATGATATATGTATATCGTACGGGCTTTAATATATTAAATGTTGGCATTGGAAGATGCAAATTGACATGGTATGAATTAATTAAATAAAGATTAATTGTTTTATGTGTCTCTTGTTACATTTGCATATAGTTATTGTATATTCTATGTTATATATTGATATTACTTTTTCTATACTTGTTTTCACTGGTTGTTGAGTGTTTAGTAGGTGCGGATGGCATATGCTTCGCATTTGGAGCTCGCTTTCGCGTTATATTGATTGTATATATTTGCTAATGCTAATAAAAAGTTTTTAAGATACACATCTCAGATTACATATCGTATTTTTATATTTTTCCTACGGGATGCCTCATCCTCGAAGATAAGATGTATATTTGTGATTATATGTACATTGTAAATTCTTTACGATTGGGCCGTGCAAAGGAGATATTGGCGAAATTTTCCTTAAATTTTTGAGAATTTTGTTGATAACTAAAATTTGGATTTTTGTTTTATAATTTGGAACGGTATTAGTTGGTTTTGGGAATTTTAATTATGAATTGAAAGATGTAGAAAAGTTTTTAAAAGATGTTAAAACTATTTGATTTTGAAAAGTCAAACGACTTAGAATAATTTGGAAATCAATTTCAACTAAATGTTTTGAAAGGTTAATGAGTTTGTGACATTTTTCTTACTTGGTAATTTCGGAGACAAAATTCTTCTAAGGGGGGAGAATGTAACGATCCAGAATTTCAACCATTTAAATTTGGAATATTTAATTGATTTTAAATATTAAAAAATTAATTTTATAAGATAAATAACTTGATTTCAAATATAACGATTTGTTCAGTAATTAAATTGTTAAATTTAGATATTTGGAACTGTTTCAATAATTGAATCTTGAATTTAATGTGAATGAAAGTGATTTCGAAAGTTGATTTTAAATCTAGTTGAATAAGAAGGAAGAAAGTAAACTTTTAAATTTGATTTAAGTGTTTAAAGTAATTTTGGTAATTACTCATTTTAATTAACGTGTAAAAATAGAATTTTGCGGCATGGTCTCGGATTTCGATGAAACTAGTTTCATTAGATCCGTAATAGTGAATTATTATATGCCATCGAATTTCGTGGCGATTGGACATATCGTTTGGTCATGCGAGTTCGAAACTCGTAGAAATTAATTTAAGGAATTTAAATTAACATAACTCGATTTGAAAAGTTAACTTCTGCATATGATGGAATTGGCTTCCGATACATATTCTATTGTGTTCGGAATAGGGGTATAACATGTAAAACGCAAGGTGGTCCGCTTCGTTTGAAGTTCGAAATTTTTATGGATGAATAATGCCACGAAAATTTTCCATATAAGGCCATCAACTATCTTCAATTGCAAACCCTGGCTTCTAACTCAGCCGCCATTAAAAAAAATTAAAACCCTCCACTGAACAACCAAGGTTGATCGGAGCCTCTAGAGGCCGAATTGGACAACAACTTCAATTAGGGAAACGTAGAGCGTGATAATACGAAGTTAATCAACGGTCAGACCGTCATTTTTCATCGCGTGGTGGCCAGGGGGAGGATGCATTCATGGCAACATTTTTGGGTTCGGTTCGATTTTCGCACGTCCGCTTGCGTGGGCGGATGGCTGTGGCGAGGCAGAGCAGAGGGGGAGTGGTTTTGGGTGGTCGGCGCACGGCAGGTGGTCGACGGCGGTCTTGGGTGAGGCGCATTCAATGATCAATAAAAAACAAGAAAAGAAGAATGGCGGCCTGGGTAATTTATGAACGAGGGAGAGAGATGTTTTAATTAATTTTTATAAAAAATGAATTAATTATTAAGTTTAATTATCTCAAATGTTAATAGATCATTAACTTCTTCATACGAGGTCCAAATCGAGCACGACGAGTCGCGATCATATCCACGAAGGCTACTCTATGGAGCTGGATTGGATGGATTGGAGCTAGTGGAAAATTAGGTTAAAATTGAACGTCCGGTCAATTTAATACAAAACAAAACGTTTTGATGAAACTAAAATCAATGTGAGTTAATCTCGCCATTTTGGTTAATCAGAAAATATTATATATTCAATAAAATTATTGATTGGATGTGTGCATATTTTATTGTTGACCGTTATTCATTGTTTGGATAATTTACTAGTTTATATTGTTGGTTTGGATATATTCCGGCCACTGGAGCAGATGAGACCCTATTACATTCCCATGTCAGAGCAGATGACCCCTGTATACAAATCCCGCCTCGAAGGTGTTGATTTATATTTTTATGATTATATATTGTATGCGATGCAGGAGGACAGGTTGGAGGGATCCAATAGGTTTCCTCACACTTTGATTTTACTTTTCATATATATAGTGATATATGATTTGTTGAATGTCATATTAATGACATGGATATGATTTTGCTTTAATTAGTGTTTTAGTAGCATCGGGCCTCATTTTAGGTATTTTTAATTACTATAAAATAATGATTTGATTTAAAGGGGATTTCAAAGTGATTTTGGAAATTTTATGTGTTTTAATAATTTTTCTAAAATGAAAGTATGATTTTTAGATATTATAGATTGATAGTTTTATATAATATTTTAAATAGAGATTTTCGAACTGTAAGTAAAGTTTTTTAAATCTTAAAGTAAATTCGTCGTTTATAATAAAGGGATATGTTTTTCAAAGAGAAATATTCGATATAAATATTTATTAACCGTTTTATATAATGTCATATACATATATACGCATGTATGTATATATACATATATTAAGATTATTTATAAATGTGGGGATTTATAAATGTGATAAATTTATAAAAGTGATATTTTACAAATGAAGTGAAGATTTGTAAAATCGTTTTTCGTTAATAATATTATGGATTTATAAATGGTGTTTATAAATTAAAAGAAACTATTATCATAAAATAAATTGGTGAAATAAATCAAATGGTAGATTTATTATAAGATGCATAATGATGTTTTAGGAAACTGTTAATGCTATTTTGGAAATCGAAGATAAAGGTAAATTTTGGGACGTTAGACGATACTTTATAAATAGAAAGGGAATTATAAAAAGAATTTATCCATATGGAAGTAACGTTTAAAATGGGTGGTGATAGATGTTTTTAAATGAATTCATGGATGAGTGAGATTCATAAAGGAAATAGAGTTATAAATAGAGTTCACAAATAAATGGGTTTTATAAAAGGAAGTTTTATAAGATAGAAAGAGGTTCTTGAATATATTTTTATAAATATGGGAGTGATTGTGTTAAAGACTTAAGAATGGATTTTTTTATCAAGGAAATATATTATGTTTCAAAAGTTGGTTATTTAGATTTACTATTTAAATATTTTGAAAAGTTAATTATTTAAATCATTAATATGGGTTGAAATTAATATTAATCATTATTCATAATATTTGGTGATTTATTATTATTATTTATAATAGCGATAAAGATTAACTATCGTTTTATTTACAATGTTTTGCATTATTAATTATTATTTTTAAGATGTTAGAAATTAATAATTATTTATGATTTAATTATAATAATTACTATTATATAATAGTGTTTTAAAGAAAGTGATTCTGGTTTATTTATGATGTTTTTGAGATTCATAAATAGAGTTTTATAAACGAACTTGGATTTTATAGGAGAAGCTTTTAAAATGGTCTGAAGACTTAAATGAAGATTATTTACAAGGTAAAGAAGTTTATAAATAGATAGAGATTTATAAACAAAATTTTGGAACGAGTTTATAGAATTATAAGAGGGGTTTTATAAAGCATTTTGGAAACTCAAATGGAATTATTTACAATGTGATAAGAGGGCTTTGTAAATGGTTTTAGATACTTATAAAGGGATTTTTATTAAATGGTTTTATAGATTCATAAAAAAAGAGTTTATAAATAATTGCATGGTTTTATAAAGGGTTTATAAATGACTTGAGAAATAATTCATAAAAGGGTTTATAAAGGGTTTTACAAATTTATAATGGAGTTTATAAATGATTTTAAAATTTGGTAAAAATAGATATCTTCCTCAGTGTTTGTTAAATTTACTCAAACAGTTGAGATAAGTATACGGATATTTTCTAAGTATTGAAAATATATGGGTTGTGAATATATCTTTGTAAAAGTATTTTGATACAAGCATCTACAAGATGACTTTAATTAATGAAAAGATTAATTAAGGAGGCTAGTAATTGCTTATGTGTTTAACAATGTTGATTTTTCCTTTGAAAATAAATCCTGATTTGGATGTGTGTTTGTTGGTAGTTAAATAACCGACTATTAAATATGGACCCAAACGTAATTATGGAAATATCTAGGAGAAACATGTGTGTTATACGGTATAGTCATCTCCAATGATGCAGTACTGTGCGTGTAAATATCATTTCGTTCTTTTATGACAAATGATAAGGAAATCCGTCCATTAACGGTTAGGAGGTGATCTCCGTTCTTATCTTTGGCTGTTTATTTCCTAAAGAATTGGAGTTGAGTTTACTTAAAACTATCGAATGTTGTTTCAAAGAGATCATGATCAGATGTGTTATCCGAAAACCACTTCGATCCAACTGAAGCGTTTGAAGTGAAGACATCTTGAAGATGATGGAGTTAGAGATGGAGCTTTCAATCATTTCGTTCAATCTCAGAACGAACTTGTATGGATGAACGTTGATATTGCATTGTTGCCTAAAGGGCAGTGTTAGCATTTCAAGTGGGAAGTGTTATATAAAAGGTAGAACATAGCTTCAAGCCTTACACCCGAAAAATGAAAAAAGCAGGGACATGCGGCAGGGTTAAGTGGGTCGCATACAAGTAGGGTATGATCATCCCAAATCTAAAGTGATATTCATGTATGCTTTGGGATCCTATTGTATGGTTGTTGATTGCAACCGAGGGGTGATCATATTGGTGCTACTTGAGAAGGGGGTAGTGCCGGTCCTGAGTAGCAAAAGTGCAACGTGTTGTAGCCTCCCGTACATTTTATCTAGAGGTATACGGATTTGGCGGGTAGACCCTTACCCTTTTATAGTTGGAATCCATCATCCACTACGAGCATTTGGTTTTTGATTGTAGAACCTGGTATGCTAGAATTTAATTTATGTAACAATTTCCGCTATGATTAATAAGTACTTGTATATTAGAAACTATTATATATTAGAGGATTTCATATGAAATGTTTTGGTCATCGTAAGGTAAAAATCCATCTGTTTTATGTGCGGTGTGGTCTTACGAGATACCTTTGTTTTTCAAAGGTTTTTATAACTTTAAAATCCAGTTGGGAATGTTTTCTCATGTTGTTTTTCTTGACTGACTCAGGTGTTATTTTATTATAGCACTCGGGTTAGACCGAGCATATTTACAGATTACTTTGGATGCATTGGAGCTCGAGAGACGAGTTGGAGGTCTTCAAGTCGAATTCACGTATATGTTTATTTTTCGCTGCTTTGTTATAGAAATTATCAGCAATTGTTAGGTAAGATGTTATAACTGTCCAGGCTGATGATTGTGATTGTTGTTGTACTCCAATGGATGTATGCATATAACAATTCTCTTTTGTAAAGATCATTGATATTATATTATACATTTTCCGCTGCGATTGTGAGATTTTGTGTTGTTTTTAATTTCTTTTCTTCTTCTCTTCTCTTCTTTCTTCTTTCTTCTTTCTTTCCCATAAGTTTTCGTCTGTCCATTCAATTTAGGTTGGTCATGTGTGATTTATTGTCAGCTTGAACTATACAAAAAAAGTGGTTGTTACAATATATATACATATATATATTATATGCTCGCTTGATGTAAAACCTTAAAGTTTAGAGAAATCAAATTAGGTTTTGCAAAATAAAAATTACCATGCCTATGAAAACGAACTATTTGAATTTGTGAAACATAACATCACCTTGTACTGCTAATGGAGTTTCTATCCTAGCATTGCAAACAAAGTTGTAAAAATATAGCTCAAAAGTGGCAATCAAGCATTTTCTATCTTGTGTTCCATATGAATATACAACGTAATGTATATTTACAAAGATGCAATTACATTCATATATTGATTATGTGTGTGCTTATTGCAAGCTCCATATTTTTCTCTACTATATTAATGAAATAAATTAAATATATGAACATTTAGGATAGCAAATGAAGAAACTGCAAAAATTTAGGAATCTTGAGAATCAAAAGAGCATTTAATTGTCGAACAATCAAACTCATTTCAAGTAAGTAAATCAAGACGAACACTGTACTTTTTAAACTGTATATAGTATGCGTCAAATAAAAGTAGAAAAATTTGGATAAAACCTTAACTGGTTAGACATATGTGATTAATAACTTAGGAGGAGGTAGTCGGCATGGAAGGGAAACAACCTAGTGAAATCTGATGTAAGCGCGCAAATTGAACTTGTGATTATAACACATTAGAATTTAATCATTTGGTCAATCAAGTACAATTGAAATAAGTACTCGATGTGAGGTGGTCAAAGCTTAATAATTTGGGTTTTGTGAGGTAAGTGAAAAAATGGAATTGTATACGTTTACATGTGTGTATTTGTGAGAATATACATCTAAATACCTCTCTAATAAATGCAGCGGTAAATTTTGGGATTAATTTTTTTTGCATGCTTCATTTCAATTAATCTCTTGTCATGAAAATCTTTGGAAATAGTCTTGATTACTTTGAACATCAACAAAATCGCCATGGAGTAGAATCGAGGATTTGGCAGAGAAGAGGGCAACCTAAAACAAAATGAATGCATAAAATTTCTCATAATCAATACTAAGATTAGTTTTGTTCATTTAGTACAAAAAGCTAACAAATTTAATACCAAGTGAATCAAGCTTTAACCAACTATGCACCTAACAGCAGATAATCGGACCAAACCCAATAACTCGAAAAAAAGATTGTTCTTATCTTAAAATTCAAAAGATAACAACCATCATATGCATATTAATTAAGCTAAAACTATCTTTAAAAAAAGCAGTGAGCAAGGTAAATCTGTAAACTTATTTATATGAGACATTGTGTCACACTCACTGCACATAAAGCACAAAAACTGATCAAAATTACTAAAATCAAATTAATATCAAAATATTTCAACCCAAGAAGTAATAATGGAAATTCAGGTAGCGTGAAATCAACTTAACCAAAACATTTCATAGTATGCGAAAAATTTGGTCAATTTTGAAAGTAAATTTAGTGGAAATGAACTTAAAATGCATTTTATATTATTAAAAATATGATTAAGAGTTAGATAATCACAAATCAAAGTTTAGAATTCACCAAATTTATGTGGAAACTCTACAAAAAGCTAGCTCCATTCATATGCAAATTCACGAGTTTTCTCTGTTTTGAAATATAGAAGTGAATGAATGCAAAATAGGAACTAAAATATGTACAGAGGAATCTAGAAATATTTCTGTTTAGTAATAGTACAAGAATAGTTCTAGTATTGCATGGTAAGTCAAGGAACAAATTTAGTAAACTAAGCACAATAGTATAGGAATCAATCATCTCACATTGGCATATACTCTAATCATGATGAGCCTAAGCTTAATAACTTACTATTCGAAATCCATTGAGAAAGATGTTTGTCACTACCACATTGATGGTTATTTTTATTTATTTACATGCAGAAATTTTGTTAGATTATGATGTAGTAAATTAAACGCAGTAAAAAATGATTTCACCTAGCACAAAATTAGCTCTGTTAGAGTGAAGAGCCACTACTGTTTGTCTTCTTACCAATTGTCCCCTTATAAATGCCTACAGATTCTTGATGCCCTTCAATCTACAAACGTAATGTTCATAATTTAAGATGGAAGAAAGGCTAAATTAGAGTATTGAACTGGAAGGTACACTGTCAATTAACTCTCTGCATAGCATTAGTTAGTTTAAAATAGTGTTATTAATAGTACGTATGAGTGAGGTAATTTGGTATTGGTGCTTATTGAAGAATTAAGGAAGTAATAAGAAGGATCTTTTTAACATTGTTTGGATGCATTGATTCAAATCAATATAGGTCATAATATTGTTGTGGTACAAGTAATGCAATCGGTTCATTTCTCGACATATAGATTTATAACAGTTACCTGGCTACTTGACCCGGCTGCGAGGCGATAGTTGCAGATGATATGGTTGGACCTAGACGAGATTCAAGCCAAGAAAGGATTGGAAATATAAAGAATTGGTGTAACTTGTCTGGATCGGCTTGTATATGTGGTTCGGTATTCGATGATGGATCAGTTGAAGTAGGATAGCTATTATGGAAGAGCATGTGTGGGTCGGCCTTAGTGGATCGGTCATGTAGGTTTGGTCAAGGGAGATAAATCAAAATGGGTCGGCTATGGTGGCTCGACCATTAGTGGTTTGGCCTCGGAGGGATTGTTTCAGGTGGATCGGCCTTTAGTGGTTCGGTAATATGGGATCGGCCTCAGAAGGATTGTTTCATATGGCTCGGCCCTTAGTGGTTTGGCCTCAGAGGGATTGTTTCAGGTGGATCAACTTTTAATGGTTCGGCAATATGGGAACGACCAACATAACAGGAAGTTAGGAATGGGGGAATGGGTCGGCATGAGCATAAAAATGAGTTACTTCGGGCTAAAGGCCAGGTTGCTTCGGGCGTGAGTGAGATTTACTTCGAGTCAACATCCAGAGAATCCAGGATTGGCATGAGTAGATCAATGGTAGTGGATCGGAATGTCTAGTTTGGTCTACCTAACCTATCAGCTATGGGTCGAGCTATTTTCGTCATGGTCCTGGACAGACGAACCAGCCTATCCTAGTCAATAAATAGAGGGGTAGGGATCCAGTTTAAGGGATTTTTTTGGGAGAACTCGAGGAAAGCTCTGCCATTTTTTATACCATCGTCTTTTCTATTCAAACTTGTATTCAAGTGGTTATCTACGGATTATATCTGTATTCAAGTGATCGATAAAGTAATAAAGATTCTATTCAAAGTAGACGTAGGCAATTACGCCAAACCACTATGAATCTGATGTTCTCATTTCAATAGTTCTTCTTGCACTCAATTGTGTTATTTCTCTATTTTAATTTACTTTCTTCATTAATCTCTCCACATAACTCTATTCAAGGTTGTTAGTGACCAATTTTGGTGCTAACGCTTTGGTGCTTTCACTGAGAAGGTGCATTATCAGGCTATTAGTATCTACTTTGTCGCTACTGGATTGAGGAAATCCCCCAAAGAAGATCCAAGTTCATTCTCAAGAGTTCATAGATTCTAGTCAGAGTTCTTACGGGTAACTCAGAGATGGAAAGACCACATACCAGATCCGCCTCCCACAACGCGGATGCTAATGAGACCGCCAACGTCCAGCAAGTGGGACCTAACAATCAGCAATCTAATACATATGCAGAGCCCGCCACCATCCCAAACCAACCAGAACTGTCACTGAGGCACATTCAATGAGCTAATGAGGGAGCTCGTGGAAAGTAGGAGACAACTTAACAAGCAGATTCAAACAAACGCCAACCTTATGACCCCGGTCGCTCAACAGCACCGTCATAACACTGGAGGAGGCCCTGCTTCCAACTCATCATCCGGCATCTCTGCTTCGTCAGATGAACATCCTAGGCGTAGGCACCGTAGGATCGAGATGACACAAACTGGTGCAATAGACAATTGGCGACGACTCGCTAAGAGCAAACCAACAGGAATGGTCCAAATCCCTTACCTGGAACCGTGGCCCCTTACCTGCACTTGAGGTGTACCTCCCAACCTAGAGTGGGTAGGATCTAGAGCACGCATGGCGGCTGGTCCACCGCCTCGCCAGGGTCATAGCAAAGCGGGTCCTCGGGACGCATACTTAGGAGATCGCCTACCGAGGAGGCACTAGCCGAAGCAATCGCGCAAGACGGATACCGACTTGCCAGCTCCCATCCAGACTCTGGATTTATCAGTTATGGTTAGGCAACTTATGAGGGAGAATTAGGGCTTAACCAACAATGATTGGGGCATATCTTGGAGCCATACTCGGTTTACAGATACCATCCTACAAGCCGAGCACCCCTGGAAATTCGGCATGCCTACTATTCCATCTTATGAAGGGAAGACCGATCCCCAACAGCACATAATGAGATACGAGTGGATGATGGACTCGGCTGGGGAAAATGATGCGACCAAATGCAGATGCTTTCCAATAAATCTATCCAGAATCGCTGCCATGTGGTTCGCCAGACTTCCCCCGTGATCGATCTCAAGGTTTGATGAGTTGGTGGCAAAGTTCGTGGAGCAGTTTAGGATCCATGCCACTCATCCAAAGGACGTGATTTCGTTGTCCAGTGTGATCCACGCTACGGGAGAGTCATTGAAGGATTATTTGCAAAGATTTCACGTTGCTGCTATCGAAGTTATCAATCCGAATGACCATGCTATCCTTATGGTCGTGATGTGAGGAGTAGATCCGGACTCAGAGTTTAGTGATTGTCTAGCAAGCAAACCACCGACTACCCTAGAATGCTTTTATTCAAAGGTGAACCAATTCATGAGAAGAGAAAAGGCCAAGTGGTCAAGACGGAGTAGTGCGCTGGGGCCCAGCAATGAAGCGGTGCAAAGCAACATTGTGGTAAAGCAATTTGGCGAAAACTCTGGTAAGCTCCAAGTCAACGTTCAAAATAATCCAAAGCAGCCTAAGGGATCCGGAGGAGGAAATTTCGGACAAAAGAGCGAAGAAGGAAGCAGAAACTAAGAATTCCAACCTATAGCGAATATACGCCTCTGAATATGTCTTTGGAGAATATTTATCTATCAATTTGTAATACATTCTATTATCGAAAGTTGAGCCCAAAGGGATCCACTGACGAATAGAAGAAGACTGGAAAGTATTGTCGGTTTCATGAGACCTACGGGAACAATACTGAAGAGTGTAGACACCTCCATAATGCTATAGAAAAGCTGATTCGCTAGAGGAAGTTGCAACAGCTTGTTAAGAATCCGTAGGTAGGTGGAAAAGGGACATTCGACCCTAATCACAGCAAGCTTCACATCAACCTGAGGAGCCCACTCGGACTGGAGAAAGGATAAACACGATAATTGGTGGACCTCATCCGGCAGACAAGAGTTGGCAAGAAGTGGAACACTATGCTAGTTCCTTAAAGCATGCGGGTTTCGAATGCTGCTTGAACACAGAAGACGGGACTCCAGTGAAGAAGCAGTGAATGATGATGGAGGATATGGTGTCCAGGAGCAGGGATGCCAATCAGGTGGAGGCCCCTACCATTGACCCGATGGTTATCTCAGCTACGATTGGACCAGCACTTGTGAGAAGGATACTGATTGATTATGGGACTTATGTTAATATTATCTTCAAAAAGGCACATGACCAAATGAAGATGGAGGCGAAGGATCTGAAACCATCTAAAGCCCGCATTCATGGCTTTAATGGTGTGGCCACTAATGCAATAGGTTTTTTGGAATTGCAGTTGAATTAGGAGAAGGCGAACACCGGACGGTACAGATCCTACCGTTCATTGTTTTGGATGTTGTTTCCCCGTATAATGTTTTTCTGGGCCGGCCAGCCCTGGCGAAGTTTAGGACAGCTTTGGCCCTGTGTTGTTTAACCTTGAAATTTCCAAGAAACAAAGGAGTTGGTGTAGTGCGTGGCGATCAAGCAACTGATTGCGCTTGTTATGTGGCTGAACAAAGAAGGGCCCAATAAAGAGAGAATGGCAAGGGTATGGACAAACCTGTCCACATCCATGTTGCTAAAGATTGACAAATAGCGGCTGAGCCTTGGCTTGGGCAACACAGTCGGATCTATAGAGATATAGATCCGAGAAATGACGATGAAGAACCCAAGGAGGCTAAGGTGGCACCGGCTGAACTAACAATTGACATTCCAGTCAGCCATGATGACCCATCACAAGTGCTTAAGATTGGATCGCAGCTCAACCTCTCGATGATAGAGGATCTTACTGATTTCTCCGAGAAAATCTAGATGTTTTCGCTTGTACCCATTCCGATATGTGTGGAATTTCTCCCGCCATCGCAAGTCATATGTTGAACATTGACCCGAAGTATGTGCCATTGAAACAAAAGAGGAGAGGCATGGACCCAGAGAGGTCCACTTCTCTCAGAGAGGATGTGGATAAACTCAAAGCCAATGGGTTCGTCTGGGATGCCCTCTATCCAGAATGGGTATCTAATCTTGTACTGGTGAGGAAGGAAAATGAGAAATGGAGGACCAATTTGATTACTCGGACCTGAATAAGGCATGCCCTAAGGATAGTTTTCCTTTGCCTAGAATTGATCAGCTGGTCGAATCGACAGCAGGACACGAATTGTTGTCATTTATAGATGCGTATTCGGGATTCAATCAGATCTGGATGCGTATTCCGGATCTGGAGCATACCTGTTTTTCCATGGACATTGGAATGTACTATTATGTAGTGATGCCTTTCGGATTGAAGAATGCAGGGGCAACTTATCAGTGTTTGGTGAATCGGATGTTTAAAGACCAGATTGGTAGAACGATAGAGGTCTATGTGGATGATATGCTCGTGAAGTCACGACCACTTTCGAGACTTGGAAGAGATGTTTGGTATATTCAGATTTTACGGAACGAAAATCAATCCACTAAAATGTTCCTTTGGTGTTACGTCGGGGAAGTTTTTGGGTTTCATTGTCAACGCATGGGGAATCGAAGCCAACCCAAAAAAGATTCAAGCTATTCGAGACATACAAGCACCCAGAACTATAAAGAAGGTGCAAAGCCTGAATGGGAAAGTAACTGTGTTGATTTTATTGATATCCAGAGCAACCGACAAATATATTCCTTTCTTTGATGTGATAAGGAAAGGGAAAAGAAATTTTGAATAGATGTAGAACTATGAGGACACGTTCCGACCTCTGGTGAGACACTCGGAGAGGCCCCCAGTTCTGTCAAAGCCCATAGACCATGAGGAGTTGTATGTTTACTTGGTCGTATCCCAGCATGCCATGAGTGCAGCTCCGGTTCATGAGGAGGACCGAATCCAAAAGCCAGTGTACTATGTTAGTAAGCGTTTAACGGGGGCGGAGAGAAATTATCCTTTGATTGAGAAGCTGACCTGTATCTTGGTTATCGCACCATGCAAGCTCCACCCGTATTTCCAGGCACATCCGGTCAGTATTTATATCGATCAACCTTTGCAGTAGGTGCTCCAACGGTCAGAGACGTCTGGATGGCTACTTAAATGGAACATTGAGCTGAGTCAGTTCGACACAATTTACATGCCGTGGAGGGCTATTTAAGGGCAAGTGCTAGCATATTTCATTGCAGAGTTCACCATATCAGACAAGCCAAGTGGAAGTGATGTGGTTCCCACTGCTCGATGGAAGCTATATACCGATGGGGCATCCAATAACCATTGTTCTGGGCTAGTATTATTCTTGTAACTCCCAAGAACCGATCGATTTGTTATGCTTTGAAACTTGATTTCCCCGCTACAAATAATGAAGCTGAGTATTAAGCATTGATCGTTGGACCGAAGCTTACCAAAGAACTTGGAGTGAAATCGATTGAAATCTTTTATGACTCACAGTTGATGGTGTACTAAGTACGAGGAGACTATCAGGCAAAGGGGTAAAGGCTTGCCTCACACCTCACTCGGGTATAAGAATTGTTGGAGGACCTCGAATACTACGATATTTCGCACATTCTGCGTGAACAAAATGGGGAAGCCGACTCCTTGGCAAAATTGCAAGTACAGGTGATGCACAACAGATGGGCTTGGTTTCCGTTGAAACTTTACACAACCGAAGTATAAATGAGATGGAGGTAGATCTTGTGTGACGCCCCACCCCGAGACCTACATTAGTAAAGAGAATTACTAAGTAATCCTGTCTACTAATGCAGAGAATAGGGCTGGTTAAGGGCGACCATCATAGTAATACGTTAGTTAAGAGCTAAGCATGTCAATTTTGTCTTGATTTTTTTTCTTTTTTTCTTTTCATTACCTCATAAGTGGTAGACACGCTTAGTCCCTAACTAATGCACACTATGGTGGATTCGGACCATTTCAGAAATAATGTAATATACATGCAGATAGAAGACATCACTCACAGAACAGCAAACCCAGATCAGAGTACATATATATATAAATACATACATCACCATACATCTCCATAATAATACATCATATATAAGTAGCATGGACTACCGAATCACATATACACCCATCCCACAAAATAATATACAATAAGAAACATAAAAGCAGATGACTCAAAACGACATCCAAGCCAAAATGATAAGTCCAACAAAAGCGATCTAGCTGATCCAAGAAGTGAAGCAATCCAAACTAACCTGCAACTCGGTCTGACCCGAGTGAAAAACACACGGGTCAGGCAAGCTAAACTTATCAGTAGTAAGGATCTCAATAACAAGCGGAATGGTGAGAATCACTCCGTTGTTAGCAACGGAACGACATGTTATTCATCATATCATTTATAAGAAAGGGGACATCGAGGATTCATCTATCTATTTCAAAGGAATTCAATAAGTAACATGCATATGGTTTCTCTTAAGGACATCTCTAAGTAAAGTGGATAAGGGATGAGAACCATATAATAACTTCATAAAGAAACATCAAATCATCATAATCAATCATAAGAACTCATTAAGAGTTAAAGGAAATCATAATCGAAATCACCATATAGAATAATATGAATGTAGCCTATATCATACTCAAGGCCATGTTCAAATAACACATCATAATAAGGTGAAATCGAACATAGAAAACTTCATAGAAAATTGCACGTGCTTTTCATCTTGACTAGTACTACTATTATCTGGTACCATACGTCGTGATGACTTGGGGTCATTAACATCTTAGCATCGTGATCATCTTGATTGACTATAGTCGAATATCGCGATGACACCCAAATCATAAAATCCGAGCAAACATCATGATGATTGGAATCTAGTAATGACATCAAGAACATCGTAATGATTCCAATCTTATACTCGGTTTGTAGTACTAATAACATCTTGAATGTGTCACAACATCTCGAATAGGAACCCAATGGGTGTTAATGTACGTCCCATACCATACATTCGCACCTATTAGTTTACTAATCGTCAGTCGATGCCACATTAGAAAACATTCACAAAAATCCAAATCAAACGTACACCGCCTCGTCTCATTGGCGAGTGTAAAGCACCCAACTCATCGTGTCTCATTCTTTGATGAGTTTAAAGTGACATCAAGACTTGTCTCATTTCATCGACAAGTAAAAGTCCATCTTAAACATCACAACCATCATCAATTCATCATAACAACCCGCCTCATGTCCTCGGCAGGTAAAAATATCATAAAACAGTACTTCAAAGCCGATTCGACAGTACAAGTCCGATATTAAGCGATGAGGCGAAAATACATGTCCCATACCACGTATATTTGTCAAATCGTTTAATTCTCATTCTTATACATCGAAAATCATCTAATTAGGCTATAATATATTTAGAATAATTTTATAGAGAAAATGGGATTTTTAAACAATTTTTAGAGATTTTTAAGTAAGTTTTATAAGGAAAAATCTATTTATCAAATAGATTATCTATTTATAAAATACCTTTTTAAAAAATGAATAATTGCTTTAAACCCTTTAAAATGTCTTAAAAACATTTATATAATTAACCATAATTTATAAAAAAATTCAGAAACTCATTCAAAACCAAAATCAATTAAAACCATCAAATTCTTCAAATACCGATATTTATCGATATTTAGATTAAAATAGAATTTAAATAAAATTTAAATTCTAAAAATTTCCAAAATCAAGCTAATCCATTATCGGATAATAATACTAAACATTCATCATCAAACTTATTCAAACAATATTTAAAATCATCGAAATTTGCAGTGAAACAACTAACGAAAGCGCAAAAAAAAAAACGAGAACAATCTACCAAACAACCTAGTTTTTGGCTAACTTTGGACAATAATTTGGAGAACCAAAGCAACCCAGATTTTCACCAAATTTTGGTTCATTATACTATGACATGAGGTCTCTAAAATATCCAAAATTTGGAGCAATTCGCTGCAAAATGAAAGAGTTATGATTTTTCAAACATAACTCTTTTCAGCAAGCACAAAAAACAATATTTTTGGCTGTTTTGAAACAATGATTTTCTGTAACAAAACAACTCAAAATCACATGAAAATTTTTAGGAAAATTTCATGGTCCAACTAGAGAAGCATATCTAAAATTGGGAGCAAATGGCTCTAAAGTGAAGAAGATATAATTTTGTTAACTAGGTGCATTTTCAGCCAACAAACAGAGATCGATTTTTGATCGATTTCAAAAAATAATTTTCAATATCAAAACAAATCAAAATTCGATCAAAATTTCCAGAAATATTTTCCATACCAACTACTACAGCTTATCCAAAATTGGTAGCAATTTGCTTTAACATGAGAAAGATATGATTTTATGAATATGGTGTATTTTCGGCCTACACACAGGGATGAATATTTGGCCGAATTCAACAAACAAATTTCTATATCATAACAAATCATAAATCAGTGAAACTTTGCAGAAATGTTTTAAAATCCATCTACTTCAACATATCAAAAATTGGGAGGAATTGGCTGTAAATTGAGAAAGATATGATTTTATGAACAAGGTGCATTTTCGGCCATAAACAGAGATCAAATTTTTGGCCAATTTCAACCAATAATTTCCAATATCAAAACAAATCAAAATTGAATGAAAATTTCCAGAATTGTATCTCAGACCAACTACGATAACATATCGAAAATTGAGAGAAATCTGCCTTAAATTGAAGTAGATATGATTTTTTTTTGAATATAGCACAATTTCAGCCAACAAAAGAGAAAATTTGTTCAACAAATTGAACGTTTCAAGCAATACTTTGATAGCAAAATTTGATTTTTTTTTAGCTTTAGCTTGCTGTAAGAAACCCTTACCTTGCTTACCAAACTGTTTTAGGAAGATCTAGCTGAGATTTGATAGAAATTTACGATCTTTGGTGAAGATAGAAGCCCTAAGAACCTGTAGAAAATAGAAAATAGACATGCAAACCACAATAGAAGAGATTACATACAAACTCAATCTTAAAATTAGAATTTGTTGAAAAGATTGTTGTTTTGGAAGTGATTACCTATTGAAATCTCTTTATATTGATTAAAACAACAATTTAATTGAATAGAAAATGAGATTTGAGATTTAGATTTGGAAATAGAGAGGGTTTCTTAGTTTTTTCTATTTTTAGTTTACTGGAGAAGGAGAAGTAAACGTACATGTGAAATAAAATGAGGAAGAGAAACTTTTCTCTTCTCTGGTTTGTGTTAATTAATGGACTTTGGACCCAAAACTAAAGAAATTAGCCTAAGAAAATAAAGGAAAATCAATTTTATCACTAAAATACACAAATACACTATGTTGACAAATAAAACAACACATCCTCACCTAGTTTCAGCACAATAAAATTTTATATGAACACATTTCTATGTTAAATAAAATATTTTACGACTAATAAAAGATAATTTTGTTATAAAAATATTTTATTATAGAAAAAAATATCTTATTTTTTTTAAATAAATAACCAATTTACACAAATATTTACACAAGACGCCACTTCTAACACCAAAATTTTCTTGTTGCATAATAAAATGCAATAAATCACTCTAACATCATTTTCATAATCAAAACTTATTTTTAAACAAAATTTCATTTCATTTTTTTTAATTTATTTATAATAAACGCATATTTAAACAAATACTTCCTTTAAAAATTATTAAAAGAAGCATTTGGGAATAATTATAAGAATTATTGCACTTTCACTAAATAAAATCATATTTCACTCATAATTCTCATAAACAACCAAGATAAAGTTTGCAAAACTTTATTTTCATATTTTATTTCCAAAATCCATTGTTTATTCCAATAAATAATTTAATTTTCCAATTTATTTTTAATTCACAATATTAAATTATAACAACCATTTTAATTTAATATTTACAGGTAATCGCCAAAACCAGGGTTGTTACATCTTGTGTCAGAGACCGAAACTAAAAAGGTGTCGTGGATGACTCCTTTCAAAGAATACTTTCTACATGGAACCTTGGTCGACAGAAAGAACGAGAGACGACATGTCGTTCGCAAGGCCTCATGGTATATAATGCAGCATGGAGTAATGTATCAGAAGGGATTCTCCGTTCCCATGCTTAGGTGCATCACCCATGACAAGATAAAGCGGGTCTTAAGAGAAGTCAATGAAGGAGAATGTAGCAAACATACTAAGGGGCAGACACTAGCCAAAAAGATCCTTAGCTATGGATACTATTGGCCGACCGTGAATTGGGACGCCGCAAACTATGTAAGAAGATGCGACAAATGTCAAAACTACGCCAAAATCTCGAGAGCATCGCCGACGGAACTTACGCAAATGGTTAGTCCATGGTCGTTTTCAATATGGAGGATCGATATAGTCAGCTCCTTGCTAATCTCTAAATGTGGTGCGAATATGCAATGTCGCGGTCGATTACTTCACCAAGTAGGCAGAAGCGGAGCCATTAGCTACGATCACCACCCAAGAGGTTGTTAATTTTGTTGTGCGAAACATTATATGCCGCTTTGGCCTCCCACGGACTATCATTACTAACAACGAAACTCAATTTGAGAGTAGAGAATTCAAAGAGTTATGCTAAAATATTGCATTGAGAAAAGGTTTGCAACAGTCGCTCGCCCTAAAGCGAATGGGAAAGTTGAAGACATAAATAAGATAATCAATTCCATCTTAAAAAACTTGGAGAAGGTTAGAGGTAAGTGGGCGAATGAGCTTCTAACAGCACTTGGGCCTACAGAACCACCCACAAGTCCGCGACTAGCCACACTCCTTTCGCCTTGACATACAGCATTGAAGTTGTTATACCCGTGGAACTTGAAGTTCCCTCTCACCGGGTGACTCGTTATGATCCTAGAATGAATCGAGAACTTTTACTAAGGTCGTTGGACTTTTTCGACAAGAAACGTGAAGATGCGGATTTAAGGGCAGTTGCATATGGCCACCGAGTCGCCCGATATTATAATGGAAAATTCGACCAAGTACTTTCGATGTGGGCGACCTAGTTTTGAAGTGAGTTTCCCCGGTCCTGTCACATATGAATCCCATATGGAAAGATCCCTACATCATCGAATGGAAGCTTGGAGAAGTAACCTTCAGGCTAATGACTGTTATTGGCGTGACACTCCCCAGAGCATGGAATAGCAAACATTTATGACGTTATTATACTTAGTCTATTTCATTTGCATTTTAGTAGAATTGTTTTCGATATTTGTTTCTTTTGTTGTTCTCTGTTTCTGACCTGTAGTAAGACAGTTTAGTTTGTCCCTTTTTTTCCAATCAATAAAGGCTTGAAGCTTTTTTATATGAACTACTGAAGTTACATGTGTTATAATTTCATGGAAAAATTAAATTGCATTAATCTGTCTGGTGTATGAATGCACATACAAAATTAAAAGTCGATCAATAAACGATTCAAAAAATATCTAAGTCCCCAGAGCGCGGACTAGAGTACACTGAGTCCCTAGAGCGAGGACTAGAGTATCAACGATACCAAAAAATCTTTAAGTCCGCAGAGTGTGAACTAGAGCACTCTGAGTCTTCGGAGTGCGAACTAGAGTATAAACGATTCAAAAAACTCTAATTCCTCATAGCACAGACTAGAGTACTCTGAGTCCCCGAAGTGAGGACGAGAGTACAAATGATTCAGAAAATCTCCGAGTCCCCAGAGTATGGACTAAAGTACTCTGAATCCCCGAAGTGCAGACTAGAGTATAAACTATTTAAAAAATCTCTAAGTCCCCAGAGTGTGGACTAGAGTACTCTAAGTCCCCGGAGTGCCGACTAGAGTATAAACGATTCAAAAAATCTCTAAGTCCCCAGAGCATGGACTAGAGTACTCTGAGTCCCCAGAGCATGGACTATAGTATAAATGATTCAAAAATCTCTAAGTCCCCGAAGCGCGGGCTAGAGTACTCTGAGTACACGGAGTGTGGATTAGAGTATAAACAATTCAAGAGTCCCTAGAGTCTGGATTAGAGTATAAATAATTCAAAAATATCCAAGTCCTATGAAAGATGATTGGAGTTTACGTGACCCATAAGACTTTGAATTTCAATTACAGATTAGATTATAAGCTAAGCAATGAGAGTCTGGAAATACAAAGAAGCAAAATTTCATTTACTAATTGAAAAGGAAGTTTCATTACAACTTCTCTGAAGCCCGAAGCCAAAGCCTATCTACAATGACTATATATAAAAAGAGGAAAAAGGGAACAACTACATGATTTTGGCTTATTTAAGCTAAGCGAGGCATGATCAGATGACAACTACTTTTTAGGCTTTCTTTCCTTCTTCGACTTCTCCAAAGTCTCCTTAGCTGAGTGTTTCCTCCTCGACCCCTTGCTTCCAAGCGACGTGGTATTTGAGGAAGGAAGGGGAACTTCCAAAGGTGAGATCCTACCAAGGAGAATGACGTTCAAGGGCCTATTTAGGGGATCATCGAGTTCCATCACCTGAGATTCTATCTTAACTTTGGTTTTCTTTTTCTCCTCCTCCTCGATTTTCTCCTTCATGCTAAGCTGGGAAGTATGCTCAGAAGCATCTGTGATTTCGACGTTATCATGTCCCTCTACGGGTGAAGAATCTTTGAGCTTATCTTTATCAAGTGCCCCTATTAGTTGAGCATCAGGACCAGGGGTTTCGTCGGTGTGGAGTACTTTAGCCTATTTTTCTTCCCGCTCCATGGCAACATCGTTCGTTGGAGTTGGTTCAGGGCCAAAATTACCTGCATGAATTCATGAAAAGTGAATGTTAAGATACAACAATTATTTTCCAAAAGCGATGACTCTATGAACTTTAGGAGGGGTGACGTACCAACTTCCATTTAGCACTCAGTCCTCTTGGGAGTATAACCCTCCGGAATTGGGGATAGAATATGGATGCCAAGTCCAGGCTTCTCTGGATCATAACCCACATGTTGCTCGAAGGAATAAAGCGGTAGAGTTTTGGTCGAGTCAACGGAGGGAGGAATCTGGGGCTCGGAGCCCGATGGCCCAGCGGCATCCTTTTGTCCTCTAATGTAAGGGATCCTCCCTCGAAGAGGGCTTTCGCCGTAGATAAATCTAAGGGTTCGTTGCCTCGAAGCACTTCCCTCATCAGAGCCTCTTCATCAATCTCTTCGACACCCAGCTTTAATTTTTTAATCTTAATTAAAGTATCCCATGCTTCGACAAGTGACTCGAGATAATTCTCGCCCAAGAAAGACAAATCACGGTGCAGGAGGACTCTTGCATTAAACTCGGCAATAAGCGGATTGAATAAGCATTTGATTTCTTCTCTTCGGCTTCGGTAGCAGCCTCGAGTCGAGAGTTAGCCTCTATGAGCGCATCTTCTTACCTTCCTCGCGAGCTTCTTCTTTTAATGCTTCAACCTGGGATAGCTCTTCGTCAAGTTTTACATTTAGAAGCCGTGTTTCGATGATTTCATCGCAGTATCTTTGTGACTCTTCCTACGCTACGATTTTCTTCTCTCTCTTTAAAGAGAAATTCCTCTAGTTCTATGACCCATCGAGCGAGAATGTCCTTTTATTTTTGGATAGAGTCTTTCTCCAAAGCTAGAGCGTCGTTGTATTGAATTACCTCATTGAGTTCTTTCTTGTGAGTGGCCTCCGAGCAACTAACTGCCTCGGTTGTCTCCTTAGCATTTTTCTAGCCAGCCTCGAGCTGAGATTTGTATGAGGATAGCTGTTTATCCTGGCCCTTAATGATGTCTTTTCATGAATAGCTTTGAGTTTGAGGCGATCAATCTTGTGTTGGCGTTCAATAGAGACCTTTGAAACTTTCTCCACCAAGTGTACGAAAGCATCATGCTGAAAATTTACATCGTTGTTGCAGGCAATGGTGCTCTATTTGACATGTCCAGGGATAGGATGGATTGCGGGGAGAAATTTTAGTCCATCAAAACTTATCTTCGAGAATGTAGCCATGAGCTCAGCTAATTTTCCACCATCGACGGATCATGAGCGAAGGCTGAGGGAGTCTGCCTAACCGGAGTCAAAAGATTTCATATAAGGCTCACAGATTGCTTAGTACTCGAAGAGCCAGAATGTTGGTCACGAGGAACATCGGACTGGGATCCTTTCTGAGCAGAATTCTCCCTACCATGCTCCGGATGATGGGGAGGATCGTTTGGATATAAAGAATGGATGTGGGTTCTCCTTTTGGAAGACAACGACTCTCTAGGATGGTAATATCTATCACTGTCGTCGTCCCTGTCTCGTCGTTACCCTGACCCTGAGTCTCGACTGGAATAGTAAAAGATGGAGGATCCGTGAAGGCGGTCAATGCCATGAGTACGCCCCATATCACATGCACATAAAGTTAAATGAGGGCAAGTTGGTAGGAATCGTACGAAGAATGGAATTCAAGTGCATGGTGGAGTGTAAGTGTTTGTGTGTATCCTAGTGCATCCCCTTGACAAACCATTGTTTTTCGCTTTACTCATTGGAGTTTTCTCTCCCTGATGAGTCTAAGCACCTTCATCGCTTCTCATGGGATAATTAAATCCCATAGCCTTAGGGTTATTGAAACCGTAATTCAATATATCGTTAGGGATGGTCAAGTCAGATATGCCCTTTAACAAGCCCTCTAAGTTTTAGAAAGACGACTTTTCTCGATTGGAGAAATCGTGACCTTTGAAGTTCTGCCAATTTTGTTCATTTTTTCAGCTTGTAAGCCAGAATCTTTTTCTTTTTCGAAGGAGGTAGTGGTTCGTCGGTGCCGGGTGCATCATCTACTGGCACTTGGCCAGAACGTACATTCTTGTTAGTCGCCACTGGCACCTCGGTTTCTTTAATCTCGCTTTCCTTGGTGGTATCGGAGGCCCCTTCAATAGGGAGCACTGAAGGTCCCGCTTGTTCTTTGCCCATTTCCACGATCGTTCTTGCTATAGTGGCACCAATTTGAAGGTTAGTCCGACGGCCTTCTTCTAGTAACCCGAACTTCGAGAGAAGTTCGTTGGTAATTATAGATTGAATGCCCCGATCTCCCACGGGAGTAGTTCGGATGGCCTCGACGGCCTCAGAATACCCGACGCCTTCGGGTCATGGGAAGATACCTATAAGAGTTCGAAGAAGTTCAGAAAAGATGCACTTCCGGCCTTAAGACAAAGATTGGGATAAAAATGAGACTTACTCCCTTCTAGCTATCTTATCACGAAACAGGAAGGACAGCGTACGTAGAACCACTCTTGTTTATACTAAGAAAATTTGCTCTACACACCCATCAGGACTTGGCATTTGGGTATGGCTCGAGGAATATGTAAGATGGACTGTCGATACGTCTCTTGAAGTAGTAAATATAACGGATATGCTCGAGTGTTGGAGGTCTGAGTAAGACGCTCATGAAAAGAATGCATGTACCATGAATAAATGCATGGCCATTAGGGTGTAGTTGTGCTGGAGCAATCCCAATATACTGCAACACTTCATGGATGAATGAATTGAAAGGTGACACACTTCCGGCCCAGCATATAAATTTGTTGCACGCAGTATATCTGGCTAGGGGCAAGTAAGGCTGATCTTGTGCCGAAGGAACCAGAACGTCTTCAAAGGGGATTCCGTGGATAGAACAAAATAGACAGAGAGAAGGTTCATTGATTTTCGAGGCATGAGAGTTGATGCGGTCAACCAGAACGACGGCCCCATCTATAGCATTAGGAGACGGGCCTATAATCGCGACAGGTGGATCTAAGATGCCAGGTATGGAGGCTGATGGTGGGTTTAGAGTCCCTACTGCCTCCTGCCGATAACTTGGCTCAGGCTTGTTAGAAACAGTGGCAGAGCTTGATTTTTTGAACATCTCCAAAGAGCGATTGTTATGAATAGATACCTATTTAAGCTATACTTGAAAGATAATAGATATCAGATATAACAACAAAGTATTCCCTTGTGTTGTGTGTGAACTAGTGCGATGATTCAAACAAAGAGTATAGATAAATTAAAGTTCTAAAGAATAAAATATAGCGTGATAAGTTGTCATCTATAGAGACCGTCATATTGATCATCTCTAAAATTTGTTCTATGATCGAATAGCATAAGGCCTGGGACCAGACATTGGCATCATATATTACAAAGGCTTTTACTTATTTTTGTTCGGTTGGATTCGTGTTTAGAATTACTTAAATTACAGAATTGCTAGTTTGAGTTAAGTCCATGGGTTCATATGCTTTGGTTCTTGCCATTGTCCATTGTTTTGTGATAAGGCGTAAAAATATGTAGTCCTGGTGTATGCGATGTTCAAGTTAAGACGGTCCTGATTGCCAATGCCGACCCCGACACTTAGTACTGATCCAAACACCTAACCTTCTATACCGATCTCCCCTCAGTCCACCCACTCTCCTAGGAATCACCGACCCACACTCTCTCTCGATACCGTCCCACATTCTCTCTCGGCACCGGCCCACACTCTCCCTCGATACCAGCCCACACTCTCCCTCGGCATCGACCCTCTCTCTCTCTCTCTCAAAACTAATCCACACTCCCTCTCGGAATACCAACCCACTATATTCCGAGATTTCCACCGACCCACTCTTTTGCCCAACCCCCGTCGGTCCAGCTCTACTCCAATAATCTACGGACCCTTTCCCTTGATCGGTGTGCCAAGCAGGAGCCTACAGCCTGCACCGACCCTCGAAAAAAAACAAACTCCTCTCTCTCACAAAACAACGAACCATCTTCTCCTATGCATCACCGACTTCCGTTCCAGTCAACACCTATGCTAACTTCTCTCAACCTGGTCCAATTCCATGTCAGAAATGCTCTGTTGTCCACGCATGTCCCCTTACTCACCATGTTTCTCTCCTCTTCCATTCATTGCATAGGGTTGTATGCACACACAGTCCTAATCTAGTTCGAGTTCAAGAAGGCATGGCTTAGAAATTTAAGTTAATTCATGGAATCTCAGCTATGCGTCAATTCGAGGTTGAGGCTAGTGATTCTTGAGGCTTGGAGTTGAGGTGGATAGGGCAGCACATTTGGAAGATGATGGAATGAGATGGGAAAGCAGTTCAGTGGAGGGAAGAAGTTTGGGTTTGGAGCAATGTTGGAGAAGATAAGAAATAAAGTGAGAAGTGGGAGGAAAAGAAAAAATGAATGTGTTTATATATGGTGGAGGGGAGATGAAAGGGCGTTTTCCTATAGACCCGATCATCTCACATCACTAGGTCGACAAGTGAACATGCCGACCGTTGCCAAGGGAACCGACCGTGTGGATCAGCCTTCATATGCCGACTCACCTCTTGTTCTAATAATAATAATAATACACACACACATATATATATAATGGTAGTTGAGGATGGTATGTGATAAAGAGACGAATACTACCATATAAGTGGAGGAGCGTGGGTTTGGAAAATCCACCGTGATTCAGCCTACAAAAGGTTGTATATATCTAGCTTTTGAAAAGTTGAAAACGGGATTTTAAGAGCCTCTTAGAGATTGAGCTAATTCGTTCAAACGAGTAAAGCTTCATCAAAGGACAATGAAAAAGAGATAGACAATTATCATTCTGAACAGCTAACCTCCGAAAGCAGGGATTGCTCGCTGATTTAAAGCATGTCATGTTGATTTACACAACGCACTTTGGGGGGAAAATGTTACCCGACTACTTGGCTCGGCTGCAAGGCGATAGTTGCAGAGGATATGGTTGGCCCTAGACGAGGCTCAGGCGAAGAAAGGATTAGAAATATAAAGAATCGGTGTAACTTGTTTGGATCGGCTTGTATATGTGGTTCGGTATTTGATGGTGGGTCAGTTGAAGTAGCATAGTATTATAGAAGAGCATGTGTGGGTCGGCCTTAGTGGATCGGTCACATAGGGTCGGTCAAGGAGAAAAGTCGAAATGGGTCGGTTATGGTGGCTCGACCATTAGTGGTTCGGCCTCTGAGGGACTGTTTCAGGCAGATCAGCCTTTAGTGGTTCGACAATATGGGATCGGCCTTAGAAGGATTGTTTCATGTGGCTCGGCCCTTAGTGGTTTAGCCTCGGAGGGATTGTTTCAGGTGGATCGGCCTTTAGTGGTACGACAATATGGGATCGGCCAACATAACTAGAAGTTAGGAATGGGGGAATGGGTCGGCATGAGCATAAAAATGAGTTACTTCAGGCTAAAGGTCAGGTTGCTTCAGGAATGAGTGAGATCTACTCCGAGTCAACATCTAGAGAATCCAGGATCGGCATGAATAGATCGGTGGTAGTGGATCGACATGTCTGGTTCTGTCTACCTAACCTATCAGCTATAGGCCTAGCTATTTTGGTCATAGGCCTGGGTGGATGAACCAGTCTATCTTTGTCTATAAATAGAGAGGCATGGGTCCATTTTAAGGGACCTTTTTTGGGAGAACTCCAGGGAAACTTTGTCATTTTGTATACTCTCCTCTTTTCGATTCAAACTTGTACTCAAGTGGTTTTTTTACGGATTGTATCTATATTCAAGTGATTGAAAAAGTAATAAAGATTCAATTCAAAGTGGACATACGCAATTACGTCAAACCACTATAAATCTGGTGTTTCCGTTTCAATTGTTCTTCTTGCACTAAATTGTGTCATTTCTCTATTTTAATTTACTTCCTTCGTTAATCTCTCTACATAACCTTCTTCAAGGGTGTTAGTGACCAATTTTGGTGCTAACAATAACCATAACTGATATTTTCAAAGACAAAAATGTTGAAATAATTGAATTATGTTAAGGGTCATGCAACAAAATCAACATAGAAAAATTTAGGCAGACCGAAATTAAAAGTTCTATTTATATTGAGTTAGGGAGTAATACATCGAGTTAAAAGCACCAGTAGCTGTATTGGTGAAGACCGGATGCCTAATGATTCATAATTCTAGAATGAACCCTATTACATATTCCTACCTCATCCAAAACTGCTGTACACATGAAATCGATATAGAAAAATTCAAGCAAAAGTTCAGCGATGCATAAAAAATTGAATCGTGCAAACTAACAAATTCGGGTTTTTACCTCATGTGGGATAGATGATTGGTGAATAATGGTAGAGTATAATCGACTTGACCTACAAAATCACCATGCCCCCGGTAGATGCAGTCCGAGCAAGGGTAGTACAACCGTCGAAAATATAGATGTGAAAAGAGGTGAAACCCCTGAGGCAGACACGAGCAGTAGAGGGCAGTGAATCCTAATAATGACAATAAGCTTGAGGATACTGTTTGACTATATACACATGTCAAATTTCATGAAATCTAAATCGGACCGTGACGATGAGGGAAAGGAGAAACGAGATGGTGGCGATGAGCAGGGGTAGCTCCATGAAATTGAAGTTGAATGATTTGACCCAAATGAGAAGTAGGGTTAATTGCTAAAAGAGAATGTGCGAAGGAGATAGAAAAAAGGACTACGATGATTCATTGCCTGAATAGACGTGTCAGAATCTAGTTCAATTTGGAAGAGGTATGTAGGGTGATAAATGCAGGGGGCTTGAGATCCAATTACTCTCAACTCAGTTTTAATGGTATAGTATAGATAGATTATCACCAAATGCCTTATAGCCAAACTGTTAAGCTAAATTTAACATTTATTCGTTTGAATGCATCTACATTTATTTTCTACCCAACTCATGCGGTAGAAAGGTAAAACTGCTCATAAACTGGTCGATCATCAATTAATAATCAAATATCAATAGTCGATGCTCATAAATTGGCCGAGCATGACTAATTAATCAACAAATGATAACAATGCTCGTAAATTGGCTGAGCATTATTAAGTTAATAAATCTATAAATGATAATAATGCTCGTAAACTGGCCGAGCAATATCAAATTATTCTACAAAGAATTTCAATGCTCATAAATTGATCGAGCACGGCTAAACTACTTTATGAGGGGTAATGAATGAACATCATTAATCTACATTAATTGAAATACACTATCAATTTATACTTATATAAATTACCGTATATAAGATCTTTAATTTTCGCAGTTGTAACTACCCTTAGGGCATATGTTTGTAACAAATACAAATATGCTCTCATATGTATAATACACTCTACTCATGCTAGGATATTCCATTATCTTATCACCCAATGATTCATACCTAATCCAAGCCAAGGTTCTCGCTTAACCTTCAGCTCCCATACCAAGTGTAACGATCCGCCTTTTCAACTCTCAAATGTTGACACTAATACATTTATGGTATTCACGCGTCGAACACTCAAGTTCCGAAAAGACAGATTGTTAGGTTAAAAATAGCATGAAAATGAAACAGAATAAGAAAGAAGGAACACAATATCAGAATCTTACAGCGGAATGATAACATATAATATCAAAAGACAGTAAAAAATTGCTGCTCTAAGGTACAAAGCATTTCAGAGTTACAATTATAAATACTATCATAGGCCTGGAAAATTATAATAACTTGTTCCCACAAATTCTGATACATACATAGTATTAAAGCAATATAAATAAGAATACTACAGCAGGTGAAACATCTAGCTCATCTTCTCGAGCTCCAACGAACATCAACGAAAACCTGTCCTTCTCGGACTACTCAAAAGAGCACACGAGGAATTTAGGGAAAACCAATACCATGCATCCGACCTAAGTCTGGCATGAGGAACTCAAGAAATATGTAGCTAGCATAAAACAATACTTTTGAGACTGTTTGAAAATGGTTATCCCCTCAAAAGAACTACCATCTAATAAGTACATAAGGTGATATAATCGATAATGTCTACGATGAAGAATATAAATCAGAAAATAGCTGCGACGCTTACACTGATCACACCACAACAATATCGAGGGTATAATCAAAATCGATAAGGTACATTCACATAATGGATTTTCCATGAACATCCCTTTGGTCGGGCCAAAATCCAGTCTCCTACACAAGAGTCGGAAACTATCTCTTAGCATCGTATATCTCTAGATAGAATATACCATAAGGTAAACACAGTCGGTCCACGTCTAAATCACGTGATCCTAAAAATATCATCACCTTCCGTGCGCAACATCGATAAGCATACTCTAGATATATAGTGATAATATCTGCTGTGGGTCAGCTAAACCCCAGGCTATGCGCTTACTCTATTTTCTGTCATTTCCGATGTCAAGGTTACGTTCGACGTCATGAGTCTTCGTCACTCGAATAGGACATGGATTCCTAAATGGATTCTCACGTCTCAAACAGATCTTGAAACCAAACATGGATTCTAGCATCTCGAACAAATGCACTTCCAAAAGATTAAACACGTGTGTCGGTCTTGAAGTGGTTTTCGATAAATAAAACACTTACCGATCTCGGTCTCTTCAGGACCGAATTGACAAATTTGGTCATATTCAACAATAACGTGAACGATGCATATGGAAACTAAGTCTCACATACTTATCACATTTTCGAACTTTTTGATAATATACTTTCCATAATCGAGTAAATACGCAAAATACGATCAAGTCAGAAAAAGCATGATTAAGCCACATTAGTGAATTCTAATTCCCATTTTATTTAATTAATAGATTAATTAAAACCACTTTTATT
The DNA here is from genome assembly GCA_030765085.1 of Allium cepa. NCBI lineage: Eukaryota > Viridiplantae > Streptophyta > Magnoliopsida > Asparagales > Amaryllidaceae > Allium > Allium cepa. The sequence goes on from CM060932.1 coordinate 549,214,532, forward strand.
AGTCGCTACAACAAAAAAGACCTTTCATGGTTTTTTAAAAATGTTGCGATACACTTTCGCAACGTTTTGAAGAACGTTGTATAACGATAAGCTGTAATAGGGTCAAGACATATCGCAGCATTTTTGAAACCCGGTAAAAAATGCATCCTATTGCAATGTTTTGCTTTTTGGCATCATTTCAAAAAATGCTATGATATGATTGACCTACCGCAGCTTCTTGTTCGACAACTCTCTTGAAAATCCTATGAAAGTGTTCCACGGCGTTTTCAAACGCTGCAAAAGGTCTTTTTCACAGCATAGAAGAAACGTCGTACAAAGTTGTATACTGTTTTATCGATTATGTGGTAATATCATAGAAATATCTTTATTGGTATGCTTCAACTAGCCAATATATAAAACATATTCAAATAAAACTCAAACAATAATCATATAAACAAATTCAAATAGTTTAAACATTATATATAATAATCATATCCAGGTTTGCACAATATCCGTAAGCCAAGTTTGCACAATATCCATAAGTCAAATTGTACAAATACTACAGCTTGACAAAATGCCTAAAGCAAAAAAAATTATATGTTTACTATGCCAAAAGGACTTCAAACCCTTCAATTGTGCAACATCATGCTAATTTTTTGCTCTAAAAGTTTTTAGTTAGATATAATAAAGAAATTCATCGATCAACAACTAAAATATAAGTTTAAAATGGATGTTGTTTTATGCAATATCAATTTGAGTATATAACTAGTCAAACTTGATTGATGATGATTTGGGTATCCTTATGTTATCATGGTTACAAGTAGCATGTAGGCATGAAACATTACTTACCATTTAATGAACATTATTCTGATTCAATCATCGTAAGTATTGGATGGTACATGCATCGCAATACAAATGTTAATTAGGGTTCCAAATGAGAAAAGATTCATACATCTAACAAATAGATTGCTAGTAGGTTTTATTGTACGACTTTTGTTGGCAGAAGACCACATCTGAGCAGCGAAAGCAAAATTTACAGCCCAAAATTATTAGACACCAGTATGAAATATATTTTAGAATATAATTTTTGTTATTAATATTAGTGCTATAAACTTAGTTAATTTTTATAAAACATGGTTAATTTTTTAATTATTATAAACTTGGTTCATTTTTATAAAACTTGGTTAATTTATTATTACTACTACTACTACTATTATTATTACTATGATTTATAAAACTTAGTTAATCGAGTTATATTATTATTATTATTATTATTATTATTATTATTATAAATTTAGTTAATTTTTATAAAACTTAATTAACTTGGTTAATATTTTATAAATTAGTATTATTATTATTACTATAAAATTAGTTAATTTTTATAAAACAAAGTTAACTTGGTTAATATTTTATAATAATAATAATTACTATTAGTATAATTATCATCGTCATCTTAATTAATTATTATAAACTTGTTAATTTTTATAAAACTTAGTTAAATTTTTAATACTCGGTTAATTTTTATGAACTTATTTATTTTTTATAAGTCTTAGTTAATTTTTATAAAATTTAGTTAACTTAGTTAATTTATTACTATTACTGTATACTTAGATAATTTTTATAAAACTCCATTAATTTATTATTATTATTTATAAAAATCGGTTAACTTAGTTAAATTATAATAATTATAATTAGTTAATTTTTATAAACTTATTTAACTTAGTTAATATTTTACAATTTATTATTAGTATTTAAATTATTATTATTATAAACTTAGTTAATTTGGTTGATATTTTATAATTTATTATTATTATAAACTTAGTTAATCATCCTTATCACCATTATTATTATTATTATGACCTTGTTAATTTTTATAAAACTTAGTTAACTTAGTTAATTTTTTATGATAACTAGTTTATTTTTATAAATTTATTTAACTTTTATAAATCTTAGTTAATTTTTATAAAATTTAGTGAACTTAGTTAATTTATTATTATTATTTATTATTTAACTTAGTCAAATGTAAGACCTTTGAAACTAAACTATATATAATATTAGAAAAAATGAGCTATTAAATTACTGAACAAAAACGATACTTCTATATAATTAGGAGCAAGTATAGTTACCTATAGTAAGTATAGTTACCTATACTAGTCCCATATTGATCAGGTAATGTGAACTCTGTTACCTATGAACAAATAAAAATAGAGAAGTGCTCTATTACCCATATCAGCAGCATTTCAATATCACCTTCCTCTGCAAGTTCACCCAACCATGCCGTCATCTATAAACTGCCACCAACCACTCAAACACAATCCGCATCGATAACACCAACTTAAACCTCCCTATACATCAAAAACACTCCTACTTGGAACACTTCCTCCCTGCTTCCATCGTCAACACATCAACCATCTCCCTGCCTTCGCAACTTTTCTAACCCAAATCGCCTCCATCGCACCAAACTACAGACACCAAACTCACCATCACCAAAATTGCTAACACTCCTCCACCTGCACCCACAAGCAGACCCATCAAACCAAGCTACCTTCTCACCCAAATTTTCAAAACTTCACCACCGCCCCTGAAACAAAAAACAACAACCAGAAATCACCAAAAACCAGCAGCAAACTTCAACCAACACCGCACATCAAATCCTCCACTACAGAAACCACACAAAGCTTCCTCTTCACCAAGACCAAACAATTCCAAACCAACGGCACACCACCATCCACAACTTCCCTCCCTGAAACAACAACCCGAATCACCAACAACGCATCCTAAGTTACTCACACACTCTTACAACGAATACAACAGCTTCAACTTCCAGCAATACCCCATTAACCAAAAAACGCATTACCCCATCAACCAAAACTGCATCACCTAGCACTTCAACTTCCAATAGAAAGTATAATTGCATCTATATGGAGAATAAATAAAAGAATCAGGTAATATGAACTTTGTTAACCATGGAAGATAATCAAAGATAGAGAAGTGCTTGGGGTATAGAAGTAGTGGCACTTAATAGTGAGCATATTGATCGAACATTTAAGTTCAAGAAATGCTCGATGTGATGGAACAATATAAATGAGAAATACACTTTCAGTACAACAGTGCTCGCACTGACGAATTGTATGAGCTTAATAAGAACATTCCCAGCTATGACCAAAATTTCCAGTGTGACCTATAAAGAGCAACAATTTACAATTTAGGTATAGAAATGAGATTTGCAATTGACATCCGTACTAAATGATCCATTCAACATTCAAAATTTAAATGATAGTTCACTGTACTCTGTAACTATAATGTTGGTAACCTGTAATGGTATGATGCAAGCAATAGTTAAATTGGTTGGATAAGATGCATTTAATGCTACTTACTCCGAATCAATTTTGGCAATTTCAAGTTTTAATTTTGATTTATGAAAGATTTGGGGAAATAACCTAATAACAAAATTTATAAGTTGTGCATTTCCCTGAATAGCCATAATCAACAAATAGCATGCATAGAATATGTTAATATAGACAAATTACATTTTTACACAAGATGTTAGAGTTGTACTTGTTGCGGGTTGATCGGAAAACTGACTTACATGACGAGTTAAATGTGTTTGCTGAAATGCTGCTCCAAAGATCGCAGACTGTTGGAGAGCTAGAGTACCAATTTCCTGTAAATGTATATGTCTTCAACTTCCTTTAAGTTATCTAAATCTTTACTATGGTATTAATTCATAACAGGGTATTCAAAAGATAAGCTTATTAAATAATGTTTAGATTGTTCATTTTGATTCATTATTCTTGATTGAAATTAAGGTAGATTATTAATATATATCTATTTTTTGGGTATGCAGAGAGATATTGAGTTTTACTAACAAGTATCTGCTTGAACTAGCTCAACTCATAATGGATATTGTCGTCAGTAGCTATGGTATTAACAAGGAACTTATATGTCCTTTATCCAATGCAAATTCAATTTGTTAAACGTTGAAATATATTCCACCAAAGAAAGGAGAAGAAGGACTGGGTTTGCCAGCACATATTGATGGGAGTTACATCACTATATTGTGCAAAAATGATGTTCATGGCACAAAAATTAAGTCCAAAGATGGCCTCGAAAATATTTGGAGTCAGCTCCAAACTTTTATTATTACGCAGCGGTTTGTTCTACATTAAACATTGTTATTTAGAACTGTCAAAAGTCATTTTTCTTATAGTGAGCAAAACTTCTTTTATCTAATTCATTTCTACTCTTTCAATATTTCAAAAAGTATTCATATACTTATCTCAAATGGTTTAAGTGCATTCACCAATTATTAACAAGATTTCTTACTTTAAACCTTTACTTTTTTTCTAACCTTTTCCAAATGACTCCATACTTATATTTTTCTTCAAAATACCAATTTTAAGGATCTAGGTACTTTCACAAATCCATTCAAAAGATTTAAGGCCAATATTACTTAAACATTGTTACTACAAACCCAAAACCATTTCACTTATGCTTATCTTTAAAGCATTCTTTTAAAGATCTATTTCCATTCGTAAGTGTAATAAAAAGAGGTAAAAATGAAAATTATTAAAATTATCACAATAAACCCAAAAACATTTCCATACTTATTATTATCCTTAAAATATTCTTTAAAAATATAAGTTAATATTTCGTTAAGTCCGGTATTTGACTAGTCAACTATCCAGTTCTGAAGACGATCTTTTATGCAAATCAAGGTTCGTATACTTAACATGTTTCCAACATTCCAACTTATACTATACCTCGGTCAAGAGTGAAATCAGGTAAGTTAGAGCAATGCTTGCATGTCAAAATCTTGCCTAGACACTCCATTCTTAACTCTCACGGATAAATAAGTCTACCTCGTCAACTTTTAATATTAAATACAATATTAATTACTTTCATAAACGAGGTAAAAAAACAAGATTAACACGTTTTTCACATTTTTGACATAACTATTCATCGATCAAGAGTGAAGCTGGTAGGTTAGTGTTCTATTGCTTCTATCTGTACTCGAACATCAATCTTAACACTCACAAATAGAAAACCTACTTCATCGGCTTTTAGTGTCAAGTATAGTTAATTGCTTTTTTGAAACTTATAAATATACACACACATTTTAAGAATACTTATAATAAGTTCTAAATATCTATGTAAAATATTACTTGAAGGTAACTAATTTATGATTTGATGAAAATAAATAAAAATATGTTTTATATTATAAAACATCTTTACTTTAAAAATTCATAACTAAATATTAAAAATACATTTAAACTTCAAACTAACATTAAAATATTTAAAGTATGTTAGAAAACATCCCTAAAAAGATTAGGAAAAACACCAAATTTAAATGTCATTTTTAGACACTTAAAACCTCAACCAACTTCCTATAGCATTTATAAATGCTGTTAAAGGTCCTTGATAAAAAATAACATAGAAAAAAGCACAATCTTTGCGATCAGTTTTAACCATTTAAACAAATGATTTAAGAATTGAAATATTTACAATAAGTACTATCCTTAAACTACTTAAAAACAATGAAAAGAAACCCATAATGATATCTTTTAATTTATCTAGAAAAATTCTCGAAAACAAGATATTTACTAAATGTTCGTTTAGCAACATTTTTACTCCAATTTAGCCATTTTTTTGACCAGTTCCATAAGCTTTTAAACTCCAATTTTTTCAGCAATAAGTACATATATCATACTTATAAAAAATGCAAAGAAACCCCTAAGGATATCTTTCAATTTAATTACAAAAAATTCCCAAAACGGGGTATTTCAAATTGCTTATATAGTGACCTTTTTCTCGCTATAACTTTTTTGCAGTTTTGTTTAACAAGTTCATTAATGATTTAAACTTTAATATTTTTCTAGTAATAAGTAAACTTATAGTACTTATCGAAAATGCAAAGAAGCCTTAGGACATCTCTTAAATTTAACTTTGAATACCGAACACAAGGCATTTTCAAAGTGTATCCATAGCGACATTTTCTCTTCTAACTTTCACAATTTTGGTTCATAATTTCTATAACTTTTCAAATCATTTCTTTACTGTTACATGCACCAAAATATGTGTAGAGAACAACCAAAACAATTTATCCTAAGTTAAATTCTAAATATTCTATTTATACAAGTTAAAGGTAAGAGATATCGAAGTGCGCTTATAGCGATTAATCTCGCTTCAAACACTTTCAAACATAATTCAACCAGACACATAAGCCAATAATGTAAATGTAAATTATAGACCACGATACATGTTATAAATGGTGGCAAAAATGATTACATACAATATAAAGTTGTCATTTTCTTTCAAAAGCAAGAGGGGTCCAAAGTTATAACTTTAAGTAGTTAATATCACTTTAACTTTATATTTCAAGCGCACAACATAGATACATAGAACATAGTAAGACAACTCACCTAAATCCAAGCCTACAATAATCTCAAATGCACTAGAATCAAAGGACCACTTCCTACCAGAACCAAACGCCTAAAGATCTAACCTTTTGCACTAAAATCACAAAGCATCTCCACCCTCTCCATCATCTGATGCTCATGGCCCACCAAGACCTCCCTCCTCATCACTCTGCTTCCACTTTGACTTTAGATCCATGCTTACTATGGTGTTCTAAAGTATTGGTGCAAGTTTGGTGGATTTTGAAATTTCTTTAGACTATTAGAGAAAGATTAGTGAAAATGGAAGTGGATTAGTGCTAATCATTTCTACCATTTTTTGTTCTTTTTTATTATTTTCAAGCTTTAAGAAGTAATGAATGAACTGAGCAAGCTTAAGCCTTCCTTTACACAGCTAATAAATCCTCCCATGTGCCTTGCATGCTCCTTTTACTCTACACCTTGTTTTTCCTTAGTAAATTACCCTTTTACCCATACATACAAAATATCTTCCATGACATCACCCGGCCCATCACATCATCAAATAATTTGTTTTTAATAAATAAAAAATAATTTTATTTCATTTTAATGTTCTCTTAAGTAAATAAGTATATGTGAAAAAGTTTGAACAACTTCTGACGACTAAAAAGCTGTATATCGATAAAACAATTTTCGATCACATTATCGATATTTCTTCAAAGTATTTATTTTTATAAAAAAATTCTAAAAAAAAGTTTATAATTATTAGTTATGATTTAAAAGGGGGTCAACAAGGTTATTAAATCACTTTAATAACATTTAATCCAAGATTAAAATATTTGAATAATTCAGATATTTAAATACGAAATGACCGAAATTTCGGGTCGTTATAGCCGACATATCGGAACCATATATAAATGCTAAACCCCACACACCCTTTTTGCACGCGTATACACAATATTGAAGTATTGTTCTTCTCCATGTGGTTCATGATCATTCTTGAAGAATCGAAGTATTATCGTCTCTATGTGGATCATGATCGTTCTTGAAGTGCCTCACAGTACCTGGTTGTTCAATGTATGGCATTTCAAAACTATAGATTATATATATGGCCCAAACCATGCATACATAATTATATATATATATATATATATATATCAGTTAAACCACATACTTATAAATCTACATAATATATTCCATCCATTAATCGATAACCCCAAGTTCGACATACCGAACTATGAATATGCTTAAATTGCATATCGATGAGTATATATATAAAATATTCTATGCATCTCCTAACAGCCCCAAGTTGGACACACTAGAACTATATCTATAAATATAGAAATATATAAATCACATAAACTATATGTAGGTGTGTGTATGTATAGTAACCAGTGTAACTATATGAAACCAATACACACATATGTGCTTATTTACATACATGAAGGCAATACACAACCAAAATAACAAATCTATCATCTCAATACTAATAATAATTCACATATACAATCATGTAAACAATTCAAAAAAAGGCATCTTACTGAAGACATTAATCTAACAATCGTATTATATATATTTATTCCAATCATATCTCTTCATAATGTTCTATGAAGGTCTCAAATTTATTTTATAAAATAATATACTTGCCTATCGATCATGTTATAGCTTAATATCATTTAATCCTTTTATTAAATCAAGTTTAGCTATCAACTAGGCCTCAAAATATTGTACAGTTCATGTATATAATATGTATACATGTGTGTGTGTGCGCACGCTTATACATACACTCGTATATATCACAAACCATTTCTTAGGGTCTAAATTTAATAAATCACATTATAACGATATTCGGGATTTTATAACGTTAACCAAACCTTATCAAACAATACAATGTCTTTTTTGTAAATTACTAACTATTCAAATCTTCTTTATAAAAATTCATCGGTCAGTAAATTATTGATTTACACTATAACAAACCAATACCAATGCTAGGTAGTTTAAAAGAAATTTTAATATAAGTTTAGCATGTCTAAATCATTATTTTAGCCCTACAGCTTATTTTAAAAGCCACACTTTTAACTTCTGATTAGCAATAAAATATGTAATAATTTCTCTATCACTATTATAACTATAGATTAGGGTTTGATAAATTTATAACCTTGTCATAAATTAACACCAACTCTATCTAACTTTATTCGATATGAATGGAACATAATATTTATGTATACGGGAAGCTATTCAAGTATCCCGAATATCTACTCAAACCAATCCAATCAAACAAAGGAATAATTATATATATATATATGTATGTATGTATGTATGTACGTATGCATGCATGCATGCATACATATATACATACATATATACATACATATACACATACATATACATATAATTATGTCTACCTCTTCTAGGTAATATTTTCCATTATATATAATATCAGGGATTTGTACTGAATATAAATTTTGAGTTGTAATTCTGCTTACAAAACTGTACTTCCTCACGTCTCCAAACCTAGATCGACCTTATACCATGTCATAGATAATCTCACTATGAGTGAAATGGAGAAGACTATGTCACGATTAGACCATGAATGCAAAAGATACAAATTTAATAAGAATATAGATTATAGATGTCAATTAGTTAACTCAATTAATCAATTAATTACCTGATCACCCTTAAAAATTTCTTCTCTAAAATGCCCGTGCACACATACACATATAGACTGTTATCCCGCTTTTTGGCAAAGCCGCGATACCAAAAGATCGATCAAGAACAAAAAACAGTTCGTCTCAGAGATTGGTTGTACTTCACTTCGTTATGGATATCAATGAATTTTTGTCCGAGCCTGGATCAGGATACAATTGATAAGACATGACAAGCAAGACCATGAAAGCCAGTGTTTCAAATTTCAGGTTAATCGGAGTTCATATGAGCGAGATATGATCGATGCAAGTTAGCCAAAGTTCACAGTTCGAAACCATCGGCATGCTGAGAGGATGCCCATTTCGAACCGATGGAGTTCGAACCCATCAATAACTCCCTCATTCGAATCCATCGGTTTGCATACGCTTCGTGTCGATCGAGTTCGAACCGATCAGGCATGATATTGATCGCTTCGAATCGATCGGTTCGAATCCATCAGATAGGCGTCACCTCAACAAGTTCGAATCCATCAGGCTCCGTGTAGTTCGAATCGATCACATTCGAATCGATCAGCAAGATATTGATCCCTTCGAATCGATCGGTTCATATCCATCAGATGGGCATCGTTCGTGTCCATGCCAGAGCACTTCGAATCCATCACCATCAGTATCTTCGAATCTATCGGACTCACGCCCAAGCACTGCTTCGTATCGATCGTCTTCGCATCCATCAGGTTCGAATCCATGAACAATCACTCGTTCGAAACCACCAAGTCAACTATGACGTGTCATCCATCGGTTCGAACGCGCCGATATACGTGGAGTCGAAGCGGTCAACACGGAGAAAAAATAGGATCGATGCGAGGAGTGCGCGCCATGTCGCTACAGTACCACGTGCTTCCATCGATTCGAATTCAGGGATTCGAAGTCATCGATTCGAACTAAACAGCCAACCGAAAATCACCAACTCGAATCGATCATATCTCCTAAACCACTGATCCAAATGCGACGAAATTTTCACAGTAGCTTCCATACAAGGTAAAGATTGTTCCTGCCAAGTTTCAGCTCGATTGGATCATTTCTTGATGGGTTCGAAATCACTTCGAATCGATGACAGATCGAGTCGAAACTTGGTGGGGTCGGTCGCGTGGGCCCACTCACGTGCCAGAAGAAGTCTCCCGAGGTTTGAGCGAGATCTGTGCCTCCAACGCCTATAAATAGCACCCTGAAGCCTTCAGAAAAGGGGATCTTTGGGAGCTTCCACCATTGAACGTCCAGACTCTGCCGGATTGAATTCCAAACTTCATTATCGCTTTTGTATTCAGATTCCAAAGCTCCCATCAGCTGTAATCCGTTGTAATCAATTAATATCATCAAGTGAAGCAATAAAGTGAGAACCTTCAAAGTGGACGTAGGCACGAACGCCGAACCACTATAAATCCTGTGTTTGTTACTGTTATTTGTGAATTGTTGTGATTGTTATTGCTTAGATCTGAATTCTATATTGATTATTGCTGATCTGTGTTGATAAACGGGTGCTTTCATGGTATTGGGTGTTTGTGACCAATTTTGGCGCAAACATTTTGGTGCTTTCACTGAGAATTGAACTCAGGAGAAGTTGAATTTGAAGACTTAGGAATTCAGATCTAAGAACCATGACGAGACAAACAAGTAAGAAATAAAGGCCAGAGAGGAGCGAACACCAAGAAGTCAAGAGGCTTCTTCAGGAGCAAACCAAGCTTCAATCTTCATCACTAGGGACGAGATGGAGACAATGATGAAAAAACAGGAGGAGCTGATCCAGAGTTTGTTCCAATAGATAGGACAGCTTGGAGCACAGAATCAAGGAGTAACCGGAGTCCAGAACGGAGCAGGACCATCCGACATAGCACCTGGAGTAGGGGGCACACACATGGAAAATGTTGATCCAATCCCTGAGAGAGAAAGAGGAGTATCTGCGCAACCTAGAGACAGCAGAGGAATGAACGCTCAGTCGAGGGGGCAGATTCCAGAGTTCCCTCGTGAACTCGGGGGGCAGGTTGAGAGCAATGAACGAGGATTGCATCTTGGGGACGAAGATAAATTGGCACAAATGGTTAGGCGAGCCATGAGAGGCGGGTTAACAAACAAAGATCTTGAAGACGTAAACAGGAGTCCAGTTTCTCCTGCGATTAGGACGGCTAGGAACCCACCAGAGTTTAAGTTTCCATCAATAGAGATGTATGATGGGAGGACGGATCCCGCGGTCCATTTGACAAGGTACATGAGGCATATGGAGGTGCTGGGGGCATCACAAGAGGTTATGGCCCGGTGCTTTCCGTTATATCTGACAGATATCGCAGCATTATGGTTTAGACAACTAGAGAGCGGCTCCATAGGAACATGGGCAGACTTAACGGAAAGATTCATGAGACAATTTAGGGTTCACATTGCAAGACCCAAGAACGTAATGAGTTTAGCAATTTTGAAGCAGAAGACTGGAGAGACTTTGAGGAGTTTTCTGACATGGTTCAATGCGGCAGCAGCGTCGGTCGATCGACCAGATCCATCCATGGTTATGATGGCAGCCGTTTCCGGAATAGCTGATGGCACGGATTTCAAAAATTCATTGACGAAAGATCCACCTATGGATCTAGGAGAATTCTATCATGAGGCGGAAAAGTTCTTGCGATTGGAAGATGCGAGTGTAGAAAGAGAAGAAGGAGATGAGCTCAATGTTTACACGGTCAAAGATGGAAATACTCCTGAGAAAGGTACAGAAACTAGCAGGGGGAAGCGAAAGGCTGAGAGTGGCTATAACAGGTCGATGCGACCACGAAAGGAACCAAGATTTACCACATACTCAGAGCTGAACGAGAATTTAGAGCGAATCTATCAGGATACCAAAGAACAGGTCCCGTATCGCAGACCAATGCGAAGGGACCCAACTTCCGACGAAAGGAAATCAGATAAATATTGCATATTTCATGAACTGAACGGTCATAACACTAATGATTGCAGGCATCCGAAGGACGAGGTGGAAGGGCATATCAGGAACGGTATGCTCCTTCAATATGTGAGGAGGCGAGCTTCAATGGTGGAGCCGGAGCGGCCACCGTCTACATCAGCCAGGGGTGGCCCTGAACCGGGACACCGTTTGATCATCAATTAATTGAAATAACGATGAACAAGTAGTAAACCTCTCACTAACGTTGGTTAACCATTTACACATGAACAAGATCGCGAACGGTCCACAGGCATGCTCTGAATGGCTATTAACCCTACCGTTGTGAGAGTTTACACTTTGACATCCCTGCTTTGCTTTCTACTTTGATTTTGATTTGAACATTTAGACTCTGTTTGTATGGACATTTCTGTTGTGAGATTCGTATAATAATTGCTTTTATATTTGCAATTCCATGAAAGAATTCACCTTCATGCCCGTTGGATCGCGAACGGTCCACGAGCACCTTTTGTATGGCGATGAACCGCCAAAGTCTTTGATTCAGAAACTCCCCCGAACATGAATTCCGGCATCGGTAATACTAAGTCCCTCCCGGGCACACCTAATTCGCCTCAAACGGCAAACGATCGCGAACGATCACAATTAGCCTCGAACGGCACACGATCGCGAATGATCACAATCAGCCTCGAACGGCACACGATCGCGAACGATCACAAATCGCCTCGAACGGCATCCGACCGCGAACGTTCACGATGCACTTGTATGACAGTTGATCGCGAACGATCACTTTCGGCCTCAAACGGCACCGACCGCGAACGGTCATGATTCACTTATTATGAAACCCGACCTCGAACGGTCACCATTTGCCTTGAACGGCACTTGATCGCGAACGATCACCATTTACCGCGAACGGCATCGACCGCGAACGATCCCATCTCTTCAATTGCCGTGAACGGCATCGACCGCGAACGGTCCCATTCAATCTTTTGCCATGAACAGCATCGACCGCAAACGGTCCTATTCCATCCTCTGCCACGAACGGCGCAGACCGCGAACGGTCCCGATTCACCTCAAGCGGCATACGATCCCGAACGATCGACGCATGGATTTATACACTCGACCGCGCACGGTCGCACTTCACCTCAAATGACTCGATCACGAACGATTGTCATTTGAAGTTAGGCGCTTGACCATGAACGGCCGTAGTTGGTCACAAACTCCATCCCGAATAGCTCGATCCCGAACGATCGTAATTGGAGGACATAGGAAACTATCAAGTTCTTTACAGGTTGATGACAGGATATGAACATCCAACTCAAGGCATTGCAAAACACACCTTCCCACCGAAAGGCATGTTTTGGGGGGCAAATGTTATCCCGCTTTTTGGCAAAACCGCGATACCGAAAGATCGATCAAGAACAAAAGACAGTTCGTCTCAGAGATTGGTTGTACTTCACTTCGTTATGGATATCAATGAATTTTTGTCCGAGCCCGGATCAGGCTACAATTGATAAGACATGACAAGCAAGACCATGAAAGCCAGTGTTTCAATTTCAGGTTAATCGGAGTTCGTATGAGCGAGATATGATCGATGCAAGTTAGCCAAAGTTCACAGTTCGAAACCATCGGCCTGCTGAGAGGATGCCCATTTCGAACCGATGGAGTTCGAACCCATCAATAACTCCCTCATTCGAATCCATCGGTTTGCATACGCTTCGTGTCGATCGAGTTCGAACCGATCAGGCATGATATTGATCGCTTCGAATCGATCGGTTCGAATCCATCAGATAGGCGTCACCTCAACAAGTTCGAATCCATCAGGCTCCGTGTAGTTCGAATCGATCACATTCGAATCGATCAGCAAGATATTGATCCCTTCGAATCGATCGGTTCGTATCCATCAGATGGGCGTCGTTCGTGTCCATGCCAGAGCACTTCGAATCCATCACCATCAGTATCTTCAAATCGATCGGATTCACGCCCAAGCACTGCTTCGTATCGATCGTCTTCGCATCCATCAGGTTCGAATCCATGAACAATCACTCGTTCGAAACCACCAAGTCAACTATGACGTGTCATCCATCGGTTCGAACGCGCCGATATACGTGGAGTCGAAGCGGTCAACACGGAGAAAAAATAGGATCGATGCGAGGAGTGCGCGCCACGTCGCTACAGTACCACGTGCTTCCATCGATTCGAATTCAGGGATTCGAAGTCATCGATTCGAACTAAACAGCCAACCGAAAATCACCAACTCGAGTCGATCATATCTCCTAAACCACTGATCCAAATGCGACGAAATTTTCACAGTAGCTTCCATACAAGGTAAAGATTGTTCCTGCCAAGTTTCAGCTCGATTGGATCATTTCTTGATGGGTTCGAAATCACTTCGAATCGATGACAGATCGAGTCGAAACTTGATGGGGTCGGTCGCGTGGGCCCACTCACGTGCCAGAAGAAGTCTCCCGAGGTTTGAGCGAGATCTGTGCCTCCAACGCCTATAAATAGCACCCTGAAGCCTTCAGAAAAGGGGATCTTTGGGAGCTTCCACCATTGAACGTCCAGACTCTGCCGGATTGAATTCCAAACTTCATTATCGCTGTTGTATTCAGATTCCAAAGCTCCCATCAGCTGTAATCCGTTGTAATCAATTAATATCATCAAGTGAAGCAATAAAGAGAGAACCTTCAAAGTGGACGTAGGCACGAACGCCGAACCCCTATAAATCCTGTGTTTGTGACTGTTATTTGTGAATTGTTGTAATTGTTATTGCTTAGATCAGAATTCTATATTGATTATTGCTGATCTGTGTTGATAAACGGGTGCTTTCACGGTATTGGGTGTTTCTGACCAATTTTGGCGCAAACATAGACCATAAATCACACACCTCCTTCCCTCCAACTCTAACTCCCTACTCTACAACATATCGAATATTGAATTCCATAGCACTCTACTTCGCATGCAATCCACGATGCACCCCACTTAGGTCAGTCCAATACCCATCAAAAAAATGAATACCATCCCCCACATGCAGCCATGAAAAGCCGCGATTCACCTAAGGGCATGGGAGTTTGAGCAGTCATCGCATTAAGGTGCGTACCGCGAAGAGAAAACCAATAGTGCTCTCGGTTTGGCTCAACTTCCCTTAAATCTCTACCTAACTTTAACCCTAGTCGATAATAAGAAAAAGCTGAGCAAACCCTAGCACCATCGCACTCGACACCATCACCATAGATTTGTTTCCCTCCTCCCCATGAATTCAATGGATCCATTTTCTTCATCTTTTGTGGTCCGTAGCTCTCAAAGATGAAGTAAACCCAAAATCCAATAAGTATACCCATTTGAGATATTTACGTAAGTGGAAAATGAAGAAAAATGAGGAAAGAGGGAAGTATCTATGTGGTGGGGTATATATAATATAATATAATATAATACATATAGTTTAATTTCTTAAATAAATCGCAATACGTTTTGAGGTATTACGATCACACGGTACATTGGATTGCCATGAAACTCATCGATGCACATCGCCTCATTTTCCTAGCCATGATGGTATAAATTTCATTTCCATCAAAGAAGGTACTTTGGGATGATAATTTCACGCATTTTGAGGTCATTTTGGCCATTAAAATGCCCGATTCCAAAAATTCTTCAATCGTACATCTCATAATGAAGTCCTTATCGATATCCTGTTAGACTTAAGTACGCATGTATTTTTACAAAACATATATAACAATACACTAACTGTAGAAATGTCATGATTCCTAACATAACGATATCTATACTCATTTTGATTCACAATGTCAGTCCATACACACTGGAAGTGGTCTCAAGTCCTAACTCGCCCATATGTGAAAAGTCGGAATTTGGACATTCGATTAATGATTTAACATTTAAATTAACTATTTACATATCCAGTTATAAAAATGCGGGTTTTTACCATCTCTCCATGTGCCCTCAATAGCTACGAGTAATACACTTTCCAATATTTGGAGAGCATTACGTCTTATGGTCTCGATAAATGTATCTATATCTTTCTCAAAACATTTTGACAAGGAATATTTATAATATGTTATTTTATTTTGTGATTAGGTATTCATGATTGCAACTATCTACAACTATAATCACATAACATTTATTTAGGATTTCTTATTAATATACTTTAAATTAATTACTTAATTAATTAATAATATAACAAAGTATGTAGCAGAAATCAAATGCTTTTATTACGAACAAGATTGACAGTAGAATTATTTATATGTAATAAATTACATAATTTTCCCCGACCACTGACTCTTCAAACAAAAAAAAATACTATGCAAATTAATAAAAGGATTTTTTAACATTTCCTCCTTTTACCTTTTTGCCAATACACTTGATCCAATAATAGTATCAAAGCTCGTGTTGCGTTCACATTAATAGTTAACCAAGATTTAAGGCAGTCACTCAAGAAGTCCAATTAAATGGGCGTCTAAGGAAACTATGTTTAACTAAGAAGAAGATTAATCTAGTTAAGGACATTCTTATGAATGATAAAACTCGTGTCCTTTACCTAACTCATCGAAGTACTCCATTTTCAAGGGTATGCCCCAGTGGAAGGTTCAAATCCGCCTTAAGTTGATTCTAATAAGTATACTTGTATAATATACAAAATTTTGAAATTTAAAATCAAATTTAGATTTATAAAGGTTGTAAATAAATTAATTTAAAACTATTTTAAATTTAAATTTAAATTAGAATTATTTTAATTTTGTATTCATATAAGGTTATAGATAAGTGAATTTGTAATTTTTTTTAAATTTACATGCATATAAATTAATCAAGATGCATGATTAATAGAGAATTATAAATGTTATAATAAATTAAAAAATATATATAAGGAATATGTATAAAAGTGGGGAGATTTAACCGAAGTAAAACTCATGAAGACTTAAATGGGTATACACTGGATGTAGAGACATACGATGTCTTAAGTTTATACTTACTCTCTTGTAATGTTGTCAGTACTTCGATAACATTATTTTAAGTTTTGAATTTAAAATAATTTATCTAATTATTTATAATATGAATAAAGCAAAATGCACACTTATGGTTATTGAGCAACCCTCAAGCCATTTAGCATTTATAGCGATGCTTGTATTGTCACGATATATAATATTATGCGTCTTTGTTGAGTATCCTCATGGTTTACATAATCACCCTTATGATATCCTGAAAAGATGGCTAATGCACTTTATGATTTATCGGGCACTCTCAAGATTGTAAAGATGATTAGGAGCAAGCAAAAACACGATTAGGAGTTATATATGATATATAATTAGTAGAGTTACTTATCGTTTATGGAAGCACCCTCAAGGTTGTAGTTACATGATAAACGCGTCTAAACGTCCACTGAAAGAATTTATGTATCTCGTTTAGGGTTTTTGAGAGATGCATAATTCAATGGGAACCTTGTTAGATGAATATAATAAACTAATCTAATATAAGTATAAGAACATATTCTATTATAATGATCTACTATGATAAATTTGCACAGCTAAGATAATTTATAATATTGTTTATCGATTAAAATATATTAAATGAACTGAATAAAAGATTGATGATTTAAAAATTTACTTACCAATAAATCTTTTAGTATGTTGTTGCTTCAACACCTATGCAAGAGTCAAACAATATAACCATTAAAAAAATTATGTCCTGGTCACTTAAGTGTGAACTTGCCCGAGATCGTGTATAGTCTTTTATGAGTTTCGAATGCTAAAGCAATACAAGAGTATAGATATTCGGTCCATATTTGATCATCTACAAAAGTTGTATAATCAGCATTTGCTATCGTAATATATGAATTCTTGATGGAAAATTTTCATTTAAAACGAGAAAGTAAACCACAATGCAAGATTATCTGTTCAATATGAACAAATATAATAAGGATCTCGTTTTGTTAGAAATAAGATCTAAAACTATAGATGGACCTAGGTAATCAATCACCGAAATGTCATTTTTTTGCTTAAAGTGAAACTTATTCGATATCCATAAAATATTAAGGATGACCAAATGCCTTTTTATAAAGAAATTAGTGCAGTCTTAAAGTAAATGGTGTCTCTTTTGAATGGTTCTACCTTTTAAAAGAGAAAATGAAAGTTTGAGAATGGTTGTAATGTCAGGATAGTGGGATAAGAGAGACATTAGAAATGGAAATGTATAAAATATTTGTAGATGCTTAATAGGAAACAACAAATATAATTTATATTTCAAATGTATTTCTTTTACAGAAAATTATTCTCTGTAAGACTCATTTCTTCGAGTTTGAGATACTTGATGTGAACTTTCAAATGTAAAGTAATTATAGTAGAAGAAATAAATAGTTTGTGGTGAGTGATTGAATGGAGCTTTGTATTTCAAATGATGTTATTGTAATAAAGAAAATAGTGGAAGCAAACCATATAACACTTTCTAGCGGATGCATCAAATTTTTGAGTGACTGCTTTAGCATATGCCAAATATTATTTATCAGATAATAACTATTTTTGGTTTTAACCAAACATAGATGTTGTCCTTTTAATATGAATATTATTAATTTTGTTACAAAAAATTTGTTTTGTTGTCTCAATGATGGTAATTGTCTTCATAACAAAAGTGATGTGCTAGATATAGAAAATACAGAAACATCAATAATATTTAACAATTAATTTTGGAATTAGATAAGCCATATCTTTGAGAAATAATTCTTTAATCATATGATAAGTCATATGGTACTTGTGAATTATATTTCAAATGATTAAGAGCAAATTACTCATTTAGTAGATGCAATAAAAGATTTAACGTACTCTTCGGATTGATACATATAAATGCATGCAGTCTAAGGTCTAATGATACAAAAGCAAATCCACTTACTTCGTTAATTTCACCGATGAATTTTCTTAGTATGAATATGTGCATTTGATAAGCAAGTTATATATCTATAATGAATTCATAGAATATAAAAAGGAAGTTAAAAAATTAAAGCATATCAAATTGATTGAATATGTAAGTATCTTGGACAAGAGTTCCAACCAAAAGTGAATAGGATTCTCTCAAAGTCACTATGTTCTATGCTATATAATGATGTATCGATAAGCAGTAATCGAACTCCGTTGGACAAAATATGATTGAAATGAGTGAAGTTGGGTTACTTCTTTCTATAAGGATATGTACTCAAGAGTAAACATACATATTAAATTTGATTTCATCTAAAGTTGAGATTACGATTCATATAGGATATGAATTTTTAAGGAACCTCGATCATATATAGTTTAAGACATGTGGTATTCCAGTCTACGTTATGAACATAAGTTTGATGAACTCAAAACTAGATCTATTTTAAATAAGTTTGTAGGTAGTTCATAAAATGTTTAAATGTCTATTCCACCGGAGTGAGAAACAAATTATTATTTCAAGAGATGCCACCTTCTTGCCGAAGGAATTTCTTTTTAGAGGAATTGGTGGTAGTATGATAGATTTGAATATGATCCAAGATTGTAACATAAAAACCGAATATATAGATGATACAAATTTAACCAACCCCAATCGAACAAATACGATTAAGATGTTTAATAAGAATTCTCATATATTGAAGAAAAACTATGACTTTTTTAATCAATTTCAAGAAGTAGACTATTAGTAATAACAATCTCCTGAGTTGTTGATAGGCCGTAGAGAGTTTATATTATGCTACATGGCTTGATGCTTTAAATTTGGGATGTATCTAAGTACGGTAACAAAATTTGAATTGGTAAATGTTCCGAAAAGACTTGATCCATCAGCTGCAAGTGAGTTTTCGCAAAGAAGATCAATGCAACTAGAAATGTCAAAGCCAAGGTCAACGGGAAATAACCTTGTAATTTTCAAGTGTTGAACTTAGTAAATTTATTTTACCATTTAACCTACTTAAGTCCATTCGGGCTCTACTCGAAAATTGATATAACTTTGAATTTTTGGCACATCGATTTTGAAGGAGACACTATTTGCACACAACTACCAAAATATCTCAAAATCTGTTAGCGATGCCAAAGCTGGTGGATTTTTGGATATGATCCATGAGCCGATAAATAATGGTGTCTGTTAAGCAGCTTAAGGTTGATAAATTATTTTGATAGAGAAATTAAATAGTTTATTTGATCAAAATGCATAGGAAACATGTGTTTGTAAAAATAATAATTAAAGGTACCAATTCATTATAATGTTATGGGTAAATAACATGCTACTGCTTATCAATGATGAACCTATGTTAAAGTTAGTTAAAGTTTGGTTATTTAATTCTCGATGAAGGATTTGAAACAGATGTCTTTTATACTCGGTATATGAGGATGTTGGAATAGTCCCAATCGATATACACAAACACCATATTAAAATGTTTAATTTTTGTCATATGAGGTATTACGCACTGGCGATAGGTATCATCATATATGCTATGTTAGATCTCTTTTATGCACTTAGTGTATTAAGAGAATGTTAAATCTCACTAAATGGTAGCGAAGAGCATTCTCGAGTATTTACGAAGTATTAATTTTTTTATGGGAACGGTGAACTTTTATGAAGGAGTTTATGGACTTGAACTTTATAAGTGACATCAATTGTAGTAAGTCAATCTTGATATCATGTTCATCTTTGATTAAGGAGCCTTGTAATGAAAATGTTCCAAATGAGAAGTCATGGCAGATTCAACTATAAAGGTTAAGTATATCATCTTAAATAATGTCGTAATGAAAGTAGTATTTGAGCACAGATTTATAAGAAAGCTAGGGGCGGTTTCCACCGTAGAGAGTCCAATAACATATTATGATAGCAATAATGCAATATAGATTGCAATAGGAACCGACGGCTTGATAAGAGATTGAAATATGTTATATGTAACTAACTCATGAT
This sequence comes from Allium cepa, assembly GCA_030765085.1. Lineage (NCBI taxonomy): Eukaryota > Viridiplantae > Streptophyta > Magnoliopsida > Asparagales > Amaryllidaceae > Allium > Allium cepa. The sequence goes on from CM060932.1 coordinate 549,235,378, forward strand.
AAAAGAGTTTATTGATAATGGGAAAGTATAATCTAAAAGTATATACAAAATTATAATATCACATATAATTGGCCCTAAGTGCAAGTAAGAGATTGATAAAGTTAAGAGTGTGCCTCAAGGACAGTTATGTAATTTGATTATAAAACCGAACTCTTATAGAGAATCTTGTATGGAATGAAGTATGCATCTGGTTTTATTTTACTATTATATATATTACTATACTGGATATAAGTAATGTATTATTTACAACATTAAACATATAACTACATAATCCTTAAAAAAGGTATTTTATCGATTGCGATTGTATTCATACCCATAAGTATTAAATCATGTTTAATAAATACTTACCCTTATATGTTCTTAGTCAATATTTATTGAGAAAAGGAAATTGGTACGTCCGTTGAGAATAGCGTACATAACGCTCTCTGAATGGTGGATAGTGAACTATTCAAGATCATTGGAGGAACCAAACGATTATATACTTGTGATTGTTTGGAACAATCATAGAACAAGTTAAAGAGATACCATAATAGCTTAAATACAACTAAGTCAAAATAGACGATCTCATGTAATGACATGCAATAGTCTTCAAACATGAGGGTGCTGTGGTTCTTAAGTAACTAGATTGTACTTTGATTATGGTCAACCACATGACATAGCGATCATGTTGTAGGTATAGTTAGGTATACATTGAACTACTTGAAGTGAAACACTTCCCAAAACATAATTCATTTCCTTCGTTGTAGAATGTTAGTATTATCGTAATTGGTAGTCAACTTAAAGTAAAAGTCTCTGGTCAAATTAAATCGCTTAATTGACAAAATCTTATTGGATTGAACTAAGAACTTTAATGCTAGAAATTTATTTGATTTTTTCACCATCGACCAAATTCTAAATATCTAAGTGATGTAGTGACGACGAAAAAAATGTACACAAAATATCGTTACAAGGCGTGGCTCAATAAAGATTAGAAATTGGATTCCACCTAAATGATCTATATGTGACTGAACTTGTGCCCGATATTGTACTTCAACAAAGTCTATACATGATTCAATATTTAAATTATTTAAATATTGATCGAGGACCAAATACATACCAAGGAGTCTATACAACCATGTTGTTAGCTAATTTCAAATTTAACCAATTTGAAATTAATTTATAAATGTTATAAATTAATAATAGTAGTAATACAAATATTGTTATACTTTTTTATAGCATTTTAATTAATTATTTGAGCCTTGAAATTAATTAAAATGATGTATAATTGTTACATGTTGATTTAATTATAACATAGACTTAAATAAATAGTTTGAATGTTAAATTGATTAGGCCATAAGCCAATAAACCCTACTAGGTTGGGCGGCCATGCATTGGGGGCAATTTGATTGTCATATGTGCTTTAATTAAAGATTTGTTGATCGAAGAAAAAGATGAAAAGTGATTTTATTTGATGGTCCATAAAAGGCTATAAATACGTCACTTTCTCTTATTCACAAGAACACAACAAACAAACAAAAACTCTAGCCTCCATCGCTACATGTTGGTGTAGCCTAAAAGATAGGTTGCAACCTATAGTCAAGGATAGAGAACTAGAAGTTCAGTGAGAAGACTGTTAACAGCCAAGTTGCCATGCTTGATCAAAACAAAAAGGTACATAGTCCATTTTAAATAGAAAAATATGTATGTTTGTTCATGTTTCTCGTATCGAACGAAGCAAAAATTATTTTCAAGGTTAAAATTAACATACGGATATATTTGTGTATGCGTGTGTGTATGTTATACGTATGTACTAAATTTAAAATAAAACATACCTATTTATTTATACGCTAGATTAAAAATAGCCATTGTTCAAAATTTGAGATCAAGATGTATACACACAAACACACTCACAAACATACACACAAACATAGGTAAAATATTTAATTTTGTTTTAAGTTTTTTAATTTATTAAAAAGGTTTTGTTTGTTCTCGGTTTAAAAATGACAATTCTTTCATATAAAAAAAATCCTTTTACTCGTGGAATCCAAAACACACGTGCGCACGTGTGTGATTTTAAATGTATGAGTGCTCTCCTTATATTGAAGATCGTTTTTTCATTGGAAAAAAAAGTTAATTTTAAACGCATGCGTGTGTATCCTTCTTACTTTTTTTAAATTTTGTTTACTTCAAATCATTTTTTCCATGGTTTTCCTTATATGGATCAATTTAATCATTTCGATTATCCAAACTACTTTCTTTGGATTATTTTCCTTATGCGGTTCAATTTAAGCTGTTTCCTTTAAATTGTGGCCGAAAGATTTTATATCTGTGTATGTGCAAGAGAGACCATAATTATTATTCCGTACATTATATCATAAACTAATGTGAGCACATGACTGTAATTATCATCCTTTGGTATTATGTCTTATGTATACCATAGATTCCAACGGTTATACATACACGACTTTTATTTTTCAATGAATGAATGCCCTAGGTTAGTCTACTTTATTTATCGTGGTTACAATGTTTGCATTATAAATGTAAGATTGATTTCACACTAGAGGGAGGGTGAATATGGTGATACTACTAATAATAAAAATTAATACGGAAATATATAAAATAATTGCATCACAGATAATAGCAGAATAATAAAAAGCAAAAATAGAACAACACAGATTTATCCAGCTTCGGTAAAACCCTCCTACGTGCTGCCTTCAAGGTTTCTACTAGAAATCAAGTAGTCAGACGCTTACACACCTAAACTTGCGATACCCACTGTCTATTAACCTAACTCTACGCTCAAAACACTGCTACAACTCAGTCATTGAGTTGCGAAATCTCGAACTACATCACCGTAGTTCGTAACCTAGTTATAAAACTAGAAATTAACCATGTTTCAAATGTAAATTACAAATGAAATAAAGACTTAACAAAACCCTATTTTTTAACACTTAAGCCCAAATTATAATCAACTAGAATCGGCCACTTAGTTAAATAAACTAGAGACTTCTCCCCTTATTTTGTTCAGTATCTTTGGCCGATCTTTCTTCATTCCTCTTCAAGAAATTAGGGCTTCGCTGTGTTGAAGCCGCCGCTTGTTCTTTTGCTTTGATTGCAATATGCGTTTTCTTTTGGTTGCTTTGTCAATCGATTGTTGCTTTGTTCGACTTCGGCTGCTCCAATTTGTCGAGATCAAATGGTGCTTTGAATTGGTACGTTTTTCCCCTTTTTCAATTTATGATTATACTCGACTGATTCGAGTTTTGGATTGATGTTTGCTCTCTGACATTTTGCTTGAACTCAAACGCCTTTTATTGCCAATGATGTTAATGGGTATTTATAGGGATCGAACCCTAAATTATCGTTCATATTTATTTTGTTTGAATTCTTCACGTTGCTATGCTTGGCCATCGATTTTCGATTGAACGATGTGATTAATCCCGGCTGGTTTAATTCATATATTTTTCTATTATGCTTTACTTGGTCACCATGGCTTGCATTTGGTTTTTAGAATTATGATGCTTGTTCATCACGCTCGTGACTTTTGTTGAATTTGTTCATCTCGGCCTTGACTTGGTTTGTGTAATTCGAATTTTCATAAATTGCTTTGGTAAGTTACTATGGCTTCGACATGTTCTATTTTGATATATATGATTCTTCTGATGTATTCATATATTCGAATTTCTGTGTGTATATATATATATGTATATGTATGTATGTATGTATATGTATACATGTGTGTTCACGCATGTATATATGTATGTTTGCCTGCATTTGATTACTATCATTGTTTGTTTTATCCTTGTTCTGCTTCGAGTTAAACTGGTCTCCACTTTGGTTGCACCCCATACCTGAACTGATGTTGATGCTTCATGTTTTGTATTTACTTATATGTTACCATTGATCTTTCTGTGATGATTGTTTTGTTGTGTATGAACTTTGTATATCACCATATATGTACATACATACATATGTATGTGTGTATATATGTGTCGTTGATCATGCTGCACTGACCCATTCAGTTGAATATGCACATTTGACTGGGCTGGTTGTGGTTAATACTTCATGTATTCTGCCCTTTGTACATGTTGATTGTTTGTGGTCTTGTTGTACACAATGGTCTCTGGAGTACTTGGTTCACTGCTTCTAGTAATTGAAGTTATGCATTATAGTCTTGGTTCTGATGTTATTGCATTGGTTGAGTCCTGTTGCTCTTTGGTGTTGAGGCTTTGCTCTCTTGCACTGTGTCTTCATGTTGACTGGGCTGATTCGAAGTTTGGTTCCTTGCAATGCTTTGAGTTATGTTTGTGCCTTTGATCTGTGCACTTGTATTTCCATTTGAAGTTTATTGTTGTAGTCATGCAGTCAGGTCTTGATATCTTCATGCACGAGTCACTGTAACTATGTCATATGCATTGTTGTCATGTGATCTTTTCATCTGGATAGTTGTTATTGATTTGATCGAGACTTTGTGCACATGAATTGAATCCATCCTTGGCTCGGGTTTGGCCTTGTGCTCACCCGTCCCTGGAATTTTACCAAGTGTATATCGGTGTGCACGGCCTTCTGGTATGTATAGTGATACACTGTGCATGTCACAAGTTTGTTCGTATAAGATGAATTCGAAATAAATACGATGACGAACAATCCAAATAACCGAGGCATTTCACAAACACACATTTTACTTTACACTGTAAAAATGTTTCTTTTCCAATTTTACTGCGTTAACATTTATTTTGCAGATAGTTTAGATGTTGGATTCCAGCTGAAACAGAGTTAAAGATAAAAACACGAGTGTTGAGTGAATATGTAGTGAGGAGTAATATGTAAATTGAAAAATTGTATTGTAATTGAAAAATGTATATGTAGTGAGAACTCAAATTTGTACTATTCGGATTTGTAATAAAATATTTGTTTGAATATGAATTCCGAGTTATTTATTTTATTCAACAAATATTTATTTAATTACGTGAAAAAGAAAATAGTACAAATAACAGATACATTTAAACGAATATATATATGTTTATTATCATCAAACAAAAATCATATACTAGCGCATCCTACAGTAAATGCAAACATATTGTAAATTAAAATAAAATAATAACATATTATTTTGATAAAGACAAATCATAATGTACAAACTTAAAGGCTTTAATGAAATTTGACTAAATCAAAATTAAAATGACAAACTCCTTTATTAACATTCACTATATATAATTTAGTGCAAATATATTATTAATGTAGACATAAATGATGTACGATGCAAACTAATAAGGTTTTTCCTTTTTTTATACTGAAATTCACCCCTTTTGCACCACTATTAGTGCATCTGATCTAAAGGTGCTTAAAGTTGACATGCTTACTTTTACCGCTGAACATAGACCTCATCAGGCGAGAACTCAACATATTTTAATGTACGAGCAGAAACAGTGAAGAATAATGTTTTAAGCCGACATATTGAAAGACATAGGCTTGTATCTCAAAAAAGGCAAATTTACATCACATTTAGGGTCGGCCTAGAGAGCAGCACACCCAGCCCGTGGTTTGGGACAACCCACTGGGTTGAGATAAAATTACTAATATTTGAGCTACAAAAGCATTTAAAAGTATCGGTTAGATATTATGTGTGTTGAAAGTTCAAGTTCAATGGTAACAAGCACTATTTGCTCCATGATGTGTTGGGTTTAAAACTCATGAGGGCAACAATTTTTGACACAAAAATTTTCTTAAATGGATCTTGATTCTGAGTTGGGTCAGAAAATTATTTCGGCCGGACGTGATTACACCTGGAAATCTATTTGCACTATCGCTTTTCTCTTTCCTCCCCGGTAATGGTTAAAATAATTACATTTTCAATGCACTTATCTTTACACTCCACTTTTATCCCTTTTGTTTTCTGCTTTATTGTTATTTTTCATCTCCTTTGAAACATGCACGTAATGAGCGTTCCTTAACATTTTCTCCACATCCTTTACAAAATTCCCTATTCCTACTAAATAAGCGATCATCTTCTTCCTCCGTGTCAAATATGGTGCAGAATTTATCATCTCCTAGCTTGCATCATTCTAGTTTTTATCATTTCTAAAAATGTGTTTGTTACGTCAAACCATGATAAGGCGAAAGCTTTGTTTCAATATGTTCATAGGGAATCACATAGTTTTCTATTTGGAAAATTTAAGCTGGTTAGGAAAATCATTACTAAAAATAATGTCAAAATGAGTTTGTTGTAAAATAATCTCAAGAACGAGGATCATCATCTTAAGCATAAAGAATCATCTTAAGAAGAAGAATCATCCTCCGTATCTTTTTCATCTTTTTTAAGTGCGGCTAAAAGTCCATAGTTTCTTCTTCCTGTTACCACTTTATAAATAATATCATCAAAATCTAAGACGCCGTTTGGTTTGCCTTTTTAAATTCGTGTTTTCGTTTAAACAAAAATGTGCATTTCTTATATATTGTTGTAAAACAAATAATTTTGAAAAACGAAACTAACTTAGAAGATAGAAAACAGGTTTATTCGATTTTTCTTGTTTTGAAATATAACAAAATGATGGAAAACAATTTATCTCCTACAAATTTCTCGTTTTTTCATGTATTTTATAGTGCAGATTGAAAACACAAAATTGAAAACAAAACCAAACGGACGCTAATATTCTATTTTTAACATCAAAATCGTACGCAATTTATTGTCTTGGATAGTATATTGCTGCCGTAAACCTATTACTGTAAATTACCATCCAGCAAATTCACAGTTGTCAACGATTAATTCATAGGACTATTTGCCATTTGGTGCCCAACGTTGATTTTCAACAACATTGGTTTACCAGAGGCCGTAAAGAAAATAGGAGGGCTAAATCAGCCAATTCCCTTTCGTTTCTAATCCTTGTTCTGTAATTACTCGCCAACAAAAATAACCAATAAAAAATCTTGAAAAGGCAAAAACATCGAGTGAAAAACATGGCACTCAGAGCTCTCATCTCTAACAAAACCCTAGCCGTCAAATCGAAATTAAGCCTTGGTGGTTTCCGGGCTCTTCAAACTTTCTCACTCCCTGATCTAGATTACGACTATGGAGCTCTGGAGCCTGCAATTAGCGGAGAGATTATGAAGATTCATCATCAGAAGCATCATCAAACTTATATTACTAACTATAACAAGGCCCTGGAGCAACTTGATGATGCTATTGCAAAAGGAGATGCATCGAAGGTTGTTCATCTGCAAAGCGCCATTAAGTTTAATGGTGGAGGTAGTCTTTTTTATCACAATTCTTGTTTTCTAATTACATGTTTATATGATAATTTAGTAAAGTAATGGTTGAGATCAGTTTATCCATGTTATATGTAACCTTTCAACCGCCCAGTTTAAATGTCAGTATTCTCCATTATTTTTTAGTAAAACAGTGAAAAAAGAACAAGTAATTTATTGGTTTATACCATAGTTCTGAATTGCACGCTGCAATCAGTACATGGGATTAACCTGCTGGGAAGTGAGATTAGCTGAAATTGGCTCTTATCTTGGGAAGTGAGATTATCATGCCCAGTCAGGAAATCTTGATGTGTATTCATTCCTTTTTCAGTTGCAATGTTCTTGTATTGTTATGTTACATTTTTTATGCGTTTGTAATTGGTTTCAAGGCTTCAGACTATTTTCACTTGTTCAAGTTGATACTTTTTCTTTTTTGCTTAAGCAATGCAGAACATTCATTTTGCATTTCTATACATCTACAAACAATGGCTGTGTTGAGTAAATCACATATCAGTATCTTTAATCCAAGGGTCATGTTTACCATGTCATTTAGACTTTGACTTGTCTCTCTGTATGTGAGGTATTTGACACGGTTTATTGGAAGAATTGATCAAAAATTCGATTTTTTAGCCCTCCATATATCTTGTAGCATAGTAGTTAAGGCGCGCGCCTAGGCACGCCTAAGGCGCAGGCGCACAGCCTGCTCCTTGGGGAGTCTCAAGGCGCTTCCTCTAACGGGGGCGCATAAAAGGTGTGCTTTTCGACCCTTTTTCCGAGGCTCTGAGGCGCATTTAAGCGCGCCTCGACATCGCTGTCGAAATGAGGAAATGTTGAAATTGAAGAAGAAGCTACTATTGATGATGATTTAGTGGATGAGAATTTTGAATATGATTCAAAGGAGGAGGAAAACTATGACGTGGGGTTGGAGGATGGTTCAGAGGATGATGATGATAATTGGGATTAGTAGAAGCTGAACTTGAATTCCTTTATCATTTCTAGCCTTTTATTATTGTTGTTGTGTTGTGACTTATAACTTCTATGTTTTTGGCGTTGAAACTTGAATTTGTGATCATTTTAGTTCCGGAATTTCATTTGTGATTTCGTACCTACTAATCTATGTTTTTTTTTTCACTAAATTTATTATTTTTAGTAGCAATTTGTAGTGCAGTTTTTTTCCATCAAAAAAGCCCACACTTGTATAGAAGTCGCACAAAAAAGCCCAAGGCTCAAGCCTTGTGCCTTAGCGCCTTAACTACTATGTCTTGTAGATGCTTATCTGTCATGATGACATTAAACTTGTTTGCAAAAATATATCTAGAAATTAATATCTTATAACTTTCTTTCACTCAATCGCACTTAGTGAGCATATAAACGATGGCTTCATAAATTAGTTGATCAGGTTATACTGTTTTACACACAATCCAACAAACTCATTTCTTTTGCTATAAACTCATTCGGAACCAAAAAATTAGTTAGCTCAGTTTGTCCATAAATATGCCTTTTATGTTTCTATAGTTACTTAAAATTTCATCTTTTACATTTGATATTGGTTATATTCTTCAATTAGTGCATATGCAAATGGATGCAACCTATTTTCACCTGTAGACACACACGCACGTGCGCACCCACGCACGCCCACACCTGCTTTTCTAAGCATCCATTGTCAAAAGCATATATCAGTATATTTAATGCAGGGATCATGTTTACCATGTTACTTGGGCATTGTCATTTCTGTTTGTGACACAAATTCTTATTTTGATGCAAATTTAGTGGATTTCTTCTCTGGTATTCTTGTACATACTTATCTGTCATGACGACTTTATATGACTTTGGGATATCTGAGATTAATATGGTATACTTTTCTTTATTTTAATCAAACTTGATGAGCTTATATGTGATGTTTTCATGCTTATATAAATGTGGTTTTGAAGTTGTTTAACTTTAGCAAACTTCTATGGTTCCATTTTAGACCATGACTAAATCAAAGCCTAGAAATAACCTTTTATGTGTATAATTATTTACCTAAAAAATCATCTTTGACAGTTGATATTGGTTACATATCTTTGTTAGTGCTTATGCATATGACTTCAAACTATTTTCACTTGTAAAATTAATTTTTTTTGTTTGTGTAAGCAGAGTTTTAAATCTCCTTCATCTCACCCAAGATTTTGCCCGAGATCCACTTTTTACACATGGACGAGAGAAGATTTCAAACATGATTTTTAATTGTTACACACCCATCTCACCTGAGATCTTATGATCTCAACCCAAGATATAAAATTGAGACGTCAATCTGAGATTTCCTCTAAAATCCGAGATTTGAAATCTTGCTTGTAAGGCAGAACATCCATTGTCCCATTCTATCAACAGTTGATGTGCTGACAAAAGCACATATTAGTACGTTCAACGTAGAGATCATTTTTGCTGTTTCATTTAGTCGAGTTGACTGTTGACCTATCTCTCTGATTGTGCACAACTAGTTACTTATTTGTAAACCATGAGGTTCATGGCATATAACTAGCTTCAAGTTTGTTGCAAATTTAGTGAGTGACTGTCTAGGATTGTTGTCTGATCCTTGAGTATGATGACTTCTTAGAATTTTACCTTGTTTATTTTTCTGCTAGGATTCTTTCAGATGCTTGTATGTCATTATGACAGTAGGCTTGTCTGCGAAATATATCATGATGCTATACTTCTTTTTCCTTCAATTGAACTCGGTGAGCTTATAAATCATGTTTTCATAAATTAGTTGATCATTTTAATTTAAAGTGGCTTATACATAGTTTAAACTTTAAAGTACTTGATAATTTATCTGTAAGCTCGTTTTGGACCAAAAGTATTTCTAAGGTTTCTTTGGCCAAACTAAAGCCCTATGTTTGGTTAAAAGATCAGTCTTTTATCTTTTATATTGGTTTCATTTCTTTCATTGGTATTGCATTTAAGCTATTTTCACCAGTAACTTCTTCTCCTTTTGGGTTTTGTTTTTTTTTACTTATTTTTTATTTTTTTATTTTGCTTGCTTTTGTAAGGCAGAACATTTATTGTCAAATTTTATCGACAATGGGTGTGTTGACAAAAGCACATATAAATATGTTCAATGCAGGGATCATCTTACTGTGTCATTTAGACGATGACAGGTTTCTCTGCTTGTGTACAACTATTTACTTGTGTAAGTCATGAGGGTCATGACATATAACAAGTTTCAAGTTTGTTGCGAGTTTTATGGGTTATTGTCTAGTATTATAGTCAGACAGTTGGGCAAGCTGATCTTTCAGAACTTTAGCCTTGTTTGCAAATTCAGCTGGATTTTTTTTTGTTACGATTCTTGTAGATGCTTATATATATGTCACGATGATTTTAGACATTTATGCATAATATATCTTAATGATATACTTTCTTTTACCCAATCAAACTTAGTGAGCTTACAAATCTTGCTTAAGTTAATTAAACATCATACTTTAAAGTGGCTGATACATAGTTTAACAGACTTAACGATTTGGCTGTAAATTCAGTTTGGACCAAAATATTCTGTAAGGTTTGTTTGTCCCAATTCAAGCACAAAATATGTACTTTGTAACATTTATCTTTGATACTGGTTACACAACTGTCATGAATATTGGCTTCAAGCTATTTCCACCCACATATAGGGTGTGTTCTTTTATTAAACAAAAGGAGCATCTAAAATAGGCATTTGAAAGAGGCACGAAAGAAGAACGCGCTCTTATATTACGAAAGGAGTGAAAGTGCAGTGGATCATATATATGACTTGTGTATTAATATGCGAGTGTATACTAATATATGTAATAAATAAAGCAATATAACAGAGTATAATAAAAGCAAAGAAAAGCAAAGAATAAAAGCGAGCACACCAGAGTTTTTATACTGGTTCGGACTTTTCATCCTACATTCAGTCCCGAAGCTTCCTTTCGGTATTGTACTAACCAATAACCCTCGCTTCATCCGGAGAAATAGGCTTATACAAAAGTATTTCTTCGACAAGCTTTGTGTTTCAAACAACACAAATATTGACTTCTAGTAATATTCTTTCCTATAGTCTCCATTGAGTGTAAGTTCTTGGATTTATAGGAAGTAAGTTTACCAAAACATAGATTTTGATTGTAATCGATTGAGAATATGAAATCGATAATAGCGCAAGGGAGTGTGAGCACTTATAGAAAATAGAGAATAGTAGAATAGAAAATTGTTACTCTCAGTCTTAGATTTGAATGTATTTATAGACGATTAATAGTTGTGTTTCAAATAATATGACTTCTTGAAAAGATTCCTTTTGATCAATGATTGCAACTATTAAGGAGGCACGAATGTTAGAGATGAAGAGAAATGTCCATTCGAATATAGCAGTTGCAAAGCAGTGTCATACGTCTGGTATATATGATCAGACGTCTCGGCCTTATCGAAAATTTAGACTGAACATTTTGTTAGATGTCTGACCTTATGTGTTGGACGTCTAACCTATATTGATCATAAAATTTGAGAAGCCTTTTGAAATTCAGGTAAGTATTTGACGGTGTGTTTTCGTGTGTGCTATGATAACTCAAGGAGATTGTACAAGATAATCTAAGACCGTGATACAGATATATAACTTTACTTTCAATAGCATGATCCATCGTTTTTCATGATTGTCTTCAAGCCATGGTATCGGTGAGTGGAGTGATTTCGTCTATCATATACCCGTAAAGAGTTGCATATGTGATCTTATAGTTGTTGTCATTAAAATCCCAAAAGAGGATCTAACATTCTCCCCCCCTTTGATGATAGCTATACAATCGTTTGTAATGGCATTAAAAAAATAACTTACCCTGAATTGTTATCCCCCTCTATCTATACGCACACAAATATTATGTTCCCCTCTGTCATTATCAAAAAGAATAATGTAAATATATAATGCGCAGAAATAAAACATTGGAAACACAAAGATGTTCATAATCATATCACGAAAACAGTACATGGTTCAACTTCATAACAATGGTTTTACGAACATCACAAACAGAAACATGATGAGTCATAATACGAGTCATAGTAAATACGATGAAAACGTAAACCTAACAATGTAAAAAATTTAAAAGAAATTGATTGATACCCTTGGCAGTCATTAAAAGAGAAGGCGCCATAATTTTCATAGTAGCCGGAGTAGGCAAAGGATCCGTCTGATAATCTCCTTGCCATTGATGTGTCGAAGTACGATGCTCATCATCTTTATCGATGATAGGCCCTGAAAAGATGCATACTGCATGTGCCGAGCTGATGGTAGATCAAACCAAGATTCCTCTCCTTCTGGTTGTTCTTGTAGAATATTTTTTCCTCTATCATGATCGAAAATGTCAGCACTATGAGATGACCCTTGATGCTTAGGGACAGAAGTATGTGATGGAGGGGGTGTAGGAGAAGGAGTTGACAATGATCTACATGAAGACCGACCATGCATTTTTCTCATGAATTTGCCTAAAGTATTGACTACTTTCTCCATGGTTTTCTCCCAGTTAGTCATGTGAGTTGAGATAGACCCCTCCAAGCCAACAATCTTCCGATCTAATTTCTGTTGATTCACCGTGATAGTTTGTTGATTTTGAGGCATTGAGTTTCTTATAGATCCATTAGGATTAGTTTCAGTTCGAACTTCATAAATCAAGTCAGAATGGTATCCTGTTATGGTGAGAGGATGTAGAAGGTTGTAGGAGAATGTTGTAGTGGAGGAGGTACTTGGGCTTGTGGCTGATGCACTAGGTGTGTTTGTTGTTGTTGGGCGGTCCATTCAGTAGCGAGTGGTGTTTCGGGAAGTTGCATCAAACGGAAGATTCTTGTACCACTTTTTTTTACTGGAATTTTTTCAAAATGAGATACATAAGAACACACTCCGACAGCTTGCAAGATTGACATAATGTATGGTGCATAGATGATAGTTTGACGATAATGAACCTAATTTTTTTTTAATTTCATCATGAATAAGCCTTGCCCAAATTAGTCTATGTTCTATCAAAAATTGCATATAAGGCCTTATGATCATTTTCATAAATTTGTTCATGGCTTACCAAGCGGAGTATTATTGTGTTGATAGTCATTCTATTTAATAATCTAGCCCGTGGAAGATAAATCAATTTACATTGGCATTCTATCTTTGCATATCCGATGTGTAATTTCATCACGATGTAAAGTCCTATGATCTACAATTTCCTCTAAAATAACTCTAGTAGAAGAACAATCAAGAAATCGACATAGCATGTTTACACTAATTTTTTAAACTCTTCTATACGCACTCGTTCATAATCAGTCTTCTTCGTTCTATGGTGTCCAAATATCGACACTACATAAGTTAGCATAAAAGAGAAAGATGGCTAATTGGTCGATGCTTACCTCATTCTCGTCAAATACGATTAGCGAACGACATCCGAAGGCAATTATGAGCTCTTGAAGGCGACGCTCTTCAAATTTGGATAGCCGGTAGAAAGGACCAACATTGAGTTTCTTGATTTTTAGATCTTCAAATCTTTGAGTAGCGGTTGAATTGTTGCGGAGCCACTCTCAGATGTGAGAATCAGTGACAGTTGTGAGTTGAGAGGATGAAGATTGTCCTCTCGTAGCTCTTTTGTTGGAAGGAATTTTGATTTTTGGGGCCATTGATGAAGAATTAGGATTTTTTGAGAAGCTAGGGCTTTAGTTTGAAAAATAACCGAAATGATTCAGGTAAAAAAAGATCATAGTGGAAAGAATATATAAGGCTGACAGAATAACCATGCCGAAATTCATCTAAGACGTTTGAGGCTAAATGCCAGACGATTGCGATTATACAGAGAATTAAGCCGAATGTTTTACCAAACGTTTGACATTTCCTCTGAGACATCTGAGGCTTTGTTATTTCCTTTTTTAGTCGTCGTAGTGTATTTTATTTATTTGTAATTCATATACTTATTTAATAAACACGATAAGTGCAGTGGATCGTATAATATGGCTTGTGTATTAATATGTGAGTGTATACTAATATATGTACTATATAAAGCAATATAGCAGAGTATAATAGAAGTAAAGAATAAAAGCGAGCACACTAGAGTTTTTATACTGTCTCGGACCTTCCATCCTACGTCCATTTTCGAAGCTTTCCTTCGGTATTTTACCAAACAATAACCATCGCTTCGTCCGGGAATAGACTTATACAAAAGTGTTTCTTCGACAAGCTTGTGTTCTAAATAACATAATATTGACTTCTAATACAATTCTTCCTATAATCTCCATTGAGTGTTCGTGAGTGGGTTCTTGGATTTGTAGGAAGTTTACCAAAATATAGATTTTGATTGTAATTGATTGAGAATATGAAATCGATAATAGCGCAAGAGTATGTAAGCACCTATAGAAAATAGAGAATAGAGTAGAAAAAAGTTATTCTCAATCTTGAATTTGAATGTATTTACAGACGATTAATAATTGTGTTTTAAAGAATATGACTTCTTGAAATGATTCCTTTTGATTAATGGTTGCAACTATTAAGAAGAAGGCAAGAACGTTGAAGATGAAGAGAAGTGTCCGATCGAATATAGCAGTTGCAAAGCAGTGCCAGACGTCTGGTATACATGGTATGTCTGAGCCTTTAAATAAATTTAGACCGAATTTTTTGTCAGGCGTCCGACCTTATGAGCCAGACGTCTGAACATGTATTGATCGTAAACTCGAGAAGCTTTTTAAAATTCAGGTAGGTGTTTGACGGTGTGCTTTAGTGTGTGCTATAACAACTCAAGGAGATTGTACAAGATAATCTAAGACCATGATACAAATATATAACCTTACTTTCAATAGCATGATCCATCGTTCTTCATGATTGCCTTCGAGCCATGATATCGGTGAGTGAAGTGATCTCTTCTATCATATGCCTGTAAAGAGTTGCATATGTGATTGTATAGTTGTCATTAAAACCCCAAAAGAGAGGCTCTAACAAGAAGCATATGAAAGAGGTATTTTATTGTTGTGATGAATAATTTTTTTGTTATTGTATTTTTGTTTTAGTTATTTTTTAATTAAGTAGTTAAATAATATAATTAAAAAAGATAATTTTCATTCATCACTAGAAATTAAAATAAAAATACAAATAAAACTAGAAATACAAGGGAATACCACGAGAATAAAATTAGGAGTAAAACATCGGAATACATTGAAAAAATTAGAAACCGAGTGATGGGTAAGGTGGTGGGTAAACGAGTGGACATTCATCGTATATTGCTGGTATGTGATTGTATGTTGCGATCGTTCTAATTCCAACCGCAGCTAATTTCGGACGTTATCATCTTTTAAAGAATTGAGAATTTCTCCGTTCTCTCTAATCTGGAGTGGTGATTTTGATTTAGAAATTTGAATTTCTTCAAAATGCTTCACACGAGCGACTACATCTTCGAAAACCAGGATACCGTAGATGGGCAAGCAAATTGTACACTTGGAATATGATTATGAAAAAGGCTAGGATTAGGAGAAATTATCTGTTTTAGTACGATATTTCATCAAATTTGTTTGATATATCAATAATCTCGTTTACCTTCTCGTCATTTTTCGTTTTTCTTCTACTATGAACTTTGGAAGATGAACTTCCACCATGCGTTGATGTAACTTGCTATGACGGTTGCGTATTGGGTCTTCATGTGGTGTGTAAAATCCATCAATTTTCATGTTGTATTGAACGACGTGTTGGTGGTTGCGTGGTTTCGTGTTGGTGGTTTGTATTGAACAACGTGTTGAGGTCTTCATGTTGAGTCTCGACTTGTTCTTTTGTGACACCAATGTGAAATCATCAGCTTCCATTGCAATAGTACATTGGAAAATATATTCCAGTGACTCCATGTGAGATATTGGCTCTCTAACGAGCTTCATTATCGTAGTGTCGAACTCCTAAAGAACAAAAGGAAATAAGAACAAAACTTAATACTAATTTGTAAATTAAAAACAAAAATGCTAGGCTAAATTACTCTTGCACGATCAGTCCATCATTGCTCGCTTCGGCTAATCTTTTCCTTCAGTGGAACACATGTAGAGCCCATTTCGTCATAATGACCATTGTTTCTTTAGTCCATTGTATTTGTAACGAACTTGCTCGTCCGTTATGGTATTTCATTCGGAACCAAGGTTTTAAATCTCAGATATCGGGCACGTTTCGTCTCGACGATTTTAGTGATTCGGTATCGTATCGAGGGAGATCTCGGACGAGACGAGTGCATCTCGAGCGTCAATATCAGATTTACATCTCGAACCTAAAGTTCATCTCGGGACCATACCAGAGTATAACACAATACATAATTTATAACAAAAAAATACATGGTATGAGTTTATTTAACATTTGCTGAATTACTACAACTAATCTTCACTATTCTAACTGAAAATAATAATGCAATTATACTTCAAACTATATGTACTTGTTCAATAAAAGTTACAAAACATCATCAGTTTTAGCAATTATATGTAAGTAGATGAAAGACGACAAATTAGCTGAAAAATTGAATTTTATGCAATTACATATATGCAGTAAGAATAACGTAATAACAGTATCAGGAACTGATGCAAATAAAAGCAAATGCGTATAAGTGATATCAGGAGTTGAAGGGTTTCAGGCAATGTAAATATACATGTAGAAAGTTATGCAGTAAGAATAACAAACTAAATATACTTGTAAATCTACTCTAAATTATGCTATATTCAATTTCAAAAAAATAAAAATGAATTTCAGTAAAATAGAAACAACTCTAATTTACATACATGTAGAGAGTAAATAGATTGGTCGAAGATGAAGCTGCAGACTAGGGCTGTCAACGGATGCGAACGGATGCGGATATGACTGTATCTGCATCTACATTCGAAAATTTAAATCCGCATCCGCATCCGATATCCGTGGATATCTGAGAATTAACATCCGTATCCGCATCCGTAACCGAGATTTAAAAGTGTTCGGAATGGTCGTCAAAATCTCGTTCAGCTCCGTAGCAATTTTCTTATAGAGGTTTTTTTTGTTTCCAAATGCTTGGTAAGCATCAACGACGCAACGCAAGAATTCTGTCATAGCTCTTTCAGACCAATTCTTGGGACTTAAACGGAAGTTTTTGGACTAGTTTCAGCCATTTCCTAGCTAAAAAAACTCAAAAAGGTTCAAAAAAATATGAAAAATAAACCGAAATGAGATTGAGATGAATGTAACAAAAATTACTCCAAAACTTGATTGTTTTTTTGGGTTTTTTGAGCCCTCCCTTTGACACGTCGGACACGATGCTAATTCTATCTGGGTAAATATTTGCTGCGAACGGTGCATTAATTTCGTTTTCTTTTCTTTTTTTTAAAGCAAAATAGCCATTGTCCGGTTATACCAATAACCATTGTGTTGGCAAGAGCACATAACAATGTGTTCATGTTTACCTGTCATTTAGGTGCTGACCTGTCTCTCTGTTTATGTGCAAATATTTGCTTCTTTACCTCATTTCATGACGTAACTAGTTTCAAGCTTACAAATCATGTTTTCATAAGCTAGCTGACCGTCTTAATTTTAAGTGGCTTATGCCTAGTTTAACGGACTTGATGATTTGTTTGTGAACTTATTTTGTAGCAATAATGGTTGAAAGGTTTTTTTGGCGGAATCAAATGCCAGAAGCATGTTTGATTAATTACTCTTTAATCTTTGATATTGGCCACGTTACTGCCTTTTTGATGTGTGGCTTCATCTTCACTTGTAATTTTAGTTTCCTTTTCTTTTTGGTTTTTGCAAGGCAGAACATATCAACAGCGGGTGTGTTGACAAAAGCACATATAAATATGTTCAATGCAGGGTTCATGTTTACAATAAACATGAGCCCTGCATTGAACACGTATGATAATTGGAAGATTTTTTGGCCAAATCAAACGCCAAAAATACGTCTGATTAATTACTCTTTAATCTTTGATGCTGGTACGTCCCTGCCAATGATGTTGGCTTCAAGTTATTTTCACTTTTAATTTTAGTTCCTTTTTCTTTTTCTTTTTCACTTTTGCAAGGCAGAACACATCCGTTGTCCAGTTCCATCGACAATGAGTTTATTGGCAAAAGCACATATAAATTTATCCGATGCAGGATTCATATTTCCAGTAAACATGAACCCTGCATTGAACATATAGGTTTGTTTGGCCAAATCAAATACTAGAAATATTTTTGATTAATTACTCTTTAATCTTTGATGTTGGTTACGTTCCTGCCATTGATGTTGGCTTCAAGCTTTTTTCACTTGTAATCTTAGGTGTGTTGACAAAAGCACATAAATTTGTTCAATGCAGGGTTCATGTTTATCGGGTCATTTTGATATTAATCTGTCTCTGCTTGTGCACAACTATTTACTTCTTTGTAAACCACGAGGTTCATGACATATAACTAGTTTCTAGTTTGTTGCAAATTTAGTGGAGGGATTGTTTGACGCTTGGGTATGGTAACTTTTCAGATCTTTGTAAAACCAAGATAATATGTTTCATGTCAGTTATTGGTTGCCATTTCTTTTTGCTTGCACCATGAGATTCATGATACCTGACTTTTTTCAAATGATGCAAATGATGGAGGGTGTTTATCTGGGATTTTCGTGCACCATTACAAGTCGTAGTGATTTCTCAGGACTATTGTATTTTTACACCATATCACAATATTAGTATGGTATACTCTTCTTATATATCTCCTTGTCCAAAATCCTGTTGTTTTCCTTTTCAAAGAATGCATAGGGTTTGTTTTGATGTTCGAGTTGTGGAGCATATAGGCTGTAGTATAATTATAATATGCCCAGTTATGAAATCTGAAGGTTTTATTTCTGTAGTTGCCAAGCTTCCCTGCTCCAGGTTTCACATTTTCATGTTCATCTCATTAATAATTTATAATTTACATAAAATGTCTAAGGTTATCTGCAGGAGGTTAATTTTATGTTGAATGAGATCTTCTGTGTGTCCGGTATACGTGTGTGTGTGTATGCTGTCTTTATATCTAGTTACTCCCAAACAAAATGAAAATCCTAGGCCTTCTTTATGAGCTTCCCCAGCAGAAAAGTCCCACAAAAATTGTTCCTCTTCTTATCTCTCAATTCCTACTTTAATCTTAGTCCAGCGGTACTTTATTGGCAATGCACAAAAGCTTGCTTGCAACACTTATTTCTTTTAAGTGTGGAAGCACATGAAAGAACTGCTGTCACCCAATATTCTACTGCTGTCAACAACCGTGGTTATTCAATAAAAGGCTGTCAATCGATATACCTCCTTTTTGAGTGTGGCAAAATCACAAAACCTTGACTTTCTTCCAACAACCGTGGGTACTTTAAAAACTGCTGTCATACAATTTTCTACTGTTGGTGTCACTTAATATTTTCTTTGTAATTGTAGTTGTTGTTTGGGTAAAAAAGTAGTGGGTTTCACTCGTAGATTCATCCCCTCCGCTGGTGATGGTCTGAAATAGTACTAAAGTTATTACTGTACAGTGTGCATATGCTTACCTTGATAAGTTCATGTAGGTCATGTCAATCACTCTATATTCTGGAAAAATTTGAAGCCTACGAGTGTAAGTTGGCTTTCTTATATAATTTATGCCATTCAAACCTATGATACATGTATAATTAAAGAATATGATTGACTAAAAAATGACAGGAAGGAGGTGGTGAGCCTCCACATGGTGCACTTGGGTGGGCAATTGACACAGAATTTGGGTCTTTGGATAAATTAATCCAAAAAGTCAACGCAGAAGGAGCTGCTTTACAAGGTTCTGGCTGGGTGGTAGGTTTACTTATGTTACTAGATTGGAGGGTGAATTTAAAAGCTGCCAAGCTGTGTTAATACATATGCAAGTATATAGGATGAAATTTTCTTTTATTTTTTGCTGACAGTGGCTAGCTTTGGACAAGGAGTTAAAGAAAGTCAAGGTTGAAACTACTGCAAATCAGGTAATAATTATTAGCATGAATGGGAACTGGACTAGATGGTGTAAGACCAAATTAATGAAATTATATTTTCTTTATTATCATCCAATATTTTAGAATATGATATAGTAAACTACATTTGAGTCTGGTTATCAAGAACATCATGAAATCTTATCTAACCTTTTCTTAGAGATATTGTTTGAATGTTACCATCTATGAATTCTTCTACATGACATCAATTATTTGATGTCTAAATTCTTATCAACGGCTAGATACTCCATCAATCCTATTGCTTACCGCTTTAAGCGGTGTACATTTATCCGTACAACTTTAAGGATTGAGTTTGCTTTTTCTGGGTACATCAGCCGTTGATTTAAGTTATTAAAGGGGATTTATCGTGTTACACCAATGTGAATTATTAACGAAAAAGAGTCAACGAGCATGGGTAGATTTTGGGATCTAAAATATAAATCTTGTTCCGAGGAATATACAGTTTTGTCATGTGTTGTGTTCCATAAAATAAATGAGTATGGGCAGTCTATTCTGGTAGTAAACACCATGTTCCATTCTAATTTATCCGTCTAATGTCTTAAATTAAACCAAAATTTCGATTGTTCATATTTGTGTACATTCTTAATTTGAGGTTCTTTATTTTATATTTATTATTATTATTATTATTATTATTATTATTATTATTATTATTATTATTTGGAGGATTGCATGTTGAAATCTTTCACGGTTTGCAACATTTGTTTGTTCATGCTTGATATTCTGTCATTGATGGTGATCAAAATTGTATTCTAATGCAGGATCCTCTGATAACTAAGGGCGGGAGTTTTGTTCCTTTGTTTGGGATAGATGTCTGGGAGCATGCGTACTACTTACAGGTTTGATATTATCCTATTTTTCTGAATATACACCATCATGTTGTGCTAACAAATATCATCATTGCTTTAATTCTTTATATTCCTGTTTAGTTTGAACATTACGCATTTCTTAATCCTTGCTAGTACTTTGGCACGGATGTTGTATGTGTGCAGTGTGCACAAAGATATCGTTGGGAGAAAATATAGCTGATTTAAAATAATCAGCCTGATATTGGATATACATGAAACTAAAATAAGTAATTTGAATATATGTAGTTATAACAAACCCAGTAGTCTAGATAATGGCGTCTAGTTTGAATATACGTAAACATCCCATCATTCAGACAAGTGTGAGTGATTGGGGGTGAGTTTTACTCTCCTGTAGGATGTGATAACTTCTGTTATGATCATGGTTAACTGTGCTTATTCTCTTTGCTAATTTTCAAATTGCATGCAGTACAAAAACGTGAGACCAGACTATCTGAAGAACATATGGACTGTAATAAACTGGAAATATGCAAGTGAAGTGTATGAAAATGAGATTGCTTGATCGGATCTATAGTCATTTTATCGGCTTCCTTTGCTTATAATGAGGTCATTGTATACAATAAGTCTGCTAAACCATGGTTTGTTTGTAATCTCGTACGACACTGCGTTTAAAAAAGGAATTTTCCTTTACTTGTTTTGATGTGTATACTTGTTTTGTACCATGTACTTGTATAATGCTTTAATACCTGCTTCTGTTGATCGTGGCCATTCAATATAACCTTGTTTGCGATGTTAGCTCGGTTCTTTTTTTAGGCTCTATCAGCTAACGCTTGCTGCTGTGATGCTTAATTCCAAGGCTGTTTGCGTCTATGTGTTTTACGTTTGATGTTGGATGTATCGAACTTTACGTCAATGGTTACCTTTGAGCTTAACGTGTATATTTGGGCGTTGCTCTTTATGGAGTGTGCTTCAACGTTGATTTTCTATTCAACGCTATTTAAGGATTTAATTTGTTTTTCTACCGTAATAATCTTTATATTAAACTTTAAAACACAGTTTATTTCAATTTTATGTACAATAAAACATAGGACGTTATTCAAAAGTTCATTCCTTTGTCTTTTTTTTAAAGAAAAAAAGGGCATTGCCCTCGCGTAAGTGGGATGGGTTACCTCTGTCCCTGGTGATTTAAACCCTTTAGCTTGATTGCAGCGAGGCGCTTAGTGCTTTCTCAATCTTTGCTGTCTAACTGATTGCATGCTAGCATAATTTTCTGAAAATAAAACCTTTTTTATATTGTAGAGACCAATTAGCAATGTTTCAGTAATTATTTTACATGTTTCGTTAAATAGATAAATAGAAAAAGCATTAGCCACATTATCTGTCGCAAATGAAATTAACTTTTAAATTTTAGGATAAAAGACCCTTAATGTTATAATAATATAGTATCAGATAAAATAGATGCTATATTAATCATGAACACAAATTTAGCATTATATATTTGCAGTGCCGGCCTTAACGGTAGGTTCCAAGAGTTGAACCTTAGTTGTCAATGTTATATATAAGAGCTTTAAACCATTATGCTATAAGTTTCTTATACAATTTGTTGCTCTAAAACATGTGTATATCAATATTTTTAAAAGTAACAACAACATTTTGTTGCCCTTTTGTCATCTCCGACGATGTGGCCCTACACGAAGGCCTTACTTGCCTTGCTTATTTGTAATGCTATGGAAAATTAATATTTTTTAATTGTAAAAATAAATGTTATTTTAATTCATCTAGACGCTAGTTTGATTTAACATTTCGCTTATCTGATTTTAATTTAGTATGATATTTTGTTTGATCAATTGCTATATTAATACAACATTCATTGTTCTTGGATTAAATTTTGGAATTTCCTGTTCTTTAAATTAAAATCAATTTGGTTTTTCCTTTAAACCAATTCCACGTTGGGTAAATTATTTAATGTTATTATTAATAATATATCATAATTATAAAATCGGACTGATTTATAGAAACGTTTGCCTTGTTAAAGTGATATAGAACCAATATAAAACCAAACTCTGTAAAGCGAATGGTTTCAAGTAGACCTGTCAAAATATGACCCAACCCATTAGCCTAACCAATTTACCCTACTTATAAATGACTTAAGTCAACCCATTTATGAATATTATTAAATGGGTTATGGGTTGAGTTGACCTATTTTTAAAAGGGTTATAAATGGGTAACCCATTTACCATTTATTAAAAACATTAAATTTTAATATAAATTTGTAAAATAAGAATTTTGAACATACATTGTAGTTTTTCATGGAGACTGACAATTGTACTTAGAAAATAACAGGCTACCGCATCCCTATATTTGAATTCCGCTTAGTGCAGAAGCCGTTATTTTTTTGTTCAAAATGCAATAACTTTTACATTCTAACTCAGAATCAGGAGAGACTTCAATCGACGAACTCCTACCTAAATTACGGACAATATGGAACACTCGGATACTTCATCGTGTGAACGCAAACTGTAGTTCTTCAAGAGGACTGACAGTTTTACTTAGAAAACAACATGCTACCACATCCTCGTATTTGAACTCTGCCTAGTGTAGAAGCCGCTATTTTTTTTGTTCGGACTGCAATAACTCTTTCGTTCTAACTCGGAATAAAGCGAGACTTCGACTGATTAATTCCCACCTAAATTACGAACAGTATGAACACTCGGATACTTCATCGTGTGAACGCACACTATAGTTCTTCAGGGGGACTTGACAGTTGTACTTAGAAAATAACAGGCTACTACATCCCCATATTTGAACTCCATCTAGTGTAGAAGCGGCTATGTTTTTGTTCGACTGCAATAACTCTTTCGTTCTAGCTCAGAATCAGGCGAGACTTCGACCGGTTAACTCTCACCTAAATTACAGACAATATGAAACACTCAAATATTTTATCGTGTGAACGCACACTGTAGTTCTCCAAGAGAACTGACAATTGTACTTACAAAATAACATGCTACCACTGTAACAATCAAAGTTTAATTGCCTCAATAACTTACAGCAGTTTGCTGCCATCACCCGACAGAGAAATGCACAGGTGGAGTTCACCAGATAATTCGCCGGAGATAATACGGGAGGAAGACCAGAACCAGGCTGAAGACAATCAGAAGAAAGATGATGCAATAGAATGAGGTGGAAGGGATAAAGCAGTACATACATGCCTGTGCATGGGTGCACACGTGCACAGTGCTTCTGTTTTATGTTCTGCAAGTTAGGAGTTGTGTATTTGGTTGATTAAGTCAATATTCATGCTAGCTGGAAATGTATTGGCAAAATATAGCCGTTATGATTTGCATATATAAATAGGATGTATGTACAGTGAAAGAAATATAGAGAGAAATAACAACATTATCATTTTATTCATCATTCTTATTCTCTGTCTTCTACATTTGTTTACATTTTATTTTCTATATCTTTACAATACATTCTCTGATCACCTTCCCCTCACTCTCTAATATTTTCTTGACTACCCTCTAAACTTCTTCCAGACCCTTCTTTTCCTCTTCTCTGAATCTTCCGCTGACCTTCCCTGTGGCCACTTTCTTCTCTTCAACATCCTGTAGAAGTACTTTGTAATCACTCCAATCTTATTGCACTATCCCTATCAGCCATGATCCCTACATTAGAACAACAACAACACAAAAAAATGGTATCAGAGCAACCGACTGGGATAACCTCTGACAACCAGTCATCCTCAAACAACCATAGCGATTCAAAAATCGAGACAATGATTCAAGAACAAGAAGAAGCGTGGAAAAGGCAAGAAGAAATCAATCATAAAAATACCTTCTCTTTGAGAAAGTTAGAAATATCCACCCAAAATTTGGAACACAACAATCAAAGATTGGAACAAATAACACAAAGTCTGGATCATACAACAAAGGAGATATTCACTAGATTTGAAGGAATGCACAACGTTCTTTCTGCATTAGCATAGGACATGCAACAGCTCAAACTTCAATCAACTACCACATCCACTGCAACTACAAATCTACAAGGAATTCTCGCATCCAGTCCTCATCATCATCCCACTTCAACCACAACACTACCAACTTCAAGAAATGGTAATTTAACCCCTGCACCCAATCTTCATAACAACTTAACAGTACCCGCTCCTCACCCTTTTCAAAACAGTCCTCTACCCAATCAAGAAACAACTTCTTGGAATCGAAATTCACCATTTCCCCACCTCAAACTAGATTTCCCTACCTATAATGGTGATGACATGGTGCATGAATGGTTGAACCAGGTAAAGCTGTTTTTCAAATTTCATCAAACTGAAGGATGATTTTAGGTAGAAATATCATCTTTTTATCCCAAGAAGGATCTCTTAAGTGGTATAATTGGTATACTCCTAATATCCCTAACCATGAGTCTTGGGCAATTTTCAAAGAAGACATATTAGTAAGATTTAATTCGAAGGACATGGAAAGACCTTATGAGACCTTGGCAAAACTTAAACAACAGACAACTGTTTCATCATACTTGACCATATTTGAAGGCTTACAGGCTACTATTGAAACCATGTCCCCACAATTTCTCCTAGATCGATTTATTCGTGCATTAGAGAAGAGATTAAATATGATGTTATGTCCTCTAGACCTGCAGATTTCAGGGAAGCTGTATCATTAGCAAAAATGTTTGAGAGAATCTGGAATCAAATCAAGAAAAGTGGTAAAACAACTAGAACTTTTCCTTCTTCTAAAAATAACCAAACCTAGTCTACTTCTTATTCCAAGAATAATACCACTCCAAAGGATAGTGGTGTTGCTAATCTAGAAGGTTTGACAAGAAGCAAAGGTCTGACCCCACAGCAACTCACTGAAATGAGAAGGCAAAATATATGTTATGGATGTAAGGAAAAATGGTTTAAAGGCCATAAATGCAAAAGTCCTCATGTACTAATTTTAGAGGGTGTGATGAATTTTACTGATTCAGAAGATAATGAAGAATATCCTCTGGACAGTGACCCTTAAGACAACAGTGAAGGAAACATGGAGGAAACACATGTTATTACCCTACAAGCTATGTGTGGTATACCCCCAAATTCAACCATCAAAGTACAAGGCGCTGTTAAAGGTAAATCAGTTCAAATACTCATTGACTCAGGGTCTACTCATAGCTTTATTAATGAACAGCTAGCTCATAAATTAAAACTGAAGATTGATCAATCCAAAAATTATGAGGTTATGGTAGCTAATGGAGAAAAATTACATGGATCTGGAATACGTAGTAATGTGATATTAAGCTGCCAAGGATGCAAGATGCTTGTAGATTTATTAATTCTACCATTAGAAGGGTGCCAAATAGTTCTTGGAGCTCAATGGATGAAGAAGCTAGGGGAAATCACTTTGAATCTAGATAAACTCCTGGTGAAGTTTACATATGGCAACAAAACTTATACATGGCAGGGAATACAGCAACAAGAACTCAAAATGGTAGACAAAAAGACATTAAACAAAGAACATGTAAAAGGAAAAATATCTATGATGTTATGCTTTGCAGAAGATACCAGACCCAAACTTCAACAAGAAATACAATAAACTCTTCCTTCAGAAATTCATAGACTTCTGCAGCAATACCCTGAAGTGATTTCCCCATCCACACTCCTTCCTCCCAAAAGTAACCATGATCATAAAATTCCTTTAAAGCCTGGAGCCAGCCGAGTCTGTTTGAGGCCTTATAGACATTCACACCACATCAAAAATGAGCTAGAGAAAATCATTACAGAGATGCTGGATAGTGGCATAATCATACATAGCAGTAGCTCCTACTCTTCTCCAGTGGTTATGGTGAGGAAAAAAGATTGCAGCTGGAGATTATGCATTGATTACAGGAGCCTAAACTCCCTCACAGAAAAAGATAAGTTCCCTATCCCCTTAATTGATGATCTTTTTGATGAATTGCATGGATCAAAATATTTTACTAAATTAGACCTTAAGTCTGATTATCATCAAAAAGAATGAATGAAAATGATATACATAAGACAGCCTTTAAGACGCATGATGGTCATTGTGAATTCATGGTAATGCCATTTGGCTTAGTTAATGCCCCTTCGACTTTTCAATCACTTATGAATGACATATTTAGGCCTTATCTGAATTTATATTGGTTTTTTTGATGATATACTAATCTATAGCCAGACATGGTCTAAGCATATACAACATCTTAGTTTGACATTTCAGGTCCTTAAGGAAAATAAGTTGGTAATCAAATTGTCTAAATGCAGTTTTGCAAAAAATTCTCTTGAATACCTAGGCCACATCATATCATTTTAGGAAGTAGCAGTCGATCCAGAGAAAGTTAAGGCGGTGATGGATTGGCCTTTACCAAAGGATATAAAAGCATTAAGAGGTTTTTTAGGACTAGCTGGGTATTATAGGAAATTTATTAAAGGCTATGGGCTCATTGCCAAACCTCTGACCGAAATGCTAAAAAAGGATTCTTTTCACTGGTCTAAAGAGGCTATGGAAGCATTCAATCAACTCAAACAGAGCCTAACAAAACCACCAGTGCTTGCTATGCCTGACTTTTCCCACCCATTTACCCTCGAGTGTGATGCCAGTGGGATAGGTATAGGTGTAGTGCTTCATCAATATGGGAAACCCATAGCCTATCTTAGCAAGGCACTACATGGTAGAAACTTAGCATTATCTACATATGAAAAGGAATTGATGGCCATTATCATAGCTACAAAGAAGTGGTCACAACATCTCTTGGGTAGACAATTCATCATTAAAACTGATCATCAAAGTCTAAGATATTTGCTATCTCAAAAAATACACACTGGAATCCAAAATAAATGGCTTGCTAAACTTCATGGTTTTGACTACAAGGTTGAGTACAAGAGTGGTAAAGAGAATACTGTAGCAGATTCCTTGTCTAGAAAAGAATTCAGTAAAGAAAAAATGCAGGTACTAGCCATATCAATGGTTCAAACACCTTGGTTACAAGACTTAAAGAAAGCATTACTAGCTTCAGAGTGGTACCAGTAGCAAGTAAAAAAATTACAAAATAAAGAATTGCATGAAAACTAGTATAAGCAAGTGGATGAATTGATTTTTATAAAGGGAAAATACTTATAGACCATCACCTTGGGGAAATGCTGCAAACTCTAATTGGTGAGCATCACTCTACTCCTTTAGGGGGCCATACTGGCATTAAGGGAACATTGAAAAAATTAAAACAGGTATTTTTATTGGAAACATATGAAAAGAAGCGTTGAATACTATGTGAAGACATGTGACATTTGCCAAAGAAATAAGAGTGGGAATGTGATGATGCCAGGCCTATTACACCCTCTACCTATACCTGAAAGAATCAGGGAATACGTCTCAATGGATTTCATAACTTGTCTCCCCAAAAGCCATAAACACTTAGTTATTTCCGTAGTAGTAGATAGATTGAGCAAATATGCTCATTTCTTTTCTTTGGGCCACCCATATACTGCAAAAGAAGTCGTCAAAATATTTTTTACTGGAGTATTCAAGCTTCATGGATTGCCAAAGACAATTGTAAGTGATAGAGATGCTATGTTCACTAGCAAGTTTTGGCAAGAGATTTTCAGATTGCAAGACTGTAAATTAACCATGAGCTCCTCTTACCATCCCCAAAGTGATGGACAAACCGAAATCATTAACAAAGTGCTCGAAGGGTATTTAAGGTGCTTTGTATGTCACAGGCCACATGAATGGAGTGACTGGTTATCTTTGGCCGAATATTGGTACAACATAACATGGAAGTCTTCCACCAATACAACCCCCTTTAAAGCCGTATATGGAATAGAACCACCAAATTTGCTTACCTATATTCCAAACACTGCTAAAGTAGAACAGGTAGAGGAAATATTGTTTAGTAGATATATTACTATTGAATTTCTGAAAGAAAGTTTGAAGCTGGCACAAAGCAGGATGAAAAGATATGCGAATATGAAGAGGACTGAGAGGGAGTTCCAAGTAGATGATTAGGCATTCTTGAAACTGCAGCCTTATAGACAGATAACAACCAGAAATCAAAGAACTCACAAACTATCTCCAAAGTATTACGGACCTTATCAAGTAGAGGAAAAAATTGGAACAGTAGCATATAAATTAAGGCTGCCTGCTCACAGCAAAATTCACCCTGCATTTCATGTCTCTCAGCTCAAAAAAAGAATAGGAGATGGGTTAATTATTCAAGAAGATATTCCTAGTTTTGAAGAAGAAATAGTAATGCAACCAAAGGTCATCTTGGATCGAAGAATTGTGCCTAGAAATAATAAGGCAGTGGTACAAATTTTAGTTAAATGGAAGGGAAAGCCTAAAGAAGCAACTTGGGAAGATTATTGGCATACTATTAGAAAATTCCCTACCCTAGACCTTGAGACAAGGTCTATTTTTGAAGAGGAAGGGATATATAACAATCAAAGTTTAATTGCCACAATAACTTACAGCAGTTTGCGACCATCACCTGACAGAGAAATGCACAGGTGGAGTTCACCAGATAATTCGCCGGAGATAATACAGGAGGAAGACCAGAACCAGGCTGAACACAATCAGAACAAAGATGATGCAATAGAATGAGGTGGAAGGGATAAAGCAGTACATACATGCCTATGCATGGGTGTACACGTGCACAGTGCTTCTGTTTTATGTTCTGCAAGTTGGAGGTTGTGTATTATGTTGATTAAGTCAATATTCATGCTAGCTGGAAATGTATTGGCAAAATATAGCCGTTATGATTTGCATATATAAATAGGATGTATGTATGGTGAAAGAAATATAGAGAGAAATAACAACATTTATCATTTTATTCATCATTCTTATTCTCTATCTTCTACATTTGTTTACATTTTATTTTCTATATCTTTACAATACATTCTCTGACCACCTTCCCCTCACTCTCTAATCTTTTCTTGACTACCCTCTGAACTTCTTCCAGACCCATCTTTTCCCCTTCTCTGAATCTTCTGCTGACCTTCCCTGCAACCACTTTCTTCTCTTCAACATCCTGTAGAAGTATTTTGTAATCACTCCAATCTTGTTGCACTATCCCTATCAGCCATGATCCCTACATCGGAACAACAACAGCACATTAACCACATCCGTATATATGAACTCCGTCTAGTGCAGAAGCCACTATTTTTTTGTTCATAATGCAATAACTTCTTCGTTCTTGCTCGAAATAAGGCGAGACTTCGACCGATTAACTCCCACCGTACAGTATGGAATACTCGAATACTTTATCGTGTGAACGTACACTATAGTTCTCCTAGGGGACTGAAAGTTTCTTTACAGAACTGCCACTAAACACTTCAAATAGTTGCAGCCTGCCACTTCATTCGTTATTACATCGAAAATTAAATTTTCCTCTCTAAACCTAATTTTGTTTTCCCTAAAAAGAAAATTTTCCCCCATCCTTTGATTTCGCCGCTGTCTCCATGATGATTTTACTGTTTCTCGTTGACTCCGCTGTAGCCTTATCCTTGTACGACTCTGCTGCTTACCGACAATCGAAACCCCATTGCCAAGTTGCGCCTCTTCAAACCCTAACCCAAGTACAACCTAAAATGCAATTTCCATCAGAGAGCAGAGTCTCATTCTTTTTCCCATTCCGTGTATTCATCCTCCCTCCTACTGGCATAAAAATGGTAATTTTTCTTTAGTTTAATTTTACCATATCAAATTTTCGTTTGATTGCTCCGCCTGCACTCCAAAGTCCACTACTGAGCATAATTTTGATTTCTTTTAACATTTGTTGATATTGTGTGTTTAATTATTTTTTATAATTGATAATTTTTGCAATTGAATTTGAAACGGTTCTTACGTATTGGATAAATTATTATTGGTTATGGAATTCAGGGTTAGGGAAAGTTGAGAATCAATATTTTAGGGTGCATTTAGGGCTATTCAATAGGATGGGTTTAATTATTCAAATAATTTTAATGTAATAAAATTTCAGTTCTAAAGCATTCAGTAGTACATAGGTTTGTATAGCTATGACCTTCACTGATGCTTCTGGTAAACAATACATAAATGCATATCTTGAATAAAGAGTCATTCTAGTCTATTTATCCAACATTCTAAACAAGTTTTCTTTTATTTTGGAAAATGTTGACGTTTATGGGGTGCAATACTATATATTGCATAAATTTATCTGCATAAACATTTGTTTTGATTTAAATCATAAATTGCATCAGTATAATTAACATTCAAGCTATTAAGTTTCAATGATACCTGGTCAGAGTATTGCACATGATGTCCAAGTACGTACCTTATTTCTTGTAGCTAAACCTAGCTTCGGCGAGTTTTGCAAGGATGAGGATCAAGCAAAATCAGTTGCTTGCCTTCGTTCTCAACTTTCTCCCACTTTATCGATTCATTAGGTTTATTTGAAATAATTTTGTATTTTTTGGGCTTCTATAGTGAAAAAAGATTTATAGAACCTAATGCTTGATTGGTAAGGTTCATATTATTCTTAAAGTCTTAATTTTACTTCAGTTTCCTAACTTTGTTCATTTTTTTCGAATTCACTATGATTTGGCTATCTAGAAACCCTTAATCGGTATTTTTTTACAGATGAAACAATGTTGGTTTGAAAAAATGTCTAGTACATTCATTCAAAACATATTTTTTACTACCTTTTTTTGTACGTTACATGGTGTGATTATTTGATTTATTCTTGTACGTTCATATTTGATTGCATATAAACATGTTGGTGATGAAGAGACCCAATGTTAAATTTAGCGAGTTTTTCCAGCTCATGCTTTTCATGATTGGTCTCAAAAGATGCGTAATATGTTCATACATTGTATATTGGCATTTTTCATGTTTAACAAGTTCTAGCGATTATTGTGACAATCAACTACAAGTGCAGTGATTTATTTTTAAGTTTTTATGACAAGATAACGCTGGTCTTCGTGCCAGTTAGCTTAGTAGCATTTATTCTTACCACTAAAGGTTCAACGAGTTACTTTAATTTCTATAAGTCCATGTGCTTATTAGGAATACAAACAAACCATTAAGAATTTATCTTTTCCTGTAGTGTATGTCTAAAAAATTATGAGAAAAATATATTATCTGGTTGAATGTATTAAACTATATACTAGTTGATGCAAACTGTTAGCGCCAAAATTGGTCACTAACAACCAAATGCAGATAAAAGCACCAACTAACAGTCACAGATAACAGATAGAGTGTATGTAGAGAGTAATAATGTGAAGAATAATCAAAATTAAAGTAAAAGCAATAAAGAACAACAAATTTTATAGTGGTTCGGCTAACTCCGGCCTACATCCACTCTAATAATTTCCTTTTTATTGCTGTAACAATCGAATACAGTTACAAAATGGTAAACCAGCCTTAGTCTTAGAAAGTAGAAAGTTAGAGAGCGGAGAGAAGAAGAAGAAGATCCCCATCTAAGACCCACATGCTGTATTTATAGGCAAAACCAGCTTGTTGGGTCTCCTGAGTAGTTTGGGCCCACCAAGGCCATAGCCGGACCCTACTTCATTATGCCGACCGACCCCGAGCAGTTGGTATGCCGAACGAGGTACGATGTCGATCGAGGTACAACGCCGAGCGAGGTGCGGTGCCGATCGTTGTTCAATGCCAAGCGGTATCCAATGCCGAGCGAGGCTCCATGCCGAGTGAGGGGAGGTGTGCCGACCGAGGGGAGGTGTGCCGAACGAGGGGAGGTGTGCCGAACGAGGGGAGGTGTGCCGATCGAAGGGAGGTGTGCCGATCGACATCCAATGCCGATCGACTTTCAATGTCGGGCGAGGTACGATGCCGAACGACATCCAATGCCGAACGACTTCCAATGCCAAGCGAGGTACGATGCCGAACGACTTCCAATGCCAAGCGAGTACCAATACCGAGCGAGGTACGATGTCGAACGACATCCAATGCCGAACGAATTTCAATGCCGAGCGAGGTACGATGCCGAACGGCCTCGAATGCCGAACGACTTCCAACGCTGAGCGAGGTACGATGCCGAACGGCCTCCAATGCCGAACGACTTCCAATGCCGAGCGAGGTACGATACCGAACGGCATCCAATGCCGAACGACTTCCAGTGCCGAGCGAGGTATGATGCCGAATGACCTCCAATGCCGAGCGACTTCCAATGCCGAGCGAGGTACGATGCCGAACGACATCCAACGTCGAACGACTTCCAATGCCAAGCGAGGTACGATGCCGAACGGCGAACTCCAAACACTTCGAACCACTTCATTCCGCCTGTCCGTGGCCTTGCCAAAAGGCGGGTTAATATTTGCCCCCCAAAACATGCCTTGCAATTGAAAGGTGTGTTTTGAGTAGCCTAAAATCCGATATCCAAAGTCCATATCCTTTTTATAACCATTTTATTAAATCCATGACCTTTCTTGGTTTAACCTTGAATCTGTAGACCTCGCTGGATCGCGTTATCCTGTTCCAGCCTCGACTTTCTCATAAAGGGATTGTATGTTATCCGGCCTCGACTCTCCGGCCAAGGGCTTGCGCATTCACCGGCCACGGCACTCCGGCCAAGGGCTTTGATATTTTCCAACCTCGGCACTCCGGCCAAGGACTTTTATATTCACCGGCCTCGGCATTCCGGCCAAGGACTTTGATATTTTTCGGGCTCGGCACTCTGGCCAAGGACTTTTATATCCACCGGCCTCGGCACTCAGGCCAAGGACTTTGACATTCATCGGCCTCGGCACTTCGACCAAGGACTTTGATATTCACCGGCCTCGGCACTACGGCCAAGGACTTTGATATTCACCGGCCTTGGCACTCCGGTCAAGGACATTTATATTCACCGGCCTCGGCACTCCAGCCAAGGACTTTATATTCACCGGCCTCGGCACTCCGGCCAAGGACTTTTATATTCACCAGCCTCGGCACTCCGGCCAAGGACTTTTATATTTTGTCCGAGTCCATTCCATCGATCTCCGGCGAAGGGATACGTAACTTGCGGTCACTGTCCCGTCTCTCCGGTCGGGACAGTAATTGCTCAACTTGAACTATATGTTACATTGTTTCGAATCCAATCAGAAAATCAGAAATCCATATCAAAAATTGAACATCCAAGACAACATGGCTAACTAAAAAAAACCAACAAACCGGGAGTCCAATTCAAACTCCAAAACCATATTAAGAAACGTAAATGTCCAAAGTACCAAAGTTTACAGAAAAAAAGAAAGAAAACAGGATTTCATAGACCCAAGCAGCACGGTTTTCATCATCTCAGAGCACGCCTAGGGACCGTCCTCGACCCCGTACGTGTGTAAGTGACCTAGCCATATTACTTTAGGCACTATTACTTATTCAGAACCATCAAACCATTCAGTTTATAACAAGCCAACGCTGACCGGACCCAGTGCCACCATCGCTAGAGGTAGGTGGTGGCCGCTCCCGTTCCACCGCTACAGCTCGATTCCTTATGTATTGCTGTAGATGGCCATTCCTTACATGCTCCTCGATGATATCCCTCAAATGCCTGTAGTCGTTTATGTTTTGCCCATCCAGCTCATGGAATAGGCAATGCTTTCCCGATGCCCCCTCGTATTCAAAAGGCTCTCTCCTTGTCGGCTGTCGATACTGGAGGCACCCTCGAGTGTCCAAGTAAATCCTTTCTAGAGTCTCGGTTAAACCTGTGTAATAAGAAAACTTTGACTCCCTTCGAGGTTTCTTCGAAGTGCCACCGTTGCCATTTGTTTTACTTTTTCCTTTATCATCTTTACTTGGATTCTCGAAGGGTGAACCTCTACTCCTCGCTACATAAGCTTCAGCCTCTCTCCTTACTCTCTAAACCTGCGCATCCTTCTGTCTTAGAAACCTTTCTGCCTCATGGTAGAACTCTCTGAGATCCCTCGGTGGGTCCCTTTCCAATGATATCTTGAAGTCCGAATTATCCGCGATTCCCGAGACTGATGCCATCAAAACCATTGACAGATCAGGTCGATCCACTGAGGCTACCGCTGCGTTGAATCTGGTTAAGAAGTCCCTGAGCGATTCCCCTTTCCATTGTTTCATAGATGTCAGAGTCATCACGTTCTTGGGTCTGACTATGTGTACCTGACATTGTCTCATAAACCTTTCGATCAGCTCTGTCCATGTGTCGATAGAACCACTCTCCAGCTTTCTGAACCACATAGCTGCGATATCCGACAAGAATAATGGGAAACATCGAGCCATGACCTCGTCCGATGCCCCCAGTACCTCCATATG
The DNA here is from genome assembly GCA_030765085.1 of Allium cepa. Classification (NCBI taxonomy): domain Eukaryota; kingdom Viridiplantae; phylum Streptophyta; class Magnoliopsida; order Asparagales; family Amaryllidaceae; genus Allium; species Allium cepa. Next base: position 549,270,595 of record CM060932.1, read on the forward strand.
CCTCATCTACCTTGTCAGGTGAACGGTGGGATCCGTTCTTCCATCATACATATTCAACGTTGGTAGCTTAAAGTCCGGTGGATTCCTAGCTTGCCTGATAGTAGGAGTAAAGCGACTCCTATTCACATCCTCCAAGTCTTTGTTTACCAACCCACCTCGCACAGCCCTTCTGACCATCTCCGCTAACCTGTCATTGTCCCCGAGTTGTAATCCTTGTCTGTTGCCTCTGATCTGCCCTCCAAGTTCACGAGGGAACTCTGGCACATACTCCTCATCTCGTACTCCTGCATTCCTGTTAGTGTCGGGTTGCACAGCGTCATCTGGTATCCCTCCATGGATTGGTCCAGCTTTTCCTGATGATATGCCCCCGAGTCTAGATCCATCCAACTTGATAGTCGTTCGCTGATAGGGGGCTGCCCCCTGATGAGCCATTCCCTCTGCTTGCTGGTTGAGCGCTTCTGACCCAGCTCCACGGATCCGAGATCCTGCATTTCCTGCTTGTGCAAATTACCTGAGAAGAGCCTGCATCGTCTCCTCTTGTCTTTTCAACATTGCTTCCTTCTCGTCTCTGGTGATGTAGATGGATGCTTGACCTGCTCCAGCTCCAGAGGAAGCCTCTTGACTTCCCTCCTGATTGCTTCTTTCCATCACTTGCTTTCTTGTCGATGGCCTAACCATTGCTTTCTACAATCCAAGTTCCTAGTTCCAAAATCCCTGAGTACTTGCGCTCTCAATGAAAGCACCAAAATGTTAGCGCCAAAATTGGTCACTAACACCCAAATGCAGATGAAAGCACTAACTAACAGTCACAGATAATAGATAGAGTGTACGTAGAGAGTAATAATGTGAAGAACAGTCAAAATTAAAGTAAAAGAAATAAAGAACAACAATTTTTATAGTGGTTCGGCTAATTCCGGCCTACGCCCACTCCAATAATTTCCTTTTTATTGCTGTAACAATCGAATACAGTTACAAAGTGGTAAACCAGCCTTAGTCTTAGAAAGTACAAAGTTAGAGAGCGGAGAGAAGAAGAAGATCCCCCATCTGGAGACCCACATGCTGTATTTATAGGAAAAACCAGGTTGTTGGGCCTCCTGAGTAGGTTGGGCCCACCAAGGCCATAGCCGAACCCTACTTCATTATGCCGACCGACCCCGAGCAGTTAGTATGCCGCACGAGGTACGATGCCGAGCGAGGTACGACGTCGAGCGAGGTACGATGCCGAGAGAGGTGCGGTGCCGATCGTCGTTCAATGCCGAGTGACATCCAATGCCGAGCGAGGCTCCATGCCGAGTGAGGGAAGGTGTGCCGACCGAGGGGAGGTGTGCCGATCGACATCCAATGCCGAGCGACTTTCAATGCCAAGCGAGGTACGATGCCGAACGACATCCAATGCCGAACGACTTCCAATGCCAAGCGACTTCCAATACCGAGCGAGGTACAATGCCGAACGACATCCAATGCCGAACACTTCCAACGCCGAGTGAGGTACGATGCCGAACGACCTCCAATGCCGAGAGAGGTACGATGCCGAATGGCCTCCAATGTCGAATGACTTCCAATGCCGAGCGAGGTACGATGCCGAACGGCCTCCAATGCCGAACGACTTCCATTGCCGAGCGAGGCACGATGCCGAATGACTTCCAATACCGATCGAGGTACGGTATCGAACGACGAACTTCAAACACTTCGAACCACTTCATTCCGACCGAACAACCTACCATCTATCCAAGTGAACATCATCCATTTGAACCGAACCCATCATATTTCAGCCTCGATAGTTGTGAAATTGTTTTAGTTAAATCCGCATGTCTGTGGCCTTGCCAAAAGGCGGGTTAACACAGACTATATACAAACAACAACTAAACCATTAATCCCAAACAAGTCAAGGTAGTCGGCTAGCGATGAACCCAAAACTAAATGATTACGTTAATTTAAAAGTATTAATAACGATAATAATAATATAAACCATGATAATAATGATAAAATAAATATAATCAATAATTAATATAAAATAACTACCATTGAATAAACTTATTAATTATAGTTAATAATTATAATAACTACTATTAAATTATAAATAATTAATAATTAATAAATGATAATTTATAACAATTACTGCTAAAAATATTTAATAAATAATATTTAATAAATAATAGTTGGTAATAATAAACTAAAAAATAAAAATTATAATTAATAATTAATATTAAATATACTACTAATAATTAATATCTAAGTACTAATATTTAATATTTAATATTCAGTAAATATTCAATTATTAATATTTTATTATAATTAAGATGTAATAGGTAACAGCTGAAAAATTAATAATTAACAAACAGAACGTAATTTTTAATAACTAGTAATTACTATAAAATAATATTTATTATATAATTAGTGATTAATATATAACTAAGACTAATATTTAGTAATCAACAATTAATAAGCACCATCGATGCCGCCTCCACCGGCTTTGCCACAAGTGATGCCGACGTCTGACAAGATGATGTTCCAGCAGCAGCGTGTGCTTGCTACATCGATAGTGAAGGACGATACGCATGTGAAGAGTGAGTCGAGTTCGAATCTGATTAGGCACAGCAGCTCCCCAATTGAACTTTTTGCTAATTTAAATAGTTTCCAACCCTAACCCTAGCAACAATGGCGGTCGAAACATGTACCATCGCTCCACCCACAAACATCGATGATGAAGAAGGGTGCATACAAATCTAAATGCATCGCAAAATGGAAGCCGAAAAATCCTCCGTTGCAGATCACGCCCCGCCTCAGCCACCATCGGAACCTCAACCGCCCATATATGCCTAATTCTTTTTGTTGAAATAGACTTCGAGTTGCTTGCTCTAAACCTACTGCTTATATATATATATATATATATATATATATATATATATATATATATATGCTATAATTTTAATGGCGGTAAGTATTTTTATGTCTGTTATGTTCTCTGTTATTTTCAATTGGGCATATGAAAACAAATAAGATTTGCTTATTTTTAGCAATATCTTAAACATGGTTTTGTAACAACCCGATTTTTCGACGCTCGAAAATCGACATTAATGGTGACCTCACTGAATCAAATGCCAAAAAATCGAATTCCAGAAAATCGAACCATTATGGTTAAAGAAGAAGGAGGTAGAAGAAGAAATATAAAACAACATCAGAATATCACAAACGCATCGGAACAATATATAATAGATAAAGACTAATCTTTAAAAGCAAAGGAATTATATCTGTTTTATATATTACATCATCAGAGTACAATACAATCAACATCACAATTCAGGACGGTTATAATATCTCGTCCTTCTAAAGCTGAATATATAGTTTACAGTGCAAGGGAAATATGAATCTACAGAAATGCGCCTTGTCATCCAGCTCGTCTCCTGACCTCCACAGCAGTGTATCCAAAATCTGTATTCTATAATACTCGGTCTGACCCAAGCATTATAGTTAAATAACACCTGAGTCAGTCTGGAAAAATAGCGTGAGAAAACACACTCAATTGGATTATTAAAGTTTTCAAAATCCATTGAAATCAAAGGTATCTCGTAAGACCACACCACAAATAAACATGCAAGGGCTTTTACCTTACGATAACCAAAACATTTCTTATAAAATCCTCTGACATTTTGGTAGTGTCTATATGCAAATACTTATTCAAATAGCCGAAATTATTACATTATTAAATTCCAGCTAAAAGGTATACAAAAAAAACCGTAAATGCACGTAGGGAGAATGGATTTCCATCAATGGTAGGGCTACTGGGGTACCGCTCATCATAGTACGTGGTCTAGATCATAGTACCGAGGATCACCCTAATCCCCTGCATCACAAGACCGGAGCTGCCCCTTACTGCATAGTCCAAATAAGTTCACCCGTGGTTGGAATCAGCAACGCCCACACAACCGAAATAAATGGACATCTAGACAGGGGTGAACTTACCCTAATTGGTTGTTAGCCACTTAGTCTTGTATGCAACTCCCCTGTCCATTTGATGAGGCTTGAGGCTATGCGTTACATTTTTAGCACACATTCACTTAGAATGCTCATCGTCCTCCTGACGATGTTCTGAAAGCATTCATCCACACAAGTCCGTTCTAGGTTCGAACGGAACCGAAGGCACTATTCCTACCACATCCATTTTAGAATCACCCTCAGGATTAGTAGCGATTAGCCCTTTGCACTTTACTGCTCCGTCTTCGACTCTCAGCTCTTGTCTTCCTCACGAAAACGTTCAAACTGAATCGAAGTGGTTTTCGGAAAATTAATCCCGATCCCGGTCTCTTCGAAACGATCAGCGCATTGGCTAATAGTGATAGTCGGTTATTTAACTATGAAATAACATTCAAAAACAATCATCAAGCCATAATGATTTCCCAAATTATTTATCAATTTCAAAATATCTTCGTAAGATATATTTTGCTACACTTCAACTTTTGAAAATAGTTTTCAAACCTCTTTTCTCTTTTGGAATAAATTTCCCATATATTGTTTATTTCCACTGAAAATCACAAGTCCAAATACTTTAGATTTTAAAATAATTTAAATCACTTTATTCTAAAATATACTTTTAAAACATTTAAATTAAAACCACTTAAACACTTTATTCAAAAGTATATACTTTAAAATATTTTAAAAATAAAACTACTTCATAAAATATAAAACTAATTTTAAAAATAAAAGTTAAGCCCTACTAAATTTTAAAATAAGAGCTACGAAATTCTATACAAGTTTTCAAATAAAACTTTAACCAAACGATCTTTAAAATAAAACTATTTTTTAAAATATAAATAATAATAATTATTGTCTTTTTAAAACATAATTTTAATTAACCTTTTTAAAATAATTACCACTATAATTAATTTAAATAAATATTTACCTTTAAAATTTAAACATCTTAAATAATAATTTCTTAAAACATCCTTTAAACAACTCAAAAACTTTTAATTTATACTTAAAAATCTGCTTTGAAAACGTACTTGGCTTTTCAGGGAAATACACTTCTCTTCCACATCTTTAAAAATAAACCACTATTTATTTTTAAAATAAATTACCCATTCCTTTATAATTCCTGAAAAGACAGCATGGATCATGCTATATGGAATTATATTAAACGAGTGCGGAAATAAACCAACTTACTATAGTAAAGTGAATAAGTAAAATAAAACAAGCACACCAGGAATTTTTATACTGGTTTGAACTTCCCGTTCTACGTTCAGTCCTTCTGGAATTTCAACTACAACAACCCTCACTTAACCCGGAGGAACAGATTTACACTTCCTGAGCAACCGAACAGGACTTCACCCGCGTAAGCAACCAAATAGGACTTCAAATAACAAATATATCTGACTGTAGTATGTTCTTAAATAACACTGATAAGTCAATTGAGTACAATCTTCTTATAATCTTCTCCTTTATGATATATAGTGATGTGCTTTGAGAATTGTGGAAGATAAAGTGATCAATGATCAAAGTATGTAAGCAATATTAGTGCAATTTGAAAGTGTGAGAATAGATGAGAATTCAAGAATGCTAAAAGTAAATTCGGTTAATTGTTTATTGAATTCTGTAATCTATCTATAGTATATAAAGAGTTACAACTATAGATGAAAAGTTATATTGAAAAGAACAGGTGCAACTATTGATTTTAAAAATGTTTCTCTTCGGCGAAGAGAAATGACTTTTCAAGAAAATACCAGTTGTAAATATTCAAACGTCCGAATTAGATTGAAACACAAACAACAAGGAAATAGTTCATTTATGGTCTTATTCAGACGTCTGGATATTTTCATTCAGACGTTTTAATATTGTGGAACAATATTCTGGTTTCAGCATTCAGACGTCTGAATGACATTATTCAGGCGTCTGAATTTAGCCTATAACTAAAAATTACCATAGTTCAAATTGTTAGAGCACTTGCCTTCTAAACTCGTGACCCGAGTTCGAGTCCTGCTCCATGCAATTTTTGAAAACTTGATTTTTCATTTAAACTATGAATGTATATGTGTGTATACCATTTGGAGAAGACTTTAACATTTGTAAATTCTAGACACGACATTCTATGACTAATAAAACTTTGTTTGTCACCTTCGTCTTGTCTCTATCGTGTATATCTCTTCTTGTATCTCCATATACATTCTTTCATCCTTTTGTACCGTGTATCTTCATTTTGAACGTATTTGATTATCTCTTTTTGATGCTCATATACCCGCAAATTAGCTTAGAGATTCTTTGACATAATTTTATAGTTGTTGTCATTAAAATCCAACAATTGAGGTTCCAACATTCTCCCCCTTTTTGATGATGACAACTATACAATTTTTAAAAAATATTCATTCTGAATAAAAAATGATATTAACATGATTAAAGCTCCCCCTAAGTATAACATCTCCCCCTAATTATAATATCTCTCTCTATTAATATGCATATGAATTTCTCCCCCTTTGTCATTATCAAAAAGAATGAGGGAATATAATAAATTATATAAAATGTCTTGTAAATAACGAGATAAACTCATTATTAATTATGAAGGAAAAATAAAATAGATTTTACCATATTTTTTGAAGTCCATATTTCATTGTAAGCACGTAATTCTATAAAAAATTCTTTAAAATTCCAAAATCTATCCTTTTCCTTTTGTTTCTCCGAGTACCTGCAAAAAAACAATAATCATTTTCAGTACCCACTTATTATGTTAGGGTCCAGGGGGTTAGGTCTTAGGAAACCATACCCATTTGGGTGTGGTTGAACCTTTACAAATATACTTTTCATTATTAACTACCATATCAAAATAATCATTAATGTATTTTTCTCTATTTTTCCAATTAACAGGAACCCAAATACTTAGATAATTTTTATTCATATTTTCAGTCAATAATTTTGTACTTCTAGAGTAATTATAAACATGATTGATCATAGCAGTATTTGAATTTCTATAAGAATTGGATTTAGACTTTACTCGAAATTTAGTACTAGCACTATCATTTTACTATGCATGAAAGCATATCTAGTGCAATTTCTACGATCAGTTTTATTATATCCTAAACCACTTTTATCATTGTGAGCTTTTGAATTCTTAACACAACATAATCCCTTCTTACTTGAAGCGGGTTGAGAATTTTCAATAATCCTGGATAAATTTTCTCTTCCTTTATTAAAATTGGAAATATTTTTAGTAATGTCATCAAGCTTAGTTTTGAGACTAGTGTTATCTAATTCAACAATTTTAATTTTTGTTTTTAAATCATGATTCTCATAAGCTAAAGCATTATTCTTTTCTTTTTGAGCTTCTATTTCTTGAATTAATAGAGCGAGTTAAGAATTGTCTGAATCTTGAATTTTCTCAAGTTCTTCTTCTAATATTTTCTTCTCGTCTTTAAGCATATCTCTTTCGAATTCTGCTTTCTTCTGATTTTCCAGAGCTTCCTTATATTTTCTTTTGAGACTTTTTAAAGTGTCTAGAAGTTCTGAATTTATTTCCATCACATCATCAAAAGGTAGATCACTAACCTTATTATCTTTTTCCATGAAGCATTTGTTTGTTTGCTCCTTTGATTTTTCTTTATTACTCTTCCTCTTCTTATTGCCTTGACTAGATCTCTTTGTAGCCATTTATTCTAGGATGTTGTTACGATCTCTAAATTCCCAGGCTCTGAAACCAAATGAAAAGACAGTGTGGATCATGCTATATGGAATTATATTAAACAAGTGCGGAAATAAACTAAGTTACTATAGTAAAGTGAATAAGTAAAATAAAACAAGCACACCAGGAATTTTTATACTGGTTCGAACTTTCCGTTCTATGTCCAGTCCCAGACTCCTTCTGGAATTTCAACTACAACAACCCTCACTTAACTCGAAGGAAAATGTTTACAATGCCTGAGCAACCGAACAGGACTTCACCCGCCTAAGCAACCGAATATGACTTCAAATAACAAATATATCCGGCTGTAGTGTGTTCTTAAATAACACTGATAAGTCAATTGAGTACAATCTTTAATCTTCTCCATTATGATATATAGTGATGTGCTTTGAGAATTGTGGAAGATAAAGTGATCAATGATCAAAGTATGTAAGCAATACGAGTGCAATTTGAAAGTTTGAGAATAGATGAGAATTCAAGAATGCTAAAAGTAAATTCGGTTAATTGTTTGTTGAATTTTGTAATCTATTTATAGTATATAAAGAGTTGCAACTATAAACGAAAAGTTATATTGAAAAGAACAGGTGCAACTATTGATTTGAAAAATGTTTCTCTTCGGCGAAGAGAAGTGACTTTTCAAGAAAATAGCAGTTGTAAATATTCGACGTCTGAATTAAAAAATTCAGACTTCTGAATTAAAAAATTCAGACTTATGAATTAGATTGAAACGCAAACAGTAAGGAAATAGTTTATTTCTGACCTTATTCAGATGTCTGAATATTTTCATTCAGACGTCTGAATATTGTGGAACAATATTCTGGTTTCAGCATTCAGACGTCTGAATTTAGCTTGTAACTAAAAATTACCATAGCTCAAATGGTTAGAGCACTTGCCTTTTGAACTAGTGACCTGAGTTCAAGTCCTACTCCACGCAATTTTTGAAAACTTAATTTTTCATTTAAAATATGAATGTATATGTGTGTATACCATTTGAGAAGATTTTAACATTTGTAAATTCTAGACACGACACTCTATGACTAATAAAACTTTGTTTGTCACCTTCATCTTGTCTCTATCGTGTATATCTCTTCTTGTATCTCCATATATATTCTTTCATCCTTTTGTACCGTGTATCTTCATTTTGAACGTATTTGAGTATCTCCTTTTGATGCTCATGTACCTGCAAATTAGCGTAGAGATTCTTTGACATAATTGTATAGTTGTTATCATTAAATTCCAACAATTGAGGTTCCAACAATTCCCATGGTGAATTTATATTTCAAATATCCACTGATATCTTGTTTCACCTTATAAACCCAGTTTATAAATCTCATAGTCTCATCTTCCTTTTAAATCACAGTTTCGAACACTAAATCAATTTTCAAATTGGTTTCCAAAATTAACTCCATTTAAAATAAAGTTCTTTTCTTGTCCAATTTTATTTCAAAACCCATTAATTTCATATTTAACTTCTTTATTATGATTTAAAAATCTTATTTAAATTGAAACTACCAATTTCATATTTATTTCAATATTCTTCTTTTATTTTCCCTAAACCACTTAAATCCTAAATTGAAAAATAAATCTTTTATTCCTTTAAATAATATCACTTAAGTTTAAAAATTCATTTATTCTTATTTATTCAAAAATCTCCTTTCTCATATTTGGAATTTATTTATTAGAATTTAAAAATTAACTTTTATTCTTTTCCAATTCATTTATCCAAACCTCTATAATTATTTACTTAAAAATTCTCTCTTTTATTTCTTTCAAAAATCTCATCTATATATTTGATAACTCAGTATACCCAAATATATTCAATCAAACCATAGCATCATATATTTTCAAATTACCAATATAATTTATCATAGATTATCCAATAAACCATATCATAAAATATTAAAATAATCTAAATAATTTTGAGAAATCCAGTTGGATCCCTCTAACCTGTTTACCTGCATCCACAGATGTTAGCACAATATAAAAATACCGATCCCACTTTGAGGTGGGATATCGCGGTATATGGGGTCATCCGCTATTATGCGGGGCGTATATGGTCTCATCCGCTATATAATGCGGGAAATCAATTACTCTAATATATATATGTGTGTGTGTGTGTGTATACTACTATATATAATATACCACATCCAATCAATTCAATTATTCAACCAATAATTCAAATTTAACTATTTAAATTAAATAGCAATCCAGATGAGGGAGATTAACTCACCATTGATTTTTCGTTTGCAGTCCACTCCAATCTTGACTGATTTCATGGTTTTTGACCTTGTAACAAACATTTTATCATTTATAAATGTTAGGAAAAATCTAATAATTTATTTACCACTTAATAATTTAAGTTACAATCTTTAAATAAATACTAAAGTAATTTATTTATTTATTTATTCAGTTTGCAACCGATAATAGTTTCATTAACTACAGATCTACTTTACTGTAAAACTTTCGGAATTCGAGTTCACTGTAAACTTACGAATTCTCAGTTCTGCCTTTACATTAAACATGCATGTAGATATACTTGTATTTTTAATTGTTTCTATACACATCTGTATATATTACTAATTTAAATGGGAAAAACAATATGAATACCTCAAATGCGTTCAGGAACCACCGCTACTCAAAGACTCGACCCATGACCTCACTGCCTCCAATTGTCAAACCTACGGCGAAATCTGGCTTCGCGACCGTTCTTTGCAACCTAACCTCTAAGACTCCACCACTGCCGGCCTCGCAAATACCCAAACGCCACCACCTAAATTCGAACCTGAAATCCCAGATCGATCGTGCTCGCGAGATAGCCCGGTCGTCCACGCGATTCAAAGAACTCGCTGTCGCTTCACCGACCTTCACCAGAATCATCTATCAAGACTTCACCGCTCTAGATCACAAGACTACTCCTCCTCCCTGCCATAGCGCACGCGTGTGCGAGCGACTCTTCTTCAAGATTTGACTTTTCAAATTGCACAGAGGTGGGAAGGAGATTTGGGAAGAAATCATGCGGCGACCTCCCTTATTTATTTTGAAGCTCTTGCTTATAATCGAACCGCTCGACCATCTTTTTTTCTACGATTTAATTTAAGAGGAAGGAACGAAATTTTATCTGAGCTTGATTTTTGAAAGAAGAGAGGAAAAGAGGGTTATTAACTGTGATGTTGCTCAGCCATTTCTTTTGTTTTGAAATTTTAATTTAATTTTGAATTCTCGCTGATGATTTCCTATAAAAAGAGCTCGGCTAAGAAAACAGAAGGAAAGAGATGCGTGGTAGACCGGTGAACACGTGTTGAAAATGCTACAGTGCTTCGATGCATTAACGTATTTAAATTTAAAATTCAAATTTTAAATTGTCTTGAAATAGATGCTAAAAATTCATACATCCTATCGAGGCGTGCTGCTTAGCGTTCATAAGGTTATACCCCTATTCTGAACGCGATGGAAAAGGTTTCTAGTCCTAATTCGATCGTACAGAGAAGATAGTTTTTTTGGACCCAGTTATTTCATTGAAATTTCGATGTAGATTCAACGCGTTTATCTGCCGTACAACCAAACGATCACTCCAAACACTACGAAAATTGAAATTCGATGACAATATACTATTACAGATCCAACGGAATTAGTTTCGTCGAATTTCGAGACTGTGCCTCGGAAGACTATTTTTGAATATCAATTTAAATAATATATTTTTAAAACCGAACAAATTACTTTCAAATTCAGTTTTAACACATCTGTTATCTTTAATATCACTATTATAAATTTTATAAGTCTTCAATTTATTTTTAACAAGCCTGAAATTCCAAATTCAACAATTTTCCCAATTTCCAGTTATTGATTCAATATTTAAATTATCCAATAAACAACGATATTTGAAGTTCAAGTTAGAAACTAACTTTTAAATATTTAAAATCAATTAAAATTTCAATTACAAATACATAAAATTCCGCGTCGTCACGGTTATTTCCTAGCATATTAAAAATTTGCTACACCATTATCACCAATTTTACTTGCAATAATTCGAGGTTGGCATGGTTTTCACATTCCATTTTTGCGTTAATACCTGAATCAAAATTCAAGGTGAGTTGATTATTATCAATTTAATTATGAAATATATTAATGAATGAATGATTATGGTTTCTGAAATTGTTAGTTGATGAGTTTTTGTTGTTGTAGATTACTTGGAAGTGGCTTCCTTTTACTTCATCGGCCAGGAAGGATAATTTGCAGTTTTGTCCTTGGGTGAGGATTGTCAATGGCGTTACTCCTACTGAGGATTGTTCATTTGCCAAGTACAACAAGGTAAGTAATTCAGTGATAACATATTCTAGTATGACTAAAAAGAGTAGTTCTTCTAAAAAAATTCAAGAAAATATATTCATTTGCTATCCTATAAATGCAGAATGTGAATTTTTATTTAAGCATACAGATGAAGAATATGAGAAGCATTTAACTGATCCTGTAGGTACTGGGTATTGCATGATGCATTTGATTTTACTTTTATGTAGTTGGCATACACTAGTTGCATGCTATTTTTAATATTCAATTTAAGTGAATATTCTAAAGTCAGTTATTAGCCATAATCAACTCCAGCAAACTCACTATAGGTGACACCTTTTAGTTGAGGTGCATAGGATTTTCAACGTAGGTTCTCTTGAGATTATGCAACTATTCTAGTATGTGATAGGAGAAAACTGCTGATTTAAATATTATGTGAAAACTAAAAAATACATCGATTACCATCTCCATGTGAAAAAGAAAGCTATGCAAATGCAAAACGTTCTTCCAAATATTACGTCTTTTCTGGAACATACAGGAGAGAAAGAACTTTGGTTTAGAAAATATGCAAATTATACAACATCAGAATAAGTAGAAAAGCACAAAACCATTGAAAAATTAAGACATTTTCTTTACGTTCAGCATATAGAATGGAATTAAAATTGTTCACCTTCCATGCTTGTGCTCAAGGATTTTGCCAGTCATTTTACATATAACTGAATCTTAGATTATTCTAATTTAATAAATGAAATTAAGTTTATAAATAGAAATGGATTTTCTACTTGCATTGTTTCTACTGGAGAGTGTTGTCTCAAACTTGTAAAGAGTGTGAACATAATATCTTTTCAAACTAAAGTTCACTATAATTTATTTATGATTAAAACATCGTTGTGCAATTCTTCGTATGTGGTATTAATTTCAATCTATTGTGTTAGTAGATATTTAAGTTTCATTGTTGTTGCTTCCAGGATTGGCTAGTTTTGGCTTCTTAAACGTCTATGAGTTTGAAGCGGGGATTGGTTAGAGACTGCACCTCTCCATTAGGATCTTCTAACCTTATCTCTCTACCAAGATCACGACTAAATGAAATTTCACATCAAGCAGTCCAAGCTATTGCCTACTTTTGTCCTACATCGATTTCATTTGTTAATATATTATAAACTAAGATGGTTTTATCCAGATTAGAGTGGTCATGCATAAATGAAAAGTTGTTTGTTTAGTGATAATTTCACTTACAAGCTATGTATTATGCCCCAGAGGGTTTCAGCAAGTCTATAAGCTATCTCTCAAAGAATTGAGTTTAAAAATGATTTTAACTTGATCATATTGACTAACATTATGAGAAAACTAATTTATGTGGGTATGTAGTATGGGTGGACCGAGATTTATAAGTATAACATAATCAAATACAACATAATCTTATTGACTAACATTATGAGAAATCTGTTGGAATAATTCAGCATTATGGGGCCACATATTTTAATATTTGAATGTATGAGCTATCTCGGGATTAAGTTTAATTATGTGATCTATTTGGAATAAATACAACAAGACTTAAGGGGTATATTCATTATGTAAATTTATAATGTGTGATACCAGAGTGACAATTTTAGTTTGTTGAAGGGCCGAACTGAAAAATGTCACACACTATATATATGGGGTTATGGTCCCCAAATTACACAAGCCTTATCATATTCTCTCCACCCTCTTCTAAAGAGAATTTTTTCAGATCTAAGCTTGTGTCAATTTGGAAGATCTAAAACCTAGTTGATCTTCTTTTTGCAAACATCAATGGATTCAGGTACGACGTCTACTGAACTATTTAATTTCGTATATTTGTTTTTCCATAGAATCAATATGGGTTGTATGTATTCAGATCTAGAATTTATTTATTCATTACAACAAGTGGTATCAGAGCCACCCATCATTGATTTTATTGAGAAATTCTTTGGTTTTAAGAACATATGAAATTAGGGTTCTTGGATTTACAATTTTGGTTGATTGATTTGATGCCTTTATTTCAGATCTGTGAAATTTGCACTTTTCTTATTGATTCATCTGATGCCTTTGTTTCAGATCTATATAAATAATTCATGAATTAATTCCGCTTGTTCAAATCTGATGCCTTCAATTGTTGCTACTTGTATTCTTCATATTTTATTGTCAGTGGTATTGTGACTGTACAATTTTTTTATTGCTATAGATGGTTACCATGTTAAGTTTTGTTTTCACACATATAGAAGCATATTCATGCCTTTTAATGTTCCTGTAATACTTACTGGATCACATAACGGTCAATTGCATTTAGTTTTTATCATAATTGCATTAAATGTGGTTGTTATAGTAATAAATAAATAAATTTATTATCATAAATGCAGTAAATGCGTCAGTTGCAATAAATTTAACGATACAACATGTTTGTATTTGGAATAAGAAAGGACATGTTGTTTATTATTTAATGCATTTATATTTTATAAATACATATATTTTATATGTATGGTCCGCTCATTAAAAAAATAAAGTTTCACTTTCTGTAATATAATATCACATGTATGGACCATGCTATGTTAAAATTTATTTTTTTCTTCTGCCTTGAATATTGACAGTTAAATAAAATATGTAATATTTTATCATTAATTGTTATTGCAAATACCATTTGATATATTGCTACAGTTATAGTTGATGTCAATTTTTTTGTAATTTACTGTTACTACTTAATATGTTTCACCTTCTATTTTGAATGGTAACAGTTAAATAAAGTGCGCAATAATCTGATACTAATTATTATTGCAAGTATTATTCATTTATGTATTATTACAGTTTCCTTGATGTAAAATTTGACATTGATATTTATGGCAAATTTATAAACGAAGGAGTTAAAATAAATTCATATACTATTTGACGTCTTTTGCAAATTGATTGTGAATATCCTACATTACACGTGAACTAATTGAAATAATATGTCACCAAAGTGACCTCTCTTATTTTAGTTGCTCATTAAAAATATTTGATATTTGTGTGTATTTGTTTATGCGAATATTAGTCGGCCCAAAGGAAGGTTAATATCTGGCAAATTAGATACACATGTGTGATGATAAATATGTAACAATTATAAAGTTTTACAAGAAAATAATTAATCGGCCCAAAGGAAGATTATTATTTGACTTGAATTTATTGTTAATATTTAATGATTACAACAAGAATACCACTTACAGTTAATATTACTGTCCAAAGACTTGATATTAATGTTGTGCTAGGTATCTTGAGCAAAGACTTACCAATTATTTTAAATTTACTACAGTTGTTTTATAATGTAAGCATATTTGATTAATTTAAAATTACAGCTAATTTGACTACGGTATCTGCCAATCCGAACAACATTCCTATTCTGACTGGAACAAACTTTAAAGATTAGAAAGAGAACATATTGCTTGTTCTTGACTGCATGGATCTTGACATTGCACTTAGGATAGATGAACCCGCCCCTCTTACGGATGAAAGTTCTTCTGATATTATAAAGAACTTTGAGAGGTGGGATCGTTCAAACCGCATGAGTCTAATGATCATAAAGCGTGACATTCCGGAGACATTTAGGGGTGCGGTATCTGAAAAGATAGCCAATGCTAAAGATTTTCTTGCTGAGATTGAAAAACATTTTGCTAAAAACGATAAGGCGGAAACAAGCACGCTTTTGCAACACTTGATTTCCATGAAGTATCAAAGCAAAGGAAACATAAGGGAGTACATTATGGAAATGTCTATCATTGCTTCAAAACTTAAGGCACTTAAGCTTGAGCTTTCAGATGATTTGCTCGTGCATTTGGTATCAATCTCTCTTCCTTCACAATACAACCAGTTCAAGATCGGTTATAACTGTCAAAAGGAGAAATGGACTCTTAATGAGCCCATTTCGTATTATGTACAAGAAGAAGAGAGATTGAAGCATGATAAGGCTGAAAGTGCTCATTTAGCATACACCTCTAAGGGAAAAGACAAAAAGAGAAAGAAGGATAAAGAAACTGCTAAGGGTCCGACTGAAAAGAAACAACAAAAGGAGACTGATGGTTGTTACTTCTGCAAAAAGGCTGGACATTTAAAGAAAGATTGTGCCAAATACCACGCATGGCGTGTTAAGAAAGGGTTGCCTGAGCTACCGAAATCCAACTGATGCTGAAAGATACATCTATGTGAGTGATGGAATATCGGTAGAAGTGGAGGCTATTGGGCATTTTAAGTTGTTATTAAGAACTCAGTTTTATTTGGATTTATTTGATACTTTTATTATACTGTCATTTAGACGGAATTTGGTTTCTGTTTCTAAGTTGGACAAATTTGGTTATTCTTGTTCATTTGGGAATGGTACTTTTAGTTTATCAATGAATTCAACTCTTATTGGAACTGGTTCTCTTAATGTTTATGATAACTTATATACGCTTGATGTTAATACCTCTTATAATGAAGTCTTGCATGTAGAGTCACGTGGTACTAAAAGAAAAGCTAATAAGGAAATTTCAGCCACATTATGGCACAAGCGCTTAGGTCATATATCTAAAAAAAATAAGAATTCAAAGGCTCGTGTCAGATGGCATTTTGGAATCCGTTGATTTTTCAGACCTTGATGTCTGTGTAGAGTGTATCAAGGGAAAACAGACCAAACATAAGAAACTAGGTGCCAATAGAGCAACTGACGTCTTAGAATTAATACATACAGACATTTGTGGGCCATTCCCTAGGCATCATGGAATGGTCAACAATATTTTATAACATTCATAGACGAATACTCAAGATATGGCTACCTATATCTTATTCATGATAAATCAGAATCCTTAGACATGTTCAAGAAATTTAAGGTAGAAGTTGAGAACCAACTAAACAAAAGGACTAAAACTGTCAGATCTGACCGTGGCGGTGAATATTATGGTAAATTTGATGGATCAGGTGAACAATGTCTAGGACCATTTGCCAAATTCCTAGAGGAATGTGGAATAGTCCCACAATACACTATGCCAGGTTCACCTAGCATGAATGGTGTTGCTGAGAGACGAAACCGGACTCTTAAAGACATGGTAAGGAGTATGATCAGTCATTCTACCTTATCGAAATCACTCTGGGGAGAGGCATTAAAGACAGCAGTTTATATCCTTAATAGAATACCCGCTAAAGCAGCTACTAAAACACCTTATGAGCTCTGGACAGACAAACAGCCTACTCTAAAGCATTTTCACATTTGGGGATGTCCAGCTGAGGCAAGGCCATATAGGCCAAATGAAAGAAAATTGGACTCCAAAACAGTGAATAGCTACTTTATTGGTTATTCTGAGCGATCTAGGGGCTATAAATTTTATGATCCCATACTGAGGAAAATATTTGAGATGGGAAATGCAACATTTTTTAAGGATGTTAAGTTGAGAGGGAGAAATGAAGTAAGGAACATTGTTTTTGAGGAGGAATCATCGTCTATGATTCCTACTACAGTTACTTCTTCGGACAATGTGCAGATTATTGTTCCTGTCATTGATCAAGAAGTGAATCCAGAACCCCAACAAAACAATGTTGAAGAAAATCCTCTTCAAGTTGAAGTTAATGTTCCACAAGAACAAATTCAACAACCTCAAAATGAATTGCCATTAAGAAGATCCACTAGGGAAAGAAGAAATGCTATTCCGGATGATTATGTTGTATTTCTTCAAGAGTTAGAGGATAATAATGGATTGATGGAAGATGATCCTATCAACTTTCACCAAGCCATGCAAGATATTAATTCTCAAAAGTGGATTGAAGCTATGAATGAAGAGTATAAATCAATGCAAGACAATAAAGTTTGGGATCTTATCACTTTACCTGAAGGTAAGAAGCCCATTGGTTGTAAATGGATATTTAAAACCAAGAGGGATGCAAAAGGTAAATTGGAAAGATATAAGGCCCGTCTTCTAGCAAAAGGTTTTACTCAAAAGGAAGGCGTAGATTTCAAAGAGACTCTCTCTCCGGTTTCATCGAAAGACTCTTTTAGAATAATTTTGTCACTTGTTGCACATTTTGACCTTGAGTTGCATCAAATGGAAATGAAAGATCTTGGTGATGAAAGATCTTGGTGATGCCTCTTTTGTATTAGGGATCCAAATACATATTGATCGTTCACGAGGCATTCTTGGATTGTCACAAAAGAACTATATAGAAAATGTGCTTAAGAGATTTGGCATGCAAGATTGTAAACCAGGTGATACCCTGTCGCTAAAAGAGATAAGTTTTGTCTCAAACAATGCCCTAATAACATCCTTGAAGTTAATGAAATACAGAAGATCCCTTATGCATCTGCTATAGGGAGTCTAATATGCTCAAATATGTACGCGTCCGGATATTGCGTACATTGTAGGAGTGTTAGGCAGGTATCTTAGTAACCCTGGAATGGATCATTGGAAAGCAGCAAAAAGGGTTATGAGGTATCTTCAAAGAACAAAGGACTATATGCTTACATATAGAAGATCAGATCAGTTGGAGATCATTGGGTATTCTGATTCTGACCTTTCTGGATGCCCGGATAACAGAAAATCCACTTCAGGATGCATATTTATGTTGAGTGGAGGGGCTATATCATGGAAGAGCATTAAGCAAACACTTATAGCTTCTTCCACTATGGAAGCAGAGTTTGTGGATTGCTATGAGGCATCTAATCATGGAAAATGGCTGCGAAATTTTTTCACTGGGCTGCGCATTATAAATAATATTGAAAGACCACTAAAGTTGTTTTGTGACAATAGATCAGCAGTATTATATTCTAATAACAATAGAAGCTCAATAAGTCAAATTACATTGACATCAAGTTTCTAGTTGTGAAGGAAAGAGTGCAAAATGGGTTAATATCCATAAAGCATATTGGGACAAATTCCATGTTAGCAGATCCACTTACAAAAGCATTACCACTCAAGGTCTTTCATAAGCATGTTGCTAAAATGGGTGTATGGTTTAGGGGGAGTTTGTACTAAGTCATTTCTTTTGTGACATTGCTCTATATTTTTATTGTGGATATGCTTCAGTTTTTCTGATCAAAAATAAAGTTTTTTTAATTGCACTCAAATTATTTATATATGTTTAGATTTTGATCTCATTAAAGTAAAGTAGGACCAGTTGGAAATAGACATGTAAAGATCACATTCATGTAATTTCCATGCTACACATACATGATTGATCTATGTCATTTGATTATATTGATATACGTGACCATTGATGGGTTTAGTTACACTAACGATAATGAAAACCCCTTTGATCCTATGTTAGCACAATCAATGGACAAGATTGTTTTGGATATACCATATTGTCAAGATAGCTATTTGAGAGCTCATAAAGTTAAATACATTCTATAAGGTTACATATGTGGCACAGGGGGAGATTGTTGGAATAATTCAGCATTACGGGGCCACATGTTTTAATATTTGAATGTATGTGCTATCTTGAGATTAAGTTTAATTATGTGATCTATTTGGAATAAATACAACAAGACTTAAGGGGTATATTCGTCATGTAAATTTATAATGTGTGGATACCAGAGTGACAATTTTAGTTTGTTGAAGGGCCGAACTGAAAAATGTCACACACTATATATATGGGGTTATGGTCCCCAAGTTACACAAGCCTTATCATATTCTCTCCACCCTCTTCTAAAGAGAATTTTTTCAGATCTAAGCTTGTGTCAATTTGGAAGATCTAAAACCTAGTTGATCTTCTTTTTGCAAACATCAATGGATTCAGGTACGACTTCTGCTGAACTATTTAATTTCGTATATTTGTTTCTCGATAGAATCAATATGGGTTGTGTATTCAGATCTATAATTTATTTATTCATTACAACAAGATCAAGCTATCAGCCCAGAAGAAAAACACACACAGTGTTTTATACCTAAGAATAAACTGTAAAGTGTAAACCATTAAACTCCTAAGAATAAAGTGCAAACTATTGAACTCTCACCGTGTAGATTTTAGGGTGTCTGTAACAGTTAGACATGCAGTGCAAGGTGATAAAATCACCATGCTTGTTTGACTTAAATGATTAATGACTGACAAGCTAAACATGCATATATCTAACCCTCCATTTTGTGGCATTCAAATCAACATTAATAAGACCGTTTGTTGTTACCAGTTCACTACTAACTGTGTCATATCGGTATATGATCATGAAGTTACCTTAATACTGTCTTTTTATTTCATCGTTGGAATATGTATGCACATAAAAATGCAGTTTTTATTATTTTTGAACTTTCTTCTCCACTTTCAGGGAACATCCAGCGCAATAAACAGGATTAGCAATGTGCCTACTCAGGCTCAAAGTCCTGGTTAGTAACTTAGTATCACTAGAAAGGAAAAAAACAAGTCTTTTTTCTTAGTCTGCTGATTATTGTTTTGTTGGCACAATATGTGAACCTTAAAAATGGTTCTGATTTGTAACTTTTACATAGTTTTAACTAAATAGTTGATAAAATATAGCTGTAAGATAAAAATAAGACATAGCCAAGTTTTCTTTACATGTAATTAACTTATCAGCTTACTTGCTATTCCAACTCAGAAGGATAAGTTGCTGTCGATATTTTAAGCTTACAGAAATTACTTAAAAACTATTTTTCCTACTTACAAGCTGTGTCCCAAACCACTCTCTTACAGTTATCTTTCCTCCTTTTTTCAGGTTCTCAACAAAATACTCCTTCCCAGGTGTGCATTTGATGCATTATACTAAGAAGTGTGTAACGAGCAAACCGCTAAAACGGGATACGAGATCTTCCATCTACGTGGTATCCATTATTCAGTTTGAGTCATTAGTCTTTAATATTGATTACTCTAATACTAAAGATGATCATGCTTCCATTGTAATTATCACTTGTATTGTTTGTATTCGGCTCCTTTTATATTAGTTTTGTCTTGAAGGACAATGATTTGTAATTATACTAAGACTTTATAAATGATGTGAATGTATAATTCGTTTTGGCTTTTTAGCAATTGTGGGGAAGATCTGCGTACGTGCACCAATGCTATAACTTTTTTTATTTTGCATTTTTTTAATAACGAACAAAAATAGTTGTAAAAGACATATATTACAATGGTTAATGCCTGTTTTGGTCGAGGCACATTATAGCGGTTTATGCCCATTGTAAAAGACTCTATTGCAATGACTCTGGACCGATGTAAAAATGCTTACTACAATGGGCTTTTACAATGGTTTTAAACCTTGTAAAATATTTTGAGTCTATTATAACATCGCATAATAAGACGAGCGCTGGTCCGTTGTGAAACCCCTATTACAATGGGTATTGCCCGTTGTAAAAAAGGTATTTTGTTGTAGTGTGGTGTAAATACCTCAAAGATCCGTACTCGAATCTTAGATCAGAATCGTGCGACGAAATGATCTACGTACCTCGAACGTACTTAGTTATATCAAATTCCATTTTCAAATTTATCTATGAAAACATTTCATAAATTTTTTATCTTTTATTTAAACATTTTTGTAAGGATGCTTCCTTATATATAATCAAAAATTTCTATCTTCTTTCCAGAGAAACCATTTCAATTTCAATACTTAGAAAATACCTCTATATACTTAAATTCATTAAAAATCTTTGAGGAAAGATTCATATTTTCCAAAACACAATTTACTAGTTCAAAATGAATGTTGCATAAAATATCGTTTCGACAATCCAAAAACACTAGTATAAGGATCTAATTAGTTATGCTTAACATTAATTTTTGATGTCGAACTTAAAATATTTATCAGTTAACAATGAAGCCAATCAAGTTGGTGTATCATTACCTCTCAGGCCTTGAATGGACATTATTCTTAACTTAAAAATAGATATAAATTACCCACCTTGAATCTTAACATCAGATATAGGATATGTATAAATCCCATATACCATGATATCGAAATCCATGTCTTCTTCCACTTAAGCCTTTTTTCAAAATTATTTATGAAAGCATTTCAAAAAATCTCATCGAAATGTTTTTAACCTTTCGTATATCCCAAATATTTTTAACCCTCGTTTAAAAGATATCTTTAAATTCTATTTTAAAAAAAAATTGTTAAAAAGTTTCACAAAAACACGGGTTTTAATAAAAACAGGCTTTACTAAAATCTTCTACCAAGTTTAGCTTATCAAAATCTCATTTGTCAAAGCACTTATTTGTTAAGAAACTCCTTTTTTCCAAAATAACTTTTATTTTGAATCAACTTTCTTAAGAATTCAAATACCTATTTTATTATTATAAATATCACTAGATATCTTTTATTCCTGAAATAATAATAAACTCCTTATATTAAATATACAACCTTTAACGAATACTGAATGCAAATACCTCGATAAAAATTAACAATCACTAATTTATCTATCCATTATTGATTCACATTATCATTTTAACTTTAGAAAAGTATAAAGTTCGAGTAACTCAAAAATGATACCAAGAAACTGGGTGCTACAATAGTATCATGTATTCCCTTAACAAGAAGGAGAATACTTAAGAGAAGTGTTTACCATCCGAACACATCTGCTGTCCATTTTTAGTTACTTTCAAGCCACTCGAACTAATTAATCATCAGATTCTTTTCAAAAACACCGAAATTTAAATTCTCAAAAATCTTTTTATAAAACATGTTTTGTAAATCCAAATTATAAAATCACTTATTTGTATAAAACATTCATAAAATCATTTATCTTGAATAAATTTCTTTAACCTTAAACCGATACTATTTATCGAACACCACATAGTCAAATAGTGAAACTAATTTCATGAGATGTTCATATTTAAACTTTTAAATCAAATAACCAAACAATAAATGATAATAACTGAATATTATCATTTCCTTAACAACCAAAAAGATATTCCTTTATATTTAAAATATAATCCTAGGAAAAATTATTTTTTACCAATTTTTCAAAATAAAATCATTTTTATGGAACAGTAACAAATACACGCTCATATATAATATGACCAAACTCAATCTAGGTGTCACTTACCCTATCTCTAATAAGTTACTCATCCTAAGGTGTTACTAACCTTATCTCCGATGAGACTTTACCCCTACCAGGCTCAGGTGTTCGCTCAACCTAAGCTCTGATACCAACTGTGACGACCAAGATTTTCGATCCTTAAAAATCGATACTAATACAAGTGTAAGCCTTAGGTAACATATTACCTTTTACAAAATAGATCCCATTTTGAAGGACATATTGCCATTCCTAATAACACACTATTGATTTCCACAAAATTACAACCCTCTGAGTTCATATGCCTCAGGGGAGGGTGTCATGTGTAAGAGGGGTTACCTTCTACATCCCCAAACAGATGTACATTTGAAAAAATCAATGTATGTGGTCTTAGAAATGCAATGTCATACATTCGTCCATATAAGTAGTCCAAGAACAGGACAAACCGAAGGCAATCCTCCTTACTACATCCAGTTTGGGAATCACCACTAGGATTAGTAGCGAGTAGTCCTTGCAAATCGAAAATTTTCAGAATGAAGACATTGCTGCCACCAGATATATAATATGGGAACCACCCCAGAGGTTAGCGAAAAGCGGCCCTACATTATGAAGATCTTCGACTTCAAAATCATTGTATTCAACATGTCATTACTTTCGAATGCATATGTTTGCTTAAAGTGGTTTTCAGATAGGAATCACAAAAACCCAATCCCGGTTTCTCCAAACCAATTATCAATAAAAGATGTCAAGTATGTGGATGATATTATTCAATTAATTGATATCTTTTATCCAAGTAAAATATCTTATTAGAGATACATGTCTTTAAACCATTTTCTTTTTCAACGTATACAGAATTATTAAACCGCTTTCTAATTTTGGAAATACCAAATCATTGCTCTTTAATTACACAGGAAAAAATTTCCATCTTCTATTATTGGTATAATTTCAATCTCAATAGAGCTTACTCATTTCCAAAATATATTTTTTAATGGGTTAAAAACAATGTTATTTAAGACATCGTTTACTATAAACCCAAATCACTTAGTATCGAGTAAAAAGGATTTAAAGATTTTAGATAAATTATACTCAGTACTAGTTTCCATATTAAATCTATTCAATTCGTCAAATAATGTGAAATCACCTTTTAAATTCACATAGATAGTACAAGTTTCCTCCTCAGAATTTAATATAGAGATCAACTTGAATGTTCCCTTTATCATCAAAATTCTATTTTAAATTTTGTTTAACTTTTTTTGGAGAACTTCAAATCTCTTTTCTTTTATCCTAAGAAAATGCTATCTGAGTAAATCAAATTAACTATCCCCTCCATCGGGTCAGTGTAGATAGCTAGGGAGAATAAAAAAATGGGTTTTCAAACCTAAGACTATCTCTCTATCACCCATAAGGCGGTCAAGTTGTTTGATCAACTTTAAACCCTTTAAAATACTTGATTTATTATTTGAAAAATATTTATAAAGGATTCGTGAAGAAAAACTCAAGTTCAAATCTTATTTCAGAAATTTCCAAATTCCTTTGTTAAATTACCGGTGAATAGTGCTTTTAAGGGTTTCATATCACAAATCCCATTTAAACCTTTTATATGTCCAATTTTTCCATTTAAAACTCTTTTAAAATGTATTAACATGTTTTTAGAATTTATTTCATAATTTTAAAGATTTAAAAATATCTATTTTTAAGAGTTGAAATCCATATTTTATGAAGTGCCAAAACGCAATGGTTTTAAAAACTTGATTTGGACATATCTCAAATTTAAAAAAAATGAAATCTTGATATTTCTCCTTCATTTGGAAACTATATTTATAAGTGTCCGGAAAATTTTTATTTTGCATAATTCCAAGCTATATTCCACTCTACACATTGATTTAACTTTTATGACCCGAAATCACAAAACGCCGTTATGCGACGC
Organism: Allium cepa; assembly: GCA_030765085.1. Lineage (NCBI taxonomy): Eukaryota > Viridiplantae > Streptophyta > Magnoliopsida > Asparagales > Amaryllidaceae > Allium > Allium cepa. Next base: position 549,295,433 of record CM060932.1, read on the forward strand.
GCCTATTTTGACTCTAATTTCATGTCTTTTCAAAAAATTCTGAAATGAGTTTTAATATTTATAAACCATTTTTTATTCATGTTTAAAGAGTTTTAAATATGCCGTAACACTTTTATAATTCATACGAAAAAGTGTTTTCTTCGATGTGTATTTATTGTGAATTATTTCCATAACCAAGCAAACTTATTATCGCATCCAAAGCCTGATGATCAAACAAAGAAAACAAGCATGAAAAAACATATCATATCATCATATAGTTTAATAAAATAAATTAGCGGAGTAATTATCAAGATCGTAGCATTCTCTCTGTAACTTCATCAAATTAACCCGACGGTATCCTAGCAGCACTTCTCTCTGCTTTCTTCACCCGGAGCTTACCGGATCTTCCTCCTTTCTTCTAACATGCTCGACCATGACCCAATTGAGGGCGTTAGCTTGGCCAAGGTTGAATGGTGGTAGTGGTAGGAGTGTTTTGGTCATAGCTATGAGGTGAAAGAACTTTCTATGTATATATATAACTTTTTTTTATTTTTTGACATACTTTTGCATTATTTTTGCATAAATTCCTCATAAATTTGGGAAGCTATTTAAGAGCTTCAAGAAGAGGAAAAAGAAGACGAGAACTGGTGTGAGAATAAGTGAGGGGGTAGGGTGATATTTATAGCCTTTTGGAAGCTTAACATTTAAGTAAATGTAAAATATCTCCAACATCATCATCACAACCTCTCCCATCACTCATAGCCGTGCTTCTCCCCTACATCACCGCCATCACATCTTGGCATACGCTTTGAGATATGTCATGATTTGGTTTGATTTTGTTTTGAAAATATCTTGATATTTATATTCTTTTACTTAAGGTAAATGTGTAAATGCACATGGTAACTTCTTATATGTTTGTACATGTTATGTGCATGTATATATGCATATATACGTCTCATTTGATAAACAATGGTGCAACATTCAATCATAACTTCTGTTTGATAAGCCGTTGAAATTCCGATTTCGAATTCTGATCATATTTTTACTTTTCAGTTAAACACTATATATGTAAACAAATCTTTAAAAAAAATTCATATCTTAGAATAATAAAAACGTGCTTACCATGTAAATCAATATTTAAGCAAGTGCAGCAAAATTTCGCCATTGAACTGCCAAAGTGCGAAGAAATTTGCATGTCTTTATAAAACAATTTTACACATTTATAAAACTATTATCAATAAATTATTATCACTATATGATAATTAAAACGGATAATTCATCATTTAAAATAATTATTTGGATATTTAAATACCCAAAACACCAAAACTTTCCTTATATGCTCATTTATGAAAGTGATGACATCATCTATGATATCATAATTATTTTATTTCCAAAAATTTAAAATTATTTTTATTACTTATTTTTTCTAAATAGGTAAATAAGTGTACGTAAAAAAAATCGTGCGTGACTTTTGGTGGTAAAAAAGCTGTTTATCGATAAAACGATTTTCGATCACTTTATTAATATTTTTTCAAAGAATATATTTTTGTAAACATTTTTCCAACACAAAATCACTATTATTATTTCTCACATAAAACATGATTATTTATGTTTAATAAACTTATATTTGAATATTTAAAATTAATCAAATATTCTAAATCAAAGTAATAAAATTACGAGTCGTTACAACACGACTGTGTTGACTCTCCGGTGTGAACTTGGTTCGCGGTCAATATTTAGATAATTTAAATAATGAAACCTATAAGGACTTTGTTGAAAAATAGCATCATGCACAAATCAATGCTTATAGATTATTTGGGCGAAATCCACTTTCTAATCTAAAATAACAATAAGCTCACTTTGTAACCACATTTTATACAATTATGCTTTTCATCATCATTGTATCACTTAATATTAAGAGTTTGGTCTAAGGTCAAACACTCTATTAATATTTGAATTTAATTGGGTAGGTTACTTTAAAGTTCTTGGTTCAATCCAGTAACATTATCGATTAACTAATTTACCCTGGCTAGAGATTTGACTTTTCAGTTGATTACAAATTACGGCAATACTGACCTTCTATAACATAGGTGATAAATTCTCTCTTAGTTCGTGTCTTACTTAAGGTAGTTTAACAAATACCCGATAAGGTCTTCATACTAAGTATTTAACCATAATCAAAGAATAGCTTAACTACTTAAGATCGGCAGTACCCTTAAGTCAGAAGACTACTTATTTGTTATTATCATGAGATCTTCTATTATTACTTAGTTATATTAACCTATAGAAGAATCTCGTCGACTCATTCTGTGATTTCTCCTAACAACCACAAGTACATAACCTTTTAGTGGCTCGAACTATCATGAGTAAATCATCGTCCATCGTTTGGAGCGCGTTGCATACACCAGTCTCAACGAATGTATCGATATCCTTCTCTCGATACACCTCGACGAGGAACATTTAAGGAGTTAGTAATTTGCATATATCGATCCAATGCTCATGATTACAAACACATTTGTAATTGCAATCGATAAAAACATTTCTCCTAAAGATTTTCTACCTATATATATGTTTAACGTGACTAATTAATTAGTTATATCACTATATAACAACATATACTATAGAAATAAAAACCAAAAGCATACGTTATTATGAACAAGATTGTTTCTAGAGTTTAATTTATATAAAAAATTATATAATTGTCCTTAGACACAACCTTAATCTATCCATTTGTTGTATAGCTTAACTCTATATGAGAATCTTATTGAATTACAGTACGCTTTTGGTTTTTTTAATTATATATATTGTGATGTAACTAATGAGCTAAATACAGTAGATATACGAAAGTATAAAATCCTTCAGAAAAGTATTCAATTGGCCGCTGTTGCGAATGAGTTCACAATCATATGTATTGAATTGAATATTTAAAATACTTGTCCTTAAAATGTCCTTAGTCCATATGTATTGAGAAAAGGATATTTATACATCTGTCGAGACCAGTATACACAATGCTTTCCATATGATGAACAATGAATTAGTAATGATCGTTAGGGACACCAAGGGATACGTACTTGTGATTGTTTGGAATAATCACATAATTTTTGAGTGATGGTGTCTTATACGTTAATACAACTAAGTCATATAAAAGATCTCATGTAATGATGTGCAGTTGTCTTCAGACTTGAGAGACTATTAGTATCTAGATTGTACTATGATTATAGCCAATCACATGACATCATGATCTTATTACGACCATAGTTGGGTACACGTTGAACATTTAAAGCGAAACACTACTCAAAAAAGGATTTATCTCCTTCACTGTAGAAAGTTAGTACCACCGTAATTATTGTAGGATCGATTTCACCCTAGAGGGAGGGTGAATAGGGTGATGCTATTAATTATAAAAATTATTGTGGAAGCTTATCAAAATTATTTCAACACAGATATATCAAAATAATAGCAGCACGAATAATAGTAGAACAGAAATAGAACGACACAGAATTTACCCAGCTTTGGCAAACCCTGTCTACGTGCTGCCCCCAAGGTTTCTACTAGAAATTAAGCAGTCATACGCTTACACACGTAAACTCGCGACACCCGCTATCGACTAACCTTAACTCTACGCTCAAAACCCTGCCACAACTCAGCCGCTGAGTTGCGAATTCTCAAACTACGCCACGTAGTTTGCCCCCTAGTCACACGACTAGTAAATACACAATTTTCAAAAGAAAAATACAATTTGAAAACAATTTATAACAAAAGAAACAAAACCCTAATTAAAACCCTTTTATTATAAACCAATACTAATGAAAAGGAAGGCCGACCCAATTTGACTTAAGTGAAATATTATTCCCTTTATTCTTTTATCTATGTCGGCCCGCTTCCTTGTGAAAAATGGTGGCTTTCTTCATTGCTCGTTCGTATCTAAAAATTAGGGCCTTTTGAAGTTGTTGAAGCTACTGACTTATGTAGTTGATTGAAGATGAATTATATACGGTTTGCTTTGTTAATCAACCGTCTCTTCGTAGCTTAGTTTCGGCTGCTTCTATGATCGAGTTCGATTCAAACAATTTGGTATGTAATTTGCGCTTTTCTGCTTTACTGTTTAGCTAACTCGAACTCGATCAGATTCGAGTTGCTGATTGATTTTTGGTATCTATTTTTTGCTCGAACTCAAAATTTCCTTTTTCCGATGATGATTGGGTTTATATAAGATTCGAATTCCTAATTTTCTGTTCGTATATTTCATATGAGTTCGCTGGATAATTTTCGGCTTGCCGTTCGATTTTCCATTGATGACTATAAAGATTTCTGACATTTTCAAATCGTATAATTTTGGCTTGGTTAACATGGCTTCGATTTTGACTTTGCTTGTCCACCACGGTGTCAATTTCTGACTTGTTCAACTTTGGCACCGACTTGATTCGATGTTGACTTCGATTTTTATTTGACATGCAGTTGTCTTCGACTGCAAACTTGATTTTGTGAAAAAAAAATATATTGAGATGAGAATTTTACTTCCATTTTTCTGATGACTTCGCCCACTTCAATTTGAACTGCAGTTTGAAATCTATGTTGGTATTTACCGCTACCACATTGTGACTATATGTTGTGTTGCTTCGAGTTTGAAATGTCCTCTGTTTTTGTTCGAACTAGCTGTGTCACTTGCTTATGTTGGTACTGTTTCATTTGATATAGATATGTATGTGTGTGTGTGTGTATATATATGCATACATGTATATTTGTATTTGCTCGGCTTTGGATTTGGTTTGTTCATCTCTGCTTGATTTTCTGTTGTACTTAGTATCACTTGTTTGTACATCTCCTTGTAGTCATGTGTGTTCATGTAGTTTGTCCGCACTTATATTTGCAGTGTGTTGCATTCTGGTTTCTCTGTCTTTGATGTTGAGGCCTTGTTCATGTTGTATTGTGTTCTGTGTTTCCAGTCATCATTTCTGGATTTAGTAGTTCGCATTGATTTCCACTTGTATACATATATACAGTTATGTGTGTATATAGGTGTGCATATGGAGTCTTTGAATAGTTTGTACCACTGCCTTAATGCACTTGTGTTGTTTGTCAATTCATGTACTCTAGTTGTCATGTATGTGAAGCAGTGTTGCCTTCCTTTATGCTCGACTCTGGCCATTTGTGTTTACTGCATCTTTGATCATTTTTGGGATTCAACTATTGATCCATGATTTCGAACTTGCTGTATATCATTAGTTTGGAACTGTTGTGTGATTCAATGATATGCTTGAACTGATCTTTATTGCCTTCACTGTCGCTGTTGCATTTACCCTACGTATTCGTGTCTCAGCATTCGTATATAAATGTACATGTGTTTGAACTTTGCCTCTATTCGCTTGATGTCTACATGCTGCCTGGTTAGCTTGTTGACATCGCTGATGATGTTGATTTAGTTGAACCACATATATAGTTTGCATATTGTCTGATTGCCTCGAGTTTCGCTGCACACATATATATATTATATATTATATATATATATATATATATATATATATGTACACTGTGTATGTACATATTCACTTGGTTGTCACAGCTCTGACTTTTGATTCTTCGATCACTTTCCTTGACTCTATGCATATTGAAGTCTTCTTGCTTCACTTTGGTATTTGCAGTTTCAATTCATGTATTTTGATATTGCATATGAGCTCGTGCATGCTTGTGACGAGTTTGTCGAAACCACAGTGGCATTTGCATATGTATTCATCCTTTATAGTTGTTGTTGCCACTGCCTGTTTCAGTTTGTATATGGTTTTGTACATTTTGATTTTGGTCGACGCTTGTTTTAGTTGTCTTGACCATTTCTATGAACTTGCACCTGTGTTGAATCCAGCTTGGAGCTCGGGTTTGACCTTGTGCTGATATTGTGACATTATTTTTATTGCACTTGAGTTGAACCCGGCGTTTTGGGATTGACCTGTGCTCACCTGTCCTTGTAATTTTATCAAGTGTATATCGGTGTGCACGACCTTGTGGCATACACAGTGATACGCTATGCATGTCACAAGCTATTCGTGTGTGATGAATTCAAATTTAAATGATGAAGAACAACCCAAATAACCGAGGCAAATATTATTTTCAAAATCACATTTTATTTTATACTGCAAAAATATTTTATTTTCAATTTTACTGCATCAATATTTATTTTTGCAGATTGCTCAAATGCTGGATTCAATTTGGAGTGAAGTTGAAGATAAAATACGAGTTGAGTGAATGAGTGATATGTAGTGAGGTCAAATGTAAATGTGAGTCGTGATGTAATCAAAATTGTATTGTAATTGAAATTGTATATATATAGTGAGAGCTTGAAATTTGTACTATTCAAAAATTGTAATAAATATTTGTTTGAATAAAATATCCGTTTGAATTCAAATTCTTTGTTATTTATTTTATTCATCAAATGTTTATTTAATCTGTGAAAATAAAATAGTATATTAACAAATACATTTAAATGAATGTATATATGTTTATTATCATCAAACAAAAATCTTATACTCGCATATTCAACAATTATTAGTCAACTTAAAATTAAAATCTCTTGCTAAAGTAAATCATTTAATCGATAAGTGTTATCCGATTGAACTAAGGTGTTTAAAGTGGCATTATGCAAATAACTTCGAATATTATCAGAATTTTTGACAGTTGACCAAACTTTGGATATCATAGTGATATAGCATGGCCGAAAAGAAAACGTGCACAAAATATTATTACATAGGACGTAACTTAATAAAGATCAGAAATTGACTTTTACCTAATTGATCAAGCAACAACTAAAATTATACACGATATTGTACTTCACCAAAGTCTATATAGGCTTCAATATTTAAATATCACTAAGGACTGAGTTCGGACTAGCAAGTCAACGTAGCAATACTATTAGTACTTTCTCTGAGTTCTACTTGATTAAATTAATCCGTACATGTTATTTATTAACGGATAAAATTAATATAAATATTGTATTAATTTTATATGGTTTTTACCTATTTATATAAGTCCGTAGAATTAAGAAAAATAGCATGCAAGTGTTATATATTAATATAATAAGTGGGAAAAATGAATAAATAAATAATATTTGATATAAATTAGGCCCAATATTCAAAACTAAAATTAGGGGGCGACCAGATATTGAAGGGAAATGGGAGTTTGAATAAATCTTCAGACAAGATGAAATCCACAATAAAGATAGGTAAAAAAAGAGGAGATATTTTGGATGTCTTATGGCCACAAATACCTCCTCTCTTTCTCATTTTAAAGACACAATTCCAACTTTAAACCTAAAAATCTCTTGCATATAAGTTAAAACCTATAGGTGCGATTTGCAAACCAAGCCAGTAGGAAGAAGGAGCCATACTCTATAAGGGAAATGTTAGCGATACAACGAGTCAACAACTAGCCATATCTAAAGGTAAATATTTAATTTGAATTTAAATTTTTAGTGTTAACGTATAATTATACTTTTAGCTAGGGCTGTAAATGAGCACCAAAAATTCTGAAATCTATCCCCATCATATCTTAAAAATGAAAAAAATATCCAAAATCCAAAAAACGAATACAGATATGGATATGATGGTATCCACATTCAAAAATTATCCATCCGGCTTTTATTAAGATATTACATAAATAACAAAGAATGATTAATACATACTATTTTATCATGGTAACAGTTCATGTTATGAACATATAAAATGAATATTTGTTATCAAAAACTGATTCTTGTCATTGTATTTCTTATTTTGAATAGAGTTATGGGTATGCCATAGGGCCAGTTATATGAGTTGTTACATATATCCAACTCGATAACTAATCTTATTTATAATAAAGGTATTTGGTTTCTAATATATACTTTGTTATATAGTGATATAATTAATTAAGTAATCAATTTAAAGTATATTAATTAGAAAATCCTTAAATAATATGTTATGTGATAATTATTACGAAGAGTTGTAATCATAAGATAATTATCACAATATAGAGTAACATATTATTTTAAATATTCATGGTTAAGATGTTTCGAGAAAGGATATCGATCCATTCGTTGAGACCAAAGTAAGTAACGCTCTCCAAATGTTGGGCAATGTATTACTCATGGCTAGTAGAGGCACCGAGAGGTTACATGTTAATAGTTATTGGATAATTATAGAATGACTCTTCTATGAGTTTCTTAGGAAACAACTAGGTCAAAAAGGAAATCTCGATTGATTTATTACACAATTCTCTTGACTTAAGAATAATGTTGAACTTCAACATGGAGACTCCACTTTGATTATAATTAAATTGTGGCATGCAGTCCACCAAACAACTATAGTTAGGCTTGAGTTGAACCATTAGAAGTGAAATAATATACAATAGAGAATTTGTCTCCTCGGTTATATGAGGTTAGTATCATGGTCAACTCTAGTCAACTCAAAGTCAAAATCTTTAGATAGAGTAAAATGGCTGATAATAGATGTTATTATGTAACCAAAGACTTTATATATGGAATAACCGAGTCAAACGTGGAAGATATTGGAATTTTGACCAAAAATGGAATCCACAAGTCCTAATGTGTTATTGTGTTGACGAGAAATGGTGTAGTTAATCATTACTAAAGGTACCGCTTAAATTATAAAGTTGGATTTCACCGATGAGGTTTATAAGCGATGAATTAAGTCAAACTGTCACACTATTAGCTAAGGTTGACGTGTGAATTTTAGTATTTAATGTCGTTTAAATATTAATCACTGGCTAAATTCACACCCGTGAGTTGCACAACCAAATCTATTCGGTCTTCTAAAGATCGCTTGATTTAATTAGTTTATAATAGTTGTAAATAATTAAATTAATTAATATTCATGAAATATTAATTATTATTGTATTTATTGTATGACTTTTACATATATGTTGATTGCCTAAATGTAACATTTCGTAATGAATACACACACATATTAACGTCCAAGTTATAAATAAAAATGATTTATAAATAGTTATAAAAAATATTTGACTTGATCTTTAATTTAAAATTTCAAACTAAAAATATCTAGCTCGAGTTAGTAAACAAGATTTAAATTTAAAGCTAGATCTAAGATTTAAATTTTCAAAATATCATAATACATATGTTAATTTCAAAATTGTAATTAAAAATTATTTATCAATAGTTATAAAACAATCTTTGACTTAATCTTTAATTTCAAATTTCAAATTTCAAATTCAAAATATCTAGTTTGACTTAGTAAATAAGATTTGAATTAATGTCATCTTATCTCCGCCTTTCCTTTCGTCTGACCACGTTTCTTCCCTAGTGCCATCTCCTCGACTTCCCCACTCCTCTCCTGCCTTGCTTCTTCGTCATCTGCCCCCTCATGCCACCGAAGAAGAAAACTTTGGTTGTTCCATTTTCGCCAGATCCGGTTGGATCTATAGTTCGCTCAGGTGCTCGTTTCTCCACGTATGTTAGTGCTTTAGCGGCCGTGTCATTATTAACATCTGTGGCGCCTTCTTGTAACAACGCTCTGGTCAACGACCCTAGTTTGGAAACGTCGACCGATGGTAATCCCCTTTCTAGACTTACGAACGATTTGGAATCCACTAAAAACGCTGCTCCTCAGTTGCCTCGCAGTGCTTTAGATCCAGGTGAACATCCACTCTCCCCTCTCTTAGCCACTGTGAATAGCTCCTCTTGGTCTAAGGTTGATGTTGGCTTGGTCAAAGAAGTAATTGGGCAAAAGGTGGTTTCTAATGATAAGTCTGTAGCACGTGATGCGCTTGGAAGTGGTGAACGTGGATCTGAGGATTCGGTGCTCAATTCAAATCACTTTGGTAATAAAAAATCATGCCCAGAAGATTTTTGCCTAAATACCAAATTACCCAAATCTAGTTCATCCCCACTGGTGCTGTTGCAGTTGGAACACGTTTTTCCGTTGGCTTCTCCAACTATATCGACACGTAATTTTGCTACTTTGAAAATGGATTATTTAATTAATTTTAAATATATCTTTATAAGTTAAATGAACCTGTTTTAATTAGTTAAAGATGATAAATAATTTATTTCAAGTTTTTTTTACATAAATAAATAGTTTGAATTAAAAACTGAAAATATGACCAGAAATTGGATCCCGAAATCTCAATGGTTTGACAAATGGAAATTGTTTTAAATTGTTGCAACATTGTTTGTACATGAACACACATACATATACATACATATGTGTAGCACAATTAGTCAAATCAAAGCTAAAGAAAATATCTAAGATATTTATACAAAAAATAAGTGAAAAAGATAATATCAAATCACCATTAAAACATGAAAAGCAAACATCAAATCTACCGTTAATGCATGTCATTACATCTTAAGATATTTTTGCAATATGTCTTATCAATTACATCTTATTAATGCATGCACTTGAGTATAGGGGCAAGGATTTGATGTTGAAGTGATGTGGTGTAAGAGATATTTTGATAATATCTAAGGGTAATTTAGTAATTTGCCACATTTTCCTAAGGCTATAAATAAGACCCAAGGCTTCACAAATTCACACATCTCATTCCATATTCTTCTTCTTCTTCACCTCTACTTTAATGGTTTCCATTACCTCCATCCTCTCATCCATAGGCCGAGCCATCTAGAAGTAATAATCCAAGTGATCGTGAGCTAAAAGTTTGAGTTAGCAAAGCTATAGCCAATTTTTAGTTAGTCGTTTGAACCCGAGGTGAGTAAACTCCTAAACTATCATATTATATGCCATTGAATGTTACATATATATATATATATTTGATTATGATTGTTAATGATGGTTTTTTAATATGAATGTTGAATATATATACAAATCACGGAAATACACGTCGATAAGCACAAAGAAAATCACTTTCCTTTATTTAATGAATTAGCATATATGGAATGTTAAACCTCTTTAAAATTGTTTAAAAATATGAAATAAATTGTAAAAATATTGTAAAGGTGATTTGAGTGATAAAAAAAAGAGTTTCCAAATGATAAAAAAAAGTCATTTGATCAATATATCTTAAAAAGCACTTTCCACAGCACTTTTTTGCAGCACTTTTCTATAACTTTTGAAATGTAGTTTTAAACGCAACCGTTCATTTTTAAATATTTTATAAACATTTTCAAATGATTAATAAAATATTTTAAAGATGATTTGAAGGATTTATGGAATGGTTAAATATTAAATGATTAGAGTCGATCAAATTATTTGACCGCCTTATGGGTGTCAGAGAGATAGTGTCTAGGCTTGAATTTGGAAAACCAGTTTTCTGCTCTCCTTGGCTATCCGAACTGGCCCGACGGATGGAATTGTAAATTTGATTTACTTGGATCAAATTTTTTCGAAGTTAAATGATATAATTATCCAAATATAAATAACTTGAATTTTATGGAGATAACCTTCTTGTACTCGGTGTTAAAGCCCAAAGAGGGAACTCATACTATTTGTGGAATTTAAAGGGTGCATTCGTCGTTATTCCGCCCATAGTATTTGTTGTATACGGGAATTGATGTTGAGTAGAATTAGATGATTTCTATAGATTCTGCTCACTTAACATTTACTGGTTTACGATTAACATCCTAGATAACATGCTTTTAACCGAATTAAAATTATGAGTTTTGAATTAGGAAATCTTTGTTAAGATTTAAATGAAATGGATTGGAAATATTTTTCTAAGTGAAATATGAAAGGGTTTGGAATTATTCCATGATTTAAAAAGGTTTAAATTAACCAAAAGGATATAATAAATGAGGCTTGATGATTTCATATACTTTGAGAAAGATAAATAAATATTTCAATGAATATATCTCTAGGATATATCTATGAATGAATAGAAATATGAATTAAATTGAATGATGATTGATAATTACATATGAACTTAAATCTTTTTAATCGAAGATTGGTCCGAAGGAACCGGGGTCAAATTTGGGTAATTCCTATCTGAAGACCACTTCGAACGAATTTACGTATTCGAAGTGAAGACGTGGATACGATATTAAGGATTTTTGTAATGAAGGACTACTTGTTGATCATTTGGGGATAAACTCTCAATATACATATAGTAGCAGTAGTCTCTTCGTTATGAAATATCCAATGCAAGAACTAATCGCTACTAATCCTAGGAGTAACGCCCGACATGATGTGGTAGGAAAGTGCCTTCGGTTTGTCCTGTTCTTGGATAACTTGCATAGACGGATGTCTAACGTTGCAATTGTAATTACATTAGTTGATTTCTATGAACGTTTCATCTGATTAGTGGCGGAGAAGGCAACTTCTCTTAGCTTAACACCCTTTTTTGAGACATACGAGCTCAACAGTTATATGTTTGTCGAAATTAGTTGTGTGATTTTAGATTGGTAATGTGGCATTCAAAGTGGAATGTACTATGAGTAAGTTAATCGTTACCTCGAGCCTCACCATCCGAAATGACAAAAACAGGGTAGATGCAGTAGAGCTAAGTGGTCGCTCCTATTAGGATATAACCGTCAGATATATTTATTCCCACTATGACGTCGGTTTTAAATTAATGTGGTGTATGCAAAGAGAGCTCTTGGGTAGGTCGAGAACGATCGGGGTGATGACATATTCGGTACTATCTATGGTAATGGTAGGCCGGTTTTGTGTTAGTAGAGGTTGGAGCCTCAGGTGCATTTTTCTAGAGATGTACTATCGAAAGGTAGTCCCTTATCTTGTTATTGTATGAAAATCCATTCTCCAATAAGTGCCTTCGGATTTGATTGTAGAGCCTAATATGCAGGAATTTAATAATGTTACAATTTCGGTTAAGATTATGTATACTTACTTGAAAAGTGTTTTCAAAAGAATGTCATTAAAAATAATATCCACATATTCTGCGTAGCAAATATTTTGGTTATCATAAGGTAAAAACCCGTTCTGTGTTTATGTACGGCGCGGTCTTATGAAATACCTTTTGTTTTCAAACATCGTATTTTGAGTTTCTGACACCAGTCCTATGACTGACCCAGAGTTTATTTTCTTTTCCCCTTAAACTCTGGGTGCCCTATTTTCCTGGGTAGCCAACTAGTTTGGTATGCTTGGAACATTTTGGTATGGAGCATGGAGCTTTTTGGCTCTTTTGTTGAAGTCATCTGTCACTTTCCGCTGTGTCTGTATTATGTATTAGTATTATTGTCCATCTTTTATCTTTATTTCTTTACCCCATGATAATCTGCCTCTCCGGCACTTCGATTTGTGACACGTGAATACCGAGGATGCATTAATGTCAATTTCTAAGAGTCGAGGAGGTGGGTCATTACACCAACTTTGACTGCTCCTAAATGGTCATCTTTGTTCACCAAATTGACTAAAAATGTGGGTGTTCATCCTTTTGTTGTTTTGATAATGTTGAGCTTGATGGTATTATGGTTCCACCGAAGGAAGTTATAGATGCCGGCGTTGATTATTGGAAAGATTATTTGGTTGGTTTCCCCTTGATTCCAAACCCGCCTATCACCTTTAACAAGGACGTTGCATTCAGGTTTAGAAGCCTAGGGGGTTTTAGTGTTCATTATGATAATGCTATGTTCTACTTTAAATTCACCCGTTTTGATGCAAGGCAGCGAATTCTGGAAGCCGACCCTATTCTCATAGAAGAGTAACTGTCATTATTACAACATGGAGCCCGTCAGTTGATCGGGTCATTGATCAGGTTTTATCTATTCCTGTCTAGGTACACTTTTCTCACATCCCATCTGTATTACAGCCTCTCATTGGGATTGATTGGCTTGCTGGCCTTGTAGGTAAGGTTATTTGTTATGATGCTAACATTATGGCCAGAATGAGACTTGTCTATGCCAAAGCTCTGATTGAAATAACACCTACCAAATCCTTACCTTCGGTGTTAAAAGTCAGACTCGATGAGCGCCATTTTTTTGAGGTCAGAGTCAGCTACAGTTGGAAACCAGAGATTTGTACGTCATGTCGGTCTTTTGGGCATCTTGTGGATGCATGTTCTAGTTTGGCATCCTCTAGCTATGTTCCACTTGCTAATCGAATTCCACTTCCTCGTCATCCTGTTCGAAAATAGGTTCCAAAGGTTTTATCTTGCCGATTACCACTGGTGTCCCTATTGCCGAGGCTCCAACTGATGTTGCTCCTATCGCTCCTTCCTCTCCTAGTATGTTTCTTTTGCTGATTGAGGCTGACATTACTTCTTTGACTGACTTTATTATTTGGAACCCGGACGAACAGACATGGCTGCATGTTCCTTCTGATATACAGTACTCTCCTAAGTTTGACACCTTTTTATGCCTTTATCAGTGATATTGAGGGAGATAGTCGTAGTCTTACATATCATATTGAGTGTGAGGGTCTGTCTCTTACTAGGGTTGGCGAGATTGGTGAGGCGAACAAAAATTATTTTTATGATGTCAGCTAGGATAGGAAATATATTTACTCTCCTGATTCTGAGGACTATGATCTGATTCTAGCTACTCTTTTCTCTGGTTTCTCACATGTTTTTGGTCCAGCGTTGGATGATAGACATGGCAGTTCCTCCTCTTCCGAGGATGCATAGTCATGTTCTTTTTAGTAGTTTAGGCACCTTTGTCTAGCTCCTATGCTTTTAGTTTTTTTGTGGTTTAGTCTCTAAACCCTTTTAGCTCTTCTGTGCATACACATAACACCTGTTTTTCCATTCTTATACAGTGGCATGACCCACTTTAAAGCCGACTAGCTTTGCTAAAAAAAGATTAGAATTTAAAGCTAGATATTTTGAATTTGACATTTGAATCAAAGATTAAGTCAAATATTTATTTATAACTATTCATAAATAAGTTTTAGTTATAATTTTGAAATTAATAAATGTATTATGATATTTTGAAAATTTAAATTTTAGATCTGGCTTTAAATTTGAATCATGTTTACTAAGTCAAACTAGATATTTCGAATTTGAAATTTGTAATTAAAGACTAAGTCAAATATTGTTTTATAACTAGTTATAAATAAGTTTTAGTTATAATTTCAAAATTAATATACGTATATACATACGTACATATATATATACACATTATGAAATGTTTTATTCAAGCAACTAACAAATATGTGAAAGCCAAGTACATACATAGTTGCTGTAAATCTCAGCATCTATCTATGTACATATTCAAACCATGTACACACTATACCTATGCTGTCATGGGCATCGTCGAGGCATTATTTTGCAATTTAATTCCATGCCTTTCTATTATAGCGCTTTTCAAGGTGCACGCCGTTTGAGCGCTGAGCTTTTCTTGGGAAGCCGGAAAATATGCATTTCTAGTATAAATTTATTTTTTGCTCAACTAAACTAAATACACTTACAATAAAGTCATCCGTTTACTATGTTTGTTTATTGTAGATCTTTTTAATTCAAGAATTTCAATGCTTGAATAGTTTTTCTATATCTTTTTTAAAATATACATACAATCAGTTGATAAATAATAAAAAATTTCTTTATATTTGAGAATAAAATTTACTCTTAAGATTTTTAATTCTTTGAAATTTGGCTTTACCGATTTCTTAATTTTTTTATCTTAATTTTGTTAGTCTTTTGAAAGTTATTTTAAAATAACTTTTAAATCAAACATAATATAACTAACTAGAAATTGAAATATATATTATTCACTAATATTGTACTTGAGTTTTTTAAGATTATTATATAATATCCAATTATCATCATGACATAAACGTTGCTAATATTAATTTTGTTGCTTCTATAAATTTTAATAGTACTTGATTCATTTTTAAATTTATTGATGAATATTTACATGTGTATACACACACACACATACATATGTATGTATGTATGTAATTTATAGTAAACCTGTAATTAGTGATCATCTAATCAACATCAATATAGTTTAGTAAATAATTAGTTATTTTTTATAATTATTTATTGCGAATATTGTTAGTACAAAATGTATATGACAAACGCCTATTTTCTTCTAGGCTTCGCCTGAACTCTAAATCCTATCTTAGCGCCCAACACTCTGCTTCGTTTCGAACAACATAGCTCTATATTATATTACTCATGCCTATTTGCGCACATGAGCATATATTCATATGCTTATAAACTATATAAATTATATTTAATTAAACTCATCAATTAAATTAATCAAAAAAATTAAACAAAATATGATTTTATTTAAGTTAATTAGATTGAATGTAATCCTACCTTTAGACTTCATAGGCCTAATAGATCCAAAAATACAAAAAATAACATTGAAATCAACCCTATTTACTCACTGTGAACTGAACCAGCTCCTTCAATTTCTTGTATTTATGTTTGCATTATACTGAAACTGATTTATCTTGGAAAAAAATTTCATTTATTTTTTTGACTTTATTAATTAAGATCGAAGTAGATAAATATCTAATATCTATTTATATCCATGTATATCAAATATCCAAAAATGATTTCGGACTCGAATGTGGAAATGGTACTATCCTCATCTTAAAGTATCTATTGACAGGTCTACTTTCAACCATTATACATTATTAAAAAATATCTTTCTGAAATAAAATTTAAAGTATGTATACATGTAATGCATAAAAAAATTCAGCTTTTCCTTTTGGTCTTTGACATATTTACAACATAATTATATAATGTCTGTTTGATTAATGTGAACATATAATATTTAAATAATGTGTGTGTGTGTGTGTGTATTTATCTTTAAGATATTCCTATAACACTAGTTGTTGTCATTAGGAATAGACACGATCCAAAAGAAGGTTTTTTCAATAAGATTGTCATATGTGTGTTTGCATGTGTGTGTTTGTTGTATGTATATATGTATATATGTATATATATATAATCAAGACAATCTTATATAAATTAATATCAAATATACACATTATATATGATGTGATCATAAATCACAATTATCATATAAGCACCCTATATTATTTATTTAATGTATCATTTAAATTAATATATGCTTTTATTTATGTTTTAAATGTCATTTTTTGCTTTGAATATGTGAATTTCCAAACAAAAAATAAAATGTAAATAGTTTAAACCAAAACAATAATCAATTAACCAAAGCTAAAAGTAAATTAAACAAAATTTAATAAATAAAATATTAAAGTTCAAATTAAAGTAGAATTAATTAAAATATTAAAGTAAATATACAAAATATGTTTATATCTTAGATAATTCGTGAATTTAACAAGTAAGTGGATTCATTTTCGATATCTCTAGACTTTGAAACTGCATACATCTGCATGTATTACTCCCAGTAGTCTGTTAACTTTATTACCACCCCCACTAATGGGTGCTTGTTAGTTAATCATTTGATATACAATTCATAAGTACCACATTATTCATAATCATATAATTAAAGAGAGTTTCTCAAAGATATGACAGTCTATAATCTAAAAAGTAAATTTTAAATATTTTAGACGCTTCTGTACTTTTCTATAGCTAGCACATCAATATTTTTAGGAAAACAAATACCATAATTGAAATAACTAAAATTGATTTATTTTATAACGGATATTTTTAAAATTTATACCAATTGCATCTATTTTCGGTCAAAATCGAAAATGGTAATCATTTACTAAATAATATTTGGTACATATGAAATTAATTTTCTAAACATAGGTGCTCCTATTAGCAAATATCATATGATATGATCCTGTTGTTTCTACTATTGCAATAGCAACCTTTGAAACACAAAGCCCCATTTAATCACTTTCCTTAGGATATTTATTTCTTCCACTGTAACTTAAAATTAAGAGATTGGATATATTATCTAAAATTATGAGAAATTGAGCTTATAGAGGACAATCTTCTATAAGGAAAAATATATTTGGAATAGAAATTGTGACGACCTGCCTAATACTCCGAATCAACATCAAGTGACAACGTCTTACTCCCAAATACCATAAAAGGCGTCTTATTGGGGTAAACAAAAAAACAAAACACCAAACCAAGGTGTTGCGATAGAATCTCATAGCGGAATGATAATATATAATATACTTAATATGCATGAACATAACATGTTAAACAATATGTAAGAAACTATACTGATGGGAGTAATTGATAAATAAATAGCAATACAGAAAGTTAGAATACAATATCTGATACAACAAGTCTCATATATAAATAACTTATCTATCATGTACTACTACAAGACCAAGTATATATCCGAAGTATCGACTTCACTTCCAAACTGCTACATCTGTCTCGAAAGCATATCCTTAAAAGAATCTGACTCCTAAACTACTCAATCAAGTACCCGAGAGTTGTCATGACGCACGCAGACAGACAAAATATGAGTCAGACATAAAACCTAGTATGAGGAGAACTATCTCAGAATATTGTATATCAAACCATATATAAATAAACAAGAAACTATTGAAGTACAATCAGTTCTCTCCACAAACATGGCTTAGTGATAGTCCGAACTGCCCACAAATTAGTAAAGTAAACCCAACTAAAAGGGTGGAACTCAGACCATAACTTGCTCTTCTCCTATCATCAATGAGTCAGTACAACTAATATAGTGTGACAGATACATAATAATATACCATGATTAAGGTAACCCAATTTAAAAATGCAAGGATAATATAGATATCACAATAATACCAACAACTAACTAATAAGCTACATGCAACATGATGATAAACGAAAAATAGAGAATACATTGATACCCATCATTACCAATGGGTGGAGTCCACTACGGATACCAGTTGATTCAATGATCCCAATCAAAGTATTTGAAATGCAAAAAAAATGCAGTGATATAACAATGCTACTAACATAGCATCTCCATATCCAAAACTGCAATACAGATACCCATCCCGAATTTCCATTAGCTACCAGTGAGATCTATTGAGAGCCAAGTAAATTGTGGACTACGCTGAAAACCAACACCTCAAAAGAAATTGACCTATAGGTCCTGCCACAACACCCGTCCGTACAATGCAACATTATTTGACCTACTCTAGATTGGTGTCCCAATCTCTCTCCTCCTCTACTCCAAAAATGCATATGTAGGTCATGCATCTCAATAGTACAATGGATTCCTTTTATAGAACCAATACCATCCGTTTGTCTATAGACAGACAATCAGAGTTCAAGCTACCCCACATACACCTTTCCACATGTATACACAACGCCGAAGTATTGTCGTCTACATATGGATCGTGATTCATTCTTGAAGTGCATCACATTACTCGGTTGCCCCAAGTCAGACATACCAAAAAAAATATTTATCGCCCAAACCGTGCATCTTTAATTATACACACACACATCACTTGAATCACATATTAATGCATTTGATAATATGTCCACTATTTGTTAGCCCCAAGTCGGACATACCGAACTATACATAAGATTAAATTTCATATCGATAAATCATGTCAAATTTCCATTAGCTACCAAAGAGACCTATCGAAAGCCATTACTAACTTATGGATTCCACTGAAAATCAACACCTCAAAAGAAGTTGGCATGTAGTGTAACGAATCAAATTTTTCGTCGTTTGATTTTGAATATTTAAATGATTTTAAATATTAGATTTGGAATATAAATTGATTTTTGAATATGAAGATTTTGGTTGAAATTATAGAATGAAATTAAATTTCAAAATATAACGATTTATCGTAATACGGAAAAGGTGAATAAATGGGAATTTAAGCTGAATATGAACCGAAACAATTTCTGATATTGATATAAATTCTACTGGAATTATAGTTGAGTTAATAAGTTTTTAAAACTAGATTTTCAAGTGATTTCGTCCATTTTTGAAATCGCCGTCATTATCGACGCGTTAAAATAGTGATCCGAGGCACAGTCTCGGAATTTGACGATACTAGTTTCATTAGATCTGTAATAGTGTATTATTATAGAATTCTAAATTTTGTAGCATTTGGAGTTACCATTTGGTCGTACGAGATAGAAACACGTTCAAATTAATTTTGAAAAGTTAATATTACGATTAGGCTCAAAAATCATCTTCTCCATAGGATCGAATTAGGACTCGAGACTAGTTCCATTACGTTCGAAATAGGGGTATAACATTATAAACGCCAGGTGGCATGCCTCGATAGGAGTTCAGGATTTCGAGGTATGTAAAAAATATATTGTGAATATTTAATTAATTATAAATCAATCAAGGGTCAATCCAGCTGCCCTAACCTATACTCGAGCCACCCTACGTTTGTATTCGTTGCTTCCCTTCATTTAAAAACGTGATTTTTCTCTTTTCTTTTGTCTTCTTCTAAATGAAATCTCAAGTACTTCAAAAAAAGGAGAAAGTAACGATCGAATATATCGCTATAAGCATTGTGATAGCTCGACTAGAAGCGAAGGCTAGGGCTTGGTTTGCTACTCTTCGTATGCACACGTCTTGAGATATTGGTCACGTTGTTGGATTGCACGCACGTATGGATGAGAGGGAGCAGAGGAAGGCGAACGTGGGATGTCGTACGCGATGTCGAAGTCATGATTTCTAGGTCGTGGCGGTGGCGAGGTGGGTGGTATAGGTGCAAGCGGTGAGCATGGTGATGTCACGTATGGATGAGGAGGTGCTGACGTTGTTTCGAGGTGAGGATGGGATCGTGACGACTGGAGGTGGCTGGCAGTATTTTCGAGTGCAGCGGCAGGTTAGGGAATGTCGTGCGATGTGATGGCATCAACGATGGCAGGTCGTGCGTGGGAAGGTCAGTGGCGAAGTATTCGAGCAGCATTTGGGAGATTTGTGAAACGATTCTAACCAGGGTTTATTTTCGTTAATTAAGGTAATTAACGACAATAATGATATTTAAGTATAAATTTAATTATATTGTTATATCCCAATGTTTAAAAACGTATAGCCTTGTCATACGAGGTTAAAATCAATAAAACAAGTGGCCACAGATTCGTATTGGCAAATGCTACTCAACAAAGTTAGTTTGAAACTTTTCGGAGTCAATTTTAGATAATTTAAAAATATGAATGTTTGGCAAATAAAAATCAAGGTGAGTAAATCTAACTCAATTTGGATGTCTGGTTTAATTTATAGCAATAAAAAATTATTATTGGATGATTGGTTGAATTGATATGTTATTATCAGTTGAATATTATATATATATATAAGTATATATTAGTAGTTGGATATATATTCTCGCTTATTGTAGTGGATGAGACACTATGTGTCCCGCATAATAGCGGATGACCCTATATTACCACGATATCCCGCCTTGAAGTAGAATTGGTATTTTATGTTATATAACATCTGTGGTTGCAGTAAAACAGGTTGGAGGGATTCAACTAGATTCCTTAAAATTGTTGATTTTTAATTTCATATATACTGATATATGATGTGTTGAATAATCTGTGATAGATTATGATATGATTTGAATTTATTGGATTCTATAGTAGCACCGGCCTAAATTTTGGTATTATAAATACCACAAAAAATATTTTTGAATTTTTAAAAAGAATTTTAAACGGCGATTTCGGAAGTAATAATATTTATATTGAAATTAGGTTATTTTAAAAGGGATGAATTCGAATTAAATTAAAGATTGATTTTGGAACACTACAAGTAATATATTGAGTTTTAAAAGAAGTTTAAAAATAAGTTTTTTTGAAATAATAATTATTTTTGGGAAAATCTTGGATTATTAAAGGGAAACTTATTGCATAAAATCAATGACTTGATTTTTTTTATTTTTACTTAACTATTTCCTAAGGGATTTTAAATAGATGGATAAAGTATTTATGAAATGAATTTAAGTGATATTTTTGAAAATATGGACAAGGAGCAGAAATGGAGATGTAAAATAATTTGGAAAATATAATGGATTTATAATGGGATGGATTTATAAATGAGATTTTATTAATGAAAATATTCTATAACCAAGGGGAACTTGAATGTGTTTGGAAATTTATAAACGATATTTATAAATAAAATGAAATGATTATCGTTTGATAAACGGAAATATAAATTCAAAGTGTGAAATTATGACGAGAGGTGAAAATCACACTTTGCCACAAAGTAAATCAGATAACAATGATCACACAACATAAGGTAAATTTTCTGTTATCCCACTTTTTCACACAACACATAACAAAACCATTTGTTGTCTGAAGAGCCGCATAATCTTTCGTCTGTTGTCTGAATGGCCCGTGAAATCCTTATGTATAAGCTTGTTATTCAGACAATATTTTATATGTCGCCTGATTTAAGTTTCCAAATTTTTATTTCTGGTTCCAACTTTTCCCTCTTAATTATTTCATGGCCGATATTCCCCCCTTTAATATTTCGCTCCGCCTTTATTATTTCATTCTGTTCTCCTCTTTATTATTTCTGTTCCCCCTTTAATATCTTCTTCTCATCATTAACTTAGGGTTTTATGAAATTGGAGTCGTCTCCTTCTCATCTTCTCGTCTTTTGTGCAAATTGATGGTTGCATGCTTCATTCTTTATCGAGTGTTCTTCGATTAGGGCTATTGATGTTTTATCGATTGATTTTGGTATGATTTTTGACCCTTTAAATTTATATTGTTCTCGAATCTGATTATCCTGCCAATGATGAATTGGGTTATTTATATAGAAACTAATTTCCTATATTTCCATATATATGTTGAGATTTCTGCCCCTTTTGATTTTATATTAATCTCAACTTGATTTGCCTTTTGATTTCTGCCCCCATTCGATTTTGTATTGATCTCGACTTGATTTGCCTGTGATGATTTGGGTGTTTTTATGGCAATGAATAAAACTTTGTTGAAGTGCCAACATGCTTTGGTCATGTTTGTATTATTTTTTCAGTTCTTGTATATACTTGAACTTTGTTTATTTTCAGTTCTTGTTACACTTTTTAGTTCTTGAATACTTGTTTGTTTTCGAATAGGATATTAGGATCTCTTGAAACTTGACTTGTTCATTTCTGATATACATATATATTCTGATATATTCACAATATGCTTTGACCCTTGTTGAATTTCTATTTCAAGCTTCCCTTTTCCCGATGAACTGAGTTGAACTTGTTCATTTGTTTTCATACATCCTGCTCAGTGTGCAATTGCACTGTGTTGTTTAAGCCTGAGTGTGCAATTACATACATTCATATGTATTGCATTTGACAATTGACATGTATTTCATATATACATGTATATAAATATGTTTTATATTATTTTGATATGTGTTAATTTTGTGTGTGTGTGTGTGTTTTGATGCTTAAAATGTGGTATGTGTTTTGATACTTAAAAGGTGGTTCGTCCATGTTACAGTTTCCTGGAACTTTGGTACTTATGTTGGTTGTTGGTTCACCCATGTATATACATGCCTACATATGTATGTATATATGTATGATTGCACTTGTTGTTGACCCTATGGTTCGCTGTATTAATTCATCATACTTGATTCTGCCATAATCTGGTTTGCTGCTGTTCGACTTTGTGCATCTCCATGTGCATTGAATTGTTCATGTGTTCATATGTTTTGTATATATATGTATACATGCGTATACATACATGTATACATGTAAAATCCCTTAACCAGGTTTTGAATAGCTTTGAGCTGCTTTTGAATTGTTCATGTGTTCATGCATATATGTATATACATATGTGCTTTGAGCTGCTTTTGAATTGTTCATGGGTTCATATGTTGAATTTTTGATGCATTTTGCTTTGAATGGATTTTTCTTTGATTGCTTTCCCTGAACCTAGAATGCATTTTGCTACATGTATACATCTTTTTGTATGCATTTTGGTTTATATATATACATTTATACATTCAAGGTTTATACATATATACATGTATGCATTTTGCTTTGAATGGTTCATACATACATACATATATACATACATACATACATACATATATATACATGTATCAATTTTTGGCCATTCAAGTATCAAAGCAATCAAAGATTTATACATACATACATACATATATATATATATATATATATATATATGCTTTGATATCAAAATGTATTTTGCTTTGATTGTTGTCCCTGAACCTTGAATGTATACATCCTTGCCTTACCTGAACCTTGAATGGCCTGAAATTGATACTTGAATAACCTGAACCTTGAATGGTTGTTACTTCTATATGCAATCTTCTTGCTTGTTACTTCCATGTATACAGACACATGCATATTTTATATATATGTGAAATATTACCATGTTTTCCTTATTTTGTCTGGTTTATACATATGCACTTCAGCTTTCTTCATGCTGCTCCTATGTGCACTATGCTTAAACTTTTTTGAGATTTCTTGCCTTGTATTAATTATGTACTCTTGTGTTTGTTGAATTGATGAAACTTGGTTTATGATATGTGCACCTAGTTGTGCCCGAGGAGGCTTGGGCTTGACCTTATGCACATTTGCGCTGCACTTATTTTATATCATAGTTGATCTTGTTGCAGTATGTGGTTTGCCTTTTGTTAAAGTCTGGTCCTCTTTTCTTTTGTTAAAAATCAAATAATCTTGCCTCACTACTGAAGTTGTTTCATTATGCTCACTGGTAACATTTTCCTCAGTGGCATTGGTTACATTATGTGCACTGGTAACATTGGTAAAACATCTCCCTTTTGTGCATGTAAAACCGGTTGGAGGACCTGAGTGATATTGGTTGCAATATGTGCACTGGTAACACAGGCTTGAGTGTGCATTTTCCTAGATGCACTTGTATATTTCTGGTTGGAGCACCTGAGTGTGCATCTGAGTTTGATTTTCTAGTTTAATTTTCTAGTTTGTATATTTCTGGTTTGATCTTCTGGTTTGAGCTGCATTTCCTTGTGCACTTGAGTTGAGCCCGATGAGGCTTGGGATTGACCTTGTGCACATTTGCACCATGTTGAGCCTTCGGGCTTGACCTTTGCAATAGTCCGCGAGATTTAATCGATGTCCGGCCTTGTGATATTCATAATGACACATTGTGCATATCATAAGTTATTAGTGCATATATATATATATATTTATATATTTGTCTGGCTATGTCTAAAACATGAAGAGAAAACAAAATCCATAAACCGAGGCAATATTGATATTCAAATTTAATTTAATTTTTGCAATTTAGGTTTGTTTCCTTTTCCATTTTACTGCATTGTTTATTTGACAGGTATAAGAGATGGTTGGACACGAGTTGGAGCAAGCAAATGAAGATCAATATAAAAAATAAACTCGAGTGAGTGTAATAGTAAAAAAATGTTATATATGAGAGTGTAGAGAAAAGTTGTATACATGAGAGTGATAGTGAAAGTTGTATTATATTTGAAAATGTAAGAACAGTGAAAGTTGTGTTATATTTGAAAATGTAAGTATAGTGAAAGTTGTATTGCGTTTGGATTTGATTTGAAATAAAATATTTGTCTAAATAAAATTGTGATTCATTATTTCATTTTGCAAATATAACATAAGTGTAATTGATATGAAAATCAGTCAATATTTATATGTTGTCTAATAGAAATTTTTAGAAATGATACTATAACATCAGACAACGTATAGTTTTTTTCTTTTGATGTGTTGGTGCATATCGAATGATGGAGCATATCTATGGTCTGATGTGCAATGAGACAACATGGAAATAGACGACAGATAGATATTAAATCATACAACGGAGCATATCTGTCGTCTGATATGTTTTTTCCCATAGTGTCAGTTTTATAAGAAATAAATTTAAAAATGGAATTTAATTAGAAATCGATTTATAAATAGATTTTTGAAATATAAACTGGAAATGTATTTGTGAAATTTATAAACTATGTTTATAAATTGAGTGGAATGATTATCATTTGATAAATTGGAAATATAAATTCATGGTGTGAATTTAAAATGAGATGAGGAAATTGGTTTAGAAAAGAAATAGTAAATTCTATTTTGAAATTTGGGAATAGTTGTGGAATTAGAAATGTGAATGGACTTGGGATAAATCGAGAGAGATTTATAAATATAAAATTGGTTATACTGGAATGTTTAAAGGTATATTTTATCAAGAAGTGAAGTTGTTTTAGAAAACGATCTTTATTTATTAAACTATGTGGTTTTAGAAACTATGAATTGGATGAAAATATTTCAGAATTAGTTATTTAAAATTTTAAAATTGTTGAAATAAATTCTAAGCTTTATAAAAATGTTTTTGTAAATCAATTAGAAATTTTATAAATGAGTTGGAATTGGTTATTAATGATTATTTTAAAATTGCTTTGATATTTTAAAAAATTGTTTAATCATGTTTTAAAATTTATTATTATATATATAGTTTTAAAGGTAAGTGATTGCAAATTTATTTATAAATATTCTCGAGTTTTGTAAATGGGATTTTATTGAATGGATGTGATTTTATAAGAGAAAATCTTATAATGGAATTCGATAAATTAAGAAATTTGAGAAACGGGGAAATTTCCAAATTGTTAGATACAGAAACTTCAAAAATGAATCTGAATTCATTAAAGGAGTTATAAATTGTTAGTTGGACTATAAATTAGTATAATCGAGAATTTTGGAATATTCCTAAATATTGGAATTAAATAGATTTGAAAATATTTTAACAACAAAATGATTTATATAGAAATATATTTTTCTAAGTAATGAAATATAAATTGAAATTGGAAATATTTCTAAGTGTTGGAAACATCCTATTATGGATAGAAGTATTTGAAAGTGTTTTCGAATATTGAAAGAGATTTGAATATATACCCTTGTAACAATATTTTGAAATTTTTATAATATGGGCCTAGTGACTGCTTATGTGTGTTATTTGATAGTTAAATAACCGACAATCATTTTTTTCCAAATTCTTTAATCGTTTCGAAAAGACCAGGATCGGATTTAATTATCTAAAAACCACGTCAATCCAATTTGGGCGTTACGAATTGTAATATCGTGAAGATAATGAAGACGGTGATTTTGGATACTCGATTTGTTCTGACCCAGAACAACTTGTATGAATGAATGCTATCATTTGCATCGTGGTCTGGAAGGTAGTGTTAGCATTCCAAGATTGAATGTTATTCTAAAGGTAAACGTAGCCTCAAGCCCCATCAACCGGGAATGACTAAAACAGGGGAGATGCAGCAGGGCTAAGTGGGTCACATCCAAATAGGGTATGTTATCGCTTTTCTAGATACCCTCGGATATAATATAATTATGGATATGATTGTGCATGGAAAAAAAGTGCTCGATTAAGGTGGGAACACCGGGAGTGATAACATATTCGGTACTATCCAGGTTAGGAGTAGGCCAGTCCTATGTTGGCAGGGCATTCATGAGAGGTCCTCGGTATATTTTTCTAGAGGTGTACTGTGGTGGGCGGTACCCCAGTAGCCCAATCATTTTATGGAATCCAATACCCACTACGATCCTGTACAGTTTTGATTGTGCCCAACTATGCTGAAACATGAGATGCAAGCATTTCAGCTATTTTCTAATTTACTTTCCTTAGACACTATTATAATATTAGATGATTTTGGTGTAAAAATGTTTTGGTTATCGTAACGTAAAACCGGTTGTATTTATGTATGACGTGGTCTTACGAGATATCTTTGTTTTTAAAGGATTTTGATAATAGTAATAATTCAAATTGAGTGTGTTTTCTCACGCTGGTTTTTCCAGACTGACTCGGGTGTTATTTTATTATAATGCTCGATCAGACCTAGTACTACAGATTCAGGTTAGAATGATATGGAGCTCAGGAGATGAGCTAAGGAGACTCAGGCATATTCCATGTACTCGATTTATATTCCGCTGTGTGTATGTTAAACTGAATGTTCAGTATTTGTAAGGACAAGTTATTATAACTGTCCAGATTGATTGCTGATTTTTGTACTGATGATTGTATATATATCAACAACTATAGATTCTTTTGTATAAAAATATGTTAATATATATTATATTTTGTTCTGCTACGATTGTGAGATTCTGTGTTGTTGTTTCTATTTTCTTCTTTCTCTTTCTTCTTAACCCCTAAAGATCTGGTATTTCTGGCACTCGATTGCTCGACGTGCTATACAGTGAACGTATTGATGTCAATTTTCGAGGGTCGATCGTACAAATGCTGAAGTATATGATCTACTCTAGATTGGCATCTCAATATCCCTCCGCTCCCCTTCGAAACTGCATCTACAAGTCGTACGCCTCAATGGTACACCTTGAACCAATTGGTAGCCTCAAGTCGGACATACTGAAACTATAGATAAATGCTTTAAACCGCATATCAATAAATATATATTAAATGTTTAATGCATCTCCTAGTATCCCCAAGTAGGACATACAAGAGCTATGTGTATACATATAGACATATATAAATCACATAAATTATATGCATGTCTATGTGGTTAAAGATCCGCTAAAGCCTCGACAAATCCCTACTATAGCGCATAGTACTGTTCGACTGCTACATTATTTCAATCTAGCGCTATTAAACAGTAGAACCACTTTAAGTCCCACCATTTTTTGCTACACCCGCTAAATCAAGACTATTTAGCATCTACTAGAAACATCAATATATAAAGGTTGATTTTACTAAGTTCTGATTCAATATATTTAGCATCTACTAGCAACATCAATTTATTTATTATAACGGGACGGAATGAGGATGCCATGACTAAGTTCTGATTCAATGGTGTTAGCACTCCCAGCTCTTTTGTTGTGTATTTGAATAACGAGGATCATCTCCTTACAGTGGAGAAATGGGAGCATGCTCACCCCACTCATAGGCCTGAAACGATGTTCTTGGGAGTTGATTACGAAATGGACTTCAGATGCTTTGATGAACCCATCCTCTCAGATGATTCGGATGAAGCCAGATTTGATGCCATGTATTATGACCCAGCCATATCCCCACCGCCTCCACCGGCTGCCCAAATTCATGACATTTCTATGGGGGGGACTGGCCCTCAACGCTGGGATGCTTGGCCTGAAGAACAGCATGTTGACCATTAGTAGATCTTGACTTTTCCTCACCTCCCCTTGGCCGACTCCACCCTCAACCCATGGTACCAACCCCCTTAGAAACTGTCCAGGAAGCTTCTCCAGCTCCACCGTTGCCTCGCCAAAGGCCTCCTGTGTTCACTCCAGCAATTGTTCGCCAAAGTTCCAGAATCAATAGAGCAGCTTCTCTCCCTGGTAGTTTCTATAAAACTGTTGTTTTTTCCTCAGCCAATAGAAGTCTAAATAAAATAATGGCTCGTTGCATGGGTGTGAGTTTGTGTGACGCTCACTACACTGCTATGCAAGCACTAGAATCAGAGCGATTGTCCCTTTCCCAATGAAACTAATTTCATGGAATGTACGTGGTTTGGGGGACCCATCTAAAAGGCATGCTGTCAGCCTCACTTTATCCCCCCATAAAGCAAACATTCTTTTTTTACAAGAATCTAAGTTGATTGACCCACCACAATCCTTCATTAGACACATGGGGGCCCCACCCTATCGGGTTGGGCTCACATAAATGCTGATGGTTCCAGAGGAGGTATCATCACGGCTTGGAACGAAGCTGTTTGGGCTCATTGTCTTACCATTGCTCATCCATCGGCCTTACATGTAACACTCCGCCATATTCAATCAGGTATAATCTACTTTTTCACAAACATTTATGGTCCTCAAAACATTCAAGAGAGGAATGATCTCTAGGCCAATTGTTTTTCCTTTGCCTCTTATCTCAATGGACCCTGGATAGTTGGAGGAGACTTTAACACAACCAGATCCTCCGAGGAGCGTAATTCTGGCTTTAACTCACTTGATTCAGACTCTTTCAATTCCTTTATCAATGAATGCTCTCTCATCGACCCTCCCATCAGCAATCGTCGCTTCAACTGGTCTAACCATAGAGCCGATCCTGCCTTAGCAAAACTGGACAGATTTCTTTTCAATGCAGCCTGGGATGACCTACACCCACTTTCCTTGGTCTCTGAACTTGCTACGACCATCTTCGATCCTTGCCCCCTCATTTTGGATACCGGTTCCTTTCCCAACATCAAGCATCCTTTCAGATTTGAGCGTGTATGGCTTCTGGAGCCTTCCTTCGACAATTTAATCAAGCAAGTTTGGTCCCTGCCTTCGCAAATCCATTCAGCTTCCGCCAGAATTGTCTTCAAACTCCGCTCCCTTAGGAATATTATCAGACCTTGGGCCAGATCTGTTTGGGGGTCCCTTTGCTCACGCATCTCATCAACCCAAGATGAGATCTTAGATCTAAACATCCTTGAGGAGTCTCGACCGCTTTCAGACATGGAACGGTCTCGTCTGAATGTTCTTGAATCATAACTGGATAGGCTTGTAAAGCAAGAAGAGATAGGCTGGAAGTAGCGAGCTAAAGCTAAATGGTTGGTGGCAGGGGACAAAAACACCTCCTATTTCCACCGTCTAGCCAGTTGCCGCCGCAGATCCACTTCAATCTTGGAAATTGTCCACAACAACACTTCTTACACTGACCTTTCTGATCACCTCCGCTTGTTTACAGATTACTACAGAAGCATCCTTAGCAAACCATCCCCAGCTCTCCCTACATTGATTGGTCCCTTCTTTATTCAACCCCCTCCCTCATCCACATTGATCATCCATTCACAGAAGAGGAGATTTGGGCTGCTTTGAAGGATATGTCTGATGAGAAAGCACCCGACCCAGATGGTTTCAGCCCACTCTTTTTCAAGCATTTCTGGGAAACTGTTAAAATTGATATTTTAGAATTGTGTGCTGAATTCCAATCCCAGCCTTCATCCATATCTCGTTTGAACTATGCCAGCATTATTCTCCTCCCTAAATCTCCTAGTGCTAACTCCCTCTCCTCCTTCCGTCCCATCAGCCTTCTCAACACAACCTTTAAAATCATTACCAAGGTCCTCGCCAATTGCCTTCAAACAATTATTGCCCCTCTGGTCGGGATTGAGCAGTCAGCCTTTATTCTTGAAAGAAACATCATGGACTGTGTAGCAACAACTCAAGAAATCATTTCCTTCTGACACCAAACGTCGAACCCAGGTGTTTTACTGAAGCTTGATTTTTCTAAAGCATTTGATTCGGTAAATTGGAACTTCATTCTTGATCTTATGAAGCATAGAGGCTTTCCCCCCAGATGGTGCAATTGGATCAAGCATACTTTTAGCTCAAGCCTCTCGTCTATATCGATCAACGGTGCTTTAGGGGGTCACATCAAGTCGGCTCGAGGCCTGAGACAAGGTGATCCTCTCTTGCCTCTCATCTTCATCTGGGTCGCCGACGTCTTCAACAGAATGATCAAACTTGCCATATCCAACAACCTCTTTTCTGGCATTACACTCCCAGATTCCTCCTTAGCAGTTTCCAATCTGCAGTTTGCTGATGACACATTACTTTTTGCCTCTCCCCAGATCGATTATATACACTGCCTGAAAGTGGCTCTTTACTCTTTCAAGCTCATATCCGGCCTTTCCATTAACTTTAATAAGAGCTCTGTCATCATGTTAGGCAACTCTAATCACCTTGGCCCACCCATTTCATCGTTGCTCAACTGCAACCTTTCGGATTTCCCTCTATCTTACCTCGGCATCCCTCTTCGTCCCACCAAGCTTCATAGATCAGATTGGTTCCCACTAATCTCCAGAATTGAATCTAGACTTCTGCGTTGGAAGGCTCACTCCCTCTTCGCAGCTGGTCGCCTTGTATTAGTCAAATCCGTCTTATCAGCCATCCCGTCATATTGGATGTCCTTTCACAAACTTCCTTCCTTGATCATCGACCGAATAGATAAAATCAGGAGTACCTTCCTTTCGAACGGCGGTGGTGTCAAAAGACTTGTTAACTGGTATACTTCCTGTTTGCATCAGAATCAGGGTGGTCTGGGCATCACCAATCTCAGTACTTTTAACTCCGCGCTCCTCGCTAAATGGCTTTGGAGATTACTCTCCCCTGGCAATTTTATATGGAAAGATTGGATTCTCTCACTTCATTACCGTTCTAACAACCACCTCGTCCTTCACTTCCCTCCGCGTAGTAGACCTTCTCCATTTTGGGCTGGAGTGCTCCATACCCTACCCCGAGTCAAATCTCTTTTTCATGTTGTCATTGAAAATGGTAAAAACTGTGTTTTTTGGTTAGATACATGGCATAATCAACTTCCCCTTGCCAAATCTTTGCCCCACCTCTTCTCTCACACGTGCACCCCTTCGATATCGGTTAGTGACTGTATCAGCCTTGGTCCTGACTTCCTCTGCCCTCCATCCCTCTTCGGCTCCGACAACTTTTCCGACCTTATCTCCGTGTCCAATCTGCTTCATTCTCTTCAACTCACCACCTTGCCGGACCGTGTAGTCTGGGCGCCTGCTAAGGGCTTCTCCGTCGCTTCCTGTTATTCCCACCACCATAACCCCGACCGCTTTTTCTCCTTCCCCAGACTCTAGGAATGCCCTATTCCGCCGCGTATCGCCTTCCTCCAGTGGTGCCTTGCTCATGAACGAATCAACACTAAAGCGAGGCTCTTCCCCCTTCATATCCCTGTAGACCCGTCTTGTGTCTTCTGCTCTGACCACTTTGAAGATATTCCCCACTTATTTCGTGACTGTGACTTTTCATACTCGATATGGGCTGCAACCAGCGCCCAACTCCTCGGTCATATCCCTGATCCGCCCGACATATTTGATCACTGGCAATACAACCCCCATAATCTCCTCCTGGATGTCTTCATCGCTCTCTTCTGTTGGTGTATATGGAAGGAACGAAATGTGCACGTGTTTAATAAACCAAGATATCACTTCGAAGGCATTTGCAGACGTATTACCTATTTATTCACCACTATTACAGGTCGTAGCTTATCGGCCCCTTTCAGACTTCATCTTCCGTAGAGAAGTTCATCTCCAACCGAATCGCAAGGAAGCAGTTTGGCGTTCCCACCCTGGCCTTAGTTGCGAACTGATGTTAGTAACTTGATGCTTTCTGTTCTTTTTCTTCCCTTTTGTTATTTTGTTATGACACTCTTGTATTTATTCTTGCACTGCTTCGTTACACCTATGTAGTATGTTAGTGGGGTCTCTGTACCTGCTCTTATCGCCATCGATCAGGTGTGTTGATCGAAACAATATTATTTAGTATATGCTTCTAATCGGCTGTGTAATGACACGCTACACATCCGTCTTGCTCAAAAAAGGTCATACTTGTAACTTTTGACTATTAATAAAATATATAATAATATTTCTATCACTAGTATGACTACAAATTAGAGTTTAATTAATTTATAACCATGTTATAAATTAATTCAACATCATCTAACTTTATTCAATATGAATAGAACACATCGTACATATATATACATAGACACAAGATCTTAATTAATTATCTGAATATCTGAAGTAAAATATACAATTATACTTCTCTCACTAATATAACTAAAAATTAGAGTTTAATTAACATATAACCCTGTTATAAATTAATATCAACTACTTCTAACTCTAATACGAATAGAATACACGAAATATATATATATATATCTTTGTGTGTGTTAGAAATTCTTTTCGATAACCCAATATGCAAGGCAGTTTATGGTTGGTTTGAATAAGGGCTTAAGTGACCTTATGTAAGCTTAGAAGTATGTGAAAGTCTAAGTTCAAGTACAAGTCCAAAAAATAAGTCATATGCATATCCATTGTTCAAGTCCAAGTCAAAAGATAAATCATATGCACATTCATTATTCAATATTAGTCAAGAATTCTCATATTCGAGAGAAACACGCTATGCAAATTTAAATGTCCAAGTCCTTATATGTAGAAAGTTCAAGTGTTAAAACCGGTCTAAAAGTCCCCAAATTGATTTAGGGTTTACAACTTTAAAAACAGAAGAATAGAGAAAGAACAATCGCCTCCCAAAAGGAAATGGAGGGGGTCTATTTATTGAGATGACCAAAAGGTAGGATGGATGAGATGTGTCCCTCGCCATCACTTTATGTGATAGATACTCGGCAATCCATATGTTTTATGAGGTTCGTTATCTCTGTTACTTGTAAAAGATCGAAACCCTTTGCAAGTGTAGAAACTCATCCCTTCAGAATTCGTTATCCTTGTAGAAGCCCGATATCACTTGCTGTTTATAGATGCTATACAATAGTTACTGTTGTAAAGGCTCGATAACAGTTGTATTAAATAGCTTGTTTCCATAGAAACTCAATATATTCCCTTTTGTAATTAGATGCTCGACATCTTCTAGTGGCGTTACATCCTTCCTTTGTTACATACTCTGCAACACTCTGTGTTGTAGTAGTTCAACATACCTTCGTACGTCTTTGACAACCTGGTTATTTCCTAGCTTAACAACTTTTGTGTTGTAGAAGATCGACATCTCTTGTTCCTCCATATTTGTGGTAGCTTGGTATCTCCAAGTATTTATTGGTTCGACATCTTCATCCTCTTATAGGCTTGATACATTTCTTCATCGTTAATCTTCAACATCATCTGTTACTTGTTAAATGCATGATAGGACACGCTGCTGTAGAGGCTCGTCACTCCTTGGAGACTAGGCACCTCTCTACTGCTTTTTTAACCACTTTAATGTTTGTCATCTTTATTGTTATTGCTAGAGAATCGTTATACTGTTTAAATGTTTGATGATTTCACTTTCTTCGGGCTCGATATCTCTCACCATTTCCAAACTCGACATGGTCTCTTTAAATGCTCTACACTCATATTACGCAGTAACATTTACCGCCCCCACATGAAACATATTATACTTTAGTATAATTCCACTTTTCACATTCCTACCTATTGGTATTTCAAAACGTTCAATCTCATTCTTTCATTCGTAAGAATCAACACTTCTTGTTGTTTCCCACTTCTTCTATAAATACTTACCTTTTCTTCTCCTAAAAGTTTTGCCTGAAACTCAAAGATCAAATTGGGGTTATAATTCTTCTTCAATCTTGTACTTTCCAAAAATAAGATTTGATTCCTTTTGTATCCAGTTAATTCAAGGTATGATTTATATTTCGATCGATTTAAATATAGAAAAAGGGGTTTTGATTTTAGAATTAGGGTTTCGATCAATCGGGTGTTTATGAACCGTTTAGGTTTGATTAGAGATTGGATTCAAACACTCTCGTCATTTAGGAACTTTTGTGTTTGGATTTGAACATTGTTTGCAATACATATCCTCAACGATTAATAGAAACCTGACAATGCATGGATTTTTGATAATTATCATAAACTCGATAACTTTCTAGAGACTCGACACTTAATTAGGGTTTTGATAGTTGTCAAAGACACAACATCAACTTAGAGACTCGATAGTCTGCTAGAGGCTTGCTAACTAGTTATAGGCTCACCACCTAGTTGTAAACTCAACAATTAGCTAGAGACTTGACAACTAGTTGGAGACTCAATAACTATTTAAAGAATCGTTAACTGGTTACAAACTCGACAATCATTTAAAGAGTTGTTAACTATTTGCAAGTTCCAACCAATTAAAGAGTTGTAATCTAGTTATAAATTCGTTCACTAATTTTAAACACGATAAATTTTATAAATTCGACATCTGGTTATGAACTCAATGACCAATTAAAGAATCGTTAACTAGCTGCGAACTCGGTAACTATTTATGAGTTCGTTACCTAGTCATAAGCTCGATAACTAGTTATGAGTTCGACATCTTGTTATGAATATGATGACCAATTAAAGAATCTTCAACTAGCTATGAACTCACTAACTATTTATGAGTTTGATACATAGTTATAAAATCGATAACTAGTTATGAGTTCGACATCTTGTTATGAATTAGACAACTAATTAAGAAATCTCTATCTAGTTATACTCACTAACTATTTATAAGTTTGACATCTAATTGCAAACTCGGCAACAAGTTATAGGTTCGATATCTTGTTATGAACTTAATAGCCATTTAGAGAATTGTTAACTAGTTACGAACTCGATAACTATTTATGAGTTCGGAATCTAGTTGTCCATATTTACTTAATATTTTCTTAGTCATTTTAAACTTTCATAAAGTATATAGTAGTTCCTTGACTTTGCATTATATTATCTAATAGATAAATGGTTGGCAAGAAAGATTCTAAACCCTCTTCTTCTTAAGCGCGCTTGAAATCTCCCGCTTCAGAGAAAGGAGATTAGAGACTTATCCAATCTCCCATACCTTCTCCAAATGAAGTAAATATCATCCTTTAACACTTTGGCATTATAGGTGTAGAAGATAGGGTAGCCGGCCCATCTAGAAGGATAAATAATCCTCCAGAAGGATTCATTGCTTTTACCCCGATCTATATTTGACAATCGGGATACCTTCCCTTCCCGGAATTCCTTGTAAGATTCTTGGATCATTTGGGAATTAATCCGATACAACTGCCTCCTAATTTTTATACCTATCTAACCTCCCTGGAAATACTTGCCAGGGAAGTTGACCTCCCTTCATTCAATATTGAAACTCTTCACTCATTGATGAATCTTGTTAAAGTGGGGAAACAGCCGGCAGGGTACCTTATATTGCCTTCTTCCTCATTCATTAAGCTTGATTACTAATTTAATAAACAGAACCAAGGATTGGGAAACTTAGTTCTTCTATACCAAGAGTCATACTTGTAGAATCCAAGGGTCCTTCTTTACCCTTAGTAAAGCCTTTTGCTTTTTCTCTATTGCAAATATTATATTTTGTTGTTCTCATTTAACAGACATTCTCTTTCAGAACATGCTTTTAAGAGGACAAATCCTTCTATTGCCAATACTATCGGTACTTTGAGTTTGACATCTCTGACTCCGGGGGATAGGCTTAAACTCTTGGTCAAAGCTAACATTTGAAAGTACTCCTTGATTTTAGAGAATCAAAAATGCTCAGGAAGGCCCTAATGTTTATAAAATAGGCTCACAGGTGCCAAGCTTTGGTTATCGGCAATCAAAATGTCTTTTCTCCCACTTCTCCCATTTAGCTGACTCTTTCAATAATCTCTTAACATGGTTTTACTATAACTTCTTATATTGACATCTTATGCTTCTTTTCTTGACTTAGGTCCAAATCTTGCCATCCTAATTGCTAAGATAAAGGATGTTAAAGCTCTTTGACTTCCTTAGCCGTGACCGCTAAAGCCGCCTCAGTCGCTGATTGTTATTGCTGATGCTCTTAAGGCTATTGAAAGTCCCAAAACAAAAAAGGATTCTGACAATTTGTCTGGTGCTTCAATTCCTCCTTCGAATAAAAATGCCAAACTTGGAGAAGGTCTAACACTTCCTACTATTACCGAGGCACCAAATATAGCTACGGCCAAAATCAACCAATACTCTAGTGCTATTAATTTAGGCTTGCCGGACCAGGATCCTCAAAACCAAACAGAAGTTGCTCACACCACGAGTCTCGTTATAGATATCATGAATCCCTTATCTACAACCACCATACAACGTTGATATCAAGAGTTAGGCATGACTCCTCCTCTTCCTTGTGAAGCTCCGGCTCAACCCATCCTTTCAAATTTCGATGATTTTGTTGGCTCAGTCACCCAGTCCCCATTTATGACTTTCTAATGCCATTACGGCCTTCTGCCTTTTCTAGGGACCATCTTCGTATTCTTTTTTAACAGCTTCTTATGGTACGTATCTTTTCGTGTCTAGCTAATACAAATTTTTTGGCTCCATATATCCATATTTATCATAATTTTTTTTGTACACTAGATGACTAAGCACATGTTCTTCCTTCAATAAACCTCTCATGAATCTGTTAATCAAGTTGTAACAGCCCGCAAATCCGTACTCCTTGAGTCAACACTATTTTACCTAAATCAACTCAAGTTGCACAGAAATACGAACCATTTGGTTTAAAGAAGAAGAGGTAGAAGAAGGAAATAGAAAACAACCGCAGAATCTAACCATCGCAGCGGAATAAAATATAATAGATAATAATGATCTTTACATAAAACAAAACTATATCTGTTGATATATACATATATATACATCATCAGAGTACATCAAACACAGCTCAACATCCATATCATACAAATGAATACACAACAAATCAACATAGCGGAGAAAATATATAAATAAACAAGTACGGGAGTACGCATCGTCGTCCAGCTCATCTCTTGAGCTCCACAGCATCAAAACCTGTATCCTATAATACTCGGTTTGACCCGAGCATTACAGTTAAATAATACCCGAGTCAGTCTGGAATACCAGCGTGAGAAAATCACACCCAATTGATTATTAAAGTTTCAAAAATCCTTTGAAAACAAAAGCATTTCGTAAGACCACGCCACAAATAAACATGCAGGGTTTTTACCTTACGATAGCTAAAACAATTTTTATAGAAATCGTCTGATATTATAATAGGGTCTATATACAAATACTTATAAAATAGCCGAAATTGTTGCATTCATTAAATTCCAGCTACTAGTCACAGAGTGGGTAATGCAAACAAAACTCTTACAAGGCTCGTAGGGAGAATGGATTTCCAACTAATGACTAGGCACTGGGGTACCACCTGTCACAGTACGGGGCCTAGATCACCGTACCGAGGAGTACGCCCGCTCCCCTGCAACACAAGGCCGGGACCATCCCTTACTGGACAGTCCCGAGTGAGATCACCCCGCGGTTGGGATCAGCAACCGCACCACTAAGCCGAAATAAAAAGGGACATCTAGACTGGAATGACCTCACCCTGCTTGGGTGCTACCCACCTAGCCTTGCTGCATATCCCCTGATTTTCAGTCATTCCCAGTTGATGAGGCTTGAGGCTAAGCGTTACCTTTTATAGAACACATCCCTTAGAATGTCCATCTTCCACCTGACGATGTTTTCGCAAGCATTCATCCATACAAGTCCGTCCCGGGTTCGAACGGAACCGAAGGCACTATTCCTACTACATCCATTTTGGAAATATCCTCAGGATTAGTAGCGACTAGCCCTTGTACTTCACTGCTCCATCTTCGAATCCAAAATCGTTTCACGAAACGTACAAACCGGATCGAAGTGGTTTTCGAGAAATAAATCTCGATCCCGGTCTCTTCGAAACGATTAACGCATTCCAATATTGATAGTCGGTTATTTAACTATCAATTTTATTCGCAAGCAACCATCAACCAATAAATAATTTTTCAAATTATTTATTAATCTCAAAAAAATATCTTCACAAGATATATTTCTATTTTCAATCCTTTGGAAACAGTTTCAAAACCATCTCTCTTTTCATAATCAACTTCCCCAAATATTTTCTATCTCCTCTGAAATCACCAAGCACAAAATTAGATTTTTAAAATAATTTAAAACACTTTACTTTAAAATACTTTTAAAACATTTAAGTTAAACTACTTCAATGATTTATTAAAAATACATACAATATAAATATATGAAAATAAGGTTACTTTATAAAATATAACCAAATTTTTAATTCTAAACAAACTACTAAGTCATTCTTTAAATAATTACTACTAAAATAGGTTAAAAAGGTAAGACTTACTTTAAAATTCAAATATTTAGAAGTAATAGAATTCCCAAACTTGCTTTTAAAATCAACTTAAAAACTTTTAACTTATATTTAAAAAAAACTTATTTTGAAAACGTACTTGGTTATCCAGGGAGAAGATCCAACTTCAATCACTTAAATAAATTTTCTCCAAACTAATTTCAAACTTATCCCATTTGAAATAAATTTCTTTAATTACTTAATTCATTGAAAAAAATCCATTAAGTATGGGCTTAATTATTGTTGTTGTTATTATTATTTTTTCATTTGATTTTAAATCTTTTAACTGAAATATACAAATTTCAGCTTTTCCCAACTTCTTCTTTATTTTTTTCTCAAAATTTAAATCTTAAATTTTAAATAAATGTTTTATTCCTTTAATTAATATCATTGGAAATTAAAATTCATTAACTTCCTGTTTATTCAAATTTCCATTCTATACCAGGATCTATTTAGTAGAATTTTAAAGTCATTTTATTTCTTTCCAATTAAATTAAAAATTTATTCAAATTTCTATAATTATTTCACTTACAATTTCACTTCTTTTATTATCTTACCAAAAATCCAATTTATATATTTTTGGTAATTCATTATACCCAATTATAACAGCCAAGCCACATCATTCAATACTTTCACACAATTCATCAGAGAATATCAAATAATCAGAACAGAGAATATTAAATAATTTAAATAAAAGTTGAGGGGTCCAGTTGGATCCCTCCAACCTGTTTTCCCTGCATCCACAGACGTTAGCACAATATAATACACCAAATCCAAAATATCATACTGTATCACATCAATCAATTCAACCAACAAACAATTATTTAAATTTAATCATTTAAATTTAAATTTAAATTTTACTGAGTGAGATTAACTCACCTTATTCCGTTTGTTTGCAGTCCATTACCACCTCGACCCGTTTTCATGACTTTTTTCCTTGCATAAACATTTATGTGTTTTATTAATATTGGAACTAATCAAACAATTTATTATCCATTTTGAAATTTTAAATCAACCACTAAATTTATTTAAAACTAACAATTGGGTTTTAATCAGATAATTTATCTTTATTACTATATATATATATATATATTTCCTCGCTAAAAAGTTCCTTCAGTCATTAAGAAAATTAATAAACTAATTTACACATTCTTTTATATAATTAAATTTCTGTTCATATATATAATAGTCTGTAAATGCCTATATATCAACTTAGATTCGGCAAATTGGAAAATTAACAGCAGCAGTAAATAACAAATTTTTTTTTCTTTTCTGAAAACAATATGCTAAATCATATACCTATACCTGACCAAATTGAATTCCATGGAGTTAACCTTCCTTAACTTCGTGGCCGAAAGCGACCTATGCTCGATGAACCCCCAACTCGAACCAGAAGTCGCCCACCCAATCGCCCCAAATCGCGACCGGTCTCCGCTACCGAAACCCCTTCGCCGCAGCCCCAAAACCTCACGCACGTGAGTTCCAATCGCCCAGCTTCACGTGCAACCCTAAACGCGAGTCCCCTCGTTCGCCGCGTAGCTTTGATTTCCACCACGAACCCATGCCGCCGTACGAAGCCACCTTGTCGCGATAGTTCCCTCCCTCGCGACTTCATCTCGAGCTCAAGCTCGAGTTCACAGCCAAAAAGCTTCGATCTGATTTTGGGGAAAAGAATTTCGCGATTCATAAACTATATTTCGTGATTTTTTTTATAATACATATAAAAGAGGAGAACGATACTCGGCTGTCAAATGAAATAGAGGAGCAAACATTGCCTGCTTTGAGACAGATCTAGAGATAATTGGGAAAGAAGGTGAACAAATTGAAATAGACTGCCTATTTGAATTGCAGATACTTTTTCTTTAGCTTCTGAAGGAAGAGAAGGGACATTGATTTGAACGTAAGAAAAAGTTGGTCGGCTATGTTCTGTAAAAAAATGCTGATGTGAAGTAAAGTCGGATGATGAGGTTGCTTATGTGAGAATATACATATATATTTTAAATTGAATTTTCGTTGTAAATTTCAACGCGTTTATGTGTCGTACACTCACACAACAACTCCGATCAATACGAAATTTGTAATCCGACAACAATTCAATATTACGGACCCAATGGAACTGGTTTCGTTGAATTCCGAGACTGTGCCCCGAAAGGCTATTTTTAAATTCAACTTAAACTATAAAAATTTTAAACTGAACAAACCACTATTAAATTCAATTTTACAACTTCTATTATCTCATTATTATCAATATAAATTTTATAAGCCTTCAAATAAGTTTTAACAGGTTTAAAATCCCAGTTTTCATATTTTACCCAATTTTAAATTATTTAATTCAATAATTAATTATCCAATAAATATTGACATTTGAAATTCGAGTTAAAACTTAACTTTTAAATATTTAAAATCAATTTAATATTCTGATTTTTAATGCTTAGAAATTCCGAGTCGTCACATTCCTCCCCCCTTAAAAGAATTTCGTCCCCGAAATTACTAGTTAGGAAGAATGATCTAAAACCCGTTACTTTTCCAAAACCAAACAGTTTCTAACAATTCAACAACTTACCAACTATCTTTTATAAAAGATCCATTATCATTCTTATTAATTTCCAAACCATACCATTTGTTTAACCATTCAAGTTTCAATTTAAAACCAAATTTTGAATTATCAAAATTTTCTCAAAATTTTCTAACTCCCTAAATTTCCGAAATTTTTTGCCAGCGTCTCCTTTGCGCGGCTAGCTCGGTACAACTACAAAACGGCTCTACGGCCTTCCAAATCCAAAAAGAAAACAAAAAGCCAAGTGGCTCAATCCAAAATCCCAATCCAATTTCATACCAAAATTTAAATACATACCTTTTTTTTCGAGCATTTCAAATTTTATCTTTTGATATCAAACCCAGTTTTCTTTTCCCTTTAAAATACCTGCATACCTGCTTAGCACCAATATCCAAACACAATATTCCAAAACATTTTATCGACTTTCTCACAAAATGTCAACATCTATTCATTCCAATATTGACTTAAATTACATTGGTAGTATCAATTTCCACTTAAGACTTCACCATTCCCTCTTAAGTTTAGTTTAAGCATTTTATATGCTTCTTATATTTATTTTCACCTTCCACTTTAGTTTATATCTATTTCTATTCAAATTGATTCTTTCA
Organism: Allium cepa; assembly: GCA_030765085.1. Lineage (NCBI taxonomy): Eukaryota > Viridiplantae > Streptophyta > Magnoliopsida > Asparagales > Amaryllidaceae > Allium > Allium cepa. The sequence continues at coordinate 549,337,933 of CM060932.1, forward strand.
TTGTCATACGAATTCAATACATCTTTAACTCTGAATATATAAATGTTATTTGTCATTTATTACTAAATCATGTCATTAATTTAATTAGTTTCATTGACTAACTAATTTTAGTATCCAATTTAAACTCGCTTTGTCTTTAACAAAAATTTCTTAAAAATTTTCAAAATTTTTCTAGCTCCCAAAATTTCTGAAATTTTTTGGCAGAGTTTCCCTTGTATGGAGGAGCTTTTGCAATTTGACAAGAGATATAAATATATATACATCGACCCACACGGTCGGAAAAATCAAAAACAGTTCATATTTTCTATTTTAATTGCGTAGGCGTACCTTATTTAGCATTATAAGATAGTGGATTATTATTATTAGCAGTTAATGCATCCCAAATCCAGCCACACGGCTTCCAAGTAGCTATACTTACTCAATTTAAACATATAAGTACTATATATATAAGGTTTATAGCATTTCACTTAAACTTAAATAGCTAAATCATCGATTATGTAACAATGCATGTGATATACGGGCATAAACATATAAATTTCATAGAAAATGCATGTTAATTAATTTCCATAAGCATATAAAAAGTTCCAACACTTATTACGATTGCGTATAATCAATTCTCAAACCATTCCATCCAGTTGAAGTGATTTACAGCTTATACGCTTATATTTAATTCATTTTTAAGCAAAACAACTTCACATTCATTCCAATTGATTCCAAAATCATTTTGTTTTACTTCTTAATAATTCATAGCATTTTATCCAATCTCGTTTGCATCAAGCGATTCATTTCCTTATGCCATTTGTCAATATTAGTGTGGATAAATAATTTACTTAAGCTTTATAACCATTTAAATTGATTCCCACTCAATTTATACTGAATTTCATCCCATTTCAATTTATTCACAAACTCCCATTACATTTCTTTTATATCCAAAAAGTTCTATTCTAAACTATTTTACCATACTCAACAACCAATATAACCATCTCACAATTTACTTGAGATATTTATTTTATTTTATTTTCTTTAATTATTCCACTCTATAACTTAAGTTTATTTTATTCAATCAATTTCCCTTCAAATCTTTGATTTGATTTTTCCTTTAATCAAATCCCAACCATTTTACTAATTTGTTCGTTTAGTTTGTTTTCTTACCCACTTTTCAATTTTAATTTACATTAACACTTTATTGTGGAATTTATTAATAAGAAGGTTATGCAATTCATGCTTCAATTGGATTTGTTTCCATCTCAAATCAAAATTTTTTTTATTTATTTCCAATTTCATACAATTTCAATTCATATTTAATTCAAACAAGCTCATATTCAAATCAGTTGATTTCAAAATCAATTTTATTTTACATTTACCAATTCATAGAATCTTTTTTTTAAGTTCTATAGTAAAATTTAAATTGATCTCTAACTCGATTCATTTCCAATTCTTTTCTATTTTATCTTACATAGTATTTTATTCCATAGTACATAGGTTTCATACGAACCCATTTTATTTAGCTCGACATAATTTTATGTTTTGTATATCACCAACCATTTCCAATTGAAACAAACTCATATCAAATTCAATCGATTTTAAAATCAATCTATTTTAAATTTGCCAAATTTTAATTTAAGCTCAACCGCCTCCCATGCTTGTATATCGCTAATTCAAATCCATTTGAATTTTTAATTCACATTCCCAATTTATCAAGATAATATCCAAGCACACAATTAACTCGTTATATTCACATTGGATTTTATTTGCAACTTACATCATTTCTATTGTAATCCAATTCCAACCGACTCCACTTATATTCATTTCATTTACAATTCCATTTCTAAGTTCTACAAGTCACAAATTTATTTATAATCCAAGTTTATAATATAAACACATTTCATTCTCACAATTATAATCATTTGCCTTTCAACTTTATATCAAATTTAATCCAATTCATTCAACGACACTTCCAATTATAATCCAATTTAATTCAATTTAAATTTCAATTTGATTTAGCTCATCCCAAGTTAAATCCAAATATATTTTCTTCACTTTCATTCACTTAAGTTAAATTTTATTTGCCAGATTAAAATTTTCAATCCCTTCTTATTAATATCAACTACTCTTTATAAGTACAATATTTGATCCATTTATTCATTCACCAATTCATTATTGAACCAATAAATTTTATTTCCAAACATTAATTATCTTTAGTCCATCCTCACTAATTTTTTTTCCATTCCACATAACTTCACACAATTCAAATTTTAAATTCCAGTGCTCAGTTTCACTTTACTTATACCGTTGAATTTTATTTCAACAAATTCCAAAGTTTAAACAACCTTTCAACATTTCAAAATTCCCTTTAAAACCTTCCATATCCAAAATTCCTTTGATAAATTCAATTTATCTCTTTGAATTTCAAAACTCAACCAATTTTGCAAACAGTTTCAATTCAAAACAATTTGGTAGCAATTTCACTTCTGGAAACTCGAAAATGAACATCGATGATGCTGCAGTCATCACTGAAGTTATTTCTTAGCGACCAAAAGAGTTCAATGCTTTTATTCTCTTTCTAAAATCCATCCAATATTTTTAAATTCCAAATCTCTCTAGATTTCAAATCCGATCCAAAAATATTTCTCAATATATATTATCCTCCCAACTTTTGAGAATCATTATCAAGCTCAAAGGAACTTAAATCTCCAAATTTCCAAATTTCCAAACTCTTCAAATTTATATTCAAACATTACTTTGGAATTTTATCATATTTTAATTATTAATCACACTAAAATTTACATTTAGTTTATACTTACAAATTTCATTTGTAAATAAATTGGTTTCTTTGCTTTTAATTATAGTTTCAATTCCTTAATCAATTATAATTATATTTGCAAATTTCATTACTTTATTAACTTATTCTTAAATCTTGGTTATTATTTCAATTCTTATTCAATTATCATACAATGATAATAATTTAATATTATCATCTTCTAACAACCAACATCCATATATAACTATAATAATTAAGAAAATCATTTTCTTTTATATACATAAAAAAAATTTCGGGTAAAATTATTTCATTTACCCTATTTAAAACAATACTGTGTCGGTTTATCTTGTTTAAGAGTTTAGAAATTCCTATCGATAACATGACGTCCCATATATCGACCAGAATCCACAAACACTCAACCGATAAATCAACACAATATAAAAACAATTTTATATTCACTAACAAATACGCACTCGTATCTATTAATACTCTCAAACTCATTCTAGAGTACTACGGACTCTATTCAATGAGTAATCCCCACCAGAGCCAAGGTTATCACCAACCTAAGCTCTGATACCAAGTGTAACCGCCCGCAAATCCGTACTCCTTGAGTCAACACTATTTTACCTAAATCAACTCAAGTTGCACAGAAATACGAACCATTTGGTTTAAAGAAGAAGAGGTAGAAGAAGGAAATAGAAAACAACCACAGAATCTAACCATCGCAGCGGAATAAAATATAATAGATAATAATGATCTTTACATAAAACAAAACTATATCTGTTTATATATACATATATATACATCATCAGAGTACATCAAACACAGCTCAACATCCATATCATACAAATGAATACACAACAACTCAACACAGCGGAGAAAATATATAAATAAACAAGTACGGGAGTATGCATCGTCGTCCAGCTCATCTCCTGAGCTCCACAGCATCAAAACCTGTATCCTATAATACTCGGTCTGACCCGAGCATTACAGTTAAATAATACCCGAGTCAGTCTGGAATACCAGCGTGAGAAAATCACACCCAATTGATTATTAAAGTTTCAAAAAAACTTTGAAAACAAAAGCATCTCGTAAGACCACGCCACAAATAAACATGCCGGGTTTTTACCTTACGATAGCTAAAACAATTTTTATAGAAATCCTTTGATATTATAATAGGGTCTATATACAAATACTTATAAAATAGCCGAAATTGTTGCATTCATTAAATTCCAGCTACTAGCCACAGAGTGGGTAATACAAACAAAACTCGTACAAGGCTCGTAGGGAGAATGGATTTAGAACTAATGACTAGGCACTGGGGTACCACCTGTCACAGTACGGGGAATAGATCACCATACCGAGGAGTACGCCCGCTCCCCTGCAACACAAGGCCGGGACCATCCCTTACTGGACAGTCCCGAGTGAGATCACCCCGCGGTTGGGATCAGCAACCGCACCACTAAGCCGAAATAAAAAGGGACATCTAGACTAGAATGACCTCACCCTGCTTGGGTGCTACCCACCTAGCCTTGCTGCATATCCCCTGATTTTCAGTCATTCCCATTTGATGAGGCTTGAGGCTAAGCGTTACCTTTTATAGAACACATCCCTTAGAATGCCCATCTTCCACCTGACGATGTTTTCGCAAGCATTCATCCATACAAGTCCGTCCCTGGTTCGAACGGAACCGAAGGCACTATTCCTACTACATCCATTTTGGAAATATCCTCAGGATTAGTAGCGACTAGCCCTTGTACTTCACTGCTCCATCTTCGAATCCAAAATCGTTTCACGAAACGTACAAACCGGATCGAAGTGGTTTTCGAGAAATAAATCTCGATCTCGGTCTCTTCGAAACGATTAACGCATTCCAATATTGATAGTCGGTTATTTAACTATCAATTTTATTCGCAAGCAACCATCAAAAAATAAATAATTTTCCAAATTATTTATTAATCTCAAAAAAATATCTTCACAAGATATATTTCTATTTTCAATCCTTTGGAAACAGTTTCAAAACCATCTCTCTTTTCATAATCAACTTCCCCAAATATTTTCTATCTCCTCTGAAATCACCAAGCACAAAATTAGATTTTTAAAATAATTTAAAACACTTTACTTTAAAATACTTTTAAAACATTTAAGTTAAACTACTTCAATGATTTATTAAAAATACATACCATATAAATATATGAAAATAAGGTTACTTTATAAAATATAACTAAATTTTTAATTCTAAACAAACTACTAAGTCATTCTTTAAATAATTACTACTAAAATAGGTTAAAAAGGTAAGACTTACTTTAAAATTCAAATATTTAGAAGTAATAGAATTCCCAAACTTGCTTTTAAAATCAACTTAAAAACTTTTAACTTATATTTAAAAAAACTTATTTTGAAAACGTACTTGGTTATCCAGGGAGAAGATCCAACTTCAATCACTTAAATAAATTTTCTCCAAACTAATTTCAAACTTATCCCATTTGAAATAAATTTCTTTAATTACTTAATTCATTGAAAAAAATCCATTAAGTATGGGCTTAATTATTGTTGTTGTTATTATTATTTTTTCATTTGATTTTAAATCTTTTAACTGAAATATACAAATTTCAGCTTTTCCCAACTTCTTCTTTATTTTTTTCTCAAAATTTAAATCTTAAATTTTAAATAAATGTTTTATTCCTTTAATTAATATCATTGGAAATTAAAATTCATTAACTTTCTGTTTATTCAAATTTCCATTCTATACCAGGATCTATTTAGTAGAATTTTAAAGTCACTTTATTTCTTTCCAATTAAATTAAAAATTTATTCAAATTTCTATAATTATTTCACTTACAATTTCACTTCTTTTATTATCTTACCAAAAATCCAATTTATATATTTTGGTAATTCATTATACCCAATTACAACAGCCAAGCCATAGCATTCAATACTTTCACACAATTCATCAGAGAATATCAAATAATCAGAACAGAGAATATTAAATAATTTAAATAAAAGTTGAGGGGTCCAGTTGGATCCCTCCAACCTGTTTTCCCTGCATCACAGACGTTAGCACAATATAATACACCAAATCCAAAATATCATACTGTATCACATCAATCAATTCAACCAACCAACAATTATTTAAATTTAATCATTTAAATTTAAATTTAAATTTTACTGAGTGAGATTAACTCACCTTATTCCGTTTGTTTGCAGTCCATTACCACCTCGACCCGTTTTCATGACTTTTTACCTTACATAAACATTTATGTGTTTTATTAATATTGGAACTAATCAAACAATTTATTATCCATTTTGAAATTTTAAATCAACCACTAAATTTATTTAAAACTAACAATTGGGTTTTAATCAGATAATTTATCTTTATTAATATATATTTTTTCTTGCTAAAAAGTTCCTTCAGTCATTAAGAAAATTAATAAACTAATTTACCCATTCTTTTACATAATTAAATTTCTGTTCATATATATAATAGTCTGTAAATGCCTATATATCAACTTAGATTCGGCAAATTGGAAAATTAACAGCAGCAGTAAACAACAAATTTTTTTTTCTTTTCTGAAAACAATATGCTAAATCATATACTTATACCTGACCAAATTGAATTCCATGGAGTTAACCTTCCTTAACTTCGTGGCCAACAGCGACCTATGCTCGATGAACCCCCAACTCGAACAAGTAGTCGCCCACCCAATCGCCCCAAATCGCGACCGGTCTCCGCTACCGAAACCCCTTCCCCGCAGCCCCAACACCTCACGCACGCGAGTTCCAATCGCCCAGCTTCACGCGCAACCCTAAACGCGAGTCCCCTCGTTCGCCGCGTAGCTCTGATTTCCACCACGAACCCACGCTGCCGTACGAAGCCACCTTGTCGCGATAGTTCCCTCCCTCGCGACTTCATCTCGAGCTCAAGCTCGAGTTCACAGCCAAAAAGCTTCGATCTGATTTTGGGGAAAAGAGTTTCGCGATTCATAAACTATATTTCGCGATTTTTTTTTATAATACATATAGAAGAGGAGAACGATACTCGGCTGTCAAATGAAATAGAGGAGGAAACATTGCCTGCTTTGAGACAGATCTAGAGATAATTGGGAAAGAAGGTGAACAAATTGAAGTAGACTGCCTATTTGAATTGCAGATACTTTTTCTTTAGCTTCTGAAGGAAGAGAAGGGACATTGATTTGAACGTAAGAAAAAGTTGGTCGGCTATGTTCTGTAAAAAATGCTGATGTGAAGTAAAGTCGGCTGATGAGGTTGCTTATGTGAGAATATACATATATATTTTAAATTGAATTTTCGTTGTAAATTTCAACGCGTTTATGTGTCGTACACTCACACAACAACTCCGATCAATATGAAATTTGTAATCCGACAACAATTCAATATTACGGACCCAATGGAACTGGTTTCGTTGAATTCCGAGGCTGTGCCTCGAAAGGCTATTTTTAAATTCAACTTAAACTATAAAATTTTAAAACTGAACAAACCACTATTAAATTCAATTTTACAACTTCTATTATCTCATTATTATCAATATAAATTTTATAAGCCTTCAAATAAGTTTTAACAGGTTTAAAATCCCAGTTTTCATATTTTACCCAATTTTAAATTATTTAATTCAATGATTAATTATCCAATAAGTATTGACATTTGAAATTCGAGTTAAAACTTAACTTTTAAATATTTAAAATCAATTTAATATTCTGATTTTTAATTCTTAGAAATTCCGGGTCGTCACACAAGTCCTAAATTTCAAAGAACAGATTTCCCTGTTGATAGACAAAGTCAGTTTCTTGAGGGTGAAATCTTTGAAGTTGCAACAAAGAGGAATAAAGTTGCTACTAAAAGGAAGAAACTTTCCTTCGACCTAGAGGAAGAAATAAAAACTAGACTAGTTGCTGAAGAGAGTGTGAGATCCCTAGAAAAGGAACTTGAGCAGGCCAGAATTGTAAATACTCAAGTGGCTGCACAAGCTTCAGCTGTAACGGGAAATTTGGAAAGCAAATAGGCTGTACTGATCTATACGAATACATCATCAAAATGCCAAAAACAAAGTCTCTTCTTTCATAAAACAAACCCTACCTCAAATAAAGGAGCAGTGTGATAAGGAGGCCCTCTTCATCGTGTATTTTGGTAATATAGAAAATTATCCAGAGTTGAACTTCCCTTCCACCGACAGTAAAAGACAAGTTTAAGAGGAAGTTCGGCCTTAAATTGAAGAGAGTTCCTGGATCATTAGAAGATGAATTCCTAGAAGAGGAATCCATCAATCCTTAGGAACTACTACATTTTGATGACTGACGAAGATAAGGATGACGGTGATATAAGGGACAGTGATAAAGATGACAACAATAAGGATGAAGATGGTGATAATGATGACGACGATTTTAGGAAGGATGGGGGTAATGTTAACAAAACTACTGGTGGACCGAGAAGCGGCGGTAATAGATCAGGTGGCTATGATTTTAGGCCCATCTGCTTACGTTGTGGACTTTCCTAATCCTCCCGAGTCTTGGAACTCTTCTCAAGAAGACACTGTGTCTAAGGATGTCTACACCCACGACCATCATAGTAAAGAAAAACTCGGGTTTCTGCCTCACAAGATTTTGTGGTACAGGTATAAATTTTATCATCTTTAAATCCTTACAATTATTCGTTAGCTTTAGTTAATAAATCTACTATTTTAGCTAAGGAAAAGAAGCAAATATCCTTTAAGATTCTGCATTAGAAGAGTGAGAGGGATGTGTAGCGACTGAATTGAGAAACTAAGAAATTAATTGAAGATCACAACAATTTATCTGAAAAATATAGTAGACTTCTCATTTATGCCAAAAAATTAAAATATTTCAAAGAAAAATGAGTAGCCTTGTTCCTAAAAAGTTCTCATCTTCACCAAGAAAGAGTTATAAAGGAGAATGAGAAGTTGACCACACTTTTCTGGATGGTTATCGAAGATGGGGACACTTTAGTAGAATTCCTCTATAAAATCTATACAAGAAATCTTTTTACTGACTTTTTCTTTCTGGAGAAAAAGAGTAGGGGCTTGCTTAGACGTTTGCATAATAATTATTTATATGATTATGGGATCGATCCTCATCCGGGAGAATTTTGAAATCTTTCTAGGATTGAGACTGTTCCACTTTCCTCCCTCGCTCTTCCTTTGGAGATGGTCAAGTTCAACAAAGAAAAATTTATCTGTGAATTTTACCAAAGGTTCTTATTGTATGAACTTGCACGATTTCATTGTTATATCATGTAATTCAGACAATCTTTATGATTTTTGACATTCTAATTCTTTTGTGGCTTAGTTTTTTCTATAAAATACACAGGTTAAGGAATCATTGAGCACATTGTCTTCAAAAGAACTCTTTAATTAAATTTTCCCAGATAAAAAGGGATTTTAAGGAGAAAACATTAACTTTCAAAACCTATCAATTAGCAAAATATTACTTTCTGAGTAACCTTAAAAAAATTTACACTTAACTTCCCCATCTATCTTTTAACTTCTTAGGTAAAGGAAAGGACAGTTTACTTAAAGATATCCAGTCTGATTATGCTAAACTGTTATGCAAAAAAGAACTAGCCTTCCTGCCAACAGATGGGATTATCACATGTTTCCCCTAGTTAATACTCCTCACGACTTTATTGTTAGCTTTGACTCCACTTTCCCTATGTCTGTGGGTTCACTTAAAAAAGCTACGACTGTTTCTTCAAAAATTGAGGACCGAATGTATAAATCTTGAATTTTTGATGTAATTGAACTTGTTCATGCATTTAATACTTCGTTGTTGTTAATAAAAGAACATATTTTTCCTAAGTGTGATTTTTATTTTGTTTATTACTTTTTACTAGGAAAAAAAACTGACAGTCGCATCCAACGGCCCCGACCTCTCCTCTCAACTGGATAAACTCAAAACCAGGCTAACACTAGATTTTGAGAAGCGCTCTTCTAAAGATGCTTCAGTCATACCATTTCTGGACAACCCAGAAGCATGTAAATGGTATGATAAATACTATAGGTTAAGATCAACATTAAGTGGTATGAATGAAATGACCTCGTGTCTAGAGAAGAAAATCAAAGAGAAGGACAAAGAGATCAAAGAGATGAAAGAGAGCATATATATAGTTGGTCGATACGGATTCCTAGACCAAAGGATTGAGGTTTATGCAGAAATTGCTTGACTGCAGCAGAAAATTGAGGACCTTGAAGTTGACTTATTGAAAAGTCAAGTACCATGCCAATCTTTAGAGCTTATTGCAAGTGGAGGGAAATCTATTATTTCCACTCCTACTCCCACAAGAACAACTAGATCCCAAAGCTTGGCCGGTAAAAAGAAATTTTCTTCCTTGAAAAACCCACCCCTAGACTTGTATGATGGAGAAATTGCGAGGAGGTGTCAGGAGTATAAATATGAATGCACCCAGTTTCTAAAAGGAAAGTGGGATGGATAAGTTTTGAAATAACTTAGTAATTATCAAAGTCAGGTTGAGGAATTGGGATGCGAGGAATGCGCTCTTAAGCAGAAGGTTAAAAATTTAAAAGAGGCTAATAAAACGCTCAAACAAGTGTTAGGGATTCAAATTGGCTCTGTTGATGATAAAAATATTATCCGCAAGAAGGAGAGGAAATTTAAAGAATTATTGGATGTGGCAATTCGTCACATTACTGAACCTTCCTCGACCGTTGAAGTCTTGAAGGGGCAAGTGCAAGACCTTGTGTCTCGGATGAAAATAATCAAGGTGAAGTCACTTTAGAACTCCCGATTGGATTCCCAAGTAGAAATGATAGTAGCCTTTGGCTTAAAAATTACTATTCTTTCATAGGTCTAAAAAATGAACCAAAGGTTGAGCAGAGCAGCAGAGGTGGGATATAGACGTTATCAACACTACTTTTTATATGGGTATGCTAACCGCCTCAAGAATATTGGAGGTTCTCCTTTTTTTTTGCTTAGAGATGCCTCTACTTCAAGCGAAAGCCATACATGTTTTCTTTAGGTTGAGGGGAAGGGGAAAGAAAAAGTATACCAACATTATCCGCTCCTTAAACCTCCTCCTTAGGAAGACTTGAATAGCTTTTCTTGATATTTGTAGCTTTTTGCATCTAAATTAGTAAATAACTTATGCACTTGAATAATTGATATTTTGAATAGATTTGTATTTCCTTCATCATACTTGTCCTGTTTTTGAACTCATTGAGCTATATGAGATTTGTGATTCACTTTAGAGCTTTAATTTGAATCAATTAAGCATAAATGTGTTTGCTCTTTACTTTTTAGACAGGGCTTGATTTGAGAGCTATTTGTTGGGACTTGTAGTATTTGTTTTCCCCCTTCCTTATATGAAAGTGGCTTTTTACACTATAGTGTAATCACCCAAATATCTTCTTATCTTTCCAGCTCTCACTACTCTTTAAATCCCTTTTCTTTTGAAACATACAAAATAAATATTGATGGCTTCCATAATTTCAAGAAATTATTTATTTCTCAATCTAATCATCTTGTTTTGTAAATTCCAAAGAAATTTGTGAAAAAAATTTCTTGTTGAACTTTGAAATTTTGAAAATTGTTTTTGAAAGTCACTTTTGGAATGATTAGTGAATCAGCATAATAAGCCTTTAGAAAATATGGACCAATTTTCTTTTTTATCTTTCTAGGCTGAATGACTTTATAAATGAATCTTCGTTGTTTAATTATTATTTTCTTGGCTGGTTTTTCAGAGTAAACGCCTTTCCCTTAGTCTGGGTTTATTGGATGATTATTAGATGACTTTTCTTCGTCATATAATCTTGAAAAGTTGCCTGAACTTGCTTTAAAGGTTGCTTAGCTTTGGTTTGGGGTAAGATTGATTGTGTTTGATTGCTCTTCCTCTAAAAGATTGCTTTGGCCCATCTTTAAGATGTAATTAGATGCCTCTGATTTATTCATTTATACATGGTTTCCCCCTTTTATACCTTTTAGGTAAGGATTTAGGCTGGTTAGTGCTTTGGCCAGGCCATCTTAGGTGTGACCAAAGTCTAACCCATCCTCCATCTAGAAGGCACTTCGGGCATGCCTTATAGGTGAGACCGAAGGCTGTTGGTCGGTGATCTAGCCAAGACATCTTAGGTGGGACCAAATGCTTACTTCATCTTCCCTTTAGGTGGTGCTCCTGACAGGCCTTATAGACGGGACCGAAGGTTGGTTGGTGCTTTGGCCAGGCCATTTTAGGCGAGACTAAAGGCTTATTCCATCCTCCCTCTAGGAGGCACTCCAATCAGGCTACGTAGGTAGGACGGAAGGCTTGGGGTGATCTGGCCAGGCCTTATCGGCCTTACTGGAGGCTTACTCCAACCTCCCTCTAGGAGGTGCTTCGGTTAGGCCTTGTAGGTGGAACTGAAGGCTTTCATTGCTTTGACCAAGCTCTTACGGCGGGATCAAAGATTTTTCCTTTATTTTTGTAGATCTTTGTCATAAAGCACTTCTATTAATTAAGCATTTGATCTTTGTAAATACATTGCTCAAGTCTCATTGATAAACTCTTGGAGTTCTCCTTTTCTCAAGAAATTTTTGACCATCCCTCTATGGGCTCGACAATGATTTGTACTGTGTTCATTCACTCAATGGTATTGACAATGAGCTTTTCTGAAATTTCTTTCATTTCCTTGTTGCTTCTTCTTTGTAGGCAAGTAATCCAATCTTTCTTTGGTTAGGAGAGATATTTTCATAGGAGATGGTAAAGGAATAGGCTTTAACAAATTGGGGTTTCTAGGGAATTGTGCTTTTGACCCCTATTTGGCTCTTTTGTAATATTGGATAGGTTCATTAGTTTTTATAGCGAGCTTTCTCCTTGAGTATCCTTGAGTTTGGATTGGTCGTGGGGGAATGATCAATTATCCCCTTTCACTTTTGCGTAAACTTATTAAAATTCTTTATTATTTCACCTTTGAAAACCATTCCTTTAGCTTGGAGTTTAATAGATTTTCTCGTTTCTATGAATGGTCACTCCTTCTTTTGTTCTCTCTACCCAGAGTAGGATAATAAGTGAAGATCGGGTGGATCCTATATAGAATGGATTTATGCTCTAATTATCTAGACCATAAGGAATTACCCGCCTAAAATTTTTTAGTGCCACGTTCCTTAATTGCAATGCTTGTTCTTCGTGGAATTGAAGGTTATGCGTAACTTGATAAGCTGATTTGTAAAATGAGGCTTCGGGTATCCTTGCTCAAAGGTAGTCATTATGCAATTTAGTAGGTTATGTGAGATATGGAATGTTCTCTGTAGGAATATGCCGAAAGATGGAGATTTCTGGAAACCAAGTTTTACTTAATTAGTCTCAACACAAAGAAACAATGATAAAAAAAGTTCACGCTCTCATTCTAGCGCCAAAATACTAGCAAATTTCTTTTCTAACCCAATATGCAAGGCAGTTTAAGGTTGGTTTGAATAAGGGCTTAAGTGGCCCTATGCAAGCTTGGAAGTATATGCAAGTCTAAGTTCAAGTACAAGTCCAAAAAATAAGCCATATGCATGTCTATTGTTCAAGTTCAAGTCCAAATCCAAAAATAAATCATATGCCTATTCATTGTTTAATATTAGTCAGGTATTCACATTCGAGAGAAATACACTGTGCAAAGTTAAATGTCCAAGTCTTTATATGCAAAACGTTTAAGTGTTACAATTGGCTCTAAAAAACTCCAAATTGATTTAGGGTTTACAATTTTAAAAATTGAGAAAGAATCCATCACCCCACAAGGTAACAGAGGGGGTCTATTTATAGAGATGGCCAATAGGAAGGATGCTTGACACGTGTCCCCTCACCATCACTTCATGTGATAAATTCTCGAGAACCCATATGTCTTATGAGCTTTGGCATCTCTCGTTACTTGTAAAAGCTCGAAATCCTTTTCTAGTGTAGAAGCTCGTCATCCCTTTAGAATTCATTATCCTTGTAGAAGCTCGATATCACTTGTTGTTTATAGATGCTCTACAATAGTTATTGGCATAAAGGCTTGATAACAAGTACGGTATCAATTAGCTTATTTTCCATAGAAACTCGATATATTCCCATTGTAGATACTCGACATCTACTAGTGATGCGGCATACTTCCTTTGTTACATACTCTACAACACTTTGTGTTGTAGAAGTTGAACATCCATTCCCACGTCTTTGATAACCTGGTTATTTCCTAGATTAACAACTTTTTTGCGGTAGAAGGTCAACATCCCTTGTTCCTTTAGATTTGTGGTAGCTTGGTATCTCCAAGTATTTACCACTTTGACATCTTCGTCCTCTTATAGGCTCGATACCTTTCTTCATCGTTAATCTTCAACATCATCTGTTACTTGTTAAATGCACGATAGCACTTGCTGTTGTAGAGGCTCATTACCATCTAGAGACTCGAAACCTATCCACTGTTTTATACACCATTTTAATATCTGTCATCTTTATTTTCATTGCTAGAGACTCGTTATACTTTTTCAACGCTCAATGATTTCACTTTCTTCAGGCTCGACTTCTCTTATAATTTCCAAACTCGACATGTTCTCTTTAGATGCTCGACACTCATACAGTGGATAACAACACACACCAACACACATATACACATATAGATCTTAATCAATTATTCTGAATATCTACTCAAACCATTAAATCAAATGGGAAAATAATACCTCTATTAGGTAATATTTTTCAATATTATAATTACGGGAATTTATACTGAAATACAAATTTAGAGTTATATTTATAATCACCTTAAATGTAATTTTCCAAGTGTAAGGATCCAGTCCGAACCTTAACCATGCTGTAGATAATCTCACTACGAGTACAATGGCGAAGTCCGCGTCTCGATTGGACCTCTTATGCAAGAGATACGAATTAAATACAGAACGAGGTTATTAATTTATTAATTCATAATAATAAGTTAATTAATTATCTTCATTGAGCTCATGCTCCTTCCCTAATTACCTGTGCATAACCCGTGCACACAACCCATACGCACTACTCCATCTCCCTTCGATTTATCCCTTACTTCTACACGAATCGTTGCACCGTTAGTTACATCACGGCACACTTTGCATACTCATTGTATTGGGCACCAGCTTGACAAGTCCGGCCTCATTATGCAAAATGCGACAAGAAGCCCCCCTCGTCCTACAAAAATGTCGCAACCTATATAATGTAGTCGCACCTCTCCAATAGACCATCGTCAACTCGTCTCCGCAGCAGAAGCACAATGCCACTCTCCGTTCCACTCAACTCCACCCGAAGCTTCTTCGAAAACAAAACCTAGTCGATGGCTTGGAAGGTCGACCATGGCCAATCACCACCATACCTACCAAAACTCTACATATTTGAAGCTCCTCTCACCACAAGTTCAAAGATCTGACCTCATCGATTTTCATGGATCGAAGCTCTTGATTTAATTCGATGGGGAGAAGCAGCCTTTTAAGTTTTGCGTGAAGAGGATGAGAGTGAGCCATCAAATAGGAAAATATATAAGGGCTTTATATATATAATAATAAAAATATTTTTTATTTGATTTATCAAATAAAACGCCGCACGTTTTGAGCTTGTACGATCACACGATACACAAGATCGTCACAAAACTCGTTGGTGCACATCACCTTATTTTTCTTGTCTCGGTGGTATACATTTCATCGCTATCCAAGACAATGCTCCAAAACGATAATTTCACGCAGTTCGAGGTCGTTTTCGCCATCAGATTGTCTAATTCCAAAAATTCCTCAATCATACATCTCATAATGAAGTCATCATCCTAGAAACACAAGGCATCGGTCGAGATCCATCTGGACCTAACTACGCATGTATTTTTATAAAATACGTATAACAATATGTAAATCGTAAAGATGTCGTGACTCCAAATAGAGCAATATTTATACTCGTTTTGATTTTCAATGTCAATCCGAACTCAAAGAAAGTTGTCTTGGGTCCTTATTCTCACGTATATGAAAAGTTGTATTTTGAACCTTTAATTAATTAACGACTCGATATTTAAATATCCAGTCGTTAAAAATACGAGTTGTTACATAAATCATATTTCTTTTTTCTTATTAAGCATCTTCAAATTTTTGATGCAATTCCATTTATGATGTTTCTTCATGAAGTAGAGGTGACCATTCATCCTCTCCTCGTCTAGACTGTGCCTATGTTACATCCACTTGCATTTTCGCTTTTCATTTTAAGTTATTTGGCCTTTTAAAAGAGAAACCCTTTGCTAAAAGACTACACTAAATTCCTTTGCAAAAGCACATTCATTTATCCTAACATATTAAAGATATGGAATAAGTTGCGCTTAAGTAAAAAGATCAAAACTGTCATCTTAGCGATTCAATTCTTAGATCTTCCTATAGTGCTTGGTCTAATTTTGTTCCCAACACAACAAGATCCTCATTGTAATCAATCAAAAGTGCACGATCTTGCATTGTTTTCCATTGGATTTAGGTTATTGGATCATCTTAGAATAAATGACTTAGCCTCCTTCTCTCCACCTTGAATGCCCTGCTTGTACTCCTTGAATTTTTCCACCTATTAATTTGGTCAAGCTCCATTTTCGCACTCTTAGTGTTATGAGGTGATTGGGTTTGGAAACCACCACTAAATTTGGTTGCCTTCTCTTCTAAAATTCTAAAGTCCAAGTCTAAGATCTAGAATACTTTAAACTCCTTCGATTTGAATGCCCTTGTTTGTTCTTCTCTGGACTCCCAGGTGTTGTATTTGACTCCTTTTCAAGCCACCTTGTATGGCGACGTCTCACCTTCTTTTTACAATGGCTTGGATATTTTCATTCCGATCTTCTACTCCACCATCGAAATTGATTTGCCTTTGTTGCTTCCTCCAATGGGAATCCTTTGAAATCTTTTTACATCACCTCTACCTTTGGTGGAATTTAGTTTGGAATTTCCACAAAAGAGTCCGTAAAGTGTCCTTTTTCTCTACTTGTTCCTTGACTATGGAATCCAAAATCTACTGTAAATCGACCGTAGTAGTGCTCACTTCCCAACTCGAGATTGGTTGCATTAGTTGGAAGTGTTTGGTTCAACATGATGCATTCTGTCCATAATAAAAAAATTGAAAATCTTATATAGAAATACCATACTTATACTATTTTTGTAAGGAAAATAATGTAAAGACCCAGATATGCATATATCTATATTACTTTATTGACAATCAAAACAAAATTCTGATCCAAAATTTTCCACATAGATAAATTTATCTAATATATAAAAATTAGATCCAAAAATATTATACATCTTTATTCAAACAGTATACCCAAAAATCTAAACACACACACATACAACTAAAATGGTAAGCACGGATTTTAAGAAATAAAAATCCGAGAGAATATGATCCCTCTTAGTGAAAGCACCAAACTATTTGCAGTTTTTTGGGCCACAATTCTTGGTATATTTCTTATTAATATATCTTTATAGAAGAGATTTTGATAAAGATGTTTCGAGGAATTTCAAAAGTGATTGGGAACTAAACAAGATAATAAAAACAAAAATATAAAGGAGAATCAACAGAATATAAATAATTCAAATAAATAACAATAAAAATAGGAGCATTATAAATAAATGATGTCAGATTATAGTTGTTCGACATAAACTAGCATGAATACACTTGAGAAGATTTATATTCCAAACAACACTAAAAATTTGTATTCTTTACTATTTGTGCTTTACGTTCTTTTCCTATTTCTACAATTTCCATTTAAAGGCTAGTTTCCTCCAGTAGACTAGCTTCTACATACATTACGAGGTGTTTAATGAAGATTTTCTCAAATGATAATAAAACCAGTAATTTTAATTAACATTAGATCAAATATTTTATGTTGGTATCACTAATTTTGCATTAATTATAATTAATTACCATTAAGATAATCAATCCGAAATTAAAATTAAAATTATTCTCTAATGCATTGAGTGCTCTGATATACCCTCTCAAAATGAAACTCCAAAGAAGTTCCTAAACGTGGCTTTAATTTTTGAAGATGACTTCATAGAAGTAGTATGGTATTGGCAAGTTGATCAAGAGCACCAGATTGAGCTCTTTCCTAAATAAAGTATTAGTCAATTACAACATATTTCATGCAAGAATAAAGATATGACTAGAATAAAGATAAGTGGCACTAATATTTTCACAATAGATAACAATATGTATAAGAAGGGTAATGGTAAGCCCGGTAAGAAGAGAGCGAATCCAAATAGTTTTGGCGTAGTGGAGAAAATTGATCGATACTAGGCTTTTGTTGATAATTGACCAATTACATGTGGCTTCTTAAATAACCAAGAAGTAGGAGAGCGACCAAGATAAAAATTATAAGCACTTATAGAGGCATACTTATCTTTATTGCCAACTAATCTATGGTGGAGAAAGCATGAAGACAAAGTAGATTTTACTTTTAAAGAAATAAACCCAAGAATTAATATTCCGTTTAGATATTAAAGTAGTCATTTTGTAGCATTTCAATGTTCGAAAATGGGATGATGCATGGATGGGAAAAGTTTGTTAACGACACATGTTATGTGCGGATGATTGAGGCAATGATATTATATACTATCAACAATTGTTCTATACCTTGTATGGTCAGATACTATTATACTTGTATGCAATGCGAGGTTTTCATCAAAAGCAAGTGGTATAGAAACAACTGTGCATCGGATCCTTCTATTCGAATCTAAATATCATTGATTTAGCATCTTTGAGTAAGTAATAAGCAAGATGGAGTTGTAAGGACCTCAATGCAATGAATATAAAACAAGGCACCAAGGTCAATGATCGAGAATCTTTATGCAAGAAGACCATTAAAGCATTAAAAATTATTGTTGTTGCTACTGTGATAATAATATCATCCATATAAATAAGTAGCTCTATGATAATGTCACTTGAGAGAAGAATGAATAGAGAGATATACATAAAACCCACATCCAATAAGGAATTAAAGAAGTTCAAGATACCATCCCCTTGGAGGTTAGACCATACAGGCATCTTCAAAAAGATAATCTTGGAGAACGATGTTGTTAGAAAAATAAAACAAATACAAAATAACTAACTAATATAGTTTTATTTTATTTTATTCACTATTGCAATTCAGTTTATTTTCCTCTCTTCTCAAATCTAAGCCTACTGATGGATATTTTCGGATTCGGATAGTGCCATATCTGCATCCGTATCCAAAATCCTTTTCGGATATCAGATATTTGCATCTGTGGATATGGACGAATGTCAGATTTATCATATCCACTAGCGGTCGATAAATCAAAAAATATAAACAGAAACTTTAGTTTAACATAATTTTTTTTCTCTTGTATAATTATAAATGTGTAAAAAAACTAAACAAAACGATGATGATGAATAGTTTCGAGCGGTTAATATGCATCAAGTGCATATAATATAAACAATTAACTTAATAAAACAATAAATACATATCTTTCATTGTACTAAAGTACATATAATATAAAGTATAATCTTGACACAAACCTGATGAATAATTTTCGAATACAGATGCCTTTGTATCTGTAACAACTCGCCGTTTAGATCCTCAGAAGTCGACAATAATACATTCACGGTATTCACATGCCGAACATCTCAAGTGTCGGAAAGACAGATTGTTGAGGTGAGAGAAGGAAAATACATAATAGAATCTCATAATGTGACGAGTAATATATAATATACAAAAGGCCTTTACAAAAAGAAAAGGAACTTTAGTATAAATACTATCATCGGAGCAAAACTAACTTGTCATCAGCCTGGACAGTCATAACAACATGTCCTTACAATTGCTGATAAATACAGACAAAAGCAAACAATGGAAGATAAAATATTGGAATACAACTTGAAGGATCCAGCTCGTCTCCTGAAGCTCCAAAATGTCCAGCTAAATCTGGAAAATATGTTTGGACTGATCCAAGTATTATAAGAAAATAATGCCTAGATCAATATCGTAAACCAGCAAGAGAAATACAATCAAATGGATTTTTAATACTTTAAAAACCTTTAAAAATAAAGGTATCTCATTAGACCCCGCCGCACATAAACACAGACGAGTTTTTATCTTACGATAACCAAACCATTTTATAGGCAATCTTATGATATTATAATAATGTTTAGGGTTTAAAATAAATATATAACATAAATGAAATTCTTGCATCTGACATTCCAATAGTTTGACATAACTAAGACTGTAAAGGCATGTAATGGAGATTAGATTCCATCAATGACAAAGCCACTAGGGTACCGCTTGCCAGAGTACATCTCTAGACACTGTATCGAGGGTCTCACATGGACCCTCTGCCAGCACAGAGCTGGCCTACCCCTTTAAAATGACAAACTGGATTACATAATCCCTCGGGCACCAGGCTGCAAATGTTGCCTCATGGTCGCCCTACGTGCACACCAAATCTGTAAATATTAATTCTAGATTGAGGAATGATGCTCCTAATGGTAGCTTACCACGCAACTCTGTTGCATATCCCATGTTTTAGTCATTCCAGGTTGTGAGGCTTGTAAGGTCATGATTACCTATTTTCTCTCTTAACAAATCCTACTTGGAATGCTAACACCGCCACCAAGCAACAATGCAATGCTAGCATTCATCCATACAAGTTGCTCAGGATATGAACAGACCGAAGGCAATACTTTTACTACTTCCATTTTGGAATCACTTTCAGGATTAGTAGCAAGTAGCTCATGCACTTCAAAGAATTTCATCTTTGATTCCATCATCTCAGACCAGTCTCGAACCTCTTCCAAAGCGTTGAACACGTATATGATTTTGGAGTGGTTACAGTTTCAAGTCATCTCATATAAGTACACTTCCCCCCTTACCGGTTGCTCCAAAACCAAATCGATAGTTTCAGTAAACTCAACTCTAGTTCTTTGGAAATAAAAAGATAATACATAAGACCGAAAATCACCTAACCGTTTAAGTTGACGGATTTCCTTATCATTTGTCCTAGTGGAACAAAACGAGAAATATATACACAGTACAGCATCATCGAAGATGACTATGCTATATAACCCTCGTGTTTCTCCTAGATATTTACCGATTTATATTTGAACAAGCCTTTGATAGTTGGTTAATTAACTATCAAATAAACAAACCATCAATCATAAAGTTAAATTTAAGTGGAACCACTAAATCTCTTTAATAAATCTTTCATTAATTAAATCTCTTTTCAATTATTTGATTTAAATTCTTTCATAAAAGATATATTCACAAACCCATTATACTCCTTTCAATACTTGAAAAAAATTCATATACTTATCTCACTGTACTAAGTATATTCCCAAAATATTAAGAAAGATTTCCTAATTTCCGAAATCATATTAAATGGGTCAAAACAAATGTCATTTAAAATATTATTTAATATAAACCCACCATTTATCGTTCGGTGTTAAGTATGGAAAGATGTTCTCATACCACCATAATTAAGAAGAAATATTTATCAAAACCAAATCTCATTCCTTTTATAAAATTCCATTTCTATAAATCCATTCCATATTTACAAATCCTTTTATAAAACTCCAAATTAATTTCTAAAACTTCTTTTTGTAAATCTCTAAAATTATTTCTAAAGGTCCTTTTATAAGACTCTAAAATCATTTATGAAACTCCTGTTATAAAACTCCTTTCTATTTATAAAATTCTTTTATACAAATCCTTTTATAAATCCAAACTCATTTTTATAAATCTTATAGATTGAACATCAGTCTTCGTTATCTTTAAAATATCACTTATAAATCCATTCTTTAATTTATAAATTACCATTTACAAATCTCTCTTTTATTTATAAAATGCCATGTATAAATCTCTCTCGCAAAATATCTCATGTGAAACTCCTTTATAAAATATCGTTTATAATCTCCTTTACAAAATATCATTTGTAAAATCCTTTACAAAATATCATTTATTAAGTAATATTCCTTTTATAATTCTATTTATTAATTATAAACAACTGTAATAAAACACTTTATTAACTTAAAACACAATTAATTAAAACAACTAATTAATTTTAAATATCATTAATTACATCGATTAATTGACTTTAAATACCATTAATTAAATAATTTATTAACTTAAAACATCATTAGTAAATAATTAATTAATTAACTTTTAAAATAATAATTAATTAACTTAAACATGGTTAACTAAAATGATTAATTAACTTAAACCTCATTAACAATATAATTAAATATCTTAAAACAATACTAATAATATAATTAAATGACTAAAACATCATTAATAATTAATTAAATTAAACATTATTAATAAAAATAATTAGTTAAGTTAATCATCCTTAATAAAATAATTATTTAACTTAAATATCATTAATAAAAACAATTAAAATCATTTATAATTAAATAAATACTTGACCTCAAATTGTTATGAAATTGAAGTTAATTTAAATCCAAAACCTTTCAAATTCGAAAAGACTTAGCAACCACAATGATACTTTAACAAACTATCATTTATTTTTAATTCATTTTCCAAGTCATATGACTAGTATTTACATAAGCAAGCATACATGTAATAAAATCAGTAATTATCAATTAATAACTAATCCATCAGTTATCCGATATTAAAATCACCCACATGTTAATTAACTGGCATATGAATAATTGTCCAATTAACATAATAGCAGAACGAGGATTTATTCTGTTATATATGTGTCATAAATAATCTATTCAATTTAATTATAGTAGAACAGTGTTTATTTCTGCTAAATAGATGTCTAAAATAATTTATTCAATTGGACCAGTGTTTTATCTGGCCAAATAGATATCACCAATGAACTATAGTTATTTAATTACGTTATTACTTAAAACAACGTAATAATATTCGATCAGTATTATTTTTTCATTAAATTATATTACATTTAATCTAACAACTATTTATACTATAGTGTTCTACTAGTTCAGATAAATCTAGTGCAAAAATCCATAGGTCAAACGAATTTAAAATAAGTGAGTTATAGCTTTCAAGATTAACACTTAGTTAATAAAATTTAAACGAATTAACTTAAAATGGTTTCTCACCAAAATCAAAGCCCATGGCCTGCTTGCATTTCCTAAACCCAAATGCCTTCTTTTCCAAAAATCCAGTGCCCCTAAATCTAATTCATCTGCTTTAACAACCAATGCGCATGCATGAACGCGACACACCACTCCGACCACCCATTGTCGAATCTAAGGCCACCCATAAGTCCTTGTCGAGCTCAACACAACCGCACCTTCGCCTCCACCTCACACAAACCCAAGGGATTTTTGACCACTCAACATGAAACCAAATCACGCCTTGGCAACCCAACATGATCACAAACGCGACCCCTTTGCCACAGCCACACTCAACGCTGGACATCGCCACCACTTCCATTAGATCCCTGCCTCACTATCCAGGATCTCCACGACCATCCCGGTGGCCCCCACCGTCGCCAACACTCCATTTTACGAGCCCCAAAACGCAAAACACTCGAAACCCTAACCTTAGCTCAAAAAGCCACCTTCGACCACCGTACTCCATACGACCACCACCCATGGCTCCATCATCACCCAAGCCCCCTCCAGTCACCGCCGTTTCTCCCCTTGACTATCGGCTCATTGGAAAATCCAATATGATCGAAAACCATTCATCTTACCACCACGACCACCTTAGGCTACTAAAAATCTTAACTTGACAATACGAACCGACCAAACCCTCCGTTCGTCTTTTCGTGATCGTCAAATTTTCACTAACACTTGACCATCACTATTTTTTGGGTGATATCCACCGCTTCGCACGATGAAATGATGAGCAACCATTTTTATAAGCTACTAAGGGTGGAAATAAACAACTTTGATGTTGGAAGATTTGGCTAATATCGAACGGTTGTGGAGATATGGATTCTTGAATTGAGGAGGGCTTTGGTTTGAACATAGAAGTGAAAAATAAAGAGGAGAAACGAAAAGGAGGTGGAGAAGTGAAAAATGAAGTGCTGAGATGAGGTGATATCCTTATAACCAAAATATTTCTTCACGCATAAGTAAACCAAAATTTACAAGATAAGCAAACTCTATAATTCAAGTTACCCATTCCTTCAACAAGTCAACACTCAAATCACATTACCATTAAAACAAGTTTGAAATTTTGATTTTTAATTTGGTTTTAAAAAAAAAGTTTTTGAAATGAAGGATTTGCGGTACCATGCTACACAATATCTATGTTACCCTACCTTTTGATCAAGGACGGAATATCAACAAATTGGCTAAAAATGATGGATATCAGGATTGGAGATAGATTGGAAACAAGGCTATGATCGATTCTTTTAAAATTGAACCAAGCTCCAATCAAGGTGGGATCAATTAGGAATGATAAACAAGGTTCGATAAGGCTACACTTTGAATTTCAGGTCAATCGAAGTTCATATGCTCAAGTTATGGATGGATCAATATTCGTATGATCGATTAGAAACAAGGCTATGATCGATACCATCAAAACTGGACCAAGCTCCAACCAATGTGAGATCGATCAGGAATGATAAACAAGGTTCGGTAAGGCTACACTTCGAATTTCAGGTCAATCGAAGTTCATATGCTCAAGTTATGGATGGATCAATATTCGTATGATCGATTGGAAACCGGGTTATGATCGATACCGTTAAAATTGAACCAAGCTCCAATAAAGGTGGGATCGATCGAGAACGATAAATATGGTTCGGTAAGGCTATGCTTCGAATTTTAGGTCAATCAGAGTTCATATGCTCGAGTTATGGATGAATCAATATTCGTGAAAAACTGGCCCGTATCGATCCTCTCGTATCCATCATTATGGATACCAGATATGGATACCAAATGATGGATACTAGATAATGGATACAAAGTGATGGATACCAGCAGACAGATACCAGCAGATGGATATGAAGTGATGGATACCAGCTGATGGATACGAAGTGATGGATACCTGATGGATATGAAGTGATGGATACCAGCTGATGGATACAAAGTGATGGATACGAAGAAATGGATATCAGCCGATGTATAAAAAGTGAAGGATACCGGCCGATGGATAAGAAATGATGGATACCAGCCGATGGATACAAAGTGATGGATACCAGATGATGGATACCAGCTGCTGGATACGAAGTGATGGATACCAGATGATGGATACCAGATGATGGATACCAGATGATGGAGACAAGTGATGGATACCAGAAGATGGATTTGAAGTGATGGATACCGGCTGATGGATATGAACTGATGGATATGAAGTGATGGATACGAAGTGATGGATACCAGATGATGGATACCATGTGATGGATACCAGATGGTGGTTACGAAGTGATGGATACCAGGTGATGGATACCAGATGATGGATATAAAGTGATGGATGCCAGGTGATGGATACCAGATGATGGATACGAAGTGATGGATACCAGATGATGGATACAAAGTGATGGATACCAGATGATGGATATGAAGTGATGGATACCAGCTGATGGACACGAAGTGATGGGTACCAGATGATGGATATGAAGTGATGGATATGAAATCATCAGCCTACACTTGTAATCTCAAACTTGGATCGATTATATCTCACAAACTACACACTGGAATTTCATGAAATTTAGAGAGCAAGGACTTAGCACTATTGTCTTTCACCATGATCGATCCCAGCCTAAGAGAAGCGATTCTTGATCGATACGAAATTGATATGGATCGATCGAGGATCGATCTCAAACCACCTTGGATCGATCATGTAGGCCCACCTGCGCATGAGAAAGGGTATTTCGAGTTTTGAGTCAAATTTTTCCACTCTACTCCTATAAACAGAAACTCCATGTCAACTAAAAGGGGAAATCTTCTTCTTCTAGCTTGGGGAAACACTGCCATTTTTGTTTGTTGGTTTCAAAGTCTTGTAACTGTAATCACAGTATAAAAGGAATGAAATGATCAATTCAACGTAGACGTAGGTCGAAGATGGCCGAACCACTATAAATCTTGTTATCTCTTATTTTCTTTCCTTTTAATTTTTTTACTTCTTCATTTTTACTCTCTACATTCTTTGGATCTGAGTGTTTGATATTGAGGATTTGTGTGTAAACGCTGGTGCTTTCACTACGTTCGGGGCTTGTGACCATTTTTGGCACAAACACTTTGGTGCTCTCACTGAGAAAGACTAGCACCAGCTACATCAGATTTGGAGTTAGATTTGGAAATTTAAAGGATTGGATCTAGAAGGAACCATGGTTAGGCCATCAACAAGGAGACAAGTGACAGAAAGGAGTCGACACGAAGAGAGTCGAGAGGCTTCCTCAAGAGAAAGTCATACCTCAGTTTTCATCACCAGAGATGAGATGGAGATGATGATGGATGTTATGCAAAAAGGATTGTTGAAAAGGCAGAAGGAAATGATGCATAACCTTATCTGACAGTTTGGACAGGCAGGAGCAGCAGGAGCTACTGGAGTTCAGATCCACGGAGCTGGAATAGAAGGACTTAACAGGCAATCAGATGGATCAGCTCAACAGGGCGCAGCCCCCAATCAGCACACAACCACCAATATGTATGGATCCAGACTTGGGAGTACACCACCACGCAATGATAGACCAATCCGTAGAGGGATTCTATGTGACACTGCACAACATGGTGCTGGCAAGAGCACGAGAGAATGTGATGAAGAATATGTACAAAAATTCCCTCATGGACTCGAGGGGAAATCCTTGGTGGACACACTGGATTAGCTGAGATTATCAAGTGAACTATGCGTGGAGGTCTGACGAACAGAGATTTGGAAGGGGTTAATAGGAGTCTATTTACCCATGACATCTTGATGGCTAGGAATCCACCAGAGTTCAAGCTGCCTACTTTGGAAGTATATAATGGTAGGACCGATCCTACCGATCATTTGATGAGTTACACAAGACACATGGAAGTGATGGGGGCATTGGAGGAGATTATGGCACAATGTTTCCCCACATACTTAACGGATATAGCTGCTATGTGGTTCAGGCAGTTGGAAAATGGATCTATTAGGACATGGACAGAATCGGTGGATAGGTTTTTGAAGCAGTTTCGGGTTCATATCAAGAGGCCGAAGAATGTGATGACACTGACGTCGATGAAATAGAAGGCAGGAGAGTCACTCAGGATTTTCCTAACTCGGTTTAATGTAGTGATTGCTTCGGTGGATCGGCCAGATACATCAATGGTTCTAATGACGGCAGTGTCAGGAGTCAGAGACAACTCGAATTTTAAGATATCATTGATACAGGATCCACCAATGGATCTCAAGGAATTTTTTCATGAGGCCGAAAGATTCCTTAGGCAGGAGGATGCAAGTTTAGATATGAAACCAAAGGAAGTAAACATGGTCAAGGATGGAGGACCATCCGGTGAAAGCTCGCGAAATGATAAGGATAAAGGGAAGAGGAAGTCGAATGACGAGTCTGGCATGGCAAGGAAGCACTGGAGAGAACCAAAATTTACCACTTACACAGGACTGAATGGGACATTGGAAAGGATTGACATGGAAACTCGGGATTGCCTTTCTTACCAAAGGCCGGCAAGGAGGGAACCTTCGGTACGCGAGAAGGCATCCGAAATGCACTGTCTCTTTCATGACCTTGACGGACATGATACTCATAGCTGCAGACATCTAAAGGATATAATCGAGGAGCACGTAAGGCGTGGTCAGTTGCAGCAGTACGTCGAGACTCGGAATGTGGCAGTGGAACAGGAGCAGCCACCGTCTACCTTAAATAATGATGGTAAAAGGCCCAGGAAAGATGGTCGGTTGGTCATCAACTAATCGGGGTGGTATGGAATAAGCAGCAAACTCTAGGCAAAGGGTTAAGTCACTTACTCATGTACGGGGATGGAGATAGCCTCTAGGCATGCTCTGAGATGATGATAAACCGTGATGCCTTAGTATGTGAAATTTGCTTTTCTTTTTTGTTCCGACATTTGCTTTTTCCAGTTTGGTTTTGGAGTTTTGTTTGGACTCTTGGTTTTGTTGATTTTCTGGTTTGGATTTTGGCTCGGATGCTAGTTTTTTAGTTTGGTTTGGATTTTTGATATGGATTTCTGGTTAGATCTAGATTTAAGATTGGATTTTTATCTGGTTTTTTGTGAAAGGTCGTCAGGTATGGATTATGTCTGGCAAGGGGTAAGTCGCTTAGTCCGAAAGTGGCGAATCGACTTATTTCAGGTCATCGAGTACGGACTATGCTCGACTAGGGTCCGGAGAGATTAGGATTCGGCTTAGGACTTAAGCCTCATATTATTTGTCAATTATTATACCAGGTCGTCGAGTGTGGATTACGCTTGGCAAGAACCTGAAAATTTTATGGATCAGATGATGTAGATATGGATGGAATATGAACTTTTGATGCCGGATTTAAAGCTATTCAAAACACGCCTTCATACCACAAGGCATGTTTTGGAGGGCAAATGTTACCCCACCTTTTGGTCAGGGACGGGATATCAACAAATTGGCTAAAAAGGATGGATATCAGGATCAAAGATCGATTGAAAACAAGGCTATGATCGATACCGTCAAAATTAAACCAAGCTCCAATCAAGGAGGGATCGATCGAAAATGATAAATAAGGGTCGATAAGGCTACACTTCGAATTTCAGGTCAATCGGAGTTTATATGCTCAAGTTATGGACGGATCAATATTCGTATGATCGATTGGAAACAAGGCTATGATCGATACCGTCAAAATTGGACCGAGCTCCAATCAACATGAGATCGATCGGGAATGATAAACAAGGTTCGGTAAGGCTACATTTCGAATTTCAGGTCAATCGGAGTTCATATGCTCAAGTTATGGATGAATCGATATTCATATGATTGATTGGAAACAAGACTATGATCGATATTGTTGAAATTAAACCAAGCTCCAATCAAAGTGGGATCGATCGGGAATGATAAACATGATTCGGTAAGGCTACACTTCGAATTTCAGGTCAATCGGAGTTCATATGCTCGAGTTATGGATGAATAAATATTCATGAAAAATTGGCCCGTATCGATGCTCTCGTATCCTTTACTATGGATACTAGATGATGGATACCAAATGACGGATACCAGCTGATGGACACGAAGTGATGGATGCCAGTTGATGGATACGAAGTGATGGATACTAGCTGATGGATAGGAAGTGATGGATACCAGATGATGGATACGAAGTGATGGATACTAGATGATGGATACGAAGTGATGGATGTCAGCTGATGGATACGAAGTGATGGATACAAAGTGATGGATACCAGATGGTGGATATCAAGTGATGGATACCAGCTGATGGATACGAAGTGATGGATACCAGATGATGGATACGAAGTGATGGTTACCAGATGAGGGATACGAAGTGATGGATACGAAATCATTAGCCTGCACTTGCAATCTCAAACTTGGATCGATCATATCTCACAAACTACACACTGGAATTTCATGAAATTTGAAGAGGAAGGACTTGGCACTATTGTCTTTCACCATGATCGATCTCAAGCTAATCGGAGCGATTCTTGATCGGTACGAAATTGATATGGATCGATTAGGGATCGATCCCAAACCACCTTGGATCGATCATGTGGGCCCCACCTGCGTATGAGAAAGGATATTTCGAGTTTTGGGGCAGATTTTTCCAGTCTACTCCTATAAATAGCAACTCCATGGAAACTAAAAGGAGGAATCTTCCTCTAGCTTGGGGAAACTCTATCATTTTTGTTTATTGGTTTCAAAGACTTGTAACTGTAAACACAGTATAAAAGAAATAAAAGGATCAATTCAAAGTGGACGTAGGCCGAAGATAGCCGAACCA
The DNA here is from genome assembly GCA_030765085.1 of Allium cepa. NCBI lineage: Eukaryota > Viridiplantae > Streptophyta > Magnoliopsida > Asparagales > Amaryllidaceae > Allium > Allium cepa. The sequence goes on from CM060932.1 coordinate 549,367,513, forward strand.
CTATAAATCTTGTGTCTTCTCTTACTTTCTTTCCTTTTAGTTTTTTTATTTCTTCATTTTTACTCTCTACATTATTTGGATCCGAGTGTTTGATATTGGGGATTTGTGTGTAAACACTGGTGCTTTTACTATGTTCGGGGTTTGTGACCATTTTTGGCACAAATAATCTCGTTCGCATACGGGTCGCGAACAACGAAAATAAAAATACGATCGCGCACAGAATGCGACACGGTCACAAAACAATTATAAAATTCTCCGATTCGTAGAATTTGTGAAATTTCAAAAACATTAACGTCCGCCGCAAAATATGAAAAACGATAATTGTAAATCATTTCTATATTAAAATTATGAAAAAAAATCTTATAAATTCATTTTATTACCAAAATAATTTTCTTTGTATTTAAAACCATTAATTGAATATTGAAAATTAATTAAATATTCTCAAAAATTAAAGTGATAAAATTTCGAATCGTTACAATATTCATATCCGGTTTTTCAAATATTAGATATTTAACCGCTTTCGGATATGGATGCAAAAGAATTTCAAAATTTTCAAGTATCCACCGACAAACTTAATGAAATCAGCTCTTTATTTTTATCTAATTCACTCTTAATTGAGTTGCTCTCATATACCATCTCTTTATATAGTAATGGAGCTTACAGAAATACAAACTTACCACAAATAAAACTTACCCAATAAAGATACAAATTTATTAACAATTGAGTTTGTGTAGCTTTTAACAAGATATATCGAGATAGAACAAAGGATATATCATCAAAGTTATTCTCTACATATGAGTTTGAGAAGAAGAACAAAATTAAGATTAAACAAAATATACTCAAATAATAATTTTGCTAATTTACTTACTAAAATGTACCCAATGTCAATTTTCCAAAAAAAAAAAAAATGTTTAGGATACACATCCTCAATAAAATATTGCCAATTTCTACGAAGTACCATTGCCATAAGCTAATGCATTAACAAGGAAATATTGCCTTCACTGTACTTGTTGTATTTTTCTTTTTGTCCAGGTTTTATCCATATGGATTCTCGCAACAAGATTTAATGAGCAAGTAGTCATAACAAAGTATTCATCAAATAATGTTGAAAACCAATACTAGTACTCGGCGGTGGTCGAAGACGTACAGAAGCCTTGTACACCTAGGCACCATTCGTAGGAAATTTATGCTCTAATCATGCTCACGTGCATTATATGTGTTTGACGCATTTAACGTGGAAACAGGGATAGAGGCCACAAAGACTCACGTGGGAAGCTACCCAGAAAAATATGTAATAGTGTTAAATGCGTTTGACGTAAACTATGATTATTTTTGGAAAAAGGCTGCCCTAGTTCCCTATTAATACTCAATTCCATATTAATATACTGAATGACCATTAAGAACCATGTCAACAAAAATTTTGAACGAAAAGGCTTTGCCTCTACTCCTTTTGCGATCGTTTCCAGAACTACCGTTTGATCCTAGTAGAGTTAATTGAGGAAATGGTTCCAATTTTTTTTTTTTGTATATTATAGCTCTTGCGTCTCCAACTCGATAAATTAACGAAAGGTTTCAGAGATCGTAACACAATTTCAGTTTCTTTTAATAATAGAACAATTTTTTGTTCAAGGCATCGGAAAAAAACAAAATATAGAAGTAGGCACCGGCAAAAACTAATCGCTAAAATAGGCCATGTTTAGTTATAACCTGCGCGTTCATATAATACGTAAGTTAAGAAAATTTTAGGTAGAGTTTGCGTAATTCATAAATGCGCAAGCATCGGCTTTAAGTTTGCGCAATTTCGGAATGCGCAAGCTTATTTTCGGACAGCAAAACGACAGATAGCCGAATCTGAGATTCATTTCTCCCCCAACTCAATTTTTAACAAAAACCTCCTCATTTCCAACCTCAAACTCATTCCAAATCCAAACTTATTAACTTAAAAACGTTGTTTTTGATCCATTCCTTCAATCAACCACTAGATTAAGCATAAAATGGAAGCAATCTCTTCTTCTTCTTTGATTAGAGGTAATTATATTTTGATTGTAAATTGATTACTACTTTAAAATGATTGTTGTTTTTAAGGAAGAGGTGATCATGATGATTTCGATGTCAATGTGCTCTAATTGTTGGGTTTTTTGTTGAAAATGCAAAAGAATTTGAAGTATTCATATAGCCAAAACCCTAACTTCGTACAAAGTTTTTATAGTGATAAATGGTTGTTATTGTTTGAAGAATTGTCTCCCGGACCCGAAGATAGAAGTGTTCTCTATCTTCAAGAACACCATAGGAGCCAAAACGATACAATAATGGAGGTAAATGTTCGACATTGGTAAATCAAGGGAATGCAAATATGAAGCACCAATTGCAATTTTTTTTATACATTTCACAGTGTTGAAACTGTGAAGATATGCGATCATGTAAGCAAGCTCAAGGAGATCGATTATAAAGATCCAAGATTGAAGCCAAATTTACGAATCTCCAGATTTTGGCAAGCTATGCAAATCGACTACATTCGTCTCGATCATCACCTTATTACCGCTTTATGCGATAGATGGAGGTCGGAAACAAATATGTTTCATATGAGAGTCGGGGAGATGACAGCGACTCTAGCGGATGTGCATTTTTTTTTGGTCTTAAAGCAGACGATCGTCCGGTTTGTTTGCAAAATTTAGATATCGATTACATCGAATTGGCTCATGACTTGCTTGGTATATTTCCACCAAGAGAGGCGGTTAAGTCTAAAAGTGAATTATCAATGACTTGGTTTAAAAATGAATTTTTCGAACCACTACCCGAAGGGGCGACCAATTTAGATATACTTCGTCGCACTCGTGCCATGATATTATATTTTTTGAGTTACCGATTATTTCCCGATCATTCGAAAGGAAGATTAAGTTTGAAATTTTTATCTTTTTTGGATGATTTAGCTAACCATGGTTATCATTCTTGGGGTAGTGTTGTTCTATGCTTTGCAACGTCGAAAAGCTTTAGGGGGTTCTGCAACATTGTTGCAACTATGGTCATGGTCGCATATTGCTATTGGACGACGGTCTATAAGAATCCTATCGACTTATATCTGTATCTTCCATTTGGGGCTGGGTGGAATTGTGCTAGGAGTTGGCGTGAGACGCCAAGAAATGTACAGTTTTACCGTATTGAGTTGGATTTATTGGGGAATGATGCGGTTACATGGGAACCATATTCATTAGTGTATAAGTTTGGACATCCAGAAGTTGGGTATGCGTTCGTCGGTTGGATTACTAAGAGCGACTGATTCTATTTTTATACTTTGAGTTGTATGCACCCGATCGGGTTATGAGACGGTGTTCCTTTGAATGTCAGCACATTCTCGATCCCGTCGTCCCCCTTGATCCAGAACCCACTAGCTGGATGCCATTTTTGGAGGAAAGTATTGCAATCTAGCAATCAAAAATTGATCGTGCCGAATGAGCATGCGAGCCTCCGACAACTTTGAGCGAGTACGAGTATTGGTATTGGTGAATTATTCGTCGTTATATTCTTAAAAAATTGGCAAGGAAGTTGGTTGCGTACGCTCTCCATGCTCCTCTAGAACGTGTTGTGGTAAGTATTTTCATTTCAAAAAATTTATAGTTCAATTTTTATATCATATTGATGCATTGTTATGACTTATGTTTTAGATAAGCGGAATACTGCGCTTTGGATGCGGTGGACGAAATAGAAGAAAGTCATATGGAGCCGGACAAGATTAAAAGCAAGTGCATTGACCTACGATGAATACTTGACACGATTTTGGGTCGGAGCAAGCTAAAAAGGTCGGCCAAACCGCTGCACATTGTAGAAGAGCCCACACGTTCTACGAAGGAGACATATACTGCAGTAGAGGGTGGACAAGCTCGATGGGAGGAGGCACATGCGGAGAGGGAGACTTCACAACATCCAGGTGACCGAACTACAGTTGGACGGCCCGCTTGGCCCGAGGTAGAGCAGAAATAAACCAGTGGAGAAACTCATGCTGACTGGCATGTTTGGCATGAAGGAGAACAACAATTCGAATATGCTGGACAGTCGACATACGAGCATGCCAAGAGCCGCCGCAATGGAAAAATCAACAAGAAGAACTCATTTTTGGTCAAGTCAACAATAAGAAATTCCACTTTCGACACCCGCTCCTACATTCGAAGAAGGCCAAGGATCGGCTCCCATCGTGTACAAACGAAAGAAGAAGAAGAGAGACCATCACTTGAGCTTAAACGGATTCGTGGTTGACGGTATTAGTCTTATTGACTTTTTTTTTTGATTGGTTAATGGATTATTGACTTGTATGTTTCTATGTTATTGTACGACTTGTTCAATCTTTTTAGGATGATTTTCAATTGTCAGTTGGATCATATTATTTATTTTATTTGGTGATGGTATTGTTAATAGAATGGTGTGTGCATGCTTTGGGAATTTGAGATTTTGCAAATTTTGGTTTTCCAGTGTGGCCGAGCAGCTCAATGTTTTTGAACTGATCCAAAAAACAGCTTGCGCATTTGTGAAAATGCGCAAGCTTTGTTGTCAATATAGCTTGTGCATTCTACATATGCGCAAGCTGTTTTTGGGTTATTTTAAAAACACGCTTGCACATGTATGGATCGCACAAGCTATATTGACAACATAGCTTGTGCAATCCATATATGCGCAAGCGTGTTTTTGGCCCCGTTCAAGACAGAGAACTCTTTCAACACCGTAAATCACACAATTTGACATAAAAAGTCTTAACATCGTTCTACATAATACGCAAACACCATTCGAATGACAACATTATCATATAACAAAGTCAACAAGTCATAAAGTAGCATAGACGTTCTACTTCTATTACAATTCAACGTGGATAAGTTTTCTTCTTATGACCAATAAAACCACATTTGCTATATCTGTTATGGCCGGATGAAGATGGCGGATCTATGAAACCTTTTATTCGAGTAGATCGAAGACGACCTGAATTTCTGCACACAAGCGGTGGTTCTATAATTGGATCATCGTAGACGTTCCAATGTCGACGATCTGGTACAAGGTGTAATAAAGAAGCATAAGCCGCGGAATACATAGCCTTCGTGTACCACGTAGAGATTAAGTCAAAATACGCTCTATTAGCACCACCCGAACCACATGAACAAACCGCTAATACATGGAAGCATGGAAATGATCTAATGTCGGCATGTTGCACGAACATTTGACAACATTATCTTCGATATTCACCGTATAGTCAAACATATGCACATCTTTCACCTGTCATTCAACGAAGCTATATCTCTCTAAGACATGAGTCTCGATTCTTTCATTCTTCTCCGCGCTAATGCTTCCTACCTAGGAGCGAGCTGCGACGTCCACTTTTTCCCTTAAGTTCGTCGTTCGACGAAGTAATGTTTCAGTCGATGAAACGTTCGTGCAACCAATGATCTAACAGGTAAATTCCTACTTACTTTGAGCACACAGTTAAAGCTTTCGGAAATGTTGGTCGTCATCATATTGAATCTTACTCCGCCGTCATGACAAAGAGCACAGCTTGATTTCTGGTCTTTCAAACTTCTTTCAATCCACGCATCGGCATCTTGATTTACAATCTTCAACTGTTTTCGAAGATCTTTATATTTTACAACCTTCGATGTCGTGGCACATGCATGTAATAAATTTTGTAGCTCAACCATACCAAGCCCCGCTTTTTTGAATTTTGCTTTAAAATGACGGATACAAAAGCGATGATGATGTTCAATTGGCCAAGCTTCTCTAAGCGCACGTGGAATTCCTTTCATACGATCCAAGGTAAAGGTGATACATCTAGTACGTACGGATGGAATATAATTTCATATGCAACGAATAAACCAACTCCACGTTTTCCATGACTCTGTTTGTACAATAGCAAAAGCTAAAGGAGATAGCCCTTGATTTGCATCCACCCCAGTTGCTACTAGTAATGTACCCAGATACTTTCCATATAAATGAGTGCCACCAATAGACAATATGGGTCGACAGTGGTCGAAGCCTTGAATAGAAGGTCTGAAAGCCCAAGAAGCACCATCAAAAACACCACGACTATGAATAACATCATATACGGTTCCGGAGTTGGTATGTTGTAGGGCTCTAGGATATTTCGACAATTTCGCGTATGACGATTCCCAATCGCCATAAATCATTGCAACAGCTTTCTACAGTCCGTGCCAGGCTCAAAAATAACTCACTTTAATATGAAACATGTTGGACATTGTCTCTTGAACAGTTCTTGCGGTCATGTTTGTTTCAGCTTTAATCAACGGAAGTATTTTGCTGCATATAAACTTAGCAGTTGTCTGTCGATGGTTTGAGTTGATGGTTGCATTTAAACAAGTATGATCGCCGCCATATGTAGTTATCTTCCACCAATTTGAATTTTGTCTTACCGAAAGGCTTGCATGAACTCGCCAAGGGCATGTTTCTTCAACATCACAGCGGATCGTGTATTGATTTGCATGCGATTTCAGAATTTGAAACAAAACTGAACATTTAATCTCTCATTCACATAACTATTCAACAAGCTTCTGCTTACTTTCAAAAATCAACCCAACTCGTGGACCTTTCTCCACACATTATCTTCCAAAAACTTCGATGTCTAGTTGACAATTTTCCATTATTGATTTCACCATCATTGATGCCGTGCATAAATCATCAGCTAGAGCCTCTTCTATGTGATTTTTTCTTCTTCCGCATTTATATCATCAGCCTCCTCAATGTCTGCATATATGATTGCATTATTGTTAGCTTCCATTTGATGTATCCAAATTCTATCCTCATCATCCGCACAAGCAACTTCCATGCTATCCAATTGCCCACAAATCTCTTGTGAAGTATCAACATGATAATCGACACCATCTTGGACACTAGGAATACAAAAAAAAGGTCGTATATTTTGTATTAACATAAGTCAAAATACAAGTGCCAACGTATTATAGTACTCACTTTTCAAACGCTTACGACTTATTTGGATTTATAGCATTCTGCATCATATTTTGTTTCTGACTAGAAGAGACTCCAGCCATTCCGATGTACCTGTAAAGTAGGTTTGTAAATTCTTCACCTTGATAGCTTGAAAGATACGACGGATACGTCTACCATTGTGTTTCTTGTAACTATGTGGTGTGCATATACGCATCCCTGGAGATTACTAGCGCTTGTGACGTTTCATCCAATTTTTCATGTTCCACTCTCACAACGTAGATTTCTATAACTCTCATCCCAACTGAAAAGGTGGAGTTCAAATCAGTATCGTCTTCCAAATCAATAGCGGATGCACCATCATCCCGAACCCATTTGACCGCTAATTTTAAATCATGTATCACATGATTTGCTTTTGTCACTTCATATGCCCTTTGTTTAAGCTCTTCGAAACTATAATGATTTTTTTTGTCGCTCCTTTTCGCTTTCCGCCCACATATCTAGGTTTACCATCATCATCAACCAACAATTCGCCATCAAAGTAAAATATAGTCGGAACCTTTGACATTATCTGCAAAATAAGTTCCAATACCAAAGTCATAGTTTTTGTTCACTGACATAACTATAAACATCAATTCGATGAATTTATTACCTATTTTTCTATATAGATTTTGCTTTCGTAGGCAATCTTCAACTAAAAGCAGTCAACTCAATCTTTAAAAAAACACAAACAAGCAAATCAATATAATAACGCAACCAATATATTTCATCAATAAAGTCAATAATGTCAAATGCATTTCAACAACATAATAAACTATCTACCTTACACACGTTACGGGTTACAACAAATAGAAACATTTTCGCAACAACATGTTACAAATACAACGATTCAACATAAAATTCAAATATGACAACTTAACCAAGTCCCAAACATCTACCACATTTTAAGCCTTCCACTGTTTGTCCTTAGTTCTTCATTCACACTTTTCAAACGACTTATTTCGGCTTGCAGTTCGTGGGCATACTCAAGTCCCCTTTCGCACAGGAGTTGATCAGTCCATTTAAAATAATTACAACAATCATTTTCACGAGGATTCAATCTATGTTCGTTGTACGAACTACATCCGAAAAGTCTTCGTCCAGCATTCTTTTCCTTCCTACAAACAACCACTACACACATATCTCCGCAATAACAGTTTGGACATGGTCGTTGTCCCCTTGGCACAGATGGACCAATAGGATGTATAGGCATCAGCAAATTTCCGTCAACAGTATGTTGATGACCGGGCATTTCCGTAGAAATAACTTCACGTAAACAAGCGTGTAAGGTTGATGATCCTGAATGAAATTTATGCGGTACTGCTTCGAACTGTGTTTTCAAAACATGATCGACATCAAAGTCAATATGACTTGAACTTGCAACTCAAATTTTCCCTTCAACCTCATCAAAATGTTTCATCAATGTTTCGTTGTCTATCTTCCAATCATTAATGTATACCGTCATAATAAACAATAAACAATTAAGGTGTAAATTAGGAATTTCAATTTACTTCTACTTAAATTGGGTTTTCTAGTTCGTTAAACACTAACAATTAATTCAACAACGCCACCATTGTCTAATAATTAACGCTACTACCATCAATAACTCTTCATTTTCAACAACATCAACAATAGCAAAATTACATCTTAATTTTCAAATAATTATTACTTTTGTTTTGTAACGATGAAGAAGATGATTTCATGTACAATTTAGCAACTATTTGGTTAATAAGAGATTTTGGATTTGAATATGTAAGAAAAATGGGTTTGGATTGAAAAATGAGAAGGGTTTGGAGAAGAAAGTAAAATATTGATAAATGAACTCAGATCTGTGCTCTCTGTCTTTTTGATGCTCAAAAATGGGCTTGCGCACTCCATAATTGCGCAAGCATTAAAATATTACTTGCGCAATTATGGAATGCGTAACGTATAGCTAAAATAATTAACACTTGCGCACTCCATGTTTACGCGAGTTTAAACCAAAATAAAGTCTAGTTTGCTAATTAGTTTTTTCTGAAGCCTAAAACCATAATATGATATTTGCAAGTTAGAAGATTCACATTTTAACAAATGCATTGTCCTTGTTTTAAGAACTACATCGGCATTACTTACGTGTAATGACATACTTATCCACGGAGCATGTTATTCCATATATCAAACAAAAAAGATATTCTACACTGAATATTTTAGTTGGCTATCTTTTTTTATTTATGTTTACTTATGTTATAGCAGCTGGAAATGTATTGTGAACATTAGTATAATTTCAATGCAATTACAAAATTTGCAACCCAACTTACCATAACAAATTGCTTTGTAACAAGCAACGCTATCACAACTCCGCCTAAGCCTCGTTAAACTCCGCAAAAGCTTTATATTTCAACTCTAACACTTGACAATATTATATAGTTTCTTCTATTGCTATTCATTGCCGTCTAATATTTTCAAAATTTCAAGGTTTACAATAGCTTTGCTGTCCGTGACAGCGTAGCTAGTAATGAGAGAAGATGGAAAACTTTAGTTCTCTGCTACAATCAAACTTACAAGTATCCTTTCCAGTGGTAAAATTGTGACTGCATGCCAAGCAAAACAGGACGGGAAAAACTAATCAAACTATGAAACTGTCTACTTCTAAGTACAACAAATTATAGCCCCTACTGGCGGCCTGTGTATTTTCTACTGGAAAATTTGCCAGCGAGTGAAGTATATCTCTAAATCTATAAATACATATCTGAACATACATGCTTGAATGGAATATCTAGTATCAATAATTGATATCTAATTTCGTCCATTACATTATACACCACCGGCAGGATAAAGAGTGGCTTCATAGTGAGTGTAGGAAAGGTTGGCTAGGTGACAGCGGTTGATAGAGATCTCTTGCAATCTGTATGCATGCAGACATTGGGCAGTTTGTCTTTATTGCATTCGGTTTTATATGAGATCTGCTCACTGCATACCCTTCCTGATGATGCCAAGCACATATTAAGGCTACAACAAAATTTATGAACGAAAGTACCGAAACATACAAACAATTTAGCATCACCTATTACCAGATGTTTAATTCAGCAAATGATATTTTATGCATCGGATTAACTCCCATTTCACAAAATGCCAATGAAACATAGTTATATACTTGTATGCATCCTTCGCATGCTACGTAACTTACAACTATTGTCTTTCAGATGTTGCATCAAAAAATGGGCCAAATTATCACCAAAAAAATAACAAAATGCACATTTGCTTTTCAAAATCAAAAAGCATAAAATATAGGCTTTCAAATATAAAAGAAGCTCATAAAAATCACTTATCCTAATTAGCGATATGACGTCATTTTTTAGAAAAGACAAAAAATACATGTAAAAGTCTACCCAAAGGGGACTTAACAAGGAGAAATGGATGAAGACTGATTGTACCAAGAGAAATATTTAATTGAAATCTTGAAATCAAAATTCAGCAACCAAATCCTACAGCTATTTTTTTAGCATAGAATACTGGAAACTGAAATATGTAAATACTACCTTGCACCTATGTTACACAAAATTAATGTATACAAATGAGCCATAGGCATGTTCCTCAACTACCTTTGCTATTTTTACCAAGACGTACATTTTATCTGGATATTTGAATGAACATGATAGTTATCTTAGGATGAAAAATGAGATTTTTATTCTTGCCAAAGGTTTGTTTTTCTTTTTTCTTTTTTTGGAAACAAAGGCTATAATGCATGTATTGTTGTCTTAGAATATGTCAATTTTAAACTAGTTCTCTCTAAACATAAAGCATGCATTCTTGCTCAAACTTGAATGATTATAAGCTTTGTATCATTCATCAAACCGTGTTTCTCATATAACTTGTACAGTTCTTTAAATCTCAGATTTGAATCTTTTAGGGTAAAAGCAGACAAACCTTTCGTAAGGAATCAATAATCGTGTTGATTGGTGGAGAGTTTATTTTTCCTCTTTTAGAAATCTGGAAATAAACATTAACATATAACATTGTGAAGATACAACAATTAACAATATAGTCAAAGATACGCAAATTTTAGATACCATTAGTTTTCCACCCGACTTCTGATATGGGTAACAAATGAACGTGGAATGGTATACGAGTTTGTTGAAGTGGGATAAGTATGACATTTTAGCTGTGCAGCATTTTAAATGTGTATTGTTGACAATAGATGGAAAGAGTGCTACACTTAAAATGCACATACATCAACCTACCTCATCAAGTTCAATATACCCACTTGGAAGGTTAGGGTGGCTTTCATCAATCATTTGTTTCAGAAGCTTTTCCAAATCAACACCTGTTTCCTTGGTGTTTGCCCATCTCCAATCTCTAGCTAAATTTAGCATATCAGTTACAAAAGATGTATCATGAAGAGGTCCAGTCCATAGTGGACCTGAAATGATTAGATTTCCAGAAACCTAAGAAAACGAAGATTGTATAAAAGGCATCAACTTGTGTAAGAGGCAAGAAACATTTATGGTTATGGAGTATAATGTTAAATAGCTAATTATCTACAGTGAATAGACAAGGATTAATGAGGAAATGAATGAAGACATACAGACTCAAACTGCAAGCCTTCACAGTAAAATAGACCAAGTCAATTATTAATGAGGTGATTAAACTGTATCAGAGTCCAAAATAATCTTTTTTTTCTTTTTCCTTTTCTTTTTGTATTGGGCTTCTTCGGCAACTGGTTGATATAAAAACCATATTATTTTACTTTTTAACAGGAAGGCAGTTAAACAAGTCTATCGACATTATAATCATCAATGGCAAAATAAAAATATTGGGAAAGTAGAGATAAATAGGGATGCATCTCGTTACTACAGAAAAACTCTCATCAATATTTGCCAACTCATTCCAATTCTGTTTCCACAATTTATTTTACAACAATCATATTTTGTTTCTCACTTTTTTCCCCTTCAGTCTAAATCCAGATATTTTATGTCTTGGCTTTTCTAAATATTACAATAGAATAGCAACAATTTGGTACCAAATGCATTCTACTAAATTATCAATCAGTATTCACCAGCAATAACACGCTTTGAATTTTGGAGTCTAGGAATGCCCATTAGTGTTCATAACTAACAGTCTAACCCATTCCATTACATAAATTTGTCAAACACAACACACAAACTTCTATTGATACCAAAAAGCTTACACTTTCAAATCTCCAAACTCGGTATTTGCTAATCATTTTAGTTTGATGGAAGCGTTAATAGAACAATAATGTGGCGAACTTTTTGATTGTATAACATAGTTTTCAAGATTATAATATGAAGTATCTTAAATACTCCACTACAATCCTAAATTAAGTTATTAACCCTGATGTCTCCATATAGGCAAAATATTGTAAAGCCCGATATTTCAATATAAACGCTAAATAACATATTCTTATATATTTCGTAAAATACAGGTTTTCAAAGTTATACAAGTATGCAATTGAATATTTAACAACCATATGTATATACATGTTTAGGAAGACCTAGGAAAAACCACGAATGATGTATGTTTGCTGCGAACATACATCTGCATAAATCAAGGGATTCATGTGTTGAATGAGAGTATAAACTCTGCACCTCTTATACTTCAACTTGGTGCCCAACCACAGGGCCATTCTTTAGGGCTAATGACGGTGGATATATTTGATAAGGAATATATATTAGAATCGCTGTGGAAGAATTATTCTTGTTGGGCTTTACAGTATGCCCTTAAGATAAGAAAGATGATTTTTACTAAGGTTTGTAGGGTGCACTTCTTAACTATTATCTAAAGTGAGTTTTGAGGTGCATGGAGGTTTTTAATTATTTTCACCACCTTCAAGGGGTTATTTCACATATGAGTTGTAGTTTATAAAGCACATGACAATACCTTAACTTTGGGAGGACTTCATTGGAAAGCTTAAGAAACATAGAACTCTCTAAAGTAAATGGATAATGTACATTTGTGTGTAAAACAAGAAATATTAGTTAATTTTGGTTTATATACCATTTCGTGTCTGCATGGGCAAGAAATCTTCCCAAGTTCTCCCCAAGGAATGGTTTGAGAATGTCCACATTTATTGCAATAGCAAATAAAACCATAATGACTGTAATAAAGAAACACCTAAGGTGAAGTTTCTCTTAATATCTTAAATAAACAAAATTATGTAAAAATAATGTTATGAACCTGTTTTCATGGAATTTTCCACGAGAAACTTGTAGCATCACTCTAAATATTGGTCCATGATATGAATAATATGAGAATAGTGGCGAGACTTGGAAACCCAAGGCAACTGCTTCTCGTAAAGCTCCACCTATAAGCATGCGTAAACCAACCTCATTCGAATATGGCATAGGACGAATGTATGCCCCATAGGCAGCTAAAGAACTAAAAGAAAAAGCAATTATATGTGTGATTTATATTAGGATCAACTAAAATGAAATGGCAAATATGATGATAGATAATTTAATTTCACGCATAACAGGGAACAAAATTAAAACATGAAATTCCATTCCACAGGTTCGTTAATCAAGAAATAAAAACATGAAGAATTGCACGTGACTTCAAAGTCATAATTAATACAACAACGACAACAACAACAGAGTCATTATTCCCAAACAAGTTGGGGTCGGCTAGAGATGGAACCTAAAACTAATTGACAAAGCTAATTTAAAGGTTATAATAATAATAATAACAATAACAATAATAAAATAGAGTCAAATAAGTAACTAATAATAATAGTAACTAAGTAAAATAAAAATACATATTATATATATATATGTATATGTATAAAAAATAAATAAATAAATGATGATAATAGTACAAATAGTAATAATGGTGTTGATGGTAATATTGATCAAAGACCAAACGCTACATCTTAGGCTCCTTTTCCCTAGTCCTACAATCTAAAACTTACAAAACTCATAGCTCATGGTTCTGATATGTGGATCACTAACTTTCACGCGCTCCTATCCGTTACCAGCTCTTCAGATATATTTCAATCTTTCAAGTCCCTTTATACTACTTTCTCCTATGTCAACCTTGATCGAACTCTACCTCTCTTTGAGCATGCGACACGGCTTATAATTCCAACGCGTACAGGTGCCTCGGACGGCCTTCGTTGGAGATGTCCAAACCATCTTAAGCAACGTTGAATTAGCTTCTCCTCAATTGGTGCTACTCCAAATTTTTCACTTATATCAACATTTCTAATTCAGTCACTTCTTGTATGACCGCAGCATACGCACCTCTGCTACGTTTATCTTCTAGACATATTGGCTTTTAGTAGACCAACATTTTGCACCAAACAACATCGCAGACCTGATTGTCATTCTGTAGAACTTTCTTTTAAGCTTCTGTGAGACTTTCCTGTCACAGTGAATGCCAGACGCTTGTCGTCATTTCACCCATTCTATTGATAGCTGTGGCAACACACAAAATGGTTGTTAAATAGTACAAAAAACCATTTAGCCACTGTTTCAGGTGTAGGCAGTGTAACATTACACTACTCCAATATTAGAATGAAATTAACTGTTTAATCATTATCTATTATATGTACGTTATGGTTTTAACTCATCAAAAAAGAAACATAGTGGTAGGAGAAAGGAGTTCAATAAGCTATACAATTAAAGGAAAAGGTTTTGAATAATGGCAAAGTGATTTAAATAAAAAGATTCAGATAAGTATTAAAGAAAACTAAAAAACAAAACAAATAAACTTAACAAATAAAATTATTGATATAGTCAAACAAAATGCTTATAAAAAACGTATACGACAAAATATGTACAAGAAAAAAAGGAAAACACATTTACAGATTAGCAAAAAACAAAAATGAATAAACTCATGGATTGAAACAAATAAAATGCATAGAAAATGTAAATCATAATATCAGTAAAAAAAGTGTAAAAGATGTAGATATACTAAATATGTGGAAAAATTATTGCGAACAATTGCTTAAAGACGAAAACCGTAGCGATGAAGTAGAACGAATGGATAAAAACATAGGGATGAATCAAAATAGAAAGTAACATGGTTACAGAAACAATTGCAGAAATGGAAAGGGAAAAAAAAACAAAGCAGTGGGTCCAAGTACCATACCTATAGAGGTGTGGAAAACATTAGGAAATAACAGAATTAAATGACTACAAACTTATTTAATAATAAAGTATTAGCGTAAAGGAAAATGTCAAGAAAGCGGAGAAAGGGTACGACAATACCAATTTTTAAGAAAAAGGAAAATATTAAAATTGTGGTAACTATAGAGGAATAAAACTAAAGAGTCGCACAATGAAACTATAAGAAATAGTGATAAAGCAAAGAATAAGCATTGAATCTTCAATATCTAATAATCAATTTTGGTTTTATGCTCGATAGGCCGACGATAGAAGCGATATACTTCATAAGACGATTGATACAGCAATTTAGGAGTAAACAAAAAATTACATATGGTAATCATAGATTAAGAAGAAGAAAAAAATATTATAGAATACCGAGAAATATAATTGGGTGGTTGTAAAGTGCAAAAAAAAATTGATACACATAATAAAACTAACTCAAGATTTGTACATGTAGAGAGACTAGGGAGTTTTGAGTAAATGCAAATTTACATCAAGGCTCAGTTATAAGTCCATATTTATTGCATTGATCATAGATGAAACAACAAAGAAATTTCAAGAAGATATACCATGGTGCATGATTTTTGATACGACATTGTGCTAACAGACACCTTGAAAGAAGAGGTTGAATAAAAAACTAAAAAAAAAATAGAGAGAGATATTAGAATCAAGAGGACTGAAATTGAGTATGTCATGTAAAATTGGTACAAAAAAACTGAAGATAACTATACGATAAATATACAAGATCGAGTAACTAAAAAAATATGTTTAAATATCCAGGTTCAATAATACAAAAAGATGAAGAGATATGAAATCACATAACAAATCGAACTATGCAGGTTGGATAAAACAGAGACAATGTAGCTTCATCTTATGCGATAAGAGAATGATAGATAAAAAGGAAATTCTATCAAGCAGTAACTAAACAAACTGTACTGTAAAAAGCAAAATGGTAGCATTTAAAAGGAAACAAGTATAACATGAATGCAGGAGAAATGAGAATGTTAAGGTGCATAGTTGGAATTACCAGAAACTAGAAGTGATGCTGATAAATAAAAAATTTTTAGAGAAAGTGAACTACATAGTATGAATACATAGAAGACAAAGTGATGCACCAGTAAGAAAAAATGATAATGTCTACACCAAAGGAAAGAAAACTAAAAAGAGTAACAAAACTAACATGGGAAGAAAGTATTAAAAGTGATTTAAAAAGCTTAAATTTAACAAAAGATGGTACTCACCATAAAAAACTTTGAAAATGAGAATTCATGTGGTTGACCTAAAGAATTGGGAAAATACAAGGAGACGACGATTAGCACATTACTATTCTTTTCACAACCCGTTGCTTTTTCAAAAAAATAAATAAATAAGATGATGATTTTTAGAACTTGAAGAAATAAGGAAGAGAGCGTTTTAGTGGGTGAACTAAATATCGGTTTTTTTAATCCCTTGATTTGTTTTTTAACATCCATCAACAACAACAATAGAAGAAAAAAATCAATGATAATTTACCCATCTTTTTCACCCACAAAACCTACATAGCTGTATTAGATTTTTGTTTAATCATAATTTCATCATAGAAGATTATTTATTTTTTAACTCAGGACCATCAAATATGAATTTAAATATAAAATCTATTGAATCTCAAATCTACTTAAACAACAAATAAATAAATTTTGAAATAAGATTAGATGAATGCTCTCCTCCGAATGGAGGATCGCTCACTTTTCTTTATAAAAAAAAGGGAAAAAAAATTAGAATTACTCCAACAACATCCAAATCGAATGATGTTATCAAAAACACATCCAGATTGAGTGATAAATTAAACAATAATTCATAAATCTAAATGTTTATTTTAGATCTATAAATATTTATATCGAATATCATTTCTTAAATTCAAAATAAACTTCAAAATGAAGTCAAATATATTTTTATTAATCTTGAATAGCTAGAATATAAAATAAGAGATAGAATGTAAAGATAATTGATTTCTTATTCTCAAAAAGCCATGTTTCTACAAAGCCCACCTTTTTTAGGATTATTTCTAGCATACATTTTATACGGATCTGTTTATTCATCTCTACAAAATTTGAGTTTAGTCAATTCATTTGTTAAGAAGAGATGCACGATAATTTTATTCGACCTAATAAAAAATGTGATATATAATGAGATTTCTCCTCTAGCATTCCCTATAGTTCATCACCGTTAGCCCGATCAAGTTTTGTAATAATAAATGGAAATTGGATAAGGAGCATAGCATGGTTGACTGCGGTTGGAACAAAGAGTTTCTTAGTTTTGCTTTCTGATATTAGCATAAATGTTCAATGAGCCATCCTTTAGATATTGCATGGCCCATTTACCATAAATAACGCGTGAGCAAGGAATAATATGCAGATATTGTAAAGAATAAAGTGATGATACAGAATGAGGATGATTTGTATTCCAAGAAAGCAAGATTTCCTCCAATCATTGTAAAGACAAGAACAAACTATCTTCAATGCAGAAAACACAATTTTGTGCCTTAAAGATCCAATTATCTCTCCATCTTTTCAAAATCCAATATTAAAATAGGAGGCTCGTTCGGCGAAGTGATCCAGAGTATTTTAGCCAAAGATTATCGAGAACCAACAGGTTGAAGATTTAGCAGCTATCGATCCATCTGTAGCGAGAGTTTGAGAATGGAGTACTAGATAAACGCAATGAAGCTGAACTCCATAGCAATTAATGATGCACGGCACAAAAAGGCACAAAGCCTTCCAGAGCCTTGGTGCACGGCACGGAAAATGACGCACACCTTTTTAATTTACTGTGCATATTTAAATATATTTTTTAATATAAATTTAATATATATAACAATTAATTTAAAAAGTTCAATATACTTTATATATTTTTTAATAAAACATATGTAACGATATTTTTTAAACATTTTGCAAAAAACATCATCAAATTTAATACCACAAGCGTAGAATTTCAAAAATAATAGTCTTCATAAGCCAAAATCCAAGATAATAGTACATAATGCTAATAAACTAGAAATCTTAAATATGACTTAGCAATTATATTTTCCAAATCAATATCTGCATCATCAGATTCATAAGCTTCGCAATCTTTCTCATTTAGATTCGTTTCTTCTTCGGAAAAATGTAAAGGAGCTGAAGAAGATGCTGAAAAAACTTTCGATGTGGAAGTTCTACTTGGATATCTAGTTTTTCACCACTTTTGCTACTCTAGCAACAATATCCCAAGTCAAATCAACAATACCATAATCAAAAACAAGTTTATCTTCAACATCGGATAAAAAGAAGTAATAAACAATAAAATAGCGAAAAGACGCGTCATTTGTGTAACGATGTGAAATTTTATCGCTTTGATTAGTGAATATTTAATTAATTTTAAATATTCAATCAATGGTTTTTAATAAGAAAATAACTCTCTTTTAATTAATGACTAATAATAGAAAATTTATTTTTGAAATGTATTTACAAAAATATAGTTTTTGAAAGTAATATTGAAAATATGACCAAAAAACGTTTTATTAAAAATCAACTTTTTATTCAATAAAAGTTGTATAAACATTTTGGAACTTGAATAATAATACATGGCACATATCCTCATGTTTATAACAATTAATCCCCTCTTTATTAATGAAGAAAATTAATTAAATCTAAGTATGATCAAGGGGACAAAAAGAACATGATGGCAAGGCATGATTCTTGGCACAAATTAAGGCTTGAATCAAGACGTGTTTTAAGGAGACAATGTGTATGGAAGAAGGCATCTTTGGAGGTCCAAGAGGCCTTTTGGCTAAGGGGTAAATTGAGTCTTTTGTCACTTTTCCAATTTTTACAAAAAGGATAGCATGACACTATATTTCATTTTGCTCATTTTTGAAATAAAGTTTGCTCTCATCCCCCTCTTCATTTTATTTCTTATGTCCAAAGCACTTCATTTTCCCCTTCAAACTCCTATACAAACCTAGAACAATATAGATCATACTCTCACCACCTCAAAGATCCAAAATTTAAAGCACATCTACCCAAAAACCCCATGGCCGCGAGCTTTTGATGAGGTAGGGGGGCCTTAGGCATGAGCGAATAGAGAAGTCAAGGGGTAGGCGTAAGGAAATACAAGAAACTGAGAGAGTTTGGTTGTTGCAAGGTCGGGATAGGAAGCTAGGAGATTTGCCTTGGGTTTTGGCCAAGATTAAAGTGACATAACTCACCTTGAAATAATTTAAAAATGATGTTGCATGTTGTAAAATAATTAGTATGGTTGATGTTGTATATAATTATATATGTAGATGTATATATAGTGTTTGATATTGATTGATTCCTGCTTAAAAGCGGATGACATAAATAACAATTCTTTGCGGGAGACTAAAGCAAAGGAAGTCGAATTATTTTGTAGTGAATAGGTCGCGATGAAGGCACTTCAAAGAATTTGAATTTTGTGGAGAGATCTGATAAGATTCCTCGCCACCGTTGATATACATTTCATTTATATATATATGTATCTTAAATATTTGAATGTCGGAAGCTTGGCAGCCGGCTATATCATGTGTAAATTGTGATATGACTTGGAAGTTGACTTCTTTTTTCTATGTAGAAGTAATTTGTAGCACTTGACGGTGTCCTAGAGTAATCACTAAGCCTCTTTCCGTATTTAAAAATGTTGTTTTTATGGATTTTAAATTGACTACAAACTCACGGATATTTTGAAGTAAAATGTTTTTTACACTTATAGCAGTATAAAATATAGAAAGTAATGGGGTTTAAGAGCTATTTAATGTACAAAATGAAGTTTTAAAAGTTACGGTCCACATATCAATAGTCGTTATGGATGCACTTGAAAATTTTATAATTTTAGTAAATTATAAAAGGTTATCTACTTTAGATATTCTGTAAATTCTTTTCAAATGTGTTTTATAAAAGTTGAATAAGCATTTAAAAAGGTGTTTGAAGTTTTAAATATATTTTAAGAATTTATTTAGTTATTTAAATAAGAGGTTTAAATTTTATAAAGAAAAATCTTATCTTTTCAAATCAAAATTGGGTTCTATTTAAAAATCCTCAAGTAATGTTTTGTATAAGAGTTTTGAATTATAATTTAAGTATTTTAAAAATGTACTTTTGAAAAGTATAATGTTTAAAAAGGATTTGAGATTGAAAGGATTTAATTTGAGATATTTAAACAAGTGGTTTATATAAGGGAAATCCCTATACTTTTGAAAGTCGAATTCTTTTTAAAAAAGTAACGTTTTAAGTTATGATTTGAATGAAAGTTTAAACTTTGTTTTAAAAAAGGTTTGAAATTTATACGAGCGATTTAAAGGATTATTTGACATAATAACGCAAATGGTAATTTTACAAAAAAGAAAATCTTGACTTTTCAAATCAAACTTAGTTTAAACAAAGATTTTCAAGTGAGATTTTATATGGAAGTTTTAAAGTGCATTATAAGGGTTTTAAGTTGATTCTTAAAGAGGAAAGAAGCCACGGATTACAACACCTTAGTTGCAATAAATGTCTTTGAAAAGTCGAAAGAGACTATGGACTATAACATTCCTGTTATAGTAAATAGTTTCGAGAAAAGTGGGAAGAAACTTTTTTATAATATTTGGTTTATCATAAATAGTATACGGGATTTATGAAATCTTATACTTGGCATTAAGTTTTGAGGTAGAAAACTTTAACCTATTTTGAAAGATAAGAATATTGTCGAGTCAAGATTTGAAAGGTAATGAAAATAAATAGTCATGTACTTATCACTAAAAATCGATGAGTAGACCGACCCTCTATTTGTGAGATTCGGATTTGGAGTGCCTAGGTAAGGCCTGAAACAACCAGTGCCCTGACTTACTTGGCTACGTTCTGCGCAAGGGATAGAGCAAGTCAAAATATCGAAAATGTGGCAAGTTTAAGAAATTTGTTGTCTATAAATAATCATTGAAGATTTTGGTGGTATAGAAAGCATTTTTTCATACATAACACCAAATTCTGAGGTAGAGAAACTCACATCTATCTATGAGAAGTAGGAATGTATGTCGAGGTAAGGATGGTACTCTAACTTGTCCGACTTTATTGTTAATCGAGGGATACTACAAATTTGAAATCGAAAAGTGGCAGTATGTATATTTGGTCTAATTTCTATATCATCAATTTATTTGCACCAAAATGGAAAGTTGCTTGAATTTCTAGTAAAAAATGTTTTAAAGTGACATTTGTTTTGAACTATTTAAGCATGCTTTTGAAATATGAAATCTTTCATAATGTTCTGTGAACATACTTATACCGTTGAGATAAGTATATGGATATATTTTCTAAGTATGGAAAATGCAGTGTTTTGTGAATATACTTACACCGATGAGATGAGTATATGTCTATATGGATAGTTTTCCAAGCACGAAAGAATATAAATGAATACTATATGAGTAGCATACATATGTATATCTTTTGTAAAGGTATTTTAACACAAGTATTTACAAGAAGATTTTAATTAATGAAAGGATTAGTTAAAGAGATTTGGTGGTTGCTTATGTGCTTAATCATATTTAGTTTCCATATGAAATTAAATCTCTGATTTGATTATTTGCTTATTTGATAGTTAAATAATCGACAATCAAATTTTAGCCAGTTTTGACTCGAAAAGTATATGGAAGCTTCACGTGTTCATACGATTTGAGATCCATCGAGAGAACTCGTTTTTGATGACTGTCTCTTGCTTTAAGGGCGTATATTCAAGATCCCCTTGAGACTCTTATATCGTTCGTTTACTTCTGAAAGAACCGGAATTGAGTCAACCAGAAACTATCGATTGTTGGTTCGGAGAGATCGGGATCGGATAAGCATGAGTTATCCGAAAACTACTTCAAACTGGCATAAGCGTTCGAATTGAAGGCATCTTGAAGATAATGAAAATTGAAGACGAAGTTCTTTGAAGTGCAATGGCTACTTACTACTAATCCTGATGGCAATTCCAAAAAAAACATAGTAAAAGTAGTGTCTTTGGTTTGTTCATATCATGAACAACTTGTATGGATGAATGCTAGCATTGCATTGTTGTCTGAAGGGCAGTGTTAGCATTCCAAATGGAATTTAAAAAAAATGTAAAACATAGCCTCAAGCCTCACATCCAAGAATGAATAAAACAAGGGGTATGCTTTAGGGCTATGTGGTTCGCTACCATTATGATATGGTCATCATTTGTATCTAGATCGATATTTACGGATTATGTATGTTGGGCCCATAGAAACGGTTTGTCAAATTGGCAACCGGGGTGGGCCGGTCCTGATTCACAGAGGTGCAATGTTTGTAGTCTCGTTACATTTTATCTAGAGGTGTATTATGCTTGTACTTCGGTAGCCTTGTCGTTGATGAAATCCATTTTTCAATACGTACTTTACGCACTTAGTTGTATACTAAATATGATGTTGAATGTGATTAATGTAACAAATCCGCTATGTCATATATTTATTTTCAACGCAAGACATTATTATAATATTACTAGATTTTCTAATAAAAATGGTTTGGTTATCGTAAAATAAAAACTCGTCCGTATTTATGTGCAGCATGGTCTTACAAAATATCTTTATTTTTGAAAGGTTTTATAACATAAAAAAATTCATATGATTTGAGTTTCTCACGTTGGTTTACCAGACTACTCCGGATGTTATTTTCTTATAATGCTCGGGTCAGTCTCGAGTATATTTTTAGATTTAGTTATGAACGCTTTGGAGCTTCAGGAGACGAGTTGGATGCCTCCACACCTATTAACGTATTTTATTTTCCGCTGCATTATTTGTTCTGTATTTATCAGCATTTACAAGGACAGAATGTTATAACCGTCCAGCTTGATGATGAGTTAGTTTGCTCTGATTGTTGTATCTATACAGTTTTCTTTTGTAAAGATCATTCAGACATTATATATTACTCATCGTGATGTGAGATTCTGTTCTATCTTTTCTTTCCCTTTCACCCGAACAATATGTCATTCGGCACTTGGATGCTCAGCACGTAAATACCGTGAATGGATTAGTGTCAACTTTTGAGGGTCGAAAAGGCTGGTCGTTACACATAGTACTAAGGTTTTTTATTATAGTATATAACTATTTGAGCAGAACGGGGGTTTCTAATCAAAGAACTTGATCGAAATCCACACTAGGAAAGTCGAGTGAGCGATACTAATTCGAAAAATAAGTTTATCTATTCAAGTAAGTCATCGAATCAGATATTGCGTATGAATGATCTATATACATCGTACGGGCTTATGAAAAATTAGAGGGAAATAACGTAACGATCCGAAATTTTATTACTTTGATTGGTGAATTTTTAATTAATTTTAAATATTCAATTAATGGTTTTTAATAATCAAATAACCCTCTTTTAATTAATAACTAATGATGGAAAATTTATTTTTGAAATGTGTTTACAAAAATATAATCTTTGAAGTAATATTGAAAATGTGACCGAGAAACGTTTTATTAAAAATCAACTTTTTTTTTAATAAAAGTTGTATAAACATTTTGAAACTTGAATGGTAATACATGGACACATATCCTCATGTTTATAACAATTAATCCTCTCTTTATTAATGAAGAAAAGTAACTAAATCCAAGTATAATTAAAGGGATAAAAAAGACACGATGGTAATACATGATTCATGGCACAAATTAAGGCTTGAATCAAGGCATGTTTTAAGAAGAGAAGGTGTATGGAAGAGGTAATCTTTGGAGGATAAAGAAGTCTTTGACTAGGGGGTTTGCCACTTTTCCAAGTTTTATAAAAGGTAGAGTATGACACTTTATTTCATTTTGTTTATTCTTGAAATAAAGTTTGCTCTCATCCTTCTCCTCTTCCTTTTATTTCTTATGTCCAAACCACTTCATATTCCCCAACAAACTCTTATACAAGCCTAGAATAATACAGATCATACTCGTACCACCTCAAAGATCCAAAATTTGAAGCATATCTACCCTCGAAACCCCATGACCGTGAGCTTTTGACGAGGAAGGGGGGCTTGGGCGTAAGAAAATAGAGAAGTAAAGGGGTAGGCGCAAGGAAATACAGGGAAAGGAGGGAGTTTGGTTGTTGCAAGGTCGGGATAGGAAGTTAGGAGATTTGCATTGGGTTTTAGCCAAGATTAAGCTGAGATAACCCGCTTTGAAATAATTTAAAAATGATGTTGCATGCTCTAAGATAATTAGTATGATTGATGTTGTATATAA
The DNA here is from genome assembly GCA_030765085.1 of Allium cepa. Taxonomy (NCBI): domain Eukaryota; kingdom Viridiplantae; phylum Streptophyta; class Magnoliopsida; order Asparagales; family Amaryllidaceae; genus Allium; species Allium cepa. The sequence continues at coordinate 549,391,813 of CM060932.1, forward strand.
TTATATATATGGTGTTTGATATTGTTTGATTCCCGCTTGAAAGCGCATGACATAAATAACCATTCTTTACAAATGACTAAAGCAAAGGAAGTCGAAGTACTTTGTAGCGAATAGGTCGCGACGAAGGCACTTCGAAGAATTTGAATTTTGTAGAGGGGTCCAACGGGATTCCTCATCGCCGTTGATTTGCATTTCATTTATATATGTATATGAAATATTTGTATGTCAGAAGCTTGATAATCGGCCATTGCATGTGTAAATTATGATATGACTTGAACGTTGACTTCTTTTTAATATAAAAGTAATTTGTAGCACTTGGTGATGTGCTAGAGTAGTTGCTAAGCCTCTTTCCGTATTTAAAAAGGTTATTTTTATAGATTTTAAATTGACTTCAAATTTATGGATATTTTGAAATAAAATGTTTTCTATACTTATAGTGGTATAAAATATAGAAAGTAAAGAAGTTCAAAAGCTATTTGATATACAAAACAAAGTTTTAAAAATTACGGTTAATATAGCGATAGTCGTTACGCGTAGTCATTACGGATGCATTTGGAAAATCTATGGTTTCAGTAAAGTATAAAAGGTTGTCTACTTTAGATATTTTGCAACTCTTTGTGTATTATAAAAGTTAGATAAGTATTTAAAATGAAGTTTGAAGTTTTAAATATTTCAATAATTTATTTTAGTTATTTAAAAGGTTTAAATTTTATAAAGGAAAAATCTTATCTTTTCAGATCAAAATTGGATTTTATTTCAAGATCCTCAAGTAATGTTTTTGTATAAGAGTTTTGAATTATAATTTAAGTATTTTAAAAACGTACTTTTAAAAAGTAGATTGTTTAAAAATGATTTGAGATTTAAAGGATTTAATTTGAGATATTTAAACAAGTGGTTTATACAAAGGGAATCCCCTTACTTTTCAAAGTCGGATTCTTTTAAAAAAAAATAATGGTTTTAATTTATGATTTGAATGGAAGTTTAAACTTTGTTTTAAAATGTTTTAAAAGAAGTTGGAAATTTATATAAGCAATTTAAAGGATTATTTGACATGATAACGCAAGTGGTACTTTTATTAAAAGAGTAATATTGACTTTCCAAATCAAACATAGTTTAAGTAAAGATTTTCAAGTGAGATTTTATATGGAAGTTTTAAAGTATATTATAAGGGTTTTGAGTGGAATCCTAAGGAGGAAAGAAGCCAGGGATTACAACACCTTGGTTGCAATAAATGTCTTCGAAAAGTTGAAAGAGACTATGGACTATAACATTCATGTTATAGTAAATAGTTTAGGGAAAAGTGGAAAGGAACTTGTTTATAATATTTGGTTTATTATAAATAGCATACAGGATTTATGGAATCTTATACTTGACATTAAATTTCCTTAACTTATACCTATCTTGAAATATAAGAATGTTGTCGACTCAAGATTTGAGGGATAATAATACCTCGGCTTGAATGACTTCATTGTTAACCAAAGGATCATTTAAGTTTGAAATCGTAGATTAACGTTGAATATACGAAGTATTATTTCTGTATGCGAATTCGGTTGCTTATAAAAATTAAGTGGTCGTACACTTAGCACAAAAAGCCCATGAGTGGATCGATCCTCTATTTGTGAGATTTCGATTCGGAGTGCCTTACTTGGCTTCGTTTCCGGACGAGGGATAGAGTAAGTCGAAAATATCGATAATGTGGCAAGTCTAAGAGATTTGATGTCTATAAATAATCATTTTGAAAATTATGATGGTATGGAAAACATTCTTTTCATACTTAACACCAAATTCTGAGATAGGGAAACTCATCTCTAACTTGTCCGACTTCATTGCTAATCGAGTGATAGCAACGTTTGAAATCGAAAAGTGATGATAAGTATATATGATCTAATTTCCATGTGATCCATCTACTTGCACCAAAATGGAAAGTGGTTTGAATTTATAACAAACAATGTTTCAAACTGATATTTGTTTTGACCCATTTAACTATGCTTTTGAAATACGAAATCTTTCATAATGTTTTGTGAATATACTTATGCTGTTAAGGCAAGTATATGGATACAATTTTTTTAGTAGTGAAAGTGTAGTGTTTTGTAAACCTAATTATACCGATGAGATAAGTATATAGATAGTTTGTTTTCCAAGCATTAAAAGAGTATAAATGAATAGTGTTTAGGTACTATACATATGTATATCTTTTGTAAAGGTATTTTAATACAATTATTTACTAGAAGATTATAATTAATTAATTAATTAAAAAGACTTAATGGTTGCTTGTGTGCTTAATCAAGCTTGGCTTCCATATGAAATTAAATCTCTAATCTGATTGTTTGTTTTGATAGTTAAATAATTGACTATCAAATCTTGACCAATTTTGACTTGGATAGTATATGGAAGCTTCACGTCTTCATACAATTTGAGATCCCTCGAGAGAACTCATTCCGGTGAACCATCTCTTGCTTTAAGGGCGTATGCTTGAGATCCCCTTGGGACTCTTATATCGTCCGCTTACTTCTGAAAGAACCGGGATTTGAATCAACCAAAAACTATCGATTGTTGGTTCGGAGAGACCAAAATCAGATAAGCATGAGTTATTCGAAAACCACTTCGAACTGGCCTAAACATTCGAATTGAAGATATGAAGATAATGGAAATCGAAGACGGTGATTTTTGAAGTGCAATGGCTACTTGCTACTTATCTTGAGGGTGATTCCAAAAGGGATGTATTAGAAGTAGTGTCGTCGGTTTGTTCATATCATAAACAACTTATATGGATGAATGCTGGTATTGTATTGTTGCTTGGAGGACAGTGTTAGCATTTCAAGGGATTTGTTAAAAAGGTAAAACATAGCCTCAAGCCTCACGTCTAGGAATGACTAAAACAAAGGATGTGCTTCAAGGTTATGTGGTTCGCTACCATTAGGGTATGATCATCACTTGTATCTAGATCGATATTTGCGGATTATGTATGTTGGGCCCACAAAAACGATTTGTCGAGTTGGCAGCCTAGGTGATGATCATATTCGGTACCATTCAGAAAGGAGTAAGCCGATCCTGGCTCACAGAGATGCAATGTTTGTAGGTTTGATACGTTTTATCTAGAGGTGTGCTATGGCATGCGGCACCCCAGCAGCCTTGTCATTGATGGAATCCATTTTTCAATACATGCCTTACGGATATAGCAGTATACTAAATATGTTGTTGAATGTAATTAATGTAACCATTTTGGCTATGTTATATATTTATTTTCGACCCTAGACATTATTATAATGTTACTGTATTTTCTAATCAAAATGGTTTGTTTATCGTAAGGTAAAAATTCATCTGTATTTATGTACGGCGTGGTCTAACGAGATACCTTTTTTTGAAAGGTTTTATAACATAAAAAAATCCATATGATTTGAGTTTCTCATGCTGGTTTACCAGACTGATCGGGGTGTTACTTTCATATAATGAACGGGTCAGCCCCGAGTATATTTTCAAATTTAGCTATGGACGTTTTGAAGCTTCAGGAGACGAACTGGATGCCTCCAAGACCTATCTACGTATTATATTTTCCGCTGCATTACTTGTTATGTATTTATTAGCATTTGTAAGGACAGAGTGTTATAACCGTCCAGGTTGATGATAAGTTAGTTTGTTCTGATTGTTGTATCCACGATTTTCTTGGTAAAGATCATTTAGATATTATATGTTACTCGTCACGATGTGAGATTCTGTTCTTTTTTTTCACTCCAACAATCTGTCTTTACAATACTTGAATGCTCGGCACGTGGAACCGTTATTGTATTAGTGTCGACTTTTGAGAGTTGAAAGGGCCGGTCGTTACAGTTTGCGTCATTCGCTACGTCTGTCCATGTGGTCCGCCCCATAGGGAAAAAGGCATAAACAACGCGTCGGGATTGGCGCCATGACATGCGCCTTAGCTCCTCTTTCATAACCATGCTGGACCCTAAAAGATATGCAATAAACCCTAACCTTAATGAAAGCACTAACCTATCCCATAACACAAAATATTTCAAAACTTCTATAAAAGGTAATAATCTTGAGTGAAAAAAGAAATTTAAAGATCGGACGATTGCACGCAAGGGTTGGATAAACCTTCCTTTATTATTGTAACATTGAAGTCAATAAAGATATAAGGGGTCCAACATTTTTAAAATGGCATGTAGATTGTAAAGTTCAAACTTTAAATCGAAGTGGGATTTGAATCGTAGATTGTAGAAATAAAATACGCATAGTTTAAGATCTGTACACATTGAAATTGATCATGATGTTTGAACTTCTAATATAAACCTTAAACTCGGTTCTATCTCTTGTTTCATGTTTATTTTGTTTAGAAAACACTAGAATTGAAACTGTAGATCCAAATAAACATATTGAATATATAGTGGATTGAATAGTTTTTCTCAACTGCGGTTTCAACTAAGTTTGAGTTAGAACGTAAATTGACTCGGAATGGGAGAGATCCGATCCGAAACGGGATTTTAATCGCAAGCTTTCAAGATATTGGTAATGATAAATGAGTACTCAAAAATTGCATGCTCTGAGGAATTATAACGACGATTAATCCTATTTTACAATTGAAGATATGGAGTTCTTATTGGTTAGAACTTCCAAAAAAAAGGGTGAAATTAGATTAAAAAATCATGATAAACTATTATTAAAATTTTGAATTCTTAACTCTTATGGGAAGATAATCAAATTTAGGGAGTGGAAGTCGAATAAAGGAAGTTGTTAAAGATCTATGAGGATACAATTTGGTTAAGAATGATGAACCTTCCTTTCTCAAACTGGAAATTAAGATTTCAAAGGATGCACTAAACGGAATTGGTTATGTGATGAGACATCAAGACTTAGAACTCAAGATTGGTTTTTCATTCCTTGATGTGGAAATCTTACTAGAAATGGATATTGACATTCCAAAAAGAATGAAGATCGCCATCATTCTACTTGCTAAGCATCATCTAATCAACATAACAGAACTTGATAATTACAAGCCTTGAGGAGCAACAAAGTAAGAAGTTGGGTGAAGTACGAAGGATGAAGAATTTTGAATGGAAAAGAAAGCAATTGTTTGTCTCAAAGGCAATCAAACCCAAGATAAAGTTGGAAAATAGTTGGACAAGCAAAGTTTGAGGAGAAGTAGCACTAAAAAAACTTATGTTTTCTAACACCTCAAACTACCAATGAGGATCCAAACGACTAAGATTTTTGAGCAACCAGTGAGCCAAATGCTAACCTCCCATTCTTGAAAATTAGGAACGACTGGTTCATACTGATTGTTTTCTAGCACCTCAAACTATCAATGCGGATCCAAATGACCAAGGTTTTCAAGCAACCATTGAGCCAAATGCTAAACTTCCAATCTTGAAAATTAGGAACAGCCAGTTCATAGTGATTGTAGTTCCTTACATCCGAACATAAGGAAGGCACACATCCGAAATAAGGAAGGCACGTAAAAGATACATCTCCGATCACACAACGACCGTTCAAATGCAAGAAAATTCAGATTCGATCACACAACGACCGTTCGAATGCAAGAAAAATCAAATTCCAATTAGAATGTAAGACTTTCGTTTGACGTAAAATGTGACATGGGACATGAAGATTTAATTCATAATTTTTATTAATATACATTTTATTGTATATTAATTGTTAAATTTGATTTATTTATTTTTTTTAGTTATTTATCATTATAATTTATTAATATAAACTAATGAACATTTGTTAAAAAAAAGTTGTGAAAGAAAACAATTTCTTAAAAATTTATAAATAACACCAACCGACATATACCCATTTTTCGACATGTGTTGCCCGCACTCTGTAAGGTGGCGTTTCTCCCTAGACTCTCACGATCTAACCAGCCAAGCCGACCATCGTTCGTAGAGTTGTTACCCCTGCACCTCCACATGAGGGTTGCTCCCTCTAGACTCCCTTCTATGTTGGCAAACGTTATAAAAATTACTATTTATTTTTTAGAGAGTAAAATAAAATAAAAGAATAGAATATCATCATAATAAAAAAATACATTACACAAATAACATACATTAAATAATAATATCTAAACATTATTTTACATTATGCATTTAATTTTTTCCTGATGTATCGAAAAAATCATTATGTTGCATTACTAATTAAATTTATTAGTTATCGATTACTATTTTGCTAATAGTAACTAATAAAACAATATAAAAAGCATCACAAACTTTATATTCAAACCGAACTCCAATATTCAAAAGTGCACGAGAACGCAAATTCAGCTAATTACCATTTGTTGAACTTTTGTCTGATAACGAAGACAAAGACAAATATGCGGGACCATAAGGCATAAACGAGAACACCTCTTCAATTTATAAACCCTAGGTCTTCGCATTGAAAAGGTTTATGCATAACGTACAATAGAAACCTAACTCAAGTGACAACCCTCTTCAATTTCAATGCACATACATACTGCACTTACGCCTACAAGGGGTAGACCTAGAGCTATAAATGTGACGATTACGAGTAAAAAGCACTTAAAGCACGGTAAGGAGGTGGTAACAAGCAATATAGGCATATATCATCTTCTACGATTCTAATACTTTATCGCCCACATAAATATTTAGAGTAGCTAGAGACGCAAGATTTAAATATAATGATATGGTTAGTGTTACAAAAAGTATTATGGTTAGAGGGTTTGAAAAAAAATATAACTCGATAAATATATAATATTGGATGAAGATATTAAGTTGGACTTTTTAGGACTTGGAAACAAATAATAAGTGTCATGAAAGTTCAAATAAAAAAAGATACGATGGATATCAAACTGTTCCAAAAAAACTACATTGTGAAATTTAGATCATATAACTTATAAGTTGTTCGGTAGTACATTGAACACAGGTTGGGTTCATATCCCCATTTGATGGTAGCAGCATTAGTGGGTTAATGATAGGATGGGAAACAACAATTTAAACTTCTATGATATGTTGAACATAAATTTTACTTGCATGTCATCTCGATGGATATATTAGATAACAAGATAATTAACATTACATTACTGATATTCAAGTCTTTCATACTAGAGAACTTAGGATAATTTCATGGGGTGAGCGTATGGATTTTGTAAAATAAAATTATAAGAGTTGGGTTCTTGTATGTAATTTCAACGCTACTAGTTCTTAGGAGAACTTAGGGGAAAGGTATAAAAAAAGGGTAAGTACAGAGGAATTTGCAAACTTTATTAAAATAACAAGTATGATGGATCTACGTTTAACTAATAGAAATAGACATAAAATGAAGAAAATAGAAAGTCCGTCCATGACGCTTCTAGATAGATTTTCTTATAAAAGAGAATTTGAATCATAAATATCCATTAATAGAGCTTCAGCTTTTCCTTGTTTTCTCAAATCATTGTCGTGTTTTGTTAGATTGCGATACACCATTTAAAGTATCAATAAAACCAATGATGGTAAATACGAAGGTTGATATGTCTATGATGTGTAGGATCCTAATGAGGCCTGTAATATACCTTATGAGCAAAGGTATACGATGTGACCCATTTTTACAAAGTGCATGAGATGGAAATGAAGTGCATGAGATTAAATGAGGTGCATGAGATGTGTATCTATGAATATATGCATTAAAATAAACTTAATTTTACCATGTCAATCCTATTGTACATATATTGTAATATGCCTATTAATTTGTTTGGTGGTTCTATCCTACCCCTCCTAAAATTACTGGTGATCGTGTCCATGTAGTCTTCAAAAAAGGCATGACGAATGGCGTAAATGGTGCACGGCGCAAAATGACGCGTATTTTTATTATATTATTGCTTTTCATTTTTATTATTTTTTTTCATTTATTATAACCCAAACTGTATAAAAATTGATATCTGTCATATTATGAAGCATTAAAAAGAAGGTATAATACAACATTTGTAACACCATTAATCCAATATACTTAAAGGATATCGATGATTGTAATGAATGATTAATGAGAAATATGGATAATGCATCTGACGTTGAATGAGCTTGTATTAATGATGAAAATGATGGCTTGGCTTGGAATGTTGCTGCTAGAGCAACAGAAGTGAAGAAAGCTAGATATTCAAGTAGAGGAACATCTACATCGAGAGATTTTTCAGTATCCTCTTCAGCTCTTTTACATCTTCACGAAGAAGAAATAAATCTAAATGAAATAGATGAGAAAGATGTTGAAACTTATGGATCTGATGATGCAAACATTAATTTGAAAAATATAATTGTTGAATCATATTCAGATTTCTAGTTTATCGGTAATATGTATAATTATATTGAATTTTGACTTTAGAAAACTATTATGCTTGAAATTCTATGTTTATAATATTATAATTGATGATTTTTTTTTGGGCAAAATGCCTAAAAAATCTTTGTCGCATATGTTTAGCAAAAATGTTAAACTTTTTAAATTTATTGTTATATATTTAAATTATAAAAAAAATCATAAACATGCGCAGTAAATTAAAAAAGGTGCATGCCATTTGTCGCGCCGTACATCAAAGCTTCGAAGAGGCTTTGCACCTTTTTGCACCATACGCCATTAATAACCATGATCGCTTGCTATTTTTTCTTATTATTTAATTGATCTGGATTTTGTGGACTTCATATTTGCTGTTTTTGTCAGACTTTTTTAACTAACTATTGTATTGAAGATAGTTTTTTACGATTGTGGAATATGTTTGACTTGAAAATGTGGGGATGTATATAATACACAAAAATATATTTGACAAAATGCATGTGACAGATGTGTTAAATATAAAAAAATGTACTTCGGTGTTTTTTAGAATACATATGATTGTTATGAGTGCCTGTTTTGATCTTCGTTTGATTTATGTATAAATGGCTGGAAAAAATTAAGTTGCATCAGATAATAAACATTTCAGTAACTTGCATTACATACAGTAAGAATTAGCAATGCCTTGCATTATTTGCTGTTCAAGTTATTTAAAATTTTTGAATTTACTTGTTCATACGGATAAATGATATTTATTATTAAATGTTCGATGTCATGACATTGTATGTAATTTTAGCGACTTTATTGTTTGTACTTTTAAATTGTAAGCTGTGAAAATTTCAAATTATTTTTGCTAAAATGTCTTGCGCATTCTGTAACTAAAATGATATGTTGCAAGGTTATCAAAACGGGATTCAAATCATAAATCGTAAAGTTCAAATTTTAAATTGAAACGGGATTTAAAATCATAAATCGTAGATTCAAAAGGTCCATATTTTAAAGTTTGTACATACTTTGAAATTGATTATGATGTGTAACCTTTTGCATCTAAACTTTAAAATTAGTTTGTTCTCTTAGTTCATTTTTATTTTGTTTAGCAAAACACTAAAATTAGAATTGTGGGTTCAAATAAGCATATTGAATATATAGATATGTGTTGAACATTTTTCTCAACTGCAGTTTTAAATGGGTTTGAATCGAAATATAAATCGAATCGGAAGGAAAGGGATCCGATTCAAAACGAGATTTAAATCGTAAGATTTTAAGATTTTTGATAACAATGATATATTGTGTAGATATATAATATAATCATAAAATTTTCAAACTCGTGTCTTTTGTGTGCAAGCCATTAAATTTTTGTTAATTCCTTTATTAAGTGGCACATCTGGTGCAAATAAATAAACCATGAAATGCTTAACGTTATGTATACCAGTGCAATTTTTTTGTTCCTTGTAATTTGCATTATTTATTATGCAACTCACACGAAAATTTTGGATTTATTTATTTTTACTAACATGGCTTGCATTGATATGTTTTACACGAACAAATGATATAAAATACTAGATGTTCAAAATAATGTTCATTTGTATCATTTTAAAGGCTTCATTGTACCTTGCTAGTTAACAATGCAAGCAACTTGATATGTTATAATTTTCATTATTGCACTTGATTTGAAAGATGTGAGATTGGATTTATGATTCAGGATATTAATTTTTGGAGATGATGAGTTGGTATTGTGATTTTGTTATCTATACTATACTATGGTTAGTCAGGTTGATTTCAAAAGCACAGAAGCCCGCTTGAAGTTGGACAGCTGAACGGTCTTCGAATTTGTACCTCCATATTTTTATCTTCCCCTTTTCCTCCACCAAAAGCCCAGAAGCCCTAATCTTCGAATTCCCTTTCCACTTATCTCATCTTCCCTATTTTACTTCATTTCATTGGAAATCGATAAATTCTTTTAAGGGCATGCAAGTCTGCTTGCTTTTTGTCAACTGAACAGTCACGTTTTATATTTTTCTTTCTCCTGGTGGCTCTCCGCTTCCTCCTTCATTCGTCAGCTACAAACAAAACGGCTAGGGTTTTTACCGCCGCTCTCTGCTTTATCGTAATTCCATCAGCTAAAATTTATTCCCTCCGCTAAAAATTGAAAAGCTGCAGTTCCAGGTGATTCTTTCGCACCATTCCTCCTCTACCAGCTCTCCGCTTCATCCATTTCCCCTCATTTACAAATAAAAAGCCAAGGGTTTTTACCACCTGCTCTCCGCTTCATCGTCATTACATCGGCTAAAAAATGAATGACTGCGTTTTCAGAGCGATTGTTCACTCAGTTTCTTCCACCGCGATTATCAGCTCCATCAAGAAGGTAATTTCTGTTTTTCTTTTCGCCTTGCTTTTTGGATGTAGTTGTCTATTTCGTCGTTGATGATGTTATTGGAATTTAGGCATATTTTAATCAAATTATGCTAATGCATATGTAATTCAAATTGAGAATAATGTAATTTCTTTATTGTTGTATAAATAATTTATATGGGAAATGTAATTGGTTTTTTTCTTATAGAAACGCGTTGATGTGCAATTTTCACAATTAGGAAGAATAAACATAGGTAATCTTGCTAATGGTTTCATCCATTCTTTCATTCTAATCTAATTTATTCAATATTAAATTATTGTTGTAATTTTGTAAAGGTTCGTCGTGTCAAATGAGAAAAAAATTCATTTGAACATAGCTTTGTAGTAGTGAGGGAGGTGTTGGTATACAAAATACCATTGAGATCCACATGTACAGGCTACAAACGTGGAGAATGGCTACAATTGGACAAAATTTAATTGGGCCGACTTTGAGTCGTTTCCTAACAGGCTCGCTATGAGATCTAACTCCGAACTATATGGACGTCTTTGATGCCTGCTTCGTTGGGCCAAGGTGATGCGTGCCTGCAGTTGAGACTGTTCTCGATTCTAGCGGGTATTGTGTTTATTTATTGATTTTGTGGTACATTAGGCATGTTCATTTTGATTTAAACATTAAGCACGTCTATTTAATGGTTCTAGCAAGTACTGCGTTTATTCAAAAGTAAATTAGAAAACAGTTCTCTTTGATAAATACAAATGCATAGCACTAGAATTTGTTAAGGAATAAATATTAGAGAAAAAAGACAATCAATTTTTGGTTGAACATTTAACTTAGAAATAACATCATATATCCAAAATTTAAGTTTTTGTTGTGCTAGAAATAATCTTATGAGAAAACGACATAAATAGTTTAAGAATGCAGCAAATGTTAAAAAAAAATCTTAGTCTTCATCACTAATCCATAAAATCATTTTAAATAAAACTAATCAAAATAAAATTTTGTTTGAATTTGCTTCTACAGAACTCAAAGCATGTGTTGATTAAAATAATTCAATTGCTAGAATAATGCTAACTACAGCATTATATATTATTAATGCTTTGATTATATAAGGTATTCTATCTTTGTTTGGATTTTAATTTAAATCAAACTATCCTGCTTCCTATAAATAAGATGTTGGTATCCAATTTATTTATTTATATTTGATAAATGCTTTTATGCTTCGTATACCATAAATTTTCATGTAAGTCAAGCCTTGCACTTATGGTTCAAATACATTTTCTTTATTTGCATTTCCAAATTAGATATATGAATTTTTTTTTAGTGGTGAAATTTTATACAAAAAAATATATTTTCACTTATGTCCTTAGTACGGAATTATTTTTAGTGGTGAAATTTTATACATAGGTCAGGCGAGCAGAGATCATGCACCTCATCATTGTTGTTGCTTCGACATGAATATGAACATAGTGTGCTAAGGTGATGGGGGTATACAAACGTAAAGTTACGCGCTAATCCTCAATGCACATCATCAATTCTTCTGTCAGGTTCATCATCGACTTTTGGGCAATTCTTGGATTTTTCACCTTCTTCAGTATAAATAAGTATGCTTGAATTATTTGTTTACTTTTTTCCAATGGATAATGATTCGCACCTTTTTTTGCACTAATTTGTTTACATTCGGGCAAGGCATGCTTGAGTTATTTATATTAAGATGGTGATGCAAGTCTAATTTCTAACTATTATAATTCATAATTTAATGGTGTACGGTTAAAAACCTTGCCCAACATCAATTTTAGAAGTTGCTATAATTATAACATTTGTTGTCCATGACCAAAATAAATTGATATCGGTAAATTTTGTTTCTACATCTTAGATATTATATACAGAACTAATTCTTATACATGTCTACGAGTTCCTTGAGCAACCTCCTACCTATTCCTCAAGCTAGCTTCTTGCACATAAGCTATAAAGAGAGTTTTCTAAAAAAAGTCTATCATTATCTAATATCCCACTTTAAACTATCCATGTATTTTGAAAGTTCTGTTTGAACTTTATTATAACCAGCATTTAGCTTATATATGTTATTAGATGCATAAAGATTAATATTTTATTTTTGTCATCGTGCTTGGAAAACCATTTTTACACCAAGTGTATGTTCATTATTTTAATTCTTTAGTGCTAACAAAAAAATGTCGACTTGATTTGGTATCAGCCATAGGCGTTTAAATCATAATGAAAAGACAATATAAGGTGGAAAGTAGTGTGTGTATGTGTGTATCATTGCTAAACGTTGTTTCACATTCGTTGCAATGACGCATCCAATCCATCTTATTCCTAAGGGAAGAAAAATTCACAATAAAAAATGTATAAGTGTGAGTTTTGAATTATTATTTTTTTCAGTTTAGTTTTGAGGTTTATACAAATCATATTTCAAATGTACTCTTGCAGCTATGTGTGTTACAACATATAGTAGTCGTAACTGAAAATGATGTATTTCAAATTTGTTCTACAACTCATTTGCTGCTTCTTTTTTTCCATTTCACCGTGTTTATTTATTACTTAAATTTTTTTTACCTTAGTTCATACTTTTTGACCTATTGTGATTACAATGTTGTGACTTTTTAACTTAGAAAAAGGATATAAATATATTTTTCTTTTCATATGTTTTTGCTTTGTCGGCTATCGATTGGATGCCATAGTAGTTGGTGTGGAAGGAAGAAGTGATGGTAAAATGCTAAAGAAGATAGCTCAATTCGATAGGTAAGCATGGCATGCTTAGTTGTCTTAATTTTATTGTCACGTTTTAGGCCTATTTGAATAGAATTTTTACTTATATTTTTTGCTTTTATAGTCTTTATGCACTTTATTGGAATACATGAATTAGGACATACCAGCATAATTAGGACAATATATTATCTATAATCTATTTTCAAAACATGCTTACTGATATTCAGTTAGTCTTTTGCTTGCATTCAAACAACGTATAGTTTTTGACTTTTTATATAATGTTATTGGTAAATACTGATCTGATATGTTTAGACCATTTAATAATGTTTGTAGGAATACATTAATTGCTTTTTAAGAATATGGTTTGTATAAAAAATAATTCAATAAATTGATTGCTTAACTGGAACTATGCTATTATAAATGATTAAATCAATCAATCAGTATTTATAATATAGGAATATATCAATATTCCTATATTAATTTATACTAATATACTAATATTAGAAGAATATATGAATATCCAATTCGTCGATTAAATTAGGTACATTAGTTTAAGTAATATAGAAATAACTCTATGTTTACCGGCATTATCGATGTTAACTGCATGAATTACTGTGTAAATTTGAGATATTGCATTATTTACTGTGCAATACCACTTATGGTAATAAACTAATAGGAGGAATATAATTATTTCCTTCACTCGGAGGTACTTATACCAGAGAATTTATTCGAGCATCGGCTTTCTAAAGTTTGCCCTTTCATTTAGGACTACAAGCTGCTTACAATTTTTTCCCTAAAACTGATACATTCTTTTTCTATTTTTGTTTGTCGGGTTCCAACTTTTGAGTCCACTGTCAAGAGCGAGATTATTTTTTGGACGGATCAGCCATGGTTTTCTTTACTACTGCCTATTACAAAAGCACTATGTCATAGATGCTTAATTGTAGTTCAGACCACCTGCGGAGAATTGAAACAAACTAATGACTGAAATCATCAGAAAAGATGTTGGAACATTGGAAAGAAACCGAGGATTAAAACACTAAAACAATAAATAAAAAACTACAGAGGCATTGAAACACTGCTGAAACAAAACACCAAAGAGAAACAAAGGGATGAAATAGTTCTGAGGCATTGAAGGCGATAGTTATCAAAGAAACTGAGGGCTGACAGCGTAAATATTGAAGAGGTAATTGGTTGAAAACTGGTACCAACTGAGCAGAAGATTGAATGACTGCTGAAACATTTGTTTAGAAGTAAATTGAGGACTGAAGTGAACCTAACCCCTGCAGCTCAAAACTAAAATAAAACAGGTAATACAAAATTTGGGTTGCGTTGAATTCAATGGATACTTGACAGTTGAAGCACAGTGCATCAATAAACATAGATTGGACAACAATGGACATGAATGAATATTTGAAACACAATTGGAGTGTGCTAGCTAAGTGGACATGAGAGGGGATAAAGTCTCGGATTTATCAAAAAATGAATAATAGATGACTGAAGAAAATTGAAAGCAATAATGTCGGCTGTTCTAATAGGCTGGATGTCAAAACTGAACTGTTGTTGAAGCATGCTCACAACGTGAGGCACATAAAACTATGAATGATCATAGAATTGAAAAAATAAATTAAGCCTACACTTGAGGCCTACCTGCAGTGGCTGAATTCAATGGACTGACAGGATGAATGAATCCTTATTGAAGCGTGCATACATCAATAGCCCATGGTAGTTGGGCTGAATGAAGCACATACACCAGTTATGCACTGTACATGAGACGAAGATTCTGATCTGAAGCTGCTTCAAACTAAATGAGTGAGCGTGCACAGCCAGCATGTGTACTGTTTTTTCACAGTATAGGTGGATTTGCTTTAAGCGGACATAATTTGAGCATAGCACGGGTATTTTTTTTCACTAATGTCATTTACTAGCTTCTTTTTTTATTTTTATTAAATTTAAGTTTTGATTACCTATTTACGATCACTCTAAATCATTTGTTGGCTATTGAATATAAGTTGGGCATGAACCATAAATAAGTTGCTAATTTTGTTAAATAACAATATATTAATGCAAATTTAGTGCATGCAACATATTAATCAAGTATTACGCAGATTTACTTCGTAAAAAATTGTTGGTACTGCTACAAATTTGAAGGTTTCTTTTGCACGGCAGTGGATAGCGCATTAATCCGTGTTTGCTTGCATTAACCTACAAGCGCCTCAAATTTTGGTTGTGCTATCTCACTATTGCATCTCATACATTTAATTTTGAATTTTTATTTTACATTCTGTAATTAATGTGATTCCGTAGCCCAAAATTATATCATATTAAATTGGTCATTATCTTCAATATTAACCTAAGCAAACCGCGTGTGCTAAAATGATACAAACATCATCCATTTGTCATCCTTACAATGTAATAACGAAAAAATTTCTTCTTATCAATATTTGAAATAATTTGCCCATGAATTGGCTGTTTATAATCTGAACAATTAAGGTTCAAAACATGATTCCAGAACTCATGCATTAGATACGGATGTGAAAATTCCAATTGTAATGCATTAGTTAATATCAGAGAAAGTGATTCTGTAGTTTTATATATTTGTGCATAAATTCCATGTAAATTATCACTAAAAAAATATGTTCCGGTGGAAAAAAATTGATCTTGGCCAGCGGTGGTTTGGCACTACCCGCATTGAAAATTTCTTTTACTGAATTTTTTATTGTTGAAGTTTAGAGATTTATTAACTTAGTATCGTTGTTTGTCTTGGAAAATTGTTCTTTTAATTTTTGTTTTCTATTTTTACATGCATAGAAGCAATATTCTCATTCAATTGTAGCTTTGCTTCAGCACCACTCCTATTATTATCAAATTGAAATTTTGCTAAGCACAAATTATGAATAAACAGTATTTATTCCAAAACTGAATTTGAAGAATGGAACACTTAAGTAGAATACTAATGAGACTGATTCTAAGAGGCAGCGCATTTCAAGTAATATTTTTCTTTATCTTTTAAAAACGGAGGGTCAAGTTGATAATATCATGGATTAATTTAAAGCATAATTTTCGAATCCAATTTATTTTTGTTTTCTTAGACCAGAACTGAAACAATTTTCATAAAAAAATCATCAAAAAAAATTGAGACAAAAAAGTTGTAAACCATATGCTCCATGAGATGGAAATGATTAGAACAAATATGCAGGAAATAGAAAATTATGTCATTCCCGATCAAAACTCTACTAAAGTCTCTTACTCAAGCATTAATGCATCTGGAGAGATGATGAGAACGGTTTATGATTCTACCAACAAGGTTGGTGATTATATATATTTGAAATTATTTTTCTTCCATATATGATTAAGGACTTCAAAATTTTAATGTATATTTTCTTAAGAACTCATAAAGGAAATTTTTCATACACAAATGAGGAGTGTGTTTTACCTCATACCGGCTTGATAAAAAGTTATATATATTCCGACTCAATACAAACTAATGATCATTAGTTTTACCATAATTATATGTCCTAACCCTCCCTTGATAACCACTTTTTAATGATACCATTATGGTTTACTGTATAAATGTAAAAATCTTATAACCTATTTTCAATGAATCAAGAAAATTCAAAAAAATAGTAATAGTTAACTATTATAACAATCTAGGAAAAATTAGAAGCTATTGGCTTATTAGAAAATTTGGTTATTAATGTATTGCTTATTTATGTATTTGAAATCTTTTACACACTTTCGGTGGTGTGTAAAACATATGATATTATCAAGTTGCCTAATGTTTGCCTTTGTTACTTTACTTTATATATTATGCATTTTAGTGGGTATTTGATCAACTAATTCAATACATCATGCTCTCTCGGGTAACAGGTTGGTGGTGAGTAAGAGAGTTTATGACAGACTTTGTGTGAACAATGATGTGTATTATAAAAATATGGGACATCCAAGAAATTTCTGCCTAAATCGAAGAAGCCCAAGGGTTGCACAGGATCAGGTAGCCAAGACATACATGTAAAAATATGTTGTGAACCACATGCGGCGACAAATTAGTGTATATTACACAATTTAGATGGGGATACTGTCATTTATTGTAAATGATAAACTCATGAAACATTGTTATTTACTCCATGTTGTTTATTTACTGTAATTTTCAAATTAATTAGGATATAGGATTCAAATACTACTAACAATGTACATATTTGGATCATATATTTTTTCTTTAAAACTAATCACAATGGTTTTTCTTTCATCTTCTTTGTTGTAATAGTTGATAAATCATAAAGGCTATGATTAAGAAGGAAATTTATCTGCCATGAAATCATATGTTTCCCTATTTTTCAATACTTTAACAAGCAACAATATTATATGCAAATCAGTGAATTTAAAACAAATATTACTGCTGTATTGAATATTTCTTTATATGTTTGACAGTGGATAATGCAATGCAATCCTATTTCTTCATATTTCTTGATACATTTGGCAGTGTATCAAAGTGTATCAATTGACAATAGACGAAAAAATCAATATATCTTCATTATGGTACAAATGAATATGATTCATTTAATAATGGTGACCAAATGAACTCGCATTTCTTTCCTTTTGTCCACTGCGTTTTTTGTTTTTGTTCAATATATTTTGAGAAGAAGTAATTATTTTGGATTCAATTTTATCGATTAGCAAATTTATATGTATTTGTTTTGAACTTTTTTGATACGTAATTTGAAGACTTTTTGTTGATTGAAACTACAATTTAAGGTGCTTCCTTTTGGATTGAGTCAGACGTTTCAGTTAAACCATTATGGCAATTGATATGGAATCCAATTCTTGGTTGATCAAAATATTGTAATAATGTTTCACGTCATCTGTAAATAGAATATTACGATTATTTTCAAAATATTTTAACTTCCTAAGTTCAATTAGAATATTTTTGCAATATCCTTATGTGAAGCACGGTTTCACACTGGTTTGTTATATTTTAGAGATTAAATTTACAATATGAACGGTGGAAAAAAAATCACAATTTGAATATAGAACCCGTAGAATTAATAAGCGGGAGTGGAAAAGGTTTGGGGTATAAATATGTGCAGGCATATTATAAACAGCCTAAGAAAATTCCAACACTCATATAAAGTTTATTTTGTTCCCTCTACATTGCCACACTCCTAAAGCAGAAAATATTATGGAAGCAACCTATATGTTACCAGTTAGGCTTACAGGTTACAATCACTAATTTCCTACAAACAATGGGAGCAGCTAAAGGTACAAGAATACTCACTTATATGGCCTATGCCCTCCAGAAGAAAACCCATCGGTACTCGTAAGATACAACAAACCACCATCCCTAACACTCAATACCGCGGACCGAACAAACCCAGAATCACTTCCGAAAGAATCGACATCAATCAAATCAAAATACTCCCTACTCAAATAGCTCTCCAGCATCACCCTGCTCGCATCGTTATGAGTAACCATCCATCTCCTTTCTCCACTACTAACAAATTTATCAATACGTCCAAGATTGTTTAGAATCACAGGTCGGTTGTCCTCGCAGGCGTCATTAGAGTGGACAAAATCTGCATGAGATTGGAGGAGGTAGCGAAGGGAGCGGACGCCGCAGCCGCACATTGCATCGAGGACGCGGAAACTGGTTTGATTGGAAGACAAGGAGGAGCGGTGGAGGAAAGTGGCAAGGACGGCAAGGTCGCGTGCGGTGGAGGATTCAGGGCGGAAAAAGGTGTCGCCGGTTGAGAAGGGGATGCCACGTTCTGAATGGATGTTTTTTTTAGGATTTTGAGGATAGAGGAGAGACGAAGGGGCTAACATTCTCTTGGGGAGAGACAAGGGGTGAATGGCTGGGGAATTGTGAAACTCAGTTATTATTTCAGGGGTTTTGAAGGAGATAATCAATGGAAAAATATGTTTTGATTCCAATGATGATGAAATAAATATGTTTTATATTATTTTGTTTAGTCCCGGAATAAGTTAAATCATTAATTCTGAAGTCGACTGTGTAATATAAATATATGTCTATTTTCAGAAATGAATAATATATTTTTTGCATCTTTCTTCAATGGCTTCTACTTTCTTCATTTTATAACACGTTACGTGGAATTGATAGTTTTCGGAATTTTTTTTTATATTCTTGGAGAGCCAGAATAGAGATGTTCTTCTTATTGTAGCCGCTTTAAAATTTAGTTCATACTAGGTACGATCTTGCATCTACTCGCTTAACTCTTGTTTATTTGTTACCCTGGTGTTCTAGCGTTGTATGATTGTTGGTTTCAGATCTAGTAAGTTTGACTTTTCTTTATCTCTTAGATCTAGAATATCATAGATTATTTTTGAAAAATTACCGTGTAGTTTGCTTGATTTCAATTCTTCCATTGATTTTTGCAAATTAATAACATGAATCTAAATAAACAGATTGCAAAATTGAATCAAATATATAAAAGTATTATTTACTGTTTGAAAACTATTATCAAATTATCAAATTTAGCCCTGTTTTGGCCAGCTCAGCTCCGAGCTGGCCAAAAGGTACTGGCGACTTTTCAAAAGTCGCCAGTAATTTTTTTTTTGTCACGAAATAAAACGGACGACTTTTGAGAAGTCGCCAACTGGCGACTTCGCAAAAGTCGCCGCTTTTGTTATTAAATAAGCAGGCGACTTTTGGGAAGTCGCCAGTGGGCGACTTCCCAAAAGTCGCCCATTCGGGGCTCTGCAATAAAACCAGAGCCCCCACTTTCTTCCTCTTCGCTCTAAACTCATCCTCCCCTTTTCTAAAAACTCTTCCTCTCCGAAATTTTTGCCCAAGCTCAGAAATTTTTTGTATTTCGTTGAACAAATTAGAAGATGGCTGGCTCTTCAATGCCGGATGCGCCTGTAGGTATGAGAAAATCAATAATATTTCAATTTAGGGTTTTGAAGAAATTTGCAAAATAATAATTTTTAGGAATTGTAAGCAATAATTGATGGTTGAGGTATGTATGTATGGTTGAAATCATCGGTAAAATGTGGAAAAACAATGCGTAAATTCGTAGTGTTGATGTTGGAAAATAAATTTGAAAATATTGTTAACATGTATATGTGTAGATTACGCGGAGATGGTACATGGACCAGTTGATGGATCTGTCCTTTATTTGCAACAACGACATCGAACGAATAATCCGGAATTTGTCGCGGTAAATTTTTTAGTATTCGAAATGTACAAATATCGAAAGGTAATGTATGTTACATGTTGATAATATTTTTATGATATTTTGACAGAGTAATACTGCAAACAAAACCGTAGATCATTCCTCCAAAATGAATAGAGTAACATCTGGTCATCCAGGCGTTATACAGTTGATAGACCAAGCTGGATTTGGACTGGTTTTTAGGATGGGGCACATCCAGTTAGATCATCATCTTATCACTGCTTTGGTGGATAGATGGAGGCCAGAGACATCGACATTTCACCTACGAGCCGGAGAGATGACTATTACGTTGGGTGATGTTGCGTGCTTGCTTAGCATACCCATAGATGGTGCTCCGTTGACTAACCCCGATCCAGTTGATTACCTTACTTTATGCCAAGAGCTCCTAGGTTTAACTCCTCCAGCAGAGGAGTGGTGGGGAAACGAAATGATACGGACACTATGGTTTAGGAAACAATTTGCGGACGACATACCTGCAGATGCGACGGAGATTCAGATTTAGCAACGGGCCGGGCCATTATATTGCATATTATATGCTCGAGGTTGATATGCGATCATTCGAAGACACGGATATGCCTTATGTTATCCCGCTTCTTGGCAAAGCCGTGATATCAAAAGGTCGATCGAAGACAAATGACAGTTCGTCTCAGAGATTGATCATACCTCATTTCACCATGGATATCGCTGAATTTTGCCCGAGTCCAGATTGAGCTACAATTAATAGAACATGACAAGAAAGATCATAGAAGTCAGCATCGCGAATTTCAAGTCAATCCGAGTTCATACGCTCGAGTTATGATCGACTCAATTTGAAGGGAAATGCCTAGGTGTCGAACCCATCACCGAACACTGGTTCGAACCGATCACCTTCGTATCGATCAACTTCGAATCCATCGAAGTGCTTCGGCTTCGACTCCATTAACTTCGAATCCATCGAGTTCGTATCGATGGACCTCGTATCCATCAGAGAAACGCAAGTTCGTATCCAACAAGCATCGGTCGTTCGAACCCATCATTGAAGCTTTGTTCGAACCCATCAATGAAGCTTCATTCGAACCCATCATCGGAGCCTTGTTCGAACCCATCAATGAAGCTTCGTTTGAATCCACCAAGTCAACTAGCCATGATGATGTGTCATCCATCGGTTCGAATGCGCCGAGATGCATGGAGTCGACGCGGTCAACTTGGAGTGAAGACCGGATCGATTCGAGGTTTGCGCTCCACGTCATCACAGAAGCGCGTGCCACCATCGATTCGAAGGGATGGTTTCGAACTAAACAGCTGCTCGAAGAACGTCATCTCGTAACCATCATATCTTTCAATCTACTGATTCAAATGCCACGAAATTTTCACAGAAGCTTGCATACATATTGAAGAATGTCCACACCAAATTTCACCTCGATTGGATGATTTTCTGATCGATTCGAATGGAGTTCGAATCGATGCCAAAGTGGGCCCAAATTTCCTGAAGCCGGGCGCGTGGGCCCCCTCACGTGCCAGAAGTGGTCTCCCGAGTTTTCAGCGAAATATCAGCATCCTACGCCTATAAATAGAGCCCCAGAGCCAACAGAAAAGAGATTTTCGACTCTCAAGCGCCCAGACTCTGCCGGATTGAGATCTCCATCATCCTATATCATAACTTTGCTGTTGATTTCGAATTTCCAGTTGTAACTTGATGTTGATCGCTGTAACAACTTGTAATCATTGAAAGAGAATCAATAAAACATCAAAAAACTTCACAGTGGACGTAGGCAACACGCCGAACCACTATAAATCGCTTGTCTACATATTTACTTTACTGCGAATTGGAGTTTTTGTTAGATAATATCTGTTTTGAATTTACGTTCTTCATTATTATCTCTTCAACGACTCTCGAAGAGTGTTGTGACCAATTTTGGTGCAAACACTTTGGTGCTTTCACTGAGAAAACCCAGATTTTCTCCTGCTCTTTGGATCTGTCGTCGATACCGGATTGAATAAATCTAAGAGAGAGATTCAGATCATCAAGTCGAACTTCCTTCCCTTCTATTCAGATTTGCACAAAGTCTAGGAAAGGAATTCAATTTTCAAGATGGTTAGCACAAGAACCACCTCAAACACTGTCAATCAAGAAGAACATGATAGACAGAATCCTGCTCCACTACCTCCATCTAATCAAGATGCAACTGGGCACTCGGAACCATCAGGTCCGGTTACCCGACAAGAGTTGCAGT
This sequence comes from Allium cepa, assembly GCA_030765085.1. Taxonomy (NCBI): domain Eukaryota; kingdom Viridiplantae; phylum Streptophyta; class Magnoliopsida; order Asparagales; family Amaryllidaceae; genus Allium; species Allium cepa. The sequence continues at coordinate 549,414,552 of CM060932.1, forward strand.
TGCTACTCCAAGAGCTGATCCAGAGTCGGCAACAACTAGCAGAACAGCTACGTGCTAACGCCGAGCTGATCAACAAGCTGGATCGCCAGAAGCGAAAGAGATACACGAGAGACCATGCTTCTCGCTCCTCCAGCGAAAGTTCTTCATCTTCTGATTATCATAATCGATCTCCGCGACCCCGATTAGATGGGAGTCACATGCCAGCTGCTGGAGATCAACCAACACTGACCGTTGGACAACTGAGAGTTGGTCCATCAGCCAGTTTCCAAACCGGACCCTCCTTCCGAGGAGGTGTCGTTCCTTATCACACCGCAGAATACCGCACCACTAATGTTGCGGCTGAACCAGGAGTCGACGCCCAAGATCATTCGGACCTGGACCGTCACCAACACAGACATACTCCTGAACCATACGTCCCGGAAGACTATGAGCCAAGAAGGCAATACTTGGACCGTCAACAATATCCGGTCCAACCCCAAAGAATGGAACGTAATCATACTCCGGTGCAGGCTGCACAAAACGCGCAAATGCCGGATCTTTCAACTATGATACGTCAGATGATCCGTGAGAGTCAGGGATTCACAAATGACGATTGGGGAGAAAGTCACACTCATTTTACGGACGATATTCTTACTGCTGAACCCCCACGGCGATTCAGAATGCCAACGCTGCCCATGTACGAAGGAAACTCCGACTCCAACCAACATATTCTGAAATATGAATGGTCGATGACCGCTGCCCGCGCCGACGATGCAGTGAAGTGTCGTAGTTTCCCCATATCCTGGGGGGGCACCGCTACCATGTGGTTCACTCGACTGCTACCTCGATCCATCTCTTCATTCGACCAGTTGGCCACAAAATTCGTTGAACAATTCCGCATGCACGTCGCAAGGCCAAAAGATGTCAATACTCTGTCCAACGTCACCCAAGCTCCCGGAGAGACGCTTAGACACTATTTAGAGAGATTCCACACTGCATGTGCGGAGATCAGCAATCCAAATGATAACTCCATCCTTATGGCGTTAACTAAGGGGATCGATCCCGATTCTGAGTTTGGCAACTGGTTAGCTGGAAAACCACCTGCATCGTTGGACCGTTTCCATGCCAAAGCGGCTCAATTCCTGAGACGGGAAGATGCGAAACAGTCTAGGAAGCAAACTGATGCAGGACCAAATATGGAAGGGATCCAAAGCAATGTAGCAATCAAACAGTCCAGTGAGAGCTCCGGAAAAGTTCAGTTGAACGTTAAAAACAAACAAGCTCGGTGAAGAGAGAGCGTGAATCAAACTAGAAAACGAGATCAAAATCATGGCCCGCAGCGCAAGAATCCAATGTTTGACAGTTACACTCCTCTGAATACATCACTAGAGGACTTGTACTTACAAACCTGTAAGACAATTCAGTACCAAAAACCTGCACCAAAACCGTCATCAGAGAGACAAATCCGAACGGAAAAGATTTGCAGGTTCCATGAAAGCTACGGGCACAATACGAACGAGTGTCGTCACTTACAAGATCTCGTTGAAAAAATGATCAGAGAAAGGAAGCTGGAACAGTTTGTGCGGACACCACAGCCCTGAGAAGCGGGCCCATCAAATCGAAACAATGAACCCAATCGACCGAGATAGGAGGACTCCACTTGTCCCCGCGGAAGATTGGTGATAAACGCCATCAGTGGCGAACCAACTTTCTCAGGAGCCTGGAACGATGAAGATCTTCGTCACTGTCACACATGACAGGCTCATTCGATCTATGAATACTTTGCAATTTCCTTTACATTCTGAGATTTTAATTTGTAATAAGGCACTGACTTTGCCATATTTCCTTATTTCAGCAATAAAATACTATCTCTTCAAGCTAGAGCTGTGATTCACCGAATGCAGCGTTCAACAATCACGACACACGAAGAGCTAAGTTCCATCAAACAATGGAATTTATTCAAATAGCAAGTGATTGTGATACGACCGGCTACTCACTAAGTGAAACCCCAGCACAGGGGCAAGCCATCACGTCAAAGGCTGAACTGGACCAACACACGACCGTCCTACAACCAACTCCAAATTCTCAGAGTGCGAATTGGAGTATAAACATTCAATAACTCGTTCCCAGAGCACGAACGGACTCCAAATTCCCAGAGTGCGAATTGGAGTATAAACATTCAATAACTCGTTCCTAGAGCGCGAACGGACTCTAAATTCCCAGAGTGCGAATTGGAGTATAAACATTCAATAACTCGTTCCCAGAGCGCGAACGGACTCCAAATTCCCAAAGTGCGAATTGGAGTATAAACATCCAATAACTCGTTCCCGGAATGCGAACGGACTCCAACTTCCCAGAGTGTGAATTGAAGTATAAACATCAAATAACTCGTTCCCGGAGTGCGAACGGACTCCAACTTCCCAGAGTGTGAATTGGAGTATAAACATCAAATAACTCGTTCCTGGAGTGCGAACGGACTCCAAATTCCCAAAGTGCGAGTTGGAGTATAAACATCAAATCCATCGTTCCTAGAGTGTGAACGAATTCCTAAAAAGCCCAAACAGGTGAGACTAACCATCTATCAGCTAACTCCAACTTCTCAGAGCATGAATTGGAGCATAAATATAGATTACATGTTCCCGGAGCGTGAACCGAAGCATCCATGCTAACTCAAACTTCTCAGAGCGTGAATGGAGTATAAACATAAGTTACAAGTTCCCGGAGTGCGGACTCAAACATACATGCTATCTCCAAGTTCCCAGAGTGTGAACCGGAGCACAGATATCGAATCAAAGTTCCCGGAGTGCGAACCGAAATACCGATACTAACTCCAAGTTCGCAGAGTGTGAAATGGAGTATAAACATCAATTCCAAGTTCCCGAAGCGCGAACCATGTTACAAACATCGATAACTCTCAAATTCCTGGAGTGCGAACCAGATTATCGATCTCAAATTATCCTAAGTCCCCAGAATGGGACATGTGCTTAAGATTTGCAACAAGTGCGATCAACCACCAAAAATACAAATGTTGTTCCCCGAAACTGCGGGGCAAAAAAGCTAAATGTTAGTCACTAGCCAAAGTGATGCAATGTCCGAAGTTCAACTTATTCATCGATCACAACTTGTGACCAAGATTTTCAGACTTGGCAAATAGAACAAACTCTACTTGACGGTAAAAACACCACAAGTACACCGGAATGAAAACAAAACACTACAAACACTTAAGCACAAAAGAAATGAGAATTGAAACAAAGAAATTGAATTTTATTTCAACTAACCAGAGACAAGGACTTACATGCAAATAAGTTCTTCCAAAAAAGAATTCCTACTTGCAGGGGCCGAACCTGCGTCTATACATGGCCTACTAGCAGAAAACAAACACAAGTTCATATCTATCAAAAAATCCGCTTAAACGGCCCATCTATTTCTTCTTTCTAAATCTCCTTATCAGCGGTTCGTCATCGGACTCGCTAGAAACGGAGATCCTTCGTTTAGAGTGCCTCCTCTCCGGTGGCTGCTCTTCGGCTGGGGGCATGATGTCAATGTCCTCCTCAGAGCTCGAATCTACATGAAGGCTTTCACCGGAGGGGTAGGAGGGACTGGACCCGCAATGGAAGATGGGATAGTGCCACCCGATGATATTACCCTTAAAGGTGCTGGGCTATGCGTCGCCGTACTGCCACCAACACTACCACCTTGCCCCGCAGCTTCTAATTCTACATGAATCTCGGTCAGGATCTCTTTGTCGCGAATCGCTTGGGCTTGGCTGGGGGCATCTGCAGTTTGCATTGAAGGGCTAGAGGTTGGCGGGAGGTCACTAACGATGAACGGCAAGTCTGTGTAGGAGCCACCTTACTTGCCGAGCAGCTCGCTCACCATTTGTTCATCAAGAAATAGTGCGCTCCCCTGCGCCGCCTCAGTTGACACTGCTGTTACGACGGTAGTCTCGGTGGTCACGGCCTTCTCCCCTTTACTCGATTCTTGAGTCGCGGCAATCGGCGCAACTCCAGTCACTAAGCGAAGATAAGAAGAAGTCATTAGTAACTGCTTCAAAACAAACTCTCTATTCGAAATACACTTGAGATTATTTCGGAGTACCTTCCTCGGTTTGACTTGCGAACGGCTGAGCGGCCTCAGAAGTATGCTCCTGAATAGGAGATAGTCGCGGCTGTTCTGGGTCGTAAGCTGGAACGGATTGTGAATCAACCACAGATACAGGCTCTAACGAAGGTGGAGCAGTAAATTCAAGAATAGTAGCGTGATGCTCGACACCTGATCCTTCCCCAATCTCCCGGTGCTGGCCACCAATCATCTCCTTCTCATGAGAAATTGCGGCATCGTGAAGGATCTTCTTCTCATCATCGATCAGCAACTGGTTCTCAAGCTCAAATTGGTCGATTGATGCGTCCGGGTGCGATTCTCCTTCCTCCTCAACCAATCGGACCCAAGCGTTGTGAAGATGTACCGGATAATCCTGAAGCCAGGCCAAATTTCATGCCTCAGCACATTGGCGTTGTAAATAACGAGGAGATCTTCGATGTCGGCCTCCAGCCTGGCCTCTGCCATTTGAACCTTCTCTTTAACCTCGGCCTCGACAACATGAACTTTAGCCACTGTCGCATCTCCCTCAGTCCGAAGCACTACGGCTTGTTCGCATGCTTCTTGGGTCGCGTTATGCACGTCATCTCTATCTTTGGCGATTTCGGCAAATTTAGCCTTAAGCTCATTAAGCTCTTTCAAAGCCGCATCTCGCTCGGCGATGACTATGGTGTTCCGGTGGCCCATGTCATCCACCGTGATGTAGTGCTCTTTTTTCATCCTATCCATAGCCGCTTGAGCTTCATCGGCCTTCGTAAGAGCCTCCATCTCTGATTTTCGGGATGATTCAGCTTCTGTGTTCAGCACTTGTATGATGCGATCTTTTTGAGCTAGATCGGTTTGGAGCTTTTCAATAATGGCCGCTCGCTCAAAGGCTAACGTTGATGCTTTATCCACCGCTTTCGCCCACGCCTTGTACTGGGCATAAAAATCATGCACGTAGTCATGAACTAACTGCTCGGCTTCCTCTGGAATCCTCTTTAAATATGGAGGAAAGATGTAGTTATCAAAGCAGATGTTTGGAAAATCTTTCTTTAGCTGAGCAAGCTTGATTGCTCCTTCCCCTGAAATTTCCACGGGGGGGGGGGGGGGGGGGTGTTCTGAAACAACGGCAGTTAATGTTTCGCTTCTAGAGTGGCGGGATTCATGCCTAGAAGATTGAGAAGCCAACTTATAGTGTAAAGATTCAGAAGGACGAGAGACATAAGCAGTATGCTGTATGGGATCTCTGGGAGGAGGAGGAGTACGCGACCGAGATCGACGCTTATAGCCTTTATCTTTATCATATCTTTCTTGACCAGAATACCTAGAGCGTCCCTAGTCGTAATCTCTGTCCCCTTCTCGTCTGTGCGACTCGTGATATGAAGACTTGCGAGCATGTCGGAGACTCCCTAACATTGAACCTCGCCCAGACATAGTATCTGCAGAGAAAAATAAAATAGAATTAATCACCTTTCGAAACAGGTAGTTTACAGTCAAAGGTTATGCGGTGTTGTGAAATATATATGAATGTGCAACCCCCCGACCAACCGGATGAAGATTTAGCAGCTATCGATCCATCTGTAGCGAGAGTTTGAGAATGGAGTACTAGATAAACACAATGAAGCTGAACTCCATAGCAATTAATGATGCACGGTACAAAAAGGCACAAAGCCTTCCAGAGCCTTGGTGCACGGCACGGAAAATGACGCACACCTTTTTAATTTACTGTGCATATTTAAATATATTTTTTAATATAAATTTAATATATATAACAATTAATTTAAAAAGTTCAATATACTTTGTATATTTTTTAATAAAACATATGTAACAATATTTTTTAGACATTTTGCAAAAAAACATCATCAAATATAATACCATAAGTGTAGAATTTCAAAAATAATAGTCTTCATAAGCCAAAATCCTAGATAATAGTACATAATGCTAATAAACTAGAAATCTTAAATATGACTTCGCAATTATATTTTCCAAATCACAGGGATCGAATAATCACCTTGTTACAAATGCAACAGCCAACGGCTAAGCACTATTATACAGCAATCAATCATATCAACGCAAGGTTACAGCAATACAGGATACGAACCTCAACAAAAGGGAGCAATGATTGTTCAGAGAGAAATTGCAGCTCTTCAAAGCACGTCATGTTTCCACAAGACGTACTTTGGGGAGCAAATGTTATCCCGCTTCTTGGCAAAGCCGTGATATCAAAAGGTCGATCGAAGACAAAGGACAGTTCGTCTCAGAGATTGATCATAGCTCGTTTCACCATGGATATCACTGAATTTTTCCCGAGTCCAGATTGAGCTACAATTAATAGAACATGACAAGAAAGATCATAGAAGTCAGCATCTCGAATTTCAAGTCAATCCGAGTTCATACGCTCGAGTTATGATCGATTCAATTTGAAGGGAAATGCCTAGGTGTCGAACCCATCACCGAACACTGGTTCGAACCGATCACCTTCGTATCGATCAACTTCGAATCCATCGAAGTGCTTCGGCTTCGACTCCATCAACTTCGAATCCATCGAGTTCGTATCGATGGACCTCGTATCCATCAGAGAAACGCAAGTTCGTATCCAACAAGCATCGGTCGTTCGAACCCATCATTGAAGCTTTGTTCGAACCCATCAATGAAGCTTCGTTCGAACCCATCATTGGAGCCTTGTTCGAACCCATCAATGAAGCTTCGTTCAAATCCACCAAGTCAACTAGCCATGATGACGTGTCATCCATCGGTTCGAATGCGCCGAGATACATGGAGTCGACGCGGTCAACTCGGAGTGAAGACCGGATCGATTTGAGGTTTGCGCTCCACGTCATCACAGAAGTGCGTGCCACCATCGATTCGAAGGGATGGTTTCGAATTAAACAGCTGCTCGAAGAACGTCATCTCGTATTCATTATATTTTTCAATCTACTGATCCAAATGCCACGAAATTTTCATAGAAGCTTGCATACATGTTGAAGAATGTCCACACCAAATTTCACCTCGATTGGATGATTTTCTGATTGATTCGAATGGAGTTCGAATAGATGCCAAAGTGGGCCCAAATTTCCTGAGGCTGGGCGCGTGGGCCCCCTCACGTGCCAGAAGTGGTCTCCCGATTTTTCAGCGAAATATCAGCATCCTACGCCTATAAATAGAGCCCCAGAGCCAACAGAAAAGAGATATTTTCGACTCTCAAGCGCCCAGACTCTGCCGGATTGAGATCTCCATCATCCTATATCATAACTTTGCCATTGATTTCGAATTTCCAATTTTAACTTGCTGTTGATCGCTGTAACAACTTGTAATCATTGAAAGAGAATCAATAAAACATTAAAAAACTTCACAGTGGACGTAGGCAACACGCCGAACTGCTATAAATCGCTTGTCTACGCATTTACTTTACTGCGAATTGGAGTTTTTTTTAGATAATATCTGTTTTGAATTTACGTTCTTCATTATTATCTCTTCAACGACTCCTGAAGAGTGTTGTGACCAATTTTGGTGCAAACAGCTTAGATGGCTTCCTTTTTTAGAAAACTTTGAAGTTTGTCGCCAGTATTCATGGGGCAGTGCAGTTCTAACGTATACGTATTGCAAGTTGACGAGGCTTGCTTTGCAAGAGAGTACAAGCATGGGTGGTTGTGTGAGTCTAGTACAGGTATGTCCATAATTTACTTTCGTCGATCGTTATTCCATTTTCTTTTATCTAACTGAAACCACGTGTCCAATTTTATTTGCAGCTTTGGTGTTGGACTTATCTACCCGTAGGTAGAATAGCGATGAGGAGGACGGCGATTGATTTATCAATGTCATACGGTGTTAGGTATAATTAATTATGTAGTATACTAAGTATACGTGTTCAGATTTGAGAAGTCACAATTGAATATTTGTACAGGTGGGTAGGACCTAAAAGCACCGTTTCATCGCCGAGGCGTCATGTTGCCTTCTACCGTAATGAGTTCGATGTGCTAGACTATCAGTCTGTGAGTTGGACCCCGTACGACGATGTGCTTGGACATCTTCCAAACTTATGCACCACTTCCATTCAGCTGTGGACTGCTTGGGTTCCTCTGATTTGCTTTAATGATGTCACCTATCATCTATCTGACTGAGTGATGAGGCAGTTTGGTATGGCCCAGCATTTACCGGAACAACCACCGCATTACAGGATTGATATTGAAGCTGGGGAGTATGCTATGGCGATTGAGACATGGACCGACCGCTACATGCACACGCAACAGGAACGCGAGTTTACATTGTCCGAACAAGAATATCTGTCTTGGTACTAGAACATCACGCGTCGACATGTTCTTCGTGCCATCGATCCACCTACAGCGCCTCCTGTGGTTGCATACCCTTACACTCCTAGAGCACCTCTCGAAAGGAATGTGGTACGTACTACATATAGTCTTTATTTCAATATTTGAAATTTAAACCTTTTCTTGAATTTTATGTCATGGAAGGCGGACGACATTTATCGTGCGATCGAAATTGTAGACGAGCTTGCACAAGAGGTTCCTGAAAGGTCGCAGGGGAAATGCTTTAGTGTAAAACGCATCTTTGAGTCTATTTTGGGAAGAAACAGGTTAACAAGACCAAGATCTCCCCCACCGCCTCCTCCCCCACCGCCTCCTCCTCCACCAGCACAGGGGCTCATCGAATATGCCATAGAAGACCATGGCGTTCTTCCCCCCACTACTCGTACGTATCAGCGACGTAGACATCGAAAAGGCGCATCTTCATCTCAAGAAACACAGGTTGAAGTTGCTCCCGGCCCTTCACAGCCTATAGATCCTACACAAGCAAGTGAAGAGGAGGATTCGCCGGATGAAATTCCACTGTCCATGAGAAAACCAAAACGAACTCCACGAGAACTTCGTAGATTGAAGAACTGAGGATGGTATAAGTGACTGATATGCTTTGTCCGGATTTCTTTTGTTTAATGAACTGCTGAAATATTAGGATTATTTGTTTTGTTGAATTGTTTGAATTTAAATGTTGAATTGGTGGATGTTGTCACTTGAGTTGTGGATGATTGTGTTTGGTAGAAATGTTGAATTAGGGGATGTTGTAATTTGAGTTGTTGATGATTGACTTCCATTGAAATTTTGAAGTAGTGTAAATGGTGATACAGGGATTCTATTTTGAAACCCTACACATTACTGGGGCGACTTTTCAAAAGTCTCCAATGGGCGCCTTTTCAAAAGTCGCCCCAGTAATGTGCAGGGTACCGGCGACTTTTGAAAAGTCGCCCCAGTAATGTGCAGGGTTTCAAAACAGAAATCCAGACCTTCCACCTACCTCATTCCTTACTTTACCAAACTGCAAATATAGAATCTAAAACCTAACCCACTTCTCTCTTCCACAAAATCTATAGTTCCTGGCGGCAAAAGAATATCTTTCTGAGATTTGAAGACACCAAAAGAAGGTAAGATTCATAAGCACTATTAAATTTGTTTACTGTTTTGCGATTTAGTCTAACTCCAACATTGATAATTTCAAGAATGGATAATTGGGAGATTGACGACGAGACGACGATGAAAATGTATGAAGAATTTGAACAGCAACGAGGCTCTGCGCCGGTTAATGAAGAAAATGTTGCGGTTGATTTCGTCCCTGAGACGCAGGTTGAAAGCTTGCCCCCCTCTAGGGTTGGCGGTACATCGACATTGGCCATGGATAGTGGTGAATCAAAACATCAACCACTTCATGGAAAATTAATGGATGTGCTTGCTCAGCGTAAGACTAACAATGCTAGTACAAGCCGGACAGCGCCTCAGGTACTTTGTTATTGCGGAGCTGAATGTCAAGTGGTTGTGTGTCGGAATGAAAGGAATGCGGGCCGTCGCTTTTACCGTTGTGAATCGTACGACGATAATAAGATACGGCCAAACGATGTTGAATGTTGTAACTTTTTTAAATGGAAAGATCCGGAAATGTGTCCGAGGGGAGTTTCATATGCCCTTGAGATGCAAGCGAAAAACGTCTGTTTGGAGAAGTTGAACCTACAGTATCGGAACGCACTAATGAATAAGGGTGTACCGTTCGATAAGTTGAGTCCTCGTACGTTGTGGGAGGAGAAGTAAACACAGATTTAGGTGTTTATTTATATGTAATTTAATTAAGTACTTTGTATCGGTAGCTTTCATGTACTTTGTATCGGTAGCTTTCATGTACTTTGTATCGGTAGCTTTCATGTATATGCAATTGTTTTATGTATCGTTGAACAAGTATTGTAAAGATGTGCGTAACACTAGCTTACATTTGCATATGTTTACGTATCACATAACATTCATCATCATAAAGAACTTAGCAAATGAAATAAAAACACAAATTGTTCTTACATAAACAACATACGGCTTAAACATATCAAACCAATAATAACATGCATACGTAAACTAAATAACTGAATTACAACGACTCCTTTTGTGACCGTGCATACCATATTTACTGCATCTATTAGCCTTGGAGGCTGCATCTCGTCCATAACGCCTTTAATTCTACTTGACTTAGGCCTTCTCGGAGTTCGCCTTGCAGGAGGTGGAAGTATCATTTGACCTTCGTGTGGAGACCAATACCTTTTATCGCGTACGGGATGAAATTCCGCAGAGTATGCAGCTAGGTAATTATGAACATAGTACCAATGTGATGCAAAATCATGATGAGCTCTGTTTGCCCCATTGGCCACCACGAATAAGCAGCCATCACATGGGCGCAGGGGAGATGCTGAAGCAATGGGATGTTGCATGTACATGAACACGTGTTACCATCGATTATAACTTTGAATTCATCGCCGAAGTAATGAATCACTTGCCATCTAATTTGACTAAAACGGACAATCCGACAACGTCTAGCTTCGCTTGCTCTCTCCGCTATTTTTGCTTGAAATTTTGGCGTGACACGAAGTGTGGAATTCTTAGCTAACACTCTTCTTTGGCAAAAGTAATCAACGGATCGATAGAAGGTACGTGCAACAAGTGCTCAAATAGGCAAAGATCTTGCACCCCTAAGTACACCATTAAAACTTTCTGACACATTAGTCGTCATAACATGAAAACGACCACCATCATCTTTACATAATGCCCAATTTTCCTCCTTTCCACCCAAACTTCTCTCTATCCAATTGTGTTCTCTTATACTACTGCTTTTAATTTCCTCACGAATCTTTAAATACTCAATCTCCTCAGAGGCACATGCACCAGCGTAGAATAAACCGGTCAATCGTTTGTCTCTAAAACCCGCTTCTTGAAAATTTGCTTTCAAATGTCTGGCACAGTATCTATGTTTATGTGCGGCTAGCCATTTGCTCTGCAACGCTATAGGTATTCCTTTCATTCTATCAGAAATGAAAGTAATACGACGATTGTTCACGCTGTGAATGAACCTTTGCATGCATGCGAAAAATCAACCCCAACTATCAATGGATTCGGACTCAACGATGGCAAATGCCAAGGGAAATAGCTGATCATTTGCATCAACGGCTGTTGCAACAAGTAAGGTGCATTTGTATTTTCCATATAGATGTGTACCATCTATGCAAAGCAAAGGTCGACAATGGACAAATCCCTCAATACATGGCCTAAATGACCAAAATGCACGATCAAAAACTCCATACTCATCAGTAGTCACATGTCCTACACTTTCGGGATTTGTTTTGCATATTTCACCAAAGTATTGTCATAGGTTGGAATATAACTCTGCCCAATCGCCGTAAATTCTTTCAACAACCTTGCTCAATGCTCTCCATGCTTTCAGATAGCTAATTTTAACAAAGAATTGTTCCTCCATTAGAACTTGACCGTTCCGGCTGTAATGTTCAAATTAGATTTCACGAAAGGCATGATCTTCGATACCATAAAGGATGATGTGGCTTGCCTATGATTTGAGTTCACTGTAGGGTTAACACATGTATGATCACTAGGATAATTTTTTATAACCCACTATCCAGCATGTGTCTTTATTGAGTCAATAGCATGTATTCTCCAAGGACAACTGTCATCGACGTTGCAAATGGCGGTATATTTTGCTTTGTTCGACCTTATTGGCTTAAATAAAGGACACCGCATGTAAGATTGACCATTCTGATAGCTGTTGCAGAAATTTAGCTTTACTCTCAAACACCATGCCAACTTTGAAACTAATCTGTACGCTGCAGGATAGAAATAATTCGCTGTTGAAGTTTACATTTGCTACAATCGACCTAGCCATAATTTGTGCACTGCACAAATCATCATCCAGCGGTATCTCCATTTCCGGTTCATCATTGTCCACACAATCTGCTTCTGCACCGCCAAAATCATACTCTAGTGGATCATTGTTTACTTGCATATTTTCCACCCAGGTTGTATCAACCTCTGGTATTGACATAACAGAGATACTATCAACTGCAGGAACATCTACAGCTTGTACATCTTCTTCATCTTCTACATCCATATCATCATTGCACATAGTTTGACCTGCTGGTTCATTTGGTGGTTGAACGTATGACTGTGTGGTAGTGTTATTTGTTGCCCAGCTGTAGTTAATTAATACACCATTTTTAGTTTATTTATTTATACCAATGATTTTGCAACATGTTGCAATATTTTACTTACTTTTGGCTTAAATGGTAAAATTCGGGCCGAGTTGGCGGCATTCGTTCATTTGTACGACTACTCGATGCTCTACCACTTCTTTGAGTGGAATTCTGATTTGGAATAAAACTGCACGGGAATACAAATTAGGTTTAAGAATTATATAAATTCAATAAAACATAACTCTATGTAATCACGGCTAAACGATACCTCTGACTCATTCGTGGAAAGTTGTCCTGCGTTAAATGTGGATAGGTAAATTGGACATTTGGCTGCAAACTCATGAATGGCTGAAAACCATAATACATTTGTTGTTGCCCGTATTGCGATATGTGCTGAGTCGGATTGCTAAAACTATGTGACGGAATTCCTTGACCAGTACTCATGTTCCCCACCATTCTAGAATATTCTTCAACGCCAAAATTTGTTACGGGTGCCGGTGTTGGTTCTTCTGCAACCGATCTCCTTTTTTTTCCGACAAACAACTCAATAGATTTGATCGATGCAGCAAACATTAATTCAACATCATCGTCGTCAACAATTTTGATTGCTTTGGAACCAGAATCTGTTGGCCAATTGCAAACTATTTCAATCTCGTACTCTTCCTGTTTTATCTTTGTTGCTTTATAAACCGACTCTTTCAACTGCTCAAAAGTAGATCCTTTTCGAACTTTAGCCGGTTTGTAAGATCCACCGAGATATTTCCCACACATTAAATTGTCAATAACCAGTTCACCATCAAAATAGCATATAGTTAGAATATAACTAGAAGCCATTCTACATCAAGCAAAAAAAATTTAGTTTGCAAACTAAATTCAAAACTTAGGGTTTCTACTGCATACCTTGATTGGATTCGACCGAACAACATTTTGCTAGGCTTGAGGTAGCTCTTCGAAATCTACTACATTTAAGAATATTAAACGAAAAATTTCTGAGCTTGGGCAAAAATTTCGGAGAGGAAGGTTTTTAGAAAAGGGGAGGATGGGTTTAGAGTGAAGAGGAAGAAAGGGGGCTCTGGTTTTGTTGCAGAGCCCCGAATGGGCGACTTTTGGAAAGTTGTCCACTGGCGACTTTCCAAAAGTCGCCTGCTTATTTAATAACAAAAGCGGCGACTTCTCAAAAGTCGCCCTTTTTATTTCGTGACAAAAAAAATACTGGCGACTTTTGATAAGTCGCCGGTACGTTTTTGGCCAGCTTGGAGCTGAGCTGGCCAAAACAGGGCTAAATTTGATAATAGTTTACAAACGGGGCTAATTGTGATAATTAGTTTCTAAGCGAGGCTAAATGGAAAAGAAATCCTAAATAAATTGATACTATCATAACTAACTTTGAGTTGTCATATCAGTTATCAAGTCAAATTTGAGTTATCATGACAAGTTTAGCAAATTTGGATACTTAGTAAAACTATTTTGTTTATGCGAAAAGGTAATTGCTATTTTTTTGCACTTAATTGTATCAATCCTATGACTATAATCATCAGCAAGGGGAAAATAGATAAGGGGAAAATAGATAGAGAGAAGAATTAGATGAAGACTCGGTCAAAATTGGATGTAAAATAATAAGCAACAACTCGGAGGAGGAACAGAATCTAACTTATTGAAGCGATTAGAAGAAATATCTTATTTGCTTTTAATCAGTCTTTAGGTCCAGAAAAAGAATCAAAGATTTTAACATGCGATAATATCTTGCTTATTCAGCTATGGGAACTTCCAATTGTATATTTCTTCCTCCAGGTCCCCTTTTTTTAATACATACGTTTTCACTAGTTTTTCTTCAAGCCTGCTTCGCTTCAGGATCTATGATACCCACCACATACTAGTCTATTCATCTACCAGTAGCAACCAATTTACATTCATTTGTCGGTTTAAGTATTAATATATACCTAAAATTGCGCTATTATTTAGCATGGATGACAATTTTATTAACTTGTCCAAAGTTTATTTTTTTTCTTGGGAATAGGTATATTAATACTTAATAAGAATATTAATGCTGGAAATATTTTAAACTATGAATAATAAAAGAACAAGTTTTGAATGATTGTGTATTATGTTTATATTAGTTGATTCACTCAGGAAAACAAATAAATGAAGGATATTTTATTTTTAACTAGTACAAATAACAATTAGATGTGAAGTAGTCATTTACAAGCTCAACGCTCTAGCATGGATCAATTTCAAGGAAAGTAAAATCATAAAGCTTTGCTAGTTTCTAAAAATTGTCGTGTGCGTGTTTGATAAAATTGTCGTATCTTTATTGCTTTTGGATTTAATAACACAATTTTACAGTAGGGTATCTCTTTTATTACAAATAAGTGCGCGAATTAGTATCTTAAGTGGTTTGTATGAAATAAAATGGTAGATTCTATGGTGCAAGGATTTGAAGAATTTTATATCTTCAATAATATGGATCTGTAGAGGTAGTCTACTAGTTTCTTTAAGACATTTATTATTATTATTATTATTTTTGAAAGCGACTGGAATAATAATAGAAAAAATAACTCTAAGGTAAGGTATAACACTTGCTTTGTATAAGCACCTAATACCATAGCAACAATCATTTTTTTTTACTCGAATTTTCTTAAGCATCAGTTTCACTCGTAGTGCAAGATCTTAACACTTGGCTTAAAATTTATTAGGTATGCCACCTTTTCACCTGTATTGTCAAATTTCTCAATTTATTTACAACGCATTAACACAGTTGTTAATGTCTTCTAGTTTTCATTATGTTTTTTTCCCACCTTTTAACATTAAAATATGATACATTTACAAAATTCAATCTACCATTGTCATGGACCTATAGCTCCATTAGACAAATTTAAGAGTAAATAATGATCCTTGGTCTATTACTTTTCAAAACTATATCATGAATTGAATATTGTATGAATAAATATTCTTAAAGAAATATCTTTAGATATTCTCTTAAAGAGAATTTATATGTCATATAATAATTTCCACGAAAATTAATATACGATCTTGAAGAGATCTTTATATGTAACAAATATAATTGCATATTTCTAAAACATATCAAGTGTCCAAAAGATATTCTTATTTATGTTGTAAATATTATTGTTATCCCACCTTTTGGCAAAGCTGAGATACCCACAAATTAACTGAAAATCAATAACCACAAGTCATGAATATCAACTATACATTGTAGGATAACCATGGATATCGATGAATTTTGTCCAAGTCCGGATCAGGCTGCAATTGATAAGACATGACAAGCAAAACCATAAAAGCCTGCATTCCAAATTCCAAGTCAAACTGAGTTTGTATGCTCAAGTTATGATCGATGCAAATTGAAGGTGATAACCCCATTTTCGTATCCATCACCGAGCTCCGTTTCGAATCCATCAGATTCGTATCCACCAAAATGACTTCGCCTTGCTTCAAGTCCATCAGGTTCGTATCCATCGTAACGACACCGCCTCAGTTTATTCGAATCCATCAGGAGCTAGCGACTTCGAATCGATCTTCTTCAAATCGATCAATCTCAAACCAATCAGAGAGACCTCACCTCAGCTCTGTTCGAACCCATCAGGCTCGAATCGATCCCGAGCCGTGCTATTCGTGTCCATCGAGTTCGTATCGACCAGAGAACCCCTGATCGTGTCCATCGCATGCCATGTTCGTGTCTACCATACAACTGCTGTTCGTATCGATCCGCAAGCACCACCAGTTCGTATCGATTTGATTGCTACGAACTGGACCAAGATCGATCGGTACGAACAATGATAAATTACCGATGCGAATGAAGCTGCATGCGATGGACGTGAAATGATCCTCATCAGTAAATGATGATGCGAACAAGGCGCACGAACTCGGTCAATACGCCATAAAAATTGGATCGATCTAGGAAACTCGCTCCACATCACTCCACGTCACTGTGCGCACGTGCTCCAGATCGATGCGAAAGGGATGGATACGAAGCCGTGGATTCGAACCAGACAGCCTTCCGAAGAACATCGACTCGTATCGATCATAAATCGAGATCCATAGATCCAAATGCTACGAAATTTTCACAGCAGCTTGCGTATATGCTAAAGAATGTCTCTGCCAAGTTTCAGCTCGATTGGACAATTTCTTGATCGAAGCAAAATCAATTCGCATCGATCACAGATCGAGTCAAAACTTGGTGGGGTCGGTCGCGTGGGTCCACTCACGTGCCAGAAGGGGTCTTCCGAAGTTTGAGCGCGATATCAGCCACCTACGCCTATAAATAGCCCCCTGAAGCCTATAGAAAGAGGATCTTTTGGCTGTTCAACGTCCAGACTCTGCCGTATTCAATCCTACATCTTACCATTGCTGTAATATTCGAATTCATTCATTGTAACTGCTGCAATCATTTGTGATCAGCAAAGAACATCAATAAAAGATAAT
Organism: Allium cepa; assembly: GCA_030765085.1. Taxonomy (NCBI): domain Eukaryota; kingdom Viridiplantae; phylum Streptophyta; class Magnoliopsida; order Asparagales; family Amaryllidaceae; genus Allium; species Allium cepa. The sequence continues at coordinate 549,431,572 of CM060932.1, forward strand.
TACTTGAAGTGGACGTAGGCCGGAGATAACCGAACCACTATAAATCCTCTGTCCCTGTTTGTTATTTCTATATTGCTGTTTGTTATTTGCTGAGATCTGCAACTTGTGTTTGAATATTGCTGATTTATATTCATTGTTTGGTGCTTTCACAATACTTGGGGTTTGTGACCATTTTTGACGCAAACAATTATTATTATTATTTGAACTTTCCTGAAGAGATGTCAATATATAATTCGAACTATGTATTATTCTCTGATATATAATTGTAAATAATGTTCAAAAGAAATATTCAAAAAATAATTGAATAATAAACTTTAACCGAAGTTGTATAAATAATTTATTTGAACTAGCGGTTCAACATGGTTGGAATAGAAAACCATTAAGTTACATTGAAATTATTGATTCAGTGGGTGTTGTTCTGTGGCATATTCAAATAAATAAAAAATATGTCGAAAGTCTTAATTATATTCTGTATCCGTATGGATTCATACATTTAAGTGAACAAATATGAACATAAAGTTCAAGGTCTGATAATGGAAATAAACGAGGGGCTATACGGAATATTGCAAGTTTTATGAATTATCAAATCAGAGGCTTTGATAATTATCACTAAGAAAATTTTGGCTTCAATACTAAAGCAAGAACACTGATAAATTTTAAGATTCAGATCTTGAAATTCTTATTATCGATAGCCAAAGGTAACTGGAAGTTACAATATATTTTATAACTAAAAGTTGTAACATATCAAATAACCTGAAGTTATTATTGATAAGTCGAACTTGATGCATATGTGTTTTCAAACCAGATGTTTTGGAAACTATCATTTAATCTTTAAGGATTCACATTTACATCAAGTGATAAAAAAAAATTAATAGTTTGGATTCTTGTACTAGTTTGTTCTAAAATCACTAACTCAAATGATAAAGCATATGCAGATCTATAATATATATGTAATACGTGGACGCGCGTATATATCCATATACGTAGATATTCGACTAACAACCTGAAGATTTTTTGACTAAGTTGATATGAGCTTATCATATAGATTATGCATAGATATCATTCAATGATTTAAAATTCAATCAACATAAATGTTGATTGACCTGAAGTCATGCATGTGTTCAAGTGATCTACATAATAAGTAAATTGTTCCAATTGGTTAGATCAATGAATGAGAAAAAAAAACTCTAAGAATAAGCAATATCACTTGAATGCATCTTATCACTTGATAAAAGAATTATCCTCCTATATGTAATATGTATGATGTATTTGCTAGTAGCAATATTATAATGGATTAAAATAAGAATCTAATTATGATAATTATTCAATGTTCCTCAACATTGAAGGGGAGGATAAAATGGGTACAAGTTCATTGTGATTATCAAGGTTAAATATCGGTTGCAAAATATTAAGTAACCTGAATAAATTATCGATAATATCCCCGGTATGCCTGCTCCAATATAAGTTGAAATCCCAAAAGGACCATAAAGGTATAAATCACATCTTAAGTGTGGTAGAAAAGTCATTTTGAAATATTTTTGGAGTAAGTGATAAAGATACCAAATAAAAGGGGCGGATGTTCTTGAAGAAACACTCAAGGGTTCTCTTGAAGAGACTAATGACATTATTGTCAAATTACCCTAGAAGTGGTTTTGATACCTAAAACATGATAATTAAAGAGATCTCAATAAATCATTTCTAGAACTGACAAGAAATAATCATCGATGATAAATTTGTAAATAACAAAGTGCTTATGTTTAGAAACAGATTTAGGATCTTGAATTAGGGGAAAATATGATTGGCCATTATGAATCCTTTACTAATAGAGAAATATGGACATGTAATATGCAAAGTAGCAAAAGTACTTGAAATGCTTAATATATTCTAAAGATATAAATATGGTTTAAATCATATTAAATGATAAAAGTATATCAATTCCTGAAGAATATAAATACCTTTCATGGTTATAAAGAATGCAAAGAAGAAGAAGCGTAGATTACAACCTACTTTTAAGTATTGTTGTAATGAAAATCTTGGTATAATTCAAAATGAGTAGATTACTTCCTGCTTTTAAGTATTGTTGTAATGGAACTTTTAATATTCATCAAAGATGTAGTTGTAATATACAAAACTGATTTGAAGCATAAAAATGAAAGCATATTGATGTGTTTTTCATAAAGGTAGCAAACAAAATGCATAAAATACAAATCATATTTGGAAGAAACAATCTTGGAAATTTTGATTGTATCGAAGAAACTATTAAGAAATTGTATTATTAATGAGATACATATTTATGGATCCAAAAGTATCCATAACCAATTTAAGTTATCGAAAGACGGATACGAATTCAGAGGAAACTTTTAAATCAGGGGAAGCATCCATAAGTATTTTATAATGCACTCTTTTTTCTTAACTAAGATTTTTCCCACTGGATTTTTATTAGTAAGGTTTTAACGAGGCATTATCTTGATTCAAAAGTATGAACTCCCAACATTTGAAAATAAGTTACAATGTACTATTTTCCCTCATATAAGATTTTTCCCACCGAATATTTTTCTTACCAAGGTTTTAATGAGGCATTATCTTGATCTAGAAGAATCAAACGTCTTTTCAAGAAATAATATCTCAAATACGTTATTTAAGTTAAATTGTATTTTGTCCTTAACTAAGGTTTTTCCATCGAATTTTCCTTTGTAAGGTTTTTAATGAAGTATTATATTAATCCAGAAGTATCAAACTCTATTTGATTCTGTAAATTATTGAAAACTAAGATTTTTCCAACAGAGTTTTTTTTAGTAAGGTTTTAACAAGGCATTGGTTTGATGCAGAAGTATCAAACTTCATTTGAAGAAATAAGAAAATAAGATATGTCATTATACTTTTTTTTCTTCACTAAGATTTATCTCATTGGGTGTTTCTTAGTAAGGGTTTAATGAGGCATTATTTTGATCCCTAAGTATCAAACTCTTAGAAGGAATATCATTTTTAGTACGATATATATGATATCACAAGTTGCACTCTTTTCCCCTTTCAAGGTTTTTCCCATTGGCTTTTCCTTACAGAGGTTTTTAATGAGGCAACAGACAATATCTATATCGACTGAATGGATAAATGCAAGCAAGATAAATATGAGGGGGAGCAATCATCATACATGTTTTGGAAGGGAAAATTTCAAGTTATAAGAGCATTCGAGATTTTGAAGACGCATATTCAAAAGGGAGTGTTACAATATATGTAAATCATAAAATGAATATGCTTTTGTATTGTTTTGTTTAGTCCCACGTCGTGTAATAAGTTAAATCCTTAACTCTGAAGCTTTTATATAAAGGAGGCTATGTAATATAAATATATATCTATTTTTAGAAATGAATAATATATCTTCTGCCTCTCCCTCTAATGGCTTCTACTTTCTTCATTTTATAACATCTTTTTTTTTTAAATTCTGAACGCAGAGCTTGAGCATTTTTAATGTGCGTAAGTATTAATTTTTAACCAAAATTCATGTTTAGGTCATGTGTTCAATTCCCGCTTTCAACATTTTTCCTTTATCCATCAACATAGCTGCTTTTTTACTTTAAATTGTTTTTTACTAATAAGCTTTATAAAATTGTTTGTATTCACGGTATGGAAATTAATAATGATTTTTTTTGATGTTAGATTTTTTTATGTAATAATCATTTTTAAGATATTTATTATCCACGTGACGTCTGTATTTTATAAATAACCCTGTAATTTAATTCGAAATTGTATTATAGTATAAAGACTTCTACCTTGTATATGTATTTTTGCTACTAACCAAGTAAAATGTTGTGATAAATATAAAATTCTTGTTCATTATTATTTTTTGTCAATTTTATACTTGATATTAGTGCAATATATTTTGCTATCTTTATTAGTCAAATAATTATATTTTTAAACATAAATTTTTTGAAAATTATTTTCGCTGGGTAATTATTATACTTAGAGTTATTTATTATAATATTCAATAAATAAATAAAATGTTATTTATTATTTCAGTGATATCCATGTTATATAATTTCTTTTGTAATTTAATTCAAAATTGAATTATCATGTAAAATACTTATTGAAAATTGAAGTTTACAATATATTGAATAGTTTTTTGGAATATTAATTTTAGGAAGGTAATTATATACTTCTAAGTATCTATTACTCGATAAATATATCATATAATTTTGAAAAATTGGAATAAATCGAGTTATATATTAATTAATTAGAACTTTTTGAAAATATATTTTTTCATCAGTTAATGAACATACGTCAATTTTTTCTACTTTTACCAAATAAGAAAAATATCGTGACGAATATAAATTTATTTATTATTTATAGTATAATGAAAAACTCTAAGTAAACTAATTGCTTAGCAAACATGATATTCAAAAAATTTATGTTTAAAAATATAATTATTTAAACGATAATGATAGAAAAGTATATTACATTAATATTAAAGTATAAAAATGAGAAAAAATAACATTGAACAAGAATTTTATATTTTATTACAACATTCTCCTAGCTTGGTAATAGACATACGCAAATAAGCTGGAAGTATTTACTATAATACAATTTTTAATTAAATTAAAAGAATTGTTATAAAATATGAATTTCACATGAATAATAAATATCTTAAAAATGGTTATTATAAAATCAACTACTATCGTAAAAATCGCTAAAATATTCCATACAGTTCATACAAATTTTTTTTGTAAAACTTGTCAATATTTGAATTAAATAGTAAAAAATAGTTTAAAGTAAAAACCAGCTACGTTTGAGAAAAGAGGAAAAATGTTGAAAACGGGAATCAAACCCATGACCTAAGCATAAATAACATCAAAATTATAACACTTTAATAAACAAACCCAAATTTTTATATTTTTGGTTAAAAATTAATACTTGCGCATATTGAAAATGCGCAAGTGTTATGTTCAAAATTAAAATAGAGGTCTATTTTTACATAAGTTTTAGATGAAGCATATAGCTGACATATTTTTTTGCACGATCTTGGATCAAAAATTTGTCCTCTAAAATTTTCACAAAACAACATACACTTTTTTAATTTTACATACCTCACACAATTTACAAAAGTGTAAAAAAAGCGAAAAAACTAAAAATCGTAGGTCTCTCTACGTTGTTCTCAATCTCAACCGCATGCATCCACACCAAGATTGACATCTTCCCAAGCATCCCTACCTTTATCATCGGTCGGAAAATCATTCTTTTTAGTCTTGTCAAAAATAACTATCACGATCAAGATTCCACGAGATAAAGCAACGCGAGAAGAAATATGTCTTGCTAAGGCGGTACACGATGAAATTGTAGCGGTGTAGGGTTTTTGCGTGGTTTTATTGTAAATCTAGGGAACCCTCTACAAGGTATATTATTATCTAGTGGTGCTTCTACGAGATGAATATTTTTCCTAGGAAGCATCTATATGGTTGCCATGTTAATTTTTTATTTTCTAATAATAAACTTTAGGGTTAAATATGTACTGATATGAGTTTATATACCTAGATCTTTTTACACTATGAACTAATGTTATATTTTTGTATATATGTAGGTGTAAATGAAGGTATTCGATAAAGGATGATCACATCATTTAGAAGAATTAAATCAAAAGGAAGATTGGGCGAGATAGAGTTTATTGAGGTGATAAAGAACAAGAATATTGTTTAGGACAAGAAGTTAGGGTACGGGAAGATGTGAATGAAGAGGAAGAGGTTAACGATGAGAAATATAATGACGATGACAGAGAGAAAGAGATTGATGATGTGGAAGATGATGAAGATAGGGAAGAAGATGACGATGAAGATGGAGAATAAGAGGACGATGAAGATGGAGAAGGAGATGATGATGAATTTGAAGATAGTGGTCGGTTGTTAAAGATATGATTAAAGACCACGACACACATGTTGCATTGGGAATATGGAAAGGCAACGTATATTTAAATTACTACATATCGATATTTTTGCACATTAATATATGTATCTTGCAACAGTTATAATTTGAATTATGTTTTCTAAGAGCGATAACCACTTATACGTACCTATCATGGTCATAAAGTCTTAGAATGAGAAATACAAGAAAATGCAATGATTTTTATAAATTATGTAGAAGCCTGTAAGTTGTTTCTATTGTTCATGCTTGTTATCCTAGCAGGGATAAAAATCTTACATCTGTTTTTGTAGAACGATGGCATCTAGTAACAAATCTTCATTTTCCCATTGGCATGATGATGACAACTTTAGATGACATAGTTAGTTTGTTTCACATTCCCGTAGAAGAAAAACCAATTGATGTTCGTTCATTTACTATGGATGAAAGATAGTGATTTAGCTTTTAGATTACTAGGTATGGATAAGAATGAAACCAAAGCTGAATGAATGAGAAGGTGAGTTATAAAATAGGTCTTACTAAGCTTCGTCGCATATTTCAAAATGTTAATGATACATGGCATGACAGAAAAATTAAGCATGCAATATGTGCTTATCTTTTATAGATACTTGGAAACACATTATTAACAAACAAAGCAAATCTCATGTTTACTTAATAGTTTTGAAACTGTTAGTAACAATAGAACATATAACAATGTATCATTGTGATTCGGCATCTCTTTTTTTTGCATATACAACTTGGTTTAGCTGGTATAGTTGATGTACAACAGATTGTTGGTTATTTCTGTTTGCTTGAAACTTGGAGGTTCGAGAATTTCCCATGTTGCCATTTATTAACATGGATGTACAATGAAAATTTGCCTCGAGCAGCACATTGGAATCCATATTGGATAATACTATAATTGTTTCAACCATACGGTTATTCCATGATAATATACAGTATCAACTAGGCAATTGCTACTTTATTAAATGCGGTTAGTTATTTTATTTTTTTAAATCCTTTCTTTAATCTTTTACTCTTGGATGTTAGGTTACATTCGATCCGTATGTCGGTGCCCGTGTATTCCATCAAGTCCATGATATTGCTTGGTGTAACGGTTACATTCTATATCTTGATATTAGGAAATCGAATCATCCAACATAGGTGTTACGATAATTTGGAAGAGTGCAGAATATTTCTAGACCATCTATTCCTCTCAGGACCAATGGTGCATGGTGGGGACCTAGTTATACATCAATACTAAAGTGTGTTATCAATTCTTAGAAAGTAAATGAGAGGAATGGGGGTAACCGTGTATAGGTATAGATCAATACCCCTAATACCATTGCATTTAAATTACACAAGTGACTATTTAGATTGGTATATGCATCGAACTGTCATACAAGGGTAAAATCCAAACAATCTCTTGAATAACGTTATTCAAGGCTCAAATTATTATGAACCAATATATGATCAGTTATACATATGACTGTCTCCTAACAATTATCATATAGTTTTTATTGTAAATATGCTATATAATGTTTATTTTATTTTTGGAGTTTGGAAAATGTCAATGGCATGGTGGATGAAGCATGCTGATATGCTAATTTGTCGGTGAAAACTACTATGGATGCTAATCGTTGGTGTTGGTATCCTATAAATAAACAAAAGTATATCAGAGCACTATCGAATAAACTCATAGCGGAATATTAAAGCATAATAAAATTAAAAAAATTTCCGACTAATGTTAATACCTTCGGTACCTAGTTCCCTTGTTAGTACTAAGCATGCATACAGAAATATGTCCTTCCACCATTCCTGTCTTGTATCAGTACATGTTCCCCTAGATCTATCATATGGATTGTGATGAGGAAGTGGTTAGAACAACATTCTAGTGATCAGTAAATTATATACTTTATACATAACGCTAGTTTATAGTGATTACTTTCCATTACATGTTATGTCTACTGTTTTAACTTGGTCGTCTTGACTTCATGTACGCATACAATACGCCATACCTACTCGTGGTATACAATAACTACATATGTATGTATATATATATAAGTATCACAGTCCATTTATGGATCATGATACATTCCCCACTAGTATACGTAACTCTACACCATGCTAGGTATCCACCATATGTGTCTAGACCGAATTGTCCGCGTACAACGAGGATTTTTCCATTAGTGCCTAATAACGATATTATAACTATTAGCCATGTTCTAACTCGTCTTGAAGACTCGTCCAAGGGTTATCTAGCTTTGCCTTCTAGTTGCAAACATCTTTGAGACTATGCATGTCCCATAAAGAATCTACACTAGTAGGAGTTTCTAGGCGTAACTCAATCCTATTGACCGCTCTAGGACAATAATACTCTCGACCTATGTGTCCATCCCTAGTCCTCACATATTGGCACCAACCTTGCTGACATAGTGTCGAGTCTACACTCATTGTCCCATTTAGGTTGCCTAATGCAATCAAGGAAATGTCCGCTTGTTACTTAATACCCCTATAAGGATTGAAGAAGACCCAACTTCGCCCTTTAACACTTCGAACCGAAGCGAACCCACTTTGGTATATTTCCTTCATATATACGAAATGTATAATCTCATGGGTCCTACAGTTGGAGATGTCTCACATCGGTACAATGTATACACAACCGCCGGTAGCCCCTTTAGGAGGGCAGACTTCCATCGTGCAACATTACTGACCTCGCATCCCAAACCATACCAATGACTACTTCATTTATAATTAATCTAAGTTATTAACTAGATCCAATAATTCACACCCGTCATAAACGCATGCTTGAGGCTATATAAATTTATTTAATTATTATACCTTATGTGTTTAACTGTTGGTATACAGTTATTTTTGCATAACTTATTTCTTTTTTCATTAATGCCCATTAATGTCATTTACCGCTTGTTTCTAATTTAAAAGATTAAATATTTTTTACTTCTTGACTTCCACTTGATACTATTAGGTCTATTATAATGTTCGTTTTCAACTATTGTTATGTTTCCTTAATTACTGAAACTCCATCGCTTATTTTTTTATTTTCCAACTTATCTAAAATCGTATATATTAGATTTATAAATAAATTATTGTTATTCTCTTTGCTAATAATACTTTGGTTTATAGTTAAGAATTTCTGCATTTTAATGCGTTAGAATTACCTCTTTTCAAAAGGAAATGTTAACACTGTAATTTTCCATAAATTACCTAAAAGCGAACCAGGTTTATGTTTGGAATTATAAGGAGTTATCTTTTCTATCATTATTGAAAAAGACGGTATAAAATATGGTGAACTACCCTATTTTGCACTTCTCTTCTTTTGAGGCTTGCTCGTGCTATTTCAAATAATACATTATTATTCATAATCATAAAACTGGATAATTTATAATAATTAAGTTATAAAAAACACTTCATTTCAATGAATTGAAATATTGCTCAAATCCTAATTCAATTTTTAACAACTTCATATTCATGTTTACTAAAATATATCATTCAATTAAAAAAAATTAGAATTATTATACAATCTCATTAATAAATTATCTCATAAATTTAGGGCCACTTTCACCCTTACTTTTCAGATTCAAGTATACGCAATATTCAATCAAAGTTAATAATTTACAGAATATGTAGGTATGGTTCTCAAATTCATTACATATGTATATTTAAGCTTACAACTCCAAAATTTACATTTAGGTATACTTGGAACAGATTTACAACAATATATATCTAATACTATATAAAAATATATAATTCCCACTTAACTCTAACCTTCCAAATCTCCATATCTAAATCTGTTTTTCATGTTTGACTTCCTTTCTCTCAACGAAAATATGTTTCAAAAGCATGTACATATTTATTAGAATTTTAGGTCGAGAAGAGATTTGAACTTAATATAGATTTGGATTTAGATTTACTATTTACCTTGGCTTTAGCGATTCGATTTGATCATATTCTTCTTCTCTATCATTCTTCGCTATTCTCCACTTACACACACATATATATTATAGTTTACGTAGAATTTAGAATTTGTGGATAAAAGAAAATGGCAGAGCTTCGTCATTGCTTCAGAAAATATGAGAAGAAAAGTGAGGGGTTAGGCCTGTATTTATAGAGGTTCGAATCAATGCAGTCGTTAGATTAGATTATATTAAATCCAAACCATTCAACCTAAGATCCGTAGATAGCTCCCAACAACCACTGGTCGACTGCTACACATACATCAGTCGACCGCTAATGGCGACTGGTTGCCTATTTATGTTAATTGTTGATTTTCATGTGTTTTGTTCCCTAATTGAAACAATTTGGTCGATCTGATTTAACGTTAATTCTTTTTAAATGTTAAGTAACTATTAGTGTTAACTAACATTAGTTAATTAATTTTATTTCTTTGGTTACATATATACTTTTTTCTGATCTAAAATCTTCAAACATTAATAACTTTTTTCTTTGAACCCGGTCGTAAAACTTTATATATGAAAATAGATCAGAAAATCACTACGAACACAACGATGCAAATTTCATGGCCAAATACTGGCATTCGTGAAAATTCCATTTTCGGCTCTAATAATTATTAGTTAACTTCTTTTTAAATTAATTATCATTCAATTTACGATGTATTACATTATCCCCACTTAAAAGAATTTCGTCCTCGAAATTTCTCAAGAACTGAATCATGTAATATAACGCACAACCATTCTAAGCTATTCAACCAATTTTGCAGCCAGTCGTGTATACGTGCTATACGTGCACCATGTATCTTAATACATATGATATGCATGCAGAATAATACTCAATCGACGCCTTCTATATGAGTGCATTCTTTAAAGCAGTTTTGAAATTATGGTGCAAATAACTAATATATATTGGCAATTTTATACGCATGCAAGTTTGAAAATCAAAATCTTTGCTTTTGCATCCAAATTTTTCCATGCCTCTAAGTATAGAAGTATAGCTCAACTAATTTTGCATCCAACCTCTACCATCCAAATCCTAGCACACCATTTTCAATATCCAAAATTTTGAAAATTCAATTTTCTAACCTTATATTCTTATGTCGTAAAAAGGGATTTAGATGAAGAATTCCATATTTCCATCATTCTCATGTGTACCCAATCGTGGTACTTTGGAACCTTCTCTTTTGTCCTATATTCTTTTTTTAACGTTTTCAAGTACATTCTGCATAAGCAAAGTTTATTTTAAAATTTTAAAATAGAGTCATTTCAAAACAAATTTTGTTACCCTTTTAACAAGATATGGAAAAGAAATTCCAAAGCTAAAATAGCTTTTTCCCTAGTTGCTAGCTATATTTTTCGTACTGTCATTACTACTGAACAGTAAAATTCATATTTGCTAACCCGTTGACTTATCCTACACTAAGCATGTGAAATTTCAAAAATAAAAAAATTTCTCTTCTCTGTTCAAGGTCCTTTTCAATTTGCTTTTTGAAATAGTCAGAAAATCTTATAAATAAAGTTCATTTTTCAAAACTTTCACCAAAATATTTTATTTTAAAAACAGATAAATAGGCACAAGGAAGAAGCTGTAAAAAAAATTATTCTCAGAGACAACAAATTTGCTTTTTAGTCTGAATGACACTTTTTAGTGTAAACTGAAAATGATAGTTACAACTATCATTCTGTGATTTACACTAAAAAGTGTCCTTCAGCCTAAAAAATAAACTTCTTGTACTTGAGACTAATTTTTTTATAACTTTTGCCTTGAGCCTAAAAACCCCATTTAAAAATCTAAGATTTTTTGAACAACTTTTTTTAAAAGTATTTGTTTTTAACTTCCAAAATAAATTAAGTCACATTCTTCGCAATCGAGCTTTACTCAATGGTTTAGCGTTTGTAATTTACTCTATTCTATTACACAATAAATTCTCAAATTTTGAAAACTTTTCTTTTATTTTATAACAACAATCTGTACACAACTTCGGTTATAAATTTCAGCTTTTAAGGCGTAAGGATAGTGGCGCGTGGTTTCGCAACAACGTTTCCCCATCCTTTGTTTGCTAAAATTTATCTTCTAAAATTTAACACCTTTTGAGACTTAACTTTTCTTTTAATAACTAACTAAATAAATTCTCTATTTATTTTATAAACTTCCATTCTTTTATATTTTCTTTTATTTTGCATTATTTAAGTGTCTTTTAAGAGATTTCCTTATTTATAATATTATCCAACAAATATAGCAGTCAATCCAAAAAACAAATAAAAGAAACATTTCTCATAACATCGTACACGTTTTATATAAATGGAAACAACTAATGATTAAAACCCAAAACATAAAGAAAAACAAATGCTGGAAGAAAAATAACAAATGCTACTCCTAATCCTGCTACTACCTATAGGCTGTGTGATGGCTCTGCTCTTCCCGAGAGCCCATACCACTGTCACAACACCTGAATAATCAGAGCATGGCAGTCATGCATCCAAGCTTGCGAACATTGTGGTACTTCTTGGCATGTATCTCCTACAGCTCAGCCTTGATCTGGATCTATCAATCGCAAATCGCTATATACTCAAGGACCTGTGGTTGTGGCTCTACAGCCTCCTAAAATGGCCATAGAGCCCACTCCATCTACGCATGCCCTACTTCCTTCTACTCTCCAAACACTACTTGTGTCTCCTTAATCACATCCTCTTAAGGGAGGACCTATCAAATAATTCAAGTATCTTCGTCCGCTCCTGCTATGCTCGGAGGTTAACTTCGTACTGTTTAAGACTGGAGTGAAAAGCTGACAATACATAGAGCTGCTCCGCGTCCCAACTCTCGGGCCTACATAATGGCACACGATACCCTTGGCCCAATTCACATAAATGCTAACTATGATGGTATAGGTGGCCTTTTGCACCAGGGGGTAATTCTGGTCAAAACTCTCCATCTTGGAGACGATGTTATGCGGAATGATGTAGGTGAACGGACGGGCTTGGTCCTACATGCTGTCTGTCCGCCAAACGCCTACTCCACTGTAGAAGGTCTGCTGTAGAATCACTGGATCAGAGGTCTTGATATCCTACAGATCCTCTCCTACTATAGAGATCTGCAGGATACCTCCAAACTGCTCGTCAATTATCCAAATCTCTTCTCCCTTCATTTTGATGTGAAGCTGTTGTCGTTCTCATCGAATGAATACTCCAAGTTAGCGTCGAATAGACGCATGCATCGTGGGTAGCATTCCCGTTCAAACATATCATGGATAAGGATTGGTAGTGATCCTGTAGCCGTAAACAAAACTTCCAAATCATAAGCGGCGAAGTCCCTGAACTTCACCGGTCACCCTTGTAGAAACATGAAATTCACCGCCATTTCGTACCCTTTTATCTTTTCTTCATCATGCTACAAGCACACGATCTATTATGGGGCCAAATTTGGATGGCGAGAGGAGATGATGCTTCGTGGAGGGGCCATGATTTGGTTTGGTGAGGAGTTTAGATTCTAGATCTGGGGGCTAATTTAGGTGGAGCATTGGTTGTCTTCAAGGTGCTAGGGTCTTCTGGAGTCATCACAGTCATCACGGGGTGTACTAGAAGTGGTCGATCGATTTTGAGGAGGAAGAAGGAGGAGTCGCAAGTGAAGAGGAAAGGAGCGAGAGAATTGAAGAGGCAGGTCGACCTGGATGTGACTTTATGTTGCATTCGAGGTTTGGGTCACGCCCGAAACCCGTAAATGATTGACCACTGATTCTGAGCAGTCGACCGATACTGGTCGACCGGTTGGACCCAAGAGGTCGATCGCTTCTGGCCTATTTGGGCTAGGTTGATCCTAGATCCTTTTTCGGTTGGGCCTAATAATAAATGTTTATTATAACTAACGTTATTTCATTCCACTTTCGTCATCTTTATTTTTTTTTCGACTGTTCTGAAAAATTCCTATCTACCTATAATGGTACACCCGCCTACTGCTTTATTTTCGGGTTCTTATCTTCTTTCCCGTTCATTTTACCCTATTTAAAATTAGTACCACTTCCTATTGTCCACCCTTAAAAAGAATTTTACGACTTAAAATTTTGTTTCAACTCGGAAAAATCAACGAGCTATACATACGCTCTCTTTTCTTTCAAAGAAATATCTCTTTGTTAAAACCCACTTTTAATTGAAATTTTCAGTCTAAACAATTTTTTTTTAGTTTCTACTATCAATTTTTATTTAAATATAGATGGATATTTTATTTTACAGAAAATTTATTATTTACTTACTTTTTAAAATTTTGGTTTTTCTACTTTCAAACAAATCCCTTGAACATCATTTCAAATCATTTTTTCAAACATGTTATTAAATTCTTTCATATAGGGTCAGACTAGGAGTGGATTTTAATTGTCTATTTTTTGGACTTTTCTTCTTTTCCACTTGCTTTTTGACTTATCTTCTCCCAGCATACTAAAAATATGATTATCACCATGAAGTGATTTTTACAACCTTCCTTTAGGAACTTATTTAATTCTTACTTCCGAATATGTGCAACATAGAGGTTCTTACTTTCCATTTATTTAAATCTAACGTACATCATGAATTGGCTATCCTATGAGGATCTACAACCACAAGGCAATCTAGGAGGCAATCTAGGCCTTACAAGGGAGTCTAGTTCTATCTAGCTTCAGGGACTCTTCCATATATCACATTTATGTTCTTCATAAGTTAATGCCTTTTGATACGACCTATCTCTTGTGCGATGATTGGGATAAGCGTATAATTTTAACTGTATTTTTTTTCTAACCCATAGTTGATTTCAAAATATGGTTGCAACTAATTCAATAGTCGGAATTTGCAAAGTTCGGTGTATAATATATTTTAATAAGTAAAAATACAAATACGCTCACTCGGCTTATTTTAATCTCTATAATAGATTAACCTAAGCTTTGATACTAAGTGTAGCAATCTGCACATCAATGGGCCCGAATTTTTGCTCAATCGAAAACCCGAGTTCACTAAAGTATGAATCATTTGTGTTGTTATCCTTTAAATAAATAAAATTATATTATAGCACTATCGATAAAAACTCACAATATAATAGTAAAGAATTATAAAACATATAATTACTGACCAAGGCTAATATCTCTTATATCTAGTTCCCTTTTTATTACCGAGCATGCATTAGGAAATTTATCCTTCCACCGTTCCCACCTTGTATCAGTACCAGTCTTTCTAAATCTATTATGTGGGTGTAATAAGGAGGGGGTCAGAACAATGTTTTGGTGACTGGTGAATTACATACTTTATACACAACACTAGCTTATGTCGACTGTTTTCCATTATATGTTATATCTTTTGTTTTAAATTAGCCATCTCAACATCATGTACGCATACAATACGCCCCACATATTCTAGGTATACAATAACTTCATGTGTGTGTGTGTATAAGTACCATTGTCCTCCTATGGGTCAGAATGCATTTCCCGCTAGTATCCGTAACTCTGCAATACACCAGTTATCCACTATCTATGTCTAGACCAAATTGTCTACGTATGCCAAGGATCTTTCCATTAGTTCCTAATGACAACATTATAGCTATTAGCCATTTTCTAATTTGCCTTGAAGACTCCTTTAAGCATTATCTAGTCTTGCCTCCTATTACAAACAAAATAAACCACTTTGAGACGATGTTGTCCCATATGGAACCTACACTAGTAGGAGGTATAGTCCTTCTAGGAATTAACCAAGTCTTTCTAATGACTGCTCCATGATCGATGATGCTCTTGACCTATGTGTACAGCCCTACTCCTACATATATAGTATCAACCTTGTTGATATAGCACCGAGCCTACACTCACCATCTCATTTAGATTGCCTAATGCAGTTAACAAAATACCCGACTTGTTACTTAATAACCCTTATAAGAATTGAAGTCGACCCAACTTGGCCCTTTAACACTTCAAACCAAAGCGACCCGCTTGGTATATTCCCTTCACCTATACGTGAACGCATAATCCCATGGGACCTACAGTTGGAGATGTCTCACATCGGTATAATGTATACACAACCGCCAGTAGCCCCTTTCGGAGGGAAGACTTCTATTGTACAACACTACTAACCTCGTATCATATCTATGCTAATGACTATATCATCTATAATTAATCTAACTTATTGACTGGATCCAAAAATTAACACTCGTTATAAATGCATAGTTGAGGCAATATAAATTTATTTAATTTATTACGCCTTCTATGTTCAATTTTTGGTATTTAGTTATTTTTACATAACTTACTTCTTATTTCATTAATTTTCGTTAATGTCATTTACCACTTATTTCTAATTTAATATATTAAATATCTTTTACTGCTTGACTTCAACCTGATACTATTAGGTATATTCTACAGTTCCTTTCAACTATTACTATCTTTCTTTGATTATTGTAACTTCATTGCCCGTTATTTATTTCCTAACTTATCTTAATCACATATATTATTCAAATTATTGCTATTCTCTTTTCTTACAATACTTTGGTTTATACTTAGGGATTTCTGTATTTTAATGTGTTGGTATTACATCTTTCCAAAAGGAAATGTTAACATTGTAATTTTTCATAAATTACTTAAAGAGGACTTGTGTTATGTTTGGAAATACAAGGAATTTTTTTTATTATTGAAATATGTTAGAACCTCAGTATTATATTTTAACGATGACAACTATATTTATGTGTAATGTCTAATATACATATTCGTAACGACCCATAAATCCGCACAATTCATGCTGAAATAAGCCACACATGTTGAGTCCAAATTGAATGGAAAGACAAACAGTTAAGGGAAAAAAGAAGAAAGAAGAAGAAGGGAAAAAGAAACCGAAACAACATAGAATCTCAATATCGCAGTGGAACAAAATATAATATAATATAGTATCAATGATCTTTAAAAAAGGGAAACTGTAATATATATACATCCATCAAAGTACAATAACAAATCACAATCATCAGCCTAGACAATTATAATAATATGCCCTCACAAATGCTAATAATTTCAACAATAATGCAACGGAAATAAACATATAGGTGAATACGACTTAAAGACCTCTGGCTCGTCTCCGTAGCTCCAATGCATCTAAAGTAATCTGTAAATATGTTCGATCTGCCGGGTCAGTCTGGTAAACTAGCATGAGAAAGCACACCCAGTTGAATCTTTAAAGTTATCAAACTCTTTTCAAAGTAAAGGTATCTCATAAGACGACGCCGCACATAAACATGGATGGGTTTTTACCTTACGACAACCAAAACATTTTCCATAGAAAATCCAGGGACATTATAATAATGTCTACGGATTCAAAGTAAATATATAAAATAACTAAAATGCCTGCATCTCATATTTGAGCATAGTTGGGCATAACTAAGTTCGTAAAGCTCGTATTAGAGATCGAGATCCATACTATGACAAGGTAAGGAACTACCTTCTGATGGTAAATCTTTAGATAAAATGTATCGGGGTCTGACAAGGACATTTTGTACCACTGCTACGCAAGACTACCTACCACTTGACTAGTAGTATCGAATATGATCACCTCTTTCATTAATGGATCCCAAGCATACCTAAGTAGATAGTAATCGATCTAGATTAGGAATGACTATAACCTTATGGGAGCGACCCACATGGCCCTGTTGCATGCTCAATTTTTGTCAGTTCTCGGTTGATGAGGCTTGAGGCTATGTTTTACCTTTATATAGCACTTCCCACTTGGAATGATAACACTACCTTCCAAGCAACAATGCAATGCTAGCATTCATTCATACAAGTTCATTTTGGGACTGAATGAAACCGAATGCACCACTTCTACTACATCCATTTTAGAATCATTCTCAGCATTAGTAGCAAGTAGCCATTGCACTTCAAAAGGCTCCATTTAGATTACCTTCAAGATATTTCAATTCGAAATGCTTATGCCGGTTCGAAGTAGTTTTCAAATAATATATCCGAAACTGGACTCTCCGAAAGTTTATAAATTGGCCAACATTTGATAGTCGGTTATTTAATTATCAAATAAACAAACAATCCAAATAGAGATCAAATTTCCAAAGGAAGTAACACTTGTTAAGCAAAAAACAAACAATCCAAATAGACATCAAATTTCCAGAGGAAGTAACACTTGTTAAGCATCAAGCAACACTGAGCCTCTTAACTAATCTTTTCATTAATTAAAACACTTTCCAAATATATATCTCAAAATAGCTTTACGGTGATATATTCTCAAACCATCTTTAATCTTTCCATATATATGGAAAAATATTTCATACACTTATCTCAACGGTATGAGTATATTCACAAACATTTCATTTTAAATGTTTAGACGATACCCCTATATACTTAAATTTGTAACAAGTACATTTACAACTTTTGAGGAAAACTTCTATTTTTCCCAAAACACACTTTATTGGGTCAAAACAAATGTTATGTAAAACATTGTTACGACAACCCAAAAACACTAGTACAGAGATCCAATTAGTCATACTTAATATTAGTTTTTGATGTCAAACTCAAACTATATATTTGTTAACAATAAAGCCGAATAAGTTGCGTACCATTGCCTCTCAGACCTTGAGTTAATGACCTTCTTAACTTCAATATGGATATAAGTTACACATTCGAAACTTAACATCATATTAGGATATAGATATAAATCCCGCATACTATAAAAAAACATCTTCTTTTGGAAATCATCTACTATAACAATAGTGTTATAGTCTATGTCTTTCTCACTTTCTCGAAAACATTTATTGCAACAAAATTTTTGAAATCCACGTCTTCCAACCACTTAACACATTTTAAGTCACTTTTTAAACCATTAAACTCCATTTGAAAATATCACTTTCAAAAAGTTCCTTTAAAAGATTATTTTACCTTTTAAAAATGTAAATACATTTCCTTGATAAAAATCTACACTTAAATTTCAATATAATCACTTCCATATTTAAAAATATATTTATAAATCTCTTTCTATTTTATAAACTTCCTTTATAAAATACCATTATATATAAAACCCATTTTATAACTCTATCCCTTTATAAATCTCACTTATTCGTAAAATTCCATCTAAAACATCAATTATAATCTATTTTTAACGTCGCCTCCACACATATAAATTTCTTTTATAAATTCCTTTATATTTATAAAATATTGTATAACATCTCCAAATTTTATCCTCGTTTTCAATTTCCAAAATAGAATCAAATATTTCTCTAAACATCGTTCAACAAATTATTATAAATCCATAATTTTGATTTATCTCCCCAATTTATCCAATGATAAAAGTTTTCCCTTAATTTATAAAACACCATTTATAAATCTATCCTTTTATTAATAAAATATGATTTTACAAATCTTCACTTTATTTGTAAAATATTACCTTTATATATTATCAAATTTATAAATTTCCACATCTATAAATAAATCTTAATATATGTGTGTGTGTGTATGTGTTACTTTACATAAAACGTTTAATAAGTATTTATACCAAAATATTTATATCTTCTTTTTAAAACCATATCCCTTTATCATAAAAGACAGACTAATTTTTAAGATTTTAAAAATTGTTGTATTATGGTTCAAAAATCTCAAATATTTCATAAAAATATATTTATAATACTCAAAAATCATACCTTTCCTTTAATTTAAAATAAATTCTTCTTTTTATAATTCAAGAATAATTATTACATCATATAAATTTTCGATCACTTAAAATCCTTTTAAAAACTAAATCTTCACTTTATATTATTTCAAAATACTAAAAATATGGCCTAGTGCTACTATAACACTAAATAGGGAAAAAATCATCCATGTCATCAAACATGGCACTCAACACGTCATATATCAAAATATATAAAAAGTACAATCTGCAGTGTGAGGATTCCAGTTGGATCCCTCCAATCTGCCCCCCCCCCCCCCCCCCCCGCATCAGATATAGTACATAATCATAAAATATAAGTCAACCGATATGAGGCGGGATGGTATACGAAGGGTCATTCGCTTTACACGTAATAAGGTCTCATCCGCTTTCAGGGAAAGAATATATCGAAACCAATAATTAAAATAGTAATCATCTAAACAGTCAACAAACAATCAGATATACAAGTGGACCAGTAAAATGAGTTAACTCACTTTGATTCTAGTTTTCACTAAAATGCTTCGGTTTGAATTAAAATTGAATAGGCTTTCAATCTTGCCCAAATTTCTACTAGCTCCAAATCCATCCAATCCAACTCTCTAACGTAGCATTTGTTGATATGATCGCAACGCAACTGTCCATGTTCGATTTTGACCTCGTATGAAAATGTTACAAATTAATGAACGTAAGAGATTATTTAAATTTTAATTAACATAAATTAAATTAAGTTTAAACTTAATTACTGTCTCCCTCCATCACACGTTTGTTTTCCAGGCCGCTTTTTTTAAAATTTCGACTGTGATTCTTCGACTGTCGCCGACGTCCCTTGCACCTGCCGTCGTCGCGGCGATCTCCACCATGCACCGCCTCCTCCTCAGTCGTACCTCTAGCTAGCCGCCCCACCTCCCACTCGCCCTCGATCGCTGTGAAAAATCGAGCTTGAATTGCGCCGTTTGAATGGCCATAGCCACCGCCACGCTTCGCCGTTTTATGATCCAACCGTTGATTAGCTATGTTTCGTTGAGCTCTACGTTTTGTCAGTTGAATTCGCTGGTCAATTCGGTCTCTAGAGACTCCATGTAGTGGTGGCTATTGGATGACCTCGAGTTAATGGCGGCTGAGGGTTTCTTAGATTATGGTTTGCAAAAAAGGAAATAAGCATGTCCTTATATAGAAATATACGAAACACTGTTCACATGTTAAATTTTCAAACTTCAACAGGGGCGTGTCGCCTAACATTCTATATGTTATACCTCTACTCTGAAAACAATGGAACTAGTATCAGGAGCCAATTTGATCATATTCAGAAGTTGGCTTTCAAAGTGGAATTATATTAAATTAAATTCCTTTAATTAATTTCTACGCGTTTTGAACTCGCACGACCAAACGATACGTCCAATCGCCATGAAATTCGATGACATACTATAATTCACTATTACAGATCCAATGAAACTGGTTTCGCCTAAATCTAAGATAGTGCACAAAAAAGCTATTTTCACACGTTAATTAAAACAAATTATTGTTAAAACTAGCCTATTCACTTTTAATTCAAATTAAAAAATTTACTATCTTCATTCTTATTCAAATATAAATTTTAAATCGGTTTTCAAAATCATTTTTAATCATATTAAATTCAAGATTCAATTATTTAAACAACTCCAAATATTCAAATAACCGTTATATTTGAAATTCAAGTTATTTAACATAAAATTAACTTTTCAATATTAAAAATTAATTAAATATTTCAAATTCAAATAATTGAAATTGTGGGTTTTTGCATTCTTTCCCCTAAAAGATTTTTTCCCCAAAATTTGCAAGTAAGAAAAATGCCCAAACCTATTAAATTTTCAATACCAATTAGTTGAAAATAGATTACAAAATTTCTAAGTCATTTAAATTCACCCACTTATACCAACTAATTTCCTTCCATTAATTCATTCAAAGTTATAACTCAAAATCAAATTTTAGTTATAAATTTTTTTCTAAAATTCTTAGAAAATTTCTAACTCTTTAACTTATGGAAAATTTCGCCAGTGTCTTCTTGCGCGGTTCGACCGAAATTTTTTACAATATATATAATCATAAATATACATCTCATCCTCAAGGATGAGGCATCCCGTAGGAAAAAATATAAAATACAATATGTAATCTGAGATACGTACCTTTTATTAATATTAGTAAGCATATACAACCAATATATGCGAAAGCGGGCTCCAAGTGTGAAGCATACGCCATCCGCACCTACTAATCACTCAACAACTAATGAGAATAAGTATAAGAAAAGTAATATCAATATATGACATGTACTAATAGGATAATTATATGCAAATGTAGCAAACATATCCAGAGAAACCATTAACAAATGATATCCATCCAATTAACTCATAACCATATTAATTTACATTTTCCAATGTCGGCATTTAATTTATTAATCCCGTAAGATGTACATATACCATCCGTACGCAATATAATACATGATCGCTCGCTCGATCACATAATTTCACTTCCAAACTAGTATCATTCACATGACCACCCTAGTGCGAACTCCGATCCAGTTTCTTAATTAGAAACCACCACTTTCCTTACATAGCCGTATACTATGATAGAGAACTTTAAAAAATTTAAAAATCTGTATCCAGTGTTCACCATCAAGAATCGAGTGTAAAATCCTAACTCAGACCGATGTAAATCATCTCAAAATCGAATGTTCGTATCTGGACCAAACAATTATGCGAATAAAACAATATACGTACAATTATGCATTTATTTCAATTGGCTTCTTATTCTATCCCATTCTTTTTTTCTTTCTGATCCTTTTATTCTCATTCCATTAATTCACGTTCAACTAATTTACATTCCGTTAATTCAGTATAATTCTTTCAGTATAATTCTTTTAATACTAATAACACTAGGAACCATTTCATAGAATTTTACCTTAGTTTATAATAAACATTTTATACAACACCACTAGTGTTCATTATCACTTCAATACCTAAGTTCATATTCAATTCTATCAAACCAAATTCCAAAACATATTCAATTCATTTTACAACTTAGGTTGAATTTCATTTTATAACTTAAGTTTATATCCATTTCATTAATTCACTACAAACAAAATTCAATTTCATTTAACTTATTTCATTAATTCAACTTCATTTAACTTCACTTGAGTCGAATTTCTTTCTAGAATTCGTTTTATTTAAGTTAACCTAAGTTAAATTTCATTTCATGGTTCAATTTCAAATTTTCTTTTCTTAACAGTTATATTCAACAAATTTCAAAATTTAACTTGCTAATTCTCAAAATTTATAAGTTATAAAACTTTTTTTCTCATATTTATCAAATTATACTTTGGATTTTAAAATCAAAACTTGTTTTACCAAAACGCAACTTCAATGGTAGCAATCCATCACTTAGAAACTTGAAAACGAATGCTGATGGTGCTGCCGTCGTCACCAAAATTATTTTCTGGCGACCGGAGCGAGTTCAGTGTTTTCTATTTCTTTAAACCCCATTTTCTTTTAAAAATATTTCTAGACGAAATACTTTTCAAAATAGTACTATTATTATTCCTCCAAAACTTGTGAAAAACCACTTTCAACATCAATGGGATTTAAATTCTCAAATTTTTTGTTTTAAATCCATTTTTTTATTTATAAATCATATTTATAAATATATTTATACAATTTCATTTCCTTTCCATTTATAAATCACATGTATAAGTCATATTTATATAATCTCACTTCTTATGTAATATAATTTCACAAATGTTGACTATATAAATTATAATCAATACTCTATAATTCAAATTTATAATTTCACTTTCTTATATAACTCATTTTACAAATGTATATCTTTGTTTGGATTATAATAATAACAACTTTTATTAGAACAACAAACAACAAATGCTAATAATCGTAATAATCAAATATTATCATTCACTAACAACCAAAAACACCATATCTAACTATGATAATTTTTGAAAATTTATTCTTTTACATATATAATTTAGGTAAAATTATTTCATTTACCAATTTTCAAAACAATACTATGCCAGTTTGCCTTTTTTAGTGTTTAGAAACCCCTATCGACATCATTGCGTCCTATGTACCGACCAGAATTCATAAGCCACTCAACAGATGAATTAACATAATATAAAACATTTTTATAACCACTAACAAATACGCTCTCATATCTGTAATACACTCAAACTTAGAGTAAGGCATTCTGTTACCTTATCTTTTAATGAGTTACTCCACCAAAGTCAAGGTTCTCGCTTAACCTTTCGCTCTGATACCAACCGCAACAACTCGCAAATCCGCACAATTTAGGCTGACAATAAATCGCACATATTCAACCCAGATTGAATAGAAAGATGGATAGTTAAGGGAAAGAAAGTTGATAGAAGAAGAGAAAGTCAGAAGAAGGGAAAAAGAAATCAAAACAACACAGAATCTCACAATCGCAGCAAAACAGCACATAATATCAATGATCTTTAAAAAGGGAAAACTATAATATACATACATCCATTAAAGTATAATAACAAACCACAATCTTCAACCTGGATAGTTATAACAACATGTCCTCACAAATGCTGATAATATCAACAACAATGCTGTAGAAATAAACATATATGTGAATACGACTTAAAGACCTCCAGCTCATCTCCTGAGCTGCAATGCATCCAAAGTAACCTATAAATATGCTCGGTCCGACCCAAGCATTATAATAAAATAATAACCAAGTCAGTTTGGTAAACCAGCGTGAAAAAACACACCCAGTTGGATCTTTCAAGTTATCAAACTCTTTCCAAAATAAAGGTACCTCATAAGACAACGCCGCACATAAACATGGATGAGTTTCTACCTTACGATAACCAAAATATTTTCTATAGAAGATCCGGTGATATTATAATAATGCCTAGGGATTCAAAGTAAGTACATAAAATAGCTGAAATACTTGCATCTCACGTTTCAGCAAAATTCGGCACAACTAAGTCCGTAAAGCTTGTATTTGAGAATGGGTTCCATACTATGATAGGGTAAGGAACTACCTTCCGATGGTACGTCTCTAAATAAAATATACCGGGGTCTGAAAAGAATATCTTGTACCACTACCACATAGGACTGGCCTGCCACTTGACTAGTAGTACTGAATATGATCACCCCCTTTCGTTAATGGGCCCCGACGCATACATGAGTAGAAAGTAATCGATCAAGATTTGGAATGACCATACCCTGATAGGAGCGACCCACATGGCCCTGCTGCATGCCCGATTTTTTTCCATTTCCCGGTTAATGAGCATTGAGGCTACGTTTACCTTTATATAGCACTTCCCACTTGGAATGCTAATACTGACTTTGAGGCAGCAATGCAATATCAGTATTCATCCATACAAGTTCGTTTTGGGACTGAATGAAATCGAAGGCACCATTTCTACTACATCCATTTTGGAATCATCCTTGGGATTAGTAGCAAGAAGCCCTTGCACTTCAAAAGGCTCACCTTCAAGATATTCCAATTCGAAATGCTTATGCCGGTTCGAAGTGGTTTTTTGATAACATATCTGATCTCGGTCTCTCCGAACCAATAACGTTAGTTTATAAACTGGCCAACATTTGATAGTTGGTTATTTAACTGTAGAATAAACAAACAATCCAACCAGAGATCAAATTTCCGAAGGAAGTAACACTGGTTAAGCACCAAGCAACACTAAGCCTCTTAATTAATATTTTCATTGATTAAAACACTTTTCAAATATTTATCTCAAAATATCTTTACAAAGATATATTCTCAAACCACCTTTAATCTTTCTATATTTGTAAACAATTCCATATACTTATCTCGATGGTATAAGTATATTCACAAACCATTTCATCTTAAATGTTTAGACGATGCCCTTATATAGTTAAATCCGTAATAAGTATATTTACAACTTTTGAGGAAAACTTCTATTTTTCCTAAAACATATTTTATTTCATCAAAACGAATGTTATGTAAAACATCATTACGACAACCTAAAAACACTATAGTGATCCAATTAGTCATATTTAATATTAATTTGCGATGTCAAGCTCAAACTATTTATTAGTTAACAATGAAGCCAATCAAGGTGGGTACCATTACCTCTCAGACCTTGAATGAACGACATTCTTAACTTCAAAATGGATATAAGTTACACATCTTGAAACCTAACATCAAATATAGGATATAGACACAAATATGTATACTATAAAAAACATCTTTTTTCGAAAATCTACTATAAAAATAGTTTTATAGTCTATGGCTTTCTCACTTTCTCGAAAACATTTATTGCAAAAAAAAGGTTAAAAATCCATGTCTTCCTATAACTTAACGCATTTTAAATCACTTTTTAAACCATTAAACTCCATTTGGAAATATCACTTTTCAAACATTCCTTTAAAAGATTGTTTTAACTTTTAAAAACATAAATATATTTCCTTGATAAAAATCTATACCAAAATTCAATAAAATCATTACCTATTTAAAAACTATATTTATAATTCTCTTTCTATTTTATAAACTTCCTTTTTATAAAATACCTCTACATATAAAACCCATTTTATAATTTTATCCCTTTATAGATCTCACTTATTCTTTAACGAATTCTACAATGGAAATTTGCAATTAGGAAGATTTAATTTTGCAAATGTTGTTTTATTACACGAAAAAGTAGGGGCTAATAATTTAAAAGATTTTAGACCTATTTCGTCAAACAAATGTTCCATAAAAAATATTTCAAAAGTTTTAGCTAATAGACTTAGTATAAGAATGAACGATCAAATTGACTGTTCACAATCTACTTTCATTAAGGGGAGAAATATCACCGATGGTGTGGCTATCATTCAAGAATACATTAGTCACTGTTGTAAGAATAATATAACCTATATGATTTTAAAATTGAACTTCACAAAAGCTTTTGATTCGGTAAATTGGGATTTTCTAGTAGATATATTTCATGCTAGAGGTTTCAGTCATAGATGGATTAGTTGGTCATTAATTTACTTAAAACTGGCAACTCTAGTATTATGATTAATGGTATTTTAGGTAATAAAATTCAATCTAAGCGATGTTTAAGGCAAGGTTATCCTTTATCGCCTCTTTTGTTTAACTTAGCCGTAGATGTTTTCCCTAAGATAATTAAAAAAGCGGTTGATAATGGATCTCTGCGGAATGTTGGTAATGATGTCTCGCGTAACGGTATAACATGTCCTTTAATTTGCAGATGATACCTTGTTTTTTTCTTCCCAATTACCTAGACATTATTACTCTTAAGTTTATTTTATATAGTTTTAACCTACTATCAGGTATAAAAATAAATTTTTACAAAAGTTCAGTTTTAGTGTTAAATGATTTTGAAAAAGTTGAAAATTTAGCTGCTAATACGCTTAATTGTAAAACTATGAGTTCTTTTGATTATCATGGTTTTTTGATTAGACCTGCTAAAATTAAACATGATGACTGGTTTATAATCATTTATAAAATCAAAAATAGGATTTCTAGTTGGAATGGGAGATTTTTATCGAGAGCGGGTAGATTAGCTCTAATAAACTCTATTTTATCAGCTCTCCCGATCTATTGGATGTCTATGCATCATTTTCCAGATTGGTTGATCGATAAAATAGATAAAATAAGAAGGAACTTCTTATGGAGTAGGGAAAACTCCACTAGCAGTATTAAATATTTTGTAAATTGGGAAACTGTTTGTAAATCCAAAAAGAATGGTGGTTTAGGAGTCAATAATTTGCATAATATGAATTTTTCTTTGTTAGGTAAATGGTTATGAATTTTAAGGATATTAATGATAATTCTATTTGAAAATAAATCATTTCTTAATATTACTATAATGGTAGTAATAATTTATATCAAATTACTCCTACAGTCATACGTAAACTATCTAATTTTTGGAAATCTATTTTGAAATGTCATGAGATTTTTAACTTAGGCACTAGGTAATAGCACTTCTTTTTAGCATGATCGTTGGATTTCCGTTATCTCTCTTAGGATTGAATTTAAAGAGCTATACGAAATCTGTAATTTTAAGAATGCTTTAATTATAGAAGTTTTTTCTCCCGAAAATGACCCTCCTTGGAATTTTAGTTTTAACAGAATTTTAGTAGGTTCAACTCTTAGGCAGCTTTCTTTGCTTTATGCTAGATTAAATCTATATAATGTTGATGATGATAATGATAATATTAGTTGGGAATGAGATAAGAGTAAGAATTATACTTCTAATTCTTTTTATAAATTTATTAACTTTTCGGGTGTAACCAATAACTCTTTTAAATTTATTGGGAAATCAATTGCTCCTTCTAAATCTAAATTTCACATGTGGTTAATTATGCACGGAAAACTTAATACTATCTAGTTTTTTAAAAGAAAAAAATATGCAAATTAATAGCAAATGCTATTTTTGTAATCTACATTTTGATGATATTAAGAATGTATATAAGATTGCATGGATACTTATTTCATTCTGAATAATACCCTTAAAATCTTTAACTTTACTATAACAACTTAAATGTCTGATTGTGGATTCTATTGGAATAATTTAGATTTAAGTTTAAAAAGAAAAATATATCTTTACTTGACGCTTTATTTATTATAATTTGTTGGTATATTTGGTTCGAAAGAAATTAAAGAATTTTAAAAAATAATAATAGTCACTTAAATAAATCAATTTTTATAATTTCTTCATTTTGTTTTAATTGGATCTCTAATCTTAAATATAAATTAGCTAAAAATAATTTATTTAAAGAATATTTTAATAAGGTTAATAATAATATTAAAGTTTTTAAACATAAAAGTTATATTTTTGACATTAATAATTGTAGTATTAATATTTTTTCAAACTTAAACGATGATTTCACTGTGTACCATAATATCCTTTTGATCAAAGGGCCATAAGGATAATTTTTGATTTGTTTTAGTTATTGTTTTAGTTTTTGTTTGTTTTAGTTTATAGATCTTTAAGTTCATTTGATCATGGATTCTTTTTAGTCATTTGTCTAATATTTATTTTATTCAGTCCTATTTCATTTATACATATATATGTATATAAATTTCATTATATACATATATATGTGTGTATCATTCTAAATGTTTTCTTTAGTTCCTTCTTAGATACAGGTTTGGGCTAGATATGGTGTAAGTTTCTTTTTGCTGGTACACAGGATTGCAGATTGCAGGACTGCTGTTTGCAGTGAGGGGTTCTTCTCAGTACATCTTCATCTTCATTATGGAATTCTACTTTCATGAGGATTAACTTTTCAGCTAGGCGCTTCTTTCAGTTTTACCGAGTCATCATAATGGTGTTTTCTATTCTAGATCATTCGCTTTTCCATTCCTTTCGAGTCAGCAACATGAAGCAGCATGTAGTTTCCTACTTAGATGGAGCTGGCTTTTAGTATCATTGGCTATGTGATATTCATAGTTTTTCAAGTACTCTAACACCTTAATATCGGACAGTGGCCATGCTGGAGCTCGGTATTGGGGTGTAATGGGCGGTGGCTATGCCGGAGCTTATTTGAGGGGTACCTGAGTTTTGTCTTGATACTTGTACTTAGGTTAGCTACCTGCCAGGCATGATGGCAGCACCTTTTCTTATGTTATATACATATTTATATATGTGCTCTCCTCTATTTTAGAGGATCACATATTTTTATCAAAAATAAATCTCACTTATTCATAAAATTCCATTTAAAACATCATTTACAATCCGTTTTTAACGTTGCCTCCATATGTACAAATTTCTTTTATAGATTCCTTTATATTTATAAAATATCGTAAAACATCTCCAACTTTTATCCTCGCTTTCAATTTCCAAAATTGAATCAAATATTTCTCCAAACAACATTCCACATACTATTATAAATCCACAATTTTGATTTATCTCTCCAATTTATCCAATGATAAAAAATTTCCTTTAATTTATAAAACACCATTTATAAATCTATCATTTTAGTAATGAAATATGATTTTACAAAGCTTAACTTTATTTGTAAATTGTCACTTATATAAGTTATCACATTTACAAATTTCCACATCTATAAATAAATTTTAATGTCTGTGTGTGTATTACTTTACATAAAACGGTTAATAAGTATTTATAACAAAATATTTCTATCTTCTTTTTAAAATTGTATTCCTTTATTATAAAAATTAAACTTATTTTAAAGATTTAAAGAATCTTTATTTTACTGTTCAAAATCTTTATATAACCATTTCATTAATCCGTATGTGTTATATTATCAGGTAAATAGACACAAGGAAGAAGTTGCAAAAAAATTAGTGTCAAGGACAACAAGTTTGATTTTTAGGTTGAAGGACACTTGTTAGTGTAAACTGAAAATGATAGTTATAACTATCATTCTATGATTTACACTAAAAATGTCTTTCAACCTAAAAAACAAACTTCTTGTCCCTGAAACTAAATTTTTCTATAACTTTTTCCTTAAACCTAAAAACCCCTTATATTATTATGTATTTTTCTGTGTCATGTTGCGTTACTAGTGTTTGTGTACTTATATGGTATGCCATGAGCTATTGAGTGATAATGAGACTATTATATGTGTGTTAGTATGGATTTTTATATTGTGCGTATGCATCCCTTGCATTATTTGTTTCTCTCACCTATGTGGTGCTCTCGTCTTTTTGTTGATAACAAAGGGGGAGAGAATATTGACAAGGGGAGCATGTATTAAGGGGGAGAGATACACATGTTTTTATATCCTTATATATATATATATATATAGTTCTGATCATCGAAAAGGGGGAGATTGTTAGAACGCTGATTTTAAGTTTTAATCTATATATATATTTATTATACAGTATTATGCAGGTATAAGAAACTCTTGAATCGGAATCAAGGAGAAAGCAAGGTGGATCTTCTACATTTTAAAGGCTATGGAAATATAGATCGTCAAGTCAAGTGTATGTTTTTGGTCCTAGATACTTGTAAAATCTCCTTGGTAGTTCATACATACATAAACATACACCTGCACACGAATGTTTTCATATATGAAAGAGAAGAAGTAGGCTTTAAAAGACTAAATTCATAAATAATATTTTTATATAGTTCATTCAATCGAGAATATTTTTAGTCGACCGAGGGCAGTCAATTGAAAATATTCCTAGTTGACCGAACTTCTATGTTTTATTGTATAAACTTGTTTTTGAATTTTGCCATGTTATTCAATGTTCTTATTCAATAGACTGAGCTTTTACACTCGGTCGACTGTTTATCCTTTAATGGCTATTTTTTGAAAAGTCGTGTCCAATAGTTGCGAATGTTCGTGAGCATCTCTGCAAGTGGTAATGGTTGTGACTGAATGATTATGACTATTCAACATAACTCTTTGATATCTATATATAGAGATCAACATCTAAAATCATTTTTTATTTTTCTCAATCTATCTTCATTGATCTCTATTCTCTTGAGCATACTTACAACTCTATTGCATGCAAATTCAATTCTCTACTCAAGAATCGTCTGGTTCACTTCCATAATCACAAAGCATGCATCTTGAATCATCAAGGATATGCATTTGGTCAAAATCTGTGTTGTAAGAACACGAGCTTATCAAGTCAAAAACTTTGTTGTATTGCTTATTTCTCCGGAGGAAGTGAGGGTATTTGGTAAAAGGAAATTCCAAAGGGCAGCTTCGGGACTGGACGTAGGAAGAAAGATCTTGGTGTGGTTGCTTTTATTTACTTTACATTATAATACTTTGTTAGTTAGTATTGCTTAGTTTAGACCATATACTTAAATATACATATAAGCCATATTATACAAGAACCATGTGCACTTTCAAAATATTATGCACAAAATATGGTAAATATCCTTTTTTATACATCTCTTTCTTTTGGGGCTTGTTCCTTGTTATTTCAAACAATACGCTTTTGTTCATGATTATAAAACTTAATAATTTATAAAAAAAAATATGTTGCAAAACACTTCATTCCAATGAATAAAGTACTATTCAAATAGCAATCCAATTTATAGCAACTTCCAATTCATGTTTACCAACATATACCATTCAACTAACAAACCTGGAATCCTAATACAATCCCATTAATGAATTATCTCACAAATTTGGGGACTACTTTCACCCTTGCTTTCTAGATTCAAGTATATGTGATATTTAATCAAAGTTAACAATTCACAGAATATGTAGACATAGTTCTCAAATTCAGTACATATGTATATTTAAGCCTACAACTCTAAAATTTACATTTAGGCACACATGGAACTGATTTACAATGATATAAATCTAATATTATATAAAAATATGCAATTCCTACTTTCCTCTAAGCTTATAAATCTCCATATCTGAATCTATTATTCTTGTTTGACTCCCTTTCTCTCTATCAAAATATGTATCAAAAGCATATAAATATTTATTAGAATTTTTGATTGAGAAGAGTTTTGAATTTAATATGGATTTGGATTCAGATTTACTTTTTACCTTGGCTTTAGCAATTTTATTTGATCATATTCTTCTTATCTATTATTCTCCTCTATTCTCTCCTTATATATATATATTAGAATGTGTAGAGAAAAGAAAATGGCAAATATTCGTCGTTGCTTCAGAAAATATGAGAAGAAAAGTGACGGATTGGCCCGTATTTATAGGGGTTTGAATCAATGACAGCCGTTAGATTAGATTCTATTAAATCTAGGCCGTTCGGGCTAGGGTTAATACACAGCTGCGAGCAACCACTAGTCGACCACTACAAGACCACCAGCATGGAAAATATTGTAGTACTATTATGAGTGGATCTTAAGGCTACTTTCACACTAGAGGGGGTGAATAGTGTTTTACAACATATATGGAATTTTTCTAAAATATTTCAAAATTTAAATTCAAATATATATTAACAAATAGTCGTAGATATATAAATGCAGTAAAAGTAAGAGAGATGACACCAGGAGTTTTTATACTGGTTTGGATTAACCAATCCTACATCCAGTCCTGTAGAATGTACATACAAATTTCCTTTCCAACGATGAGATATTGTGGCAAGCAAACTAGAATACAGTCTCGATTTCAAGACAATGAGATATTGTGACGACCCGGAATTTTTAGGCATTTGAAATCTGAATATTTAATTAATTTTAAATATTTGCAAGTTAATTTAACTTGGATTTTAAATATCAGTTTGAATTCGGCGATTGAATTTATTGAATTAAATAATTTGAAGTTGGGTAAAAGGTTGTATCTGGTGTTTGAGGCCTGTTAAAAATAATTTGAAGGCTTGTAAAATTTATATTGATGGTGCTGAGGATAATAGAAGTTTTAAAATTAAATTTAACAGTAATTTGTTTAGTTTTAAAATTTTATAGTTTAAACTGA
This sequence comes from Allium cepa, assembly GCA_030765085.1. NCBI lineage: Eukaryota > Viridiplantae > Streptophyta > Magnoliopsida > Asparagales > Amaryllidaceae > Allium > Allium cepa. The sequence goes on from CM060932.1 coordinate 549,464,441, forward strand.
ATTTAAAAATAGCCTTCCGAGCCACAGTCTTGGATTTCGACGAAACCAGTTCCATTGGATCCATAATATTGTATTATTATCGAATTTCAAATTTTGTAGTGATCGAAGTTGTGGTGTGAGCGTACGATATATAAACGCGCTGGAATTTATATCGAAGATTTAATATAATAATTGGTTCCAAAAAGCTATCTTCTCCATACGATCGAATTAGGACTCGAAACCTTTTCCATTGTGTTCGAAATAGGGCTTTAACATTATAAACGCCTGGCAACATGCCTCGATAGGAGTTCATGATTTTAAGCTACGTAAATCGAGACGATTAAATATGAAATATAAATGCTTTGACTGGTCAATGGTTCACATCAGAAACTTTTCAAAAACTTTTCATAACATTTCAAATCATGGTGTCCCTTCTCTTATACGCTAATTCATTTCCTGTTTCCCTTTTCTTTTGACCAAGCCATGACTCCCTCTCCTCTTCTTCATTTTCAATTCAAAGAAAAATGGCAGATGAGGAATATACTCCTCGTTCCTTTGGTTCAATTTACAAACTTCCCATATATTTCTTCGAGCCCAATTAAAACAATAATGAAATCGAGTTCGTTATTTAATGAAAAAAGAAGAAAGAAATCGAACTTCCTCTTTCAAAGTTTCGTTCGTCGCTCAATTGATTTCGGCTGTAAGGAATTGTTTCCTCTTCTCCTCTATGCAATTCGAACCGTATGAGAAAAAAATAGAAGCTGCTCGAATTTGCTGCTAAGGTATAGAGTTAGTGTCGTATCGCGATGAATCGCGAGTGCTGAGAGGGGGAATTTGTATCGCGACGCATCGTGAATCGCGCTCGCGAAGCTAGAGTTTATTTCGGGTTTGTGCACGGAACCATTCTTGACGACATCGTTGCTTGAACTTGTCGTTGCCGATTGGAGAGGGTTGCGGTGTTTTTCGTTGTGAGCTGGTGGTGCTTTGAGGGAGTACGATGGAAGGCAGTCGCGTTTTCTTTGGGGTTGAGTGATTTTCAGTGGCAATTGGAAGTTAAGGGAAGTGGCGTGCTAGTTCTCGTGCAGTAGGGGTCTCGAGCGTGGGGGTAATGGGGACTCGAGGAGGAGGAAGGTCGGTCGAAGGGGGAGGGTGTTAGGTATTTTCTGGAATTTTATTTCATCTTATTGAATTTGGGTAGTAAAGCTCATCATGTAGAAAATATATATACTAAGAAGACTTTTTTTGAAAAAAAACAAAAGTTTTAAAATGTTTTGATTCAAAAGGGGAGTTAAGAGTAAAGTAATTTTTTTTGTTATTGACTAAAAAAAGGGATATACATGTTTTAAACTAATTATTTAATCTTAGAATATTGTATTGGTGATTAACTTGTTTAACTAATTTATTCAACTATTTTAGTTACTAAAAAAATTATCAAAGGAAAATTAGTTTAATTAAATTATTATTTTAAATTAAATAAATAAATGGTAATTTATTTTTCGATTAGTTCAATTGTTAATAAATTACATTAATTGTTTATTCAAGGTCAATAATCGAGAAACCAAAGCAATATTGAAGTGGATTGCAAAACATGAATCAACGGTGAGTTAATCTCACTCATCTGGGTTTTAATTTAAATTTAAATGGTAAAATTTTAATAATTGGTTGAATGATTGGATTGATTTGATGTGATATATTATATATAGTAGTATATGTATAGTATATATTGGAGTGATTGTTTTCCCGCATTATATAGCGGATGAGACCATATGCGTCCCATAATAACGGATGATATTATATTAATCCCATATACCGGATATTCCATCATGAAGTGGAATTGGTATTGTGCTAACGTCTGTGGATGCAGAGAAACAGGTTGGAGGGATCCAATTGGATTCCTCAACATTTATTTAGATTATTTAATATTCTGTGTTATGAATATTTGATATTCTGTGATGAATTATATTGATAATTGGAATATTGAATGCTATGGTTTGCTTGAATATATTTCGGTACACCGAGTTATCAAAAAATAAAGAATTGGATTTTCGAAAAGAAAATAAAAGAGTGAATTTTTAAGTAAAATAAATATAGAGAATTTGAATAAATTTAAGAATGAACCGGAAAGGAATAAGAGTGATTTTGAAGTTCTAATAAATAATTTCGAGTATGGGAAAAGGGGATTTTGAATAAACAGAAAATAATGAATTGTAAAACTTAAGTGATATTCTTTAAAGGAATAAAGAATTTACTTTAAAATTCAAGGTTTAAATTTATTTAAAAGGGTAAACAAGGAATTTGGAAAATCTAAAATTGGTATTTTTAGTTAAAAAGATTTTAAATCATAATTAAGAATTAAAAATCCAAAGTTAATGGACTTTGAAGTAAATGAGTAAGTAACTTAATTTGTTTCAAGGTGGAGTAAATTGGAAATCAAACTGAAAATTGATTTAAGTGTTTAATTTGGAATTTTAAAAAAAGGAAGTGAGACTATGGAATTTATAAACTGGGTTTATAAAAGTGAAGTAATATATCATTGGATATTTGGAAGAATAAATTTAGGGTGGCAATTTGTTTAAGGAATGGGAAAATTTGCTTAAAAATAAATAGTGATTTATTTTTAAAGATGGAAAAAGAAGAGTATTTCCCTGGATAGCCAAGTACGTTTTCAACGTAAATTTTTAAATATAAGTTATGTTGTTTTAAAAAGCATGTTTTAGAAAATTTATTATTTCTAAATGTTTAAATTCTAAAGTAAGTATTTTCTTTTAGCCTATTATGGAAGTAATTATTTAAAGGTGGTTTGGAATTATGTTTTAAAAGTAAGAAATTCAGTTTTATATTGTACAAAGTTGTTTTATTTTAAATATTCTTAAAGTATATAATTTGAATAAGTATTAATTTAAATGTTCTAAAGGATATTTTATAATAAAGAGTACTAAAAAAAAGCTAAGGTTTGTGCTTGGTGTTTTAAGTGGACATAAATATTTGAAAATTTGTTTCATGAGAAAATTGTGGTTTGGAAACTGTTTTCAAAAGGTTTGAAAATGGAATATATCCTGCGAGGATATTTTGAGGTTAATAAATAATTTGGTGAAATTATTTATGGTTGATGGTTGTTTGTGAATGTTATTTGATAGTTAAATAACCGACTATCAATATTGGCCAATGCGCTGATCGTTTCTAAGAGACCGGGATCGGGATTAATTTCTCGAAAACCACTTCGATAAGTTTGTACGTTTTCGTGAGGAAGACGAGTTTGGATTTGAAGATGGAGCAGTGAAGTGCAAGGGCTAGTCACTACTAATCCTGAGATGATTCCAAAATGGATGTTGTAGGAATAGTGCCTTCGGTTTCGTTCGAACTCGGGACGGACTTGTATGGATGTATGCTTTCAGAACATCGTCAGGTGGACGATGAGCATTCTAAAAGACGAGTTCTCTAAAGGTAATGCTTAGCCTCAAGCCTCATCAACCGGGGATGACTGAAAATCAGGGGTTATGCAGCAAGTCTAGATGGGTAGCACCCATTTAGGGTGAGGTCATCCCTGTCTAGATGTCCCTTTTATTTCGGCTTAGTGATGCGGTTGCTGATCCCAACCGTGGGGTGATCTTACTCGGGATTATCCAGTAAGGGGTAGTCCCGGTCTTGTGTTGCAGAGGGTTGGGAGTGATCCTCGGTATGTTAATCTAGATCGGGTACCGTGACAGGTGGTACCCGAGTGCCTAATCATTAGTTGGAAATTCATTCTCCCTACGCGCCCGTACGGTTTTGATTGTGCCCAACTATTGCTGAAACGTGAGATGCAAGCATTTCAGCTAGATTCTATTTTACTTTCTATAGACACTATTATAATATCAGAGGATTTTAATAAAAAGTGTTTTAGCTATCGTAAGGTAAAAACCCGACATTTTTATTTGTGGCGTGGTCTTACGAGATGCTTTTGTTTTCAAAGGATTTTGAAACTTTAATAATCAATTTGAGTGTGGTTTTGTCACGCTGGTATTCCAGACTGACTTGGGTGTTATTTAACTATAATGCTCGGGTCAGACCGAGTATTATAGGATACGGGAAAGGATGCTGTGGAGCTCAGGAGACGAGCTGGATGACGATACGTACTTCTGTGCTTGATTATTATTCCATCGTGTATTCAGTTTTGAGGACAAGTTTATATGACGGTCCAGTTGTATGTCATTGATGTTGTTGAACTCTGATGATGTATTCTGGTGATGTATGTATAAAACAGATATAGTTTTCTTTTGTTTAAAGATCTATTATTATCTATTATATTGTATTCCGCTGCGATGGGTAGATTCTGATGTTGTTTTCTATTTTCTTCTTCTACCTGTTCTTCTTTAACCCAAATGGTTTGTATTTCTGTACATCTTGAGTTGATAGATGGAGATAGTGTCGACTTGAAGGGGTACGGATTTGCGGGTTGTTACAGTCGGTATTAGAGCATAGTTTGGTGATAACCTTGGATCTGGTGGGGATTACTTGTTAAATAGAGTCTGTAGTACTCTAGAATGAGCTTGAGTGTGTTAATAGATATGAGCGCGTATTTGTTAGTGAATATAAAATTGTTTTTATATTGTGGTGATTTATCGGTTAAGTGTTTACGGATTCTGGTCGATATCTGGGACGCCATGTCATCGATAGGGGTTTCTAAACTCTTAAACAAGATAAACCGACACGGTATTGTTTTAAATAGGGTAAATGAAATAATTTTACCCAAATTATTTTTGTATGTAAAGGAAATAAATTTTTTGTAAATTATTATAGTTATATATGGATGCTTGGTTGTTAGGAATGATAATATTAAATTATTATCATTAATGTGTAAAATTAAAATAAGAAAATGAAATATTAACCAAAGATTAAGGAATAAATTAATAAATTTAATGGGATTTGTAAATGTGAATTATAAATGTGATTTATAATTTTGAAAAAGAATTCTAGAGAAATATTGAAAATGTTTCTGAAAGAATTTGGGATTTTAAAGTGATAAAAGCATTGAACTCTTTTCGGTCGCAGGGAAATATTTCCGATGATGATCGCGACATTATCGGTGTTCATTTTAGAGTTTCCAAGAGGGGGATTGCTACCTGGATGTTTTGGATTTATGTTTGTTTGAGAAATTGGGTTTGATTTTGAAAAAAAAAAGGAATAGTTTGATTTAGATATATATATATTTTTAAAATTGAGTTTTGAACATTTTAGTAACGGTTTAAACTCTGGAGTTGGTTTGAAATGTTTGGATGAAACTTTGGAAGCTTATTTATAATGATTATGGAATGGTAAATAAGTATGGAAACCTATAAAAAAAAGTTAGCAAACAAAAGATAAATAAATCGGATAACTTATAGAAACTTAAAATTTGAATTAAATTAGAATGTAACTAAACCAAGTTAAATCAAAAGTGAATCGAGGAAACAAATCTAAGCAGGCTAAAGGAAATAAGTAAATGGAATAAAATTTATTAGTTAGAAATGAAATTTGAATATTGGATAATGTTTGATTTGAAATTGTGTAAAATGAGGTGTAGAATTAGTTCAAATGGACTAAAAATAATTAATGTTTGGAAATAGAATTTATTGGTTGAAAATAAATTTGTGAATGAACGAACGAAATTATAATTATAAGTAAATGAACTAAAATTGGATATTGGAGGGAGTAAGCCAAAATAAAATATATTTAGTATTTTGGAAAATGAAATAGAAATCTAAACTCGAATTATAAATTAGATTGAACTCAAGTAAAGTAATAAAGTGATTTTTGAAAATAAAAATCAAAGACTGAATTGTAAATTGGACGTGAGCCAATTGGATAATTAATTATTTAATATGGAAGTGGAACACTAGTTGGATAAATAAAAGTTGAAATATGAGTTAATGACGGGTTTGTAAATGAAACCCGAGTTATAAGTAAAAATTCAACTTGGAATTGTAAATGAATTAAGCATGAATTAAAGTTGTTATAGAATTGGAATTAAATATAAAATGAGTTAGAATCAATTGGATGTGGATAAAAACTAAAATGGATATTCTATTAAGTGAATGTTGTCAAATTGCATAGAATAAATTAGTCGTTTGATTTAAACGGAAATAAATAAAAATTCTATGAATTGGTAGAGGTAAATAAAATAGATTTTTGGAATCAATTGAAATAAATGTGAGTTGTTTGGATTAAAAATTGAATTGAATGTAAGCAATTAAGTTGCAAACCATTTAAATTGAATGAAGTTGTATACGAATTGGTTGTAAACAATTAAAATTAATGTCGGAACCCTATAAGTTGCTTACAAAATATTGTTTAACCTGCATTGCTTATAGAAACTTGTATGTTTGCTAATTAAATATGTTAAAAGTTGTTAAATTACATGATTTTGGCACTTACATGTTTAAATTAAGTAAGTACAGGTACCGGGAAACCATTGGCTGGATTTGGACGCGCTAATTGCTAAAATAATAAGCCGCTTGCTTAAAAATGATAAATAAAGGTACGCCTACGCAATAAAAATGGGAAATATGAACTGTTTTTGTTTTTTCGACCGTGTGGGTCAATGCATATATATTTATATCTCTTGTCAAATTGCAAAAGCTCCTCCATACAAAGGAGACTCTGCCAAAAAAATTCGAAAATTTTGGGAGTTAGAAAAATTTTCGAAAATTTTCGGGAAATTTTTTTGTTGGCGACAAACGGTTTCAAATTAGAAATTGAAATAAATTAGTGAATGAAACTAATTTAAAATAATAATATGAATCAGTTATAAATGGAAGATAAAATTGAATATTCAGAGTTGAAGATAAACTGAATTCATATGGAAATGGGAGAACCAATTTGAATACAAGTAGATATAAACTAAAGTGGCAAAGTGAAAATAAATAAAGAAGCATATAAAATGCTTATATTAAACTTAAGAAAGGAATGGTGAATTCTTAAAAAAAAATTGGTTTTAGGAATATATTCTAAGTTAATACTTGAAAGAAGATTTAATAAAGGTGATAATGGTGAATAAGTGAACAGAAATCAAATAAATGTGAATAAAAAAAGGAATTGATATAGCTGATAATCAATTGAGATACATACGTAGGATGTACGTATATTATTTTATTCGCATAGCAATTTGATCCAGATTCGAGCATAGAATTTTGGGATAGTTATATCAATCCGAGTTAGGATTTTTCACTCGATTTTCGATGGCGAACCTGGGATATGGATTTTGATTGATTCTGGAAATTCTCTATCATAGCTATGACTATGCAAGGAGAATGACGGTTTCTGGTTAAGAAACCAGATCTGAGTCCGCACTAGAAAGTCGGGTGGATGATACTATTTCGGAAGTGAAATTGTATGATTGAGCGAGTGATCGAAGTTGATATTTTGTATGGATGATATATGTACATCGTACGGGCTTGAACAAATAGGTATTGAAATTTTGTAAGGAAGTCAATAAAATGGTTTTGAATGTTGTGATTGGATATTATTGCTAGGTAGAATATACAGGTATTTAAAAGCAGGAGAAAAATTGGTTTTGATTTCAGAAGATAAATTTGAATTGCTCGACAAAAAGGTATGTGTTGGAATTTCTGTATGAAATTTGATTGGGTTTTTGATTTAGCCACTTGGTTTTTGTTTTCTTTTGGAATTTTGGAGCCCGTAGAGGCATTTTGTAGTGGTTCCGAGCTAGCCGCGCAAAGAAGACGCTGGCAAAAAATTTCGAAAATTTAGGGAGTTAGAAAAATTTTGAGAAATTTTTTATAAATCAAAATTTGGTTTAAAATTAAAATTTGAATGATTGAGCAAATAGTATTATTTGAAAACTATGGAAGGTCTTGGAAAGTTGGTTGAAATAATAGTGGGTCTTTAATAACAGATATGTTATGGCAAGTTGGTAAAATTGTTTGGTTTTGAAAAATAGTAATGGGTATTGGATCATTCTTCCTAACAAGTAATTTCGGGGACGAAATTCTTTTAAGGGGGAGGAACGTGATGAACCGGAATTTTTAGGCATTTGAAATCGAAATATTTAATTAATTTTAAATATTTGCAAGTTAGTTTAACTTGGATTTCAAATATCATTTGAATTTGGCGATTGAATTTATTGAATTAAATAATTTGAAGTTGGGTAAAATGTTGAATCTGGAGTTTTAAGCCTGTTAAAAATAATTTGGAGGCTTGTAAAATTTATATTGATAGTGCTGAGGATAATAGAAGTTTTAAAATTAAATTTAAGAGCAATTTGTTCAGTTTTAAAATTTTATAGTTTAAATTGAATTTAAAAATTGCCTTCCGAGGCACAGTCTCGGATTTCAACGAAACCAGTTCCATTGGATCCATAATATTGTGCTATTATTGGATTTTAAATTTTGTAGTGATCGGAGTTGTGGTGTGAGCGTACGATATATAAACGCGTTGAAATTTATATCGAAGATTTAATATAACAATTGGTTCCAAAAAGCTATCTTCTCCATACGATCGAATTAGGACTCGAAACCTTTTCCATTATGTTCGAATTAGTGGTTTAACATTATAAACGCCTGGGGACATGCCTCGATAGGAGCTCGCGATTTTAAGCTAGGTAAATCGAGACGATTAAATATGAAATATAAATGCTTTGACTGGTCAATGGTTCACATCAGAAACTTTTCAAAAACTTTTCATAACATTTCAAATCACGGTGTCCCTTCTTTTGTACGCCAATTCATTTCCCGTCTCCCTTTTCTTTTGACCAAGCCTTGACTCCCTCTCCTCTTCTTCATTTTCAATTCAAAGAAGAATGGCAGATGAGGCTTATACTCCTTGTTCCTTCGGTTCAATTTACAAACTTCTCATATATTTCTTCGAGCCCAGTTAAATCAATAAAGAAATCGAGTTCGTTATTTAATAAAAAAAGAAGAAGAAAGAAATCGAGCTTCCTCTTTTAAAGTTACGTTCGTTGCTCAATTGATTTCGGCTGCAAGGAATCGTTTCCTCCTCTCCTCTATACAATTCGAATCGTATGAAAAAAAATAGAAGCCACTCGAATTTGCTGCTAAGGTATAGAGTCAGTGTAGTATCGCGACGAATCGCGAGTGCTAAGAGGGGGAATTTGCATCGCGATGCATCGCGAATCGCGCTCGCGAAGCTAGGGTTTATTTCGGGTTTGAGCACGAAACCATTCTTGACGACATCGTTACTTGAACTCGTCGTTGCCGATTAGAGAGGGTTGCGGTGTTTTTCGTTGCGAGCTGGTGGTGCTTTGAGGGAGTACGATTGAAGGCAGTCGCGTTTTCTTTGGGGTTGAGTGATTTTCTGTCGCAATTGGAAGTTAAGGGAAGTGGCGTGCTGGTTCTCGTGCAGTAGGGGTCTCGAGCGTGGGGGTAATGGGGACTCGAGGAGGAGGAAGGTCGGTCGAAGGGGGAGGCTGTTAGGTATTTTATGGAATTTTATTTCATCTTATTGAATTTGGGTAGTAAAGCTTATTATGAAGAAAATATATATACTAAGAAGATTTTTTTTAAAAAAAAACAGAAGTTTTAAAATGTTTTGATTCCAAAGGGGAGTTAACAGTAAAGTAAATATTTATTTTGTTATTGACTAAAAAAAGGGATATACATGTTTTAAACTTATTATTTAATTTTAGAATATTGTATCGGTGATTAACTTGTTTAACTAATTTATTCAATTATTTTAGTTACTAAAAAAATTATCAAAGGAAAATTAGTTTAATTAAATTATTAGTTTAAATTAAATAAATAAATAAATGGTAATTTATTTTTCGATTAGTTCAAATGTTAATAAATTATATAAATTGTTTATTCAAGGTCAATAATTGAGAAACCAAGGCAATATTGAAGTGGATTGCAAAACAAGAGTCAAAGGTGAGTTAATCTCACTCATCTGGGTTTTAATTTAAATTTAAATGGTTAAATTTTAATAATTGGTTGAATGATTGGATTGATTTGATGTGCTTTATTATATATAGTAGTATATGTATAGTATATATTGGAGTGATTGATTTCCCGCGTTATATAGCGGATGAGACCCTATGCGCCGCATAATAGCGGATGATATTATATTAATCCCAAATACCGTGATATTCCACCACGAAGTGGAATTGATAATGTGCTAACATATGTGGATGTAGGGAAACATGTTAGAGGGATCCAATTGGATTCCTCAACATTTATTTAGATTATTCAATATTCTGTGTTATGAATATTTGATATTCTGTGATGAATTATATTGATAATTGGAATATTGAATGCTATGGTTTGCTTGAATATATTTCGGTACACCGAGTTATCAAAAAATAAAGAATTGGATTTTCGAAAAGAAAATAAAAGAGTGAATTTTTAAGTAAAATAAATATAGAGAATTTGAATAAATTTAAGAATGAACTGAAAAAGAATAAGAGTGATTTTGAAGTTCTAATTAATAATTTCGAGTATGGGAAAAGGGGATTTTGAATAAACAGAATGAATTGTAAAACTTAAGTGATATTATTTAAAGGAATAAAGAATTTACTATAAAATTCAAGGTTTAAATTTATTTGAAAGGGTAAAGAAGGAATTTGGGAACTCTGAAATTGGTATTTTCAGTTAAAAAGATTTTAAATCATAATTAAGAATTAAAAATCCAAAGTTAATGGATTTTGAAGTAAATGAGTAAGTAACGAAATTTGTTTCAAGGTGGAGTAAATTGGAAATCAAATTGAAAATTGATTTAAGTGTTTAATTCGGAATTTGGAAAAAAGGAAGTGAGATTGTGGAATTTATAGACCGGGTTTATAAAAGTGAAGTAATATATCAGTGGATATTTGGAAGAATAAATTCAGGGTGGGAATTTGTTTAAGGAATGAGAAAATTTGTTTAAAAATAAATAATGATTTATTTTTAAAGATGGAAAGAGAAGAGTATTTCCCTGGATAGCCAAGTACGTTTTCAATGTAAATTTTTAAATATAAGTTATATTGTTTTAAAAAGCATGTTTTAGAAAATTTATTACTTCTAAATGTTTAATTTCTAAAGTAAATATTTTCTTTTAATCTAGTATAAAAGTAATTATTTAAAGGTGGCTTGGAATTATGTTTTAAAAGTTAGAAATTCAGTTTTATATTGTACAAAGTAGTTTTGTTTTAAATATTCTTAAAGTATATAATTTGAATAAGTATTAATTTAAATGTTTTAAAGGATATTTTATAATAAAGAGTTTTAAATTATTGAAAAAAAGCTAAAGTTTTGTGCTTGGTGTTTTCAGTAAATATTTGAAAATTTATTTCATGAAAAAAGTGTGGTTTGGAAACTGTTTTCAAAAGGGTTGAAAATGGAAATATATCTTGCGAGGATATTTTGAGGTTAATAAATAGTTTGGTGAAATTATTTATGGTTGATGGTTGTTTGTGAATGTTATTGGATAGTTAAATAACAGACTATCAATATTGGCCAATGCGCTGATCGTTTCGAAGAGACCGGGATCAGGATTAATTTCTCGAAAACCACTTCGATCCGGTTTGTACGTTTTCGTGAGGGAGACGAGTTTGGATTCGAAAATGGAGCAGTGAAGTGTAAGGGCTAGTCGCTACTAATCCTGAGGATGATTCCAAAATGGATGTAGTAGGAATAGTGCCTTCGGTTCCGTTCGAACCCGGGACGGACTTGTATGGATGAATGCTCTCAGAACATCGTCGGGTGGACAATGAGCATTCTAAGAGACGAGTTTTCTAAAGGTAACGCTTAGCCTCAAGCCTCATCCACCGAGAATGACTGAAAATCAGGGGTTATGCAGCAAGTCTAGGTGGGTAGCACCCATTAAGGGTGAGGTCATCCCTGTCTAGATGTCTCTTTTATTTCGGCTTAGTGGTGCGGTTGCTGATCCCAACCGTGGGGTGATCTTACTCGGGATTATCCAGTAAGGGGTAGTCCCGGTCTTGTGTTGCAGGGGGTCAGGAGTGATCCTCGGTATGCTGATCTAGACCAGGTACCATGACAGGTGGTACCCCAGTGCCTAGTCATTAGTTGGAAATCCATTCTCCCCACGTGCCCGTACGGTTTTGATTGTGCCCAACTATTGCTGAAACATGAGATGCAAGCATTTCAGCTAGATTCTATTTTACTTTCTATAGACACTATTATAATATCAGAGGATTTTAATAAAAAGTGTTTTAGCTATTGTAAGGTAAAAACCCGACATGTTTATTTGTGGCGTGCTCTTACGAGATGCTTTTGTTTTCAAAGGATTTTGAAACTTTAATAATCAATTTGAGTGTTTTTTTCTCACGCTGGTATTCCAGATGACTCGGGTGTTATTTAACTATAATGCTTGGGTCAGACCGAGTATTATAGGATACAGGAAAGGATGCTATGGAGCTTAAGAGACGAGCTGGATATCCGTACTTCCGTACTTGATTATTATTCCGCTATGTATTCAGTTTTGAGGACAAGTTTATATGACGGTCCAGTTGTATGTTATTGATGTTGTTGAACTCTGATGATGTATTCTGGTGATGTATGTATAAAACAGATATATTTTTCTTTTGTGTAAAGATATTTATTATCTATTATATTTTATTCTGCTGCGATGGTTAGATTCTGATGTTGTTTTCTATTTTCTTCTTCTACCTCTTCTTCTTTGACCCAAATGGTTCGTATTTCCATACATCTTGAGTTGATTGATGGAGAATAGTGTCGATTTGAAGGGGTACGGATTTGCAGGTTATTACAGATATGCCCTCTTAATTTACGAGTTCAGGGTAGACTCTCTTTATTCAATCGAGCAACATGATCACCCATTGGATTTGACCATGCATCAAGCTCACACAATTGATTTAAACGGGCAACAAGCACACCTACTTGATTTGAATGGGAAACAAGCACACCCAAACAAACAATAGTAGAGAGTTGTTGGTTCCAAATACAAACAATTGTGCTTTGGGTATAGAATATCCTGTAATCCTGCACTTTGATCTTTGAATTGATGAGAGAATACTATAAAATCAGTGAGTATATATAAAGAATGAATGTAGTAAAGTGGAGTAAGAATTTAAAGAATATAGAAAGTGGATTTTGTGAAATATATAATGAGAATTTGGAGTAAGAAGGTAATAGAGAAAGTAGCTAATTCATTTTCTAGTTCCCTTTATATTGTTTGAAAGGATGTCTCTATTTGCAAGGAGATGCAAAAAAATCACAGCTATTCAAAATTTAAAAGGCATCTTTCCAACGGTCTATATGTCGACATACATAGGTAGGATATGATGACATACCCTTGTTAATTTTGAAAAGCAATAATTCATTTAAAGTGTTTATAAAATTCTAATAATTTGTAAAACTTTTTGTAATGACCTGGAATTTTCGATCCCGAAAATCCCAGATAGTTAGGAAAGGAAGAAAAGAGAAGGAAGAAGAAACAGAACAAATCACAGATTCTTACATTCGCAGCGGATAAAATATAATATCACATAAAATAACATATATACAAAGGTTAAACTATATTAGTCAAATTATACTTTAATACATCAGAGTTACAATAAATACAAACACTGGATGGATATAATCCACATGTCCCAGATACAGGTCAATAATACTCAGCGTGTTAGACTCCATACGTTCCTGCCATCCAGCTTACCTCCTGAGCTTCAAAACATCCTTACCCGAAAAGCTGTAATACTCGGTCTGACCCGAGCATTACATCAAATTAACACCCGGGTCAAGCTGGAAACCAGCGTGAGTAAACCCATCCTACATGAAATACTAAGCTACAAACCACCAGCGAATTACTAAGGTAACTCGTACTTCCTACGAGTTCTATTCTGATTTAAGATTGTCATTTATCTCAAAACAATGTCCAAGAATCACTGCCCTGTTTAATATCCATGATACTTAACTTATTTTATTCTAGCCTGTTTACTTCTAAACTCAAATTTATAAAGAATCGAAGTGGTTTCGGGTATTTACCGATACCGACCCCGACTTCTTCGAATCCCATGTCATCTTAACCTAAGTTATTTAAATGAAATAAAATTCAAACTTTAAATATATGTTATCGCTGTTTTAACCCAATAGATTATATCACATAGCATCACACATCACAAACCAGAGATATCAATTACTTTAAGGCATGCAATATCATTCAATCATTCAAAGCAAGATTTATCAACCACGCCATCTCTAATTAATTTAATTAACCACAAATGAATTAAATTGATTACTTCAATTACTTTTAAATCCTGCTTACTAATTACTTACAAATCAATTAATTAATCATCCATTATTATCCATCTTATCCTTGATTAATTATACTTTAATTACATTAAGTAATTAGCCTTAAATTAATTTTAAAAATTAATTATCCTTAACCATTTACAGTAATTATCCTTTATTTATTACCCAAATAAATATTCTTATAATCACTTACATCGATTAATTATCCATCTTAATTAATCACGCTCGTTAATTCTCTAACCCATAATTAATTTCCCTAATTAATTAATCCTTTAATTACATACTTTAAGTAATTACTTCATTAAGTAATTATTCTTTACTAAATCACATTTTGCAATTGTCCATAAATTATCCATCTAAATTAAGGACATTAAGTAATTATTTCTTGATTACTTTCATTATTATAAATCAATTTCATTAAGTAATTTCCTTTTTATTAATTACTCAAATTAAGTATTCTTTAATCACTTGATAAGTCAACTTCTAATCATAAATTAATTACTTTCCTTAAATAATTTAACTTTAATTAATTAACTGTCTTCAATTAATTATCTTAATCACATAAATTACATTTAATTATCCTTATTAATTAAGTAAATTAACTCACTAAGTTAATTGATTAATTCAACTTAATTAATTAACCACTTAAATAATTACTTTATTTATTAAGGAATGAATTAGTGTATTATTAAAACTTAATCATATTTAACCAGAAAACATTACGTTACAATTTTCCTTACCCGATATTAAACCCAAGATTTCTCAATCCAAAACCGAGTTCCACACTTTTTCCCTTAAACTTGTCTAAATTTAAAACTGCAGCATGATATTACTCGCGAACTAATCGCAATCGAGAACTCGAGGCCATTCAGAATTTACCCAAGCCCCCAAGGAAAATACCCGAGCCATCATTCAAAAATTCTCGAGTTCATCCTCGAGTTCACCTCAGACTCATTTCCCTGTTCAGATAATATTACGAACTATCCTCGTAAGACATATGCGCGAGCAACCCGAACCAATTCTCAAGCTACCACGACTTTATCCCGGAAAAAACTTTGAGTCGCAGACCCTTCCTTCCACCAAACTGACACCGTCTAACTTCGTACATGTGCACACCTCATCAAAGTCGCTCTGATCATTGTGGCCATCGCCGACAAGTAGGCAATGATTCCCTCGCCTGATTCCGACCACCCAGAGCTTCTATTGGTCCATAAATCAAAATCGAGCATTATGCCCAAAACTGGAACCAAAACAACATCAAAATCCTCCTCGCCGACGGTGATCTTCACCACCAGAAAACCTGACATCCTGACCCAAGCTTCGCCGAGATCTCAAGCTTTATTTCCCCCTCTACCCGACTAACCCGATTCTCCAACGTTGGTGCAGCAGCTCAAATTCTCAGTTCAACCATAACTTGAACAAAACCCTACTCCGATGATCCCACGCCGCCACGTTGATCGTAAAATCCAATGGCCATTTTTGCCGTAACCCTGACCTCCCCGCCTCCTTCAGCTAAGTCCCCGTCCACCTCGAGACCACCGATCGCCAGAAAATCTTTCGAAACCACTTTTTGGCTAACCTAAGATTTCTCACTCGAAACAACCTTAAAAATCATGATTTCCCATTTAAAAATCGTGTTTTGCTGTGTCGATCCAAGTTATATAATTGAACAGCAAATTGTTTGATTTTAATATGTTATCAAAATTTCTACTGTATTTTTCCTGATTCCAACAAATTTCATTCCCTTAATACTTAAACATATTTTTAAACCTTATTTTATGTTTAAACAATCTGATCTTGGTTGAAAACAAAAGCTTGTTAGAGATTAGATAAGGAGGTTTTAAATTTTGATTTATTTTAAACTCTGTAACTTAAAAAAAACAGAGAAACCCAGACATGCCATGGTTCAACACAAACAACATACAGGATCTACACTTGTACATATGTACATGCAAAACATGAATCATTCCAGGGATCATATGCACATAATTTACTTTACTTAGGCTTTAAAATAAAAATGTTTACTCACCTCTGGAAGGATCGGAGAAGCTCTGGAAAATTTGAATTTGCTTCCTGATCTTGATTTTAAATGTTGCTTTTCAATTTAAAAACTGAATTGATCTAGTAGAAGAGTTGCTACTTGATCCAAGATTTGATTTGTTAATTTGAATCCAAAGCTTGATTTTTTTCATTTGAATCTGGTCTACAGATCTTGTTTTTGAGATGTTGTATTAGCTTGCTTTGATCTGATTTTAATTTCTGATCAGATTTTAAGTTTGAATTTGAAAAGAGTTTTGTTTTGCAAATCTTATTTCGATTCTTGTTTGAGGTTTAGTTTCTTAAATTTTGAGGTGGATCAAAGAAAATGAAATGATGACATAGGGAGATATGTACATGAGAATGTTTAATTTCCAAAAATAAAATAAAACGAAAACTAATTAAACATGAGACTTGTTAAAAAAATTATTATATGTTATACACTTGTTAATTCATGTGTTATAAAGCTCACAAATGTGAAAACAATTATTTTCCTATGTATATATATTGATTTTAACAAATATAAAAGAAAGTGTATTATGTTTTTACAACTTAACATATGTTTATATTATTATTTTTATAAATTCTTGTTTTGATATTATATATATGTGTGTGTGTGTGTGTGTGTTCTTTTGAAATGTAAAGTTAATAAATCTTACTTTATTTATATGGTATTTATTCTTGAGTTCTAAATCAAATTTTTTTTTTTTTTTTACAATCTCTATTGATACTTATTTTTATCATGGGAAAATTTCACTATTATAAAATTTTGCTTATATCTATTACATTAATAAATAAATTTATCATAAGATTTATTATAGTTATTTGCAAATATATTTGTATATAACCAATATTCCAAATTATCAAAATTCCTTATCCAAATAAAATCAGATAATTATTCAATCATCAAATGAATAAAATCTGGGTTATCACATTCCTCCCCCTTTGAATCTTTTCGTCCTCGAAAAGGAACGAAGCCAGATTTTATTAAAAAGCTTGTTATCAGGAAAACTACTCTTTTATTTAGAATTTTTGAAACATCTTTAAAATATACAAAATATTATAAAATTAGTTTTATAAAAATACTTTTTATAACTCGATGTCTCAACAAGTCCATCCTCGTTCTCATAGAAATTCGGTCATACGTTGATCAGGTGTAGGACTGAAAATCTATAAGTACTTGGTAAACCCGTTTCAACACCTAGTGCAAATACTTGGAAAATAATTTTATTTAAAATATAGAAAACGTTTTTGAAATCGAGGAAACATCTTTGGTGAGAATGCTCTGGAAATCATCACCCCCATCCATGGTCGCAGTTACATCCTGGGTTACGTTGCCATCACAGCAAAAATCCGTGTGACTGTAGGCACTCCGCGCCCCTTGATTACGCCATGGAACCCGCCATAGATCGCAGTTACATGCTGGGTTACGTTGCTATCACAGCAAAAGTCCATGTAACTGTAGGCATCAGCGCTCTCGATTTTCGCTGCCAAATGAAACTTCACCACTCCCATACAGGTCGCAGACTACATCAGTCAAATCCAAATGCAGCCTTAGGCTCTCACAGCCTATCGACTTTCGCTATGTCACCATAGGTCGCAGTCTACTGATGTAAAATCAAACGTAGACTGTTGGCTCTCACAGTACACACGACTTACGCTATGGTCTACAGTAGATCGCAGTGACATCGAGTTACACTGTCGTCACAGCATAACCCAAATGTCTCTGTAGGCATCAGTGCCCTCTACTTTCTCTATCCAATAATCCTCAGGAACTTCAGTTTGTCTGGACTTCCTCACAGGATCCACTTTAGAACCCTCCTTAGGGTTCAAGGCAGTATCACCCTGTGGCACTCCTGAGAAGTTTGTTTCAAGGGAGCGCCTTTTTCCCAGAGCCAATCTCAAAACACTTTATACTATACTCTTGTAGTATCTTTCAAATCACACCCTTTATGATTTTCATAAAAATCTCCTTTACAGAAAATCGATTCCCAAAATCGATAATTTTCAAACTAGGCTTTCAAAATTCCAATATTGATTTTACCCAAAAATCAAAAGCCTTTCCATAATCCATAGGTTTCAAAAACCTTTTCCCAAAATCATTCTCATTAGATCCTTTACATATATATATATATATATATATAGATATATATAACTTTAAAAATCTTTGGGTCACTTCAAACTTGTATAAATTCCCTTTTTATACTTCCAATATTTTCAAAAACCTTTTTCTTCTGGCTATAGATTCAACAAAGGGGGTTTTATCTTATATGAAACAAAGATACATAACTTTGCTTATTCCAAATCAATATTCAAATTTGATTATTCTATAAAGTCACTTACCATATTACTTACTTCCATAAAGTAAATTTCTACCATAAAAATATCCAATTTACACTTTATTCCATCATATATTTCACAAAATATACCTTTCATTTCAGAAACCATTTTACAGTTCTTATCCACAAATTTTCAATCTCAATTTCATTCAAACCCGTACGATGTAACATATCATCCGTACGCTATATGAATCTGATCGCTCACTCGATCACATAATTTCTCCTCCGAACTAGTATCGTCCACCCGACTTTCTAGTATGGACTCAGATCTGGTTTCTTGATCAGAAACCGTCATTCTCCTTGCATAGCTTAACTGTGATAGAGAACAGGTTCTCCGTTGAAAATCGAGTGAAAAATCCCAACTCGGATTGATAAACTATCTCAAAATTCTGCGATTGAATCAGGATCAAATCGCTATGCGAATAGAATAATATACGTACATCCTACGTATTTATCCTCATTGATTATTAGCCAAATCAATCTCCTTTTCTATTCACATTTACTTTAATTTCTATTCACTTATTCACAGTTGCTTCAATCCCATTTGGATTATCACCTCAATTCTTACCTCAATTGGGTATTTAATCATAAACAGTTTGAACTCTGACCGGCTTCTATTTAGAAAATAGCTTTAAAAGTTTCAAATATATATATAGTTGTAAAATAGTTATTAATTTGTAAAATAGCGGTAAAATAGTTAAGTAATTGTAAAATAGTTGTAAATAGTTAAATAATTGTAAAATAGTTATAAATAGTAATTAGTCATAAAACAGTTGCAAAATAGTTAAATAGTTTCAAAAATAATTATAAAGTAAGTATAAAATAGTTTGGGGTTTAAAAAGAAAGGTTGTATATATAAATAGCTTGGAAAAATAAGTTTTTATATTAAAACAATTTATATTGAAAATAGTCCAGAGCCAAACTGTTCAATTCCTAAGGTCCATTTTCATCAATTCAATATAAATTTTCACTTCCATTTAAATTGACTCAATTTCAATAACTTCAATTTCCATTGAACTTGATTTAACCCCAATTCAAGTTGAATTATCCTCAATTTCTTTCCAAATTTAAATCAAATTCCATTTGATTTAAACCCTTTCAACTTTAATTATAATTCCAAATTATTCAAATCAATTTGGACTAATTTCAAATTGAACCCATTTCAATTTCAAATCATTTCAATTCCTGTTTGAATTAATCCCAATTCCCATTTGAATTTGAACTCATTCGACTTCAATTTTATTTTAAATCAACCCAATTCAAATCCTCCATTTGAATTTTAAAACTTATACATCTTCAATTACAATTCCAATTAGTTCAAATCAAATTCAATCTGAACTAATTCTATTTAAATCTTAACGTTAAACAATCTCGAATTATATAAATTCAAGTTAAATTTTAAATGTTGATTTAATCCCTTAAATCAAATTATCCTTTATTTTCAAATCAACAATCTAAATCTTTAAACAATTTAATTCTAAGTCAAAATTTCAAAATTACATTTTAAATTATCTTTACTTAACTTATTTCAAAGTTCAAATAAGAGTTCAAAATAATTTTATCTTTAAAATTCAATTTATTTTTAAAACATCCATCCATTTCCAATTCCCAGATCTCAAACCCATTTTGAGACCACACAAACTCCCAATTCAAATTTACCATTTAACTTCCCAAGTTAAATCTAAATTTTATTTTAAAATTTCCAATTCAGGTTGTCTGTTCTAAACTTATTTACTTTCCCTGAAATTAAATTCACTTCAATTTAATCCAGACAACTTTAACTAATTTGAATTCCCATTTCAAATTTTAAACTTCAGATTAATAATCTTTCCAAATTTAAGTTTAAAAACTTACTTCACTTTGGGTTTCACATCACATTCCAAGGAAAATTCAAAACTCAACCTTAGAGTTTATTTCAAATATACATATTTATTATTTCTTTATCACTTTGAAACAATTCAAATGTTTCCAGACTTAGGTTTTAAAACTTCACAGTTTAAAACATACATTAATTTATAAGTTATACTCATCTTAAAAGTTTACTTCTTATTAACAAATATTTCATTATTTAACACAATAACTATTTATGATAATACCTAAGATTATCATATCTGGATACCAATTCATTTATATCTTATCCTTACTTTTACAAATTCAGGATTTTAGTTCCAGTTTGGATCTATTTCAAACTTATCTTAATTTAATTTAAACTTGGTTGTATTACTATTACCACTTAATTCTCATTATTTAATTCCAATAATCAACAACCAATTACCTTAATATATAATGGTTAGAAGAATCGTTGCTTTATATATAAACTTA
The DNA here is from genome assembly GCA_030765085.1 of Allium cepa. NCBI lineage: Eukaryota > Viridiplantae > Streptophyta > Magnoliopsida > Asparagales > Amaryllidaceae > Allium > Allium cepa. The sequence continues at coordinate 549,485,319 of CM060932.1, forward strand.
TATAAAAAACATTTACTTTTAGAACCATTATATAAGAAAATAACAAGTATGCTCTCTCATATATATATTATACTCAACTCATTCTAGGGTACTATTGACCCTATCCTTAATGAGTACATCCACCAGAGCCAACGTTCTCGCTTAACCTCCAGCTCTGATACCAAATGTAACATCCCGGAATTTTCGATCCCGAAAATCCCAGATAGTTAAAAAAGGAAGAAAAGAGAAGGAAGAAGAAACAGAACAAATCACAGATTCTTATATTCGCAGCAGATAAAATATAATATCACATCAAATAACATATATACAAAGGTAAAATTGTATTAGTCAAATTACACGTTAATACATCATGGTTACAATAAATACAAACACTGGACGGATATAATCCACATGTCTCAGATACAGGTTAATAATACTCGGCGGGTTACACTCCATACATTCCTGCCATTCAGCTCACCTCCTGGCTCCAAAACGTCCTTACCTGAAAAGCTGTAATACCCGGTCTGACCCGAGCATTACATCAAAGTAACACCCGGGTCAGACTGGAAACCAGCATAAGTAAACCCATTCAACATGAAATACTAAGCTATAAACCACCAGTGATTTACTAAGGTAACTTGTACTTCCTACGAGTTATATTGTAATTTAAGACTGTCATTTATCTCAAAACAATATCCAAGAATCACTACCCTGTTTGAATATCCATGATACTTAACTTATTTTATTCCAGCCTGTTTACTTCTAAACTCAAATTTATAAAGAATCGAAGTGGTTTCGGGTATTTACCGATACCCGACCCCGGCTTCTTCGAATCCCATGTCATCTTAACCCAAGTTATTTAAATGAAATAAAATTCAAAGTTTAAATATAGGATATCACTGTTTTAACCCAACAGATTATATCACATAGCATCACACATCACAAACCAGAGATATCAATTAATTTAAGGCATACAATATCATTCAGTCATTCAAAGCAAGATTTATCAACCACGCCATCTCTAATTAATTTAATTAACCACAAATGTATTAAATTAATTACTTCAGTTACTTTTAAATCCTGTTTACTAATTAATTACAAATCAATTAATTAATCATCCATTATTATCCATCTTAATTAATCATCGTTGATTAATTATACTTTAATTACATTAAGTAATTACCCTTAAATTAATTTTACAAATTAATTATCCTTAATCATTTACAGTAATTATCCTTTATTTATTACCCAAATAAATATTATTATAATCACTTACATCGATTAATTATCCATCTTAATTAATCACACTCATTAATTCTTTAACCCTTAATTAATTTCCCTAATTAATCAAACCTTTAATTACTTACTTTAAGTAATTTATCCTTAGTTACTTCATTAAGTAATTATTCTTTACTAAATCACATTTTGCAATTATCCATCTAAATTAATGACACTAAGTAATTATTCCTTAGTTACTTCCATTATTATAAATCAATTTCATTAAGTAATTTCCTTTTGATAAATTACTCAAATTAATTATTCTTTAATCACTTGATAAGTCAACTTCTAATCATTAATTAATTATTTTCCTTAATTAATTAATATTTAGTTAATTAATTGTCTTCAATTAATTATCTTGATCACATAAATTAATTATCATTTAATTATCCTTATTAATTAAGTAAATTAACTCACTAAGTTAATTGATTAATTCAACTTAATTAATCAACCACTTAAATAATTACTTTATTTATCAAGGAATGAATTAGTGTATTATTAAAACTTAATTATATTTAACCATAAAACATTACGTTACAATTATCCTTACCCGATATTAAACCCAAGATTTCTCAATCCAAAACCGGGTTCCATACTTTTTCCCTTAAACTTTTTATAAATTTAAAACTGCAGTAAAATATTACCCGTGAACAAATCACGATCGAGAACCAGGGATCATTCAGAATTTACCCGAGCTCCCAAGGAAAATACCCGAGCCATCATTCATAAATTCTTGAGTTCAACCTCGAGTTCACCTCAGACTCATTTCCCCGTTCTGATAATATTACGAACTATCATAAACATATACGCGAGCAACCCGAACCAATTCTCGAGCTACCATGAATTTATCCTGGAAACAACTTCGAGTCGCAGGCCCTTCCTCCCACCAGACTGACACCATCTAACTTCGTACACGTGCACACATTGTCAAAGTTGCTTTGATCAACATGGCCATCGCCGGCAAGTGGGCAATGATTCCCTCGCCCGATTCCGACCACCCAGAGCCTCTATTGGCCCATAAATCAAAATCGAGCATTATATCCAAAACTAGAACCAAAACAACATCAAAATCCTCCTCGCCGATGGTGATCTTCACCACCAGAAAACCTGACATCCTGAAGCAAGCTTCGCTGCGATCTCAAGCTTAATTTCCCCCTCGGCCCGACTAACCCGATTCTCCAACGTTGGCGCAGCAACTCAAATTCCCAATTCGAGCATAACTTAAACAAAACCCTACTCCGATGATCCCACGTCTCCACGTTGAACGTAAAATCCAATGGCCATTTTTGTCGTAACCCCTGACCTCCCCGCCTCCGTCAGCTAAGTCCCCGTCCACCTCGAGACCACCGATCGCCAGAAAATCTTCCGAAACCACTTTCTGGCTAACCTAAGATTTCTCGCTCGATACAACCTTAAAAATCATGATTTCCTCTTTAAAAATCGTATTTTCCTATGTCGACCCAAGTTATATAATTGAATCAGCAAATTGCTATATTTGATTTTAATATGTTATCAAAATTTCTACTGTATTTTTCCTGATTCCAACAAATTTCACTCCCTAAATAATTAAACATATTTTTAAACCTTATTTTATGTTTAAAAAATCTGATCTTGTTTGAAAACAAAAGCTTATTAGGGATTAGATAAGGAGGTTTTAAATTTTGATTTATTTTAAACTCTGTAACTTAAAAAAAACAGAGAAACCCAGACATGCCATGGGTCAACACAAACAACATACAGGATCTACACTTGTACATATGTACATGCAAAACATGAATCATTCCATGGATCATATGCACAGAATTTACTTTACTTAGGCTTTAAAATAAAAATGTTTACTCACCTATGGAAGAATTAGAGAAGCTCTGGAAATTTTGAATTTGCTTCCTGATCTTGATGTTAACTGTTGCTTTTCAATTTAAAAACTGAATTGATGTAGTATAAGAGTTGTTGCTTGATCCAGGCTTTGATTTGTTAATTTGAATCCAAAGCTTGATTTTTTTTATTTGAATCTGGTCTGCAGATCTTGTTTTTGAGATGTTGCATTAGCTTGCTTTGATCTAATTTTAATTTCTGATCGGATTTTAAGTTTGAATTTGAAAGAGTTTTGTTTTGCAAATCTTATTTCTATTCTTGTTTGAGGTTTAGTTTCTTAAGTTTTAAGGTGGATCAAAGAAAATGAAATGATGATGTAGGGAGATATGTATATAAGAGTGTTTAATTTTCAAAAATAAAATAAAAAGAAAACTAATTAAACACGACACTTGTTGAAAATTTTATTACATGTTATACACTTGTTAATTTATGTGTTATAAAGCTCACAAATGTGAAAACAATTATTTTCCTATGTATATATATTGATTTTAAAAAATATAAAACAAAGTATATTATGTTTTTACAACTTAACATATGTTTATATTTTTTCTTTTATAAATTCTTGTTTTAATATTATATATATATTTGTTCTTTTAAAATGTAAAGTTAATAAATCCTACTTTATTTATATGGTATTTATTCTTGAGTTCTAAATCAATTTTTTTTAACAATCTCCATTGATACTAATTTTATCCTGGGAAAATTTCATTATTATAAAGTTTTGCTTATATCTATTACATTAATAAATAAATTTATCATAAGATTTATTATAGTTACTTATAAATATATTTATATATATCCAATATTCCAAATTATCAAAATTCCTTATCCAAATAAAATCAGATAATTATTTAATTATCAAATGATAAAAATCTAGGTTATCACACTTTTAAACATAGTTCTTAAATAGTTTTAATATATAAAATTATTTACAAAATATTTTTAAAATTATACTTTAATAAATATTATATATATGTATATGTAAAGTAAATTATTTGATAAGAGAGTATTCAAACAATAGATGATTGCTATCTAAGGACTTTGACAAATTATTTTAATGTTTATTTTCTATGATTTATCATCTTCAAATCTTCATGTTTTTGTCTTTAAACTGTGAGCCTTCAAATATCTTGATAATCTTCGAATCTTTATCTCTAGTCTTTTTACTGATCATCCTTCAAACTCGATTATCCTGTACTTGTACAAACTTATGTAATATGTTGCAAAGTACTCTATACAACTTGGGAAAACATTAGTACCTATATTTATGTGGTTATTGTCATCAAAATAAATATCTACGGTATTAACAATCTCTTCCTTTTGATGATGACAACAACGTAAATATATTTATTATAAAATACAATGTAACTCCCCCTAAATTGGTTAAATCCTCTTTAGTATACGAATATATTACATTTCATATTTTTCTCCTCCTTTGTCATCAACAAAAATGGATGAAAGAAAATAAACTCCACCTAAATATGACATATATATGTGATAATGTTGTATATGAAATGAAAATCAATAATAATTAAATAATACTTCAGAGGGATGACTATGCATATGTACAATCATAACTTTATAATTGTTTTAACCATATATATTCAAGATATGTAATTCAAACTAAAGTATATTATCAATCTAAGTCAAACATTCACACAACTTAAGTAAGTTTTAAATACAAATCAAATTATATAATCAAACTTAAAAAAACCTATAAAGTTCGAACCAAACAAATAATAAATCCTAAAATTAATACAAACCCAAACCATTTATTATTTTCATAATTTTAATGCTTTGATTTAACTATAGGAGATTTGTGGATAAAACAATTTGGATAGTGAAGATAGAAACTTCCTTTCTGTTCTACCAAATTGCCATGAGCATCGTAATGGACCTCTCCTACACAACGAACTCTGTCTTTATCTTCATCCTCGTCACTATCCTTTTCTTCATCTTCCTTTTCATCCTCTTGATTCAAAGGATTATGGACTCCAAGATTTTCCTGAGAATCCTCCACGATAATGATTAGATTTGCTTCATTATCTAAAGCATGATTTTGTAGATTCCTTAATATTCATCCTTCCCTTTCTTGCCCATTCTTGAAACCAAGTTGCAAGGCTTCAATTTCAATAAGCATGGTGAGGACGTGCTTTAGTTCTTCTTCCATTTTGTCGTCTTTAGAGAATGTAAAGCGACGAAAGGAGCTAGATTCTACTCTAGGACGTTTGGAATTGGATGGATCAATTTTTGATTATTTTATTTTAAGTTTCCAGAAAGAAGATGATGAGAAAATAGGTTTGGAGTCAAAATATGTTGGTTATATAATTGAATTTTAAATTTTAAATGAAGGAGGGAAATTAATTTTTCTGAAAACTGCCACCTACGTCTACACAGTCTTTCTAGATATGTCGACACATACAGGGTATTTTTATTTTTCATTTTTCTTTATATTTTTCAAAAAATAAAAGTTATTATTTTAGATTTCTGTAAATGAACATATTCCTAGCTCTCTTCTTAATTTAATGAAAGTATTTTATGCTAATAGTTTTATTAAATATTGGCTATTTAATTTTTCGTATTTAAAAATTCTATTGTAATAATTCCTTTATTTACGTTATCTCTTAGGAAACGGTGTCTTATATCCATATGTTTTGCTCTGGCATGATGTATTGGATTTTTAAATATATATTGCACTGGTATTATCATAATATATTGATGACTGTTTTAAATTTAAACTGAAATCGCTTAAAGTTTATTACATATAGATGACCCTTGAACATGCTAATGTTGCTGACGTATATTTTGCCTTTGTTGTGAATAAAGATACATAATTTTTCTTTTTATTGAACCAGGATACAAGTGAGTGTCCTAGAAAGTGACGGGTTCCACTCATACTTTTTTGGTCAGATTTGCGTCCAGCATAATCAGCATCGCTATATGAAATTAAGTCAAATGAATCTTCTTTTAGATAGAAGAGTCCATAGTCTAATGTGTTATTAACATATATTAAGATGCATTTTACAACTTTGAGATGTGTCTCCTAAGATTGTGAATGATATCTTGGATATATATATATACAATATGCATGATTTTGGGTCTACTAGCTATGATATAGAATAAAGATCATATCATATCTCTATATAATTTTTGATCAATGTCTTTAGAATTGTCTTCCTTATTAAGTTTCTCGCTATTTGTCATAAGTGTTGGTTTACCGCTTGTGTTAGACATTCCAAATTTCTTTACTAATTCTTTAGCATATTTTTCTTGCCTTATAAATATTCCATCGTTTAATTGTCTAATTTGTAAACCTAGAAAGAATGTTAATTCTCCCTTGCGACACAATTCAAATACTTTAGTCGTCATACAACAAATTCTTTATTTAGTCGTTCATTTGTTGACCCAAAATAATGTCGTCTACATATATATATATATACATATATATGTATGTATGTATGTATGTATGTATGTATATGTATAAGTTGAATATCATTGTTAACTTTTTCATAAATAACACGACATCTACTTTACCCATTTCAAAATTAGATTGTATCAAGTATGATTTGAGTCTTTCATACCATGTTCTAGGTGCTTGTACTAACTGTGACGCCCGACTCCGAGAGCCTCGTTAACAAAGAGTATTACATAGATAATACTGTCGGCTAACACGGACAATAGAGTATAATGGAAGCGACCATGTGTAATCTTACCTTAACTATTCACTAAATACGTCGAAAAGTAGAATCACATTAAAATTCGACCTATTCAATAAATATTTAAAGCAAAACTACAATGGCTATAGGATCTATCAGAAGAAAATATAACAACTCAAATGTAATTCACATCACAGAACAGTCGATCATAATATACACATAAACAGATACACAACAGAGTATACAAAATAATACATGTCAAGTGGTACAGGAGACCCCAATATACAGACGAGACGAGAAAAAGTATAAATATCAGAGTTACAACAGATAAGGACCACTAAAGACGCTATAACAAAATGAAGCTAGCGAATAGTCCATGCGGAAGCAAAATAGGCTAAGTCCCAAAAGCACCTAACCTGAAACATCTCGGCCTGACCCGAGTATAAAATACACGGGTCAGTCTAGATAACAAATCAGTTAGATAAACTGAACAATAATAAACCTGCAAGGTCATACAGTATAACAAATATCTCTAGAGGAGATAACACAATCATCAACAAGAGATGAATCATATAGAACAAGCCTCATATCATCGGCAACATATAGAAACAAAGGATACAAATATCCCAAAACAAGCCAAAAGGCAAATAACAAATACCAATAAGGTATACAAGTTCCACAAGGTAATCGTTATACATCATGCGGCTCAAACAGACCAACACGATGGGCGATACCAAGGGAATATAATATCAATGAAACATATGATTGCTCGAGCTCAGTACTGTACAACAAGGATCCATAAGCCCGAAGGCTCCAAACCCAAGTATCACCCATGCGGCACATAAGGCCAACATCAGAGCGAAACTATATAGGGCAACAAACCCGAAGGCACACACCCGAAGGCACACACCCGAAGGCAACAAACCTAGGGAGAAAGTCCGAAGACACCATCCCAGAGGCAACAAACCGTAGTGGTGAAGGTCGAAGACCCAGTACTGGACACCACTAACTGGCGGAATGTGTCACAACTCTCGAAAAGGAATCCGAACAGTGTTAACGTGCGTCCCATAACCACTCGTTCGCACTAAACGGTTTACTATCCGTCAGTCACTTTCACACTCAAAGCAGTACAAATTTACCTCATATCATCGGTAAACTAAACCCGAAGGTCAAAACAATCAATCGAATAGGTCGGGGACTAATCGGAAAGATAAACGCACAGATTCATGGTCTGTGTTTTGCCCAACCATTTAATCACCCTTCCACTTCGCTCGAAGTGCGAAAGTGTGTGTTTTAAATAGAATTTACAAATTGGAGAAACGAGCTTTTAAATGCGATTCGAGAGATTATTTTATAAAAACCCGTGGATGAAGTCAAGGGTAAGTTATCAAAGTCAAATATGCAATAACAACCACTAAAAAGCAACTTGAATCGATAAAATCCAGAAAAATCAATCAAATATGCAAAATAGGAAAAACAGGCATAATAGAGCAGGTCGGTCGACCGGACTACAGGGCTCGGTCGGCCGGCCAGATGCAGGAAACACAATATGGCTCGGGGCAGCAGGTCGGTCGACCGACCCAGGGCGCTCGGTCGGCCGAAGGCCGTTTTCCAGCACTTCTTGCCCTTATCAAATGAATTCCAAATCTTTTTCAAAGCAATAGCACATGAATATTTGTTAGGAAATCATACCCAACGTCAATGATAGCAAGAGAGGTAGATGTGAGTTAAAAACTCACCTTCTTACACAAAACAAAGAAGATGAAGAAGCACAAATGCAAGGAATCAACCAACTACACTCCACTTCAACACTACAAACTTCAATCTAGAATCAAAGCAAGTATTTCCTAAGTTAGGGTTAGGAAATTACTGAAATTGAAGAGGAGAAGAGATGGAGAAGATGGAGATGAACTTACCAATGGATTCTCTTTGATTTTGGAGCAAGAATCAAGTTTACAAGAAGAACTAGGGCTTGCTAATTTCTATTTCCACTTCCTTTCCCCCATTTCAGTTTTTAGCTTAAGAAATGAAATGAAATGAAATGAAGAGAGATGAGGGGAAGGGGCTGAAGTAGAGGGTTAAGTGGAGATTGGGCTGAACCCAAACTCAAAACCCAATAGAAAAAGGGTCAAAATTTCACAAACTCCAAACATATCAAAGATTATACTCAAAAAGATCGCAAACGCCATTTTGGAACCAATGGAGGTAGTTTCGAGTCCCAATTCGGCCGTTTGCAAAAGTAACATTTCGGACCTAAATCCGACTAACGACGCTATATTTAAATAAAAAATTTGAATATAAAATCGTTAAATATGCGGGTTGTTACAGATCTCCCCTCCTTACAAAATTGCGTCCCCGCAATTCCCAGAGACGATATTTGTAACAACTACATACATACAACATTCAAAAGAGAAGGAAACAAGTTAGAAACGAAAAGATAATCTCACCATCGACAAGCAAAGATAGAAAACCCGGATAAGATCGCTCGATATACTCTCTGGTTTCCCAAGTACAGTCATTGGGATTAGCAGACCATTGAATTTTAACGAGCGGCACGTCCTTGTTCCGAAGGTGTCGCACCTCCGTGTCAAGCACGCGAATAGGTTGCTGTACAATAGATAAGTCCAGTGAGATCTCAAGCTCTTGCAAACCAGGAGAAGTAATAACAGACTCCGACTCCCGAAGACACTTCCGAAGTTGCGAGACGTGAAACACGTCATGAATGCCAGATAAATGAGCTGGAAGTGAAACTCTATAAGCCATAGAGCCAATACGTTCAGTAATAGAAAACGGTCCTATATAACGAGGAGCCAATTTCCCAGTCGCACTGAAACGCATAACCCCTTTCAAAGGAGAAACACGAATAAAAACAAGATCACCAATCGAGAACTCGAGAGGCTTCCTACGGTTGTCCGCGTAGGATTTCTGGCAACTCTGTGCCTCTTTCATTCTCAATCGAATAAGATCAATCTTCTCAGAAGAATGACGAACAAAGTCCGGGCCAAGAATAAGCTTCTCCCCAGATTCCAACCAACATGAAGGTGATCGGCATGGCCTTCCGTATAAGGCTTCAAAAGGAGCCATACCGATACTAGACTGAAAACTATTGTTGTAGGAGAATTCTACAAGAGGTAGGTGATCCTCCCAACTTCCACCAAAATCAAAAATACAAATACGGAGAAGATCTTCCAAGATACGATTCACCCATTCAGTCTGTCCGTCAGACTGCGGATGATAAGCTGTAGAAAAATTAAGCTTTGTTCCCAAAGCTTGCTGAAGACTCTTCCAAAAATGACTCGTGAATAAAGGATCACGGTCACTCACAATAGAACTAGGAACACCGTGAAGTCTCACGATTTCCTTGACATATAACTTAGCCAAAAGCGAAGTAGTCCTATTAGACTTAATAGGGAAAAAATGAGCAGACTTAGAAAGGCGATCAACAATAACCCAAATGCTAGAATGGCCAGATCTCGAACAAGGTAGGCCGTCAACAAAATCCATAGAAATCTGATCCCACTTCCACAATGGAATCTCAAGAGACTGAAGAAGACCAGAAGGATGCTGATGTTCGGCCTTCATACATTGACAAGTCATGCAATTACTCACATAACTCGCCACATCGCGCTTCATACCTTCCCAATAGTAAAGGCGACGCATATCGGCATACATCTTACTACTACCGGGATGAATGGTATACCTAGAACGATGGAAATCATCAAGAATATCATGCCTAAGTACAGAATCAGAAGGCACAACAAGACGGTTCTTCTTACGAAGACAACCATGAGAATCAATGCTAAAATCCCGCAACGCCTCATCACAGGATGCAGACTCACAAAGCTGAATAAGATGCAACAAATTAGGATCACACCGCTGAGCATCGGCAATACGATCCAATAAAACATGTCGAGCTCCCAAACTAAATAATAGAATAGGAGAATCAAAAGATGAACCTCGATCACGAATTTCACAAAAAGATAGAGTCTCAAGAATATCCCATTCGGCAAACATCATAGAAATAACAGCCGAATGTTTGCGACTAAGCGCATCTGCAACACGATTACCCTTACCAGGGGTATATTGGATATCAAAGTCATAAGAGGCAAGAAACTCGAGCCAACGTTGTTGTCTCATATTGAGTTCCTTCTGAGTGAACAAATACTTCAAAGATTTATGATCGTTATAGAGAATGAAGCGCTCGCCCAATAAGTAATGTCGCCAAATCTTCAGGGTGAAGACAATGGCGGCTAACTCAAGATCATGAGTGGCATAGCGAACTTCATTCGGACGCAGTTGCCTAGAAGCATAAGCAACTACCCGATCTCTCTGCATAAGCACAGCACCGAGACCACTACCACAAGCATCGGTGTAGACAACAAGATCATGATTCCCTTCGGGAACCACAAGAATAGGAGCATTAGTGAGAAGTTCTTTCAATGTCTGAAAGGAAGCTTCACACTTGTCGGACCAAATAAAACGAATGCCTTTCCGGGTAAGGCTTGTGAGAGGAAGCACAACACGGGAAAAGTCCTTGATGAACCGACGGTAATAACCCGCCAATCCAAGGAAACTACGAATCTCATGAACATTCTCGGGCCTCTTCCAATTCTGGATGGCTTCGATCTTTGAGGGATCGACAGAAATGCCATCGGAAGATACAACATGGCCTAAGAACTTAACCTTATTCTCCCAAAAGTGGCACTTGGAGAATTTGGCTCTAAGCTGATGATGACGGAGAGTACTCAAGACAATCCTTAAGTGATTAGCATGCTCGGCTTCAGACTTAGAATAAATAAGGATATCATCAATGAAGACAAGGACAAACTTATCGAGATATTCCCGGAATACCCGATTCATGAGATCGACAAAGAAAGCAGGAGCGTTCATCAAACCGAACGGCATAACAAGCCACTCAAAAGAACCATAACGAGTGCGGAAAGCGGTAAGAGGTATGCTATCCTCTGCGACTCGTAATTGATGAAAACCTGTGGCAAGGTCAAGCTGAGAAAAGACCTTAGCACCACTCAATAGATCGAACATGTCATCGATCCTAGGCAATGGATACCTATTTCTAATGGTCAACTCGTTAAGCTTGCGATAGTCAATGCAAAGCCTAAGAGTTCCATCAGACTTCTTCACAAAGACGACCGCGGATCCCCACGGAGAAAAACTAGATTGAATCAATTGTTTGGATTCAAGCTCTAAAAGCTGCTTCTTGAGTTTCTCATTTTCCTTTGTAGACATCCTCATGGGAGGACGACTAACTGGCTGCGCGCCTGGAATGAGATCAATGCGGAACTCAATTGCCCGCTTGGGTGGCAAACCCAATACAGGCTCAAAAACATCAGAAAAGTTACAAGCAATAGGAATACGAGATATATCCTCATCATCTCGCGAATCAAGAGAATACAAAGCCATTTCGGAATTATCCACATCCCGAAGAACAAGAGATAACTGAGAAGGCGAATCAGGATGACAAAGATATAAAATTCTCTCCAAACAAATAATCCTGGCATCGTACCTCACTAGCCAGTCCATACCAAAAATCATATCAAAACCCAAATGAGAAACAACGTGCAGATTCGCACGAAAAGAAAAGCCACATAAAACAATCTCAATATCATCACAAAACAAGCTAAGGGTCGCGGATCCCCCAATAGGATTCGCAATCCTTAAAGAAGTAACCATACAAGAAACATCCAAAGATAAATCATCTACAAGGTTCTTCGATACGAAAGAATGTGAAGCACCCGTATCGAAAAGAACTCGTATACTATGATCATGAAATAGAATTGAACCCTCCAAAATAGATGGAGACATACCTTTGGATTGAGATGAACCTCCAGAAGCATTAGCCACATTGAGCTTGCCGGATTTTGCATTAGTAGGAGCAGTAGGACAAGCTGAAACATAGTGACCTTCCTTCTTGCAATAACGGCAGAAGAGAGGCTTAGGACAAGCTCGAATAATATGATCCGGAGAACCACAATTGAAACACTTCCGGATGAAAGGTGTTCCAGCAGACTGAGGCTGAGAGCTAGGACCACCGGTCTTCTTCTTCTTAGAAGGAAAAGGCCTCTTCTGAAATGGAAACTGCTTCTTGTTGGGGTTCTTGGAAACCTCAACATCCTCACCACTATCACACTCCTTCTCGACAGCCTCGAGATGAAGTGCCGAATCAACCAATTCCTCGAAAGAAAGCTTAAGCTGGAGCAACAAGGACTTCTTAAGATATTTCTTAAGACCAGAGACAAACTTCAAATTCTTCTTGTAAGAAGTGCTAATGAATTCAAGACCATACTTAGATAAGGCCTCAAAAGATGCAACATACTCAGAAACAGAAGATTTCCCTTGCTTCAACTCAAAGAAGCGACAGGTCAATAAAACTTTTTCAGATTCAGGAACGAACTTGAGTTCAAATCGCTCCCGAAACTGAGTCCAAGAAAGAGTAGACTCATCAATCTCGGCTATAAGAAGCTCATACCAGTCAAGAGAACGCTCTTGCAATAAGCTAGAAGTCACAAGAACTCGATCATGGTCAGAAAGATCCATGCGAGAAAAGATACGTTCGCATGTGCGAAACCAAGCTTGGACTTCAAGAACGGATTCAGAGCCTTTAAACGGTTTTCCTCCAAGATGAGCAAAATCACTGCACTGACGTGCAAAGGCAGACTTGCAAGGTGGAGACACTCGAGGAGGAACAGGAGGCTGAGTGCTCCTAAACAACTCCAAAAACTGATCGGCAGACATATAAACGCCATCCGGATGTGAGCCACTAGATTGCCCAGCATCCGAACGTCGACCTCTGCCTCTTCCAGACATAAGCTGAAAGTCAAGATAAGGAAAAGATTATTCACAAGGTAGATATTTCAATATGGGATACTACGGAATAATCCTAGACGTATTCCCAAATACTATCTAACCTTGATGGAATAAAGAGACACGATGATTCAAAGATTTGTATCACTTGTACACTTTGATGTACCGTAATATGTGCATCTATTCTGTGTTTATCATATTTTGTTCTGAACTCAGCTCCGATACCACGCTGTGACGCCCCACTCCGAGAGCCTCGTTAACAAAGAGTATTACATAGATAATACTGTCGGCTAACGCGGACAATAGAGTATAATGAAAGCGACCATGTGTAATCTTACCTTAACTATTCACTAAATACGTCGAAAAGTAGAATCACATTAAAATTCGACCTATTCAATAAATATTTAAAGCAAAACTACAATGGCTATAGGATCTATCAGAAGAAAATATAACAACTCAAATGTAATTCACATCACAGAACAGTCGATTATAATATACACATAAACAGATACACAACAGAGTATACAAAATAATACATGTCAAGTGGTACAGGAGACCACAATATACAGACGAGACGAGAAAAAGTATAAATATCAGAGTTACAACAGATAAGGACCACTAAAGACGCTATAACAAAATGAAGCTAGCGAATAGTCCATGCGGAAGCAAAATAGGCTAAGTCCCAAAAGCACCTAACCTGAAACATCTTGGTCTGACCCGAGTATAAAATACACGGGTCAGTCTAGATAACAAATCAGTTAGATAAACTGAACAATAATAAACCTGCAAGGTCATACAGTATAACATATATCTCTAGAGGAGATAACACAATCATCAACAAGAGATGAATCATATAGAACAAGCCTCATATCATCGGCAACATATAAAAACAAAGGATACAAATATCCCGAAACAAGCGAAAAGGCAAATAACAAATACCAATAAGGTATACAGGTTCCACAAGGTAATCGTTATACATCATGCGGCTCAAACAGACCAACACGGTGGGCGATACCAAGGGAATATAATATCAATGAAACATATGATTGCTCGAGCTCAGTACTGTACAACAAGGATCCATAAGCCCGAAGGCTCCAAACCCAAGTATCACCCATGCGGCACATAAGGCCAACATCAGAGCGAAACTATATAGGGCAACAAACCCGAAGGCACACACCCGAAGGCAACAAACCTAGGGAGAAAGTCCGAAGACACCATCCCAGAGGCAACAAACCGTAGTGGTGAAGGTCGAAGACCCAGTACTGGACACCACTAACTGGAGGAATGTGTCACAACTCTCGGAAAGGAATCCGAACATTGTTAACGTGCGTCCCATAACCACTCGTTCGCACTAAACGTTTTACTATCCGTCAGTCACTTTTACACTCAAAGCAGTACAAATTTACCTCATATCATCGGTAAACTAAACCCAAAGGTCAAAACAATCAATCGAATAGGTCGGGGACTCATCGGAAAGATAAACGCACAGATTCATGGTCCGTGTTTTGCCCAACCATTTAATCACCCTTCCACTTCGCTCGAAGTGCGAAAGTGTGTGTTTTAAATAGAATTTATAAATTGGAGAAACGAGCTTTTAAATGTGATTCGAGAGATTATTTTATAAAAACCCGTGGATGAAGTCAAGAGTAAGTTATCAAAGTCAAATATGCAATAACAACCACTAAAAAGCAACTTGAATCGATAAAATCCGGAAAAATCAATCAAATATGCAAAATAGGCAAAACAGGCAGAATAGAGCAGGTCGATTAACCGGACTACAGGGCTCGGTCGGCCGGCCAGATGCAGGAAACACAATATGGCTCGGGGCAGCAGGTCGGTCAACCGGCCCAGGGCGCTCGGTCGGCCGAAGGCTGTTTTCCAGCACTTCTTGCCCTTATCAAATGAATTCCAAATCTTTTTCAAATCAAAGCAATAGCACATGAATATTTTTTTAGGAAATCATACCCAACGTCAATGATAGCAAGAGAGGTAGATGTGAGTTAAAAACTCACCTTTTTACACAAAACAAAGAAGATGAAGAAGCACAAATGCAAGGAATCAACCAACTACACTCCACTTCAACACTACAAGCTTCAATCTAGAATCAAAGCAAATATTTCCTAAGTTAGGGTTAGGAAATTACTGAAATTGAAGAGGAGAAGAGATGGAGAAGATGGAGATGAACTTACCAATGGATTCTCTTTGATTTTGGAGCAAGAATCAAGTTTACAAGAAGAACTAGGGCTTGCTAATTTCTATTTCCACTTCCTTTCCCCCATTTCAGTTTTTAGCTTAAGAAATGAAATGAAATGAAATGAAGAGAGATGAGGGGAAGGGGCTGAAGTAGAGGGTTAAGTGGAGATTGGGCTGAACCCAAACTCAAAACCCAATAGAAAAAGGGTCAAAATTTCACAAACTCGAAACATATCAAAGATTATACTCAAAAAGATCGCAAACGTCATTTTGGAACCAATGGAGGTAGTTTCGAGTCCCAATTCGGCCGTTTGCAAAAAGTAACATTTCGGACCTAAATCCGACTAACGACGCTATATTTAAATAAAACATTTAAATATAAAATCATTAAATATGTGTACACTAACCCATACAGTGCCTTTTTTATTTTGTAAACATGATTAGAGAGTTTTTGATCTTTAAAAAGTAGGGGTTGTTCAACATGTACATCTTCTTTAGTTAAACCAGTTAAAATGCACATTTGACATCCATTTGAAACAATTTAAAATTAGCAAAAGCTTATAAATTCTTATGGCTTCTAATCCAGTTACAGGGGCCAAAGTTTCATCAATCCTTCCTTTTGGCTATATCCTTGTGCAACTAAACATGCTTTATTTCTTACGACTTCTCCTTGTTCATTTAATTTGTTTCCCAAAACCTATTTAGTTCCATTACATATCGATATTCAGGTCGGGAACTAATTCCTAAACATCATTTTGAGTGAACTGATTTAGTTCTTCATGGTGGCAAGAATCCATGAATAATCTAATGATGTTTCTTTTGGATTTTCAGGTTCGTTGGTTGAATAAATGCTACATTGCTCATCTTATTTAGTTGATTTCTAGTTCTTACAACTGATTTTATACTTCCTATGATATTTTTCATAAGATTCTTTCAAAAATTTCGTTCTTTTATTTCGATTTGAATTATTAGTATTATTATTTTCATTGTTGGTAGTTTCAATATTTGTAGTTTCATTATTCTCATTCGGTTTAAGATTTTCTTCCTTGTCATTGCTATTATGGGTTATTTTAAATTTTCATCAAATGAAACATGTAAAGTTTCTTCAACAGTGTTAGTTCTAATATTAAAAACTCTATGGGCCTTAAGTTTATTTGAATAACGAATAAAAATATCTTTATCTGATTTAGCATCAAACTTATTTAGATTATCTTTTGTATTTAATATAAACATGTACCACCAAAAACTTTAAAATAAGATACTTTATGTTTTTCAAAAAATACTTCATAAGGTGTTTTCTTAGTTAACAATCTTATTAAAATTCTACTTAGAACATAACATGTTGTAGCAACTATTTCAGTCCAACTTTTTTAAGTACATTAGCATGGTCCTGGCACATTCTTATAAAGTTTTGTTTTTATGTTCTACAACTCCATTTTACTGAGAAGTTCTAAGAAAAGAAAAGTATGTATAATTCCTTTCTTATTACCAAATTTTTCAAAAAATTTGCTTTTGAATTATCGTTCATGATCACTTTGTATTATTTTAATTTTAATTGACTTTTGGTTTTGAATTCTCTTAGTGAAATTTTTAACATTTCAAATACATCACTTTTATGTTTAAGGAATATTGTCCAAATATATCTTAAAGAATCGCCTACTATAAAAAAACATATCTATTTTGATTTATTTATTGAACTTATGATGGTCCAAAAAGGTCTAAGTGAAGAAGTTCTAAAGGATGTGTAGTCGAAATCATGTCTTTTTATTTAAATGAACTTTTGCGAAGTTTTTTTAGTTGGCAAGCTTCATATAGGTTATTAACACCGAAACTCATTTTTTGAAGACCTCTAACAAGTTCATATCTGACTACTTTGAATAAATGTTTAAAATTTAAATGACCAAATCGTTTGTGCCAAATCCAAGGGTCACTACTTTCGGGCAAAAGACAGAGATTATCATTGGACACTTTCATACTCAAAATATAAATGTTACATTTCCTAACTCGTTCAAAAATAATTCTAGACTCATTTTCCTCAATGTGGCAAATGTCTTTTTCAAACTTAATTTTGAACCCTTATCACATAATTGACCAAAAATAACAGACTATGTTTTAAATTCCTAACTAGAAAAACATTAGAAATAATAGGAGTTTTAGAGTTACCGACGTTGCAGATGTCAATGACATATCCTTTTGAGTTATCTCCAAAGTTAGTTATTCCACCATCTTTGTAAACGAAGCCCTTTAAGATCTTCGGATTTCAGCTCATGTGTCTTGAGCATCCACTGTCTAGTATCCATTTGTCCTTCTTGATTTATGATGTATGTTATCAGTTGTCTCTTCAACATCAACCATATAACATACCTATTCCTACAAATATACTTTGCACACTTTTAAATGATCAAGTGACTTTTCAATATTATTAGTTCCCAGTCTATTTAAGGGAATCATAAGGATTTTACAATTTTGTTTTTCTTCGAAAATGTTAGAAAATGTTCTACCGTTGTTATTAGCCATTTATACTTTTCAAAAATCAAATAACAAGTTTTTGAAAACCTAATTCTTTGAAACCAAATGTGGGAAACGTTGTAGTACTATTGTGAATGAATCTTAAGGCTATTCTAACACTATATGGGGGAGAATAGTGTTTTATACTAGTTCTGATTAACCAATTCTACGTCTAATTATATATAGTGTATGTACATATTTTTTTTCCAATACTTTAAATAAGTAGCAAGAATACAATCCCAATTTCAAGGCAAGGAGACACACCCTCCTGATTTACGAGTTCAAGGTAGACTCTCTTTGTTTAACCGGGCAAAAAGATCACACATTTAATTTGAACGGGCAACAAGAACACCCACCTGATTTGAAAGGGCAACAAGCACACTCAAAAAAGTAGAGAGTCGTTGATTCCAAACACAAACAGTTGTACTTTGGATATTGAATATCCTATAGCCCTTTTGATAGCCATTTGGTGTTTGAATTGATGAGAAAATACTTTGAAATCAGTGAGTGGTTTGTAGAGAATGAATGTAGTAAAGTAGAGATCAAATTTGAATGAATTTGGAGAATATAGAAAGTGGATTTCATGAAATATATAATGAGAATTTGGAGTAAGAACAAAGTGGTGAAAGTAGTTAATAAAATTCATTTTTTAGTCCTCTTTATATAATGTCTGAAGGGATGTGTCTATTCGCTAAGAGATGCAGTGTGTAACAGCCCGCATATTCTACAATTGTGTATTTAAATATAGCGTCGTTAGCCGGATTATAGTCCGAAAAGCTATTTTTTGGCAAACAGTCAAATTAGGACTCAAGACCATTTCCATTGAGTTCAAAATGATGTTTGCGACCTTATTGAGTATAAACATCGATATGTTTGGAGTTAGCTAGAATTTCGACCTTTTCACTTAGGGCTTTGGGTTTGGGTTTCAGCCCATTAACACCAACTTAATACACTAGCTCCACCCCCACTCCTCCTCATCCATTTCATTTCTATTTTGTAACACTTCAAGCTTTAGGAATAATGGGGGAAGAGATTGGAAATTAGAATTCCTAAGCCCTAGCTCCTTTTCAAAATTCAAGTTCTAACTCCAAAATCAAAGAGAAGCTTAGGTAAGCATCTCCTTCTTCTTCTCCACCTCAATCTCTCTCTAATTTCAGAAATTCCCTATAACCTAATTTGGGAAACTTTGGCTTATGATCTTAGATTGGAGCTTTTAGAGTTGGGATTGAAGAGTGGTTGATCCTCCTTTGTTTTCAAGCTTCTCCTTCATTGTTTTTGAGAAAAGATGAGATTTTTATCTCACATCCATGTCTATAACTATCATTATTGTTAGGTATGAATTCCTAACATCTGTTCATGTTCATTTGCTTTTGGTTTAAATTGATTTGGAGAACATTTCAATTTTTGGTGTTTTGAAGTCAAAAACTTTAAAAATCCTAGCTTTGATGTATGAACATGCTTTTGGTGGTGTATCGAAGAGCCTATAGGGCTGGGTTGTCGATTGGCATAAACCCCTAGCGTCCATTGCTCGTCCGATTGCAAATTGTTGAGAGTTTGCCCTTCATTGTGATAGGCTGGAAATACTTAAAAACAGGTTCCAGTCGACTGGCTCTCCGAGTCCAGTCGTCTGACCTGGAACTCGAGAGTTTTCCAAGCATTAGGCCAGTCGACTGAACTCATTGTCCAGTCGACTGACCTGCTTGCTTCATCCCAATTTACCTATTTTGCTTGAGATTCCAATTTAAATCGATTCGTGATTATCCGAGTTGTTGTTATCATTTATTCGACTTTGATGACTTCTTTTTCAGGATTTTTGGGAATATTCATCTTGATGGATTCGGTATCGATTTCTATGGATTTGATTCACTTCTTTGAATGTAAATTTTGATGAATGATTGTTTTTGCAATCATTTTTGTGATTTGTCACTTTAAAATACAAAGGTTTTTATACTAGTAGTAAATATTCAAACTCTTTCACAAAGATGATTTCAACTCTATTTTCAATATCAAACTTCTTTATAAAACCGTTTTACAATCTATTAGTATATACAAACCTTTACTTCATTCGCTTGAGAAATCTAATTAAACGGCTTAGTAAAACTAGTGGTATGGAACACTTGTGTTTACTTCGTCGGTTAATTCTTGGACTTGATCGATTGAAACTCCTGCGATAATTTTCGAATGGGAATCTACAATGTGTTCGTAAATATCTAAGTTAAGCCAGTGGTTATGGGACATGAAGCTAAACTCATTTATTTACCAGCTTAGTGTAATTGACACTTCTTGATGATCGATGGTGATCATTTTGTGATTTAGACTAGCGATATGCTACGTCTCTTTGTCCACGTAGGGGATGGTACCTCATTTTATGGAGCTTCATCTCATTTCTATTATAGGCTAACGACCTATGTGTTTCTTGGAGTTTCGACTCAATTTTTATGGGCTAGCGGCACATGCTCTTTTATGGAGCTCGGTTCATCGGACGTACCTTTGTACTACGTTGTTGTATCGGCTTATCAGGTTCATCGGGCGTACCGTTGTACTACGTCGTTGTTCCGATCTATTTGAGTTTCAAGTTCCTCAGGCGTACCGTTGTACTACGTCGTTGCACCGGCTCTATGGTTAGCGACCATGGGATAGCGTCCCGTTTGTGATGCACGTGTTGGAGAGTTTTCATGCTCCCGTTTATGATAGGTCTCCTCCTTTTTGTGATTTCTGGATTTCTAATTGATGATTTCTAGAATATGTTTCACCAATTTTTATAGTTGGCATTGATATGTTAGGCAATATTTGTGGTTAGGTGAATATGGTAAAGAATATGACATTCTTTTTGACGTTTTGAGATTTTTGAGATACTGTATGATTTTTGTTGTTGTTAAATGTATACTTTTCATAGTATGGCATTATTGTTATCATATATTTTCATCATATCTCTTATTCTATCTCATTTTATCTGATATTTATAGCTAGATTGATCCGTTTATTATTTTCTTATTAAATAATACTCGGGTCAGACCGAGATGTTACAGGTGCTTTTGCTTGACTACTTATCAGGGATCATCATTTGACTTTTGTCTAACTACATTAGATTGGTAGTTTTTGTTGTTATACATTTGAGATAGAGGCTCCTTGATGTATACATAGTCTTTTATCTAGCACTTGTATCTATTCTTTTGTGATATTGTGGATCTTGTTTGACAACTACTCTGATGTACACTTCTATGTGTTATATTCATATCTATTTCCGCCTTTGTGATATGGATATATGTGACTGATTTATGTTATGTTTATTTCTATATTTGTTTCCGAAGACCACATAGCCACTGTGTAGTAGCTTTGAGTTTGTATCGGCATGTCGGATTTCCTCTTGAAATGAAATGCATGTTATACTATCTGACATATCGGTGCTCGCACAAAGTAATTACACGGATGGTCGATCCTCAACAGCCTTATTCTTCGTGCTAGTTGACGGTATTACTCCGTAGTGTCCTTGGCTAGCGTGAGTATAGAGGTGGGGCGTCACAGCTTCGTATCAGAGCCAAACTTCGGAACAATGTAGAATAATTTAACAAGGATCATCATCCTAAGTCCATCTTAGGAGTCGTGCCTTAGGGTTTTATTTGAGTCGTTGTACCCGTTCTATCCTATCTCCTTTGTGATGCCTTGTTTTATCAATCATTATTGTTTGATATTCATTCTGAGAATAAATTTTTCTTCTTCTTTCTTTCTTTCTTAAAGAATAGAAATGGTTAGACCTGGCTGTCCCAGTGCCAGTCAATCCAGTGCTACTCCTCAGGATGGAGTATTTATGTCTGCCCAGCAACTTCTAGATCTTATAAAGAATGCTCAAGCTGTCGGACCCATTCCAGAGCCTACTCTCCCAAAATCCGGATTTGCACGCTTATGCGGTGATTATACCAAATTGTGTGGGAAGACATTCAAGGGTTCCGAAAGCGTTATTGAAGTCCAAGATTGGCTTAGAACATGCGATCACATCATTACTCGCATGAATCTTATTGATCTTCATCGAGTCCAAGAAGCTTCTAGTATGCTCCAAGAAAGAGCATTAGATTGGTATGAGCTTCTGACTTCTGAAATTATTGAAGCAGATCTTACTTGGGAGCAATTCCGGGAAAGATTCGAATTAAAATTTATGCCGGAAGCTGAAAAAGTAACTTTGGTCCGGCGTTTCATAGACCTTGTTCAAGGTGAATCTTCTGTGACGGACTACGTCGCATCTTTCGAATCTCTTTCTAAATACGGGGTTGAATATATAAATACCCCATTGAAGAAAAATCAGAGATTTGTCTATGGCTTGAATAAGAACCACAAAAAGCCATTACTTCTGAAATTAGAAGTTGCTTTTGATCAGCTTATTGCTATCGCTCTTCGACTGGAACAGGCCGATAGGGAGAGTGATGTTGAAGTTGTGGGTACCAAACCGAGCTTCAACAACAACAAGAAAAGGCCTATTGAATTCAAAGGCCCAAATCCCAACAAGAAAGGGAAGCAAGCAGCTTCGGTAGCAAAGACTCCTACCCCTATTAGTGGGCAATGCTACAATTGTGCTTCTAAGGATTATTATGCTAATAGATGTTCGAAACCTATCTTTTGTCGCTATTGCAAAAATTCGGGTCATCTTATATCTTCATGTCCCAAACTTTAAGGCAAGAAGGAGGGAAGGCTAAATGTTGTTCAAGATCCTAATAACACTCCTCGCCGTCAAGGTATTTCTCATCCTATCCTTGATGGAATTATTGTGTTTCGTGATCAACCTATTCGAGTTCTTTTTGACATGGGTGCATCCCATTATTTTATCTCAAAATAACTTGTTGATACTTTTTCTTTAAGTGTTATGGCTTTAATGACTTCTTTGAGAATTGCGAATCCGGTTGGTGGATCCGCAACACTTAGTTTGCTTTGTAAAGATATCGAGATTATTTTGTGTGGTTATTCTTTCCGAGCCTATTTGCATGTCATGCGTTGCTTAGGCTTCGGAATGATTTTGGGAACGGATTGGCTTAACCGTTATGAAGCCAATATCCTATGTCCTGAGCGGACTATTCATCTTCGACATCCTCAATCTGTTAAGCAGATTTCTGTTGTTCTTAAAGATTCAGATTCCAACTTGCAGCATCTTTATATTCTTTAAATCCTCATGATGACGATAATGATGATGAGGAAGATGTCATTTCTCTCATTCACGTTGTTCAGGAATTTCCCGATATATTTGAGCCCATTTTAGGCTTACTCCCTAATCGAGCCATTGAGTTCAGAATTAATCTAATTCCTGGAGCTTTACCTATTACTCTTCCTCCTTATCGTATGTCCAATAAAGAAAATGAGGTGATGCGCAAACAATTATCCGAATTGGAAGAGAAGCAATTTATTCGTTCTAGTTCCTCTCCGTGGGGAGCTTCTGCTATTTTTGTGAAGAAATCCGATGGTACACTTAGGCTTTGCGTTGACTACCGCAAGCTTAATGATCTTACTATCAAGAATAAATATCCTATACCTCGGATTGATGATCTATTCGATCAACTTAGCAGTGCTAGAATCTTTTCACAGTTAGACTTAGCAATCGGTTTTCATCAGCTTCGTATTGCAGAGGATAGCATTCCATTGACATCATTCCGTACTCGTTATTGATCATATGAATGGCTTGTTATGCCATTTGGTTTAACGAATGCTCTGGCTTATTTCGTTGACCTTATGAATCGAGTTTTCAAAGAATTCCTCGATCGATTTGTTCTCATCTTTATAGATGATATTCTTGTTTATTCTAAAACCGAGGAAGATCATGAAAAACATCTTCGGATTGTGTTGGAAACTGTTAGGAGTAATCAATTGAAAGCAAAATTTTCTAAGTGCCACTTTTGGCAATCTCGTGTGAATTTTCTTGGTTATATCATTTCTGAATCCGGAATTTCTGTGGATCCTTCAAAGATTGAAGCGATTCAAGATTGGAAGAGACCGAAGAGTGTAACGAAGATTCGTAGCTTTCTTGGATTGGCGGGTAATTACCGTCAGTTCATAAAGGACTTTTCTAAAATTGTTGTGCCTCTTACTAGCTTGACAAAGAAAGGAGTTAGATACATTTGGTCGGACAAATGTGAAGCTTCTTTTCAGAAATTAAAAGAACTCCTTTCCGATGCTCCTATTCTTGTGATTCCCGAAGGAAACCAAGATTTTATTGTTTATACCGATGCTAGTCGTGTTGGTTTGGGAGCCATTCTTATGCAAAGGGGTCGTGTTATTGCTTATGCTTCTAGGAAATTAAAGCCGGCCGAGACTAGATATGCCACTCATGATTTAGAGCTCGCGGCTATTGTTTTCGCCCTTAGAATTTGGCGTCATTATCTTTTGGAAGAAAAATTTGTTCTCTACACCGATCATAAATCTTTGAAGTATTTGTTTTCTCAAAAGGAACTTAATTTGCATCAAAAATGTTGGCTCAAGTTCCTTGCATCTTATGATCTTTATATTCTTTATACTCCCGGAAAAGGGAATCGTGTTGCCGATGCCCTTAGTCGTAAGCAACAAGCGGTTGTTTCGATGATGATATCCGAATGGAACGATCTCGAGACTTTGTCCACTTATGAGATTCGAGATCGTGAATCTGATTTATGTTCATCTTTTTTTTATGTAGCCTTGAGGCTCATCCTTCTCTTTTAGATCGCATTCTTGAAGCCCAAAAGCTAGATCCTGAATTGGCACTTCTTAGCCAAAGTTGTAGGGATAAAATTGATATTGAAGGTTTGAAAGACTTGATATTGATGCTCGTGGCGGTATTCGAAAATTTGGTAGACTTATCGTGCCAGATATTAGTGATCTTCGTAAAGATATTTTAGAAGATTCTCTAAATTTAACATTCATCCCAGTAGTAGTAAAATGTACGCGGATATGAAGCGACTTTATTATTGGGATGGAATGAAACCCGATATTGCTAATTTTGTTAAACGTTGCATGACTTGCCAACTCATTAAGGCCGAGCATCAAAGGCCCGGTGGGTTATTGCAACCTTTGGACATTCCACTTTGGAACTGGAATCAAATTTCCATGAATTTTATTGATGGTCTTCCCTGTTCTCGTTCGGGTCACGATAGCCTATGGGTGATAGTTGACAGACTAACAAAATTCGTCTATTTTATTCCCGTTCGGTCCAATCGGACCGTACCTCTTTTGGCCAAACTATATGTTAAAGAAATTGTTAAATTACATGGAGTTCCTACTTCTATTGTTAGCGATCGTGATCCATTGTTTACTAGTAGAATTTGGAAGAGTCTTCAAAAAGCTTGGGGAACGAAGCTTAATTTTAGCACCGCTTATCACCCTCAGTCCGATGGACAAACCGAGCGTGTGAATCAAACTCTTAAAGATCTTCTTCGTGCATGTGTTCTTAATTTTGATGGAAGTTGGGAAGATCATATCTCTCTTGTTGAATTTTTCTATAATAATAGTTTCCAATCTAGTATTGGTATGGCACCCTTCGAGGCACTCTATAGAGGGCCATGCCGATCCCTTCTTGTTGGTTTGAGGCCGGTGAGAAGCTGGTTTTAGGTCTTGATTTTATTCATCGTTCCACAGAAAAGATTGACCTTATTCGCCATAGGATGAAAGAAGCTCAAAGTAGGCAAAAATTCTATGCCGATAACCGAAGAAGGAAATTAGAATTTTCTGTGGGAGATTTGGTGTTTATTCATGTTTCACCTATGAAGGGTGTTGTGCGTTTCAGTCGATCGAGAAAATTAGCACACCGATATATTGGTCCATTTCCCATCACCGAACGCATTGGTTCTGTGACTTATCGCCTTTTATTACCGGCTCAGTTTTCCGCATCCATGACGTATTTCACGTCTCTCAACTACGGAAATGCCTTCGAGATTCCGATCTTGAGTCCGGTGTTGTTGAAGAAATTGAAGTTGCACCTAATTTGACTTATGAGCAGCATCCTATTCGTATCATCGCATCGGAGGTTAAACGCCTTCGAAATAAATATGTTCCTCTTGTGAAAGTTCAGTGGCCCTCAAATCCTAAGGATTGCTCTTGGGAATCTAGATAATTCATTGAGCAATCACATCCGGACTTACTTTCTTGTGCTTTTTAAGGTGAACTTCTTATTTCAAATTTCTTTTGTGTTGATATGCTTTTATGGTTGTTACTTTTTATATTCTTCTTAAATATTGCGAGGACGCAATTTCTTTAAGGAGGGGAGTCTGTAACAACCCGCATATTTTACGATTGTGTATTTAAATATTTTATTTAAATATAGTGTCGTTAGTCGGATTATAGTCCGAAAAGCTATTTTTTGGCAAACAGTCAAATTAGGACTTGAGACCATTTCCATTGAGTTCAAAATGATGTTTGCGACCTTTTTGAGTATAAACATCGATATGTTTGGAGTTAGCTAGAATTTCGACCTTTTCGCTTGGTGCTTTGCGTTTGGGTTTCAGCCTATTAACACCGACTTAAGACTCTAGCTCCATCCCCACTCCTCTTCATCCATTTCATTTCTATTTCCTAACGCTTCAAGCTTTAGGAATAATGGGGGAATAGATTGGAAATTAGAATTCCTTAGCCCTAACTCCTTTGCAAAATTCAAGTTCTAACTCCAAAATCAAAGAGAAACTTAGGTAAGCATCTCTTTCTTCTTCTTCATCTTAATCTCTCTCCAATTTAAGAAATTCTCTATAACCTAATTTGGGAAACTTTGGCTTATGATCTTAGATTGGAGCTTTTAGAGTTGGGATTGAAGTGTGGTTGATCCTCCTTTGTTTTCAAGCTTCTCTTTCATTGTTTTTGAGAAAAGGTGAGATTTTTATCTCACATCCATGTCTATAACTATCATTATTGTTAGGTATGAATTTCTAACATGTATTCATGTTCATTTGCTTTTGGTTTAAATTGATTTGGTGAACATTTCATTTTTTGGTGTTTTGAAGTCAAAAACTTTAAAAATCCTAGCTTTGATGTATGAACATGCTTTTGGTGGTGTATCGAAGAGCCTATATGGCTGGTTGTCGATTGGCATAAACCCCTAACGTTCATTGCTTGTCCGATCGCAAATTGTTGAGAGTTTGCCCTTCATTGTGATAAGCTGGAAATACTAGGAAACAGGTTCCAATCGACTGGCTCTCTAAGTCCAATCGACTGACCTGGAACCTGAGAGTTTTCCTGGCATTAGGCCAGTCGACTGAACTCAATGTCCAGTCGACTGACCTGCTTGCTTCATCTCAATTTGCCTATTTTGCTTGAGATTTCAATTTAAATCGGTTCGTGATTATCCGAGTTGTTGTTATCAATTCTTCGACTTTGATGACTTCTTTTTCGGGATTTTTGGGAATATCCATCTTGATGGATTCAGTATCGATTTCTATGGATTTGATTCACTTCTTCGAATGTGAATTTTGGTGATTGATTGTTTTTACAATCATTTTTGTGATTTGTCACTTTAAAATACAACGGTTTCTATACTAATAGTAAATATTCAAACTCTTTCACAAAGATGATTTCAACTCTATTTTCAATATCAAACTCGTTTATAAAACCGTTTTTCAATCTATTAGTATATACAAACCTTTACCTCATTCGCTTAAGAAATCTAATTAAACGGCTTAGTAAAACTAGTGGAATGAGATGCTTGTGTTTACTTCGTCGGTTAATTCTTGGACTTGATCGATTGAAATCCTGTGACAATTTTCGAGTGGGAATCTACAATTTGTTCGTAAATATCTAAGTTAAGCCAGTGGTTATGGGACATGAAGCTAAACTCATTTATTTACTAGCTTAGTGTAATAGACATTTCTTGATGATCGATGGTGATCATTTTGTGATTAGACTAGCGATATGCTATGTCTCTTTGTCCACGTAGGGGACGGTACCTCGTTTTATGGAGCTTCGTCTCATTTCTATTATAGGCTAACGACCTATGTGTTTCTTGGAGTTTCGACTCAATTTTTATGGGTTAGCGAACCATGCTCTTTTATGGAGTTCGGTTCACCGGACGTACCTTTGTACTACGTTGTTGTATCGGCTTATCAGGTTCATCGGGCGTACCGTTGTACTACGTCGTTGTTCCGATCTATTCGAATTTCAGGTTCCTCGGGCGTACCATTGTACTACGTCATTGCACCGGCTCTATGGTTAGCGACCATGGGATAGCTACCCATTTGTCATGCACGTGTTGGAGAGTTTTCATGCTCCCGTTTATGATAGGCCTCCCCCTTTTTGTGATTTTTGGATTTCTAATTGATGACTTCTAGAATTTGTGTTTCACCAGTTTTTATAATTGGCATTAATATGTTAGCCAATATTTGTGGTTTGATGAATATGGTAAAGAATATGACATTCTTTTTGATCTTATGAGATTTTTGAGATATTGTATGATTTTTGTTGTTGTTAAATGTATACTTTTCATAGTATGACATTATTGTTATCATACGTTTTTCGTTATATCTCTTATTCTATCTCATTTTATCTAATATTTATAACTAGACCGATCCGTTTATTATTTTCTTATTAAATAATACTCGGGTCAGACCGAGATGTTACAGGTGCTTCTGCTTAACTCCTTATCAGGGATCATCATCTGACTTTTGTCTAACTACATTAGATTGGTAGTTTTTTTGTTATACATTTGAGATAGAGGCTCCTTGATGTATACATAGTCTTTTGTCCAGCACTTGTATTTATTCTTTTTGTGATATTGTGGATCTTGTTTGACCACTACTCTGATGTACACTTCTATGTGTTATATTCATATCTATTTCCGTCTTTGTGATATGCATATCTGTGACTGATTTATGTTATGTTTATTTCTATATTTGTTTCCGAAGACCACATAGACACTGTGTAGTATCTTTGAGTTTGTATCGGCATGCCGAATTTCCTCTTGAAATGAAATGCGTGTTATACTATCTGACATATCGGTGCTCGCATAAAGTAATTACACAGATGGTCGCTCCTCAACAGCCTTATTCTTCGCGCTAGTTGACGACATTACTCCGTAGTATCCTTGGCTAGCGTGAGTATAGAGGTGGGGCGTCACACAACCAAAAATTGCAATTATCCAAAATTCAAAATGCATCTCTCCAATGGCCTATATGTCGACATACATAGGTAGGATATGTCGATATACCCTTGTTAATTTTGAAAATCAATAATTCTTTTAAAGTGTTTATAAAATTCTAATAATTTGTAAAAAAAATTAACGTAGTTTTTAAATAGTTTTAGTATTTAAAACTCTTTATAGATATTTGTAAACTTGTACCTTAATAAATATAATATTATATACAAAGTAAATTATTTGATAAGAGATTATTCAAAGAACATATGGGTACTATCCAAGGACTTTGATATATTATTCTATTGTTTATTTCGTATGATCTATAGTCTTGAACTCTTCGTTTCTTTATCTTTAAACTCATGAGTCTTCAAATATCTTGATTATCTATGAATCACGATCTCTAATCTTTTTACCGATCAGTCTACAAACTTGATTATCATGTATTTGTATAAACCTGTATAATATCCTACAAAATACTCTATACAACTTAGGATAACATTAGTACTTGTATTTATATTATTGTTATCATCAAAATCAATATCTGTGGTATTAACAAACAGTCGACCGGTGGTCCCCATAAAGGGTCGACCAGTTTCCTATTTATGATAATTGTTGATTTTCGTTTGTTTTGTTCCCTAATTGAAGCGATTTGGTCGATCTGATTTAATGCTAATTCTTCTTAAACGTTAAGTAACTTTCAATGTTAACCAATACTAATTAATTATATTTATATATCTTTTAGTTAGATATATAATCATTTCTGATTTGAAAACTTTCAACGTTAATCACGTTTTCGTTTGAAATTCAATCGTAAAACTTTATACATGAAAATTGATAAGAAAATTGCCATGAACATAATGGTGAATGTTTGTATCCAAATTCTGACGTTTGTGAAAACTCCATTTTCGTCTCTGACAATGATTAATTAATTTCTTTTTAAATTAGTTATCATTCAATTCAAGGGGTGTTACATGATACAATTGGAATTGGAAGAGAAAGCAATCGGTTTGTGAGGAGAGTAGACTAGCTTATGTAATGAAGCTTACTGTTGTAATTAGGTGTTTTATTGTGTTTTTTATGGCGGAACTTTAAGGTTTTTTTTGTAGGTTTATGTGGTTCAAAACAGAACGCAACAGTCTGTCTACGTTGCTACAGAACGCAATATGTTACAACAACAATCAGCAACACAGTAAAGTGTTACAAAATTAGAAAACTGCTGCAATGCAACAATGGTATTTTGTAACAGAAAGCAATGAGAGTACCAAAGTTCGTCGGAGGCTTGTCGTGACAATCGCCTTAAGACTTTATCAGAAGTCTCGTAGGGTACAACTGACGAAACTGCGCGAGACCGTAAGGAGTACGTCAGGCCGAGATGACGATGGCAACATAAATGAACCGGCGGGGAAGAAGAGTAACTGTAAAAAAAAAATTATGAACGTTTTGATCAGGATTCGTCACCAATTTATAGTTGTCGAACGGTCATGGTTGCGTCCGTTCATAATATATCCGTTGTGAAAAAACGGCATCTCTTCATTCTTCCAACGGGCCGCACCCGTATCCAATTCAAATTCAAACGGGCCGCGCCCGTGTAGCCAAATAAAAAACCTACTGAAAATTGCAGTGTTTTTTGTAGCAAAAATAAGATTTCATAGTAGATTCAAACCCAAACCCAAGCTTGGTACGGGACGAGAAGGCGGTGTGCGCGCGTGTGTTCATCAGATTTAGGTCCTCCCCCTCGCACAAAATTGCCTGACCCTAAGGGCCAATATAAAGAATGAGGATCCTACATATATACACGATTTAATCTTTCATTTTGCCAATGTGGGACTAAAACATATTTCATTCATAGAATTGTCAACATTTTTGTCGTGTATTTTATGATAAAACTTTATGGTATTTTGTTGTCATTTTATGATGACCACTTATGGTATGTTGTAGGCAATCGCTATGGTCTTTTCGGGTGAAACAATACCTTATTCGTATGTAATATTCCGTAACATAACAATGAAGTTTATTTCGGTATCGTCTTTGTATGGGCTAATATTTCATTTGATGTTGTTTATTCAGGAAATACGGTTAAAGAAGTTGACATTTAATTTGAATGGCATGATATTATGATAAACCTATTTTTCATTCGATAGTGCCTATTGCATTTGCATTTTGTCCGAATAATGAATTTTAAGTTGTTGCAAATAGTGAACTAATTTTTTCCCATAAATTACAAACCTCGTAAGGAATGTACGAACTGAAGACTTTACCATGCATACAGGTACAAGATTTATATTTTTAGCATGTGAAAGTTGTACGCGACATGTATTTTTATCATGTGAGAGCACTGCGTCCCGGGAAATGTCATCGAATTGTTCTTCTGTGTGGTAAGATTTCTGCAAACACTGTCTCGTGAATATACTGAAATTAGTTACCTTGTAGTAAACCTATTCCAATATATTTTTACAATGTGGGCTTACTATGACCAGGCTATGTCTACTAGTGACACCTGTTGCGCGGTTAACTTTCACGGCATAGAGTCTACCTACGATCTAAGTAAATTTAATCAACCTTACATTTTGGCAGCCCGTAAGACTTATAAACTCACAAGATAGTCTTTTGAGACCCAATCTAGAATTCTATCGACACCTCTAAATTCATGTTATTTATCTTCTCCAGCATGAAAGCCACCTTCCACTTCCTTCTCCTCTTCTTTCTAGAGCAAACAAATACAATTTTGGTCAAAATAAAATCTGGGTATCTCTATTTTTCTGAAAGCTACGCAACCATCGCCTCTGTTCGACTCAAATCGGACTGTGATGGTTGGAAATTGCAAATCCGGCAAAGGGAGTGATTTTGGGGTCAACTGAAATAGATTTGGATGATATGGTTTTGTCCACAGTGGAGAAAGATCAAAATAGCACTGGAATAATGATGTTTCATGCCTTCGTGGGGAAGAAATTGGAGTTGAACGGAAAGATCATCAACGGCAAATTTTTTTGGCAATCTAACTGTACGGGAAACCGTCTATATGGTTTTATTCTTCTCGACGATGGGAGTTCGAGAACAGAGATCGCCTAAGGCATAGATGAATGTCATGGTCGATGTAGGCTTGAAAAGGTGGGCAAAAATACGTGTTCATTCATGTTTTCCTCTAAGAGCTGGGCGGCAGGCAGGTGGCCGGAAGATGGTTGGGCCTTATCGCGTCGGAGGAGAGGCATGCGGCAACGTTGTTAGGTAGTATGATGGTGGTTGGAAGATGCCAAGTTGGCTGCGTTCTTGTATCGAACTGGGGATGTTCTCGGGTAGTCATAGTCGATCGGAGGTGGTGAATGCGAAGGCGTGATTACAGGCGGAGTGGGTAGTGGTGCGGCGTTATCGGTGTGCAGGTAGCATGAGTGGTGCTGCTGGAATGATTAGTGTTTATTATGGGTTAAGCGGGAGATGAGCTGTATATTAGAAGCGTGGGAGAGAAAATGTGATGGGGAAGGTGAATTATGAAAAGATAGTTAAGGTTAATTAATTAATCTACATAAATCAAAATTTTATATTATCCATATATATTTGCATACGAGGCCTTATACGCGGTTTCTTGCATACAATTTGGCATAGGATTTGGTAGCTTTTATTAAAGGAGTGATATTGTATTTTATCGTACTATAATTGTTAATATAATATAAAAATAACGTTTTGAACCGATTTTCAACTTTAAAACATGATTTTTTTTATATTTAAACTCATATATAATTTTATAAAAGAATTTCAAAGCGTTTTAAAATGGTTTTAAATTGGATATCACGAATGTTCTTATGGACGTGCTATTTTCTAAAAATCGTTAAATTTAAGCCATTTTTGATATGAATCCAAGATTAGTTGATATGGATGAATAGTATATATTGTGTGTATGTTATGTTGGTTGTATGTAAGATTGTTTGCCTTTTGCGGTTGAAAACGTCGATTGAAGGGCGATATAGTGTTATGGAATTTCCCATAAGATAGAGTTTCATTTATGTGGATTGAATGCACACATGATGGGAACTCGACTGGATGAGGTAGAGTTTCATGTATATCGATAGAATGCATACATGATTTGAACTCGAATGAATGAGATAAGTACGTAGAAGAGTGCTAGAAAACGTACCGACTGTTCTAAAGACGAAAGACGATGGACTTGTGTATGAACTTCAGACCTCAGGATGGACACCTGACGTTTTCATTTGCTTTGTACCTAGTCATCTCTAGCTAAGCACGAAACTGAAGTGGTCTGCATTGACCACTCTAGAGTAGCCGGTATTGGAGCTGGGCTAGTCGAAAGCGGGTGAAATAGGTAGATTTTAATTTTTCCCCTATTTTGCATCTATGGGCCTATGAAGTCTAAAGAATTTATTAGTTCCAATCTAATATTGTTTTAATATAATCATATTTTATTAATTTTGTCTTAGTTTTATTAATTTAATTCTAGATTAGTTAAATGTGATACATGAAAAGGTTTGAATATATCAAATATATTCATACTTTATTTGTGTGCCAGAATTACTAAATATAAAGCAAGTATGATCAATTAGTGACTATATATAGAAATAAACAAGAATAAATCTAGATGCAACCACTTAAGGATCTAATAGGTAACGAGATAAAAGGCGACATCGTTGATTGATTCCACCTTCCCTCTTTATCAAATTTAATTGATACAACATTTAATTAACATGCAAGAGGTATTCTGACACAGTAACAAAAACAACAGTTAATATGTATATATTATTACCTCACTTTTAAGTTGCTTGATAATAATAAAAAGGTTTAAGTCATGCTTTGGCAGTTTGAAATACAAATATTAAATGTTTATGTCATACACACACACATAAAGATTAAAACAAAACTTTCTAATTAACTCAAAATAAACTTCCACACTGCATTTAAGTTTCTGATGAATTTGTAAACTTACGTATACTTGAATTGGTTGACAAAAATACATATATACATGTGAATTAGAATTTTTAACCCAAATGAGATTTAGTTTTTCACAAAATAAAAGTGCAACAAAACAAATTAAACAATATATAAACAATCCTTTAAAATACATAAATAAGGAGACTTGAGATAATAAGTTGGGTAACAAATTTATAATATTATTGTACTCAGTTTTGAAGCTTAGATTCATTACCAAATCATTGTTTTAATCATTTGTAAATTTCAACTACAGTTTATCAGATTAAGAACAAAATAATTTATTCAACAAAGTATTCAAATTGCATGATTATTTTCAATTCAAGGTGAAGTGACAACTTATGCATATAATGTTTATATTTCAACATAAATGCAAATAATATGTGCATACAAATTTTCAGATCTGAAAATTTAGACTTTGGTTTGAGATTTTAAAATATAGAACTATAATTGAAATATTGTTTGTCATATACAAATTTCTATTTTGATTTGTCAAATTGGAAATCAAATCAAGTCATTCATAAAATGGTTCTAATTACATAAACAATTTCAAATCAAATGAGGTAATAGTATATGCATACAGACTATGATAATCACATTGTATTTAATAGAACGTTTAAAATAGAAAATATCTCTCATATCTAGCATAAAGTCACACCTTGATTTATGCTTTCTCCTCAGATCGCCAAGGTCCACATCAAATCCTTGCAAGAGATGGAAGAACCACATTTGTTTTAATATAATTTGATGTTTGATTTTAAGTTGTTACTGGTTTTTATTTTATTTAACGGAAGATGATAACAACCATTATTTTAGAGAGAAGGAGGAAAGATTTTCTGTAAATAGAAGGTGAAATAAGAAGATTTTGTTTGATTGGATAAAAGAATATTTTCCCATTCTCCTTATTTAACTTCATTATTTAATTCAATCAACCAATCCTTCCATTTTCTCCATGTATTGGCCGGCCCCAGCATGCATCCATAGTTTCCAACAAAATAAAACATCCATGTAATTATTTATTCCAAACCCCCTTTAAAAGGTGTACCGATATCGAATATCGATATTTGCCAATATACTTTTATATATGCATTTAAAAAAATTACTGACATTTAAACATCAAATAAATTAATTATAATTAGTATTGTGCAAACATTAATTAATTCCAATTTATAATATTTCATAAATTAATAAAATCGTGAGGTTTTTTGGTGAAATCACAAGCACGTTTGTGTGACTCAAAGGTGTGAGTTAAGTCAACAATTAATATTGAACAATTCAAATATTAACGTTCACACATCAATTTAGCTAGTGGTGTGACAGTTTAGACTAATTTGACACTTACAGATCTTTTTAGTAATATCCAATTCGCATTTTTTAAATGGCACTCGATAGCAATGATTACTTACATTAATTTTCTTTGCTAAAACTATATCACATTAGGGCTTATGGAATTTGGTTTTGGTAAAATTCCAATATCGTCCATGTTCAACTTCATAAGTCCACACATAAAGTCCTTAGTTTAGTAATAATATTTATTATTAAGCGTACTACTCTGATCAGAGATTTTGACTTTGAGTTGACTACAGTTGATCGTGATAATAGCTTATATAACCGAGAAGAAGAATCCTCAATTGAATAATATTTTTACTTCCAATGCTTCAACTCAGACTCAACTATAGTCATTCTATGGATGTCATCCATGATTTAACTATAATCAAAGTGGAGTGTCCACATTGAAGTTTAACAGTATTCTCAGGTCGAGAGAACCGTGTAACATTGCTACTTTAAGATTTTCTATTTGACCTTAGTTATATTGACCAACGGAAAACTCTTGAGTGGGTCATTCCATAGTCATCCAATAACTGTCAGTGTGTAACTCCTTGGTACCCTAGCAGCCACAAGAGGTACACTGTCCAACATTTGAAGAGAGTTACGTAGTCTAGTCTCAATGGATGAATCGATATCTTTTCTCGAAACATCTTGACTGAGAATATTTAAAAAATGTTATTTTCAATGTGATAAAATTCTCATGATTACAACACTTTGTAATTACATCATATAATATATGATTTAAGGATTTTCCATCTATATACATCAAATTAATTACTTAATTATTTTTATTGCTGGATAACAAGTATATAATAGAAAGAAAAACACTTTTTTTTATTATGAACGAGATTGATTCCAAAGTTGGTAATTTATAATAAATTATACAATTTCCTCTAAGGCATATCCTTAACTCTATCAACCTCTCACTTGCACTTGGAGCCAATTATGGAATCTCAATCCTATCCCTTTATTCAGCTTCTCAATAGTCAACCGAGCTAGGCCCTTTGTGAATGGATATGTTACGTTGTCCTTGGCTACCCTTTGCATCACGACCTCTTTCTTCTCAACAGATTCTCTTATTAGGTGGTACTTTCAAAGAATATGTCATGAATTCTTATATGCTTTGGGCTCCTTTACGATTACATCGCTACATTATTATCATAAAACAATGCCACTGAATTTTTTATATCGGCAATCACTCCGAGCTCACTCAAAAAATTACGCATCCAGACTGCCTATTTAGCTGCTTTATTGAGGGCACAGTCTCCATCATCGAATCAACATCTTTCCTGTTTGGAACTCTTCCCACAGATACCCCCACCATTAAATGTAAAAGCACAACCTGACACTGACTTACTATCATGTATATCACTCTGAAAGCTAGGTTGTGTATGCCCCTTTAAGGAGGTCTTCATTCCCATATATTAGAAATAAGTCCCTAATATTTCTTAAATACAGTAGTATACATTTTACAGCCATCCAATGCTCTTCTCGAAG
This sequence comes from Allium cepa, assembly GCA_030765085.1. Classification (NCBI taxonomy): domain Eukaryota; kingdom Viridiplantae; phylum Streptophyta; class Magnoliopsida; order Asparagales; family Amaryllidaceae; genus Allium; species Allium cepa. The sequence continues at coordinate 549,522,456 of CM060932.1, forward strand.
ATTAGGCTAGTATCGGCTTACGCATCCTAATGCGCATGCTACATCTCATCTAGTACATAGCATAACATATATTATGGAACTGACCGCTGAAGCATATGGTATCCTCTTCATACATTCTTTCTCCTTATCAATTTGAGGAGCATCCTTCTTAGAAAAGATGATTTTAGATTGCGTAGGAACATTTCCATACTAGTAATTCTCCATACTGAACCTTTTCGGTATGGTATCTATGTATAAGGATTGGGACAATCCCAGCAGCCTCTTAGATCTATCTCCATAGTTCCTACACCTGGTATGTAGGCTGTTTCTCTCGAATCCTTCATGGAGAAGTTCTTTAAAATCCAAGCTTTCATTGATTGCAATAATGAAATGTCATTGCCACTCAACAGAATATCATCAATGTATAACATTAGGAATACGATAGTGTTGCCTTGTTCCTTTCGCTATATGCATGCTTCCTCTATATTTTGATGAAAACCAAACTGTTTGATTACTTTATCAAAACACCTGTTCTAACTCCGTGAAGCCTATAACAACAAGGGGAATTGACATTATTGGTGTGCTACCAGATGATGGCTCAGAGCTTCGTGGCAAGTAAGAGGATGTCGTCGTTTGTGTGAATGAAGGGACTAAAATAGGAGTAGTTGGTATCTCAATGGATGATGTGGGATCAAGTCTCGTCAAGTTCTTGTTCGTGCTGTGTAGCAAAACGAGACCCGCATCGTGGAGATGACTCATGAGACCTATAATCTCGGTCCCGCCTCCTATAATCTCAAACTGAGTGCCTTCCTGGAACAAAGTCATCGGACAAACCGCAAGAATAGTTGATCGATCTAGGCTTTTTGTATTTGGCTATAGATGGCGTCATATAAATTTTTGCGCTTTATTGAGTCTATAAATTGCAACACGAACAAGTTAGCACCAACAAAATAGAAACTTAGTGTAAACAGAGAAGAAGTATAGTGTCATGTAAGTGTGAATGTGTCCTAACATCCCCCCATAGAACATGGACTTGGAGCTTGCTAACAGGATTTATTTCCCCTACATGAGTAGCAGACACTTCATTAGGCAGACAAATGGGAGATCCAATATCTCCAATGCTGATATTGCCAAGACCAAAGGACCCAATATTATCCGGGATGCTCCCAAAAGACTCGGAGACACTCCTCGAAGGTGGGAGGGGGTATCCCTTACCATAGTAGCGGGTGGAGGTTGTACGGGCATCCGAGATGAAATGACGTTTATTTTGGATCGTCAAGCTATAAGGAATGCATGATCGTTGTCGCTCCTATTGCTAGAAGACTCATGACCGATGTCGACATCATCATTGCCTCTGCCATTACTTTCTCTTTCCTCAACACGCCTACTCTTTTCCCAGCTATCTTCGGCCCTTTGACTTATTTCAGGATCGATGACGGGGTTCGGAACAAGGGGAACCTCATGACCTTTACTGGCATTTAAGGCGACATCGTGTTCTTGCAAAGAATCGTCGCCATCATCATCACCATCTTCCCTAACTTCCAGAATATGGCCTACACTATGGCCTTTCTCTAACAAGTTGTGAACATGCATATTCTCATTTGTGAGAAGCGTTCTCATTTCCCTTTCTTCAAGTGGGACTTGATGGAGATCCACAAAGGTACTTGCTAAGGCCGCGTCGTTAGGCCTTCAAGAATTATCTACAATTACAAGAAATGACGGTGTGAATAGCTGAAGCTATGACATCCATATCAGAAAAGAAAGAAAGCGAACTTACATCTAAACGACCACCCTTGCAAAACAAGGCGGACAGTGTACGAAAAATAATTCATCTTTAGAGTAACCTAACTTTTTCTAAAGGCTCAGCACTATTCGGCAGCCCCTAGAAGGTTCTAAGAAGATAAATAAGAGAGATTCTTTTTAGGACTTGAAGTTGTACATATAATGGATCTCCCGGGCACTGGGCTCACAATTCAGATAGAGGATGAAAATTATATACATGTTGTTCAGAAAAGCATTGCTGTTTAGGTGTCGTTGGGTCGAAGCTAGCTTCATAAATTGTAGAATCGTGCGAATAAAATTGTTTTACGGTGGAACACAGTTAGCCATGCACATGTACCGATTGCAGGCTGTATACCCCATATAGGGTAGATACGCCCGCTGATAGGGTGCATGAACTAACACATCTTCAAATGGAATACCATGCTTTTCACATATTCTTCTGAGAGACGCTTCATCAATCTTCAAAGCTGGAGAATCTTGGGGATCATCTAGGATAGTAGCATCGCCCATATCGATATCGGGGGAAACCCCTACAGTGAGCTCTTCAGCCAAGACAAAAGGAACTATATGAAAGCCTCCCCTGCTTGATGACCAAGCAAATGAGATTGGGACAGAGTAGGAGTGAACTTTGTCGTGGGCCCATCCTTGAGCTAGATTTAGTATCAAACTCGGCATATCACGATATGGAAAGGACTACTACCATAGTGGAGAGAGGCGAAGGCATCTACGATCCATAACTATCAAAACTTCACGTAAGACATGTTAGGCATGTTAAAGGCTATAATACTTAAGCTAGAAAAAGAGCCTTGTATAGTCAATGTACCAGTCCCAATGGGTACCAATGTGTTGATCAATCAGATCCCTTACATCACTAGGAGGCAATAGTGTGTAATTAAAATCATGTAGTTTGTGCATCTAAAATCATGCAATTTAGATCCATCATTTAATCGAAAGGGTTGACAGATAATTCGTCCAAACACCGAATTACATCCAAAGCAACTGTCACCAAAGACTGTCCCAATAGATCATGCATCATCGACCATGGTTTGACCAAATTTGGATATAGAATCCTATTTACATTTTTCTAAGTATATTTGGGAATTTTTCATTGAAAATTTGAGTGCATCTGAAATACTCAAGTTGCTTCGAATAAAACTCGAAGCCGACACAAGTCAAAGCCCTAAGAACTCGAGTCACGCTTTGAGAAAATAACGCCATGCCTCGAGAAAATATGTGTTTTATGCCCAATGCTTTCAGGCATTCAAATTTTTAATAGAAAACTCCTAGTGTGGGATTGGTGCCGATCTACAGGAGAGGGAGAGTAGTTCTTCTTGCTAGGTAGCCAATTGGAGGTGAACTTCGCCAATTGAAATCGTCATCACCTACCTAGAGTGAAAGAGATTAATGGGTTCGAAGGGATTTGAGTTCGAAGTTCAAATCACTCACACCGATTGATGATTATGGATGATAACGAGAGATCGTCTTTTCAAATGATCCTCACGGTAGGGAAAAACAGTGGTTCAAGGTTGGAAATAAGTCAGTAGTTCAAGCTTCAGCAATGGAGAACTCTAGAGAGGATAATCTTAAGACTGGAAAAGAAATAAAAATGGGAGAGAGAGAGAGAGAGAAGTGTAGGATCACATATTAATACCCATAAAGATAAGCCGAGTAATCGCCTATGTTTAAAGTACCATGGATTGGTAGCAATCCATGGCTCGTGGATCGGTACCAAGTCATGGAGAAACTAAAAATAAAATAATTGAATATATGTATGTGTATGTGTGTACATATGATGACAATAGACAACTGGAGCTTCAAGAGATCAAAGTCTTACTTGACTAATTCAAAAAATAAAATCGCTAAAAACTTTTTGTACTTAGAGTGGCGAACTCAAAGAACATATTCCAATTTTTATACGCCTCAAGAATTGCAAATTCAAAACCATCAAAAATAATACAGAAATTGGTAAAATAAACCATGCTTCACGAAAGCGGTCCAAAAGAAAGGTAGCATCTATCAGAAACAATATGTGAAACCAGCGGTGCGGAACCTGCAGCTTGTCTCGATCCAAAGCATATCTTGTTAAAACAAGATCTCCTATAAGGGGAAGATTTTATCTTGACTTGTAACTAAGCCATATTCGAAAGAATCGGATTTGCCAAAAAGTAAAACTACCAAGTAAGAATCTAAGATGATGACTGCTAAGCCCAGATGACAAGCGAGACTAAGAGGTAGAGTCACAAGCTTGCCAAGAGTCATCAAGAGTAGCTCACACAACATCCCATTGTAAGAGTAAGATCCAAAGCCTATGAATCGAGTAAAGTCATGGATCGGTACCGATCCTTAACACACGTACAAATTTTTTACATGGCCTATGCCATGCCAAGTTAGAGTAATTGCTAGTTAGTACATGACCATATCGGATGGTTCGCTCACTATTCTTTACCGAAACAATCGATGGATAAGTCAAACACCTTTGCCTAATCTCTGAACAAATAATTCACTCAATTTCAAGCTTATATCATTGTAACCAAAAGCCTAAGTCAAGGATACAAGTCAACCAAATGTCCATGAGAGAATGAAAAAGGTTCACAGAGCAATCTTATGGATCGGTACCAATCCATGGAGCATGGTTAGGTACCGATCCCTGAGCATCGATGAGTTGGCCCTTTCGAGAGTGGCACCTTCAGGACATGAGGAACATGGGAAATAACATGGTAAAGAGAATTCCATCGACCTGTGGCTATAAACAAAGGAGGAAGGGCATTGTTTAAGGGACTTTCGGATTGTTTAATTTTTTTTGTACTTTCTCTGTAACCTCATAGATCATCACCGATCCATAGCTAACGATCAACTTTGTAAAAGTTAGCATAAATATGAACAAAGTTCAAGTGGGCGTAGACCTTTGTTGAGCCAAAACATTGTAATTGTTGTGTGTTCTCTTTTTCTCCGATTTCATTTTATTTTCTTCATTTTATTCTCCACTATTAATCTTTTTGTGTTTGTGCCAACTTTTGGCGCAAACATATGACTTGTTTGTTAGGCATCATTTTTGTAAATAGCGATTTTGGTTGTATAGCTCTATTAATGTATATACTATGATTTTTGTGATGCCTTTGTATATTACACTTTGATGTGTATATATATTTCCATTTTACTATTATATCTTTACTTGTCATTTACTTATGATCTGTTATGTGAACTAATCAATCTCTGATTTGCTCCTTTTGAGGCCCTTGATCCAAGCATCAAGCAACAAATTCCCTTTAATAATCAATCATTGGTGCCAGATGTCACATTAATTGATAAATTTTAACAAATTGAACTAACTAGCTTCAAAGATTAATTAATCATGAACATTATTAGAGTTTTGACTGTTTGCCCAACTCTGGACATCCAAGTGACATAGTTTTGAAAAAAAGACAAAACTTTCACAATATATCATTGCTTACGGGCGCCTTTTTAAAAATTACTATAGAGTAAGACTACATGTGACGACCACCTTACACCGCCGACACCTAATGGATACCTTTATAAGTGCATTGTATCAGTGCTTGGCCGATGCAGGACGATCATCAGTAAAGTGAAGTAAATAAAAAACACAGAACCAGTTGTGTATCTCATAATGCATCGAATAATACAATAGAAAAACATCTCAGATACAGAACATGTGAAATAGTAAATAAATGAATGAATCACAATATCAGAGTATATAGATCCATATCGCAAATAGCATAAGTAACAGAGTTATACATCAAATAATAACTCATAAAACTATCTCTAAACTGAAAGCTTTAGCAAGCACCATAGTGTTGTGCAGCAGAATAGCAAATGAGTACATATAATAATACGAGAGTAGCCTCCTATCCGTCTCCAGATGCTCACTAGATCCGATATCCATAATCTACTCATTTAAAAGTAACTGGAGTAATAGGAAGCAAAGCATAAAACCTAGGTCAGTCAAGAGTCTTTTGTGAGCAGTAGAAATCTCAAATACTATAAAGTCAATAAAATAGGACAAATGGTATGGAGAACCATACATGACCTGTCCCTGGATCTATAAAGTTAGCACATATAAAGGATGTACAATACTCTATGATAATCATCATGGGTGTGCTATATGTCAAAATGCTTAGAGTGTCTAGATATCGGCATCAGTGATATCCATATCATGTGACACCTAAGGTGATAGAAACAATCAAACAAACATAGTCTCCACCATCCATCCTCACATCCACTCATTCAGTCCATTGGATATATGATACTCATCTGGCCCCATCATTAGGTCAAGGACTACTCAACATCCCGGTTTCTTAGTACTCGAGTCCATACCACTTGGTAGGCTAGGAACTAGACCACCCATCTGATAGTCCATGGTACAGTAAGCCTTCCGTCTGGAGGTAAGGACCCGTCCGATCCAAGTAGGCATCTCCATATACCTATTCTTTAAGAGCACACATTGAAACCTACAAATATTAATGATCCCTTTACACACATTATCCATAGCAGAGCCCATCTCGAAACTGTTTATACAACCCCTGCATGAAGTCATCGTAGTTGGAAACTACTCTAGATAATCATCATAAGTCACAAAATGTCATCATACGTCTCGAAACTCGCCTTTAACATTCCCCTTGACCCGAACCGTCGTTGCTTACTCTGCCTCTCGAAGTATAACTATCCATCATCAAAGCCTTCACTTTACATAATGGAACACCCATGGTCAAGTCATGAGTGGTCGTCGTCGTTGAAAATCATCTAAACGGTTGTCCAAAAACTCACTTCAAGGTTAACTTGAAGTCAGACCCAAAGTAATCATCCATTTGACTCGGAGCAGACTTTGAAAATTATGGCCAAGAGTCGAATTCGGTTAAAACCTAAAATCTCTCCAAGCAAGCTCAAGGTTTGCTATCGACCCATGGAATTAGCCTATTTTATTCATTTGAAATTTCCCAACTCAGACTTGGGTTTTTGGCCATGTGGCCTGAAGTGTGTCCCGAAGCAAACCACCACGGACCCATACTCCCAAGGTCATTACCAATCCGTTAAAATCTTGAGCATACGGATTACGATCGATTTGAAATTTGAAATGTAGCCTCATGAGGCCTTCCTTATCACCTATCGATAACACCAAGTTTGGAATAAAATTTATGGATCACCACCGACCCGTAACCATCGAACGATCACTACCGAACAATAGCCATCAAATAATCACTACCAACCCAACACTTCGCCAACTAGCTCCTACCGGTCCCCCTAAACTTCTCTATGGGCCACATCTCAATTGGGTGAAATCCCATGGTTCGGTTTGAACCACGGGGATCGTGGGACCTAGCAAAATTTTGGCAAACAACCATGAGTTGGTATCGACCCATGGACTTGGCCATAACTTTGGTCCACGAATCCCCATCGAACCATAGCCTTATCGATCTTCGTTGAACCATGCCTTATGGGTCTTCACCGAACCATAGAAACCCCACTGATCCATACTTCAAATGGCCATAACTCGATCATACTAACTCAAACAACTAGAAACTTGGTCTGTAACCTCATGAAGCCTTCCTTGTTGCCTCATATTAATCGCACCCAAATTGGACAACATTGGATTTATGGGTGCTGATGAACCATGAATCCAATCCTAAGTCTAAATCGCCATTCGATCGGTGTATTTAATCATTCAAACATTAAACAAGAATGCTAACATCATGTAGAACTCAAAGCAACAGCCAAACATATCAATTTCTAAGAAATCAAAGTTTGAAGTAAAAGTTGGACGATCCATTAGAACAAGTTAAGAACCCATAAAATCACATTTTTGCAAATCAATTTCAAATCATCTAATATTCACATATATGGTATAAAATGGTCTAGTTTTTTTTAAGGATTTCTAAGTAATTTTTAAAACATCATTTATTTGTAAAATAGCCTAATTAGTAAGTGAGAGATATAATCACTCACCTTAATCCAGATCCTTCTATGAATAGTAAAAAGCATGGATTGCAATGCCCCTATAACAACAAACCTCTAATCTCAAGTGTAGATCTCGCTGATCTCTTCTTAATAATGAAATTGGCTAATTAAAGTATCTTTAGGGTTTCTTTTTGGAAGAAAGAAGTTTAATGGAGGTTCTAACTATTTTTGAGAATAGTGAAATGATGGGGATAAGGTCTGATCATCCTCCACATGCTCAAATCCATATTTGGGCGATGGGCCATGCTGCTAATGACTCTAATTCCCCACTAAAGCTGCTCAAAATCAATGAAAACTTCAAACGGCCCTAACTCGAAAATGGTAAGTCCGTTTCTTAGTATGACCACTCTACGAAAAGTGAAACCATCATTCACATCTAATGGTAGTGGTTCCAAACCCTAATTCAGTTCCTATCAAAAGTTATAGCTATAAAGATTTTGTCGGATCAAAATGGTAATAGAAAAATTCGATAAAAACTCTATGGGAAAGAAATGACCCTAGTAGTCATTTTACAAAATTATTGATTCATATAACCTCATATAAAAATAATATAAATATTATACAATCCTCAGATATGTAGAACAAAGGACATTACATTTTCCCTCTATTTAGAAATTTCGCCCTCGAAATTCCATAATTAAGTCAATAGAGTCATCCCGCATGTCTAACAATCATATGCAAGCATAGGCAACCATAACACATCAAATATGCATACATTGCAACAAAGGAAAAAGAAAGCATCTAAGCCTATCCTAGCATGCAGGATACCATTCTATGGTATAATCAATAATATCATAAGGGAATGTTAAAATGAAAAATAACAAATCTAACGAAGTAAAGAGCTCTGGATATTTTGTCCTTATGTTGTCCTCGGTCTCCCAAGTGCAATCGCTTTTGCTGTCACCCCATTGAACCTTTACCAGCTCTACCGTCCGGCGATACAAATAGGCATATGAGCTCTCGAAACTTTTGGTTCAATCTTGATATCATCGAGCTGATCCTATTCGACAGTCACGCTTAGTCATGCACAATTTCCACAGATGAGAGACACGAAGACACACACTTCCACCATTCTTTGAGGTAAGTCGACTCTATAAACAATATTTCCAATCCTTTCTTATACCGAAAAACGACTAACAAATCTCAGTGTTAACTTCCCTCTACTGCTGAACCGAATGATATTCTTCAATAGAGAGATATTGACAAATACCATGTCGCCGAGGGAGAACTCTAAATCTCGACATCTCATATCAGCGTAGCTTTTTAATCTATCTTTGGCAGCTTTCATTTGTTGCTCTAACCATATCTGGCTCAAGTATCAGTTTCTCGCCCGCTTCTCACCAATAAGAAGGTGCGTCGCACGGTCGGCCATATAACGTCTAGAATTCTGCCATACCATGCTAGGTTGATAATTATTGTTGTATCCGAATTCAACAGGGCGTAAGTGATCATCCAATGAGCCTCCAAAGTCTAGTATGCAAGCACGCAAGAGATCCTCTAAGATATTATTCACTCTCTCAGTTTGGCCATCAGTTTGAGGGTAATAAGCTATGCTGAGGTGTAGCTCTGTCCTTAACGCCTCCCGTAAGCTCTTTCGAAACCCAGTAGTGAATGATGGATCTCGATCACTCATAATGCTCTTCGGCACACCGTGGAATCGTACTTTCCATTTCACAGAGCATTCGGCAAGTTTGATTGTCATTCTACTTGACTTGACAGGTATAAATCTGGCGCTCATGGACGATCGATCAACTATGACCCAAATGCTATCGTATCCCATTCGATTCGTCAGTAGTTCATCGATGACGTCCATCAATACTTGTTCTCATTTCCACTCGAGCACTTCTAGCGATTGCACTAAACCACTAGGCTTTTTCTGCTCTGCATTAATCAACTAGCAGTTTATGCATTTTGAGATGAATGTTCCAACACCTTTCTTCATCCTTTCCCCAATAGTACGTCTGCTTCATATCACGGTACATCTAATTACCGTGGGGATGTATAGTCAATCTCGAACGATGGCACTCTTTGAGCACCTCATCCGTCAATCCATCAACATCAAGAACAACCAATCTCCCGTCTTTACGGAGCCAACCGTCTCAGTCAAGTCCATATTTCTCATATCCTCAGACTCTACTCATGCTTCAATCTTAGAAATGATCTCAACTAATCTAGCATCTTGCCTTTGATTCATACCAATCCGCTCAATAAGAGTAGGTCTGATAGTCAAGCTCGCCAGCATCTCTGGCTCTAGCTTGCATTTCGGTCGGAAATCATAACCGGTATTATACTCTAATTATGCCCACTCTAGGAACATAGCTCCCAAGCTGGCATGTCTCCTACTCAAGGCATCAACAACTGCATTAGCCTTACTCGGTGTATACACATATATCAAATTCATAGGAGGCCAAAAACTCTAACCATCACTGCTGACGAAGGTTAGATCCTTCTGCGAAAAGGTTAATTCAATGATTTACGATCGGTGAACAACTCGAACCCCTCTTCTAAAAGATAGTGTCTCCAAATCTTCAGTGCAGACATAATTTTTGCTAACTCTAAATTATGCGTTGGGTATTTGTTCTCATGTGGCTTCAGTTATCGACTAGCATATGGAGCAACCTTGCCTCTCCGCATCAATATCGTGCCCAATCTGGTACCACACACATCCATGTATACCTTTATCTCCTCTTTTCCGCTCGGAATGGCCTATACCCGTACACTCCTCGATTTCTCTTTCAGACTCACAAATGCATGTTCACATCTTACATCCCGAGTAAAAGTCTGATTCTTTTTCGTCAAGTGATTCAACGGTGCTGCTATCTTAGAAAAGTCTTGGATGAACCGTCTATAATATCCAGCTAACCCTAAGAAACTTCTCGCATTCGTGGCGTTTTTGGGTCTAATCCAATCTTAAACTGCTGTGACTTTTGCAGGATTAACGGTAATGCCATGCTTAGAAACAACACGACCCAAAAATCTCACTTCCCTCCTCCATAAGTGACATTTAGAAAACTTCTCCTTCAGTTAGGTTTTCTCAACACCTCCAACACAATCCTTAAATGTGTCTTATATTCTTCCTCTATCCGTGAATAGACAAGAATATTGTCGATGGACACAAGAATGAATTTATTTAGCTGATCCCTGAATACATGGTTCACGAAATTAATAAAGTATGTCGGTACATCGGTTAGCCCAAACAGCATAAACAACCACTCATATAATCTAGATGGTGTACGAAACGCGGTAATCGACACATTCTCCATTACTACTCTCAGTTCGTGAAATCCCATCGCAAGATCCAACCGAGAATATACTCTAACACCAAACAAGTAATTAACATGTGGGAGTGGATACTTGTTTTTCTTCATCACCTTATTTGGCACACGGTAATCAATACATAATCTAAGGGAGCCGTCCGCCTTCATGGCGAGTACTACTGGCACCCCCCTCAGATATACTCCTACGAATGAACCCTTTTCACCAAAGGTCATTCACTTGCACCTCAAGCTCTCTCTGCTCTCTTAGTGACATCCTCCTCAAAGGCATCACTATCGATCTTGCATCTTTAACTAAATCAATACGTAACTCGATCTCTCTATGTGGTGAAAGTCAGGTCACCTCCTCATATATGTCCGGATACTTCCTAGTAATAGGCATTGATGATAACTCATCATATGGGATATTGAGTTAATATAGAAAGCTAACCAACATATCATTATTTGGAAGGCAGCCTAATACTATCGACCATCCATCATCTTCCCCTATCATTTCCAATGACTTCCTTCAATCCACCATCATAGTATCTATGAAGCAGTCCATCCCTAGGATGATACCAAACTAATGAAACCAAAAAAAACAATCAACAGAGCATCCATGACTTGATAGGACCAAACCATGACAAACCATACACAGGCTAGTGAAGCCTCTAATAGGATTCATCACAATCAAAGGTTGGTCGACAATTTCGGGTATCAATCCTCATCTATCTACTAAGTCAATAGATATTAAGGAATGTGAAGCCCCGGTATAAAATAAAACTCGTTTAGGACCATCATAAATGGGAAGCATACCTTGAATAACGATGCCCTTCCCCTTCTCTTTCGTCGGTGGTGCATTCGACAAAGTTGGAATGGCATTGATAACATATGCTTTCACTACCTGCCTCTGCTTTAGTGGCTTTGGAAAGTTCTTCTATGTGTGCCTAGGCTTGTTGCAGTTAAAGCACTTCTTTCCTTTAGCTTTACTATCTTTAGAATGATGAACTTTCTCTCTGTAGTTGTAACAAATCAGTCCTGGGTTGACCTTCTTCTTTTAGCCATCTTTGTTCAGAAGCTGCTTCCTCTTCTTGTTCCTTTTCTTCTTGCCTCCCTTGCTCGATTACTACTTTGGCTTTTCTTTAGGAACAATAGCTTTCGGTTTTAGCTATAGACTTTCATGCCTTAGGTCCTTCTCGACTATCGTCTCAAATGTCTCGTCAATTTGGCCCATGATTCGCTCCTCCAAGCAGTCGTCTAAGCTAATGATAAACTTCTCATTCTTCTTTAATGGAGTGTCGATGAAGGACATCCAATATTTCGATAGAGCATCAAACTTAGCGACATACTCAGAGATAGTCATATCTCCTTGCTTCAGATCCATGAACTTACGAAACAGAACATACCTCTGAGCTACAGGAATAAATTTATCCTTGAACTTGGCTCTAAACTGGTCCCAAGTGAACTGATCCTCGAGGGTGGAAGCTCTTACTGCATTCCACCAGTTCATGGCTCGCCCTTGAAGCTGTCGGCCAACTAATCACCTTTTTATAGCATCATCCAGCTATAAGTCCTCAAAAATCCTTTCACAGGTATCAATCCAATCCTGCACTTCCATCGCCGACTCTATCCCTTAGAATGGTTTGCCACCAAGACTAATAAAGTCTTTGTTCATCTTAGCAAAATCAGCTTTGAGCGCTGCACTGGAGCACCCACATTAACAGCAGCATTCGAAGCGCGACCAGTTAAGCAATTTGCAGCATATTACTTATCATAATATCAACAATGGTCTGCAGATCGGGATCAGCAGCTCCTGAGCCGGCTTCTTCCACGAATCCAGAGTTGGAGTTCCTAGCAGCGTTCTTTGTTTAGCGATTCTTCGTACAATCTATAATAAGGACGATCGATCTCTCTATAAGGAATCCTGCTTAAGTAGTACTCCTGTGTATAGTATGACTTATATACTACATATACTACCACTAGTTTTGAATACCAAAATATATAACAAGTACGCGCTCCCGTATACAAACACACACATACACATACACTTTTCATCCAGTCTAAGGGGAGATCTCCTACCCTATCCCTACTAGATCACTGTGTCCCTTAGGTTAAACAATGCAACCTAAGCGCTGATACTAAATGTGACGACCGCCCTACACCCTACACTGCCGACACCTAAGGGATACCTGTATAAGTGTGCTGTAGCGGTGTTGATGGATGCAGGGCGATCATCAGTAAAGTAAAATAAACAACACAGAACATGTCATATATCTCACAATGCATCAAATAAAATATAATAGCAAAACATCTTAGATATAGAACAGGCGAGACAGCAAATAACTATATGAATCACAACATCAACGTATATAGATCCATACAGTAAATAGCATAAATGACAGAGTTATACATCAAATAATAACTCATAAAACTGTCTCTAAATAGGAATCATTAGCAAGCTCCGTAGTGTTGTTTAGCGGAATAGCAAATGAGTATATATAATAATACAAGAATAGCCTCCTACTCACCGCCTATCCAGCTCCGTGCACTCACTAGACCTGATATCCCTAATCTACTCATTTAAGAGTACCCAAAGTAATAGGAAGCAAAGCACAATACCTCAGGTTATACAATAGTCTGTTGTAAGCGGTAGAAATCTCAAATACTACAAAGGCAATAAAATAGGACAAATGGTATGGAGAACCATACCCGACATGTACCTACAACTACAGAGTTAGCATATATAAAGGATATACATTAGTTTATGATAATCATCATAGTGTGCTATATGTCAAAGTACTAAGGGTGTCTAGATATCGGCATCAGTAATATCTGCATCATGTGACATCCCTAAGGTGATAAAAACAGTCAAACAAACATAGCATCCATCATCTATCCTTATATTCACTTACTCAATGCGTTGGATATATGATACTCATATGACCCCATCATCAGGTCAAGGACTACTCAACGATATGGTTTCCCAATACTCGAATCCATGCTACTCTATAGGCCAAGAGCTAGACTACCCATCTAATATAGGGTATAGTAAGCCTCTAGTATGGAGGTAAGGACCCGTCTGACCCAAATGGGCGTCTCTATATACCCTTGCTTTACGAATATACATCGAAACCTACAAATATCAACGACCCCTTTGCACACGTCATCCATTACAGAGCCCATCTTAGAACTGTTTGTACAACTCCCTTATGTAGTCATCGCGATATGGAACTACTCTAGACAACCATCATAAAGAGTGTCATCATGCATCCCGTAAACTGTCTCCAACAGTCCCCTCGATCCGACTCATCGTCGCCTACTTTGCCTCTTGAAGTATAACTATCCATCATCAAGGCCTTCACTTTCCATCATGGAACTCCCATCGTTGAGTCAGGTCGTCGTAGAAATCGTCCAAACGGTCGTCGAAAAACTCATTTTAGGGTTGACCTGAAGTTGTACTTGTGGTAATCATCCCTTCGACTCAAATAAGACTTTTGAAATTCTGGCTCGAAGTTAGACTTAGGAAAAACTCAGAATTTCTCCAAGAAAGCTCAGGGGTAAATATCGACCCATGGACTTAGCCTCTTTCCTTTCTATGAAATTTGCCCAAGTCAGACCCGGGTTTTTGGCCAAGTGACTTAAATCGTGTCCCGAAGCAAACCACCACCGATCGATAGTCCTAAGGTTATCATCATCCATTAATACATTTAGCATACGGGCTCCGATCAACTTGAAATTTGAAATGCAGCCTTACTGGCCCTTTCTTATCATCCCATATCAATAACACCAAGTTTGGAATAAAATTTACGGATCACCACCGACCTGTAACCACCGAACGATCATTATTGTACCATAGCCACCGAACGATCATTGCATACCCAACGCTTCGCCAGCTAGCTCTTGCCGGTTCCCCTAAACTCCCTTATGGGTTACGCCTCAATTGGGTGAAATCTCATGGTTTAGTACCGAACCATGAGGACCGTGGGACTTAGACAAATTTTGGTGAACACCCATGGGTTGGTACCGACCAATGGACTTAGCAAAAATTTCGGTCCACCAATCGACCTATTTAATCTCCTATCGAAACATAGCCTTATGGGTTTCCATCAAACCATACTTATGGGTCTTCATCGAACCATAGAAACCCTACCGATCCATACTTCAAATGGCCATAACTCAATCATAATAACTCCAAGCGACCTAAAACTTGGTCTGTAACCTCATGAGGCCTTCCTTGTCACCTCAAATTGATCGCATCCTAATTAGGCAACATTGGATTCATGGGTCATTGACAAATCATGTATCCAATCCCAAGTCTAAATCGCCATTCGATCGACGTATTCAAACATTAAACAAGAATACTAACATCATAAGTAGTCAAAGCAACAACCAAACATCCAAACATATCAATTTCTAAGAAATCTAAGTTTAAGGTAAAAGTTGGAAGATCCATAAAATAAGTTAAGAACCCATAAAATAACATTTTTGCAAATCAATTCCAAATCATCTAAAATTCACGTATATGGTGTAAAATGGCTTACAACATTTTTAGGATTTTTAAATAATTTTTAAAACATTATTTAGTGTGTAAAATACCTAATTAGTAAATGGGAGATCTAATCACTCACTTTAATCCAAATTCAAGCCCAAATCCTCCAATGAGCGGTAAAGGGCACGAATTCTAATGCGCCTATAACAGCGAATATCTAATGTCAGGTGTAGATCTCGCTAATCTCGTAATGATGAAATTTGGTTAATTAAAGTATGTATTAGGGTTGTTTTTTTGGTAGAAAGAAGTTTATTGGAGTTCTAACTATTTTTAAGAATAGTGAAATAGTAGGGATGAGATCCTATTAGCCTCCACATGCTCAAACCTTGAAATAGGCTACAGGCCATTTTGCTAATGACCCTAATAACCCACTAAAGCAGCTCAAAATCAATGAAAATCTAAAACAACCCTAACTTGGAAATGGTAAGTCCATTTTCTTAATATGGCCACTCTATGGAAAGGGAAACCATTATTCGGAGCCAATGGACATGGTTTCAAACCCTAATTCGGCTCCTATCAAAATTTATAGTCCATACAATATTTTGTAGGGTTAAAACGGTCACAAAAAATTTGAAAAAATTCTAAGGAAAATAAATGACCTAGTAATCATTTTTCAAAATTATAGAATCTTACAGCCTCATATAAAAATAATATAAATATTTACGATCTTCCAATATGTAGAATATGGGCAGTTACACTTCACCTAGATTATATATAAGCATATAATATCATTTCAAATGCCATGCTTCAGTAATGTCCATACTTGCTTTAGTGTTTGTTTGTACTGTGGAACGTGTGTCACACTTAGGAGTCACATAACTGCAACACACAAAATTCTTTCAAAATTAATTTAACAAAATAATGTATAAGTGTTAGAAATTAAAATGGAGATAATTCCTCATAAGGTTATGTGCTAATTTATTTAATTTTTTTATTTGCTTGAATTTGATTCTTGTGTGTAAATGTTTAAGTACAATTATTCAAATCAAATAACCCCATAAAATCATTAAATAATAACCCAAAAATTGGTGGTGCAAACCCATAAGCACATGCTACGGCTAGTTAAGAAGGATTGGGGGAGTTGCAACTGAAAGGTTGAAGGCAATTGATGCAAAGATTACATGTTGATTAATGCAAAAGGAAGTGGCCTTAATGGAATTGCTAAAATTATAAAGAGACACACTTCATTATATAAAATCTTCCATAAAACTTTCATCGTTTACACAAGAAAATATCAACTTCTCCACCGTTATATTATATCCATTTCATTATTAAATCATAATAATAAAATTATTTTGGGCATAATTTTGGAAATTTAGAAACTATCTTTCTAGAAGACCAATCTAAAGATATCACATGTGCGATTAAGCTTGATTTAAAGATTTTTTTTTTAAATCACCCCATTCACCCTTACTATGCAATGTACCTGATCCAACATTAGTATTATATTGAGGTTTGGTTGTGACCAGCATGATGTGGGGTCCTTATAGTGTGATCAAGGTGAATCATTCGCTCATAACCCTACATGTCCCAAGAAAGTTGTTTAAGTTGAGAGACAGGATGTAAAACTTTATCCTAAGGGATCCTGTTGTGTCGCCACAAATGAGTTTGATTTCACGCAATAACGGAATTGGAGCCTCTTACGTGTTATTATAAATAAGTAACTAACACTCTTAGGGAATCAATTAGATATTCACGTTAGGTTGGTGTATAAGGCAAGTTTCTAAGGCCGAGGGTTACTTAATCAGGGAATGCTCCATTAAAAGAAAACCACAGTCCATTTGGCACATGCTAGCAAATAATGGCCTAAATTTGAAAGATGTACCCTTTGAGTGTAGGGTTTGAAATATTTGCACCTTGAATTGATTCAAATAGCATACATTTAAAATATTGTAGTACTTATAAATGTTAAAACTAAAAAAACTAAAATTGTCTTACATTTAAGTTATAATGCTGTAATTAAAATTCAAAATGTTTTAAATGTATTTAAGTAATTGTCGACAACAAAAATGGCCACCAACACCTAAGTAATGTGAAAGCACCACCAATCCAATAACAATATCAATTATTAGTGAATAATATAAGTTCATAGATCATGGATTCAGTGCAAAAAAGTAAAAGATCTTGTAGATTTTATAGTGGTTCAATATACTCTGGCCTAGGTCCACTCCAGTAATCTCATTACTTATACTGTAAGATTACAAGTACAGTTGTTCTTGCCTTAGAAAATTAATGGAGGAAGGAAAGAGAGTGAAGAAGAGCCAAAAAGAGATCCCTGATGAATGCCAAGCCCATTATATTTATAGAAGAAGACATGCAAATATCTCGCTTGAAATTCGAATCTGGAATCTCAAGCCAAGACGACCCGGCCTAAAAACATTCAGGTCGTTCACTCACCCATAAGAGGGATCAAAACCGACCCCTCGTCCATGCATGGTAGGACATAATGTTCCCTTGTGTGAGTCCCCATACTCCTCCACTTCATTCCAAAGTGGTTTCCCAAGTTGATGCATCGTTGGTTAAGTTATTGAGTGATCATCATTGAGTTGAGTTGCAATGCCAATCTGAGCGATCCATAACCATATTAATTTGATCTGATCCCTTGCCTATGTAAAGTGATAATTCCATAATTAGCCAATTTAAAGGTGTCATCCTTCCAAATTCGCTCGGCCATCATTCATAGCCTTGTTTATAATCCATCTTCGAGCCTGATAATCATATATCCGGGCATCCTGCCTTGATGATCAAGAAATCCGTTTGGCCAAATCCATTGGTATATTGCCTGGCCAAATGGTGGTATAACATTAATGTTGTAATTTTATTATAACAACCCAATTTTTCGTACACTTTAAGCTAACAATAAACCACACATGTCCAACCTAAATTGAACAGAAAGACGGATAGTTAGGGGAAAGAAAGAAGACAAGAAGAACTCAACAAGTAAAGAATCTCATAGTGGAACGAGTAATCCATATTATATAACAAATCATTACACAAAAACAAAACTATAATTTTCATACTTCTAGGTTTACTTGGACATTTGGAGCTTCAAGAGATGAGCTAGTGGCCCAGAGACGTATTCATGTAGATGGTTATTTTTCCGTTGCATTTGTTTTGTATTTATCAGCAACTCAATGTTATAGTCAAAAACTTATATATATATATATAAATAAATTAATTTAATGAACTTTTAAAATTTAAAATCAAGAGAAATAAAACCTAATTAGACAAAAATGGATACATGTAATATAACAATATTACACAAGGTAATGTAATTCGATGTCATTGAGTATTCTGATTACTCATCATCCCTAGTTAATTACAATATTCGTTAAGGTATTTTAGATTTTTTTTGTTGAGAAAAATGAGTGGTCCTCTAAGGTTAGAGGAGAGCACTCATAATTAAGGTATTTTAGATTATGATTTTTCAGTACATATGTTGGTCATTTTTGTTAATTCATATATCGAGTATCAAGACATATACATACTTATTGAGCTTTATGCAAGACACTTATATATTTAGTGACACTTTGAATGTTAATAGATTTATAAGACACACTTTATACATTTGTTGAGATTTTCTAAAGATGCAAACACTTGTACCTAAGCAATCACAAAATGATGGGTCATGAATATCAAATGTGCTTTTGCAATATGTTGATTCTTCCTCAAGGTCACAAAGACGATTTGGAGTAAAGAAATAATGTTAGGAGTTATATTTAACATATAACCATTAATGCGCTATTCATTGCTTACTGGGACCATGATTTGTTGAGCTTTTATCAAGGTTGTGATAACATGATAAAAAGGTCCCAACACCACTAAAGGAATTCGTTGGAATTCTCATTTTACTTGGGGTCTGAGAAGATATGTAAAGTCTAGCGGGAACCTTACTGGAAAAATATGTTAAACCCTTCGAACATATATAATATTTTGATCATCATAATAGATAAATTATGTCCTGAAAATAACATACTAATGAATTGAATCGTAAAGATTGAGTAAAAATTATACTCACCAATAAACACTTTAGTATGTCGTCTCTCAAAGCCTATGCAACAGCCAAGTAATACAACCACCATTAATAAGACTAATAAGAATAAAAGCTTTCAAAATTTGGTCACTTGACTACAAAATTACCCAAGGCTATGTGTTGGCTACTCAAAGATGACGCTAGAGTATGTATATTCATTCCATAATCAATCAGCTACAAAAGTTGTATAATCTATCTCATTTTGAAAAGTACGAGAGTTCAACGAAATGTTTCGTTCGAATATGGCTAAGAAACCTTAGTGTAAGGTCATATACTTATGTTTAGTACTTTATGAAACTCGTTGAGTTGGAAACAACTCTAGAGTAATAGCCATAAAGACCAAATTCCTGGATCATTGACAACTAAGTTTGAGCTATTCGTATTGATGAACTCACTCAAGTGCATTGTAGTCATCTCTGTATTATGTTAAGGACGATCAAGAGAACATTTGTGAGAGGAACTGGTCTAATAATTGTAGTAGAAGGTTCATATTCTTTTAAAGGTCAAACCTCTAAGGAGAAGAAACAAAAATCCAAGGTTGACAAGGGCATAACCAGGAAAAGGAACATGGTGTATGCCATCATTTCTCAAAGAAGGGACACATGAAAACAGAATTGTTCAAATTATTTATAGACGCCTAAAAATAAGGTGGAATTAATTTCCACTTCTAAATATATTTTCTTATATAAGTCTTCCCTTCTATAAATTCCACTTCTTAAATTTTATATACTACATTTAGAAATCAAACCTGTAGATGTTACAAAAGGTTAGAAGTAGAAGTCCCGTAGGAAAAGGTTTGTTAGAAACTTGATATTGCAAATGGTGTTACTATTGCAGTCAAAACAGTAGGAAAGTACCATAAAATACTTGCAAGTGGATGCATTTTGAGTTTGAAGAATTATCATTATGTACAATAATTTATTTGTAAAATAATATCCCATTTGTGTTTAATCGAAAGTGGATATAGTTTTATTTCAATAAGAATATTATGTTTATTCATTTTGGAATATAGCTATTTTGATCTTTTAAATAATAACTATTGTGTTTCAAAGGAAAAATATGCTAACTATTGAAAATATGATGACATCTAATATAAGTGATAATTGCATATAATATTATAGACTAAATGAAATCAATGAGAAAAGGTTTCACGAATATAGAGACAAAATTTATCTCCCTTCATTTGATTCATTATCATAAGATACTTATGCATGCATTTCAAACACCCATTCAACAAGAGTAATAAAAGAGTTAGTGAATCTTAGGGCTTATAAATATTGACGTATGTGGTCTGATATATATGGTTACTCAAGGAAGGTGCACTTACATTGTCACACTCATCATTGATCTTTAGACATGGATATTTGTATCTGATGAATCAAAGGTCTATGAGAAATTCGAGAATACAAGAAGAAAGTAAAAAACTAAATATGCAAAAGAATAAAAATACTTCAATTGAGTTGAGGAGGTGAGTACTTTGAATATGACTCTAAGAGTACATAAAAATGGATGTGATTCTCTCACAAGTCACTTGTCCTTATACTTCACAATATAATGGTGTTTCAGAAGGGAGAAATTGAAGTCTATTGGGCATGATTCAATCCAGGACGAGTAAGGTTGAGCTAGATCTTTCCTTTACATATAAGAGATAAAGAATACAACATATATGTTGACTATGGTATTATTTAAAGATAAATCTTCTACTCTATGTAAGATTTGGACTAGGAAGAAACTGTATCTTAAACAATTTAAGACATAAGGTCTTCCAGCCTATGTGAAGCTATAAACCCCTGTAAACTCAAAACAAGGTCAATTTTTTTAAAGTTTATGGGTTATCCTAAAATTCTATTGGATACCTATTTTATCATACCGAGAAACAATATTAACTATTCAAGACATGCCATCTTATCAAGTTATAATTTTATCTCTATAGAAATTAGTGGCAATATGATAGAATTGGATAAGATTCAAGATTTTACATGAAAAATAATCACTTAGATAATATGGATTCAACTATACCTAAAGAGACACACTCTATTAGAATATCAAAAAGAACTATTTTCACATCAAAAAGAATTATGATTTTCTCATCGATGACAAGAAAGAAGATTGCATCTTTCATGACGATGATCATCTTAGTTATCAATAGGTCATGAGAGTGTAGACTCTGCATTAAGCCTTGATGCTATAAAATCCAGAATGGATTTTGTTATCCAGCTTTTAGACCAGGCAACTCTCAAATGAATCTGGACATCGGGATGAAGACGAAAAGGTTCAAGGGCTCAAAGTCACAATTGAAATGGTTAGGGTGCCTAAAATAGGCTAAGAAACATCTCGGTATCGACCATATTTAGGTTGGTACCGATTAGATTTTAAGTACCCTGGTAGGTTGTGAAGCTATGGTCTATCAATGGTTAGCCAAAGAGCTCATCTTAGGGCCAATTTCTAGAGGAGTAAGTGAATAGCTGCATAGAGCTCTGAACAAAAGGATAAGTATTAGACGTGTTAGAACCTCTCGGCAATGACTTGATTACTAAGGCAAAAGTGCTTGGAGCTTGTTGGATCAAAGATTGAAAACCGTGTAAAAGAAGATGTCATGATTCTCCATCATCAAATCAAGTTGGTACCGATTACTTTTGATGGACACGAAGATGATTTTATTGGTCAGTGGACTTCGTCTCTCCTTCTACATTCTTGGATCTAGAGTTAGACTTGGTATTTCGAGATTCGACGATTTCGTTGGGCGATTTCTCTATAAATAGCAAGCGTATGGAAATTTAGAAAGAACTTTTAGCACTTCATCTTCTTCACACTCTCTCTCTATATTATCTTGTCGCAAAGGAAACTATTTTTTGGCTGTTCTAGGCTGTTAGAACTGAAAATCCCTTGTACTTGTCGTAAATTCTCTAAATAATAAGAATAAAGTGGAAGTCGGGCTTAGATTTTTCCGAACCACTATAAAAATTTGTGTGTCTTCTATTTTGTTTATTGTTTATAGCTACTTCTCTCTATTTCAATTCACGCTAGCGTGCTGTGCCAGTTTTTGACATAACTTTTTGGTGCATTCACTGAGAATTGAATTAGGGCATAAATCTAGCTATCTATTTTGGATTAGAGCATCCAAAGGTTAGAGCTAGAAGGGTTTTATCTAAAAAACTGAAGAAATTTCATATTGGAATCAGTGGCACCAATATGGAAGTCTGGAAGATCATGAGCAGTTGTTGGTGGAGATAAAGGAACTTCTCACCAGGATGAGGTGAAAAACTAACCGGTAGTCACATCGCCAAGCCAATCTGCCCCTTAGGAAATGGTCACAAGGTTAGAGTTTGATAAGATGATGGAAGAGCTGAATCAAAGGATGACAGATAGTCAAAAGACTATTCTCGACAAGATGTATGATAGCATAGCCTTGCTGACCCAATGGTCTCATGACCCAGGAGGGATAGGAGAGAATCATCTCTTGTTGGGTCTAAATAGGAGAACTCGTCTGCTTCTATTCAAAATAGAAGGCATGGAAAGCAAAAGAAGATGGTAAAGACTACTGGAGCAGCAGGAAGGAATGCTAGAGGAGCTCAAAGAGCCCTTGCTAAGGAAATTCAGATCGATACCAATCTGAATTAGATTGGTACCGTCCTGAATTTGAGGTCCTTAGTGGGGCCAGGAGCGTGAGGTCGTCAACTTTTCTGATTCCAAGGACGATTTATAGAATGCTTGCAATGAGGATGGAATGGATGCTGAAGCTTAAGATGTTGATGTTCAAATAGCCGTTGTGTAACCAACTAGACATCAAAGAAGAACGCAAAGGAGTAGTTCTCACAGAGATTGGAGAACCCAAACCTTAATGAGCAAACCGAGACTATTTGCATAGTCAAACACTCGACACAGCTCTTGGCAGCCGTCCTTAGGGTTACAAGGCTAGTGAGGAGCATATTGTGGATATGATTATGCGGTTGCTGGAAGCGAATAAATAAATAAAGAACAAATATTGGAGTTCTTCACCTAGCAGAACTCCATTCACGGAAAACATCTTAGGGGAAGAGTATCCCACTAAATTTTATGATGCCTTCAATACCATCATATAAACGCGATAACTAATCCTAGACAACATTTGTTTAATTATGAATGGCATATGGATGGTGTTAAAGCAACAAATATAGTTTGATGTAGATGTTTCCCTACAAAATGGGTTTCCTCGATGTGGTTTACTCGGCTCAAGCCGAAATCCGTTTTGACTTTTGGTGAGCTAGCTAAGAAATTATTGGAGAATTCCAGGCTGCATGCTGCCCGACCTAAGGATGTGATGTATTTGTCAAGCATTTCTTAGGTATCTAGAGAGTCGTTGATGGGTTTTCTGAACAAGATCAATGCTGCAGTCACTGAAGTTAACAATCCAAATGAAAATAAGGTTTTGATGGCTTTGATTTGAGGTATAAATCCGACACAAGTTTTGGAAAATGATCGAGGATGAAGCAGCCAACAACTATAGAGGAGTTCCACAGAAAGGTTAACCGATTCTTGCATTTGGAAGAGGCAAGCCAGGTTTCTAGAAAGGCTGGTGGTGAATAGTTGAAGGAGGTTATTTAGAGTTATGTTGCTATTAAACAAACTGGTGAGAGCGTCGATAATGCAGCCGTGAATGTTGAGTGCACGGGTAATCAAAGGAAAAGGATTTAGGGTGTAGAGGGCAGAAATTAGCGAAGAAGATACTTCGCTATGGATACTTCTGGCACAATAAAATGAGATAGTACTGAATACACCAAACGGTGCATCCATACTAGAGGTTTGCAAAATTCTGAGTGCTCATCCACTAAGTTTACGTAAATTGTTAGCCCGTTACCATTTGCAGTTTGGGGAATTGATACAATTAATGTGCGACTAATATCAAAATGAGGAGCTAAGTACGATATTATTGAGGCGGATTACTTCTCTAAGTGGGCTAAAGCGCAACCTCTCACTACGATCACAAGAAGAAAGTGATCAACTTTGTAAAGAAGAATATTATCAATAGGTTTGGAATAACCTAGAAAATTATAACAGAAAATGGAACTTAGTTCAAAAGTATCAAGTTCAAGGATTTCTACAACCCGTACAAGATTAAGAAAAGCATTTTGGCAATAGCACACCCACGGGTGAATGGACAGGTAGAGGCGGTGAATAAAATCATCAAGTCCATCTTGAAGAAATGATTGACTAAAGCTAAAGACAACGGGTCGATGAGCTTCCACTTGCATTGTAGGATTTTAGGACAAACCATAAGTCAATGACTGGACATATACTATTCGCTTTGGCCTACGGATCAGAGGCCATGATTCCAATTAAACTGGAAGTCCCTTCTCGTTATAAAATGCATTTTAACCCTGACGTCAACGAGGAACTCTTGCTTAACTCCCTCGATTTGATTGACAAAAATCGAGAAGGGGCTGAATTAAGGGTAGTTGCTCATTAGAAAAGAGTAGCCTGAAATTTCAACACCAAGGTCCGGAGCCTTACCTTTGAGGTAGGGGGTCTCATTTTGAGATGAGTTCTCCTAAGCATGAGGGTACTTGGTCCGAATAGGGAAGGTTCTTATATGATTGAACAAAAGCTTGGAGGTGGAACTTTCAAGCTGGCTACTATTTTTGAAATCCCGATTCTACGGGCATGGAATAACCATCTATTGCGTTGCTATTTCACTTAGATTTATTTAGTTTATTTTCTGCAAATAAGCCACCCTAATGAATTGAGGTTAATGTAACAAAGCAGGATTTGCCATATTTTTCTCATGTAAATAAAGTTAGCTTCTTGAACCACTGTAACCTTATTCTTGTAAGCAAAACCTTATATTGTGTGATAAGCTGTACAATCAAGTGCCCAGAGATAGGTACCAACTACTTTGATCCAGGATCATGACAAAGGAGTATAATCACAAGGGTTGACAAGATAATTCGATCGTATCCCTCCAGTATTGGCTAGTGCCTAGCGATAGGCAAAGTTAATATGGGAGCCCAGAATCAGGAAACTAAAGTGCCAGTTTCCAGAGATAGAAACCGGTACCAATTAAAGTGCCGAGAACCAAGCTTGTGGCCTGGCGGGATGTGCTTGGCCAAGGATAAGGAAGCATGGTCAGATGATGCTCTTTGACAACACCTGGAGGTAGGTGAGACTGAGAGCGAGTGCCTAGAAATAGGCATCCCAAGCACCGACTCTTGGATATAGTAATTTTTGTATGATCAGGATTTTTATGACGTCGCTTATAGCCTAGTTAGATATGCTTGGCTAAGGATAAGCGAGGATGGTCAATGAATATTTTCGATCAACGCCTGGATATAGGTCAGATCAAGAACAGATGCCCGGAGGTAGATATCACCGAACTCCTTTGGTCTTAGATCATGAGTAAGAGAGTATAATCAAATTAAGGGAAATCAGATAATTTTCCCTATGTTATTAACCTTCGACAGGTGCTTAGAGATAGGTAAGGTCGAACCATGATACTTGGATTTTGGTGTATGGAATACCAAGTCATGAAGATAGGACTTAGTGTGTGGAAAAATTACAAAAAGTATGATCCCACTCACATTACTACTAGAATTTTTTTCATGGACATCGGGCCACGACCGATGTCTATGAAAAAATGTACCGATGCGTTAGTGGGTGATGTTAAAATAGCCAATGTTTAGACATCGGTTTATAGTCGATGTCTATAAGTACATCCGAAATCAGTTGAACTTATTAGCGATGTGTTAATGAATATCATATATATCGGTTTGGTATAATTCATTTGGTGTATATCAATTTTATAACTATAATTTACGATGTTAGTTTGTTTTAAGATCATTATATATTACTCAATAATGTTAAAGACAATTTTATTAAACAGTTTGTACATCAGTTCCATAATAGAAACGATGTATAAATATTCTATAAACATCGATTTATCAATAACAATGTACATATTGTTAATACATACCACCTTTTCTTTCCGATCTGATGTCAATACACATCACTTCGATATCTATACATCATGCCATTACTCTAACCCATTCCATCATTAAACTCTTTAACAATACTGTACATATCAAAAAATGTCTCAATTTTGTGGGTCAAAGAATTGTAAAAACTGAAAATCACAAAATAAAATAAAATCAGTAAATGGAATTAGATGCACTTACGCCGCCAAAATTTGGTGCCAATCTGTGTATTTACTTTTGGCATGGAGTCCATGAGGAATATATGACCCTCCTTGATGATGGTTAAAATCTAATGTCCCCTAGATATATACCATTATACAAACACAATCCAGTCAAGAGCCATTACAAGCACAAAATAGCAATGTCAAGTTGTTAGTAGTAAACATACTCACTTGAGATTGTATGGTAACAGCAATATGCAGCCAACGTTGTCTTTTAATCTCTTCAGCATAAGGGGTTTAAAAGTTTTTCTCTCACAATTAGTCGTAGATCTACAAAACTAAACAAATGCAGCTTCTCTTTTTCACGAATAATGCCATGTAGGTGCCTGTTGAGAGCACAATCGAGTAAATTATAACGTGGCACATTAAAATAATATTAGTGATGAGGGGAAACAGGTAGGTTAGAGTATTGTAGTTACACCATATACGCCTGTATCACCCCACATCCAATGCAATTCATCTATAGCAAATCCCTCACATTTTCTTTCAACATAATAAGTTTTCTCGATACGCTAAAAACGTCCTCGTCTATCGTTGTTGATAAAGTGTCAGTCTCTATCATAAAATACATGCAATACATGTGCAACAAATGACAAGGGTGTGGCACATTTGCAGGTAACTCGGTTTTGTCGAACTGCTTTTTCATTGGCTACTTGGACTTTACCTTTTTTGCCTTACAAGGTTGTTTCCGAATCACCCATTTTTCAGGCCAGGGCACATGAGTCCCAATGACGTCCTTAACCAACAATATGCCAGCCTTATGCAGAGGGAAAGGAAGTGTTTCATCACCTTGGAGAACGTTCTCCAACGACTGATACTCTAACACACCCATCTGGCATTAGCATTCCATATATTGTATTGTGCATATCCTCGCCTTCCACAATAGTACCAAAAGCTACTATGTTTGTGACGGTATTCAATGCAAATTCACAGATGTTGTCACCATAAAAAGGCCATAAGGATTTGAATAAGAAACTTAAACAATACCAAGGAAGTTTTAGATAGCAACTGGTTGTTTTCATCTATTACTAACAACTTCTCAACAATTCACCAAGTATCATAAGAAAATACATGACTGGTATACATAAAAATGTTGCACGTACTAATCAGTAGGTCTAGGAATCAAAAGTATCTCATCTTCTGCTGTTTTTCCCAGATCCTCGGGGTCAAAGACATCTGAAGGAATGCTGGCATGGTGACTACTTTTATCAGATAAAGGTGTATTATCTTATATGTCTGCAACAGCTTTCCCTGTTGTCTTACGGGATTCATAACTCCTTTATTGCTTCACTGATTGATTGGGGAATCGTTTCAGTTTGTTGAACAAGCAACTGCTTCATATTTTGCAACTCCTGATCATGCTTTTTTTTACGAGTGAGTAATTTTGCTTTTGTTATTGCAATCTCTCTGCCATAGGAGATTAAAGTATGTGGTCAAGGTAACAAGTTCGCCAACAGCCCTCACCCTACCTAAGTGCTCCAAATTTCCTAGTCTTAGGACAACACATCATTAGACCCTTCGATTGTTAGCTCGCCTCTCCTTTTATTCTCCAATAAATTATCCTATCATAAGTATAAAGCAAAAATTTAGCATGGTATAAAATTTCATTTTGATTATAAGTGACTATAAACTTAATAATTAGCCTTTTTCAACCACTGGTTTGAGCTTATCGTCTATTGTCCCATCTTTGGGTATACTGGCTTTCTTCCATATATAGCCACGATCGATTTCATCATCATTACCCAAATGCATCTCTTCTCTCTACACAATTAAAAATGGTGCAGCGAAAATTGGAAATTATTCATAACAAAATCCTTATGGAACAACGACAAGTATGGAAGAATTGTTTCACTCATCTCCCATAATGAAAAATAGAAATTGCAATAAATATAAGCCTTCACGTATTTTTTAGGTAACTATTGTTGCAGATTAGCCATTGCTTCATTTCAACTACAAATCTATTGCTTCGTTTTAGGTATAGGAAATATACATTTGAGATTATTTCGTTCACTCAAAATAATGTCAAACATATAGCCAAATACTTACCAATTTTTCCCCAAGGCCATTAAAAAATGGTAAAAGTATCTTTGGCAACGAATGCATACTTCTTTGGAGGCTTTCTTAGTTTATTCTTTTGTCCTAGATATGGAAATACATATTTACTTGTGAGGTTAGCCTTAAATTGTCACCACTTAATCCTAGCGGAAGATATATCAGTAATGCACGGCTTTGAGGCAGCACTTTGAACGTGTGCTACGCAAATCATGAGAAAACATAAGTAAATAATACATTGTGTTTCCCACTGTACCAGAGAAGATAATCAAACTAGTAAAGAGGCAACTAAAAAGCAGTGCACAACACTACACTGTACAATAATGTTACCTTGATGTCTTCCTACAAATTTCTTTGAGGTCATTGGACACCTTTGTCCAACGATCAATGTTTATTGGCACCATTATCCAAGCTAGCAGCACAATGTAGGATTGTAGACATGGATGAGTATCTCCACATGGATTGCTCGTACTATTGCATGTCAAACGCATCTTATTCTTCACAGCTTTCCTCACTAGAATCTTGTACATCTGGACAATACCTCACTTCCCTCAGTTCTTAGTAGACTCACAGCTTGTACGGTGCCAACTAAGACATCTTGACTGTCTCCATGTGTCGTGTTCGATTTATTAAAACCATCATCTTCGAAAAACTCCTCGTTAACTTGGCTAGATTCCTTTTCAGCATTCTTTTTTGTAACATTCATATTCTTCTTCGATCCCATTGTCCACCGAAAATGGCAAATATAATAAACCATCAAAAACAAGAACGAATAACAAAAAACTGTAACTGTAATAAGGATGCATAATAAAAGAGAAATACTGCAAAAAAATAAATATAAATCAAGAAGAAGAATGCATAATAATAGAATAAAACTGCAGATAAAAGAAACCAAAACTAGTAAGAAGAATGCATAGTAACAACCGTAGATAAATGAAACCAAACCAATAAATCCAACATATTATATAACACAAGGTTTAAGAATCACCTAATAAAAGAATAAAAAAAAATTCCTACTGCATACTAAGAGAATTAAAAAATTACCACCTTATACTATTCGTCGTCTAAAGCTTCATTTTGGTCAATCCAAAATCCCTCAGAATTATCTCTCATATAAGTCACATCATCCTCATTCTCACCTTCACCAGAATCTTCATTTTCATCTTCATTGGATGTCATAGGTATTGTTGCAGGAAATGGATCATGTTCCATGCGAGTATCGCCCAGATCATCTTCATATACTGAATCATGGTAATCATTGTTTGGAGTCCTAAGTACAACCGACAACTCCGCATTAAGTGGATCTTTCGCATAAAATACTTGCTTTACTTAACTAGCTGAAGCGTACTTGTCACGCTTATGACCTTGTCGATTAAGGTTGACTAGGGTAAGACCAAACATATTTGCTTTTGAAAGTCCTTACATTCTCTACCCATTGACACAAGTGCAAAGGAGCCTTGAGATGATCATACCCTACTGTAAAACCAAACTCATCAACAACCACACAATGGGATCCTGAAGCACACATGAATATCGCTATAGACTTGGGATGATCATACCCTACTTAGGTGCGACCCACTTATCCCTGCCGCATGCCCATGCTTTATTCATTTCCCTGGTGTGAGGCTCGAAAAGGCCACACTCTTATCATTATATAGCACTTCCCACTTGGCCGCCCTCCAGGAAACAATGCAATATCAACATTCACTATACAAGTTCATTCTGGGATTGACCGAAACAATTGAGAGCTCCGTCTTCAATTCCATCATCTTCAAGATGTCTTCACTTCGAACGCTTGAGTTCGATTGAAGTGGTTTTCTGATAACATATCTAATCCCCGTCTCTTCGAAACAACTTTCGATAATTCTCGATAAAATCAACCTTGGTTCGTTAGAAAATAAACAGTCAAGATAAAAATGTAGATCACCTCTTAACCTTTAGTGGACGGATTTCCTTATCATTGTCTAAGATGAATGAAACGATTTACACGCATAGTATAACAACAATGGATATGACTGTGCCATATAACTCATGTGTTTCTCCAAGATATTTCCAAAGTTAAATTTGGGTCCAAATTTCGATAGTCGGTTATTTAACTATCAAATAACAAACATTCAATCAGGAATTTAATTCCATGAAAAACAACATTGGTTAAACAACAAGCAACACTAGGCCTTCATTTATTTAATCATTTATTAATTGAATTTATCTTGTAAATGCTTGTATCAAAATACTTTTACAAAGATATATTCACAACCCTTATATTTTTAATACTTAGAAAATATCCAAATACTTATCTCATCGATATAAGAATATTTGCCAAACACCGAGAAATATCTCCTTGTTACCAAATTCTAAAATCTTTTATAAACTCCATTATATATTTCTAAAACATTATATATTTCTAAAACCATTTATCAACCATTTATAAATTATCTCTCAAGTCATTTATAAATCCTTATAAAACTATGCAATTATTTATAAATTATATTTTACAAACTTACAAACCCATTTCTAAAATTCGTTATAAATATCCATATATTTATAAACCCCATTACCTTATAAAAATCTTCCATTAAATCTTCAAACCATTTTATAAACTCCTCTTATAAAAATTTAAGTTCATTTACAAAACTCTATTTATAAATATCGAAACCATCATAATAAATAATTATTGTTTTTTTAACCTCTTAAAAATAATAACTAATAATTCAAACCATTACGGATAAAGCAATCGTCAATCTTTACCATATAGATAATAATAATAAATTGTCAAAATATTCTTAATAATTATAATTATTAATTTCAAACCATATTAATAATTTAAATAATTAACCCTTCAAAATATTTAAATATTAATAAACAACTTTAAATAATATTAATATGAGTAACCAACTTTTGAAACATAACCTATTTCCTCGATGCAAATCCATGCTTAAATCTTCAACCCAATCATTCCCATATTTATAAAACTATTTTTTATAAATCTCCTTTCTATTTTTTAAAACTTCTATTGCATAAAATTCCTTTATTTACAAAGTTCTATTTATAAATCCATTCTTTTATAAACAAATTTTATTATCAAAATTCACTTATAAATCCATTTCTTTATTAATAAAATTTATTTATAAAGTCCATTTATAAATCCATTTACCCAACAAACTTCAAATCCATTTACAAAATATTTATAAATTCCGATTATAAATCTATTTCTTTATTTATAAAATATTGCCTCTATAAATCCTTTTTATAAACTTATTCAAAAATCCCAAATCAAAGTATTTCTCAATATAACATCAAAATCGTAACTTTTATTTGTTTAAAAACAAATCCATTCCTTTTAATAATTAAAAGATAATTAAACATATATACTTTCAAAAATCATTCCGAAATCCTTTTTACATCAAAATCAACATTTTTAGTATTTTAAAATACCAAAATTAAGGCCCAGCGCTACTAAAACACTAATTAAGAAAAATCATATCCATGTCATCAATATGGCATTCAACCAGTCATATATCACTATATATATGTAAACAAAACCAACATTGTGAGGAATCCTATTGGATCCCTCCAACTGTCTCACTGCATCACACATAGCATATAACCATAAAAATATAAATCAACCGCTTCTGGGTGGGATTCGTATATAAGGGTCATTCGCTCTTACATGAGAACGTAATAGGGTCTCATCCGCTCCAATAGACGGGAATATCTCCAACCCAACTAATACTAATTAATGAATTATCCAAATGGTCAATAACTATCAATAATAAATATCCAAACATCCAATAGATAAATTTTTTATCGACTAAAAATATTCCTGGTTAACCAAAAAGATGTGAGTAACTCACTTTGATTTTTGTTTCATTGAAACATTTCGTTTTGAATAAAAATTAAACGAATGCCCAATTTTAATTCAAAATTCCAACTAGTTCCGAATCCATCCAATCCAATTCTTTAGTGAAGCCTTTTCGGTATGATCGTAAAGTGACTCGTCATGTTTAATTAGGACCTCGTATGGATTAAATATGGATTTACGAACTTTTTACCTAAAATAATTAAAAATTTAAAACATTAAACCTTCTCTTATTCCCACTCTTCCCTCCCTGCACGCGACATCTCCAAGTCGCTCGTTTATATTTTTTTAAAACTCGATCGAAGTTCGTCGTGCCACCCAGCTGTGGCCATTGCCGCCTCAACCTACGCCGCGCGCCGCCGCGCTCTAGCCCCCCCCACCTCGCGCCCTGTGCGCGCATACGCCTCACGAAGGCAAACCTAAATCGAGCCCTAGACTACACGTGGACGCGATCGCATAACCGCCGCCATGCTCCCCCAAGCCCCATCATAGCCGTGCAATGTAATGCCCCTGAATTTTAATTAACATTATTCGGGAAATTTAATTGGATAAATTAAATAAAAAAATATGAATAATTAGGAAGCAATTATAACGACCCTGACTCGACCTTCAAAAATCGGCACTCGTACTTCACACGTACTCGAATGCCGCAGATCCAAATGTCGAATCTGGTTCGCCGGAGCTTATAACACATTAAGTATAACAACACGGCGGTAGAAAATAAATATATCATAGATATACAAAATTTAATACAACAATGATATAATGAATATCAATATACATCAGAGATACAAGAAATAACAGCGGAAAGAAACAACAGCAGAATGATAAAGCAAACTAGGCAACTGCAGCGGAAAGATAATGTCTTCAATGCCAAACTCCAAAGATCTCCAATCCAATAAGCGAGAACCACCATCAAGTTGGCTTAAGCAAATGCGATTCCGAAATGCTATCGCCCAAATCCAAAGGCTGAAAGCTATCGAATCTATTCCTACTACTTGATTATCTGAAAAATCCAACTCTAGACTGCCCGTGTGGAAAATTATGGGCATCCAGAGTTTAGGAAAGGAACAATAAACTCTGGGTCAGTCATGGACTGGTATGAGCAAACAAAAACAGTTTTAACTTTAAACAAACAACAAAATATTTTTAAATTGAAAACCGCAATGCTTTTTAGAAAATGAAACTGTCATAAGGCCTCCCACCACACACACAATGCAAGCACACACTTGGAGGAGATTTCTCCTTATGACAGTCAAAAATGCTTGATACGCGAAAACCATTTTGATATTATTATTAGTGCATAGTGGAAAATATTTCGACAGTATAATATTAATCTTAGCCAGCATAGGTACCATTATACTATGCCTATTATAGCTACCACCAAAGGTGGCAGGTAATACAACTGCAATCATGAAGGGCTCGTATTGGATGATTGGATTTTCAACAAATGGTCAGGCCAAAGAACTTCCCATTGCCACATGGGTACGCCTTTGGAGGGACGCCCTGAGAACTTACCCTGCTCTCTGCCAACACAAGTCCGGTTTCCTCCCTTCCCGGGAGTAAAACCTAAGATATGCCACCCCCAGTCGTTTTCGACCTTTATCCGAGGATCCTCAACCACAAAGCAACATCACACAGTAATAAATATACAGTTTCCACATGAGTAAGTATCTGGGCTCCATACCATGATACCACCCCATTCCAGAAGGAATGGACACACCCTAGGGATGCGACCCCTGCAACCTTGCCGCATCTTTCATGTTTCGAACATTACCGGGTTGTGAGGTCCTGTGTAGTCTCGTCCACAAAGCTACGCTTTTTTACAAAGCCATGCTTTGATCAAAAAATGATAGCAGCACTTCGTAGGCCACATTACCAAATTGGAAATGTATCACTAGTAACCATCAACTACATAACCTCTGAGCTCATACGTCTCAGAGAAGGGTGTTAAGCTAAGAGAATAAATCTCCGCCATCAAACAGAAATGTATTTGATAGAAACTGGTTTTACGTATCAAAGTATAATGTCAGAAAAACATCCATACAAGTCTTTTCTGGGTTCGAATAGAACCGAAGGCACTTCTGAAGAAGCCCTTGCAATCCGGATATTCACAATCCCGATCGAACTCCCCATCACATAAGGAGAACTCTATACCGTAGCTACTCAGTGCAGAGTCATTCGATAGGTTGTCCTATCATTCTCGTAAATACCCGGTCTTCACACCGGTCCTCAAATGTTATCCTTAACGTCGTATCATTATTCGAAATGAGTAATATGACACAAGGTCCTCTCCCGGCTAAACCGAATAATGAGCGCAATATTTTAAAAACATATGGATATGGGATTTCAGTTAAGTCACAACTTTAAATCCAAAACTTTCCTTTCAAATGGTTTAAACCAATTACCGTTTCGAATCTTTAAACCAAAAGATTCATTTCACAAAGTTCACCCAATTTCATAAAGATTCATTCACGGATTTCAAAACAATTTCCATTTCAATTGGATTAACTCATTCAATCTATAAATCAAAGATTTAACTCATAGATTTCAGTTTTCAAATATTCATTCATAACTTGGAAAACCCTCTTTTCATTTCAAACTTGAAATCCCTTTTACATAAATTGGAAATTCTTTCCTCACATGAAAGCTTTTATTATTTGAAAACAAACAGTTTTCGTTTCGGAAAAATCCGATTACGTTTATACAAGTTAAAATCTTTGGGTTAAATTCAAATTCTCAAAACAACACTTTTAAAATGGTTTAAAACCCATATAAACTTGTATAACCTTTTTAAATCATAAATTCTCAACATAGGATTCAATTTCAAATTTTGAATTTAAATTTAGATCAAATTTCAAAAGTAAATCAGGTTATTCACAAATAACTTTTATCTTTGAAATTCCCTTTCAAAAGCTTTTCAATTTGAACCCAATCCATTTCCAAAACCATTTGGATTCAAAAAATTCAATTTTAAAACTATTTCAAAAATCTGTGACTTATCCAATTTCCACATGCAATCCATATTTGTGTGTGTATAGTGTAGTCTAAGGGTTTTGCCCAACAGTGCCACATCATCAATCATCACAGATACAATCGCAGCAATATCGATAAGCGGTATAATCCTATAACGTTTATCTATATACACAGAATCATAGATATATAATATAAATGCATTATAGATAAATAAATTACATTCATCACAACTTGAATTAAAACAATTCAAATCACAAAGCATCACACGGTAGAGATCAAACAATTCACAGCAGTCAATATAATATAGTCATCCATAAATAAGGTTAATTGATCATCTGATTAATTGAAATCAGATAAATTACTAATCCTGGTTGATTAACACTAATTAATCACAATTTATGTTAGTTAATCATCCTTTAATTGTTATTAATTAAAATTAATTAATGAATTAATTAACCTTTACTTATTAAAGAATTAATCGTAATTAATTAATTACCCTTAATTAGTTGTCCTTAATTAATTAATCATTTAATTAACCCTTAATTAATTATCATTAATTAATTAATCCTAATTAATTTAAAATAAGTAATTATCCCTAATTACTTAATCAACCTTTACCATTAATTAATTACTTTTATTAATTAACTAACCTTCAATTAATTAATTACTTCTTAATTTAATTTCCTTAATTATATTAATCAATTATCCTTAATTAATTAACCTTTAAACACTTGATTAATCAATCTTTAAATCATTAATTAATTTACCTTAATTATTTTCATTAAGAAATTAACTTTGATTAATTAATTTCCTTTAACAAATAAATCAACTTAGACCTTAAAAGTTAATTTAACAATTAAAACATCTATAGGATTATTAAGTTTATTTAAAACAAAATTTAAAAAAAAGTCACATATATTTTCAACACATTTTAAAGCTTAGCTAATTTCAAACAATTTTATATTAAAAATCTTTTAACCAATTTTAAAAACTTAGATAACAAACAAAATTTGTTTTCAATAACTTTGATTTTCCTTTAGTTTTAAAACTATTTCCTGTATAAAACCAATAACCCAACCAGAAACTCGTTCTACCCGAGCTTCACTCTGTTCGAAGCCAAACTTTCTTTTCCTCGAGACGATTACTCGAATGCTTCGAGTCCATCCCCTATTCGTATGTGCTTGAACTCGAGTTCGCCTATCTTCTTCCCCAACATCTCAACACAGATGTGTACATAGGCATGTACACATGCACAAACATCACAACCAACTCCGACCAACGCCGCAACCACCCAAGCATCATCGGTGATCACCAGAATCAATTCGAACAACCCAATATACAGAATTTTCCTAAAATCGAAATCGAGCCAAATTCGAACCCATTATCACTTCCTGGAACCACTTGCTCATCTAAAAACCCCTCCGCCTCCCCGCCACACACCACCAAAACCCACGCCATTCTGGCTGAAGGCGCTTCGACCCACCACGAACTCGACTCCCCAAGTGTGATCGCCTGCATCACAGTGTCGACGGCGAGATTTCCTTGCTACTACAACCATCCAAACACAGGGCTTAAACCCTAATTCAATTCATACCATCATCCACAACGAATTGAAAATTCCTTTCGTATTTTTCCTATGATTATTGATCATCCCAGCACCTCCATGCCAAGTTTCAATCTTTGAAAGTTAGCCAATCACCAGAAAGTCGCTATAACCCATTTCCCGTTCAACTCAAAATATTTCGCCGTTTCCAAGTTTAAAAATCACGAAATTGTTACCTAAATTCATCTTTTCCTACTACGAATTGAATTATGAAATCCAATTTTGAAATTAAAATACTTGAATTTTCATTTTGAAATGATTTTTACAGTAAATTATATATTTTGAAATAATTGCTGAACATATATGCTTAAAACTATTTTTAAAAATCAGATGTTGTTATTACTAACAGTTTTCTTTTAGAAATCAAGTCCTAAAAGAGATTAGAGGATTAGATTTCAAATTTTGAACATGTTTTGTAGCTTGTAACTAAGAACAGAGGCTAATTACTTCTAGTTTTCCAAATATGCACAGATTAATAAAATCAAATATTCACACAGTCATGCATGCGCAATCACAAACATATAACAACTTCAAGAATAATGAGAGTTTAAAGGTTTGCTCACCTTGCTTTCCTGAAAGAACAGAGGCCAGACAGGATGATTTTGAACTTAAGCTTCAAATTTGTTTTACTTGCTGTCGTTTGATTCCAGAACTTGATCTTATTTTGTTTTTGATGCTATTGTTTAAGATCTGAAGCTTGATCTTCTGTTTTCAAATCTGCATTGTTTGATTTGTTGTTCTTGAACTTCTCTGCTTGATTACAAGTTTTTGTTGCTATGAATCCTGAAGCTTATTTTTGTTTTGCTTTGAACCAAACTTGAATGCCTTTTAATTTACATTTGCAACCAAATTTTGTTTCCAGGTTTTTGATCTCAGGTTGAAACAAATTTGCGTTAAAATTTGATCTTTGTTTTATTTTAGTATTGAGATGATTTTTTTTTCTTTTTAGATTTCAGTTTTTACTTCAGTGTTGAAAATGTGAGGAGAAAAAAATGAATGTATTTTAGTTTTCATCTTTCAATAAAAAATTAATTCATTTTAAACAAAATTTATGCCACTTGTCCATTTAATTACACTTGTACAATTACTCATTTTGATGTTTTGCACTTGTTACATATAGTTAAAATTGTGTTTAAATCCCTTATTTAAATTATTTTATAAATTTTATCTTAACCCATTATGCATTTATATTTTCATATCTCAACATATGTGCTTTATTTTATTTACACTTGTTATAAAAAATGTTTTTCATATATAATTTTTTTATTATTTAATAAATGCATTCACCTTTATAAAATCTTAAGAAAAAATTGAATTTTAAAACAAATTATACTTTAATAAATAACACACATACATTCAAACTTTTACTATATTTTAATACTACAAATAATATTTTAAATATAACTATATATCATATTTCTTATTTAAATAAATACATTTTCTTTATAATTCATTTATATAATCTTTTTTCAAGAAAAAAATGGTTTTACAATTTAATTACACATGAATAAATAATTTTATTCTTAATTGGACTTTGAAAAATCTATTGTCAAATTCAAAATATCATTTCCAAATTATAATGCATATTTAAATAATTATAAACAAATTCTTATAGGATTTCAAATCTAATTCATTTTCAATATATTTATTTTTAAATCTAATTTTATTTATAAAATTCTTACCTTTAAATTTCAAGCCAAAATTCTATTTATAATCTTTTTATTTATTTATTCTGGAAATTTCTAATTAATTTCACAAATAATTTCATAATTAAATTCGATAATTAAATTAATTTATCAAATTAAACTTGGCTAATTTTCAAGAATGTTACAGTAATGCAGTTAAAGTGCTCGTTAGATTCAATGTGGCGGAGGTGCAAAAAGTCATAGCGGGGATACAACGAGGATATAGTGGAATATAGCGGATGACTCTAAAATAGCATATAAAACTCATACTTAGTGTTTTTACAAATATATAAATGGTAATTAATTGAAAAAATTTAAAAAAACATATGCAAATGTACTGTAAGTAAACGTAAAACTGTTATATAACATAATTGAATTTAGTAAAATATTATAGTATTTTCATTTCTGAAAATATACTAAAAATTCAATTAAGTAATTTCTTAATTTCTTAATGTATAAATGTCATTTTTCAATTCATTTCTTTTAAATAAGATATACCAGAAATAAAGGAATATAGCGGGAATAACTGGATACAGCGAAAATAGCGGGGCTTAAAGCGGAAAGGCTATATTTAGGGCTATATGGAAAAATCATAGCGGTATAAATCTGCTATGAGATATAGCAGGGTTATAGCAGGGTAATAGCGGGGCATTAACTACAAAGTTAGGGAGATGAGATTAATAAATCCAATGGATGTGTCTTAACGAATGAACTAAAATAAGACTTAACTAAATTTAGAAGAAGGAATTTTCCAAAGGGGTAAACTTGAAAATGGGGCTACATTTCTTAGTATAAAATCACTTCCTCCATCTTAATAAATTCTCGCTTTTCATTCATAACTCCTCATCTACTTTCGACCAGCAATTAAAGTGCTTAGAGAAGAGCATAAATTGATGAAAAAGCTAAGGAACTAAAGCTAGGAAATTATCACATTCTCCAATCAACTAATCAAGGTGAATAATCATGTTTATCATCTCATTTTCTATGTTTGGTTCGGCTATGGGCTTATATCTAATCTATGTCTATATTTTGGTTAAGATATAATCATTTAAACCTTTGTTTGGATAAGAGATAGGTGTTTTTGAATGTTAATGGTCTAATTAACACGTTTATTCAGTTTTGGTTAAATTCCAATTTGTTTGATCTTCATATGCTTTGAAATTTTTATATGTTGGAGAGAACATATTAATTGATTTTTTGGAATTTTTCCAGATTTTTCTATGGTAAATTAATAGTTATATAAATTATTTAAGGTATGGGTATTATATATTTTATATAATTATAAAGGAGGAAGGGGATTTTTCAAAATTATTTAAATTTCCAAATAAGAAAAGTCGATAGCATTTTTGAATATAAAATTCTAGAAACCAATCAGATTTAGACAAACAAGGTAGGTGGGGTACAAAAGAATTATTTTAAGGTACAATTTTCACTATTTCTACTCTTTTGATAGGAGCTTCCACCTCCATTCCAAACCTTCCGACAAGTACGAAAGGTATAAACCTCTTGACTTGGTCAATAACCAATGCACATGGTATCAGGTAACTGGTACGTAGTGAATTGGAAGTGGTCGAAAGGTTCAGGGCCGAAAGTTGGAGCTTACGTAAGAGACGAAGTTTTGTTTTGGTTTTAAAGAAAATACGCCTATTAGCTTTCTTATTTATTTGAGACCTTTCGACAAAGTCGAAAGGTACTTGTCGAAAGCATAGTTACCGCTTCAAACCTTTCGACCCAAATGGAGTCAAAGGTAATCTTTTTATTTTTTAAAATTTGTCGCCTCTCCATTGATTTCGAAGGGTTGGTTCCAACACCAACACTTCATTGTTTTCGAATGGTCTCAAAAGGTTTTAGGTTTTGAATGTGTTACCTTCAATGATTCTGAAAGGTTTTGAGTTTCAGTGCTTTCAAAAGGTTTTGAGTTTCAATGATTTCGAAAGGTTTTGAGTTTCATTGAAGTCGAAAGGTTTTGAGTTTCACTGCTTTCGAAAGGTTTAAAAATGGTTTTATATGGGGGATACCCCAGGCTTTCGACAAAGTTGAAAGGTAAAACTTTTTGACTAGGTCGAAAAGAAACCTTCCGACAAGGTCAAAAGATATGACCTTTCGACAAGGTCGAAAGGTATGGTTTTCAATGCTTTTCAAAGGCTAATGTTTATTTGCTTTCGAATGGGGCTTCATCTGAAGGGGTTTAAAGGGTTGTTTTAAATTTTTCTTAAGTAAAATTTTGCTAATTTGAAAGGTGTTACTTCGAAGGGTTATAGCATAAAATACTTATCTTTGTTTGAATATGTAAGGGGGATCCTTATATAAATAAATGTTATTAAACCTTAGAGGCACTAGGGTGGGTTTAATGTTTTCGATATATAGTTTGGGATTACAAACAGAAATATGATTTTAAAAGACACATTGGGGCTATCAATTTATTTTTAATTAATTTAACTTAATTGGGGCAATCAATGGGAATAGGTTAAACATGTGGAATACATGGGAAAAATGAATAAATCATAGGGATCATGGTATTTTAATTGGCTAAGTGGTGGATTATTGATTAACCTAGGAAAACCATGGAATGTGCGGTGGATAGCCTACATCAAATTTCTAAAGTTAAGAATGTTTTGCCAGAAGTGGTTAGACTCGGCATTTGGCACCCAAGGGTTCATAGTCATCCGAGGAAAACTATGGAGTGTGCGGTGGATAGCCCTATCCAACTTTTATAAAACAATGTACGATGGATAATATGGAATTATTTTAATAAATCTGAGATGGATAGTCCTATTAAAGTTTTGACGAATACTCATTTTAAAGAATTTTAGATGGGATATCTAATAAATTGTTTTTCGATGAGATATGTAATAAAAAAATTTGATGGGATATCTAGTAAATGGGTGGATGAGATATCCAATGTATACGATTTATGGTTTTATTTCATATTATGTTAAGACTAATCATTTTGGGTGCAGAGGCATAATAAATGATTTACATGTTTTGTTTTGGGATACTAGTGAAGGGAAAACCCGTTCCGCTAAGTGATGTGGTCTCACTAGATATCTATTAATGGTAAGAGATGATATTGGATTATTATACCAAACTTATTGTCTGACTTGAAGTTTTTGTTTCTCCGTAAACTCTTGGGTATTCAAAATTAATTTGAGTAATCTGAGAGTGGGAGAGTTTTAGATTTTTGATGAATAAGCCTCCGGTGACGTGCATGAGGCGAGGTTAGCAACATAGAAGCTAATTTGTGTATTCCGCTGTGATGTACTAAGAACTATAAAGTTCATATTTATTAGTTCTTTGATCATCATAAGGAGGCATCTTCATATGTAGCCCTTATCCTATTTTGTACATGTATATATGATCTAAACATGGTTAATGTACGAGATTATCTAATTAAATCTTAAATTTTAATTTGCATGAAATGAGAAATTCCGTTTATTGGAAGTTTAAAAAATTTCATATTCATGTGTTCTTGTGTATTAATATTAATAATGCCGCATTCGGTTGCCAAGAAATAACAACTATAGATGACGCAGCATCAGTAGCGGTTAGTTTTGGGCCTCAAAAGACAAAATGTTATATTCATTCACTTTCCCTCATCGGCGCCGACATTTCTTCAGTGGTGGTCGAAGGCCAATTTTGGCCGCGGTGGCTCTGACGAATTGTCGCTGCTTGATTTGCCTTGATTTGAATTTGGAAAAATGGAAAGTTCCAATCTGCTTGCTTATTTATATTAACAAGGATAAGTATGGAGGTATGGGCAACACATATATATGGGCATGGGCTAGGGTAAAGGGAACCATGGCTGAATAAAACAAATGTATATATTACTTAAACTAGAAACGTTTAGCTTTTAAACGTCTGAAATTTCGAACTCCAAACGAAGCGTGCCTTCTGGCGTTTTATATATCATACCCCTATTCCGAATACAATGAAACTAGTTTCGAGTCCCAATTTGATCATACGCAGAAGATAGTTTTTCAAACCCAATTATTTATATTAAATTTCTAAGATCAATTCCTATACCTTTCGTACTCGCATGCCTAAACGATACATCCGATCGCCATAAAACTTGACTGCATATAATAATTCACTATTATGGATCTAATGAAACTGATTTCATTGAAATTCGAAACTGTACCCCATAAGGCTATTTTTATATGTTAATTAAAATGAGTAATTTAAAAAAGTGGAAATTAGCCACAAGGGCCTTTTTAGCAAGTGTGATTAGTTTTTAGGACACACAACTGAAATAATTACTTTTAAGGACAAATT
Source organism: Allium cepa (assembly GCA_030765085.1). NCBI lineage: Eukaryota > Viridiplantae > Streptophyta > Magnoliopsida > Asparagales > Amaryllidaceae > Allium > Allium cepa. The sequence continues at coordinate 549,565,638 of CM060932.1, forward strand.
GCAAAATAACTAGTTTCTAAGGCCAAAAAACCTATGAAATTATGTCCTTGAAAGAAATTGGACTGCTGACTTTGTCCTTAAAAGTAATTATTCTACCGACTTTGGCCTTGAAATTAATTTTCATGGATGTGCGTCCTAGAAACTAATTGGACTGCAAAGTTTGTCCTTCTAGTGAAATGCCCCTTTAAAAAATCTGTTAAATCACTTTTAAATCCAAATTTAAAGTTTACTATCTTCCTTCGGATTCATATAGAATTTAAATGAACCTTTGAAATCACTTTAATTAATAATAAATTCAAGATTCAATATTTTAAACAATTTCAAATACTAAATTTAACGATTTAATTACCAAATAAATCATTATATTTGAAATTTAATTTGTTTAACTTATAAAAATTACTTTTCAATATTTAAAATAAATCAAATATTCTAAATTCAAATGACCAAAATTCTGGGTCATTACAGAAGAAGTAGACAAGCTGATGGCGAATGGTTTTACCCACGATGCGACCTGCCCTGAATGGGTATCCAACCCAGTCTTGGTCAGGAAGTCCAATGGGAAATGGCGAACCTGTGTCTATTACTCGAATCTAAAAAAGCTTGCCTGAAATACTGCTTTCCTCAACCAGAATCGATCAACTTGTGGATGGGACAGCTTGACATAAATTGCTATCATTTAAGGACGCATACTCGGGATACAACTAGATCATGGTGCATGAACCTGATCAGGAAAACACCAGTTTCATTACCGATCTGGGGTTATACTTTTATAAAGTGATGTCATTTGGCCTAAAGAATGCTGGGGCAACCTACCAACGACTAGTTAACGCCATGTTCTAGTGTCAAATCGAGAAAATTATGGAGTTTATATGGATGGCATGTTGGTTAAATCAAGTATAGTCGCAGATCACTTGGATAATCTCGCTGAAATGTTTGAAATACTCCATAACTATGGAATGAAATTCAACCCACTTAAATGTCACTTCGGAGTAGCCTCTGGAAAGTTCTTAGGGTTCATTGTAAGCTCTAGAGGCATCAAAGTAAATCCAGAACAGATTAATGCTTTGTGAGAAGTCGAGGCCCTAAAGAACAAGAAGAAGTTACAAAGCTTGAATGGAAAAGTTGCAGCACTAAGCTGCTTATCTCGAAAGATTGAAATGTATACTACACAAATAAATGGTTCGCTAGAGTCGAGAAGAACTATTCAGAGTTGGAAAAGCTAGCATATTGCCTCTTGATCGCATCCAGAAGTTACGACCATATTCAGGAGCACCCGATCAAAATACTAACAGATCAACACTTGAAGCAAGTGTTGTACTTCCCTGAGACCTCCGGGCGGCATATCAAATAGAACATCGAATTGAGTCAACATGAAATCATTTACCATCTTCAAAAGGTGATTAATGGGCGGGCATTGGTAGATTTAATTGCCGAATTTACTATATGCGACAATGAAGAAAAATTTACTATGGAAGTGGAAACATGTTGGAAGCTGTTCGTCGGTGGTGCATCTAACAACTTCTGCTCGGGACCAAAGGTAGTGCTTGAGACTCCCGAAGGACGATCCGTTTGCTATGCCTTATGCTTGGAATTCTCAGCAACAAATAACGAAGCAAATTATGAAGCATTGATAGCAGGGCTAAAGATTGTGAAGGAACTTGAGATAAAATCCATACACATCTATAGCGACTCTCGGTTAGTCATTTGTCGGGTGAAAGGAGAATACCAGGCTCGGGGGGAGAACCTTGCCCCGTACCTATCTATAGTGAAGGAACTGCTGAACGACATTGAGCAATACACCATAACTCATATCCTACGGGAATATGACACGAAGGCGGATTATCTAGCCAAACTTTCCAGTTTCGGAGAAGCTCAGTCGTTGCACCAAGTCCTAGTTGAAACTCTGATTACTCCCAGCATAAGCGAAATGGATATCGACTTGATTTTTGAGACAACCGAAGAACTAGAACATGGATAGCACCAATCAAGGACTACCATCTCATAGGAACTCTCCCCGCAAATAGAAATCAGTGGAAAGGCATCTCCAAAAGCACCACGATTCGCAATACAGGATGGTATACTCTACTGAAGCGGATTCTCTACCCCCTTGCTCAAATGTGTGACTAAAGATGATGCTCGAAGGATCCTAAGAGAAGTTTATGAAGGTGACTGCGGAGATCATATCGGAGGGCAAACTCTTGCAAAGGAAGTTCTCCAGTATGGTTATTTTTGGCCAACAGTAAACCACGATGTAGCTGATTACGCTAGACCGTGCGACCAATGCCAAAGATTCAACAAAATCGAAAGAACTCCCTTGACGGAGCTAACACAGATGGTCAGCCAATGGCCATTCGCAACCTAGGGAATCGATCTGATTGGTGTATTATTAATAGCTAAAGGGGGAGCCAAATATACTATCATTGTTGTTGACTATTTCAACAAATGGGCCGAAGTGGAACCGCTGACCACTATTACCACAAAGAAAATTATTAACTTTGTTACTAAAACATTATTTGCAGGTTTGTTGTGCCATAGAAAATCATCACGGATAGCGGGACTCAATTTGAAAGTGCTAAGTTTGGAGACTTTTCAAACACCTCCGAATCGAGAAAAGCTTTTCCACTATCGCACATCCACAAGCAAATGGACAAGCGGAAGCAGCAAACAAGATCATTAAGTCCACCATCAAATAGTGGCTAACAAAAGCGAAAGGAAATTGGATCGATGAACTTCCACTCGCACTATGGGCTTACAGGACAACGCATAAATCTGCAACGGGCACTCTCCGTTCGCCCTAGCATATGGTTTGCAGGTAATGATCCCAACTAAGCTAGAAGTCTCTTCTCATTTAAGGAAAAACTTCGATCAAAGGCAGAATAAGCAGTTCCTACTCAAGTCGCTTGATATTATTGATGAGAAAAGGGAAGAAGCCGAAATAAGGACTGCCGCTCACCAGAAAAGGGTCGAACAATACTTTAACTTCAAAGTTCATAACCGTACCTTTGAAGTGGGAGACCATGTTCTTAAGAGGGTCGACCTGTACTAGGAGCATTAGGTCCAAACTAGAAAGGACCCTATGTAATCGGTTAGAAGCTAGGAGATGGCACATTCAAACTAACAACCATTGATGGAGCCCAAATTCCCCGAGCATGGAATATTGTGTAACAGCCCGAAAAATTTCTAAAATATTTTAAATGAAAATTCATTTGAAAATTTGAATATAATTATTCTAAAATTTGATAAATTTGGAAATTTAATATATAATTTTTGGGATTTGAAGTGAAATGTTCTTCCAAATTTAATAAAATAAAGATTTTTCTTAAATTTAAATTTTTTATCAACTTTGTTCAAAGTTTGACTTTTTGCGAAAATTTTAAAATTTTGAATTTTGAATTTTGAACTTTTACTTTTTTTATGAAGATGAATTTAATTCTAACATTTTCTTTGTTTTTTGTTTTGTTAAGTTTTGATTCCTACTTCTCAAAATTTACAATTTTTGACGTATTACACGTAATTATTTTCCCTGAACATTCATCTTATTTACATTATGACTTTGGGCTTGCACCAATGGGCTAGGAATTCCTTTAGTAGATGAGAAGCCACATGGTTGAGTAGCCTATATAATATCCTAGAGTTTTGGTTAGACTCCTCATTGTCATTGTGCCTTTGTATAAAGAAATCAATATAAGTTTTCTTCTTCATTTTCCACCTCAAAACCCAAGAATTTCTTCCTTTTTTCCTTCCTGTTTTCCTCTACAATTGTTCCTCCTCCTCCCCTAAAATATTTTGGCCACACTATCTCCTTTTCCTCCAACCATAAACCTTAGCCAAAACCCACTTCTCCTCCTTCCTTTTCCCCCTCTTCCTCTTCATAAATTTCAGCCTCCACCTTCTCTTCCTCCAACCAAAACTTATAGCCGAACCATCTCACCCCTTCCCCTTGCTTCTCCTTGGCCGTGACCATCTCTTCCACCACCAAACCCTAGGCCGAGCCTCCACTACCAAAACCTAAACCCTAGGCCGAGCCTTCTCCACCAAAACCCTAGCCTAACCTAGTCAAAACCCCTATGGCCGAACCCTAACCTAGTCCAAACACTATGGCCGAACCCAAACCAAACCTCATGAACGAACCCAAATAAAATCTAGACCAAACCTATGTGTCCCCTAGACAAGGCCTCTTCATATGTTTACAAAAATATATTTTTCTACTTTTATTTTTCTACGCGAATTATTTGTTTAAGTATGAAATTTATTTTATTTTTCAAAGCGTCGAATTTGGATTCTCCTCCCACTCAAGCTTGTCCGTAATTGTCGTGCTTGTTGTAGTCCTTGTGTTGTGTTTGGAATCACTTCTCTAACCAAAAAGGTGAGTAATCACTCTTGACAACATACTTATATTTTAGTGAATTGATGATAGCGGAATTGAATGGATATGTATATGCAAGTTTGAAATTCCACCTATGTTTACATTACGTTATTTCATATGATTTTATTATGTCATTTCATATGATTTTATTATGTTATTTCATATCATATTATACCTATTGTGATCATATGCCATGATATGTTATTTATTGTTCTGTTTATTTCATATTATGTTCTCACACTGCAAGTTCCTTCACTATGGGTTGAAATGATACATATCCAAACGATCTTTAGATTAAGGAAAATTGTTATGGGCTGAAATGATTGACCTGAGCAATTTTATTTGGCTTGGGATTGCGGGTTTGAAATGACATAAAACCCAAAAAATTAATAAATTGTGGATTGAAATGATATACGTCTGTCTTTACTTGACCCTAGGGTGAGAATTGTATATAGATTTCGTGGTTGATTTAAAATGATTTTCTAAAAATTATTAAGTATTTTGGATTTTTATATATGAATCTCAACTAAAATTTAATGTAATGACTGCTGTAAATCTGTTTATATGTGTTAAAATATTTTTATAAGAAATAAATAGTTGGAAATGTAAATTTTGGAATTAAATTTACAATATGAAGGTTAATTGAAATTTAATAATCCAATTTGACTTTATAATGGTATTTTATTCTAACCTATAAATTGTGAGTTTTAATTCATGTAATAATGATTAAAATAATAAATGTTAGTTATTGTAATGATAAAATGTAAGTTAAAATACTTTTAATTTAGCATATGGATTTTAGCTTTAAAATTTGATATTATAATAACAAATTTACTTAACTAAAGGTGTGGTTTCTTTAATGACCAAACATGCCAAATTAATATGATAGGAATGATATAATGACTATGAAAAAAACTGTAAATAAATATACTAATTGATTATATAAACTATTGTAGTAAGAAGTACTACAGTAACAATTCAAAACTGCTGCGATTTCTTACGGTAACAATTCAAAACTACTGCGATTTCTTACGGTAACAATTCAAAACTGCTGAAATTTCTTATTGTAACAATTCTACATTGCTGCGGATTCTTATTATAATAATTCTGCACTGCTGCGTATTCTTACAGTAACAGTTCTGCACTATTGCGAATTCTTACAGTGACAATTCTGCACCGTTGTGAATTCTTACAGTAACAGTTATGCACTGCTACGAATTTTTACAGTAGCATTTCTTTACTACATCGTTTTCTTAAAAGTGACATTTCCAGAATGCTACAAAATTTTCTAAAGTGTTATAGTTCCAAATGTTGTGGTTTAAAGGTTACATTTTTTTTAAAGTGCTACGACCTCTAAAAATTTATGTTTCAAGGGGTTATAATTAAATGAATTTGGAAGTGTTACGACTTTGGAAAAATGAATATTATTTTAAAAAGAATAGTGATATGGAATTTATGTGGTTTGAAAGGAAAATATTTGATACGAAATATAAACCATTTGAAATTTATATAACCATGGGTTATAATAATGATTGGTTGTTAAAGAGACCGAGATCGGATATGGGCATACTCTCTGTCGATACCGAAAACCACTTTAACAACTGTGTACGCGGTGGAGATTCTAAAGGTATATTTACGTGGACCTAACTTTAGTGAGTTAGCATAAGGTGGCTAAAACAGTTGCAATCGATGGGCCAAGTGAGGTAGCTCCTCCGATCAGACACACTTCACTATTAGCCATTCTATTGCAGTGTGATTGATTTGGTGCGCACCTTTGATTCGGGAGTGTGGATCGAGTCGGGCGGTAGTTGCGGTTATGCGTTACCAATAGTCTGAAAGTGTAATTGGTACATCTACCCTGGCATTGTCTAGTTGTGTCATGTCATCTACCCTAGCGCTCCTTCTATGAGTTTGTTTTATGTCGTACCTATGAGGTTATCCTCTGGCGGCCCCAGTTTACGGGGAGTTACAGTACTATATAGACTATTGACATTATAAAATGTGTTAAGGGGGAAATGGGTAACGCCTTAACGCTATTTTAATAGTTTACTTTACTTTGGACATTATTATAATAGTGTATATTACTACATAGTAGACAGTTTATCGGATCCTTAAAGGATAGGCAATCCCAAGCATCCTTTAAGTTACTGATGCATTTCTTTTGCAGTTCACTTGAGTTGGTTTACCTTTTATAGGTATGTATGTCCTGACTCGAGTGTTTTGTGTTTTTCTTTATGCTCGGGTCAGCCTGAGTTTCACAGCTTTGGATTCATCCTCTTTTTGGAGCTAGAGATCCGTTGGAGATTTAGCTATCTACTTGATATTTTCATTCCAGTTATTTCCACTCAGCTTTTGCTTTTGTAGTAGATAGCTTATGTATCTAGACTTTCCAAGTGTATTTGTTTCCATACTTTGGCATTATGTATTAGTTTTAAGACTCTGTATCTAGTAGCTTCATGAACTACTATAGTTATTTTATTCCGCTGTGAGTTCTTCGGATATTCTGTGTCTGTGATTCTATGGTTGATTTTATTTGCCCAAAATTTTATTAACAATCTGCTGTTTTGAATTATTCAAGTCTGACATGTGTGATTTCATTGTCGATTTGAATGGTCCAAAATGGCAGGATGTTACACATTGAATCGCTGCATCCTTATTTTATCCAGGACCATCTTATGTATTTCCTATTTTCAGCAAATAAGCCATCCTGGAATACCAAAAGCATTATAAATAAGCAAAACTCGCCCAATTTTTATTAATAAAATGGCCTTGCTTTCTGAACCAATAAAATTGTGTTCTCAAAAGTAACATGCTGAGTCTACAGGGTCAAATCGACTCAAAACCATCCAATGGTTGCTTGAGATAGTGGAACCACACTCAAGTATGCCCCATCTATCTGCTAGGTCGACGGAAGCAAATCCCTCAAACCGTTGGATCGACGAAACTCGACCCTTGCCTTCTAAGAACCAGTGTTGCTCCAACAAAACCGAAAAGGCCCAATCAAAGCTGCACACCTCCGTAAGCCACACATTGCTTCTTGAGTCATGGAACCATGCTCTCGCAACACGAACTTCTCGCATTGCCCCAATATTGGTCACGTCGAGAAATTCCAAACCGTTTCAGGTCGACGGGTCATATCGATCCTAGAAGCCACGCACACTCCGCAAAGTCGTGCATCAGATATGCCATGCACACTCTCAAAATCTGCGTATTTCATAGGCCGTGCACACTAACAAGTACAGGTATTATCCCGGCAATGCCGGGAAATTCGTTTATTATAGGACTAACAAGAATCAATTCACTCCCACTATCACAAGTAATGGGCATGAATCCAGCAATGTCACATGACTACGAATCAACAAAGAATTCCGATCGTTGAGCAATAAAATCTCTAGAATCGAGATGTTCAAATCACAAATTCCTAAAGATAGGAGTTGCAATATAGATCTGACAAGGGTGCGATAATACCAGCACTAAAGCACCCAATCTCATGTCAAATGTTTGAAGTAAATGGCCCCATGAACTGGCGCATACACACTAATACTCAACCAAAAAAATAAATACTTCATAATTCTGTTACTTCAAACAAAGAATTTTGATGGTGATTATAGGACTTGATAAAATAATGATGAATAAAATTGGCATAAGTGCATGAAACAAATATAAGTAGACAAATAAAGTTACGGTCAAAATGCCAATATTGTATTACTTAAAACATTTTCAATGTACATCAACAAACAGTGAGTGCTGTACCCACACAACATCGGCAAAAAAAGGAAAATACATCGTATCACCATGACAATAAAAAAATACCAAGTGCAGACTCTGCACTTGTGCAAAAGGTGATCAATAAACAACAAAAGTAGGAAAAGACAAATCAAGACGTCATCCCACCACTTCCTCGATCTCCTTTCCCGCCTCTAATTTGCAATTCCTAGGGCTTAGCCTTTCCCGGGCAATCTCACTCTCCGAAGCAGGGCCACCGGTGGACCCTCATTTCCCTTTACGCTTGCGAGATTGGTGAGAGCTTTTCGATGACCTCTTATGTGCTTCAATTTTTCCTTCTTCATCGCGATCATCTTTGATCGGTCTTCGGCTGCTCAGCCTCTACTCTATCTGGTTGACAACATTGGTCTGCTTGCTCTCATGTATCACTAGCTTTCAAGCTCGCCTCCTGAGAGATAGAGGGGTCATCCAAACCATGCAGCTCCGTAATCTGCCTAGAATGCGAACCGAGTTGTGAGCTAGAAGCAGAGACGACAGTTGACACGGTTAATATAACGATGGAATCGGCATCAAGATGAGAAGGAAATTCAACGGGAAGAGAAGGTTGATCTACAATATCAGAATAAAGGGCGGTTATCTTGGCGATCTCTTCATGCGTTAATTGAAAATCTTCAAGCATAGGAGAGATAAGAAAGTTACCTGCTATGGGGGTTTGTTGATATGCAACGAGTTTGAAGCCTTTACCGTTGGTTTCCTTCGACGACTGCACAACTACAGGAGAAGTGGCAATGATCCCCTCGTCGGTATAAAGTTGCTAAGGTAACTCGCCCGAGCCCTAAGGAAAATATTCAATGGCAGCTTCGATGGTGGCCGTGACATTGATGCTTTCACGCTTCCTCTCCAGCATTAAGATTTTCTGGCCTTCCACTAGAGCTAGGTGAGATTCTTTATTCAAATAGGCCTGAACTAGCTCCTCTTCAGTGTAACTGTCACCCATGTCTCAAAACCGGGCCAGAACTTCTTCCCAAACTACAACAAGCATGCGAGGGAATAATGGACCCAAGTAATTGAGGCTGCCCTTATTAAGCATGGAATTTACATAGAATCCTAAAATGGTAGCATCCAAGCCATTCATTTTCTTAGTGAAAGTATCTTAGAGCTCTGAAAGGCTGGCCTTCGTGCTAGCCTTCTCTACTGCCAATTGATTTTTCTCGGCGTCCAAAGTCAAAATTTACATAAGTAGAGAGGCAATTTCTTAGGATTCTTCGACGGGAACTTTCTTCTTCGCCTTGACCATCGTCTCACCTGCCTTTGGTTTTTCTTGCAAAGCCGCAACATCGGTGTGGCACTTCTTTATATTGTCTCTGATTATGAGTGCAGTTCGATTGGTAGACTCCTTTAACTCCTTGAATAAAGAAGCCTTTCTACTTTCTCCCTTTAAGGCATCATCACTCTCTTTCTTCAATCTCTCAATCTCCAAGTCACGGTCCGCATGTTGCTTCTTGTATTCATCTTTTTCATACCCGAATGAGAGAAACTCGTTAGAATTAGGAACGACTACAAAAGAGGGAACGACGATCCCAGTAGAAGTAGGAAGCTGAATGATGGGTACATGTTCCTGATGTTTCTTTAGCTTCTTTGGTTGGTCTTCACATTCAATCGGGTTTTCCTTTTTTCATGACCGCTTCCTCTATCGCGGTCTTGATCCTTCTCAATTCGGTAGCGCACTTCTGCCTCCTAATCTTTTCTCCACCTTCTCTTTTCTTCGGTTTCATGGGAAGCATAGTATCTGGATGAATGCCTTTGTGAACGCTGAGACTCAAAGTGGTTGGTCAAGATTGTTGTAGAAGCCACGAGACATGAGCCCTGCAGCAAATAACAAAACGACATCAGGAAAAAGGAATTTGATGGTTTAAAACATCTAAAGAGAATAACGGTGAAATGCGTGGTCCTAGCATAGTTTGTGCTAAAATTTAACAACCCCAACATAATACAGAAACTGAATCGATCGCAACTACCGGGACATCCATTTTGAGAGGAATGATTTGGGTAGGCTGGGAAGGCAACCCTTCCGAAGTGAAGTCACCCAGTAGAGCACCCATATCTACAAAATTGTCACTTGCTTCTCCCAAGTCAAAATCGACACCCTTCTGCAAAGGGCTGGGAACGGGCTCATTCTTGGAAGGAACTTCTTCAAGACATTCTTTCAAAGGAGGTGAGGGAGTATGTTCGAGAGTCAACTCCGGGGGCTTGTCACCGAAACCAACATCACCTTTGTCGGTGTGTGTATCCCAATTTATTTCTTCTTCGATTAAAGGGAGCCCCTCACTGATCTCTCCTTCCTCCTTTCTCTCAATCAATGGAGTTTTGCCCGTTCGATGAACAAACTCTTCTTTTTTCTCCTACGGGTCGAAGGAATCTTGGGTGAACTATCAACCCCTACTTGATCATGAGTCTCTTTAGAGGTTTTCTTTGACCCACCGGACGAGTCGCATTACTCCTCCTCATCATCATCATCGTCACCTACATCAGAGTCATGGAAAGAGGAAACTGAGCAAATCCAGGTTTTGGAGCGAGAGGGGGCACTGACTAATCCAACAGACCTCCCAGGATGTTAGAGCCTACCCTGGTAAAGATTCTTATCTGTAAGCGGAAACCTGATCATGCGCTCTGGAGCATCGACCACTTTCAAGGCGCTAAAAATATGGCCAAGCGTGGGATCTTTATTGATCTTCGGGAGAACTGCAAAAGAATATACGATCGTTCGGAAGACTTTTTAGCAGCTAAAGGAAACCCTATATGTAGTGAAAGTAACTTAACCCCCTCCTCCCCCCCCCCCCGGCCGTAGTCCACAGATGGGTGAATCACTCTGGACGCTTGGCAAAAAATAATTTATTTTTGAATAATGAAACCTTGCTAGGAAGATCAAGTATAAGCTTTTAGCTACGTTGCGCCTCAATATAAATGAGTAACGGGTTAGCCTTCCTTTTTTTAAATAACAGGAGATACTGCAACTCGACAAAGCTCGGGGCCTGGTTAAGTGTTCACACGAACAAAATATACAACCAAGTTAGCATGGCGTAATCATTCGAGAGGATTTGGAATGGAGCCAACCCCATTATCTGAAGAGTTGCCATAAGAAACTGATTAAATGAGGGAAACAAACCAAATATACACATGTAGCGATGGCAGTCCATGTATCTGGAAGGTGGCTTATGAGCAAATTCCCCTTTGCATGGTAGAAGCATGTCATCCTTCGAGATGCCGTATTGCGAGCAAATGCTTCGCAACTACCTGTATGTAAGGATCGAAGAGGCTTTCTTCGGGGGATCAAGCAAAACCCTAAACTTAGGGGAAGTGCGATCGGTGACGGAGCCAACTGGGATCGAATAGCTATATTGCCCCAAATTTATGGAAGTAGCTAGTCCATCCAGGTTCGATGAAGGCTCCGCTTCAGAAATAGGTGAGCTTCCTTCTACTGACTTGCACCGGGAGGATTTGCGCATCATTCTATATAAGAAAGCTTATGTTCAAAATGGTCGGGTGCGCCAAATCCTTAAACTATAAACACCAAACCTGGCTGATACTTGGAATTCGAAAGGTAATTGACATGTACCAATCACCGATCGGATTACAAATATTAATATTGAGCATGTGTGATGTGTAATCTATGTGAGAACGAGTTCGACGTCTTGAACGCTAAGAATAGACCATCCTATGTAGATGGCTCACTAACACCGAAAAAAGCGATCCATATCAGCTATTAATATCTTTTCTTCAACACTTACATGTTATCGATCAATGATTGATGGTAGATCTGTTATCCGAAGCGACACAGAAGACTCTTCCTATTCCAAGTACACTGACTGTGCAATGACAAGACCAAACCAATGCGAGAAAGAATAGATCGATGAGTCCGAATGAGAGGAAAAATTATCAACATAAGTCGATAACAACCTAAGCTGCATGCAAGATGCTATCCTAAGTTATTATCACCTCCCTAAAAAACCAAAATCAACCCGCAAGGTGTCATGCTGGAATCGACCGTGAAACTTGGTACAAGTTAATTCTGATTCTGTAGATAGCAAAACATATTGAGCAGTAAGGAAAAACCTTGGCTTCGTTTCGTAAAGAGCTTCGGACTCGATTTACTATCCATAAAATCACAACCAGCTAGAATCTTCAACTGCATCCGCTATCAACATAACCTCACCATCGATCGATGATGTATTGACACGTCAAATCCACTTCACCATCCTTCAAAATTGAGAAAACGTTAAGCTCTTCAATTCAAGATGGCTCGAGCCAGAGTATTTGGATTGGTAGCGCCTCAAGGTGGGAAAAATCAAGGCAGCAGGTGGCGTTAGGTGTGAGGATCAACTACAATGGTACTTTAGTGATGGTAGAAGGTGGACTGACGAAGTTCGATTTCCTTTGGATCGGCTCGGCTCGAAAATGTAAAATGGAAAAATGGAGATCCGATCCGTTTGTATATAAAAAAGGCATAAAATTTTCCTAAGTATTTGAATCGATGCCGATCCAATCCATTTGGATCGGTACCGATCCTATTTATTACCCCTAAATGATCTCAGGCTTTCCATTTTTCCCAACTCAATGTTCGTATTCATTCTAGAAGTTATCAAGTCAAGATCACTCCATAATTACGACAACGAAGATTTCCACCAAGGACCGGATTCTTAGCTAGATTGTCATAAGTAGCTACTCAAGGAAGCTTGATACGACGAATAATGCTCCATGAAACGGAAACCAAAAGATAAATAATTCCAGAGCATGCCTTGTTTCCAATGAAAGCATGTTCTGAGGGGAAATATTAATTGGGTTTTTAACCTAGCATAATTCAGAAGGAGTTAGAACTTTCAAACTGAGCCATAACGACTCAAAACTTGATCGGAATATCTAAAAGTACATGACAAAGAATCCTGGGAGTTTGAACCAAAAATATGCCAAGTATTTGGATCGACACCGATACGATCCAATTGGATCGGTACCGATCCAAATTATTAACTTGTGCATTCTCTAATCCACATGGATTATATTCCTATATCTCTCCTAAACCTATTTATCAAGTTTGATAACATTCCGAGCATCCGAGTTGAAGAAGTCAAGACTTATCTGACTCGAATTACAGTTCAATCTAATTTACATGTGAACCATCATCAGAAAAGTCAAAAACTATGAAATCGCATAGGGAACCTCGCATGCAAGAAAGGAAGCCAATGAAAAAGGAGATGTGCAAATATTTCACAACATTTGAGATCGGTACTGATCCGATCCAATTGGATTGATACTGATCCAAAAGGTTAGTTTGAAATCGCCCTAAACTTTACGTGCCTCCTCCTATGGGTAACTACAAGCTTCTAGTACTCTGGTTTCGATTCAAGTGCTATCTAAATCGTATAAATACCATCCCATCTTCAACAGAAAGGCGGCTGACCGCTCTAATCACTGGGGAAATTTGCTACTAAGATTCTTCAACCTTCTTCCTCCTCACAATGGTTGCCAAGGGACAATTAAGATCCTTCCTTTTGTCTCCATCAATGGCGATCTGATCTTTCTTCGTTCAATTACTAGAATAATAAACAACTTGTACTTGTCTTCAATAGTCAATCCATCAATAAAATCTATAAAGTGGATGTAAGCTTCGTTAACAGTCGAACCAGTATAAAAATCTTGTGTTTCTCTACTTTATTTTGCCTTTTCTGTAATTTAGAGAGTTTTTTCTCTACTTTATCTGTCCTGATAAATAGGGCTGATGCTTTCACAATCATATCAAGGTATTGATCCATTTTTGGGGTTACATTTAGTATGGAAAATTCTAATCACGGAAAATTCCAATACGAAATGGAAATGTTCTTTCTAAGGAAGACTCCCTATCTACGGATGAAGAGATAAGACGTATGAATATGATTCATTATGTAATAACAATAGGATACGTCATGTATGCTATGACAGGTGCTAGGCCAGATGTCGCTTTTGCATTAGGTACAATTAGCCGATATCAGTTAGATTCATGTGAAAATCATTGATAATAGCTAAGGTCACCTTGAAGTGTTTAAGAAATACTAAGAATTTTTTATGTAATTTAACCCTTGCAAAAAAATCTAGTCTAGAATAAAGCATTCTTTTGGTTTTTATTTCCTTTTATATGTGTTGTTATATAGAGATATAGGTAATGATACTAATGCATTACATATCTAATTTGAAATTCTAAGGTATAGTATTTTATCGATTAAAGTCGCGAATGTGTTCATCGCCTTGAACTTTGAATTAATATTAAGATACTTAATTCCTTAATGTTCCTATCCAAGATGATCGAGAAAAGGATATCGATGCATCCGTTAATACTCGTGTATGTAACTGTCCATATAATGGATGGTGAATTGCTCATGATCGTTGGAGATATCAAAAGGATATGTACTTAAGGTTGTTTGGAACAATCATAAAACGAATAAGAGTCTTTTATATTAATACAATTAATTCAAAATCGAACATGTCATGTAACGATGTGTGATAGTTTTCAAACTTGAGGGTAGAGTGGATCTTAAGTAACTAAACCGTACTTTGATTATGGTCAATCATATGACATCACAATCATGTTACAATTATAGTTGGGTACATGTTGAACTACTTGAAGTGAAACACTACTTAAGAGAGGATTCATCTCCTTCATTGTGAAAGGTTAGTATCACCTAATTACTAGTAAACTTAAAGTCAAAATCTCTGGCCAGATTAAATCAGTTAATCGATAAATGTTATTAGATTAAACCAAAGACTTTAAACTAGTCTATACAATTAACTACGAATAATATTAGATTTTTAACCATTGGTCAAGTTCTAGATACCTTTGTGATATAATGATTAGGACTTGGATTTCACCTAAATGATCTATAATTGACTAAATATGTGCCTGATATTGTACTTCAACAAAGTATATACAAGCTTCAGTATTTAAATGGCTTAAATATTAACTAAGGATGAGTTCATTCTAGGGAGTCAACACAACCATGACGTTAGCTAATTTCAAAGTTCAACCACTTTAAAGTTAATTTATAAATGTCATAAATTAACAATAAAATTAATGCAAATGTTTTATTGAATTTTTGGAGCATTTTAATTGTTGATTTGAAGCCTTTAAATGAATTAAAATAATACATAATTGTTGTACTTCGTTTTACTTAAAATATGGGCTAAGTAATTAAATAAATGATTAATTTGTATGGTAAATAAATTAAGCCTATGGTCAATTAACCTATTAGTGTATGTTCGACCGCGCTATGAGGCAAGAGGGGCAAAATACTTGATCTCTAGATCTGGAGAGAAAGGCGTTGTATATTTTGATACCTTTTTAGCTATAAATAACCTCATTATCTCTAGTTCTAGATGCATATAACAAAGCCCTAACCTCCATTAAAGAGAACTGTTATAGCCTAGAAGACGAGATTTGCACATTATAGTCAAGGACAAGGAATCAGGAGTCGAAGAAGGAAATAACTAACCATATATCGATAACTGGCGGGATAAAGAGGCAAACTTCTTATTTATTTACATTTCTATATTAAAATTATTCCATATGGTCATGAATATTTTGGCCACAATATGTAAAAAAATCACTAATTAAATTTTGAATAATAAGATACTAAACAATTAAAAAATAGATTATATATTTATTTACTTATATAATTGATGTTTTCGGTTTTTTTTTGAATTTTTTTTCCTATTTAATACAATTTTTTTTGAAAATGTACAAAAAGATACTTAAATATGTAACATATGATACAAAATTTAAATTAAATATAAATGTGTATATATTTATATAATAATCCTTTAGTTTAAAAAAATAATTTTTTAACTTAGTTAAAATATTTTAAATTTCAAATTTTAAACAAATTAATTATATTAATACACATTATTTATTTTAAAATTTATTTAAATATTTGTTATAAAATAAAACCAAAGACTGTTTTTTATATAGGCCTAACACATACATAAATTTTTATATATTCAATAACATTCAAAATATAAATATTTTTTAAATGTATTTAATTTAGTTAAAATAAGGGACACATCCCTAAAATCAAACTTAATACACAAAACATCCTCCTTATAAAAATAATAATAATTACATCTCTATTTTAAAATACTACAATTTTCTTCTCTATAATACCCCTCTTCTCCACTGCAACAATGTTGATTCTTCATATATGCATGTTATTCTCACATCCAGAATTATAATTTGCACCCCATTATTATCAATCTTTAAAATGCAATTACTTCTTGTAGAAACGACGGATTAACAAACCTTTCACCATTATATGAAATAGTTGCAGACATTTTTACAACTATATGCAACAATTTCAAACATATCTACAATTATACCATATAATTGCAGAAATGTCTGCAATTATATGCAATAGTTACATCATGAAGAATGATTGACTCTTTCCATTGTTTTCTGCAACTATCACCTTAATTGGCTTCAAGCTGTAGAGTATGGCCATCTCCTTAATTGGTCTCGATCATGAGCTACTAGGAGTGGTGGAGCCTTATTTTTGAATGTAGAGTGAAGTAGAGAAAGTATTAGCTAGTCTAAGGGGATGGAAGCGAAAATAGCTATGTGCAATGGTTGCAGACATGTCTGCAATTATACCATATAACTACAAAAATGTCTGCAATTATATGCAATGCAATAGTTGCAGACATTTCTACAACTATATGCAATAGTTGTAGATTCGAAAAAAATCGAAGATGTTCAAAATTTGCAGAATTGTCTGCAAATATATGGAATAATTTCACCTTTTATGCAAATGATTTTTTTTTAGTATCAATAATAGATCTCATTTTAAAGATCATAAATTTTTCGATTTTTTGGTGAAAACGGTATGCTGATCCGATGTTTCTATAGAAAGTTATATGCATTTGAAATATTAAAAACGTGAAGAGTATTTGGGTCTTTGTGCGCACATGAATTTTAAAGAAGGGACCAGAAACTTATTAAAAAATGGAGGGATGTTTTGTGTATTTTCAAACCTTAACAGGATGTATGCCAAACGCTCCCTTTACTTTATTTAACAAAAAAATGCTATATATATAAACACACACACATGTGTGTGTGTGTATGCATATGTAAATGCTATAATGTCATGTTACAATCATCATCCCTTGACATTGTACCCTTTATAATAACCATAAATCCTAAAGATTATTAACATATTTGACATTATACATTTAAATGACCTAGGTTAGTCTACAATTTTTATTTATTATGTTATAATGTTTGCATTATGGATGCAAACATTTGATAAATTATTATGAAATTAAAATTAATATTAAAATAAATTGAAATAATAACTTGCATTATATTTAATTGACCCAAATCATAATATACATACATTAACTTTTAATATAAATTAATTAAAATATTTTTTTTTGAGGAAAATTAGTGATCCTCTCGAGGAGGAGAGCACTTATATAATTTTATTCTATACTAAGAC
Organism: Allium cepa; assembly: GCA_030765085.1. Taxonomy (NCBI): domain Eukaryota; kingdom Viridiplantae; phylum Streptophyta; class Magnoliopsida; order Asparagales; family Amaryllidaceae; genus Allium; species Allium cepa. The sequence goes on from CM060932.1 coordinate 549,583,242, forward strand.
AAGGAGCTACCAACAAATCTGGCAGGTAGCAAAATCCCCCGTATAAAGAAGAAGAAGAAAAAGGGAAAGCCCCTCGCAAACCTATAAATCAGAGACTAATAAGATACTAAGAAAGATAGGTAAGACCTAAATAATAAAGGTCAAGTAGAAATTATAAAAAAACACCGATAACACCAAGAAAGCCATTAAAGTATAAGTCTAACAGCCTGTTACCTCCAAAGGATGGCAAAATGCATGATAATAGTTCCCTTCATAGAGAAGTAACAATCAAAGCATAGTAATGAAGCAAATCAAGAGAAGCATAAGATCCCTAAAAAGATCAGGGCCATAAGCATGCCAAAGAGTAAGGTCCATGACGAGCAACAAAAGGTAGCCAATAATAACTATCCTACCTCAACAATCAATATGTAGAAGCCCAAAGCATAAGAAATCCATTCCACAACAATTACTAAAACTGGGAAATACTCAATAAAAATATGGGACCAACGCACACATATATGTATATAGATAGATGTTTATATACATATATGTGCGAGAGAAGTAAAACGAATATGAAAAGTGAAACCAATTAATTTCCAGTTACTGACTAAAAAGTCAGCTAACCTCAAATTTAAACTATATGTTAACAAAGGTTATTTGCTGCAATTACGCTTTGAAATGACAAATAAGGAGTAAAATAAACAAATACTACAAATGACATAAGGTGTAGATACGGAGCTCGGCTATGCTTGCATATCTCCCCTATGAAGTTCTCTTACTATGTTCATCCCTTAAAATTACAAGGAATTACAAGAGAATAATTAAAAAATTGGCACTTAAGCTTACAATGCTACTGACCGTCAGAGCTTTTGAGGTTTTGTTGGTTGGAAATATTCATTCTGAGTATAAAAATCAAACAATTTTCAACCCTTCTGAAGTTGTATGGAAAGGGTTATTTATAGCAGTAGAGGTAGATAAATGGATGGCTGTTATTGCACTACCAATAGGTGGGAATCATTCTCGACCGTGGATTTCATCACTTTAGTTGATGGATGATGGCTAGAAAGGTGGTTGGAATATGTGGCCGATATGCATGCCAACTATGATGACGTACTAGGCCCGTTCTTTGTGTTGAGAAAGGTGGCATGCTATAGAGTAGGTACACTTATGGCAGACATGCATAATAGAAGGTGTACTAGGTCTACAAGGTTGTACTTTCGACGTCTAGCACGATATTATAGATAGCAAGGCTGTGGAGAAGCTTTTTGTGCATAGTGACGGTCGATTGCTTACTATCGAAGATTGCCGAGAATAAGGCCAAAGATGGATAAGGAAAGAGCTAAAGAGGACATGCCGAGCCTATAATGTGGTGAGGAGATAGCTATATATAGTTGGTAGTAGGCGGGCTGAGATAGTCGGGCCATAAATTGGTCTCTTTGAGCCGAGTCAAGTCAAATGAGTTGGCCACTTTATTATCTTGAGTTAAGCCATGCCAAGCTTAGAAGTCCAGACCGACCTATCCATGACTTGCTTGTTGGATTAGCTGGAATGGAGCTAGGCTTAATGCTGTCCGACTTGGAATGGGCCTGGCTAAGAGGTGCTGTCTAACTTGGATTTGGGTTGGACGTAGAATTATAAACCTGGTTGTCTTTGATGGCTTGAGTCTTGTTATGCAAATCGACCTAGAACGAGTTGGGCTTTGATTTGTTGGTTGGCTAGTCTTTTGCTTTCAAGAAATTTGAGCAATATTTTGCGCTCTAAGCCCATCTCTATGAACAGGGGTGGGCTTGTCAAGTCACAAAGATCCTTCCTCAGCTTTCTTGTCTACATTTAATGCATGCACCATGTGTCAACACTTGATTGGTCAAGAATATTTCTTTTTCAAAGTGACATCGCGACTATTCAATGTTGGGGACAGTTGATGTGACAACGTTGTTAATTATATCTAGATGGCTGAGGCGTCCCTGTATTTTGAATCTAACGACTACGATTGAAGGGTTAGGTTTATAAATACCCTAAAGCATCTTCTCCCCCGCTCTTTACGGAAGCTAAGTAAATTTTCAGCCATTAGAAAATTTCAAATGTTTTACGAAACTTTTTAAAGCATTCCTATTTGCAAACTAGTAAACTTCTTTTTCTCTTATGCTTCTTTGCCTTGGAGTGAATGTGATGCGCTTTCTCCATTGAAAAACTGATTTCTTTTTTGTTTCATTATTTTTTAAGTGTTTAATTTTGGATTTGATTTTGTGTCATTACTTGGCTAGAATTTGTAATTTCTGGCCATTTTTTGGTCGTCAATGGACCGCCATTATTTTATCTGTGGTGACCGATTGACATTGGTGAACTTTTCAGTAATCTATGAATTTAAAAATTGTACTAGTGTTGTGGGACATAAATTTAGTCCCAATCTACGAGCCTTAGGCTTTAAGCCAAATAGCAATAGTAGATATGGGCCACAAGGCCAGCAACTTAGCTTAGGAGTGTAAAGTTTAAGTCTTGAGTTGGCCTTTATAGGATGTCCGGCCCAGGAATGCCGTGAAGACGATTGTCTAGCTTCCCACCTGGGGTGTGGCCCCTGTGTCTCACTAGGCTTAGATGTTGGAAGCTTCAAAGTTAGGACCTTTCTTCCTATCCACTCCTTTCTCGTTTTTGTCCTCAATGCCTTTGAGCTTGCCTCTTGATTAGCTTACTCCTAACTTCTACTGCTTCTTACGTGGGGCCAATGTTGGTTGCTTAGGTCTTAACCTTTCTAAGCTGGTCGCTCATTTAATCAACATGCTCTTTCGGCTATAGAAGGAAGCCAAGTATCCGATCGACACCTACTTCAAATCCTACAAATTACAGAGGCTGTCGTGGCTAGAGAAGGTGCTCATAAGGTAATTGAGAATGCAGTGAAGATGGCCAAGGATGAGGCTGAAAAGGCGAATGAAGCAGAGATGGTGGATGTTGAGCCATTGAGAAGGGAGAGAAGGTGGCAGAGGACCTTAAGAAGAGCTTAGCAATGGCTAGGAAGATATATGAAACTTTGCTAACCAAGATAAACCAACATCTAGTTGGATGTCGATCATGTGCAAACGTGGAGGTCACTAAGGAGGTGGAGGAGGATGAGTGAAAGAATTGGCTGAGGAACATGGTGAAGACTCTATTCAGGGAAAACTATCACCTCCCGATCTCTATAAACAACTTCAAGGGGCGGGTCCTCACCAAGACTTGGACTAAGTTGGCCATCGAAATGGAGGTATCTTGGTTGGCTATGCCAGCCATAGACTTCTTTACCTGGTCAATTGATGGACCAACACTGTAAATAATTTTTGTCCTACTTTTGTAAGCCCGGTGGGAGCGATTTGTGCCCTGCATTTTAGAATGAACGAAAGATCCATTTTTTGTCTTATGAATTTTTTTCCAAGTATTTTAGTTATCTTTTCTTGCTTATTTGTGCAAGATTGGTATGGTACCACACTCGAGCAGGCAGTACTGGTAAGGCCCAGAGCACCGAGTGGTATGAGGGTTCTGCTGGATGATACATGACAGGATTGAGTTGTGGGCGATCTCGACATGAACCGAAGTGCTAAGTGGCTCGAAGGTATTCCTAGGTGACACGTGCGAGTTAATATGTTGCTCGACTTATTTTTATGTGGATGCACTATGGTGCCGGACTTTGGTGCCACTTGGGGTAACAGCGCCAGCCTTGACAACAGTGCCTCATCCCGTAGAAGAGACGGTCCACGTCATGGGTGAGGGAAAATAGGTCATGACGATCGAGCTTCTAATCATCAATGCACCACCGCACAAAGGGGGAGACGTCTCGCCCAAACTTAACAGGTTATTTTGGAAGTCCCCAAATGAGGAATTGAATCATATAATTCTCCCTCATTGGAAAGCAGGCCAGCAAGGAGCATTGAGTCACCCATGTGGTTTTTGGCGGTAGAGGTCGGAAGTGCCAACGTAAGGAAGTAAGCATGTAATAACTCACCTGCAATAACCCATTCTGAAGCAAGCCTAATTTTCGAACAAATAACATCACATCGAATCTTAGGTCTACTCTAGGGATGGCTGTTGGTTGGTACAATTGATTTAACAAAACAATATGCAGAGCTATTTATTTGCGCTTTCAGAGTCTCACGACTGAAGGAATAAAATAGAATAATAAATCAAAGTACTCATCCCATAAAGCCAAATCATAGGAATATAATGTCACACTAGTGCATAAAACATGTCCGATACATCGTCCGAGTACAACATAAAAACATAAATAGATAGCCCGCCAGCCTCCACCGTCTTCTCGACACTCGTTGATGTACCTAACATGAAGATTGTAATGGGGAGGGAGTCAGAACTACGATGTTTGGTGAATGAAAACCACAAGTTTTATAATAACAATATATGTGTGGAAAGTAATTAAACAAGTATTATGTCTTATGTATTTATTATACTTTCCCAAGCATATCTCCAACTGCAGGATAATAGCTCTACATGCCTAACTTCATTACTATAAATGCAACACAACACAATAGAGTATATTGGATTCAACAACTCATCTCCTGTCCAATCATATCCTAACGATGTAGGAGAAAGTACATGGGTCATCTAATAAACAAGGAATAAGCAGACTCTCCAGCCATTCAATACCTAAACCCAATAGGGAGATTTTCAAGCCATTTAATACCTAGATTCAAGGCGAACCCCTTCTGGTACTTCCTAGCTGACATCGTAGAAAATCTCTTAAGGCCACTTAATACTTCTTAGATAGAGAAAAGGAAACATCTGCTGCCATTTAATACCTCAACCTCGAAGCAGACCCCCAAAGAGGATTCCACTAACACCCTAAAAGATAATCTCGAGCATTTAGTACTTCTTAAATAGGGAGAGGCAGACCTTAACAGTTATCCTTCACTTATATACATATAATATTTTATAATTTGTACGATTCCTAAAACTAGTGAAGAAGAGAATATTGCTGAGCTTTGCTCCTAAATTTGGAAAATAGGAGAAGAAGATAGAAGAGCTAGGTCTGTATTTATAGATGCATGAATCAATTAGATTTTAATTTACTAAATCCAGGCCATTAGGCTGTGGTTCATTCTCAACCATCACACCTCTACCAATCGACGAATTAGTAGGGACCAGTCCTTAATGCTGTCAGTCGGTTAATGTTATCTGATTTGTTTCCGTCAGTAATTTATTTTCTTTAATATATTTTCAATTACCTTTTCTTTCAGATCTCCAAACGTTAATAAAATTTTCTTTTGAACTCCGATCGTAGAACTTTATATATGAAAGCTAATCATAAAATTACCACGAACACAATGGTGCAAGTTTCATAGCCAAATTCTGATGTTTATAAAAGATATATTTTTAAGCATTATAATTATTTATTAATTATTTTTAATTAATTACTATATATTTTACGGGGTGTTACATTCCCCTCGAGAAGAATTTCATCCTCGAAATTCCTCAAGGATTGAATCATGTAACATAATGCGCAATCATTTAAAAACTATCCAACCAATTATTGTACAATCAATTTTGTTGCCAATCTTGTACAAGTGCACAGTGTATTAACACATATGATATGTATGTTGAACAATAATAAATTGGCGCCTCTTATATAAATGTATTCTGCAAAATAATTTTGAAAATATGGTGCAAACAACCTATATATATCGACAGTTCTATACATATGCATGTTTTTAAAAATCAAAATTTATGTTTTCACAAAACAATTTTCCACACTCCTACAAGTATGAGTATGGTTCAACCAATTTTGCATCCAATTTCTACCATTCAGTAGTTAACATATAAATTCTAATACCCATAATTTTGAAAATCTAGTTTCCTAAATCTGTACACTTATGCCTAAGATGGTTTTAGATGGAGAATTCCCTATTTTCGTCCTTCTTTTGTACAACCCTTTCTGCTATATGTAACACTCCACCCCTATACCCATATTACCCAAGAATATTTCTGAGTAACACTATCAAGTATCATAGACTATGAGTTGATGTGGGTGGAACACACATGAATATTCCTTTAGACCAACACTGAATATGTCACGTAATATAAAAACACTCACTCAATGTAAACAATCTCAATACAATGCAATGAACACGTGTGGTTCCTGAGGATAGAAAAATTCATCATATAAAACAAATCACAGAGAACACAGAGTCGTCAATGCAACGATAAAAACATAATACATCACATAAGTTTGCATGGAATTCAAAAAGTCAAATTCCCACTAAATCTTAATTATATACAAGATAAATCCAATACATCAAATCTTACATCATGTACATGCACAGGTCTTAATACATGATATGCAATACATTTAGTAATACCACCTCCAACTAAGCCCAATAAGCAAATATGGTCACATCGTCCCTGAACCTGAAATGTCTTGGACTAACCCGAGTATTATACAAATAATAAACGGGTTATACTATATCTATATTCAATGCCGAGAATATAAAAAATATCATAAGGAATAACATATACGCAAAATAATAAAGTAATCCAACCAAAGGAATATTAAAAAAAACCATAACACATCAAACAACATTCATAACCCGTCAAACATCAAAACATCCATAAGATAACAATTACAATCGCATACACCACATAACAACATCAAACATCCATCGCATAAATCATACACAACACAAAGCTCAAACATCACACATCACACACATCGCATCCATAATACGCATCGTAGACATCCACATATCACATATTGCACGCATCATACACATCAGGCACGACATACGTCACAATCATTGTACACAACAAACAACATGCATCAAACATCACTTCATTCATATTTATTTAGTAGCGTTAGATTTGTTCATTTATTCTTCAATTTTATTTTTACTACTTCTATTGTTATTATTGTGTTATTATTATTGCTACCGCTAGAAGCCGAGTCTACACCTGAGCCTCATAGCTTCTTGGATGCAAAGAGTGACCCTACTCATAAATATTTTGTAAGCGTCCTTACCATTTTTAGCTGCACAATAAACGCACATCGCTTCCTTACCTCATCTTCCTTGCTCTCATCGTTAACTAGCTCGCATCATTTTATACTATCCCATTGGCCTGTGCAGTACACTATAACTATGAGATGAGGGGGTCATGTTGCCGCAATCATTGAGGAGCTACCCCACTGTCGGTCAAACTAGGATAGGGCTAGCAAAAATTTTTGGCTATCACATTTACGTAAGGGACTTCATTCTCCTCATTCCACTCAAAAGTGGAGATAGTTATATTCCCGCTTTAAAATAAAATAAGAAATAATATAATTTATCTTACATGTCAAATTAGAAATCCAAATAATATCGATTAATATACATGTATAATATAGAATAATTCACTAATATCCAAGTATTAATTGCTGAGTCTTCAATGAATTACCCAACATTATACCTACGTTGAGTAAATAAATACACTTACACCGACGTTCCGTAGAGCCTGGTGAAATATAATTATATGTACAACACCCTTTACTAATCAATATTAAAAAAGTTTCTGCTTCGCTTATTAACTCACTCTCACTTAAATCATACTTCAATTCATTACTCTTTAATATTATTACTTTACAATTATACACAACAGGTAATTTTACTTCATTTCGCTCGTATCAAAGAAATCAACAATCATCGACACACATCAATGTATTATTTAATTAGTGTTTAATGAGATGAATAATAAAAATTAATTCGAAAATAAAAACAATAATAGTAAATAATGCAGAAGAGACCGCATACAAAATTTACCCAGCTTCGGCAAAACCCTACCTACGTGGTGCCCCCAAGGTTTCTACTAGAAATTAAGTAGTTAGACGCTTACACATGTAAACTTGTGACACACGCTAATAGCTAACTTAACTCTATGCTCAAAACCCTGCCACAATCAGCCACTGAGTTGCGTATTCTCAAACTACGCCACGTAGTTTGTCCCTAGTCACACGACTAGAATTTACACAATTTAAAATAGAAATTACAAAATAAAACAAGACTAAAAACAAAATAAAAAACCCTAGTAATTGAATTGCTAAGACTAAAAACAAAATAAAAAAATCCTATTATTTTAATTGCTAAGCCCAAAAATAAGCAACCGACCTACTTTAATTTATAACATAAGAAAAATAAGGACGTCTCCCTTTTCTCTTCAATTCGTATCCTCTGGCCGATACTGTCTTCGTTACTTTTCCAAAAGCTAGGGTTTTGAAGATAACCTTGAGGCCGCCATTTAGTTGTCTTATCTTCTTCAATTCAGTTCGCTTGATTCTTTAATTTTCTTATTACTGTTTAAAGGTCGAGTTTGAATTTGTATTGTATCGGTATGTGATTTTTTCCCCTTTTTGATTTTCAAATATATTCAATTTTATGCTCTGGTTATTGCTAGGGCTCGAACTCTTGAATGCAGGTGATGAGATTGGGTTTTAATTTATAGGGATAACATGCCTAAATATGCATATGTATATTTTTCTTTGAATCTGTCTATTATTTTGCTCGGCCATACGATTATTACTTGAATGCTTATGATAATTCCTGACTTGTTCATCTTTGATAAATTTGAATTTTACTTGAATCGGTTCCATATTTTTGGCATTTGAATTTTTTTCTCGTTCTTTTCCTCTATGACTTCGGAGAGTAACTTGTTGATACGTATTATTACCTCTGTTCCAATCTTTGCTGGCATATGACTTCTTCAATTCACGTTATCGGCTTTGACTTTGGCATTTTGAATTTTTGTGATAAACTTGACTTGTCATTTTGAACTCCCCTTGCTTTATTCATTTCCCACGGTTTTGAATTTTCATATTTCTTCTTTATCACTAGCGAGTTCCATAAAACAAATATTGCTGGCTTATTGAGTTTGTACTGATTTGATGCTATGTTGTCATTTCTTTGTGGAGCTTTTGCATTTTGGAGTCAGTCTTGGTTCCTTGTTCCATTTGGTATTTTGGTTTGTTATCATGGTCTGCTCTGTCTCTATTGAGGCTTCACTTGTGTTGTTACGTTCATTCGTGAACGTACATGGTTGCATATGATTTACTCTAGATTGATACACTTGGTTCACTTGACTCTGCATTTTGATGTACACTTGATTGAGTCTTATTCACATTGTAAATATTCCTATCTGGTTTATGAGTCTTCATGTCTGATCTATTTCATGTATGTTGGTTTGATGTTCATGTAGTCAAGTTTGGTTGAGATACACATCCATAATTCTGGTAATTGAAGTTGTACATTATCACTTGTATGTGTGTCACTGCATATATATGTATACATGTTTGAATGCATGCATATCCTCTATCCTCTTCGAATACTTGCATATGAACTTGTGTGTTCTTAATTTTAATTACATTGCCTTTTTTTTAATGTTGATAATGACTGGTCTGGTCTTGATTTCCATCCTCTGGTTGTGTTGTTGACCTGGTTGTTGCTTTTCTGGTTTCATGATCTGGTTGCCTTTGACTTTGTTTCAAAACTTTACTGCATTGTGTAGTCTATTGCACATGCTTCAAGCTTCATCTATTTTCTCTGTTGTCATATTGTATATGTTTCTTTATTGTTTCCCACACTGGTATTTGTTATGTGATTGAAGCAGTTGTCATTTTGACCTTGTTCTAATCTGACCTGGCCTTTGTTGCTCCTGATATGTATACATGTGTGCATACATATGTACATATGTATGCAGTCAGACTTGTTTTTATGTGATCATTTTCTGGTCAGTGTTGAACCCGTTGTTTTCATATAGCTTGTCTGCTCTACTCTGACCACTGTTGTGTTGCCTTTGAGTTTTGTACATTTGAGCACTTTGGCCAGTTGCATGTGTGGTTTGATCTGGTGCAGGTGCACACTTCATTGACCTGATTCGATTTCACATTATATTGAGTCTTGGTCCAGCTGCTTTGTACATGATCATCTATGATTTTTTTTTATATTGCATCTGAGTTGAATCCAGCCTGGCCCTACAGTTTTAACAAGCAAGTGTATATATGAGTGCACGACCCTTGTGACATATATAGTGATACACTGTGCATGTTACAAGCTATTCATCTATGATGGATTAAAAATAAAAATGATAACGGTCAACCCAAATAACTGAGGCAAATGATATTTTTAAACACAATTTTTATTATATGCTGTAAAATATTTATTTTTCAATTTTGCTACGCCGATGTTTAATTTCAGATAATTCAGATGCTGAATACAAAATGGAATAGAGATGAAGAACAAATACGAGTGATCAGTGAATGTAGTGAGGTGAAAATGTACATAAAAATTGTATAGTGAAAATTATGTTGTAATTTGAAATTATATTGTAATTGAAAATGTATAAATGTAGTGAGAGCTCAAATTTTACTATTTGAATTTGTAATAAAATATTTGTTTGAATAAAATATTTCTTTATGTGTGAATTCTGTGTTATTTATTTTATTCAACCAATATTTATTTAATTAAGTGAAAAATAAAATAGTACGATAACTAATACATTTAAATGAATATATATATATATATATATATATATATTATCAACAAATAAAAATCAGAGGCTATTGTATTCTACAATCTCCACCTTTTGATGATAACAAACATATATTAATATTTTGACTCTATTAAATGTATTTGGTTTTGATGGATTCCATTTGCTCCCCTATTTGAATGCTCCCCCTACAATAAAGCTCCCCCTTCACATATGCATGAAAAATATGCAAGTAAAATAGAAAACAATTGCAGTGAGCCTATATGAGAATGTGTTATGCAAATAGATGAGCATATGCAAAATAAAACATTTGAATTTATTTGACAAAATCTTAACTTCTCTCTCCCCCTTTTATTATCAGCAAAAGAGTAACAGTGTTAGAAAAATAGAGATCAAGTGCGAGATATTAATACAACATTAATACCCAATCGGGTATAAGTATTAAATTTCTATAAAAAAAATCAAACAAAAATCATTAATCCTCTTTTAGGGCATATTCCACTTTAGAGTGATAGGGGTGATGTCGGTATATAAAACCATATAGTTGTGCTCTATTTATGACTGAAAACTGTTAAATGCTTACTAACCATGCATAACCGTTAGGACTTTTAAATGAGATTAGTAGTATCCTTTAAATATTTTTTTAAAAATGAATTTCAAGCATCTTCTAACCACGCATAACCATAAGGACTTTTGAATGGGATTTGAATTAACTTGTCTATTTAATAATTAATTTTGATATGTGTTCCATACATGCATAACAATGAGGACTTTTAAATGAGCATGAAAGCACATAATCAAAGATTCAAAGTAATTCACTCATGCATAACCGTGAGGAATTTTAAATGAAAGTGAATACTTTGGATGTTTTTATTGCAAATTAAATTTTAAAAAACTGAATAATTTCCCATTTAAAATACCACATTTTGACATACTATATAAGATTTTGATGAGTGATGGTCGTTAGAAATATGATAAAAATAGAGATAGTTATGGAATTTTTACCTACCAAAGTTATTAAAAATTTTGTTTAAATTTTTAAAGAAATTTACTAAATATACCGTCTTAAGTCATAATATATGGTTAATATCAACACTCTTTACTTTTTCAGTCACTATTTATCTTTTTGATAATCAGTAGGGAGTCAGATTAATATAGTCATTTAAGATCAAATTCAAAAGTATACCATCAAATTTTTAACATGCCTAATCTGAGACGAAGTCGAAAATTTTCTGAAAGGGGTTTTGTAAAAATGTTAGCCAATTGAAAATCAGTTGAAATGAAATTTATGCAGATACTTTCTTTGTGAAATGTGATGCAACTAATGAATGTCTCAACATAAAACACGTTCCACTAGTACTTTTTCTATCAACTAGGCTACCAATGTAATCTGTATCTGAATTCCCTTTTGACTCAAAGTTATCCTTAGATAGATATCATAGACCAAGTTGTGAGGTGTGCAACAAATTCCTAATAATCATTTTACAACTTTTAAAATAAGATTATGTTGGATTTGATAGAAACCTTACACACAAGTTTGGTTGAGATACACATCCATGTTGCTGGTCATTGAAGTTGTACATTATCACTTGTATGTGTGTCACTGCATATATATGTATACATGTCTAAATGCATGCATATCCTCTGTCGTCTTTGAGTACTTGCATATGAACTTCTGCATTCTTCATTTTAATTGCACTGGCTTGTGTTTCATGTTGATGATGACTGGTCTGGTCTTCGTTTCCATCCTCTGATTGTGTTGTTGACCTGGTTGTTGCTTTTCTGGTTTCATGACCTGGTTGCCTTTGACTTTGTTTCAGAGCTTTACTGCATTGTGTAGTCTATTGCACATGCTTCGAGCTTCATCTATTTTCTCTGTTGTCATGTTGTATATGTTTCTTTATTGTTTCCCACACTGGTCTTTGTTATGTGATTGAGGCAGTTGTCATTTTGATCATGTTTTAATCTAACCCAGTCTTTGTTGCTCCTGATATGTATACATGTGTGCATACATATGTATGTATATATGTATGTGGTCAGACTTGTTTTTATGTGATCATTTTCTGGTCAGTGTGAACCCCTTGTTTTCATGTAGCTTGTATGCTCTACCCTGACCACTACTGTGTTGCCTCTGAGTTTTGTACATTTGAGTACTTTGACCAGTTGCATGTGTGGATCTGGTGCAATTGCACACTTCACTGATCTAGTTTGGTTTCATGTTGTATTGAGTCTTGTTCCAGCTTCTTTGTACATGATCATTCTATGACGTTTTGTTTTTTATATTGCACCTGAGTTAAATCCAGCCTAGGCTCGAGTTTGGCCCTGTGCTCACCTGCCCTGCAGTTTTAACAAGCAAGTGTATATCGATGTGCATGACCCTTGTAACATGTACAGTGATACACTGTGCATGTTACGAGCTATTCGTGTATGATCGATTAAAAATAAAAATGATGACGAGCAACCCAAATAATTGAGCTAAATGATATTTTCAAACATGCACTTTTATTCTACACTGCAAAATATTTCTTTTTCAATTTTACTGCGTCATTGTTTATTTTGCAGATAATTCAGATGCTGGATGTGAGTGATTGTAGTGAGGTCAACACGTATGTAAAAATTGTATATTGAAAATTATGTTGTAATTTGAAATTGTACTGTAATTGAAAATGTATAAATATAGTGAGAGCTCAAATTTGTACGATTTGAATTTGTAATAAAATATTTGTTTGAATAAAATATTTGTTTGAATATGAATTATGTGTTATTTATTTTATTCAACAAATACTTATTTAATTACATGAACAATAAAATAGTATGATAACAAATACATTTAAATGAATATATATACATATATGTTTATTATCATTAAATAAAAATCATGGGCTATTGTATTCTACACAAACATCTCTTCTATTATTTATTTCTCTTTAAAATAATAATTTTATACATTCTAATGTCTAATTTCCAAGTTCCATATTTCAAAATAATCTATGTGGTTTCAGAGAAACCTTTATTTAAACTCGTCGAAAAATTTTAAAACCACAAAAATACTTTTACCTCAAATTTCCTCTTTAATAATATAGAAATACTTAAATGGAATTTATATTATCCAAATAACTTTAAAATCTTAAATCCAGAAAACATCCCCAATCCAAAAATATTTGCAACTCCAAATCTACAACTTCAAAACCATTATTTAAAATCTTATTTTATTTCAAACACTTCTTTTAAACTGTTTATCCATCAAACTAAAATTCTATTTCAAAAATAATATATTCTTCCAAAATTCACTTCACATTTTATATATATATATATATATATATATATATATATATATATATATATATATATATATTAAATCCCCATCATTTATAATTTTCAAATAAAATAATTTGCATTCACTTTGCAATCACTTCAAAATATCATCTCATCTATTTACTTAAATAACCCATTACTTCTAAAAATATATTTTCCAAACATCATTTCACAAATACCCTTCCTTTATTTTATTATCAACAGTAAATAAATAAATATTCAAACTTCATTTGTTTTATTTCAAAACTCATCATTTTCCAAACAAATTTTGATTCACAAAATTTTCCAAATTATTCCACTTATATTATTTTTTTCAAAATCATTCATTTTTCAAATTTTCCATTAATCTACCGATCTCAGTATTAATAAAAAACATCTTTCATTATTTATTTCCAAAATAATTTATTCGTTCCAAATCTACATCATTTAATTTATTTACCTACTTTTCAAATAATTTTAAATATAATTCAATTATTTGCAAACATTTAATTACTACTCAAACATCAAAAATCAACAATCGAACAATAATCACCGCAACAATAATTAAATCATAGTTCATAATATAATTCCATCCAATTTAAATAAATCAATCATCGATCATCAACAAACAACTAATTTCATCTAATAAATCAATCAATAGCATCCAATAATCCATCCAACAAAACTAATTGAGTAAATATATAGGTAAACAGTCATCAAATAAAATGAAGTAGACATAGTTGTGAGTGAAAGAACTCACCGAAAATTCCAAGCTAGGCCATTTGTTTCTAGTAAACTACATCACTGCCCATTGCTCCCCCTAACTCGTTGCCTTCTCTTGCGGCCTTTTGGTTACATACACAATAAGATGCCTACAACCGCCTTCGTTGTCGATGAGCATTGCTACCAGAACTCTTGCCTTGCATTGTCCAACAGCTTTTGTTTTAAAAAAATATTTTTATTTGTTAATAAATTTATTCCAATTTGATTCAAATTAATTTACGCTTCATCTTACAAATTATATTTCACAACAGTTTTGTTTAATTCAATACCTGCTTAATTTTACTTGATTATCTATTGTACTATTACAAAAAAAAAATCTTCTAAACTATTTCGTTCACATAAAAATTATCTACACTTCAAAATAGTTCATATTAATCAAAATATTTTATTTGATTTCAACTAATTATTAGAAAAGAATTTATTAATTTAATTCAATTTATTAAACCTAAAATCTCTCAAAAATTATTTTCAAAATATAATAATCCCAATTCAAATCCGTACATTTTTATTTTAATTAAATTTATTTATTTGTATGGTGCAGAAATCAAGACTATTGCAAACTTTCCCCTTAAAAAACTACGCCCTCGCAATTTCTTATAGGGAAGTCAACTACGTAGCACATACCCTGGCTTCCTCTATAAACAATATTTTCCATCAAATCCAACTACTTGATTCTTTATGTGGCTCTTAACCTTCAACTCATATTATAGTATACTATGGTTATAAATAGATTCGAATTGCGACTTTCTAATTTTTTTGGCATATGACAAATTTTATGAAATTTTTTCTAAGTTTTGGACAATTTCGAAATTTTTTGACAGGGCCTCATTTGTATGGAGAGCATTTCAAAAAATCAAAACACAATATAATTACATGATATACATCTCCAAAGAGGCATCCCAACAACAGGCATCCCAAAACATGGGAAAACAATATAATATCACAACATATATTAATATACTATAAGAACATGCCTTGATTTAGCATTTTTAAGCAAACATGTTTATTATTAAGCGAGCAAAAGTGAGTTGACATCGCCAATAAGTCCAAATAGTCCCTTGAACACCTTTTCCTAACTCAATCTAAACATTAGCAGCATATAAAAAGAGACTGAATAAGTATACATCTACTTAACATATATAAGCAATTTGATGTCTTAGTTTAAGCAACATGATACAAACTTTTAAACGTCAAAACAACCAAATCAAGTTATATTTTCTAAAAGTTAATTGTTACATAACATGTTAGCTTTCCAAAACATCTTTTGAAAGGGAAAATTATAGATTAAAACTCAAGTTATAGGAGATTTATTAAAAGTAAGTAACTCATAAAACATAATAAATTTACAAGCCCCTTATCAAAACAACGGTTTTTGCAAGGAAAAATTCAAAATTTTGCAAAAATTCCAAAACAAAAGTTGTTCCTTATTGTCTCAACTTTAAAACAAGTAAAAGATCATCCAAAATAGGCAAGTGATTTGAAAGTTATAGCTAAAAGAACATCACTTTGGGTCAGGAAATTAATACTCGGGCCAGAATTTTGATTTAATTTACAATAATTTTAACATTATAAAATTTCAAAATTTCATAAACCACTTCAAAATAATGTTGTTACATAAGTTCTAAGATTTTCGGAATAGGTAAAATCATTGAAATCGGGCAAGCCGTTCAAAAGTTATGGGCAAATTAGTTCATCATAGTTTTATGTATTTTTTTTTGCATTTCGGGACATCAAGAATTACTCTTATTATCCTATGTGTAAACCATCTCAAACTTTAAAGTTTGCCATAGCGCTTTAAACAATAGTTGTTCTCTAATGATACATCTTTCTAATAAAATTAAAATCGTCGCAAACGTATTAATTGTTTGAGATGCATGGTTAAAACTGATTGTAGTATTTTAAGATACGATAAAATAACTTCACTTTCAAAATATTTACAAAACTATTTATCAAACCATCATTAAATTTATAAATCTCCTTCAATAACAACAATTATAACACCTCTGATTATATATCATCTTCATTTCAAAATCTTCAATTACTTTAAAGAACTTTTCAAAACTTTCATCAAATCTTTTCGAAGAGTATTTATTTTGTTTCAAAATAATTCAATATATTTTATTAGCACCAAAATCCATAGTGCATCACATCCTAAACATCTTCACAGCACATTTCCAATTAACAAACATTATACAATATGGCAAGCATACAATCACATACAACACATTTCCAATTAACAAACATTATACAATATGGCAAGCATACAATCACAAAATCACATACCACACAAATTTCAAATTCAATATATTTATAAATTTAATGATGATGCAATGCCACGAATTTCCAGTGGTTTACTTTGCCAGTTGGCTGCAGTATTGACCATGTGATCAACATTGCCTCGACATCGACTATAATTGTCCACTACTACTCAATGACTACTATAACAACCCGTACTTTAATGGGCCAAAACTTTGATAAAAATCAAAACCTAAGTTCATCAAACCACAGATCTTTGGACTTGGTACCTGCAAATAAGTATGAGCATTATCAGAGATTGGTAGAAATCTAAACTCAGAGTGAAAACAATAATAGGATAAGAATATTGATTATGACTACTACCTTAGAATTAATGGCATTCCTTGGATAGCAGATTGTCACATCAGCATCGAGTAAGAGAGAAAAGAAGGTTTCTGTAACGATTAAACACCTCCAGCTCCGGTAACCTGTTTCTCTAAATTTATCTTGTGGGTTGTAATGAGGAGGTGGTCAGAACAACGTTCTAGTGATTGAAAAATCTACAAACTGTCCATAAGATAAATTTATACCGATTCGTTTCTATTTAATTATTATGTCTATTAAGGTTAGCACATCTAATCTGACTTTGCATTACACACAAGATTAATTACCTACCCTTTCCCAAGGTATGAAATTCCGATGAAGACTTATCAACCACCTAGTACTTCCATGTCCATTAGCCACATGATACTTTAAATATGAAGTGGGCTTCTACAGTAGCCACATAATACTTTTAAAAGAGAAATATGCAGACTTGTCATTAAAGACCTTAATCGAGGTAGGCTCTGTCAATTAACACCTATTCCCAAGATGGACTTCTAGCATCGTCTTATTGGTCCATTAGTCCTAGCTATAGAGATCTTTGACCACTATCTATGGTCTTATAATTTATAATAGCCATACTACTAGCGCATCTATCATTATCAAAGTCTTAGCAATATCAGAAACTATACCCAAGGTAATTGATACCTCATTAACAAGGACTAGGCAGACCTCTGACCATTTGATGCCATTTACGTAGGCCTTTGTCATTTAATACCTAACCCCAAGGCGGACTCCTCACTGGTACTATCTAGCTGACATTACTTAGAAATCTCATTGGGCTACTTAGTGCCACTTTTATGAGAGAGAGGCGAACCCTAGATCAGTCACTTAGTATCTCAAAGCTGAAGCGAATCCTTCCGAAGATATCCATCATACTCTTAATTATAAATATAGAACCTCACTAAATTACTTCTTTTGGTAAGAAGGCAGGCTCTAAGATAGCCATTTAATACCTCGGCACTAAAGTAAGCCTTATTAGAGATATCCCTCACCGCTCCTAATTCCTGATTTGGACCATTTAATACTTTCCAATTAAGAAAGAAAGTCCAATCTCTCACATCGTCATGGTCCTAGGATTGTGATATCTCAGATCACTAGTAAATGCACCCGACTACTGGAAGCCTCAAACTGAAGGACGGTCTACTATCGATTGACTCGACTGACCTCGCATCACTAACCTATTAAGTCCAATTAACCATCCTATGTCTTTACTTATACCATCTTTCATCGACATTGGACTTAGCTTACTAATTACCTTTTTATCTAAGATAGTAAGATTTATCTTTAATACTTGTCTAACCATAAATCCCTTTTTAATGCTTATAAATGTCAATTTGTCCATTAAATCCTAACAGGCATTTCCTAAGATATTCTTGTATGATTACTAATTTCAAATTAATAATCTTTTTATATCTGCTCCATTTTATCAGTCTCATTAATCCATTAATCTCAATTAATTGTAACTCTTAATTTAATACCATCCATTATTTCTCATCAATTGCCTATTAATTTAGGTTACAATCTTTCGTTCTCTATTAATTTATTAATAGGAATTCCTAATTTATTTCCCATTAATATGAATTACTACATTTTCTAATTCTAACTATTGGCTTCCCTAAATATAATGATAACTAACATACGTTGCACATATATAACACACCAATACATATAAACCGCTTAATAAAATGACCTATTCGTAACCAGATACATTTTAGTAATAAATATGTAACTAGAATATGCTTTCCATATTTAATTTGCTAGAATTAAATTCCTTAGGAAGATTTTCTGCCATGATTTCCATAAATTGGCTTAACATAAAAAAGAAAGATTGACGCCATGTGAAATTATATGGAATGGATAATTTCTTTATAATTGGAATAGACAGTGCAAACTACGAAGAATAGATCTGTACTTTACACATTCTTCCTTTTTTGCTTGTGGGTATTTTTGTTAAATCAAATGTCACCCTTTTGAATGAAAAGTGGAAAAATTACACAAATTTATAAAATTCAAACGGATGCTCTTCCCAGAAATTAAACTATGCAAAATCTGCAACATAGCATAAATTGGGCAGTAATCCAAATATCCCATTTTTTTCCTCTAAGTACAGATCTAGAATAAAAATATACAATATTCAATTTCTAAAATATTTGGGACTGATTTCTAGATCTAGATGTAAACATATTTGAAACTAGATCTAAAACAAGAATGTGTAGGCAATAGTTTTCTACACTAACTTAAGCCTATAATTCACAAATAAAATTAATGTAGGCATAAAAATCAATCGTATTCCAACGGAATAGATTTAAAATCATAAACAATAAATAAAATTTTCCACTCACCTTTTAAAAGCGATCCAAATCTCTAAATCTAAAGTAGAACTTTTGATTTGTCTTCAAATTCTTTTAATCCAAGAAATATGTACAAAAAGAGTATATACATATATATATTAGAATTACACATCTAAGAAGAGATTTGCGATTGGAAGAAAAAATAGATATAAATATACAAATATATATATATAAATTACCTCAAATATGCTTATAGTTGATTATCTTTTCTTCTCCTTTTTATTTGATCTCTATTTTTCTCCATTTTGTATGATTATAGATATAAATACTTATTTTTATAATTTAGAATGAAAATGGAGATGTAGAAATGGCGGAGCCTCATTGCTCTATTCAGAACACTATGAGAAGAGAATGAAGGGTTAGGCCTGTATTTATAGGCACTAGAATCCAGCAGAACCGTTAGATCAAAATATAATAGATTTGGGCCATTGGGCTAAGGAAAACCCTAGTCGTCGCCTTAAGAGTGGTTGACCCCCCCCCCAATGGGGAACAACTACCCTAGATCGACTGCTATACTAAGCGAGTCGACTTATGGGCCCATTCAATTAATTAAAATTTTAATTTCTTAAGTGAATTATTTTTGTTTCGAATTCGTTTTTCGTTCGTGACTTCTTCGTTTGGACTTCGATCGCAAAACTCCAAATATGAAAGTTGCTCTAAATTTCACTATAAATACAATGGTGCAAATTTCATGGTCATATTCCTTCGTTGTACAAATGCCCATTTTGGAGCCAAACTACTTAATTAGCTAATTAAATAACTAACGTCAAATTACGGGATGTAACATTCTTCCACCGTTAAAAAGAATTTCATCCATGATTTCACCAATGACTAAATAATGGTTTTGGCTCATAGTTATCCTAAACTACATGACAAATGAGTGTACAATCAATTTTGCAACCAAACCTTTAGAAGTGCATAGTGTATTACTGTATCACCATACATAAAATATGTATACAAAATAATTCTAAATCATATCCTCCTATATGAACGCATTTCATTGAAAATATTTTTGAAAAATATGATGCAAACAACCTATATATATATATATATGTATATATATATATATATATATATATATATACTGGCAATTCTACATGTATGCAGCTTTTGAAAAAAATTCAACCGAAACCTCCATACTCCTACGAATATAAGTATGAAGCAACCAATTTTGTATCCAAATTTTACCATCCAAAAATCTAACACTTCGAAATATCGTTTCCCAAACTTTACCCCTATGCCCAAAAAAAGAATTTCGATGGAAAATTTAACATTCTTACCACTCTATAATCTTCCTATTTTCGTAGTACAGTGGAAATTTCCTCGATACTCCGGATTTACTTTAAATTTTCCACTCGCAAAACACATAAGGTGGCTTATTTTCTAGCTCTAAACAGAATTAAGTCTAAAAATAGACTTGTACGCAACGTCGACAAGGTATGGAATTAGAAATTCCAAAACTAAAACAGATTTTCCCTCGTTAGCGGTTGTATTTATCGCATTATCGATATAAATGCACATCTTAATCTGCAAATTCTAACTCTATTTGTCTTTCCTTTACTTAACGTGTGGCCTTTAAAGTCAAATATTTCACAAAAACTTTCTCACTTTTCAAATTTGAAAAATAAAATCCCAAAATATTTAGACGCACATTTTCCCTTGAAATCAAATTTTTGGACAAATATTCTAAAAATAATTTAAGAGCCAAAAATAACTAAAACATAAAAAAAAATTCAAAAGAGAAGCTTTTCAAAAAAATTCCTTTTCAAAAAATTTGATAAATTAAGCCATAATTTCAGCGTGTTGGATGTCGGTTATGTGTTAAACGCATATACCAAAATTTAAAATTCTACAACTAACCTTTACTCATAAATTTTGACATTTTATTTAAAAATGTCATTATACCTAACTACTCAAATTTTTTAGTTTTTAAAGAACATGAGCAATGACCTGTGGTACTAAACAGCTTAAACTTTCCAAATATTCTAAATTTTCGGTCTTTTATTATATTTACTGTTAGTTAAATGTCTTTTATGAGATTTCCATATTTATACTACTTCTTCACTATGCATATATAAGAGCAGTTTGCATGTCTCAAAATAATAACACTGTAAATAAATAGGAAATCGTAATATCGTGTGTACCTTTTACAAGAGACAACTAACAGTTACAATACAAATAACCAAAAGGTAAAGAACAAGTGCTGGAAGAGAAAATATAACAACACCATAAGTCCTAAAATAATTCCTACAGACTATGAGATGTCTTGCTCCATGGTTAGAGCTCGATTCATTGTCGTGACCCTTGAATGGTCGTAGCATGGCGGCTATACAGTGAATCTCATACCACTGGCGCTGCTGGTGTTGTTGACGGCTTTGGAGTTGTCATCTTTTTAAGGAAGGATCTAATGACGAAAGTAGGAGCCTTCTACTAAACTACCTCTCCATTAAGGTTCACCCGTATTACCTAAATATGAGAGTGGATAAATGAATATATGGAAAGTGACTATATGGAGTGCTAATCCTTGATCAACAAATTGCATCATGAAGGTGTGGGTCCAATTGATGGTGATACCGCCAATACGAGCATAGGTGGTCAGGTGTGGGTCCAATTGATGGCGACGCCGCCAAAACTAGCATAGGTGGTCTTCCACAACATGGGATAAATCTGATCGTAACTTTCAAGACATAAAGATGATGTAGTGCGGAATGATGCGCACAACCAAACGGGCAATCAGACGTAGGCTATCCGTCTTTCAAAAACTGACATCCTAAAGATAGATCTGCTGCAAAAATTTTGAGTTGGTCACTTCAAAATCATCCGAGTCTGTGTCCTTCGTGGAGGCCTCCAAAATCTTAGTGAGATAATCGTTAGTCAGCTCAGTCAAGACACCCTTCACCTTCAAACGAATCAAACTGTTGCCTCCATCAAAATTCTACACGAACATGACATAGAAAAAGCAAATGCAGCACAGGTAACATTCTTGCCCAAAGGTCTTAAAACAGAGAATCGGTGTAAATTCTACCACGATGAATAGCTCTTCTGACCCAAAAGCGCTGAAACCTTCTGCTTATTTAGGTCTAGCCAAGTGGCCTCTTAAGGGTTGAGACCATATATACCGGCAGTGCAGAAAGATGTCTTGAGCTAAGAAGTGGTCAAAGGGAGAAAATAGGGTTTAGATTTGAAGTGGTTGTGGGGCGACATCTGAGGTGCAAAACCAGCATTAAGGGGAGGCAAGGCTGCTGCTCTTAGGGAAAAATGACGTCGCTTAGGGGAGGAATGGAAGAAAGAAGCTGCTACTTGGAGAACGAAGATTTGGTTCGGCTTGTTGAGGAAGGAGGAATGAATGAAGGCAATTGGAGGGAATTTAGACGCGACTTTTATAATCTTGTTCTAGGTTCAAGTTGCACCAAAACTCGTTAATTGGTAAACCACTTTAGGTTTACCGCTAGGTGGTGTTAATTGAACCTAGACCCAATTAGGATCGGATTAAATAATAATAATTGTTTCGTGTTGCCTCCTTCGGTTCGACACGATTTGAAAAATTCTTATCCTCATCACGGCGGTGTTAAATCCTACCACTTAGTCCCGAATCATGCTCCAGCAATTCATTGTAGTCCCAAAAACTACCACGACCAACAATAATTCCAAAAACCTGAAAATATTCCAGCTGCTATTTCCTGCCTACTTCGCACGGAAATATTTCTTTCAATGGCTAGTGGTACAACAATACTTCAAACTACGTACCCAAATAAAAGTGAATGTCATTCCTATTTTTTCTTTACCTTAAAGAGAGAGGACTTTAAAAACTTCGGTTTTATAAACCGAAAAAATACTGAGCTAAATATATGCTCCTTTATGCTTGTTTTTAAATAATAGAAACTATTTCATACCAAAACTTCTCTTAAAATAAAACATACACACAGATATAAATATAAATATATATATATATATATATTTCTGGGTTTCCAAAAAACTTTTTTAAAACATAAATTTCCCAAATTGGAAAACTATTTCGTTGCTAAAAATCAAAATCACTAATATATATATATATATATATATATATATATGTATGTATGTATGTATGTATGTATGTATGTATTTAAGAATTTCAAAAATTGATCATTTATAAACTAGAAATATCTTAAATGACCAATGTAGTAGTATACATGTTTCTTTGAAAATTAAAATTTCAAAACTTTCCCAAACGGAATTTCTAGAATAAATCTGTGGAAAGAAAATCTTTGAAAATACTTTTTCAAAAATGTAAGGCATTTCTAAAATATACTTTATAACAATTATCTCATAGGTTTTTGACTAAGGAATTGAAATTGATTATTCAAATAAAAATCCGATTTTCTACTAAAGAGGTGAAAAATGAATGCTCCCTAGCGCAAACTTGCCTCCGAACAATTACGATATACAGACTCTAATTTCCCATCCGTCTAAAATAAATATGTGCCTCCCTCTGGAACTCATCATCAAAATCCAAAATCACAAGGTAGCTAGAATCTCAACTGTCAATTCGAACACCTCCAATCTCCAAGATTCTGTCATATGTCGTACTCATGCTCTTCAGCATCAGCGCCTTACGTATCGTTAGCACTCCGTGGGGTACTTCGGAGTCAGCATAAAAATCTTAACTCTAAGATATTTCCAATACATAGTTCGGTTTCCCACTCTCTTGAAGTGGAAGTACAACTACTTCTATTGTCTGAATTCTTAGAATCTAGTGTAAAAATATAGTAATACTAGATAGGAAAGTACGAACACGTTCTCTCAGTTCGTCCTAATTCCATTAATCTACTAACCTAGGCTCTAAAACTAAATGTAACTACCCATACCTTAATGTGCCTAAATTTCGAAAAAAATCAAAACCCAAGTCCATCAAAGCA
This sequence comes from Allium cepa, assembly GCA_030765085.1. Taxonomy (NCBI): domain Eukaryota; kingdom Viridiplantae; phylum Streptophyta; class Magnoliopsida; order Asparagales; family Amaryllidaceae; genus Allium; species Allium cepa. The sequence continues at coordinate 549,607,651 of CM060932.1, forward strand.
CAGATCATTGGATTTGGTACCTGCAAATTAGCATGAGCATTATCAGAAATTGATGGAAATCTAAACTCGTAGTTGGAACCAATAATATGATAAGATACCGATTATGATACTACCTTAGAATTAATGATATTCCTTAGATAGAAGATTGTCACATCAACATCGAGCATGAGTGAAAAGAAGGCTTCTCCAACAACTAAACACTTCCAGTTCCAGTGACTTATTTCTCTAAATCTATCATGTGGTTATAATGAGGAGGAAATCAGAACAACGTTGTGGTGACTAGAAAATCTATAAACTATGCATAACATAAATTTATATCGATTGGTTTCCATTTAATTGTTATGTCTATTAAGGTTAGTAATTCTAATCTAACATTGCATTACTCACATGATAACTTACCTATCCATTCTGGAGGTACGAAATACTGACAAAGCCTTATCAACCACATAATACTTCCATGTTCATTAACCACTTGATACCTTTAAATATGAAGCGGGCTTCTACTATCGCCACGTAATACTTTTAAAAGAGAAATAGCAGACTTTTCCATTCATGACCTCAATCGTGGTAGAATATGTCAATTAAGACCTATTTCCAAGGTGGACTTCTAGCATCGTTATTATTGGTCTATTGGTCCTACCTACAAAGACCTTTGACCACTATCTATGGCCTTATAATTTATAATAGTCATACTACTAACGCATCTATCGTTATTAAAGTTTTAGCAAAGTAAGAGACTGTACTCAAGCCACTTAACACCTCATTAACAAGGACTAGGCAGTCCTCTAAACATTTAAAACTTATTTATAGATAGGCCTTTGCCATTTAATACCTAACCCAAGGCATACTCCTTACTAGTACTATCTAGCTGACATTGTCTGAAAATCTTATTAGGCTACTTAGTACTTCTTATATAGGAGAGAGGCGAACCCCAGATCAATCACTTGTACCTCAAACCCAAAGCGAACCCTTTCCAAGATATCCATCGTCGCCCTTAATTATATGTGTAATCTTTTAGATTACTTCTTTTGGTAGGAAGCGTGTCCTAAGATAGTCGCTTAATACCTCAACACTGAAGTAAACCTTTGTAGAGATATCCCTCACAGCTCCTAATTTCAAATTTGGACCATCTAATACTTTCTAATTAAGAAAGCAAGCCCAATCTCTCACACCGTCATGGGTCCTAGGATAAAGGATATCTCACATTAATAGTAAATGCACCCGATTGATGGGAGCCTCAAAGTGAAGGGCGGTCTTCCATCGAGTGACTCTACTGACCTCGCATCACCAACCTACTAAGTCCAATTAACCATCCTAAGTCTATACATATACTATCTTAGGTTGACATTGGACTTAGCCTACTAATTCCCTTATATTTAAGACAATAAGATTTACCTTAAATACTTATATACCTATAAATTTCCTTTTAATGCTCATAAATGTCAATTTGTCCAAAAAATCCTAACGGACATTTCCTTAGACATTTATGTATGATTACTAATTTAAATTAGTAACCTTTTTATATCTATTCCATTTTTACCAGTCTCATTAATCCATTTTTCTCTATTAATTGTAACCTTTAATTTAATACTATCTATTTTTATCGTTAATTGCCCATTCATTTAGGCAATAATCTTTCATTTCCTATTAATTAATTAGTAGGAATTCCTAAATTATTTCTTACTAATAGGAAGTACTACCTTTACTACTTCTAACTATTCAGTTCCCTAAATATAATAATAACTAATGAATGTTACGCATAAATAACGCATGAATAAATGCTATTCTTCTTTATTAATGTAATAAATAGGTATAAACTGCCTAATAAACAACCTATTCGTAACCAAATATATTCTAGTCATGAATATGTAACTATAATATACTTTCCATATTTCATTTGCTGGAATTCAATTCCTTCGAAAGATTTTCCTCTATGATTTCTATAAATTGGTTTAACATATAAATGAAAGATTGACTCCATTTGAAATTACAAGGAACAGATAATTTCTTTTTAATTGAAATAGAAGGTGTAAACTATGAAGAATAAATCCGTATTTTATAGGTCCCTTACATTTTTGTTTGTGAGTATTCATTGTCAAATCAACGTCGTCCTTTTGACTAAAAGTGGAATAAATAAATAAATTTATAAAATCAAACAGATGTTCTTCCTACAAATTAAACTATAGAAAATCTACAACATAGTATAAGTTGGGAAATAACCCAAAAATCCTATTTTACACCCAAGTGCAGATCTGGGATAAAAATATGCAATATTCAAATTCTAAATTCTTTGGGACTGATTTCTAGATCTAGGTGTAAACATATATCAAATTTGATCTAAAACAAGAATATATAGGTAATATTTATATTTTCTACACTAATTTAAGCCTACAATTCATAGATAAAATTGGTTTAGTCATAAAAATCAATCATATGCCAATAGAATAGATTTAAAATCATAAACAATATATATAATTTCTCACCCGCCTTTTAAAAGCAATCCAAATCTTCAGATCTGAAATAGAACATTTGATTCATCTACAAATATTTTTTAATCCAAGAAATATGTATAAAAAGGGTATGTAATTATATTAGAATTACAGATCTAAGAAGAGATTTGGGATTGAGAGAGAAATAGATATAAATATACAAATGTATATAAATTACCTCAAATACGTGTATAGTTGATTCTCTTCTCTTCTCCTTTTTATTGATTTCTATTCTTCTCCAATTTGTATCAATATAGATATAAGTATCTTATTTTTACAATTTGGAAGGAAAATGAAGAAGAAGAAACGACATATCTTCATTGCTCTATTCAAAAAATATGAGAAGAGAAGGGCCAGGATTGTATTTATAGGCGCTAGAATCAATCAAAACTATTATATCAAATATAATAGATCTGGTCCATTGGACCAAGAAAAATCCTAGCCACCACCTTAAGGGGGGTCGACCTCCCCAGGTCGACCACTACACTAAGCAGGTCGACCTATGGACCCCATTCAATTAATTAAAAACGTTAATTTCGTAAACCAATTATTTTTGTTTCGAATTCATTTTTCATCTGTAGCTTCATCGTTTGGACTCCGATCACAAAACTCTAAATATGAAATTTTCTCGGAATTTCACCATGAACGCAGTGGTGCATGTTTCTTGGTCAAGTTTCATCATTTGCATAAATTCCATTTTGGAGCCTAATTTACTAACTAACTAATTAAATATCTAATGCCAAATTACGGGGTATTACAGCTGGAATTATCGCAAATATCTAATGGAGAAAAACCAATTTTATTATTTTTCAAAACAATTCAATACTTTAGTACAATAGCACACCCACACATATATCCATATACATATATATACTAAAATCACAAAAAATTATAAAACTTCAAGATATTATATAATTTTCATATCTCATCTTTTCCAAATCATCATATCGAAAGTATATTCCTTTTATCAATGTGTGTGTGTATAAATTGAAAATGGGTTCTTTATTTAGTGATGTATAAAGAACTCTCTTAACTTTTCTTTCTTAAAAACCTTGTCAGAGTAGCAAGGAAAAGGAGCACAATAGGCAACAGTATGCAATATCAAGTACAACAAGATACATCAAAATACACCTCTAACAAAACATACATCCCCCTGAAACAAGCCCAGTAAACAACAGCACAAAACCCCAATTCCACCGTCATCCCTCATCCACAAGCTCAATACCCTGTCTTCTTAGAAAAGCAATTTCTTTCTCCTTCTAATATCTGCGATTCCAATTCCGAATAACAAGAGATGAAAATCCTTCTTAATCATCCACGCATGTTGTAATCTCGAGCTTTCCTTCTTCACGAATCTCCTTATACTCCTCTCCCTCCGAATAGGATAAAATGAAGTGATGAACCCCACAAAAGCGGTGCTCTGCTTGATATTCTTTGATTTTAAAGAGAATTTAAAGTCTCAAAGTTCATCCATTAGCATTAAAGCATTTGAAGAAGAGATTCCTAATTCCAACTACAAGTAAGAAATGATATATCTACTATAGGCACAATTGAAGTACAGGTGGTCATGTTTTTCGTCCTCTGTCTGACACAGTGTACACCGATTATCTAATTGGATTCCCCAATTAGATAACATATCCATTATAACGAATGTTTTATACGCACACATAAACATTTTGTTGGGATTAAGTTTGTACCATGTCGGCTGATGCCAGTCATTCAATGCATGTTTTTCTCGAATTTCATTCCATAAAGTAGCAAAATTAAATTCTATTTTAGCATTAATCTCCAATAAGTCAGATTGATGTTATACGTTAACTAATATAAAGTCAATGTGTTGTTTAGCTTCCCTTGTTTTTGAAAATATATTTCGATGTAATTGATTATTAGAGATGATACAAGAAACCTTTTTATATATAGAAAACATTGATGCTCTATTCCATCCCAATATATCAACTAGGGATTTATGGTTTATCCATGGATCAAACCATAAAGAGGTTGAGTGTCCATCATCAATCACCCTATTGAAAATCTTTGTAGAACTTTTTTTATTTCTCATCACGTGCTTAAGTCTAACCGAAAATTTGTTGCTTATATGCATAGACTAGTAGTTAGTATAAATATATCTGTTCTTCATACATTTAGTCCACATACATTATTTGGTCAATAGACTCCAATTTAGCTTAATACTTGCCGACGTTCTTAACTCCGCTAATTTTCTTAACCCAACGCCTCCTTAGTTCTTGGGTTGACATAGAGTGTCCCATGCAATTTTACGAGTCTTCCCTCCAATTTTTTTGCATATAATGATTCGAGTTTCCTGATAAGAGAGGAAGGTTAATTATAAATTAATAGCCAATAAAGTACAATAGGGGTAAAAACACTTTGTACTAACTGGGCCCTTCCAGCTGCAGATAGTAAATGACTATCCCACTATGTAGTCTAGCAGTAATTCTTTACATTAATGGTGAACAATTTAGCGCATTAACATGGTCAAAAGAGAGTGGAACCGTTAGATATTTCACTGGAAGACTCTCTTCATGCATTCAAAGCACTTCTAGAACAACATTACTATTGGTCATATTAGAACCGAAATATACCTTTGACTTTAATTGATTTATTTGCAATCATGTTGTCTATCGAAGATTATCAAAAAATTGTTTAATTTCTACTGCATTTTCAATATTAGCTTCAAGAAAAATCATAACATCATCCGTGTAAAGTAGGTGTGAAATAATTTTTTGAACTTCAGAAATAGGATTCAGTATCCCTTGTGACACACTATATGCCATTCTAAACGAAAAGTACTCCATGGCTACACAAAATACATAAGAAGACAATGGGTCTCCCTATCCTAATCCTCTATTAAATTCAATAAAACCATGAGGAATGTCATCAACCAATATGGAGAATCTGGGAGTACTTATGCATTCACATATAAAATTAATGACAAAGAAGAAAAAACCCATGCCTGTAACATATGACATGTAAACTCCCTATTTATCATGTCAAATGCTTTCTGCAAATCAACCTCCATGCGCATTTTTTGTTTTCCACTTTTCAAATTCAATTCGAATGCTTCTCTAGAATATCAGTTTCTTTGCAAAACATTTATTTTAAAAGATTAATTACACTTCTCCTCAAATTAAATATTTCTTTCAAAATCTCTTCATCCTCCAAAACATATTGCTTTCTTCAACATATTTTTCATATTTGTAACGACCTGCCCTTCTTGACCCTCGAGAATCGATACAAAATACTCCACAGTATAATATGTCGACGATCAAGTGCCGGAAAAGACAGAGTATTGAGGAAAAAGAAAGAAGGTAGAAAAGAGAAGAAACTAAACAATTATAGAATCTCACAATCGCAGCGGAACAAAATATAATAGTCAATAACAGATCTTTACACAAAATAAAAACTATATCTGTTTTATATATTACATCATCAGAGTATCACAAACAAACAACAATTACCAATCTGACAATTATCAAACAATCACAGCAGCGGATATAAACAAGTACGGATAATACGTCTAGGTCTCCAGCTCCTCTCCTGAGCTCTATAGCATCCTATCCTGAACATATAATACTCGGTCTGAACCGAGCATTATAATGAAATAACACCCGAGTCAGTCTGGAATACCAGCGTGAGAGAAATACACCCAAATTGATTATTAAAGTTTCAAAACCCTTTGAAATCAAAAGCATTTCGTAAAACCACGCCATAAATAAACATGTCGGGATTTTACCTTACGATAGCTAAACATTTCTTATCAAAATCCTCTGATATTATAGTAGGGTCTATATACAAATACTTATTAAAATAGCCGAAATTGTTACATGATCAGCTATTAGCCACAAAGTGGGTTATACAAACAAAACTCGTAAAAGGCGCGTAGCGAGAATGGATTTCCAACTAATGACTAGGCATTGGGGTACCACCTGTCACAATACGTGGCTTAGTTCACCATACCGAGGATTACTCACAATCCCCTGCAACACAAGACCGGGACTACCCCTTACTGGATAATCCCAAGTAAGATCACCCCACGGTTGGGATCAGCAACCGCACCACTAAGCCGAATAAAAAGGGACATTTAGACAGGGATGACCTTACCGTAATGGGCGCTACCCACATAGCCTTGCTGCATAACCCCTGATTTTTAGTCATTCCCGGTTGATGAGGCTTAAGACTAAGCGTTACCTTTTAGAACGTTTCACTTAGAATGCCCATTGTGCACCTGACGATGTTCCGAAAGCATTCATCTATACAAGTCCGTCCCGGGTTCGAACTGAACCGAATGCACTACTCCTACTACATCCATTTTGGAAACATCCTCAGGATTAGTAGCGACTAGCCCTTGCACTTCACTGCTCCATCTTCGACTCAAAACTCGTTTTTCCCACGAAAACGTACAAACCGGATCGAAGTGGTTTTTGAGAAATAAATCCCGATTCCGGTCTCTTCGAAACGATCAACGCATTGGCCAATATTGATAGTCGGTGATTTAAATATCAATTAACATTCACAAACATCCATCACACAATAAATAATTTTCCAAATTATTTATTTTCCTCAAAAATATCTTTGCAAGATATATTTTCATTTTCAAACCCTTTTGAAAGCAGTTTTCAAATCCAACTCTTCTCATGGAATAAATTCTCAAATCTTTACTTCCTCTAAAAACATCCAAGTACCAATACTTAAGATTTAAAATAATTTAAATTCTTTATTCTTGAAAATACATTAAAACATCTATATTAAAACTTCTTACATACTTAATTTAAAATATATATATACTTTTAAAAATATTTCGAATAAAACTGCTTTATAAAATATAAACTATTTTATTTAAAGTAAAGGTTAAGCTAACTAAATTTTTTTAAAATAGGAGTTATGAAATTCTATTCAAGTTCCAAATAATACTTTAACCAAACTTATTCTTAAAATAAAACTATTCTATAAAATATAAATATTAAAAATTATCTTTAAACATAATACCCATGACCCCTTTAAAATAATTACTACTATAATCGTTTTAATACCATTTACCTTTAACACTTAACAACTTAAATAATTTCTTAAAAACATTCCTTTAAAAACAAATTTAAAACTTTTAACATTCACTAAAAAAACTGCTTTAAAACGTACTTGGCTTTTCAGGCAAATACACTTCCATTTCAGAATAAACCAAAGAATTCTTTTTATAAATCCTGCTTGATTTATCTCAATTCAAATTTACGTTTATCCCATAAATTCCTTTCCACACTTTACAAATAAACTCCTTTTATTTTTAAACACATTTCTATTTCTTGGAAATCACTTTCAAAATGTACTTAAAGTATTTAAAATATGATTACTAAATTCTTTATCCAAATTATACATTTGAAAATCCACACAAGTTTCTTGAGTAGCTTAAATAAAAAATTTCCTTTTATATAAAGTTATTATACCAAGTATTTATATTAGAAGTTTCCTTTAGAAAACATAATACTAATTTACCTTTAAACGCTTAAATACCATAATTACTTAATTAAATATTTACTTATACTTAAAAATGATTAAAAATAATATACTTTTTCCTAAAATATTCTAAAACACATTTTAAACTGCTAATTTATATTTCGAAAGCTTTCTTGGGAATCATACTTAATATCCAGGGAAAACACATTTTCCATCTATTTAAAAAATAATTTCATTATTACTTCTAAACAATTTGCATTTCTTATAGGAATTCACCGAAAATCTATCTTTCAAAATTTATCCATGGATAAATATTCCATTTCATTTATAAACCCAGTTTATACGTTTCCATTCCTCATTTCCTTTTAAATCACAATTTCAAAACACTTCAATTTCTAAACCAATATATTGAATTTAATTTCCTTAAACTCATTTCTCAAAATTACTTTCAATTCCCCTTTAATCCCAATTTATTTTATTTATATTTTAAAAATACCAGATTTATATTTATCTAACCATACACAACATAACAAAATTCCAAATCATTCTATCATAGGATATAAATGAAATATATCACGGATTACGAAATTTCTATATTGTGAGGAATCCAGTTGGATCCCTCCAACCTGTTTTCCCTGCATCCACAGACGTTAGCACAACAGATAAAATCCAGACTGATAATAATATTCACAATCAACCAATCAATCATTCATTTAAACTTTAACTATTTAAAACTAACTGGAAATTCCATATGTGAGTGAGATTAACTGACCTTGAGTTTCGACGAGCGTTTTAATTTTAAATTAAATCGAACCATTCGATTTAATTCAAAAAATTTACTTGCTCCAAATGTCTTCGGACTTGCTGCAGCGTGTAGATCGCATCGCTGCGATTCTGGCGCTTCCTATTTCGTCGAAATCTGATAACATATGCACAAGATATGAATTTATAAAGTTTGTATATAAATTTAAAACATTTTTCCTTTCAGGAATGAATCTCGGCCATTGATTCTCACCTTCAGATCGAAGCCACACACCGCTTCTTCCTCAAACACGCACGTTTCCAGTGAAGCCGAACCCATGGTCGCGATTTAGGGTTAGGAACTACCTCCACCACGCTTGACTGGAACGCGATCGGTCGACTCCCCCATGAAGCCCACGGCGTGCTCCACCTTCGGTCCAAAACTCGCCGTGCTCGGCCTCCCTGATGCATAGAAAATCGTGCACGAAACCCTCACGAACGCGGCCCTCAAAATCTTCCTCTGGTCGACGATAGTCGATCTCCACCGTCCACTTCGTAGAGCTCGACGAGCTCTACGATATTCTACTTGAATTTTTTTGATAAAAGCTGATGGATTAGAAGAAAAACAAGAGGAAACGAGGAGAAGTATCGGCCATTAATTGTATAAGTGGTGGCCAAGAAAGAGAAGTAGGGTTTCGGCTGTTAAACGTGTATATATACGTTTAAAATTATTATTTTAATATCAAATTTATTTAAAACAACTTTTTTAAACGATCTCCAAACAATACATGCCGACAGGAGATTATAAGGTTTTACCCACGTTCCGAACACAATGGAATGTGTTTCGTAGGCTAATTTGAACATATGCGTGAGTTACGGAAATAAAACGATCAATTTTAAATTAAATCGATTAAAATTGTTTCTATGCGTTTTGAGCTGCCGGGGTCAAACGACAACTCCGATTGCTACGAAAATTGAAATCCGGTAATAACTAACTATTACGGATCCAATGGAACTGGTTTCATCGAATTCCGAGACTGTGCCCCGGAAGGCTATTTTAACTCATCGATTAATTCAAGCGATTTTCCGAAATCGTTGAAATCACTTAAAATTTCACTTTTAAAATTTTACTAACTCAATAATAAATCATATAGAATTTATAATCACATTAGAAATTATTCTGATTCATTTTAAATCAAAATCTGATTATTTGCATTATTATATTATTAAATTCCATTTTTAAATTAATATAAAATTCCAAATTTTAAACTTATCGACTTTTGATTCCATCCAAAAGTCCAACATCATTATTTAAATCCAAATAGACTTAAAATAAATTTTAGAAACCATTTTCATATCTATTTACCTCCAAATTCACAAATTATCCCAATTCTCAAATATTAAATTATCATTATTCAAATCCAATTGAATTGCCATATTTGAAATTTTAACTAAATTCTATTGATTTAACCAAAATCTTTTTATTCAAAATCAATTCAAAATCCACATTTAACAATTAAAATGAATTAAATGTTCAAAATCTAACGATCAAAATTCCGGGTCATTACATTCCTCCTCCCTTATAAAAATTTCGTCCTCGAAATTTGCTAAGGTATAAAAAAATGCTACTAAATTCATTTACTTACCCATTGTTACTTAGTTAAAATTTTACATTCACTTCACCAAAACCTTTAGCTCAATTCCAAAACCATTTACTTATGTATTCTAACTCAAAAGCTTTTGTTTCCAGCATTATTTCAAAAATCAACTTTCCAAGTTAACCAAAATTTCAAAACTTCTAAAAATTTCCAACTCCCAAAATTTTTGAAATTTTTTGGCAGCGTCTCCTTTGTACGGAGAGCGTTTTACAATACCACAATAGATATAAATATATATACATTAGCCCACACGGTTGGAAAATAAAATATACCACAATATATATATATATATATATCTATATGTATGTATATATATATCATTTTCCAATTTTATTGCGTAGGCGTACCTTTTGATTAGCATTTTAAAAGCAAGCAGCTAATATATATTGCATATACGCGCTCCAACTCTATCGATTGTCTCCCGCACCTGTACTTACTTAAACAAACACATCAGTTTTCAATAATATGAGAATTTAACAACATTCCATTCATTAATCTTAGCCAAACATATCAATTACATAGTTCAAACAGACAAATTTTATAATTCAACATGTTAACCATATATTATAAGCAACCACAAGGTTCAACCCTATTTAAATCTCCTTTACAAATCAATATTCATTTTACTTTACTCAAAAGGATTCACAATCAAAGTTTACTATTCTCAATTCATATTTACTACAACCAATTCATTTTCACTTCAATATGATTAACATATGCTTTACTTACATCAATTTATTTCAATTCAATTCCAAATTGATTCACAATAAAATTTTTATTTTAAATTTGATATACTTGCATTTCTTTTCTGATTCACTTGCATTTATATACAAAACCACTTAATTAGATTTCACTTAATCCATGCAAGTAACCATCACTTAAGCTTATAACCAATTAAAATTAATTCCATCTCAATCTATATCAATTTTATTTCATTCAGAATTATTCATAACCCAAACAATTTTTACCTCATCACAATTATTACATCAAATCCATATTCTTACATTCAATTTCGTTATTCATACAGATTCATTCAAAGCCATTTTATAAGCTTGACAACAACCCTTTCACAATTCTCTTAAGTTATTCCAACTCCAAAATAACTCTATTCCTTCTTACATTAATTTTAATTTGATTCTTACCCAATCAAATTCCAATCCATTTACAAATTTTAATTTCCATTTTAAATTTTAATTCACCTCCTCAATTCATTTCTGAATTTATTAATAACATAACCATTCCAATTATTCTAAACCGGAACTGGGTTTTATTTGGCCTTTCAAATTTTTAACAAGCTATCAAAATTTTATTCATCCCCTTACCCTTTTTATTAAATTTAGCTTACGCTGAATTCATCTTCAAACAATTCTTTTTGAATTTAGTTGAGTGAGAATTTAATTCATTCAATATCATTCTTACTTAATTTAAATTCCATTTAATTCAGTTCTTTTGCAAATTTAATTCAAGTCCAATTAAATTTTATTTAGCCAATTTAAATTCATACCATTTCCTTTACTATTTTAAATAAGGATTGAATTTCATTCAATAATATTTATAACACAATTGAATTTTGATTTCAATTCTATCCAAATTTAACTCAATTTCTCTTAGTCTAAGTTAAATTCAATTCTATCCAATTTTATTTCTTCTTTTATATAAGTTCAAGCCTTATTTACTGACTTAAGTCCATTCACCTTTTATATTTCACTTGCCTTATCTCAATTTACATTTCATTTAGAATTCAATTCTTAAACTTTCCATTCTTTTTACCATAACATTCAACCATTTCTATTTAGGTTTTACAATTCATCTCTTATTCATAAGTTTACCAACTTATTTATCTGAAAGCTCATATTGCTATTTTTAGTCATTTCCATCTTATAATCACAATTCCAAATTTTATATATATGTAACAATGAATTCTTAAGGATATAAATTTTCATTACACAATTTTAATCCACAATTTCAGATTATAAGTATAATACTTAATAGCTTATGGGTATAAATTTTCATTACAAAATTATAATCATTATATATTTCAATTTTATATTCAATTTCAATCTCAATTTTACTTTATATTTAACTTATCCTAAGTTAAAAGCAAATATATTTTATTCACTTCCATTTACTCAAGTTAAATTTTAATTCCAGGATTAAAATTTCATTTTCTCTTCTTATTTAAATCAACTTCACTTTATAAGTTCAATAGTGGATCCATTTTTAACTTTCACGTTATTTTTTTATAGAATTTTCAGAATTCAATTACCCGGTTTTATTTCAAAACCATTTTGAAATCATGAACAACAAATCCCCACTTGGAATATCAAATCAAACTTCCGGATTCCAAAACAACTTGTTTTTACCAAAACAAATTTCCCTTTTGAAATTTTTAAAACCACTTGTATCTCAAACAAGTCCAACAAATATCATAATCACTCAACATGGGAGCAATCCATCACTTTAGAAGCTCGAAAATGAATTCTGATGATGTGGACATCATCATCAGGATTCTTTTCCAACGACTGAAGTGAGTTCAGTGCTTCCTTACTTCCACAAATTCCTTCAAACAATTTCCATTCAAAAATATTTTCCAAAAATAATACTCCATTATTTCCCTCCAATACTTTGGAAAACATTTCAAACATTCCCACAATTTTAAATTTCCAAACTTTTTGTTTAAATTCATTTTAAACACCTTTCAAAATTTCCGGGATGTAAATTCTGGTTTAAATCAAATTTTAGTTATACTTATTTTGAATAAATCATACTTATAGGATCCTTTTTGGTTATAAATCATTTAAAATTTTAGACTCTTATATTTGATTAAGATATCCACATCCAAACATCCAAATATATATATAACTATTTCAGAAAACTATTCCTTTTATACCAAAATATAATTTTGGGTAAAATTATCCCATTTACCCACTTTAAAAACAATACTATGTCGGTGTATCTTGTTTAAGAGTTTAGAAACTCCTATCGATACAGTTGTACTTCCCGTACCGACCAGTATTCATAAACACTCAATCGATAAGTCAACACGGTATAAAAGCAATTTTTATATTCACTAAAAAATACGTAGTCATAGCTATTAATACACTCAACTCGTTATAGAGTACTATTGACTCTGTTTAATGAGTAATTTCCCCACCAAAGCCTAAGTTGTTGCCAACCTAAGCTCTAATACCACTGTAACGACCCGCCCTTCTCGACCCTCGAAAATCGACATAAAATACTCCACAATATAATATGTTGATGATCAAGTTCCGGAAAAGACAGAGTGTAGAGGAAAAAGAAAGAAGGTAGAAGAGAGAAGGAACTAAACAATTACAGAATCTCACAATCGCAGCGGAACAAAATATAATAGTCAATAACAGATCTTTACACAAAATGAAAACTATATCTGTTTTATATATTACATCATCAGAGTATCACAAACAAACAACAATTACCATCCTGACAATTATAAAACAATCACAGCAGCGGATATAAACAAGTACGGATAATACGTCTTGGTCTCCAGCTCTTCTCCTGAGCTCCATAGCATCCTATCCTGAACATATAGTACTCGGTCTGACCCGAGCATTATAATGAAATAACACCCGAGTCAGTCTGTAATACCAGCGTGAGAGAAATACACCCAAATTGATTATTAAAGTTTCAAAACCCTTTGAAATCAAAAGCATCTCGTAAGACCACGCCACAAATAAACATGTCGGGTTTTTATCTTACGATAGCTAAAACATTTCTTATCAAAATCCTCTGGTATTATAATACGGTCTATATACAAATACTTATTAAAATAGCCGAAATTGTTACATGATTAAATTCCAGCTACTAGCCACAAAGTGGGTTATACAAACAAAACTCGTAAGAGGCGTGTAGGGAGAATGGATTTTCAACTAATGACTAGGCACTGGGGTACCACCTGTCACAGTACGTGGCCTAGATCACCATACCGAGAATTACTCCCAATCCCCTGCAACACAAGACCGGGACTACCCCATACTGGATAATCCCGAGTAAGATCACCCCACGGTTGGGATCAGCAACCGCACCACTAAGCCGAATAAAAAGGGACATCTAGACAGGGATGACCTTACCCTAATGGGCGCTATCCACATAGCCTTGCTGCATAACCCCTGATTTTCAGTCATTCCCGGTTGATGAGACTTGAGGCTAAGCGTTACAACGTTTCACTTAGAATGCCCATCATCCACCTGACGATGTTCCGAAATTATTCATCCATACAAGTCTGTTCCGGGTTCGAACGGAACCGAAGGCACTACTCCTACTACATCCATTTTGGAAACATCCTCAGGATTAGTAGCGACTAGCCCTTGCACTTCACTACTCCATCTTCGACTCCAAACTCGTTTTTCCCACGAAAACGTACAAACCGGATCGAAGTGGTTTTCGAGAAATAAATCCTGATCCCGGTCTCTTCGAAACGATCAATGCATTGGCCAATATTGATAGTCGATGATTTAACTATCAATTAACATTCACAAACATCCATCACACAATAAATAATTTCCCACATTATTTTCCTCAAAAATACCTTTGCAAGATATATTTCCATTTTCAAACCCTTTTGAAAACAGTTTTCAAACCCAACTCTTCTCATGGAATAAATTCCTAAATCTTTACTTCCTCTGAAAACATCCAAGTACCAATACTTAAGATTTAAAATAATTTAAATTCTTTATTCTTGAAAATATATTAAAAACATTTATATTAAAACTTCTTACATACTTAATTTAAAATATATATATACTCTTAAAAATATTTCGAATAAAACTGCTTTATAAAATATAAACTATTTTCTTTAAAGTAAAGGTTAAGCAAACTAATTTTTTTGAAAATAGGAATTATGAAATTCTATTCAAGTTCCAAATAATACTTTAACCAAACTTATTCTTAAAATAAAACTATTCTATAAAATATAAATGTTAAAAATTATCTTTAAACATATTACCCATGACCCCTTTAAAATAATTACTACTATAACTGTTTTAATACTATTTACCTTTAACACTTAACAACTTAAATAATTTCTTAAAAACATTCCTTTAAAAGAAAATTTAAAACTTTAACATTCACTAAAAAAACTGCTTTGAAACGTACTTGGCTTTTCAAGGAAATACACTTCCATTTCAGAATAAACTAAAGAATTCTTTTTGTAAATCCTTCTTGATTTATCTCAATTCAAATTTACGTTTATCTTGTAAATTCCTTTCCACACTTTATAAATAAACTCCTTTTATTTTTAAACAAATTTCTATTTCCTGGAAATTACTTTCAAAATGTACTTAAAGTATTTAAAATATGATTACTAAATTCTTTATCCAAGTTATACTTTTGAAAATCCACACAAGTTTCTTCAGTAAATTAAATAAAAAACTTCCTTTTATATAAAGTTATTATACCAAGTATTTATATTAAAAGTTTCCTTTAGAAAACATAATACTAATTTACCTTTAAACGCTTAAACACCATAATTACTTAATTAAATATTTACTTATACTTAACAATGATTAAATATAATATACTTTTTCCTAAAATATTCTAAAACACATTTTAAATTTATATTTTGAAAACTTTCTTGGGAATCATACTTAATTTCCAGGGAAAACACATTTTCCATCTATTTGAATAATAATTTCACTATTACTTCTAAACAATTTGCATTTCTTATAGGAATTCCCACCGAAAATCTATCTTTCAAAATTTATCCATCGATAAATATTCCATTTCATTTATAAACCCAGTTTATACATTTCCATTCCTCATTTCCTTTTAAATCACAATTTCAAAACACTTCAATTTCTAAACCAATATCTTGAATTTAATTTCCTTAAACTCCTTTCTCAAAATTACTTTCTATTCCCCTTTAATCCCAATTTATTTTATTTATATTTTAAAAATACCAGATTTATATTTATCCAACCATACACAGCATAACAAAATTCCAAATCATTCTACCATAGGATATAAATAAAACACGGATCACGAATAAAATTTCTATATTGTGAGGAATCCAGTTGTATCCCTCCAACCTTTTTTCCCTGCATCCACAACGTTAGCACAACAGATAAAATATCATATCTAGACTGATAATAATATTCACATTCAACCAATCAATCGTTCATTTAAATTTTAACTATTTAAAATTAACTGGAAATTCCAGATGTGAGTGAGATTAACTCACCTTGAGTTTCGACGAGCGTTTTAATTTTAAATTAAATCGAACCATTCGATTTAATTCAAAAAATTTGCTTGCTCCAAACCTCTCCAGACTTGCTGCAGCGTGTAGATCGCATCGCTGCGATTCTGGCGCTTCCTGTTTCGTCGAAATCTGATAATGTACGCACAAGATATGGATCTATAAAGTTTGTATATAAATTTAAAACATTTTTCCTTTCAGGAATGAATCTCGGCCATTGATTCCCACCTTCAGATCGAAGCCGCACATCACCTCTTTCTCAAACACGCACGTTTCCAGTGAAGCCGAACCCATGGTCGCGATTTAGGGTTAGGAACCGCCTCCTCCACGCTTGACTAGAACGCGATCGGTCGACTCCCCCACAAAGCCAACGGCCTGCTCCACCTTCGGCGCCAAACTCGCAGTGCTCGACCTCCCTGATGCATAGAAAATCGTGCACGAAACCCTCACGAACGCGGCCCTCAAAATCTTCCTTTGGTCGACGACAGTTGATCTACACCGTCCACTTCGTAAAGCTCGATGAGCTCTACGATATTCTAGTTGAATTTTTTTGATAAAAGCTGATGGATTAGAAGAAAATCAAGAGGAAACGAGGAGAAGTATCGGCCATTAATTGTATAAGTGGCGGCCGAGAAAGAGAAGTAGGGTTTCGGCTGTTAAACGTATATATATATATATATATATATATATATATACGTTTAAAATTATTATTTTAATATTAAATTCATTTAAAATAACTTTTTCAAACGATCTCCAAATAACGCGTGCCAACAGGTGATTATATGGTTTTACACGCGTTCCGAACGCAATGGAATGTGTTTCAGAGGCTAATTCGAACATATGCACGAGTTATGGAAATAAACGATCAATTTTAAATTAAATCGATTAAAATAGTTTCTATGCGTTTTGAGCTGCCAGGGTCAAACGACAACTTCGATTGCCACGAAATTGAAATCCAATAATAACTAACTATTACGGATCCAATGGAACTGGTTTCGTCGAATTCCGAGACTGTGCTCCGGAAGGCTATTTTAACTCGTCGATTAATTCACGCGATTTTCCGAAATCGTTGAAATCACTTAAAATTTCATTTTTAAAATTTTACTAACTCAATAATAAATCATATAGAATTTATAATCACATTAGAAATTATTCTGTTTCATTTTAAATCAAAATCTGATTATTTGCCTTATTATATTCTTAAATTCCATTTTTAAATAAATATAAAATTCCAAATTTTAAACTTATCGACTTTTGATTCCATCCAAAAGTCCAATATCATTATTTAAATTCAAATAGACTTAAAATAAATTTTAGAAACCATTTTCATATCTATTTACCTCCAAATTCACAAATTATCCCAATTCCCCAATATTAAATTATTATTATTCAAATCCAATTGAATTACCATATTCGAAATTTTAACTAAATTCTATTGATTTAACCAAAATCATTTTATTCAAAATCAATTCAAAATCCACATTTAACATTTGAAATGAATTAAATGTTCAAAATCTAACGACCAAAATTCCGATCATTACAATATCACTCTAATATCATCAAAATAATTAATAACTTCTTCGAAATATTATATCAAATATTGGTTTTTTATATGACTTAAAACATATTGTTCTTCTCAAAATAACTTATCACTCTTAAAAATCTTGCATCCATTTGTCTGGTCCTAGCATTTAGGAATCCCTATTGATAACGTTGGTCAGACACATCGACTGGAATTCTTAAACACTCAATGGGAAAATTAACATGAAATCAACTTCAAAAATTTCTTTAATATCTACTTGTAGAACAAGTTAATCTTTATAAAAACATTCGCTAACTTTTAATAAAATTTCTCTTCAATTAACCAAAAAGATTTTTTAATCAACATATGCTTGCTTATATCATAAGTTTTATAAATAATCAATCGATTGCAATAAAATATACTCGACCTACAAAATCCTAAATATCATTAATCATATATCTATAATAATAATCAAGCAAGCTTTCATCTTCATCTTAATCCTATTTTAATTTTATATAAAAATATACTGTTTTATTTTCTCTCATTCCTCCTTGCGGTAATCATATATCTTAATACATTTTGAAAGCACAAGTGTGGTATTTCTCTCATATGGTATACTAACTTGAGTGATAGTTCTTAATGAATACCACACTTAAGATGAATCCATATACAATACATCAATAATCAATTTAAACACACAAAGACATCTAAACATCAATCATCCAATCAAAACAGCTAACCAATCAATATATTTAGCGAAAAGCGTTCTCTATACTTCCGACCCAAAATTTTCGTCCCCGAAAATTCCAGATAGTTAGGAAAAAGAAGAAAAGAGATAAAAGAATAACAAAATAACAACATCTCAGATTCTCACATTCGCAGCGGCAAAATATAATATCAAATAATAGCAGTTATACAAAGGAAAACTGTATCAGTTAAATTATATTCAATACATCAGAGTTACAGCCATTACACAAAACTGGACAGTTAAAATTAATTTGTCCCTGAAATACAATCAATAATATACACAGCGGAATACTTTATACGTCCTGCCATCCAGCTCGTCTCCTGAGCTCCAGAATGTACTAACCTGAAAATCCGTAATACTCGGTCTGACCCGAGCTGATCACTACTGTATCAATTTACTTATCTCACTCATCGCAATTTGAAATTGCAAAGTTTTCAACTCGAGATTCGAAGTAGGGTCTTTTATAGCTTTCCTAACCAAACAACTCAATCTTACTTCAGAGCCATACAGAGTTCTAACATTCACCTTCAATACCGACACTATTGGCCATACTAGCTACTTCTACCTCTTCAACTTACATTTATTCCAATATTTCTCATATAGAGATTTACACTTGGTAAAAGGTAGAAAAATATATTATATAATAAGAAAAATAGAAACACAACTCAGATGATTACCTCAGGATCATTGTATACTCCTATCACATAAATGTAAATAATAATCTACCACACACCCATGAGGACATGAACTCTATGTCTCATACAAGGCCAAGACTCATGTCTCTTATACACTATATTATTCTAAACGTGCTATGGTACAAAAAAGTTCAACACTCCACCTCTATACCTATATTACCCAAGATTATTATTGGGTATATTGTCGAGTAACATGAAGAATGAGGCGATGTGGGTATAACATACGTGAATCTTCCATTGGACCAACGATAATAAGGCACATGATATAAAAACGCTCACCTCGATGTAAACAGTATCGGTACAAAGCAATAACAATGTGTGGTTCCTGACGATAGAATAATACATAATATAAAATAAATCGCAGAGAACACATAATCATCAATGCAGTGATAAAAATATAATACAACACATAAGTTTGATGGAGATTTGAAAAGTCGAATTCCACTGAATCTTAATTATATATAAGGTAAATCCAATACATCAAATCTAACATCATATGCATACAAGGGTTCAAATACACAGTATATGATACATCTAGTAATACCACCATATAAGCAAATCTGGCCACATCAACCCTGAACTTGAAACATCATGGATTGATCCGAGTATTACATAAATAATAATGGGCCAGACTATGTCTATATTCAATGGTGAGAATATAAACGATATCTCAAGGAATAACATATACACAACATAATAAAGAAATCCAACCAAATGAATAATAAAACGGCCACAACGCATCAAACAACATTCATAACTCGTCAAAAACATCCAAACATCCATAAGATAACAACTACAACCACATACATCACACAACACACATCAAACATCCGTAGCATACATCATACACAACTAACATGTCACACATCACACATTGCACACATCATACACCGCATATATCGCACACCATAGATAGCATGCATCAAACATCATTCATTCATATATATATTTAGCAGTATTAGTTTTATTCAATTTTATTCTTTATTCTTTATTATCATTACCGCCACTACTATTATTTGTGCTATTGTTATTGCTACTGCCAGAAGCTGAGTCTACACCTGGGCCTCGTAGCTTCTTAATTGCAAAGGGAGGCCCAACTCGTAAATATTTTGTGAGCATCCTCATCAGTCTTTGGCTGCACAATAAACACGTCGCTTTCTCACCTCCTCGTTCCTTGCTCCTATTGTCAACCACCTCGCATCATTCTGAATTCGTCCCGGTGGCCTATGCAGTAGACTATGACGATGAGATGAGGTGGTCATGTCGCCGCAACCATCATGGAGCTACCCTACGGTCGGTTAAGATAGGATGGGGCTAGCAAAAACTTCTAGGCATCACATCCATGTTAGGGACTTCCTTCTCGTCGTTCCACTCAAAAGTGGGGATAATCATATTCCCACTTTAAAATAAGCTAATAAATAATATAATTTATCTTAAACGTCAAGTCAAAAATCCAAATATCGATTAATATATGTGTATAATATATAAAAATTCACCAATATCCAAGTATCAAATACTCGATCTTCAATGAATTACCCGACATTATACTTGTGTTGAGTAAATAAATACATCCACAGGGACGTCTCATAGTGCCTGGTGAAATATAGTTCTACATATAACACCCTCTACTTTGCTTATTAATTCACTCTCGCTTCAATTCATTATTCTTTAATTTTATTACTTTACACTTCAACACAACGAGTAATTTTACTTCGTCTCATTCATATCAAACAAATCAACAATCATCCACACACATCAATGTATTATTTAATTAGTATTTAACGAGATGAAGATTTTTTATTTAAATCTATTTACTTTATTTTGTTTTCTTTTTTTATAAAAACACTTCAATTTTAATCTAACAGCAAATATCTCTTTTATTTATTTCTCTCTCTTTTAAAATAATAATTATAGGTTCTCACATCTAATTTTCAAAATCCATATTTCAAAATAATTTATTTGGTTTCAAAGAAACCTTTATTCAAACTCGTCAATAAATTTTAAAACCACAAAAATACTTTCAGTTCAAATTTCCTCTTTAATGACATAGAAGTATTTCAAAGCAATTTATATTATTGAAATAACTTTAAAATCTCAAATCCAAAAATATCCCCAATTCAAAAATATTTACAATCCAAATCAAAAACTTCAGAATCATTACTTAAGATCATCATTTATTTCAAACACTTCTGTTACAACTATTAATCCATCAAACTAAAATTCTATTTTGAAAATAATATATTTTTCCAAAATTCACTTCACATTATATATATACACATACATACATACATACATATGTATATGTATATGTATATGAATATGTATATGTATATGCATGTATGTATAATAAATCCCCACAATTGAAAACTTTTTAATAAAATAATTTGCATCCACTTGGCGATCACTTCAAAATATCATTTTATATACTTCTCATCTATTAAATTTAAATAACTGATTACTTTCAAAAATATAGTTTTCAAACATCATTTCACAAACTCTTCCTTTATTTTATAATCAACAAGAAATAAATATAAATAGTCAAACTTCATTTGCTTTATTTCAAAACTGGTCATTTACCAAAAAAAAAATAATTTGAAAAAATTAAAAATTATTCCACTTATATTATTTTTTCAAAATCATTCATATTTCAAAGTTTCCATTAATCCATTATCCTTAATATTAATTAAAAACATCTTTCTTGAATTCATTATTTATTTCTAAAATAGTTTATTCATTTCAAATCTACATCATTTAATTTATTTACCTCTTTTTCAAAAAAATTCAAATATCATTCAATTATTTACAAACATCCAATTACTACTGAAACATCACAAATCAACAACCTAACAATAATCACCGCATTAACAATTAAATCATAGTTCACAACATAATTCCATCCAATTCAAATATCATCAATCATCAACAAACAACTAATTTCATCCAATAAATCAACCAATATCATGCAATAATCCATCCAAAAAAACTAACCGAGTAAATATATAGGTAAATATTCATCAAATAAAATGAAGTATACATAGTTGTGAGTGAGAGAACTCATCGAAATTTCCAAGCTAGGCCATTTGTTGCTAGTAAACAAAATTTCTACCAAACGCTCCCCCTAGCTCATTGCCTTGTCATTACAGCCTTAAAGTTGTGTGCACACAAAAAGACGCCTACAAGTACTTTTGTCGTCTTTGATCGTTCCCACCAGAACTCCAGCCTTGCATCCTCCAACAGCTGACGACCTCGGTCCCACCTCCAGCCTCAACTTCACGCAACTTCCACATCCCATCGACTACACCACCTGCCCCACCCTGCTTCTGTGAAACTCTCCTCCGCCTGACACGCAAAACCAGATTGCTCCCCATTGCAATTCTCACTTTCGATCGCAACCTCCCCATACTCGATTATTGGCTATCACACGAACCTCCCATTTAGCCAACCTCAAATCACGTGCGCTCAACCTGCTTAGCCGCCTCCACCCTGCCAACGATTGCACGCACTCCACCCCTTGTCGCCACCATACATCGTAGGTTCGAGCGTGATCATTTTAGTTTTTTAATGAAAATCACGATCTTTTTTTAGTTTTCTATTTAGAATTTAGGGCCTTTTGAAATAGAAGGAGTTCGAGTCTGTTCTAGGATAACCAAGCAAAGAGGGTTCTAGAAAAATAGAGAAGCGACTGATTTAAACGGGCTTGTTCTTAGATATCATGCTTTAGTCAAACCCATTAAAATTTTCTTTCTTTTCTTTCAAACAAATCTTTTTGTTAGTAAATTTATTCCAATTTGATTCAAAAAAAAATTACACTTCATTTTACAAATTATATTTCAAAACTACTTTGTTCAATTCAATGCCTGCTTAATATTATTTGATTATCTATTGTACTATTACAAAAAAATTATATTTCGCAACTATTTCATTCGCATAAAAATTGTTTACACTTCAGAATAGTTTATATTGATTAAAACATTTTATTTGATTTTCAACTAATTATTAAAAA
This sequence comes from Allium cepa, assembly GCA_030765085.1. Classification (NCBI taxonomy): domain Eukaryota; kingdom Viridiplantae; phylum Streptophyta; class Magnoliopsida; order Asparagales; family Amaryllidaceae; genus Allium; species Allium cepa. Next base: position 549,631,202 of record CM060932.1, read on the forward strand.
ATAATTTATTAATTTAATTCAATTTATTATACCCAAAATATTTTATTAAATAGAATTTAATTAACTGAAAATTTACTCTCAAAATATAATCATCACAATTCGAATTCAGACACTTTTATTTTAACTAAATTTATTTATTTATACGACATAGAAAGCAGGTTGTTACACTATACCTTAGAACCTTCTCTTTTGCCCCCAAATCTTTTCCAACTTTTCCAAGTATAATATGTATAGAGTTTATATTTAAAAAATTTACAATAAGAATATTTTATATAAAGTTTTGTTTTACTATCAAAATGATATGGAAAAATAAATTCCAAAGCTAAAACATCCTTTTCCCTTATCACTATCTATGTTTTACATACTGTCACTCCTGTTGAACAGTAAAAATCATATTTCTAGCTCGTTGACTTTCCTACTCTAAGCACATGGCGTTTTTAAAATCATCGATTTTCTCCTTTTCCATTCGAAATCTTTTCCAAATAAATTTTTAAAATAAAACTCAATTTTCAAAAAGAAATTTCAAAAGTATTTAATATTTTAAAAATCAGAGACTTTTTAACAAAATTTTCAAAAGTATTAAGCCACATCTCAACGAATTTAGGGTTTAATCAATGTGTTAGTGCCTATGATTGACCTTAGCCTATTACGTAGTAAATTTTCAAATTTTGAGAATCTTTTCTTTTATCTTAGAGCAACAATGAGCACAAAATTACATTTATAAATTTTAACTTTTAAGGCATGAGGATAGTGACCCGTGGTTTCACAATAACCTTTCTATGTCCTTCGCTTGCTAAAATTTATTTTTACAAAATTTTAATGCTTTTGGGACTTAATAATATTTACTTTCAGTAGCTAATTCAATAAATTTCCTAATTTATTTTATGAATTTGCTAATTTATATTATGAATTTCCAATCTTACTTTGCGTTAGTTAGTGTCTTCATGAGATTTCTTTATTTATACTATTTCCCAATCTATATAGTGGTCAATCTAGAAAATGAACACGGTAATAAAAAAGGAACATCTCTCATAAAATATTGTATGTGTTTTTTATACAAACAGAGAAAACTAATGCTTACAACCCAAAGCCTAAAATAACGACTGCTGGAAGTTGCCCTTCTATGTCAACTAGTATTAATGATGTTGTGGCCCTGTCAGTTCTTACTCAATTAAGATGGATTTTTGTAGAATGTCGTTCTATTATAACCTACATGTCTTAACTCAAATTTTTAGCTTTTATTAAATAAGGTCAATCCATTACTTCAATAATTACAACCAATTATAGGATAGGATAAAGTATACATTTCCACACTGTAGTAGATAGGAAATGTAAACTATGTACATTTAGAATAACTCATCAAAAAATTAGTTTAGCACAATAACTTTTCTACTATAGATCTTGCCTTCTTGAATCAACCGATGTCCTCTTTTGGGTGTTTTCCATCTCATTGTCCTCTTCTTCAATTATATTACTATCTTCTTTTAATCTAAATCTCTTGATAGTATTCTCAAGTTTTGGTATATACTTTCTTTAGTTTTGATCTTTCATGAGAGTATTTTCTAAGAATCGCGAAAGTGTACTTTGATACCATTCCATATTCCTTTACAAGTTCTTCTTATGGCTTTCACACATATCTAATAAAACATTCCTAGATTCATACCAATATTCCTTATGTTCTATGGCAATTCCTTACAGCTATTCCATGAGTATTCGTATCTATTTTTTTCAGAGCCTTAACATTTACCACGTTTTACTAAGGCAGTCATCTCTATCTACTCCATGTCAAAGTTAATTCAATTTTTCATTACCATTTATAAAATTATTAAACTTCACAGTCATGAAGTACTCGAATCTTTTATCTTTAAAAATATAAACTTAGAACCTTTTAAAACTCTTTTTTTAAGGATTTATGAAGCAAGTTTATTTATTAAGTTCCAAAGCCAATGTTAGCAAGTTAAAAAATATCCTTTTCTTTAAAGCCTTTTCAGAATAAAGATTTTTACTTCTTAAAAAGTACGGTTTTTAACTCAAACCACTTATTAAGTTTTGTATTCCAAAAACTCAATTTTTATACCAAACCTTTTTTTTTTCAAAAATGCACTTTACAGTGTTTCCAAAGCATCTGTTATAAATTTAAACAATAAAAACAATAGTTTATAAAGACAATTTCCCTTCTATTAATAATTAAATCTTAACTTAAATTTAACTTGATTAATAATTAATTAATAATTGGACCCATCTTAGAAAAATAATTTAAGTAATCCTAATTAAATAATAGTTAATCTCTAAATAATTAATTAAATAATAATTAACTCTTTACTAATTAACAAATTAGATTTAACTTAATTAAAAATAATTAAGTACTAGTTGCCTTAACTTAATTAATGATTAAGTACTAATTAACTTAATTAATTAATTAATGATCAAGTAAATAATTAAATATGTAAATAATTAAATAATAATTGCTTTTAAATATTTAAAATATGTTCGACAACATTTTTCAAAAAGATACTTAATTTAAAACATTTTAAATTCAAAATGAGTTCGTTTTTCACGAACTGCATTTATAGCGACTATCGCTATATGACCTAAAATTTTAAATCTTGTTTTATACTTTGAATAGATTTCAAAACTCTGTCTTTAATTTTTAAACTTATCTTTATAACTTATGAATAAAGTTGGAAAACTAAAAGCGAGGTTTAAAACTTTTATAAAACTTCCTAGCAATTTAAAGTAAGAAAAGAAATCACTTATACTAGGGAATTCGATGTCGCGATTCAAACAATTTAAATGCTAAGTACTTTAGCACATAAGAATTCAATCATGAACACATCACATAAATGTGTCACCACAACATACACAAGGAAGATCCAAACTTTCATTCTATTAACCATTAGGTTCATTTCCAATCTTACATATCAACATTTCATACCACATACATAAACAATACATGTATACATACAAATCAACCATAAAATCAAATAAATTAAGCTATGATATATCATCTGCAAAGTAAGAATCATATTTAAAAAAAATGGTTATTTTCAACGTCTAAAGCTAAAACTTCAGTAAGAAAAGTAAAAAAATTCTCACCTTAAGCTATCCAAAATAACCCGAAAATGGGTCATCTTCCAACTACTTTTTAGACAACTTACTCATGTAATTTCGAAAAGTTACCGAAGGGAAAGTTCTTGAAAATTCTTTTATCTACAATAAAAAAAGAAGCACTCAATTTGAATCCATTTTGAGGAGATATGGTCAAAAGAAGAAAAAGCATTTTCGGACTTGAAAATTTGGGTCCGAAAATGCTCTATAAAGAAATGGGATTTGGGCATGGTTAAGCTCAAAATTTGAAGAAGTGGTACGCATGAAAGTTGTAAACACTGAAATTTTCTATGGTTTGAATAAAAGTAAACCTTTATAAGATATGAGAAAGATATGGTAGAAGGAAAAAAGGGAAATTAAAGAGGAGAAATTGGTATTTATAAGCAAGAAAACAAAGCAAATTTCTAAAGTAGCCTTGTCGTTTACCCTCCACATCCACTTGCCACATCACCACCCATACCCCCTACTGTTCCTTTTCAACATGTATTTAATGTGTATATGCACTTATGTCTACATGTGTTTCACATTATATGTGTGTGTGTTTATTTTTATTGTTATAAACTTAAGTATAACATATCTATACACATTCACATACATACCATAGAGTTCCAACTTATTTCTATTGTATGTATATGTGTTACTCAAATGTGCACAACATTCTTGACAACTTTTATTCGACGAAATAAGGAAAATTTGTAAAACAAATTTCGTCCACATTTTCAATTTTTCTTCGAACTATATATTTTTGTAAACATATTTTAAAAATTATTTCACCATCATTATTTATTTCTTTAAAAGTTATTTTCAATTATAAAAACCAATATTTGAATATTTAAAATTAATTAAATATTCACAAATTAAAGCGGTGAAATTCTAAGTCGTTACCCTGTGTAACACTAATGGTCTCACATTCTAACCCATACTAATGGCTTAGTCATTTGTAAGCAACCTAAATATTAGGCTAGACCCACTCATCCACACCCGCCATAAATGTATTCTAGAGGCCATATAATCTTAACTGACAAATTATTCTACCTCTTAAGTTCAATTATTGGTATTTATTTACTTACTATGAACTTACTTCTTATTTTATTGATGTCAATTAAGTGACTTTTAATATTTCTTTTCAATTAATACAATTAAGTATATTTACTGCATCTTTTCAATTAAATAATTAAGAATATTTATTTCCTCTTCCCAATTAATGGCTATTTTAATGAAACTATTATAATTTTTCTAATTCTTCAATTCACTTTATTATTCATGTCTAGCGCTTATTCACCCTTATTTTTAATCGCATATATTTAATCAACAACGGAATTATTATTATTATTTCTATTTATAACACTTTTAGTTTATATTTAATGATTTCTGCATTTTAAAGCATTAGAACTATATCTTCCCAAATAGGAAATGTTATCACGGCAATTCCCTAAAAATTATTAAAAAGAGAAATTTTGCTATGTTTAGTATTACAAGGAATTAATCTTTCTGTTTTTATTACAATAGATATTATAAAATATGGTAAACATCCCTATATTGCACATCTCTTTCCTCTGACATGTTCCTTATTATTTCAAACGAATAGTTATAAAGTTGGACAATTTATATAAATTCACATAGAAACATTCTTCATTCCAATGAGTTAAAATTTGAACTTAAATCCTAATCAAATTAAAACACTTTCAACTCAAGTTTAATGACTTATAACATTAAATTAATGAAATTTGAAATTTATACATAATCTTTGTAGATGACTTATTCCATAACTTTTAGGGACTACTTTCATCCTTACATTCCAGATTTAGGTGCGTACAACGTTTAACTAAAATTAACAATCTATTGAATATGTAGGCAAGAATCTCAAGTTTATTTTTAATGCATATACTTAAGCCTGCAATTCCATGATTTAAATTTAAGCATAAAAGAAACAGATTCAAAATTCTAATATTATGTAAAATATATACTTTTTCACTTACCTCTTAGCTTTCAAATTTCTAGATTTAATTATGTTTCTCTTATTTGACTCCCTTTCTTTCAATCAAAATATGTATCTAAAGTGCATAATATTTATTAGAATTATAAATCTGAGAAGAGATTTGAATTTAATGTAATTTTATTTTAGATTTATAATTTAACTTTTCTTCGTAGAATTGATTCAACCCTATTTTTCTTATCTTTACTTTCGGTTATTCTCCATGTAATGACCCATCTTTTCGACTCTAGAAAGTCGGCACTTAATACATCCATGGTATTCAAATGCCGAGCATCCAAGTGTCGGTGAGGCAGATGTTATGGTAAAAAGAAAAAGAATAGGGGAAAAAAATCTCACAGTGGAACGATCACGTATAATATAACAAAGATAATAAAATTTGTTGCTCAAATATACATAGTATATCAAAGTTAAAAACAAATCTCATCAGTCTGGATAGTTATAACTTCCTAACCTTATAATTGCTAATGGGTATATATAAAAATGTAATAGAAAATAAAAATACTACGGTAGGTGAACATCCATCTCTACTCCATGAGCTCCATGTCCCACCAACAATAACGTGGAAAAACTCGGTCTGACCCTAGCATTATAATAAAATAACATCTAGATTAGTGTAGAAAACTAGCTTGACAAGACTCAAAAAATATGGTGAACGTATAATAATCTGTGAGACTATGCCGTTAAACACGAAACGTGGTTTACCTTATAAGAACAACATCCATACATGAAAGAATGGAAACAAAATAGGAAAAAAACCTAAGCTTGATGAATGGGGATAAACAGGATCAAGATCTAAACTTAAAGAATGGACACAAATAATTAAACATCGAGAAGAGATCTAGGCACTTCTCGATGCAATTAAGAAAGCAATTTAAATGTCTGAATCAAAACCAAGGAAAGGGAAATTTTCCAACAATGACTAAGAGGGTGCACATCCCTTACCGAAAGTATACCCCTTGTAAATATACTTGAGAACTATGATGGATCTCAAAAAATTTACAAGCCGAACCCAGCTAACCTTACCAAGTATCTGAGTACTTCACATCTACGCACGCATACCACCAAAACCAATCTAAACTAAATGTGAAAAATACCCTAATAGGAGCAACCCCACATAGCTTGACCCCTATTAAATCTTTGGTTTTAGTTATTTCCGACAAAGGATGTCAGTGCTCAAATGAGCAACAAATCGTCGATCTCAAACAAGTACTATCCCAGGGAAACAATGAAGCCGAACAAGTAAGGGAAATGTTGCTTCCCACCTTGACACGACAACATTCTTAACTTTAAGAATACCAAGAGTTTCCTCAATGAAAACACATCATCTTAAATTAATGAACACAAAGAAGATAACAGGATTGATAGTCAATTAATCAACTATCAAGAATAACAAAATGGTCATATATGAAAATTAAATCTCTTACAATATTTTACTCACACTTGTACTTGATTGTTACATCACAAATATTTGTAAAACACTTTAGAAATACTCTTTAAAATATATTTTTTAAAGAGAAAATTATATTTCTAAGTGTATCAAAAAGAAGGGTAAAAAAACTAATGTCTCTAAAACATCATTTATTGTAAACCCAAAATGATTGATACTTAGCTTTATTTTTTAAACATTCATTTTTGAAGATTTTCTCATAAAAAACTATCATCTATAACTTTAAAACAACTTTGTTATTCTGGAAGATAATAAATCAGTTTAAAATACTTCTATAAATTTAAACGATATTAATCATCCTGAAAGATAATTAATTTAACTTTTCTACAATTCTTAAACTACATTGATTACCTTGAAATAAAATTAATCAAATTTAAACACTATTTATAAATTCAAAAACATTAATTATCCTAAAGGAAAATAAATTAAATTTATAATTTATTTATAAAATTAAAACAACATTAATTATCTAAAGGAAAATAAACCAAATTTATAATTCCTTTTATAAATTTCAAACAACACTTACCCTTTATTTCAAAATTCTCAAAATACTTAAAAATATACTTTAAATAATTTTCAAAGGGTAAAAACACAATCAACATTTATTTTGTAAAAATACAAGCATAAGTTTAGCACATGCCAATGTTTAGGGAGATGCTATTTCATAAGTGATGGTATAACGACAATCACTATAACAATCATTATACAGACCAAATAGTATGTCATAAATATTTCAACTAAACATCAATATAAACAACATAGGAATATAAATAAGAAGCATATAATAGTAAATTAATAATGGCGAGAAACCCTTCAGGGTCTCTCTATAAAAGTCCTCTGCAAAATAATAGTTATTTATCTCATCCGCTTTTTAAGCGAGAATCAAATCCAAACAAAAAATCAAACAATAATCTATAATAACACAACTATCATATAGTTTATTTAGAGGTTAGTAAACTCACCAAAATTCCATTTGATATTTTGCGTTCCAGTTTGATTTAAAATTAAATGACGTTCGATTTTAGCTTAAAATTATACTAGCTCTAAATTTAACGAATCTAACCCCAATGTGTAGAAAACATCGATACGAGTCCATAACAAAAGACTGTGTCTAGATCCGATCTCGTATGACTGAGATATTGATTTTATAAGAATTGAATTAAAAATAATAATTAATTAACTTAAACAACTTAATTAGTCACTAATCCCCTCACCAAATCAATTTCCATTTCTTCCCCAATCAAGTAAATTACCATTTCCTGTATAAGAACGAATTGTGTATGCTATACATCTAAACATGATATGGAGCATCGGTCCGCCATACGACAAATGGACTTTTCCGTTGTTACACTCTTCCTGAACTTGATGTGCCAATGCCAATCTCGGCCTCACCATCTCCAATGCGACATGCTACTACGCGTCCACTATTCCAAACATCACAAATCACCACAACCAACTGGATGAGCCCCGACGACCACCATTCTTTGTCTCGCACCCTGAGTCCAACCCTATCATTGAATTGACCTTCAACCCGTTGCCGTTCATCACAACCTAGATCATCAAGTACAACAAAATAAATGTCGCGATCACCAACTAGGCGCCGCACCACCCCATACTGCCAACAACCATGCTTCTCCACCTGAGCAATGCAACGACATCCTTCGTTCAACCCACCATGGCCTCAATCTCCAACCAATTGGAAACCAAGCTATGGTCATTCAAGTCGATCCCTACCAAACACGATCGCACCCAAATTTGATCATATAGATTTGAAGATCTAATCAATACAAACTCAAAGGATCCATTTTCATGATTTTTAATTAAGTAAATCTTTTGATTTTTATTTTTGAAGGTGGAAATTAAATATTCTTTTACTATAAATTTTAAAGGAGGGAAAGATGAAAAGAAGGAAAGGGGAAAAGTCAAGATGTTGAAAATTCTAAAGGTAGGGGTATGTTTATTCAAATATTTCCAGCAATTCGCTATGCAGAATTTTGTTCTCATACGAACCGTGAACGAAAACAAAAATACGATGCACATAAAAATACAACACGATCCCAATACAACAACAAAATACATTAGTTATCTTAATCTATAATACTTCAAAAATATCATCGTTTGTCCAAAAATACATCAAATGATAATTTAAATATTTTCCAAATTAAAAGTTATGAAAAATCCTATAAATTCACTTAAAAATACGTCACTAAAAATTAATTCGTTTTATTTAGAATTGGTATTCTTATTATTTATTCGGACTATTTATTATTGTAAATAAATTTACAAAATGAGTTCACCATTATTATTATTTTAGTTAAAAGAAGTTAAATAAGGCTATTAAATCCATTTAGTTAGTATTTAATTCACAATTCATATGGTTAAATATTCCTATATTTGAATATAGGTTATTTATATTTTCCAAGATATTAAATTCTCTACCTTTTAATTGTCCTCGAAATTCCCAAAGGAAGAAAATGTCCTCTCATCCCCTAGGTTACAAAAGTTCTTTATATTATGGAAAATTTGGAAAGATATCTTTTGCACGACTGAACCAGGGAAACTACAACTCGCAACAACTGGCCTAAATCGGCGAAGAATATAAAAGCCAAGTGGCCTTCCATATATGGGGCATAAAATCATCAATCAATTACCAATTTCTAAATCTAGTACATACCTCTTTTGCGTTTGATTTTTATTTTTGCATACAACTTACTATCTCGATGCGAAAGCTATTGAGCAAGAAATCAAATAGAAATCTCTTACTTCCCTTTACCTATCTTGTACTTGTATAATTGAGAAGAGAATTTTGCTGACAAAAGAGCAATATACTAACTATTTCTATCATAAGTAATAGCAACATAACAATATAACAACCATGTGCAACAAGGCAATATGATGCAACCAATAATAATGATGCAACTATAGTATGACATAAAGCTACATGCAAGCAAAAGCAATATAACAACCATATGCAACTAAAGTACAGAGAATACTCTGTAATAAAATACTAAACGTCCAATCTTTTCAAAAGATAAATTTATAACTAAATTCCTTGGCTTTTATATTAAAAATATATTTTGAAATTCCACCAAAGAGAAAAATATCGAAAATCAAAATTACGTATGATAAGGAGGAGGCTCCTCCTACCGAAGCATGATATTACTCTAGAATTAAAACAACACGGAGCATCCAATGTTATTCCAGTTCCTCCTATAACTATAACAAGAGTAAACAATATACCTGACAAGTCTTCCAATAGGAAAGCTCTCGGTTTCTAAACTTTAGTCATAACAAAAAATATTTGAAAAACCACTTCACAAAAACTCTTTTCAAGTATTTTAAAATAATAGTTCTTTACTAAAGTTTCCAAAATAATAATATTATTATTCTTTTCATAAACTCTTACGAAATCTCTTTTTCGAAATCACAAGGACTTAAGTCCTAATAAACAACAACTTTATAAATCCTTTGTTTATAAATTCAGGCTTTATAAATCATAGTATATAAAATCACACTGTCAATCTACTCAAATTCCACAAAGGAATAAAATAACACTTAACATTACTTAACATGTTAAATGGCTAACAAATAAAATTTTAGAACTTTGCTCAGGTTCACAACTTTCTCGATCGTCCAAGGATATAGACAAATTTCTAGGCGTACTATTATGCTCACCAGCCTTTGGTTATTGCTTAGAGGATTACCTATGCTCCCTTAAACAAAACTGAAAGTCACTCCCTAACTTTCCTAAGCCGCACATCAAAGCACACAAATATACTAAAGACCATATGATGTACATAAATCATCCATACACAATATCTGATCTGACCACTTGCTCGAATACATAAACTATACTTCCAAACTAGTATCGCTCATTCGACCGCCCAAGCACAAACTCCAATTAGGTTCCTTGATTACTAACCTCTATTCTCCTTACATAGCCACATACTATGATAGAAAACCTCGGTATCATATCAAGAATTCGAATCAAATCACTGATAAGAATCAAGTGAGAAATCCATTTTGGACTGGTGCGAATCATCTCGAAGTTATATATTCGAATCCTAGATCGAGAACCATGAAAAAAATTATCTATGTGCAACTTACGTACTTAATTTGATTGGTTTCTTAACAACACCAATCTCTATTTAAACCATTTTCATTTTCATTTGTTGGATTTCATTCGATACTAAAATTATTTACGGTTACTGCATAAATTTTCACTTAAGCTTATAAACATTTTATGAAGACACGTCTTTATAAGAACATTAAATTAAAAACTTACTCTATTCTTATTTATTTTTATAAAACTCTTCTACTTCCTAAGAGTATATATACAAAATATATAATTTACTTTATTTTTTCAAAATTCAAATGGAGACCCAAACAAAATATGGGTCTTAAAACTGAATCGACTACTTCAACCTTTTTACCTCAGAGTGTTCTAAGGAAAGATGTTTACGGGTTGGCCTAATAACATCAAATAGTTTACAAGATTAGATGTTTAAAAAAAACTATAGTTTTAACAAACCATTCCTTATCAAAACCTTCCTATCTAATTTATTCCATTTAAAAACTTGAGTTAAATTATCTCTTCTCGATCCAAGAGTTTAAAATTTCATTTGTCAAAACATTCTTTAATCAAAATACCTTTTATTTTAAATCAACTTCCTTTGAGTAAACCTAAGAACTAAATACCCTGTTTTTGTTTCAAAACCCTTTCTGAAATCATACTATATATATTTCTATATATAAGATACCTTTAACAATTTATTCACTAACGCTCACTTTGGCTTCATTCAGAATCTAACTCATTTTGATCGCACAATAATAAAGAGAATAGTTTACTGAGTGCACTACAATGTTTTCCTAAGCAAACATCCAATCGTCACTTAGAAGATTATTCTAGTTACCGCAAAAGTAATCAAGGTGTTTTCCCTGGACTATACATAGAAAATGTATCTTTCTTTAAAATTCTCTTCGGAATATTTATACTTACAGATATTTCCAAGTAATAATACCACTACTTTTCTCAATAATCTTTTGAAATCATTTGAAGAATGCTGGGGTTTAATTTTTCAAAAACCCTTTTTATTTATAGAACACCTTTTATAAATCATTTTATATACCATACTCGTATAAAATATACCTTTATATTTATCTTATATTCTAATAATTTTTCCTTTATTATAACAAACTTTTCACAAATATTTATCCTCTAAATGTCTTATCTTCCCTCTTAGAATATATTAAACAATTTTATTCAAAGATGACTTTTAACTTAACCTTTTCTTCGAACACCTTATAATCCAAATGTAAAACTTAATTCACAAAGGGTTCGTTTTAATATACTCACAATTATCAAAAAAATAAATGTCCATAAGCTGGTAGAGAATAAATCAACAATCAACAAACAATAGTCAATGCCCTTAAACTACTTGAGCATGCCAAATAAAAAAATGATAATAAAGAAATATTATCATTTTCTAACAAACAAACACACCATAAATAGCTATATGAATTTAAAAATTATTCCTTTATATATATATAACATATAATCCTAGGTAAAATATTTCATCTACCAATTTTAAAAAATCAATGTCACGTTTGTTTGTTTTATTCGAGGGTTTTGAAATTGCTATAGATACCGTGGCGTCCCACATCTTGACCAGAATCCAAAATTCAAACTTAGACTAATTAACACGATACATTTTACAGCAAAAACAAATACGCTCTCGTATATATAATACGCTCAAGTCATTCTAGGGTGTCACTTAACTTATCTCAAATAAATTACTCATTTTACGCCACTACTAACCCTATCTCTAATGAGCCATACCCTACCAAAGCTAAGGTTTCGCTTAATCCTCAATTCTGATTCCAGGTGTAACGACCCATTTTTGACCCTCAAAAGTCGGCACTTAATACATCCACGGTAGCGATGAAGTTTTGTACTTCATGGAAGAAAGATGTCCATGAACCACTTTCGATGTCTTGCAGTCCTTGGATCCCTCTTCCTCGTATCGTACACCCTTGGACTCTTCACCATGGCGATTCTTTGGTTCCACGAGAATCCACAAACGTGGAAATATATGGTCTCCACTCAAACCATGTAGGGATAATAAGTCAGATGATCACAAAACTCCATCGCCATCTAAATAGATTATATTTTTCTGTATTTGTATCTACGTTTATTTGTAATTTTGTTTGACAAAAATAATACTACATTTCTTTTTAAACAATAGAGGATCGAGAAATAAGCAACACCGTTAAAATTTAGGCTATTTTTAGAAAAATTGCTAGTTTCAAACATCTGGATATGGAACTCAGATGTCCGACACTCTGATATTCCACGAATTTTTTATCACTATACATATGTCAGACGTCTGTTATAACCCTCCAGACGTTTGAAAATTCGATCTGCCTCCTTGAAATAGATATCAGACAATTTCAGACGTCTGAAATTTGAACCAGACGTCTGAATTATGCTTCTGCCACCAAATTATCAAAAAACGACCTGTTTCAGACGTCTGATACGTTAACCGGACGTTTGAAAAATATCTCTAACAATCACATTTTTAAAAATCGACCAAACCGGACGTCTACCAATTCAACCAGTTGTCTAAAATTATTTGCTGTGTTCGAATTAGGGTAAATCATACATCTGAATTTGCTTCCAGATGTCTGAAATTCAATCGACACTTTAAAAACTCCTAGATAATGTCATTTTTTTTCTAATTTCATTTCTATTTTCAACTGTGTATTCTCCATCGACGTTTTTTTACTCTCAAAACCATCCTTTCTTTTTATACTTGCTCGATTACAATGCCTTCTAGAACTAAAACCCTAAGATTTCCAAAAGAAAACAAGACCAACCAACATCCTCAAATCCTCAAGTTTTCTCCAATAATCAAATCGAAAGATGGATGAATCTAGCAACACACTCAATCAAAAGATATGAGGATATACAGAAGAAGAAGCTTCACACAGGTCCATTTTATAACCTACTTAAATTTTCAATGTACGATTTGGATGAAATGTTTGAGAATGCGGGTCTAGAAACATTGATAACCAATGACATCCAAATCGATCAATTGGCTATATTTCTTTTTTGCGCAAATTTGGATAGCACGGAAGTATGGAACACTGAAAATGAAGACAATTGGTTATGGTCTAAGGTGTATGGCAACACGATTAGACTCACTCCAGGAATAATTGGTAGAACTCTCGGATGTTCCGATACGGGCGAAGATCTATATAATATTCTCGATATGCGCTTCAAACCAAGGAACAACATAACACATCAAATATGGAAAGATGAAACGCCTAAATTTTCATCCAAATATCTACGGCCAAAAGCAAGACTTCTTACTCGAATGATCATCAATACCATCGTTCCACGTCTAAGAAGTCATGAGCAGATAACCGAGTGAGAACACAAAGCATTATATGCTCTATTTAGCGGAACAAGGATGAATTGGGCCAAATTTATCTTTGACGAGCTCAAACATTTTTGGACTCAGTCACGGCCATCAATTATCTACCCCACGTACATCATGAGACTTCTACGTGCTCACAACATCCCCTCTTATTTATCAACTTTTGAAGAAATCTAGCCAAAATATGCTTCCATAAAGTTTTCTCACTAATGCACCTACCATAAATTCCTTCGGAATTTATCTCTTTTGACGATTGGACGCACAATCATCAAGCCAGACAAGTTGGGCCTCCACCTCAACCACAAAATGGACCGTCCCAAGAGGTGGAACAACATCGTGAGAAACCTCCTCCTCCTCTTGCACCATTTGATTATACAAGCCAGGATGAGATTTTGAAAACTCGAACAGAAACAAATCCAAATGAAAGCGTTCGAGATATCACTCTTAAAAATCAACATATATTGTCTCAAAATCAAAAAGTTTTGGCTAAGCGTATTGACAGCTTTGAAACATCTTTTGCCACACGCTTAGCAACAGTTGAAACATCACTTTCAACTGTATTATCGGTTCTGAAGGAGGTAATTCAAAGGGTTTGCGGACCAACACCTCCTTCTGAAGACTGGCCAACCCCAGCGCCTTCTCCTTCTTCGAAACATTCCAAACTTTTTGAGGACGGACCTCTAAAACAAGCTTCGACTACAAAGCAACCTAGCTCTTTTCAAAAAGAAGATAAAGGAGATGATCAAGAAAAAGCTTCTTCGAAAGACTCATAGATTTTAGGATTTCAACTTTTGTATACTTGACAAAATTTATGAATGTACTCCATTTCAAGTTACTAATGAAATTCTCTTTTTTGTGTGTTATCATTGACGATTGGCTATAATTTTAGAATTCTTTTTGATAATGCCAAAGGGGGTGAAATATAAGTATATATGTGTGTATGTATGTATGTATATATAAACTATAAATATGCACATATTCACGGGGAGATTTATAAATTATATAAGTACATTGTATAGTTGTCATCGTCAAAAAGGGGGAGATTGTTAGGAAATCAAATCTACGGTTTCACTGACAACGACTATACAATGGAAATTGAATATGCATATATATTTCTATTTGCAGATACTTGCTAGAGTAACATCACTAGAAAGACAAGAACAAGGCTCAAAGAATAATACAAGAGACTACAAGTCGATAGGA
This sequence comes from Allium cepa, assembly GCA_030765085.1. Taxonomy (NCBI): domain Eukaryota; kingdom Viridiplantae; phylum Streptophyta; class Magnoliopsida; order Asparagales; family Amaryllidaceae; genus Allium; species Allium cepa. Next base: position 549,646,395 of record CM060932.1, read on the forward strand.
TCAATGGAGCAACAACGCAGATGCACAAAGAAAACATGCACAGGTTTCAGACGTCTGGGTGCACTAGCCAGACGTCTGAAGAAATCCTCTGGAATTCAAAACAGAAAGGATCGGACGTCTGGTTAATGCACTCAGACGTCTGAAAGACTTCTGCGTACAAAAAAATAATATAGCCAGACGTCTGAAACAAATACCAGATGTCTGGTTCTGAACTCGGGTTTTAAAATTCAAATTACAACTTCCGCATTTGAAAAGACATCTTCGCTTCTCTTCGCTGCAACTCTTCATCACCGTCAGAAGCAACTATAGAGCACTTGTTAATGGATGCAACTACTCAAGAAATTTCTCTACCATTATAAATAACATCAAGAATCAAAGAGGAGAACTCACTTTACTCACTTGCGATCTTTACTTACTTACTCTGTTATATTCTTGATCTCTAGCAATCTATACTTGTATTTCACTATTCCATATATTCAAATCACCTCATTCGATACTATATATATATATATATATATATATATATATATATATATATATTGGAAGCATTTGTGCTTAATAGTCAATATCCGTGTTATAGAACACATACTTGGCAAGAACAAGCTATTGTAACCAAGCCTATTCCTCCGGGCGAAGTGAGGGTGTTTGATAGTCGAATTCCAGAGGGGAGCTTCGCGACTGGACGTAGGATGAGAGGTCCGAACCAGTATAAAATCCTGATGTGCTTATTCTATATTTCCCTAGATTAATTTTATCTTAGTTGCATCATATAGTTAGTCAAATATACTTGCATATACACGATCAACCCTATAGACTTTCAATTTTATGGACGCTAATGGTCTAGAAATTTGGTTAGCCACTCAAGATAAATATGAAGCACCTACTACTGCTATGAACACATGGATAGATGCAAAAAAAGGTAGCTTCTAATAATGCCAAAGCTATGAATGTTTTATTTTGCTCACTAGATAAAAATGAATTTTCACGTGTCATGTTATGTAACACTACATTTGATATCTGGCGTACCTTACAAGTTACACACGAAGGCACAAACAAAGTTAAACAAACTAAGATTTCAATTTTACAAAATCAATTCTCATCATTTAAAATGAAAGAAAATGAATCTGTAGTAGATATGTACTCTGGATTTCAAACCATTCAACATGATTTATTGGCACTTGGAGTCAAATTCATAAATTTTGATTTAGTATCTAGAATACTCAATTCTTTAACTCTAGAGTGGGAAAGAAAAGTATTATCTATCGACGAAGATAATGATCTCTCAACACTCTTAGTTGAAGAGTTGATAGGAAATTTAATGTCCTATGAAGCTAATTTGCAGGCACGGAAAGAATTAAATAAGAACATAGCATTCCCAGCAACAAATGAAGACTCCGACTTAGATGAAGAAGAAATTGTATTTATTTGCCAAAAATTACGACAAATTCAACAAGTTAAGGAAAATGACTAAATTTCAGAAAGGAGGAAAATTAATCGCAACAAATCAAACATCAATTAAATGCTATGAATGTGATCAATTTGGACATATGAAGAAAGACTGTCACAAGCTCAATAATGATAAAAAGAAGAACACGTTTGAAAATATCAAAAAGAAGAAGGCTTTCAAAGTAATATGGGATGACTTAGATTCTTCATCATCTGATAGTGATAGTGATAGTGACGGAGAACAAGCTAATATGTGTTTTATGGCACAAACTGATGAGGTATGTCCCGAACTTAGCTATGATGAATTATTGGAACTTAGCATGGAATTAGATGATAAATTTCGACAAATTGAAAAATTGAAAAAAAAAACATATAGCCAAAATAAATAGATTAGAACTTGAAGTAGGAATGTTAAAAGATGAAAAAATTATTTTAGAAGAAGAACTATAATTATCTCAAGAAAAAATTAAAAATAATGTAGTCGAAAATGAAGCTATTGATATTGATTTTGATAAAACTACAATAGTAAAGGATAATTTGTTAAAAGAAAATGTCAACTTGAAAAGTAATATTGAAATATTGAAAACTGAAAATCTAGAGTTAAAAGAAAAATTAAATAAAAATAAAAATAATGTTTCAAAATTTAATAAAGAAAAACAACATTTGAAAAATCTTATCAAAACTTCAAAACCATCAAATAATAGAAATGGAATAGGATTTAAAAATACTCCTAAACAAAGAGGAAATGATGTTAAGAAATATAGTTATAAAAAGACTAAATGTTCACCTAAGTCTAATATGAATATCAAAATATGATAATTTGGATTCCTAAGACAAACAATAAATTGATCAGACAAAAACATATTAATAATTTTTTAGAGAATGTAGTCTATAACAAAAATTATATTCATAAAGGTACCAAACCATCTTGGGTATGGCTACCTACTTCCCCTAACATCTAAGACCCTAACAAAGTATATGGGTACCAAATAAAACATCTTTTATTTTGCGGGTACCCAAAATAAAAAATAAGAAGAAATGGATACTAGATAGCGGATGCTCCAAGCATATGACTGGAAATTCAAAATGTTATCAAATATAACATACACCAATGGTGGAACGGTAACTTTTGGAGATAACTCAAAAGGATACGTTGTGGGCATTGGAGAAATTGTCAACTCTAGTATTTCTAACTCTCCTATTATTACAAATGTTTTATTAGTAGAAAATCTTAAACACAACCTACTAAGTATTAGTCAATTATGCGATAAAGGTTTTCAAATAAATTTCGAAAAAGATAGATGTAATATTTTCGATAATAATAAACAACTTATATTTGAAGGTTTTAGAAACAAAAATATTTATGTCTTAAATATGAATATAAATAAAAATTCAAATTTGTGTTTAACCGCCAAACATGATAATCCATGGTCATAGCATAAATGATTTTGTCATATCGATTTTAAATACATTAATAAATTAGCAAAATACGAGCTAGTTAACGGTTTACCTAAAATAAATTACAAAGTAGAAAATTTATGTGACGATTGTCAAATTGGAAAACTAAAGAAAAGCTCTCTTAAATCTAAAAATAATATTTACACAAAACAACCATAAGAATTATTACATTTAGATTTATTTGGTCTAACACAAGTACGATCAATAAATCACAACAAATATGTTTTCGTAATAATTGATGATTTTTCGAGATATACATGGACTTTATTTTTAAAACGTAAAAGTGATACTTTTGGTATGTTTAAAATATTTTCCAAAAGAATTAAAACACAAATGGATTTGAAAATTAAAAATATTAGAAGTGACCACGTGGAGAATTCGAAAATGATCCTTTCACTAATTTTTATAATAAGAAAGGAATAAGTCATAATTTTTCTTTTCCTCGCACACCTTAATAGAATGGTGTAGTAGAAAGAAAAAATCATACGTTACAAGAATGTGCACAAACACTACTAAACAGTAGTGGTCTACCAAAACATTTCTGAGTTGAAGCTATAGCCACAGCTTGTTATGTGTTAAATCGAGTAACCATACGGCCGATGACTAAACAAACTTGTTTTGAAATATTTTTTGGAAGAAAACTGAAAGTATCATACAGTAAAACTTTCGGATCAAAATGTTTTATATTAAATACAAAAGATAATTTAGAAAAATTTGACCCGAAGGCCGATGAGGTAATCTTTGTTGGATATTCATATCGCAACAAAGCATATAGGATTTTTAATAAACAAAATGATACTATTGAAGAAAGTTTACATGTTTCCTTCGACGAAAATCTTCTTAATCATCATACTAATGATGAAGAAATAGTTCCAATAAATACAACAAACTCTATCAATAATGAGACAAGTGTGCAAACTAATACTTTGATATCATCCCCTAGAATTCTTAAGGGTCATCCAAAATATAATATCATTGGAGATCTTAATTCTAGAGTACCTAGAAATCAACTTAATGAAATAATCCATATAACATTTGTGTCAAATTTTGAGCCAAAAAATTATAAAGAAGCTTCAAATGATAATTTTTGGATAATCGCTATGCAAGAAGAATTAAATCAATTTGAACGTAATAATGTTTGAGAATTAGTGCCAAGACCAGAAGATCAATCTGCTACAGGAACAAAAAGGGTATTTAATAACAAAGCTGATGAAAATGGGAATATTGTTAGAAATAAAGCATGTTTAGTTGCTCAAGGCTATAATCAAGAAGAAGGTATCGATTATGAAACCTTTGCTCCAATAGCAAGATTAGAGGTCATTCGTACATTATTCGCTTTTGCAAATCATCACAATTTTAAACTATTTCAAATGGATGTTAAAAGTGCCTTTCTAAATGGTTTTATTAAAGAAAACGTATATGTTGAACAACCCCCATTATTTTTTCTTGAAAAATATCCCGACCATGTTTTTAAATTACAAAGAGCATTATATGGATTAAAACAAGCTCCTCGTACATGGTATGAACGTCTTAAAAATCATTTAATTACATCTGGTTTTCAAATAGGCAAAATCGATACAACTTTATTTATTAAATGAGAAAATAACGATATTTTAGTTGTACAAATTTACATTGACGGTATTATTTTTGGTTCAACCAATGAAAATCTATGTAATCAATTTTCAAATATTATAAAAAAATGAATTTGAAATGTCTCACATGGGAGAATTAAATTTCTTGTTAGGTTACAAATAAAACAACTTGAAAATGGTATTTTTATTCATCAAGAAAAATATTGTAACGATCTATTACGGCGTTTTGAAATGGATAAAACTTCAAGCAAACCAACACCAATGAGTACAACTGTTTACTTAGGAAAGGATGATAACGGAAAAGATTTCGATGAAAAAATACATCATAGCATGATTGGTTCCTTACTCTATTTGGCGGCTAGTCGACCCGATATTATGATGAGTGCATGTCTCTATGCTCGATTTCAAGCAAAACCTAAAGAATCTCACCTAAGAGTTGTTAAACATATCTTACGATATCTATCTAGTACTAGAGATTACGGTTTGTTTTACCCTAAAGGATCCTCATTTGAACTAGTTTCATATAGTGATGTGGATTTCGATGGATGTAGAACAAATCGTAAGAGTAATAGTGGAATATGTCACTTTATCGGACAATCATTAATTTCATGGTTTAGTAAAAAGCAAAATTGTGTTTCCTTATCTAGTTGCGAAGCCGAATATATTTCAGCAACTTTAGCATGTGCATAAGTGATATACATGGAACAAATGCTTACGGATTTTGGAAAAATTATCAATAAATCTCCAATATATTATGATAACACGAGTGCAATAAATTTATCAAAAAATCTTGTAAATCACTCGCGAACTAAACATATAGATATACGACATCATTTTTTAGGTGACAATGTTGAAAAAGGAATTATTTCATTAGAATACGTAAATACCGAAAATCAAATAGCAGATATTTTCACAAAACCACTAAATGAACAAACTTTTATTAAACTCTGACGCGATTCAGGGATATGCTCTCTTAGTGATCTTCTAAACTTATAACCACTCCTTCATTTATGCTATGATTAGTTAATAATTTTCTATCCACAAATTGCAATTGATTAACCCTTCACCTTTAATTTTTTAGTTAGTTATTTTCTGAAAATTATCTATAAATAATTTAGTTATATATAAAAATTCATACAACTAGAAAAAAAATACATACACAGTTCAAATTTTTTTAACAAAATATAGTCATGGCTTCTGAAAATTCTTATCTATCCATCTCGACACATACAACGGATAGATCAGCTGATACACCACAACGGCTTCCTACCCCCATACCAAATCAGGAACCAACGTATAGGTGGTCCTCATATCACACGGGATTCACTTCCGATAATGAGAAATCCAAAAGATCTTTATTTGTCTCTCCTAACACAAAGGAGAAAATTGCACACCACTATCAAAAACAACAAACAGATCTACAACGAGAACTATATTTTGAGCAAAAAGTCACAGCACATCAACTAAGCTTTTTGGAGCAAGTATGCAACGAATGCGATTTTTCGTCCACGAAGGTCGACATTAATACGTCCACTGTATCAACTGCGGAGCAATCGAATGCCGGAAAACCGAACCGTTAGGGTTAAAGAAGAGGTAGAAGATAGAAGAAGAAAGAAAGAAAGAAAAGCAAAAGAACAATATCATAATCTCACAGTCGCAGCGGAACAACATATAATAGATAAATGAATAATCATTAAAACAAAGAATCATATCAGTTATTACATTACATCACATTACATTACATTACATAAACAGAGTGTACAACAAAAAACAGCGGAAAAGAAATACTATATACTAGTTGATACGCCAAGCCATCCAGCTTGCTCCTGATCTCCACAACAACTCCTGAATTCCAAAATGACCTGATAACCTGACTCTAGACTGCCCGTGTTAAAATTGGTGGGCACCCAGAGTTTAGGAAGGAAACAATAAACTCCAAGTCAATCATAGGACTGGTGTGAGAACTTAAACAGTTTATCTTTAAAAATAATCAAAGAAATATCTTTTTAATATAGATTCGCAATGCTTTTAGAAAATGAAACTACCATAAGGCCTCTCGCACGCACACACAATGCAAATGCAAATTCGGAGGAGATTTCTCCTTATGATAGTCAAACATGCTTGATACGAGAAATTTTCTTTGATATTATTACTATAAGTGCAAAGTGTAGGAAAACATTATGAAAATATAATATAAATCTTAGCCAACATAGACATTCCGAACTATGCCTGCTATAGCTACCATCTAAACAGTGGTGACCACCATAAGTAAATGGCAGGTTTTACAACTAAAACCGTACAAGGCTCGTATTGTTTCTTTGGATTTCCAACAAATGGTCAAGCCAAGAAACTTCCCATTGCCACATAGGTACGCCTCTGGAAAGACGCCTCGAGAACCTAACCGGATCTCTGCCAACACAAGGCCGGGTTACCCCTAGCTGGGTAACTACTGACACGAATATACCATCCCCCGGTCGTCACCGACCTAAATCCCGGGATTCACCAACAACCACAAAGTAATAAGTTTGCAGCAACAACATAGGTTAAGTATCAAGGCTCCATAACATAATACCACCTCTATCCAGAAGGAAATGACATACACTAAGGGGGGCGCTATCCCCTAATAACCTTGCCGCATCTTTCCTGTTTTGACCATTTTCGGGGTGTGAGGTCCGACGAAGTCTCGTCCACAAAGCTACGCTTTATACAAAACCACACTTTGATCAACAAATGCTCAACGGGACTTCGTATGCCACATTACCAATTTGAGAATATATCACTAGTAACCATCAACTACATAACCTCTGAGCTCGTACGTCTCAGAGAAGGGTGTTAAGCTAAGAGAATAAATTCTCCGCCACCAACAGGAATATATTTGATAGAAATCAGCTTTACATCTCAAATTGCAATGTCAGACACACATCCGTACAAGTCCGTTCCAGGATCGAACGGAACCGAAGGCACTTCCAAAGAAGCCCCTGCAATCCGGATGCTCACTAATCACGACCGGACTTCCCATCACAAAGGGTGATAAAATCTCTATATCGGAGATCAGCCAATGCAGAGTCATTCGACGGTAATCCTTCCGTTTTCATAAATATCTGGTCTTCAACACCGGTCTTCAAATGCTATCCATTACGACATATCACTATTCGGAATGGGATTTATGACACAAAGGTCCTCTCCCGGCTAAACCGAATAACGAGGCTTATTTTAAAAATAAGTGTAGCATTCAATTTCAAGCAATCACCACAAATACCTATTTAAAGGTAAATATTGATAGTCGGTTATTTAACTACCAAGGCCAATAAACAAATATCCAGCACCATAACAATCACTAGGCCCTTTTTATAAATCTTTCATAATTTAAATAACTTGCCAGATATTCACTTCAATTTATCTTTAAAAAGATACATTCCCTAAACCATTTCAATTTCTTCATTGGAAAACATTTCCAAATACTTATTTAATAATAAGTAATTCACAAATCTATTTATTTTCAATACTTAGAAAATATTCAATATACTTAAAACACGAGTAAGTATATATTTTATTCTTTTAAGGAAAACATTCTCTTAAACACATTTATTTGGGTCCAAACGAATGTTGCGTAAAACATCGTTACGACAACCAAAAATCACTAGTATAGGGATTCGAAATTAAGATAGATATGTAAATCTCAATACTATATAAAACATTTCATTTCGGAAATCATTTACTATAACAACAGTGTTATAGTCCATCTTTTCCTTATTTCTCGAAAACGTTTATTTCAACAATGAATGTTGAAATCTATGGTTTCGATCCTTAACACATTTTAAAACAACTTCAAATCGTTTTAATTCTATTTAAAATATCACTTTCCCAAAACTTTTCTTTAATATATTATTCACTGTCCAAAATCGTGAATATACTTCATTAACCGAATTCAACATTTTCTACACATTTTATCTAAAGGATTATCCACCGTCCAAAATCGTGGATATATCTCCTTTAATAAACTATAACAGTTAACTTATCAAAATAAGTCGATTTCAGATTTATAAAACAATGTTTATAAATTCCATTTATATATTTTATAAAACTTCATCTTATAAAATCCCTTTATTAACAGATTCTATCCATATTCCCTTTAAATGCCAAAATCCAATTTATAAGTTAATTACTTATAAATCTTTTATTTTACAAAATCTATTCATTTTATAACTTCACAATTTATAAATCTATGAATTTCATTCACTTATGAAATCCATTTATACTTCATTTTAACACTTATAAAAACTCGTTTTATAATTCCAATATTTTTAATTTATAAATATCAATTTTATAAACCTTTTATATAAACCGTTTATAATAATTTCAAAAATCTCAATTTAAACTATTTTATAAAATTCATTAACTCCATATTTCAAAAATCACGTTTTAACTATATTTCTCAAAAATCATAAATTTATAACATTAAAATTATAACGTTTATTTATTTAAAATGAATTAATTCCAAAATTTTAATAAAACGTATACTTTCAAAAATCACTTTAAATTTTCCAAAATAGGCCCAATGCTGCAACAACACTAAATATAACAATCACGGCATCCAAAACATCATATATCATATGATAACAGAATATATCACAATATTTGTAAATAAATCAATACAGGTGAGGAATCCAGTTGGATCCCTCCAACCTGTTTCCCTGCATCCACAGATGTTAGCACAATACCGATTCCGTTCCAATCCGGAATATCGCGGTATATGGGATTTATAAAATATTATCCGCTATTATGCGGCGTAATAGGGTCTCATCCGCTATATAATGCGGGAAAATCAACTACAAGTACATATATAATACCAATTCCACACACGGTGGAATTATCGCGGTATATGTGTTTAATAAATAACATCCGCTTAATATACGGCGTATAGTGTCTATTTAAAACAACAGATAATAATTTATCACTCATACATACAAATCAAGCAATTTTAAATTTAACTATTTAAAATTTAAATCGAAACAATTTCGATTGAGTGAGAAGTTCTCACCTTGCTTTCAATAACAGTCGCAGTGTTTTATTTCGAATAAAATTAAACGCGCGTTTAATTTTATCTAAAATTTTCACTAGCTCCAATCAACTCCAATCCAGCTCCATCGCGTAGTATTCGTCAATACGAACTCGACGCAATTCGTTTCGTCCAAAACGGACCTCGTATGAAAGAGTTACACGAATTTAAATATAAATAATTTTACAAATTTCTTTTAATTTTTACCCACAATCAATCTGGGCCGTTACTTTCTCCACAGCAGATCAAGGCCGCGAATTGTTTCTTCCTCCATCAACTAAATGTCGCGTTCGAACCCATAACTGCTCCTTTTAGGGTTTCGAAACACACCCCCCAAACAACGACCGGCCTCCGATCAATCGAGCCCACGCGATGCGTCCCCAAGCCATGCACCCACACTCCAAACGCCATTGAGCTCGGTCGAGCCTAAGCTGTGAAATCGTCCCTCGAACGCCCAACGTTCAAACGTCGATTTCCATCGATCCGTAGCGTATTTTTCGATCTCCACCGTTGAGAACGTAGATCTCATCGTGCTCTTCAACATTGTAGTTGAAGATTTCTTGAATTGGTTTACGGATTTGAAGAAATTGGAGGAGAAAGAATGAATATTTTCAACCATTGATATTAGAGGTGGCAGTTGTAATTAGGGTTAGGGTTTTGGTTGCAAATTGAAGATAGTGAAGTCCTTTTATAGGAAATTTCCGCGCACTTCCGAACTCCAAACGAAGCGTGCCGCCTGGCGTTTATAATGTTTTACCCTATTCCGAACGCAATGGAATATATATCGGGAGCCAATTCGATCAAATTTGAAAGATATGTTTTTGAATCGACTATTTAAATTAAAAAGTCACTCAAACCGATTTCTACGCGTTTTAGCTTGCCCCGGACAAACCGTAAGTCCGATTGACACAAAATTTGAAACCATACAATAATTTGACATTACGGATCTGATGAAACTAGTTTCGTCGAAATCCAAGACTGTTTGAAAAATGGCTATTTTAACTCGCCAATTAAATATTAAAATATTCAATTTCCACAAATTAACTTTAAATTCGATTTTAAAAGTTCTATAACACAATTCTAACTCCAATATGATTTAATACAACTTTACCAATCAATTTTAATCATATTAAACTCAATTTCCAATTATTCTTTAATTTCAAATATTAAATTATCGATTTAATTATCCAATTAAATCCAGATATCAAAATAAAATACATTCGACTTACAAATTTTACTTATTAATATTTAAAATCAATTAAATATACGAATTTCAAATGACAGAGATTCTGGGTCGTTACAAACTTCCCCCTTAAAAGAATTTCGTCCTCGAAATTACCAAGTAAGAAAAAGTTACAGAATCCATTAACTTTTCAAAGCCATTCAACTTAGATTTCAAATTCACTTAAGTGTTTAACTTTCCCAAAATCCAATAGTTAAACTTCTTACAATAACTTTACTAAGTTTTCAAATCATACTTAGTTATCTTTTCGAAATTTTCCAATTTTCTCAAAAATATTCTAACGCCTTAAATTTTCAGAAAAATTCGCCATAGTCTCCTTTGCGCGGCTCGATCAAAAAAAATGATAGTATATATATCACAAATATACATCTCATCAAAGTAATGAGGCATCCCGCAGGGAAAAAAGTGTAAAAGTACGATATGTAATCCGAGATATGTACCTTATATATTGCATATACGGCTAATATAGCGTGAAAGCGAGCTCCAAATGCGAAGCAAGCGCAATCCGCACCTACTAAACACTCAACAAACATGAGAAAGATGTATATATGAAAGTAATATACCACATTTATCACTACAACAACTACATATGCCAATATAGCAAATGCAACAAAAGCAGTAAACGCAACCATTAAACAACTATCATCCAACAACAATTCCAATCATCAAATCAATACACTTTCACTTCTCATTAATATTCAATGAATTGGTTTTTCATTTAATCATATTTGATTCATTAACATTGGATTTTACTAACATTCATTTTCAATTAGTTTATATTCACTAATTCACATTCAAGTTAGTTCACTTCCATATTCAAATCAAATTTCATAGCTTCCAATTTTATCAATTCAACTTCATTAACACTTAATGAATTATATACAATCAACCAACAATCATATAACAGCCAAATCATAACAAAATTATTAAATTCACATTCAATTTAGTTTAACACTTTTAATTCCAATTGGTTTAATATCTAATTGACTTTCATTCAATTATTCAATTTTTTTTTAACTTCATTAGCTTATAATGAATTAACACTTACATTCATTATTTCATATCAATTCATTTACATTAGATTGATTAACATCCAATCCATTTTATTTATTCAATTTCTAATTTCTTTCACAAATAAAGTTGAATTTCATTTATATAACTCAAGTTCATATTCATCACTTTATTATTTTACTTCGATACCAAAATCAACTTCATTCAACATTACTTAAGTTATATTCCATTTCAAACATCATTTGTTTATCTTAACTTAAATTCCCCCTTATAAATCCAATTCAGATTCCAATTCCAGTTCTATTTACTTACAAATTCGAAACGGATTTCAATTTCATTTTCTTGCACTTGCAAATTTTATTTATTCATTCACACTTTATTTTCCAACTTAATAATTGTATTCCAATCATTTTATATAACATTCCCGAGTCTTTTCAATCTTTCGAAACCATTTTTTTTGAAACCAATTCTATTATCCTTTGAATTTCAAAACCTAAACTCAAATTTTCCAAACAACTTCCATTTAATTATTCTCAAGAAGTGTTTAGAGATTCCTATCGATAGAGTTGTACAGACTATACCGACCAGAATCCATATAGCACTCAACAAACCAATCATCACAATATAAAACAATTTTATATTCACTAACAAATACGCGCTCATAGCTATTATTACACTCAAATTCATTCTATAGTACTGCTGACTCTATCTCTAATGAGTAATTCCCAACAGAGCCAAGATTGTCGCTTAACCAAATGTTCTGATACCGAATGTAACGAATGTGATTTTTCGTCCACGAAGGTCGACATTAATACGTCTACTGTATCAACTGCCGAGCAATCGAATGCCGAAAAGACGAACCGTTAGGGTTAAAGAAGAGGTTGAAGATAGAAGAAGAAAGAAAAAAAGAAAGAAAAGCGATAGAACAATATCAGAATCTCACAGTCGCAGCGGAACAACATATAATAGATAAATGAATAATCTTTAACACAAAGAATCATATCAGTTATTACATCACATTACATAAACAGAGTGTACAACAACAAACAGCGGAAAAGAAATACTATATACTAGTTGATACGCCAAGCCATCCAGCTTGCTCCTGATCTCCACAGCAACTCCTGAATTCCAAATGACCTGATAACCTGACTCTAGACTGCCCGTGTTAAAATTGGTGGGCATCCAGAGTTTAGGAAGGAAACAATAAACTCCAGGTCAGTCATGGGACTGGTGTGAGAACCTAAACAGTTTATATTTTCGGACCTCAAACGCGCGACGTTCAAAAGTCGATTTCCATCGATCCGTAGCGTATTTTCCGATCTCCACCGTTGAGAACGTAGATATCGTCGTGCTCTTCAACATTGTAGTTGAAGATTTCTTGAATTGGTTTACGGATTTGAATAAATATGAGGAGAAAGATTGAATATTTTCGGCCATTGATATTAGAGGCGGCGGATGTAATTTGGGTTAGGGTTTTGTTTGCAAATTGAAGATAGTGAAGTCCTTTTATAGAAAATTTCCGCGCACTATTCACCCGAAATTTTTTCGAACTCCAAACGAAGCGTGCCGCCTGGCGTTTATAATGTTTTACCCCCATTCCGAATGCAATGGAATATATATCGGGAGCCAATTCGATCAAATTTGAAAGATAAGTTTTTGAATCGACTATTTAAATTTAAAAATCACTCGAACCGATTTCTACGTGTTTTAGCTTGCTCCGGACGAACCGTAAGTCCGATTGACACAAAATTTGAAACTATACAATAATTTAACATTACGGACCTGATGAAACTGATTTCATCGAAATCCGAGACTTTTTGAAAAACGGCTACTTTAACTCGTCAACTAAATATTAAAATATTCAATTTCCACAAATTAACTTTAAATTCGATTTTAAAAGTTCTATAACACAATTCTAACTCCAATATGATTTAATACAACTTTACCAATCAATTTTAATCATATTAAACTCAACTTCCAATTATTTCTGTAATTTCAAATATTAAATTATCGATTCAATTATCCAATTAAATCCAGATATACAAAATAAAATTCATTCGACTTACAAATTTTACTTATTAATATTTAAAATCAATTAAATATACGAATTTCAAATGACAGAGATTTTGGGTCGTTACAAAGTAGTGATGGGTTTTGTACTTCATGGAAGAAAGATGTCCATGAACCACTTCCGATGTCTTGCAGTTCCTTGGACCCCTCTTCCTCGTATCGTACACCCTTGGACTCTTCACCATGGAGATTCTCTGGTTCCACGAGAATCCACAAACGTGGAAATATATGGTCTCCACTCAAACCATGGAGGGATAATAAGTCAGATGATCACAAAACTCCATCGCCATCTAAATAGATTATATTTTTTTTGTATTTGTATCTATGTATATTTGTAATTTTGTTTCACAAAAATAATACTACATTTCTTTTTAAACAATAGAGGATCGAGAAATAAGAAACACCGTTAAAATTTAGGCTATTTTTAGAAAAATTGCTAGTTTCAAACGTCTGGATATTGAACTCAGACGTCCGACGCTCTGATATTCCACGAATTTTTTATCACTATACATATGTCAAATGTCTGTTATAACCCTCCAGACGTCCGAAAATTTGATTCGCCTCCTTGAAATAGATATCAGACAATTTCAGACGTCTGAACTTTGAACCAGACGTCTGAATTATGCTTCTGCCACCAAATTATCAAAAAACGACCTGTTTCAGACGTCTGATACGTTAACCGGACGTCTGAAAAATCTCTCTGACAATCACATTTTAAAATCGACCAAACCAGACGTCTACCAATTCAACCAGTTGTCTAAAATTATTTATTGTGTTCGAATTAGGGTAAATCATACGTCTGAATTTGCTTCCAAATGTCTGAAATTCAATCGACACTTTAAAAACTCCTAGATAACGTCATTTTTTTCCTAATTTCATTTCTATTTTCAACTGTGTATTCTCCATCAACGTTTTTACTCTCAAAACCATCCTTTCCTTTTACACTTTCTCAATTAAAATGCCTCCTAGAACTAAAACCCTAAGATTTCCAAAAGAAAATAAGACCAACCAATATCCTCAAATCCTCAAGTATGCTCCGATGATCAAATCGAAAGATGGATGAATCTACCAACACACTCAATCAAAAGATATGAAGATATACAGAAGAAGAAGCTTCACACAGGTCCATTTTATAACGTATTTAAATTTTCAATGTACGATTCGGATGAAATGTTTGAGAATGAGGGTCTAGAAACATTGATATCATTCACTTCCAATGACATCCAAATCGATCAATTGGCTATATTTCTTTTTTACGTAAATTTGGATAGCACGGCAGTATGGAACACCGAAAATGAAGACAATTGGTTATGGTCTAACGTGTATGGCAACACGATTAGACTCACTCTAGGAATAATTGGTAGAACTCTCGGATGTTCCGATACGGGCGAAGATCTATATAATATTCCCGATATGCGCTTCAAACCAAGAAACAGCATAACACATCAAATATGGAAGGATGAAATGCCAAAATTTTCATCCAAATATCTACGACCAAAAGCAAGACTTCTTAGTCGAATGATCATCAATACCATCGTTCCACGTCTGAGAAGTCATGAGCAGATAACCGAGTTAGAACACAAAGCATTATATGCTCTATTTAGCGGAACAAGGATGAATTGGGCCAAATTTATCTTTGACGAGCTCAAACATTTTTGGACTCGGTCACGGCCATCAATTATCTACCCCACGTACATCATGAGACTTCTACGTGCTCACAACATCCCCTCTTATTTATCAACTTTTGAAGAAATCTAGCCAAAATATGCTTCCACAAAGTTTTTCTCACTAACGCACCTACCACAAATTCCTTCGGAATTTATCTCTTTTGACGATTGGATGCACAATCGTCAAGCCAGACAAGTTGGGCCTCCACCTCAACCATAAAATGGACCATCCCAAGAGGAGGAACAACATCGTGAGACAACTCCTCCCGCTGCTGCACCATTTGATTATACAAGCCAGGATGAGATTTTGGAAACTCGAACAGAAACAAATCCAAATGAAAGCATTCGAGATATCATCTTAAAAATCAACATATATTGTCTCAAAATCAAAAAGTTTTGGCTAAGCGTATTGACAGCTTTGAAACATCTTTTGCCACATGCTTAGCAACAGTTGAAACATCACTTTCAACTGTATTATCGGTTCTGAAAGAGGTAATTCAAAGGGTTTGTGGACCAACACCTCCTTCTGAAGACTGGCCAACCCCAGCGCCTTCTCCTTCTTCGAAACATTCCAAATTTTTGAGGACGGACCTCTAAAACAAGCTTCGACATCTTCTAAAAAGCAACCTAGCTCTTTCCAAAAAGAAGATAAAGGAGATGATCAAGAAAAAGCTTCTTCGAAAGACTCATAGATTTTAGGATTTCAACTTTTGTATACTTGAGAAAATCTATGAATGTACTCCATTTCAAATTACTAATGAAATTCTCTTTTTTTGTTATCTTTGACGATTGGCTATAATTTTAGAATTCTTTTTTATAATGCCAAAGGGGGAGAAATATAAGTATATATGTGTATATATATGTATGTATATATAAACTATAAATATGCATATATTCAGGGGGAGATTTATAAATTATATAAGTACATTGTATAGTTGTCATCGTCAAAAAGGGGGAGATTGTTAGGAAATCAAATCTACGCTTTCAATGACAACAACTATACAATGGAAACTGAATATGCATATATATTTCTATTTGCAGATACTTGTTAGAGTAACATCACTAGAAAGACAAGAACAAGGCTCAAAGAACAATACAAGAGACTACAAGTCGATAGGATCAATGGAGCAACAACGCAGATGCACAAAGAAAACATGCACAGGTTTCAGACGTTTGGGTGCACTAGCCAGACGTCTGAAGAAATCCTCTGAAATTCAAAACAGAAAGGATCAGACGTCTGGTTAATGCACTCAGACGTCTGAAAGACTTCTGCATACAAATATATATATATAGGCAAATGTCTAAAACAAATACCAGATGTCTGTTCTGAACTCGGGTTTTAAAATTCAAATTACAACTGCCGCATTTGAAAAGACATCTTCGCTTCTCTTCGCTGCAACTCTTCATCACCATCAGAAGCAACTATAAAGCACTTGTTAATGGATGCAACTACTCAAGGAATCTCTCTACCAGTATAAATAACATCAAGAATCAAAGAGGAGAACTCACTTACGATCTTTACTTACTTACTCTGTTATATTCTTGATCTCTAGCAATCTATACTTGTATTTCACTATTCCATATATTCAAATCGCCTCATTCAATACTCTCTAGAAATATATATTGGAAACATTTGTACTTAATAGTCAATATCCGTGTTATAGAACACATACTTGACAAGAACAAGCTACTGTAACCAAGCCTATTCCTCCGGGCGAAGTGAGGGTGTTTGGTAGCCGAATTCCGAAGGGGAGCTTCGGGACTGGACGTAGCACGGAAGGTCTGAACCAGTATAAAATCCTGGTGTGCTTATTCTATATTTACCTAGATTAATTTTATCTTAGTTGCATCATATAATGAGTCACATACACTTGTATATACACGATCCACCCTATAGACTTTCAAATATAAGAAGAAAAGTAAGGAGCTACACTTGTATTTTGAGGCGCATGAATCAATTTTATCCGTTAGATTTTAATTTATTATATCCGCGCCATTAGGCCGAGGTTCATTCTTAGCCACTACACTACCAATGGTTGACTAGTCAATAGGGGCAGTCTACCGTTGGCGTCGAAGTCCCTATTTTCATGTCAACAATTTAATGCTATTTGATTTGTCTTCTTCGATAATTTATTTTCTTTAATATATTTTCAATTATTTTCACTTTTAAATCTTCAAACGTTAATAACTTTTTTGTTTGAACTCCGATCGTAAAAGTTCATATATGAAAGTTGATCAGAAAAACGCCGTGAACACAAAAATGCAAGTGTCATAGCCAAATTACGACGTTTATAAAAATTCTATTTTTGAGCTTTAATAATTAATTATTAATTCTTTTTAATTAATTACCGTTTGTAAAATAATCCTCCCAAGATCCTCCAAAATCTAAGACATATGCTCTTAGCAAATCCTCGAGTACATGGATCGACCTTTAAGTTTGAACATTAGTCTGCAGGTGGTAAGCCATGCTCACGCTTAACGCCCGAACCTAATGCATTCTAAAAACTTCTCCAAAACTCACGGGTGGAAAATGCGTCTCTATCGCTAATGATACTGCTCGATATCCTATATTCTTCGTATATAGTCTCACCAAACCAGTTGTCATTCTTGTTGACTTTACCATGATAAAGTGGGAATTCTTAGTTAATCTATTGACTACCACCCAAATGCTAGCATTTCCTATTCTTAACCCAGGCAACCTATCTACAAAATCCAAAGACATCGAATCCCACTTCCAAGGGGGTACTTCGAAAGGCGGAAGTAATCCACTCTAATTTTGGTGTTCAGTTTTTACTTGTTGACAAGTGAAACTTCTCTTCATACGTTCATTAATATCCCTCTTCATCTCTTCCCCAAAGAAGAATCTTTCATATCACTTCATGTCACTAGGATAAATAGTAAATTTCGACCAATGACTTTCCTTCAAAACGTCCTTCCAAAGGTCTAACATGTTCGAAACACATAATCTCTCTTTATTTCTAAGCCATCCCTTTTAATCAACCTCGAATCCTTTCAGATCCTCCACATCTACCCCCATTTCTAATCACCTAATTCTTTCTAAGATTAGTGGGTCCACCTTCTTCCTTGCGGCAATCTTATCCACAAATGCTAGACATACCTCCAAACTTGTTAGCATACCTGGATCTTTACTTGATTTAATATTCTACCTATATTGCACACCGTAAGAGTCTAACATCTCTAATGTTTTCCATTCCTCAATCATGGCTAACACTCCATTCTAATGCTTCCAACTCAAAGCATCGACAACCTTGTTCCCTTTTCCTGGCGCATATTCTATCTCAAAATCATATGTTGCTAAGAATTTCAACCATCCCTGCTGCCTCATATTCAAATCCTTTTGAGAGAACATATACTCGAGGAAATTGTGGTTAGTGTACAGTTCGAACCATTCTTCCAACAAGTAATGTCTTCAAATTTTCAATGCAAACATCGCCGCTGCCAACTCCAAGTCATGAGTCGGATATCTAACTTTATGCAGTCTCTACTGCATTGATGCATAAGCTATCGTTCGCCCTCTATGTATCAACACTGCCCTAACCTATTTCATAAGCATCGATATACACTACCAGATCTTGTTTCCTTTTAGACATGATCAAGACAGAAGTATTCATCAATACTTCTTCAACTCCTATAATGTCCCTTCACACTTATCGGTCTACTCAAACTTCTCGTTTTTCTAGTCATCTTAACTAAGGGTGCTGCTATATAGGAGAAATCCTTAAAGAATCCACGGTAATAGCCACTCAAACTCAAGAAAATTCTCATCATTGTGACTGTCTTTGGCTTCTTCCAACCATTAAAAGTTTCTACCTATGATGGATCGACTACTAATTCATTCTCTGAAACAATATGCCTAAGAAATTCACCTCTCGTTTCCAAAAGTGACACTTTGAAAACTTTGCCTTCGGCTTGTGTTGTCATGTCGCCTCCAACACCAATCTAAGATGGACTTCATAGTCTCTTTCATCCTCAGAATACACCAAGATATCAATGAAGACCATCACAAATCTATTTAACTGATCGTGGAAGATTCGGTTCATAAGGTTAATGAAGAATGTAGGGGTATTGGTCAGTCCAAACAGCATTATTAACCACTCATATGAATCATACCTTGATCGAAACACAATCAATATAACATTATCTTATGCTACTCTCAGTTGATGGAAACCCATTGCCAAGTCTAGCTGCAAGAACACACGAGCTCCACTCAACAGATCGAACAAGTTGTCTATCTCGGGCAAAAGATAACGATTCTTCACTGTCAACTCATTCAACTTCCGATAGTCAATAGACATTCATAAAGATTTATCCAACTATTTATGAATACCGTGGATTCTCCCCGTGGCGAACTACTCGGCCTAATGAAATTTTTATTCTCATGTTCTATTATAGCCTCTTCAAATCCTCCATCTTCTTAGGTGGCATTCTATAACATGGTATACTAACAGGGTGTGCCTCTGGCATCAAATCTATTCGGAATTCGGTCTCTATTTGCAGCAGTAATCCAATTACTAGTTGAAAGGCATCTGTGACTCTTGAACTACCAGACTTCACTTTTCTCATCCTCCAGTTCCTCCATTGCGCACAACGTTAATCCAAATTGTCCATCCATCGTATCTAATGCCACCATGATCCTTTTACCATCATTTGGATGCTTTAAGGTGATAACTCTATTAGCATAAAAGATTATAGCGTCGTTACATGCTAACCTGTCCATATCCAAAATAACACTATACCCTACAAAGTTAAACATATATGGGTTACAAACAAACGCACGAACACACAAATCCAACAGAAGATCGAAGCACCTTAATCCGAGAGTAGGATACTGATGAAGATCGCGAGCGACTTACCCTAGGTTGCGCCGCCACCCCAGAACCACCTCGCGAACAACCTTCCTTCGCCCTAGGTCGTGAAATCATAGCTTGCTCCTCCTCCTCCGTATGTCGCGCACGAGCTATAAGCAAACGACTAAGTCGCGATCGGCAGTAGGTCGCGTGAACGAGCTTCTGTAGGTCGCATGAACAAGTTTCATAGGTCGCTTCGTTGCTTCGCCCTAAATCGCGAACGAGACTATGCCGTAGGTCGCTGCCAAGATCTCTTGAATTGAAGCTTAAGTCGCAAGTATTTTAGGTTGCTTGACCTTGTGCCGCTGGAAGATAGGTCGTTGCTGTTTTGAGCAGTGTTGTATATAAGTTGAGTCGCTTGTTTCTTAAGTCGCGTGTGATGTAAATATGTTGTGTCGTGTGCTGTAATGTTTGTGTTGTGTTGTCTTTAGGTCGCAAACGACCTGGGTTATGTTGTAGGTCGCCAAACGACCTAGTGTGGGTTGTAAGCCTATAAATAGGCGAGTTGAGTCATTGTAAAAGGTTGTTGAATTTTGAATAAAATTGGTTTGTGCTTTGTGCCTTCATTAAAATCGGTAGTTGAGTGTTATCTCCTATCTCCACTTTCGGATATTCGAGTGCGCTCGAATCAACGATTGTTGAAGCCAATTCACGGAATCAAGTGCGCTTGATCAACGTTTGAAGAATTGAAGATCTTCTCTCATGGTATCGTGCGCGATCAATGCGTCAAAGATTGCTAAAGTCCAGTATCTTTGTGATCAACGGATTTGGGCCTTACGGATTCTTAAATTCATCGAGTTATCATCGATTCACCGATTATTTCCGCTAATCGTGTGAGATCCTGAACGGATTCGATTTACATCGTCGAATTCGCTTTCTACGCCTCGTCAGTTTGGTATCACAGCTAGATCGCAAGAAGTTTGTATCATTTAGAGAATTGGGTTTCGAGAATTTGTAGTTTGGAGTTCAGATTTGCAATTGTTGAGAAGTTTGGTGTTCATCGTGAAGTTGCAACAAGTTGGGAGTTTCAATCCATATCCTTTTGGATCAAAAGTCTGGAAAGTGTTTGAAGTTTGAGTCGTGCATCACTTTGAAGTGTTCAAGGCCGAGAGCCAAGTGTTGGAGAAAGCCGTGACTTGTTTGTTCAAGTTTGGGTTAAAGTTTTTGAAGATTGTTTGATTTGTTGAAGTTCAATCATGCCACCGAGATGAGCTCAACGTCATCGTAATATTAATGCTTTGTATGGAAGAGAAGAGGCCGATGAAATGGAGCAACGAATCAACGAGAGTTTCACTGAGAAGTTGAATGAAGGAATTGGTCGATTAGAGAGAATGATGCTTGAAATGAATCAAAGTAGAAGAAGTGTTTCACCTGAATCGAGTCATAGGGGAAATAGAGTTTCACCACATTCAGATCGGGAGAGAAGAGAAGATCATGATTGTAGAAATGTTGACGATCGTGAAAGGAATGTTGATGAACGAAGTCGGAGAGATGTGGATTATCGAGATCAGAGAAATATAGATCGAAGAAATAGGGGTAGAGATGTTGGTGGTAGAGATGTTGGTGTCATGATCGACAATGATATGCATCAGATTTTGATGAGGAGTTTGATGGTGGTAGTGTTCATAGTCGAAATCGAAGCCAAGGAAGAAATCATTCAGAGTACGATCACAAATGGGAGTCCGGAATGAAAATTGAAATTCCAGAGTTTAAGGGTGGTATGCAGGCTGAAGAATTTTTAGATTGGTTATCTAATATTGAAGAGATCTTTGATTTCAAGGAGGTTTCGAAAGATCGTCGAGTGAAGTTGGTTGCTACTAGGTTGAGGGGAAGAGCTATGGCGTGGCGGCAGCAAACCAAACTTACACGAGAACGGATGGGGAAGTCGAAGATTGTTGATTGGGAGAAGATGAAGAAACTGATGAAAACTACATTTTTACCTTACAATTATCAATCACTCATGTATCAGAGGTTGCAAAATCTGAGGCAAGGGACAAAGTCTGTGAATGATTATGCAGATGAATTTTATCAACTAATTGCCAGGAATGATATCATGGAGACAGAGGAACAGTTAACTGTTAGGTTTGTTGGAGGGTTGAGAATGCAGATTCAAGATATGGTGAATATGTTTGATCCGAGATCTATTGCGGAAGCACACCAGAAGGCGTTAGCTTGGGAGAAGCAGGGAAGACGAGGAGGTGGTGTGTTTACAAATTCCAACAATCAAATGAAAGGGGCTAGTAGCAATGCGAATGTTTCCAAGGCTATTGCAAAACCGGTTGGTAGTGAAGTTGCTAAGACCAAGGTCAATAGTAGTATCAAATGCTTTAATTGTCAAGAGTTTGGCCACAAGAGCAATGAATGTCTAAAGCCGAAGGAGCGGGCAATGATTGCTGAGGTTGAGGAAGAGGATGTAGAAATTGAATACACCACATGTTGAGGAGGAAGAAGAATTGTCAGGAAATGAGGGATGTAATCTAATAATGAGGAGGTCTTGTTTAACACCAAAACAAGAGGATGATTCTAGCTGGCCGAGGAGCAACATTTTTTAGTCAACATGCACTATTCTGGGGAAAGTTTGCAAGTTTATTATAGATGCGGGCAGTTGTGATAATATTATTTCTACAGAGGCTGTAAAGAAGTTAACATTGAAAACAGAGAAGCATCCAAAACCTTACAAGTTAGCTTGGTTGAGGAAGGGTGGTGAAGTGAAGGTTTGTCGAAGGGCTTGTGTGAATTTTTCGATTGGGAAGAAATATAAAGATGAAATTTGGTGTGATTTTGTGGACATGGATGCATGTCATCTATTGTTGGGGGAGACCGTGGCAGTATGATAGAGCTGTGCAACATGATGGACGTACCAACAGCTATAGTTTCATGTTTGAAGGCACAAAAATTACTTTAGTTCCCAAGAAGCGACAACCAGAAGAAAACAAGTTGGAGGAGATTGAAGAATTAAAGACTCTGTTGACTTTGAAGGGGTTTGTTAAAGAAGTAGAGGAGAGTCCAGAGGTGTTT
Source organism: Allium cepa (assembly GCA_030765085.1). Classification (NCBI taxonomy): domain Eukaryota; kingdom Viridiplantae; phylum Streptophyta; class Magnoliopsida; order Asparagales; family Amaryllidaceae; genus Allium; species Allium cepa. Next base: position 549,669,827 of record CM060932.1, read on the forward strand.
TTGTTGATTGGACATAAGGCTAGTGAATCTGTTGAAATTCCAGAGGAGGTAAAGCCAGTAGTGGAAGAATTCAGAGATGTGTTTCCAAAAGAGTTACCAAAGGAGTTACCACCATTAAGGGATATACAACATCAGATTGATCTTGTGTCAGGGTCAGTATTACCTCACAGGCCACATTACAGGATGAGTCCTAAAGAGCATGAAGAACTGAGAAGGCAGGTGGAGGAGTTGTTAAAACATGGGAGTATTCAGGAGAGTTTGAGTCCTTGTGTCGTGCCAGCCTTATTGGTACCGAAGAAGGATGGTTCGTGTAGGATGTGTACGGACAGTCAGGCTCTAAACAAGATCACTGTGAGATACAGATTTCCTATTCCAAGGTTCGACGATTTGATTGATCAGTTGAGTGGGGCTGCTGTGTTTTCGAAGATTGACTTGAAGAGTGGATACCATTAGATGCGTATTAGACCTGTTGATGAGTGGAAGACTGCTTTTAAAATTAGGGAGGGTTTATACGAATGGTTGGTTATGCCATTTGGCTGTCAAATGCTCCTAGTACTTTTATAAGAGTGATGAACCAGATTTTCAGACCATTTGTTGGGAAGTTTGTAGTAGTTTACTTTGATGATATTTTGATTTATAGTGGGAGTACGGAAGAGCACATCCAACATTTGCGAGAAGTACTGTTGATTCTACGACAGGAGCAGTTCTACGCGACAGCAAAGAAGTGTGTGTTTATGATGGACAGTGTTTTGTTTTTGGGATATGTTCTGTCAAAGGAGGGTATTCAAGTAGATGAGAGCAAAGTAGAAGCTGTCGGGAGTTGGCCACAACCGCAGACAATTACTGAAGTAAGGAGTTTTCATGGATTGGTATCTTTTTATCAAAGGTTCATTCCATACTTTAGCAATGTGATGGCACCTGTAACCGATTGCATGAAAGGAAAGAAGTTCGTGTGGACAGAGGAAGCAGGGTTAGCTTTTGAGAAGGTCAAAATACTTTTGACGACAGCACCAATTCTGGTACTGCCAAATTTTCAGTTGTTGTTTGAGTTACACACTGATGCTTCGAAGGTTGGAATTGGTGGAGTATTGAGCCAGAGTGGAAGACCAGTTGCTTATTTCAGTGAGAAGTTGTCTGGAGCCAAGTTAAAGTATAGCACTTATGATGTGGAGTTTTACGCGATTGTTCAAGCTGTGAAGCACTGGAGACATTATCTGTTTCAGAAGGAGTTTGTTCTCTATACCGATCATGAGCTTTGAAGCATTTGCAACGGCAGGACAAAATTTCAGCTAGGCACGCTTCACGGGTCGCGTATCTGCAGCAGTTTACTTTTGTTGTCAAGCACAAATCAGGGGTGACGAATCGTGTAGCTGATGATTTGAGCAGGAGGAATCATTTGTTGACGACAATAAAGGTTGAAGTGACAGGATTTGAACTATTGCCAGAGTTGTTTGAAGAAGATCCTTACTTTGCGAAGTTTGTAGATGAAGTCAAGGAGGGAAAGACAGATGAATATGTGATGATAGATGGGTTTCTATTCAAGGGGAATCGATTGTGCATACCAGAAGGAAGTTTGTGAATGAAGATTACCAAAGAGTTACATGAAGAAGGCCATGTGGGCAGAGATCGTACATTGCAGTTGATTTCTCAATCTTATTTTTGGCCATCAATGAGAAAAGAAGTTGAGAGATTTGTGGAGAGATGCCATATCTGTCAAGTTTCGAAGGGAACAACTACGAATGCGGGATTATATATGCCATTACCTGTGCCTACCAGACCATGGGTTGATATCAGCATGGATTTCGTTTTGGGTTTGCCTAGAACTCAAAGGGGGAATGATTCTGTATATGTTGTGGTGGACCGTTTCTCGAAGATGTTACATTTTGTTGCTTGTAAGAAGACGGCAGATGCAATCCATGTGGCACGGTTGTTTTTTAGAGAGATTTATAGACTTCATGGTTTACCTGAATCTATTGTTTCAGATAGAGATACTCGTTTTCTGAGCCATTTTTGGTTGATTTTGTGGAAGATGGTCGGAACGAAGCTGAATTTTAGTAGCGCTTACCATCCGCAAACTGATGGGCAAACGGAGGTGGTTAACCGATCGTTGGGAAATTTACTGAGATGTCTTGTGAAAGACAATTTGAAGAGTTGGGATGTGAAGTTATGTCAAGCGGAGTTTGCTCATAATCATGCTATCAACCATAGTACGGGTTTCAGTCCATTTCAAATTGTATATTCAAGCTTACCAAACGGGCCGTTGGATTTGACAATAGTGCCACAACAGAAGGGACAGTTAAGCGGGCTACTGATTTTGTTGATGGGTTGACAGAATGCCATAGAATCATTCAGAAACGATTGGAGAAGACGAATGAGAAGTATAAACAAATGGCGGATAAGAAACGAAGAAGTGTTGTCTTCAAAGAAGGAGATTTTGTAAATGCAGTATTGACCAAGGATCGATTTCCTGTTGGTACTTACAACAAACTAGCTGCAAGAAAGATTGGTCCTTTAGAAATCATAAAGAAGATCAATGATAATGCGTATCAATTAAGGTTACCGGAAGAGGTTCATACTTCTGATGTTTTCAATGTCAAACACTTAATTCCGTATTATGGGGAGGAACTTGTCGAAGATGAGGTGAGTGTGAATTCGAGGTCGAATTCCTTCCAACAAGGGGAGGATGATGAAGATCACGAGCGACTTACCCTAGGTCGTGCCGCCACCCCAGAACCACCTCGCGAATGACCTTCCTACGCCCTAGGTCGCGAAATCATAGCTTGTTCCTCCTCCTTCGTATGTCGCGCACGAGCTATAAGCAAACGACTAAGTCGCGATCGGCAGTAGGTCGCGTGAACGAGCTTCTGTAGGTCGCGTGAACGAGTTTCATAGGTCGCTCCGTTGCTTCGCCCTAAATCGCGAACGAGACTATGCCGTAGGTCGCTGCCAAGATCTCTTGAATTGAAGCTTAAGTCGCAAGTATTTTAGGTCGCTTGACCTTGTGCCGCTGGAAGATAGGCCGCTGCTGTTTTGAGTAGTGTTGTATATAAGTTGAGTCGCTTGTTTCTTAAGTCGCGTGTGATGCAAATATGTTGTGCCGTGTGCTGTAATGTTTGTGTTGTGTTATCTTTAGGTCGCAAATGACCTGGGTTATGTTGTAGGTCGCCAAACGACCTAGTGTGGGTTGTAAGCCTATAAATAGGCGAGTTGAGTCATTGTAAAAGGTTGTTGAATTTTGAATAAATTTGGTTTGTGCTTTGTGCCTCCATTAAAATCGGTAGTTGAGTGTTATCTCCTATCTCCACTTTCGGATATTCGAGTGCGCTCGAATCAACGATTGTTGAAGCCAATTCACGAAATCAAGTGCGCTTGATCAACGTTTGAAGAATTGAAGATCTTCTCTTACGGTATCGTGCGCGATCAACGTGTCGAAAATTGCTAAAGTCCGGTATCTTTGTGATCAACGGATTTGGGCCTTTACGGATTCTTAAATTCATCGAGTTATCATCGATTCACCGATTATTTCCGCTAATCGTGTGAGATCCTGGACGGATTCGATTTACATCGTCGAATTCGCTTTCTACGCTGCGTTCAGATACCCACCAATCAAATTAACCACATGTAAAGATGCCACTAAATAGGCGATTTCTAACTTGAACCTATCTACTACATCTTTTGAGATAAAGGAATGGATAGCACCAGTATCAAAGAGAACTTTAACGAGAGTACTTGGGATCAAAATGATACCTCCCAACACAACTTTCTTTCCCTTCTTCTCAGTGGATAGCCTAATTGACTGTCCTTCCAAAGCAAAAATCTTCGGCTACTTTAACTTAGGACAATCTTTCTTCTTGTGTCCAGTCTTATCACAAACAAAGCACTTAACCTTCACCACTCCTACCGGCTCTGGACACTTATAGTTCAACGAAACTTCCCTTTTCCTTTGCAATGACTACTCTTTTGCTCATGACCTAGCTCGTTTTAGAAACAGTTAACGACAGGCCACTTAATACTCTTCACTTTCAAAGAACTCCTAGCTCTCGGTTGCAGCGGATACTAGCAGTGTTTTCGAAGTGAAAAAAACATTAGACATTCCATCTTCTGATACCAACACTTTTGATGTTACCTGTCGTACAATAATCTCTAGATGAATATTATGAATCTGCAACCCTTGAGATCGATAAAACTTTTGGATCTTATTAACCAAAGAGATATGGCGTTGGGTTATAGTTAGCTCGGCCCCAATCAAGAATTCCTAAGGAATTCTTGCATAGTGCTCTTTCACTATAATTATAACAAGTCACATTAGTAACCTCCTTTGTTTCAACTCCTCCTAGAGCCTTTCCTTTTTGTTTCTAATCCTTTCTGCCTTTCCGGTATGGGGTAAACTTCCTTTTCTTCTCAAATTCAATGTTCTACCATACACCCTGCCTTTCAACATACATCAACTCATACCTCGTTTCCATGTCTACCACTTCATTGAATGAAAGTGCTAGATGAGCCATCGTTTTGTCACTCGATCTCGGCCTCAACCCTAGGATAAACTTATCCACCTTTCTTGGAGTTCTTATCAAATCAGCTTCATACTTGGACAATGCGTTAAACCTCTGCACATACTCTAGCACGGTCAAATTTCCTTATTGCAACTCCACAAACTCTCTAAAAAAATGTCGAAAACTCCAAGCCAGGGATATTTTGCTCCTCAAACATTTCCTTAAACCTATCCCAAGTAATCTCTTGCTCAAGAATCTCTACTCTTACCGTTCCTCACCAAACACTTCTAGTCCCTTAAACTGCCTATACACTAGCTTTACCTTCTGAACATTGGTTATCTCTAAGTCATCAAAAATCATATCGCACATCACTAGCCAATCACTTGCCTTCAATGCCTATTTCATTCTATTAAACATCTCTCTTCTCGAACTCTAGAAATCCTTATTCTTCTTGATGAAATCCTCTTTAACCAGCTACACTAGGCTCCTTGATACATTTTAGGTTGATGATGCGCCAAGTTAACGAGAAATTGTTGAAAAGGCGCATTCACATCCATGTTCCCTACGGTCGGGGTGGGAATTTCATTACCGGCTTCGGCATGAACTTCTGGGATTGCCTTCCCTCCTTAGACATTAGTTTGAATACTGCCATCCCTTATATTAGCATTTGTTCTTGTGCTCCCTATGTTCAATCGACTATTATATAGTTCCATTATTGCCTTCTACATAAGCAAGGATTCGTAAGAAATGGACGTAAAGAGAGTGGGATCAATCATAGAGAGGTAGATGTATTCTTTTATACATACATACATATATATAACAAAATATAGGTATGTTATATATAGCGTAGATCCTCCCAAGGTGTTCATCTTCTACTAATAAATTTCTACGTAACACTGTTTTACTTAGATGGTTTCCCTAACCTAAGCTCTGATACTATGTTGTAACATTCCCTACTCTAAGACTCAAAAATAGACTCCGATAATGCTGCATACATCACTGAAATCATTTTTCAGCAACAAAGTGAGTTCAATATTATTTTGCACAACAAAAGTAAATAGAGCAGCTAAATAACTTTTCCATTACATCAATTTGAACTACGTAATTCATTAAATCATTTAAACCCAAATCATTGCCCATGTAGGGAAAATATAAATAGAACATGACAGAGTAGTGTTCTATCCAACATATGTGGATGCCAACGTAACACATAACTTGTTATAAATCTTGGTGTTACATAGAAGAATTTAAAAATACTTTTTATTATAAAAAAGGCACCTGCTTTGTCTTTAGAATCTTTATTCGTCCTTTAAAAGCTATCTGTCTGATCTATAAACTCAGGCTACTCGAATGAGTACTCGTGAGTTTATGAGAAAAAAATACAAACATGGGTTAGAAATAAAGCCTGGTATATGTAAAATCTTTACTTTAGCCATCCATAATGAGACCACCTAACTAACGTGGAACAGGTTTTCTCCTCACTTTATCATCGCAGCCATAAACATCATATCGAACCAGCATAGTCATTGATTCATCATAAGTATGAGGTTTCTTTCATGTGAGCGGGACTAACTTTCTTTAGTCTTATTTTAAATTGCCATATAAGCCTAACTTTACTAGTTCAATTTTCGGTTCTTAACTTTTATGCATTATTATAAGTGTTTTATCCTCAAAAATTATAGTAGATGGACAATTAGGTTGCCACATAGGCCTTACATCATTGTTCCCAAATTTCATTGTAGATAGACGATTGGATGTTATACAAGCCTTACTTCCATGTTCTCACATAAGTGTCATTACTAGACATAGGTTTGCCACATAGGCCTTCCATCAATGATACTAATTATGATGTCATGAGTTTAACACGTGGTAGCCACATATGCCTTTCTTCATATACAATGTCAAATTTAGACATATGATTACCGCTAAGGCCTTATATTACACATCATCGAATAAGAAGATGGAATTACACATCTTATTGCCACAAAGGCCTACCATTTGCATTTGTATTATTACAAATGGTTCCGTGCATTATCACGTAATTTAGTTAAGCTTAATCCTTTTTCATCCTTTAGTTAAGTCATTCTTTGCTAACTTATCATCTCCTAAGTCCATTTCATACTTAGGATTAACCATTACTTTACAGTTAGCCTTTATAACTTATTAGTTTATTAATTCAAACTAGCTTTACAAGGTTTTTGCGAGTGAAATCTCTCAAGGACATCGCGTGTTAAGATAACCCTAACCATCGCATATCAAAAATAGCCTTCAAAAGTAAAAATATGTCATCCAAGGTTGATATGAATTGATCCCTAATGAAATTTATCTTTCGTGTGTTAAGAAAATATGGGTATCGCGCCTTACCGATGGTCCTTGTGAGTTAAGAAATTATAGCTATCGAGCTTTGCTAGTTATTCTCGTGAGTTAAGAAATTATAGCTATTAAGCCTTTCAAAAAGCCTTTGTGAGTCGACTCCTCCGCGGCCTTCCTACCTTAACAGAACATGGCAATTGTGTGTTATTTCTCTGAAGCCATCACATATTAATTTCCCCATGGTCTAGTTTTCTAAGGCCGTTGTGTCTTAATTATACCAATCCTCATGGTTAACAGCCTTCTCTAATCCTTCACATATTATAACTATACTAGTCATCATGGGATAATATATAGGCTATTGTATGGTAAATTGGCACACTTGTAATTATATTGAAAACTGTTTCCTTGCTTAATCAAGTAATCTCTTTATACTAAACCCCATTTGTTATTGAATTCTTATTAACTAATGTTTATATTTATAGTTCACTTTTCAGAAATGGGCTAATAATATCTTTTAATTATTAATTGATTATCATAATTAACTACCATTTTTCTTAACCAATTAATTCATATAAAATAAAAATTAATGGGAAAAATCCAAAAAATTCACCAAAAACCAATTTTCCCATATTTTACTTTTCCAAAATTTTAGGTCAAAATAATTAACAATTAATTTATCCGAAATTAACTATTTCCTTGGCTTAGAAAATTCACAAAAATTCAAATTAATTACCAAAAATTCTAAAATTTAAAACCAATTTTATTTCATCATTACAAACCTCACATTTTAATTTTGAAATTTTCACTTGGATTAATTCATGTTTTACCCTAAAGTATGAACAAATTTACTTCATAAACACAACCAATAATGTTTAATCATTCAAACATGTTTCACATCACCAAAACATTCATATAAAAATCAAATCCAAACCCAATTAATTAGGATGGGTTCTAGAGAATGATTTTACTTACTTTGATTATAAAAACCTTGCTTAAATTTTCTTTTCCCTGAAAGTTGAAAAATTAATCTTCTAGCCATTAATTTCTCCTTCTCCCTTGTTTTTTTTATTTCTTTTGTTTTGTGGAATAATGAGAGAATGAATGAAAGTGGAGAGGCTAGGGGGATTAGTAATTTGGACTTTGGGCTAAAATACCATTCTAACCTATTCTTGTTACTTCCTCTAACTTTCATTTTGAATTCATTCTCTATTGATTTACTTGTCTGTATTTTTCACTTCATAGACTAATTTAATAAATCATGTATTTAATTAATTTTCCCTATATTATGGCACTCTAAAATATGTATGTTGCAATTTACTTAGAAAATGACCCTTTATTCTTGTCATCAAACAGAGCTTCGCCCCTAGCGTTTCGCGCTTGTATTTTATTGATTTTCTAGCGTAGACGATGCAGTTCCTCCTAGAGGCCAACGTATGCCTATTATGCGGGTGTTTGGCCTACGACTGACACTGAGCATAGTTGGCATCTTTGTGGTATAGTAAACTAGCGACAATTGGAGAGTGACGATCTAGAGATGAGGCACTCTTCTCCTATGCATAAAGGGTGATCGTGAATGCTTGGCCTATCCCTCTTTTGATCTAGGTCTACCCACACAGATATGGCATTAGGAGTGTGTCGATATGGCTCTTCGTTCTCTACCGGTGACCTAAGCACCACTACTAAGATGCTCAAATCTTAAATCCGAGCTTCGTATGTCACCCAAAGGCGCCCAAAATCCGACGGACATTCCATGGAAAGGGAACGCCGATCCCTTGGTTCCCAATGCTCAGCCAATTCTAGGTCACTTTCAAAAACATGACTTCGTCCTTGCATATCATGCTCTCTGCTATGGTAAACAGGATCTTCCTCAATCGATGTTTCAAGCGTCACTCTCTTTGGGCTAATATTAACATGATTGTAACCATTAGAGATAGTAGTTGGACAGGGGTAGGTTAAGCTACTAGAGGGGGTAGAGGACCGAAGTTCATGGTTGTTTGAGCTTCCAACCTTATCGTCGGATTGTCAACTTCATGGGCAAGAGTTCCCGCATTAATTAAGCCTTGAAGCACACTTCACCACATGTCATTGTTGAGCCCAAGGATGGGGCAAACGACGTTAGAGATAGTCATACTATTAGTTTTACGGTCATTACAGCTATTACTTTCATTCTCACTATTAAAAATCATGGTGACAACTAGAATAGACGTTTGTACAGAAGAAAACATAACGAAAGAGGAGAGCTTTTAGGGAGTCCCTCCTTCTAGCACTAAAATATTGATAAAAATTCAGCCAACCTCAGAATTTGACTACTGCATTTGCGGCAATAAATGTTACTTACTAAACTAGACTTAACAATGAAAAATGAGGAGCAAAATGAACAATATTATAAATGAAACAAGATGTAGAGTGGTTAGGCTAAGCTTACCTACGTCCACTATGAAGTTCTCTTACTATGTTGGCATCTTATAATTATAAGAAATTACAATGCAATTATAAGAAATTTGGCATAATTCTACAATGCTATTAAGCTTAAGAGCTTTTGAGGTTTTATTTGCTATAATGTTAATTTTGAGCATAAAAATCAACTAGTTTTCAACCCCTTTGATGTGGTATGGCAAGGGGTATTTATAGCAGTCGAGGTAGATTAATGAATGGTTATTATTGCACCGTCAATACATGGGGAACATTCTTGACTGTAGATTTGGTCCCTTGGGTTAATAGATGACAACTGGAAAGGTGGTTGGAATATGTGGTCGATACGCATGTCAACTATGATGTCGTATTACACACATGCTTTATGCTGAGAAAGGTGACATGCTACAGTTGTGGTATGCTTTTGGCAGACATGCCATAATAGTAGGTGTACTAGGTCTTATTTTTCGATGTCTAGCACATTTTTCTAGGTAATAAGGTTGGAAAGAAGCTTCTTATGCACGGCGAAAGTAGGTTGCTTGTTGTCGAACATTGTTGAGAGAAAGGCTGAAGATAGCCAAGGATAGAGTCGAAGAGACATGTCGAGCTGATCGTGTGGTGATGAGACATGCTATATGCGATCGGTCATAAGTGGGCTGAGATAGAGCCGGGCCATGGACAGATCACTTCTAAGCTATGTCAAGTCAAATGAGTTGGTTATTTAGTCGTATCGAGTCGGGTTGGGCAAGGCTTTGGAGTCCAAGTCAGTCTATCAATGAATTATTGGTTAGTTGAGATGGAGTTAGGCTAAATGTGGGCTGACTTAGAATGGGTCAAACTAAGGGTTACTGGCCCGGCATCGATACTGGCCGGGCTTAGAACTACAGATCGACTTGTCTTTGATGGCTTAAGTATTGTTATGCAAATCGATCTGAAATGGGTTGGGCCTTGATGTGTCGGTTGGATTATCTTTTAATTGTGAGAAATTTAAGCAAAACCAATCATGAGAAGTACATTCAAAGGGTTGTCATTAAAAGTTTATACTAGATCAGTGCTTATGGCCAAATTGTGTCTCATAGTATAACCAATTTTTACCTTCTAGATATCAATGCAAATTTTTACTTTAACAAAAAATCCTTGAGGGTAACATCTTTAGCTAATTTATAACTAGGATTTTCAATCCAATCATAAAAGAAAAGTGCAATAGAGCAAATCAGATTATCGGGTGGAATATCAATATTATTAAATATTCAATGGATTTTTTCAAACCATAAGTACCAACAAGTAATATTAAAACTTTACGTCATTATATATTAATTAAATTAACACTAAAACAACAAACTCATTTATTAATTATTACTAAATATGATTTAGTGCAAATATATATATATATATATATATATATATATATGTGTGTGTGTGTGTATGTATTCATAAAAAATATAAGATATAATACAAATTAATAAAAATAAACTTTTTTTTTAATTTTCCATTTTTACCTCGGTGCTAATGCACTTGATCCTACAAAAGTATAGATTATACTTGTGATTGAAGTTAACATTTATATGATAATGATCATGTTATGATGCTTATAATATTGCATGTTATGATGTATCTATGTTGTTGAATTATTGAGTGGAAGAACTATTTCACTTGACGGCGTGGTCTTGCTATGCTATATGATTTAAATTGAAATATTACTCATACCACGCTTTATGTCTGACCCGTGTGTTTGTTTTTTCCCATAAACTCATGTGTATTCATTCAAGCAGGTTGAGTTTTCGTATATGAGGAAGGTTCCTGTAACCACCAACTTTTTTAATGTTTTGAATGAATATTCAATTTATTTAAATATTCATATTTGATTCAAATTTAATAAATAATAAGAAAATAAATTGTTAATAAAACAACTTTATTTTAATGACGTATTTTTTAATGAATTTATGAGATTTTTCCATCATTTTTAATTTGGAAAATAATTAAATTATCGTTTGATGTATTTTTCGACAAAAGTTGGTATTTTTTGAAATTTCTCAGAATAAGACAACCGGTGTATTTTACTGTTATTTTGTGATCATGTTGCATTTTTACGCATGATCGTACTTTTATTTCTATCGTTCATGATTCATATGTGAACGAAATACCATATAGCGAAGTACCATAAATTATTTTATAAACTAAACAACTCACTTTGCCCTTTTCCTCACTTTTCACTTTCCCTCTGTCTTTTTGTTTCCCTCTTTATAGTAAACTAAAGATGGCCTCCACCTTTCAAAAATTAAAATCAAGATTTTCTAAAAATCATGAAATTAGATCCGTTGGCTTAGTATGTGAAAGTATGTCTCATCTATATGCTTGAAATTAGGTGCGGCTATCATTAGAGTTGTTCTAAGTGGTGAAGGCAGATCTAGGATTAGGGATTGTGGAAGTTATAGGCGAGAATAGGCTTCGGCGATGGTGACAATGGGTTTCTCATGGCGAGGAGCATCTTCTCGCAAGTTTTCATCATCTCCAATTAAGCAGGGAAAATCGCAACCCGCTATAGTAGGGGGCTGTGATGTCGCGATTTGATGGAGATAATCGAATATGACGTTGTAGGGTCGGGGAGGAAGCTTTAACGAAGAGAGAGAGAATGGTGAAGTCTGTTCATCGAATGGTGATCCGGATCTCTATGTCAGTGTGCGTGCGTGCATGGTGGAAATGGGTGCATGCATAGGCTTTTGATTTAGGGAAGGGAAGAAGGATTAATGAAGGGGTAATTAGTTTAGGTGTGTGATTAGTGAATTAATTATATTATTTAAATTTGAAAACTTATGAAATCAATAACATACGAAGTCGAAACGCAGTCTTTGTGTTATGCTCGTAAGAGCGTTATCTATGCATTGGGGTTAATTTCATCAAGTTTGGAGAAAGTGGAATTTTGAGCTAAAATTAAACGTCATTCGATTTTAGACCAAACCGAAATGCGTAAGCATCAGCTGGAATTTTGTGGGGCAACTCACCCTTGGGCGAACAGTATACAATATACGGTAGATATAAATTATTATTTTCATGTTTGAATGATTTATTGGTTTAGTTTGGTTGAATTTCCTCTTTGAAAAACAGGATGATATATAAAATGAAATATAGAGAATTTTGTAGAGGAATGCGGATTCCTAACAGCTATGATTTTAAATTTCAGTTATATACTTATTGTATAAATTGTTGAACGCTGGAAGTTTAGTAGTTGGCCATGTTGGATATGGCATTATATATGTTAAAAGTTAACCTTTTTCGTGATAAAGGTAGCAGCAGCATTGGTTAAGTGTTATGGTAGCTATTGACCTAATTATAGTATTTTTAAATACTATGATTCGCTGTTTTGATTTGAAAATGGTTTTGATTTGGATGATGATTTTATAAGTGATTTTAGGAATTTTCGATGGCATTTTATTTAGAATGGGTTTTTGCACTTCTCTATTTTACTCATCTTTTATGGAAATGTTTTAAAAGTATTTTAGGAAGTATTTGTTTTACAGAAAAGTTAATATAACAACGAATGTTTATTTAAAGGAATATAAAGGGGAATTTATCCTTTGAAACAAAGTAATTCAATTTTAAAAGAAGATAGCAATATTGGTGAAACGTTTTATAAAAAAATGTTGTATGGAAAGAGAGATTCATAAATGCTATTTTATAAATAAAAGAGAGATTGATAAACTGTATTTTACAAATAAGAGAATAGATTTGTAAATAAACTTTATAAAAATGGAAATGATGTCGTTTTATAATTTGTTATAACAAATCACATTTGTAGATTTATAGTAATATATGAAATGATCATTTTATGAAAAATATTTGGTTCCATTCTTGAACTAAAGGTTTGTAATAAGCAATAATGATTTATAAAGGAGTTTTATAAATAAATTCGGAGATTTATAAAAGGAGCTTTATAATCATATTAAAGATTTATTAAAGTAGTTTTATAAATAAAGTTAGAGATTTATAAAAAGAGTTATAATATTTATAAAGGAAGTTTTATAACTATACTTGAAGGTTAATAAAAGGTGTTTTATAACTATATTTTAAGATTTATAAAAGAAGTTTTACAAATAGAAAAGAGATCCATGAAAGGAGTTTTATAGATATGAAAGAGATTTATAAAAGGAATGAGATTTGATTTCTACAGATGACCGTTTTAAATTATGGTGGTATGGAAAGTATTATTTCATACTTAACACCAAATTCCGAGGTAGGGAAACTCATCCCTATCCTAAGAATTTAGAACGTATGTCGAAGCAAGGATAGTAAGCTAACTTGTCCAATTTCATTGTTAATTGAGGGGTAACACAAATGTAAGCTATTTAACTTATTTGCTCACAATTCCAAATTTTTCACTTAATATTTTATTCCATTCGAATTTTATAACTTATGGTCATACAATCGCTTTACAATTCAAATTCTATTATCAATTCAATTCGATAACATTTCAAATTCTAATACAAATTTTATTTAACTTAAGTTAAATTCCAATTCATACGATTCATTTTCCACATTTCATAATTTCTTTATTTGAGCTGATTCCATTTCAAATTTTTATAACTTCTAGCTATATAACCATTTCACAACTCAAACGTTATATTTAATATCTTCCATTACATTCAATTCAACCAACTATTAATACCTGTTTTAGTTCATATTACTAGCTTCCTACATTTATACACATCCAATTCTTTTCAATTCAATTCATTTAATTAATTACTTTGCTAATTTATTCTATTTAACTTTGCTTGAGTTAACTGACCATTTCATTAATTCCATTAAAACCACAATCAACTAAATTGTTAAACTTTAGTCCCTTCAACTTGAGTTAAATTCCCATTTCATTTATGCATCTCATCAGTTCAATTCAAATCCACATAAATTTTATTTCTAAAATTTAACTCATTCAACTCAACTTAAGTTGAATTCCATTTAACTTTCTCAATTTAAATTTAAATTCCAAAATTCAATTTTCAAACTTCTTTCCTTACTAATATTGTAACGTCAATCGACACACGTGCCAATTCAAACCATACGGAAGGGAGGATTGTTATGGGGTAAATAAGAAAAACAAGAAAGAAAAAAACAAAACAGAATCTCACAGCGGAAGGATAAAATATAATAATTAATATACAGTTCATAAAACTGTTTACAAAACATTTGATTCTTCTTTATACAATAAATATCAGAGTTCACATACCAATAAATATTAATGCAGCGGAATACAGTGTGTAGTGGAACCATATAGTATATAAAAATAATAAAATCTCCGTCTTCGTCCTCCAGAAATAAAATCTTCAAATCCTGAAACGCTCGGACTGACCCGAAATGAAAGACAAAAAACTCGAGTCAGAACTAAAAGATCTTATGTAAGTTAAATTAACTGAAATAAATATGAGTGCAGTAACTCAAAAGATGCTCGGGATTTACATTTCTTAAGGATCTGTCAAACTATTTACTATGTAGTATATTTCGCTATCATAATAGTGTCTAATTGTAAAATAAACTTACTTTTTAATAGCGTTAAAGGGTTACCCGTATAGCCCTTAACACAAATAATGCCAATAGTCTATACAGTACCGTAATACCTCCTGATCGGGAGGCTACCAAAGGATACTTCATAGGTACGAAACAAATAGAAACTCGTAGTAAATGCTCGGTATGGTAGGTGACACGGCACAACTAGGCAATGCCAGGGTAGATATACCTATTACGCATCCAGGCTGGTGGAAATGCGCAGCGCGCAGCTGCCGCCCACCTCGAACAAACTCCCTCAAAATCAAAAATAAAGGTGGCCACCGAATCAATCCAAAGTCAAAGTATAGTATCGAAGAGGAGTGTCCGATCAGAGGAATGACCTCATTGACCCGAGAAACACTCCTGTTTTAGCCACCTTATGCCAACTCACGGGAGTCGGGTCCACGTATTTACCTCAAAAGAAACGCCGTCGCCATCCTACTTCATTCTGGAATCTCCACCGCGTACACGGTTGTTAAAGTGGTTTTCAGAGTTAGCAGAGAGTATGACAACTTCCGATCCCGGTCTCTTCAACAACCAAACGTTATTATAACACCGCGGTCTAAAATAAATAGTTTATACTTTAAAACCAGAATATAATTATCCATTTCAAAACCCATAAATACGATATCATTTCCATTTCCAAAACAATTTATTTTGATATTATTTTTATAAAACCCAAATCAATAATATCATTTTATTTCAAATATATTTCCTTTCCAAAATCATACTGCTTTTTAAAAAAAATTAATATATGGAAACTGGACATTTGAATTATAACTTTCAAAACATAATACTGCGAAATTCATAGCTTTAAAACCATAACTTCTGAAACTTGAATGGTTTGGATATTCAACAGTATATAGAATAATATAGTTGATTTTATATTACTTTATAAAATAATTTCAGCAACTTCACAATTTATCCATTTAAAATTTTAGGTCTAAACCCCATAAATTTAGATTCACCTTTAGTTTCAATAAAACACTTCGATTTCAATATATTCAAACTTCGAGTATTTAATAATTTCAAAACTAAGGTTGGTATTTATATTCAACAATTTATTATCCAATTATTTAGTTTTGAACAGTCACAAAACATGTCCATAAAATAAAACTCAAGTTTCTAACAATTTAATATTTCCTTCAATTTATTTGTACTAGAAATATTCATTTAATTTATCTTGAATAAAAATCCAGTTATAAATATCATACCTTTTTTTTTAAATTTCCAAGCTTTGATAAGTTTTACATCAACTTATGGAGTGAAATTTTTTAAATAAGTTCCATTCAAATAAATTTCAAATTTTACCTTTCAATCTTAATTGATTTAAATCGTTAAACTCCATTATTCAACTTATTTATTTTATTTAACAATTTCATAGCTTAAATTCAATAATTTAACTATGTATGTATATAAAATAAGATTTTATATAAGATCAAAATTTAATATTTATTAAACCGTATCCTATCCAAACCATAAAATCATTTCAAAAATAATTATATATATATATATATACCGCGGTGCCTGTATATAATTTTCTATCCTATGGTCAAGTGATACGTATATTTATCATTTCAATCCGCAAATTAAAAAAAATAAAAAAAAATACGGTTGTATATCATTTCAAACCACAATCCCGAATGAGATGAAAATGCATAATAACTTGCAGTTTATACAAAATAAGAAAAATAACATCAATTCATCCAAATATCAATCATCAACCATTTTTTCCAATCATCATCTAATTTAAACAAACATCAATATAGAGCATATAAAATATAACAGATAATAAATAAAAGGTATTAACCAACAGTTTATATTCAATAATAAATTTAATAATTGTTTAACTAGCAGTTTATATGCAAATAAATAAATTATAACTGCCAATTTATATGCAAAAATAAAATTAATTAACAGTTAAACTATATAAATGCGATTTAACTGAGACGATGAAAAGAAAAAAAATATGCAAAACAGTCATAAATAAATTTCTACTCATATCTTAAATTAATTTAACAAACATAATAAAACTTAAAAGTTGTGAGTGGGTTAAAACACTCACCTTTTGAATTTAAATCGAATTTAAACCCAAAAATTTGACAGTCTCCAAATTCGTCCAAACCAGCGTCAAAGTGTCCGGAATTTCGATACGAACGCAACGGAGAAAACCGCGCGTCAATCCGCGCTCGTATGCAAAAGTTATTCGAGTTAAAAGATTTAAATTTTAATATATACGTAAAAAAGTATAACTTACCATCCTCTTCTTCCTTATCCACAAACCTACTAACCCATCACGCACGCGCCACTTTCTTCCGTGCGCACGCAACTCGAGACATGTAGAGTTCGATCAGCGACTACCAGTGTGTGCGCCACCTTGAGAGCCACCTACAGACCAAGTTTCACATCACCACTCGCTACCGTTTGCATGCAATCCAAGAAAATACGTCCATGCTTCCAAGCCAGATTCTGGCGAATCCGTGGTCCAATAGCATAGATCAACCGTATGGATTTGAAAAGCTCGCCAAGATCTACAACTTTGCTTTTGGAATTTTTCGATTTCGTTGAAAAGATATTGAGGAAAGAAGATAAACAATTTCTGGCCATTGAATAAGTGGCGGCCATGCTATAGAATTAGGGTTTCTGAAATAAAATAATAATAAAACTATCTAGTTTTGCGTGCGTATTTATAGAGTTTAACGTCAAAAACGGGCCAGAGTCCAATTTAAGCGTGCTGACAGGCGATCCTAACATAAAATGGCCTTCTGAACGCAATGGTACTAGTTTTGAAGCCCAGTTCCATCATTTTCGTAGGTTACTGTTCAAGTCAATTTGTTTGAATGACAAAAATTCCTCTGAAAAGTCCGTTTCGGCTCCGGAACGAAAATGAATCATCCCATATATCAAAATAGATGTTTATAAATATTTTAAACGCGATGGAACAAGTTTCAAGCCCAAATTCCATCGTATGAAGAAGTTATGTTAAAAACAATATTTTCAAATTGATTTCAATTTCATAAATTACAAGGCTTTTCGAGTCCGTACGATCAAACGACAAGTCCGATCGCTACGAAACTTGAAACACTATTATAATTCACCGTTACGGATCCGATGAAGCCAGTTTCATCGAAATCCGAGTCAGTGGCCAAAATGGCTGTTTTATGTTAGTTTAATAAATTAAAAATTCATTAAGTAAATCACTTTTTCAATTTCACTTCCAAATTTTACAAATCTTATCAGTTTTGTTTTCTTAAACCATCTCAGTGATTTAAACCAATTTAGATGTAAATTAATTGTTGATTCAGCGTAAATTCAAATTTTTTTATATTTATCAATTATTAATTAACTTTTCAAAAATTCCATTGAATTCACTATTCCTTCTTTTTTATTCAATCCATTACAGTCAAATGGATGAAATTAACATTGGTTCAAAGCTATTACATAAATATTTTCCAATTTCGACTTAATTTTTAATTTAATGTAATAATTAAATATTTGATTTCATTTATTCGCAATAAATCCAACTATTATAAATTAAGTAAATTTACTCACCATTGAAAATTCAAATCCTATAATTCATCAAATTTATAATCTTGATTTACTTATTAATTTATAATTCTTTAAACCAATTCCCATCTCAATTTTAAATGTAAATTATTTTACCAATTATAGTATTTATTTCACTTTCTTAAAATAACCGATTTATTATACATTGAATCCAATTTATTTTGATAAGTTTCCAATTGAATGGATTAGATTCAATTTCAACCTTTAGCTTACACTTAAGTTTAGGTCATAATCAATTTATAACGTATTACTTTTCTTAGTTATTACTTTACATACTTCTCGTATTAATTTCACCATTAATCATAATTATTAAAGTAATGCTTATAATAAATACGACCCTATAATTTCTCAACATTTAAACGAACGTTATTTCATTTTCCATTAGTGTGACATTCATTCATTTTATTATCACTTATTACAACTTCTAATTCCATTAACAAATAAGCATGTAATTTATAATATATGTTACAAATTTTGAATTAATCACTATTCATTATTATTGACTTTACTTTAGCATTACTTACTTTGCAATAACATTGTTACTTAAAATCCCTATCCAATTGCAATTAATATTCTAATGAATACATTTACTCTTTCCGTTATGCTATTAATTATCAACAAAGAAACGTTTATTAATTTCAACAACATTGTAATTACTAATTACCTACATTGATTGTATACGTTTTCCCTTATTATCATTCATTAGAATTCTATTCAACTTTCCATTTCTTGCAATAACTCATATACTATACTTTTTCATATAAATAAACAAGGTTCCAATAAATAGGATTTATTCAATTCATTTGAATTAAATTCGAATTTCTACAAATAGGTTTTAATTACCATTGCTATAGTTTATTTTTTTTCCACTAAATTAAACTACAAAAGTCTTATTTAATTAACAAATTTAAGTGTCGAAATTTACGGGTCGTTACAAATATCATCCTCCACTTGCAATTTCAAAAACTTATTTTCTGATATTTCTAAATCATTTATCTAGGAATTCATAATTCAAATACCCAGTGTTTATTTCAAATCACTTTGAAATCATGGATATATACATATATCTCTCTACATACCAAATCCCACTTTTTAAATTTAATCCAAACTTGGTTTTTATCCTAAACAAATTTCCTTCAGGATTTCCAAAAAAAACTTTGTTTCCATACAAAAATCTCCATATTAAATTACTACGACAGCAATCCGTCACTTAAAAACTCAAAAATGAATATTGATGATGCTCCAGTCATCACCAGGATTATTTTCCAGCGACTGATGTGAGTTCAGTGCTATATCATTTCCAAATTACATTTAAACAATCTTCTTTCAGAAATATCTTCAATATAATATTACTATTTTTTTTTCAAAATACTTTGGAAAACATTTCCAAAAATCTTCGGGATTTAATTTTCCAAATTCTAGTTTGAATCCATAATTAGTTTTTAACTCATTTGTACAACTCATTCTTATACATTTAATTTGGTCTTTACCACCATTTTCAATTTTATAATCTTATTTTGATTATATAATAATAACCAAACACATCAATCTACTATAATAATTTTTCAAAAAATTATTCCTTTTATATCCAAATATAATTTGCTAAAATTATTTCATTTACCCGCTTCAAAACAATACTGCATCAGTTTACCTGGTTCAAGTGTTTAGAAACTCCTATCCATTTAGTGGCGTCCCACTATTCGACCAGAATTTATATGCCATAACAGATAAATCAACATAATATAAAACAGTTTATATTCACTAACAAATACGCGCTCATATCTATTTAAGACCCATTCTAGGGTACTACTGACCCAATCTGTAATGAGTAATCCCCACCAAAGCCAAGGTTCTTGCTTAGTCTTGCGCTCTGATATCAAATGTAAAGAACTGTATCTCTGTACCCTTTGAGTCGACTATAATTGACATCAGTTCAATTCAAATTGAACGGAAATATGAATTTTAAGGGATGAAGAAGAAAAAGATTGAAGAAATAAGAACAACATACACAGAATCTCACAATCGCAGCGGAAAAAAATATAATGTATAATAATAGATTTTTACACAAGGGAAACTGTATATGTTAATATATATACAATCATCAGAGTACAAAATTCAATACATCAAAATGGGCGGTTACAATAACTTGTCCTCACACAGCGGAAATATAACCAAGTACGGAGATAAGTCTCTGTCATCCAACTCGTCTTTTGAACTCCATAGCATTTTAACTTGAATATGTAATACTCGGTCTGACCCGAGTACTATAATTAAATAACACCCGAATCAGTCTGGAAAACCAGCGTGAGGATACACACTCAATTTGAATTATTAAAGTTATCGAAACCCTTTGAAAAACAAAGGTATTTCGTAAGACCGCGTTACACATAAACGCGACGGGTTCTTTCCTTACGATAACCAAAACATTTATAGAAAATCCAGTGGTATTATTGTTAGTCCTTGAGATGATGGTTTTGATGACAACAACCTTAGAATAGATTATAAAATATAAATACTAACAATATAAGTTTAGATATATATGTATATGCAGGATTTAACCATGTAGGTACCAAGAATGAAGACCGTACATTATAGAGATTCAAGATATCAAGATTGAAGATTCATGAGTATCAAGATTATCAAGAGTTCAAGAGTTCGAGTAATTTATCTTTTAATTAGAAATTTTGTTAAAATTCCTAGAAAAGCACTGACATCTTAAAATCCAATTTATTCGTGGAATGGAATCCACTTCGAGCCTGTTAAAGGGATGGAACCCTAAGTAGGATGGAACCTACGAAAAATCTAGTGGAACATTGTTTTGTATCCGCTAATTTTTATTCAAAACGATTTTTACAAATTATATCTTGTTTTCAAAATGTTTTCAAAACCTTCCTTTTAAAAGCATCAAAAACATCTATCCTAATTTCAAATACTTTTAGCCTCAAAATAATCTTTAATTTCAAAATCAGATTATCCGTAGTTTTAACTATCCTTAAATAATAATATATTTTTAAATATTTATACTTAGATTTAAACATAAAATTATAGTAAAATTTTGTATATATTATTCTATGTATTTACTTATGTATTCTAACTATAGACAAGTATATTTATAAAGTTTAAAATAGTTTTAATATAAGATAGAAGTTATTTTCAACGAAAAATATATAACCAAAATTTCCTTTGGCATGTCGACATACCCAAGGAACCCATGTCGACATAGTGTCAGTTGGTTTCAAAATTTAAATTTCAAAAAAAGTGTCTATTCGTCATATCTCTTCACAAATAGACATGGCTGTTGTTCTTCTATAAATAGGGGATGTTTTCAACGAATTTGTACAACAGATTTTTTGATTTTTCACTCCTCTTCTTCTTCTACATTTCTATATACATATTCTCACCATTACTCTGCCAAAATCAACATTGAATCTAACAAGATTATCTCTGGTTTGATTCTCTATCACTATCTGAACAAGATCCTCGGTGCTATTCAGAGTTACAGGTTTTTTGTAATCAACTTAGCGAGAAAAGGTGTGATTGTAGCCTTGGAAATCAATCAAGCGAGATAAGGTTTGATTGTAGCCTTGGAAATCAATTGGGTGAGCTTGTTGCACGGGAAATCAACTATCTCTACCCAGAGGATTGTGAATCTGGAGGGTGTACCTCGTTGCCTTGAAATCGAGGGTGTAATTGTAAAGATTGTTTTTGAAAGGAAATCCGTACTTGTGTGCGGGATTGGATGTAGGGTAACTCCGAACCAGTATAAAATCTGTTGTGTTCTTTCCTTTACTGCTTTTACTTTATATTTGCATCTGTGTTTGATTCTGTGATCATATCTGTGTCTGAATATTGCATATGTTTATTTTTAAATTAACAAAAACTCAAAAAGATTTAACAATTCTCATAAACACTATTCACCCCCCTCTAGTGTTTATCCCATCCTTAAGATCCTTAATCCGCATTTCTCACAATTATAATAGTGTCTAAGTACAAATACTTATTCAAATAGCCGAAATTGTTAAAATAATTAAATTCTAACATACTAGGCTCTACAAACAAAACTGTAAGGCTCGTATTGGAGAATGGATCCCAAACAATGACTAGGGTACCGCCTATCATATTACACCTTTAGAAAAATACACCGAGGATCTTGCCAGGATCCCTTGCTACACAAGACATGCTTACCCATAACCTGGATCGAACCGAATATGTTATCAACCCGGGTGTTCCCACCCTTAAAAATCGAGTGCTCCCTTTTTCATGCACAACCATATCCATAATTTATATATATTTCTGAGGGTATCTAGAAAAGTGATAACATACCCTAATTGGGTGCGACCCACTCAGCCTTACTACATCTTCCATATTTTAGTCATTCCCGGTTGATGAGGCTTGAGGCTAACGTTACCTTTCAAGAACAATTCCACTTAGAATGCTCATTGTCCTCTAATGACGATGTTATGATAGCATTCGTCCATACAAGTTGTTATGGGTCTGGACAAACCAAATCACCGTCTTCACTATCTTCACGATACCATTCGTAACGTCCAAACCGATCGAAGTGATTTTTGGATAATTAAATTCGATCTCGATCTCTTCGAAACGATTAATGAAATTGGCTAATATTAATAATTGGTTATTTAACTATCAAATAACACCCATAAACAGTCACTAGGCCATTATTTAAAAAAATTCAAATTTATTTTCCAAAATATCTTTATAAGATATATATTCAAATTTCTTCCAATATTCAAAATTTGAAAACCAACTCAAATTTGAAAACCCATAATAGGATTTTCCCAAACCAACTCAATATCTTAGAAATATTTTCCTTCGATTCCATTCACAATTCAATACTTGAAATATTTTTATAATAATAATAATCTCGTAGGAGAAATATGTCAAATCCTTCAGTTCAATACTTTGGAAATAATTGTAAGTATATTTTCCAAAAATAAATTTATCTCTAATATTTAGGAAATATTCCATTTATTTCACAATTCACAAATCCTTTACAAAATTTATTTGTAAATGCCCATACTCGTTTTTAATGAATTTTAAAGGGTTCGGAATTCGTTAATTAACTTCCTTTTAAATTTCCCCAGTCAATTTCACTCGCCTAAACCCCCAAATTCCCATTTTATACTCCTTTTATGAGTTATAAATTCATTTTGAATTTCTATATTTAATCACCTTGGAAATTTACTTAAATTTCAGCATTTCACTATAACATTCCTTTTTCAAACCACTCTCCATCTACTAACCTAACTTACAAATCTCTAGGTAATTATAAACTGCTTCAATCTTTTGCCTTCAAACCAAATACACACACACACACACACACACACACACACACACACACACAATAAATATTTTAAAGAAAAATAATTAAATTTCAAAACATGGTTAAGTACTATTTAAATATCAAAAGCACCTTTAATTAAGTATTGATAACTCATTTCCAATCCATTTTAAATAAAACCAATTCGTTTACAAGCTTATTAAATAAACTTAAATTTTCTTTCACTAATATAAAATATCTGAATAACCCACTTTCTAAAATATTCCAATACTAACTAGTTTTAAAATTTCATAGTTTAATAAATAAAATATCCTTTATTTTTAAAAATAAAACTTAACTTCTATATAAAAATATATTTTTAAAATTCCAATAACCAATTGCAATTTATAAATCCCTCTCGTTCATAACACGTTGATTTCCTTTCTAGTTCCCTTTCCAGTTCACTTTCCAAAAATAAACTCTGCCATTTTTCCCAAAAACTATTTTCATATCTTGATATAAATTCACACTGTGAAATTTATATTTTCAATTTATCACTAATATCTTTTCCCCTATTTATAAACGTCATTTATAAATTTACAAACTCCCTTGGTTTTACCTGTTTATAAAAATCAAATCTTATTTATAAAATCCCACTCTATAAATCTATTTTCTTATAAATTACATTTTTTTCAAATCTATTTCCAATATCGGTTTTTAACTTCTTTCCATATTCTTTTCTGAATATCATTTTGAAATCCAGTCTTAAAAATCTCTTTATATAATTTATTTTAAAATCTTTATTAAAAATATTTTCTAAATAGTTAAGTACAAACCCATAAATCCAATTATTATTCTATCCAACTCGATTTCCTTTAAAATATTCCAAATTCCAATATAAATATTTTTATATCTAAAATCCCTTTAATTCCTTCAAATTCAAAAATAACATTTATGGTAGTTGAAATACCAAAATTCAGGCCAGTGCTATTGTAACATCCAATTATTCAAATCACAACAATAACATATAACAGATTATTCTAACACATCATATATAATTATATATGTAAAACAATCAATATAAAATATGAGGAATCTGGTTGGATCTCTCCAGCCTATTTTCCTGCATCCACATATGTTATTACAACATGAAAATACCAATCCCACTTCGAGGGGGATATCGCGGTAATATAGGGTCATCTACTATTATGGGGGATTCATAGGATCTCATCTGCAAAAATATGCAGAAACATCAATCCAACTACTAATATATATACTATTATATATATAATATAAAATCATTCAACAGATAATAATTTTATAAATTCATAATTATTCAAAATTTAAACTGGCAATCCAAATGAGTGAGAATTTCTTACCTTGATTTTTATTTGCAATCCATTCTAAATTTTATTCTCATTGCGTAGATTTTGCAACTACGAATCCAACACCACTGATTTTGTGATTTTTGAACCTTGTATTGAAAAAGTTATACGATTTCAATTTTATTATAATTAATCAATTACTTACTAAATGTAAACCAATTACCTATGAAATAATTTTAATTAACCTTGAATGATAAATTTATAACTCGGCAAAATTATAAAGATTTCTTTATTCCCTTTTTATTTTATTTAAACAAATTCCTTACCTTCAAATATGCTATCATCCAAGCATGAACAGAAATAAGAACACCTAATTAATCATGGCCTTACCTTCAACCTACCACCACTGTCATGACTCACCCACCGCCTGCATTGCCTCCACCCTCTACCACATGCTACCGTCGACTCGGCCTCTACTCATCAACCCATCCTTCAAGATGCAATTCCCATATCGCTTCCCTTACCAAACAACACCTCGTACTTCCTTCCCACAACTCCGCTTCCCTCATCTGTGTACACAAAAAAAAAGAGAAACACTAACTTCCCCATTGTTTGACTACACCACCACACCATCGGCAACAAGCCGCGTCCTTCCTCCTTCCAGATATCAGTTGCGACTTCGATTCTTACTACCTCCAATCGCGATAATCAACACGCAACACCCTCGCCCCCATGAGCCTCACGCCCATCGTCATAGTCGCTGCCCTAGACCTAATCAAACGAATGAACCATGCCACTGCCATCTCCAATCGCCATAGCTTCGTCTGCCTTAAATCACTCGTGGCATTCAATTCACTTTTTTTTTAATATAGAGTTGATTTAGATTAGAAGGAAGAAGAAGTGATATTTTTTAATTTCCTCAAATGATTTCGAATTGCTTCCTTTAAGAAGAAAGAAGGAAAATAAATGCGATTTGATTTCTCTGTTTCGTGCTTTGAACAGAAGAGAAAGAAAGGGAATGTGATTTGAATGATTTGAAGAAAGGAGGACGTGATTTAAACATGAATAGGTGGCTAGATGTTGACTTATGATTAGATTTTTATATATATTATTATTTAAAATGTCCCTAATTACATATTGTGAAATCTCGATCTTCTATTAAGGCATGTCGCCTGGTGTTTATAACGTTATACACTATTCCAGACCCAAAGGAATAAGTTTTGAGTATTAATTCGATCGTATGTGGAAGTAGATTTTAATCAACCATTTGAATTAAATTCGATTAAATTATTTCTAGGCGTTTTCAGATCGTACGACAAAATGGTAAATCCAAATGCTATGAAATTTTAAATCTGATAATAATACACCATTACGGATCTAATGGAACTGGTTTCGTCGAATTCCGAGTCATTGCCCTGGATCGCTATTTTAACGCGACGATTTCAACAATTGATGAAATTACTTAAAATTTCAGTTTTAAAACTTATTAACTAAATTCCAATTTCAATATTTAAAACCATTTAAGTATTCAAAATCAAATAACAAAAAATCTGGGTCGTTGCAACAAGTTTGTAATTAGGAAGTGGTGGTAAGTATATTTGGTCTAATTTACATACGATCCATTTACTTACACTAAAATGAAAGTGTTTTGGTTTTATTGTTATCAATATTTTAAATGATATTTATTTTAACTCAAATAAGTATGGTTTTAAAGTGAAATCTTTCTTAAGGTTTTGTGAATATACTCATACCTATGAGATAAATATATGGATATATTTCCAAGTAGTGAAAGAGTATAAATGAGTAGTGAATAAGTAATATACTTGTATATATCTTTTGTAAAACTATTTTGACATAAAGATTTACAAAGTGATTTTTAATTAATGAATGCATTAATTAAAAAGGCTTAGTGGTTTCTTATGTGCTTAACTAGGATTGGTTTCGGTATGGAATTAAATCTATGATATGATTGTTTGCTTATTTGATAATTAATAACCGACTATCAAATCTTAACAAGTTTTGAAACCATCGATTGTCGCTTCAGAGAGACTGGGAAGAGATATGTTATTTGAAAGCCACTTCGAACTGATATAAGCATTCGAATTGAAGACATCTACAAGATGATGAAATCGAAAATGAATTTCTTTAAAGTGCAAGGACTACTTGCTACTAATCCTAAGGATGATTCCAAAATGGATATAGTAGAAGTAGTGTCTTCGATTTGTTCATATCCTGAAAACTTGTATGGATGAATGCTGGCATTGCATTATTGCTTGGAGGACAATGTTATCATTCCAAGTGGGATTTGCTAAAAGATAAAACGTAAACTTAAGCCTTACGCCCGGAAATAACTAAAACATGATAGATGTGGTAGGGCTATGTGGTTCCCTACCATTAGGGTATGATCATCACTTGTATCTAGAGAAATATTTATGAATTTTGTACGCTTGTGGCCACGAGAATAGTTTTCAAGTTGGCAGTCGGGGTGTTGATCATCTTCGGCACATCTTGGAAGGGTTAGGCCAGTTCTATGTTGGTAGAGGTGCAAGGTTTGCAACCTCAGTATAATTTACCTAATGTGTGCTATATGGAAGGCAGATGCTTACCTTGTCATTGTTCAAACCCATTCTCAAATACACGCCTTGCAGACTTAGTTGTATGCATAATATGCTGAAATGTAATTAATGTAACCATTTCAGATGTGAATAAATATGTATTTTAAATCCTGTACATTATTATAATATCAATGGATCTTTTAATAAAATGGTTTGGTTATCATAAGGTAAAAACCCATCTGTGTTTATGTGTGACATGATCTTACGAGGCACCTTTATTTTTGAGAGGTTTTATAGCATTAAATGTCCATATGATCCGTGGTTCTCACGCTAGTTTACAAGACAAATCCTAGCATTAATTTCTTATAATGCTCAGGTCAGCTAGAGCATATTTTCGAATTTAGTTATGGATGCTTAGAAGCTTCAGGAGACGAGCTAGATGCCTCCAAGACGTATTCTCGTATCTTTTACGTCCGTTGCATTTGTTATTTTGTATTTATCAGCATTTGTGATAACAGGTTGTTATAACAATCCAGGCTGACGATATGTTAGTTTACTCTGATTGATGTATGTATATTATAGTTTTCTTTTGTAAAGATCATATGTATATTATATATTAATCATCACGATGTAAAAATTTGTTCTATCTTTTCTTCCCTTTCAACCCAATAATCTGCCTTTCCAGCACTTGGATGTTTGACACGTGAAAACTGTGGATGTATTAGTGTCGACTTTTGAGGGTCGAAATGGTCGGTCATTACAATTCCTTTTGAAGACGAATAAAGCTTAAAAGATGAAGCATGATGCTTAGTAGTTATTTTGTATTTCGTTTCCCGTTGCATGTAAAACAGGATATATAACTAATTAAGTGAGCATGTTGGCATCTTCATATATCAGGCATGTCACTTTTGTTTACGTTTATTGCATTTACCCTACATTAAACTTTTTATTCAACTCCCTGAAATTTGAAGGGGAGGAAAACTTGAATTTTATATGTCACTTAATCGCTGCATTCCACCAGTGGTCGTCTCCACCAACTGTGTTTTTTTTGCACATTTCGGTACCCTTCTTCAATCCGTAGCAAAAGATTACAAGGATTCCAAGTGCATTTCAAATTGTTTCATTTATTTTTTATTTGGGTAGTTGTATATCCCTTACCCATATCGTTATTGTTAATTGAGGTTTTTAACCCAACAAAATTCAAAAGGAGTTAGAGCATTCAGATTAAGGCAGAACGACTTGAAACTTGACTGGAAGACCTAAAAGAGAAAGACAAAGGAATACAAGAAGTTTAAGCCAAAAATACACCAACTCTTTGGATCGATACCGATCTAAAAATTTGGCTTGTGATTTCCCCTATCCGCTTGCATCATGGTCTTATATCTCTTCTAAGCCTATCTACCAAGTTTGGTGGTATTCCAAGCATCCGAGTTCAAGAAGCAAAGACTTATCTAATTCAGACTATAATTCAGTCAAGTTCATACATGAATCTTCATCAAACCAAGCCAACAAGCTACGAAATTGCATGAAGGGCATCATAATCAAGTAAGGAAGTCAACTGGGTGGAAGTTATGCAAAAATTGCATAACTATTTGGATCGATACCGATCTGATCCAATTGGATCGGTACCGATCCAAATACTTAGCTCAAAATTGCTTCAAACTTTCAATGTTGCTTCCTATTTTCGACTATAGGCTTCTGGTGCAATAGTTCAGGCCCAAGTGCTCCTTAAGTCCTATAAATACCACCCTACCTCCAACAGAAAAAGGGTTCCTAACTGG
This sequence comes from Allium cepa, assembly GCA_030765085.1. Lineage (NCBI taxonomy): Eukaryota > Viridiplantae > Streptophyta > Magnoliopsida > Asparagales > Amaryllidaceae > Allium > Allium cepa. Next base: position 549,699,092 of record CM060932.1, read on the forward strand.
ATCTCTACTGAAGCTCTGCTATTCTTTATTCACTCCTCTTCTCCCACACAACAGCCATTAAGAGACAATTGAGATCCTCCTTTTGTTTATAATAATGGTGGCTTAATCTAACATGAAGAAGAGAAATCATATTGTAATTCAAACTCATTTGTAACAGTAGTTGACCAAATAAAATCTATAAAGTGGACGTAGGCTTCATTAATAGTTGAACCACTATAAAAATCTCTTGTCTCTTTACTTTTTATGCATTTGCTATTGTTTTTCATATTTTTTTTTGCATTGATAAACAAGGTTTGTGCTTTCACACTCAATCCGGGGTATTGATCCATTTTTTGGGTAAACATTTTGGTGCTTTCACTAAAATCCAACTTAGGCTTAGATCTATCTACTTTGAATTAGACAGGTTCAGAATTATTGCTTAGAAAATTAGCTGTTGAGAATCAATGGCACCAGAAAGAAAGAGAACTGCTTCCAAAAAATCCGTAGGAGTTGTAATCGCTAGAGAGGAATCCAATCCTCATCAAGTTAAAGTCAATGGTGCCAACAACCCATTAACCAGACTAAATTCTGGCGCAAACACAGAAGATCAGGTGTCAGGATCTTCTATTCAGCATGAAGTGTCACTAGAGATGAGTTATATAAGATGGTTGATGAAATTAATCAGAAAATGGAAAACAGCCAAAAAGCTTTTATGGACAAATTGAATGCCCTCTTGACTTTACAATCAATTGTTGCTCCAAGAACCATGCTAGAGCCCGCAGCCATCATGTAACAAGAAAACTCTTTCGTTTCTGGCCTAAACAAGAGAAACAGAAAGCAGCAACAAAAGGGAGTGGTAGGTAGAGCTTTAGGAATAACCATAGAAGGAAACGCAAACACTCCACCAACTACAAAGCAGCCTGTCGTAAACTTGACTCTGGGAACGAAAACCTCGCAGGATGGTATAACATTGGATCTCTCTGACTCTGAAGATGGACAACAACTTGACGACGACGAGTTGAAAGAAACACCAATGTCTAAATATCGGTAGAGACGTCTAAACTGCCCCTTACGGCCAACCGCAAGCCAATGGAACTCCGAGGGAGCGGCTCTTCTGAAGATAGGAGAGCCTAGGATTCAGCCTACTAACTATGAACGTTTGCAAAGTCAAACACTTAGTACAGTCATCGACAGCCAACCATGGATTATCGGACATCCGGGGCATATATCACGGACATGATCAAGCGCCCAATGGACGAAAGCAAGAATAGGAGAGATGATGAATGAGGATCCTCTCCAAGCCGTACTCCCTTCACTGATAACATTCTGAATGAACGATATCCTAAAAAGTTCGCTATGCCAACTATCCCGTCCTACGATGGAACTAGGGACCCAAAACCGCACTTGTGTAAGTACATTTAGTACATGGACGGAGCGAATGCCTCGAATGTTGTACGGTGTAGGTGTTTTCGATCTTCCTGGAAGGAATCGCTTCTATGTGGTTTACCAGGCTTCCGCCTAAATCCATCTCCACTTTCGATGAATCAGCAACGAGGTACCTTGATCAGTTTAGGTTTCACACGGCACAACCAAAAGACGTAATGTCCTTATCAGGCCTATTCCAAGGATGAAATGAATCTTTGAAATCCTTCATGAGTCGGTTCAACACCACAGTCATTGAAGTAAGTAATCCAAACGAATATGTGGTCTTCATGTCTCCAGTCCATGTCATCCATCTCGACATTGAATTCCCAAAATGAGTCAAAATGAAGCAACCTACCACTAGGAAGGACTTTAATCGAAAGGTGAGCTAGTACTTGAGATTGGAAGAAGCAGAAGAGCTAGAAGGAAGACCTGCTAACCTGCAACCAATCAATGTTCGGCAGAATGGTATGGCGGCAAACCTAGAAGCAAATACCTCTGGGACCACCGTCGAAAATATAGGGAAGGACGGGAATCAGAAAAGGAAGAATTAGAATTCCAACAAACGAAACGGAAGTAGTAAGTGGCTTAAAGGCTTCAGGCTCGAAGACTATACCCCGCTCAATGATACCTTAGAGAATGTCAACCTTGCTACACATGGGACAGAGGAGTACAAAAAGCCACCTAAAAAGGAAGCGAATGAACAAAAAAATGCTCCGGAAAGTACTTCCATTTCAATGAAACACATGGTCATAACACGAACGAGTCTTGTCACTTGAAGAAGTGACTCGGGAAAACAAGCTTCAGCAGTATATGAGGAAGCCGTAAAATTCTGACCAACTTACAGCACCCCAAGCTCCCATGGATCGAGGAAACCAAGCTGGAACTAGTGAAGAGGAATCCAGACGGACCGACCAGAGACTTTTTATTGGAAAAATATCTAGAGGACCTCACCCCGCATAGAAGAATTGGGGAGAAATGGAAAAATATGCAAGCTTACTAAGACAGGCTTCAAAAGATTCATGTTTTGTCTCGAAGACGGAACTCCTGCCAAGCAAAAAAGGACCCTAAATGGTGACATATTGTTTCAAAATCGATATATTGAAGGATTGGAAGCTTCGACCCTTGACCCCATGGTTGTGATAGTAGTAATTAGACTAGCCGTGGCCTGACGAGTATTGGTGGACATTGGCAATTCTGTGAATATCCTTTTTAAGCACATGTTCGACCAAATGAAGATTATTATGAAAGACGTATCCGCTTGTCGAACAAAGATCTAGGGATTCACTGATGAACCTAAGCAGCCCGTTGGAACAATCGATTTACCCATAGAATTCAGAGAAGGTGACCGAAGAGTTGTCCTCGTCCAAACCTTTGTGATTGTAGATGAAATGTCCGCCTATAATTCTTTTTTGGGTTGGTCCGCTTTGGCAGCTTTCAGGATTGCTTTAGCTCAACGGTGTCTAACATGAAATTTCTGATATAGAATGGATAGGGGTGATCAAAGGAGACCAAGGTCCCACTAGAGAGTGCTATATCGTAGAACTACATGAGTCCAGAAGAAAAGAAAAGGGGAAGAATGTAGGGAGAACTCTCCACATCCGTGAACCTACTAAATAGCAACTACAGAGCAGCCCCTAGATTGGGGACCATAGCCGATTCGATAAGGCTTTGGGCCCTAGAAAGAAGAGTTCTGGGGAGGAACGGGTAGCACCGACAGAATTAGCAGTATATGTCCCAGTCGATATGGATGACCCAACATGGGTCTCGAAGATTAGATTACATCTTGGAAACAAGATGCTACTGGAACTTATTAAATTCCTCCACGCTAACCTGAATGTATTCGCTTGGATACATTCCGATATGTGCGGAGTTTCACATGAGATTGTATGCCACACACTTAATATTGATCCCAAGTATACGCCAATGAAGTAGAAGAGACGTAGCCTAAGACCCAAACGATCCAAAGCGCTGAGAGAAGAAGTGGATAAGCTAATGGCGAATGGTTTTATCCGCGATGCAACTTACCCCGGATGGGTATCCAACCTGGTCTTGGTCAAGAAATCCAATGGAAAATGGTGAACTAGTATCGACTACTCAGTCCTTAATAAAGCTTGCCCAAAGACAACTTCCCTTTACCTAGAATCGATCAATTTGTGGATGGGACCGCTGGACATGAACTACTATTATTTATGGATGCTTATTCGAGGTACAACCAGATCATGATGCATGAACCTGACCAGGAAAATACCAGTTTCATTACTGATCTGGGGCTATACTGCTACAAAGTGATGCCATTTGGCTTAAAGAATGTTGGGTCAACCTACTAATGACTAGTGAATACCATGTTTAAACATCAGATCGGGAAGACCATGGAGGTTTATGTCGACGTTATGTTGGTTAAATAACACATAGCAGCAAATCACTTGGAAAACCTTGCCCAAATGTTTGAAACACACCGCAAATATGAAATGAAAGTCAATCCACTTAAATGTCACTTTGGGGTTGCTTCTAGAAAATTCTTGGGATTCATAGTAAGCGCCAGAGGCATCGAAGCAAATCTCAAACAAATTACCGCTTTATGAGAAGTAGAGGCCCCAAGGAACATGAAAGAGTTAAAAAGCCTGAACGGAAAAGTTGCAGCACCGAGCCGGTTTATCTCAAAGGCAACCGACAAATGTATACCATTCTTTGACGTGCTAAAGAAGGGAAAGAAGAAGTTCTAATGGAATCAAGCCTGTTAAACTACATTCGAAGTGCTGCTGCAATATATGGAAACTCCGCTAATCCTGTCCAAGCCGGTAGATGGAGAAGATTTGTACATTTACTTAGCAGTCTCATCCCAAGCATCAAGTGTCGTGCTTGTACGAGAAAAAGCCAAGATCCAGTGGCCCGTATATTACATTAGTAAATGGTTCACCGGAGTAGAGAAGAACTATCCGAAAATTAAAAACTGGCATATTTCCTCTTAATCGCGTCTAGAAATTTACGACCATACTTCCAAGCACACCCGATCAAAGTGTTGATAGTTCAATCCTTAAAGCAAGTGACAAGTATTATACCACCCCGAGACCTTTGGACAGCTAATCAAATGGAATATCAAGTTGAGTCAATATGAAATTACTTACTATTTGCAAAGGGCGATCAATGGGCAGGAGTTAGCAGACTTCATTGCTAAGTTTATGATATGAGATAACGAAGAAAAATTAGACCCGAAAGTAGAGATACGTTGGAAATTATTTGTCGATGGTGCATCTAACAACTCCTGCTCAGGGGCTGGAGTAGTTCTCGAAACTCCCGAAGGGCGATCTATTAGCTACGTTTTATGCTTCGAATTCCCTGCAACAAATAACGAAGAGGAGCATGAAACACTGATAGCTGGGCTAAAAGTTATGAAGGAACTCGGGATAAAGTCCGTACACATCTATAGCGATTCTTAACTAGTTGTTCGCCAAGTGAAAGGCAAGTACCAAGCTTGGGAAGAGAACCTCGACCCGTATATGTCTAAAGTGCAGGAATCGCCGACTGGCATCGAACACTACACCATAACTCATATTCCAAGAGAACAAAATACGAAAGCAAACTATCCAACCAAACTGGCCAGTTCTAGAGAAGCTCAGGCCTTGGAGATAGTCCCAGTCGAAACCCTGACCGCTCCAAGCATAAGCGAAATGGATATATATTGGACTCTTGAGACAACCGAAGAGCCGGAATTGTGGATGACTCCAATCATTGACTACCTGCTCAAAGGAACACCCCCTGCGAACAGGAATCAACGGAAAAAACTCCTTTGGAAAGCGCCGCGGTTTGTAGTACAGGATGGCATGCTCTACCGAAGGGGATTATCTACCCCTTTCTCAGGTGTGTGACCAATGATGAAGCTCGAAGAATCCTCAGGAAAGTTCATGAAGGTGTCTGCGGAGATCGCACGGGCAAACCCTCGGAAAGAAAGTCGTTCCATATGGGTATTTTTGTCCAACAGTAAACCATGATGCAACAGATTACGCTAGACGATGACTAATGCCAAAAATTGGCAAGATCAAAAGAACTCCTTTGACAGAGCTGATACAGATAATTAGCCCGTGGCCATTCGCGATCTGGGGAATTGATTTGATTGACGTATTACCAACGGCTAACGGAGGAGCCGAATATGCTATAGTCGTTGTAGATTATTTCACCAAACGAGCCGAAGCGGAACCGCTAGCCACTGTTACCACAAACAAAATTATCATTTTTGTCACTAAAACATTATTTATAGGTTTGGAGTGCTGCAAAAGATGATCAATGAGAACATGACTCTGTTCGAAAACGCCGAGTTTAAAACTTTGCAAACGCTTCCGAATTAAGAAAAGCTTTTCCGCTATTGCACACCTATAGACAAATGAGCAAGTGGAAGCAGTGAACAAGATCATCAAGTCCACCATCAAAAAGAGGCTAACTAAAGCTAAAGGAAATTGAGTCGATGAACTTCCACTCGCACTATGAGCTTACAGGACAACATATAAATCTGCAACAGGGCACTCCCTGTTCGCGATGGCATATGGTTCAAAAGCAATGATCCCAGTCGAGCTAGAAGTCCTCTCTCATTGAAGGCAAAACTTCAATCAAAAGTAAAACGAGACAACTCCTACTCGAGTCGCTCGATCTAATTGATGAGAAGAGGAAAGAAGTCGAGTTAAGGACCTCCCGTGGTCCATAGACGGTTGAATCCCAATGGACATTTAGAGAAGAAGAACAGATTCTTGAATAAAGGAACCTTGCTGGGAAGATTAAGTATGAGTTTCCTGTTGTGTTGCGCCTTAATATAAATGAGTGACGGGTTAGCCTTTCTCTTTTTGAATAGTAAGAGATACTGCAACTCGGCAAAGCTCGGGGCACAATTAAGCACCCGCATGAACATAACGTACAAGCACATCGGCATGGCATACCCGTTTAGAAGAATTTGGAATGAGGCCAACCCTATATTTTGAAGCGTTGTCATTAAGAAATGGTTGAACGGGGACACTGCACCGTATATACACATATAGCGATGACAAGCCACATATCCCGAAGGCAACCTATGAGCAAATTCCCCACTCGACGGTAGAAGCACGTCATCCTCTGGGATACCATACTACGAGCAGATGCTTCGCAATATCCTGTGTGTAAGGATAGAAGAAGCTTTCCCCAGAGGATCGAGCATGACTCTGAAGTTAAGGGGAGTGCGATCGATGATAGGGCCAATTGGAATCAGACAACCATATTGACCCAAAGTTATGGGAGCAGTAAACCCCGTTGGGTCGACGAAGACTCCACCTCAGAAATAGGTGAGCTTCCCTCAACTAACTTGCGCCGAGAAGATTTGCGAGTCATTTTATATAAAAAAGCTTGGGTTCAAAACAGTCAGGTGCACCAAATCTCTAAAACATAAACCCTAGGGCGGTTGATACTTGAAATTCGAAAGATAATAGATGTGTGCCAACCACTGATCAGATTCCAAGTATTAACCATAGGTGTGTGATATGTAATCTAAGTGAGGATGGGTCTGGCTTTCTAAACACTATGAACGAACCATTCCGTGTAGATGGCTCACTCACACTGGAAAGCATAATCTATATCACTTGTTAATGTCTTTTCTTCTGTACTTAACCGTTATCGACCAATGATCGATAACAGATTCATTGTCCGAAGCGACATAGAAAGCTCTTTCTATTTCAGGTGCACCGACCATGTCATAATAAGACCAATCCAAAGCAAGTAACTATAGATCGGTAGGTCTTGTAAAAGAATTCTCGGCATAAGTTGACTTTAGTTCTCTAGAAAATGATAACAGCCTGATATGCATGCAAAACGCTACTCTAAGCTATTATCACCTCCTAGAAAAACCGAAACCAATCGTAAGACGTCGTGCCGGGATAGACTGTGTAACTCGGTGCAAATTAATTCTGACCCTGTGGATGGTAGGTGATGGATCAGCGACAACACAGGGCAATTAGATCGGTCGACTCAAAAAGGTAAAGTGAGAGCATGGGAGATCTGATCCCACATATGTATATATAAAAAAGAAGAAGAGAAAACGGGAAAAATTCGCTAAGTATTTGGACCGGCACCGATCCGATCCGATCCAATCCAAATATATTCCTCCAAAAGACTTTAGATTTCATCTGCTTAGCCTACTCGATGTTTGTATTCGTCCTGGAAGTTATCAAGCCAAGATCACTCCGTAATTGCTAATAATGAAGGTTCACAACTAAGGACTAGATAGTTAGCTGGTATGTCATAAACGACTGTTCAAGATGGCTAGATACGATCAATGAAACTCCATAAAATAGAAACCGAAAGATGAACAATTCCAGAGCACACCTTGTTTTCAACGAAAGCATGCCCGGGGCAAATGTTAACCGGGTTTTTAACCCAGTAGAATTCAAAAGGAGTTAGAACATTTAGATTAAGGCAGAACGACTCGAAACTTGACTGAATGACCTAAAAGGGCAAGATAAAGGAACACAAGAAGTTTAAGCCAAAAATACACCATCTCTTTGAATCGGTACCAATCTGATACAAGTGGATCAGTATCGATCTAAAAAGTTGGCTTGTGATTTCTCCTAGCCACTTGCATCATGATCTTATATCTCTTCGAAGTCTATCTACCAATTTTGGTGGTATTCCAAGCACCCGAGTTCAAGAAGCGAAGATTTATCTAATTCAGATTATAATTCAGTCAAGTTCATACGTGAATCGTCATCAAAACAAGTCAACAAACTACGAAATTGCATGGAGGGCATCATAATCAAGCAAGGAAGTCAACTGGATGGAAGTTATGCAAAAATTGCATAACTATTTGGATTGATATCGATCCGATCCAATCGGATGGGTACCGATCCAAATACTTAGCTCAAAATTACTCCAAACTTTCTGTGTTGCCTCCTATTTTCGGCTGTAGACTTCTGATGCTATAGTTCTGGCCCAAATTCTCTCTAAGTCCTATAAATACCATCTAGCTCCAACAGAAAGGTGCTCCTAACTAGATCTCTGTTGAAGCTATGTTATTCTTTCTTCACTCCTCTTTTCTCACACAATCATTGAGAGACAATTGAGATTCTTCTTTTGTTTATAACAATGGGTGACTTAACTAACATGAAGAAGATAAATCATATTGTAATTCAAACTCTCTTGTAACAGCAGTTGATCAAATAAAACCTAGAAAGTGGACGTAGGCTTTATTAACAACTGAATCACTATAAAAATCTCGTCTCTTTAAATTTGCTATTGTTTTTTCTATTTTATTTATCTTGATAAACCGAGCTGGTGCTTTCACACTCAATTCATGGCATCGATCCATTTTTTGGATTAACAGTTATTGAACGCGATAACAATCTCCTCGTATCAAACATCCTACACATTCAAAATGAGAATCGATATTGATGTAGCTCTATGAATGTCAATATTCATTCAGGGATAGATCCACGGTGTTTTTGGTAGAAGAGCTGGATGATTCGTTTGTACACATTCTTGAAACAAAAAAAAATAAAATTCAGAAAATAATAAAGACTAAATAAAAGAATAAAAACTACATTAATAAAGTTAGTTACCACAAACAATCGCCCAGTCCCTATTGGCCTTGAAAAGGTTGCACAAGGACCCTTATGGTTCGGTGCCCTTTCAAGAGAACCACCAACCTATCATCTTCGGTTGATCCTTTTATTCTCACAGATAGTCAAAATCTAGAGAGAAGAAGCAAAAGTTGGATTTATTTTTTTTTCTCAACAAAATGTCGGCTTTACTGAAATTCGTGAAACCAGGATTACGTCCACAGTCCACCGACGTCTTCGCCGCTGCCAGTTGGGGCGTTGCCGGCGTCACTACCGCCCTTTGGCTCGTTCAGGTTTATTTTTGCTCCTTTAGTTTTGATTTGATCTTATTTCTATCTTTATTGGATTCTTTTCACTTGTTGCTTATTCTATTCAATTAAGCTCTAAGATCTGACAGTAGACCTCACTATAATTACATGCTTGCTATTCAGTTTTACGCGAAAACGGTGTATACGAGTAATTTTTGGTTTTATGTCTTTAGCTGATTTTTGAGTGCTGTTTCTTCTTCCTTCAATGCTCCGTTCCTTATTTCAGACGAATTTAGTGCAATTCGAATAAGGTTTGATATTGACTTGCAAATGAGCTGGCATAGAATTACCAAATCGAAGTATCCACTTAGTCAGTGATGTCTAAAAAAATTTGTTGGAAAACACAGTGATTGATGTCCACAAGGTCGGACTAAGTCTCTTTTGATAAGAATAATTCACCCACCCTTCATTTTTAGTCACTGTATACATTGTTAAGATCTGTATAGTGTTAGATATACAAGATCTGGCACATAAGTGACATAAGATAGAATACAAAGACTTATTACATGATTTGAATTGGTGAGAGATTTTTTAAAGTTAATGCTAATCTTCTTATACCTAAGGCAACGGGTTGGTAGTGCTCTAGAAGGTCTTTGATGCGGCGTCATAGTTATAGCCATCAAATGCAAAACCAATAAATGCTGTTATGTGGAATGGATAGATGCAATAAAGTTATAAGTCTATTTTTGTTTGACAATCCTGTTTAGTGTATAAATTTATCTCAAATTAGAATCAAGTGGCTATGTGTTTTGCATCCTATGTACTATTGAAATCAAAAAGGGAAACATATATAAATATATAGAAATATTCTTTGGAAGTGCAAACAAATGAATTAGCCCAGTCAACAGCTTATTTTGGCACTATTAGCTTAACAAGTTTAAGTATGTGTGTTAGGTTATATCAGTACCTATTGACTTTGAACTAAACTTGTTATCTTATTTTATTTTTCTCTGTAGTGTTCCACAGAGTCATTATTTGTTGGTAAGGACTTGAGTTTAAATTTCAGACCAGCCAAAAAATCAATATTGCAATTATGATCTTTTTCATTTTTTTCCTTTTATACATCCTTATTTGTTCTTGTATTATCAGTTGCGTTTTCATTCCAACTAAGCAGATCTGTCTAATCAGTTATTTCAAAGAACATATACAAGAATTCTTTTTTCATCAATAATGGCGCAAGCCTATAATATGTATCGACAAATGTACAATTAGTCATTTTTCACATTACAGCCTGGACAATTCAACTTAGTCAAGTAAGTTATATAATCTCTTTTAGGGCAACTGATTGTCTGGTTTATTTAGAGGGTAATCAATCTAAATCTAGAAAATCAATTAATTAGTTATAGAATTTATAGCTAGAATATAACATAATTATGATCTTTTTTAAGTTTTTTTAGGAACTAAACCATGTAAATTAATAAAGAGTTTGCTATTTTATTTTCAAATGGAAACAGATGTTCCATAAAAAAGACCAATTTGTTTAGTGTAGTTTGTTTGTAATGTAATTATTTTAAAATGGTATGAATTATCAACCAATCAAAGATGTTCATGTTAGTAAGTAATAAATTAAATGGTTAATTACAAATTGAATAGATTAATTAGTCTTAACCGACTTTCTTACGTGTTTAGGAATTGAAATGTTTTCCCCCTTAATATCCTAATTTTGAGCATGCTTCAGATAAGTTGGGCTTTTCATATTTTTATACATTCTTGTTTATTCCAGTAGCTGTATTTTCAAGTAATATTGGTTTGATGAAATTAATGTAACTCGTTATTTGTTTGTTATCATTTTAGAATTGACATATTCTACATTTCTCCCGCTCTCAATTACAAGCATCGATGTCAAGTCCTTTTGATTTTGGTATGTGTGAAGCTCAAAATTTTCAGACCCAACAACTATGATTTATGTTTCGACTGCTGATAGAGTCTTATTTTTGATGCACTTTTAAAACACTTTTCCCTTTATTTCTTGTTCATCTTGGCCTTTTTTTGACATCAAGAAGTTTTGGATTGAGCTAAATACTGGTACACATATGCCGTTTACTATGAAGATCATCCATACAAAATTTTAGTTTATATCACAATGTCTAACTCCTTCTAAGTCATATTTAAAATCAACGTTTAAAATCAATATTTTGATACTGAGCTCGTATCGACATGAGAATCTAAGGTTGTGAAAAGTTAAAACGATTCGTTTGTCTTCAAAGTTTATCAATATAATGAAAAGGTTATGTATTCCAAATATCATAACAAAATCAATATTTTATTTTAGATATGGAAAAGTTGAGGTGATAAATGTGAGAACGAACACATGTGGGGTGTCGTGAAAGCCTTATACATACATACACAAATATAAATATATTATATGTATATTTATACGTATAAGTTCAATAGCACCCATATTTTGAGCACATCAAATACCTGTTGATTTCAATCATCGTATTCGTCAAATCCATTATGGATTAGAGAGAATAAAAACAATAGTAAATGAAGATAAACCAGCCTCCTTTTGAATGTGATGTCTTTTTGCATTTTATTTCATTTATGCACTTAATAATTCCAATGGTCGAAATCAGGAGACATTTGAGGTGGTCAAAGTGAGGGTGCTATCCCCCCCCCTCTTCCTCGGGGCACGCGCGTGCATGTGTATCATATCCGCATCCTCTTTTTTAATTCCATTCTCAAACATATTATATCAGTTAATTGTCTTATTGTGGATGCGAGCAAAAAGAACAGTTTACATAAACTTACAATTAAATAAATATTGGACTCGGTTTTGAATTAACTCGTAGAGTCGAAAAAACTTAGTGGTTTTTGAACTCAATTGTGCTGATTAAAATATTAGTTACTTTTTGAAACTTGAATATTACTTTGGTTTGCATTAAAAAAATGTGCTATATACTATTACTGAAATATTACTTTAGTGGAATATTATACATAGGGTGTAACAAATGTGATGAACAACAAACATTAAGAAAATTAAACGGGTTGGTTTTATGAAATGAAACCAATTCAGATTGCATTGCTAAGCTCACTATATACCTGAAATAGGAATTTAGATGTCATAAAAAGGTTTGAATTGAAACCAATATATATTATATTAATTTAGTGTCAAACTTGAATTGTTCACTCCATTTGTATTCAGAACGAGTACTGTAACAAAAGCTCAACATATACAAAGTCTGTAGTCGTGAAATCTTACAACTTTAGTAGTAGAATACTAATTTTATTATCAACACTGCTTCTAGACAAAGCTACATAAAATGCTCTTTGTTAGCGATTCAATTCCCACACATTAACCAATTGTAATTGAGCTTTATTTATGATCATTGTTATGCTAATCGACAACTTTAGCCCATTATCATTATCTCTGTCATATATTATCTCTACTTTCAGTAAAGAAAATTGAATATAGGACAATTTTTGCTAGTAGGCTTCAGGAAATATCATATTATGCTTTTAGGCTTTAAAAAAAACTAATTAGCAAACTAGGCCTCGTTTCGGTTTATACTTGCGCAAATATGGAGTGCGCAAGTGTAAATTTTTATAACTATAACTTACGCATTCCATAAATGCGCAAGCTTTATTTTAAAATTTGCGCACTTATGGAATGCGCAAGTTCATTTTTGGACACGAAAAAGACAGAGCAGATCTGAGATTCATTTATCAACATTTCTACTTTCTTCCCCAAACCCTTCCCATTTTTCAACCTAAACCCATTTTTCTTCCATATCTAAATCCACAATCACCTTATTAACCAAATAGTTGCTAAGCTATATATGAAATCATATTCTTCATCGTTACAAAACAAAGTAATAATTAATGTTTTTGAAAACTAAGATATAAATTTGCTACTGTTGATGTTGTTGAAAATGAAGAGTTATTGATGGTAGTTGTGTTAATTATTAGAGAATGGTGTTGTTGTTGAAGTAGTTGTTAGTGTTTAACGAACTAGGAAATCCAATTTAAGTATTAGTAAACTGAAATCCCTAATTTACACCTTAATTGTTTATTATGACGGTAGACATTAATGATTGGGAGATAAATGATAAAACATTGATGAAGCATTTTGATGAAGCATTTTGATGAGGTTGAAGGGAAAATCGGAGTTGCAAGTTCAAGTCACATTGACTTTGATGTCGATCATGTTTTGGAAACACAGTTCGAACTAGTACCGCGTAAATTCCATTCAGGATCATCAACCTTACACGCTCGTTTACGTGAAGTTGTTTCTGCGGAAATGCCCGGTCATCAACATACAGTTGACGGAAATTTGCTGACGCGTATACATCCTGTTAGTCCATCCGTGACAACGACCATTTCCAAACTGTTATTGCGGAGATATGTGTGTAGTGGTTGTTTGCAGAAAAGAAAAGAATGCTGGACGAAGATTTTTCGGGTGTAGTTCGTACAACGAACATAGATTGAATCATCGTGAATATGATTGTTGCAATTATTTTAAATGGATTGATCAACCCCTGTGCGAAAGGGGACTTGAGTATGCCCACGAACTGCAAGCTGAAATAAGTCGTTTGAAAAGTGTGAATGAAGAACTAAGGACAAACAACGGAAGGCCTAGAATGTGGTAAATGTTTGGGAGTTGGTTAAGCTGTCATATTTGGATTTTATGTTGAACCGTTGTATTTGTAATATGTTGTTGCGAAAATGTTTCTATTTGTTGTAACCCGTAACGTGTGCAACGTAGATAGTTTATTATGTTGTTGAAATGCATTTGAATTGTTGACTTTATTAATGAAATATATTGGTTACGTTATTATATTGATTTGCTTGGTTGGATTTTTTTAAAGATTGAGTTGACTGCTTTTGGTTGAAGATTGCATGCGGAAGCAAAATCTACCTAGAAAAATAGGTAATAATTCATCAAATTGATGTTTATAGTTATGTCAGTGAACAAAAACTATGACTGTGGTATTGGAACTTATTTTGCAGATAATGTCAAAGATTCCGACTATATTTTACTTTGATGGGGAATTGTTGGTTGATGATGAAGGTAAACCTAGATATGTGGACGGAAAGCGAAAAAGATCGACAATAAAAAATCATTGTAGTTTCGAAGAGCTTAAATAAAGGGCATATGAAGTGACAAAATCACATTCTGTGATATATGATTTAAAAGTAGCGGTCAAATGGGTTCGGGATGATGGTGCATCCGCTATTGATTTGGATGACGACGATGATTTGAACTCCACCTTTTCAGTTGGGAGAGTTATAGAAATCTACGTTGTGAGAGTGGAACATGAAAATGTGGTTGAAACACAAGCGTCAGTAATCTCTGTGGTGTGTATATGCATTACCACACAGTTACAAGAAACACAATGGTCGACGTATCCATCGTATCTTTCAAGCCATCAAAGTGGAGAGTTTACAAACTTACTTCACAGGTACAGCGGAATGACTGGAGTCTCTTTTAGTTAGGAACAAAATATGATGCAGAACGCTATAAATCCAAATCAGTCGCAAGCATTTGAAAAGTGAGTACTATTATACGTTGGCACTTGTATTTTGACTTACGTTAATGCAAAATATATGACGTTTGTTTTTTGTATTCCTAGTGGCGTAGATGCATTTACTGGTTATGACGACGATGATGTCGATTATCATGTTGATACTCCATAAGAGATTTGTGGGCGATTGGATAGCATGGAAGTTGCTTGTGCGGACGATGAGGATAGAACTTGGATACATCAAATGGAAGTTAACAATGATGCAATCATATATGCAGACATTGAAGAGACTGATGATGTAAATGCGGAAGAAGAACGAATCACATATGAAGAGGCTCTAGGCGATGATTTATGCACGGCATCAATGATGGAGAAATCAATAATGGAAAATTGTCAACTAGACGTGGAAGTTTTTGGAAGAGAATGTATGGAGAAAGGTCCACGAGTTGGGTTGATTTTTGAATGTAAGCAGAAACTTGTTGAACAGTTATGTGAATGAGCGATTAAATGTTCAGTTTCGTTTCAAGTTCTGAAATCGCGTGCAAATCAATACACGGTCCGCTGTGATGTAGAAGAAACATGCCCTTGGCGTGTTCATGCAAGCCTTTCGGTAAGGAAAAAATTCAAATTGGTGGAAGATAACTACATATGGCGGCGATCACACTTGTTTAAACGCAACCATCAACTCAAACCATCGACATGCAACTGCTAAGTTTATATGCAGCAAAATACTTCTGTTGATTAAAGCTGAAACAAACATAACTGCAAGAACTGTTCAAGAGACAATATCCAACACGTTTCATATTAAAGTGGGTTATTTTCGAGCCTGGCACGGGCTGCAGAAAGCTGTTGCAATGATTTATGGCGATTGTGAATCGTCGTACGTGGAATTGCCGAAATATCTTAGAGCCCTACAACATACCAACCTCGAAATCGTATATGATGTTATTCATAGTCGTGGTGTTTTTGGTAGCGCTTTTTGGGCTTTCGAACCTTCTATTCAAGGCTTCGACCACTGTAGACCCATATGGTCTATTGATGGCACTCATTTATACGGAAAGTATCTGGGTACATTACTAGTAGCAACTGGGGTGGATGCAGATCAAGGGCTATTTCTTTTAGCTTTTGTTATTGTACATACAGAGTCGTGGCAAACGTGGAGTTGGTTTATTCGTTGCATATGGAATTATATTCCATCCGTACGTACTAGATGTATCACCTTTATCTCGGATCGTATGAAAAGAATTCCATATGCGCTTAGAGAAGCTTGGCCAATTGAACATCATCATCGCTTTTGTATTCGTCATATTAAAGCAAATTTCAAGAAAGCGGAGTTTGGTACGGATGAGCTATAAAATTTATTACACGCATGTGCCACGACATCGGAGGTCGTAAAATATAATGATCTTCGAAAACAGTTGAAGGATGTAAATCGAAATGCCGATGCGTGGATTGAAAGAAGTTTGAAAGACCAGGAATTAAGCTGGACTCTTTGTCATGACGACGGAGTAAGATTCAATATGGTGACGACCGATGTTTCCGAAAGCTTTAACGGTGCGCTCAAAGGAACTAGGAATTTACCCGTTAGATCATTGGTTGCACGAACGTTTTATCAACTGAACCATTACTTCGTCGAACGACGAACTCAAGGGGAAGAGTGGACATCGCAACTCGCACCTAGGTGGGAAGCACTAGCGTAGAGAAGAATGGAAGAATCGAGGCTCATGTCTATAGAGAGATATAGCTTCGTTGAATGGCAGGTGAAAGATGTGCATGTGTTTGACTATACAATGAATATCGAAAACAATGTTGCCAAATGTTCGTGCGACATGCCGACATTGGATCATTTTTCGTGCTCACATGTATTAGCGGCTTGTTCACGTGGTTTGGGTGGTGCTAATAGAGCGTATTTTGACTTAATCTCCACGTGGTACACGAAGGCTATGTGTTCCGCAGCTTATGCTCCTTTATTCCACCCTGTACCAGATAGTCGACATTGGAACGTCTACGATGGTCCAATTATACAACCACCACCTGTACGCAGAAATTCAGGTCGTCCTCGATCTACTCGATTAAAAGGTTTCATGGATCCTCCATCTTCATTCGGCCATAACAGATATAGCAAATGTGGTTCTATTGGCCATAAGAAGAAAACTTGTCCACGATGAATTGTAATAGAAGTAGAACGTCTATGTTACTGTATGAGTTGTTGACTTTGTTATGTAATGATGTTGTCATTCGATTGGTGTTTGCGTGGTATATAGAATGCTGTTAAGACTTTTTGTATGAAAGTGTGTAATTTACGGTATTGAAAGATTTCTCTATCTTGGACTGGGTCAAAAACACGCTTGCGCATATATGGATTGCGCAAGCATGTTGCGCAATTCATATATGCGCAAGCGTGTTTTTAAAATAACCCGAAAACAGCTTGCACAAATGTGGAATGCGCAAGCTGTATTGACAATAAAACTTACGCATTCCACATTTGTGCAAGCTGTTTTTTGGATCAGTTCAAAACAGTGAGCTGCTCCGCCACACTCTTAAACTAAAATTTGCAAACTCTCAAATTCCCAAAGCATGCACACAACATTCCATTAACAATACCCTCTCCAAACAAAACAAATAGCATGATTCAACTGACAAAATAAATAGATTGAATAAGTCGTATAATAACATAGAAACGTACAAGTCTTATAGTAAATAGATTGAACAAGTCGTACAATAACCCCTTAACCAACCAAAAAAAAACAACAATAAGACCAACACCGTCAACCACGAATCCGTATAAGCTCAAGTGATGGTGTCTCTCTTCTTCTTCTTCCGTTTGTACACGATGGGAGCCAATCATTGGTCTTCTTCGAATGTAGGAGCGGGTGTTGGCAATGGAATTTTTTGTTGTTGGCTTGGCCAAAAAATGAGTTCTTCTTGTTGAATTTCCCATTACGGCGCTTCTTGCGCATGCTCGTATGTCGACTGCCCAACATATCCGAATTGTTGTTCTCCTTCATGCCAAACGGGCCAGTCAGCATGAGTTTCTCCACCGGTGTATTGCTGCTCTACCTCGGGTCAAGCGGGCCATCCAGGTGTAGTTTCGCCACCAGGATGTTGTGAAGTCTCCCCCTCCACGTGTGCCTCATCCCATTGGGCTTGTCCACCCGCTACTGTGGTATGTGTTTCCTCTGTACAACGTGGTGGCTCTTCTACATGCGCATAGGCTTGACCGACCTTCTTAGCTTGTTCCGATCCAAAATCTTGTCAAGTATTCGTCGTAGGTCAATGCACTTGCTTTTGACCTTGTCCGGCTCCATATGACTTTCTTCTATTTCGTCCACGACATCCAAAGCGCTGTATATTCCGCTTATTTAAACCATAAGTTATAACAATGCATAAATATGATATAAAAATTGAACTATAAATTTTTTGAAATGACAATACTAACCACATCACGTTCTAGAGGAGCACGGGGAGTGTACGCAACTAAATACCTTGTCCTTTTTTAAGAATATAACGACGAGTAATTCGCCAATACCAATGCTCGTACTCGCTCAAAGGTGTCGGAGGCTCGCGTGCTCGTTAGGCACGATCAATTCTTGATTGCCAAATAGCAATACCTTTCTCCAAAAATGCCATCCAGCTAGTGGGTCCTGGATCAAGGGGGACGACAGGATCGGGAATGTGCTGATAATCAAAGGAAACTGTCTCATTACCCGATCGGTTGCATACAACTCAAAGTCTAAAAATAAAATCAGTCGGTTCTTAGCAATCCAACCGGCGAACGCATACTCAACTTCCGGATGACCAAACTTATTCACTAATGAATATGGTTCTCATGTAACCGCATCATCCGCCAACAAATCAAACTCATTACGGTAAAACCGTACATTTCTTGGCGTCTCACGCCAACTCCTAGCACAATTCCACCTAGCCCCGAATGGAAAATATAGACCTAAGTCGGTAGGAATTCTAATAGACGGTCGTCCAATAGCAATATGCGACAATGACCATAGTTGCAACAACGTTGCAGAACCCCCTAAAACTTTTCGACGTTGCAAGGCAACCTGTGACAACTCACTATACAAATAGCATAAAACTGCACCACCCCAAGAATGATATCCACAGTTAGCCAAATCGTCCAAAAAAGGTAAATATTTCAAACTTAATCTCCCTTTCGAATGATCGGGAAATAATCGGCCGCCCAAAAAATACAATATCACGGCACGAGTGCGGCGAAGTTTATCTAAATCAGTCGCCCCTTCGGGTAGTGGTTCGGAAAATTCACTTTTAAACCAAGTCAATGATAACTCATTTTTAGACTTAACCGCCTCTCTAGGTGGAAAAATACCAAGCAAGTCATGAGCCAATTCGATGTAATTGATATCTAAATTTTGCAAACATACCGGACGACCGTCTGCTTTAAGACCGAAAAGAAAATGCACATCCGCTAGAGTCTCATATAAAACGTATTTGTTTCCGGCCTCCATCTATCGCATAAAGCATTAATAAGGTGATGATCGAGACGAATGTAGTCGATTTGCATAACTTGCCAAAATCTGAAGATTCGTAGATTCGCCTCCAATCTTGAATCTTTATAATCGATCTCCTTGAGCTTGCTTGAATGATCGCATACCTTCACAGTTTCAACACCCTGAAATGTAAAAAAAAAACATTAAATTGGTGCTTCATATTTGCATTTTTCCGGTTTACCAATATCAAACATTTACCTCCATTAATGTGTCGTTTTGACTTCTATGGTGTTCTTAAAGATAGAGAATACTTCTATCTTCGGGTCCGGAAGACAATTCTACAAACAACAACAATCGTTTATCACTACAAAAACTTTGTACAAAGTTCGAGTTTGGCTATATGAAGCCTTCATATACTTTTGCATTTTCAACAAAGAAACCAACAATTAGAGCACGTTGACATCGACATCATCATGACTACAAATTCCATTAACAACAACAATCATTTTTAAAGTAGTAATCATCAATTTACAATCAAAATATAATTACCTCTAATCAAAGAAGAAGAATAGCTTGCTTCCATTTTATGCTTAATATAGTGGTTGATTGAAGGAATATATCAAAATCAATGTTTTAGAGTTAATAGATTTAGATTTGGAATGGGTTGGAGGTTGGGAATGAAGAGGGTTTTGTTAAAAATTGAGTTTGGAGGAGAAATGAATCTCAGATTCAGCTCTCTGTCTTTTTGATGCCCGAAAATAAGCTTGCGCATTCCACAATTGCGCAAGCTTTAAACTGATGCTTGCGCAAGCTCTACCTAAAAAAATTATAATTTGCGCATTCTATAAATGCGCAAGTTATAATTAAACGAGGCCTATTTTGGCAATTAGTTTTTACCGAGGCCTACTTCTACATTTTGTTTTTTTTTCTGATGCCTAAATCGAAAAATTGTCCTTGAATATATACTCACCAATGTTCACTGTTTTGACCATCGTGAAAGTTGCAAAAGCACCCTTTCAGTTTTTTATATATTTTATCACATCTCTACATCTCTATAAAATAAATATTCGGGCATGATGAAACTTTTTTGAATTGCATGCACGATCAATTATTTATTTTGTAATTTGAAATATTAAAGCTTATGAACATAGTGAATGGTTGGTGAGTATGTGTGTGTATGTACCATAATGAAGGTATAGAATTGGTTTTTATAAAAGAGCATTAATTTGATAATATAATATCAAGGAGCCACTGCAGAAAGACAAGGAGGAATTTTTTGTTTTATGAAATTGATATTATATTATAAAAGCTGATTTTTTGTTTTTATCATGATGGCTATGGTACATTCTAAATGCATCCAGCCATTTGTAGCAAAATCGTTTTTGTTATTAAATTAATCAGTTAATTTAGAACTTTTCCTTCTTTATTTAATAAGTTAATTTATCAAATCAATCAGTTAATCAGCAAAAAATATTTATATTTACCTATATCAAATTAAAATGTGTATTACTTTATTAGTAGGCTTGTAATTAACCGAATAGCATATCGTAGGCATGTTGTTTTGATTTATAGTTGTAGTCAAGGTTCGAGAACTCAGTTTCGGTTTTCTTAACAATTAGATTACTTACAACAATTGAATCAAACTAAACTTCACAATTAGATTAAATTATACTAAATCCTAATTAAATTAAACTAAACAATTGAATTAAACAAAACTTGACACTACACAACACAACCCAATATAACTTAAACCCAAAATAAATAATGTCAGTCCAATATTATAACTTAAATATAATTAAACCCATAATAGTTAAATAGGGCAGATTAAACTAATTTCATCCCCAGTAACACAGCCAAACACAACACAACAAATTAAATATAACTAAGGCTAATTCTATTGTGCAAAATTTGATCGCCCGCTCAAATTCCACGTCGACGAAAGCAAGTGGATAATCGAAAGGAAAACTTCATTGACGATCTTGCTCAATCTTTTTTGCCGCACAAATCTTTGAGGTCGAACTTGCTGAGGACGAAGGCTATAGCTGAAGTTCATGTCGATCTTGCTTCGGGTAATTTGTTTCTTTGATTTTGGTTGTATTGAAGTAGATCTTTAATTTGGTTGAATTTTTTTTATACATCATAAATGAAACCAATTTTTTTGATCGTTTTTGGTTCGCTCACCAACGGAACCGGTACGGTATCTTTGAAATTTTGGGGTACCGTCCGAACCTTGAACCATGGTTGTAGTTATAAATTAACTTGTTAATTTGATAAATGTCGAATTGATCAAATATCTAGTTTGTAAGACTGGGACAAATTCATTTTGTTTTGTAGCCTTAGGTTTGCATTGTCATACAAGTTTATTCGTTACTATTTCAAAATTCATAATCATACTTTCTAGATCTTTTGATTGTCAGTCTTTTGGTAGCGGGCATGATAAAATTCCAAATTGAATGGAGTATGACTCGTTATAAGGTTATATCAAGATCCAATTTCGGAAGGGAAAAATATTGCAGCACTTTGCAAGTTGATTGTTGAAAATGTTGGTAATGTAGACGTTTGTAAACTCAAAGAAGAAGAAGATAATTCATATTATTCAGCAAGCAAGACGGCTGAGAAAAGTTAAATATATTAGAGTTACAAAGATAGGTTTATATAGATAGAAAACATAAGTAAGAAAAGACAAAAGCCCATAATGTAAAAGATCAATATGCTAACATCCCCCCTCAAACACGCGATGGTACGACAAGGAGCATCGAGAGTTTGCCAATGAAAAATCTATGACGTTCGATAGTGTGAGCCTTCGTGAAGAAATCAGCAAGTTGCGTCGATGACGGAGTAAAAGGCAAAGAAATAGTTCCATGCAGTAAGTGACACCGAGTGAAATGACAGTCAATCTCAATATGTTTGGTGCGCTCATGAAAAACAGTATTGTGAGCAATTTGAATAGCGCTCTTATTGTCACAATACATAGGAGTGGGAGAAGAAATAGAAACACTCATATCCTGCAATAGCCAACGTAACCACATAATCTCAAATGTAGTGGAGGCCATAGCACGATACTCTGCTTCGGTGGAAGATCGCGAAACAACATCCCGTTTCTTGCTCTTCCATGAAATAAGGGAATCGCCTAAAAATACACAAAAGCCCGTTGTGGATTTTCTATTCGTTGAATCACCAGCCCAATCTGCATCGGAGAAGGCACGAAGCTCCAAAGATGAGGTCGATGGGAACAAAAGACTCTGATAAAGTGTTCCTTGCAAGTAACGAAGAATGCGCATAACAGCAGCCCAATGAACAGAGGTATGGGAAGATACAAACTGGCTAACAATGTGAACAACATAGGCGATATCTGGACGAGTGATGGCCAGATATACAAGGCAACCAACAATAGAACGATATAAAGTGGGATCAGAAAGAGGACTTCCATCGGTCGGAGTATAACGGGCATTTACCTTAAGTGGTGAATCAACATGACGTGTATCAGTAAGACCGGCACGATGAACAATGTCAGTAGCATATTTGGACTGGGAAAGAATATAGCCTTTTTCTGAGGAAGCCACTTCAATGCCTAAAAAGTAACGTAGATGACCCAAATCCTTCATATCAAAACAACGAGACAATGTGGCTTTAATGCTCACAATACCATCACTGTCATCACCTATAATGATCATATCATCTACATATAATAGAAGAAGAATACGGCCTGCAGAAGTCAATCTAACAAAAAATACTGAATCATGGGGACTAGAGGTAAAACCAAGTGATGTAACAACATTCGAAAATCTCTCATACCAAGCACGTGGTGCTTGCTTAAGACCATATAGAGCTTTCTTAAGCCTACAAACCTGACCTGGAGCATGAGAAACACCAGGTGGAGCAACCATGTAAACTTCTTCCTTAAGATCTCCATTGAGAAAGCATTTTTAATATCCATTTGAGAGATGTTCCACTGACGACTGGACGCAACAGCAATAAAAACCCGAACAGATGTCATCTTAGCTACAATAGCAAATGTCTCCTCATAATCCATGTCATACTCTTGGGCAAACCCTTTAGCAACTAAACGAGCTTTGTATCGTTCAATAGAACCATCCGACTTGGTTTTAATTTTATATACCCATCGACAACTAATAGCTTTCTTCTCAGTAGAAAGGTATACAAGATCCCAGGTACCGGTTTTGTCTAAGGCAAACATTTCCTCAGACATAGCACGTTGCCACACAGGAGAACGAATAACCTCCGAGTAAGAAGAAGGCTCATAAAAAGTGTCAATGGAAACAAGAAATGAAGCAAAAGATCGAGAGTAACAAGAGTAAGCAAAATCTGATAATTGAGTAGATTTACGTGTGCGAGTGGGATAGCGAGGTTGAACATGATCTGTCGTCACAGGAGGTGTTTGATCAGTCGTAGTAGTAGGGGATAAAGTGTCACCTGCAGAAGAAGAAGGAACATAGTGTATGGATGACTGTGTATCAATGGTAAGAGGTGGTGAATCAGAGGAGTTATCAACAGGAAATGGATCAATGTGAATAAGATCAGACTTAGTCATACTATGAGGACTAGCAGGAATAGAGTAGAAGGGAATATGCTCAATAAAGGAAACATGACGAGAAACATACAGTTTATTTGAAGAAGGATCATAACAACGATAGCCTTTTTGTCCAATACCGTACCCAAGAAAAACACATATAGCAACATGGGAAGATAATTTTGTACGCTCTACGTGTGGACGAAGGACAAAACAGGTGGAACCAAACACTTTTAGGTGAGAGTAATCAGGAGTTTGACCAAACAACTTGGCATGAGGAGAAATACCAGAATTATGAGAAATTTGGATCTTATTAATAAGATAAACGGAGGTAAGAACAGCTTCTTCCCAAAACTCTTTTGGAACGCTAGCCGAAACAATCACAGAACGGGCAGTCTCAACAATGTGTCTATGTTTTTTTTCAGCAACACCATTTTGTTGCGGGGTATCAGTGCAGGAAGACTGATGCAAAGTACCATCAGCCGTGAATATGTTAGAAAGGTCTCCCTTGGTATATTCCCCCCTAAATCAGAACGAAAGCATTTAACAATAGCAGAGTGTTGTGTTTTAACATAAGCTTGAAAGACAGTATAAATAGCAATAAACTCAGAACGACGTTTCATCAGAAAAACTCAACAATAACGAGTATAGTCATCGATAAAAGAGACATAATATCTGCACCTACCTTTTGTGCGGATGGGTGCTGGACCCCAAACATCAGAGTGAACTAAATCAAAATGTGCAGTGGAAGTAGAAACACTTTGATTAAAAGGTAAAGCAGAATTTTTTTTCAAGTTTACAACTACTACAGTCTGAAATATCATGAGAACGTAAATCTCTCAAAACATCAGAATTACACAAGAATTTAAGACGAGAGCTTGAAATATGACCAAGTCTAGAATGCCACAAATAAAACTTAGAAGACAAAGAAGTTAAATGAAAATAAGAAAGGTCAATACTAGCAGCAACTGCATGACCTGGGATGTGCAAGTCATCCAAAACATAGAGACCGCCATGCCTACGGCCTGTCCCAATCAGTTTCTTGGAGTTGGGATCCTGCACAGAGCAAGTGGTGGAAGAAAAATGAACAAGATATCCAAAATCACAAAGTTGTCCGACCGAAACAAGATTCATAGTTAGTTTAGGAATGCAATAAACATTCGGGAGGGAAATGTGCGGTTTGAATTGTACCGATTCCTGTTAATGGCAAAGGTGTGCCATCAGCAGTCAAAATAGAAGGTGAGCGAGAATCAAAAGACATAGATATAAACGATGAACAATTATGGGACATATGATATGAAGCACCAGAATCCAAAATCCACAAAAGAGAATTCGAACCTGACATGGAGGGAGCTGACATGACAAAGTGCTGAGACTGAGGAGCAGTCATGTTTTGAGAAAAAGACTGGCTAGCAAGGAACTTCTGAAATTGCTCCGCAAGAGAGTCCATAGAGGAATCCACAACTGATTCACCAGAAGTATGTACTAGTGCAGCAGCCTTGGGCTGGGAACCACTACGTGACTGTTCATGTCCTTGTGTCGTAGAGAAGGACTGTTGTTGGCCACCACGTTGTTGCTGTTGTGATCTATCACCTGGCTTAAAGCTTTGATTTTTTTGACGAGTCAATAATTCAGGACATTGATTTTTCCAATGGTCTGGTTGTTTACAATAATTTCAATCACGACCATTCTTGATATTTATCTTGTTGCGTTGAGATGAGATTTGTAAAATCCCTGTTGCAAAAATAGACGCAGAAGAAGTTTGTGCAACTTTCTCAGTTTGAGACTTCAAGCGAGTTTCTTCAGCTAATAACTCATGTAGAACGGAATCAACAGAAGGTAAAGGAGTGCGATGTAGGATGGATGCACGACAATGCTCGTACTCTGGTCGAAGAGCCATCAACAGTTGAACAAGACGTTGTTCCTCCATACGAGCGATATATGGAGCAAATGCTCTAAGCTCAGCAACCTCAGTCATAGCCAATTGATCCCAAAGAGCAGTAATTTCAGAATATAATCTTGAATATTTCGACCATTCTGAGACAATGACCGAATATCGGCTTCCAATTGATATTGAACGGCAATGTTAGAACGTGCAAAAAGTCGCTCCAAATAGTCTCAAACTTGCTTAGCAGTATCATACTTAACCAATTGCATACCAATTCTATTCTCAACAGAATTATTAATCCAAGTGATGATTTTTGAATTGTTGGTATCCCATTTCTCCATCAATTCAACATCGGCAGCTTTAGGAGCCACAATAACACCAGAAATATATCACCACATCTGTTTTTCTTTCAGAAATTTTTTCATGACACAACTCCAATAAGAATAGTTTTTGCCATCTAAACGGACACTAATGGCCTGTAATGAATCATCACCTCCGGCCATATTTTGAAACAAATAATAATCGTCACTAATTGACAATAAAAACTAATCTGAAAACAAAAATAAACCTGGAGACAACAACCAAAATGCAGAAACAAGTTGCTGGCTCGAATACAAAAATAATCGTCACAAATTCACGATTCAGATCTCGTGCCTGCTTCGAAAAAGAGTGCTGGCTTCACGATTGGTCGAGGGTGGACGAAAACGAGTTGCTTGCTGGCTTCAGGAGCAGGTTTCAGGAGCTTCAGATCTCGGGTTTGTAGGCTTCAGATCTCGGGTTTCGAAGCAGGTTTCAAGAGCTTCAGATCTAGGGTTTCGAGGCAGGTTTCAGCAACTCGTTGGTTTCAGCAACTCGTTTCAGGAGCAGTTTTGAGGGAAAAACGAGTTGCTGGCCTCACGGGGTCAGACGAGGGTTTGCTGGCTTTTCGAGACAGACTGATGAACGAGGCAAGATTCAAGACAGCGGACAAAAACTTGAACGAGGCTTTGATATCATGTAAACGTTTGTAAACTCAAATAAGAAGAAGAAGATAATTCATATTATTCAGCAAGCAAGACGGCTGAGAAAAGTTAAACATATTAGGGTTACAGAGATAGGTTTATATAGATAGAAAACATAAGTAAGAAAAGACTAAAAAACCCATAATGTAAAAGATCAATATGCTAACAGGTAACATCATTGATTACCATGGTACTATGACTATGACATCCAGTTAATGAAATTGTTAATTAAAGGTTGAAGTCAATTATTGTTGGTTCTTACAGATACGAGTTCTGTTTACCATACAATTGTAAATGAGCAATATGTGTCTGTATGCATTGATTTTCTTTAATTTGTTTTATTGCTATCAATGATGTAAATAAATGTTACTAGTTGATGTACCTTGCAATAGAAATTGCACCTATCTTTTTATTGTCTATTGCCAACTGCCAACAAAGTGACCAATTGTTAGTTAAGTTAACCAATCGATAGTCTAGAATGCACCAAAATCACAGTTAAATTGTCAAAAGTGGGATTAAGAATTAAACAAATGAGTTTCTAATTTAATGCATGTGGGTCCAGTTGATAGAAATGTTAGTTAGAGATTAGAGTTAATTATTGCTATCATTTATTTTCGGGGTTCTAGAAGATAGGAATTCTTTTTACCATACAGTTGTATAGGCGCAACGTGTGTTTGTATGCATTAATTTTCTTTAATTTGTCTTATTGCTATCAATGATGTAAATAAATGTTACTATTTGATGTACCTTGCAATAAAAATTGAACCTATCTTTTTGTTGTTAATTGCCAACTGCCAACAAAGTGACCAATCGTTAGTTAAGTTAACCAATTGATAGTCTAGAATGCACCAAAATCACAGTTAAATTGTCAAAAGTGGGATTAAGAATTAAACAAATGAGTTTCTAATTTAATGCATGTGGGTCCAGTTGATGGAAGGAAGTTAGAGATTAGAGTTAATTATTGCTATCATTCATTTTCAGGGTTCTAGAAGATGGGAATTCTTTTTACCATACAGTTGTATAGGCGGAACGTGTTTATAACTTTGTATGCTTTAAATATATTTTTGTTTACCTTTTTGATACCCATGATGTAATTACAATGTTATTATTTGATGTACCTTGCTATAGCAATTACACCTATTTATTATTGTCAACGGATATCAACAAAACTATCAATTGATTCAACTGTCAGTTCACTCAACCAATTGACAATCAAGGATACACCAAATATTGCAGATATATTGCTGATTCAATTATTGATATGTACTAGTTCATGCTATAATATTGTAAGACTAATATTTAAATTTTAAATATATAGTTATAAATTATAACTTATGATGCAGTTAAACTATAAAATTGAACTTGTTATTTCTGTCTAAATATTTAATTCTTGTAATGTTATTTATTTATACATTTTTTTTTGAATAAAGAAAATTTGTCCATTTTTTTTTGTATAAACGAGATTCTTATTCTAGGATTTGATATTACTAAACAAATAAATGAATATTAGTTAAATCACATTAGTTTGATTGATTTAAAATCTAACATTTTGTTGACATTTTTTAGGCATATATTTATTAACATTTGTTTTAAATTTGAAATGTGACGTTGATACATTTTGATCAGATAAATGTTGTATATACCGAGTTTAAAATATTCTCTGGGATAGTGATAATGAAAGTATAGTACCAATGAATCAATATTTTCTTATTCAGTTTAAAGCTTGACAACAGGTATTAAAATATCATCTAAAATGAAATCTAAAATGAATACGTAATACAGTCAAATTTATTAAAAGAATATCTAATCAAATTTATTAGAAGAATATCTGACTACATAATAGAAATCATATCCAGTTAAAAAATATTTTACTTTTTAACTCACTATTTCATGTTTCAACAATTTTCCTTTCTGACAACTTCAAAAAAATGCAATCAAACATATATCTCAAAATAAGAGTCATTAGCAAATGCAAATTTATTCTTTTTATTTATATTATTATTATAATAATTTTTTTTATCTAAAACTAAAAATGAAAAAGAGTGAAATAAAATTAAATATATAATCATATTTCTATGCTCCAAAAGCAAAGAAAATAACTTGATTAAGAACTTCTAATTGTAAGGGCTTTAATATAGTATAATTGGAGAGAACTAGAAAGGTAAGGCAAAACTTTCTACTTTGACATTATTTAATATATAGTTAGACATGTTTATTTTTTATAATGAAATATAAACTTTTGAAGAACTATGTGGACTTTGATGTAAAAACGCAAGAAAGAAGATGTTCCATATGAGATGGTAGTATGTTTCTAGATTGTCTATGTAGAGGTGTTGGAATCAAATTTCATCGACAGTTGACAATGTTAAGAAACCAATGAGAGAATCAAGGAGACATAGAATCAAGTTGACAACGGTTCGTTAAGGTTGTCATATTTATAATTGTGAAAAGATGTATATTTTTACAATATTCATCTGAACGTGTAAATATGTTGTATATTTCTCTTTCACCATTTGTTAAACACTGTAGAAAGCTCAAGAAATCATTGATAAATTTTAGACGTGCGTTTCCAAAAACAGTTAATGGGGTTTAATGGTCTGGAGTCCCCTTAAAATATAGTTATAAAAGTGTCGAAATTTTAAAAAAAATGTTAAGGGGAGTCCAAAATATGCTCCTTCTTAACCATTTTTGGAGTTCCTTTAATAATGCTCTTTTATACAATAATTTTTAATTGTTGTAAGATGCATAACTGACAACGCAAAGTATTGTAGAAATTTCATTTATGGCAATTTCAAAATGCTACATTTGTAATTCTCAATAATTTTTGAACATTATGAGTATGATTTCGAAAACATTATTTCTTACTAAATAACATTCACGTCATTTAACTTTTGTTTATATTTAATACAATAACTAGTACAACATTACCATAGATACAATATTTGTTGTCATGTACAAACTCAAATATCACATTTCAGCAACACTTTTTTTCTTTTTCTTTTTCTTTTGCTAAACAATGTTTGCAACGTTTTGTTTAAATGTACCACAACTATTTAATACCATAACTAATATAGGAATCCCCTAGATAGACACAATTTGTTTTGCCTTTCTTTCTTTCTTTTTCATATTTTTAGGAAAAAAAGGCTATTTGTATATGGAATACAACAAATTATTGTATCCATCTATCAAAATGTTGTATTATATTGTATTAAATTTAAATGACATATATTAAATGATGTAAAAATTATTTAGCAAAAAATCATTTTGTTGAAATATGATATCCGAGTTTGTATATGGACAGTAATAAATTGTTGTATCTATATATGAGAATGTTGTATTAAATATAAACAAAATGTATACTAAATAACGTTTTTGAAATTATATTTTCAATATTCATAAATTTTTGTTTTTTTACAGATGCAACTTTTTGGAATGGTCAAAAATGAAATTTCTGTAGTACTTGATTTGCGTTATTAATTATGCATTTTAGAACAGTTGAAAAAATTATTCTGTAATGCTTTTTAATAGTTTTTTGAACTTTCTACAGCGTTTAACAGTGTTGAAAGAGTGATATACGACAATATATTTACATCGTTTAGATAAATGGTTTTTTTTGTGTAGTGCGTGTCCGTTTGATGTGTACCTAACCACCTCAGGTCTTATATTTTAGGCTCTAGAAGATGCGATTCTTTTTCCTTTTTTTAATTATTTTTAACCATACCGATGAATATGCTCAAGCAAAATTGCTCAAACAAAATTGACAAGTCAATTAAAAATCGTCAAGTAGGCTCTACTTATTAGATTGCTAATTTGTTCAACCAAGGCATTATTCTCAAACAGGTAGGGGTCAACTGGAGACGGAACACAAAATTAAATAACAAAGTTAATTTAAAAGTCATAACAATAACAATAATAAAAACCATGATAATAATAATAATAATAATAAAATAAAGTCAAATAAGTAAACAAATGATAATAATAACAATAACTAAGTAAAATAAAAAACGATAAAAATAATAAAATGTATATTTAAAAAAAAATCATGATGATAATAATAATAATAATACTAACAGTAATATTGATTGAAGACCAAACGAATATGCTCAAGCAAAATTGCTCAAACAAAATTGACAAGTCAATTAAAAATCGTCAAGTAGGCTCTACTTATTAGATTGCTAATTTGTTCAACCAAGGCATTATTCTCAAACAGGTAGGGGTCAACTGGAGACGGAACACAAAATTAAATAACAAAGTTAATTTAAAAGTCATAACAATAACAATAATAAAAACCATGATAATAATAATAATAAAATAAAGTCAAATAAGTAAACAAATGATAATAATAACAATAACTAAGTAAAATAAAAAAACGATAAAAATAATAAAATGTATATTTAAAAAAAATGATGATGATAATAATAATAATAATACTAACAGTAATATTGATTGAAGACCAAACACTACGTTTTAGGCTCTTATTCACCAGTTCTATAATCTAAAACTTATAACACTATAAACCGACCATAAGAAAAAAACTCCTAGCTCATGATACTGGTACGCTGATCGTTAACTTCCATGCGCTCCTGTTTAACACAAGCTATTCAGATATATTTCAATCCTTCAAGTTTCTTTTTACTACTTCCTCCTATGTAAACCTTCGTTGACCTTTACCTCTCTTTGAACATTCGACGCGGTTTATAATTCCAGTGCGCACAGGTGCCTTGGGTGGCCTTCGTTGGAGAGTCCATACCATCTTAAGTGGTGCTGGACTAGCTTCTACTCAATTGGTGCTAAAACTAGTAAAAATAAGTAAACAAAATAATACATAAAATAGCTAATATTTTAAAAGAATGTTAAGGGGAGTCCAAAATATGCTCCTTTTTAACCATCTTAAGCGGTGTTAGCTTCTCCTCAATTGGTGCTACTCCAAATTTATCACGTATATCATCGTTTCTAATTCGTCCTTTTTTATGACCGCAGCTCCATCGCAGTACACACATCCCTACTATACTTATCTTCTGCATATGTTGACTTTTAGTAGGTCAATATTCTGCACCATACAACATCGCATGCCTGATTGTCATTCTATAGAACTTTCTTTTAAGCATGCATGGGACTTTCCTGTTACATAGAATGCCGGACGCTTGTCGCCATTTCACCCATCCCGTTCGAATTTTAAAATTAACATATTCATTAATCTCACCATCATACTGCAATGTTGATCCTAAATATCGAAGCGGAGATTTGTTCCCTAATTAAAAAACTGTCAAGTAGGCTATATTGATTAGATTGCTAATTTCTTCCGTGTGCATTACACATTGCTTTTTCAACCGGACAACTGCTTCAACAATTGGTTCACGAGGGCAGTTTCTCTTATTTGTTATGAAGAATTGATAAAGAAGTGCAATCTTATTGCTATTTGTATGATTATTCTCTATTTCGTCTTTCTGTTAGCCTGGATAAAACAGAGACAAGGCGTGCTTGTATCATTGATTATTAATCATTAACCTTTATCTATGCTATCAGTGCATACCAGCGTAAAGGTACGGTAATGTGAACTCATAATCCACAATGAAGAGGCAAATTAATTGCATCACCGAAAGTCATGACTCATGATCAATGGTCATTTTTAATAATATCGATCAATTTCTTCTTCTTCTTCTTCGTGGAATCTGTTTCTATGTATTTAGGTTCCGAGTAACTAGAACAAAGATATGCACGATGTGTGTTGCTTTTTTTTTTCCCCTGCGCTAAAAATATAAATATGCCAAGAAGAATAAGTCTATTTTATATCCATGTATGTCAAACTAATTATGTGTTGTGTTATAGAATATTTATATTTAAACATTGAACAATTATTTGTAGTACGAAAGGATTCTTTTAAAATGTAAATATGAAATAAAACAACGAACTCAGAACATCAAATTAAAACATTACGTTGACAGATGAAACTGAAAAGCTTGTCGAAACTTGGACAGTTGAAATTGATATGCTCCAGTTATTGATAGTAGAGACAGATTGTCAGCAGTCTTACACAGATACATACATACACTATGCATGCATGCATGCGTGTATTTGTATGTGTATATATATATATATGTGTGTGTCTGTGGGGAAATAATAGTCCTGTTAGTTGATTATGAATTAAATTTATCTTCCCCTCAGTTTCAGATGTCACTTAAATCCTTTTAGAGGGCTGATTAGTTCCTGCCTTGCCAGGCAAGGCTTAGCGCCTAGCCTCTGCCTAGGCACCAGGCATGATTTACCACATCACCCAAACATTTAGGCGGTTGGTTTCGTAGTACATGGTAATGAATACATAATGATTCTTTACCTCTATGGATGAATATACGCTGAATAGCATGAAATTTCAATTAAAAAAAAAACCTTTTATTTTGCCTCTGCCTTATGGATGGAATATAGAATTCCAATTATTAGATATTTGTATATTTTGTACATTGAAGAAATTTTGAATAAATAATATATCATTTTATTAAAAATACACGAGTTTATTAAAAATGCCTAGTGTAAATTAATCACCATTCAGAGGACTAATCTCTACTTTGTGCCCACCGCCTAGCATCTGCCTGTTATTAATCATGCTTTTTATTTTATTTTATTTTTTCGTAGCCTTTTGATTGGTTGAAGAAGCAGTTCTTTGAGAAGCCTCAACCAGAGCAGTGAATACTACTCAGCTATGGATGCAGGATAAGTCAGCATTATCAAACTAAGCATGCATCTTCTTCCTTCACTTTCCTTCAGCAAGATAATTGAACTTTGCATTAATAAAAATGGATTTGTTATTCTTGTTCATCCGGCATTAGCTCTTTTCACGTGGTTTATAATGTCATCTTACTTGGTTTTTGTTTAAATGGAAAAGTTATTTTTCCATGTCTGTCTTGGACCTTGGTGTGCTTAGTCATGATGATAACTGTGTCTTGTCCAACTGCTCAATTGTTTTGAAACCAGTTTTGACATATGATGGCGGTTAACACTACTATTTTGAAGAAACCGTCTAGAATGGTCATCCTATCTGTTTAAACAATGTTTGGAAAAATTACTCTGTCATAAGTTGCATTTTCAATTTGGTAGTATGTTTTGGTCAAGCTTTGGAGAAGCTTTGGGTATATTTGGTTTATTTTGAGTTTTTTGTTTTTCTACTTGATTGCAAAATATGAGAGTGTGGAGGAAAAGATTTAAAATTTATGCCATCACGACGATGGATGAAGGAACGGCGGAGGGGGAAATTGAGAGACGGTGAAGGGATTAGATTGTTTTTTTAAAACACGAATAACAAAATAAATTTATTTTCTATTTTATACGTTAATTGTATTTTCGAAATTGGTTGTTTTTAAAAAATATATACGCTATGTGCATTTTTGTTTGGACGGAAAATCAAAATTGAAAATAACAAAACAATCAATGCCTAAGCTCTTGGTGATGTTTGAGAAGTTTCGAAATTGTCACCGGTGGCAATTTTAGGAATATTAAATTTACTAAAGGCGCCTACGAAATAATATGATGATAGAGAGCTTCGAAAACCCCATGTCGGAAAAAAGGGACCTGTTATTGTTGAAAAAACTTAATCAACATGGACCTATCAAGAATTTGAAAAAAGAAATCCAGTAAGAATTGAATGTTTATTCGGTGACCTGCCCTCATTTATTGGATTTTGAGATGAGCTGCTGTTGGGCAATAAAATAAAATAAATAAATAAACAATCAATCGCACATGACTACTTCCACCTAGGGCTGTCAATAGGTACCCGAAAAATCCGGTATCCGTCCGGATCCGTATCCGAAAATATGAAAAATATCCGCTGTTCGAAAAGCGAATACGGACATACGATATTCGAAAAGCTTTCTGGATACAGACATGGTTATTGTGGTATCCGTATCCGAAAAATATTCATTCGATTAATTGATGCATATATATATTTAATTAAAATTATATTTAATTAATATATGATTTTTCAAATATTTCATAGCCATTGGATGTTTCTACGATATGGTTTTTTGCTTATTTTTAGTGAAAATAGACGGTTTTAGTGTTTAATTTTCGAATATTTTTGGATACACGTACGTGTATTGGTATAAAACAATGTTTTATCATCACATTTTTTTATTCCTTGGATTTTTATGAACATTAGTACAAAAACTGTTTTATATTGATTCAAACCTTTTCATTTATATTTTTAAATTTATAAATTATGGACGGAGCGGATAAATATCCGATATCCGTTCGTATTCGAAAATTAAACGGATACGGATATTCGAAAATGATTTCAGATACGGATACAGATATGATACTATCTGTATCGGAAAGTATTCATTGATAGCCCTAGTAGTACCAAAAAACTTAACAAAACACAATAACAACATGTCGAAATTTGATTTTGAAAAAGGGTTGAAAATCCTAAGGTGTAACATGTTCAAAAAGATAGTTGTGCTTGTTTTAATGCAAGGACTCCAATTTTCATAGAGTTAATTTTTTCTAAAAATAGCCATCCATTAGTCATAATTGGAGTCCCTTTGCAGTGTAACCGATTCTAATGTCCAGAAACAATCTTTGTTCTACCACAATTTTTCAGACAATTCATCATTTACAACTTCACTACTTCAGTAACCATCTTTCAAATTATAATGTCGAATTAAAATAAAAAAACAGCAAACCCTTGAATCTTATTCACGTCTAACTTAATTTTGAATCCAACTTCTCTTCATAAATCCAAAATTCTCCGTTATACAATTCTAATCTTTCCCCTTTTAAGTTTTCCATTTTATCGAAATGTATTCTATTCATGGAGTACCAGCTGCAACAATAATTATTAACACAAAATAATATGATTGATGAGGAAATTTCAATATGTAAAATATTTTCTAAGTTTGAATACGCAATGGATTAAATGAAATGCGCTCGCTGCCTACCATGATTTTTTTTAATATGCTTCTTAACATCAAATTCAGTTTTTTATATTCCGTTCTAAACAACCTGCATTTTTTATTTTCGACCGTCGTTCATTGTCGTACGATGACAAACACCGTATATTTTTGAAACAACAAGGAAGATAAACAACTGAACAGTTTTTGAGTATCTATTTGATAAAACAAATATGTTATTAGTAAGCATAGAGACTCTAGAAGAATTAAACAGTATGCAGTGTAGAAACAACATCAACTTTACTTGTAGACGTGGCAGCGACTGTAGCAAACGGGTAGAGGAAAAGTAAAAATAGCAAGAATAAATATCAGTATCTCACCAGATGCTAAAAGGTGGAACATTAAAACGACACGTTTTGCAAAGGCAGTAGTCATGCATAAGGGAATAGTTAACTTTTTGATGGGTTGAATGTTATAGGGATCTCAGTAAAAGAAACAAATCAACTCAAATTCACCCTTTAGTTTCATTTGTACCCTTACAGCAATTGTAGTCTTGGGAACCATTGATTCCTTGAAAAGTCTAACAGAAGAAAATAAATGCAACTTAGCAAAGATGGAAACAAATATCATCTAGTTAATCAACTCAGCAATGTAACCTTGCCAATGACTTTGATTCGGTAGTTTATTGAATCTCGCATTGCAGTGGTAATTATGGTGAAGTATAAAAGTAGATCACAGTTGATTTTATATTGGTTTAGACTCTTTGTCCTTCAGTCCCCGAACTTCCTCCGAACTTTCACTAAACATCCCCCACTCACTACATAGAGAAACATGTTACTATCACTTCTAGAACAAACAAACTGGACTCCAACATGACTGTCCGACTTATCGAACTTCAAAAATAAGTAGAATATAATTGACTTGAGTTCACCAGGTTTGAGTACACCGATATGTCTACATTTTTAGTTAAAATTTCTATAATCCGCACAAAAGATACTCAATGGAGGTTTAGGAAACTGCTCGACAAGAATGTAAGGATGAGAAGTTGAACGATTCAAGAATACAAGATAATCTCTACGAGAGCAATAGAATCTGAATCAGAATAGAGATCACAGTCGTAAAGTTGTCCGTACTGACCTAGTGAAAGTTTAGGGACTTTATAGATGTTGCAGGGTTGCATTTGAAGTGTTGCAATGATTGAAAATGGCTCTAGAATAAAGAGAAAAGATGAAAGAGATGAAGAGACGCAGAGAAAAACACTTCTAGAAATAGCTCTTCCCATCCCATTATTAATTGAATAAGTAAAGAGAAAGAAAATCAAAAGTTTCATTCTCTATATAAATTTAATATATAAGTTTCACACACAAATATTTATATAGAAGCATATGCGATATACTCTAATTTATATTCACGTTAAATTACAATGGAACATCATTTATGAAATTAAAAAAAAAATTGATTTTATTTAAAAGAAATTCGGAAAAGTTCCAAGTATATTTAGACTTTATAGGCTTATTAAAGATCCAAAGTGATAAACTTTTTCAAATTCATAATTTCTTCCGCTACGGCTGGCCCAATTCCAACAGAAGGTAGGTTTCACTTCTATTATATAATTTGGATTGGTTAAGATCTAAATTAGGTGATTTGTTATGCATTTGAAATTGTCCATGTTTTGGTGTATGATTTAGTGTGTTTGGTATTGTTGGAAGTTGAGTAATGAAGTTGAGTAACGACAACGATTAGAGCATTGATTCAACGTTAGGTTGGAATTCCTAGTTATAAAAAGTTGCTCAATGCAACACTTATGTAGCCATCCAACTATTTCCTTAAAACATGAGTCTCTAAGTGAGGTAAGGTGAACCAAAAAATTAGTTTAACACTCATATTGATTGATTTCGTGGAAATGACCATTGATAATCGACAAATTAAATTCGATAACAACAATTGAACCAGAAAGATGTGAAAATATAAAGATGAAAATAAGAAAAACAATATACAAGAGATTTATAGTGGTTCTGTTATGCCTAGATCCACTTTAAATTATTCTATTGTTGATTACGCACCAATCCATTATAATATCAATTACAATCTCGAAATTCGATAAGAAATTGCAATGGTATTATTTCCTCTAAGATGTATATAAGAGAAATTTCCCAAGATTCATTTTATGTTACATGTACACTCATATTTATAGATGTAATTTGTTGTTATTAGGCCTTTGAGTCATCAGATAACATTGTTGGTCCATTAGAACTAGTCATAGATCATGGTCCAAAAAGATGGGGGAAGATTAGAGCAAAAAACTACTAAGTTGATGGATCGGTATCTATCCATCTATGAACAGGTACCGATCCATTAGAGTTTGAAAGTTGCTCCTCCCTATTTTGTCTAAGATATGTCACTATATTTAAATATTGGTCAATACTTGATGCTTCTTTGTAACAACTCAATCCAGACAGGTTTAATTTTGACCCAAAAAAGGCCCATCGAAACTTAAATTCATTGTAACGTAAGTTGTTGATAGTAAAAAGAAATAATATTGCAGAGCCATAACTAAACCTTCAGAACTCACAACGAATGGAATAAAATATAATAGTAAAGTGTACCTATTTATTTCAAAAACCATAAAATGTCATAATACAAAATCCCATAAAAACTGTAATATAATATCTGTTACAAAAGTTGTTTAAATTTATGGGTACATATGAACGCAAATATAATAAATACTGCCACCTGTCAAGCTTCTTCACCTTTAAGCATCACCACCATCACTCCGTCCTTAATCTTTTCAGTACTTGAGCAGTATATTTCAAAAATAAGAATATTTTGTACGAGCATAAAATCATTTAATACTTATTTATAAGGAAAGAAGGCGGGTCCACCCACTTAATACCTTCCATTGCGGAAGTATATCACATATCCTAATCATACGTCATAAATAGCTAATAATATAGCATACGATATCCAAGCCATTTAAATACTTCCCACTGCAAAATAAGTAGATCCAAGCATTTAAGGCCTAATTCCAGAAGTGTGCTCCTAATGATACTATCTAGTTGACATCATATGGAATCTCATAGGCCATTTAATACTTTCAAGTGGAAAATAGGCAGACCTCATCATTTAAGGCCAAATTCCAAAAGCGGACTCCTATAGAGATACCACCTAGCGTAACCCCTTGGCCATTTAATACTTCATCTGGGGAAAAAGTCGAGTCCAACCACTTAATACCTCAAACCCAGAAGTAGGCCCTTCGTCTTATGGCCCATACCTATAATGTCGTCTCATATTAGTCCACTATTCGTAGGAAATGGTAGCTAGATTAGCTG
This sequence comes from Allium cepa, assembly GCA_030765085.1. Lineage (NCBI taxonomy): Eukaryota > Viridiplantae > Streptophyta > Magnoliopsida > Asparagales > Amaryllidaceae > Allium > Allium cepa. Next base: position 549,737,928 of record CM060932.1, read on the forward strand.
GGCGGGTTTTCCATACTGGATTTTGAACTAACCTCGCAACATTACAGATATTTATCATAAAGATATCTCACATCAATAAAAGCATACACAACTACTGTTAGCCTCAAAGTGAAAGGCAGGCTCTTGTCATGCAACTCTATTAAACTCGCATCCCTATGACTTAGCCATAAATTAATTACTCTCTACACACACACATCTCACTGTTTCATAAATAAGGCCTTATAAGAAATTTTCCTTATTACGCCTTAAAATAGTAATTAGACTATATAAGGGTTGCCTCTTATTTTCGCTTCAAAATCAATTACCTTCCTAATAAGGGAATAAATATAAATAAATGCCTAATTAACTACGCCATATACGCGATAGTTATATGTTAAATACATAGAAAGAAATAAATAAATATTCGTGCTTAATAATTTCTAACCGTATGGATTTTACGCCCTAAACTAGTGTTTAATGTCAATCCCCCTAACCAATTATTATTACAAATCCTTTTTCTTTGATTTTTCAAGATTTCTTGGAATTCAAATGTCCAAAACATGGAATAAATATTCATAATCAAAATTGCAATGACAAACTTGTAAATAAAATAGAAACTCAATTGATTACACCAATTAAATAGAATATCTTACAATAGGAATTGCAATCTAAATCTCATATTCTATTCAGCTCCTCTTTTTACAAAGAAATAGATATGACGAAGTGGTGTAAACTAAGAATAGAATTCGTAATCTAAACCCTTATTTTACCGAAGGATCACAATTTAACCCAAAGAAGAAGGAGAAGTGGAATAGGCTATGAAATTATCATAAATTGCCAACGAAATAAATTCCATCAAATTAATGTAAATAATTGGGAATATCAGCATAAAACTGACATATCGAATTAAAAAGGAATTTTAGGGGATTATATCTATCATGTTTTCACAATCCCAAAATCCCTAAGGCATATTTAATCCAAAAGAAATACACTAAACAATTTCTGAAAAGAAATATTAAGGTTTACACTCACAAATTAGCCTTACTTTACTCAAATGGATTTACAGCCTTCCGATCTCTTCTAGAATCTATTTGACACACACACACACACACACACACAATAGGAAACGGGTATATATATTCATTAGATTTAGAACAATTGGAGAAGAATGTGATAAGAATAGATTGGAGGAAGAAATAAGTTAAATCCTTACTTGAATTTTGTATGGAGTTTCTGAATCTTAATAAAGATATAGCAATACCAAAGTTTCATCCAGTTCCCCAAAATAATATGGATAAAAGTGGAGAGGATAGGGTCCAATTTATAGGAGTTGAAATGCACCAGAACCGTAGGATGGAAGTCCGTAGGAAACAGGTAAATTTGGAGCGCACAACCGAATAGAACATATCATAAAACCCTAGCCGCCACTGGCAACTTTCGTTGCCAGGCGGTCGACCGCCCTTGGACGATCGATCGACCGCTACGATCGACCGGTTGGCTTGTTCAGGTCGGCAGCTATCTTATTGAGGGGCGTATATTTTATTTTCCGTTGCCGAATTATTTTATTTTCTAATTAACTTTTTGACGGTAAACTTAATTAAACGTTTACTTAGCTCCTAAGCTAATTATTGAAATTGAAAATCCTAAATTTTATTTCTTATTTGAATTTGAATTCAAACTAAATTAATTTAATTCTAAACACTCCAAACGCTCATAATTTCTTTATTTGAGCTCCGTTTTCAGCATATTATATATATGGTAATAGGTCAGAATTTCGCCACGAATGCAACGGAATAACTTTCGTGGTCAAATTTAAACTTTTATAAAATTTTCGTATCCAACCTTTGTCATATGTAATTCAATTTACTTTATTTATTTATGGTTCATTTTAGGGGGTGTTACATTCTTCCTCCCTTAAAAAGGATTTCATCCCAGAACAACATAACTCCCAATACATTCATGTTATACAATCAAGTTCTCTACTCAACCATCTACTCAACCATTAGTGCAATATGGTTATGTACTGCAGACATGCTAAAATGAGCTCAATCCTAGCATGAGTGTGTAATCATGTCATGTTAGTTTGTATGCAAGTATTCTAAACATGCATAAAAATTTCCATATGAGTGTAAAGTGATTGTGGAAAAGTGTAACAACCATTTCTTATCATCCAATCTAGCAACCGTGATGCAACCAAAATCCTAATTTTGAAGAGAAATATTACCAGTGAAAAGCTTTGGGTGAGTGGTCTTCATCTTCTCCTCTGTTTTCCATGTGCTTTCTTCTGGATTGTCCTCTCATTGTACTCGGACCAACTTAATTATTTTATTGCGGAGTCTCCTATTACTGTGCTCCACAATGCGTACAGTGGCACGAGGAACTGTCGGCTCCATCTCAAAATCCCCCAACTGATCAGGTTCTACTCTTCTAGAAGTGTCATGAAGATATTTCCTAAGGTGAGAAATGTGGAAGACATTGTGGCCTCCTGCCAATTTGTCAGGAAACTCCATATGATACGCCAATTTTCTATTCTTTCTAGAATTCTAAATGGCCTAATAAATCAAGTCCATACTTGCCAAATCTAACAATTTTTCTAAGAGGGGAGATTTTAACAAATACCATATCTCCAACCTCAAATTCAAGCTCTTTCCTTATTTTATCAGCATAAGATTCTGATGGTCTTGCGTTACCTTTATCCTTTGCCTGATCAATTCTACTTTTTCCTTGATATCACAGATCAAATCCGGTTGGAGCAGCATTTTGTCGGTGGTTTCCCATCAACAACTAGGCACTTGCATGGCTGCCCATAAAGTGCTTCAAAAGGGGCTATACCAATCGTAGTCTGGTAACTATTACTATATGCAAACTCAACCAAAGGTGGATGTTGCTCCCAATATCCTTCGAAATCCAAAACACAAGCTTTTAACAGATCTTCTAAAATTCTATTCACCCTCTCTATTTTTCCGTCAGTTTGCGGGTGTTATGCCGTGCTAAGGTTCAAAGAAGTTTCCAAAACCGTCTGTAGGCTCCTCCAAAATTCGCTAGTGAACAAGGGGTCTTTATCACTGACTCTACTTATTGGAATTCCATGTAAACGAACTGCCTCTTTAACATAAATCTGGGTAAAAGAAGCGCTAGTCCTATTTCTTCTAACTAAAATAAAATGAGCACTCTTGGTGAATCTATTGACAACAACCCAAATAGCCTCATTGCCCTTCTGACTTTTGGGTAGTCCTTCCACAAAATCCATTAAAATATGACCACACTTCCAAGTCAGAATTTCCTAAGGTAATAATAATCCTTCGGGCCTCCCTTGCATAGTTTTTATCTTTTGGCAGGTCAAACACTTGGCAACAAACTCGGTTACGCTCCACTTCATTCTATTCCAAAAGAAAATTCTCTTCATGTCATTGTACATCTTATCTCCTGGGATGAATGGTCATACTTGAGTGGTGACACTCCATAAGCACATCTCTCATCAAGTCATCAATCATTGGGATGCAATGGCATCCATCTCTTCTTAAATATCCCTTCTCATCAACTAAGTACCTTTTAGCATGGGGAAAATGCTCTCCTTTCCTTAATTTTTCCAGAATCTCAACTAACTGCTTGTCTTTTACTTGCTAATGCCCTATATGATCCATCAAGGCTAGTTTAACCTCCATGACTGATAGAAAACTTTGAATGGGTTTTGTTGACAGTTCGAGGTTAAAATTCGAGAGATAACTTCAACAGTCTCCAATCATATATAGCACCTAGGGTAGTGTGTCTCCTACTAAGGGCGTCAACGACTATGTTCCCTTTTCCATGGGTATATTGAATGTCAAGGTCAAAGGATGCTATATACTTCATCCATCTCTGTTGCTTAAGATTCAAATCTTTGTGAAATTAGGTATTTGAGCAATTTATGATCCATGAATAGCTCAAACCTTTCCCCTAAGAGATAATATCTCCACATCTTCATGGCAAAAACAATGGATGCTAATTCTATGCACTAGATACCTCTTCTCATGATCCTTGAGTTGTATTCTAGCATAGACAACTACCTTCCCTTCTTGTATAAGAACTGCTCCTAATCCTGTGTCACATGTGTTCATGAAAACCATAAATGGCGTAGTTCCATCTGCAATAGTGAGCATGGGTGCACTAATCAATGACTCCTTAAGCTTCTCAAATGCCTTGGTGCACTTATCATCCCAAACAAAGACTATATTCTTCTTTGTCAATCAGGTTAAAAGGTCTGCTATTTGTGTAAAGCTCTTAATGAACTTCCTATAGTAGCCTGCTAACCCTTGAAAGCTTCTAACCTACGATGCATTACTTGGAACCTTCCACCCTTAGACAACTTCCACTTTAGTATGGTCCACTGCCAATCCTTGCTTGGAAATAATATGCGAACCTAACTTCATTTTTCCAAAAGTGGAAGGTCTCCAATACCTCCCTAAGTTGGTCCTCATGCTCCTTCTTTCCTTTGGAGAAAACCAAGATATCATCAACAAACACCACGATAATTTTATTAAGTTGCTTCCTAATTATTCTACTCATCAAATCCATAAAGTATGCTGGAGCATTTGTCAGTCCAAAATACATCACTTCCCACTCATAGAGTCCATCTAGCGTACGGAATATGGTATTCCCCTTGCTTTCCTTTGAAATCCTTAACTAATGGAATCCCATTGCTAAATCTAAATGGGGATAAGACTTTAGCTCCTATAAGTTGGTCGAAAAAGTCATCTATTCTAGGTAGAGGGTACCTATTTTTCCTTGTTAACTTGTTCAACTTTCTATAATCGACGCAAAATCTTAAATTACCATCTGTCTTAGTAGCAAAAACGACAGGGGATCCCTACTCAGAAGTACATCTGCAAAGGAATCCTTTCTTTAATAGCTTTGAGATTTGCTTATCCAATTCCCTTCTTTATTTAGGGGCCATTTGTCTCAAAGGCAGAGCGACGGGTCTTGCGTCTTTCTCTAAATCAATTCGGAACTCGGTCTTCCTATGGAGCGGGAGACCTAAGACCTCCTCGAAGACATTGGGAAATTCACAAACTACGGGTATAGATAATGGTTCTCGATCAATAGCTAGACTTAGTGAGTATAAATGTTAACTCAACTAAAGCTTTGGGTGTACAAATAACTTCTAGGTCATGACCTCGACGACTCCTTAATCGTACTACCCTTTTATCACAGTCAAGAATGGCTTTGAAATATGACAACCAGTCCATACCAAAGATAAGTCAATGCCCTTTGAAATTTAGAACGTACGCAGTAAATATGAAATCAATATCACATATGTCTATCACTAGGTCTTTGCAAATAAGAGAAAGATGGGTCGAACCCTTAATGCGATTAGAAACCTCTATTGGGCTGTTGAACATCTGGGTTTTAAGGTTTAAGGAATTTACTACATCCTTAGCTATAAAGGAATGTGAATGCCCCCGAATCAAATAGGGTACGAATAGTAAACCCAAAAATAAGTGTTATGCCTTTTAGAGCTGCTTTTCCATGGTCCCTTGGTAGTTTGGTCCTTCCTTAGCCATCTTGGGACATTGATTCTAGTGATGCCCTTCCTCGTGGCAGTTAAAGCACTTTCCTTTAAAGGCTTTCTTCATCAGACTCAACCTACAATCTTTAGCTTCATGACCCCTCCTTTGGCATATCTTCTCACATTTACTTCCTTCTTAAACTTCCTCTTCGACTTCTTGTTGGACCAAAAGCTCCCCTCCTTAAACCTTCCTTTCTTTTGGGTCTATGTAGACTTCTACTTTTCTCTCTTATCTTCATCGTTGGCCACGTACAACATTGTCGTTTCTACCAACATCTCATGCGTGGCCCCCATAAGTACTTGGGTCAACAATATTTCTCTTAGCGGGGAATTTAAGCCCTTTACGAACTTCATAGCCTTATTCATAGATGTGCATATCAGGTTCATCCCAATTTTAGCCAATTCAGTAAACTTAACTATGTACTCTTTAAGGGTAGAATCTCCTTGTCTCAGCTGAATGAAATTTTCCAATTGCAAGCTAACCTCTGCTCTAGACATGAATCTCATCTCAAATTGGTCCTTGAATTTATTCCAAGAGAATATCCTGCCCGGATGTTCATTAGGTTCATCCCAACCCAGTTCTCTAAATATCTTATCACATTTACTAATCCATGGTTTAGCCTCCATATATACTTCAGTTTTAGAGTGTGTCGTTCGTTGCATATTGAGAAAGTCCTTACATAGCTTAGGAAAGTCAGCAGGACGCGGTGCTTCATCAACGGACGAGGCATTGGGTGTTACCGGTGCAGCTGGAGGAATAGGAATCTGCCCAACAGTCCTAAGATATTGTTTGAACCATTCGGGCATTCCACGAATGGGTGGTCTTCCATGGGTAGGGTTCTCTTGTTCGGAGGAAGATTGATTATCAGCCATATCAACTATCTGTAGGTTAATCTTTTAGTAGCGATTTCTTAAGATAGCATCTACATGCTGAAAGAAAGAAAAGTATTCCTAGTGTATGTGTTTCAAGAAGAGGGGGTATAGGTATATACATAGTAAGAATTCTTTTGAAAATTCTTTTTGAAAAACTTTTTAAAAATAACAAATACGTCACTCATACGTATAGTTTTTCCCCATTGATCGGGTAAATTAGAGCCCTGATACCAAATGTAACAACCCACCTCGGAACAGACCTAAATTTCGACCTAGAAAAGGCCTATTGAAACTTAGATCCATTCTAAGGTAAGCTATTGGTAGTAAAAAGAAATAATATTGCAGAGCCATAACTAAACTTTCAGAACTCACAATGGATGGAACAAAATATAATAGCAAAGTGTACTCATTTATTTCAAAAACCATAAATTGTCGTAACACAAAATCCCATAAAAACCGTTTAACATCCATTACAATAATTGTTTAAATCCATGGATACACTTGAAAGCAAATAATAATAAATACTGCAACTTGCCAAGCTTTTTCACCTTTAAGCATCGTCACCGCCATCACTCTGTTGTTAACCTTTTCAGTACTTGGGTAGTATATTTTAAAAATAAAAATATGTCAACAAACATAAAATCATTTAATACATCTTTATAAGAAAAGGAGGCGGGTCCAACCATTTAATACCTTTAATTCCGGAAGTATATCCCATATCCTAATCATATGTCATAACTAGCTAATAATGTAAGAGACAGCACCCAATCCACTTAATACTTCATAGTAGAAAATAGGAAGACCCCATCATTTAAGGCCTAATTTCAGAAGTGTGCTCATAAATGGTACTATCCAGCCGACGTCATATGGAATCTCATAGGCCACTTATTACTTCTAAGTGAAAAATATGCAGACCGCGTCATTTAAGACCTAATTCCAGAAGCGGACCCTTGTAAAAGTACAACCATTGTAACCCCTTAGCCATTTAATACCTAATCTCGAAAAAAAGGCGGGCCCAACCACTTAATACCTCAAACCCTAAAGCGGTCCCTTTGTCTTATGGCCCATGCCTATAATGACGTCTCACATTAGTCCATTATTCATAGGAACTGGTAGCCAGATTAGCTGGACAAATTTCCCTTACTGGATTCGGAACTAACCTCGCGTCACTACAAATATTTATCATAAGGATATCTTACATCAATAAAAGTATACACAACTGCCGGTAGCCTTAAAGTAAAGGGCAGATTTCAGTCATGCAACTCTATTGATCTCACATCCATATGACTTAGCTATAAATTAATTACTCTCTCTATGTGCACACACACATCTTACTGTTTCATAAATAAGGCCTTATAAGGAATCTTCCTTATTACGTCTTAAAATAGTAATTAGGCTATATAAGAGTTTCTTCTTATTTCTCCTCAAAATCAATTACCTTCCTAACGGGAAAAATTTATATAAATAAATACCAAATTAACTATGCCATATTGCAATAGTTATACGATAATTACGTAGATAGAAACAAATAAATATTTGCACTTAATAATTTATAACCGCACGGATTTTACGCCCTAAACTAGCACTTAATTCCAATTCCCTCATCAATTATTACTACAAGTCATTTTCTTCAATTTTCCAAGATTTCATGGAATTTAAATATCCAAAACAGAGAATATTCATAATTAAAACTACAATAACGACTTGTAAATAAAATAGAAACTCAATTTATTACACCAATTAAATGGAATACCTTAAACAATAGGAATTGTAATCTAAATCCTATATCTTATTCAACTCCTCTTTTTACAAAGAAAGAGATATGAATAAGTGGTGTAAATTATGAATTGAATTCGTAATCTAAACCCCCTTATTTTACTAGAGGAACACTTTTTAATCCAAAGAAGAAGGAGAAGTGGAACAGACTATGAAATTATCATAAATTGCATAATGAAACAAATTCCATCAAATTAATGTAAATAATTGGAAATCTCAGCATAGAATTGACATATCAAATTAAAAAGGAATTTTGGTGGATTTTATCCATCATGTTTTCGAAATCCCAAAATCCCTAAGGCATATTCAAATCCAGAAGAAATACATTAAACAATTGCTGAAAAGAAATACTAAGTTTTCCACTCACAGATTAGCCTTAGCTTTACTCAAATGGATTTGCAACCATCCAATCTCTTCTAAGATCTCTCTATTTTGATACACACACACACACACACACACACATATATATATACACATACATACAATAGGGAAGGGGTATTTATCTTCATTAGATTCAAAACAATTAAAGAAGAATAGGATAAGAATATACTGGAGGAAAAAATAAGTTAAATCCTTACTTGAATTTTCTACGAAGCTTTTGAATCTTAGTAGAGAGATAGCAATGGCAGAGTTTCGTCGTATCCCCCAAAATAATTTGAATAAAAGTGGAGATAATAGGGTTCTATTTATAGGAGTTGAAATGCACTAGAACCGTAGGATGGAAGTATGTAGAAAATGGGTAAATTTGAAACGCACAACCGAATAGAACAAATCATTAAACCCTAGCCGTCACTGGCAACTTTTGTTGCCAAGCGACCGGTCGCCCATGGTCGACCGGTCGACCGCTATGGTTGACCGGTTGACTTATTTAGCTCGACCGCTATTGTATTTAGGTGCGTATATTTAATTTGTCGTTGTTGAATTATTTTATTCCCTAATTAACCTTTTAACATTAAACATTAATTAAACGTTTACTTAGCCCCTAAGCTAATTTTTGAAACTTAAAATCCTAAATTTTATTTCTTATTTGAATTTGAATTCAAACTAAATTAATTTAATTTTGAAAACTCCAAACGCTAATAACTTCTTCGTTTAAGCTTCATTTTCGTCATATTATATAAGGAAATAGATCAGAATTTCGCCACGAACGTAATGAAATAACTTCCATGGTCAAATTCAAATTTTTATATATTTCCCATATCTAACCTTTGTCATATTTAATTAAATTTACTTTATTTATTTATGCTTCATTTTATGGGTTGTTACATTCTTAGCTTGATAATCTAAACGTTCATTGATAATGAGGGCAAAATGGAGGAAACCAATGGGTCGGTACTGATCAATCCATGGAGCAGTACCGATCCATAAACTTAACCAATGTCATCATTTTTCTCTCTACATACTCTTTATACTTTATTCTTTGGTTCTAGCATCCATTCTTTCATCATCTTGAGGTACATTTTCGTCAAATTTCCACTTGTGAAAAACTATGGATAATACATGCCTTCTAAAGTATGCTTTTGTAAACATAAAGTGCGCTTTGATCGGAAGCAAGTGGCCAAATCTTGATCTTTCTAGGCACTTTTGTTACACGGACCACTTCCATGGAACATCATGTTTTCAAAACATTTCGTTCGACAAATTCATCAAGTCATGTCTTTTCGATAGATATAAATATTATTTTTGCTGTTTTGAAAGCTCATTCATTCTATTCACTATTGGGAAGCATTCTGGTTAAAGGCAAAGCAGGGAACATTTTTTCTCAATTTTTCTTAAAAATTTTATGGACCAATACCAATCGATCTTATATATAAAATTTTCAACACTTAGAAACTCTTTAGCCATGTTCATTTCCCATTTCTGCCATTGTTATCCTCTGCACAACCTAGAGATTCCAACTTAAGAATTTCAGGACCTTCAATCTTCATATCAAGTAGCTGCCATCGATCTTATTCAACCACAATAATATGGTACGAAAATGCCATGCCTTATGCCGCATTCTGCTCTTTGGTTGAGCTTCACCTACCGTTGATTTTCCCTAATCTCCTAGACTTTACTCCTTAGCCATTTTAATATTATTCCAACTTGATTAGGGGAGAAGATGGGTTAGTTTGTGGTAAAGTAGAGGTTCACCTAGCCTTTAGACGTGGAGTTCTCTCTGATTGCATTGCTTTAAAATCAATTTCACCAATTTGGGGATGATTCCATAACCCCTACACCACTTATTTTGAGATTCATTAGACTTTGCTGCTGATATGTCTGGGAGCATACATTTCATCAAAGTCGGCTTCAATGATTGTCAAATATCCGGCTTCTAGAAAATTGTAGTGCCTCTTTAGGATTTTAGGAACGATTGTCATTGGATGACCAATTTATATTTTGAACAAGAGTTTTGTAAACTAAAATAAAATCGGTTTTATATAAGACAATTCATAAAATGTTTGTGAATAACAATCCACACCTTAATGGATCCAAATTTCGACTAAATCAAAACCCAAGTCCATTTGGTTTTAGTAACCTATAAATGACATAAGTATATTATAATGCGATAAATATAAACTCACAGCGAAATAGAAAAATATAATATAACATATGTATTGACTAAGCCTATTACCTCGGAATATTATTCCTTGAATATTTAAGTATCTTTTCAACGCCGAGCATGAATAAGAAGACTTCACCCTCTGCAGTTCGCGTCTTGCTCCAGTAGCCTGTCCTTCTAAACCTAACATGTAAGTTGTTATGAGAATGGGGGCTTGAACAATATTCTGCCGATTGAAAATGTAACAACCCTAGATTTTGCTTATATTTTTAAATTTGACTTTATTTTTATTTTGAAATTATTTTAAACTTGTTTTATTTCAAACATTTCATTTTTAAATATGAATTTGTATTATTATATGAATTATAATTTCAAACTAGTATAAATTGAATATTTTCCTGAAAAATGGATTTGTGGTCAAAACTGGTCAAACTTTGACTTTTAAATCTAAAAATTTTAATTCTTGAATTTTATCTTTAATTATGAAAATAGATTTAATATCATGAATACTGCTTTTCGTTTCGTTGAAATTGGATTTAAATTGTGAAAGTTATACCCTTTACAATATTGTATGTATATGGGGTTATTTAACAATATTCTTTTTTTTAATTTATATAAATGATATTTTTACTTGATATATCTTATTCTAATTTGTATATTTATGTTATATTATGTTTATTTTGACTTTTAAATATTTTTAAAGTGATGTATGAATTTTTCCAAAGCTTATTGAATTTATTTCCAAATTTTAAAGCTTAGTTTCCATTTCTCTGCTATTTTCTTTGTTTAAATTATATTTAATTAAAATTTATTTATTCATTTTGTGAATGAATTTTTATTTTTATGTTATTATCTTTGTTATAAATATTTTTCCAAGTCCATATAATTTTTATAAAAATTATTCCGTTATTTTCAAATTTTTCTAGTCTAGTTTGCAATTTTGTGCTATTTTCTCATTTTAACCTTATATAATTAATAAATATTTACATATATTTTTATATTTTTTTCACTTTAGAAATTTTAGTTGAAATAATTATTATTTTTAGTAATTTAATCTTATATAAGTAAATTAAAAGAAATTTGGAAGTTTTTGTGACTCTTTATTTGCCTTAGTCCTTTTGCATTCTTGTCTTTTCATTTCAACCATTACTTGCAATTACTATTGGCTGACCTTGTCATACTCTTCATCCGACTTTCTCATTCCATTTTCACGTAAATTATATTCTCAAACTGAAAAAAATTCGGCCATTATCATCTTGCTAAAGTTTTGGTAAAAACTTCTTTTTCCTTTTTCACTTTTAATTGTTTTGACATGGATTTGCACTTGTTCTCTTCTCTTATAGGTTCAGCCACCCCACCACCTGCCCTGCCGCCTCCACCACCACCTAAGAACGCCACCATCCCCACCTCTTTTCTGGCCAAAACCCCCAGCCAAGCCCTTGTAGATGATCCTCCAAAAAAATTTCCAACCTAAACTCCACTTTTTGTCCATAGACCGAGCACATCCATGTCTACCACCTCCAAACCTCCACATGGCCGATCAAACACCACCACCACCAGCTTGTTCCGGCCCAGAGACACCTCTGCACACCACCTACTCACCCCATCTAAAATAGCCATGCCCTCCATGCTTTGGCCGATCCCATAAGTTGCCTTGAAATCCATGCTTTTGTCTTGAAATGTTAGTCTTTTGCCTCACCAACTAGCGCACCATTTTGCTCTATGCATGTCCGACCCTATAGGGACCCAAACCATACCTTAATCCATGCCTTGGCTGTGCTATTTCAGTTCATAACTGAAGTATGTGAAGTTGAGATCAAGTGCAAAGCATTTGACTTTGTTTTGGGCTTTGATTCCTTGCATTGTTTAGTGATAATTTGTGTTGAAATCTTACATGTACTCTATTGTTTTGGGTAAATGCATGCAAGGCTATTAGCTTTGTCTCTCCACTCTCAAGTCGTATCTGTGTCGTCGTGCCTTTGTTGTGTCAGTATCTGTGCTTTGGTGTTGATCTTCAGCTTGTGACAAGTGAGTAAATCTCACCAGACTAATATATACTTGTATAGTTATAAACTGACATCGCTTGAATCTGTAATGCATTTCATCCTGTTATAACTGCTACATTATTATCATATGATGTTCATACCTGTTATTACACTTGTTATATCATATGTTCCGTTATTTTATGTTATTCAGTTATTTATATCAGTTATCACCATTGCAAGTTCCCTGTAGACTAGAATCACTATGGGTGAAATGATACATACCCAAACGGATTTTAGAATAAGGGAAAATCGTTATGGGCTGAAATGATAAGCCTGAGCGGTTTTCAAAATCATTCATTTTACATGGGACTACGGGTTTGAAATGATAGAACCCGGGTTTTCTTTGTAAACTGCGGATTGAAATGATATACATCCGTATTACTTGACCTAGGCTAGAAAACTATATACAGACCCATGGGTTATAAATTATTTTCTGAAATGTTTTAAAATTATTTTTAAAAGTAGGAGTATAATATTTTGAATTAAAATGAATAAAATGATTTTTTATAAAATTAAAAGTGATTTTTGAATAAATGAAAATGTGAATAAATGAATGTTTTAAGTCAAAATTTTAAAATACAACTTATTGTGGGAAATTTTGAACTTTTGTTAAAAATGACATTTTTATTTAGTAAAATAAATAGAAATAAGTTATAATTTGGTAATTTAAAACTTAATGGTTAAGTAATAAAATTAATTAAAGCAATGGGATTTAATACTTGAATTTAAATAAGAAATTATGTTAAAATTTAATTTTTTGATGAAATTTAACTTTATAAAAATCATAAAAATAAGAGTATTGAAATGATGATTTTAAAATGTGAAATTTTATGATTTTATAAGTTAAATGGTTTAAATTAAAATTAACTGTTGGTGAAATTTGTGTTGAAGCCTTGAATTTGATTTAACAGCATTTTTGAAATGTAATGTTTGGGTATTACAGCATTTTGTAAATACTGTAGTTGTTTTAAATGAACTAAAAAGTTAAATTGAAATAAAGACTATTATAGCACTTTGTAAATGTTATAGTGGTTAAACTTAACATTTAAGTTTATTTGAAATTTAAAGGAAATCTATTACAGCACTTAAATGTTGTCTTTTGTCAAATGAACTATTTTAAAACTACAACTTTACGTAGCATTTTAAGTGCTACGGAAACTATATTTTTGTTGTTTTAATAACTTTTATGAAAAAAAATCTTTGGAAAATGATAAAATTTTGGAAATTAAATGTTAAATTTCTAAAGATAATGAAGAGACATTTATATGGCTTTAAATGGAAGGATTTAAGTTTTGGAAATTTAATATTTAATTAATAAATATAAGGAATTGACTTTAAATGATTTAAATGGAGAGATTTAATTTTTGATATAAAATCTTTTGAAACGTAAGTTTGAAAGGGTAATTAATTCCTAAATAAAATGAAGGGATTTAAAAGTTATTTAAATGAATAAAAATGAATGATGTTTTGAATAATATTTTGACATTTTGATATTTTGAAAGGATATTTGATTTCTGATTTATTTAATTTATTTGATAAATGAATATTTGAAGTATATATTATTTGAGTTTATTTAAATGATATTGGATTTATGAAAGGTGGGATATTCAAACCTTGAAATATACTAAAGATAAATATTGTATTTTGTGGATTAAACCTATATTTGAATTTGATAAGATTTGAAATGGTTTGTTAGTAAACTGAATTTGAATTGAAAATGATGGTTTGAATTAAATTAAGTTGAAATTGAATTTTGGGTTTAATTTAATAAATTTGTAAATGTATAGAATTAAAGGATGATTGCAAATGTATGATTTCAAAATGTTCTGATTTTTAAAGTGTAATGATTTCAATGTTTTGGTTTCGAAAGAGTTATAACTTTGAAAGTATAAACTATTTTGAATAGTGAATATATGTTTGGAATGGAAATGATATTGCTTTTGAAATAAATATAGTTTTGAAATAAAAATGATTTTGGGTTTTCGAAGTATAAACTATCTTTGAAATGTTATTTTGATATTAAAATGATTTGTAGTGAAGTTTTGAAAGGATATGATATGTCGATATATTGAAATGATTTGAAAAGGAAGTTTTGAAAGGATATGCTATTTTGATGTATTGAAATGGTTTGGAAATGATTTAATCTTTATTTTGAAAAAGATTTGGATTTGAAATGATATTTTATTTTGAAGTATAAAATATTATATTTTAAAATTATAACCATGGGTTATAATAACGATTGGTTGTTAAAGAGACCGGGATCGGATATCTGGCATACTCTCTGTCGATAACGAAAACCACTTTAACAACTGTGTACGCGGTGGAGATTCCAGAATGAAGTAGGATGGTGGCGACGTTCTTGAGGCATATTACGTGGACCCAACTCCCGTGATTTGGCATAAGGTGGCTAAAACAGGAGCGATCTCGGGCCAAGTAAGGTCATTCCTCCGATCGGACACATTCCTTCGATACTATACTCTTACTGGCGATTGATTAGATGGCCATCCTCCTATTTTGATTGGGAGTGTGTTCCGAGGTGGGCGTATGTGGCTGCTGCGTTACATCCAGCCCGTGTGTGTAATTGGTATATCTACCCTGGCATTGCCTTGTGTGCCGTGTCACCTACCATACCGAGCCTTTACTACGAGTTTGTTTTTCTCCCGTAGCCCGTGTGGTATCCTCTGACAGTCACCCGGTGTGGAGCTGTCATGATATTGGATGGGCTGCTGGGACTATTATGTGTAAAGTGTGATATGGGTAGCCCGGAACGCTATATAAAAGTAAGTTTATTTTACTGTAGACATTATTATAATAGCGCAATATTACTATATAGTAAATAGTTTAACGGATCCTTGGAGGATGGGCGGTCTCAGGCATCCTTTAAGTTTCTTGTACTTTATTACAATTCACTTGAGTTGGTTTACATTATATAAGTATATATTGTCCTGACTCGAGTGTTTGTATTTTTATTTACGCTCGGGCAGCCTGAGTTATTCACGGATTTGGATTCCACTTTTTGGAGATTGGAATCGCTGGAGATTATCTGCTTATCTAGTTTTATCTATTCCAGTTCTGTTGTTCTATTTAGCTTGTACTTGGTTATCATCTTGAGACTTCTGTTGTACTTTATTTATTATGTTGTATTTTATTTAACTCTGATATATTTACATAGTAGCTTCATGAACTTCTATCTCTTTTACTTCCGCTACATTTCTTACTTTGTGTCTGTATCCTGTGATTTTTATTTACTGTATGTCCTGAGATTTGCCAAATTTTATTTACAACGCGGTATTTTGAGCAATTCAAGTCCGGCATGTGTGGATGCGAATGGTTGAAAATATCGGGTTGTTACAGTTGGTATCAGAGCTTCGGTAGCTCTAGGCAAAACTCAGCGTATATGGTAAATGTATTTACAGAATCACTTTCATTCGAGTTTAAATCTCTTCCTTTTGACTCGATCCCTTTGAATTTTGGAACGTTCCCTGCAGTTCCAAAATCCATTTGTGTCCCTCGCTATTCGTCTTCCTTTGATTCTGGTGTATCCCATAACTCCACTTCGAATGAGCTTTATATTGAATCGGCGGTCCCACCAATCTCAAAAATTCATTTGTAAAGGGGAAAACTCCTTTACAATTAGCATCGATTCACCAGAGATTTATATCTATCCTTGGTTTAGATGCTAATATCTTTTGTCATTCCAAACTCTATCTATTGAGATCGAATGTAGATTTACCCCAGAAAAATTCACATTGATCTTACTCTTTAAGTCACGGTTGACCCGGTTAAGTTAGCCCACGATTTACTTAAGCTTACTCATCTCCCTACTCTGTTAATTAATCATCTTGTCTTTTGTTTCTAATCTATTCTTCAAACATTTTGAATTGTACTTATGAATCTATATTTTGTTTTATATATTGTATTGTTTGAGTTGTTGATGTTGATTTGGATTTCCAGTCGATTCGTCTGATCAACGCTATCGATAGGATTTCTAAAACACTTTGACAGAACAAACTAACACAATATTATTTTAAAGTTTGGTTAATGAAATAAATTTTGATACATAAGTAAATTTATGGAACTCAATAAACTGATTTAAATTGATTATTTGAAATGATAATACTTGATTTATCATTTATTGTTCTATAAATGAATTTATAAATAGTTGTTTATAAATTGATTTGGGAACTGAAATGAATTTAAAACAAGAAATTTGAGAATTCAATTTCCGATGGTTTCAAACCTTGTGTTTAAAGTTTTAAAAGGTTATATTATCTAAAGTATTTTCGAATAGAAATTTGTTTTCAAAGAACTTGAAAGTTTAGAAATTAGTGCTCTTCTCTTTGTCGCTGGAAAATAACTTCCGTGATGACCGCGGCATCATCGATGTCCATTTTCGAGTTTCGAAGTGAAGAGACCATTATGTAGTCTTGCTACAGCTTTGTTTTGAGAAATTTAATTGATTTGAATTTCTAAAATAAGACTGGATTTATAATATATATATATATATATATATATATGTATATGTATATATGATTTAAATATGATTTGACTTATTATGTTTATATATTTATTTATCTATAAATGTTTTGAAGAAATCAGAAATTTAATTCTTAAATTTTATTTTAAAGAATCATTTCAATTATAAAAAGAAAATCAAAATTTTAGATAAATGATTCAAACTTGAGATAAGGAAATTAGAAAGTTTTATTTGTATAATACAATTGCATTCAAATATAACTTGCCTTAATTTCATAAGTTAACAATGTAATTGGATAATATACAATATAAAAAGACTTTATAAATAAAATTTGAGTGGTTATAATAAATGTTATACACTTTAATTTTAGTTATAAAATGATTAACAACGGTAAATATAATAAAGGGTAATTAAATAACTTACAATAAAAAAATGTTAGAAGAACTAAGAATAAAATAAAGCAGTTATAATAAGTGTAAGTATATTTCACATAAGTGATAAATATATTGAGGAGGAATAAATTTTAATTTTAATTTAGAAATAAAGAAGAATTAAATTTATTAAGTACATTATGGGTGTAATAAATGATTAAATTTTTTCAAACCCGTGGTTTTAAAATTGTTAATTTAAGATGATTGGATAATAAGATAATGAAATTTGAGATAGTTAAAGATTTATTTAACTTATGGAAAAAAAATTAAGTTGAAATTTCCATGATTTCAAATTTATTTCCTTATTTTGTTTTCAAATTGTCTTTAGTTGTCCTTATTTTTCCTCATCTTGCTATAGACTGGTATAGACATCTATTTATAATCTTTCTGTTTAGAAATCTTTCTATAATCTTTGATAATCTTTTAATTTGAGCACTGATTTCCATCCACAGACCGTCGGTCAAGCGGAAAGAGTAAATCAGATTCTAGAGGATCATAATTCCAATTTTCTTGTCATCTTGTCTTAATCTTATTTCACTCTATCTTTTTCTGTGCTTTCCCGTACCTCATTCCTTTTCGGGGACGAAAAGTTTTGAGTGGGGGAGAGTGTAACAACCCTAGATTTTGCTTATATTTTCAAATTTGACTTTATTTTTATTTTGAAATTATTTTAAACTTGTTTTATTTCAAACATTTCATTTTTAAATATGAATTTTGATTATTATATGAATTATAATTTCAAACTAGTATAAATTGAGTATTTTCCTCAAAATGGATTTGTGGTCAAATCTGGTCAAACTTTGACTTTTAAATTTTTAAATTTAAATATTTGAATTCTTAAATTTTATCTTTTATTATGAAAATATATTTAATATCATGAATACTGCTTTTCGTTTCGTTGAAATTGGATTTAAATTGTGAAAGTTATACCCTTTACAGTATTGTATGTATATAGGGTTATTTAACAATATTCTTTGTTTTAATTTATATAAGTGATATTTTTACTTGATATATCTTATTCTAGTTTGTATATTTTTGTTATATTATGCTTATTTTGACTTTTAAATATTTGTAAAGTGATGTATGAATTTTTCCAAAGCTTATTGAATTTATTTTCAAATTTTAAAGCCTAGTTTCCATTTTTCTGCTATTTTCTTTATTTAAATTATATTTAATTAAAATTTATTTATTCATTTTGTGAATGAATTTTTATTTTTATGTTATTATATTTGTTATAAATATTTTTCCAAGTCTATATAATTTTTCTAAAAATTATTCCGTCATTTTCAAATTTTTCTAGTCTAGTTTGCAATTTGTGCTATTTTCTCATTTTAACCTTATATAATTAATAAATATTTAAATATATTTTTATATTTTGTTTCATTTTCGAAATTTTAACTGAAATAATTATTATTTTCAGTAATTTAATCTTATATAAGTAAATTAAAGGGAAATTTGAAAGGTTTTGTGACTCTTTATTTGCCTTAGTCCTTTTGCATTCTTGTCTTTTCATTTCAACCATTACTTGCAATTACTATTGGCTGACCTTGTCATACTCTTCAGCTGACTTCCTCATTCCATTTTCACGTAAATTATGTTCTCAAACTGAAAAAAAATTCGGCCATTATCATCTTGCTAAAGTTTTGGTAAAAACTTCTTTTTCCTTTTTCACTTTTAATTGTTTTGACATGGATTTGCACTTGTTCTATTCTCTTATAGGTTCAGCCACCCCACCACCTGCCCTGCCGCCTCCACCACCACCTGAGAACGCCACCATCCCCACCTCCTTTCTGGCCAAAACCTCAAGCCAAGCCCTTGTAGATGATCCTCCCAAAAAAGTTTCCAACCTAAACTCCACTTTTTGTCCATAGACCGAGCACATCCATGTCTACCACCTCCAAACCTCCACATGGCCGACCAAACACCACCACCCCATCTTGTTCCAGACCTAAGACACCTATGCACACCACCTACCGACCCCACCTGAAATAGCCATGCCCTCCATGCCTTGGCCGAGCCCATAAGTTGCCTTGAAACCCATGCTTTTGTCTTGAAATGTTAGCCTTTTGCCTCACCAACTAGCGCACCATTTTTCTCTATGCATGGCCGACCCTATAGGGACCCAAACCAGACCTTAATCCATGCCTTGGCTGTGCTATTTCAGTTCATAACTGAAGTATGTGAAGTTGAGATCAAGTGCAAAGCATTTGACTTTGTTTTGGGCTTTGATTCCTTGCATTGTTTAGTGATAATTTGTGTTGAAATCTTACATGTACTCTATTGTTTTGGGTAAATGCATGCAAGGCTATTAGCTTTGTCTCTCCACTCTCAAGTCGTATCTCTGTCATCGTGCCTTTGTTGTGTCAGTATCTGTGCTTTGGTGTTGATCTTCAGCTTGTGACAAGTGAGTAAATCTCACCAGACTAATATGTACTTGTATCGTTATAAAGTGACATCGCTTGAATCTGTAATGCATTTCATCCTGTTATAACTGCTACATTATTATCATATGATGTTCATACCTGTTATTACACTTGTCATATCATATGTTCCGTTATTTTATGTTATTCAGTTATTTATATCAGTTATCACCATTGCAAATTCCCTGTAGACTAGAATCACTATGGGTGAAATGATACATACCCGAACGAACTTTAGAATAAGGGAAAATCGTTATGGGCTGAAATGATAGGCCTAAGCAGTTTTCAAAATCACTCATTTTACTTGGGACTGCGGGTTTGAAATGATAGAACCCGGGTTTTCTTTGTAGACTGCGGATTGAAATGATATACATCCGTATCACTTGACTTAGGCTAGAAAACTATATACAGACCCGTGGGTTATAAATTATTTTCTGAAATGTTTTAAAATTATTTTTAAAAGTAAAAGTATAATATTTTGAATTAAAATGAATAAAATGATTTTTTATAAAAATAAAAGTGATTTTTGAATAAATGAAAATGTGAATAAATGAATGTTTTAAGTCAAAATTTTGAAATATAACTTATTGTGGTAAATTTTGAACTTTTGTTAAAAATGACATTTTTATTTAGTAAAATAAATAGAAATAAGTTATAATTTGGTAATTTAAAACTTAATGGTTAAGTAATAAAATTAATTAAAGCAATGGGATTTAATACTTGAATTTAAATAAGAAATTATGTTAAAATTTGATTTTTTGATGAAATTTAACTTTATAAAAATAATAAAAATAAAATTATTGAAATAATGATTTTAAAATGTGAAATTTTATGATTTTATAAGTTAAATGGTTTAAATTAAAATTAACTGTTGGTGAAATTTGTATTGAAGCCTTGAATTTGATTTAGCAACATTTTTGTAATGTAATGTAAGGGTATTATAGCATTTTGTAAATGCTGTAGTTGTTTTAAATGAACTAAAAAGTTAAATTGAAATAAAGGCTATTATAGCACTTTGTAAATGTTATAGTGGTTAAACTTAAAATTTAAGTTTATTTGAAATTTAAAGGAAATCTATTACAGCACTTAAACGCTGTCTTTTGTCAAATGAACTATTTTAAAACTATAACTTTACGTAGCATTTTAAGTGCTACGGAAACTATATTTTTGTTGTTTTAATAACTTCGATGAAAAAAAATAATCTTTGGAAAATGATAAAATTTTGGAAATTAAATGTTAAATTTCTAAAGATAATGAAGAGACATTTATATGGCTTTAAATGGAAGGATTTAAGTTTTGGAAATTTAATATTTAATTAATAAATATAAGGAATTGACTTTATATGATTTAAATGGAGAGATTTAATTTTTGATATAAAATCTTTTGAAACGTAAGTTTGAAATGGTAATTAATTCCTAAATAAAATGAAGGGACTTAAAAGTTATTTAAATGAATAAAAATGAATGATGTTTTGAATAATATTTTGACATTTTGATATTTTGAAAGGATATTTGGTTTCTGATTTATTTAATTTATTTGATAAATGAATATTTGAAGTATATATTATTTGAGTTTATTTAAATGATATTGGATTTATGAAAGGTGGGATATTCAAACCTTGAAATATACTAAAGATTGAATATGGTATTTTGTGGATTAAACCTATATTTGAATTTGATAAGATTTGAAATGGTCTGTTAGTAAACTGAATTTGAATTGAAAATGATGGTTTGAATTAAATTAAATTGAAATTAAAATTTGGGTTTAATTTAATAAATTTGTAAATGTATAGAATTAAAGGATGATTGTAAATGTATGATTTCAAAATGTTCTGATTTTTAAAGTGTAATGATTTCAATGTTTTGGTTTCGAAAGAGTTATAACTTTGAAAGTATAAACTATTTTTAAAAGTGAATATATGTTTGGAATGGAAATGATATTGTTTTTGAAATAAATATAGTTTTGAAATAAAAATGATTTTGGGTTTTCGAAGTATAAACTATCTTTGAAATGATATTTTGATATTAAAATGATTTGTAGTGAAGTTTTGAAAGGATATGATATGTCGATATATTGAAATGATTTGAAAAGGAAGTTTTGAAAGGATATGCTATTTTGATATATTGAAATGGTTTGGAAATGATTTAATCTTTATTTTGATAAAGATTTGGATTTGAAATGATATTTTATATTGAAGTATAAAATATTATATTTTAAAATTATAACCATGGGTTATAATAATGATTGGTTGTTAAAGAGACCGGGATCAGATATCTGGCATACTCTCTGTCGATACCGAAAACCGGTTTAACAACTATGTCCGCGGTGGAGATTCCATAATAAAGTAGGATGGTGGCGACGTTCTTGAGGTATATTACGTGGACCCAACTCCCGTGAGTTGGCATAAGGTGGCTAAAACAGGAGCGATCTCTGGCCAAGTGAGGTCATTCCCCCGATCGGACACATTCCTTCGATATTATACTCTTACTAGTGATTGATTAGATGGTCATACTCCGATTTTGATTGGGAGTGTGTTCCGAGGTGGGCGTGTGTGGCTGCTGCGTTACCACCAGCCCGTGCGCATGATTGGTATATCTACCATGGCGTTGCCTTGTGTGCCGTGTCACCTACCATACCGAGCATTTACTACGAGTTTGTTTTTCTCCCGTAGCCCGTGTGGTACCTCTGACAGTCACCCGGTGTGGAGATGTCATGATATTGGATGGATTGCTGGGACTATTATGTGTGAAGGGTGATATGGGCAGCCCAAAACGCTATTTAAAAGTAAGTTTATTTTACTGTAGACATTATTATAATAGCGCAATATTACTGTATAGTAAATAGTTTAACGGACCCTTAGAGGATGGGCGGTCCCAGGCATCCTTTAAGTTACTTGTACTTTATTACAGTTCACTTGAGTTGGTTTACATTATATAAGTATATATTGTCCTGACTCGAGTATTTGTATTTTTATTTACGCTCGGGTCAGCCTGAGTTATTCACAGATTTGGATTCCACTTTCTGGAGATTGGAATCACTGGAGATTATCTTCTTATCTAGTTTTATCTATTCCAGTTCTGTTGTTCTATTTAGCTTGTACTTGGTTATCATCTTGAGACTTATGTTGTACTTTATTTATTCTGTTGTATTTTATTTAACTCTGATATATTTACATAGTAGCTTCATGAACTACTATCTATTTTACTTCCGCTGCATTTCTTACTTTGTGTCTGTATTCTGTGATTTTTATTTACTGTATGTCCTGAGATTTGCCAAATTTTATTTACAACGCGGTATTTTGAGCAATTCAAGTCCGACATGTGCGGATGCGAATGGTTGAAAATATCGGGTTGTTACAGAAAAATTACATACTTTACCTATACCATCAATTTATTTCCATTTAAATGTTATGTCTATTATTCACGGCTAATCTATTAAATCTTATATGCACGTATTATATGCCTAACCTAACATTCCTCAAGGTATCGCTATATATACGTATATATGTGTGTATGTGTGTGTGTTCATATTTATCTAAACAATTCACTATCCAATAACCCTAGCCACTTAATACTTCTTAAATAAGGAGGAGGCAGACCCAACGGTCATTTAATACCTCAAGTCCCCGAAGCGAGCCCTTGCAACATAACCGCTACTCAATCGGTCCCAGCTACAAAGACCAATGACACTTAGATAAGACTTTATAATATAATTGCCATATTGCTAACACATCTAAACTCTACAACTTACCCTCAACTATAAGCTAAAGGCCCTTTCCAGTCCCTTGCAACTACCGGTAATTATTCCCTAATAATGTAATAGATAGTACCCAAATAACTTAATACATTTTCAATGGGAACTAAGAAGACTCTGGCAATTTAATATCTATATTTTAGGCATGTCCTTGTCATTTACCACCTGTCCCAAGGCAGACTCCTCCCTGAAACTATCTAGCTGATATTGCACGAATCTCCTCAGGCCACTTGATCTTTCTTTATGGGAGAGGCAGACCATATAATAACTACTTAACACCTTAATCCTGAAGCGGCTGGGATATCAACTATCGTGCGTAAGCGTTTACTACATCCTAAATAAAGAGGATGCAAGCCTTATAATAGTTGCTTAATACCTCCATCCTAGATACATGTCCTATATCCTATGCATATTCCTTTCCTACGGGTCCTATGGTTGGAGATGTCCCACATCAATAGTAAGTGTACACAACTACTGGTGCCCTCTGAGTGAAGGTAGACTTGTGTTGTGTAACTCTACCGACCTTATATCCCAAACTATTAAACCAAACCTAACATCCAAAACCTAAGTATTGGGCTAAACCCACTAATTCACATTTGTTCTAAATGTATAATTGAAGCTATATAATTTTCTACTATGAAAATTATGTTTCTTTCTACGTATAATCAATAGTATTGATACTTATTTACTCGCTACATTATTATTCTTAATTTATACACTTAGGCTTTGGTTTCCTTTTAATGTGTAATACCCGTACTAATTATCATAATGTCAAAATTAGACTATCTCTAATCAGTCCTCATTTAATTTCTTTAACCTATTTACTAATTTCAAACCTATCTGTTATACCAATTCAATTCCCTCATAAATGCATAATAATCTCTCTAATCAGTCCTATATTTAATTTCTTTTTCACTCTCATTAATTACAAATTTATTGTCCATTAAATTTGTAATGAATGTCCATAAATTCTAACCCGTTAATTATTTTGTTTTAATAACAAATACATACACAGCCGTAAATTATACTATTTTTTGAACATTAAGTACAGTTATACGTGTATATTTTTTTATTTCTGATTGCTAATTTCTAAATTAGAACATCACTTTCCACAATTTAATTTATTCGTGCTATCCATCTAAAAAAAATTACCGTTATAACTTTCCTTAAATTAACCAAAAGTGGGGTCTTTGCTTTGCTTGAAATTACGAGAAATTATTTCTTTCCTTTTATTGAAATAGACAATGTAAACTATGGAGAATAATGTCCGAACTTTATGCATCATTTTTACTTTTTGGTACATCCCTTGTTTATCGCCGCACTTTTATACATATTTTAAAATTGGATAATTTGTGGAAATTACACGAAAACCATTCCAAATAAATTAAAACAAAGAAATTCACGTTCCATGTGCAACCTAATTTCCAACCCAGTTATAGATTTGGAATTTACAACTGCACCAACATTTTACAAATAAATTTTTAGGACCGATTTCAAAATTTTGAATTAGGTTGTACATACCATTCCTATTTCGGTTACTTATATTTTATTGAATGTGTATGTGATAATCCTATACGTTTGTTTAAGCCTACAATTCGTTAGATCTTATTTTAGGCATTATAATTAAATAAGAATTCAACAATATAAATTTCAACGTTATAAATAAATTATATAATTTCTCACTCATCTTTTTAAGCTTTCTGAATTGGAATCCAATCCTTTAAATGACTTTCTTTCCATTCTAATCTAAAAGAATATGTATAATAAGGTATATACGTATTATTAGAATTAAATATGAGAAGAGATTGGAGCTTAAGGTGAATATAGATTGAAATTTACCTTCTTTTGTAGTATCGATTCACTTCTTCTCTTCTTCTCTTTTATTTTTCACCCTTCTCCAATTTTTGTATGTGTATATAATATTTAATAATTTTTAGAAGTAGTGGAGGAGGAGAAAATGATAGAACTTTATTGCTTGAATTAGAAAATATGAGAAGAAAAGCAAGGGGTTAGACTTTTATTTATGGACGTACGAATCAATCATAACCATCAGATTAAAATAATTAAATCTGGGCTGTTGGTGTAACGATTCAGAATTTCTGTCATTTAGAATTCATATATTTAATTGATTTTAAATATTAACAAGTAAAATTTGTAAGTCGAATAAATTATTTTCGAATATCTAGATTTAATTGGATAATTAAATCGATAATTTAATATTTGAAATTACAGAAATAATTGGAAATTGGGTTTAATGTGATTAAAATTGATTTATAAAGTTGTATTAAATCATATTGGAGTTAGAATGATGTTATAGAACTTTTTAAATTGAATTAAAAGTTAAATTGTGGAAATTGAATATTTTAATATTTAATTGACGAGTTAAAATAGTCATTTTTCAAACAGTCTCGGATTTTGACGAAACCAGTTTCATCGGATCCATAATGTTAAATTATTGTAAGATTTCAAATTTCGTGTCAATTGGATTTATGGTATGTCCAGGGCAAGCTAAAACGCATAGAAATCGGTTTAAGTGAATTTTAAATTCAAAATAGTCGATTTGAAAACCTATCTTTCAAATATGATCGAATTGGCTCTCGATATATATTCCATTGCGTTCGAAATAGGGATAAAACATTCTAAACGTCAGGTGGCACGCTTCGTTTCGAGTTCGGAAAATTTTTGGGTGAATAATGTTTTGCAATTTTCTATAAAAGGCCCCCTATTCACATTTTCAACAAAACCCTAATTCTTCTAAACCCTAGCCGCTAGCAAACTATTAATGGCCAAAAATTGTTCTTCTTCCTCCTCGATTTTCTTCAAATCCGTTAACAATTACAAGAAATCTTCAACTGCAAACTTGTAGAGCTCGGCACGACGAGCAAATCCAACGGTGGTGATCGTTTAAGGTCGAGTAAATCGACGGCAATAAGGGTTTGAACACACGAACTTCGTGCGCGTTTTTCGACGAGTATATGAAGCCAAGCTCGTCGTGATTCATGCCGAAGGTGGAGCTTGTGATGGCCATTCAAATGGAAGTGCTTGATCGACGTGAAGTGGTCGGTAGGTGGCGCGATACGTTGGAATAAACGGCGGCCGATGGGTTGTGTGGTTCGCGTTTTCACTGGGGGAGAAGAAGATGGCACGTACGACCCTGATGTAATCAGATGGAAAGAACGGTTATGATGTAGGGTTTTAAAAAAATAGAAAAGAATTGTAAATTTATTTATATTAAAATTCGTATAAACTTCAAAAAGCTGTAGCTTGTTCATACGAGGTCGTAAAACGACGAAACAAGTTGCGTTGGGTTTGTATTCGCGAACACTACGTGATGGAGATGGATTGGGATTGACTGGAGCTAGTGAGAATTTTGGATAAAATTAAATGCGCGTTTAATTTTATTCGGAACGAAACACTGCAACGGTTATTGGAAGCAAGGTGAGAACTTCTCACTCAATCGAATTTTTTTCAATTTAAATTTTTAATAGTTAAATTTAAAATTGCTTGATTGTATGATTGAATGATAAATTGCTATCTGTTGTATTGAAATAGACCCTATACGCTGCATATTAAGCGGAGGTTATTATATTAAACACATATACCGCGATATTCCACCTTGAAGTGGAATTGGTATTATATATGTACTTGGAGTTGATTTTCCCGCATTATATAGCAGATGAGACCCTATTGCGCCGCATAATAGCAGATAATATTTTATATAAACCCATGTACCCGATATCCCGTCTTGAAACGGGATTGGTATTGTGCTAACATCTATGGATGAAGGGAAACAGGTTGGAGGGATCCAACTGGATTCCTCAAATAATCGAATTTGTTTCGATATTGTGTGTTGATTATTTATAATCTCTGTGCGATTATCTTTGTGATTGAAATCGTTGAAGGCTAAAATTTAGCCGAATATAATTTTGGTATCGTTAGATACCGGAAATAAATAAAGATTTGATTTTTGAAAATTCAGGTTGAAAGTTTATATTAAAATTTATTTTTAAAGATTGGATAAATTTAAAAGAAGGAATTCTAAAATAATAAAGTTTTATTTATAATCTTATTGAATAAAATTTCAAAATATGGGAAAAGCTTTAATAAATGGATTTCGGGTAATATTATTCAAAGGTTGAAGAATTTATTCAAAATACGGATTTTAAAGAGTTTGAAAAATAAAAGAATTGGTTTTCTTTAAAAGGAATTTATTTTTAAAAGGAAACAAAATTTCAAACCCATTTAGGAATTGATTTTTGGTGATTGAATTTAAATCTTTTGAAAATCCATTTGGAAATTTATTAGGTGTTTTGAAAAGAATTTGGAATCAATTTGAAAATTGATTTGGGGTTCAGTAGAAATTGATTTCAATTTGAAATTAGAATGAAATTCACTTGGTGTTTAATTTCTTGGAAAATCAATATGGAATTTGATTTGGTTGTTTTTGAAATCAATCGAAAATTTTAATTGTTGTTGAAAGTGAATATTTGAAGTCGATTTGAAAATTGTATATCAGTGGATATTTGGAAATTTAAATTCACCATGGAATTTATAAAGGAAAGGGAAATTTGTTTAAAAATAAACATTGATTTATTTTTGAAGCGTAGAAATAAATTTATGGATTTGGAACGTAAATTTAAAGTAAATCGGTAAGGATTTATTTAATTGGTTTAAATGAACCATAATGAAAGTGTATTCTCCCTGGAAAGCCGAATAAAATTTATGAATAGCTTTGAAAGATATATATATATATATATATATATATATATATATATATGTATATATATATATCTGTGTGTGTGTGTGTATACATATATAATTCTAGAATTGGTTTTGAAATGGATACTTTGGAGAAATTAACTTCTTAAATTGTTTTAAATCCTTTTAGTAAAGATTTATTAAGTTGACATAGAAATGGTTATTTCTACGATTTAATCAATAATTGTTTTAGAAAATAGTTATTTAAATAGTTATACTCTATATACTAATTTTATTTGGGAAATTAGTTTGGACTTAAGTTATATGTAATATTGGTATAATATTTTTTTATAAATATTTTTTTAAGTAAAGTGTTTAAAGAAAAATAGTTTTATTCCGAAGTGTTTTCCCAATATATTTTGGATAAGTGTTATAAATTATTTTAAAGTATTTGAACTCGGCAGATTTCCAATGAAAATGAATAAATATTTGGAAGTGTTTCCGTGTAAGGAAAATAATTTGAAATTTGTTTTCAAAAGTTGTAAAGGTGAAAAGTGATTTGAAATTTGTTTTCAAATGGTTGAAGTGTGAAAAAATATATCTTGTAAGGATATTTTTGGAAAATAAATAATTGGGAAATTATTTGGAATCTGGTGATGTTGTGCATATCTATTGATAGTTAAATAACCGACTATAAATATTTACCTTTAAATGGGTATTTTTTGTGATTTGCTTGAATTTGAATGCTACACTTATTTTACAAATAAGCGCTCGTTATTCGGTTTAGCCGGGAGAGGACCTTTGGGGTCATGAATCACATTCCGAATAGTGATACGTCGTAATGGATAGCATTTGAAGACCGGTGTTGAAGACCGGATATTTTCGGAAACGGAAGAATTACCATCGAATGTCTGTACATCGGTTGATCTCCAATATAGAGATTTTATCACCCTTTGTGATGGAAGTCCGAACATGATCAGTGAATATCCGGATTGCAAGGGCTTCTTTGGATGTGCCTTCGGTTTCGTTCGATTCCGGAACGGACTTGTATGGAGTTGTGTCTGACGTTACAATTTGAGACGTAAAGCTGGTTTCTATTAAATACATTTCTGTTGGTTGCGGAGAATTTATTCTCTTAGCTTAACACCCTTCTCTGAGACGTACGAGCTCAGAAGTTATGTAGTTGATGGTTGCTAGTGATACATTCTCAATTTGGTAATGTGGCATACGAAGTGCTGCTGATCATTTGTTGATCAAAGCATAGCTTTTGTATAAAGCGTAGCTTTGTGGACGAGACTTCGTCGGACCTCACAACCCGGTAATGGTCAAAACAGGAAAGATGCAGCAAGGTTATAGGGAGTAGCGCCCCTTATGGTATGTGCATTTCCTTATGGATAGAACTGGTATCATGGTATGGAGCCCAAATACTTAACTTACGTGGATATCGCAAATATATATGACTTTATGATTGTTGTTGGTTGAGGGTCCTCGGATAAAGGGTGTTTACAACCGGTGGATGGCATACTTGTGTCAGTAGTTACCTACTTTTGCAGAGGTAACCCGGCCTTGTGTTGGCAGAGATCCGGTTAGGTTCTCAAGGCGTCCTTCCAGAGGCGTACCCACGTGGCCCAGGAAGTTCCTTTGCCTGACCATTTATTGGAAAATCCAAAGAAACAATACGTGCCCTGTACGGTTTTAGTTGTATAACCTGCCATGGAATGTGGCGATAACCTGCTATTGAACATGGTAGCTATAGTAGGCATATGTGCAAAATGTCTATGCTGGCTAAGATTTCTATTATACTTTCGAAATGTTTTCCTACACTTTGCACTTATAGTAATAATATCAAAGAAATTTGTGTATCAAGCATGTTCGACTATCATAAGGAGAAATTTCCTCCAATTCTGCGTTTGCATTGTGTGTGTGGCGGGAGGCCTTATGGTAGTTACATTTTCTAAAAGCATTGCGGATCTATTTTAAAATATTTCTTTATTTGTTTTTTTAAAGATAAACTATTTTAAAGTTCTCACACCAGTCCCATGACTGACCTGGAGTTTATTGTTCCCTTCCTAAACTCTGGGTGCTATCATTTTCCACACGGGCAGCCTAGAGTCAGGGTATCAGGATATTCTGAAATTCAGGAGATGTTGTGGAGCTCAAGAGGCGAGCTGGATGGCGAAACGTATCACTTGTATATGATATTATCTTTTCCGCTGTGTATTCAGTTGTGAGGATAGGTTTATATAACTGTCCATTATTGTGTTGTGTTGTTGTAAACTCTGATAATGTAATGTAATGTGATGTAATGTATAAAATGTACCGTTCTTTTGATTTTAAGATTATTCATTTATCTACTATATGTTGTTCCGCTGCGATTGTGAGATTCTGATATTGTTCTTTTGCTTCTTCTTTCTTACTTCTTCTATCTTTTTCTTCTTCTTAAACCCTAAGGGTTCGGTTTTCCGGCCATCGTTTGTTCGGCAGTTGATACAGTGGACGTATTAATGTCGATTTTCGAAAGTCGAAAAATCGGGTCCTTATAATGTGGTATCAGAGCATTTGGTTAAGCGACAACCTTGGCTCTGTTGGGAATTACTCATTAGAGATAGAGTCAGTGGCACTCTAAAATGAGTGTGAGTGTAATAATATATATGAGCGCGTATTTGTTAGTGAATATGAAATTGTTTTGTATTGTGTTGACTTATCAGTTGATTGTTTATGGATTCTGGTCGGTGCAGTCTGGCTAACTATATCGATAGGGGTTTCTAAACTCTTAAACGAGATAAACCGACATAGTATCATTTTAAATTGGGTAAATGAAATAATTTTACCTTGATTATATTTTATATATAAAGAAATAATTTTTCATAAATTATTAAAGTGTATATAAATTGATTGTTTGGTTGTTGAAAATGTAAGAATATATGCAAGTTAATAAAAATTGGTTGAATAAGTTAAATAAAACATATTGTAAAAGAATAAATTGTGTAAGAAAATGAACTATAAAGTATGGAATTATAATTAATGTGATTTACAATTGTGAAATAATCTTATATATAAGAAGTGAAACTATATGAATATATTTATAAATATGAGTTGTAAATAAAAATGAATTTGAACTATGAATTGAAAATGTTGAATCCTGTTTATTTTGGAAATTATTTTCCAAAATTAAAAGTTAAATAGTAAATTAGACAAGAAAAAGATTTATAAATGTGATTTATGAATAAAAGGAAAATTTTGAAAGAATATTAAGCACTGAATTCACTACTGTCACTAGGAAATAATAAGGGTGACGACTGCAGCATCATCAGTATCATTTTCGAGTTTCTGTGTGATGGGTTTGCTACCATGGTAATTGAAAATTTGAAGTTTAAATAAGTTTTATAACTTGTAAAGTGAGAAAATGTAAGTGAAACCAAATGATAAAATGGTTAAACAATTTTGTTAAGCAAAACGAGATATGAATTTGAATAAGTGATGAAATTTGACTTTTGTAAAAGTTAAGTAGAATTTACTTTAGAATTGGAATCTGAATTGGATTTATAAGGGGAAATTTAAGTTAAGTTAAACAAACGATGATTGAAATGGAATATAACTTAAGTAATGTCGAATGAAGTTGATTTTGGTATCGAAGTAAATTAATAAAGTGAAGCGATGAATATGAACTTGAGTTATATAAATGGAATTCAACCTTATTTGTCAAATGAATTGGCAGTTGAATTAATAAATGGATTGAGAGTTAATCAATCGAATGTAAAAGGATTGATATTGAATAATGAATGTGAGTGTTAATTCATTAGAAGCTAATGAAGTTGAAAAAAATTGAATAATTGAAAGAAAAGTTAATTAGGTATGATACCAATTGGAAATTAAAAGTGTTAAACCAAATTGAATATAAATTTAATAATTTGGTTATGTTGGTTATGATTTGGTTGTTATATGATTGTTAGTTGATTGTATATAATTCATTAAGTGTTAATGAAATTGAATTGATAAATGGAAAGCTATGTAATTGAATTTGAATTGAAAGTGAACTAATGTGAATTGGTTGTAAGCAATTAAAATTTGTATCGTAACCTTATAAATTGCTTATGGGAATTATTTTGATTGCATTGCTTATGAAAACTATAGGTTTTCTATTGAAAATTAGTGAAATGTAAATGAATTTCCTATATATGTCACTTACATGTTTAAAATTGAGTAAGTACAGGTCCCGGGGTTGTAGTTGGCTGGATTTAGTCACGCTAAAATGCTAATAAATAACTGCTTTGCTTAAAAATGCTAAAAAGGTACGCCTATGCAATAAAAATAGGAAATATGAACTGTTTTTCTGTTTTCCGACCGTGTGAGTCGATGTATATATATTTATATTTATTGTGATATTGCAAAAGCTCTTCCGTACAAGGGAGACTCTGCCAAAATTTTGGGAGTTAGAGAAAAAATTTGAAATTTTTTGAAATTTTTTTGTTAACGAAAAGTCAATTTCTAAATTGAAATGAAGATGTAGGAATTGAACTAGAAAACTGTAACCATCGGATTTTGGAAAAGTTAAGAGATTAAAATGAATCTGAAATCAAGTTGGAACGGTATGTTTTTGAAAAGTTAATGGATTCTGTAACTTTTACTTACTTGGCAATTTCGAGGACGAAATTCTTTTAAGGGGGGGGGGGGGGGAAAGTTTGTAACGACCCAGAATTTCTGTTATTTGGAAATCGTATATTTAATTGATTTTAAATATTAACAAGTAAAATTTGTAAGTCGAATAAATTATATTTCGAATATCTAAATTTAATTGGATAATTAAATCGATAATTTAATATTTGAAATTACAGAAATAATTGGAAATTGGGTTTAATGTGATTAAAATTGATTTATAAAGTTGTATTAAATCATATTGGAGTTAGAATGATGTTACCGAACTTTTAAAATTGAGTTAAAAGTTAAATTGTGGAAATTGAATATTTTAATATTTAATTGACGGGTAAAAATAGTCATTTTTCAAACAGTCTCGGATTTCGACGAAATTAGTTTCATCGGATCCGTAATGTTAAATTATTCTAAGATTTTAAATTTCATGTCAATCGGATTAATGGTTTGTCCGGGGCAAGCTAAAACGCATAGAAATCGGTTTAAGTGAATTTTAAATTCAAAATAGTCGATTTGAAAACCTATCTTTCAAATATGATCGTATTGGCTTCGGATATATATTCCATTGTGTTCGGAATAGGGGTAAAACATTACAAACGTCATGCGGCACGCTTCGTTTCGAGTTCGGGAAATTTTTGGGTGAATAGTGTTTTGCAATTTTCTATAAAAGTCCCCCTATTTTCACATTTTCAACAAAACCCTAATCTTCCAAGCCCTAGCCGCCAGCAAACTATTAATGACCGAAAATTGTTCTTCTTCCTCCTCGTTTTTCTTCAAATCCGTTAACAATTACAAGAAATCTTCAACTGCAAACTTGTAGAGCTCGGCACGACGAGCAAATCCAACGGTGGCGATCGTTTAAGGTCGAGTAAATCGATGACAATAAAGGTTTAAACGGCCGAACTTCATGCGCATTTTTTGAGGAGTATATGAAACCGAGCTCGTCGTGATTCATGCCGAAAGTGGAGCCTGTGATGGCCATTCAAATGGAAGTGCTTGATCGACGTGAAGTGGTCGGCAGGTGGCGCGATAAGTAGGAATAAAGGCGGCCGATGGGTTGTGTGGTTCGCATTTTCACTGGGGGAGAAGAAGATGGCACGTGTGACCCTGATGAATCAGATGGAATGAACGGCTATGATGTAGGGTTTGAAAAAAATAGAAAAGAATTGTAAATTTATTTATATTAAAATTCGTATAAACTTTAAAAAGCTGTAACTTGTTCATACGAGGTCGAAAAATGACGAAACAAGTTGCGTTGGGTTCGTATTCGCGAACACTACGCGATGGAGCTGAATTAGGATTGATTGGAGCTAGTGAGAATTTTGGGTAAAATTAAACGCGTGTTTAATTTTATTCGGAACGAAACACTGCAACGATTATTGGAAGCAAGGTGAGAGCTTCTCACTCAATCGAATTATTTTCAATTTAATTTTTTAATAATTAAATTTAAAATTGCTTGATTGTATGATTGAATGATAAATTTCTATCTATTGTTTTGAAATAGACTATATACGCCGCATATTAATCGGAGGTTATTATATTAAACACATATACCGCGATATTCCACATTGAAGTGGAATTGGTATTATATATGTACTTGGAGTTGATTTTTCCGCATTATATAGCGGATGAGACCCTATTGTGCCGCATAATAGCGGATAATATTTTATATAAACCCATGTACCGCGATATCCGGTCTTGAAATGGGATTGGTATTATGCTAACATCTGTGGATGCAGGAAAACACGTTGGAGGGATCTAACTGGATTCCTCAAATAATCGAATTCGTTTCGATATTGTGTGCTGATTATTTATGATCTCTGTGTGATTATCTTTGTGATTGAAATCGTTGAAGGCTAAAATTTAGCCGAATATAATTTTGGTATCGTTAGATACCGGAAATAAATAAAGATTTGATTTTTGAAAATTCAGGTTGAAAGTTTATATTAAAATTTATTTTTGAAGATTGGATAAATTTAAAAGAAGGAATTCTAAAATAATAAAGTTTTATTTATAATCT
This sequence comes from Allium cepa, assembly GCA_030765085.1. NCBI lineage: Eukaryota > Viridiplantae > Streptophyta > Magnoliopsida > Asparagales > Amaryllidaceae > Allium > Allium cepa. The sequence continues at coordinate 549,773,137 of CM060932.1, forward strand.
TATTGAATAAAATTTCAAAATATGGGAAAAGCTTTAATAAATGGATTTCGGGTAATATTATTCAAAGGTTGAAGAATTTATTCAAAATACGGATTTTAAAGAATTTGAAAAATAAAAGAATTGGTTTTCTTTAAAAGGAATTTATTTTTAAAAGGAAATAAAATTTCAAACCCATTTGGGAATTGATTTTTTGTGATTGAATTTAAATCTTTTGAAAATCCATTTGGAAATTTATTAGGTGTTTTGAAAAGAATTTGGAATCAATTTGAAAATCGATTTGGGGTTTAGTAGAAATTGATTTCAATTTGAGATTATAATGAAATTCACTTGGTGTTTAATTTCTTGGAAAATCAATATGGAATTTGATTTGGTTGTTTTTGAAATCAATTGAAAATTTTAATTGTTGTTGAAAGTGAATATTTGAACTCGGTTTGAAAACCGTATATCGGTGGATATTTGGAAATTTAAATTCACCATGGAATTTATAAAGGAAAGAGAAATTTGTTTAGAAATAAACATTGATTTATTTTTGAAGCGTAGAAATAAATTTATGGATTTGGAACGTAAATTTAAAGTAAATCGGTAAGGATTTATTTAATTAATTTAAATGAAACATAATGAAAGTGTATTCTCCATGAAAAGCCGAATAAAATTTATGAATAGCTTTGAAAGATACATAATACATACATACATACATACATACATACATACATACATACATATAATTCTAGAATTGGTTTTGTAAAGGATACTTTGGAGAAATTAACTTCTTAAATTGTTTTAAATCCTTTAAGTAAAGATTTATTAAGTTGATATAGAAATGGTTATTTCTAAGATTTAATCAATAATTGTTTTAGAAAATAGTTATTTAAATAGTTATACTCTATCTACTAATTTTATTTGGGAAATTAGTTTGGACTTAAGTTATATGTAATATTGGTATAATATTTTTTTATAACTAATATTTTAAGTAAAGTGTTTAAAGAAAAATAGTTTTATTCCAAAGTGTTTTCCCAATATATTTTGGATAAGTGTTATAAATTATTTTAAAGTATTTGAACTCGGAAGATTTCCAGTGAAAATGAATAAATATTTGAAAGTGTTTTCGCATAAGGAAAATGATTTGAAATTTGTTTTCAAAAGTTGTAAAGGTGAAAAGTAATTTGAAATTTGTTTTCAAATGGTTGAAGTGTGGAAAAATATATCTTGTAAGTATATTTTTGGAAAATAAATAATTGGGAAATTATTTGGAATCTGGTGATGTTGTGCATATCTATTGATAGTTAAATAACTGATTATCAATATTTACCTTTAAATGGGTATTTGTTGTGATTTGCTTGAATTTGAATGCTACACTTATTTTAAAAATAAGTGCTTGTTATTCGGTTTAGCCGGGAGAGGACCTTTGGGGTCATGAATCCCATTTCGAATAGTGATATGTCGTAATGGATAGCATTTGAAGACCGGTGTTGAAGACCGGATATTTTCGGAAACGGAAGGATTACCATCGAATGTCTCTGCATCGGCTGATCTTCGATATAGAGATTTTATCACCCTTTGTGATGGAAGTCCGGACGTGATTAGTGAATATCCAGATTGCAATGGCTTCTTTGAAAGTGCCTTCGGTTCCGTTCGATCCCGGAACGGACTTGTATGGATGTGTGTCTGACGTTACAATTTGCGATGTAAAGCTGGTTTCTATCAAATACATTTCTGTTGGTGGTGGAGAATTTATTCTCTAAGCTTAACACCCTTCTCTGAGACATACGAGCTCAGAGGTTATGTAGTTGATGGTCACTAGTGATACAATCCTAATTTGGTAATGTAGCATACGAAGTGCTGCTGATCATTTGTTGATCAAAGCATAGCTTTTGTATAAAGCGTAGCTTTGTGGACGAGTCTTCGTCGGACCTCACAACCCGGTAATGGTCAAAACAGGAAAGATGCAGCAAGGTTATAGGGAGTAGCGCCCCTTATGGTATGTGCATTTCCTTCTGGATAGAACTGGTATCATGGTATGGAGCCCAGATACTTAACTTATGTGGATATCGCAAATATATATGACTTTGTGATTGTTGTTGGTTGAGGGTCCTCGGATAAAGGTCGTTTACAACCGGGGGATGGCATACTCGTGTCAGTAGTTACCTACTTTTGCAGCGGTAACCCGACCTTGGTTGTCAGAGATCCGGTTAGGTTCTCGAGGCGTCCTTCCACAGGCATACCCATGTGGCCTAGGATGTTCCTTTGCCTGACCATTTGTTGGAATATCCAAAGAAACAATACGAGGCCTGTACGGTTTTAGTTGTATAACCTGCCATGAAATGCGGCGGTAACCTGCTACTGAACATGGTAGCTAAGTAGGCATAAGTGCGGAACGTCTATGCTGGCTAAGATTTATATTATACTTTCGAAATGTTTTCCTACACTTTGCACTTATAGTAATAATATCAAAGAAATTTACGTATCAAGCATGTTCGACTATCATAAGGAGAAATCTCCTCCAATTCTGCGTTTGCATTGTGTGTGTGGCGGGAGGCCTTATGGTAGTTACATTTTCTAAAAGCATTGCGGATCTATTTTAAAATATTTCTTTGTTTGTTTTTTTAAAGATAAACTGTTTTAAAGTTCTCACACCGGTCCCATGACTGACCTGGAGTTTATTGTTCCCTTCCTAAACTCTGGGTGCCCATCATTTTCCACATGGGCAGCGTAGAGTCAGGGTATCAGGATATTCTGGAATACAGGGGATGCTGTGGAGCTTCGGAGGCGAGCTGGATGGCGAAACGTTCACTTGTATATAATATTATCTTTTCCGCTGTGTATTCAGTTGTGAGGACAGATTTATATAACTGTCCATTATTGTGTTGTGTTGTTGTAAACTCTGATAATGTAATGTAATGTGATGTGATGTAATGTATAAAATGTACAGTTCTTCTGATTTAAAGATTATTCATTTATCTATTATATGTTGTCCCGCTGCGATTGTGAGATTCTGATATTGTTCTGTTGCTTCTTCTTTCTTACTTCTTCTATCTTTTTCTTCTTCTTAAACCTTAAGGGTTCGGTTTTCCGGCCTTCGTTTGTTCGGCAGTTGATACAGTGGACGTATTAATATCGATTTTCGGAAGTCGAAGATTCGGGTCCTTATAGTTGGCCAAAGTCAAACCCTAGCCATTACGCTCTAATCGGTCGACCGCACCCGTACATGCGGTCAACCACTAGCGACCGACCGACCCATAGTGGGGGTCGACGGTGCGGTCTCGAATATTAATATTATTTATTACCATATTTTTTTTTAATTATTCTTGTTTTCGAAATTTCAAACTTTAATACCTTTTTCATTTGAGCTCCGATCACTAAACTCCAAATATAAAGGTTGCTTAGAAAATCGCCATGAATACAATAGTGCAAGTTTGTTGCCAAATTTCAAGGTTTGCTCAAATTCCCTTTTTGAGACCTTACTAATTATTAATTAATTTACGTTAATTTTATGGGAAATTACATTCTCCCCCTTGAAAGAATTTTGTCCCCGAAATTCCTCAAGGGTTGAATCATGTAACATAACGCGCAATCAATCTAAGCTTACCGACCAATTAGTGTACATCCAATTTTTCAGCTAAACATATACAAGTGCAAAGTGTATCACAACATATAAAACAATGTATGCAGAATGATTGTAAATTGGAATCTCCTTTATGATTGCATTCTTTTAAAAATATTTTGAAAATATGACGCAAGCGACCTAGATATACCGGCATTTCTATGTGTATGCAAGTTTTCAAAAATCCTTTTTAACACAATAATATCCACACTCCCCGAGTCGGAGTATAGTTCAAACAATTTTCCATCCAATTCCTACCATCTAAAACCTAGCACCTAATTTTTAACATCCAAATTGTTTGAGAATTTAGATTTAGAAAATCTAGACGCCTATGCCGAAAATGAAATTTAGATGGAAAATCTTACATTTTCACTCTTCTGTTGGATACATATTCTATTGTAACTGGAACCTTCTCTTCTGTCCTCATTTTTTTTTTAAATTTCCCAAGTACACTTTGCATAAGGATGTTTATTTTGGATGTTAAAGCATAATTATCCTAAAAACAAGTTTCTTTTCATTATCAATAAGGCATGTAAATAGAAATTTTCAAAGCTAAAACAGTCTTTTCCCTTGTTATTACCTGTGTTGCATTTAATACCACCCTAACCGGACAGTAAAATTCATACTTACTAACACATCGATGCTCCATTCGCTAGCATATGGCATTTAAAAATCAAAAATTTTCTCATCTTAAAAAAAAATCAAAAGAATTTTCAACTTGCAAAACAGTTTTAAGAATTATTTACCCAAAAACATCTTTTTTAGCACTTGAACAAAATCTTCCAAAAACATTTGAACCTGACTTTTCAAAACTTACACTAACTTTTCCAAATCACTTGAACTTCTTTTATATAAAATTTACCCACCATTTTTTTCTAAAACATTCATCACTTTTAAAGTTACTTCCAAAACTGTTTATCAAACGATCATTAATTTTCAAATCCCCTTTTAAAATATTTCATATCACTTCTAAATATACCACCATCTTTACAAAATTTTCAAATATTTTGAAACTAAATTTTTAAAAGTATTTAAACAAAAAAATTCAAAGCTTTAGAACCATTTTTTAAAAACATTTGCCGCTTTGTCGTTAAAAACAAATCAAGCCATATCTTAACTAAATCAAGATTCGGTCAATGAGTTAATGCGTATGATTAATCCTACTATTGTGTAGTTAATCCTAGATTTAGTGAACTCTTTTTTATCCTAAAACAACAAATTACCTGCAGGCTATTTATAAATTTTAGCTTTTAAGGCATAGAGACAATGATCCGTGATTTCTCGATAATTTTTTCCCGTCCTCTGCTTTCTAAAATTTATTTTTTTCCAAAATTCTAAAGTTTTTGGAATTGAAGCATTTTTAAAACTTAATTTTATAATTTATTACTTGAAGTCTTACCTGTATTTTATTATTAGTCAAGTGTCATTATGTGATTTTCTTATTTATACTATTTGTCAGTATATATTTATTTATATAGCAGTCTAATCTCATCCATAAAACCAACACAGTGGTACAATAGGAATATACCTTATATCATATCATACGCTTTTCCAATAACAAAAGGGAGACAACTAGCGATTATAACCCAAAAACCTAAAAGAAAATTTGGATGAAAGATGTCGTTCATCATCAACCGGTGTTAGTGATGTTGTGGCCCTAACGCTCATTACTAAATTAAGATGGATATTTCTAGTATGCCATTCACTATTACCCACTTGATTATGGGATAAATTTTGCATTTCTATAGTACAATGGTAAGAAATATAAATTATGCACATTTAGAATAACTCTTTGAAAAATTAGCTTGGTGGAATAAATTTCCTACCACCTATCGTGATTCCTTCTACCTTTGAGTCAACCAACGTCCTTTATGTTTATTTGCCATCTTATTACTCTCTACTTCAACCTTACTACTATATTCTTCCAATCAAAATCATTTGATAATATTCTCAAACTTTGGTATTTACTTCTTCTATATCCTTGATCCTTCATGCGAGTGTACTACTAATCTGCCTGCTTGACTTAGGAATCTGTTGTGCCATTTCTCAAAAACACCAGTTGTTCTTTCATAGAGCGGTATGCATTGCGATATCTTGATTCTTTTGCTAGCTAATGAGATGCCTAAATAGGACTTGTCATAATCAAGAGGTGTCATATTGGTTATAATAAGGCACATAGATATTTCAGCGTTACTTAATCCAGTTATAAGAATATGGAATTTTTCATGATTAAGCCTTAGACCGGAGAATTTATAAAAAGATTCAAGAGTGGTCATAATGGCATGCAAGGATTGACTAGTTGGCTTGGTTGAAATGATAAGGTCATCATCAAATGCTAGAGTTGTGATCATAGGATATTTACACTTGGGATGAAGTGTAATTTTTTTTAATAAAACTTGATGCTGAAAGGCAATGGTTAGAGTTTCTTATAATTATGAAGTGATATGTGGAGATAGGATCCCCTTGGCGTGGCCATTCATGCCTTTATAATAGCCCATCGTATGAGTATTGTATATAAGAGTATACCTAACTGTAGAGATGCATTGATAAATGCAGATGTAAAAATTAGGAGGAAAATTCATTATGGACATAATATGCATGAGGAAAATTCATCATCGACATAATAAACATTCCTTATATTGATTTTAAATCAAACATAACTATATAAGGCATGTTTTATATTTAACTAATATGTGTGTGTGTGTGTGTAATTATATATACTTATATTGGAAGTTTTTGTTTTACTTCCTTTTCATTTTATTGACCATCAAAGTGATGATCTTGCATAATTGTAGTGGATTAAACTCATCAAACATTTGTATGGTTTTTAATTTTGTAATAATATTATGAGTGTTCTTCTCATCAGAGGACCACTCTTTCATAATATATATATTTAAGGTTTTCAAAAATAAAAAGTAGGATATAAACATATATATTAAATTTCGATTATAATATATAAAAATATATTTATAATTAAATATTGTACATAATTATATATATATATATATATATATATAATTTATATTTAAATATTGTACATAATTATATATATAATACACACACATGAATATCATAAAATATACGTATGTAAATACTTAATATAATAAGTATACATTTAGAATTGTTTTAAAGTAAAAAAAATTGTATTGATTTTCATATGGAAATCAACAAAAAAGAGGAATTTTAAAACAATTTAAAACCGTAAATAAATAAAAAAAAATATGGCCTTATGTATGTGTGTATATATATTTGATTACTAATCTACGTCAAACATATTATATATACCGTGTATATATATAGTATTTCTAGATATTATTCTAATATACACACACACACACATGTATATATTATACGTGTATGTTTTAAAATTAATTTTTTTAGATTTCAAAATATGTTTAATATGTATATATTTATTCAAAAGTTAATATATTAATTTGAATTTGAGATTATGCAAATCTAGGTCTAAAATTTTAAATCTGAGTTTTAAATTTGTAAATCACAACTATTTACACTAAAATTAACATTTATTTCATATTATAATGTAACTATATGTAGTATTTAAATAAAATTTACATTGTATGAATACTATTTTGTAATATATGTGGGTGTGCGCGCGAACCCGTGCTTCGCACACGACATTCGTAGAAAGACTGATTCAAAATGTAAATCCAACTAAGAAAGTTAAATATTTACAAAAATTATATGAAACCATCAAAACTAACAGAATGTTCTAAATTCTGTGAAAAAATTACATTTATAGTCCATGATAATATTTATAGTCTCGTTTAGCCTTTCAACAAATGTTTAGCTTTTTTATTAGGGTTCTTTTGATTTATTGAGACTGTTTATATCTTAGAGAAAAAAAAGATGGAATGTTCTCATTTATGACCTTTCATTTTCTTTTTACATATTTTAATTTTCAATAAAAACAATTAATGAGAAAAATTTTAATCTTCTTTTGGGCTTTTTGTTATTTATTGCCTTTTCGAGATATCCAATTCTACCTATATTATTAAACCATCCAAAATTAGATGATCTATATTTAATAATTGTGAGTTTTCGTTGTTTTCCTTTTTTGAAACCAAAATTTCTGATGTGTTTAAACATAGTGCTTAGATACAATAACGATTCCACTTAATATTTAACATTAATATGTAGGTTAGCATGATCGATTATAGTACATGTGTACAAATATCCATCCATGACTGAAGACCTATATGAAATCTATAAGACAACAATAACTTCATACACATTTCTATACAGGAAAGTTGCTTGGAAAGAAAGTTAATGAAGACAGTTTAGATATTTAAACCATTATTGTTTTAAATCGATACTTCTAATGAAATGATAGAAAAAAATTACTGTCTTAAGACTAACTCTTCCAATATTGTTCTATCTTTTTTCCTAAGAATACGGCTAAATCAAACAATGCACAACTTTATGATATGCTCCAGTCACAAGAGTATTACAATTTCTCACTTTATGATATGCTCCAGTCACAAGAGTATTACAATTTCTCATACTTTACAAATGTACTTAATTTTTCTTTGTTATTAGTCACATGCATAGAAGTAAAGATTACAACAAATGCAAATAAAAGATTCTGCAACAATGCATCTTATTTTACTGGCGCCCTATTCTCAATTACTAAGAGCAGCTTGACTTGACATGCAGAGTTTAGTCACAAATGGCAATAAACAATTTTAAGAACATGTTTCCACCAACTGGTTACCAATTTCATCTGCAAGGCCTTCCCTATTCAAAACAAAATAGACCTTTATGTAAATACATACCAAATCAAGTAACAAAAATAGGTAGACTTTGAAGAACTTGGCACACTTTGATTTGAGCAGATGCAACACCGGCCAACTTATTTAGTGCACATGCATCATATTCTGAAATATAATTGTAATTCAACAGTATATAATAAACAAAAAACTGAACCGGAATACTAAAAGTTACCAAATTTAAAAGCCTATTTAGTGCAACATGTATATTTGAATAAACACAAACTCTGTAACATTAGAATCTATCTTTATCTAGGACATTACATGGCTGGTTGCATCTACAATACATAAAAACCAGAAACTGAAATTTATGCTGCAAGCAAAAGTAAATTAAAATAATAACATCACTAAGACAACTATCATTAGAATAGATAATTCATTACCTGTAAAAATAATATTTCCGTATAAATGTATTCATTTGAGAACATAATAAGAAAATAAACTAGATCAAAATCATATTTTTTTAGTTAAATCCTAATAAAAATAAGTTTTTTTTTTTTGAATTACCTAGAGAACCAAGCTTTGCTTGTAAACTCTAGGAAAGTATGTGTCTGCCAAACACATACTTCAAATACTTGTTACAGGGTTGTCAGTTTCGAGGTTCGAACTCGTGACCTTCAATCACGCAGTCCGAACCATCAACCAACTGCGCCAATCCTGTTGGAATGAGTTTAAATAGATAAAAATACAAAAGATGGAATGGAAAAAAAATCCAAAAACAATTTCTTTTCCAAAGGAAGAAAAAACTTAGTGAATATACTACTTATTTCCTTGACCAATATTAACTATTTATATTCCCCGCAGATGATATTTTATCAAAATCATGGATGAAGTTATCAATTCATCTCCAACTAAAGACACAGCATAAAAATAGCACTGGCCTGCTAGCCACTTATTGAATTCAAAAGGAGGGGAAATTTTTTTTTTCAAGTCATCCGTCTATAGTAGGTCGAATGAAAACAGTATCCAACTGAAAGAAAAAACGAACGCCTTTTCAAGACAGTAGAATACAATAGCATAGAGTGATAAAGTGAGTTGGCAGACATGTAGCATAGAGTAATGGAAATATTTTTTTTTAATTTCAAAACGCAAACAAATATCGAAAAAAATTAGGTAAATTATATTTGTACACCAAAAATTACCTAATTGTACATCATTCATCCTATTAAAACATTTATGACAAACTTACCCTTCTTCTTCTTAGATACAGTTTTAACATATCTTTTCACAACCCATTAAGCTAAAACCAAAAAAATAAAAATAAAACATTTTGAAACATCCATTGAATTTTAATTAATAAGTCATAAATATCAACTAATGCAGATTTCACATTTTTACACTTCCGATTTAAAACTTGATTTAACCCCTTTTTGGAGAATTAGAATCTTTTTGTTGAAAATAAATAAATTTGACAGCAGCAAAAAAAAAAATTGTCCAATTTTGGTTTGATATAATTTTGAAGATTTCCATATTTTCTTATGAATGGATTTAAAGTTTGAAATGGGAAGATAATGGAAGATGAAGGTATGATCATTTTGTTCAATATTTATGTGCATTGTTAAGCAAATTTTGGTGCATGAATAAAACTTGGCAAAAAATTATTTTGTATGATTTGCAGGTCATAATCAAGTGAAGATAACCTTGGGTAAGTGAGGTCTTCATTACATAGAACTCTGGTTAAAAACAAATTGCAAATTTTGGCACAAGGGAAATATGCTTTAGCGAAAACAAACTGTGAGGCAAATTTACAAACATATAAAAATGATGAACACGTGAGGTTAAATTCAAAAAAATTAACACCTTAGGGTAGAGAGTGGATCAGCAAATAAGACGTTGCCTTCATCTCCAATTTCCTAGAGAAGTATACAAAACATGATGCAATAAATCCTCCATCGCATCCCAATCTTTTACAAAACCCCTCGCTATTGGATCCACTATCACTTCCTCCTCCTCGATCCCATTCCTAATCGTATCTCCCTCGGCTTCCCCAATTACTCGCTTCATTTTTGTCGGTATTATCTGTACATATACTTTTGAGATAATATCTTATGCTATAGCTAAAATCACTTTGAATGACTGTAAATCCGAATAGTTAAGAAATCAAGAGAAATATCACCAGATGTGAGTCCTGATCAGGTGCGGCAAAGCCGGCTTTGAGGAGCTTAGATCCAGCGTCGATAACTACTGCCTCCATTTGGTATTTGAGGATGGTTTGTAATCTCTAGATAAAATGAGGAAATACCAAATTTTCGAAAATGAACTATTAAAGAAGGACGATTACAGAGGGCTTATTTTCAAAATTGCTAAAACCTTAATTTCTTCATAATCGGATCATAGTAAATAACTGAAAAAAGGCTCAGTTAAAAATATTTCAATAGTGAGTTGCATAAGTGAAACCATGCTATGCATACCAAAATGTCCCAAAATTAGCAAGTGCCAGTTTGGTAAGTTGTGAATACGAAAATTTGTTTAAATAACTTCTTAATCGCTAACAAATGAAAAGTTTAAGTATTAACAAAAAAAAAATTTGGTTTAATATTTTTTACCTGTGATTCTGATAGATGGTCAATAACTTGAAAGGGTTTGGATTGAAAATTATGTAAACATAGAATATAATTTTCCTAAAAGATGATAATGATACAACATGGAATTATTTATATGAATCTGTAATGCAAGTAAGAAATAACCAATTGTAATACAGAGGTAGCACCAAAGATGAACAAACTATAGTTTTATCAAAATAACTGATGTATTGCTCTCCAACTCGAGACAAAACCGAAGACCAACTGAATGGGAAAATGTGAGTATCTAAATTGGCTAATCTGTAATATGTACTAACCCATAAAACGGCTAGCTACCTATTGGAACCAGACTGAGCATGAATTACAATAGGGCCATTACTGACCGAGCATGAATTAGAGCTGTGAATTGAATCAGCCAAATTATACTAGTCAGTTCCCAAATATTTCTTCAACACGCCTAACGCGCACACACAATAATAGCAGACATGTCGTTTATTTGAGGTGTATCTTATGCAATGTAGAAAACTGTATATAAATTTATACATAGCAATACCAGTAAAAGGAATGCTGTTATATGGTGTACGCTACCTAGATATAACTTATGGCCTTGGATTATGAACATTCATACTTCCAAATTAGCATCAATTTAGAATGTTGAACCAGAACAATAAAAGTGAAAATAAAAGGGAAAGAAAATTTTCTTACCATCCATGTCGTATAGTATATTGTATACTGCATGCTAATATCTGATAGCCAATGCAAAAGCTTCTTGACTTGTTTGGTATTGGTTGCTTCTTCACTATCTATAACAACTGCCAAATACATAAGCCTATATAGAGGAAGGTTCTGATGCTGTTGAAAAATCCAACTTAAGATTAGATAGCAATATATAGTATGTATCGTACATGAACCAACATGAATGATGCTGACTAATAAATGTAACAGGTACCAGGCGAATCCAAATACATATCTGAAATATATGGAAGCTCTGCACAAACCAACAAATGACATGGATGAAAATATCCAATATAAATATTTCCATGAATGTTTGTCACAAAAATAAATAATGATAATAGAAGAATATGATAATGCCTGTAAATGCATCAAAAGCTTGGCTACAAAAAATTAACATGCACTATAAAATTACATGAATAAAAACATAAGCTCTTCAATGCTTGATGTGTACTGATAATTTGAAATTACATATTAACCTTACCTGCACGTAACAATAATTATACAAATTGGAAACCAACTTCCAGCACTAAATTTTATGTGAACAATAAAATGACTGTGGATCTGCCTTACTTTCAAATGAAAACAGTTTAAGAAGGTCAAATATTAAATATGCACTTTCAGATAACATTTTTCATTAGGATCCTTTTGAGGTACAACATCTAAAGCTACGCCAACGATCATTCTTCATTTACATAGTTATCCAACAAAGTAAATTTAAAGGTGTGCTTGGAGAACCTATTTCTATGTTGTACAAGAACATACCATCATAAGCTATATGTTAATAAGCAATTTTGAGTTTGTATACCATGATGGCTCTCCTACCATAATGTAAGAAATTATTGTAAAGGAGGTATAATTTCAAATGGCATAGGAAAAAAGGAGATATAATTTCTACACATATCGCTTGATACATTTATGAGGGTATATCAGTTTTATTTTACTTCTAGGAAGATCCACTACAAGAAAAAGGCAGAATACCGACAGCCAAGACCGACGGCTTCCGACGGCCATTTTCCGACGGCTTTCGACGGGCCGTCGGCGGCCGTCGGAAGCCGTCGCAAATTTGCGATTATACCAGCCAGCCGAGCCCTTTCTTCCTCCTCCATTTCATACGAAAAAAACCCAAAAAACCCCCCAAATTCAACCCCTAAGCTTCCAATCCCTAATTTTTAGCTTCCGGATCTTCCAACGCACTCTAATCAAGCTTCAGTACTCTTAATCTCAGGTATAATCTCTTATTTTTATGAAAAATTCAGTTTTTACCCTAATTATAGATTTGCATAAATTGATAAATTAGGGCGAATTAATGATTGCAATTGTTTCCACTAGCGTAATAACGGTTTATAGCATCACATGGTATACCAATTTCATCTTTTATCGTGAAATTGTGATAAACACGTATAATTTGTGCATGTTCATGTATATGTATTTTGTTGTGTATGCCTTGATTCGACGATTGTATACGTTATTTGGAATAAGATAAAATGATTGAATGAACTAGGAGTATTATATTGTGCACGTTTTTACTTATGACACAAAAAAAATGCATTACTCTAAATTATAATTGTGTGTATTGAAAAATGACAAAATGTTAAACCAGCCCTAAGTTGATGCGTAATACGTCGAATAAATGTGTGAAATTAATATATAAATGTGAACAGTGAGTAAAACTGTATTTTTGAGTAAAATGCGCGCATGTTAACCGACAAATGTCCCTTAGAGAGTTTTTGGCCCCGTCTGACGAGTGTTGTACATGATCGTTGTATAAATAGTCGTTTTTTTCGAAAAACGACCATTTATATTCATCTGGTACAATGTTTGTCGGATTTGTCCCTGTATTGGACAAGTTATGAACACAGTAAGAATTTACATTTTGTATACTACTTCGTCTCAAACGGTTCATAAAATTTCGCCCTAACTTTTCTTTTTTGTTTCCTGCGTACACGCATTTGTGTACAATGCAGGGAACAAAAGGGAAATGCTGCCGAAATTTTATTGAATCGTTTGGGACGAAGTAATATACGAAATGTAAATGCTTACTGTGTTTGTAATGGGAGGTAGGATGTCTGACCAATGAAAAAAAATTATATATTTTTAATCGTTACGTACGTTAAAAAATGAAATGTGCCCTATTTGAAAATATTTTTAAATTTGTGAAGTTGTTCTTTAAATTCAAAATATTATACGAACATGAAAATAATCTTTTTCGAATGTGTATTCTTCAAAATAAATATTAAATTTTGAACTTCTCATTTTGTCAAATAGGAAAAATGATTGATTATTTTGTTGATCGAAGGAGATGGATGTACCAAAGAAAAGGAATGAGGGGCTCAATAAAAGAAGATTTTTATAACGGTATAAACGTGTTTGTTGAATTCGCCTTAAGTAATAACGGAAACGATCCAGAAATTCGTTGTCCGTGTAGTAGGTGTAGACATTTGAAGTTTTTGTTACCAGATATTGTGAAAGTTCATTTGTGCCAACACGGTTTCACACCCGAATATTATGTTTGGGATCGGCATGGAGAAGTTGTAGCAAATACTTCTGTAGAGTCTGAAAGTGTCGTTAACGAAATAGTTTCAACGACCCGTATAGAAAATATGGTCGAAGATGCAGCACGATCAATGTTTCCTATGGTTGAAGTTGACGACGATGATGTAAATGTTGAAGAACCAAATATTGAAGCTAAGAAAATTTATGATTTACTAGATGCAGCTAAAAAACCTATTTGGGATGGTTGTAAAAGCGGCACGCAGCTGTCAGTAATCGCAGAATACATTGCGATGAAGTCAAAATACAACATCACTGAAGCTGGGTTTACGGCTGTTGTACAAGCTGCAAAAAGACATATGCCGCCCGATAATCTAATGTGTGAAAATCACTACGAAGTTAAAAAACTTATGTCGGCTTTTGGTTTACCGTATCAGAAAATAGATACATGTTTAAAAGGATGCATGTTGTTTTGGAAAGAAGACGCAAACCTTAGAAATTGTAAAGTTTGTAACCAGGAGAGATACAAACCAAGAAAAAAGAAGGGTAAGGAAGTTCCGTACAAGCGTATGCACTACTTACCCATAACTCCAAGACTTCAAAGATTATACGCATCTTCTGTAACTGCGTCTAATATGAGGTGGCATAGCGTGAGAACGGAGGAAGAGGGTACGTTGACACATCCGGCCGATGGAGAAGCATGGAAGCATTTCGATAAAACGTATCCAAATTTTGCAGCGGAGAGTCGAAATGTTAGATTAGGATTATGTACGGACGGTTTTTCTCCATTTTCTCAATTTGGTTCTAAATATTCATCCTGGCCCATTATCGTCACACCGTATAATTTACCTCCATGGATGTGCATGAAAACGCAATATATGTTTCTTACTGTTGTCGTTCCTGGCCCCGACGATCCGACACAAGGAATCGATGTATATTTACAACCGTTGAATGAGGAGTTAAAAATACTGTGGAACGAAGGAGTAGAAACATACGATGTGTCAAAGAAGAAAAATTTTCGTATGTTTGCTTCTTTGTTGTGGACTATAAGTGATTTTCCTGCCTATGCAATGCTTTCGGGATGGAGTACTGCCGGTCGTCTAGCATGTCCATATTGCATGGATGAAACACGAGCGTTTTCTTTACCTCATGGTAAGAAAATTTCATGGTTTGACTGTCATCGATATTTTCTCCATGTAAATCATCCCTTCAGAGGAGACAAGAAAAACTTTTTAGCTAATAGAGTAGAAAATAGACAACCACCGACGATATGGTCAAGCGAAGACATATATGAACTTGTTAAGGACTATCCAAAGATATATGAAACGGGGGAGCAAACAGAAATTGAAGGCAAATCAGTTGTTCATAACTGGTGCAAACAAACTATTTTTTGGGAGTTGCCGTATTGGAAACATCTTCTGCTTCGCCATAACATAGATGTGATGCACAATGAGAAAAATGTATTTGATAATGTGTTTAACACAATTTTGAATGTGAAAGGGAAGACGAAGGATGATTTGAAATCAAGACGTGATATAGAAGAATTATGCAAACGTCCCGAGCTTCATATGAAACCAAATGACAGTAAAAAACCAAAAGCTTGTTACGAATTAGATAATAATCAAGTTAAAGCTGTGTTAAAATGGGTGGAAGGGTTAAGATTTCCTGATGGGATATCATCAAATCTTCGTAGATGTGTTGACTTTAAAAATAGTAGATTGAGCGGAATGAAAACTCACGACTGTCACATAATGATGGAAAATTTATTTCCCGTTATGTTTAAAGAACTACTGCCGTTAAAAGTTTGGAAGGTAGTAACGGAGCTTAGTATGTTTTACAAAGAGCTTTGTTCGACTACTTTAAAAGTGCAACGTTTACGTAAACTTGAAGTGGACATTCCTATATTGCTTTGCAAATTAGAGAAAATATTTCCGCCAGGTTTTTTTAATGTGATGGAACATTTACCTGTTCATCTTCCATCTGAAGCACGACTTCGAGGTCCTGTCCAATACGGATGGATGTATCCATTTGAGAGGTATGTAATATGTTATAACGTAATTTAATTGCATTTGAAAGATGAAGTTAATATAAATTAATGTTGCATAGATATTTGAATCATCTGAAGAAAAAAGTGAGACAAAAAGCACGAGTTGAAGGTTCGATATGTAAATCTTACATCGAAGAAGAAGCTTCGTTCTTTTTCTCTCACTATTTCAGTGACCATGTGAATATTTCATTTCAAAGTGTTCCTCGTAATGATGAAGGCGACGAACAAGAGTCCTCTCAAGCAATGTTATCTATTTTTAGACAACATGGTCGGCCTTCTGGAAAATGTGTGGAAATATGGCTAGACGATAGAGATCTTCGTGTAGCACACACTTATATTCTTCTAAAT
The DNA here is from genome assembly GCA_030765085.1 of Allium cepa. Classification (NCBI taxonomy): domain Eukaryota; kingdom Viridiplantae; phylum Streptophyta; class Magnoliopsida; order Asparagales; family Amaryllidaceae; genus Allium; species Allium cepa. The sequence goes on from CM060932.1 coordinate 549,789,667, forward strand.
TGTGCCGAGGTTGCACCGTTTGTTAGGTAATCTGAAATAATAATTTTTGTTTTATTCTTTTCTGTAATGCATGCGCGTGTATAACCTAATGTAATAATTTGTTTATATAAACAGTGTTTATGAACGGGAACATCCGAACGGAGATCTCAGTAAAGAATTTTCCCGTTGGTTTTCAAATTACGTTTATGAGCCGAAAAATTGTGTTGTTGACGAAGGGTTGAAACATCTTGCAATGGGACCAAAAAGAGTGGTCAAGACATATCCAATATATTTCGTCAATGGATACAAATTTAACACTAAAGAATACGGTGCAGAAAAATTAACAAATAATACTGGTGTATTTGTTAAAGGTAGTGACGATCCAGAAAACCATTTAAATGATTTTTATGGCGTTCTAACACAAATTTTGCAACTGACATATTTCTCAAGACCCGCGGAGGAGGTGTTTCTATTTAGATGCAATTGGTTTAGCAATGTTCCAGGTTCTGGAATTAATGTGCATAAGGATTATAATCTTATCGAAATAAAGCATACATCGCACTATCACAAGTATGATCCTTTTGTACTAGCCAAACAAGCATTGCAAGTTTATTACGCTCCTTATCCGTCTCTAAAAAGAGATAAAGCAGATTGGTCTGCAGTTTTTAAAACAAAGGCCAGATTCACATTCGATGGGAAGAATATTCCGGACGAACAAGCTTATCAGGCAGATCTTGAGCAAAATAACGAAATAATAATTACAGACGATCATACAGATTTTGGTCCTTTGATCGATGAATCAAATGTTTTGGTAGAAGCGTTTGACAGTGCAGAGGAAAATATCGTCGAAAACGAGACCGAATCTGAATCAGAAGACGATGATGACTGATATAAATTTGAATCTGTTTTTTTGCAATTGATGTAACTATGTTGAATTCTTGATGTATTATGAAATTGATGTAACTATGAAACTAAATCCGTTTACTATTGTTTTATGTTATTTCAATTTGTCATTTATTTAGCAATTTTTATTAAAAATGCAATGAACTCTGCTTATCGTAGGAAGAGTACACCCATCATGAATCAGGTATAACAAACTTACATGTCTATTTACATTTCAGTCATTATAATTAAGCAATTTATACCATTGATGTCATGTTCATATGAAATATATTTCATTATCATGTTTTTATTCTCTTATATAATGATGTGTAAACGTCACAGGTTTATCATTATGTCACATAGAGGGAGGAGCTCTTCCCGTTCTTCAGGAGGCGATGGCAGTGGCCCATCGCAAGCGCCACACCGTCCAGTTGTTACGTTAGCCCCCAAAGCAGATGGGTAAAAATTAAATCTTATTCATCATCTTATTTTTTCTATACTATACGTATGTACTTATCTGTATCGTACTTAAAAACAGGGGGTTCGAGCTACTACCCACTAAGGTAGTGTTGGACGTCTCCAGAGCAGCATATCGTAGTAGGATGAGTGCGTGCTGGCCAAAGTGGGATACCATCCCTCCGCACATCATAGAGTGCATATGGCAGGATGTCCTAGTATGTGTAATTTTTATGTTTTCCATTTTTAATTCGTTTTTGTCGTTTTTCTACCGTTTATCGTTTAAAGTGTAATCTTTTTTTAACACAGGCTGAGATAGACATCCAGACAGATGATATGCAGCTGGCACGAGCATACTGGATGAGGAAGATGCGAAAGAACTACAGAGACACGATATCTGAGGTTAAGAAATCCGGGAAGAGACCACGGTGGATGGGGGAGAGCGTGTGGCAAGCTTGGTTGAGCTACTGGGAGACGGACGAGGCGAAGGCAAGTATACTAATTTTTTTTCAATTATTAATTTAACGTGATTGAAAAATAATGTATCAAATTTTGAATGTACAGGCAGAGTCAGATAGAAACTCTGCAAATAGAAATAAGAATCCCGTTACTCATCGCGGAGGATCGAAGTCGTTTCAGCAGTATCGGCAGGAGTTGGTAAATTTAATTACTGAATAATAAATGTAAATAGTTTATGCTATATGATTTTAAATGTATAATAATTGTATGTAACAATCAACTTCAGGAAGCCGAGGCACATGGTCCTGTCAGCTATATGGACGTGTTCACCCGTACGCATGCTGTTGAGCATGTTAATCCAGACGGGACTGTTTCGTACACATGGCAGGACGATAAATCCAGTAAAAGCCATGTAAGCATATTTCATTTTATTCAGTATTAGTAATTGTTTTAGTTGTCAAATTATTATGAAATAAGATATGATATTATTAATTTGTCAATGCAGGAGATGTTTATGGAGCAGCGACAGAAACTCCTTTCTGATACGGGTCGAGAGCAGCTGACGACCGATGAAGAGGACATTATTTTTGAGTCCGTTATGAGTCCACCAGAGCATGGTCGACGATACGGATTTGGCAATTTAGCGGTAAATAATTTAATTTTTCTTAAAATACTTAAAATATGATATTCTTACCTTTTCAAAACAATAAACTTTGATTTTATTTATTTTTCAATTATTGCAGTCCAGTAGTCAGAGTAGGAGACGGCGGAGTAGACCTCAGAGCGAGCTAGCAAGTATAGAAGAATTACAGACTAGAGTTCAGCAGTTGGAGGAGCAGAACCGCCAACAGGCCATGCAGACGGCACAGTTATTTGAGTACATGCAGCAGTTTGGTGGCCGCTTCCCTTCATCGGCTGGCTCTGGATCTGGGGCAGATTGATTCATTGCTTTCTAATTCGTTCGTGCAGGTATGTTTAGTTTTAGTTTACAATGATTTGGTAGAAGGAACAATTAATTGTTGATATGTATAATTATGTATAATACACTTGGTTCTGTAGCTGTATCAGGATATGCATGATTAGAACAGTTATTGTTAGTATTATTGTTAATGTTGGAATGTTATGTATATTTTGTATTTTATTTTTATTCTAATTTAGTTTATTTCTGTGTCTATTGAATATTTTGGAGTATTGGTTTGCATGTTTGGTTGGATTATTGTTTATTTGATTGTGCAGTATTGATATTGTAGTGTTTGGAAGAGAAATGTGGTTGGAAGGCTCTATTTGCAGCAGATTTTAAAAAAAAACAACAGGTTTCCGACGGCTTCCGACGGCTCTCGACGGCTTATTGGTCGAAATTTTCCGGCGGTTTCCGACGGGTTCCGACGGCTTATTGGCCTGATTTCCGACGGTTTCCGACGGTTTCCGACGGCCGTCGGAAGCCGTCGGAAACCGCCGGAAACCGCCGGAAACCGTCGATAATGTATACGGCATCACCCGTCGGTAGCCGTCGGAAATACTGCTCCCCGACGCCTTCATTTCCGACGGCTTTTTCCGACGGCCGCCGACGGCTTCCGACGGCCGCCGACGGTTTTCAGCCGTCGGAAATCCCCCCTCCCCTTGTAGTGATCGACCTTCTAATTGATTGAGAAAGATATATTTCTCATTTTGAAATATGATCCAAGATTTTTGAAGAAATCTAAAGTTTGTTCATCAAGTTGAAATAATCTCAGAAGCTTTTATGGGATCCCGTTCATCTAAATATACGTACAATTTATAACTAACCTATACAAATAATCTAGTAGTTCAGTAAGCAAAAATGGATGTCTATAAACTGTTATACGTCTAGTATACCAAAACAGAGAATAATCAATTACAAACTCGTCGCACAAGTTTATAACTCAGATTTCCACTATACTGGAATTCTGTATTAATTATTATAACAATATGAATGTTGTAAATAAATTACAACAACAACGTTATACTATTGTAGGAAATAGCACAACTTATGAATGGGAAAGATTACAGAGAATCTAAGCAGTATATAAAGGAAATTCCGTCTAAGGCTTGTCGTAACAATTTCCTTAAGAATTTTATTTCAAAATTCCCCCAAGATACAAGAGACGTATTCTGCTCGAGATTGTAATGAGTATATCACTTTATAATTTAGAATATAGTAACAGAAGAGAAGAAGAAGATTCAGATTCTAAAAATGAGTGAGGAAAGTGATCAGTTTTCCTTCTTATTTATAGTTGGTCCGTATCTCTTCCGAACGGTCGTGTCTGCACCCGTTCGCTTAAACAGTCGCGTCTGTACCGTACAGTCACATTTGTTCACCCGCTCGTACCACCTGGTACTGTTTCGCCCGCGTCCGCTTCAATCGGCTCGCACCTGTTTGCTTCTAATGGGTCGCACCCGCTACTGTTCGCGCATATTCAACCCGCGTCTGCTTCCGAACAGATCCGCATCTGTTCGTATGGCCTGCAACTGTCAGAAAGCCCGGTCCAGTTTGTAGTAAAAATATGAGTATCATATTAGACCCAAACCCGAGCCCGGCCCGGTTCGGTCCGGTCGGACGGCGGCGACGGCGCGCGTGCGTGTGGTGGTGATGTAAGATCTCCCTCCTCACAACGAAGCATACATTTGGGAGCCTCAGGCCTCCAACCTCCTCATGAGAAAGACATATATAAACTAGTATACCTTTCAACAAATTGGCGATGTGAGACATTGTATATTTCCATTCATTATTTTCTTTTAGGAATTCCAACAATCCCCCACATGAATGATAATATACATATCCTCCACACAAAGCGAAATATCACAGAGTACATATGGAATAATGCTTTATCGTGGATAAGTAGATATTTCACTTTGAACTTTCCCTAATTAAAACTTATCGGATCTACTGGGCTAATCGGTGAATTATTTCATCTTGAACCGTCGGCCTTTATTGTATATCCAGACAATAAGCTTTACGAAGCATTGATTCCCTTCTCATCCAATCTCTTGGCTGTGTTCATTTTGGTCCTGAACAATTTTTGGTTCTGCGAGTGTTTTTAGAGAATAAAAGCCTTTTAATATTCTCATAGAGCCGATCCAGCTCACACTAACATAGGTGATCGCAACCATTAAGAGTATTCTACATATACTCCACTTGTTATTTTCAAGATATGGTCATCATTAAAAAAACATAGTTTTAACCTTTAAGTACTTCTGTAGGCATGCATTTATATTTTGCACCATAAGAATGGAGTTGGACTATGTCCACGCAAATGCATTACGTCTTGAGTTATTCGGAACTGGTTTGCCTATTGATCCTAGTCCATGGAATCTCCAGTCGCTAGGATAGGTTTCCGTATAAGATAACTCTTATTAGTTTAGGCTTTTAAACCCATTCCCCTCGATGTGCAGTTAATCTTTTCTCTTGATAAACCTTTAGTAAACAGATCCGCTAGGTTATCATTTGTTCTTACATAATCTATGGAAATAGTTCCATTTGAGAGTAACTGCCTAACTGTGTTATGACATCGACGAATGTGTCGTGACTTTCCATTATACACTAAGTTTTACGCTCTACTTAGCGCTGCTTGGTTATCACAGTGTATGCATATAGCCGGTCCAGGTTTAGACCAGAATGGAATATCTTCTAAAAAGTGATGAAGCCATTCTGCTTCTTCGCCTGCTTTATCTAATGCAATGAACTCTGATTCCATAGTGGATCGAGCTATGCATGTTTGTTTAGTAGATTTCCATGACACTGCTGCCCCTGCTAGGGTAAAGACATAACCACTTGTTGATTTTGATTCTTCTGAATCTGCAATCCAGTTTGCATCACTATATCCTTCTAAGACGGTAGGATATTTTCCATAATGTAAGGAAAAATTAGTGGTACTCTTTAAATATCCCAACATTCTCATTAGTGCTTTCCAGTGTTCCTTTCCTGGATTGCTTGTATACCTGCTTAGTCGACTTACTGCATAAGCTATATCTGGTCTTGTGCAATTCATGAGATACACGAGACATCCTATTACACGAGAATATTCCAGTTGCATTACACTCTCATTAGTGTTTTTATGCAGTACTTCTGATGGATTAAAAGGTGTTTTTACTCCTTTAATTCCAAAATTTTAAAATCTTTCAATCACTTTTTCTACATAATGTGATTGAGATAACTCAATTCCATTAGGTGTTCTTATTATTTTTATTCCCAAAATAACATCTGCAACACCCAAGTCTTTCATGTCGAAATTGTTGATCAACATTTTCTTTATGGTCTCAATTACCTGAGTATTTGGACCGAATATTAGCATATCGTCCATATATAGACAGATCATCACATATGATTGTCCAAGTTGTTTATAATAAACACATTTATCACATTCATTTATACGAAAACCATTTCTCATCATGACACTATCAAATTTTGCGTGCCATTGTTTTGGAGCTTGTTTTAGTCCGTATAATGATTTGACTAATCTACAGACTTTATTTTCATTTCCTTTGGAAATAAATCCCTCAGGTTGCTCCATGTAAATTTCCTCATCGAGATTTCTATTTAAGAATGCTGTTTTTACATCCATTTGATGAATCTCTGGATTATAAATGGATGCAATGGCTATTAAAATTCTTAAGATGTTATACGTCTAGTATACCAAAACAAAGAATAATCAATTATAAACTCGTCGCACAAGTTTATAACTCAGATTTCCACTATACTGGAATTCCGTATTAATTATTATAACAATATGAATGTTGTAAATAAATTACAACAACAACGTTATACTATTGTAGGAAATAGCACAACTTATGACTGAGAAAGATTATAGAGAATCTAACCAGTATATAAAGGAAATTACGTCTGAGGCTTATCGTAACAATGTCCTTAAGAATTTTATTTCAAAATTCCCCCAAGGTACAACAGACTATTCTGCTCGAGATTGTAATGAGTATATCACTTTGTGATTTAGAGTATAGTAGCAGAAGTGAAGAAGAAGATTCAGATTCTAAAAATGAGTAAGGAAGTGATCAGTTTTCCTTCTTATTTATAGTTGGTCCGTATCTCTTCCGAACGGTCGTGTCTGCACCCGTTCGCTCAAACAGTCGCGTCTGAACCGTACAGTCACATCTGTTCACCCGCTCGTACCACCTGGTACTGTTTCGCCGCACCTCTTCAGTCGGCTCGCACCTGTTTGCTTCTAACGGGTCGCACCCACTACTGTTCGTGCCTATTCAACCCGCGTCTGCTTCCGAACAGGATCTGTTCATATGGCCTGCAACTGTCAGAAAGTCCGGTCCAGTTTGTAGTAAAAATATGAGTATCATATTAGACCCAAACCCGAGCCCGGGACCGGCCCGGTCGGACGGACGGCGGCGCGCGCGTGGTGGTGATCCAAGATCTCCCTCCTCACACGAAGCATACATTTGAGAGCCCCAGGCCCCCAACCTCCTCATGAGAAAGACATATATAAACTAGTATACCTCTCAACAAATTGGCGATGTGGGACATTGTATATTTCCATTCAATATTTTCTTTTAGGAATTCCAACATAAACAACCTTTAATTGAGAAAGTACAATAAGTGCTTAAGATGCAATATCAAGGGAGTGAAGCACTAAGTAGAAAAGAGGAGGAGCATATCAAGAGAATGTGGAGCTGGTGTTTAAAAGTTGTTGGAGGAAGTAAAATAATTTAGGAATTAGGTGGGGGAATATATCAGCTTAGCAACTCCTGTGAATGAAAAAAGTAAACTCAAAATTTTATAATGGAACAGAATTTCATTACTGAATAAATCTAATCTAAATTGAAACGAAAATGTTAAAACCAAAAAAAACAAAAGTAAATGAAAGAAAGAAAAATGATCAACATTAATAACGTTAGTATAATGGTATTCAAAAGCCAAATGCAAGTTTTTCAATTTCCCCATAGCCCCAAACAAACAATTCATAATTATCATTTAGGTTTTTATTTCGAAAATTCAACTACAAATGTAAGATTCTTGTATTAATTTAACCAACAAAGATTAAAATAAGTTTAAGAAAGATAATAGGAATAAAAACGGTCCTACACATCATTAGTTCTACTCTACTGGTCTTGAAATGTCTCAGCGATAGAACCCATAAATTGATAGGCTAAAGTTTCCAATAAAAGTACCAATAAATATAGAAATCGTCACAAAAATCAATTTCATCAAGGACTAATCAATATTACATCAATTATCCATCATCGAAAAACAATGGGGAAAGGCAATTCAAGTCAGTCTTTGCAACTTTAAGGACATGTTGTTTGTTTCTATAAAGCATTTTTTGCTTGTAGACAATGTTGTTGTTAGAGTCCTATGCTTTATATTGCACACAAATGCATATAGGTTCAGATAACATGGGGAAATAACCCTTCAATTTTGTGCAATCATATAAGAGTAAACACATTTAACTTCGGTTGAATTCATTATGTAACTAAAGTAGTAAAAAAAATTCAAAATATATTAAAAAGTGTAAGTCGGTAAGTTTTTAAATCTCACACTATGCAAAAAAAGGGAAACAACCAAATGATATTGAGGCCATACGTCTAATCAGAGAAAAGTATATCATAATTTGTAAATGAGAAATGTTACCCTGACTAATGTCATTCGGTTGCTATTCAGATCGTCTACTGAAATGATCCGACATGGCAAATGTATTTTTCAAATCACACTTTTCAATAAATGGATTATGCAAGAGACAAAATCAATAAATATATATAGATATATAAATCATCATAATAGGGAAAAAACATATGAATCAAATTGTGCAAAAAATAATTTAAAAGTAATAAGAAATGATATTTTATTCTAGACAACTAAATAAATAATTCAGATTGAACTAAGGATTATTAATACAATGGTTCAAGAAATATTCAATTGAACTAATAGCTATTATATCTATACAGAGATGTTAAAAATAAAAATCTTACATATAATACATTGATATGAAGATTTAGAAAACAGTAACAACAATTAAGAATTAAAATATAATATTGACTATGGAAAATTAATTAGAATACTACACTTCTCAAGTTCAACTGATGGAATCATGAGCTCGGTATTTCTTTGGAACATTAAATGCACATTATCATCAACTGATTATATGAATGAACTAAGAGATCACCTAATGGCAGAAGTGGAATCTTTGAATCAATCCCCCAAAGCATATAGTTGCAGATGGAAAAGCGCCATAATCACTGTCGAACAAAGCGAGGTCAAAGGACAGCAACTCCAATAGACAAGGGGAAAAGGAAGAAGCACAGATGTGGGAGGGGAGAAACGTGCGAATGAATCGCCTTTAAACAACAGCTGTTCAATTCCAGGTGGATGGGATAATTTTTTATGCGGTGGAATAACGACGATTCAATGAGCGACCATATAAAAACCCTAGCCTTTTTGTTCGTAGTTGACAGGTGGAGGAGGAAGTGGAGATGTGACAGGAAAAGGGAAAAATATAAAAGGCGACTTTTCATCTGACAAAAATCAAGAAGACTTCTTTGCCCTTAAATGAAACGCAGTAATAATATATATATATATATATATATATATATATATATATATATATTATGTGTGTATGTATGTATGTATAATATGTACATATATATTAGGTAGCACATACGAATATAGAAGGTCTAATATGTCTATTATGTTGTAAATCTCAATACTTATACATGAGCATGTTAAATCGCGTATACCATTTTTGTTGCACGTACATGTACACGCATATGTGTATCTTATACACATATTATATTATAAATACAACATTAATATAAATGTCTATTATAAATTAAATAAAATATTACTTTTATTTAAAATTAATTAAGATCAGATCTAAAATAGACTTTATAGGCCCAATCCAAAATAAAATAAATCTTTTAAAATTTACCTATTTACACCGCTAGTGCTAACCCAGTTCCAACACATAACATCTACCTATAGTTAGTTGATTTGAGTTACAGGTACCTTTTGGCTTCTTCCATGGTCCAGTTTTTCAAGTGTGTAGAATTCTATCTTGTTCCATGCTTTCTATATGGCGTTTCATGATCTTTTATTAGGACAATGCAATGTGCCCTCATAATAAGAAGAAATCGTAGCAGCTTTAAGATGATTTTCAATGAAAGAAGAAAAATGTTTGCCTTAGAAATATACAAACACCCAAAAATAATTAATCATCGTGCCTAGGATTTGGTAGATGATCCTAGACTTTGGTAGATGATCCTAGACTTTGGTTTATGTTGTTATAGTCAGGTCGTTAGATGATCAATGTTCGGTAGTATTCAGATCGAGGTAGCAAGTAATACATGAATAATATAGTATAATATAAAGATAAGCAAATAGAAATGTAAATCGATGCAAAAAATTTCATAGTGGTTTGATTGTTATTTAGATCCTCATCCACTTTACATCTTTACATTTATTGTCGATTTCACAATATTTGGATTGATTACATATAATATCCTTAAATAAAATGAATTAGTTGAACTTAGAATTGGTAGGATTTCATCAGTTTTCGAATCCATCTGTTATTTATTGGTGTTGGTCTGCTTTTATACCCATAGTTTATATGCATAAAGGTTAAATTTTCCCAGGGGAAAAGCTTTCTCGTTGTTGTAGAAACTCGAATTCAGTTAGATTGTAAAAGGGTAGAGTGAGAATCAATCTTTATTGATCAAATTTACTAGTTTGAATGGTAGCTCGATTATGTAAGTTAAAGTGGTCTGAATTGTACTGGAGGCTAGGTATGTTGAGAGGCTAGCTGAATTGCAATATGTATTCTAGATGCATTGGTTGGGTAAAATATGTGCACCTTGGTAGGTCAACAACATGGAGAGGATCGGCTATTTAGGAGGGTCGGTTAAACCCTTGGTGGATCACTAGGGTTTACCTGCCTGACCTATATTCTTTGGTTGGCTTGTTGGAAGGCCCCCGACCAAACCAACCACTCTGGCCTTCGTAGGTGGTCAACCACTTACTTTATTCTTTATATCTTTTTCGTTCCACCTTTAATTAACATCCCTTTTCTTCCATTCCTTTCGAACACCTCTAATAGAATTTTTCCAACCATCTTCTTGGTCCTTGGTACCTTTATCACTTTGTAATTTTCTGTTTTCTTAGTGGGATTTGTCAACCCAATGTTGGTTCAAATTATCTAATTATTCGTTAAATGATGATATCTCATTCGTTGTAACTTGGAATGAATGAAAATTTCTTCATTGCACATTAGTGTTCTTAACTTTCATTTATCACCGTTTGATCGACATTCAGATCCTCCTGTTCCCTTTAGAGATCCTTTCTCCAATCCTTTCTCCGACGTATCCTCCTGTTCCCTTTAGAGATCCTTTCTCCAGTCCTTTCTCCGACGTTGTTTGCCCCCTAACCTATCCATTATTTGTAATGAATATAACCTCTTTGTTTTAAGTTAGATTTGTATGCATCTTTGAATAGTGTTCATCTTTTGTTCGAACGGCCATTTGGGAAAATTAGATCACCTTATTCTTGAATGTGGTAATTTTATTCATAACAATATAATATTTTAAAGGACAAATTTTTGAAGCAGGCTAGTTTTCGAAACAATTTCGCGTTCAACACTGATTTTGAAACTTACTATCAAACAAGGCTGCCCAATCAACATCCAAGTCAGCAAATGTGTAACTGACCAGATATAGGCGCAACTCTTAGTTGCGTCTATATTTTTTCAACTTCATCAGAACATGTGCAACTATGAGTTGCGCCTGCATTGTTTTAGTACAGGCGCAACTCATAATTGCACCTGTATTGCCTTGGTGCAGGCACATTTATGAGTTGCGCCTGCATAGGTTACTACCGCCATACAAAGGCAGCAGCAACCCATTACCCCCACCCCATTTCATTTTCACCAACTTCCTCCCCTCTTCATCAAGCCCGAACCCAACACTCCCAAGCCATAGTTTTAGGTTTTTTCCATCAATTTCTCTTAAATTGTACAAATTTCCTCATCGATCTTCGATTAGAACAAAGATACAACAATCCTCCACCCCACACACTCACATTAGCATTCATTCATCCTTTCGAATTTTCTAATCCGGAAATTAAGCTATAACAATCTTTTCAAAGTGATTGAGTAAACCCTATTTTCGAATCTATTAACGTTTTGATATGTTTTATGCTTTTGTGTTGACATATAGTTCCATGCTTTTCATATTAAGCCAGCCGAACCGATATGGATAATTGGGAGATCTTAGAGGAAGTATCGTTGAAATATGTTGAAAAAATGGAAGCTGAATCTGAATTTGTTCCTAAAACTCAGTTTGAAACAGTTCCTGAAACTCAATTTGAGACAGTTCCTTAAAATATTGGTGCTATTGTTCAATCCGCTTTGGATAATCAAGTTTTCTTAGGTGAACCGAATCAAAGACTGGGAAAACAAATAAGCCACGAAGGTCAATTGAGACAGCCAACACATCCAATTTTTCACCGTGGAGATATTTATGAGGTAGTTATATGTAAGACTCAAACAAATGCCAGACGTCAGTTTTACAGATGTGCTAGTTACCTTGATCTTATAACTAACCCAAAAGGTGTTCAGTCCTATAAATTCTTCAAATGGTTAGATCGTCCGTTGACCTATAAGGGAGTTGAGTATGCACTAGAGTTGCAAGTCACAGTGAGACGATAGGTAAAGGAAAATAGTATGCTACGACATCAGGTAAACTATTTGCAGTCCCTAAATCCAATTTGAAAAGGGGTCTAGTAAACTGGTTAGTGCAATTGTTGTGTAATGGTTCTATATCAAACTTGTTTAATGGAGTTATGTATGCATTAGTTTTAATGAGTGTTGTATTACTAGGTTGTTTCATTACTTGGTTGTTGCAATGGTTATGCAATAGTTGATGTATTATTGTTTGGTTGTTATGTTTATTTGTGTTTGATGTAATACTTTGTTGTTGTTTCACGTTGTGTACTATGGATAATACGTACAAAAGCTACGTATAAAATAAATCAAAGTTACTGAACATAGCAACTAACATAAATGTTCGATAAAAGATAAATTTTAATATCAAAGTTGCGTACAGAATAAAAATAGAAGTTATACAACACACGAGTGACATAGGTAGTAAAAACAATTAAATTATTTATTGCTTCATGCACGTTCTTCTCTTATGACCCAAGTTACTGCATTGTCCACATCTGTCCTATCTTTTGTCCCCCATTTCATCCATGATTCCCCTAATTTGTGTGGACCTGGGTTTTTCTGTATTCCTACACATTGGCGACGGGAGTATAGTTGGGCCTTCATGTACACCCCAATATTTACTGCCGGGCACGGGATGAAAAACCGGAGAATAACTATGTTTATAACCGTCTACTGTAAACCAAGACGAAATAAGGTCATGGTAAGCTCTATTTTCTCCTCCTCTACATCGTGTGCATGCACCCAAAACATGAGAACATGGAAAATAGGCAAGAATAGAAATATTGCATGAACAACTGCAGTTGTCATCGACAATATTTACTATGTAGTTGCATGCTTTTGTATTTGTGACTTGCCAGTCCGTCAAGCTGAACCTGTTAATGCTCATATTTCGTGCTTCTGCTGCATATTTTTCCATCATTTTTTCATAAGTTGGCATGAGAGCAGATGTGTATTCCAGTCTGTCAGTACGTATTCTATAGAAGTAGCTATTAAGATGATGAAAGGTACGTGCTGCTAACACCTTTACCGGAAACGATCTTTCACCTTTTAGAACTCCATGGAAACTCTTCGAAGCATTGGTAGTCATCATACAAAAACGTTTAACGTTGTCCTTGTAAAGAGCCCACTGTTTATCCTTATGTTTGAGACTTCTATCAATCCATCTCTCAATAGCCGGACTTACATTTTTTTAGTTGCTCTCTTAGTTCTTTGTATGTTAACTCGTCTCTTGCTTCAGCACAAGCATGAAATAAATTTTGCAAAATCTTACTACCAAAACCAACCTTTTGAAGTTTGCTTTCAAATGACGAAGGTAGGAGCAATGATGATGTGATCTTCTCCATTTCTCTTGCAAGGCGGTTGGAATTCCTTTCATTCTATCAAAAATGAATGTAATGCATCTTGCATTTAAAGAAGGAATTAGTGTCCCATGCATGAAAAAAACCATCCCCAAGTCTCCTTCGATTCGATTCGTACAATAGCTAATGCCAAAATAAAAGGAGAGTCGTATGCATCAACTCCTGTAGCCACAAGCAACATAGCCTGATATTTACCATACAGATGTGCTCCGTCAATGGAAGGAATGAGACAACAATGCTTGAAACCTTCAATGCTCAGTTCAAATGCCTAGAAAGCCCCCAAAAATTGAACGCCTTCTGTATGAACATGATAAACAGTGCCTAGATTGCATTACTGTATTGCACGAAGAAACTGTGATAAGTCATTGTATGAAAATTCTCAATCGCCAAATATTTCAGATACGGCTTTGCTTAGTCCTTTCCAAGCTCTCATGTAGCTTATTTGGATTTTGTATGTATTTCCCACAAGCTCTTGGACACATTTTGCAGTGTAAGTTGGGTTCGATGGAACATGTGGAAGGACGTTGGTACAGATGAATTTGGTTGTTGCTTGTTTGTGGTTCGAGTTGATGATTGGATTTGAGAAAGTGTGATTACCAACTTATTTTTTTATCACACACCACCCAGCCTGATCTCTTTTAGAAACAATAACATGAAGCCGCTGTAGATAATTAGCATCAATATCACATGTAGCAGCGAACTCTCTAGCACGAGATTTTTTATTTTTAAATGAGACCGAACAATTTATCAACCATTCACTTATATGTTCAATTAAAGAATCCTTTGATTTAAAAATCATACCGACTAGAGGGACTTTCTCCACACATTCCAGTCCAAACATTTCATCGGTAAATTGAAATTCTTGCATAACAGATATTTCCATGGTTGTATCATTACATTGGTTATCCTCTAATCGTTCTTCCATCTTGATATGCTCATCATTATCATCAACTTCCTCTGGAATATCATCTAAAGGAGCATCATACTTAACATTCATAGCATCTATCCATGTTTCATCTTCGTCAAGCGAAGTAAATATTTAATGCTATCTAAATGTGAAATTTCATTATCAGCATTTCCACCCTCCATATTCTCAGTTTCAACATCTTCATCTTTAATTTCTTGCAAGTATTCGTTTGAATTCGAAGTTAGAATAGACTATAGAGGATACGACATGAAACCATACCCGGGTGACTGCAATGGATATGGCATGATACCGTAGCTGGATGTCTGTGTATACAACCTATAAACAAACATATGAGCGTTAAGTACAAAAAACTTGAATGAAACATACATACATCACATGAAACCATACCCAGTTTTTTGTGTGTAAATGTTTGGTGGTTGATAGGAGTAGTGTGGGTAATGCATTTAACTTAGCTCAGCAGTATTACTCGGTCTAGGTTGGCTTGATAATCAAAGATTTGAGCTTGCTGTTCAGATGTTTGTACCACCCATGTCTTCTTAACATACAACTCGATTAGTTTCATCCCTACTCAAAACATAGATTCGACATCGTCATCATCGTTCACCTCAATAGCAATTGGGCCATCATCCGTTACCCATTTACTTACCAACGAGATGTCGAATTCGGTAAAATAAATCTTTGTAGCTTTGTAAATTGTCGTTCTTAACTCAAAAAAATTACAACCCTTCCCCACTTTAGATCCTTTATGTTTTCCGCCAACATAGGTTGGCTTGCTATTTTTGTCGATGACTAAATCACTGTCATAGTGATAAATAATCAGCACAGTAGTCATAGTCTATCAAATTTCAAGAGACTAATTGTCAATAATAGATCTAACAAAATTAGCAGAGTAGGGTTTCAAAACTTTACCTCAACTGTAGATGAAAGTGAAATCTTGTGTCGATCTTTGTCAATTTAAACGAATTTAAATGGAATCTTATGTTGATGAAAGTGAAATAAGAGCAATGTAGTTTCGGATTTCAGAAATATGATGGATTTGAGGAGTTTTGTTTATTTGGGGAGGAGTAAAAGGTTATAAGCTGTTGTTGGGCCAGTAGGAGTAGCCCATGAATACAGGCGCAACTTTGAGCTGCGCATAAATATGTAATAGGTTAGTGCAACTTTGCTATGCTCATATCGTGGATATAATTCAGCGCAATTCAAAGTTGCACATCTGTTTATACATATGGGCGCAAATTTCAGCTGTGCCTGTAACTTATTGCCAAATAGCAGCTCACATAGGAAAACATAATATATGCTTCATACAAAACCATCATACTTCACTTAAATATAATTTGACTATACATATGAAAACTAGAATAACAAGTTGCAAACCCAAAAATATTTAACAACGTACATATCTTGATTGTACGATAACAATGTTCATCTTCAACTTTGAATATAAGTTCAAGACAACATAGTACAATTTCAAGCAAAAGCAACTACAAACCATCATAATACCGATCTTCTTAAGTTTCTAATTTCACATGATAAGGCGGTTGAGATGATCCAACTGCAACTATGTCCTGCCCCTGTTAACTACCTTGTGAAGAACCCTTGCACCTCTAAAACATCTTCTTGATATGTACGAGCAAAAGCCTGGAGGGACGAGGCACGTACGGCGGTGGTCGTTCAAGCTTATGTTTATCAAGAAACGACTTGATAATTTCTTTGATTTTCAAACACTTACCTTTTACTCGATCTTCATCTGTAGGATCTACAAGAATATCATCAACATCATTTGAAATCAGGTACAACCCTTGAACCTAAAACAAAATAAGTATTGGGTCAAGTAAGTAAAGCTAGTTGAAGAAGTTAAGATATGAAAACTTATAAACACGTACCAAGTCACGTTCACTGGTTCTCGTGGAGCATATCTAGGAAACCTAGTAGATGGTTCTTTAAGAACAAATCACCGCGTTATATGCCAGTACCAACTGTAGTATTGTTCGATGATGATTCTTTGGTACACATTCAACTTGAACATGGTCCAACCTGTGATCCCACCTTGCTACGTACGTGTTATACAAGTCTTTGTTCCAATCATGTGGGAAAATTTTCTCGGTTGCATCTAGTATATGCCGATCATAGCCAAATTGCCTCATCACTCTGTCCGTGTAGTGCATTGCCACACTTTGTAAGCAAATGATCGGGGTTCTTGCATAGCAAATCCATTCTCCATCCAAGCAAATTGGCGGCAAATCCTGTAATCAGCCGTGTATGGCGTCCAATCAACATTATTCCGGTCCATTACATTGAGCTTATTGCGACAGAATGTGGGTTGACGGGATCTCCAGTCCATCTATAATCAAGAACAAAATAATGTGTGAATATCGTACTAAAACATAAAGTTTTCAATAGAAATTACTAGTGGTTTTTACCTAGCCACGTAAGGTAATCCAAAAGTCACATTGGCACGAACATTTGGACACCCAGCAGAAATATGCGTCCATGACCATACCTGTACATTACCAGTATTAAAAAGGTCTTTCAAATATTAGTACACTTATAAGTCAAAATTGACATACCTGCAGAAGGGTTAGGCAACATGCTAACCCGTTGGACTTTCTTAGTGCCACATAATCTAACTCCTTATATAACGTGCATAAAACCGTACTACCCCACGAACAATCATAAATAGAGGCAAATCCTCTAGCATGTACAACCATTTTACACTAACTCAACCCTTTGAATGGTTTGAAAAAAGACTGGATGCTATAAGAAGCAACATGACAGCCCGTGTGAACTATTCTAGCTCCTCAAACAGATGAATTGACGGTAATCTCCCTGCCAATTTTACTGTCATTTATCCATTTGACATTTAACTCTCTTCTATTAACCGCTGCTTCTTGGGGTGGAATTTGACCAAGCAAATAGTGACAAACCTCATCGGCGCCCATGTTACCAACGTAATTCAGAACAACACCTTCTATAAGAAGTCTTAGCAAAATGGAAACATCTTGAAAAATAATTGTAACATACCCCTACATGGAGGCCCAAAATAAACGGCTACAGATGCTGGAGCCATCCGTATTTATTAATTCTCGACAACCAAATACGGTGGTGTTAGATTCATTGATACATGAAAACACATGAATATGGAAAAATTTAAAGTACAAATAAAATCAAATTTCATTCCAAAATATTTACATTTCATTACACAATTCCATATTCGCAAATCATGTTCAGAGAAAATATATTTATTACAACATACGCCCAAGGGCGACATATGAAGATGCCCCCTTGGATGATCATAGTATATGCAGGCAATGTATCAACTTTGCCTTTACAAAAACACAGTGGAATCAAAAGAAAAGAGAACTCTAATTAGCTATCATGCCTCCTGCACGTCTCCGGAAGCTTATTCGTCCTAAGAGGTACCTGAAAACCTTAACTTTCAAACTACTCAAAATCAATTGAGTACCCGAGAGTTTAAGTGGAAAACATAAACTTCGAGTCAGACATAAAGCCTGTATGAATAATAATTTACCATCTCAAATCATTTAGATATCTGGTGAGACCACGCCGCTTAGCGAAATGGATTTACCCTCACTGGTATCTCAACACCTTTATAAAACTATATACCGTGCTCCTGCATCCATAATGGTTAAAACAATTCAAAATTGTATAATATGATGATGTGCAAAACAAATGAATCAATTCTGAATTATCCATCCCCATTAATTTTAGACTGTCTGTCTCAATTATAGTTTCTAGGATTACTATTAACCTATTAGTTTTCATGGGCTGACTAATAACCAATTAAGCATTTAAGGATTCCCTGCCCAAATGCATAGTTTTCATGGGATCACTAAGAACTTATAGGTAACTCCAATATCTTACTCTTATCCTAGTTTTCATGGGTTAACTAGGAACCTATCGGTAACCCCAATATCCTTATTTCTTACCCTAGTTTTCTTGGGATGACTAAGCACCTATTGACATCTGTTAATATTCTTTCTTTTAACCTTAGTTTTCTAAGCTGACTAGGAGCCAATTGACATCTATCAATATTCTTTATTCTTACCCTAGTTTTCTGGGATGACTAGGAACCTATTGACATCAGTTAATTTTTTCAATCCGAATATAGTATTCATGGGCTAACTACAAACCTATTGGCACCTGCCAGTATCAAACCATAGTTTTCATGGGATTACTATGAACCTGTCTTTCTGACATCTTCCTTTATACATAGTTTTCATGCGCTAACTATGAACCTATTAGCCCCTACCAATATCTTTTACTATACATAGTTTTCATGGGCTTACCGAGAGCCTATTAGCCCCTACAATATCTTTCTTTTATATTTTAGCATCCTATATTCTGGTCTTCTGGACCTCCTTGATGCAATTCTACTTATTTAGGAGTTTAATCAATTTATATTCACTACTGGGTCAACCTAACTAGTTCTTCTACCATTTATCCCCAAAATGCAGTTATGGGCCCATTTCAAAGTGGATATATTTATATTTTGAAGAAGCAAACATAACAACATAGCAATACCATTCCTGTGGGTTTAAAATAGAACATGGTTAATCCCTTTAACCTATTACTTTATCAAAAATAGATTCTTCTAAAATTCATTACAAAACTCCTTTAATATTGTAACGACCCAGATATTTCATTCACCTGTTATCAGGGTAATTAACTGATTTTAATTATTGAAATATAAATTTTTTATTAGTCGAATATATGAATTTTTGATATTTAAAATATTCGAGTCCATATATTGATTAAAAACTATATTAAAAATAAAAATAAAATTTCTAGATATTATATATATATATGTATATAAACTCCACCATTTAGATTTAAGATAAAATATCCACAAATGTGTGTGTGTGTGTGTATACAGGCTTTATAATGCTTAAATATATATATATATATATATATATATATATATATATATATATAAGTCTAGGTATATAGGGTTATAAAAATATAGTATATGAAAGTAAATATATGCATATATACACGTTAATGTATAAACTCCAAAGTGGCAATTTCAAACTTATGATTATACATGATATATATTATATATATGGGTATATGTTTATAAAATATAGTGCTTATGGGAACACACACACACATCTATATACGTAAACCATGTGTGTATTTGAATGAATGTGAATGTATATGGTAACATAAGTAAGTGTATATCTATATGTTATGTAAAATAGTAAATAAGTAACTATATATATATAAGATATTGTATATGTAAATAAGCATATATTACATATACCTATACATATATATATAAACATACAAGGGGACATCATGATGGAAAACTTCATTTCAAGCACATAAAATGGCTAATCAACACTATAAATCAAATCAAGTCTCAATAAATCAAAACCAAAGATGGGAATCACATCAGCCTCAAAAAAAAAATCTGGAAAAAGTGAAAGCCTGTAAGATGAAAAGTAGTAGCCACCCTAGTCTTTACGGTACACTTCATTCCTGTATTTATACCTTGGTCGAGCTCATACATGTTCACTTACATATTATATAAAAAAATATGAAACAAAGTGCTGCCATTAAATCAAACAAGGAACTGCCATGGAAACAAAAGCTTGAAGTAGGGGAGAAGATAAAAAGCAGCGGTACGTCCCTTTTGTTAACAGTGAGTGGAACACTTAGCAAACTCAAAACTGATTAATATACACCTACATACAACTGTGCTTCAGAATGAATCATTGATCTGGAATACATGTTTATATGGTATGTATATACGTTTGGACTTGAAAAGTTTCGTTGGCTCATCAGAGAAACATAGTATTTTCTTCCAAAAGCTGCTCTGTGTGTGTATGTTTTGTAAAATAGTAAAGTTTTCAACTTTAAAAAAATCCACATCCCAACAACCACTTAAATTTGGATCTTGATTCCAAAAAGAAAGTTGCACGTTTTTTTAGAATATCTTGTTTTAAAAATTATTTTATCAATTATCGATAGGCATGGAGGTAGAAAAAACTAAACTACAGTAAACTACTTACAAATGACTAAAAACAAATATCACAATTTAATCTTTTGATTACATGAGTGTATTGGTTATCGAAAATGGTGATTTTAGGTGGTGGTTTGGAAATTTTTAGATGTGTATGGAGTGAGAGATTGGTGGATGATCAAATTAGGGTCTTTTGCCAAATACGACGATGTGATTAATTTTGAGCCTCGACGATTATCAGGGAGGTTGAACAGATGATGGCGAACCTGCGAAAAATGACGAAGAAATTTGTCGGGGGTCGTGGTGGCGAGTCAAAGTGGAAGTAGGGTTTTGGGTGCGGTTGTGTGCGGCCTCTATTGTGTGGAAATGACGAGTAGAAGGGGAAGAACGAGGCGTGCGGTCCGGGGGGTGGTAGGTGGCGATAGTTGTGGCGAGTCTTTGCGGTGGAGTTTGGTGGGGATGTTGGTGTGCGGTGCTTGACGAGGCGTTTGGTGGGGATTTAGTAGCCAAAACTATTAAAGTGCCAGAATAAACATTAACATATATGTAATAAATTCCCATATATGTATATTGACACACTAATTGCAAATTGTTTATTTGAAACAATTTGGCCTTTAAAAGTTTATCGATGTGTTTTGAAGAGATCAGAATCAGATATCTGCGTTATCCAGAACCACTCCGATCAAATTACCACCACGAACCTTACGGTTTGATTAAAGAGTCTAATATGCGGAATTTAATTAATTTAACAAATTTGGTTAATTTAAATAAGTATTTTATACTTAGACACTATTGTAACTTTGATGGATTTTTGTAAAAGTGCTTGGGTTGTAATAAGATGAAAACTCGTTGTGTTTGTACAAGTTACCTTGGTTTCAAAGAATTTTTATAACTTAGGTATTTCAAATTAAGTGTGTTTACTCACGCTGGTTTCTAGCCTTACTCGGGTGTTACTTTATAGTTATGCTCGCGTCAGACCGAGTATTATAGAAATTAGATTAAGTTGCTTTGGAACTTAGGAGATGTGCTGGATGGCAGAGACGTATTGCACGTATTTTCTACTGCTTATTGTAGGCTGTGTATTCAGAATTTGTGGACAAGTTATTATAATTGTCTGGGCTATTTGTGATGATTGTACTCTAATAACTTTCATGTATATTAACAGTTACAGCTTTCCTTTGTATAAAATGCTGTTATGGTATATCATATTTTGTCCCGCTGTGATTGTGAGATTCTGTGTTTTTATTCTGTTTCTTCTTCTATCTCGTTTTATTCTTAACCCTGACAACCTGGTATTTCCGGTACTCGATTGCTCAACACTCTATATAGTGAACGTATTATTGTTGATTTTCGGGGGTCAAAAACGCCCGGTCGTTACAATTATAGCAGTGGGTTTTTCCTTTTAAAAATAGAGTTTGGGTTATAAAACCTTTTAATACCTTCAAAACCTAGCTTTCGACTTCATAGGACGTCCTCCTTTAAAAGCCTTAAAATTTATCTTCAAAGCATTAGGCTCCATCCTTTTAATAATTTGAAACCCCCCTTTCTAAACCTTTCGAGTGTAGTAAAGTATTAATATTTAACCTTTAGAAGTTTAGCTTCGAAACGGTTGAAAGTACCCCTTTCAACACCAATGGAAGTAACCCTTCCGAAATTTTTAAAAGTCCCCCTTTCAAAAGCATTGGGTTTATAATTAAAAAATTATTTAGGTCAAAGTGAATATAGGTGAAAGCAACTCTTTTGAAACCATCAGTTATCATATAAAAATATTAGGGAAAAACTTGATGGCATCGGGACCATCTTTTTCGAAAGCATTTAACATCTAGGTAAAATATTAGAAGGTTGGCATCGAAACCCCTTTCGAAACCATTGCCTTCGAAACCCCTAACCCTTTTCGAAAGATATAGGAAGTAGTTCTAACTTATAAAACAAAGTATCCTTTTGACATCATTAATACCTTCAACATCATAGATAGGTCAAATAACGGCAGCAGGTATCGACTTCGGAACCCCTTCTTTTAAAACATTCTTTCATAAGTAAGGAGCCCCATCGAAAGCAATCTTAGTTAATGGAAACTCTTTCAAAACCTTTATAAATCCTCTTTCAAAATCAAACGCTTCGACTCTGTCGTTGGCAAAATCAAAACAAAGGCATGCACTTTTCTTTTAAAAACAAACCAAGGTTTCGATTCCTTCGGAAGCTATGCTTTCGACATCTTATCTTCTTCCTTCCTCCAATCTACTATGTACCATCTCTATGACACCTTGTGTTTTGGTTTCAGCATAGCAGGTTTCGACTAGAATGAAGGGGAAGCTTCTATGTCGAAAGGTGCTTTCCAATGTAGGCGGAACCAAATTTTCAAGTAAAACAGGTTTTATGCTACTTTAAGCAAAATTTTCTCTAACTAACCTATCACGTGTCAACTCCAGATTGGTTGCCTTATCTATTTAAATTCTTTTCCAAAAATAAATGCCGCTAATCTAGATCTAAACCATGGTTAAGTTAATCAATTAAGCCCTTCCTTTAACCAAAACCACTTTGCAAAGAAGTCTCTCTTCTAAAATAATTTATTTGGCATAACAAATCACTTTGGAAAAATCCCTAAAAATTCCAGAAATTCATTTTAATCATGTTATCAAACATATCAAAATTCCAGATCCAAATTCTTAATATATTTTTCAAAATAAATTTATAAACCCAAATAACCATAATTTTCTTTGAAAATTCATAATAATCTTTCCATAGCTTGGAAAATTATAAAAATTGAAACCCAACTCCAAAATCATGTTTCTCATAACATAAATTTTTCCATGGTATTTAAACATATTTAAATCTTGGTTTTGACCTAAAACCGTATAAATCCTTTTTTTAAACATTCATGTTTAAACCATATAAATTGTAATTCATGCATATCATCATCCAATATATTATACAAATGAATTTACCCTTAAATTCGAGAATATATGATTCAAAACAAAAATAGAGATAGGATTGTTATTCACCTTGATCTAGATAAGGAGATTGGATTGAGACTGATTTCCCCTAAGCTTGATTCTCTAGCTTTAAATTTGAATTCTTCTTCCTTAATGGCCGGTCGTTCCTTTCTCTTTTGATTTGTGTTTTCAAATGACGTGAATAAGGGATGAAATGGAAGGAACGAAATATAAATAAGGGTAAGGGTCATTGGGCGGCAAATTCCTATTATACCCTTATGTAATTTGTTCAACCTAAAACTATTCTTAAGCCCATTAGTTAGTTTATTAGGCATGAACTTAATTAATTAATTCAAGTCTCAATCTCCTTATCATTTAACATTTACATTATTCTATTTAATTTATCTAATTAAATCTTTTGAATAATATTATCAAAAATTAGGGGTGCTTCAGGCTCCCCTCCTTAGAGAATTTCATCCTCGAAATTCAGTAAGGACCAAACACTAAACATATCAATCATTTGTGACGACTCCTAACAACCATACTTGTCTACCTGACTAGGAATTATCTTTATAAATCTAATATAGACATACCCTCAAAGCAGATCAGGATAAGTATCTCGAATCTATCCTCTGTCTTCCAAGTACAGTCCTTCTCGTTGTCGCTCCATTAAACTTTGACCAACTTGACTGTCTTTTTCCTCAATCTTTTCTCATCTCTCACTACAACCCGATCTAGTTGTCTAGCAAACGTCAAATCAGGCTCTACTACCGAGTCCTCCAATTCTATCTAAGGAATAGTAGCCTTTGGATCATGCACATATTTGCGAAGATGAGACGTATAAAACACATTATGGACACCTGCCATACTGCTCGGGAACTCAACTCTGTATGCAAACTTTCCAATCTTTTCTTTAATCTGGAATGGACCAACATATCTCGGTGCCAGTTTCCCTGACTTCCTGAACCGTATCACAACCTTCATCAGCGGTACCTTTATGAAAACCCTGTCTCCCATTGATAACTATAGGTCTTTACGCCTCTTATCTACGTAACTCTTCTGTCTGGATTGAGCTTCTTTCATCCGTTCTCGGATCAACTCAATCTTCCTTGATGTCTCCCTTACCAAATCTGGACCTAAGACCAATCTGTCTCCAGTTTCCAGCCAACATGCAGTGGATTTGAATGGCCTTCCATACAAAGCTTAAAAAGCGTCATTCCTATGCTAGTCTGATAACTATTATTATAGGAAAACTCAAACATATGTAAGTGATCCTCTCAAGATCCACAAAAATCCAGCACACAAGCTCTCAACATATCCTCGAGTACCTTATTAACTCTCTCTATCTGCCAATCTGTCTATGGGTGATATGCGGTACTCATCTTGAGTTTTGTGCCAAACACATCCTGTAGACTCTTCTAGAATTCACTAGTGAATAAGCATTTTTGTCACTGACTATGCTACTAGGAACTCCATGAATTCTAAATACATTCTTCATTAACAACTATGCCAAAACAGGTGCTGTCCTAGTCGACTTTATTGGTATGAAATGGGCACTCTTGGTCAACCAGTCCACAATAACCCATATACTCGCATTTTCTCTACTTGACCTCGACAACCCATCAATAAAATCCATGGATATCAAATCACATTTCCATACCGGAATCTTTAAAGGCAGAAGCAACCCTCTTGACTTCTGATTTTCGGCTTTCACTTGTTGACAGTTTACACATTGCATAACCCACAAGCCAATATCCTCTTCGTGCCTTTCAGAAGCTTCTTTTCATATCTTGATACATCTTGGTCCCTCCAGGATGAATCATAAACTTGGATCGATGACATTCCTCAAGAACTTCTCTTCTCAAGTTCTCTACATCTAGAACACATAACCGTCCATTTTTTCTCAACCACCTCCATGGTCAAGATAAAAATCTTTCAAATCATCTACCTCAATTCCAATCTCAAGCCTTCTTATCCTCTATGCTAATAATGGATCCTCCTTCAGCTTAGAAGAAATCCTCTCGATCAACACTGGTCGAACTTCTAAACAGGACAACATGACAGTATTCTGACTAGAACTAGAAGTTAATCTTAACTGCATACCGCAACAAGCCAAAGCTTCTAGATCCTTCCATTCTGCCAACATAGCCAACACCACATTATGATGTCTTCTACTGAGAGCATCCGCTACCTTATTTCCTTTCCCAGATGTATACTCTATACCAAATTCCTAAGCATCCAAAAACTACAGCCATCTCTGCTGTCTCATATTCAACTCTTTCTGGGAGAATAAGCATCTTAAAGACCTATGATCGGTATACAACTCAAATCTCTCCCCCAAGAGATAATCCTCCGAATCTTCAAGGCCAAAATCACCGCTACCTAGATGCGTAAGCAATGAATTTTCCCTTCTGCATCAGCATAGCCCCTAATCCAGTCCCACACGCATTAGTGTACACTACCATCCCTTGGTTTCCATCTAGAACTAATAACACTGGACATTGGTCAACAAATGCTTTAACTTAAGGAATGCTTCCTCACATTTGTCGCACCAAGCAAACTTCACTTCAATCCTGGTAAGCTTAGTCAAAGGCATTGCTATCCGTAAGAAATCCTTGATGAATCTCCTGTAGTAGCCAGCAAGTCCAAGAAAACTTATGATCTCAGTCACCGTCTTTGGTTTCTTCTAATTGTTCAAAGCTTCGATCTTATCTGGATCGACTAACAATCCTTTCTCTGAAACCACATGACCAAGAAACTTAACCTCTTTCTTTCAGAAATGACACTTGGAAAACATCGCCTTTAGCTAATTTGCCTCAGCGTCTCTAGCAAAACTCTAAGATGATCTTCATGCTCTCTTTCATCTTTAGAGTATACCAAAATGTCAACTATAAACACCAACACGCATCTATCCAAATACTCTTGGAAGACTCGGTTCATCAAATCGTCAAATAAAGTAGGTGCATTCGTCAATCCGAATGGCAACACTAACCACTCATACGAACCATATCTAGTTCAAAATACAGTCAAAAGAATACTGTCCTCCGCCATTCTCAACTAGTGGAACCCTGTTGCCAAATCCAACTGGAAAAACACTCTAGCTCCACTAAACTGATTAAAAAGATCATCAATTCTCGGAAAAGGATACTTATTCTTTATCGTCCTTTCATTCAACTTACAATAGTCGATACACATCCTCAATGACCCATCTGGTTTGTTTACGAATACTACGACCGCTCCCCAAGGTGAACTGCTTGGTCTAATAAAGTTCCTTCCTTATAGATCAACTAATTGCACCTTCAATTCCTTCATCTCAATCAGTGTCATCCTGTTAGGTGGTCTACTTACAGGTTCAGCTCCTGGCACAAGATCTATCCAAAACTTTGTGACTAGCTCAAAGACATCTACAAACACTCTTGCAATTCGAATCTGACTTAGCTCTTCTCCCATTTCCATTGCACTTAACAAAGCACAACTATTTCGGTCATAATTCTCTACTAAGAATATAATTCGATTATGACTATCTGGGTGTCTCAGAGATATCTCCCTATCCTAGCAGAATATCCTCGCTTCATACCTCCTCAACCAATCCATAGCCAAAATGATTCCGAAATCTTAAACATACAAAGTGCATCCAAACTGAAGACCTAACAAGTCAAATTCTAACTGGTCACATCTCATCCCCAAAGTTGCATACCCTCCTACTGGATTCGCAACCCTTAAGGAAGTAATAAGTTATTTGAGTTCTAAGCATAACCTATCAACCAAATACTGGAATATAAATGAATGTGACGCACTGGTATCAAAAGTATCATAACTGGTATCTCTGAATCAAAAATGTACCTTCCATAATAGTCTTTCTCTTATCAGCTGCACTGGGCTTTGCTGATGATCCAACACCAAAAACTTTTCCCTTGTCTGCTCTGGCTGGCCCTGGACAATGGTTCTTGTAATTTCCAACTTGATCATAGTTAAAGCATTTCACATTCTTCTTATCTGCAGCTTTCTTTCCCTTTCCTGACTGACACTCACTTGCATAATGACCCTTCTTGCCATATTTATAGCAAACCACATCAGCCTTTGCCTTCTTGGCAGCATCCCTTTCTGGACTCCCTTCTTCTTAAAGAATTTCCCTTTTTTTCCGAGGACCCTGGGATTCAACTGGCTTTTCTCTAGATGAAATAGCAAGCATTTCTTCATGATGAATGGCCATTTCCACCACCACATTATAGGGTTATCGGATATGGGTCATGGTCATTCTAGCAAGCTCAGGTATCGGTCCTCGAATGAACCTCTCATTCCTTCTGACGTCAGTATCAACTATAGCATATTCATAACGAGATAGCCCATCAAACTTAGTAGCATACTCGACCACTGATATCTCTCCTTGAACTAGATCTATGAAATTTCTCATCAATGCCGACTTAGCAACCTCGGACAAAAACCTCTACTCAAACCTTCTCCTGAAATCAGCCCATGTTACCTCTTCCTCTAGAACTCCGACGACCACGCTATTCCACCAGTGAAGCACTGCCCCTTGCAATTGCCTAGAAGCCAGTCTCCTATTTTGCTCATCATCCAATCCTAGATCAGTAAAGATCCTTTCACATCTCAAAAGCCAATTCTCAACTTCAACAGCATCCACTGTTCCAACAAAAGGTTTTCCACCCAAACTAGTGTACTCTCTACTTAGCTTAGCATAGTTATTCCCAACTAGGGCTATAAGATTAGCTCCTCCAACATTACCAACAACTCCATATTGCAAAAGATTGGCTAACAACTGGTATACCAACCTCGCATCTAGTAGCGGATTTCCAGCACCTACATTGACTTTAGCATTTGGATTAGCATTAGCCTGTCAATCTTGATTCCTCATGGTATTTGGTCGATCATTTCCGTTGGTTGTGGTGCTTCCTCCACCTAGATTTCCGCTTTCTTTTCCTGCTTCCATATCTTCTTTCTTGTAAATTTGCATACAAGACTTAATAAGATACAGAAGAACGGTCTTAAAGAGAAGGAAACACGTAATTATATATATCTGATATATATATATATATATATATATATATGTAAAATACAAGTATGTTACTATAGCGTTAACCCAAACCCCGATCATATTTTCAAATTCATTGGATTATGTTTCAAAAATCTTTTAGGTTTAACTTTCTTTTAAAGTTTTATAAACCTATGCTCTGATACCTACTTGTAACATCTCTCTACTCGGAGACCCAAAACTAACCGCTACGGATGCTGTAGTCATCCATAGTTATTAATAACCAAATACGACGGTGTTAGATTCATTGATACACAAAAACACATGAATATGAAAAAAATTTAAACTTCAAACAAAATCACGTTTCATTCTAAAATATTTTCTATTAATTACATAATTCCATATTCGCAAATCATGTTCAGAGAAAATATATTTATTACAACATATGCCTAAGAGCGATATATGAAGATGACCCTTTGGATGATCATAGTATATACAGGCAATATATCAACTTTGCCTTGACAAATAACACAGGGGAATCAAAAGAAAAGAGAACTCTAATTAGCTATCATGCCTCCTGCACGTCTCCTGAAGCTATTGTCTTAAGAACTTGAAAACCTGAACTCTCAAACTACTCCAAATCAATTAAGTGCCCGAGATTTTAAGGGGATACATAAACTTCGAGTCGGACATAAAGCCTAGTATGAATAATAATCTACCATCTCAAATCATTTAGATATCAAGTGCGACCACGCTGCTTAGCGGAATGGGTTTTCTATAGCTAGTATCTCAAAACCTTTATAAAACCATATATTGTGCTCCTGCATCCACAATGGTTAAAAGAAATTAAAAACAGTATAATATGATGATGTGAAAAACAAATGAATCAATTCTGAATTACCCATCTTCATTCATTTTGGACTATTTGTCTCAATTATAGTTTCTAGAATTATTATTAACCTATTAGTTTTCATGGGCTGACTAATAACCAGTTAAGCATTTAAGGACTCCCTGTCCAAATACATATTTTTCATGAGATCGCTAAGAACCTATTGGTAACTGCAATATCTTATTCTTATCTTAGTTTTCATGAGTTGACTAGGAACCTATTGGTAACATCAATATCCTTACTTCTTACCCTAGTTTTCTTGGGCTGACTAGGAACCTATTAACATCCGTTAATATTCTTTCTTCTTACCCTAGTTTTCTACGCTAACTAGGAACCTATCGATATCTTTCAATATTCTTTCTGTTTACCCTAGTTTTTTGGGCCGACTAGGAACCTGTTGACATCTGTCAATATTCTTTCTTCTTACCCTAGTTTTCTGGGCTAACTAGAAACCTATGACATCTGTCAATATTTCAATCCGGATATAGTTTCATGGGCTAATTACAAATCTACTGGCCCCTGGCAGTATCAAACCATAGTTTTAATAGGCTTACTATGAACCAATCATTCTGATATCTTCCTTTATACATAGTATAAAGGAGTTAACTATGAAGCTATTAGCCCCTGCCAATTTCTTTTCCTATACACAGTTTTCATGGGATTACCGAGAACCTATTGGCCCTTCCCATATTTTCTTTTATATTTTAGCATTCTATATTCTGATTTTCCTAACCTCTTGGATGCAATTCTACTCATTCAAGAGTTTAATCAATTTATATTCACTACTGAGTTTACCTAACTAGTTCTTTTATCCTTTTTTTCCAAAATTGCAGTTATAGGCCAATTACAAAGTGAATATATTTAAATTTGAAGAAGCAAACATAACAATATAGCAATGCCACTCCCGTGGGTTTAAAATAAAACATGGTTAATCCCTTTAACCTATTACTTTATTAAAAATAGCTTCTTCTTAAAATCATTACAAAACTCCTTTAATGTAGTAATGGGTTTTCCCTTTTTAAAATAGAGTTGGGTTTTAAAACCTTTCCACACCTTCGAAACCTAGCTTTTGACTTCATAGGATGACCTCCTTCGAAAGCCTTAAAATTGGTCTTCAACACATTAGAGTCATGCCTTTTAATACCTTAAAACCTCCCTTTTGAAACATAGTAAAGTATTAATATTTAACCTTTAGAAGCTTAGCTTCGAAATGGTTGAAAATACCCCTTCCGACAGCAATGGAAGTAACCCTTTCGAAATCTTTGAAAGTCCCCTTTCAAAAGCATTGGGTTTGTGCCTAAAATATTATTTGGATCAAAGTGAATATAGGTGAAAGCAACTCATGAAACCATTCTTTATCGTATAAAAAAATTGGGGAAAAACTTGATGGCGTCGGCACCATCTCTTTTGAAAGCATCTAACATATGGGTAAAATATTAGAAGGTTGGCATCGAAACCCCTTTCGAAAACATTGCCTTTGAAACTCCTAACCCATTTCGAAAGCTATAGAAAGTGGCTCTAACTTATAAAACAAAGTATTCTTTCGACATCATTGATACCTTCAACATCATCGGAAGGTTAAAGAACGACAGCAGGGTAGCGACTGATCGGAACCCCTTCTTTTTTAACATTCTGTCATAAGTAAGGAATCCAGTTGAAAGTAATATTAAGTTAATGGAAAACCTTTCAAAACCTCCTCTTTTGAAACCAAATGCTTCAACTCTGTCAAAGGCTAAATCAAAACAAAGGCGGGCACTTTCCTTTTAAAAACAAACCAAGATTTTGATTCGTTCGCAAGTTATGTTTTTGACACCTTACCTTCCGCCTTCCTCCAATCCACTACGTACTATCACTGTATGTGTATTGGTTTCGGCATAGTAGGTTTCGACTAGAATGAAGGAGGAAGCTTCTGTGTCGAAAGGTGCTTTCCAAAGTAGGCAGAACCAATTTTCTGAGTAAACCAGATTTTATGTTGCTTTAAGCAAACTTTTCTCTAACTAACCTGCAATGTGTCAAATCCAGATTGGTTGGCTTAACTTTTCAAATTCTTTTTCGAAAATAACTACCACTAATCTAGATCTAAACCATGATTAAGTTAATCAATTAAGCCCTTCCTCTAACCAAAACCACTTTGCAAAGAAGTTCCTCTTCTAAACTAATTTATTTAGCATCGCAAACCACTCTAGAAAAATTCTCAAAAATTCCAGAAATCCACTTTAATCATGTAATCTAGCATATCAAAATTCTAGACCCAAATTATCAATATATTTTCCAAAATAAATTTATAAACTCGTATAACCATAATTTCCTTTGAAAATTCATAATAATCTTTACATTAGTTGGAAAAGTATCAAAATTCATAATATATAATATTTCCATGGCATTTAAACATCTTTAAATCTCATATTTGACCTAAAACCGTATAAATCCTCTTTTAAACATGATAGAGTTAGGGGTATGCCCTAGGGGCAATTATGTAATTTGTTACATATATCTAACTCGTTGAACAATCTTGTTCATAATAAAGGTGATTCTTTCTATTATATACTTGATATAATGTGGTTATATTAATTAATTAATTTAATTAAAAGTATATTTAATAGAAATCCATAAATGTTAGGCAGTTTATCTGTTGAGACTAGAGTATCCATTGAGACTAGAGTATGCAACGCTCTCCAAATGTTGGGCAGTTTATTACTCATGACTGTTGGGTCACGTAGAGGTTACGTACTGATGGTTATTGAATAACTATGAAAACGACTCACTCAATAGTTTTCTATTGATTAATATAATTAAGGTCAAACAGAAAATATCGATGTGACTTATTTACACAGTTCTCTCGACTTGAGAATACCATGGATCTTTAATATGAAAGCTCTACTTTGATTATAGTCAAATCATGACATGGCGTTCCATCGAGTGTCCATAGTTGGGTCGGGTGGAAGGATTGGAAGTGAAGCACTATTCAAGAGAGGATTCATCTCCTCAGTTGTATGGGGTTAGTATCATGGTCAACTCAAAGTCAGTCTCTGGCCAGAGCATTTTAGTTAATAATTAATGTTATTATTGAACCAAGGACGTTTTGTTTTGACTATAAAGTTGAATGTGGATGACTTGGAATTTTGATCATTACCAAATTTCATAAATCCAAAGTGATATAGTTTTGAGGAAGGGAATTGGTGTAAATCCAATGGTTGGATATGGAAAATGAAGGGATGAGGTTATGGAAGGGACCTTCTATAAATATGTTATTTTCCATTCACATGCCTCTTTTAATCACTCTCCTTCTAAACCCTAGCATTTATCTTCATTTTTCTAGCTTCTTAGCCGATATGTCATGGCTTCCAAGCAATAAAAAATTCCCAAAATAAAATAAAATAAAATAAAATAAATACAAAAGCGGTGCTTTAGATTGTTGCAATTTCTAGAGGTGATTCAATAAGATCTAGAATCATTTATCATTCAATCTACGAATCATATGCAACATCAACAAGGTAAATTCCATTACTTATTTATTTATTCCATGATATAATAGTTTTGATAGTTAATTCATTTTGAACATTTTATATATGTATTTATTGTCCCTTATATGTATGCAAATACAGATCTTAAAGTAGTATAACTAGTTATAATTTAAATTGGTTTTAATTTGAAATTGGTAACTTCTATTCATGATTTTCTATGTTAATTTCTGTTGATTTTGACCTAAATATAGATCTGGCATTTAACTTGTTATTCTAGTTAACTTTGTTTTATTTAATTGTTAATAATAGTTTACATTGATTCCATTTTTTTTTACTTTAAGATTCATACATATACATAAATGTGTGTGTGTGTGTATATATATATATATATATATGTATGTGTAGGTTAAAATAATTTTGAATTTTTTTAAAAGGTTTTAAGAATTTTTTATTAACATGTACATATAAGGTATATTTAGATTTTTTTTGCTTAAAATCTATTATCAGATTGTTTTACTAAATTAGATTACTGCATGTTTGGTAATAAATCTTAAATTGATTTTAATTGATTTGGTTGAGTTGATTTATCAATTTTAAAGGATTCATTAACAATACATATATGAATATTTTTAAATATATATATGTATGTATACATGCACACACATACATATATGTACACTGTATTTATGTCTAAGTGCACATAAATCAATATAATATTATTATTATACAAATTATACTTTGGACAATGATTTTTAATATCCATGTTTTATTCTATTTTAAATTGTTAACATATACATATAGGTTACATTTAGATTTATTGGTTAAGATCTATTTTCAAATTGATTTACTAAATTAGGTCACTACATGTTTGGTAATAAATCTTGAAATCATAATAGTTGACTTGGCTAAATTAATTTTGTATATTTGGAGGATTCATTTAACAATACATATATAAACATATAAACATATACACACACACAATTAGTTAATAATACATACATTTGTTATTGACTATTTATATCCTTATATCATGATGCCTATTGATTCTCATTTGTATGTTGTATTAATTAAGTTTACCAAATGGAAATTAAATCAATCATCTTTTGTTACCGTATATCTATTTCCCGTATTTCCTTTTTATGTGTTTAGCTATCCATTTATTTCTAGTTATATGTCTACACATTGTCATCAATTGGTAGCACCTATCATATGTTGCTCTTATACAATTTACACTATAATATATTTGTTTGTTTATACTTACATTAATGCCATATATATGTTGCTAATTTAGGACATTCATATAATTAATCAATTTAATTAAAGAGAGATAAATAGAAGGTTTCTCTCTCCATATAAATATATTCCCCTCATTAATTGAATCAGTTAAGAGAAGGAAATGAAAAGTTTCATTCGTAAATAAATTAATGCCCGCTCATTAAGTGAATAACTTAAAAGATAGGAAATGAAAAGTTTCCTTCTATAAATAAATTTAATAAGTTAACTTACACACAAGCATGTACATAAGAGTATATTTGATATACTCTAATTTACATACGCATTAAATTAAATTTTAAACTTTATTTTTAAAACTGAATAAAATAAAGATTTCACTTAAAAGATAACTTAGAAAATTTCTAAGTATGTTTAGACTTCATAGGCCCATTAAAGATCTAAAATGGCTAAATTTTTTGAAATTCACCCATTTCTTCGGCTGCGGGCTGGCATTGTTCTTCAATGGCATCGATGCCTAATAGCCTATGTGGTCTGAATTAGTCATATTAGGGCTAACTAATTAAGCTTGTGCACTTAGTACGGTGTAAATAAATTAATGCCCGCTCATTAAGTGAATAAATTAAAAGATAGGAAATGAAAAGTTTCCTTCTATAAATAAATTTAATAAGTTAACTTACACACAAACATGTACATAAGAGTATATTTGATATACTCTAATTTACATACGCATTAAATTAAATTTTAAACTTTATTTTTAAAACTGAATAAAATAAAGATTTCACTTAAAAGATAACTTAGAAAATTTCTAAGTATGTTTAGACTTCATAGGCCCATTAAAGATCTAAAATGGCTAAATTTTTTGAAATTCACCCATTTCTTCCGCTGCGGGCTGGCATTGTTCTTCAATGGCATCGATGCCTAATAGCCTATGTGGTCTGAATTAGTCATATTAGGGCTAACTAATTAAGCTTGTGCACTTAATACGGTGTTTAGAAAGGTGATGTCAAGGATTAGAATTGGGTAATCAAGTATCATGTCCTACATGGTTACTTGCTTGGCGTTAAAGGTGATGTGAGCCCAAAGGTTGCCCCTAATAGAAAATGCCCAATTTGAATTGGGCCTTGGGCTAATTTTCAAAATAGTTTTGAAAATTAAGACATAAATTTAAAATAGAAACATGTTTTTTATAAAAGCTTATAATATAACATAAATTTTCAAAATGTTTGAAAATGTAATGAAAAAGTTTAAAATGTTTAAAACTGTGTAAATATTAAATTCGAAATTTAAAATTATTAATAAGATTAATGATATAGATTAATTAAATGAGTTAATTAATTAATACTTATACACATGTATTATACATGTTGACATATGTTATGTTATTTTAAAGTGTTTAAGATAACATAAATATACATGTATGTATATAAGATAAAATTTTGAAATTAATACAATTAAAATTGTTTAATTAATAATTTAATTAAAGGTTAATTAAATAAATAAACATACACATATATAGGATATATGTGTTACACTATAAAGGTTATAATAGATATGTCCAATATAAAAATTGTATTAGAATACTAATATAAAATTAATTAAAGAGTTAATTAATTAAAATTAATTAAATAAGATTTAATTAATGAAATATTATACATAAGACTATCATATAAGCGGTATGAAATGTAAAAGTTATTTAACAATAAAACTTATATGATATGAATGATAAACTAAAGGTGGAACATTAAGAAAACCTAAATAGACTTAAGGAATAAATACATACATAAATGTGTGTATACTGTGATTTCTGATGTGGCAGACACTTGAATCACAATGGTATTTTATAGGAATACATTATTCCATAAGTCGATATCACTCAATTAATATATTAAAGATTATGAATCTTCAATATAATGTTGTCATCTACCATATATATATATATATTAATAAATTACTTGCATACTCCTTAGTTGTTAAGCAAACTCAAGCTAAGGATGTTATGTGTAGTATTATTAATATATTAAACAAATGAGGTAAGATAACTATATTTATTTGTTGAGCAAACTCAAGGTACATATATTATACACAGGCCACAACGATATGGTAGGTACGGGTGAATAATCTCTTTCAGTTTGTTAAGCAAACTCAAGGTCAAAATGAGATTAGGACAAGGAAAAATGGGTTAGGAGTTGTATGTGATACAACCGATAAGGAGTTATCCATCATTTGTGGGGATATGATTTGTTGAGCAAACTCAAGTCAAAATACCAAGACAGACGAGTCCTAACACCCACTAGTGAAGTCGAAAGACTTCTGTGCTTCATCTTAGGGTTTGGAGAAACATAAAAGACTGGTGCGAGCCTTATTAGAAAAATTAAATGGTAACATTTAACCTTTCTAATATTGTAACAACATATGCTAAATAATGCTATAATTATGTACAACGATAAATTTGTGCAT
Source organism: Allium cepa (assembly GCA_030765085.1). Taxonomy (NCBI): domain Eukaryota; kingdom Viridiplantae; phylum Streptophyta; class Magnoliopsida; order Asparagales; family Amaryllidaceae; genus Allium; species Allium cepa. The sequence continues at coordinate 549,826,372 of CM060932.1, forward strand.
TTAATACGATTGATAAAATGTTTATCAATTAATATATACAAACAAACTGAATTGGAAGTTGACAAATGGAAATATAATACCCACTACCAAATTCCTGTTGCTTGTTAACTTTTCAACACCCATGGAAGTGCCTGATTTTACAACTACTGAATACATTCGTGGTTTGGTCACTTATGCATTTATTTAGTCAAGGCCATGTATTGCATTCTATGAGTTTCGAACACTAAAAGCAATACAAGGCTATGGATATTTGATCCATATACAATTGCATATAAATGTTATATGGTGAATGATCAAAGTTTGTAATGTACAATATTTCAATGAAATTAGTCCGTCTGAAAAACAAAATAAACCTTAGTGCGAGATCGAGTATTCAATCTGATTAATTATAAAAGATATCTTATTGTGTTAATGTAATACAAGACAAAAAACTACAATATAGATATAAGAACTCAATCACTGAAATGTCATTTTGATCAGTTTACGTAAAGTGCAACATATTTGATGTTTCTATATGTTAAGGATAATTGGATGCGCTTTTGTAAAGAGTTTGTTATCATATTATAGTAAGGTTTTCTTTTTAATAGTTTGATCATTTGAAAGGAAAACGAAATTATAAGAATAGATGTAATTTAAGGTACAGTTGGAATGAAGAGAATGAATACCCACTTCTGCTTCATAAAGAAACATTGAAAATATGAGTTATAATAAATAATTGATACTTGATATTGGAATAAGAAATACGATTTCTATTATGAAATGTATTTTTATATAGAAAATTGTTTTCTATGAGATTTATTTCTTTGAGCTCAAGATATTTGGTCAATGAACTCTCCACCGTAAATAGTTGCAGTGTATGAAATAAACAAATTGTATTAAGTGAATGACGGATCTCAAAATTCAATACGCAATTATAGTAATGGCGGAAAAGGTGGGAGCATACCATATAACACTTATTAATTGCATCGTAGTAGTATGAAAATTGTTTTCGTAACACTTACCATACATTATTTATGAAATAATGATTATTTTTCATTATCGACTTAAAAAATTAGACATAGCTATATTTCAATATGAATATTATGAATATTCTTTGTGAAATAAAACTATAATTTGGTAATTTTTTTATAACAAAAGCGATGCATTGAAAAATACAAAAGTATCTAATATTATTTATGGTTGTTTTGGAATTATAGACCAAGCCGTAGTTTTGAGAAAATTTTGTATTGTATGATATCGAATCATATGATACTTGTTAATTATATCTCAAACAGTAGCCATGCACCCATTTAATGGGAGTATCATAAGAGTTGATGAACTCTATGGATTGATACACATAGATGTATGCAATCGTAATTCTATAAATACCAAAACGGTTTCACGTTCTTTGTTATATTCACTGATGAGTTATCATCCTCATGGACAAGTGTAATTGATACACATATAGTATGTCTATGGTAAACTTATAGAATATAAAATATAATTAAATTAAATAACATGTGATTGAAATGATTTGATTTGGTCGAATGAGTGAGTATATTGGAAAATATTCCGAACGTACCTAAATGAATAAAGGTTCAATCTCAAAATTACTCCTTTATGTGATACATAATGATGCATTGATATGGAGTAATCGAACTTTGTTGGACAATGTACGATTAATTATGAGTGAAGTTGAGTTAATTTCTTTCTATAAGGTAATGTACTTAATAGTAGTACACAAGGTTAATATTATTTCATCTGAATAACAGTTTGCAAAATTTTATAAGATAGGAGTTTATAAGAAACTCCAACATATCCTAAGCCAAGGAATTGGCAGGTTGTGCGAGTTGAAAGATTGCACTTAATAATTGTTTATGAGAGATCTTTTATGCATCTTCCCAAAGGATTTTGAAAAGACTATCATTGGATGACATATTTATGTTTCGAACAAAATTTTTATAAACTAAAACCAAATCTGTTTTATAAATAAGAAAATTCATGAAATGTTTAGGAATACTTATTCTATTTGCACTGAGAAACATTTCAAGAAATACGAACTTCATTGTGAAGGAATATCCTTGAGAAATTATTGGTAGTAAAAAGAATTTGGATACGATCCAAAGATAGAACCGATTAGATGAGATGAAATAAAATTAACTAATCTAAACGAATACATTGTATTAGAATGTCTAATAAGTATTCTCGCTTATTGAAGAGAAACTATGAGTTTCTTGTCAATGTCGAATATACATAATCCTCGATTATTTAATTAAACCATTAAGAGTGTTGACTCTATCATATGGTATGAAGCTCAAATTTGAAAGAATTTCAAGTACGCTATCAAAATATGATTTTGGTAGTTGTAACCTAAGGGATGTGATCCATCAGCCTTGATTGTATCTTTATGAGCAAGACTAATGCAGTTGGAATTAAATGAGCAACGTTGATGGGAATGATATCGCAAATTTCAATTGTTGAAATTAGAGTAATAGATCCGGTACTAAACTTGCTCAAGTTAATTTGGATTTACTCACAAAATTACCACTTGATATGACTTTATGTTTGGTATGTATGTATTGAAACAGAAAATTCTAAATAATGAATTAGAGTAAACTATTTACACATAATAACCAAAATGTCTCGAAGTCGATGGGAGAGATATTGAGTTTGTGAGTCATTAGATATGATCCAAGAAATGATACGAAAGTATTATTTTGTAAGAATCAAGATTGAATAAGTACTTTGATAGGAATATCAAATAGCTTGATTTTCAATCAAAGCGTAGAGAAAGCGTGTGTTCATAAGAAAGAACGATAAATGGTACATTGATATTTCTAAACTATAAGTAAACAACACGTTGTTGATTTTAATGATGTACTTATGTCAAAATCAGCCTTAGTTGTTTTAGTACTCAACATTGGATTAATAAATGATGTCTTTTATAATAAGTATAAAAGATGTCGGGAATGTCCAAATGATATGCAATGACACCTTATTAGAATGTTTAATACAAAACATGTAAGATTGATTTCTTGGTACTGGCAATAAGAATTATCATACATGTTATGTTGTCTACGATATTATAATTTTTTTTTTATGTATTTGATAGATGAAGAAAATATCAAATCCAAATTGATATCACTAAATGGTTGTTTGAAGTGTTCTCATATATTTATGAAATACTAAGAATTGTTTATAGAAACATAAATTCCTTATGAAGGAATGTTCAAACTCAAACTTTCACAAGTAATATTGAGAATAATATGGCAATAACAAAATTTTAAGTTGGAAATATTCCAAATAAAAGACCATGGATAATTCAATAAAAAAGGCCAGGTACGTCGTCTTGAATAGTGGCGCAATCAATACCATGTATATAAAATATATAAGCGCACAAATTTATAACTGAGCCGATTCCAAATGTTGAGAATCTCATGATAGAGTAATATGATAACAATGTCCTAGTATAGTTTGTAATAGGAGTTATAGCTCACTCGAAGTCGAAAGACATATTCCGAATTGTTCCACATGACAAAACAGTTTATCACCGTCGGAGAGAGTTGATTGACAATGTAGATAATTAAAAGATAATAGCATACCCATTCACAGATGGACTAATCCAACTGGTTTTGAGAAACCGATTGAAGAATGGAATAAGATTCCATAATTGACCCCAAGTACAAGTGGGAGATCGATAGAGTTAGGGGAATTCCCTAGGGGCAATTATGTAATTTGTAACATATTTCTAACTCGTTGAACAATCTTGTTCATAGTAAAGGTGTTTCTTTCTATTATATACTTGATATAATGTGGTTATATTAATTAATTAACTTAATTAAAAGCATATTTAATAGAAATCTGTAAATGACATATTTTGTGATAGTACTTCCAAAGTGTTGTAAGTGTGAGTAATTTATCAGAATAAAACAAATATACCATTTTAAATGTTCATAGTCAAGATGCATCGAGACTGGATATCGGTGTATCTATTGAGACTAGATTATGCAACGCTCTTCAAATGTTAGGCAGTGTATTACTCATGACTGTTGGGGGCACCTAGAGTTACATACCGATAATTATTGGATAACCATGGAACGACTCACTCGATAGTTTTTTGTTGGTTAATATAACTAAGGTCAAACAGAAAATATTGATGTGACTGATTTACACAGTTCTCTCGACTTGAGAATACTGTGGATCTTTAATATGAAAGCTCTGCTTTGATTATAGTCAAATCATGACATGGCGTTCCATCGAGTGACTTTAGTTGGGTCGAGTGGATATATCGAAAGTGAAGCACTATTCAAGAGAGAATTCGTCTCCTCGGTTATATGGGGTTAGTATCATGCCAACTCAAGTCAACTCAAAGTCAAAGTCTCTAGCTAGAGCATTTTGGTTAATAATAGTTGTTATTATTGAACCAAGGACGTTATATTTGGACTATAAAGTTGAATGTGGATGACTTTGGAATTTTGATCATTACCAAATTCCATAAATCCAAAGTGGTATTGTTTTGATGAAGAGAATTGGTGTAAATAATTGTCGCTATTAAGTACCGCTTATAGTAAGTAAAATAGGATTTTACCTAAAAGATGTGAAGCGTTTAGTTCGGCCAAAATGTCAAGCTACCTGCTAAGTGGCATGTGAACGTTAATATTCGAGTAGTTTGATATTAATCGCTGATTGAATTTACACCTTTGAGTCGCACAACGTAATGATGGATTCTTTGAAAACCACATGATTTGATTATTTAATAACCGTTATAAATTAATTAAATTAAATAATATTTATGAACTACTAATTATTAAAAAAAATCATTTATTTATTTGATTTGTTGAATCCATTAGTATTTAATAAAGAATATACATCAAAGTTATGTATGTACGTATCGATATATGTTATTGATAAGATATTTAAATTAGATTTAAATAGATTAATTACTAAATGGGTTTAGGAATATTTTGAGGCCCATATAACCTTATTCACAGAAGGCATAAGAAAAGGAGGCTTAAAATCCAATGGATGGATCTAGAAAATGAAGGGAGGAGGTTAAGGAAGGTCCCTTCTATAAATATGTTATTTTCCATTCACATGCCTCTCTTAATCACTCTCCTTCTAAACCCTAGCCTCCATCTTCATTTTTCTAGCTTCTTAGCTGATACTCCATGGCTTCCAAGCCACAAAAAATTTCCAAAAAAATAAAATAGAATAAAATAAATACAGAAGTAGCGCTTTAGATTGTTGCAAATTCTGAAAGTGATTCAATCAGATCTAGAAGCATTTATCGTTCAAGGTACGAATCATATGCAACATCAACAAGGTAAATTCCATTATTTATTTAATTATTTATTTGTTCCATGATATTATTGATCTAGTAGTTAATTCATTTTGAACATTTTATGTATTTGTTTTCCCTTATATGTCTACAAATACAGATCTTAAAGCAATATAACTTGTTACCATTAGAATTGGTATTCATTTGAAATTGGTAACTTCTATTCATGATTTTCTATGTTAATTTCTATTGATTTTGATCTAAATATAGATCTGGAAATTAACTTGTTATTCTAATTTACTTTATTTTATTTAATTGTTAACAATATTTTACATTGATTCCAATTTTGTTTTCTACTTTAAGATTCATGCATATATATAAATGCGTATGTATGTATATATATGTATGTGTATGTTAAAATAATTTTGAAATATTTTAAAAGGTTTTAAGAATTTTTTATAAACGTATACAAATAAATTATATTTAGATTTTTTGATTAAGATCTGTTATCAGATTGTTTTACTAAATTAGATTACTGCATGTTTAGTAATAAATCTTAAATTGATTTTAGCTGATTTGGTTGAGTTGATTTATTAATTTTAATGGATTCATTAACAATGCATATATGAATATTTTTAAATGTGTGTGTGTGTGTGTGTGCGCGCGCGTGTGTATGTATACATGCACACACATACATATATGTACATTATATTTATGTATAAGTAAACATAAATCAACATAATATTATTATTATACAAAATATACTTTGGATAATTTTTTTTAATATCCATGTTTGATTCTATTTCAAATTGTTAACATATATAGGTTACATTTGGATTTACTGATTAAGATCTATTTTCAGATTGATTTACCAAATTAGGTCAATACATGTTTGGTAATAAATCTTGAATTGATAATAGTTGACTTGGCTGAATTAATTTTGTGCATTTGGAGGACTCATTAAACAATACATATTTAAACATATATACACACACAATTAGTTAATAATACTTACATTTTTTGTTGACTGTTTATATCATTATATCATGATGCCTATTGATTCTCATTTGCATGCTATATTAAATTAAGTTTACCATATGGAAATTAAATCGATCATCTTTGTTACCCTATATATATATTTCCCATATTTTTTGTTTATGTGTTTAGTTATTCATTTATCTCTAGTTATATGTATACATATTGTCATCAATTGGTAACACCTATCATATGTTGCTCTTATAGAATTTACACTATAATATATTTGTTTGTTCATACTTACATTCATGCCATATATATGTTGCTAATTTAGGACATTCATATAATTAATCAATTTAATTATAGAGAGATAAATAGAAAGTTTCTCTCTCCATATAAATATATGTCCCTCGTTAATTGAATAAGTTAAGAGAAACAAATGAAAAGTTTCCTTTCTAAATAAATTAAAGCTCGCTCATTAATTCAATAACCTAAGAAATAGGAAATGAAAAGTTTTCTTCTCTAAATAAATTTAATAAGTTACCTTACACACAAATATGTACATAAGAGTATATTTGATATACTCTAATTTACATACACATTAAATTAAATTTTAAACTTTATTTTTAAAACTAAATAAATAAAGATTTTATTTAAAAGAAAACTTAGAAAATTTCTAAGTATGTTTAGACATCATAGGCTCATTAAAATCGAAAATGACTAATTTTTTTGAAATTCACCCATTCTTCCGCTACGGGCTGATCCAATTCCTTCAAAATATTAATGTTTAAACCATATAAATTGTAATTCATGCATGTATCATCCAATATATCATAAAAATGAATTTACCCTTAAATCCGAGAATATGATTCAAAATAAAAATAGAGATGGGATTATTATTCTCCCTGATCTAGATAAGGAGATTGGATTGAGATTGATATCCCTTAAGCTTGATTCTCTAGCTTTCAATTTGAATTTTTCTTCCTTAATGACCGACCTTTGGACTAAATTCTTTTACTCCTCGATACTCAATCAAATCTTCCTTTTTTATGATTGAATCCACCTCTACGGTCCCATATTTAGTAATTCCCGAACTGTTTCTTCTATATTGTGGATCGTCAAAATAAGCAAGGGATGAAATGGTAGGAATGAAATATATATAAGGGTAAGGGTCATTGGATGGCAAATTCCTATTATACCCTTATGTAATTTGTTTAACCTAAAACCATTCTTAAACCCATTAGTTAGTTTATTAGGCACGACCTTGATTAGTTAATTCAAGTCTCAATCCCCTTATCACTTAACATTTATATTATTCTATTTAATTAATCTAATTAAATCTCCTGAATAATGTTATCAAATATAGGGGTGTTACATTAGTTGTCATTTCTCCAACGGAAAAATGAAAGGTGGAAGTCTCAGGTTTCCATCTATCGCATGATGCTGTTAGTAAAGACCTATCAAATCTGATATATTTTATCTGCATGAAATAACAAAAACCCACTTGATGAAGTAATTGTGGAACTCGGTGATCATCAACCATCTCCATCAGATCTTCGAAACTCTACGAATGATCCAGGCAGTCTATGGGTTTTACATCTACAAAACAAAGAATTATAACATATGGTTAATTCAAAATGTTAAAAATCTTAAACTATTTACTATATTTACAAAATAAATAATATTACTCTCATTAAAACTTCAAAATTTCTGCGGTAATTATTCTGCAAATATAGGACGCTACCATCAACGGGTCCGCTTTTCGGTTCTGCAAAGTTCGTGCACCAAATACCCAAAATTTTCATCTCGTTTGCAATAAGTGAGTGATTCAACTCTCCGAATTGGATTACTAACATCTAGAACATGTTAATCGATAATGTTCTAGCAAATATAAACAAATAGTACGCAAATTAGAAATTAATCAAAAAAACTAGGGTTTAGAGATTATCAAAATCTTACTGCGTTGAAGAAGATCCTGCTTTCATTGTTGTAGCTTTGTTTTAAACGAAGACTGATGAAGAAATTTATAAAATTGAAAAAAATTGATGGAAAAAACCTAAAACTAGGGCTTGGAATGTTGGGTTGGGGTTTGGGGAAGTTGGTGAAAATAAAATGGGGCGGGGGTAATGGGTTGGTGCTGACTTTGTATGGTAGCAGTAACATGTGCATGCGTAACTCATAGTTGCGTCTACACCAAAGCTATACAGATGCAAATATGAGTTGCGCCTGTACTGAAACAATGCAGACGCAACTATGAGTTGCGTCTAAACTAAAAGGCGCAACTCATAATTGCGCATGTTCTGATGAAGTTAAAAAAAAATATGCGCAATTAAGAGTTGCACCTATATCCGAGCAATTACACACTTGCTGACTTGGACGCTGACTAGGCAGAAATTAGCATTGTTTGCTAATAAGTTTTAAAAACGGCGCCGATCGTGAAATTGTTTCGAAAACTAGCATATTTCAAAATGTGTGCTATTTTAAAAAACAGGAAATTATTGTCAAGAACAAAAAATTTCAGCATTCTAGTCTCAAGGACAGACCTTCAGTATTTTAGCTTGAAGGACAACTTTCTATATGTATCAGTTTTTAGTTATTGATAGTAGTTTTTAGTTATCAGTTTGTAGTTATCGGTAGCAGTTTTAGGTATTAGTTTTTAGTTGGATAGCAGTTTTGAAATAATGTTTGTCGTTATGAATAATTTGGAAGAATGTTTGTCATTTTGAATAATTTTTAAAAGAATGTTTGTCCTTATGATTGAAATATTGAGGTCTTATTTTCGAGGGTAAAAATATACAAAATTTTGTCCTTTAAATTAGCTCTCCTCGGAAAAATAGAATTTAGAGAAGAAAAAAAATCCCTGCAAACTATTATTCAATATAATCATTAAGTTACATGAAAGAGATTCCCAAGCCCCTAATATTACACATCATGAATAATCTATTAGCTGTGTAATAATAATCAAATACTAAAGTGCAAAGAAAATGAAGAGAATATGCAGGGAAGGTGCAGCAAAAGATAATCGCTATACGTTGACCATCTCTTTCTCCTGTATACAAACTACATAAACAAAATAATCATCTAAACGCGTCGCTCATATTCTAAGGCAGCAAGCAATTCACTTTCAAAGTCGCCCAAATTCACCATTGAACTCATATCCATATCGCTAGTATATGAAGGCAACCTCGAGTTTTCTTCATAGAAATCGGGTAACTCATCAAACAACGCTGAGGTCGAGTTTTCCACATTGAGATTGCTCAAAACTTCATCATCAAATTCCTGATTTTGAACAAACAGCGGATACGATGGCACGGAGATCTCAGGTGTAGAAGTGGAAGCAGCAGACCCGAAACTAATTAGTGATGGGTCATTATAAACTGAAAATACAGGATCAGGAAGATTGACTGATACTGCACATGAATGTTTTCCAATATATGTAATGATAAATCGAGAAGGATCATCTTCTTTCTGTTGAACTTGCCTAATAGCTAGGCATCCTTGATCGTATTTGTGAGTGCATCTGTAGTACGCCCTGCAAAATCAAATTCCATTTTACTTCCTTGATTTTGGTACAAGAAATAAACAATTGCTTCTTCAGTTCTGACTTCTAACCTACTGCTAAACAGAAATAAGCTTCTTGTAAGTAGTTTTGATAATTCGTAGACGTTGACAATAAGATTTCTTGTTCTTGGCATACTCCAAATCGGGTTAAAATGCCAGAAGCGGATCATTTGATTCTAAAATCCAATGAAATCATTGGAAGATTTGAAGGAAAAAAGTGGGGATGATGTATCAAGTGATTGTTGGATGAATTTTATCAAGTGCAATCACCATTTTACAAACTAACAGTGAAGAAATGCAAAGATGAATCAGAAATTCATAATGATGATAGTTACTACTTTTGCTAATCAATTTGTATGTTTTCTCAATAATTTTCAGACAGATTTATCTGGCTATCAAGATCCTGAACTTGAAATTTACCTGGCAAATTTGGAGTTATGAATAGCTTTCTGCCCGTACTTTCTCCAAGAGAACTTATCAGAGAGTGTATTTGCTACGATTGTGTCCACTTGTTCATACCTTCTGCAACATAGAGAATACACTGTTAGATACGAATGTCTATAAAACTAATCGATTAAAAGATAATCATAAGTAAAGTCAAACAATACCTTTTCCTGTTACAGCCTCTGCGAGAAACGCAAGACTTTCTCTTTTTGCCTGAATCATCGGTTTTAGCTTCACTAGAATTTAAAGCATCGAGTGCTTTAGTGAAGGAGGACATGATCTGGTCGATCAAATCAAGCGCAGTTGGAGAATCAGGCATTAGAGATTGAAGGTGGGAGGCGAGATCTCTCCCTGTAATCAGATCTTTGACCAGCGAACTCTCCATTAGTGACTGGTAAGATTAAGATATTGGTATTAGAGGTTGTGAATGAAGCAATCGAAGCGCTGGTGCAAAAGTGAATGTAAATAAGCGTGATTTATATGATTGGGAGAAGATGACTGTCTAAATTGCTCGATGATGTCATCCTTATGAGGTCACTCTGATGCATCACATGGCGGCTTGCCTATTTTATATTTGTTTATGTTTTATCCTCGCAACTTCCCAGCATTTTCTGTGATTTTCTTGTGTGTGGGTGAATAGATAAGTCGGGATGAAGCAACCAACCAATGAGTAGGGGCATTAGCGTAAAAAAAGGTGTGTTGGCATATAACTCGGCCACAACTTGAAAATTGCCATGTTGAGTTTGCATGAGGCTGCGTTTTCAAACGCTAATTTGAATTAACTTGATTTAGTGAGTGATAATTGAGCAAATATTTTTTAGGTCAACTTACATTTTGGAACACTTCGAACTAGTTAAGTTGAAAGAAGACATTATGTTATGTTTTGCTATTATATTATTTTACTTTGATTGGAATTAGTTAAATGTTCATTTATTTAGTTAACTGTGAAAAATTTAAACTAATAATTAATAAATTAATAATTAAAGTAAAAACTAACATACTAATAATCTAATAGCATTTTTTTTTTGGAATATTTTTCTTTTGAATTTAAGCAGGCTTTGAAGAGTACCCTTACCCTTTTTTATTAACTAAAAGATTCAATTTAATACTTAATTAGTTCAATGAATAAACTATTTAAATTTAATTACACAAATTTATTAATTAAATAATTCAAAAAGTTGATAATTTAATAAATTTAGTAACTAGATAATATATAAGACTACTAGGAATTGAAATTATAACCACATAAGAACAACACCAACTAGATAACCAAATATTGTACATTGATATCAGCCGCAATAATAGGAAATCAAACTACTACAACAACTATAGATACTTTAAGAACTACATAGATTAACATCATCAATAAACAATAAACATATTTAAGTGCTTCATAAGTTAAGATTGTCAATGATGTATCGATTAAATTATTGCTATCATAAACTTAATTTTATTCAGCTCACTTAGTCAAAAAACTATGACGAATAATATCTTCACTGGAAAGTTTGGCATACTATGCATCTTTCTAGATCCACTTTCTTATGAAAATATTAAGAGCACATTTGGCAATAACAAAATTCACTTGTCATTCAATACTATATTATGGCATACCTCGTATATGTTGAATTTACTCTCAAAGTTTGAAATGTCTTTTCAACGAGTGTATGCAAATTTGAACGATAAAAGTTGGGAACTTTTTTTTTCCTAGATCATTTCCAGTTTCATGGAAGTGCAAAATTTGTTAGTTTTCTATTCAATAAGGCAATAGAAAATAAGTTATAATGTTGTATCTTGAATCTAAATTTTAATATTTAATAGATTAAGGGTGATGAAAGTTGAATCTTCTTCGATAACATGAGTTAGCACACTAAACAACAATTATTTACGCAAACAAATACTTTGCTATAATTACAATCAAATTAAAATCTACAACTGTATATTTTTGACATATCTGGCTAATAGTGAAAATGTTCCATCTTACTAAAGGATGGATACAAACAAAGTGGAAATCAAACCAAACCCTCTAAAATACACGTGACAGAAACTTCTGAAACAATAAACTTACACTTAAAATAAATCATTACATCTAAACTCACGTGCATGTAAAACATCATTTGTTAATAATATTTCCTTTACTTTATCTAGCTTTTATATGTTTACAAGCCTACAAGTAATATATCCTATAAATACACATTATGAAACATGGTTTTATCAATCCCCAAAAACCATAGTACAATAAAGAAATAGCATTTATGTTTGCTTGTTTCTTTTCTTCTTCTCTATTTTTTTATTAGATCATTTAATATGGTATTGGAGCATTATTTTATCATCTTTTTTTTGATAACAATAGTGATATTTAGTTTAAGATGTGCATTCATTTTGATATCTCGAAAGATCGAATATAAGATCTCTAGAACCACGATCAGGAGATCTTACCACTTGAACCAATGACCACCAATTAGAGCATTATTTTATCAATTTTAGGGTTTATTTTTACGAGTAATTTTTACTCAGTATCAAAGACAATGTAACACCATTGCCTTATATTGTATTATTTATTAATTTTAACTTTATTGGCTCAACTATCCACTAACATCAACAACTTTTCTATAATCTCCTTTATTATCCTTCTGTTTTTTTACACTTCTTCCGATACGACTTAATGCTACCTCCTTTATAAAACCGAGGTTTGGTTCCTTCAATAAGTGCATTCACAATTAGGCTATTTAAAAATTTCTCAAAGTCTAAATTAGATTAACCTTATTAAAAGGTTCTTTAGTATGAGCCAAGAATAATTGACTGATCTCCTTTCATAGATCAAAGACATATCTCTCATTCATCTCTTTTAGAGCAGTCAATCAAGCAAGCTAATAGTGAAATAATACATGAAATCGATGAGTGTTTTCGAGCACAAAGTACTTGAACTCAATGAAAGATTTGAGCATCTCATTCCTCTCATCTTGAGGAATGACCTCTTTTCAAACCTATGTTTGAAATTGTTACAAGTAAAATTCTGCCGAGGAGCAGTAAAAAGAGTATATCCATCCGAGGAGCTGTAATCCCTTAAAGTTATCATGTTCTAACTACATACTTCTATCATTGGTTAATCAGATATAGTCTATGATTCATTCACAAGCTCTAATCCAATCATAGACTTAAACAATAGACTTGATACTAAAAATGTTTTTTTGCAAACTCTAGGAAAAATTTATTTAGTTTGAAAGCCCTTCTTCTTTAATAACCGATCTAGGTTTTGTCTCAGAACTTTTGTTGGATCTTTAGAATAATTTCCATGCAATTTACTGGAAGTTTAACTACAACCTCAACCATTCTTTCACTATTTTGTTCTTTATGATGCTTTAAGAACATAATGAACAGACAAAAAGAAAAGCATCTTACGAAAATAGTTGGAAATAACTTAAACAAAGGCTAATTCTATTTGTACACAAAAATTTACTAAACCACACCAATTTTTTATAAAAAATTAAGATTAAATACCCTTATCTATAGGGGATGGAATAAAATTACCGCATAGTACCTCAATTAGGATTATTATTTATCGCATAGTACATTCCCTAAGCCTATACTATTACTTCGTAGTTGCTCCCCTAGGTGTATATTATTACCTCGTAATTTCTCCCCTAGGTTTACATTATTACCTCGTAATTTCTCCTCTAAGTAAGCTTGAGTATTTATAGGAGTGAAGCTATAAAGATTTTATGCCAATAAATAGGCAATTTCCTTGTTTTTCCTACTTGGTTTGGTTATTTCCTTATATAAAAGACACGACCCAAAATTTCCTTGTATGGAAGATTGAATTTGGAGTTTCCATAATTGTATTGCATGGTTCGGTTTGGAAAAGTATATCTGGCAGGGCTTTGGTCAATGGGCTAGTGAGGTTTAGCACTTGATCATCTTCGATGATTGGTTTAGGGATTGGTGGTCGGCACCATATGTTTCAGTGGCCATCTACCAAACAAGAAAATTTTCTCGGTAGTTATACTACTGGATAAGATGTCATGTCTGGTAGTTACATTACTGGGCAGAGAGTCTTGTTCGATTTAAAACCAAAGACAAATCATGTATTATTCGAGTCCTTTTGTTTCTTCATTTTTTTCTTCTTGTGCCACTTCATGACCCACTTGCCTCTTTATCTTAGGTTCTTGGCCAATTAGTGATACTTCCATTGTAGATATTCTAGTTTTTTTAGATCCCCGTGACACATCTTCATATTCACTATTTCGTGGGTAAAAATGCCCATAATGGTAGTTCAATGTGAGTTACTTCTATACTCGATATAGAAATTAAACATATAAATAAGTTAGCTACTCTACTATATGAAAACACCATCATCTACCAACTAGGTAATGTTTGAGCAACATTTAGAGTATGTTCTTTGACTACGTCTCTCAATAAAACTCTAGTCATCCTATAATGTTATCATACTCGGAATTTAGTTTATCAAGCACATACACAAGCAGAGTACCTACCTTATTGAATAATGAGCTTTGAATCATCCGCTTAAATATATTTAAAGAAATCGACCGCATAACTTTGGGATTTACAGAAACCCATCTAATGAAAACTAGCTAGATCTAAGTGATTACTCTAAGTACTCCACCAAGCACTTAAGCACTAAATTTTTGTGCCAAATAACAACCCAACACTCGAAAACTAATGTGCATCAATGCACATGACACCTACTCTACATAGTACTTGATAGGTGCCTAAGAATTTACCTCTAATATCATTACTTACCTGAATGGATAACTATAAATCCTTTTTAATTGTTTAATTGTTCAACTATTTCGTAACATCCCTCATTTCGAAACCCAAATATGAAACTCCAATGCACTACGGTCACCTTGAAATTATCTTTTGATGATAAGGATGATATTAGTTATTTTAACGGTATTAAGTAAATAGAGCATATACTAAATAAAACAAAGACACATCATTGCAGATTTAGTTTACAATTTTAGACCCCTAAGTCATGCTTATGCAGGGGTCAAAACTACAAACAACATAATCCATAGTGATGTGCCCAACATATGAAGATCCTAATGCGAACGCTATTAACAATGGAAAAAAACAACATAGATATAACATCCAAGCCTACTGCTTCATATTTGGCTTGCATTGTTTATCCATCCCAAAAGCAACCCGCCTAAACCAACTCAACCTGTCCTATAAGTTTAAAGGGAAAACAAAGAAGATAGTAAGACCGTTTCGCTAATACAAGGGATGGGTTTACCCTTTACTATACCAAAGAAAAAATATATTTGATTCACAATTTACCTAAGTTGTAGGCTCGATATTAGGTGCCCAACAATACCATGAAGTCATAACCGAAAGCGACCTCTTGGTTTGTTTCACAGTAACACTATAGTGCAATAATATCGTTGAGATTCTCTAGCCTTGGTGTTATTATGGCCTTATGTCTTCGACCAAGAATATATGGAAAAATTCCCAACCTTCAACTGCAACCTAGGCCTTATGCCTGCATAATTTACTAAATTCCAACAAGTTACCCATTGGTTCTGATTGCCACTCAGGTGTTATATCTACACTTACCGTATTTTGATTGCCATTCCTGGCCTCATGCATACTTCTTTTCGTATTCTGGTTTCCACTTCATGCCTCACATCAACGCTATCGTATTTCGATTGCCACCTTAGACCTTACACCTACTCCATTCTCAGTCTTAGATAGCAACTCTCGGCCTTGCGTCTTACACAATGCCCTTGGTTACCACTATACGCCTTACACCACTTACTTTCGTTGTCCGGCCGGTTGCCATTTTAGGTCTTACACCAATGTTTTGGTATTTAGGTTGTCACGCTTGGTCTTACACCACGCTTTCGATTATGACTGCCACCTTAGACCTTATGTCATCTACCAAACTTGTTTCCAAACTGTTCCCTACTAGGATTTTCACTTAGCTGTTAATTAAGCTAATATTTGTCTAACCATATTTTGGTTAATAATCTTAGTTATCACATTATGGTCAATGTTGTAAGTCCTTGTTTTGACTATCTTAAACCTTAGCATTCATTACTGTCCTCAAAAGTTACTAGTTCTGGTTTATACACCCCATTAAGAGCTACACAACTCTCGGCAATCATTACCTTTAATCTCATCCTGGGAAGCCTATCTTAGTTTAGCTTAGGTGATTTATGCTAGTTAAATATTCAAATTTCTAAATCACCTCATATAGTCATAATTTCTTTTTATCCGTCGACCAACTTTGGCCCTAGGCTAATATATTCGGTTTACCAAGACTTAGCTTTGCGCTTAGTTTTTTCGGCTTATGTTCTTTGTACTTATGGTTTTAATCATTCTGCCAATAGTTCGGCTCCTCATCTTTCGGCATAACCCTTTAGTATATGTTAGGAACCATCGTGCGCATCTGTCACTAACTTTACACATGTCATTTTCTAGTTCATTTTATTTTCTTACCATTATTAAGTAGTTCAATGACATGTTCAACATAAAATATGGATATGGTCTATTGATCAAATAATTAACATCATGTTTAATTAAATTATCCTTTGATCTCTATCAATTGACTTATGACTTCCTATTATAAGCCTTCAACTAAGCTTAGTCTCTTTTGGAAATTGCTTATTTAGTTTTTGGAAAATCATAGTAACATTAATCGTGATTTCCATAGTACACGACTGTCAATAACTCATAATTTCTTAAGAAACTTATATAAATCAGAACTCATCTTTAAAACATGTCCTCAACATCAGACTAAATTTTTGGATTTTACAGATCACTATATATGATAAACATACATATTAAAATGGTTATGATAGGTTTTGAGAAGAAAGGGTGATTAGAGAATATATAACTCATCTAGGTCCCTTGATTAATGAAGTATCTAGTTCCTTTAGCATTAAAGCTTCCTTTCTTCTTTTCGGCCATTGCTAGTGATGTGCTATGGTTCCTTTTATTTAATTTTGTGGAGAATGAAAAGTGAGGAAGTGGATATGTTTGGGGCATTTATATATAGTAAAGATTTTGGACTTGCTTACTCCATTATATTTAGTCGTTTCCCACTAATCCTTTCCTTTTAAATATAAACCGATTATCCCTTTATGGATGCATTAATTATTTCCCATTTATTTTAGTTTTTCAACTATTATTGCACCCCATAAAATTTAACAATGATTACTTAAAAAGAAATTAACTAATAATTAATAACGCTAAAAATAGAATTTTCATAAACATCAGAATTTAGCCACGAAACTTGCACCGTTGCATTCATAGCAATTGTCTGATTAATTTTCATATATAAAGTTTTACGATCGAAGTTTAAACGACATTGTTATTAACGTTTGAATGATTCAAATCAAAAATAACTATGTATGTAATTAAGGAAATAAATATAATTAATAACGTTAATTAACGTTAATGTTTACTTAACGTTTAAGCATAATTAATGTTAAATCAGATTGGATTGGATGGGTGTAAAAGGAATTAAATAAAACAATATAATTAATTAACATAAAACAACAACCGATCTACCTCTTTACTACAATTGATCGACCACTAGCGGTTGATCGGTGGAGGGTTGGTGGTTATGATCCGTATCTAAGCTGAACTGCTTGGAATTTAAATAAAATAATCTAACAGCTGCCATTAGTTCGAACCCCTGTAAATTCGGGCATAACTCTTTGCTTTTCTTCTCATATTTTATGAAGCACGGCGAAGCTCTATCATTTTCTTTTCTTCATAAATTCTTAAATCTAAATAAAATTATAATTTATATATGTATACACAAGTGGAGAATATCAGAGAATAATAAAGAAGAAGAATAGGGTCGAATCACAAGCTTATATATGCATATTAGAAATTTAGATCTGAGAAGAGATTTGAATTAAATTCGTATTTGTATAGTTTATCTTGGCTTTGGCAATTTGATAAGTGAGAAATTATATATTTTTATATAATATTTGATTTATTTCATTGTAAATCTGTTCCTTGTATGCTTGGATATAACTATTTTGGAGTTGTAGGCTTAATTAGATGCATAATAAAATCGAAAAACGTGCCTGCATATTCTATAAACCGTTGACTTGAATTAAATATTGCATATACTTTAATCTGTAAAGTTAGGGGGTAAGTAGTAGTCCTTTAATTAATAAGATTGTATCCAGAATTGTGAGTCAAATGGCATATATCGGTAACTATGACTTAGAAGTTATTATAAAACCTAATAGGATTTAATAGTATTTTAATTCATTGGAATAAAATGAGTTGCAATGTAAATTTCTATAAATTATATAGTTTTATAATTGTGAATAAAAGTGTATCATTGAAGTAACACGAAAAATACCTAAAAGAAAGAGATGTATAAAATAAGGTTGTTTAACGTATTTTGTATTGTCTATTTCAATAAAAAAAGATAATTTCTTATAACTTCAAATGTAATGCAAATCCCTGTTTAGATAAGTTACAAAAAGTTATAGGGTTAACAATTCCTTTTAGAGAAGGTGTAATCCCAATGCATCAAAATGCAGAAATCCCTAAGTATAATATAAAGAATTGCAAGTAGTAATAGTAACAACATTCTAATTATAAAATGAATATATGTAATAAAGATAAGTTAAAAAATTAAATGATAAGCAATGAAATGTAGGTAAAGTAATGAAATGAATAAGCAAGAAAGCAGTAACCAAATGAAGATAGCAAGAATTAAAAAAGGAACAGTAACATAGATCTAATGAAATAAAAGGGAAGTAAGCAATAAATGATATTTAAAATATTTTAAATTAAAAGTAAGCGGAAAATGACATTAAATTGATATTAATGAAATAAGGATTCGTTTATGTAAACTAACTAAATATTAATAGTTGAACATTGGAGGCGTAGTAAATAAACAAGTATGAATACATACATAGCCTCAAGTATGAGCTTATGATGGGCATGAACTATTGAATGTAGCTAATATAGAATAAATAAGAATGACATAGTCATCTAAATGGGTGGAAATGCGAGGTCAGTAGTACTACACATTAGAAGTTTTCCCACCGTAAGGGGTTTTCAGCAGTTGTGTATACATTATACTGATGTGAGACATATCCAACTGCAGGACCCGTGGAGTTATACGTTCACGTATAGGTGAAGAGAATACCCAAATTAGGATGATTTTCCCTGGTCGGAACTTCAAAGGACAAGTAGAGTCTGTTTCAACCTTTTAGAGGGTATGTTTTAAGTAACCGAACAAGCATTTCCTAGATTGCATTAGGCAATCTAAGTGGAACAGTGAGCTAGGCTCGGGCTATGATAGTGAGATTGGTACTAGATATGAGGAGTAGGAGCTATTTACATAGGTCGATATCGTCTTTGGTCGTGAGCGGTCAACGGAAATACGGGGGTTATGCTATGTGAACTACACCTCCTACAAGTGTAAATCACATTTAGGACATGCACCGCCTCACAGTTGTTTGCTAGTGTGTTTGTTGTTGGAAGGCAAGGCTAGATAACCCTTTTGTGGAGGTCTTTCAAAAACGAATAATATGGCTAAGCAATTGTAACGCTATTATTAGGCACCACAGGAGTTCCTAGGTATGCATGATGATGAGGACATGATACTACATTAACGATGGATCCTCATGAGGTGCTGGATTACCGATATTAGCGGGGAAAATATCTTGGTCCAAGGAAGAACTATGGTACACACACACACACACAAACGTATGTAGTTATTACCTACTTTGAGTAGATAGGGGGTATTGTATGCGTACGTAAAGTCAAGATGACTAAGTAAATTAATAGACATAACATGTAATGGAAGATAATCGACATAAACTAGTGTTATATATTAAGTGTGTAATCTACCAGTCAATAGAATGTTGTTCAAAAACCTTCCTCATTACAACCCCTAGGATAGCTTTATAGGAATATGTATTGGTACAAGGCAGGAATGGTCAAAGGATAGGTTTCGTTATGTATGCTTGAGGCTGACAAAGACATTAAGTATTAAAGGTGGCAGCCTTGGTTAGTAATTATACTTTTTATTATACTTTACTATTCCGCTATGAGTTCATATTGATAATGCTCCGATACACTTTTGTTATTTCCAGGATACCAAGCACTAACGATTCGTACTTTGATGGACTTAGGTTGTTGATTTAGTGAAATTTTGAACCCATTGGGGTACGGGTTGTTACAATTATGATTTTCCTAGTATCACTTGATTAACGCATGCACAATGAGTAAATAAACAACTTACGAATATTTACATTATTTCCATACTTTAATTTAACCCTCATAATTAATTTTTTGTTTAATTATTTATTAATTTAAGGGGGGTATTATGGGTTCCCCTCTATAGGAATTTCATCCTCGAAATTCAAATTGGTACGATAGTGATTCGTTAATCTTTCAATAGCATGTATATATACATTTTCTACTCATGTGTCTCTAGACAAATGTAATAAGTAATATGCCAAACACATAACAAAACCAACCATAATATCATATACATATATGCCGTACGACCAAACATAGAAAACATGCATGCTAATCTAAAATAAACAACTCAGGACAAATCCTCTTGGTTTTATCCTTCGTTTCACAATTATAATCATCTTGGTCCTCACTCCACTGAATCCAAACAAGCTTTACCTACTTGTTTCAAAGCATTTTGACATTTTAGTCCAAAATCCTAATAGTTTTCTTGATATAAGTCATATTTGGTTCAACAACAAAATCTTCCACTACTCTCGGAATGAAACTATCCTTAGGAACTCGGACATACTTCTGTAGATGTGATACATGAAACACATTATAGACCCCGACAAAAGAACTCAACAAATCGACTCTATAAGCTACTTCATCGATCCTCTGTAGTATCAGAAATGGGCCACCATATCTAGACACTAACCTCCATCTCTTTCCAAACCTCATAGTGCCTCTCATCGGTGACACTATAACAAATACATAATCCCCTAGTTCAAACTCCAAATCTACCTTCTATCGACATTGCTTTTCTGTTTAGACTGAGCAACTTTTATTATTGGTTAAATCAATTCGACTATTTTCAAAGCTTATCTTACAAGATTTAGGGCTAACACAAGCTTTTCTCCTATCTCACACCAAATTAGGGGTGACTTACAAGGTCTTCCATACCATGCCAGGAAAGGTGTTATCCAATACTGGATTGGTAACTACTGTTGCATTAAAAATTTCTCATTGAACTATTCATATATCGTTATCACTCTTAGAAAAATGGCGAATACTTTTGACTATTGCAATCCGCCTTCTTCCACGTCTATCTCCACTGATAACCTTCATATATTTTCTTTTAACTCCATTGAATTATCGTCCCATAAAACTTATGCTACCGCACCGAAAACCAATTTCAGTCATAAGTGCCTACTCCATTGCCCCAAACCATCATCTCCTTCACACACCCCTTGGATCTAGCATCAGAATGGTAGTAATTTTTGTTTCCATTATGGCATTGTAAGGCATTGAGCTTCAGCTTATACACACCCTATTCATTGTTTCCACTACAGTAGATTTGGTCACAAAAGAGCTTTGTGTGCCAATCGATTTTCCAAATCAACAATCACTACCGTTAGAATCAATGATTAATCATGTCCCTTACAGCGCCATCCATTAAAAGGCATTGGTAGGCCTGATGGTGGTTCCATGGTGGAGCGATGGATTTCTGGTGTTGATTTGCAGCGATTTGATAAAAAAGGCGATGATATGGTGGCAGTTTATATGTATAGATATCAGAAATGTAACAAGAATTGATGATACGGTGGTAGTTTAAAGTGCATATGGATAAAACAAAGCAAAAATTGACGAAAGTACATGTAATGAGGCTAAAAACTAAGAATTTGATGAAGCAATATAATGATAATTGACAGGAAATAAAGAATATGAATTTAATGGCAAGAATTAACAGGAAATTAAGGACTGAATTAGGATAAAATTACAACAAAAAAATGATAGATTGCAGAACTAAGCATAAGAACCAAAATGCATAAATTAACAAGAACTAGAATTGAATAAGTGCAGGCATTTAAGAACAGGGAAATGTTATGTAAAGATCAATAAGGAAATAATCGAAATTAAAAGAAGATTGCAACTAATAATAAATTAAACTATTAACAGGATTGAATGGTAATAGAACTAAATTAAAGTTTGCAACTCAAGCGAAATGAAAGAGAAGGTAATTTGCATTCTGATTTACACCCAATTACAATAGATGAGCACTCATATATATACACAGCCATGCATATGCATTTGATTCAATCAGACCCTCAATGTACAAACTATAAACTGACCCTAATAAGGCAGATATCGTATGGAAGATTAAATATAACATGAGAGGGTAAAAGCATAATACAACAAACGAATGCCAGCTATATGTTTTACCAAGTCTTTTATCGTTTACATTATAAAATGTATCAAAGTTTGATGTACAATTTAACTCTTCAGAGTAATAAAAAGAATATACATTTTCTTCTATCCCTTACTGTAGTTTATATAATTATCTTACTCATCAATCTCATCCTCAAATTCACTAAACTCTATCTTGGTATCAGAGCATATAGCCAAATGACACTAGTACCTCTCCTAGTCCTTTATCAGATTCAATCTCATCACCTAAAAGACTTTGGCAGCACCAGTTTCTCTCATCAAAATCTTAAGTCATCTTTTGAGAGAGGCAAAGATCAAGAGAGAGATCATTTGTCTGTATCAGTTTTCTTTTTCTCATCAGAGTATATTCACTGCTTGAGAAAGGCTAAGATCAAGAGTGTGAATATGTTGGTATCAGTTCCTTTCCATCGGGTTATAGTTTCATCACTTGAGAAGGGAAAGTTTAAGAAATTGAACACCAGTGTATCAGTTTCTTAAACCATGATTTGTATCAGCATATCAGAAGGTATCAATCCATATCAGTCAATGATCCACACCCAAAACAAGTGCCACGCTACTAAATTCATCAAGAATCTTAGCTGCATTTATATAAAGGTTCACATCAGATCAATTATCAAGTTCTTATTGTCAATAATAATAATCTTCACTGTTGGTTGGAGAAGATCACAACTCAGCAACTACTTCACCACCTCAGAGACCAGACCAACAGAAGAAGTCATCTGTAGTTGATTTAATCAAGACAATCATTAGTCTACAAAGTTAGCAAATAACATTTCACTTAGACGAGAGTAGCTATCTTTTATGGAAATTTCAAATGGAGACTGCAATTAGAGGATATGGCTTAGAAGAGTACATCCTGGGTACCAATACCACTCCACCAAAATTTATTTCAGGCACAGATGGCAAATTGGTCAGCAATAAAGTATACATCACACATTAAAGACAAGACAATTTACTGAATTCTTGGCTGTTATCATCAATAAAAACTTCTACCACAAATTATTGGATGCAAAACTTCAAATGAGATATAGACAACCTTCGAACAGATCTTTAATTCACAGTCAACAGCCAAATTAATGCAATATAAGAGGAAAACGCAAAATCTAAGAAAGGATAATATGTCAATAAGGGATTATCTAAGCAAGATCAAGAATTGTTGTAATCCACAAGGGGCAGCAGGACACAATACTTCAGATAACGAATAGTTACTAACAATTATGAATGGCCTTGATAATGAATACGAAGCAGTGGTAGCAGTTATAACATCTAAATAAACCATCCCATCAATTTAGTATGTTCATTCTACCCTACTTTCCCACGAGTGTAGAATAAAACAGAAAAAGTCATTTGATTCTAAGCTCTCAATCAATTATGCAGCAAATTCAAGAAACAGAAATCAAAAAAGGAATTACAACAAAGGTGATATCGGAATCAAAAATGATCAGAATGCTCCAAGAAGTCAATTAGGAAGACACAGAGGCAGAGGGGGTAGATGGAGCAATAACAATAGACCCAAATGCCAAATATGTGAAAAACCAAGACATACTGCTAATAGGTGTTTACTTTGGGTTTGACTTAAGCTATATCTCAGTTCTAAATTCATGTAATCATTGAAATCACAATACAAGTGCAAACATGGCAAGCATACAACACGAGTTAAGAAATACAGAGGAGCAAAAAGTGCATAACCTAAACATGTGTGAATCGGCCAGGCTAGAGGACATTCAGAATGAGTGCTGGTACCCAAATTCAGGTGCAACTCATCATCTCATCAACAATTTACAAAATCTGAACCTTGACAACAAAGAATATAAAGGTAATCGGTCTATTTACATGGATAATGGCCCTAGTATTAATATCACACACACTGGAACTATAAAAATTATAGGTCAGAAAATTATGCACTTGAACAATCTATTAGAGTTCCAAAAATAAGAAAGAATTTTATTAGTGTGTCACAATTTGCATATGATAATATAATGTTTTTTGAATTTTATCCATAATACTGTTTGGTCAAAGATATTTAGACTAAACAAATCTTATTGCAAGGGGAAACTCATAAGGGGTTGTATAGATTCAATCTGTTTAAAGTAAACCATCACCGTAATACAAGAAATTGGTGCAACTTAGGAGAATCAAGCTCACCAGAAGTGCATTTGATATTTGGCGTAGCAAACTAGGTCATCCTAGTGTAAAGATTGTAAAGAAAATGTTAAATGACAATAAAATTGAAACTAGTAATATAGTTGCCTCATATACTTGCACTTGCTTTCAAATGGGCAAAAGCCATAAGCTGGCTTTTCCTGAATCCAATTCTACATATAAAAATCTACTGCAACTTGTTGCAATTCCCATCAATTCAAAATATGCATTCAAATACTATATTTCTTTTGTAGATGCACATTCCAAGTACACATGGATATCCTTCCTAAAATCAATGACGAAGGCACATATTGCAGTTATTTTGTTCATTAATTAAGTGGAGAATAAGACAAATCATCAAGTGAAAATAATTCAAACTGATGGTGGTACTAAGTTCAAGGCACTCAGAGGATTCTATCAGGAAATGAGAATCATCCACATAGTAACTTGTCCGTATACGTCTGAGCAAAATGGGTTAGTAGAAAGAAAGCATAAACATATAGCAGAAACTGGACTTACATTACTTGCATAAGCATCACTCCGATTGAAATTTTGGCCAGATGCATTTGCAGCAGCAGTGTATCTAATTCATAAACTACCAACTAAAGGTCTACAGGGCAAAATTCCAATGGAAGTATTATTTAATGAAAGGCCAGACTATAAATCACTGAGA
This sequence comes from Allium cepa, assembly GCA_030765085.1. Lineage (NCBI taxonomy): Eukaryota > Viridiplantae > Streptophyta > Magnoliopsida > Asparagales > Amaryllidaceae > Allium > Allium cepa. Next base: position 549,851,832 of record CM060932.1, read on the forward strand.
ACTTTTGGATGCTTATGCTTTCCTCACCTAAGGCCATATAACTCACGTTTTAGATCTACACCATGCACATTTCTAGTTTATAGTGTGAATCAAAAGGGATACAAATGCCTTGACAACAATGGAAGAGTGTTTGTATCAAGGCATGTTTTATTCAATGAACATATATTCCCTTTTGAAACCACAAATGTAAAGACAATACAGAGAATATTTAATCCATCAATATCTATTCCATCTATACCACTGTGTGCTAGTGCTGAAAGTGAAGAATAGATAGAGGAAATTCAGAGAAGCCTAGATGCTTAACACACAGTGTTAGGTAATTGACCAGGTCAAGACATCTCAGAACAATCTCCGGATTTCACCCATTGTCCAACAAGTACAAACAATCAGCAATCTACAAATGAAGGCAATGAAGTACAACGAGATATAGAACAACCCATTGTACAACCAGAACAAACAATTAGAGGACATCATACGATAACAAGGTCCAAAAGTGGAATATTCAAGCCCAAACTATACACAGCATGCACAAGTAATGATGAACCATAAAAACATGAGTAGGCAGTCATACATGAGAAATGGAGAGACAATAAATGAAGAGTACAGTGCACTAATCAGAAATAAGACTTGGAGTCTTGTTGCGCTACCCAAGCACAAGAACATAGTTGGTAGCAAGTGAATATACAAGCTAAAGAGAAATCCAGATGGCACGATACTGAAATATTAAGCAAGACTTTTTGGAAAGGGCTATACACAACAACATGGTTTCGACTTGAATGAAACATTCTCACCAGTGATCAGACCAACATCAGTAAGGGTGATCCTAAGAATAGCATTACACATGAAGTGGAATATCAGGCAACTAGATGTGAATAATGCTTTTCTAAATGGTGACTATAAGAAGAAGTATACATGGAACAACCACAAGGATTCAGACAAGAAGATAAAAAAGCAATGGTATGCAAACTTCACAAGGCAATTATGGTCTAAAACGGGCACCCATAGTATGTTTTGATAAACTGAAAACAACACTCATTAATCTTTGGGTATCAGCCAACAAGGTCTGACTCATTAATCTTTGGGTATCAGCCAACAAGGTCTGATAGTTCACTCTTTGCTAAGTTCAGTGATAATACAATCATTTATATTTTAGTCCATGTTGATGATTTCATTATCGCCGGAAATGGTGAAGAGGAGATAAGTCATGTTAGGTAGTTTTCAATAAAAAAACTTGGGAAGGCTTAATTACTTCCGAAGAATAGAGGTTAACAGAGTGTCTAGTTCAGAAATGCATATATGCCAGAAAAATATATCAAAGAGCTACTTATTAGTGCAAAAATGAACCAAGCTAAGTCACCGCCAAAACACATGATCAATAATTTCAATTTATCAAGATACAAAGGTGAACCAGTCATAAATGAAAAGAATACAGAAGCATAGTTGGGGACCTACAATATGCAATGGTTACAAGACCAGAAATAGCATACAGTGTTAACAAAGTAAGTCAATTCATGCATCAGCTTTTAGATGAGCATTGGGAAGTAGTAAAAGGAATATTAAGGTATCTAAATGACACACTAGATCATGAGTTAACATTAAAATCTAGCAGCAATCTTAATATAATTGGGTTATTTGATGCTGACTGGGCATCTGACCCTGATGATTGAAGATAGACCGCAGATACCTCACATATTTGGGTAAAAATCCTCTATCATGGTGCTAAAAAAACAAGCTACAATATCCAGATCTAGCATAGAATCAGAATATCAAAACTTAGCCAGTGCAACAACAGAAATAATGTAGCTAGAATCACTACTCAAGGAACTTAAAATCAATGCAAATAAAAGAGTAGTGACCTGGTGCGATAATTTAAGTGCAGTGTCACTATCAGCAAATCTCATTTTACATTCAAGGACAAAGCATATAAAAATCGATTTATACTTTGTTAGAGGGCAAGTAAATAAAGAAAGACCAAGTATAAACCATATGCATGCTCCTTACCGAAGATCAGGCATACCTATGAAAGCTCTATCAGCGAAAAGCTTCTATCGATTTAGAGACAACTTGAAAGTTAAGAGCTTCTACAGCCAAATCAAAGACAAAGAGAAGTCTTAGCTCAGATTGAAGATTAATTTCAAGTCAAGAGCTTCTGCCACCAAATCGATGACAAAAAAGAAATCCTAACCCAAATTAGGGACAAAAAAGAGACCCTAGCTCAAATCGAGGGGGAGTAATAAGGCAGATATCGTATGGAAGAATAAATATAACACGAGAGGGCAAAAGTGTAATATAACAAACGAATGTCAGCTGTGTGTTTTACCAAGTCTTTAACCGTTTACATTGTAAAAGGCGTCAAAGTGTAATGTACAATTTATCTCTTCTGATTAATAAAAACAATACTCATTTTCTTCTCTCTTTCTACGGTTTATACAATTCATCTTACTCACTAACCTCATCTTCAAATTTACTAAACTCTATCTGACCCAAACGAACGAGGACTCAACTCCATTACAAGCCTACAATTTACGGTAATTAACTATACATTGTACATAAACATAGAGAAACAATATTCTAAAACAACATATATCAGTTGTGCATGTGAACAACATGCACACACATGCACACACTAATACATCACTGAATCTCTCTCCTCAAAGCCTGATTCCTGCAACACCTAAACCTGACATCCTTTTGACATTACCAGCCACCAACTCGATCAACCCCGAGGCTACCTCTGATGACCTAGACCGAAAATTGCAATTTTCAGGTTTACAACACTTCATCACCTGACTGATCATCCCCTGGTTGTTACATCCATATGTCAATCCAGTTCCAGTTCTAAGCATGATCAACATTTCTCCTGTTTGGTTTTTCTTGAATTACAAGCCCTTATTCAATCTCCACTTTCCCATGTAGTGAATTTTGTTTTAATTTGAGTGAAAGTGAACTATTTGATCAGGATCTAGTATTTTCTCTATAGATATCAATGACACTAAAACAAAATGCAGTCTCACGGAAATAATACAGAAATAAGAGACACAGAAGATTTAACGTGGTTCGGATATGAATATCCTACGTCCACGGAGACCCAACAATTTCTTTTATTTCACTAAAGAAAAGAGTACAAAAGAGAGGGAAGAATAATGGTGGATACTACACTTGCTTGTATATGGAGATGAAATTTCTTCATTTAAATAGACTTGATAATGAAGTGTTGCTTGGAGATTAAGAAAATCAATTTCCTGATTACCCAAATACCTTTCCAAATTGCATGATTTGATTTTAGTACAAATAGACGGCGTAATCTTGGTTTCCATATCTTTCATTTGATTGATTTATTCTCCATGCCTAATCATTTATTTCTCCATATAACAAATATATTGACTAATTAATTAGTTTTCTTCAGAATATCCTTTCATATAACAGCCAAATTAATTGATTTGAATGAATCAATTAATCAATTTCTTTCCTCTTTAACAAATATTTGAATCATTCAAATTTAACATTCCACCTTGATTCAAATATAATAATCTCTCTTTATCACTTTATCATTAAACAATCAACATAGAAGTTGTTGGGTCTATCGTCCCATGGCGCTCAAGTAACATGTATCAAACTGATCAAGTTTGAGCAATGCTCAAACTTATCCTTTGGAAGTGACTTAGTCATCATATCCGAAGGGTTATCCAAAGTACCCACCTTCAACAATTTGATCGTGCTTCGTTCTTCCTCAAGCATAAGAAAGAAACCTCTAACATCAATGTGCTTCGTCCGTGAACTACAAGCTTGATTTTCTACAAGATGAATCGCACTCTGACTGTCTGAAAATAGCTCTACTATTGCTGCACCATAGAAAGATCATCCAATAACTGAAGTAAGTATAATCCTTCCTTTATTGCTTCCACAATCGATATCAACCATGCTTTGGTAGTCGATAAAGCTATGATAGATTGCAGCTTTGATCTCCATGAAATCGAGCCTATGCCAAGTGTAAAAACATAGCCCGACACTGACTTCCTAGCATCTCTATCTCCAGCATAATCAGGATCACAGTATCCTCTAAGAAAGATGTCACCATCCACTCCACCATATAACAAGCCCACCGAAGAAGTGGCTCGAAGATATCTAAGAATCCACTTCACAGCTTGCCAATGCTCTTTGCCTGGGTTAGATACATACTGACCCACAACACCCACTTCATGGGACAAATATGGTCTTGTGTACACCATTGCGTACCTAAGATTACCAACAACACTACAATAAGGTATATAGCCATATATCTCTTGTCTTCTTCCGATGAGGGGGATAAGTCTTTTGACAACTTAAAATGAGAGCCTAATGGAGCGCCAACCGATTTAGCTTTCTCCATTCCAAATAGAGCGAGGACCTTCTCGATGTACTGCGCTTGAGTGAGCCGTAACTCTTTCCGCTTCCTATCCCTGCTTATCTCCGTACCCAATATTTTTTGTGCCTTTCTAAAATCCTTCGTGTCAAACTCTCTACTGAGCTCCGCTTTCAACTCTTTAATTTTGACTATACTCTAAGATGCAATTAGCATGTCATCAACATATAACAACAAATAAATCATATCACCATTACATCTCTTGAAATAAATACACTGGTTTTTGAAACTTCTGGAGTATCCCTGTGAAAGCATAACCTCTTATACGATAGTCTAGGAGACTGCTTCAGTCCATATAGAGATTTATTGAGTTTGCAAACATAATCTGGTCTGTTACTATCAACGGACCCTTCCGGCTACTTTAAATAAATCTCCTCATCCAGATCATATCACCATACAAGAATGTAGTTTTGACATATAGTTTCTCTAATTCCATATCATAATGAGAAACTAATGCCAAAAAAATACGAGTAGAAGTATGCCTAACCACTAGAGCAAAGATATCATGATACTCTACCCCCTTCTTTTGAACATACCTCTTTGCGACTAATCTTGCCTTGTATCCGAGATTACCATTATCACCATCTTTCACTCTATAGATCCACTTGCATCCAACATCTCTCTTGTCGGTGGGAAGAGGCACCAAATCCCAAATATGATTTTTCTGCAATGATTCAATCTCCTCCTCCATAGAAACTAACCAACTGGAATTGTTAACTGATGCGATAGCTTCTCTATAGTCATAGGGCTCATCATGGACAACATTCAAAGCATATGTTACCATATCATCAAAGTTAATATCTTAGATGCTCAATCCAACAAACTCATCAAGCCACTTAGGCTTTCTTCTTTGTGTGACAGACCTAGATTCTGAATGAGCTCCACCTTGAGTTTGATCCTCTGTATCAACATCGATATTATTCACATCAACCATGGTGTCATCGGAAACACCATTTGAAAGTCTATGGAAAGAATCAACAGATGACCTGCTTTGTGTCTGGTATTCTTCACATGTCCGCTTATTGTCATCCGATGAGGAAGACTCCACCTTCAACATAGCATTCTTATCAAAAGTCACATGCCTGCTCATAACGATCTTCTTGTTAATAGGACACCACAACGTATATCCCTTCACTCCTCTTTCCTTCACTCCTCTTCCATAACCTTGAAAAATACACTTACGAGCTATAGGTTTTAGCTTTTCCTTGCTCTCATGCACATAAGCTGGGCAACCAAACACTTTGAGAAATGAATAGCTAACAGGCTCTCCTTTCCATACTTCTTCAGGGATCTTCATATCTATGCCGTTAGAAGGTGTGCGGTTGATAAGGAAAGCTGTCATAGATAAAGCTTCAACCCAAAATCCCTTCTTCAATTTAGCAGTCAGTCTGAGGTATCTTGTTCTCTCCAATAATGTCTGATTCATCCTTTCTGCAACTTCATTATACTGGAGGTCGCCTGGTGTAGTGTAATGCCTCTTAATGTCTTCAGACTCACAATAATCGATGAATTCCTATGATACAAATTCACCTCCATTATCTGAATGGAGAATTTTCAATTTCTTCCCTGACTGCTTCTCAACCATAGATTTCCACTTTCGAAACTTGGCAAAGGTTTCACTCTTTGACTGAAGAAAGCATATCCATACTTTACGAGAGAAATCATCTATAAATAAAACAAAATATCTGGCTCCACCTAAAGACTGACAAGGGGAGGGACCCCAGACATATGTATGAACATACTCCAAGACAGCTTTTTCTTTATGTTATCTTATACCAAAAGAAATCTTTGTCTGCTTTCCAAGAACACACTCTTCACAAAAACCAAGTTTTGAATGATAAACTCTATCAATCAATCATCGTTTTCTCAACTCATCCATGCTACGCTCACCGATGTGACCCATCCGTAAGTGCCATAATCTGAAAGAATCCGAATCAGTAGATGTAACAGAAGCTGATTCACCAATTACAGTAGTGCTCTTTAATAGATAAAGATTTCATACCCTCACACCTCTCAATCATGGAACCCTTCGATATCTTCATTTTCTCTCCTTCCACTACAATCTTCAAGCCAAAGTCTACTCAATGTCCCAATAGAAATCAAGCTCCTCCTCAAATCAGGTACATGTCTAACATCGGTGATCGTATGAATAACACCATCAAACATCCTAATCATCATACTATCAACACCCATCATACGAAAAGAAGCATCATTACTCATCAGAACTTCTCCTCCATCAATTTCACGGTAAGTGGAAAAGCAGTCCCTATCAGGTGTCATCTGATAGGATGCACCAGAATCAATCAGCCATAAGTTGCTCTTTCCAGAAGAGGCAGAAGCTGTAAATACATCGGTTTCACTTTCTATATCTAATTTCTCTGCTGTAGAATGCTTGCTTTGGATCTTTTCTTCTACCTTCAAGCTTGGGACATTGTGCTATGAAGTGTCCTGGTTTTTTACAATAACGACATGTCAAATTCTTAGGCTGCCTAGACTGAGACCGTGAAGAATTCCGTCCTCCATCTTTTTTCGACCTGCTTTAGCCTCTACCTCTCTGAACAGATAAGCCTTCGGTGTCACTATCCAAACTAGTGCTCGTCAATCTACCTCTTAATACTTCATTATGAAGACCAGCCTTTACACCAAACATGCTAATTTTACTGCGACCATAAATCATGGAATTAACAAAAGCAGTATACTTCTTAGGTAAGGAACATAAGAGGATCACAGCTTGAGCCTCATCGGTAATATCCACTTCCGCTGTCTTTAGGTTCACAATCAAAGTCGTCAAAGCATCTACATGCTTCACGAGATCGGCTCCGGACTTCATTTTGAATGAATAAAGTTATTGCTGAAGAATAATCCAATTAGTAAGAGACTTGTCTTGATATGCATCCGATAATGCATCCTATACTTCCTTTGTCGTCTTCGTCTGAGAGAATTATCTAAGAACTTCATCTGAAAGGCTCAACTGAATTGTTGTGAGAGCTTCATCTTCCATCTCTTCCAAATCAACTGCATCAATACTTTCAATTTCTCAGGCGTAAAAACAACCTTATAAGTATTCTCCTTCTTTAATACAACCTCCATCTTCATCTTCTAAGTACCAAAATCTCCTTCTGCATCAAAACGTGTTACTCCATAATTGACACCGGATCTACCAACAGCCCTGTGTAATTAATGCCCCGCTATTACCCCGCTACAACCCCGCTATATCTCATAGCGGATTTCTACCGCTACGATTTTTCCATATAGCCCCAAAATATATCATTTCCGCTTTAATCCCCGCTATTTTCGCTATATCCCGTTATTTCCGCTATATCTTTTTTTAATAAAATGAATTGGAAAATTGCATTTATACATTATAAAATTATGAAATTAATTTATTTGATTTAATTTTTGATATATTGTTAGAAATGAAAATACTCTAATATTCTACCGAATTCAAATATGTTATATAGCAGTTATTCGTTTATTTAAAGTATATCCACACGTGTTTTTATTTAAAATTTTCTATGTATTATTTATAATTCAATTGAATAATATTTTTTCATTTAATTACCATTTATATATTTGTAAAAACATTAAGTACGAGTTTTATATGCTATTTTAAAGTCATCCTCTATATCCCGCTATATCCTCGTTGTATCCCTGCTATGACTTTTTGCACCTCCACCGCTTTGAATCTACCGAGTGCATTAACTGCACAGCAACAGACTTACTAGAAGTAGCCACCAATATCCAAACAGGAACAATAGCACTAGCTCTGATACCAAACTGTAGTGAATTTTGTTTTAATTTGAGCGGAAGTGAATTATTTGATTAGGATCTAGTATTGCCTATTTAGATACCAATGACACTTAAAAAAATTATGCAGCCTCACAGAAATAATAACAGAAATAAGAGACAAAGAAGATTTAACATGTTTCGGATATGAATATCGTACGTCCACAGAGACTCAACAGTTTCTTTTATTTCACTAAAGAAAAAAGTACAAATGAGAGGGAAGAATAATGGTGTGTACTCTCACACACTTGCTTGTATATGAAGATGACATTTCTTCATTTAAATAGACTTGATAATAAAGGGTTGCTTGGAGATTAAGAAAATCCATTTTCTGATTACCCAAATATTTTTCGAAATTGCACGATTTGGTTTCAGTACAAATAGATGGCGTAAACTTGATTTTTGTATCTTTCCTTTGATTGATTTATTCTCCGTGCCTAATCATTTTTTTCTTCATATAGCAAATATATTGACTAATTAATTAGTTTCGTTCAAAATATCCTTCTATGTAGCAGCCAAATTAATTGATTTGAATGGATCGATTAATCAATTTCTTTGCTCTTTACCAAATATTTGAATGATCCAAATTTAACGTCCCCTCCTTTAGCTCATAATATTTCTCAAAAAATTAAGAGCGTGCTCATAGCGTTTAACAACTCAGCTTCGGCTAATCATCGGGACGTTCAACATAGGCCTAGCGTAGTGGCCCTGTTTATTATGCTTAATAATGACCTGGAATGCCGTGCTCAACTTTCCAATCCGGACACAACATCGGTGAGTTCACTCGATGTTATACTCTTAGCTCTCGATGTCCAGTCCTACTGGCAACCTTGAAAGTATTCGCCGCTCCTTTTTTTATCCGATGATATTGCTGCAAACAGAGAGCCTCGCAAAAGCGAACATTCATTCACTACACAGCTTGATGACTTTGTTGTTGGCAAACATCACCTGTCCAGAAACTAAGCAGTGGATAATTTTATGGTCCACACACATAACACGTTTGGTGTTTTAAATTTGAAAGAAAATAATGAAAGCCTGGCTTGTGTAGAGCATGCTGTTGGCAATGTTGTTTGTAGGGGGGTAAAAAAATGATGCTTGCAGTCAAGATGATAATCTGAAATCTGGTCCGTCTAATGCTAATAGTCTGGAGATGATCCACAATGGTCTATCACTAGATCAGGAACAGGCAGGTGGGCATGTTCGGTGCCAATAATGAGTGTGTATCTTGTGTTGAAACAGGGATGGCTAATAGTCACGATTTTAATCAGAAAACAAATGCTTCCACAGCTGACTGTTTGGACATGATGCATGGTAATGCAGTCCCAGTTAACAAGTTTGTTGAGGCAAAAGAGGATAAGGAGCATGTGACCGATTCAATTGTAGAAGCGGAAATGGAACTAGCAATTATTGGTGTTAACTAGGATGACCCGTGGTCCACACATGAGCAGTTTTCACACTTATATTGTGATTGTTTGGTACATTTTAAATGTCGGGCATGAGCATATAATTTGTTTGATTTGTTCATGGACAACGATCTTCTAGATTTCTGTAACAAGGTGGTTTCAAAAAAACATCATGGCATTATTGGTGAGAGAGGAGTTGAATTATAAACTAACTTACAGACTTTTGAAAGGCAGTGATAACAATTAGCAATGCAACCCATAGGCTAAATATGTAGTACACTAAATTGTCATTACAGATACTGACTTAAAAGTACGTAGTTGGTGAAACAACATGACAAACTAATATAGGACAAACCACAACATGAATATAATCATGCAATGGTGGACACCACAGATCAGAGCACTATTCCTTTCCGCGTCGTTTGTCCAAATCCTTAGCATTGCCACAGGAGGTCCCAAAGTGGTTAATATACGGGAAACATACAAAACATATCCACTATCAGTAAGATTGATGGTATATATGATTATACAGTTACATGCATCTACCAGATTTAATTATAAAATACATACAAGCAGTTTGTAGGGTGCACCAAATTCTCCAAATCATGTCCAGTTTGGACAGTTGACAGCTCAACCATGGGTTTCCTAGAAAATGAACGTGTTATGTTTTGCAGCCTGGGTAAATTTAGAAAAGAATGCGCCTGACATATCTATAATAACATGCAGTCATGTCCAAAACAATTGGTGCAAACACAATTGAATGTAAGTTCGCTTAAGAAGATGCCAAGAAGAAGAAGAAGAAATAACCATTGCGTGGTGGCATTGCAATTCCTGGTGAATAAATATAAGCATTACCAAGCATAAGTTTTACTATCACTTGAGATAGACTGAGTGAGTTTAAAATCGCCTGAGAATAGGCTACAGGAATTTCATTTGTACAAAACACGACCACTCCTCCTCGTAACATGTTTTCTTTCCTGTGGTAGACACAAATTTTATCAATAAATTTGAAAATCGATCATGCGTGCCATGTGTTAAAATTGATGCCAAACCATACGAAGATTGAAAGCATACGAAACAAATACCGTGTATCCTCCTTATGGGTAAGTAGGCCTGTCAAATGGGTTGGGTTGGGTCAAAATGGGTTGGGTCGAGTTTGACCCAACCCATTTATGAACCATTCTTTTTTACCCACTTATGACCCTAGCCATATATGACCCAACCCGTTTAATAAGCGGGTTACCCATTTAACCCATTTAAAGATTTAGGGGCCGTTTGGATTACAATAAATAAGTTGTTTTTTTGGCTTATAAAATGAAAAAAATTTAAAAGTCAATATGGATAAACAAAACAGGAAAATAGGCACAAGGAAAAAATTACAAAAAAATTTAGTCTCGGAGACGGTAAGTTTTTTTTTTAGTCTGAAGGACACTTTATATTGTAAAACAGAAAATGATAGCTATATCTAAACAGAAAATGATAGCTATATCTATCATTCTGTGATTTACACTATAAAGTGTCCTTCAGACTAAAAAACAAACTTGTCGTTTCTGAGACTAAATTTTTTTGCAACTTCTTCCCTATGTCTAAAACCCCTAAACAAAATCTACCGACTTTTAAAAGTCACTTTTCAACTTATTGCAAAAGCAATTTTTTTTTTGCTTTTCGACTCACATAAGTCGATTTTTTATATGAAAAAATTCTAAAAAAATGTATTTTCAAATTTCACATTTCAAAATTCAAAATTTCAAATTTCGAAAATTCAAAATCTAAAAATTTCACAGCTCAAATTTCAAAATTTTAAATTTTAAATTTCAAATTTTCAAATTTCAAAATTTCGAATTTCAAAATTTCAAATTTCAAATTTCAAAATTTCAAATTTCAAAATTTTGAATTTTGAATTTTAAAATTTGAAATTTCAAAATTTTGAACTTTAAAAATTCAAATTACAATTTTCAAATTTAAATTTTCAAAATTACAATTTTCAAATTTAAATTTTCAAAATTTTAATTTTCAAATTAAAATTTCAAATTCCAAAATTTGAATTTTGAAATTTCGAATTTGAATTTTAAAAAACGAAATTTTCAATTTTCGATTTCCAATTATGAAATTTTGAATTTTAAAATTTGAAAATTTTAAAATTTAAATTCGAAATTTGAAATTTCGAAATTTAAATATTGAAATTTGATATTTAAATTTGGAAATTACCAATTTTGAAATTTTTGGAAATTTCGAATTTTGAGAAAATTTCGGATTTTGAAATTTGAAATTTTGAAATTTTGAAATTTGAAATTTGAAATTTTGATATTTAAATTTTCAAATTTTTGGAAATATCGAATTTGAAATTTTGAAATTTGAAATTTAAATTTTGAAATTTTTGAAAATTTCGAATTTTAAAATTAGAAATTTTAATTGCAGTCTGAACAGAAAAAATAGCGACTTCTACACTAGGTGAAGTTCAAATATGAAGATGCAGTGGCCTGTTATTTTTTAAGTACAACTGTCAATTTTCATGAAAACTACGTTGTATGTTTAAAATTCTTATTTTTAAAATTTATAATAAAATTTAATGTTTTTAATAAACGGGTAAATGAGTTACCCACTTATAACCCTTTTAAAAATGGGTCAACCCAACCCATAACCCATTTAATAAAATTCATAAATGGGTTGACCCAACCCACTTAAAAGTAGGGTAAGTGGGTTGGGTTAATGGGTTGGGTCATATTTTGACAGGTCTATGGGTAAGTATGTTTTCTGACTTAAGAGATCAGGAAAGATAACAAAAAACGAGCATGAATTAATCACTAATTTTATAGCCTTCTAATTAGAAATAGCTTTTATGATTAACCCTTTTGTTTTGTTTTGCAAATATGTTCAAAATATCAAAAATGCTACCTAATTAAGCTAGATGCAATTAAAAACATCATTTTTTATTTGATTACTATCACCATTCCTAATTTTATTACCCTATGAATCAGTAATAGTAAAATTGCTTGTTAGTTCAGATCCATTTTTTGTTTCATTAATTTAGCTGGAACAAGTAACCAAGTACAGCAACAAATAATATACAATTGGACAACATATTATAAATTTAAGGTTAAGCATCAATAGACCACTCATATTCCAGCATAAAAGACACCAAAATTATCTTATAGAACTCATTGAACTCAAAATCAAATTCCTTCTTTTTTCTTAAGTAAAAGCATTTTGCCTCAAGTATATAAATAATATTAAACTTAACATGGAAGTGCCGATTTTATACCATTTTCTAACCTCTTTGGAAAAATGATGACAACTGCTAAAAAAAATTAATTACAACCAAATCTGAAAATATAACCACCGCCATTTAAAAAAATTATTGTTGATAATATTTATGTTGTCGTTATTAAGACTATAAAATACACAGAGCAAACACATATTTTCTTTTCATTATTAAATCAACCATATAAAGGCCAAACAACATAATATATAGTGCAATAAATCACTGAATATTAAAAATAGTACTGTGATTTCGATCTTCTTAAAAATCGTGCAAGTAAATGGAAATGCATAATAGATAATTTACAGTTGGAAAAAAATGAATTATGGACCAATTTGCAGATATCAAGTAATTATATGTTAGCTACATTTTAGTAGGCATTATCTTTATAACAAATCTGTAAAGTCTATTTGATCCTGGTATCCTTATGCAACAATTGGTTTCTTTACACAATGTGAAATTCACATCTTGGAGTGAAAGCCCATTTTAGGGTTGAACACGCTAATATATATGTGCCATTATAAGCACACAAGGATAATATGAAATGGATTAGGTTCATTATTTTACTTCCAGATTAGAACGAATTTTGTTCTACTAATTAACTGCAGTTACATCTTCAATTAGTTTACATTTAAAATTTATACTCCTAGTCTTGTTCATTTGGTAATTTAACAAAAAAGTGTGTAATTATATTTAAAAATGAAATTAGAGTACTAAGTCTAACTTGACTGTGTGGATATGGCGGTGTACTTTTTTTCAGTACATTGCAATATCAAACCCATAAGAGAACTTGTAGACTGAAGCAAATCATATACAAATAGTTTCATTCAGTTTACCATGTTTTATTACTATAATCCACACGAGTTAGCATGATAAATTGCTAACCCTTGTATATATGGCTCAATGCTGGGACTGCCTATGCTATATTTCCCTTCTTCCCAAGGTGAACAACGACCACTTACATTATTCTTTTATTTTACCCCTTGGATTTTTTCCAAAGGATATACGCCTCCCTCCATCATCATTACAAATATTATCAGCATTGATTGCAATTATGTCTGAAGAAGAAAGAACAGAAGTCAGTGGCGGATCTAGAATATTCAAACTGGGGGTCATAATAGTAGCAAGTTTCAAACTGGGGGTCATATATATTATTTACATTGAAGTTGTTATAATTCTACAATTATTTTCAAAATTTTCTTTAATTTCCTATAATTATTTCACATTCAACTCTATATAGTTTAATCAGTTAATTAGAATTTTTTTTTATTACGCTACAAACAAACCACAAACATTACAATAGTTTAAGCACATGAGTTAATACATCTAAAGAATAATAGTAGTAAAGTAGAAGCATTTAGTTATTATTTCTTCTTTTAAATTCTTTTTGTTATTTCACATTCATACTCTAAAAAATAAAAAAAATTGTTGAGTTCGAGGGGGTCAATTGACCCTCCTTGCCCCTACATAAATCCGCCACTGACAGTAGTAGGCATATGTGATGGAGAAGAGTATGTATTAATACTTGGTAAGGCTTCGTTTTCCAAAGCTAGAAGGTCATGGTTGTAGGCTCAAGTTATGTTGACCAACAGCCTCAAAGGCTCATTGAGGTAAAGAACTGCAAACCAAGTTGTAAACAGATAGAACCGTTAAAATAAACTTAGTTGTCCGGTTAGGTAACCCAGTAAGCCATGCTACAACAATAACACACATTCCAACTCGATCCAAGTGGTATAAGCATTGGCATGAATTACAATACCTCCAACCAAGTCCAGTACATGTTTTATTACTCAAATATTGTACATTGTGGGTAAAATATGTATTGTGTTTATAATCCTGTTTATATGTTACAATAAACTTTAATTAATTTTAATTAACAATATTGGGCTTAACAATTTCTAAAAGGCGGAGCATACTATCATTTATTATATGCATACCAATTGAACTTAGTATATTATGTGCTCAATAAATCTACAGATTGAATTACCAAATATATCAGTAGAAGGCAGTTACACCATAACATAATAGATGCAAATATTAATAGATAAAATTTGATGAAAAATATAATCTAATCCATTCTTCTAGTTAAATGCAACCCTTATTGTTACCAATTCATATAACATATGCACATTTTGCACTATTAGAAGCACAGTAAACAGCTGAAGCTCAGGTCGACAGTTTCATTCATTCCTCTTCTTCTTCAAACTTTACCTCCAATCCTCCAAACCCTCCAGTCCCTCTTCAACGCCGTCGATAGCCTTCCACGCCTCCAGCATGTCGGAATCTTCGATTTTCAGCTAGTTCCATCACCTATTTCTTGGTAAGAAGGTTGAATTCTTAAACTCTATATTTAAGTTTGATTTGTTAAATTAGATTTAATTTGTTGTTATAGTTGTATAATACCCCATTGATTGTTTGGTATACCCTGTTGGTTTCATTTGCGCCATACGATTTCGTGCCGAATTATTTGGTGTGGGGTCGTCATGGAGAACTTATAGCATCTAATCCCGTACATTCGGAGGACCAGGTAGATAATGAACTTGTTCCGACGAATCTCATAGAAAATATGGTTGAAGATGCAACACGTTCAATGTTCTCTACCGTTGAAGTTGATGATAACGATGTTAATGTCGAAGAAGAATTAAATATTAGAGAAAAAAGTTTATGATTTATTGAATGCTGCTAAGAAACCCCTTTGAGATGGATGTACAAGCGGTACTCAACTATCAGTAACTGCAAAATACATTGCGATGAAATTAAAATATAACTTTACAGAAGCTGGGGGTTTACAGCTATAGTACAAGCTGCAAAATGGCATATGCCACCCGATAATTTAATGTGCGAAAATCATTATGAAGTGAAAAAATTTATGTCTGCTTTTGGTTTGCTATATCAAAAATAGATACATGTTTAAACAGTTGCATGTTGTTTTGGAAAGAAGACATCAGTCTTATAAATTATAAAATATGTAATCAAGAAAGATACAAATCAAGAAAAAAAAAAGGAAATGAAGTTCTGTACAAGCGTATGAATTACTTACCTATCAATCCTGCGTTTCAAATGTTATTTGCATCTTCTGCAACCGCGCATCATACGAGATGGCATTGTGTGTGAATACAGGAAAAATGTACGTTAACACACTCAACTGATGGAGAAATGTGGAAGCATTTTATAAGATATACCCAGCTTTCGCAGCGGAGAGCCGTAATGTTAGACTTGGTTTATGTACGGATGGATTTTCACTGTTCTCTCAATTTGGTTCAAAATATCCATCTTGGTTTATAATCAGTACACCTTACAATTTACCTCCCTGAATGTGTATGAAAACTCTATATATATTTCTCACTATTGTCATCTGTGGCCTTGATGATCCGACACAAGAAATCAACGTATATTTACAACCGTTGATTGAAGAGTTGGAAACACTGTGGTATGAAAGTGTTGAAATATATGACATTTCAAAAAAAGATTTTATATGTTCGCTTATCTACTGAGCACTATAAGTGATTTTCCTACGTATGCAATGCTATCGGGTTGGAGTACGGGTAGTTGTCTAGCTTGTCCTTATTGCATGGAAAAAACACAAGCATTTTCTTTACCGCATGGAAGGAAAATGTCTTTATTTGACTGTCATCGATGTTCACTCCATATTAATCACCCTTTTAGAAAAGATAAAAAACTTTACAGGTAATAGAGTTGGGACCTTACAACCACCAACGATTTGGTCAAACGAAGATATTTTTGAGCTTGTAAAGGATTATCCAAAGATACATGAACTGGCGAACAAATTGAAATACAAGGTAAATCGACGATTCATAATTGGTGCAAATAAGTATATCTTGAGAATTGCATTGTTGAAAAAATCTCCTAATTCGTCATAATATCGACGTGATGCACAATGAGAAAAACATGTTCGATAATGTATTTAACACAGTTTTGAATGTTAAAGGAAAGACTAAAGACGATTTGAAATCAAGACGTGATATAGAAACAATATGCAATCGTCCTGAGCATATGAAGCCAAATGACACAAAAACCCAAAGCATGTTACGAGCTAGACAGTAACCAAGTTAAAGTACTGTTAAAGTGGGTGGAAAGATTAAGATTTCCTGATGTAATTTCCTCTAATCTTCGTAGATGTGTCGACTATAAGAACGATAAACTGAATGTGATGAAAAGTTATGACTGTCATGTAATGATAGAACATCTGTCACCCATTGCATTCAAAGAACTGTTGTTCATAAAAGTTTGGATGGTTTTAACATAACTTAGTTTATTTTATAAAGAGCTTTGTTCAACTACCTTAAAAGTTGATCGTCTACTTAAACCTGAGGAAGAAATTCATATACTGCTCTATAAACTGAAGAAAATATTTTCTTTTGGTTTCCTTAATGTAATGAAGCATTTATCTGTTCATCTTTCGTTTGAAGCACGTATTCGAGGTCCTGTGCAATATGAATGGATGTATCCGTTTGAAAGGTATTAATATTGAGTCGTTAAATTTTAGTTTAACCACATTTAATAAAAATTCAATTATAACTATTTTTAACAGGTACTTGAATCATATAAAGAAAAAAGTGAGACAAAAAGCACGAGTTGAAGGTTTGATATGCAAATCGTATATCGAAGAAGAAGCTTCGTTCTTTTTATATCATTATTTCAGTGATCATGTGAACTTATCTTTTGAAAGTGCTACACGAAATGATGAGGGCATCGAACAAGATTCTTCTGAATCAATGCTATCTATTTTTAGACAGCAGAGACGCCCTATTAGAAGATGTGTGGAAGTATGGTTAGACGACAGAGATTACCATGTAACACACACATATGTTCTTCTTAGCTGTGCAGATGTTGCGCCATTTGTTAGGTACTAATGAATAACACATCTAAAAGTATTTACTTGAGTAATACATGTGTGTATTAATTATAATGCAATATATTATCTCCATATGTAATATTTATGAATCACAACATCCAAGCGGGGATATCAGCAAAAAATTTGCTACTTGGTTTTCAAATCACGTATATGATCCATTAAAATATGTGGTCGGCGAAGGGTTAAAACATCTTGCGATGAGACCAAAAAGAAAAGTCAAGACATATCCAACATTCTTTTTTAAGGGATACAAATTCAGCACCAAAGAATACGGGGATGAAAAATTAATTAACAATACCGGCGTATATGTTAAAGGTAATGATGATCTAAATGATCACATAAATGATTTTTACGGCGTGTTAACTCAGGTTTTGCAATTAACATATTTCACCAGACCTGCGGAATAAGTTTATTTGTTTAGATGCAACTGGTTCAGTAATGTTCCAGGTTCTGGAATCAATATGCAGCAAAATATAATATTATTGAAATAAAGCATACATCACGTTATCATAAGTACGATCCGTTTATACTAGCAAAACCGACTGTACAAGTTTATTATGCTTATTATCCATCTATAAAAATACATAAAGCAGATTGGTCGGCGATTTTTAAAACGAAGGCAAGATTTACGTTTGATGGAAAGAATATTCCGGACGAACAAGCATACCAAGCAGATATCGAGAAAAACGACGAATTTGCAATAATAGATAATCAAACCGATATAAGACCTCTAATGATGAATTAAATGTATTAGTAGAAGTATTTGAGACCATAGAAGAAAGCAATATAGACCACGAGACATAGTCTGAATCAAAAAACGACGAGGACTAATTTAATATTATACATGTTGAAAAAGGTAATTTATGGAATATTGATGTTTACATTTTTTTATGTTACATGCGATTATTGCTGTCAAAACTTGATATGTTTACACATAATTGAATGATATATTTTACCATAATAAAATAGTATGTATGTCATAGGTATTGCAGATGTCATTTTTTAAACGTCGGAGTTCTTCACAGACTGGTTCTCCCTCTGGGTCTTAGAGTGGGACATGTTGCAGTGGTGGCGATGGCAGCGGACCTTCATAGGAGGCGCCACGTACGGTAGTTAGATTACTACTGAAAGGCGATGGTTCGTAAGTATTAAATTTACTTCAGCATTGTAAATATTTTATATGATATATTAGTCATGATTTGTCTTTACCGTATTTATTTCAAGGGTTTTGAGCTTGAGACTTCTAACATTGTGCTAAACATATCTAAGCAAGCGTACATGAGCCGCATGTCTACGTGCTGATTAAAATGGAGCATGACCCCGGACCATGCACGGGAGAGTATATGATAGGACTTCCTGGTAAGTATAAAACTGTACACCATTATATATAATCACTTTACAATTTGCTGATTAAGTATAAATGTATAACTTATATTTTTTCAAAATATATACAAGGTGCAATAGACTTGCAAGAGGAGGACGTGTCCCTTTGCCAATGCCACTGGAACTCAAAAGTGGCAAAGAACACGCGGATACGATGTCTAGCATAAGAAAAACCGAAAAGAAGCCACAGTGGATGGACATCGGCGCCTGGGATGCTTGGGTCGCCTGGTGGGGTAGCAACGAATTCAAGGTAAGAGCAATAAGATGTCACCATAATTTATTCAGTACATAATACATAATTTACAACTGTAAAATACGATCTTAAATTTTAATTTGCAGACGGAGTCTGATAGTAACTCCGCGAACAGGCAAAAAAATCCTGTCAAACACCGCGGTGGCTCAAAATCATTTCAGTACCATCGTAAGGACCTGGTAAATTAATTAATTGGAATTACGAACAGTTATTACATTTTTAGTTATATAAACAACAATAATATATACCAATTATTGCAGAAAAGAGCGCGGGGAAGTCCGGTCCCGTATATGGACATATTTGAGCATACTCTTACCGTTAGGCAAACATATGACGAGGGATCAGTGTGTACGCTTGGCATGAGAATGATAGAGCATACGCCGCACATGTAAGTATATTTTAAGTTATTAGTTATTAATAATGATCATTTTAGTTAATTAGTTATAAAATATTATAATAATTTCATGTAATATTTATTTGTATTTAATTTTGCGTTGCAGGAAAATTTATGCAGGTATGTGCGTAGATGCTTGAGCATGCCGGATGGGAGCAGTTGACCACTGACGAGGAGGACGCGATCTTTAACTCTGTTATGGACTCGAACCAGAGAAACATGTGCTACGGTTACGACAAACACCCGGTAATTTATAAAAATTAACTATGTTGTAAAATTTGCTTAACTTTTATAAAAGTTACATAACAACTTAAATATATTTCTACTTGTTCTGTAGGCTCGAACATCATAAAGAGCTTACCAAAAGGCTCAAGACAGCTTGGAGATTAATGAGCTTAGACAGTAGATTGCGCAGCTGTAGGAGCAAGACTGTCTCTGAGCATAGCAAATGGAGCAGCTCAACTAGCATTTAGCCGAGTATGTGGAGCGTCATGGTTCATTCACTTCGTCCGGTGGTTCTGGAGCCGATGATGAGTCTTGAGCTATGATTTGCATTTTGTATAGACATGTGGTGTTGGATGTAGTTTGTGTATATTAACATTGAGTGACGGTGAGGTTAATTTATGGACATCTGGTTGTTGATATTGATTTGGTGGTCGATTTGTGGAGTTAATATGTGGAATTTGACATTGGATGTACATATTGGATATAAATATTGAAGTTGGATGGTTGAAAGTGATGATGAAAGGTTTGTTTTGTAAATATGGGAATTTGATGTTGGATTTAAATATGTTTGTGTTTGATATTATGATGTTTGAGTTTTATCTTATATTGATATTGATATTGGTTTCAACTTACGTATGAGCCTTATATTGATTTTGTTGAGTTATATATTGATTGTGGTATGAAAGCGAAGCAGGCAGCAGGGGAAAAAAATTGCCCAGATTACCGACAGCTTATAGGCCATCAATTCTGACGGCAAACGATGGCATTCGACGACTTAGTGGCCACAAATTCCGATAGCAGGCGATGGTTTTCGACGGCGTCATTCCAACGGCTAGCGTCGGCTCCCGGCGGCTTAATGGGAAAATGACACGCCACTTGTACGTCGAGGTCGTCGGATTTCGTCGAAAAAGCCGTCGAAAGTCGTCGCTATGATGTCGTTGAATCCGTTGGAAACAGATGCAAGTCGTGGTCCATATTCCGACGATATTTTCAACAGCCAGCGACGGCCGTCGATGTTGCTAGCAGTCAAGCAATGCCCTGTTCCTTGTAATGTTGGTTTCTAAATGAAGTAATCATATTAGTATATAAACATTCATGTGATCATCAAAATAGCATAAAAACCACCCAATCAAGGAGTATGAGTGCAATTTCAAATACATTGAAGGCGGTTAAGTTATCTATAGTTGCTTAAGTCAATGTTAAGTCTTCACCAGTATAAATGTTCGATAATTCAAGAAATATAACATGTATGATGTACATGTATGTAGATATTAAAGAAAATATTTCTTAAAATGTTTGAATTAAAATTATTGTCAAGTTCCTATTTGATTACAATTATTGAAAGTTATTGGAATGCAAACATAAGTGTATCACAAATACTCGCTAATATTAAAGAAACTGTAAAAATTTATAACATCATTAAATGAACTGAATTAACGAATATCACAGTGCAATCTGTTGTTATCGAAGCTTAGAACAACACAAATTTGAGGAATATCTCACACCTCTTTGTTAAGAGCAGCTGAGGCATACATATAGCCTTTACAAAAACATACTGAAAAGAAACAACCCACATGATACACAACTCACGTGGTACATGATTTGCATGAATGAGTCAAAACCTATCTGCCTGTCCATAACAATAGGACTTATTAACAACACTAAAACCAAAACCTGCATAACTAATTCAAAGCATAATAAATTTAACAAAAGCAACTCTAACAAATCCTCCCCTAAACTGAATTGCAGCGAGCAATTAGTTTAATTTGGAACTTCACGAACTCCAAGCAGCTCATGTTGATTTACAAATGCATCAAGCTTAAGCGGTTTGGTCATAATGTCTACGACCTGATGCTACGAACCACAACGAACCAACTTCACCTTGCCGTCCTTGTATAAATGACGCAGAAAATGAAACCGAACATCGATATGCTTGTTTCGACCATGAAGAACAAGATTCTTAGAGAACTTAATTGTCGAACAATTGTCACACAAAATTGTGATGCACTTGTTTTGTGTATGACCAAGCTTATCCAGCACTCCCTTCATCCATATGCCTTGAGTAGCACATGAAGCTGTAGCAACATATTCAGCCTCCGTGGTTGATAATGTGATGATCGGTTGCTTCTTAGAACTCCAAGATACAGCTCCTCCAATCAAAGAGAAGACATAACCAGACATGCTTTTCCTATCATTTACATCCTTGCATAATCATTATCTATGTATCCTAGAAGCTGCTCCTCACCTCTTCTTAAAATATTCCTGAATTCATTGTTCCCTTCACATACCGAAGTATTCTCTTCACAATTTGCAAATGAAGTTCAGTTGGGTTTGCCATGAATCTGCTTGATAAGCACACTACATACATTAAATCAGGCCTTGTCACTGTCAAATACATCAAGTTTCCCACTATTTTCTTGTATTTACTGGAATTGACCTTAGTACCTTCATCATCATTTTTTGCCTTAGCACCTGAAACGATGGGATTTTTCACGAAATTGGTTTTGTCCATTCTAAATCTTTCAAGCATCTCACTAGAAAACTTTATTTGACAAACATAAACGCCTTCAGGGAACTACATCACTTCAACTCCCAAAAAGTATTTAATTTTTTCCATGTCACTCATATCAAATTCACTCTTCATGGATGCTTTGAACTCACTGAACATATCATCACAAGTTCAAGTAAATATCAAATCATAAACATATAAGCTAACAACCAAAAACTTACCTCCTTCTCCTATTTTAGTGAATAAAGTATCCTCGAAATCACACCTTTCAAACCTTACTTGAGAAAATAGCTTTCTATTCTACCGTACCAAGTTCTTAGGGATTATTTGATCCCGTACAAGGCCTTTCTGAGCTTATAGACTTTCTCCTCGCTTCCTTCCTTTTCAAACCTCTTGGTTGTTCAACATATATTACTTCGTTAAGTCACCATGCAAAAACGCACTCTTAACATCAAGTTGATATATAGTCCAATTCCTTTGCGCTGCCAAAGCTATGATCATGCGAATGGCATCCCACCTAGCCACTGGTGCATAAACTTCAGTATAGTCTACACCAAACCATTGTGCATATCCTTTTGCAACCAAACAAGCCTTGTACTTTTCTATAGCTCCATGCTCATTCATCTTTGTTTTCAATTGTCAAAGTCCTTGCAAAATAAGCATCCACCTTCTCGCCTTCTTTCATGCTGAGAACTTCAAACTTCCTTCTCAAAGCTTATAGTTGAGCTTTTTTCACCTTTGTAGATCCTTGATATTTCCTCTTCATTAAATCCCAAGAAGATTTAGCGATTTCTTTATTCAAAATCATCTCCATGATCGTCATGTTTATGGCTAGAAAAAGATAGTTTTTCACCTTAAGATCCTTGAGCTTTGCATCTTCAATGGTTTTTCGCTGTCCTTCAGTAGATTCAACTCCATCTACAACTGTAAGAATTCCGTTCTCCACCAAATTCCAATAGTCTTTTGACCTTAAGAAATTTTCCATAAGCATCGACCAATGGTCATAATAACCATCAAATCGTGGTATGGAGGGTTGAACAAAACTCTTCCTTTACGCTGCCATTTCGAATCTTCCCTCTAAATGTTTATTTCTTGTCTTCCTTGTTTCACTAACTCTCTTGATCAAGTCCTGTTATGGCTCTGATACTAGAATTTGTTATTATCGAAGCTCATAACAACATAAATTTGAGGAATATGTCACACCTCTTTATTGGCAGCAGCCGAGGCATATATATAGCCTTTACAAAAACAAACTAAAAAGAAGAAACAACCCATGTCATACACAACTCATGTGGTACATGATTTGCATGAATGAGTCAAAACCTATCTGCATGTCCTTAACAATAGGACTTATTAACAGCACTAAAACCAAAACATGCGTGACTAATTTAAAGCATAATAAAGTTAACAAAAGCGACCCTAACTATTAGCGTCAAAATTGGTCACTAACACCCAAATATAAATGAAAGAACCAGGTACCAGTCACATGTAACAACCCACATATTTAACGATTATATATTTAAATATTTTATTTAAATATAGCGTCGTTAGTCGGATTTAGGTCAGAAATGTTACTTTTTGCAAACAGCCGAATTAGGACTCGAAACCACTTCCGTTGAGTTCGAAATGGTGTTTGCAATCTTTTTGAGTATAAACTTTGGTATGTTTGGAGTAAGTCGAGTTTTGCTACCTTTTCTAATTGGGTTTTGGGTTTGGGTTCAGCCCACTAGCTAGCCAAATAACCTAACTCAGTCCCTCTCCTTCCATTCACTTATTTCCATTCTAAAACTGAAAATGGGAGAAAGGAAGAGGAATTAGAAATTCCAAGCCCTAATTTGTTCTTGCAAACTTGAATTCTTGCTCCAAAGTCAAAGAGAAGCTATAGGTAAGCCTCCTCTTCATCTTCTCCAACTCTTTCTCCAAAGTCAAAGAGAAGTTAATTTGACATTAATGACGAAATAAAGTAATATAAAATGAAAATAAATAATAAAATTCAAAGAAAATAGAAAAAGAATAAAAGAAATTGCTTAAAATTCAAAACAGGGTTCAAAAATTATAATTAAAACATCACTGGCTTTGGAAAAATATCTACTTCATTTTAAAAATATTCTAAAGCAAAATTTTAAAATAAAATAATTTATTTATCATTTCTAAAATGAAATAAATAATTAAATTTAGAGAAAATAGAAAAAGAATAAAGAAATAGTTTATTTAATTAAAAATAAGGCTTAAAATTACAAAAGCATCACTAGCTTTATAAAATTTCTATTTCACTTTAAATAAATAAAAGTCAAATAAATAAATAAATGATGAAAAAATAAAGTGTGAATGAGAATAAAATAATATCTTAAGAAAATAGAAAAATAAATAAATAAATTCTTTAATTAATTAAAACTGGAAATTAGAAATTGTAAAAAAAATTACAACTGACACTGTAAAATGTCAATTACAATTTTAAAATGTTTTAAAACCAAAATATATACATAATATGTTATTTACCCATATAACATAAATTAGAAAATTACATGAACAAATAAAATACTATTTATATAATTTAAAATAAACAATTTTATTAAATACAACAAATTTCACACAATAGTTAAAAAGGCACAACTTTCACATTATAAATCAGATTTCAACGAAACGAAAAACAGTGGTTCTTAAAATTTTATTTACTTTCATAATAAAAGATAAAATTCAAATTTTCAAACTTTTAAATTTTTAAATTTAAAAGTCAAAGTTGACCATATTGACCAAAATTCACTTTTTGGAAAATATTCTTTTTAGTCATGTTTTGGAATGATAATTCATATCAAAATCAAAGTTTAAATTTGAAATAACAAAATTATCTAAATTAAATAAATAAAATAAAGTAAAATCAAGATTCAATTAAAATAATTACAAAATACAGGGTTGTTACATATTACTTATTCAAAACCATAAATATGTCTAGTTGATAATAAGCTGACGTTGCCCAGGTCCAGTGCCACCTTCGTTCGAGGTAAGTGGTGGTCACTCCTGTCCCACTGGCATAGCTCAATTCCTGACAACTGCTGTTAACGATCATTTCTTATACGCTCCTCAATGATATCCCTCAAAGGCCTGCAGTCTTTGTGTTATGCCCATCCAGCTCATGGAATAGGCAATGCTTTCCCGATGCCCGTTCATACTCTGAAGGCTCTCTCTTTGCCGGCCTTCGATATTGGAGGCGCCCTCGAGTATCCAAGTAACTCCTTTCTAGAGTCTCAGTTAAATATGTGTAAGAAGAAAACTTCGACTCCCTTCGAGGCATCTTCGAAGTGCCACCGTTGCCATTTGTTTTCCTTTTTCCTTTATCATCTTTACTTGGATCCTCCCTGGATGGACCTTCACCCCTCACTGCATAAGCTTCATCCTCTCTCCCTACTCTCTCAGCCTGTGCATCCTCTTGTCTCAGGAATCTTTCCGCCTCATGGTAGAACTCCCCGAGGTCCCTCGGTGGGTCCCGTTCTAATGATATCTTAAAATCTGAATTATCCGCGATTCCTGAGACTGCTGCCATCAAAACCATTGATGGATCGGGTCGATCCACTGATGCTACTGCTACGTTAAATCTGGTTAAGAAGTTCCTGAGTGACTCTCCCTTCCATTGCTTCATCGATGTGTTGGTCATTACGTTTTTGGGTCTGACTATATGGACCCAAAACTGTCTCATAAACTTTTCCATCAGCCCCGTCCATGTACCGATAGAACCACTATCCAGTTGTCTGAACCACATAGCTGCGATATCTGTCAAATACAATGGGAAGCATCGAGCCATGACCTCATCCGATGCACCCAGTACCTCCATATGTCTCATGTACCTTGTCAGGTGAATGGTGGGATACGTTCTCCCATCATACATATCCAACGTTGGTAGTTTAAAGTCTGGTGGATTCCTAGCTTGCCTGATAGTAGGAGTAAAAGGACTCCTATTCACATCCTCTAAGTCTTTATTTACCAATCCACCTCTCACAGCCTGTCTGACCATCTCCGCTAATCTGTCGTTGTCCCCGAGCTGTAATCTTGTCTGTTGCCTCCGCTCTGCCCCCTAAGTTCACGAGGGAACTCCGGTACATACTCCTCATCTCATACTCCTACTCTCCTATTGGTGTAGGGTTGCATAGCGTCATTTGGTATCCCCTGTAGATTGGTCCAGCGTTTCCTGGTGGTATGCCCCCGAGTCTAGATCCATCTAGATTATTAGCTGTCTGCTGATTGGGGGCTGCCCCCTGCTGAGCCATTCCCTCTGCTTGCTGGTTGAGTGCTTCTGATCTAGCTCCACAGATCTGAACTCCTGCATTTCCTACTTGTGAAAATTGTTAAATATGCGCTTTGCGCTATATGATTTTTGTTTGATGATAATAAACATATATACATTCATTTAAATGTATTTGTTAATATACTATTTATTTTCACAGATTAAATAAATATTTGCTGAATAAAATAAATAACACAGATTTTAAATTCAAACGAATATTTTATTCAAACAAATATTTATTACAATTTTGAATAATACAATTTCAAGCTCTCACTATACTATACAACTTTGATTGCAATTACATCACATTTCTCATTTACATATTCACCTCACTACATACCACTCACACTCGTATTTTTTATCTTCAACTGCAATCCAGTTTGAATCCAGCATCTGAGCAATCTGCAAAAATATACACTAACGCAGTAAAATTGAAAAAGAAATATTTTTGCAATTCAAAAATAAAAGATGATTTTGAAAATATTATTTGCCTCAGTTATTTGGGATGTTCGTCATAATTTAAATTTGAATTCATCATATACGAACAACTTGTGACATACACAGTATATTACTGTATATGCCACAAGGCCGTGCACACCGATATATACACTTGATTGATTTACAGGGACAGGTGAGCACAGGTCAAACCCAAATAAAAAGCCGGGTTCAACTCATGTGCAATAACATAAAAGTCACAACTCTCGAGCACAAGGTCAAACCCGAGTTGTGAAATTGGATTCAACACAGGTGCAAACTCGAAAATCAATTTACAATGCAGCCAACACAGCTACAATGGCCAGACCAACCAGAAAAGGTGGAATCCAAATATGCAGTGCATATATAAAGATAAAAGTTCAAGTGCTCAGTGCAGACCAGACTCAAGCTACAAAATGAAGCACCAGTTGAACTGTAGCAGTGCAGACCAGAAGATTCACCAGACTAGACCACTAGTAAATGCAACTACAAGATGAATCATGACATGCAACCAAACCAGACACCAGAGCTACAGGAATGGTTAGACCAACAACAATGTGCAACAGGGAACTCAAGTGTGGCAAATACAAACTATGGTGAACCAACTAAATGAAACAGTGGACAGTGGTAACTACACAGAGGCAATTGAGAAGTAGACCAAATGCTCAAGTCATCATGAACTAAGATCAGAGACCAATGAAGTTAAGAAACATATATGCACATGAATGCAACACGACCAACATAATGCAACTATGTTCAAACATGACAGAAACATGATCAACTCAGCACATGAATACATAAAGCTACAAGCGATGCAACATCAATTAAACAGTGCCAAATAAAGCACAGTTGCAAATAACATGACAGTGAAAACTCGAGTCACAGTGCCATGCTACAAATTATAAAATGAAACATGCAGGAGAACAGAAAATAGTGAACATATACTTATGATATAAAGTTCATGTCTACAGAATGGGAATAAACTCGACCAAGTACAACAAGCATCAGTATGCAAATATCAAGACCGAAGTCAGATGAAATAATGCCCAAAATGCCAACAAGTGATCATGCCAAATGTATCAATATACATAGCCGTGGGTGTCAAAATAAAGGTCATAAAAATAATCAAACAACCAAGCCGTGGATGCATAGCAAAGCCAATGTCGAAGACAACCAGACACAAGTTCGAACTGTATCAAGTTATCAGAAAACATGATACAAGAATACTCAGTTCAAAATGTTCAGAATCAAATCAAGTCAGGTGATGCTTAAATCAAGTCAAAGTTTTTTTTCTTTTATCAAAGTCAGATTCAAGCCATGGTCATAATAGAATGAGTCAATGCCGTGAATATCAAGCATCTCAAAATTCAAAGGCCGAAGTCAATATCGAACGCGTGAATCAAAACCGTGTCAACCAAGCCGTGATCATCAAGTATCAAATATATGATTATGAACTAGTCGGAATCAATCTCAATCGTTCAAGAATAATAAAGTGGCCGAGATGAATTATTGACAAATTCAAATGATTTTATACGAACGAAGATAAAGGAGTTCGAACGCATATAAATACCCAATCATCATCGGCAATTATCTGATCGAATTCAAGCATAAAATCAGAAAAGCACAAAGTATAAAATTACATACCAAAGCCAAATTCGATCAACGAAGTAGCCGACGTGAGCAACAATCAATCAAGAATACACGCAAAAGATCATCGAATCAATCCACAAACCATCGGCGCTTCAAAAGCCCTAATTTGGAGATCAGGGACGAAGCCCTAAAATTGAAAGAGGAACGGCCACCATTGTATACGCAACCAAACAAAGCAAAGAAAATAAAGAGACGGGTCGAATTGAAGAAAGGGCCGGCCTATTGTTTTAAAAGGGAGAAATATTTTTTTATAAGGGTTTTTAATTAGGGTTTAATTTTAATTTGCTTTTTAATTTGTAATTTTCCTTTTTTAAACCGTTTTAATTTTTCTAGTCGTGTGACTAGGGTGCAAACTACGGTGTGTAGTTTGGGAATTTGCAACTCGGTAGTTGAGTTGTGGTCAAGGTTTTGAGCGTAGAGTTAGATTAGTCAATAGCGGTGTATAGCGAGTTTACGTGTGTAAGCGAGGGACTATCTAATTTCTAGTAGAAACCTTGGGGGCAGCACGTAGGCAGGGTTTTGCCGAAGCTGGGTAAATTCTGTGTTGTTCTGTTTTATTCTGTTATTTATATTCTGCGATATCTGTGCTGCTATTCTGTGATCTGAATTGAAATAAATTTATAAGCTTCCGCGATTAATTTTTATAATTTACACTATCACCCTATTCACCCCCCTCTAGGGTGAAATCGATCCTACAAAAATTGTCTGGGAAGAGCCTGCATCATCTCCTCTTGTCTTTTCAACATCGCTTCCATCTCATCTCTAGTGATGTAGATGGATGCTTGACCTGCTCCAGCTCCAGAGGAAGCCCCTTGACTTCCTTCCCGATTGCTCCTTTCTGTCACTTGCTTCCTTGATGATAGCCTAGCCATTGCCTCCTAGAATCTGAATTCCTTGCTTTAAGATCCTTGAGTGCTTGCCTTCTTAATGAAAGCACCAAAATGTTAGCATCAAAATTGGTCAGTAACACCCAAATGTAAATGAAAGCACCAGGTATCAGTCACGACTCATAAGTAGATTGTATGTAGAGAGTAATAATGTGAAGAATAACAAAAATAAAAATGAAAGCAGTGAAGACACAAAATTTATAGTGGTTCGGCTAACTCCGACCTATGTCCACTCTAGAAATTTCCTTTTTATTACTGTAATAATCGATTACAGTTACAAAATGGTAGACTAGCCTTAGCCTTTTGAAAGTAGAAAGTCAGAGAGAAAAAGATCCCCTTTTCTGAACCCCCACATGCTGTATTTATAGGAAAATCCTGAGTTGTTGGGCTTCCTTAGTGGTCCAGGACCATTAAGGCCATTGTCGAACCATATACATCCTTCGTCCTCGACCGAGCGGCATTTTTCGAGCCACCTAGGCCGAGCCGTATCCCATTAATGCCGAGCCACTTGATGCCAACCCACGCATGCCGAACGGCAACGAAGGCCAAACCATAATGCCGAGTGACTCTGATCAAACCACAACGCCGAGCGATGTCTAATGCCGAGCGACCCACGATGCCGAACGACCCTCGATGCCAAGCGATGTTCAATGCCGAACGACGTCCAATGCCGAGCGAGGTACGATGTCGAGCGAGGTATGATGCCGAACGACATCCAATGCCGAACGACTTCCAATGTCGAGCGAGGATGATGCCGAACGACGTCCAATGCCGAGCAAGGTACAATGCCGAGTGAGGTATGATGCCGAACGACATCCAATGCCGAGGACTTCCAATGCCGAGCGAGGTATGATGCCGAACGACATCCAATGCCGAGCCGCAACCAAACGATCTTCCTGAACTTCCATACCGCGACCAGATATTGCAATGACGAATGGCCGAGCCACAAGGTCAAATTCCAAACACTTCGAAACACTTCATTCCAACCGAACGACCTATCATCTATCCAACTAAACACCATCCATTTGAACCGAATCCATCATATTTCTGCCTCGATAATTATAAAGTTGTTTTAGTTAAATCCGCTTGTCCGTAGCCTTGCCAAAAGGCGGGTTAACACTAACACAATCTCAATCGCTTTTTGCACATGTATTAATCAAATATATAGATTATAATCTTCAGTAACACAGCAAGTAATTTTACCGCATCAGTAAATGGACATATTTCACGAATATCACAGTGGAATCTCAATCGTCTTTTGCAGACATATTAATCAAACATATGGTTTATGATATTCACCAACACACTTAGTAAACCCATGAACATAATTTGGCTTACTTCGAAAATAATCAGTCCGACTTAGTCCAATTGAAAAAAAACAAAAATTTAAGAAAGAAGACTAATATATTCTTATCTTCAACCAGTAGACAACCATATTCTATGAATTAAGTGGTGAAAGGTTGAAGTAAATAATCCGACAATGACTGATGCAAAAGTCATTGCTGTAGTAATCTAATGCAGCTAATTCCAAATTGCAAACCCTTTTTCGAACGACTGCATACATGTCAAACTAGAAATTGGAGGAAAAATAAAATTAACAGAAAATGCAATTAAAGCAAAGATAAATCTATGGACGACTATGAGTAGAAGAGGAAGCAATAAATAAGATTACCAATACCAGTTTTTACTTTAATCGAATTGTGGTTTAAGCCTTTGAATGCTGTAGATCTTGATGTAAGATTAGGAAAGGTATATGAGTTGGGGTCATGGCTGCAAGAAGAATAAAGCGGTCGGAGTCTGAGATGGATTTAACTATTAAATGCAGTTGAGATAGGATAAGTTGGGATGGTGGTTGGCAATAAAATAGAGAGAGTGATTTATGAGATGGAATGATGTAATTTGGGACCAAATTTGGGTTAGGACTAATAACTTTTAGAAATGCTTTGAATTCTCCTACTTTAGTGAATAAAGTATGCTTGAAATCACATCTTTCAAACCTTCCTTGAGAAAATAGCTTTCTATTCTACTGTACCAAGCTCTTAGGGCTTGTTTGAACCCGTACAAGGCCTTTCTGAGCTTACTTTCTCCTCACTTCCTTCCTTTCAAACCTTTCGGTTGTTCAACATATATTGCTTTGTTGAGTTCACCATGCAAAAACGCACACTTAACATCAAGTTGATGTATAGTCCAATTCCTTTGCGCTGCCAAAGCTATGATCATGCGAATGGTATCCTACCTAGCCACTGGTGCATAAACTTCAGTATAGTGTAGACCAAACTATTGTGCATATCCTTTTGCAACCAAATGAGCCTTGTACTTTTGTATAGCTCTACGCTCATTCATCTTTGTTTGCAATGTTAAAGTCCTTGCAAAATAATCATCCACCTTCTCGCTTTCTTTCATGCTAAGAACTTCAAATTTCCTTCTCAGAGCTTGTAGTTGAGCTCTTTTCACCTTTCCTCGATATTTCTTCTTCATTAAATCCTAGATAAATTTAGCAGTTTCTTTATTCAAAATCGTCTCCATGATTGTCCTTTCTATGGCTTGAAAAAGATAGTTTTTCACCCTAAGATCCTTGAACTTTGCACCTTCAATGGTTTTCCGCTGTCCTTCAATAGATTCAACTCCATCTTCAACCGTAGGAATTCCATTCTCCACCAAATTCCAATAGTCTTTCGACCTCAAGAAATTTTCCATAAGCATCAACCAATTGTCATAATAACCATCAAATCGTGGTATGGCGGGTAGAACAAAACTCTCCCTTTCTGCTGCCATTTCAAATCTTCCCTCTAAATGTTTCTTTCTTGTCTTCTGTGTTTCACTCACTCGTTTGATCAGGTCCTGTTATGGCTCTAATACCAGAATTTGTTATTATCGAAGCTCAGAACAACACAAATTTAAGGAACATATCACACCTCTTATTATTAGCAGCTGAGGCATATATATAGCCTTTACAAAAACAAACTGAAAAGAAGAAACAACCCATGTGATACACAACTCACGTGGTACATGATTTGCATGAATGAGTCAAAACCTATATGCCTGTCCTTAACAACAGGACTTATTAACAGCACTAAAACCAAAACATGCATGACTAATTCAAAGCATAATAAAGTTAACAAAAGCAACCCTAACACAATCTCAATCGCTTTTTTGCACATGTATTAATCAAATATATAGATTATGATCTTCAGTAACACAACAAGTAATTTTACAGCATCAGTAAATGGACCGATTTCACGAACACCACAGTGGAATCTCAATCGTCTTTTTGCAGACATATTAATCAAATGTATGGTTCATGATATTCACCAACACACTTAGTAAACCCATGAACATAATTTTATCTTACCTCACTCAACAATAATCAGTGTAACTTAGTCCAAATTGAAAAAAAAACAAAAATTCTAGAAAGAAGACCAGTATATTCTTACCTTCAACCAATAAACAACCATATTCTACGAATTAAGTGGTGAAAGGTTGAAGTAAATAATCCAACAACGACTGATGCAAAAGTCATTGCTATAGTAATCTAATGCAGCTAATTCCGAATCGCAAACATTGCCATAGTAATCTAATGCAGCTAATTCCGAATCGCAAACCCTTTTTCGAACGATTGTATACGCATCAAACCAGAAATTGAAGGAAAAAATAAAATTAACAGAAAATGTGATTAAAGCAAAGGTAAATCTATGGACGACTATGAGTAGAAAAGGAAGCAATAAATAAAATTACCAATACCTACTTTTACTTTAATCGAATTGTGGTTTAAGCCTTTGAATGTTGTAGATCTTGATGTAAGATTAGGAAAGGTATATGAGCTGGGATCATGGCTGCAAGAAGAATGAAGTGGTCGGATTCTGAGATGGATTTAACTATTAAATGCAGTTGAGATAGGATAAGTTGGGATGGTGGTTGGCAACAAAATAGAGAGAGTGATTTATGAGATGGAATGATGTAATTTGGGACCAAATTTGGGTTAGGACTAATAACTTTTAGAAATGCTTTGAATTTGGTGTAACTTACATCAATTTATGTGAGACGATAGTAAGAAATAAATATACTGCGATTTTTTTATTAAAAATTCATGGTGGAGATAATGGGAAATGGAACAAGAGAGCAGATCTATAGAAAATCATAATTCTATGAAGCCACGTGCACATTTTGGGAATTTTGCTTTCAAATTTAAGCAATAGATGCCAGTACTGTGGGAGATGTGCAATTTGATGGATTAGGTTAGAAACTGTGAATTTATACAAAGTAGTTGATTTTCCTAATATTCAAGCAAAGGGTACATAATTTTGTAGCCTGAAATAATATGGATGATATAATTACTATTGCTGCTGCTATGAAGTGTCCAGAAATGAGTCTGTTTTGCTGGCAAATGTAATGAATTTCGAGGGTCCAAGTAGTCATTTTAGATTTGCGTTTATGTGGGGGTTGCGGTTCAAGGCATGTTGCATTCCGTTTCTATTAAGGAAACTCCGCTAGATGCTATAGGGGGTCGGTTTGATACATCTGCGAACCCAGAATGTCTATCTAGACGAAAATCTAGTAAGATTGGCAGTACTGTAAGGAGGAGGTTTTCGATTTAAGGTGCAACTTCGTGCACAGCTACTAGAGCTTCTAGCTCTAGCTCGGGTTCGATTGAACTATTAGGTAGCCCATATAGTTCTATAGTTTTAAGTGATTTATCTACTAGTCTATGATTAAGTTAGCTAGGAGAAGTGGATTTGTGTTTCATGTAGATGTCAGACATAGAATACATTAAAAGTAAGGAACTAGAAAGGTTATAATCGCTTAAATCATAATGTACATTAGTTAGAATGTTAGAAGTTTTCATGATTTAAATAAATATAATAAAATTAGATCATTCTTTAAGAAATATAATGTTGATATTGCCCTTCTATAAAAAATTAAAATAGAGCGGCCTGATTATATATTCTATATAAGTTTAGTGGGGTTGTATCTTAGTAATTGGGTTTACCTTTTAGCTAGGAGCAGCTTGGGAACTTTGTTAGACTGATGAAATCTATTGATAATATCTACTCAATGCACCTTATATTCACGAACCCAAGAGATGATTCTATTTTAAACGTCTCAAATTGTTTATGGGCCTTATAATAAAATAGATAAGAGGGTTTTCTGTGGTGAGTGTCTTGAATTTAGGTCCCATATCGTCGGTTCAAGGGTAGTCGCCGGGGGGAGAGGTGAGGGTTTTAATGTCACTAGGTTTTTAAAAGAGCATGCGCCTAGAGAAGGTGACATTTCTGTTATGGATGAGTTCGACCAATTTATTACTAACATCGAACTAATAGAATTACTTCTCGGTAATAGACGCTTTAATTAGTCGAATTTCAGAGAAATCTCGTCGATGGTGCTCCTTGACTGTTTCTTTATTAGTGAGGAAATGGAAGATAAGTTTCCCATGTCACATGTTAATAGTCTTCATATAGTATATTTTGATCACTTTCCTCTTATTCTCTCATGTGATAAACAGCTCCTCACACATAGAACTTTTAGATCCGAAAAGATGTGGCTTATGGAAAGTAATTTTTTAGACCTGGTAACTAATATATGGCTTTCAATAAGCAACAATAAGTTGAAATATTCAGGTGATATTGCAAAAATTGTTGTTGATAAGCTTAGGGACTTAAAATTATTTCTTAGAAAATGGAACAAAGATGTATCTGGTAATATTAAAATTAAAAAAGTAAAACTACTTTTTGAAATAATAAAATTAAACAAAGTGAAAGAATCTAGAAAATTAAAACTTTCTAAGAAAAATGTACTCTTAAATCTAAAAGAGGAATTAGATAAAATCATTACTCAAGATGAAATAATGTGGAAGCAAAGCTCTAGGGTTCAATGGATGGACGAGGGAGACAAGAATACTAAGTTCTTTCATAAATTAGCTAATGGTCATAAGCTCAATAATACTATGAACTCCTTACTTATTAATAGTGCCGAAGTTTTTGATCAAACCGAACTAAATAATGCCCTAACTAATTACTTTAAAGATATCTTTGGAACTAACAGAGGATATAAAATTAAAACAAGGTGGAGCGACTTATACACAGAAAATACTAGGAATGCTACAATCGGTTTGGATAACCCATTCTCGAAAGAGGAGATCTTTAGGGAAACCTTTGATATGCCAAATGACAAATCATCAAGGCCAGACGGCTTCATGTCTTGGTACATCTTAGTGCTCCAAGATGAATGGAAAACTTGAAAAGATCGTCCAAAATCAGTTTCTAAAGGTCCCCATGATCCAGAATATACAAACTTCCCTTCTTCTGAAGCCAGCCTTTCTTATTAATACCGAAGCCTGTTATACATTTGCTCTCAACACTGCTCTTCAAGCCTTAGAACCTTTCGACACATAGCGGATCTTCTGTCTACCTCTTATGACGTAGCGGATTAACACTTTGACGTGCTAATAATGTTTTGATACAAATTGACGCAAGTTTCTTCCTCACGAAATGATTTCGTGTCAAGTAAACCAAGATAAATGCCAAATCCGTTGATCTCTCGAGATACCGGATTCTAGCTATCTTCAACACGTTGATCGCGCACGATTCACCGTTAGAAGATCTACGATTCTTCGACGTTGATCTCGCACACGAGATTCCATGAATCGGCTTCAAGTTCGTTGATTCGATCGCACTCGAATATCCGAAGATGGGAGAAGAAGGAGATCACATCAACTTCAACAAAAGTGGCAAAAAGCACACAAACAAATTTTATTCAAAAATCAACTCCTTTGTACAATGACACCACGTCCCTATTTATAGGAATTACAACACATAGACATGTGACTTATCACAGCGACTCACGGCCTATGACTATACAAACAAGCGAGTTACACGTTACACGACTTAACTGTACACAATACACGCGACATATGACTCAACGACATAAGAGTTACAACACCATGCGACATAACAATACAATGAAATAACAGATAACGACCTAACAACATACGCGACTTAACAATATAATACAAGTTACAACATAACGACATAAGATGACCAGCGACATAAGCACGGAGCGACTTAACAAATCAGTCTAACATCCTCAGCGACTTATCTTCGACGACATAACAAGATGCGGGCTAACTGAGCGACCTAGGGACATAAGCTTCAGGACGACTCCAGCGACTTAAAGAATCAGTATAGGCTTCAGGGACGACACAAGGAATTAGCGACATAACAGATGCAATGACTTAAGAATAATGCGGCCTTGTACATGACTTAAGAGATACGACTTTGTTTCCTTGATCCGTTAGGTCGTTCAGCGACTTAAGCTCCTTAACTCGCTTATCTTGATGCGTTGATGGCTGGGCTGATGTTAGATCGCTCACGCAACTCAAGGCCTATGTTAGGTCACTCACGTGACTCAAGGCAGGTGTTAGGTCGCTCACGCGACTCAAGGCAGGTGTTAGGTCGCTCACGCGACTCAAGGCAGGTGTTAGGTCGCTCGCGACTCAAAACAAGGAGCGACTCATGTTGGAGCGACTTAACCTGATGTGCCGCATCATCCTCCCCTGGTTGAAAAGAATTCGACCCCGAATTCACATTTTCCTCTTCTTCGACATGCTTATTCTCATGATATGAAATCAAGTGTTTGACGTTGAAAACGTCAGCAGTATGGATATGATCCGGCAATCTCAACTGATAAGCATTCTCATTAATCTTCTTTATGATCTCCAAAGGACCAATCTTTCTCGCAGCTAATTTGTTGTAAGCACCAATAGGAAATCGATCCTTAGTCAATACTGCATATACAAAATCTCCTTCTTTGAATTCAACATGTCGTCGTTTGATATCTGCGGATTGCTTATATTTCTCATTCACCTTAACCAATCGCTCTTGCACAACCTTGTGGCATTCTTGCAATTCATTCACAAAATCACTAGCTCGCTTGATCAGTCCTTTCTTCTATGGAACTGTAGATAAATCCAATGGTCCCTTCGGAATTGTTGAATAAACAACCTGGAATGGACTGAAACCAGTGCTACGATTAACTGCATGGTTGTGTGCGAACTCAGCTTGATACAGCTTGGAATCCCAACTCTTCAAATTGTCATTCACGAGGCATCTCAATAGCTTACCCAGGGATCTATTCACAACTTCTGTTTGTCCATCCGTCTGTGGATGATAAGCACTACTAAATTTCAGCTTGGTCCCGACCATCTTCCATAGCCTCATCCAAAAATGACTCAGAAAACGAGTGTCTCTATCTGATACAATAAATTCAGGCAACCCATGAAGACGATAGATCTCTTTGAAGTATAACTGTGCGACATTAACTGCATCTGCCATCTCTTGCATGCAATAAAATGTACCATTTTTGAAAATTTATCAACCACCACATAGATAGAATCATTGCCACGTTGCGTCCTCAGCAAACCCAATACAAAGTCCACGCTAACATCCACCCATGGCTCAGTAGGTGTAGGAAACGGCAAATATAAACCTGCATTTGTCGCGGTCCCCTTTGAAACTTGACAAATATGGCACCTCTGAACAAACCTTTCAACTTCTTTTCTCATTGATGGCCAAAAATAGGACTTCGAAATCAACTGCATAGTACGGTTACGGCCCATGTGTCCTTCCTCATGCAATTCTTTGATGATCTTCATTCGTAAACTGCAATCTGGAATACACAATTGATTTCCTTTAAATAGAAAACCATCAACCAACATATACCCATCCATACTTCCCTACTTGACTTTGTCTAAGATTCTGTAAAAATATGAATCTGATGCAAGCAAATCTGGAAGTAATTCAAAACCCATCACCTTTACTCGCATAGTTGTTAGCAAACTACTCCTTCGACTCAATGCATCTGCAACGCGATTAGTTACTCCAAACTTATGTTTGACGACGAATGCAAATTGCTGCAAATAAGCTATCCACGATGCATGCCTAGTTGCAATTTTATCCTTCCCTTGCAAATGTTTCAATGCTTCATGGTCCGTATACAAAACAAATTCTTTATGGACAAATAATGTCTCCAATGCTTCATAGCTTGCACGATAGCACAAAACACCACATCATAAGTATTGTATCTCATCTTTGTTCCAGAATGTTTTTCACTGAAATAAGCAATTGGACGACCCTTCTGACTCAACACTCCTCCAATTCCAACTTTCGATGCATCCGTATGTAACTCAAATAGTAACTGAAAATTCGGCAACACTAGAATCGGTGCTGACGTTAAAAGTTCCTTGATTCGCTCAAAAGCAAATCCTGCCTCTTCCATCCATGAAAACTTAGTTCCCTTCATACAATCAGTAACAGGGGCCATCACACTACTAAAGTGCGGTATAAATCTTCGATAAAATGAAGCTAACTCTTGAAAACTTCTGACTTCTGTGATAGTTTTGGGTTGTGGCCAATTTCTGATTGCGGCAACTTTACTCTGATCCACCTGTATTCCCTCCTTGGATACGACATATCCCAGAAATAAAACATTTAGCGTCATGAACATGAATTTCTTCGTCGCTGCATAGAATTGTTCTTGACGAAGAATAGTTAACACCTTTCGCAAGTGTTGAATATGCTCCTATGTGCTTGCACTGTAGATTAAGATATCATAAAAATTACAGACCCTCATAAAAGTACTTGGTGCATTAGATAGACCAAACGGCATAACCAGCCATTCATATAATCCTTCCTATGTCTTGAATGCTGTCTTCCATTCATTACCTGGACGAATGCGAATCTGATGATAACCACTTTTAAGATCAATCTTTGAAAAGATTACAGACCCACTAAGTTGATCCAATAAATCATCAAGCCTTGGCATCGGAAATCTGTATCTGACAGTTATTTTGTTGAGTTCCATGCTATCTGTGCACATCCTCCATGAACCATCTTTCTTTGGCACTAACAAAGCTGGTACAGCACAAGGACCGAGACTTTCCCGAACACTCCCTTGCTCAAGCAACTCTTCAACCTGTCTCCTCAACTCTTCATGCTCTTTCGGACTCTACGATAATGTGGCCTATGCGGTAAAACAGCACCTGGCACTAGATCAATTTGATGTTGTATGTCCCTCAATGGCGGTAACTCAATGGGTAATTTTGTAGGAAAGACATCGTCAAATTCATTCAACACTGGTCTAACCTCCGCAGGAATTTCGAAATCTTCACTTGCTTCATACCCAATCAACATAAACAGTTCAGGACTATTCTTCACTTCTTCAACAAATTCTTTCGAAGATAATAGGCTAGTTGATTCCACCTTCTTCTCTGACCTGCTTTCACTTTGTTCATGCTTCTTAGGAACCATAGTAATTTGTGTACCTTCGAACATGAAACTGTAGCTCTTGGTGCGACCATTATGTTGTACAGCTCTATCATATTACCATGGTCTTCCCAAAAGTAAATGACATACATCCATATCCACAACATCACACCAAATATCATCTTTGTATTTCTTCCCAATAGAAAATGTAACAAATGCTCGCCTTCCCACTATAACTTCTCCACCTTTCTTCAACCATGCCAGCTTATAAGATCTCGGATGTTTTTTAGTCTTCAACCCTAACTTCGTGACAGCTTCTTCAGAAATAATGTTATTACAGCTTCCCGCATCAATAACAAACCGACAAACCTTTCACAAGATAGTACATGTAGACTGAAAAATATTGCTCCTCGGCCAACTAGAATCATTCTCATGCTTTGGTATTAAACAAGACCTCCTCATCATCAAATTACATCCTTCATCTCCTGACATAACTTCTTCGTCGTCATCAAACTTTGATGGTTGAGAATAGTCAACTTCAGCTTCCATATCCTCATACTCACATTCCTATGCGACCAAGGTTCTCTTCTTTGGCTTTGTACATTCATTGCTTTTATGACCAAACTCCCGATAATTATAGCACTTGATACTGTTATCGACCTTTGCTTTAGCGGCTTCTTTGACAGTTGGTTTACTAACTGCCTTAGAAACATTAGCACTGCTACTACACCTTTATTCTGACTGTTAGAACTCGTAAACACACCACCACCTCCTCTCCCTTGCTTCTCCAAAACTAGAGATTTCTGATGTGCTTCAGCAACAGACATTGGACTAAACATATTCACCATGTCTTGAATTTGCATTCGTAGCCCTCCAATATATCAAGCTGTTAGCTGTTCCTCTGTTTCCACAATATCATTCCTTGCAATCAACTGATAGAATTCATCTGGATAATCATTCAGTGTCCTCGTCCCTTGTCTCAAATTTTGCAATCGTTGATACATAAGAGATTGATAGTTGTACGGGAAGAAGGTTGCTTTCATCATCTTTCTCATCTTCTCCCAAGTGACAACTTTTGACTTTCCCATTCTCTCCCGAGTTAGTTTAGTTTGCTGCCACCA
This sequence comes from Allium cepa, assembly GCA_030765085.1. Lineage (NCBI taxonomy): Eukaryota > Viridiplantae > Streptophyta > Magnoliopsida > Asparagales > Amaryllidaceae > Allium > Allium cepa. The sequence goes on from CM060932.1 coordinate 549,892,989, forward strand.
AGTCATAGCTCTTTCCCTTAGCCTTGTAGCAACTAACTGAACTCTTCGATTCTCAGGCACCTACTTGAATTCCAAAATTTCTTCAACATTTGACAACCAATTTAGAAATTCTTCTGCTTGCATACCACCTTTGAATTCTGGAATTTCCATCCTCATACCTGACTCCCATTTACAATCATTCTCTGAATCAAGATATCGATCTCGCACTTGGCCTCGATCTCGATAATGAATACTTCCTCTATCACCATATTCCTCAAAATCATATGTACTTCGATATCGATCCCGTCCATCTATGTCTCTACGATCACGCATGTCCCTTCTATCATGTCTTTCAACATCATGATATGGATCATCTTCAAATCCACGATGAGTTCTTCTTTCTTCATTTTGATACTCATGGTGTTCTCGCCTCATTGAAACCGAAGATTCTCTCCTATCTCGATAAGATTGGGGTGATATTCTCCTTTCTCCCGACACCGATGGTGAAACCCGGTTTCCACTCTGGTGCGAAACTGGTGAAGTTCTCCTTTGACTTTGATTCATGTCTTTCATCAATTTCTCGAACTTTCCAATACCTTCATCGAACTTTTCATTGATACGTTGCTCCATCTATTCATCTTCTTGTCTTCTATACACATGTTCAACATTCTGATAACGATTAGCACGTCTCGGAGGAATGATCTTCAAACAATCTCTTTTCCGATCTAAATTGTTTTAACTCGGCTCTGACTTAACTTGGTTTAACTCGGCTTCAACTGAATCTTACTTAGCTCTCGGCTCTAACCTTCCTTGATCTTACTTAGCTTTGATACCAAATAAGTGACGCAGCGGATTAACACTTTGATGTGCTAATAATGTTTTGATACAAATTTACGCAAGTTTCTTCCTCACGAAATGATTTCGTGTCAAGTAAACCAAGATAAATGCCCAAATCCATTGATCTCTCGAGATACCAGATTGTAGCTATCTTCAACACGTTGATCGCGCACGATTCCGCGTTAGAAGATCTACGATTCTTCGACGTTGATCTCGCGTACGAGATTCCGTGAATCGGCTTCAAGTTCGTTGATTCGAGCGCACTCGAATATCCGAAGATGGAAGAAGAAGGAGATCACATTAAACTTCAACAAAAGTGGAAAAAAGCACACAAACAAATTTTATTCAAAAATCAACTCCTTTGTACAATGACAACACGTCCCTATTTATAGGAATTACAACACATAGACATGTGACTTATCACAGCGACTCACGACCTACGACTTAACAACAAGCGAGTTACACGTTACACGACTTAACTGTACACAATACACGCGACATACGACTCAATGACATAAGAGTTACAACACCATGCGACATAACAATACAACGACATAACGGATAATGACCTAACAACATACGCGACTTAGAAATATAATACAAGTTACAACATAACGATATAAGATGACCAGCGACATAAGCTCATAGCGACTTAACAAATCTGTCTAACATCCTCAGCAACTTATTTTCAGCGATATAACAAGATGCGGCCTAACTGAGCGACTTAGCGACATAAGCTTCAGGATGACTCCAACGACTTAAGGAATCAGTATAAGCTTCAGGGACGACATAAGGAATTAGAGATATAACAGATGCGACGACTTAATAATAATGCGGCCTTGTAAACGACTTAAGAGATACGGCTTTGTTTCCTTGATCTGTTAGGTCATTCAGCGACTGAAGCTCCTTAACTCGCTTATCTTGATGCGTTGATGGATGGGCCGATGTTAGGTTGCTCACGCGACTCAAGGCCTGTGTTAGGTCGCTCACGCGACTCAAGGCAGGTGTTAGGTCACTCACGCGACTCAAGGTAGGTGTTAGGTCGCTCACGGGACTTAAGCATGGTGTTAGGTCGTCCGCGATTCAAAACAAGGAGCGACTCATGTTGGAGCGAGTTAACCTGATGTGCTGCATCATCTTAGCTATCCTTTCCATGGGAAGTGGATGAACTTTTAAGCAAGGTAATATCCTAAAGTTCCATCTTGACCAACATTCAACCAAAACTGCACATCACATGAAGCTAATATCTCTAAAACATTCACTCATTGGTCAAAGTCAAAAATCAATTCCACTATTTTCAGCTCAAGGCATCGACAACCTTGTTTCCCTTTCCTTGGATATACCCTATCCCAAAATCATACGATGCCAAGAATTTCAACAATTTTGTTGTCTCATTTCAGCTCTTTTTGTGAGAACAAATATCTCAAAAACTTATGATCCGTAAATAACTCAAATCTTTCTTCCAAGAGGTAATGACTCCATATATTTAGTGCAAAGATAACCGATGCTAACTCTACATCATGAGTTGGATTGTAACAACTCATTTTTTTTAACCCTAGGTCCGACGTGCAAAAGATACAAACACTCGAGGATGAAAGGACGAATCATTAGGGTAAGATAAAATATGCATATGGTCACATGCATATATCAGATTTAAATTTCTAAATAATACTATCTACTTTCAAAGTCTCACAATGGAAGGAAACAAAATATAATATATAATTAATACCATAGTTGCATCGCCATAACATGTATGAAATGTCAAATACACATATCTGAATAAGTATAAAAATAATCTGACCCCTCAAATACAAAATCAAATCCAGGTCCAATACTAATTTATACTATACTTATAATACATCAATAAATCTCAATCGTTGACACCGATTTGTCTTTAAACTTCTTCAACCTGGATATACCTATAAAAATGAAAGAAGGAGTAGATTAGACATAAATATGGATATTGAACCATACTCTACTCTATATATACTACAAAATAACATTATAATAAGGTATGAGTTTGTTGTCTGAGCACTATGCATTCTTTCGTCGCGTATTACATAAATATTGTAATGATCAATATTTTTGTATCAAAGAGTCGTAAAATATTGTTTTTAAATTCGCATTGGGTCGTATGACAGTATAACTGTAGCGATTTTTCCCTGAGAAATTTTATTGGATGATTTTTCCCATAAAACTTGTGATGGTTGTAACTTCTGATATAAGCCAAAATAGCACTCGAGGCAACTTCCATTAGAAAGATACGATGGTTTCCATTTTCATTGAATGGTCATACTAACAATTTGGACTTTCTGATTAGAAGATATTGTTGTTTGAAGTTTGATAGTTTTTGGAGCTGCTTGATAGACAGTTGGTGAGATTGGAGAGAGGCCTAATAACCCATTTCAGGTTTAGGGGTTATATGGCTAAAATAAACATCTCCAAATCATTTCTATCATCTTCCAAATAGATATAAGCCTCCATTAACCCATTCTTCACCTAAAACCTTTTCCTTTCTCCTCCACATCAAATCTAAATCATAGATTAAGGGCCGATTAGTCAGAGAGTTAGTTAGAGATATTTAAATCTATATTTTTGGGGAAGAAAAATTAGGCCTTTGCCATTCATTTTTGAATTTTCATATAAAACTTTGATTTTGGAGGGTTTGTTAAGTGATTTATCATTTGCCACGTTATTATATATGTACATGTAGGTTTTTCCATGTTTTGGATCCATTTTTAAAGTCAAAAGTTAAGTTTTAATGTTGTTTTAAAACCCTACCTATGGTAAAAACGTAAATAAATGGATTTTTTCTAAACATGTTATTTGGATGTGATTGCCGTAATATAAGTTAGGCTATGTTGTAGATACATTGTATAATGATTGCTATGATTTGTTGTGTGATTTGCATGCTTGACTGTTGTTTGATGTATGGTGCTTGTGTTATGCTTGAATGGTTGAAAATGCTTATTGGAGCGAACTAGAGGTAGGAATCATGAAACGGGACTTTGATGAATAGAGTCTAGGATGTTGGAGTCTGTGTGGAATGCATGTGGGTCGAAAAGTGGAGCGTGGAAGTGAGATTGACGTTAAATTGAAAATTTGACCTACTACAACTTCTCTACTCGATAGTGCTTGGAGTCGCGCTTGGGGCCGGTGGGAGGCTTGCCTGGGTCTTGCTTCGGGTTAACAGGGGGAAAAAATGGACAACAAACATTGTCTGGTAGTGCTGTCATTCAGCGGCCGATAAGAAAAATAGTTCGGTGGTTGCTTGGTGTCGTGTTGGGGATTTTGGGTGGTTGCTCAGGTTAGCACCCGAGCAAGAACTTGGGGTTGATAGTTTTTGGGGTGCTTCGAGTTAGGTGGAAGGTTGCTCTAGGCTTTTTCAAGTGTTGCTTTGGGCTCGACCTAGGGAATATACAGATAGAAAATTTATGATTTTAGAATTTTGGTCTTAGCGAGGCAAAACTTTGGGATTCCTTCGAGACTTATTCCCAGAGTCTATTGGGTAATGTGAAGTGATGTAGTTGACTCCAAATGACTCGAAATGACCTTGGATTTCATGTGTCGACCAGTGAAGCAACGATTTAGCTCTTCGATATGACGACGATGGCGCCAACGATGATGACTTCAGAACTTTGGTACGATGGCTCTATGACTTACGACAGGTGTCTAGAGGCATTTCGAAGATGATGGCTTAATGTTGGGAGTCATGATGGTGATCCATAAGGACAAGTTCAACGATGATAGCCTGGGAGTAGAATTTGCGGCTGTGTTCTACAATGGAGATAATTAGGATGGAAAAATAATTAAGTTTCATTATGGAGACGCATGCAAATGGATCATTGATAACTCATAGGCTTATAGTGTGCTTGTAAAGAAAGGGTAGTGGGGATGCTACCTAGATTTGCAATCATGTCCAAATCTCGTATAGCAGATTACCTTGGACTTTTGTGATTGTGAGCCTGGTTCCTAACCTTACAAAGTGGCGTGGATTCGAGAACCAATGAAGCCGAGATTTTGATTGAGTCCTTAGTTCGCAATTTTTCAATATAAGTGATGGTGAAGGTTTTTGTGGATGATATGTTTTCCATGGTTATTTATCACTGTAGGTATCACATGATGTAGGTATTTTTGACTGTATCTCTAGACATGGACTTTGTACTTTGATTGTAGTACCCTTATATGGAAATGATAGTAGGTTTGCATATATTGATTGCTTTGTGCTAACTCTCTGTACGCTGGAATAGGTTAGGTATGGTTCTGCATATCCTATGCCCATATTTACTATATATGATTTTTATAGTGTTTTTAATAAGATGTATCGCTCACATGAGGCTGTTATCTAACCTAAGGTTTTATGCTTTGCTTGTTATTATCTTAGGTACTATTAAATGAGTTGATTAGAGGTAACAGGTCTAGATAGCGCATGGGGATGCACAGAGTATGAGCAGAAGGCTACACTTTCATACACACACATACATACATAGGCTTACTATCACTTATATTCTGTTGTACAGTACTGTGGAGCTATACCAGTACTTCTATTACCACAGAGATAGATATATAGTTTAATTTGGAGATTTGGGGTGTACAAACTTTTCTATTTCGATTTTGGTATAATCTATGAACCTATTCCACTCTCATGTTCTTATTTATTATTCTTTTGATTATATCATCGTCTCATCTATTTTACATCTATGTTATTATATTATATTTTGTCTATACTCGATGAGATGTTCTATAGATTCTATGCTTAGATTTGCGTTACTTTACACCCTTGGCTACCGTCCTGCATTAGCTAGGTACCTCCATAACACACTACATAGGTATATTGGGTATCGAAAGCGTAGGGATACCGAAGATGTAGGGAGGTCGTGAGATTCGATATTAGAGATTAGGTTGCATAGACGACCTAAGTTATTACATTGGTTTTAAAAACTATATAGTAGTATATAATAGTAAGTCGCATTGCACATATGAGTACTACTGATGCAGTTTTCCTTTATGAGAGACTAATCATTCTTATTACAATTTGTAAGAATGGACAGGCATACTAGGAATTCTGCAGTGGAAGTTGAGGACAGAAGAGTCACCGGTATAGTAAATGAGCCTAAGTGTAGCCAACATTCATCATATGATGGTGAAAATAATGCAAACGGCCCTAAGAGGAGCTACAAGGATAGTGGATAGTGGTGCTCAAATGCAAGCGCAATAGGTGGTTGTTCCTCGAGAAGAAGCTAAACCACTAGTGGGTGGAAGTAGCAAGAGAATTAGGGATAACAAAGGTAGGAAACAATCCTGGAAAAAAGGTGATGAAAAGAAAGGCAAAATGGGAGCCAGTGTGCTTTAATTGCAACAAGTGGGGTCACGTTAGTAAGGACTATAAGGGCTCAAAGGGTGGCGAGTGGAAGTACTTCAACTGTGACACGACTAGGCACGATTAGACAGATTATCTAGAGCTGGTTAAGGAGGCACGGCCCCAAATGAATATTTTGTCCGTGGAAGAGAAAATGGAAGCCTATTTACTATGATTATAGGGGAGAAGGGCCATGTTGCTAAGGACTGTAAGGTGAAAGGAAATTTAAGTGGTATAGCAGCAAGAAGCTTGGGCATATCGAAGAGGATTGTCTAGATTTTCCCAGTAACAAGTAAGTTGAGTCTTCTTCCAATTTGAGCGATGTCATAGCTTCATTGAGTGCTCCATCAACGAAGGGGAAAGAGAAGAGCATCATTATACAGGGTATATTTTCTATTTTCGATAAAGATATACGTGTTTTATTCGATACAGTGGCTTCACATTCCTTCATATCATATGATTTAGTCGATAGATTAGGATTGGAACCCAAGATAGTTGACTGACCTTTAAATTACGGCTAACCCGATTAGGAGCTTAGCCAACCTGTGTATGGGTTTTTCAAAACTTAGCCTTGTCGAGTCATGGATTTTTGTTTGTTTGTGATTGCTTTGTTTTTGGTTTTGTGGAGTTGGATATTATTCTAGGGATTGATTGGCTGTAGAAGTACGAAGCAGTGGTGGATTGTAAGAGTCCGTTAGTGACGATAGGGATGGATGATGGGTGTAGGTTGGAGATATGCTACCTACCAACGATGAGGTGATGGCTAACTTTCTATGCTCACTTGAGATCCTGCATGGTGAGTTGTTATCTATGCCTATAACGAAAGAGTATCCAGACATATTTGAGGAGATGACCGGATTAACACCACATAGGGACATCGAGTTTTGTATAGATTTAGTGAAGGATGCCAGATTAATTGTTATGTCACTGAGACATATGACACCGAAAGAGCAGAAGGAACTATAGGTGCTAGTGAATGACCTATTATGATGAGGGTTCATTCGATGGAGTATATCTAGGTGGGGAGCACCTATAGTGTTTTCCACTAAGGTGGAAGGCTCTTTAAGATTGTGTGCAGATCACCGTGAGTTGAATAAGGTGATAAGGAAGAACATTTATCCACTCCAGCGTATTAATGACTTATTTGATCAACTTCATGGTGCTAGGATGTTCTCTCAGTTGGACCTTGCGACGAGGTTTCATCAACTAAGAGTGGCAAAAGAGATTGCGCCGATCACAGCATTTCACATGCCATCTAGATTCCATGAGTGACCGGTTATGCCATTTGCGCTAATCAATGCACCGACATACTTTGTTGATCATATTAACCATGATTTCAGTAATCAACTATAATTTTGTACTTGTATTCATGGATGATATCCTTATTTATTTAAGGACGGAGGAAGAAAACAATGAGCATTTGAGGACTATGCTCGAGGTGTTGAGAAGACACGGATTGAAGGTGATGTTTTCGAAGTGTCACTTATGGAGGAGGGAAGTATGGTTTTTGGCTTACGTTATTTTAGTAGGGTATTGCTGTAAATCCTATAAAGGTGGCAGTAGTAGAGAATCGGGATCGATCTAAGATCACTACAGACATGAGAAGTTTCCTTAGACCAGCGGAATACTATAGACATTTTGTCAAGGACTTCCTTATGGTAGCAGCGTCATTAACAACCTTGATGAAAAAGAATCAAACTCTTATTTAAGATGCGATATGTGAGCATGCATTTGCGGTCTGAAGGAGAAGTTGACGAGCGCACCGGTGTTGTCATTTCAAGATGGAATAATTAGTTGATAATATACACAAACGCCTATGGTACTGACTAAGTGCGGTATTGATGCAGAGTAGAAAGGTTATTGCCTATGCTAGTTGATAGCTAAAATCGCACAAGAGAAAGTTTCCAACTCATGATTTGGAGTTGGCGACGATAGTATTTGCTTTGATGATAAGGAGGCATTATTTTCTTGGAGAGAGGTTCGAGTGGTATGCATACCACAAATCGCTGAAGTGTCTTTTCTATCAGAAGGAGCTTAACCTTTGTCAATGGAGTTCCTAGCCTTCAATGACTTTGACCTTTCCTATGTGCTTGGTAAGGGAAATGCAATAGCTGATACTTTAAGTAAGTGACATACGTGTATGGGAGTGATGTTCCTGGATTGGAAGCAGCTAGAGTTTATCGCTGGCTATGATTTTAGACCTCGATGTGATCTAGAGTCAAATATGTTGGCTAGCTTGATGACCGGACCTACTTTATTTTTTCGGATCGATACTAGTTAGAGGCAAGACTCTAGACTAGTGGAGATTATGGCGAAGATAGAAGAAAGAGTAGAGTCTAAGGAGATGAAGCAGTACAGGATCCACTGTGGTGGCTGGTTCTATAAGGACGAGAGATTGTTTGTTCCTGATGTCAATGGGTTGAGAGATTAAGTGTTACGAGAATGCCGTCATTCTAGATTGACTATACATTCTGGCAATACTAAAATTTACTATGATATGAGGTCGACATTTTATTAGAAAGAGGCGAAGAAGGACATTGGGGATATTTATCTAAAAATGCATGAACTGTCAATTTTGGTAAAGGCCGTGCAGAAGAAGTCGAGTACTTTGTTGCACCCGCTCAAGATTCCCGAATGGAAATGGAAACAAATTTCAATGGACTTCTTTAACGGATTATCGAGGACCGGAGGAGGGTATGATAACATTTGGGTCATAACTGATAGATTGACGAAGAATGTTCGATTCATACCCATCAAGTCTAGTAGAACGACATCCAAATCGACCGAGTTGTATGTGAAGTGGGTTGTGCAATTACATGGTATCCTTAAGAACACTATGAGCGACCGAGATCATTTTTTTACTTGTGGGTTTTTAAAGGGCTCACAAGAGGTGTTGGGAACATGGTTGCATCTCGTTATAGCTTATCACCCACAAACCGATGGACAGACTAAGAGGCTGAATCGTATCTTGGAGGATTTCCGACGAACTTACATTCTCAATTTCGATGGCTCGTGGGATGATAATTAGCACTTAGTAGAGTTTGCATAAAAAAACTATCAGTCTGGCATCGGTATGACTCCATTAGAGGCATTATATGGTCGACCGTTCAACACTACTTTATGCTTGTGGGAAGCATCCAAGGAATTGATATCTTGGCTAGGTCTGATTAGAGAGACTTTGTAGAAGATCGAGATTATTTGAAAATGTTTGCAACCTGCTCATGATAGACAAAAGAGCTACGCTGATAGGAGAAGACGTGACTTTGAGTTCTCCATCGGTGATATGTTGTTTATCAATGTCTCTCCGCTGAAGAATGCTGTTCGATTTAGTAAAAAGGGGAAGTTGGTGCCGAGATTTTTTGGTCCTTTTTCAATACTTAATAGGATTGGGAACCTGGCTTACATAGTCGATTTACATAAAAATATGTCGATCATGCACAAGATGTTCCACATTTTTCACTTGGGAAAGTTTGTGCATGGCTTAAGCGTTATAGTTGAACTGAATCAGCTTGATGATATTGTGATTGAACCAAAAGCTTCTAGACCTTGTAAGCCCATTCGTATTGTTGGACATGAAACGAAGCAGCTTAGGAGGAAGGCGGTAGTGCTGGTGAAGGTTCAATGGAGTGAGAGCATAAGCGATTGTACTTGGGAATCGATGAGAGCATAAGGACCGCTTATCCAAAGCACTTTACTTGGTTAGACTTTTTGTTTATCGCATTTACTTTCACTTTCGATATCTTATAGTATAGTTTAGTATCCTACATGCTCAGATAGGTGTATATATCATTTCCTGCTTCTACGTGCATGTTTGATTTCTGATATGTTTGCTTGTGGATGTTAGGCATGTAGGGTAGCTATACTTGATTTTACCTTGTTTGTGTTGGGTTCTTTGGGGGTGAAATTCCTGAAGGGGGAGAGTGTAATGACCCATATTTTTCATATTGGAGGGTCTTAAAATATTATTTTTAAATTCATATTAGGTCGTATGACGCTATAATTTTGGAAGATGTTGAGTAGTGACATTTTTGATACTCAGAAATTTTATCTGATAAATTTACCACTGAAAACTTATAACTACTATAACTTTTGATGGACATTGAAATAGCGTCCAAGACCACTTCTATTGAAAAGATGTGATGGTTTTCCTTTCCATATAGTGGTCATAATAGTGATTTAGACTTTCTGGCTAGGAGATATGACAATTTGAAGTTTGGTAGTTTTAGGAATAGCTTAATAGATAATTAGTGAGATTGTAGTGAGGCCCAATAAACCATTTCAGGTTTAGAGGTTATATTGGCTGATGTAAACATCTCCAGATCACTTTTATCATCTTCTAATTAGATCTAAACCTCCAATAACTCATTCTTTACCCAAAACCTTCTCTTTTCTTCAAAAAATCAAGCCTAAATTGTAGGTTAGCAAAGGGGTATGTTACAGATCTTCAAATCTACATTTTGGGGGGAAAATTAGGTCTTTGCCATCATTTTCGGATCTGCCTTGATTTGCATGCAAAACTTGGATTTTAGAGGGTTTGATGAGTGATTTATCATCTCTTACCTTATTATATAAGTATTTATAAGTTTCAACATGTTTTGGATCAATTTTTAAAGTCAAAATTAAGTTTTACCACTGTTTTAAAACCCTACCTGTAGTAAAAACGTGAATAAATGGATTTTTGGTGTTCTAAAAATGTTATTTGGATGTGTGGTTGCTTTGGTATATGTTAGGCTATGTTGTAAATGCATTCTATGACAATTACCATGATCTATTGTCTTATTGGAATGATTGAATGTTGTTTGATGCGCTTGTGGTGTTTGTATGTACGCTTGATTTGTTGAAAATGCTCATCAGAGCGAATTAGATGTTGGAACCACAAAACTGGACTTCATTGGATAGAATTTGGAATGTTGGGAGTTGCACCGTTTTGTGGAATGTTTGTGGGTTAAAGGACGGAACGTGATGGTGAAATCAGTGTAAAATTGGATTGCCCGGTGGTGCTTGGATTTGCGTTTGGGGCCGATGGGAGATTTTCCCGGGTCTTGCTTCGGGTTGGCATGGAGGAAAATAAATGATGTCTCGTAGTTCTGTCATTGTGTTGTTGGGCAAAAAAAATTGGTTTGGTGGTTGCTTGGTGTCGTGCTCAGGGATTTTGCGTAGTTGCATCAGGTCGGCGCCCGGGCAAGAATTTAGGGTCGGTGGTTTTTGGGATGCTTTGAATCAGGTGGTAGGTTGCTCTAGGATTTGTCAAGGGGTGCTTAGGGCTCGACCTAGGAAATATTCAGATAGAAAATTTGATATTTTGTAATTTTGGTCGTGACAAGGCGAAACTTCAAGATTTCTTTGGGACTTTTTACGAGGGTCTTGTGGGTGATGTGGTATGAAGCAGATGACTATAATTGACTAAGGATGACCATGGATTTCATGCAGCAACTAGGGAAGCGATGTCATAGTTCTTTGACATGACGATGCCACACCGACTTTGGAACTTTAGTACGTTAACTCTATGACTTACAATAGGCTTCTACAGGCATTTCGAAGATGATGAGTTAATGATGGGAGTTGTGACCATGATCCACACATATAAGTTCAACAATGAGAGCTTGTAAGTAGAATTTGCTAATGTGTTCTACTATGGAGATAGCCGAGATGGGATAACGATTGAGTTCCATTTTGGAGACGCGTGCAAAGAGATCGTTGATAACTCGGGTGTTTCTAGTATGCTCGTAAAGAGGGGTATGTAGGAATGCCCACCAGGATTTGTGATCGTGCCTAAATCTTGCGATAGTAGATCACTACGAGCTTCTGTGATTGTGAGCCTGGTTCATAGCCTTACGAAGTGGCATAGAATCGAGCACCAATGAAGCTGCAATTTTGATTGAGTCCTTGGTTTGCGATCGTCATACGAGTTATCATATATCCAACACATATGACTGATAGTGAGGATTTTTTGATGGATGCTATGTTTGCCATGGTTTTTTATCACTCTAGGGTATCACATGATGTAGTATTTTCGATCGTATACCTAGACACTAGTCATTATGCTTCGATTGTAGTACACTTTTATGGAAATGATAGTATATTAGCATATATCGACTATTATGTGCTAATTCATTGGACGCATGGATAGTTAAGTTATGATTCTTCATATTCTATGCCCTTATTTAGGATATTTATTGTATTTTTGAGATGATATATCGCTCAAACCAGATTGTTGTCTGACCCATGGTTTTATGCTTTTCTTCTTATTTACTTGGATAAATGAGTAGATTGGGGATAACGGGTCAACATAGCGCATGGAGCTGTATCGAGAACGAGTTGAAGGCTACACTTTTATATATCTATACTTGGAGCTCAATATCGCTTACATTCTGTTGTGCGATAAGATGGAGCTGTACCAGTACTTGTATTATCTTAGAGACGGTTACAGAGTTTATTTTAGAGATTTGGGATGTATAATGTAACATCCCTTGGTTTGGGACATGCCTTGAAATAAATTAACTAATAATTAATCCAAAGGAAAATATAATTTGTGATTTAGTCCTTTATTTGAATAGTAAAAAAAAATCTAAGAAATGGATTAAATGGGAAATACATTAAAAACATTTAAATAAGGCGACTAAAATAAAACTCTTTTAATTGAAATAAAAATGTGATTTTGGAGAATATGGAATAAAGGAATGATAAAAAATAAATTAGAAGCTATGATCGCTGAAATATTGTTTAAATTATAAATAAGATTCAATAATAACCTATTTTGGTGCTATTGAAAAATATTACAACAAACTTAAATGTGAATTAATTTAAATATTTATGAGATTATGGATTTTTGTTAAATTTTTTTTTGTAATATAGGATGTCAATTATTTCTAATTAATGGAAATAAGGAAAATTATTAACATAATAATTTATTTTGTCAGAATTTGAATGTAAATCAATTCTATTTGTTACAAGAAAATGCAATGAAATAAATTAGTGTTGCTTGTTAAGAATAAAGCTAAGCTATATATTTGGAACTTAAGTGTGTATGTGTATACTATAGAAAACAGAAGAGGAAATTACCTTTTCTTTTATTAACGTAAGAGCTAAATTATTGGTTAAGTGGCATTTTATTTTAGGCCCAGAGTAATCTAAGTGCTAATTAGGCTATTAGGAGGAGAAAGTAAGAAAATAGTATGTTGTTTTCTCATTCTCCCATTTCACTAACTAGTAGACCACTTTTCCTCTTTATTCCAAACCCTAGAAAATCACCTTCAAATCCTATTTAATTTTAGAATGTTTTGCTTTGATTTTCTTATTATAAACTCCATATATGTGTCTCAAACTAAATCTCATCCCTTTTGAATTTTTATTTCGTAGTTTTTAGTCATTAAAAATATTTTGTTTTTCTTCTTCTTGCATGAGCTTCTAGCTATCGTAGCAGAGCAAAGTAAGCTCTTACCCATCCCCAAATAAACCCTCAAATCAAAGTAAACAATTAAAACTCACCACTTGTACTAATGTCTATGGCTGGCTAAAATGAATGAATCTACAAATTGCTCTCTGTTAGTTATCTGTTGTTGTCCATGCTTTGTAAATCATTTACCGTTTTTCATACATTACCTTTATTAAATGCTTTGATTACTAAGTGAATCCTTATTAAATGCATATTGTCTGTGAGTCAATATTGCAAATTCATGTTGCCGGAAAGCATAGGAATCATCTTGGAATAATTATCGACCATCGGTGGGGAGAGAACGAATCTAGAGCTCACGCCTCAGGTCCCCACCGGTCAACCGATGGTATATGACCAGTCAACCGGTCATCACCTGGAGCATGAGCTCCAAGTGCCTGTCTCTCCTCCTTGCTCTTGTGTTCTTACCCAATTTGATGCCTCGTTTTTTTGTGGTTTTTGCTTCTGCTTTGGCTCTAGTTTCTTGAATTTCAATGCTTTGATTTGAAAGTTTATTTTGAACTAAGTTTCATAAAATTTCAGGAATATTTACTTATTATATTTATGGTTTTAAAACAAGCAATTTACAATCCAAATTTTTTTTTATAATTTATCGATTTCAAACTTGTTTTTAATCAATTTGATTCTAACTAGTTTTAGATAAGTGTGTGTGTATAATCCGAAAATCCTATTATTTATCCATTAATAATTAATTTCAAAATAAGTATTTTTGGAAAATATTTCTACGAAACAAAGTTTACTATATAGAAAATTGAATTTCATTCGAACGAGGAATTTAATTAAACGATTTGGTAAAACAAATGCTATGGAACGTTTGCATTTACCTTATCGGTTAATTACTAGACTCGCCCGACTGTAAATTTTATTTACTTTTTTATTACTGTATTCCTCTTGGAGTAGGGTTTACAATCACTTAATGAACATTTGAATTTTGTCAGGTGGTATGGGATGCTTTGGAAAAAAATTTGATTAATATTTAAAAGTAGACTATACTTTTCTTTTTGCGTAACCTTCAGGCTCGTCTTTGAGTTCGGCGTAACCTTTTTGGTTCGTCTTTGCATTCAGCGTAACCTTTCGGGTTCGTCTTTGTTTTTGGCATAACCTTCAAGTTCATCTTTTTGTTCGACGATGCCTTCGGGTTCGTCTTTGTGTCGACGCAACCTTCATGCTCGTTTATCCAGGAGGGGACTGTACCTCATGTTTGCATGCATGATCAGTGAGTATCAGCTCGTCTTCTTGTATGGTGCCAATTTTGATATATTTTGTGCGTTAGATCTCATGGTTTGAATTGTGATTCTTGTTTCACCATATTGTGATATTTCGCATCTAGAAGGCATATTTTTTGGAAAGTTTGGCATGGTGAATTCTTTGAGTTTCATTGGTACCATTTGATTCATTTGTGACTTTTAGTGGATGATGACTTTCTCTTGGATTACATTTCCTAAAAGTGGATAATACTTTATGTTCGTATGATTATGTTTCCTATATATATATATATGTATTTATGGATATCTCTTTTCATGCTAAGCTACTCTCATTTATTCACATTAGTATAAGACCAACCAGTTTATTATCCTATATAATATTGGGGTCAACCGAGTTATTTCAGGTACCCCTCGTTGATCTTTAGAGATGTCTAGCTTGAAGCTTATCTCCTATGATCCCGTCTATCTTCACGTTTCATCATTTTGTCTAGACTATGTTTTTGTGTACTATGTATATGTTTATCGAGCTTAAGACACTTTTTGTATGTACATCATTTGGGTAGTTATGTATGTATATTGTGTGGAACTTTCATGTCCACCATTTTGTAAACTCTCTTCTGTATATGTACATACGTGTTCTTCTGAGATGTAACATATGTATAGTACCATGATATCTTATGTTGTTCTGAGCAATTATTATAGCCACAGCAGTATTGTTTTAAGCCCGGAGTGTGTAAGTCAAATCCACTTCGAAAAGAATCATTACCGAGTTCGACGTGACAATACTCACTTAATGCAATATTCACGGATGGTCGCTCCCAACCAGCCTTACTCTCTGCATTAACAGACGATATCACATAGTAATATCCTTTGTTAGCGTGGGTCTGAAGGTGGGGCGTTATATATAAACTCTACCATTTTGGTTTTTGTACAATCTATGAACCTTTTGCACTCTAATGTTTTATTCATGGTTCATTTGATTATATCACTATCACATTTGTTTTACATCTCTGTTATTATATTACATTTTGTCCAGGCATTGTGAGATGTTCTATAGATTTGATGCTTGGATTTTCGTTAGTTTACACCCTTAGTTACCATCCTGCATCGGTAGAGTACCTCTACAGCGCACTACACGTGTATATTTAGGTACCAAATGTGTAGGATGGTCATCACAAATGTCATACACGTGTCTTGTAATACCACATTATATCTATACGGACTCACACTCTAGTATGGCCTCATGCCTTATAAAGTCGCTTGTTGCCCGCCTCACCTGAATCTCATATAAGATTCACTTCCTTAGATCGCCTGAGGCCAATAGGAAATCCTATTGTCCTCGTGCTACCTAGTTGGACACACATCCTGGTCCGCCCGTAGTTTGTATGGTCACTTAACATCCACTTCCTTCTCTAGCCCGACACAGCACTATAGTGGAAACAATATCATCATGCTTGGATCACCTACTAAGTGTCAAGGAACGACATTTACATCATATACACATTCTAGGTTGTCTATTCTATGTCCCAGACCCGTTCCCATCCACATTCATCATCTCATCAAAATCTCATATCATAACACACACACACACCCCCATTTATCCATTCGTTTTGTAACACCATATTCCCTCTTGTTACGTCTTAGATCGCCTTCCAAAACATAAGGGAAAAACAAGAATTGTATATTTTATTTATTTATATTGGGCCATTTAGCCAAGGTTGATACATCCAATTTATGCATGCATCGGTGCACTGGTGTATGTTTAATGTTCCAGTAGTACACGTTACAGCTTCATATTTCAATTCGGTTTTTGTAGTTTTTTCGTCGTCATTATCACCTCCGGCCATCATCGCTTCATCTTAGATTATTGAAGTGCGTGGCTAGGCCCTAGCTTTAAGTTCTTATGTTGAATTAGGTCGTTTATTTCATGGATTATAGCATTAAACTTTCATATTTCTAGAACTTATATAAACCTAGTTTCTAATAATTTATATCGACCAAGTCCCTCCCAAACCCTATTATTTTCTAAATTAAAGTGTATGTATGATTTTCTAACCTAATATAGCCTTTAAATCATCCTATAGGGTTAAGATTGCATTATAGTAGGAGAAAAGCATCATATTCCAGTCCGAAGCTCAAGTGTCTAAGTTTGTTGCACCTCCTTCCTTCGGCATTTCGCCTTCAAATCATTGTTAGGTCGTAGCCTGTCTGTTAGCTTTGAATTGCCTTTGATTTTATTCGTGTTGGTTAAGAAGAGCGAATTATGTTGATTTTAGTGAAAGCAGTTTAGTGGATAATGAAGGAAGAAATAAGAATAACACGGCGTTAGTTTCTAAAAGCATTTTACGTGATTTAGTTTTGAGATAAAAGAAGAAACCAACCATATGTCCGCCAAAACTTAAATTCAAATTCAAATCGGTAGTGCCCATTTGATTTGATGACCTTTTGGATTCTATCTCCTTTATATAAGCACCAAACGACACAAACCAATATACTACGCGAATTAGAAAATTCATGAATCAGAAAAATAAGTCGGTCGTAATGGCGCTGGTTTCTTCGTCAAATTCCAAAGTCTTAAAAATGTCTATTTTGCCCCTCCTTATATATAATTTATTTAATTAATTCACTAATTCATTTTCATATTTTTTATTCAAACAAATTACTTAAATTTTCGGGGTATTACATTCTCCTCCCAAAAGTTTTTCGTCTCGGAAATTCCAAAGAGCGAAGAATATAATATACTATTTATTCACTAGCATATATATATATATATATATATATATATATATATATATATATATGTATGTATATATGTATGTATGTATGAATCAAGTTATACCATCCAAATTAAAGCAAATAATACATAACGATATGTGCAATGTACAGGTAGGCATGCCGTGAACTTGCAGTTTATACTAACATGCGCAAATGCAACTAATGCATCCCATATGAATGCAAATAAATGACATCTTAGGCAGGATGCGTAACATCCAAACATAAAACATATATGTATTTTATATGAATGCAAACCAATCATATATATAACTCAACGATAAACCATCCAATCAGTCAAATCCTAATTCTAGAATACTATAACTAAAGAAATCAAATCAATGTCGAGAAACTGACCACGTAAGAGTTGAGGATGTATAGCCCTTATATTCACTTCAAGCTCCCACATACTCTCTGTGGGGTCATTTCCCACTGTCATCTAACCAATTTCACCGTCTTGTTTCTAAATTACTTCACAACACTTTAGATGTACTGGTTGGTCCATAAGATGAACTTGACTCAAATTTCAACTCCACCTCTTCCAATTAGCAAGGCGTTATCATAGTCGTCAAATCATGTACACATTTTTGCAAATGTGACACATGAAATGCTTTATAGATTCATGCTATCTTCTCTGGTAGCTCCACCTTATATGCCAAACCTCCTTTCCTCTCCCCTCCAATACTAGAAATGGGCCAACAAATCTGAGTGCCACTTCCTCAAATTTTCAAATCTTACTATCCTCTTTAATGGAGAAACCTTGATAAGAACTAAATCTCCAACTTTGAACTCGAAATCCTTTCACCTTCTATTCTCATATGATTTCTGTCGATCTTGTGCCGCCTTAATCCACTTATGAGCTCTACTTCCTTAGTAGTGTTTCTAACTATCTCTGGCCCCAAAACAATCTTGTCTATAGACTCCCATCAGCATGGAGGTAACTTACATGGTTTTACGTATAAATCTTCAAATAGTGTCATACTTATACTAGCCCGGTAGCTATTATTATATGCTAACTCCAATAAAGATAATTAGTCCTCCTAAGGCCCTCTAAAGGCTAGCATACATGCCCTTAACAAATCCTCTAACACCCTTTTTACTATGTTTGTCTGTTCGGTCTACGGGTGGTATGCAGTACTTTGATTCAATTCCATCCCTGATGCTTTCAGTAAACTCCTCCATAACTCACTCATGAAAAGTTTATTCCAATCACTCACAATACTACCTGGAACTCCATGTAGCATAACCACATTTTTAATATATTATGTCGCTAAAATCATCCTGGTTCTCATTCTCTTTATGGGAATAAAATGTGCGTTCTTCGTAAGATGATCTACTATTACCCATATACTCTCATTTCCTCTTCTACTCCAAGGTAATTTGTCCACAAAATCCATAGATATGCACTCCACTTCCACTATGCACATCTAACTAAAGTAATAAACCATTCAGCTTCTTCTGTTCTGCTTTTATCCTATGGCATGTCATGTACTTCACAATATATTCAACTACCTATCTCTTCATTCCTGGCCAATGGAATACTCTATTCACTTCCTAATACATCTTATTTCCTCCTAGGTGAATATTCATTCTAGAGTGATGACACTCACCCAAGACCTCCTCTATCAATTCGTTAACATGTAGTACTCATATTCTTCCATCTCTCCTTAGATAACCTTTCTTATCTTTGGAGTAATAAACCAAATGGCTCGATCGTTAACTGCAACCTAACTGCTCCATTATATCAACCAATGATGCATCCTACCCTAAACTTACTCTAATATGATCCATTAACACTGGTCCAACCTCCACTGCTGCTAACTGTCCAGATGCGTGCTTTTATAGTGGTCTGAAATCATACTTTGGTATAAAATCCAAACTTCTTTACTCTATCACATAGAATTTATCTCCACGTGTTTCATTCTCAAACCATCTGGGACTACATTTCCTTTTCTTGGAGTATAAGAAATACCAAAATCATACGATGATAAGAATTTCATCCACCGTTGTTGCTTTAATTTTAGATCCTTCTGCGAAAAAAGTATTTAAGATATTTATGATCCGTAATAGATCGAATCTCTCACCCGACAAATACTGCTTCCATGACTTCAATGCAAACACAATGGTAGCTGACTCCAAGTTGTATGCTAGATAATTTTTCTCATGGTTCTTCAATAATCGACTTGTATATGCTACTACCCTTCCTTCTTGCATAAGAACAACACCAAGACAAGTACACAAGCATTGGTATATACGGTAAATTGTTTGGCACCATTCAGAATAACTCAAACAGAGCACTCGTCAATAGCTCCTTCAATTTAATAAACATTACTTCACACTCTCGGTTCAAAATAAAATCAAATTCTTCTTTGTTAAATGAGTCAAAGATGTTGATATCTTCGTAAAATACTTAATGAACTTCTAATAGAATCTGACCGAACCAAGAAACCTACAACCTATAATGCATTCTTTAGCGTTTTCCAATCTCTAATTTTATCTACTTCCCTAACTCCATATCTGGTACATCCGCCGATTCCACATGCCCAAGGATACAAGCTTCATCTCTCTAGAAGTAGTGCTTAGAAAATTTAGCCTTCAACTGATTCTTTCTCAAAACATTTATCACTTCTCTCAAATGAACTTCATGCTCCTCTTCACTTCTAAAATAAATAAGAATATCATCCAAGAAGACCATTACAAACCTATTTAACTGCTCCTGGAATACTCTACTCATCAAATCCACAAAGTAAGCTAGAGAATTTGTCAATTCAAAAGATATTACCATCCATTTAAATAATCCATCAGATGTACGGAAAGCGGTCTTTCGGATACTATCTTTAACCACTCGCTACTAGTGGAATCTAGTCACCAAATCAAGCTTTGAGTACCTTAGCCCTGACTAACTGATCAAAGAGGTCATCAATGCAAGGCAGTGGATAGAAATTTTTCTTTGTTAGCTTATTTGGTTCTTAATAGTCGACGCATAACCCAAGGGAACCGTCTGCCTTAGTAGCCAAACGACAAGTGTTCCTCATTCCAAAATACTTCTTCGAATGAAACTTTTCTATGATAGTTCCAATACATGCTTATCTAACTCTCATCTTTCCTACATATCTATACGCCTAAGAGGCATCACAACTGGCCCTTTGTCTTTCTCAAGATCAATACGAAATTCAATTTCTCTTCGGGGAGGAAGACCAAAAACTTCTTCGAATACATCAGGATAGTCCTTCACTACGGGTATAGACGATGGTACTTCCTATGACAGGCTTAGTGAATTAAAATTTATCCAAAATGGAAGTATCAGGGTCATAGTATAGAATTAAATCAAGTCCATCGCCCTTCCTCAATCGAACTACCCTCCTGTTATAATCCAATACTACCCTTAGTGGGACATCAATACATTCCCAAAATTAATCCAAACCTTTAAAAGTTTGATACATATGTGTCATAAAGGAACCCCACACCATGGATGATCAACTTTAGATTATGACACAACATTGATAAATGGATCGATCCCTAAAGAAGATTCGACACCTTAACGGATTCGTACACAATGTCATGTTTAAGAGCAAACTATCGACCAATGCACTATATATAATTGAATGGGATGCACCATTATAAAAAAAGCACTAATAGGAGAATCGGGTATGATCAATGCACCTTTCATCACAATATGCTTTCCTTTCTCCTAGATCTTCGGTGGTGCCTTACTAGAAGCTAGAAAGGATACATAGCATATGCGTTCACAATCTGACATTCTCCATTCAAACTGGGAAATCTTTCTTCACGTGTCTGATCTAATCACAATTATGATGCTTGAACTTCTTCTGAGCTGGGGTTTCCTTACAATCCCTAGCTATGTGTCCCACTTGGTTGTAGTTATAAAATTTACTTTTCGAGAGGTTTATCCTACAATTCTTTGTAGATTGTCCCACCTTCTGACATTGTGACAAGTAACCACCTAACTTTTATTTTTCCTCCTTTGAGATCCATTTCCTTTACCTTTTCCCTGTTGCTGTCATCTTTCCACTTTCTTATTCTATTCCTTGACCATATTTCCACTCAAAGAATTTAATAATGATGCCTCTACCAATCCCTCGAATGTTGCTCCATACGATATTTGATTTAATGCCAACTCCCCTAAAGGTGAACTTAAACCCTTTGCAAATTTTAAAGCCTTTTTTATTGAAGTGTTCACTAATTCAAATCCAAATTGGGCTAACTCATTAAACCTACTGACATACTCACCAACTGTCAGTTCTCCTTGCTTCAAATAAATAAACTTCTCTAAAAACAAATATTTTTCGGTGCTAGAAATAAATTTTACATTAAATCTAGATTTAAACCATGAAATAGCATTCTCATCCACCTTATATTGCTTACCACCAATTAACTATTTCACTTTACAAATTCTAAGTAGCTAACTGCTTCTTCATCTATTGCCAAGTCCTAATAGGTTAAAATTTGTTTTACAATCATTATGCCAAGCCCAAGTCATCAGTTATAGTTCTACCTTGAGAAATGGCTTCCTACCTAGGTTGAACAAATCTTTACACAATTTAGGAAAGTAAAAAGTTGACAGTGCATGGGATGGTACCACACCTTGATTAGCAGTGGTATTGGTGGCTGTGGATTTGATAGGGATGATACTAACTTGGCTCGTCACCTGAAGGTAGGGTCTGGACCATACTGGAATATTAACTCCGGGAATATCCAATATATCTACATGGGTGCTAGTCCCTGCCCTAGTTTCCATCCCATCAACATTGGCGGAATTGGTCTCTGTTGTATTTTCGACTGAATTAATCATTTTAGCTATCTGTAAAAATAGGATTTATTTGCAATTTCCCAATAAATAGTAAACACAATTGGAAGAGTAACTAGGTGTGTGCACATGAACTTTGAATTTCTGTCTAAAATACACACATATCTAATGGAAAATGCAAGTATGCTCTATCAGTATGTCCCTAATTCCTATCATAGTTTCTAATATATGCTCCGATACCAAATGTGATAACCTGCCTTTTTTGACCTTGGGTCTGACACTCGAACCAACACTGGCACCCAAGGACCAAAAGGACGAGTCGTTGGGGTGAGATAAAATATGTATATGGTTGTAGGAGGATATCATATATTAAATATAATTCTAACTAACATTATCAACTTTTAGAGTCTCGTAATGGAGGGAAATAAAATATTATATGTAACCAATACCATAGTCGCATCATCATAATATGTCTAAAATGTCAAATACATATGTCTGTATAAATACAGGTATAATCCGATCCCACAAATACCAAATCAAATCTAAGTATAATACTGATCTACACCACATATACAATATGTCAATAAATCGCCATCTCTGATACTAACTCATCTCTGAAATCCATCAACCTGGATATAGTATAAAAATGAAAGTAGGAGTGGGTCAGACATAAGTCTAGTGAGTAAGCCATACACTACTCTACACATACTACAGAAATTACACTAAACATGATATGAATCTATTATCCCACCACCATGCATTTCGTCATCATGTCATATTTAAATGTCATGCACATCTAGCCAAACTACATCATATCTAAATGGACTCACACTCCAGTCTAGCCTCATGCCCTACAGAGCCGTCTAATTGCCAACTTCACCTAAATCTCACATAGGACTCACTTTCCTAGACCACTCAAAACTTGTTGGAAAGCCTATTGTCATCATGCTAACTAGTTGTACTAATGCAATGGTCTACCCATAGCTTATAAGGTCGTTTATTTCATGGATTGTAGTATCAAATTTTTATATTTCCAAAATTTGTATAAACCTAGTGTTATCCCGCATTTTTTAGCAAGGCCGTGATATCAAAAGATCGACCGAGAAAAGCAAGATAGCTCGTCTCAAAGATCGGTCAATTCAACATCTCAACAAAGCAAGTTCTGTTGAATGATTTTTCATCTAAGATCCCCTACGGAGGGGGGGGGGGTCCAGGAGGGGTGCCAACCCCCCAAGGTGGGGGTGCGGGGGCAACGCCACCACTACGGTGTTCGACCTGACCGGTCAGGTCGCAGGGGTCCAGGGGGCAGCGCCCCCGGCAGGGTGCGGGGCAGCGCCCCGTCCAAAACGGTATGCGACTTAGAGCATGGAGTCTCCAACGGGCTAAAGCTTCCAGCGACCTAACTGCTTGAAGGAGTTCGCGACCTAAGCCACCACGAAGACCTCGCGACCTAAAGCATGACCGACTCAAGCAGCTCCGCGACTTAAGGCATAAAGTGGTCCAACGACCTAAAACTAAACGACTTAACAACTCACAGGAAGTCGCGACCTAAGGGTGCAGCGACTTAAAAGATACCGCGACCTAAAAGTGGGACGACTTAAAGAGTCCACGACTTAAGGCAGCTCATAACGACCTAGCGACTATTCAGTTGGGTCGCCACTCCTTTAGCTCGTGCCCCTCTTAATGATTAGGTCGCTAACGACCTACTGCCAACTCCATAAATCATTACCTTCCTTCCTTAACCCATAGGTCGCTCACGACCTAAACCGTAAGTCGCTCCTGGTACCTCAGCATGATAAGCCACTTGCCAACCCATCCTCTTAGGTCGTAACTCGGCAACACACGACCTACGACCTACCTTAGGTCGCTCACGACCTAAACCCAGCCGACCTAACTCCAAATCTCCCACACGACCTACGACCTACCTTAGGTCGCTCACAACCTAAACCCAGCCGACCTAACTCCAAATCTCCTACACAACCTATGACCTACCTTAGGTCGCTCACGACCTAAACCCAGCCAACCTAACTCCGAGCTCTCCTATAAATACTCCGCTTACTCCAACTAGGAGGGGACTTTTTTTGGATTTGAAGGCGCCTACACTCTACTGATTTCTGGACTCTCCAAGCACCTCAACCACCGAAGATTCTTCATCAAGAGATCTACTTCATCTAAGAGAGATTCGAAGAGCAATTCACCATCAACGTTCTAACTTCTTTCTCCGTTCATGTTGTAATTGTAAGATCGTGTTGTAATCGAGAGATCATGCTGTAAAAGTATTGTAATCTTGTAAAAGTATGTACAAAGAAGATAATGAAGAATGTAAAGTGGATGTAGGCTTACTAGAAGCCGAACCACTATAAAAATCTCTGTCTCTTTTACTTTTCTGCGACTTTTCTTTTTACTTTGTTTCCCGTATAAGCGGGTGGTGCTTTCACTTCATCACGAGATACACCGGGTGTTAGCGTTAAAACCATTCTTATCGTTAACACCTAGTTTCTAATCATTTATATCAACCAAATCCCCTCCAAACTATATTAATTTCAAAATTAATAGGTATATATATGTGTGTGTGATTATCTAATCTACTGTAGCCTACAAATTAACCTATAGGGTTAAGATTGCATTATATTAGGAGGAAAGCATAGATCGCTCACCAAATAGCCTATTCTAATCCAAAGCTCTATTGTTTTGGTTTTTTGCACCTCCTTCTTATCTTGCCTTTAAATCATCGTTGAGACATAGCCCCATCTGTTTGCTTTGAATTGCCTTTGATTTCATTCAATTTGGTTATGAATTGAGTGAGTTATGTTGATTTTAGTGAAAGTAGCTTCCTTAAGAATGGAAGAAGAAGAACGAATGACATGGGTCTAGTTTCTGAAACTATTTTATGTGATTTAGTTTTGAGTCAAATGAGGGAAACCAACCGCATGTCTGCTAAAACATAAATTCAAATTCAAATCATGTAGCATCGTTCGATTTGACGATGTTTTCGACCCTATCTCCTTCATATGAGCTATAAACGACATAAACCAATATTCCGTGCGAATCTAAATAAAATAGACAGTTGGAATGGAGCTAGTTTCATCCTCAATTTTCAAAGTCTTAGAAATGACAACTTGTCCCCTCGTTATATGTAATTATTTATTAATTCATTAAATCCATTTACTTTCATATTATTATATTATTTGTATTTAATTAAATTGTTATTCGAATTTTCTGGGAATTACATTGATACTGAATCTTATGGGATCTCGAGTTCCTAGATGCATAAGTTATAACCTTGCCCTTCATTATCAATATAGCTCCCAATCTGAACCCAAACCATCTATGTACACAACCATATCTATATTATCTTTTGGCATAACTAGAACCAGGGCTTCTATCAACCGAAACTTCGACTCTTAGAACGCTGCTTCAGACTTCCTTGTCCACATACTGTTCATTCTTCTAGGTAAGTCTGGTCAAAGCACCACTATCCTTATGAAATCCTTGATGAATCTCCAATAGTATTTGACCAACCATAAGAAACTTCTCGCCTCGGTGTAACACCCTTAATTTTTTTTAACATTATTCAGGAAATTAATTAGATAAATTAAATAGTATAATGTGTAGTGATAAGTAGAATGAGATTTGTTAACTAATTTGGGTCAGGTCTTTATTAATTAATAAGAAGATTGTTTTAAACATAAAATAGAAGGAATTTATGAGAGGGGCACAGTGGGGATAATTTCTTCATTTATTCCGTAAATCTTTCCTCTCTCATTCACTTTTAACAACATCAAAACATAACCAAAATAGGCCAGTCATTGCTAAGGAAAGAAGGGGAAGCTAAAGGGAATTCAAGGGTAAAACTTAGGAAACTAGTCTACATCAAATCTCAATCTCTCTTATCCATAAGGTGAATAATAGTATCCATCTCATCTTTTTATGCTTTATTTCAGATTTATGATTAAATTTTGAATTGTTTATGATAATATATCATGCTTTGGTTAATAATATCATTATTTGATGGATGATGATTTATTATAATTTTTGTGAAATTGTCTTAGTAGGTATTAAAGGTAAAACCCTAGTTTTCTCCACGTTTGACTTGAAATTTGAATATGTTATGTAAAACATTATTTTGGAGCTGAATTTTCAATTTCATAATTTTTTAAGTTCATATGAATATTTTATGAATTTCCTAAGAGAGAAACAGAGTTTATTTTGGGTTTTAATTATTAACAATAATTAAATTAATACGTTCATCCTAAAATTTATATATATGAAAGAAAAGGAAAATTCGAATTTTCGAGGAATTTTCCCTAAAGGTTATGATTTTCTATGAGTTTATTATGTTAGAAAAGCTTTTCATTAATATTAACTAATGATATTAATTATAAGGGTTTACAAATTATTTTGGGAAGGTAGAATGAGGTCAGCTAGTAATTTCTGAAAACAAAATGAAAATTATTTTGTTAACCAATGATAATTTAACAAAAGGTAATAGCTGGTGGAGAGTATTAGCTTTAAAAGAAAATAAAACATTTTTTATTTTCAATTACAGAAATGCCATTGTAGATACTCGATATCCCTGCTATGTTGACATTGGATATCTATAATAGTCGATACCTATAGAAACTACTCAACAGTTATATGGTGTATCTACTTTATAGACTCGACGATCACAAAGGTAGACGCATGCGATAGCTACATAGTAGCTATGTGATGTATATGCTTATTGAAACTTGCCACATTAGTTCAATATCTCATGGTTGTAGAGGCTCGACAACCTATGATTTCGAGATCTAACATCATCCCTTTTAAAGTTCGAAACCTTTATGTTTCTAGGGGTTCGACACCCCTAAGTGTAGGGGTGTAGTTTCCCTAATTGTTTTAAAAACTCGGTACCTCCTATCATTTTGTATTTGATAGCTATCAGGTATTTATTCGACATCTATGTTTTGTGGCATAATAGTCGTATGTTTTCTAACTTGATACTTATGTTTTATAGGATCGATAGCCCATATTTCATTGAAACTTGATAACCACATTTCAGCAGTGTTACAGTTGTATTTTTTTTATAAACAAAGCAACTATGTTTTAGGGGCTCGACATAGAGACTCGACATCTATATTTTAGCAGCATAGTAGCTGTGTATTTTATAAGCAAAGGCTTTGCCTAGAGGCTCGATAGCCCATGGTTTCTAGAGGTTCGATAGCCCTATTTTGATAATGAATGTTTCAAAAAGCTACGTGATGATTTTGGCAATGGGTTTGGGTTGTATTTTCTTTGTTTTTAAAGAATGGTTTCGAGTGTGTAATCATTTCTAAAGGTAAATGTTTTGAAGGAAATAAAATAGTGTTTAAGCCCAATTTTATATGGATTTTACCAAAGAGAATTAATACTTAAACCTAAGTAATTTTGTGATGGCTGTACCTATTGATTGAACGTATTTTGATGAATGATGCTTCATGTTCTTATTATCATTTGTGCAGTTAATTTTGCATATTTATCATTATCATACTCACATCATCCTGACCTAACATTTCATTTTGGGAGTTAGGGGCAAAATTACCATTTAGGTTGTTCAAGTAGTGATTATGGACATACTAAATTTCTGAGTGAGTAGGATTACATCCAGAAGACCAGATAGATTACTTATGTTAGAATGTCTCGAACTAATCAAAAAGATGTGTGTCATGGACTTAATTGGTTGCCCTACAAAATCATTAGCTTCATAGTAACCCTAGAAAAACTGTGATATATGAGACATATAGTCCTTATAATTCTAGATAGGTTATTAGTTGTCCTGTGAAATAACCCTATAAAAACTATGATACATGAGACAGATAGTTCGTGTGATTTTGGGTAGGTTATTGATTGTGCCATGAAAACTAATAGGTTCTTAGTATACCTAGGAAAACTATGATTCAGGATAGATAATTCTCTGATTTTGACAAACAGTCTAGTTACCTCCTAACTATATTTTGAGATTTTGGAATATCTAGTTAAATTTTTAGCCCATGTCAGCCCAATAGCTTATTAGTTGGCCTGAAAAACCATTAGGTTCATAGTAACCCTGGGAAAATTATGATTTGAGATAAATAGTCTATTTTTAGGAAGGGTAAACCTTGGGTATGCATAACCCTAGGATGTTGACTAGTCAGACTCACCCATGTTATATGGGTGCGTATGATCATATCATGTTTTGTATTAACCATTATGGTTATAGGTGCATGATTTATGTACAGAATCGCATATTTGGACAAGATATCGGTGATTGGAAAACCCGTTCCCCTTAGTGGCGTGGTCTCACTAGATATCTATTTTAATTTCGGATGGTATATTATTATTCACAATAGGCTTTTTATCCGACTTAAGGTTTTTTCTTTTCCCCATAAACTCACGGGTACTCATTTAAGTAGGTCGGGAGTATGGATTTTCAGGTTGGAGGAATATACTTTCAGAGATGTGTATGAGCAAGCTAGCTAATGCTAGGGGTTTATTTCTATTGTGTTGCTTAAAGCTTATGTTTTGTTTGAATGGATGAAAAGATAGGACCTATAACTGTCAAGTATTTAGACTCTGCTCATCCAAGGGGCATCTTCATTGTCGCTCTTGGAATATATTAGTAATTATTATATTTTCTTTGAACGAGGAATTGATGTGATTATGTAAAAGGATTATGTAATGAATACGAAAGTTTATTAATGAAATGTGTTTTGAAAATTTTCATGTTCCTATGCTCTTAATTTTATAAATACAATTAACTGATCTCATTTTCTCATTGGAAAATAATACTGTTGATGATTGCAATATCAGTAGCGATTATTTTTAGATTGTAAAGTTTGGGATGTATAACTTGGTATCAGAGCATAGGTTTGTGTAAAACTTAAAAGTTTTGATGAAATAAAACTTAAAAGATTTTAAAAATATAATCCTAATAAATCAGAAAATAAGATTGGGGTATAGGATAATCTTATAGTAACGTACTTGTTATTTGTGATATATAAGTATGTATTGTATCTCTATTCTCTCCTCTCTCTCTCTCTCTCTCAGACCATTCTTCCATATCTTATGAAAACCTGTATGCAGATTACGAGAAAACAAGATATGGAAGCAAGAAATGAAAGAGTGAATCTAGGTGGAGGAAGCACCACAAGTAATGGAAATGTCTGGCCTAACACTAAGGAATCAGGGTCGACCGGTGATAATGTGAGTGCCGGAAATCCATTAGTAGAAATAGGGGCTATGTATTAGTTCTTCACGAAAGTGGTGCAAGATGAAATTGTAACTTGTTTGGTTATAAGGAATCCTTCGACATTTGGAAGAGAAAACCTTTAGAGACTCAAGCTTCTCAAGGAAAGAAAAGAAAGTTCTTCAAGAAGAAAAGAGCACAGAAGAGCGGAGCTACAGAAAGGGAAGGCTAATGTCGTTTGCTTTAAGTGCAAAGGGAACTTTGCTAATGAGTACCGATCCGGTAATGGAAAGAAGGTTGTGGTAAAGAAAAGTGTAAAGTGTTTCAACTGCAACCAGATAGGACATTTCGAGAATGAATGTCCAGAGCCGGCTAAGGCTAATAAAGAAAAAGTTATGCATGAAAATTTTAAGCTTCTGGATTTATTGCAGAAGAAAAAAGAAATTTTGTAATGGTAAGGTACGTTTTGACTCAATCCACATCTGTTAAAGTATTATTTGATAATGGTGCATCGTATTCTTTTGTCTCGTAATGTTTGGTAGATAAATTAAATCTAGAACCATCATACCATATTACTTCCTTTTGGGTTGCAAATCCAATAGGAAATTTTACAACTCTTGGGATGAGATGTGACCATTTAGAAAATGAGCTGTTATGTCATCTATTAACTTGTAGTTTGCATGTATTTGATTTGTGGGTTTTGGGATTATTTTGAGTTTGAATTGGTTAAGCAGATGTGATGCTAGGGTATTTTATCTGAATGGGAAAATTCAACGAGACACCCTAATAGTTGTGATTGAATTATGTACCCAGTAGAAAATTAGAGTTTAGATGTATGTGATTTATTGGGTGCAAATGAAGTGGAAGATAAGGTGAATTAGGTTTTTGTTTTAAGAGAGTATATAGTTGTTTTTCAACATGTTATAGGACTACCACCAAAACGAATTATTGAATTTCGAATAGATCTTATACCTAGAGCTGAACCCGTAAGTAGACCACCTAGTAGAATTATACCCATTGGGATGAAAGAGTTAAAGGTGCAACTGGTGAACTTAGAAATTTTATTTGACTAAGTAGTTCACCTTCGACAGCGACCATAGTGTCCATAATGAAATTGGATAGGTGGTGAGGATGTGTATTGACTATTGTAAGTTGAATGAGAAGACGATAAAGAATCGGCATCCTTTGCCGAGAATGGATGATTTGTTTGATTAGCTGAGTGGAGCCAAGGTATTTTTCCTTTAGATTTAGCAACAGGTTCCATCAATTGAGAATGGCAGGAGACATCATTCCATTGTTGGCATTTTGAATAAGATATGGTTCATATGAATGGTTAGTCATGCCCTTTGACTTACCAACGCGCCTATTTAATTTGTGGATTTGACGAACCAGATCATTTGAGAGTATTCGAACAGGTTCATATTAATGTTTATAGATGACATTATGATATATTTTAAGAATGAACGAGATCATGAGATTCATCGTAGAATAGTGCGAGGAACGTTGAGACAACATTAACTAAAAGCGAAGTTTTCAAAATGTTATTTTTTGAAAAAAAAGAAGTGAATTTCATTTGTTATGTAGTTTTAGAAAAAAGGCAGTTACCAGCTAGGAACGAAACTATTAGTAATTTGAAAAGACCTAGACTGTAACCGAAATAAAAAAATTGGGTTGCTAATTATTGTAGATTCATCAAGGATTTCTCTCGTATAGCTGTGGCTATGACCAAACTAACAAGGAAGGATGTAAACTTTGTTTGGACCGATAATTATGAAGAAACATTCTTAAAGCTTCCACATTTATTGACCAATGCGCCCGTGTTAGTTATCCCAAATGGAAATCAAGACTTTGTGGTGTATACTGATGCATGTGGGATAGGGTTAAGAGCTATGTTAATGCATAGTAAAGTGATTGCCTTCATTCATCGACAGCTTCGCCCACATGAAGTTAGATATTCGACTTATGATTTAGATTTAGTGGCAACGATCTTTGCTTTGAAAGTGTGGAGATACTATGTTTTGTGAGAATGATTCGAGTCATTTACAGATCATAAGTCTCTGAAACATTTATTCTCCCAGAAGAAGTTGTATATAAGACCGTAAAGGCGGCTAGAGTTTTTAGCAGGTTATGATTTCAGTATTGAGTATACACTAGGAAAAGGAAATGTAGTTGTAGATGCACTTATTAGAAAACATTAGAGTGTGGTGTTGGCTATTTTAACAGAATGGAAAGATTAGAGGCACTAACTACTTCTGGTGTGTAGTTAAGATCGATGGACAGTTCTAGTTGGAATAATGTAATGTTGTCATATTTGGAAGTTCGATCGATAATGATCGAAAGAATTACTTCTAAAAAGAGAGATGGTCCATTACTAGTTGAATGGATAAGAAGACTTGAAGAGGGAACTGAGATTGATGATTTAAAATGTTTTAGTCTTGACCATAATGGACGGTTGTCGAAGAAGGGATGGTTGACTGTTCCAGATGTTCGTAACCTAAGAAAGGAAGTTCTTAGAGAATGTCATCATCGAAATTTACTATTCATCTTGGAGGAACTAAAATGTATCAGGATATGAAGAGGATTTTCTTAATAAGGAATGAAAAGAGATGTAACCTTATGGGTGAAACAATGTTTGAATTGCCAGCAAGTGAAATTCGAACATCAGAAACCAAGTTGATTGCTTCAACTTTTCGAAGTGTCACTTTAGAAATGGGATTCTATATCCATGGATTTTATTGATGGGTTGCTAAGGTCAAATACGGGAAATGAAAACTTCTGGGTCATGGTAGATAGACTAACCAAAAGTACACAATCCATTCACGTTAGGTCGACAAGGACAACACCTATTTTAATGAAGTTATTTATAAAGAATATTGTAAGACTGCATTGAATTCCTAGTAGCATAGTCTATGACAGAGATACTTTGTTCACTAGTGAATTCTGGAAGAGTCTACAGGAAGAGCTAGATACTAAGCTGAAGATGAGCACCCCTTACTATCCACAAACAGAAAGAGTTAGCAAAGTTCTCTAGGATTTGTTAAGAGCTTGTGTACTAGACTCTGGAGGGTCATGGGAAGAACATTTCGCTTAGTTGAGTTTTCCAATAATAATATTTATCGGACTAGTATAGGAATGGCACCTTCAGAAGTTCTTTATGAAAGGCTGTTTAAATCACTAACATGTTGGCTAGAGACCGAAGACAGATTGATTCTTGGTCCAAATAAGGTGAACGAAGCTTTGGAAAAGATTGAGTTAATTCGAGCAAGGATGAAGGAAGTTCGGTATAGGCAAAAAAGTTTCATAGATAAGAGGCGTAAGGATTTAGAATTCTCAGTTGGAGGCCAATTTTTTGTTAGTATCACCGATGAAGGGTGCGGTATGGTTTGGGAAGTCGGGGAAATTGGCACCAAGATATGTTGGTCTATTTTCTATCATAGAAATGATCGAGAAACTTGCTTATTAGATAGAGTTACCGAATAGTTTGGCATGCGTCTATAATGTTTTTCATGTTTCTCATCTTAAGAAGTGTGTGCATGATCTAGAGACTTCTATTACACGGACAGTATTGGAAGATTTAGAAATGGGACCAGATATGAGTTTGAGAAACACTATACTAGGGAGATAGAAGATAGTGTTAGAGATACTTATCCTGAATTATTTTGATGACATGCTCTGTATATGTCATATAGATTTTTAGCTAGCATGACATGCTAATGTTGTTGTTATGTGTTTATCACACATGTTTGTATGGTTGATATGCTTGTTGATTTCCTTATCGTAATTTTAAGGATGAAATTCTTTAAGGGAAGAGCTTGTAACATCCTTAATTTTTGTTTGACATTATTTAGGAAATTTAATTAGATAAATTAAATAGACTAATGTATAGTGATAAGGAGAATGAGATTTGTTAACTAATCTAGGGCACGCCTTCATTAATCAATTAAGAAGATTAAACATAAAATAGAAAGGAATTTATGAGAGAGGCATAATGAGGATAACTCCTCTGTTCATGCCCTAAAGCCTTCCTCTCCAATAATTTTTAAAAACATCAAAACATAACCTAAAGAGGCTGATCATTACCTAAAAAGTAAAGAAAAGGAAACTAAAGGGAATCCAAGGGGATAAGCTTAGGGAACAAATCTATATAAAATCCCCACCTCTCTTATTTAATCTAAGGTGAATAATAACATCCATCTCATTTATTTATGTTTTATTTTAGATTTATGATTAATTTTCAAATTATTTAAGATGATTTGTCATGCTTTGATAGATAATATCATTATTTGATGGAATAATGCTTTATTAGAGTTTTTATGGAATTATTTTAGTAAGATAAAACCTAGTTTTAGATCCACAATTGACATGAAATTCGAATATATTATGTATTATTTTGGAGATGAATTTTCAATTTCATAATTTTCTAAGTTCATATGAATATTTTATGAATTTCCTTAGATGGAAAAAGAGTTTATTTCGAGTTTTAAATATTAAAAATAATTAAATTGCTATTTTGGTTCTAAACTTTTTATATATGAAAGAAAATGGAAATTTGGATTTTTGGTGATTTTTGGGGAATTTTTCCTAAAGGTATGATTTTCTATGAATTTATTATGTTAGAAAAGCTTTTGATTAATATTAATTATAAGGGATTTCAAGTTGTTTTGGGATAGTGGAATGAGACCAACTAGTAATTTTCGAAAGAAAATAAAAAGTATATTGTTAACCAATGATAATTTGACAAAAGGCAAGAGTTGGTGAAAGTATTTTCTTTAAAAGGAAATAAAGCAATTTTATTACAATTACACAAATATCATTATAGATACTCGACACCCCTGCTATATCGACATTCAACATCTATAATAGCGGAAACCTGGAATAACTACTCGATAGTTATATGACATATCTACTTTATAAACTCTACAACCAATATTTTGTTGAATGCGATAGCTACTTATTAGATATGTGATGTATCAGCTTATTTGAAACTCGACACCTTATATGTTTTAGGGGTTCGGTATCTTCAGGTGGTAGAGACTCGACAACCTATGGTTTCGAGATATAACATTATCCTTTTTAAAGTTCGACACCTTTATGTTTTCAGGGGTTCGCCATTCCTAAGTGTGGGGGCTCAGCGTCCCTAATTATTTTAAAAACCAGGTAAATAGGCACAAGGAAGAACTTACAATTAGTCTCAGAGACAACAAGTTTGCTTTTTAGTCTGAAGGACACTTTTTAGTGTAAAACGAAATGATAGTTTCAACTATCATTCTGTCATTTACACTAAAGAGCGTCCGTCAGCCTAATAAACAAACTTCTTGTCCCTGAAACAAAACATTTCTCTAACTTTTTCCTTAAGCCTAAAAATCCCTTTAAAAACTTGGTTTCTCCTGTCTTTTGTTATTCGATAGCTACCCGTTAGTTATTCCATAGCTACCGGTTAGTTATTCGACATCTATGTTTTGCGGCATAATAGCCGTATGTTTTCGAACTTGATATTTATGTTTTATAGGCTCGATAGCCTATATTTCCTAGAAACTAGATAACCACTTTTCGATGGTATTACAACCGTATGTTTTATAAACCAAGCAACTATGTTTTAGAGGCTTGACATAGAAACTCAACATCTATATTTTATTAGCATGGTAGCCATGTATTTTATAAACAATGTCTATGTTTAGAGGTTTGATAGTCCATGGTTTTTTGAGGTTCGATAGCCCTTCTTTGATAATAAATGTTTCAAAAGGCTATATAAATATTTTGGCAATGTGTTTTGGTTATATTTTCCTTTTTAAGAAAGGTTTTGAGTGCGTAATCACTTCTAAAGATAAAGGTTTTCAAGGAAATAAAATAGCATTTAAGCCCAATTTTATATGGATTTTGCCAAAAGAACTATCACTTAAACCCAAATAATTTTGTTATGGATATGCCTATTGATCAAACATATTTTAAATAATGTTTTATTTTCTTGTTATCACCTGATCAGTAAACTTTGCATGTTTATCATTATCATACTCACATCATCTGACCCAACATTTCATCTTGGGAGTTAGGGATAGAATTACCATTTATGTTGTTCCA
Organism: Allium cepa; assembly: GCA_030765085.1. Lineage (NCBI taxonomy): Eukaryota > Viridiplantae > Streptophyta > Magnoliopsida > Asparagales > Amaryllidaceae > Allium > Allium cepa. Next base: position 549,928,623 of record CM060932.1, read on the forward strand.
ATAGTGAGTATGGACATACTAAACTCTAGGTGAGTAGAATTGCATCCAGGAGATCAGATAAATCAATTGTGTTAGGATGTCTATTAATCAAAAAGACATGAATCATGGACTTAACTGCCAGATAGGTTATTGGTTGCCTTTAAAAACATTAGGTTTATAATGACCCTAGGAAAATATGATATATGAGACAGATAGTGCATATGATTCCGGATAGGTTATTAGTTCTCCTATGAAAACTAACAGGTTCATAGTAATCCTAGAAAACTATGATATATGAGACAGATTGTTCATATGATTCCAAATAGGTTATTAGTTATCATGTGAAAACTAATCGGTTCTGAGTATCCCTAGGAAAACTATGACTTAGTGGTAAATAGTCCTTTTATTTGGACATACAGTATGGTTACCTCCTAACTATATTTGGATATTTCGGAATATCTGATTAAAGCTTTGGCCCAAGTCAGCCTGATAGATTATTAGTTGGCCTACAAAACCATTAAGTTCATAGTAACCATAGGAAAATTAAGATTTGAGACCGAGAGTCTATTTTTTTGAAGGGTAAACCTTGAGTATTTTGGGAAGGGTTACCATAGGATGACAGACTAGTCACAGTCACCTATGTTGCATACATGCATATGACCTTACCATGTTTTTTTTTAACCATTGTGGTTGAAGATTCATGATTTATGCATAGATTGACATATTTTGATAATATATCAGTGAGGGAAAAACCCACTCCGCTCGGCAGCATGGTTTCACTATATATCTATTTGGTTCGAGATGGTATATTATTATTCACAACAAATCTTTTGTTTGACCTAAAGTTTTTGTTTTTCCCCTAAACTCTAGGGTGCTCAATTGAGTAGGTTGGGAGTAAGGATTTGCAGGATCGACAAAAAAGCTTCCGGAGATGTGCATGAGGTAAACTAGCTAATGTTAGGAGTTTATTTCCATTTTGTTACTCAAAGCTTATGTTTTGTTTGAATGGATGAAAGGACAGGACCTATTACTGTCAATTTGTTTGACTTCGATCATCCAAGGGGCATTTTCATATGTCGCTCTTCGAATATATTTGTAATTATCATATTTTCTCTGAACGAGGAATCGATCGGATTATGTAATGGGATTTTGTTATGAATATGAAAGTTTATTGGTGGAATGTGTTTTGAAAATTTTCATAGTCATGCTCTTGATGTTATAAATACAATTAACTGATCTCATTTTTTCACCAGGAAATAATACTGTAGATGACTGTTATATCAATACCACTTATTTTCAAGCCTTATAATGAAGGATGATACAACTTAATATCAAAGCATAAGTTTATATGAAACTTAAAAGTTTTTGATGAAATAAAACTTAAAATATTTTGAAAAAATAATCCTAATAAATCAGAAAATAAGATTGGGCATGCTGTAACGCTATAGTAACATACTTGTTATTTGCGATATATAAGTATGTATTTTATCTCTATTCTCTCTCTCTCCTAGACCATTCTTCTGTATCTTACAAAGACATGTATGAAGATTACAAGAAATCAAGATATGGAAGCAGGAAATGAAAGACCGAGTCTAAATAGAGAAAGCACCACAACTAATGGAAATGTCCAACCCAACACTAAGGAATCAGGGTCGACCAGTGCCAATGTGAGTGTCGGAATCCCACCAGTAGATTGGGAGCTAAGCATTAGTTCTTTATGAATATGGTGCAAGCTAAAATTGCAGCTAATTTGGTTGGAGGGAAAGCTTCAACATTTGGAAGTGAAAAACCTATGGAGACTCCAGGTTCTCAAGGCAAGAAAAAGAGGTTCTTCAAGAAGAAGGGAGCTCAGAAGGGCAGTGTTGCCAAGAAAGGGAAGGCTAATGTCATTTTCTTTAAGTGTAATAAGAAATGACACTTTGCTAATGAGTGTTGATACGTTAATGGAAAGAAAGTTGTGGGAAAGAAAAGTGGAGAGTGTTTCAACTACGACTCGATGGGTAATTTCAAGAATTAATGTCTAGAATCAACTAAGGCTGATAAAGATAAAGTTTTTGCTCTAGAACCGTCAACTTCTGGACGGACTGCACAATAGAAATGAAAGTCTGTGATGGGAACTCTTTTGATTCATATCATATTTGTTAAAATATTATTTGATACTGGCACATCACATTCTTTTGTCTCACAATGGTTGGTAGATAAGTTAAATTTAGAACCATCATACCTTATTGGTTCCCCTAGGGTTGCAAATCTAATTTGAGGTCATGAAATTCTTGGGATGAGATGCAACCATTTAGAAATTGAGCTGTTAGGTCATGTATTTACTTGCAGTTTGTATGCGTTTGATTTTGTGGGTTTTGGGATTATTTTGGGTATGGATCGATTAAGAAGATATGATGTTAGGGCATTTTTCCAGGATAGAAAAATATCATTGAGGCACCTTGACAACCGTGATCGAATTATATACTCAATAGAAAATTCAAGCTTAGATGTATGTGCTTTATTGGGTGCAATGGAGGTGGAAGTTAGGGTGAATCAGGTTTTTGTGGTAAAAGAGTACGTAAAAGTTTTTGAGCCTGTTGGAGGACTATGACCGAAATGAGCTATTGAGTTTTTAATTGATCTTGTACCTGGAACTGAACTCGTAAGTAGACCGTCGAGTAGAATGACACTTACTTAGATGAAAGAGTTAATGGTGCAGTTGGTGGACTTAGAGGGAAATAATTTTATTCGATCGTGCAATCCACCTTAGGGAGCGTCCACGTGGTTCGTAAAGAAAATAGATGGGTCGTTGAGGATGTGTATGGACTATCGTAAGTTGAATGAGAAGACGATAAAGAATTAGTATACGTTGCTGAGAATAGATAATTTGTTTGATCAGTTAAGTGGAACCAAGGTATATTTTAATTAGATTTAGAAACAGAGTTGGTCAACTAAGAGTGGCGGAGGAAAATTCCATTAACGGCGTTTCGAAAAAGATATGTTTCATATGAATTGTTAATCATGCCCTTTGGACTGACCAATGCTCCTGCATACATTGTGGATTTGATGAACCAGATGTTCCGAGAGTATTTGGATGGATTAATGCTAATGTTTATAGATGACATTCTGATATATTCTAAGAGTGAATGAGATCATGAGATTCATCTTATAATAATCCTAGAACATTGAGGCAGCATCAACTAAAAGCGAAGTTTTAAAATATCACTTTTGGAAAAAAGAAGTGAAGTTCTTTGGTCATGTAGTTTCAAAAAAAAAGGTTGTCGGTATGTCCAACTAAGATTGAAGCAGTTAATAATTGGCAAAATACCCAAGACCATGACCAAGGTAAAAAAATTTTTGGGGTTAGCTGGTTATTATCGAAGATCCATCAAGGATTTCTCTCGTATAGCGGCGCCTATGACTAAACTAACAAAGAAGGTTTTAAAGTTTGTTTGGACCGATTAAAATAAAGAAGCATTCGTAATGTTGAAATATTTATTGACTAAAGCACCCATTTAGTCGTTTTAGATGGAAACAAGACTTAATAGTGTATACTGATGCATGTGGTATAGGGTTAGGAGTTGTGTTAATGCAAAAAGGTAAGGTGATTGCCTTCGCTTCTCAACAACTTTGCCGACATAAAGTTTGATATCCAACTCATGATTTAGAGTTGGCAATGGTGATCTTTGCTTTGAAAGTTTAGAGACACTATCTTTTGGGAGAACGATTCGAGTTATTTATGGATCATAAGTCTTTGAAATATTTATTCTTCCGAAAGAAGTTGAATATGAGATAGTAGAGTGGCTAGAGCATTTGGTGGCTTATGATTTCTATATTGAGTATGCGCCAAGGAAAGGAAATAAAGTTCCAGATGTGCATAGCACAAAATATCATAGTGTGGTGTTAGTTACGTTAGCAGAATGGAAAGATTTAGAGCCATAGACTACTTGTGGTGTGCAGTTAAGATCGACAGCTAGTTCTAGTCGGAATACTACAATGTTGTCGTGTTTGGAAGTCTGACCGGTAATGATCGAAAGAATTGTTTCTAAACATAAAGATGATCCATTACTAGCTGAACAGATAAGAAGACTAGAAGAGGGAACTGAAATTGATGATTTAAAAAGTTTTAGTCTTGATTACAATGCATGGTTGAGGAAGAAGGGTTGGTTGTGTATTCCAATGTTCATAACCTAAGGAAGGATGTTCTTAGGGAGTATCGTCGATCGTAATCCCATACGAATTAAAATGTATCAAGATATGAAGAGGAGTTTCTTTTGGGAAGGAATGAAAAAATATATAGGCTTATAGGTGAAACAATGTTTGAATTGCCAGCAAGTGAAAGCCGAACATCAGAAACCAAGTGGATTGCTTCAACCTTTAAAAGTGCCACTTTGGACGAGATTATGTATCTATGGATTTTATTGTTGGGTTGTCCAGGTTGAATATGGGAAATGAAAGCATCTGGGTCATGGTAGATAGACTAACCAAAAGTGCACAGTTTATTCCCATTGGGTCGGCTAGGATGGCGCCTACTTTAGCAAAGTTGTTTATGAAGAATATTGTACAACTGCATAGAATTCCTAGTTGTATAGTCAATGATTGAGATACTTGGTTCATATTTGAATTTGAAAGAGTCTACCGGAAGTATTAGGTACCAATCTGAAGATGATACTGCTTACCATCTACAAAGGGATGGGTAAATAGAAAGAGTTATCAAAGTTCTTTAGGATTTGTTAAGAGCTTGAGTACTAGACTTTGAAGGGTCAAGGAAAGATCATTTTCACTTAATCGAGTTTTCCTATAATAATAGTTATCATACTAGTTTAGGAATGCCGCCTTTCGAAGCTCTTTACGAAAGGCCATGCAAAGAACCAGCATGTTGGCTAGGGACCAGAGATAGACTAGTTCTTGGTCGATATATGCTGAGAGAAACTATGGAAAATCTTGAGTTAATCTGAGCAAGGATGAAGGAAGCTTAGTCTAGGTGGAAAAGCTACACATATAAGAATCATAAGGATTTAGGGTTCTTAGTTGGAGACTATGTTTTTGTTAAAGTATGATTGATGAAGGGTGTGGTATGGTTTGGGAAGTTAGGGAAATTGGCATCGAGATATGTTGGTCCATTTTCTATCATAGAAAGGAACGGAAAACTCGCTTATCGGATAGAGTTACCTAATAGTTTGGTATGAGTCCATAATGTTGTTCATGTTTCTCACCTTAGGAAGTGCGTGCATAATCTAGAGATTACAATTGTACCGACTGTGTTGGAAGATTTGGCAGTGGAACCGGATATGAAATTTGTCACATAACCTGTTCATGCTGTAGAAAGAGACAAGAAGAGATTAAGGAACAAGATAGTCAAATTAGTGAAAGTCCAGTAAAGTGACAATGTGAAAGACTATGCTAGGGAGATAGAAGACAAGATTATAGATACTTGTCTTGAATTATTTCGATAGTATCTTCTATATATGTCATATAGACTTTTAGCTAGCATGATACACTAGCGTTGCTATTATGTGTCTCTCATACATGTTTGTATGGTTGGTATGCTTGTTGATTTCCTTATTGTAATTTGGACAACGAAATTCTTTAAAGGGGGAGCATGTAACACCTCTAACTTTTGTTTAACATTATTCAAGAAATATTAGTGGATAAATTAAATAGAATAATGTGTAGTGATAAGGAGAATGAGATTTGTTAACTAATAAGGGTCATGCCTCCATTAATCAATTAAGAAGATTGTTTTAAACATAAAATAGAAAGGAATTTATGAGAAGGGCATAATACGAATAACTCCTTTATTCACTCTAAACCCTTCCTCTCCCTTTCATTTTTTAAAACATCAAAATGAAACCTAAAGAGGTCGACCATTACCTAAGAAGAAAAGAAAAGGATACTAAAGGGAATCTAATGGGGAAAGCTTAGAAAATAATCTATATCAAATCTCATTCTCTTTTATCCAATCTAAGGTGAATAATAGTAACCATGTCATTTATTTATGTTTTATTTCAGATTTATGGTTGATTTCCAAATTGTTTATGCTAATATGTTATGCTTGGTTGATAATGTCATTATTTGCCAAAATGATGATTTATTGAAAATTTTATGGAATTTTTTGTAGGTTTTAACGGTAAAAACATATTTTTAGATCCATAATTGACTTGAAATACAAATATGTTATGTAAAACATTATTTTGGAGACAGGATTTCGATTTCATACTTTTCCAAGTTCATATGAATACTTTTATGAATTTCCTAAGAGGGAAAATGAGTTTATTTCGAATTTTAATCATTAAAAAATTGATATTTTAGTCTTGAAATTTTATATATGAAAGACAAATGAAATTGGATTTTTGTTGATTTTTGAGGAATTTTTCCTAAAGATTATGAGTTTCTATGAATTTATTATGTTAGAAAAGCTTTTGATTAATATTAATTAATGATATTAATTATAGGAGTATGCAAATTATTTTGGGAAGGTAGATTGAAATCTACCAGTAATTTCTGAAAAGAAAATGATACCTATTTTGTTAACCAATGATAATTCTACAAGAGGCAAGAGTTGGAGGAATGTATTTGCTTTGAGAGGAAATAAAATAGTTTTTATTTCAATTACATAAATGCCATTGTAGATATTCAACACCCCTGCTATGTTGATATTCGACATATATAATAGTCAATACCTGGAATAACTACTGATAGTTGTATGACATATCTACTTTATAGACTCGATGACTATATAGGTCAATGAATGCGATAGCTACTTGGTAGATATGTGATGTCTCAGCTTATTTGAAACTCGGCACCTTCTATGTTTTAGGGGTTCAATATCTCAAGGTTGTAGAGTCTCGGCAACCTATAGTTTCGAGATCTAGCATCATCTCTTTTAAAGTTCGACACCTTTATGTTTTCAGGGGTTAGGCACTCCTAAGTGTAGGGTCTCGGTATCCATAATTGTTTTAAAAACTTGGTACCTCCTGTCTTTTGTTATTGATAGCTACCAGGTAGCTATTTGACATCTATGTTTTGAGGCATAACAACCATATGTTTTCTAACTTGATACTTATGTTTTATAGGCTCGATAGCTCGTTTCTCCTAGAAATTAGATAACCACATTTCGGCAGTACCTTATGTTTTATAAACCAAGCAACTATGTTTTAGAGGCTCGACATAGAGACTCGCCATCTATATTTTATCAACATGGTAGTCGTGTATTTTATAAACGAATTCTTTGTTTAGAGGTTTGATAGCCCATGGTACTAGAGGTTCGACGGCCCTATTTTGGTAATGGATGTTTTAAAAAGCTATGTAAAGATTTTGGCAATGTGTTTGGGCAATATTTTCCTTATTTTTAAAGAATGGTTTCGAGCGTGTAATCACTTCTAAAGATAAATGTTTTGATAGAAACAAAATAGTGTTTAAGCCCAATTTTATATGGATTTTTCCAAAGAGAATTATTACTTAAACCACTACAAGAAAATGGTCTATTAATAGAAAGAGAGCATTGCATTGAAACATATCTTGCTATTGTTAACTATTTAGCAGTAATTTGGACTAATTTATAGCTCGTTTTCATGCTACCATTAATCAAAAAAAAGGTTGGCGGTACATTTTCGTCCTCCCGCTCTTGTTCCTTTTCTATTGTCTTCCCCGAATCCCATTTTTCAACCTTCAGTTCAAAAACCCTAAATAAGAGTGCTCATCTTCACTTTGAATCTATAAAATTTACTGAAGCTTCGATGCCACTTTTCTTCTCTTATCCATTCTGTTGAAACTCCAATTCCTTACCTTCGCCGAAGCTGCTCCATAGGTACCCAACATCGACTATTTTAGGTATATTTTTAATTCAATATGTTCATATTCCATTTTGTAACTTTCTTCCTCCTCTTCTTCTCCTCTATTTTAGCCCTCCTATCACCATCTACAACGTCCATCTGTGTAGCGACACTATCCTAGAGCAAGGAGCTTCTGGCGCATCAAATCGCGATCGACTTCATACTACCACGATAGGTTCGTCTCAAACGGATTTGAAGATGGCAGAAGTGAAGGCGCAGAGCATTCTAAAAGCTTCGAAGGGAAAGGATCTGAACAGGACAAACACAACAGAGAGCTGCCTGATATTTCTGGGGATGTCGGGGTTGAGATTGATGATGGAGCGAAAAGCGGTAACGAAACAGGGCTTGGCGGACGCAAGGGCTTGGGGCAGTGCTACTTTTCTTTATCAGTGTGATTGCTGGTCTACTCTTAGGTATGTTAGTGGAACTGATCACATGCTTCTTTTTGTTGATTGATTGTTATTTGGAACTTAAATTCCTATATTCATCGGGTACTCATTTATACATTTGTTTGGCCATATCTAAATCTCAATTTACACATAATGACTGTTGAAAAATGATAGCTAATACACAAGCACATGTATTGTGATGTGCGGATTCCTATTGTGCACCACATAAAAATATTCTTCAAGGTTCATTACAAAATAAAATAAAATCATCACAGATGTAAGCTATATTCTTGAATTTAGTATCATTGGATATGCTTAAAAACAATTATTTTAACTTTTGGTTAAAAGACTTTGATTCAATATGTTATGCTTCACTTTGCTGCTAGTATAACACTATAAGTACCTCCATATACCCAAAAAGATTCATTATTCTCTTTTTCAACCTAAGATATATATTATATCAAACTTAGGCGTGTCAACAAGATAAATGCCAACAATGGAGCCTACAAAATTTGGTTGAACAAACAGACAAATATTTGATTTCTTTTCCTATCTTGCCACAATCAATTAAATAGACTGACTGATACCAATCTTTTTTCCATTTTTCTCCTCTTTGAAGTAGTTAACAATATTGATTTATAAACACCAGCAATATGGCAGGGTACTATGAGTTTGGTATTATTCTAGTTATTTATGTATAACTTTAGGAAATTCTTCTGCCTTCCATGAAATATGAACTTTGATATTTTCTATCTTACAAATGCACAATTGCACCAACACACTGCATTAATATCTTAGGTTTCAGACGCGATAATCTTCATGCTCCACATCACTAACATAATAAGCAATGCCATATCAATGATAACTTCACTACAACGCTATAGCACAAACACCTCAGTTTAGGGTCCACCCAAAACTGAAAGAGACGATCATTAGGAAACTAGATTCAGTAGCTTGAATAGTTCACATATTAGTACCGTAAACCATGTTCCATCCTAGTTGAAAACAAACGTGTGTGTATGCCCTACTGGCTGCAAGTATCATACAGTCCAAGCCGCTGATGCAGGTGTAGCTTAGTTTGTATTACGTAAATGTGTTGCTGCGAAGTGTGTCTTCGACTAGAATCAGGTGCAATAAAAAAGACCAAAGGACAGCATCTCACATAGTCAGACTATGAATCAGACGCAATGAATGAAGGGTGTCTTGCTCCAATTAATGTATTGTTGTTTGAACTAACTTTAAATTTTTTGCTTGGTCTAATAATAGGTATCATTTTTACTCCAAGATACATTGTTTTCTTACTCATACTTTAGGATTATGGACTACTACTATTCCATGTTAACATGTTTGGGAGGGAAAATTTTCTGGCTTTTGAGGTATTGTTATATCATGTATTCATATATGCATTAATTTTTTAGAAAATATTATTTCTACGCAGCATGATGCTTATGAAGCTTGTGTATGTTGGTTTATTACTTGATGCCTGCATCCTACTGTGCATAAAGTATGTTACTAGTTGTGCATACAATGGGTAATTTCTACAAATTATATGATCTTTTTAATAGAAGAAATTTCGAAGGCTCATTTTGATGGAATTTTTTTGTAGATGGAGTAACCACTTTGACAATAGATCAGGATTTAGTCCACCAGAATCAATTCCGATTGATCTAGTTAGTAAAGTAAACAATACCAATATAAGCACGGGAAATATCATAGTATTGTCCAACTCGTGAGGATAGGTGTAAGTATATTTATTTCTAAAGTAAGTACTAAAGTATCGTACTCTATATTGAATTTTTTTAACTTGATATGTGTTTTTTGAAGAAAACAAGAAACCTTAATATTCATTATTGAAAACAGAAAATCATTCATTTGTTGGATTAATGCAGAATAATTGTTTTGGTTTGCTAATAAGGGAAATATTTTGTTTGTTTTTTTACCCAAGTGCAATCCATCATGAATATTTTAAAATAATACTCAAAATCCAGAGTAGATAGTCAGCATTTTTAATAGTTGCAAAGATTATTCCATCAAGAATCTGATTGGGATTTCTAAGCTTAAATTACTTTGAAATGTGTAGCAGTAATTTAACTAACAATTACAGTAAGTTAACCAACAAATGTGTTGTCAAAACTTTGTCAATAGTTTGAAATACTGTTGATTTCTACAATTCTTCATTGCAATTGGAGATTATGTTCAATATATTATTATAAATATGAAAAATCTAGAAATATTCATATTTGAGTTATGTACATCTTTTTTCCATGGAAGTTGAAATAGTAGAGAGTGCTACTTATGAACAGCACACAGTTATACATTTATTAGAAAGATTATAAGAAAGTCATAGCCAATATACAAGTATGTTTGAAAAGTGCATCAGAAGCTGTTTCTGCAATTATAGTTAAATAGTCATTGTTGTGATTTACTTTGTTGTGAATTCCAGGACTCACTGTCATGTTCCCATATTTGCTGTAATTATGTCTGGGTTCTGCAATCAGTTTCATTGGACATATTTATTGATAATTGAGCAAGAAATATTTGCTGTTTTGACAGATACATTCCACAAACCAGGTTCAAGCTCCATGTTTTAATTCTTCAACATTTATTTTGCTTGGTAAATACTTCTGCCATGTTATGTTTCAATATTCTAGCTGTTTCAAATTTAAAGTTAGTCTAATTCCAGCAAATGCTTGCTTTTTCACTACTGAGCATGATGAAATTGGAAAAGAAAGAAATTCAAGTTCATTTGTATGTCACATGCTGAATGCAGAACATTATGTCATCTTTTTTTACACGTCTTACGAATTAATCACTACTTCAATCGAAGCATAATTTATCTGCTCCAAGTTTAGGGAAATGTCATTTGTCAAATTCAGTCAAAGTTAAAATTGCAAAAGAAAAAAAGAAAAAAAAACATGATTTTCTACAAATGTTTTATAAACAGGACTTATTTGGAGCATAAATATCATATACCAACAAAAGTAAAGGTTTTATGCACTTTACTAAATTGGTTATGTTAACATGGGTCCATAGTTTTCATTATTACAAACCGATAAAAATGACCAAAAATAAAAATGCCAATGTCATGTAATAAAAAAACAAATAACGTTAGTAATAATTACTTTATTAATTTAATGGAAAAAAGGTTAGTAAGTGACGTCACACAGAGTAAGTTAACACTCCAAATTTGGATGTTAACATAATACTCACCTTTCATTAATGTACAATTAATAAAAACATAGCGTGTTCTTAGTAATAAGTTTGTCATCTTTGAATAAGAGGGTTATTATAATTCCTTGGTTAATTCATGTTACCTTTATCTTAATAATAAACACGGTTCTATTTAAAGAGAATAAGATGTTAATCTATACATGAACCGTTGAAATAATGCCTCACATTTAACAATATTACTTAAATTTTGTATTTTCAAAAGTTACTTAAGGATTTTATGATTTCAACAATTGAAAGTATATTATTTCACTTTTTAAGAAGAGCTAAGGATAGGCCAACTTTGAAATATCCATAAATTCTTAAATAAACAAATTAAAGTTATTTGGAATTATTAGAACTAGTTTCTAGAATCATCACAGTCAAGCAATTTAACATTATTTGGAATTGTCTGAATTAGTTTTGGTGGTATCACGTGAGCTTTTGCGCCAGAATTTGGCTTTACAGGAAAGGGAAAGTAACAGATAAAAACAAAATCCACAAACAAGACATATCCGCTCCTTTAAACACTAAAATGATTTATTAGCCGATTTCAATGTTTGAACTGCATATTGCATTGAATTTGTAAGTGAATCTTCGTAAGTGAATTATCTGATTAACTAAGTTGTTTAAGTCTTAATATATATCATACATTTTTAAAGATGAGGACTGTAGAATGCAAATTTTTTAGTTTTAACACTATATGTGTACAATAGAAATGATTAATATTTGACTTAAATTTGTTTGATATAACTTATGATTTCAAAGGTTAAATATCCATATGAGAACCACTGTATGTGTACATGGTCATTAGTGTTCTGAAAATACAAATTTACTGAATTTTATTTCTTTTATATTTAACTTCTTCTGTATGTTTTCTTGTTCATACCCTGATTTTCTGTCGTTTATATTTTTTATAGAACACACAAGTGAAAACAGTATGACCGTTGACATTGCACCAAATGATAACAGTCAACATACACCATCGGACTTGGACCGAAAAGGGAAAAATAAGTTTAATGAGGTAATCTTGGTACCTTTACATAATATTCTACACTACTTCCTTCATACTTACTTCTTACCATCTTTACTATGTTTGCTCCGATGAACAAGTAATCGCTAGTGGAGATACGACTGCGGCTTGCATTCCATCCACCCTAATAATAGGAAGGGGTCTCGCAAGGGAATTAACGTGAGTTGTTTTTTTTATTCCATAATTTTCTTCAATACAGTCAACCGGAATTTTGTCATCTAATATTTTCCACGATTTACAAAATCTTACTTTTGACCTATGTATTCCCTCTATCCAACTTTAATGCAATATCTGTCCGCTTCAATATGTTAGTTTTGTAGCATAGTACTGTAATTCTGTTTACTGCCTTATTGTAGGACATTGAAGATGTCAGACCCAGTTCAACGACAACAAACTCTAGGACTCAAGAAAGCATTTGTTGTTTTCTGTCTTGTGACATTTGTATCATATGGTGAGCATTTTCATATCGTAGAGTACTATTTACAACAATGATGCAGCCAACATTTAGGTTTATGCGTGTAAATGCCATTTTTATTATTTTCCAATTACTGCAGCGTGGACGCTGTTGATGCTGCAATCAACAGTTGAAGAACTCAAGTTCATCGTTCAATGAAATGAGTTACAAAGATGTTGTAAATATGAATGCATTTATCAAGTTTAATTTCATTTTTTCCATAGTAATTCAGAATGTTTAAATGAATGAAATAAAAATGATAGTTTATTGATTCTATTTTGGTTATGGAAATACTACTAAAAGAAATGAACAACATGATACTAAAGTTGCTTCTACATGTCCTATTGCTGAGAAGGATGCAACCAGGACAACTATAGACATTAGTGAAGAGTTTGAAAGTAAGTTATATTATTTTTTGATTTTTCTAAGATTATACCCAGTTATTATTATGTTCACTTCTAGGTTTCTACCATTTCCAACTACATGCATCACACCACACCCAAAAGCTACTGAACAAGCTACAAATTGAATAAAAATGTTTGCACGGGCGAATAAAAGATAATTAAAATGGCATAGTTTATGTTGTTTTAATGCTTGCATTAAAACAGCATAACATATTGTTTTAATGGTCATTGCATATGGCTTTTGAACATGCCACTTGTTTTTGAACTAACCACACTTGAATGTAGGGGTGCATCTGGTTACCCAAAATTTGATATGAATATTTTTTGCACTTTTTGGATCCACAGCCTTCAAATCCGGTGCACAAACTGCATATAAATGAAGCAATACTAAAATATCAGTTTTCCCATGTAGGATGTAGACAAGTACACGATAAGAGGATTCCTGAGAGCACGAGAACATGACATAGAAAAGGCTTCCTCTATGTTCCTCAAATATAAAAAATGGTGAAGGGAAGCAATGCTCGATGGTATGTTTCAGTAACTTAGTCTTTGGCGATGCATCTTTTTTACTTATACATACTTGTATATATTGAGTAACATATGTATGTTTGTGTTTCTTCTTCACAGGTGTCGTATGATGCTTTTGAGGTTGATACATGATGTCGCACTCTTTCTCCTTTAAATCGGTCATCCTTATCGACGGTCATTAAAATATTTTTAGTATGTATCGTTTTGGCATGCTACACTCAATTTGTGTACTAATGTTTAATTTTTATCACAAATATTTATGTTTAATTCTTCATGTATGAAATATAATGGATATATATATATATATATATATATATATATATATATATATATATATATTGTGATTTGGCTTATGACTCAATTTGTGTACTTATGTTAATGTGATGAATGTGGTTTTTTGAGTTATAATATATAAGTAGAATCGAAAGTTGTAAGCTTTGAATGTTATGGCAGCAAAAAATGTGCAATAGAATTTTTTATAGCATTCTACTATGCAATAAAAAGAAAAATTGTTCATCTTTGTTATACTATAGCATCATGTTAGTGCTATACAAAATATTTTGCAAAGAGTAAATAGTTTTCATAGCAATAAGACGGTGCTATAATAGATAGTAATGAATTTTCTATAGCATTTCAATGTGTCATAAAAGGTTGACACGATGATTCGATAGCGTGTTCAAATGCTATAATAATATAGCACGTCGACATATTTATAGCAACTAAAATGCATCATAAAAAGTTCTGTAGCACGTTTCATAATGCTATAGAAAAGCAGTTGCACCAATATGGCCTATTTTAGATGGCAAGAAAAACACGTTTTCCATTGCAAGTATGACACCTTATAGTATCTACCAGACTTTTTACAACATGTTGATCTTTGGCGATTATAGAATCGCTATAGAAAGTTTTTATAGCGGTTTTTACACGCTATAAAAAGTCCTTTTTGTTGTAGTGAACCCAAGTAATTTTGTGATGGATGTGCCTATTGATTAAACATATTTCGATGAATGATGTTTTATGTTCTTATTATCATTTGATCAGTTCATTTTGCATATTTGTCATTACTCAAATCATCGTGACCCAATATTTCATCTTGGGAGTTAAGGACAGAGTTACCATTTTGGCTATTCCAGTAGTGAGTATGGATAGACTAAACTCCTGAATAAGTAGAATTGCATCTAGGTGATCAAACAATTCGATTGTGTTAGTATGCCTCAAACTGATCAAAAAGGCACGACTCGTGTAATTAACTGCTAGATTGGTTATTGGTTGCCCTACAAAACCATTAGGTTTATAATAACTCTATTAGAACTATGATATATGAGACAGATAGTCCATTTGATTCCAGATAGATTATTAGTTGTCTTGTAAAAACTAACAAGTTAAGAGTAACCTTATGAAAACTATGATATTGAGGTAGATGATCAACATGATTCGGATAGGTTATTAGGTATCCTGTGAAAACTAATAGGTTCTTAGTATCCCTATGAAAACCATGATTCAGGGATAGATAGTCCTCTAATTTTGACAAGTAGTCTAGTTTCCTTCTAACCGTATTTGGAGATTTAGAATATCTGCTTAAAGTTTTAGCCTAAGCCAGGTTGATAGGTTGTTGGTTGGGCTGCAAAACCATTAGGTTCATAGTTACCCTAGAAAGAAAAAAAATGATTTGAGACAGACTACATATTTTTGGGAAGGGTAAATCTTGGATATGCATAACCCTAGGATGACAGACTAGTAAGACTCACCCATGTTGCATGCATATGATCATATCATGTTTTTTTAAACATTGTGGTTACAGGTGCATGACTTATTTACAGATTGATATACTTTGATAAGATAGTAGTGAGGGGAAAACCCATTTCTCTCAGCAATATGGTCTCACTAAATATCTGTTTTGGTTCAAGATGGTATTTATAATTCACACCAGACTTTTTGTCTGACCCAAAGTTTTTGTTTTTCCCTTTAAACTCTTGGGTACTCATTTGAGTAGGTCAGGAATAGAGATTTTCAAGTTAGACGAATAGCTTCCGGAGATGCACAATAGGCAAGCCATTTAATATTAGGATTTTATTTTAGTTATGTTGCTTAAAGCTTATGTTTTTTTGAATGGATGAAATGACATGACCAATAATTGTTAAGTAGTTAGACTCTGATCATCCAATGTGGTATTTTCATATGTCGCTGTTGGAATATATTTATATTCACTATATTTTCTTTGAAGAGGAATCAATGGGATTATGTAACGCGATTATGCAATGAATATGAAAGTTTGTTAATGAAATTTATTTTGAAAATTTTAATATTCATGTGCTCTTTGTGTTACACATACAATTAACTGATCTCATTTTGTCATCGCAGAATAATACTATTGATGACTGCAACATCTGTAATGTTTCTTTTCAGACCTTAAAATAGGAGGTGTTACACTCGGTAACAATATTCGATCTCTTCCAATCATTTATAGCTTCGACTTTCAAATGGTATACGGCCAATCCATCCTTTGAAACCACATGACTAAGGAACTTAACTTCTTTCTTCCAAAAATGACACGTGGAAATTTTTTTCTTCAACCTATGTTGTCTCAAGGTCTCTCACACTAATCTAAGATAAAGTTCATGATCTCGCACATCTTTAGATTACAGAAAAATATCATTTACGAAGGCTAATTTTTTTTTATCCAACTGACTACGAGTGACTTAGTTTTGAAGATCCACAAAGAAAGCTGGAGCATTAGTTAACCCAACGGACATGAACAACTGCTCATATGAACTATACCTTTGTCCTAAATGCAGTCAAAGGAATACTCTCTTCAACAACTTTTAGTTGATGTTACCCCATAGCCAAATCTAACTAGATGAATACTCTTGTTCCACTCAACTTACTAAATAAATCATTTATCCCCTATAAAGGATAACAATATTTCGTTGTAAGCTCATTTAATTTTCTATAGTCGATGCCTATCCGAAGTGATCCGCCCGATTTCTTTATAAACACCTCTAAAGCACTCACAGTGAACTACTCAGTCTAACGAAACTCCTATGCTCGAGCTCCACCAATTGCTTCTCTAATTCCTACATCTCCTTAGGTGGCATTTTGTTAGGTGGTCTACTAACATGTTGTGGCCCTGGTAATAAATCAATGCGAAATTCAATAGCTTATTTCAAAGGAAAATCCATCATTGGTTCAAACATATTAGCAAATTCCGAAACCATGAAAACTTTGTCTATTTATTCTTCCAGACATTCCATTGCACATAACGAAACTTCAAACTCATTTCATCTCATTTAAAGATACTAAGACTCTACCTCCTTCTTTTAGGTTTCATAATATAATGGTTCTTTTAGCACAAAAAATTCGGCCTTATTCTGAACTAGCCAATCCATACCTAAAATCACTCTGTACCCCTTAAAGCCAGATATAAACAGGCCACATAAAAACATGTTGTCACCAAGACCAAACTCTAGGTTGGTGCATCTTAACCCGAAGTGGCATACCCGCCAATTAGAATAACTATACATAAGGAACTAATTGAGTAAGTAACATTCAATCCTACTCCATCAACCGCATGCTTAGAAATAAAAGTATATATAGATCCGATGTCAAATAGAGCCGTTACTGAAAAAGTAGAAATAGAAATTATACCTTCCAAAATAGTCTTGTGTTTCTCCTTAGCAAAAGATCCTCCCTTCAGCCCTATCAAGGCAAATAGCCTTGTCTACTTCAGCACTGGAATTTTTTTCTTTTTTCGCCTAGCTTATCATAGTTATAACACTTAGCCTTGGCTGTCCCTTCCGGTTGTGGACATTAGAAGCAAGGTGCCTTTTCTATCTAAAATTGTAGCAACTAACCTCTAAAATATCCTTCGGCCACTCTTTCTTCCTTTTATGGTAAAAAAAACCTCTACTTGTGTTCCACATTCGGGTTTATCTCAACCTTCTTCTCCTCTTGGTACTTACTATCATACCTTTGAGCCATATTTGCTACGAACACATAGGAAGATGCCAGATGCATCATCACCTTATGATTCAACCTTTCCTTTAGTCCTCGAATAAACTTCCCGTTATTCTTCATAGGGTGTTAAACAACTCTCAACCATATTTTTCCAAGACATTAAACTTTTGAAAATATTCTTTAAAGGAAAGACCTCCCAGCTTAGTATCAATAAACTATCTCCAAAAAATAGTCCTTTGAGACTCGAAAATAAACTGAACCTTAAATCTCTTCCTAAACCGCTCCCAAGTAATTTCATCTTCAAGATTTCCACCATTACTATCTCCCACTAATCTAAAGTATCTTCATGCGGCTGATGGAAGGCTAACCTTATCTTTTGTACATTATCCAACCCTAAGTCTTGGAACTTGCACTCACTTTCAACCAATTTAACACGTCCATCGCTTGATCTCTCTCGATAATGTCTTACCCCGAAGATTCATATAGTCCTGGTTTAACTTAGAGAAATTTGCCGAGTTGCTGGGCTTGGCTCTTTTACTTTCGGCATATTGTCCCTCATCATCTAAGCCATAAACTGTTGAAATAAGACATTTGCATATATTCCCTCAATAGGTAGGACAACTTCATTCACTACAGGAAACAAATATTAACAAAAATTAATATGTATTAAAAATCTTATGGTAGCCAAAAGTAATATTTTGGTGCCAATTGCAACGCACTTTATTTACAGGAAACAAATTGCAATAAATCATAAATCATGGTCACACAGTCAAGCGATGAAAGCATCAATACAAAAATTGGGGCTTCAAGCAAAGGCATGATCGATTAAATTGTATGTCTAGTAGTTGGATAAAATGAGTTGTAGGTGCGTATTGATGTAGGATCTAATTGTAGCTACTAGTAATTCATCTCACTAGCAGCAATTCATCATAGTAGCACTCAGAGGATGGATCGGTAGCCTTCCTACAAATCAAACCACTAAGGCAATTTGCTCCCAACCTTAAAATATCATGAAAGTAAATCTACCCAACATTGGCAACTGGTTTTCATCTATTCGGCTAAAAAATATCTGAATTTCAAGATCTAACATTTTTGGAAGGAGATCGACTTGGCAAGATAAGGATGCAGCGTAGTTGGAATGCAAAAATTAAAAGGTGATGAAGGCTAGGAGGCATTATGTTGGATATAGGTTAGAAACCCGTAAGTGATGAGGTGTTATGAATTTGCGAGTGATTTCTTTTTCAATGAACTTTCTACGATTGGTTTCAAATATCAGTCAATGCGGCTACTATGCTAATGGTAATGATTACCTATATGAGAAAACCATTATCGTACTGATATTAATGGTAAGATAAAAATGACCGACAATGCTTTACTGTTACCAATGGCAAACTGATCATTAGTATACCGATAAACTGGTAAATTGTTGACGGGTAATGGTAAATTTACTAGTACGTAAAATAATAAAATTTTATTATATTAAAATTTAAATAATGATAAAAATGTAAGCATTTTATTTCTGATTCTAACTCCATTAATGTTTATATCAGCATGTTGATGCATAAAATTTTCTTAATTCATTATAAATTATATATAACAATATAAAGTAATAACTTTGCTAATATTAGTCATCACACCTAATAAAATAGGAAAAAAACATCATCATAAATAATAACACAAACAACTTCTTAAATATAATATGGCCTTCAAAAATATGTGTAGTTATGATTAATTTAAATAGTGAAAAAATGAAGTTAATAGGATTGAAAAATGGGGTTTTTAGGCTCAAGGAAAAAGTTAGAGAAAAATTTAGTTTCAGGGACAAGAAGTTTGTTTTTTAGGCTGAAGGACACTTTTTAGTGTAAATCACAGAATGACAGTTGTAACTATCATTTTCAGTTTACACTAAAAAGTGTGCTTTAGACTAAAAAATAAACTTGTTGTCTTTGAGACTAAATTTTTTTGCTACTTTTTCCTTGTGCTTATTTACCTATTGATAAATTTACCGTTATCACTGGTTTTGACATTTCTTTACTAGTATATTACCATTAACAATGATAAATTTACTATTACCATACCGACAACATTGGTACATCGATGTAGCTCAATATTGCTCACCAATATGTTAACGTTGGTATGGTAATGGTAAATTTACCATAATAGCCCTAGAAGTTACGGTAACCGCTTAGTGTAGGGCGAAGATGCCCAGAATCAAGGAACGTGATTGGTCATTGTGCTAAAGTAAGAACGAGTTAAATGATATTTTTCTTCAAAACAAGGTCAAGGAATATTGGGCTTCATAAATGAACTAATTTAATTATTTAACAAAACGACCTTTGGGTATGAGAGAAAAATCAGTGCTTGAAGTCACAAAATCGATTTTGAATGAAGGTGTAACTAAAGTAGTTATTTATAACTGCTGGTACGTGCCCAGACAACAACTGAAAGACAATGCTGATTCAGAATGAGGACTATATCCGGGAAAGACTTTTTATTGTTTTGTTTTTTTCATGTTAAAATTGTGCATAAGGGATCAGTATGTGTCGCACATTGTATATTGTATTAGTGTTTCATGGATAATCAACAAAGAAGCAATATATATATATATATATATATATATATATATTACCAAGTATAAAAGGAGTTCTCTTTTTTGTTTATAAATATTTAAATTATAGAGAACAAAGACATTTATTAGAGGCTTGAAATTCCATACAGTATGGTAAATGTTTATTTGGTAAAAGATTCAATATTTAAGGCCATTTTCTTTGATATTAATATTCAATTTGGCCAAAACTTTTGTTTTATGCAATCAAACTTGATTTAATTATTAGAATCCATGCTTTTCATTCATATCTAATATACATTAGAGTATGATTTATGTTCATATAGAAAAAATCAAACAATTGATTTATGTTTATTATAAATTACTAAAATCCATGCATAATCAATATTGAAATATTCTTATCCAATATAAATTAACACATGATTTGTATTCGCGTACAAAAGGAAAACAAATAATTGATTTGCATGCATAATACATGGTTGAAAAAGTTCACATACTTATAAATTATTATCCTTTAAAAAAATTAAAAAAAATTCTCCTTTTCTACCAGTCGAATATAATAAGTTGATTATAATGAGATATGAGAATATAAGATAATTAAGTGATACCTTTATTTGAAGATCAAGCCGAGAAGCATCATTTTGAATTAATAGTCGCTCCTTTTCAATAAATCCTTCTTAAACATGGTGACAAAGTTACAAAATTTAACGCTAAAATATATAGTCAAAGAAGGAAATTCAAAGAGAGTAGAGGTA
Organism: Allium cepa; assembly: GCA_030765085.1. NCBI lineage: Eukaryota > Viridiplantae > Streptophyta > Magnoliopsida > Asparagales > Amaryllidaceae > Allium > Allium cepa. The sequence continues at coordinate 549,949,709 of CM060932.1, forward strand.
AGGATTTTTTTTCTGTATGAACAAAACAATGTTACAAGTCATGTATTTGCAGTATCCAATATTGTTATATTACTTGGAGATAAAATCACAATTTTCCATATACCAAAAACCTTCCTTACCACTTAGGGTCGGCAACATTTTATTAATTAATAAATAAATATTTTGACACTAAACAAATAATTACATTATTTGTTTCATTTACTTATTGTAGATTAATCGATTAATTATGTAACAATTATATATTTATAAATTAAACAAAATGTCCACAAACAATAAACATGGTAGTATAACCATTATATTATTTTTTCCATGGTAATTTATAACATTTATATATTATCTCAATTTATTAATTTCATATCACGCTAGGAATTATTGTTGTTAGAACTTCAGTTGTGAATCCAGGTCTTCGTGATATTTAAACATTAAAATTTGTACGTAGTATATTGCCCCATCTTTTATAACCATGTTAATAAAGAATATTACAAAGTAATATTGTCCGCTAATACAGAGAATAATGAAAGGGAGTGCGGATTAAGGATCTTAAGGCTAATTTAACACTAAAAGGGGGTGAATAGTGTTTAATGGATTCTAAGACTTATATGGACTAATTTAAAAAATTATGATATAAACAGATTCAGAACTTAATCACAGAACAATCACAAAATCAAACACAAATGCAGAAAGTAAATAAAAAGCAGTAAAGGAAAAGAACATACCAGATTTTATACTGGTTCTGAGTTACCCTACATCCAGTCCTGTACCAAGGCAAACCACCTCATAAATTTTTTTATTACCAATGTCGAGATTACAATCCTCAATTTCTAAAGGCCTTGAGGTACCCTCCTATCTCACGAGTCTGGGGCAAACTCTTGATTTACGAGACTCAAGATCATCCAATTGATTTCTAGGCACAACCACTATAGAGACTTGATAAATTTTTGATTACAAATTGATCCTATAACTCTGAATAGCACTTTAATCTTCGAGAAATGATAGAGAATCAAAAAAGAATGAGATTCTAATTTGATTCACTTGAGAATTCGGCAGAATTTCGACATGATCTTAAAAATATGAAAATTTTGGAATATGGATTTGTGGAAAAGAAGGAGTGAAGAAAATAAGAAAATAGTTAGTTAAAAAATTTGTTTGTGAAGGCTATTTATAGAGCACCAATGGTCATAACCATTCGTGAAGAGATATAAACGAATAGACACTTCTTTTGAAAATTCAAACTTTTGAATTTAATGGCCACCATGTCGACATGGGGTATCCCATGATGTTGACATCCCTAGTTTAAAAACTACATAACATTTGTTCTTTGAAAATGAAGTTTAAAAAAAGATTTTGTTTTAAAACAAAAAGAAAAAATATTTTAAGGCCAAAATATCTTTTTGAAAATCAATTGAATAGATAATTTTTTAAGGCTAAAATATTTTCAAAAGCAGATTTGAAAATCATTTTGAAAAACCATTTTGAAGTAGTTTTGCAAGCTTCTTCCTGGAGAATATCTCATCACATCAGCACTTGAGAACTTGTACAAAACCAGGATGTTCGTGGGTTTGTAAGCCACAAGAAGGTAGAAATGAGTTCCATTCCAAATGAAATTTGGAATGAAGATTTCCATGCTGATATGAAGTTTTAACAAAAACTACACATATCTTGAAATCTTGACCTTGATACTCATGAGTCTTCAAACTTGATTTCTTCATTCTTAATCTTTATACCATAAAGTCTTCAAAAATTAGTACCTGTCTTACGTATATCCTGCATAATAACATTTATATATATCTAAACAATAGTGTTAGTATACAAGTTATAATAAAATAAGTTACAAAAGTTGTTGTCATCAAAGCCACTATCTCCAGTTCCTAACAATCTCCCCCTTTTTGATGATCACAACCCTATAAAATATACTTACCACTTCGGTCATACCATAACTCTTCCTTACATTAACAACTCCCCCTTACTCCAAGCCTACTATTTTATATAACTTCTTCCTCTTTGTCTTCAACAAAAAAATAACCTATAAACCTTGAACATAATAGAAAATGAGATAAAGAAACATATATGACATAAGAGAAAAAACATATGAAATATAGCATCCTAAGTGAAATGAAATTTAGATTTTATACACCAAAGATTGTTTTTTAGATGAATATGAAAATAACACTTATATGCAAATGAACAAACCAATATAAAATCAAGAAAATGAAAAAAGCTTAACGAGAACCCTTAACTATTGGTGATTTATGGACCGAACAATTTGGATAATGGAGGCAAAAGTTTCCACGTTGTTCGACCAAGTTCCTATTAGCGTCAAAAAGGACCTCTCCAACGCAAATCATGCCATCGTCTTAGTCCATATGGACATTCAGATTCGGCAGTGGATGTTCTTCTTCTTGATCCTCTTGTGGTTCTTCTAGAGGCTCTTCTTCTTCATAATCCATGGCTTGTGATGATTCTTCGATGACAATAGGATTGGTACGGTTATCCATAAGGAACTTTTGTAAATTCCTAAGGATTCTTCCTTACCTATCTTGTTCTCTAGCCACTCGCAGTTGACTCACTTGAATTTCCATCAACATTTGAAGCAAATCTTTTATCTTCTCTTGCAACTTGATGACTTGTACATGTGTGTAACGTTGAAAAGGACTAGAATGAGGAGAAGTGGGTGAAGAAGTTCATTATTAGAAGAGGAAGCCATTAATTTACTGTTTTAGAAGTTTATTATAGAGAATAGAACAGGGAAAAAGGAGTAAAGTAGAAATATATAAATATATAACTTAATGACTAATTTTATTTAAATTTGAAAATCACGGCTAGTATGTCAACATGGGGGGATGAGTAATGTCGACATGCCTAGTTTAATTTTTGAGAATTTTTTATTTATAGTTTATATTCCAGTTAATGAGCACATACCTAATTTTCTTCTAAATTTAGTAAAGTTTTGTTCATTTAATGGTTTGGCTAATATATCAACAATTTTTTTCCAGCATTAATATATTCAAGAGTTATGACTTCTTTACTTATATTATCTCTAAGAAAATAATGTTTAATATCTATATGTTTTGTTCTAGCATGATGAGTTGGATTCTTATATAGGTTTATTGCACTAGTATTTTCACAATAAATTGGTGATTTAGTTATAGTTAATCCAAAATCTTTTAAAGTTTGTTGCATATATATAAATTTAGAACAAGCCAAAGCAGTAGATATATATTCTGCTTCAGTTGTTGACAAGGATACAGTGTTTCACTTCTTACTAAACCAGGAAACAAGAGAATGTCCTAAAAAGTGACAAGATCCACTTGTACTTTTTCTGTCTGATTTATAACCAACGTAATCAGCATCACAATATGAAATTAAATCAAATACATCGTTTTTAGGATAAAATAAACCATAATCTAAAGTATGTTTTAAATATCTTAAAATTCTTTTAACAGCTTTTAAATGAGTTTCCTTAGATTGAGATTGGTATCTTGCATAGAGACAGATACTATGCATGATGTTAGGACGACTTGCTGTTATATAAAGCAGCGAACCAATCATTCCCCTTTATAATTTTTGATCAACAACTTTTGATTTATCTTCTTTACTTAAAGCTATGTTAGTTATCATTGGAGTTGGTTTCCCACCAGAAGTGGTTAATCCAAATTTATTAATTAAATCCTTAGTATATTTTTTCTTGACTGATGAATTTTTTTTTATCTAATTGTTTGATTTAAAGTCCTAAGAAGAAACTTAGTTCTTCCATATGACTGATTTCAAATTCTTTAGTCATTATATCTGAAAATTCTTTATTTATTATGTTATTAGTTGATCCAAATATTATATCATCCACATATATTTATTCTAATTGAATATCATTTTTATTTCTTTTAATAAAAAGAGTCATATCTATTTTACCAATTTCAAAACCAGATTCTAGTAAATAAGATCTTAGTCTTTCATATCAGGCTCTAGGAGCTTGTTTCAAACATATAAAGCTTTCTTTCATTTATATACATGATTTGAAAATTTATTATCTTCAAAAAGTGGAGGTTGTTAAACATAGACATCTTCTTTTGCAAAACCATTTAGAAAAGCACTTTTAACATTCATTTGATATAACTTGAAATTATTGTAGTTTGCGAAAGCAAGTAGAATCCTGATAGCTGCTAGTCTTGGTACGGGTGTAAAGGTTTTGTCATAATCAGTTCCTTCTTCTTGACAATAACCTTACGCAACAAAACGAGCTTTATTTCTCACGACCTCACCAAGTTCATTCATTTTATTTTTATAAACCATTTTGTTCCCATTATACTTTTATCCTCAGGTCCAGGAACGAGTTTCCAAACATCATTTCTGGTGAACTGATTCAATTCTTCTTGCATAGCAAGAATCCATGAATCATCAAATGATGCTTCCTTTGGATTTTAGTTTCAGTTGTTGATATAAAAGCTACATTACTCATATTATTTAGTTGATTTCTTATTTTAACTATAGATTCAATATTTCCTAGTATATTTTCTACAGGATGATCTTTTAATAACCTAATTCTTTTCTTAGATTGAATGACTTCACAATTGTTTCATTAGGTTCATTATTTAAATTTACAAAATCTTCTTCATCTTCTATTTATACAGTATCTTTAAAATTTTCATCAAAAGATACATACATTAGTCCTTAAATTATAAACTCTAAATGCTCTGCTTCTATTAGAATATCCGATGAAGATACATTTGTCGAATTTAGGTTCAAATTTATCTAAATTATCTTTTGTATTAAGAATAAAACACTTACTACCAAAAACTTTAAAATAAGCTACGATGGGTTTCTTATTGTAAAGTAATTCATATGGCGTTTTATTAGTTAATGGTCTAATTAAAATCCTGTTTAATATATAACAAGCTGTAGCGACTGCTTCGGCCCAAAAGTTTTTAGTTAAGTTACTATCAGAAAGCATTGTTCTAGCACACTCTTGAATCGTTCTATTCTTACGTTCTACCACTCCGTTTTGTTGTGGAGTTCATGGAAAAGAGAAATTATCAGTAATTCCTTTTTGATTACAGAACTTCTCAGAATTTTCATTTTTTCAAATTCTCCACCGTGATCACTATGAATAGTTTTTATTTTTAAAGAAAGTTGATTTTGAATTATTTTAGCAAATTTTTTTAATAATTCAAAAGCATCGCTTTTAAGTTTAAGAAAAATTGTCCAAGTATATATAGAATAATCATCTACAATTACAAACACATATTTATTGTGATTAATTGATTAAACTTGAGATGGACCAAATAAATCGAAATGAAGTAATTCTAGAGGTTTAGAAGTAGAAATCATATCTTTTAATTTAAATGAACTTTTGTTAAGTTTTCTTAATTGGCAAGCATCGCATATACTATCTACTTTAAAGTTTAACTTGGGAAGACCTCTAACTAGGTCAAGTTTTATAACCAAGATAACAGTTTGAAATTTAAATGATCAAATCTTTTATACCAAATCCAAGGGTCACTTGTATTAGCCAAAAGACATAAGTTATCATTTGAAACTTTCATACTAAGGATGTAAATGTTTTTCTTCCTAATTCCTTCAAAGATAATATTTGACTTATTTCTTCGATATGACACTTATCTTTTCCAAATTTAAATTTAAATCCTTTATCACATAGTTGATTTATACTAATAAAATTATGTTTTAAATTCCTAACTAGAAAAATATCAAAAATAAGAGGAGTTTTAGTATTACCGACATTTCCGATGCCAATCACATATCCTTTTGAGTTATCTCCAAAGTTGACCAATCCACCATCTTGATATATAATGTCATTGAGTATCTCGGGATTTCCAGTCATATGCCTTGAACAGCCACCATCAAGTATCCATTTATCTTTCTCAATTTGCAAAGTTTGTCCATTAGTTGTTGATTCTTCAAAAGCCATGTAGCATGTCGGTTCCTGCATAACATATCAATTCGGTAGATAACTTAATTTTTCATAAAAAATATATGTAGACTATGATACTCTGATGAAATGCATAAATTCAAATTAGTATTAACAAAATTTCCTAAAAATTGCCATTTTAACTTTTCAAGTTTCAGATTATGAAAACTATGAAAACCTATGCTCTGATATAAATTGAAAGGGAGTGCGGACTAAGGATCTTAAGGCTATTTTAACACTAGAGGAGGGTAAATAGTGTTTAATGGATTGTAAGACTTATATGAACTAATTTAAAAATTATGATATAAACAGATGCAGAACTTAATCATAGAACGATCACAAAATCAAACATAGATGCAGCAAGTAAATAAAAAGCAGTAAAGGGAAAGATTTTATATTGGTTCAGAGTTACCCTACATCTAGTCCTGCACCAAGGCAAACCACCTCATATAAATTTTTATTATACCAATGTTGAGATTACAATCCTCAATTTCTAAAGGTCTTGAGGTACCTGATAGAAATGCGAATTACAGATCTTAAGGCTAGGATTAACACTAGAGGGGGGGGGTGAATAGTGTTTATAAAGAATTACTAAATCTTTTTGAGTTTATGTTAATTTAGACACAGATGTATGCAATCCATAGATATAGGGATAATCACATAAACAAACACAGATGCAAAAATAAAATAAAAGCAGTAAAGGAAAGAACACATCGGATTTTATACTGGCTCGGAGTTACCCTACATCCAGTCCCGCAACATAAGTACAGATTTCCTTTCAAAAGCAATTATACAATTACACCCTCGATTTCAAGGCTACGAGGGACACCCTCTAGAATTTCAATCCTCTGGGTAGAGATACTTGATTTCCGGGCCACAAGTTTACCTAATTGATTTACCAAGGCTACAATCACACCTTTTCTTGCTTGATTGATTTTCAAGGCCACAATCACACCTTTTCTCGCTTAATAGATTACAAAGAAGTCTATAACTCTGAATAGCACTGAGAACCTTGTTGAGATAGTGATAGAGAATCAAATTAGATGTAATCGAGTATGATTCAATATTGATTTCGGTAGAGTAATGGTAAGAGTATGTATTAAGAAATGTGGAAGAAGAAGAGAAGTGAAAAACCGGAAAATCTGATATAAAATTCGTTGAAACTAACCCCTGTTTGTAGAAGAACAACAGCCATGTGCATTCGTGAAGAGTTATGGCGAATAGACGCTTCTTTTGAAATTTAAATTTTGAACTCAATTGACGCCATGTCGACATGGTCACCATAGGCATGCCGACATCCCAAAACAATTTTTGATGATTTGATTTTCTTTGAAAATAACCTTTATATTATATTAAAACTATTTTAAACTTTTCTAATATACTTGACTATAGTTAAAACTCACAAGTAAATATAGAGAATAATATATATATATAATTTAACTATAGTTTTATATTTAAATCTTAAGTATAAATATTTAAAAGTTAAATATATTACTTTAAAAGATAGTTTAAAATCAGGAGTAATTTTGACTTTGAAATTAAAGATAATTTTGAGGCTAAAATTATTTAAAATCAAGATAGAGGTTTTTGATGCTTTTAAAGGAAGGTTTTGAAAACATTTTGAAAACAGGATATAATTTTGAAAAATTATTTTGAATAAAAATTTAGCGGAAACAAAACAATGTTCCACTAGATTTTTCGTAGATTTCATCCTACTTAGGGTTCCATGCCTTTAACAGGCTCGAAGTGGATTCCATTCCACGAATAAATTAGATTTAAGATGCCAGTGCTTTTCTACGAGTTTTAACAAAATTTCTAATTAAAGAATAAATTACTTCAATTCTTGAGCTCTTGATATTCTTGATACTCGTGAGTCTTTAAACTTGATATCTTGAATCCCTACACTGTAAAGTCTTCATTCTTGGTACCTGCATGGTTAAAACTTGCATATACATATATCTAAACTTATAATGTTAGTATTTATATTTTATAATCTATTCTAAGGTTGTTGTCATCAAAACCATCATCTCACGGACTAACAGTACCCTCCTGTCTCACGAGTCTGGGGCAACTCTCTTGATTTATGGGACTCAAGATCACCCAATTGATTTCCTGGCACAACCATACCTTATAGAGAGACTCGATAAACTTTTGATTACAAATTGATTCTATAACTCTGAATAGCACTTTGATCTTCAAGAGAGGATAGAGAGTCAAACAAGAATGAGATTCTAGTTTGATTCACTTGAGAATTCGGCAGAATTTCGGTACAATCTTAAAAATATGAAAATTTTAGAATATGGATTTGTGGAGAAGAAGGAGTGAAGAAAATAGGAAAATAGTTAGTTAAAAAATTCGTTTGTGAAGGCTATTTATAGAGCACCAACGGTCATAACCATTCGTGAAGAGATTTAAACGAATAGTCACTTCTTTTGAAAATTGGAACTTTTGAATTTAACGGCCACCATGTTGATACGGGGTATCCCATGATGTCGACATCCCTAGTTTAAAAACCATGTAAAATTTGTTCTTTTAAAATGGAGTTTAAAACAAGAGTTTATTTTAAAATAAAAACAAATAATATTTTAAGGATAAAATATCCTTTTGAAAATCATTTGAAAAGATAATTTTTTAAGGTTAAAACATTTTGAAAAGCAGATTTGAAAATCATTTTGAAAAACCATTTTAAAGTAGTTTTGCAAGCTTCTTCCTACAGAATATCTCATCACATCAGGACTCGAGAACTTGTATGAAACCAGGATGTTCGTGGGTTTGTAAGCCGTTTGTCGTAGGTTTGTTAGCTACTTGTCATGGGTTTGTAAGCCACTAAGAAGGTAGAAATGGGTTCCATCCCAAATGAAATTTGGAATGAAGATTTATGTGTTATTATGAAGTTTTAACAAAAACTAGACACATATCTTGAAATCTTAATATTGATACTCATGAGTCTTCAAACTTGATTTCTTTATTCTTGATCTTTATACAGTACAATCTTCAATTATCAGTACCTGCTTTATACATATCCTGCATAATAACATTCACATATATATATATACACACACACACAATAGTGTTAGTATATAAGTTATAATAAAATAAGTTACAACGGATGTTGTCATCAAAACCACTATCTCTAGTTACTAACAAATAAGACTAAATAGGAGCGACCTATTGTGAATGTTCCCTTGGGCTAACACCGAAACGTCTACTCCAAGAAGTGTACATCAACAACAAACGACGTGTACGGTATCAGCACAAAGCAATACACGGAAAGGCTTAATATAATCAGAACAATATATAATATAGCAATATTAGAGATGCCAACACAAATCACAGTGGAAAGTCAAATATCATAACATAATAGCGAGTCTACAAAATAGAGATCTAGGCCCACATAAAGATACATCAAGTATAAGGGCTCCAACTCAATTATAAATGTACAATGAGTCTAAATCTCAAACCAAAGGGGGATCAACTAATACATGTATCCTAAAACAAAATACAGTATTGGCTACCATCTCCAAGCTAACACAAGTCCAAAGCCAAGCCCTGTTACCTGAAGAGTCTCAACCTGATCCGATCATTATAAAATAAATGGGTCAGACTATCTCTAAATAAAGCTAGGAGAGATCACATAATATACAAGCATAGGACGAGCTGATATAGTAAACAATATATTATAAGTAAAATATCTCATCAATAAATATATCATAAATATTCACCATGTCACAAAAATCATATCATACCAATTAACGACAATCATCTCAAATAATAATATAATCTAAAAATAAAACACATAAGGCATATAAGTACAAGTCATTATGTCATAAAATCATATCAAGTCTTTGAGGGACTACCATCTTAAATATGATGATCAATTATCAAAATCTTTAAAGCACAAAAAAGGAATTCATACCCGGACACAAACGCTATGAAGAACAAGTTGGAATCAATTCCTGATTCCATTAGTAGATAATCATAACCTCGGAACCGAATAGGTTATGACACCTCTTTTGCAGTTTGACAAGGTCGCTAACACCTCTCTTGTAGTTGGGCCAGGTCAGTAACACCTCTCTAGCAGTCGGGCTAGGTCTCTAACACCACTCCAGTAGTTGGGCTAGGTCGCTGACAACTCTCAAGCAGTTGGGTTAGGTAGCTAACACTTCTCAAAATAACAGATATCGATTTTCATTTCGGTGAATGCGTAAGTGATATAAATTCTAAGCATCTATCGGTTCCAGCAATGAATGGAACCATACACCCCAAAATAATACCACTCAGAAAGTACTAGATACCGCCAAATGGTAATCAAACCAACATCGTCTAAATATCGCATACTATCCAGTTTTATATAAACATTTACTAAAAGTTAGTAAATTCCACTCGTTTCTCTATTTAACAAGTTATAAAAATTAGCGGAATAGATTTGAAGAATATTTCATACCACTAGATAATTCTAATCCATTTATTAATATTTCTTATCTCATAGAAAGGAAATTCCAACATATCACAAACTCAGTTTCCAAAAGAAAATTAAACAATTTTAAAACCAAATTAATTTCTAGAAATGAAAATTTTATTTGAAGTATAAGTATGGAATTTTCCAAAGGCTAAATCAATATTTCTTCCATTACACTTCTTGTATAAGGCTTGAAAGCATATATATCATTTTAAACAATATTCCTTATAAATATTAATAAATTTTCCATAAATCATTTTCAAACCTTGTAGTTATTTTTCGAAAAAGTTCAATATTCAAAGGCATTTGAACTTTTTAAAAGATCATTTAAATAGTTTTTATAACTAAAATCACTTGAAATTGAAATTATTACTTTCATAACAATTTTTATAGATTAACACCATATTTGGTCTTTTGCCTCTAAAACATTCCCAAAATTATAATACACTTATAATAGTAAATTTAAAAAGGTTTTGTGAATAATTATTACTCATTTTTAAAACGTTTGAATAGAAATTTTGGAATAAGAAATAAGTTACGAATATAATATAATTTAAATATATTTTATAAACTAAATTTCAATAAGGATCAAAATAGATAAAATCTCATTTTAAAAATCCTTTAAAAACATTCAAGCAAGTCAAACAATAAACCCATCAAAAATGCAATTTCTAGAGCCAACACCACTCTATAAAATATAATTCCATATTTAGCGACATGAGTTGCTTTCCGATAACTCCAGTCACACAAACAATGTATGTACTTCTGTATGAGTTAATAGAATTCAATTTGCAATCGAACAAGGTTCCGTTTGCAAATTAGCTTCTTTCAATCCACATAACAATCCATATATCACCAAACAATCAATCAAACATAAGTATGCAACAATATGTCATTCAATTCAATCATTAGCACCGAAGTATTATCACACAATCAACCATATCAAGGCATGTAAAAGGAATTCATTTTGGTAGAGATAGAAGTGTGAGTTAAAAATAAGTCACTTAAGACGATGTTTGAACTCCATCCAAATTAGCAACCCTAAGCTCAGCCGATCATCACTGTGAGCCTCTGACACCACCATGCATGCCACCAGTAACTTAGGTAATGGTCTTCCTTCGCCTCACCCAACATGGCAGTCACGCTTACGCGTCCGCTCTCAGATGTCGCATGACCTCCTCCCATCGACGTCGATCTCCATTTTTCCCAAGGCCACGCACTAGCCACCGAAATTCCATCCACCATCGTGCCATAAATACCAATTGTGGCTCCCTTAGGTCGCAATATGCGGCATCTGTCACCTCCCTCCAATCGATGTCATTGCCTCCAAAAGCAAACTCACACCTTTGTCCCCTCCTTAATTTCAATTCAACGACTCATTCTCTTTTTCTTTCTTTTTTCTTTTTAATTTGCGAATTGATTTTTTCCCTTTGAAGAGATTGTCATTGATTTAGGAATTTGTTGGAGATTAAAACAAATAGGAGGGTACGGGGTTAGGAGAATAAGAGTTATTGGTATGGAAACAAGGTATGGGCTGGGCTTTTAATTTAGCTTAATCAAATTTCATTTTCTTTTGTTTTAAGTTGACCTTTCATTCCTTTGTGAATAAAATTTAATTTAATTTAAATTGATCTATATTTCATTTCACACAAGATGTTTTGGTAACAACACAATTCTATTCAATTTAGTATTGTTCCCTCTATTTAAATATATTAATACAAATAAATTTATTTCCAATTATGCATTGTGTCGATATAAAATAAATCTATTCATCTTCATCCATTTATTGATTTTATCGAATAAAACTTCTTTTCATCTATTTCAAGTAAGTAAAGTTATCTACACTTTAAAATATTTTATATTTATTAAACATTTTATTTCAAAATTAATATATTATTTGAAATGGAATTTATTAACTAATCCAATTTTATCATAAAAAGTCCTTTATTAATAGACTTTAATTGAATAATAATTTGATTCAAAAAATAATAATTATCAAAATCAAATTCAAACACTTCTATTTTAATTAAATTAGTTTAATACGGTTCTAAAATAGGGGTGTTACACATACTTTGTTAAAGCATAATAGTGGACACGGCCTTGCTTGCTTACAAATCATCTAAGCGAAGTTCTACTTCTAATCATTTCAATTTGCACCCTCAAGCAATGATATATTGCACATATTATGTTCCTTCGTCAACACTGTAGCACTTAGACGTCTAGAACTCTAGTAACTCTGCATTTAATTATAAAGTTTGAATTTTGTAGTCACTTGACTTGATTTAATAACATTAAACGATTAACTATGTTACTTTGGACATTAATGTGTGATTTCATATTAAATTCCAAATTACACTGACACCAACCTTATGTATTAAAGCTGAAACCTCTTTTGAGTAGCTTCTCACTTCATGTGCTACCACGAATACCCAAAATGACTGTAACGTGAACTAATATCATGTGGTTGACTATAATTCAAGTTATGCACCCATAATATTAATGGTACTCTCAAGTTCAAAGACTATTATACATCATCACATAATATCTTTTATTTTACATAGATACGGTAACCTATGGAAGACTCTCGATGAGTCATTCTGTAATTTTCCAAATGACGAACATTATCTAACCTATTGGTACCCCAATAGTTAAGAGCAAACCATTATCCATCTTATAGGTAACCTTAAATACACAAGATTGTTGGTCTATTGATACCACATCCTCAAAATATCATTGGCTAGGAACATTTAAGAATAAGTGCATGTTAGTACGTTCTAATAATCATGGTTATAACTCATTTATAAGTACTATCAAATAAATACATTTTCCTTGGGATTTCTATTCATTTGTAATAATGTTATGAAAATATTATACATACATACATATGTATGTATGTATGCATGTATATAAATACATACAACAGAAATAATAACCAAAATCATACTTTTGTTTTGAACAAGATTCGTTATAAGAGCTAATTTATATAATCAAACTATATACTTACCCATAATGCAATCCTTAACTCTATCATTCGTAAAAAAACTTCGTTACCATGTACAGGGTTTAAGGCCTTTTTGATAGGATTAAGAGACCATCAAAGTCACATCCATAGTTCACTAAAACCCCATCAGATACACGCCTTATGGCACATGAATGCGACTCTAATCACCTTCCTTTAGCTATCATCTTCGAGCCTCCTTCACACCCATTCAACCTTTGATTTTCCAAGGGTTCTCTTAATTGCACCACCAAGTAAATAACGGTATCCTATCGTATACACCTTCAATTTCATCACAAACCCATTATATACACTTTTGATAGGTACACAAAAGTCCATTGAACCACTTTCCATCAGCATTATCATTTTGTAACATCCCGCCTTTTCTCACGCTTTAAATCGACACACGTGCCAATTCAAACAACACAAAAGGGAGGATTGTTATGGGGTAAATAAGAAAAATAGAGAAGAGAAAAAAAACTAAACAGCATCTCACAGCGGAAGGATAAAATATAATAATAAATATACAGTTCATAAAACAGTTTACAAACATTTGATTCTTCTTTATACAATAAAAATCAGAGTTCACATAACCATAAATATCAATGCAGCGGAACAATATGAGTGTAGTGAAATATAATATATAATAATAATAGAAATCTTCGTCTTCGTCCTCCAGAGCTAAAATCTTCGATCCTGAAACGCTCGGACTGACCCGAGCGAATTGAAAAGAGAAAACACTCCAGTCAGAACTAAAAGATCTTATGTAAGTTAAATTAAAAGAAATAAATATGAGTGCAGTAACTTAAAAGATGCTCGGGATTCACATCTCTTAAGGATCCGTTAAACTATTTACTATGTAGTATATTTCGCTATTATAATAGTGTATAATTGTAAAATAAACTTACTTTTAAATAGCGTTAAGGAGTTACCCAATCTCTCCCTTAACACAATAATAGTTCCAGTAGTCCATCCAATATCATAGTCCCTCCTGATCGGGAAGCCACCAGAGGATACCACACGCGCTACGGGAGAAAACCAAACTCGTACAAGGCGCGATAGGGTAGGTGACACGACACAACTAGGCAATGCTAGGGTAGATATACCAATTACGCTTCCGGGTCGGGGTAACGCGTAGCACGCAGCTACTGCCCACCTCGAACAAACTCCCCCAAATCAAAGAAATCAAAAGCGAAGGTGGCCACCGAATCAATCCAAAGTCAGAGTATAGTATCGAAGGGAAGTGTCCAATCAAAGGTGCTACCTTATTAACCCGTCAATCGCTCCTGTTTTTAGCCACCTTATGCCAACTCATGAGAGTTAGGTCCACGTATTTACCTTACAGGAAACGCCGCCACCAACCTACTTCATTCTGGAATCTCCACCGCGTACACGGTTGTTAAAGTGGTTTTCAGAGTTGGCAGAGAGTATGACAACTTCCGATCCCGGTCTCTTCAACAACCAAACGTTATTATAACACCGCGGTCTTTAAAATAGTTTATACTTTAAAACCAGAATATAATTATCCATTTGAAAACCCATAAGTATGATAGAATTTCCATTTCCAAAATAACTCATTTTGATATTATTTTTATAAAACCCAAATCAATAATATCAATTTATTTCAAATATATTTCTCTTCCAAAATCATACTGCTTTAAAATTTATAATATTTGGAAACCAAACATTTGAATTATAGCTTTCAAAACATAATACTGCGAAATTCATAGCTTTAAAACCATAACTTCTAAAACTTGAATGGTTTGGATATTCAAACAGTATATAGAATAAAATAGTTTGAATTTAAAATTACTTTATAAAATAAATTAATTTCTGCGACTTTTCAATTTTATTAATAAAAAATTGTGTAACGACCCGTAGTTTTAAATAGTTTATTTACGTATTAAAGTGATTTTTTTTTTAAATATTAAATAATAATATTTTGAAATAAAAATTTAGTGTTTGGAATACGCATATTTAAATATAGCAAAGGGTAAATTTTCAAATAATTTCATCAAAGTTTATTTCATTATGAAATTCTATTAAATTCAGGTCAGTCGATAATTGTTGATAATAAAATATTTTTCAAACCTGAATATTTTTACACAGAAAAATTCTAAATCCTCTTCTAAGTGAGACGTCGTCCTTCGTTTTTCCAAATTCGGACGTTTACTGCTCCGTTTACCTTATTTCTGACAAATTTATAGCAGCATTTCCGGTACCGACTATCGACTTTTGATCGGATGATCGTACCACCGATAACTGTATACCGTTGTGATCGTCTCATCGTGCTGATCTCAATTGTGTATTTATTTCTGTATTTTGAGGTCCGGTACGCGACAGAACCAATAAAATGTCGTTGTAACGGTACCTTAGATGTTGACCGTTAATTTTGCTTTAATTATTTGCCTGAATCAATGCTTCTGGACGTTACAATTTCTTTTAATTGTATAAATTCGTTCAAAATTTCATTTGACTCTTCCCAGTACGCTAGCTGTCACATTTATTTTGGCTATTCATTTTCTTTGCTCTCTGTTATAATTCGACTTTATTTGGGAAAGATATTGTAACGTTGGACTTATTTATTTTGAAAACTGGTACGTTTCTCTCTGCTAACATTTATTGGATTCTCTACTTTATATTTTCATTCTTGAAACGTGTCTCCCCTACTTCTCCTTTCCTCTTTTATTTTCTCCCCTCCTCTTCTTTATTTCTGTTATCTCCTTCCTCTGAAACCCATCAGCACGCTTAAACCACCAGACCACCCACTCTTCCTTCCCCTCAAATTTGTTCACCGCCACCCTCTCAGCAACTGTTCTTCCGGCCTCCCTCCGCCCTAACTTTCACCGCATCCGAGCAACAACAGCTATTCACCCTTCCCTCTCTCGCCCATTTGTGCCTTGCATCCTTCACCGTGCACCACCTCAACAGCACGGCCTCCACCACAAACCAAATCGACCTCTCCACCTACCACTCTACCCAGATCTGCATCGGCCAACACCTTGCAGCGCCTCCGTGTCCCACTCCTCCTCACGCCTACCCTTCCCACCACCGAGCCGTGAGCCATTCATCCACCCCGTCCTTACCTCCTCCTCTCCTCCTTGCTTCGACTTCCCCGAGCAGCCTCGGTCCACCATTTTTTTTCGAGCCTTGCCTCCTCCTTGTAAGCCGAATGCAGGTTATATTTATATAAATACAGATAGTTTATATATATGTGTTAATTGATATATATTATTATATTTGTTATAAATATATTAGTTCCTGAGTGTACAAAGTGTATAAATATATTAGTTCATAACAGATTACATCATTCTAATATATACTAGGTGTATATAAAGTTATGAATAAGAAACTGTCAGCTTGAATATGTGTGTAGTTATTTATATAGTGTATCTATAGTGTTAGGTTTCGAGTATATTAGCTTTGAAATTTGGGAATACGTGAGTGCATGGGTTGTCGGATATATTAGCTCTCATATACATTTAACTGAGTATGTAGTGTCTATATATATTTTTCTCTTTTTGGTCTGCATATTTTTTTTTTAGATCAAATTCAAAGTATATTTGTCATATTAGTTGTTTACTTTATATGTATATTTAAGCTACCCTATATTATATAAGTTATTTTGTATAAATCTGGATATATAAAGGTTGTGTAAGCATGTAAAGTCTGCATATAATTTACTTTAGATTTATTTGCATGTGCGCATATTAACTTATATAAATATGTTTGGTTTTACTTATTCATATTTATTCGTATAATATGAATACTAGTCTGCATAATTTTGTGTATCCTAAGATTTACATGTGGAAGTGATTTAGATACATGTATATGTTGCACTGTAATTACATTATGGGTTAAGTTTATATACATTTATGTTGTATTGGTTTTATAAATTTTGATATTGATATAATAAGTATGTAAGCTTATATATATTCACATATTAGTATATATAGGAATATATAAGATTGGTTCAAGCATCTATATAAAAATTTATTTTCCATGGGTTTGAATTTAATATGGATTTGAAAGTATATGTTTTGGAATTTATTTTTGGAAACAAATAAAATAAATATATATATTAAGTTATATTGATCTTTTATAATTGTTGATTTTAAAATATAGTATATATATCTTCCATTTTTATTAGGTTGATTCTGATTCGTTTTCATAAATTCATGCCAATCAGTTTTGATCCGTTCCCATCGTTTTCTGTTACCAGATTCTATTCATCGAATTCGTACAAATTTTGCTTTGCTTGGATTCGTAAATCAAATTTCAATGTCCGTATCAGTGTGTGTGTTTCCGAATCATCTCCGGTACCCTCTAGCCATGAAAGGTGAGCCATCACTCACGATTAACATTCTTTTATTTATTAAATTTGACTTCAATTGAAACGACAATTGAAATATGCTGCTGTTGGTTGTTTTACTGCTATGACTGCTATTATCTGTATCTGTTCACCTGTGACACCTGACACCATTATCGGTTAATTTTTTTATGTGATAATAATACAGATTGGTTGATAATTGATTGATTGATTGTCGTTTAAATTGGATGTTAATTACTACTGTTAAGTGATAACTAGTTTGCTAGTTAAATTTGGGGTAGTATAGTTTACAAATTAAGACGGATTACATATGACGGACCTTGATTTATTGAAACCTGACCCCGCCATATGTAAATTTGATTAGTTTAATTTGACCCATTAATTGTCGTAGAAATTGATAAGTTATACTTTAAAGCTTTGAACGTAGTTTGGATTAACGGTTGTAATATTAAACTGAAATTGAAATGGAACGACAAGTGAAAAACCGAAATGTAATAATCTGTAATCTACATGAAATGATAGTGTAGATTCTAGGAATAATTATACAAGTAACAATGCTAATTAATACGATTATTTCGGGGTTATTTGATTAAGTATTGAATGGTTGTTGATTGTTGTTATTGTTTGTTTATTTACTTTGACACCATCCCTGTCATCACACTGCAAGTTCCCTTTGTTATGTTTGATTTTTAAATTGAATTGGGTTGAAATGATAGACCCAAGCGGTTGTCATTTAAATAAATTTGGGATTACGGGTTGAAATGCTATTCACCCGTATACATTTTGTGTACGGATAGAAATGATAATATCCGTAACACTTGAACCCTATGATAAGAAACATATGGTCTTATTAAATGTAAATGCTTAAATACATATAAGGGGTAATGATAAATATAGAGTTAAGTATATCTAGTTTAATCAAGATTTGATTAAATACATAAATTTTGATAAAAATTTATGTAAATTTTATCTCGAATAGTTTTGAAATAATATTGAACAATTAAGACTGGGAGATAAATTTGGGTTATTTTTAAATGGGTTTTAGATAAGGATTTATTTATTTAAATCAATTTGAAATTTATCGAATGTGGTATTTCACGTTTAATAAAATTTAAGAAATATTGAGAAAATGTAATTTAAGGTCACTAAAATGATATTGAATCAAATAAGGAAGGATTCGAAACTGAATAATAATGATGTAAAAATCGAGAATCTATATGAAACTGTTAAACTTAAATTGTTATATTTAAACTATGAACTATAGTGGAATTAAATGGTTTAGAGATTTGGATATGTATTTGGAACCAAGATAGTAGAATTCGTTATGTAGATAACTAATTGAATTAAGTGAAAATTTAGTTGAACTAAATTTTGAAATTCGTAGTTAGAAGACTAGATTGGGAAAAATTTAGTTGAAATGTTAAATACTTAAAGTATGGAAACATATTGAAATAAAAAGGGAAATTGGGATATCAAAAAAAAAAATCCAGATTTGAGATTTATATAAATTAAAGTGGTTATTTTAGGAAGGTTTAAATTGATAAATTGAGTTTGAATTAAATTTAAATGGGAAGGTCAGGTTGATGTGAACGATTTGTTAAGATAAGGAAGTTGAAAATACTTTACCGTATACATTACTTAACATATGGATACTAGTTTGGGAATATGATTTTTGAAGTGAAATTGATATTTGGGTCGAAATATAAATTAAGTGAATGACCACGGGGTAACAGTATATATTCCTACCTCGTAGATAGTTCTATGGACCCTTAGAGGATGGACATCCCAAACATCCTTTAAGTTATATTGTATTTCAGTTGATATTTCATTTGAGTTGAATTCATTGATATAAGAATGTTAATCCTGACTCGAGTGTTTTGTGTTTTGCTTTACGCTCGGGTCAGACTGAGTAATACAGCATTAGAGACTCACCTTTGGAGATTGGAGCTTCATTTGGAGATCCAACTATCGTTTCGGCTTTCAGTTTTCTAGTTGACTGGTTCAGAGAAGTCATTGGCTCGTACTGAAGCCTTTTCTGTATTCAAGAGATTCTGATGTATTTTATTTTAAACTCTGATGTATATAGTAGCTTCATGAACTACTATTTTTCTATTCCGCTGCATTATATTACTCTGTGTCTGTGATCTGTGTTTGATTTATTTACTGTATATTTTAAGTTTTGCCAAATTAAATTAACAATTCGGTATTTTGAATTATTCAAGTCGGACATGTACGGTTTTAGTGTCAATTTGAATGGTCCAAAATAACGGGTCGTTACAGTTGGTATCAGAGCTTTGGCTCTAGGCAAAACTTAGCATATATGGTAAATTTATTTACAGAATCACTTTCGTTCGAGTTGAATCTCTTCCTTTTTGACTCAATTTCCTTTGAGTTTTGGAATGTCCCTCGGTTTCGAAATTCATTTTGTCTCTCCCTATTTATATTCGTTTGATTCTGGAGTATCCCATAACTCCATTGAATGATTTGTAAAGGGGGTGAAAACTCCTTTTCAATTGGCATTGACTCACCGAAGATTCCTGTATCCTCGGTTTACGATGCTGATATATCTTGTTATGCCGAATTCTATGTCTCCGACGATCGAATGTCGAATTGCCTCAGAATTCTACACCGATCTAATTTTGGAATCACGGTTGACAGGTAAAGGTCGCCCGCGATTTATAGAAGTATATCCATCTTCTATTTTGTAACTTAATTATCTCATCTTCGATCGAGTCTATCTTCGAATCAGGATTCTATTGATTAGAGTTCCTTTAAATTAAATCTCTATCTTTGTTTTGAAATCCATCCTTAAATCATCCTTTGAAAATCGGGTTTTGTTTGTATTTTAGAAATTGTTTATACCGAAATTATTATTTTGATAACTATGATTTTATTCTATATATATAAAGAAAATGTTTTCGGTAGAGATTATATACCTATATATAAAGCAAATAAGAAATGTTATTCTATATAAAAAGGGTTTTGAAAGGATTTGAAATTTTGAAAAAATTATAAGAAATTGATTTATATAAAAATGATTTATAATTGAAGTGTTAAATTTGAAATTCGAGAATTGAATTCCGGTATTTTGAAATTGGTTTTAAGATTTTGGAAATTATATATAAATAATACGATTTAAAAGTATTTTTCCGAATAAGAAATATTTCAAATGAATTCAAATGAATTCCAATAATTTTGAAGAAATTTCAAAGAAGTTTTCAAGAAAATAGAAGTCCAGAACTCACTTATGTCGCTGGAGAATAATTTCGGTGATGAGTGCACGCATCATCGACATTGATTTTCGAGTTTCAGAGTGGGGGAGAGGCCACTTTAATAGCTTCGCTATGCGAGTGATTTTGTAAAACCGTTTTTGATTTCAAATTCCGAAGTATAATTTGATATTTGTGAAAGATATATGTATATATTTGAAATAATTTAAAATATACCGGTGTCGGATCCTCGAGTTTTGATTTGACTTAGAATAACCCTGTGTATACAAATTGATTTTCAACTTTGGATTTGAAGTTTGATTTCACCGACTATTTTGAAGGTTCAAGCACTTCCAAATCAAGGTTAAAAAGTTTAAAAGGCTAAGAAATTTCGAAAGGTATAAAATATTTGATAAAGGGTATAAGTTGAGTTTTGTATGTTTAAGTTTGAAACCTTTTGTTTAGTAAATGAATATGACTATTTTGAATTATACTAATATGGAATTTAGTTTTGAAATGTATTGAAAAAAAAAATTTAGTTTTAAAGAATGGTTTCAAAAAAAAAAAAAAAAAAAAAAAAAAAAAAAAGTAAATTGGATATTTCAAGTAGAAATAAATAGTTTAAAGGTTTTAAAGGGATACTTATAAATTTGGAAACCGTTTTTGAGTATAATTGATTTTGAGAAAATATTTGGTTTTGAAATTAAATTGAAATTAAAAAACCAGTACTTATATGGTAATGTTGGAAATAAATTTGTTTGACTTGAATCAGGAAACTGGGATTATTTAATAAACCTGTTATTTGGGAACCTTGAAATTAAGAGATCTAAATTGGAAGAAAATTTGGTAAAATCATATATGATTTTGAAACTGAATTGATATTGAAATGATTTGAAATTGAGAACCTTACATTATTAAGCACTTGATTTGGGAGTGGTCGAACTTATATAAAATGGATTTGTATAAGTATGAAGTTGATTTGAAATCTATTGATTTGAAAGGTACTCAATTTGGAAAGAGATTTTATATAATCGAAGTCTATATAAGTATGATTTGATCTACTATTGATTTGGAAAGTATTTGATTTGGGAAGAATAGAATCCTATATATATATGGACTATATATAAGTACAATATTTGAAAGTGATTTGAAAGGTACTATATAATATATATTTTCCAAGTAAGGATATGGAAAGTGCCTTCTGCTTGATATCCGCTTTGTGGCCACAGCGTGGATTCATTCTATCGATATTATTCTCTCTGATTTTCGGTTTTCCGGATGTAATACTCGAGTATTCCCACCGTGGGTAACCCATGGTTTCTTTTTCTCTCGTGAATGCACAGCGAAATTGCCTGGCTGAGTCTTGCCTAGGGGTACGGATTGTTTCCTGGGGGAACCAGGCGTAACCATTGTGTATCCTGCAATCTGTGTAGGTCGCGAATAGTAGCGCAAGTGCCTGGCTGAGTCTTGCCTGGGGGTACGGATTGTTTCCTGGGGGAACCAGGCGTAACCATTGTGTATCCTGCACCCTACTAGTCATCATGGCGTAACTCGCAGGGCTGAGAAAGCTTACGGATATGGATTGTTTCCTGGGGGAACCAGGCGTAACCATTGTGTATCTGCGAACCATGATCGGACAAAGGTTTTGTTTTGGTTGATTTGATTGGATTGTACTTTCCATATCTGTTTTTAAAAGTTTTTCAAGTATTTTCACTGGGTGTTGAAACAAGTCTACTTAGTACTTGAAGAATTCTAGCTTTGCGCCTGATCAACGCATGGCCAGAGTCTACAAGAACGATGATAAACTTGTTGAAACATCGAGTATAAAAAGTATTTTCGAAAGGAAATTTATTTCGATATAATAGTATTTTATTATAAAGGGTATTATTATAAATGTATTTATTATAAAAGTATTTTCCCAACAAAGAAATTTGAATTAATATTTGAAATTTAAAATCCTTATGGTTCTAGATCAATTATTCGTGCCCGATACTATTCCTTGCACCCACCTTATCTGCTCAGTTTAGTTATTCACCTTGATACTGTTTTCCAAATCTACCTTCCTTCCTTGTGGATTTATCCTTTAAAATATTGTCTAATTATATACTACATTGTTTAATATAAAATTTTAGAGTTATAAATATTTTGAAGTTATTAATTTTATAAAACATCTTTAAAGAAAACAATTATTTTGAAAACAATTATTAATTTAAAGTAAATGATTAATCATTGATTTATTAATAATATTTGGAAAATATCTTAAGATAAAATTTATAAAATTATGAATTATGGATTTAGTGTTTTCAATAGTCTTTGCAAATATAAGTAATAATGTAAATAGTTGTTTTCAAAGGAGTTTGAAAAGTATTATAGTATTATAGAAAATTGAATTTCAAAATGAAGTTTTTAAATAAATATTTCAAATAAAATTTATATAGTTCTAAATTAATTGTCTATCTTGCCTTTCAATATATTTTATTGCTGGTTGTTCTATTCTTCTACCTCCTTCCTTTTCGGGGACGAAAAGTTTTGAGTGGGGGAGAGTGTAACGACCCGTAGTTTTAAATAGTTTATTTACGTATTAAAGTGATTTTTTTTTTAAATATTAAATAATAATATTTTGAAATAAAAATTTAGTGTTTGGAATACGCATATTTAAATATAGCAAAGGGTAAATTTTCAAATAATTTCATCAAAGTTTATTTCATTATGAAATTCTATTAAATTCAGGTCAGTCGATAATTGTTGATAATAAAATATTTTTCAAACCTGAATATTTTTACACAGAAAAATTCTAAATCCTCTTCTAAGTGAGACGTCGTCCTTCGTTTTTCCAAATTCGGACGTTTACTGCTCCGTTTACCTTATTTCTGACAAATTTATAGCAGCATTTCCGGTACCGACTATCGACTTTTGATCGGATGATCGTACCACCGATAACTGTATACCGTTGTGATCGTCTCATCGTGCTGATCTCAATTGTGTATTTATTTCTGTATTTTGAGGTCCGGTACGCGACAGAACCAATAAAATGTCGTTGTAACGGTACCTTAGATGTTGACCGTTAATTTTGCTTTAATTATTTGCCTGAATCAATGCTTCTGGACGTTACAATTTCTTTTAATTGTATAAATTCGTTCAAAATTTCATTTGACTCTTCCCAGTACGCTAGCTGTCACATTTATTTTGGCTATTCATTTTCTTTGCTCTCTGTTATAATTCGACTTTATTTGGGAAAGATATTGTAACGTTGGACTTATTTATTTTGAAAACTGGTACGTTTCTCTCTGCTAACATTTATTGGATTCTCTACTTTATATTTTCATTCTTGAAACGTGTCTCCCCTACTTCTCCTTTCCTCTTTTATTTTCTCCCCTCCTCTTCTTTATTTCTGTTATCTCCTTCCTCTGAAACCCATCAGCACGCTTAAACCACCAGACCACCCACTCTTCCTTCCCCTCAAATTTGTTCACCGCCACCCTCTCAGCAACTGTTCTTCCGGCCTCCCTCCGCCCTAACTTTCACCGCATCCGAGCAACAACAGCTATTCACCCTTCCCTCTCTCGCCCATTTGTGCCTTGCATCCTTCACCGTGCACCACCTCAACAGCACGGCCTCCACCACAAACCAAATCGACCTCTCCACCTACCACTCTACCCAGATCTGCATCGGCCAACACCTTGCAGCGCCTCCGTGTCCCACTCCTCCTCACGCCTACCCTTCCCACCACCGAGCCGTGAGCCATTCATCCACCCCGTCCTTACCTCCTCCTCTCCTCCTTGCTTCGACTTCCCCGAGCAGCCTCGGTCCACCATTTTTTTTCGAGCCTTGCCTCCTCCTTGTAAGCCGAATGCAGGTTATATTTATATAAATACAGATAGTTTATATATATGTGTTAATTGATATATATTATTATATTTGTTATAAATATATTAGTTCCTGAGTGTACAAAGTGTATAAATATATTAGTTCATAACAGATTACATCATTCTAATATATACTAGGTGTATATAAAGTTATGAATAAGAAACTGTCAGCTTGAATATGTGTGTAGTTATTTATATAGTGTATCTATAGTGTTAGGTTTCGAGTATATTAGCTTTGAAATTTGGGAATACGTGAGTGCATGGGTTGTCGGATATATTAGCTCTCATATACATTTAACTGAGTATGTAGTGTCTATATATATTTTTCTCTTTTTGGTCTGCATATTTTTTTTTTAGATCAAATTCAAAGTATATTTGTCATATTAGTTGTTTACTTTATATGTATATTTAAGCTACCCTATATTATATAAGTTATTTTGTATAAATCTGGATATATAAAGGTTGTGTAAGCATGTAAAGTCTGCATATAATTTACTTTAGATTTATTTGCATGTGCGCATATTAACTTATATAAATATGTTTGGTTTTACTTATTCATATTTATTCGTATAATATGAATACTAGTCTGCATAATTTTGTGTATCCTAAGATTTACATGTGGAAGTGATTTAGATACATGTATATGTTGCACTGTAATTACATTATGGGTTAAGTTTATATACATTTATGTTGTATTGGTTTTATAAATTTTGATATTGATATAATAAGTATGTAAGCTTATATATATTCACATATTAGTATATATAGGAATATATAAGATTGGTTCAAGCATCTATATAAAAATTTATTTTCCATGGGTTTGAATTTAATATGGATTTGAAAGTATATGTTTTGGAATTTATTTTTGGAAACAAATAAAATAAATATATATATTAAGTTATATTGATCTTTTATAATTGTTGATTTTAAAATATAGTATATATATCTTCCATTTTTATTAGGTTGATTCTGATTCGTTTTCATAAATTCATGCCAATCAGTTTTGATCCGTTCCCATCGTTTTCTGTTACCAGATTCTATTCATCGAATTCGTACAAATTTTGCTTTGCTTGGATTCGTAAATCAAATTTCAATGTCCGTATCAGTGTGTGTGTTTCCGAATCATCTCCGGTACCCTCTAGCCATGAAAGGTGAGCCATCACTCACGATTAACATTCTTTTATTTATTAAATTTGACTTCAATTGAAACGACAATTGAAATATGCTGCTGTTGGTTGTTTTACTGCTATGACTGCTATTATCTGTATCTGTTCACCTGTGACACCTGACACCATTATCGGTTAATTTTTTTATGTGATAATAATACAGATTGGTTGATAATTGATTGATTGATTGTCGTTTAAATTGGATGTTAATTACTACTGTTAAGTGATAACTAGTTTGCTAGTTAAATTTGGGGTAGTATAGTTTACAAATTAAGACGGATTACATATGACGGACCTTGATTTATTGAAACCTGACCCCGCCATATGTAAATTTGATTAGTTTAATTTGACCCATTAATTGTCGTAGAAATTGATAAGTTATACTTTAAAGCTTTGAACGTAGTTTGGATTAACGGTTGTAATATTAAACTGAAATTGAAATGGAACGACAAGTGAAAAACCGAAATGTAATAATCTGTAATCTACATGAAATGATAGTGTAGATTCTAGGAATAATTATACAAGTAACAATGCTAATTAATACGATTATTTCGGGGTTATTTGATTAAGTATTGAATGGTTGTTGATTGTTGTTATTGTTTGTTTATTTACTTTGACACCATCCCTGTCATCACACTGCAAGTTCCCTTTGTTATGTTTGATTTTTAAATTGAATTGGGTTGAAATGATAGACCCAAGCGGTTGTCATTTAAATAAATTTGGGATTACGGGTTGAAATGCTATTCACCCGTATACATTTTGTGTA
This sequence comes from Allium cepa, assembly GCA_030765085.1. Taxonomy (NCBI): domain Eukaryota; kingdom Viridiplantae; phylum Streptophyta; class Magnoliopsida; order Asparagales; family Amaryllidaceae; genus Allium; species Allium cepa. The sequence goes on from CM060932.1 coordinate 549,976,423, forward strand.
CGGATAGAAATGATAATATCCGTAACACTTGAACCCTATGATAAGAAACATATGGTCTTATTAAATGTAAATGCTTAAATACATATAAGGGGTAATGATAAATATAGAGTTAAGTATATCTAGTTTAATCAAGATTTGATTAAATACATAAATTTTGATAAAAATTTATGTAAATTTTATCTCGAATAGTTTTGAAATAATATTGAACAATTAAGACTGGGAGATAAATTTGGGTTATTTTTAAATGGGTTTTAGATAAGGATTTATTTATTTAAATCAATTTGAAATTTATCGAATGTGGTATTTCACGTTTAATAAAATTTAAGAAATATTGAGAAAATGTAATTTAAGGTCACTAAAATGATATTGAATCAAATAAGGAAGGATTCGAAACTGAATAATAATGATGTAAAAATCGAGAATCTATATGAAACTGTTAAACTTAAATTGTTATATTTAAACTATGAACTATAGTGGAATTAAATGGTTTAGAGATTTGGATATGTATTTGGAACCAAGATAGTAGAATTCGTTATGTAGATAACTAATTGAATTAAGTGAAAATTTAGTTGAACTAAATTTTGAAATTCGTAGTTAGAAGACTAGATTGGGAAAAATTTAGTTGAAATGTTAAATACTTAAAGTATGGAAACATATTGAAATAAAAAGGGAAATTGGGATATCAAAAAAAAAAATCCAGATTTGAGATTTATATAAATTAAAGTGGTTATTTTAGGAAGGTTTAAATTGATAAATTGAGTTTGAATTAAATTTAAATGGGAAGGTCAGGTTGATGTGAACGATTTGTTAAGATAAGGAAGTTGAAAATACTTTACCGTATACATTACTTAACATATGGATACTAGTTTGGGAATATGATTTTTGAAGTGAAATTGATATTTGGGTCGAAATATAAATTAAGTGAATGACCACGGGGTAACAGTATATATTCCTACCTCGTAGATAGTTCTATGGACCCTTAGAGGATGGACATCCCAAACATCCTTTAAGTTATATTGTATTTCAGTTGATATTTCATTTGAGTTGAATTCATTGATATAAGAATGTTAATCCTGACTCGAGTGTTTTGTGTTTTGCTTTACGCTCGGGTCAGACTGAGTAATACAGCATTAGAGACTCACCTTTGGAGATTGGAGCTTCATTTGGAGATCCAACTATCGTTTCGGCTTTCAGTTTTCTAGTTGACTGGTTCAGAGAAGTCATTGGCTCGTACTGAAGCCTTTTCTGTATTCAAGAGATTCTGATGTATTTTATTTTAAACTCTGATGTATATAGTAGCTTCATGAACTACTATTTTTCTATTCCGCTGCATTATATTACTCTGTGTCTGTGATCTGTGTTTGATTTATTTACTGTATATTTTAAGTTTTGCCAAATTAAATTAACAATTCGGTATTTTGAATTATTCAAGTCGGACATGTACGGTTTTAGTGTCAATTTGAATGGTCCAAAATAACGGGTCGTTACAAATTTAGTCTAAATCCATATATTTTAAATTCACTTTCAGTTAAATCAACCACTTCAAATTCAATATATTTCTAACTTTGAGTGTTTAACAATTTCAAAACTTAAGGTTGGAATTTATATTTACCAATTCATTGTCCTATTATTTAGTTTTGAAATGTTACATAATAAATCAAAATCATTTAAAATAAAACTCCATTTACTAACAACTTAAATATTTCCTTCAATTTATTTATGCTAGAAATATTCGTATAATTTATGTTGAAATAAAAATCCAGTCATAAATATCATAACTTTACAATTTCCAAGTTTACTTAGTTTTACCTCAACTTGTAGAGTTTAAAATTTCTTTCTTTTGTTTTTTTTTAAAAATAAGCTCAATTCCAAATAAATTTCCAATTTATTTTTAAATCTTAATTGATTTGAACCATTTTAGATTTTATATATATACAATATCTTAAACCAGTACTAAATCATATAATAAAAATTATCAAACTCCATTTTTCAGCTTATTCATTTTATTTAACAGATTTATACATAGCTCAAATTCACAATTTAACTATATATGTATATATATATAAAATAATATTTATAAAATATCAAAATTTAATATTTATTGAACCGTATCCTATCCAACCCATGGAAATTATTTCAAAATAATTTATATACATAGACCGTGGTGCCTGTATATAATTTCCTATCCTATGGTCAAGTGATACGGATATTTATCATTTCAATCCGTAATTTAAAATAAAATGCGGTTGTATATCATTTCAAACCGCAATCCCGAATGAAATGAAATGCATGATAACTTGGAGACTATATAATATAGAACACATCATCCATTCACCAAACATCATTCATCAACCATTTATTTCAATCATCATCCAATTTGAACAAACATCAATAAATAACATATAAAATATAACAGGTATCAACGAACAGTTTATATTCACAAATAAATTAATATCTGTTTAATTGGAAGTTTATATGCAAAATAAATAAATTTAACTGTCAAATTATATACAATAATAAAATTAAATAACAATTTAATTTAAATAAACGCAATCTAACTGAGATGATGAATAAAATATGCCAAATAGTCATAAATGAATTTCTACTCATATCATAAATCAATTTAACAAACGTAAGAAATTTTAATAGTTGTGAGTGGGTTAAAACACTCACCTTTTGAATTTAAATTGAATTTAAACCCAAAAATTTGACCGTCTCAGAATTCTTCCAAACCAGCACCATCAAGTCCGGTATTTCAATACGATCCTAACAAAAAAATCGCGCATGAAACGGAGTTCGTATGCAAGAGTTATAGCGATAAATGCAATCGAATTTAAATGTTGAAATAAAAAAAATGACACACTTTTACCTTCATTTTAGCGCCACATCATCACCGCTATAGCAACCATCTTCTCCAGTACGCGTAAACAACCGAGCCCGTAAACCCCACTCGTTGACCATACTTTGACTTCGCCTCACGATCGCCACATCCACCTATACCCCGAACGAAGACCTGCCCTGCGCTCCTCTCCCCGAGCCGAACTCAACCATGGCCTCGCAGTGGTCCACCATCCACCCAACGACAGCCGCCGCCCCATGCTTTAAACCCTAATGAAATTTTCACACCAATCGAACCGTCGAACCACCAAATCAACCACCTAGATGCGATGCACGCTCGACTCTCTCCATAACCCAGAAACCAATTTCCGATCAGGCGACAAATGATTTCGACGCAACGGATGGCCAAGAATAAAGTAGGGTTTTCTAGAAATTTTTTAATTCGATTTCAAAAACGAATTGTAGATTTAGGTTGTTCTCGTCGAGAGCTTCAAATCCATATATAATTTGCTATGGTTTGAGGAGATTGAATTTTTGACTTTGGATTTGATTTTTGAATTGTATTTGGATCTAGTGTTTGCAGCCATTGGAAAAGAGGAGCTGAGGAAAAATGAACGCACAAACAAATGAGAATAGATAGAGGCTAGGGTTTATAACTAGGTTTATATAGGTAGATTAGAAATAGAGTAGATGGATCAGGTTGATAGATATACATGCTACCGCTAACGTGGCCCAAAAAGCCCGTTCTGACCCCGGAACGAAATTGGGTAAACCCATATATCGAAATAGGTGTTTTAAAATATTCTGAACGTGATGGAAAAAGTTTCACGTCCAAATTCCATCGTATAAAGAAGTTATGTTGAAATCAATATTTCCAATTTGATTTCAAATTGATTTCAATTAAATCGATTTCAAGGCGTTTCGCGTTTGTACGATCGAACGACAAGTCCGATCGCTACGAAACTTGAAACCCTACAATAATTCACTGTTACAGATCCGATGAAACTGGTTTCGTCGAAATCCAAGTCCGTGACCAAAATGGCTATTTTTATATTAATTAAATAAATTAAAAATTGATTAAATTAAATCCAATCTTTAAATTTCAACCTTAAAATTTGAAAAATTCATCACTCTTATATTTCTAAATCATTTACAAAATTTAAACAAGTTTAGATGTAAATTAAAAGTTGATAAATCTATCAATTTCAGTGTTAATTTCCAATTTCATTAAATTTAGAAAATATAAGTTAAATCTTCATTCATATTATTCACTTCAATATTTCAGCGAATGAACTCAACATTTGATTCAAAATTTGTTATACAAATATTCTTAGATTCCATTTTAAATTTCTATTAACATAATATTTAGGTGTTTGATTTCATTAAAATTCAATTAAACTTATTATTATACACAAATTCCAATTTATTGACACAACTTAAATTTTATTCTTTTCATTCAATATCAATTGTCAATTTTCTAAGTAAAATTAACATTAGATTCATACTCATTACATAAATAACTTCAATTTCAGTAAATACAGTGTTCAAAGGTCAGCTGCAATTAATCCAATAAATTGCAAATTAATTCCAAATAAATTTGATTTTATTCGATTCCAAACTTAATATTCAATCAATTATTACTCAACTAACATAGTTAATATTATTTTATATTCCATTACATTTATATTTTCCAATTTTCATCTTGGTTTCATTTCTTTTTATTACATTAATTATCATCTTATGAATGGAGTTTTACCTTGGTTACATCTTATTGAATTCAACATTTTTCACTTATCAATTTATTCCACGTTGACTGCAATAATTTAGCGAATTGATTGAAATTGATTACAAATTAACTTAACAACCTAATAAAATAAGCAACGTACAATAAATATTGTCATTAAATCTTAATTACACTTTTAGAGGTTCATTATTTACAACCCAATATTGTAATTACTTACATAACACTGATTTTACTTAATTAACATTTATTACAAACTATTCCAAAATTTATTCAACACTTATTAGTTCTCTTATATTATATTTATAACCAAGTGTAACTTTTAACTTGAATTGGTTGGATTTCCTTTCAAGTTATTAATAATTAACTTATACTAACATATTCCTTAATTTATTCCAATTACCGTTACAATGTTTTTATTCCATAATCAATTAATTGCTTTCCTTTCTCGTATTAAATTATACTTCTGTATAATCCTTTTGACTATTCATTCATTAGCATTCTATTTAAATTTCAATCTCTTGCAATAACTCATTTATTATACTTTTGCATATTAATAAACAAGGTTCCAAATAAATAGGGTTTATTAAATTCAATCTTTATAATTTAGTCTATTACAACCAATGTAATATTTTATAGGTTAATTATTATTACATTTACTTCGTTACCAATTATAACAATTATATTTCTTTATAATTTAATTCCAAAATCTTATAAATATGACAAATCTAATTAATGAAATTTGCGGGTCGTTACAATCTCCCCCACTCAACTTTTCGTCCCCGAAAAGCAGAAGAAGGGAAAAGAAGAAATAAGAAATCAATATATCTTTCTTAAATATTAAATTTATAAACAAATAAGTTTACAAAATAAAATAATTTATAATAAAATATACCAATTTATACCAATTTAAATCTTTTATACATAAATTATTAAAGTTTGTAAAACATTTTCAAATTTTTCTAAGTCCAAAATTTACGGAAATTTTTTTGGCAAAGTCTCTTTTGTACGAAGAGGCTCGGGAGAAAATATAATATCAAAATATAATTTAAATATTATATCCCAACCCGGAAAAATATATAAAATAGCGCTATAAATCGTAATCCGAAACGTACCTATTTGTCGGGCAATTTACGCTTAATTTATGAAACCAAAAGCAGTAGCAATTGCTTCCATAACCTGCATTTCGCTAATAAAATCCAAAGGAACAATTTATGTAAAGTGAAATATTTAAGTGGTTTCAATCATTAACAATAAATCAATATAACAACCATCAACTTCAACAAACAACATACACAATAAATACAAAACAACCATTCAATCAAACAAACAAAAGTTGTTCGGGTTCAAAACTTTTAAATTGTACGGAATGAAGAATAAACTACTAGCGCATCTTTTACTCAACAGTCTTAGATAAAACTAAATGGATTATTCTTCTGAGACGACCCGACTTTTTCTCCACAAAAAGTCGTATCGTCCTTAAGAAAGAAAGGGACAAAAAAGAGAAAAGAAAGAAGAGACAACACTAGAATCTCAACAGCGGAACGAATAAATTATATTAATAACATAAGTATTACATAGTATACATCAAATATCAGAGTACACAGACAATACAACACATACTAGACAGTTATAAACACCTGTCTAGTATTACAACTCAATACATAATACAGAAACACTCAGAGATACCGACACAGCGGAAAACTATATAACTATACGCAGAAGCCTCCTGCTCCATTTGCTCCTCCACAATTTGTCAAAGCTAACCTGAATCCTAACCTGAATTCCCTTGGCTACTCATAAAAATTTGAGTACCCAAGAGTTAAAGAAAAACAGAAATAACTCCGAGTCAGACATGGGTCTGGTGTGAGTAACAGGTTAAAGTTGCTTAACTTTGAAAAACCTTTGAAAAGAAAAGGTATCACGTAAGACTTCCCACACATAAATATGGAAAAGTTTTTACCTTACGCTAACCAAAACATTTGATAGGAAATCTGATGATATTATAATAGTGTCTAGGGTTTTCAAGTAAATAAGAAATAGCCGAAATTGTTACATTCATTAAATTCCAGCTACTAGCTACAAAAGTGGGTAATACAATAAAAACCGTTGGCACTTATTGGATTTTGGATTCCATCAATGGCTGGGCTACTGGGGTACCGCCCGTCACAGTACGTGGCCTAGATCACCGTACCGAGGATTACTCCCAATCCCCTGCAACACAAAGCCGGACCCGTTCCTTACTGAACAGTTCCAAACAAGACAACCCCGCAGTTGTGATCAGCAACCGCACCACTAAGCCGAAAATAAAGGGACCTCTAGACAGGGATAAATCTTGCTCTCAAGTGGGTGCTACCCACGAAGCTTTGCTGCACCTCCCCTGTTTTAGCCATTCCCGGTTGATGAGGCTTGAGGCTACGATTACCTTTATAGGACATAACACTTAAAATGCTCATCGTCCACCTGACGATGTTCTGAAAGCATTCAATCCATACAAGTTCATTCCGGGTTCGAACGAAACCGAAGGCATTATCTCATTACACTTATATTGGAATCACCCTCAGAGTTAACGACAATAACCCTTGCACTTTGAATCACCATCTCGAATCTATAAGTACTATTCCGTCAAACCCATTGCAGAATCACCCACAGAGTTATACTGACGTATAGCCCTTACAACTCGAGTCTTCACTCGCTCCACTTTGGGTTAACAACCTAACATTAATTTGGAATCGATGTGGTTTTCGGATCCCAAATATGGAAACCCGATCCCGGTCTCATCGAAATCCAAAGCGTGTCTTTTAAGGTCCAAGTTGTTTTAAGGTTAAAAACAATTCAATTTATTATCTAAATATACACAGATAGATAATTCACAACACAATCAACATTATAATTACCAACAGATAATTCATATCATAATCAGATAATCCATATTATCATCCAAAAGCAACCAATGCATCCATATCACATACACTACTCATCTCATAACTGAGACTACAAACCATACCAGACAACCAATACCAATCATCAAAACATAAGCAACTATCTAATGATGACACCATTTATAATTAATTTAAAATGAATTAAATTAATTACCTAAACTCTAATTAATTTAATATGAATTAAATTAATTACTTCATCATTAAAATTCTGCTTAACTTGACCATTAATTGATTACAAATCAATTTATAAATCATCATCTCAATATTCATTTCACTTAATCATTACTGATTAACCATCTCTAATTACAATAAGTAATTAGCATTTAATATTACTTACACAAGTTAATTATATTAAACCCTAGCAAATAATCAACTTATAATTGCTTAATTAATTTAATTAGCTAAAATTAATTACATTAATCATTTATTCATTATTAATTATACCTTAATTAATCAATTCCAAATTACATCATTAATTAATTAATTAATTAATTAATGATTTCTAACTACATTTAATCAATCTCTATATAAATTAATTACATAAGTAATTAATCTTCAATTTAAACCACACACATATATATATATATTAATCACCCTTGATTAATAATCATTCAGTAATTAACTACTTTAATTACTCATCCCATAATTTAATTATTCTTAATTGATTATCTTTATTAATCACTTGATTAAATTTCAAGTAATTTACATCCAAATTACTTCTATAATAAATATCCTTAATTACATAAAGTAATCATTAATTAATTACTTCCTTAAGTAATTACAAATCCATAAAATAATTATCAACAATACACAAATGTTTAAATTAATTTAACTTAATTAATCAAAACTAATCACATAAATCAAATTAATTACACCAAGTAATTAATTCATTAATTACTTTCCTTAAGTAATTAAACAATTGATTATTATTTAATTAATTATCAAAAATTAATCACATTAATTAATTGTTAAATAATCTTAAGTTAATGACCTTCATTAACATCTCTTAATTACTTAATTAAGAGATTAACTTATATTAATCATTATTAATTATTAATTAATTAATATTTAATTACAATTTAATTAATCCCTAATTATTAATTAATTAAGTGTTAATTAAGATCTTAATTATCATTTATCACTTGATTAATAAATCTTAATCATTAATTAAAATTTAATTAACCATCCTTAATTATAAATTAATTAACCTTAATTAATTAATCACGAATCTAATTAAAAGTTATTAGTTACTTAATCACTCATCCACATTATTAATTAATTAAATAATAACTAATATTCCATTTAAATTAATTTGATAATTTAAATGAAACCAATTTCTTAAGTTCTACATTAAGAAACCTTTTTCTTATATAAAGTATTTTAAACAATTTGTTTCAAACAAAATTCAATTTTAATTTTTTTTTAATTTCAAATTGAAACACAATTCAAATTTTCATTCCAGATTCAAACTTAAAAATTTAAAAACTTTACTTACACTTATTTTAAAAACTGACATAAATCCAATTTCAGGTTTTAAAACAGAATTTAAAACTAATTTTAAACTTTATTTCATAAATTTAAACTTATAGTTTTAAATTCAAATCAATGTTCTTTTATACTTTAAAAAGTTTAAAAATCTAAATTAAACTTCCCAGACCTAAATTAAATTCAAACTTGAGCTTCCAAATTTTGTTCCCAGATTTTTAAACTTGTTTTAAAATTTCAGTTGCATTTTAAAGTTTGCTTTCCAATTTAAAACATAAAAACAGAAAATAGTTTCCTGTTTAGTTTAAAACATATTACATTTTAGAATTCAAAAATGTTTCAAAAATTCAAGAATTAAACTATTGACTTTAAATTTAAATTTCAGGTTTAAAACTTCCAGTTTAAACTTCAACTTATTATTTGAAATTTTACTTTTAATTTAAAACAATACACAGTTTTTGTTTTTAGTTTAAAACCAAACTTGAATTTAAAAGAATTTCAAATTTAATTCAAAGATCTAAAGTTTAAAACTTAATTGAATTCAAATTCAATTTCAGGTTCAAGGCTTATTTCAGATTTTTGTTTTGCAATTTACTTTCAATTCAACTTTATAAAACCTGGAAACAGGTTTCTGCTTTTGCTTAAGACAAAATAAAATTTTCAAAATTTAAATTATTTCAAACCTAAAATTAAACTAATTGAATTCAAATTTAAATTCAGTTTTTAAATCTTAGGTTTAAATTTAAGTTTGCATTAACACTTTTGCTTAAATTTTTAAAACTGGAAAAAAGAACAGGTTCTGTTCATATTGAAAAACCTGAAACAAAAATTAATACCCGAGCAACCTATAATTTACTTCGAGTAAATAACCTCCTTGCTCCGAGTTCCAACCCCATTTACCCCGAGACAAACACGAGATACTACAGTTGCTTCAACCCCAACCTGGAACAACACAGCACCTCAACATCCCAACCTGTCATCACCTCCTTCACACACCTTCGGCCACCGCTACCCCTAAAACTCCGGTGAAGCCTTCGACTACCCACTACCTTCTAATGTCCAAAGCATAGTTGAACTCGATCAACTGTAATGGCCGGACAGTTTGATCTTTACCCAACACAGTAAAACTAGGGTTCTATACTACAAATCACAACATCATCACGACAATGCAATACAATCCAAATCTAAGAATTTTCCTATACTCAGTGATCTCCTCTCCACCTCCAGGAGAAATTACAACCCATTCGAACCCATGAATTAACACTTAGAACCCAAAATGCAAAATACAGTAAAATATGAACTGCATTCTGGAATTAACACTAAAAATTAAAATCCTACTTTTAAAAATCATAATTTTGTTTTATGATCTGATTTATAACCCTGAAGTATTGAATTGAAATGCTTAAATTTTCACTTATACAAATTTTACTCTATTATTTATGTTTCCAGGAATTACTAATATTGATTTATCTTGTATAATTTTTTTAAGTTTACTTCATTATAAAATAAACAATTTTCATTCAATTTCAAGCCATAACCTCAACCATATCATAAGAAAGAAAGAAATTTTATCACTTGCTTAACAGTAAACAGTCATTTCTTAGATGAATCAAACATGCATTCATCCATACACAAAGATCTACTCAGCAATGTATTTAACAACATAGATAAGACTCCTATTCCCATGAACAAATCAAGCAACCATTTTTTTTAATACTTAATTTTAAAAAAGAAGTTAAGTTACTCACTTGAATTAAAATGCAAGCAGAGCTCAGATTCTAAAGAATAGATGGATGCAGATGCAAATTGAAATTGCAGTTTTACTTGGTTTGCATTTATTTACAGATTGAAGAAATGCATGCTCCTGCTTCCAAGAAGATGCAGGCCCTTTCTTAAAATTGAAATGCAGAGGTTCTCATATTCAGGTTTTGAAAAATGAATGTAGATCCTTAGTTTATGAACAGGTTTGCTTGAAATTGGAGTGCATGTTTGCATTTTGCAGATTTTAGAAAAAATAATGCAGGTCTTCATTTGATTATTGTATGTAGATTTTGAAAGTGGGGAATGCAAATTGAACTGATTTTCAGATTTTTTTTTTTTAGAATGAAAAAACGAGAAAGAGCTAAAGAAATGAATATATGAAAGTTTAAATAACAATGTTTGATTTAAATTAAAATTAAAGGAAAACAAACTCAAACAATGACACATGGCTTGAGCTATTACATTTGTCATTTTAAATTGATGATAAGTTTACACATGTATTTGTAAATGTTTTGTTATTTTAATAAGGTTAAAGAAAATTAAACCTAATTAATTAGTTTCTTCTTTATCTAGTTATGTATATAATTAATTTTCTAAAGAATAAATCAAAGTGTTATTTTAAATAAAACAATATACAAATTAATCATTTGAAAAAGATACTTTTAAATAATTAAAATAAATTTATAAAAGAGGTTATCACTTAATAAATACATGTTTCATAAATTAAATTGTATTTTATATTTCAAATTAAATTAACAAATCAAATTATATAAATCAATATTTTAAAAAGAATAACACAAATATTTTTGTAACTTATTTTAAAATTCAAACTTGAATTAAAATGAATTTTAAACTAATTAAAACATTTATCTCATATATTTAAAATCATATAGTATTTTATTAAATATTTTTGAAAAGCTTAAATCCAAAAAAATCACAATTTCCTATTTTCAAAATATTAAAATTATACTATACTAATTTAACAACTTGTCTATTCAAAATATATATATATAAATACATATACATTATTAAATAGAAAATAGATTCATTAGTTTATTAGAAATAAATTCACAAATTAAATATTTAAATAAAGAAGATTATTAAATCGAATTAAATTTATTAACAAAAATTATCAATTCAATTTAAATTTAAAACACAGACTATTAAATTTAAATTGCCATAAATTCCGGGATATTACAATCCTTTCCCCTTAAAAGAATTTCGTCCCCGAAATTTAAAACAAAGGTAATTTAATAATCTATTTACAGATTTTATTTTAAAATACAGCATATGTTAATCATATGCCAACAACCAATGCAACCAATTCACACAATCAGAACAACTCTAATTATCCAAAAAAAATTTGGATAAAACTTTCAGGAGTTTCCCCGGTATATATATATATATATATGTATATGTATATATATATATATATATATATATATATATATATATCGGGATACTCGCTCTATAGAATACAATCAATCCATACTACTAAGCTATAGAGCTCCTAACAACAATTCTATACAGAATATCAGACTACAAACGAGTCTGACTCAACAACCAAACCATCCTAAACTGCTGGTTCTACAACCAGAAATATCAAACACGTACTCCCTCAGAGATACGTGAAATACTCTGAATCCCAGTTATCCAACTGGCAATTCAACTCTAGAAAACCAAACACTTATCTTACCCATCACAGAAGAAACCAAAACACTACGGAGCTAGCTTCCCAAACTTATAGCTCCTTGGATCAGAGAAAAACTTATCCCAAATTAAATCTCCGATTCCAGAATCCAAATTTCTCCGTCTCTTATCCATAAAAACTCTTTGGATGATCATGGGCTACCAACATCCTTCCAGATCAGCTTAACTCTTGCTGATTCCACTAAAAACAGACTGAATCAAAACAATCCAATGATCTCCTCAAGATCACTCAAAAACCAAGAACATAAACCCAGATTCTCAACAACAGAAGACAGAACAAACTTCTTCATATCCGGAAAAGAAAACAGAAACACTCCAAACTACTTTCGCTGCACAAATCTGATCCGAAACAGAAGAAAATGCTGACGAAGAGCACAAGCACAGACTAGACAACCCAGCACAGAAATATAGTTCCACATATCCATAAAGAAAAACTCAGATGTTCCTCCGAAACCTGAGCTACTCCACCAACTTCTATCTCAAAGAACCATCTATCTACTAACTGAACCACCTGTTCCATCCTGGAAAGAAAACTCGATCTTCAGATGCAGACAAACTCTGACTTCCAAAAGAACATACTATCGCAAGTCACTTTTGCGATCAACTCAACCTAAATCCAAAGAAAACTTCTCTCTCTCTACCAATCAGAACAGCTTATGCTGGCCTAGCCAACTTACCAGAGAAAAGACTCCACTCTGCTGCTTCTGAACTCCACTTCAGAAAAACAACTCAGCCAGAAGACTCCTTACCAACTCAGAACATTCTGCTAAACTCAGCCACATCACCGAGCATACTCACTTCTTACTCTTGTTCCAAAGAAACATCTTCGGAAATATCCATAGTCACTGCATCTCATCACGCAGCTACAACTTCCTGAGATATCAAGACATCATCACTCACTTACTTCTGCCCTACCGACAGATCCAAACTCAATTCTGCACTTCAAAGATGAACTCCGAACCTTAACAGGTTACCTTCAGAGATCGATGAAGTCCATCACCAAGCAAAAACTTACTTGAGACGGTATTCGGTTTATAGTCTCGACAAATACACTTCCAACCTCAACCATCAAACTCCAACCAATGGTAGTCGTGTTACACACACTTCTACCTCATCTACCTTTATAACTTATATTGGAAAAACCCTGAACAAGTAAACCAACAAATAGGCAGAACCAATATATATATATATATAAAGTAAAAATACAAATACGCTCTCTCAAGATAGACACCACTACAGAGACTAGGTATTCACTCAACCTAATGCTCTGATACCAAGTGAGACGACCCGACTTTTTCTCCACAAAAAGTCGTATCATCCTTAAGAAAGAAAGGGATAGAAAAGAGAAAAGAAAGAAGAGAAAGAAGAGAAAGAAGAGACAACACTAGAATCTCAACAGCGGAACGAATAAATTATATTAATAACATAAGTATTACATAGTATACATCAAATATCAGAGTGCACAGACAATACAACACATACTAGATAGTTATAAACACCTGTCTAGTATTACAACTCAATACATAATACAGAAACACTCAGAGATACCAACACAGCGGAAAACTATATAACTATACGCAGAAGCCTCCTGCTCCATTTGCTCCTCCACAATTCGTCAAAGCTAACCTGAATCCTAACCTGAATTCCCTTGGCTACTCATAAAAATTTGAGTACCCAAGAGTTAAAGAAAAACAGAAATAACTCCGGGTCAGACATGGGTCTGGTGTGAGTAACAAGTTAAAGTTGCTTAACTTTGAAAAACCTTTGAAAAGAAAAGGTATCACGTAAGACTTCCCACACATAAACATGGAAAAGTTTTTACCTTACGCTAACCAAAATATTTGATAGGAAATCCGATGATATTATAATAGTGTCTAGGGTTTTCAAGTAAATAAGAAATAGCCGAAATTGTTACATTCATTAAATTACAGCTACTAGCCACAAAAGTGGGTAATACAATCAAAATCGTTGGCACTTATTGGATTTTGGATTCCAACAATGGCTGGGCTACTGGGGTATCACCCGTCACAGTACGTGGCCTAGATCACCGTACCGAGGATTACTCCCAATCCCTTGCAACACAAAGCCGGACCCGTTCCTTACTGAACAGTTCCAAACAAGACAACCCCGCAGTTGTGATCAGCAACCGCACCACTAAGCCGAAAATAAAGGGACCTCTAGACAGGGATAAATCTTGCTCTCAAGTGGGTGCTACCCACGAAGCTTTGCTGCACCTCCCCTGTTTTAGCCATTCCCGGTTGATGAGGCTTGAGGCTACGATTACCTTTATAGGACATAACACTTAGAATGCTCATCGTCCACCTGACGATGTTCTGAAAGCATTCAATCCATACAAGTTCGTTCCGGGTTCGAACGAAACCGAAGGCATTATCTCGTTACACTCATATTGGAATCACCCTCAGAGTTAACGACAATAACCCTTGCACTCTGAATCACCATCTCGAATCTATAAGTACCATTCCGTCAAACTCATTACGGAATCACCCACAGAGTTATACTGACGTATAGCCCTTACACCTCGAGTCTTCACTCGCTCCACTTTGGGTTAACGACCTAACGTTAATTTGGAATCATGTGGTTTTTGGATCCCAAATATGGAAATCCGATCCCGGTCTCATCGAAATCCAAAGCGTGTCTTTTAAGGTCCAAGTTGTTTTAAGGTTAAAAACAATTCAATTTATTATCTAAATATGCACAGATAGATAATTCACAACACAATCAACATTATCATTACCAATAGATAATTCATATCATAATCAGATAATCCATATTATCATCCAAAAGCAACCAATGCATCCATATCACATACACTACTCATCTCATAACTGAGATTACAAACCATACCAGACAACCAATACCAATCATCAAAACATAAGCAACTATCTAATGATCACACCATTTATAATTAATTTAAAATGAATTAAATTAATTACCTAAACTCTAATTAATTTAATATGAATTAAATTAATTAGTTCATCATTAAAATTCTGCTTAACTTGACCATTAATTGATTACAGATCAATTTATAAATCATCATCTCAATATTCATTTCACTTAATCATTACTGATTAACCATCTCTAATTACAATAAGTAATTAACATTTAATATTACTTACACAAGTTAATTATATTAAACCCTTGCGAATAATTAACTTATAATTGCTTAATTAATTTAATTAGCTAAAATTAAAGTACATTAATCATTTATTCATTATTAATTATACCTTAATCAATCAATTCCAAATTACATCATTAATTAATTAATTAATTAATGATTTCTAACTACATTTAATCTATCTCTATATAAATTAATTACATAAGTAATTAATCTTCAATTTAAACCACATATATATATATTAATCACCCTTGATTAATAATCATTCAGTAATTAACTACTTTAATTACTCATCCCATAATTTAATTATTCTTAATTAATTTTCTTTATTAATCACTTGATTAAATTTCAAGTAATTTACATCCAAATTACTTCTATAATAAATATCCTTAATTACATGAAGTAATCATTAATTAATTACTTCCTTAAGTAATTACAAATCCATAAAGTAATTATCAACAATACACAAATGTTTAAATTAATTTAACTTAATTAATCAAAACTAATCACATAAATCAAATTAATTACACCAAGTAATTAATTCATTAATTACTTTCCTTAAGTAATTAAACAATTGATTATTATTTAATTAATTATCAAAAATTAATCACATTAATTAATTGTTAAATAATCTTAAGTTAATGACCTTCATTAACATCTTTTAATTACTTAATTAAGAGATTAACTTATATTAATCATTATTAATTATTAATTAATTAATATTTAATTACAATTTAATTAATCCCTAATTATTAATTAATTAAGTGTTAATTAAGATCTTAATTATCATTAATCACTTGATTAATAAATCCTAATCATTAATTAAAATTTAATTAACCATCCTTAATTATAGATTAATTAACCTTAATTAATTAATCACAAATCTAATTAAAAATTATTAATTACTTAATTAATCATCCACATTATTAATTAATTAAATAATAACCAATATTCCATTTAAATTAATTTGATAATTTAAATGAAACCAATTTCTTAAGTTCTACATTAAGAAACATTTTTCTTATATAAAGTATTTTAAACAATTTGTTTCAAACAAAATTCAATTTGAATTTTTTTTTAAATTTCAAACTGAAACACAATTCAAATTTTCATTCCAGATTCAAACTTAAAAATTTAAAAACTTTACTTACACTTCCTTCTTCATTTTTAAATTCAAGTTATTTAACCCTTTTCTAAAAATGGTTAAAACCAATTTAAATTTTTAAACTTATTTTAAAAACTGACATAAAATCCAATTTCAGGTTTTAAAATAGAATTTAAACTAATTTTAAACTTTATTTCATAAATTTAAACTTATAGTTTTAAATTCAAATCAATGTTCTTTTATACTTTAAAAGGTTTAAAAATCTAAATTAAACTTTCCAAATTTAAATTAAATTCAAACTTGAGCTTCCAAATTCTGTTCCCAGATTTTTAAACTTGTTTTAAAATTTCAGTTGCATTTTAAAGTTTGCTTTCCAATTTAATAAAAACAGAAAATAGTTTCCTGTTTAGTTTAAAACATATTACATTTTAGAATTCAAAAATGTTTCAAAAATTCAAGAATTAAACTATTGACTTTAAATTTAAATTTTAGGTTTAAAACTTCCAGTTTAAACTTCAACTTATTATTTGAAATTTTACTTTTAATTTAAAACAGTACACAGTTTCTGTTTTTAGTTTAAAACCAAACTTGAATTTAAAAGCATTTCAAATTTAATTCAAAGATCTAAAGTTTAAAACTTAATTGAATTCAAATTCAATTTCAGGTTCAAGGCTTATTTCAGATTTTTGTTTTGTAATTTACTTTCAATTCAACTTTATAAAACCTGGAAACAGGTTTCTGCTTTTGCTTAAGACAAAATAAAATTTTCAAAATTTAAATTATTTCAAACCTAAAATTAAACTAATTGAATTCAAATTTAAATTCAGTTTTTAAATCTTAGGTTTAAATTTAAGTTTGCATCAACACTTTTGTTTAAATTTTAAAAACTGGAAAAAAGAACAGGTTCTATTCATATTGAAAAATTTGAAACAAAAATTAACACCCGAGCAACCTATAATTTACTTCGAGTAAATAACCTCCTTGCTCCGAGTTCCAACCCCATTTACCCCGAGACAAACACGAGATACTACAGTTGCTTCAACCCCAACCTGGAACAACACAGCACCTCAACATCCCAACCTGTCATCACCTCCTTCACGCACCTCCGGCCACCGCTACCCCTAAAACTCCGGCGAAGCCTTCGACTACCCACTACCTTCTAATGTCCAAAGCATAGTTGAACTCGATCAACTGTAATGGCCGGACAGTTCGATCTTTACCCAACTCAGTAAAACTAGGGTTCTATACTACAAATCACAACATCATCACGACAATGCAATACAATCCAAATCTAAGAATTTTCCTATACTCAGTGATCTCCTCTCCACCTCCAGGAGAAATTACAACCCATTCGAACCCATGAATTAACACTTAGAACCCAAAATGCAAAATACAGTAAAATATGAACTGCATTCTGGAATTAACACTAAATATTAAAATCCTACTTTTAAAAATCATAATTTTGTTTTATGATCTGATTTATAACCCTGAAGTATTGAATTGAAATGCTTAATTAATTTTCACTTATACAAATTTTACTCTTTTATTAATGTTTCCAGGAGTTACTAATATTGATTTATCTTGTATAAATTTTTTTAAGTTTACTTCATTATAAAATAAACAATTTTCATTCAATTTCAAGCCATAACCTCAACCAGATCATAAGAAAGAAAAATTTTTATCACTTGCTTAACAGTAAATAGTCAGTTCTTAGATGAATCAAACATGCATTCATCCATACACAAAGATCTACTCAACAATGTATTTAACAACATAGATAAGACTCCTATTCCCATGAACAAATCAAGCAACCATTTTTTTTATACTTAATTTTAGAAAAGAAGTTAAGTTACTCGCTTAAATTAAAATGCAGGCAGAGCTCAGATTCTAAAGAATAGATGGATGCAGATGCAAATTGAAATTGAAGTTTTACTTGGTTTGCATTTATTTCCAGATTGAAGAAATGCATGCTCCTGCTTCCAAGAAGATGCAGGCCCTTGCTTAAAATTGAAATGCAGAGCTTCTTATATTCAGGTTTTGAAAAATGAATGCAGATCCTTAGTTTATGAACAGGTTTGCTTGAAATTGGAGTGCATGTTTGCATTTTGCAGATTTTAGAAAAAATAATGCAGATCTTCATTTGATTATTGTATGTAGATTTTGAAAGTGGGGAATGCAAATTGAACTGATTTTCAGATTTTTTTTTAGAATGAAAAAATGAGAAAGAGCTAAAGAAATGAATATATGAAAGTTTAAATAAAAATGCTTGATTTAAATTAAAATTAAAGGAAAACAAACTCAAACAATGACACATGGCTTGAGCTATTACATTTGTCATTTTAAATTGATGATAAGTTTACACATGTATTTGTAAATGTTTTGTTATTTTAATTAAGGTTAAAGAAAATTAAACCTAGTTAATTAGTTTCTTCTTTATCTAGTTATGTATATAATTAATTTTCTAAAGAATAAATCAAAGTGTTATTTTAAATAAAACAATATACAAATTAATCATTTGAAAAAGATACTTTTAAATAATTAAAATAAATTTATAAAAGAGGTTATCACTTAATAAATACATGTTTCATAAATTAAATTGTATTTTATATTTCAAATTAAATTAACAAATCAAATTTTATAAATCAATATTTTAAAAAGAATAACACAAATATTTTTGTAACTTATTTTAAAATTCAAACTTGAATTAAAATTAATTTTAAACTAATTAAAACATTTATCTCATATATTTAAAATCATATAGTATTTTATTAAATATTTTTGAAAAGCTTAAATCCAAAAATAAATCACAATTTCCTATTTTCAAAATATTAAAATTATACTATACTAATTTAACAACTTGTCTATTCAAAATATATATATAAATACATATACATTATTAAATAGAAAATAGATTCATTAGTTTATTAGAAATAAATTCACAAATTAAATATTTAAATAAAGAAGATTATTAAATCGAATCAAATTTATTAACAAAAATTATCAATTCAATTTAAATTTAAAACACAGATTATTAAATTTAAATTGCCATAAATTCTGGGATATTACATCTTCCATCTAAACAATTTTAAAGTATCCTTGCCCAAACAACCACAAACCAATCAAACAACCAACAATTTCAGAAAATAGGTCAAATTCATTCTTATTTATTTTATTTCATAATATTTGTTGTTTGATTTATTTTCTTTCAAATAGTGATTTATCTTTCTTTTTTTTCTTTTTTCTTCTCACTTATTTCTTACAGTTATTCACTTTATTTCTACCAAAATTTTTCGCTTATTCATATCATGAATTTTCCTTTTATTTTTTTACATTCATTTATTCACTGCTTAACTTTATTTATTTACAGTATTCATCTTTCTGTTTATTAAAATAATTAACTTTAACATTTACTTAAGTTTATAATCATCTATTTATGATACTTACCTTTAATTATATTCAAATATAGTAAAATTCCAATTGTAACTTAAGTTTACAACAATTACAACATCAAATCCTTGTTTATTAAAGAATTTCATTAATTACTTTCATTACCTTAAGTTTATTTTTTGTATAATATCTATTACGTCCTCTTATTTATATTTCAACTTTTAATATTTAGTAAGTTATATATATGTTTTTAAAGAATGTAATTGAAAGTTATACAAATTTTCCCATTTCTTTTAATTAATTCATTGTTCAATAAAAAATTTACCTTTTTCTTATAAGTTACAATTTCAACTTCCTTTTTATTTCCTTTATAACTTAGCCTTAAATCTCTTACCTAAATTAGAGGTTTCAATTATTAATTACTTACCTTTCATTTCACTATAATAATTGAAAAATTAATTAATGGAAATGTAAGAATTTAATACCGGGTTAAATTTTAATTTATTCTAAAATAATAGATACATATATTCTTACAACTTATATATCTCTAATTATATTTAAAACAATTCAAAATTTATATATATATATATATCAAAGATGAATCTGTAGTAAAACTACTACTGTGGCCTTCCCCTTCGAAGCTCGAAAATGAAAGTCGATGATGCGGCCGCCATCACCGAAATTATTTTTCCAGCGACATAGAGGAAAGTACAAAACTTATTTTCTCCAAAATCTTCTTTAAAACAATTCTTCCAAATTATATTGAAATATTTATATCAGAAAATACTTATAAACAATATTATTATATTCCAAAATTTATTCGAAAGAAATTTTAAAACCCTGGAACTTAAGTTCTAAATTTCCAAATTTCATTTATTTTATTTTTCAAATCTTATTTCCATTATTATTTATACACTTTATTACCTAACAACCAATCTATTGCAGCCAAATATAGATATCATTTGAAAATTTTATTTTATATATAGAAAATATAATAGGCAAAATTATTTCATTCACCTATATAAAACAAGTATTATGTCGGTCTGTCCTATTAAGTGTTTAGAAATCCCTATTGATGTCACAGCGTCTCATGCACCAACCAAAATTTATAAATATAAAACGGAATAGATTAACACAATATAAAACCTTTTTACAACACTAACAAATACGCTCTCTCATATATATACACTCAAAGACTCCCATAGGGTATTACTACCCTATTAATAAAGAGTGAGACCCCACAAAGCTAAGGTTTATCGCTAAACCAAAGCTCTGATACCAGATGTAACATCCCGCCTTTTCTCACGCTTTAAATCGACACACGTGCCAATTCAAACCATATAAAAGGACGGATTGTTATGGGGTAAATAAGAAAAACAGAGAAGAGAAAAAAAACTAAACAGAATCTCACAGCGGAAGGATAAAATATAATAATAAATATACAGTTCATAAAACACTTTACAAACATTTGATTCTTCTTCATACAATAAAAATTAGAGTTCACACAACTATAAATATCAATGCAGCGGAACAATATGAGTGTAGTGGAATATAATATATAATAATAATAGAAATCTTCGTCTTCGTCCTCCAGAGCTAAAATCTTCGATCCTGAAACGCTCGGACTAACCCGAGCAAATTGAAAAGACAAAACACTCGAGTCAGAACTAAAAAATCTTATGTAAGTTAAATTAAAAGAAATAAATATGAGTGTAGAAACTTAAAAGATTCTCTGGATTCACATCTCTTAAGGATCCGTTAAACTATTTACTATGTAGTATATTTCGCTATTATAATAGTGTCTAACTGTAAAATAAACTTACGTTTAAATAGCTTTAAGGAGTTACCCAATCTCCCCCTTAACACAATGATAGTCCCAGTAGTCCATCCAATATTATAGTCCCTTCTGATCGGGAAGCCACTAGGGGATACCACACGGGCTACGGGAGAAAACCAAACTTGTACAAGGCGCAATAGGGTAGGTGACACGGCACAACTAGGCAATGCCAGGGTAGATATACCAATTACGCTTCCGGGTCGGTGGTAACGCGTAGCGCGCACCTACCGCCCACCTCGAACAAACTCCCCCAAAATCAAAGAAATCAAAAGTGAAGGTGGCCACCGAATAAATCCAAAGTCAGAGTATACTATCGAAGGGAAGGGTCCAATCAAAGGTGCTACCTTATTAACCCGTCAATCGCTCCTGTTTTAGCCACCTTATGCCAACTCAAGAGAGTTGGGTCCACGTATTTACCCTACAGGAAATGCCGCCACCAACCTAATTCATTCTGGAATCTCCACCGCGTACACGGTTGTTAAAGTGGTTTTCAGAGTTGGCAGAGAGTATGACAACTTTCGATCCTGGTCTCTTCAACAACCAAACGTTATTATAACACCGCGGTCTTTAAAAATAGTTTATACTTTAAAACCAGAATATAATTATCCATTTCAAAACCCATAAGTACGATAGCATTTCCATTTCCAAAACAACTCATTTTGATATTATTTTTATAAAACCCAAATCAATAATATCATTTTATTTCAAATATATTTCTCTTCCAAAATCGTACTGCTTTAAAATTTATAATATCTGGAAACCAAACATTTGAATTATAGCTTTCAAATCATAATACTACGAAATTCATAGCTTTAAAACCATAACTTCTAAAACTTGAATGGTTTGGATATTCAAACGGTATATAGAATAAAATAGTTTGAATTTAAAATTACTTTATAAAATAAAATAATTACTGCGACTTTTCAATTTTATTTATAAAAGTCTAAATCCATAAATTTTAAATTCACCTTCAGTTAAATCAACCACTTCAAATTCAATATATTTCTAACTTTGAATATTTAACAATTTCAGAACTTAAGGTTGGAATTTATATTTACCAATTCATTGTCCTATTATTTAGTTTCGAAATGTTTACATAATAAATCAAAATCATTTAAAATAAAACTCCAGTTACTAACAACTTAAATATTTCCTTCAATTTATTTATGCTAGAAATATTCGTATAATTTATCTTGAAATAAAAATCCAGTCATAAATATCATAAATTTACAATTTTCAAGTTTACTAAGTTTTACCTTAACTTGTAGAGTTTAAAATTTCTTTCTTTTGTTTTTTTTTAAATAAGCTCATTTCCAAATAAATTTCCAATTTATCATAAAATCTTAATTGATTTGAACCATTTTAGACTTTATATATATACAATATCTTAAACCTGTACTAAATCATATCATAAAAATTATCAAACTCTATTTTTCAACTTATTCATTTTATTTAACAAATTCATACATAGCTTAAATTCACAATTTAACTATATATGTATATATATAAAATAATATTTATAAAATATCAAAATTTAATATTTATTAAACCGTATCCTATCCAACCCATGGAAATTATTTCAAAATAATTTATATACATAGACCGTGGTGCCTGTATATAATTTTCTATCCTATGGTCAAGTGATACAGATATTTATCATTTCAATTCGTAATTTAAAATAAAATGCGGTTGTATATCATTTCAAACCACAATCCCGAATGAAATGAAATGCATGATAACTTGCAGATTATATAATGTAGAACACATCATCCATTCACCAAACATCATTCATCAACCATTTATTTCAATCATCATCCAATTTGAACAAACATCAATAAATAGCATTTAAAATATAACAGGTACCAACGAACAATTTATATTCACAAATAAATTAATAACTGTTTAATTAGAAGTTTATATGCAAAATAAATAAATTTAACCGTCAAATTATATGCAATAATAAAATTAAATAACAATTTAATTTAAATAAATGCAATCTAACTGAGATGATGAATAAAATATGCCAAACAGTCATAAATGAATTTCTACTCATATCATAAATCAATTTAACAAACATAAGAAATTCTAGAAGTTGTGAGTGGGTTAAAACACTAACCTTTTGAATTTAAATTGAATTTAAATTCAATTTAAACCCAAAAATTTGACCGTCTCAGAATTCACCCAAACTAGCGTCATTAAGTGTGGAATTTCAATACGATCCTAACAAAAAAAATCGTGCGTGAAACGGAGTTTGTATGCAAGAGTTATAGCGATAAATGCGATTGAATTTAAATGTTGAAATAAAAAAATGACACACTTTTACCTTCATTTTTGCGCCACATTATCACCGCTACAACAACCATCTTCTCCAGTACGCGTAAACAACCGAGCCCGTGAACCCCACTCGTTGACCATACTTTGACTTCGCCTTACGATCGCCACGTCCACCTATACCCTGAACGAAGACCTGCTTGCGCTCCTCTCCCCGAGCCGAACTCAACCATGGCCTCGCGGTGGTCCACCATCCACCCCAACGACAGCCGCCGCCCCATGATTTAAACCCTAATGAAATTTTCACACCAATCGGACCGTCGAACCACCAAATCAACCACCTAGATGCGATGCACGCTCGACTCTCTCCATAACCCAGAAACCAATTTCCGATCAGGCGACAAATGATTTCGATGCAACGGATGGTCGAGAATAAACTAGGGTTTTCTAGAAAAAAATTAATTCGATTTCGAAAACGAATTGTAGATTTAGGTTGCGCTCGCCGAGAGCTTCAAATCCATATATAATTTGCTATGGTTTGAGGAGATTGAATTTTTGACTTTGGATTTGATTTTTGAATTGTATTTGGATCTAGTATTTGCAGCCATTAGAAAAGAGGAGCTGAGGAAAAATGAACGCACAAACAAACAAGAATAGATGGAGGCTAGGGTTTATAACTGGGTTTATATAGATAGGTTAGAAATAGAGTAGATGGATCGGGTTGATAGATATACGTGCAACTGCTAACGTGGCTCAAAAAGCCCGTTCTGACCGCGGAACGAAATTGGTTTAACCCATAAATCGAAATAGGTGTTTTAAAATATTCTGAACGCGATGGAAAAAGTTTCACGTCCAAACTCCATCGTATGAAGAAGTTATGCTGAAATCAATATTTCCAAATTGATTTCAAATTGATTTCAATTAAATCGATTTTAAGGCGTTTCGTGTTCGTACGATCAAATGACAAGTCCGATCGCTATGAAACTTGAAACCCTACAACGATTCACTGTTACGGATCCGATGAAACTGGTTTTGTCGAAATCCGAGTCCGTGACCAAAATGGCTATTTTTATATTAATTAAATAAATTAAAAATTGATTAAATTAAATCCAATCTTTAAATTTCAACCTTAAAATTTAAAAAATTCATCACTCTTATATTTCTAAATCATTCACAAAATTTAAACAAGTTTAGATGTAAATTAAAAGTTGATAAATCTATCAATTTCCGTGTTAATTTCCAATTTTATTAAATTTAGAAAATATAAGTTAAATCTTCATTCATATTATTCACTTCAATATTTCACCTGATGAACTCAACATTTGATTCAAAATTTGTTATACAAATATTCTTAGATTCCATTTTAAATTTCTATTAACATAATATTTAGGTGTTTGATTTCATTAAATTTCAATTAAACTTATTATTATACACAAATTCCAATTTATTGACACAACTTAAATTTTATTCTTTTCATTCAATATCAATTGTCGATTTTCTAAGTAAAATTAACATTAGATTCATACTCATTACATAAATAACTTCAATTTCAGTAAATACATTGTTCAAAGGTCAGCTGCAATTAATCCAATAAATTGCAAATTAATTCCAAATAAATTTGATTTTATTCGATTCCAAACTTAATATTCAATCAATTATTACTCAACTAACATAGTTAATATTATTTTATATTCCATTACATTTATATTTTCCAATTTTCATCTTGGTTTCATTTATTTTTATTACATTAATTATCATCTTATGAATGGAGTTTTACCTTGGTTACATCTTATTGAATTCAACATTTTTCACTTATCAATTTATTCCACGTTAACTGCAATAATTTAGCGAATTGATTGAAACTGATTACAAATTAACTTAACAACCTAATAAAATAAGTAACGTACAATAAATATTGTCATTAACTCTTAATTACACTTTTAGAGGTTCATTATTTACACCCTAATATTGTAATTACTTACATAACACTGGTTTTACTCAATTAACATTTATTACAAACTATTCCAAAATTTATTCAATACTTATTAGTTCTCTTATATTATATTTATAACCAAGTGTAACTTTTAACTTGAATTGGTTGGATTTATTTTCAAGTTATTAATAATTAACTTATACTAACATATTCCTTAATTTATTCCAATTACCGTTACAATGTTTTTATTCCATAATCAATTAATTGCTTTCCTTTCTCGTATTAAATTATACTTCTGTATAATCCTTTCGACTATTCATTCATTAGCATTCTATTTAAATTTCAATCTCTTGCAATGACTCATTTATTATACTTTTGCATATTAATAAACAAGGTTCCAAATAAATAGGGTTTATTAAATTCAATCTTTATAATTTAGTCTATTACAACCAATGTAATATTTAATAGGTTAATTATTATTACATTTACTTCGTTACCAATTATAATAATTATATTTCTTTATAATTTAATTCCAAAATCTTATAAATATGACAAATCTAATTAACAAAATTTACGTGTCATTACACATTTCTTCATGATAACTCCCAATGACACCACCACCCCATCGGGGTACTTTCTTCAACACTACCATCCAATATCTCCGCTTATACTTAGAAAAATAATTCTAAGTGCTTTATTAACTAGTAAACCAAAATAAATCCTCTAACTCCTTATAGCCAACCAGAAAGTATATGTTATCACAATAGTTTATGATAGTTGTAAATAATTCCTCATGTTTTAGCAACTTAATTCGATTATATCTTGCATATACATATACTTTTGATCGCTATGTAGAGCGCAACTCTGATGGCTTGTGTATCCACAGCCTTTATTTTAATGTATAGAGTAATCTCTCTTCAAAAACATAGAGAATGAACCAATAGATGAGCGCTCTATCGTACACATTACCTCCGGCTAATGTTGACATGTGATAACAAATCAATGAACATGCTTATTGTTGGTTTAAGTCCAGTTTGCAGTGGGTAAGTTGAGTAAATTTCAAAACAATTCCCTTATTTGATCTTTGTTGCGTTTATATAAAAAAAAATTAATTTCTTTCATTAAATCAAATTAAATGACAATAATTATTGTTTTATTGCATTGTTTGGCTCTATAACACAAAGTTAATGACATTTGTTATTGATTTATTTCAATATTTGGTTTGTATCATCTAACTTGCATGTATCAATATAAGGAATATTGCATCTAGCGAAACATAGCAAATGAAACTATATTACATATGTGTATATAATACATACATACATTTATACATACATACATTTATACACACACATATATTTAGTTGGACTTATAATTGTTGGGGATGCGGATTAAGGATCTTAAGGCAGAAATAACACTAGAGGGGGGGGGGGTGAATAGTTTTTTAAAGAATATATGAACTATATGACTAAATTAAAACTTTCAACACAAATCTAAACAGAATTCTAACACAGAATGATCACAGAACATATAACAAATGCAAATAGTAAAGTAAAGCAAGTAAAAGGAAAGAACACACCGGATTTTATACTGGTTCGGAATCCTCCTACATCCAGTCCTGCACTAAGGCAATATCCTTGTACAGATTTTTATAAGCCAATATCCAAATTACAACCCTCAATTTCTAAGGCCTTGAGGAACCCTCCTATCTCCGAGTCTGGGGTAAACTCTCTTGATTTTCGGGACACGAGATCACCCTTATACTTCTTAATAACAATCCTTTTGAATGGATAGACTCTATGGACTTTTTGAATACAAATTAATCCTACAACTCTGAATAGCACTTTGATCTTTAGTAGAATGATGGAGAATCAAATAGAGAGAGTATCTAAATGATTTCCTATTGAGAATTTGGCAGAATGATGGCACGATCTTGAAAATATGAAGTTTTATGGATATGGAATGGTGGAGAAGAAAGAGTGAAGAAAATAAGAAAGTAGTTGTTAAAAAATTCTTTTTGGAAGCCTTTATATAGATGCACAACAGTCATAACCATTGGCGAAAGGTTTTTGAACGAATGGACACTTCTTTTGAAATTTGAATTTTGAATCCAACTGTCACCACGTCGACATGGGGTATCCCCATATGTCGACATCCCTCAGTTCAAAATTGTAGAGATGTTGTTTTGTAAAAGCATTTGAATTTAAAACAAGTTGAAACTTCTCTGAAGCAAAATAAAGTGCTTAAACAATATTTTGAGATAGAGAATGAATATAAAACATTATTTTAAATATATATATATATATATATATATAATTGATATAGACCGTCAATTATATAAGTAATATTTAAAATCAGAATAAGTTTTGATGTTTTAAAAATAGAAGTTTTTAAAAACAGAATGGAGGAATATTTCAAGGCTAAAACAAAGTTTGAAAACATTTTTGAAAACATGATTTTGAAAGCTAAAACATTTTGAAAATAGATTTAAAAACATTTTGAAAAATCTATTCAAACTGAAATTGCAAAACCTTCCTACAAAGCTCCTCTATAGGACTCGAGAACTTGTACAAAGTAGTTTAAATGATTTTGATTTTCGTGGGTTTGTAAGCCACTTGTCGTAGGTTTGTAAGCCACTTGTCGTGGGTTTGTAAGTCACTGGTTTCGATAGAAATTGGGTTCCATCCCAAAAGAAAATTAGAAGAAAGATGAGAGTGCTATTATGAAGTTTTAACAAAATACTAGACACTTATCCTGAGATCTTGAAATCTTGATTCTCTAGAGTCTTGAATCTTGAATCTCTAATCTTCATCTTGATGCTTGAGTCTTTATACTGATCAGTCTTCGATGATACCTGCATATACTTCCTATATACATATATATATCTATCTATATGGAAATGTTAGTATATATTTTATAAAGTAAAGTATAATAACTATATAAGGTTGTTGTCATCAAAACATCATCAACTCAGTTCCTAACAATCTCCCCCTTTTTGATGATGACAACCTTTATTTATAAAATATTCTTACCATACCATAACTCCCCCTTACTCCGTGATTTCTTCTTAAAACTACAACTCCCCCTTACTCCATGACTCCCCCTTACACCAAGCACATATTTTTATAACTTTCTCCCCCTTTGTCATCAACAAAAACTATTAACTACTTAAGAATTCAAGAATGATTAGTATGAACAAATAATATGTATAGAACAAGCATGAAACAATGAGTATAAGTGAACACATTTTTGTTATTACGACATATATAAGAACATACATAAACACGAACAAACAGAATAATGTAAAACGAAGAATAAAAAAAGAAAGTACGCTTTAATGGCGATCCTTAACTATAGGAGACTTATGAATCGAACAATTGGGGTGGTGGAGACAAACGTTTCCACGTTGTTCAATTATGTTTCCATTAGTATCAACAAGGATCTCACCAATGCAAATAACGCTCTCGTCCACATTTACAGGGACTTCGGGTTGAGGAACTTCCTCTTGGTCTTCTTGTGGTTCTTCCATAGGTTCTTCTTCCTCTGATTCCATGGCTTGTGAAGAGTCTTCAATATTAATAGGATTTGTACGGTTATCCATAAGGAATTTTTGTACATTCCTAATAATATTCCCTTGCCTTTGTTGTTCTCTAGCCATCCTAAGTTGACTTACTTGAATTTCAGTCAACAATTGAAGGATACCTTTCATCTTCTCTTGCAATTTGATCACTCGAGCGTGCGTAGATCATTGAAATGGACCAGAATGAGGAGATGTGGGTGAAGTGGGTTCATTAGTAGAAGAGGAGGCCATTATTTTATTGTTTCAGAAGTTATTTACAGAGAATATGGTGAAGAAAGAGGAGAGAAAATGAAATAAATAGATAAATAACCAAATAACTAACTTTGTAGGGAAATTCTATTTTCAAATTCTTGTTGGGTATGTCGACATCAGGGGATGGGGCATGTCGACAGGTCTTTTAGAAAAAGTGTAATTTTTATTTTGAATTTTTATTGATTATTATATTATATTATTTTATATTTCAGATTTTGAACAAATACCTAATTCTCTTCTAAATTTAGTAAAATTCTGTTCGGTTAACGATTTAGTTAATATATCAGCAATTTGTTTTTCAATATTTATATAATCTAGAGTTATTATTTCTTTAGTTATATTATCTCTAAGAAAATGATGTCTTATATCAATATGTTTAGTTCTAGCATGATGAGTTGGATTTTTAGAGAGATTTATTGCACTAGTATTATCACAATATATTAGTGATTTACTTATGTTAATTCCAAAATCTTTTAAAGTTTGTTGCATATATATGACTTGTGAACAGGCCAGAGCAGCAGATATATACTCTGCTTCAGTTGTTGACAAGGAAACAGTATTTTGTTTCTTGCTGAACCAGGAAACCAGTGAATGTCCTAGAAAGTGACAAGTTCCACTTGTACTTTTTCGGTCTGATTTACAACCAGCATAATCAGCATCACTATATGATATTAAATCAAAAGTATTATTTTTAGGATAAAATAAACCATAATCTAAAGTATATTTTACATATCTTAAAATTATTTTAACAGCTTTTAAGTGAGTTTCTTTACGTTGTGATTGGTTTCTTGCACAGAGACAAACATTATGCATAATATCAGGACGACTCGCCGTTATATAAAGTAGCGAACCAATCATACCCCTATATAAAGTTTGATCAATATCTTTTGATTTATCTTCTTTACTTAAACCTACATTTGTTGACATTGGAGTTGGTTTCCCACTAGAGGTGCTTAAACCAAATTTATTGATTAAGTCTTTAGCATATTTTTCTTGACTTATGAATTTTCTAGTTGTTTAATTTGAAGCCCTAAGAAGAAACTTAATTCTCCCATGTGACTCATTTCAAATTCTTTAGTCATTATATCTGAAAATTCTTTATTCATTATGTTATTAGTTGATCCAAAGATTATATCATCTACATATATTTGAACCAGTTGAATATCTTGATTATTTCTTTTAATAAAGAGTGTTGTATCTACTTTACCAATTTCAAAACCAGATTGAAGTAAATAAGATCTTAGTCTTTCATACCAGGCTCTAGGAGCTTGTTTTAGACCATATAGAGCTTTCTTTAACTTGTATACATGGTTTGGAAATTTATTATCTTCAAAAAGTGGAGGTTGTTCATCATAAACGTCTTCTTTTACAAAACCATTTAGAAAAGCACTTTTAACATCCATTTGATATAATTTGAAATTATTATAATTAGCGAAAGCAAGTTGAATTCTTATAGCTTCTAATCTTGCTACGGGGGCAAAGGTTTCATCATAGTCAATTCCTTCTTCTTGACAATAACCTTGCACGACTAAACGAGCTTTATTTCTTACGACCTCACCGAGTTCATTCATTTTATTTTTATAAACCCATTTAGTTCCAATTATACTTTTATCCTCAGGTTTAGGAACAAGTTCCCATACATCATTTCTGGTAAATTGATTCAATTCTTCTTGCATAGCAAGAATCCATGAATCATCGGACGATGCTTCCTTTGGATTTTTAGGTTCAATTGTTGATATAAAGGCTACATTACTCATACTACTTAATTGATTTCTAGTTCTTACTACAGATTCAATATTTCCTAAAACATTTTCTATAGGATGATCTTTTGATATTTTAAATCTCTTATTAGGTTGATTTATTTCACTAATAGTTTCATTAGATTGATTTAAATTTATAAAATCTTCTTCATCATCTATTTGTACAATATCTTTAAGATTTTCATCAAAAGGTACATGCATAGTTTCTTTAATAGTATTAGTTTTTAAATTAAAAACTCTAAATGCTTTGCTTCTGTTAGAATAACCAATAAAGAATCCTTTATCAGCTTTTGGTTCAAATTTATCTAAATTATCTTTTGTATTAAGTATAAAAAATTTACTCCCAAAGGCTTTGAAATAAGCAACTATAGGTTTCTTATTATAAAGTAATTCATATGGAGTTTTATTTGTTAATGGTCTAACTAAAATTCTATTTAATATATAACAAGCTGTAGCAACTGCTTCAGCCAAAAATATTTAGGTAAATTACTATCAGAAAGCATTGTACGAGCACACTCTTGAATCGTCCTATTCTTACGTTCTACTACTCCGTTTTGTTGTGGAGTTCTTGGAAATGAAAAGTTGTGAATAATTCCCTTCTGAGTACAGAAATTCTCGAAATTTTCATTTTCAAATTCACCACCGTGATCACTTCGAATAGTTTTAATTTTGAAAGAATGTTTTCTTTGAATTCTTTTAGAAAAGTTTTTAAATATTTCAAAAGCATCACTTTTATGTTTTAAAAAGATTGTCCAAGTATATCTTGAATAATCATATACTATAACAAAAACATATTTACTATGGTTAATTGATTGAACTTGAGATGGACCAAATAAATCTAAATGAAGCAATTCTAGAGGACTAGAGGTAGAAATAACATCTTTTAATTTAAATGAACTTTTCTTAAGTTTTCCTAATTGACAAGCAACACAAATACTATCTACTTTAAAGTTTAACTTGGGTAGACCTCTAACTAAGTCAAGTTTTGATAGCCTAGATAATAATTTGAAATTCAAATGGCCAAATCTTTTATGCCAAATCCAAGGGTCACTTGTATCAGCCAAAAGACATATCATTTGAAATTTTCATATTAAGGATATAAATATTTTTCTTCCTAATACCTTCAAAAATTATATTAGACTTATCATCTTCAATGTGACATTTATCTTTTCCAAAGTTAATTTTAAAACCTTTATCGCAAAGTTGACTTATACTAAGCAGATTATGTTTTAAGTTTCTAACTAATAAAACATCAGAAATAAGTAAAGATTTAGAGTTACCGACATTGCCGACGCCAACCACATATCCTTTAGAGTTGTCACCAAAATTGACTAATCCACCATCTTGATAAGTAATGTCCTTGAGTATCTCGGGATTTCCAGTCATGTGCCTCGGACATCCACTATCAAGTATCCATTTATCTTTCTCAATTTGCACAGTTTGTCAATTGGGTGTTGATTCGTCAAAAGCCATATAACATGTCTGTTCCTGCATAACACACCAATTCGGTAGATAACTTGATTTTTCAAAATAACTATATGCAGCCTTACGATACTTTGATGAAATGCATAGATTCAAAACAGTTTTAACACAATTTTCCAAAAATGCCATTTTTATATTTTTCAAGTTTCAGATTATGAAAACAATGAAAACCAATGCTCTGATACCAATTGCTGGGGATGCAGATTAAGGATCTTAAGGCAGAAATAACACTAGAGGGGGGGTGAATAGTGTTTTAAAGAATATATGAACTAAATTAAAACTTTCAACACAAATCTAAACAGAATTCTAACACAGAATGATCACAGAACATATAACAAATGCAAATAGTAAAGTAAAGCAAGTAAAAGGAAAGAACACACCGGATTTTATACTGGTTCGGAATCCTCCTACATCCAGTCCTGCACCAAGGCAATATCCTTGTACAAATTTTTATAAGCCAATATCCAAATTACAACCCTCAATTTCTAAGGCCTTGAGGAACCCTCCTATCTCCGAGTCTGGGGTAAACTCTCTTGATTTTCGGGACACAAGGTCACCCTTACACTTCTTAATAACAATCCTTTTGAATGGATAGACTCTATGGACTTTTTGAATACAAATTAATCCTATAACTCTGAATAGCACTTTGATCTTTAGTAGAATGATGGAGAATCAAATAGAGAGAGTATCTAAATGATTTCCTATTGAGAATTTGGCAGAATGATGGCACGATCTTGAAAATATGAAGTTTTATGGATATGGAATGGTGGAGAAGAAAGAGTGAAGAAAATAAGAAAGTAGTTGTTAAAAAATTCGTTTTGGAAGCCTTTATATAGATGCACAACAGTCATAACCATTGGCGAAAGGTTTTTGAACGAATAGACACTTCTTTTGAAATTTGAATTTTGAATCCAACTGTCACCATGTCGACATGGGGTATCCCCATATGTCGACATCCCTCAGTTCAAAATTGTAGAGATGTTGTTTTGTAAAAGCATTTGAATTTAAAACAAGTTGAAATTTCTCTGAAGCAAAATAAAGTGTTTAAACAATATTTTGAGATAGAGAATGAATATAAAACATTATTTTAAATATATATATATATATATAATTGATACAGATCGTCAATTATATAAGTAATATTTAAAATCAGAATAAGTTTTGATGTTTTAAAAATAGAAGTTTTTAAAAACAGAATGGAGGAATATTTCAAGGCTAAAACAAAGTTTGAAAACATTTTTGAAAACATGATTTTGAAAGCTAAAACATTTTGAAAACAGATTTAAAAACATTTTGAAAAATCTATTCAAACTGAAATTGCAAGAACCTTCCTACAGAGCTCCTCCATAGGACTCGAGAACTTGTACAAAGTAGTTTAAATGATTTTGATTTTCGTGGGTTTGTAAGCCACTTGTCGTAGGTTTGTAAGCCACTTGTCGTGGGTTTGTAAGCCACTGGTTTCGATAGAAATTGGGTTCCATCCCAAAAGAAAATTGAAAGAAAGATGAGAGTGCTATTATGAAGTTTTAACAAAATACTAGACACTTATCTTGAGATCTTGAAATCTTGATTCTCTAGAGTCTTGAATCTTGAATCTCTAATCTTCATCTTGATGCTTGAGTCTTTATACTGATCAGTCTTCGATGATACCTGCATATACTTCCTATATACATATATATATCTATCTATATGGAAATGTTAGTATATATTTTATAAAGTAAAGTATAATAACTATATAAGGTTGTTGTCATCAAAACATCATCAACTCAGTTCGTAACAATAATCAATGAATACATGCATATAATGCAACATGCTGGATATTTATGAAGTCAAATGGTTAATTAAAAGGGCATTTTGGTAATTTTACATAAAACGGAAATCTGAAATTTTACAAATGAGGAATTTTGGTAATCTAACTTTTCCTTTATGTTAGGTTGAATTTTCTAGCCTAAATTCATATATAAAACGTCAGAAATGGACACCAAATGAAGAAGATACAGATTGTTTACTATAATGCGCGTTTTGAGTAGAAACAGGTTAAAACCCAAGTTGGCCGAGATGGGGTGGTTTTGGTTTTATACCTATTTAAGGAAATTCCTAACCCTAATTTGCCTCGTTCTTTTCTTTTCTTCATTTATAGTCGTTGGCTTAACTAATCTATATTTTTCTTCTTCTTCTTCCCCAAATCCTAAAACAAATCCCTTCAAACAAATATTAAATTGGATCTCTAAATAAAAGTATAAAATTAAATTGAAAAAAAGGTGGGAAATCAAGTCAAGAAATTACAAGCTAACTAGAGGATAAGAAACAAACTGAAACAGAGAAGGTGACTTACATATTTCTTCATAGGCATCGTATAGAGGTGAGTGAGTTTATCTACGAAATGAATATGATGTAGATAAGTATTTAAATTTCATTTATATATATATATATATATATATTTAGATTTAAAAATATGATTTCTATTAAATTGATGATTTTTAATTTAAGACCTATATGAATTAGATAATTGAGAAAACCCTTGAATGTTTTGATGATAATTATTTTGTTAATTAAGTGAAGGGTAAATTGAAACAAGTTCAGCCTTAACATCATATGGATTTGAATTTACATAACAGATTGAATTGGTTTAAGTGAATAAAAGCAAATGCATATTTATATATGGAGCTTTGAAATTATATAAATATGAATTTACGTAGTAGATTTGATTTCATTTAAATAAATAAAAGTGAGTTTATGCATATGTCCTTTAAAAATCATCTACATCTAATTTCACCAACTTTGAATAAAATTGAATACATGTAGATGAATCATTGGATAAACTACACGAATTTTTTTGATATGATAAAAGTTGAAATTTTATATAGATAATTGTTTAAAATTTGGATCATATGAATTCAAAGTTTATATGTGAAGTTTGGATAGAAGAACTAATTATAAATATTCAAAATGGGATCAAAATGATAATTTAAAACATTGAAAAACCCATTTTTTCTTGAAATCCAGTTGATGAAAATATAGACCAGTTGACTTAAGTGCTTCGAGTAAAATGCTAAACAAAACCATGTCAAACTCGGTAAGAAAATAGTTAATTTTTGGAGTTAAACAATCGATTGATTTAAGTAACCAGCCGAATGAATTCCCTGTCAGTCGACTGGTAATGTATTCCAATCGACTGAATATAACATATAAAAAATAAAATATGGTATAGGGAACCAATCGATTGACATGTTACTCAATCGATTGGAAACTTGTAGACTGTGTAGTTAACGCGCTCGGTAGATTCAAAGCGGTGGAAGTGCAAAAAGTCATAGCGGAGATACAGCGAGGATATAGCGGGATATAGCGGATGGCTCTAAAATAACATATTAAACTCATACTTAATGTTTTTACAAATATATAAATGGTAATTATAAGAAAAATTATCATTCAATTGAATTATAAATAATACGTAAATAATTTTAAATAAAAACATGTGCGAATATACTATAAATAAACGAAAAAATGTTATATAACATAATTGAATTTGGTAGAATATTAGAGTATTTTCATTTCTGAAAATATATTGAAAATTAAATCAAATAAATTAGTTTCATAATTTTATAATGTGTAAATGCAATTTTTCAATTCATTTTATTAAAAAAGATGTAACGGGAATAGCGGAATATAGCGGAAATAACGGGATATAGCGGAAATAGCGGGGATTAAAGCGGAAATGCTGTATTTTGGGGATATATGGAAAAATCGTAGCGGTAGAAATCCGTATGAGATATAGCAGGGTTGTAGCGGGGTAATAGCGGGGCATTAACTACACAGCTTGTAGATAACCCAGGTTGAACCTAAACCTAGTGTACACTAAATAGGATAGCTTTGGGGAATTTATTCCCACTTCCTTGACTTTCGAAAGCTCGTGTAACTACATGAAGTTGTGTAATGTGCTAGACTTTGTTTCCCTCTTAGTGTTGTTTTGGTGTTCATGCTTCATGATGTTGTATATCATGATGCTCAACGGGGCATGCGATTCTATCGCAATTAGATGCCCATATCATTATTGTTAACATGACTCGATCGCATATTTTGATTTGCTAAATGCGGGGGAAAGGAGAGGAGACGTTTGCAATAGTAGGGTTGACTGGCGGTAAAGCAGACGAACCTATGTGGGAATCCAATTGTTTATCGTTCCTTTTTGATGCAAGTTGAATGATATAGAGCGTATGGAATGGGCATCACTGAGTTTGGTTACTCGATGCATTGGTGGTAGAATATCACTGGGGTTGTCTACTCGGTGTGTGCTCTAGGATTGTGATGCATACTTGGTGTGGGTGCAGCTTAAATGGTTTATAATTGAGAATATTTACTCAATGTATAGTTAGACGGTTTACTACTAAGATTGTATACTCGATATATACTTAGGCTTACCCAGTTTTTGGATATCCAAACTTCGGGTAAAAATCTTTTTAGGTTACTACTGGATTTAGGCATGTTATAGGTTGTTACCCTATATTATATCAATTGGATAATTTGTTATATATAGTATACACATACAAATGAACACCCTTAGATAGTGTAGATTTTCAATTATAATCTAACTTCCTATTCGTACCATAGCACTAGTGATATTTCTCACTCGCAAAACCTTGTTTGATCCTTCTATTTTCCCCCTTTATACTTATTATAGGATGACAGGGTACTAGGTGGTATGACATGGATATGCTGCGTGGAGGAGATGACCACGCAACTTGGAGATATATTTGCATATTGTTATTCCATATGTATCTTATTATACTTGTTAATTAGACAAATATTCTACTTAGAGACTTTATTCAGATGTATTTTGTATCACTATTGCATTAAATGACTTGAGATATTTTAAGCATTTATATTTTATCCCTTCCGCCATGAGATCTGAAAATTTAGAATGTTTTAAGCTATATTTATCTTTGTACCTTACAAACCATCAAAAAACCTAATGATTCGTATTTTTTGTCACGACTAAGATCAAACGCAACTTTTGAGCTTCGAATGACTATGTTCGGAGGTGCAGTTTATTAATATAATATACAAGTACATATGCATATGAGGTTTTTCATATACATATCAGTGCCATACATATAAATACAAGTATGTACATATGTTTAAATATTTAAGTAAATGTATGCATATGGTTCTATGTACATACATGGTAATATCATATATATATATATATATATATATATATATATATGTCATATGTGTGTGTTTGTATGTGTTTGTGTGTGTACAGATATATATGTATGTATGTATCTGTGTGTGTGTGCGCGTGTGTGTGTGTATATATATATATATATCTGTGTGTGTGTATGTATGTATATATATGTGTGTGTCTGTGTGTATCATTAATTCAACCATTTAAGATTTAATATAATTTATAATTTTGGAATCTAAATCATTGTGTACACACACGCACGCATAAACATTAAGTGAATGTTTTTATTAATTATGTAAACATGTACACATTGTAATTAGATCCCAAACGTACATTAGCTTGAAAAGTAATGCATCATAAAATTTGAATTTTAAAAGGACCAAGCATATGTATTGAGCAAATATATTTTGGTAATTTCATTAATACATTAAATGCTACTAAAATAAATGAAACAATATTGTATTGAATATGTAATTTGAAAAAATATCAATAACATTTGGATAAAATTAGAAGCAAGGATTACTGTTACTTTCCTTGAACTGTAATTTTTCGAATAGCTCAACATATATATGCTAATAAACATTAAGATTATATATCAACGTTAAATTCATTAAATTTGGTTTGTTAAAATAAATTCATAAAATTATATTATAAGTGAATCAATAGCTGCGGCTAAACATGAAATTGGGTTAGGGATATGGTAATAGATTAAAACATGAATATACCATTTTGACATGCCTACTCGTTACATATTGACTTAGTTGTCTCCTTATGAAATTCTAAATTCTAAATTTTACCAATAGTTTCCAACATCCAAAATACTTCACTTAGGAGGAGGCTTGTAGTTAAGAGATGGGTAGAATTGTGGTGGCTAAGTTTTGGTTTTCTATCTGATGGTGATGAGAGTGAAGGCTCATCTCACTTCTTCGCTTCCTGTCTTCCCTAGCTTTCTCCATTGCTGCAGGTCTATTTTCGCATCTCCCCCACCCTGGAGCTCCATTCCGACCAACTCTTACCTCTATTCTTTTTCTAGTTTTGGCATTTCTAGCTTCAAATCTCCCATGTTTTTCTCTCGGTATTTTGAAATCTCTTTATGAATTTGTGAGTTTGGCCTTTTTCAAATACTTCATCGTCTTTCTGTATATGTGATGGGGCTGAGTTTGTTTGTTTAGTTTCCTTCACGTTGGTCACAGGGAGAGAAGGTGGTGCCTTGAGCTACTTTTTGTCAAAGGTGATCTATTTCTGGTGTGTTCGAGTGCGCGAATTCGGATCTGTGTTTATCGCCCTACCTTTTTTCATAACTTCAAACGGTTCCCTGTGATTGTGGTAGAAATGAAGGTGTCCACATTTTTGGTTCTCCCTCTGCTCACTGGCATGCTTTTGCCTTTTTCAACTATAGTTCTCGCTGGCTGCTTTGCAATTTGTTGCTTCATGCGTTCTATGTTTCGTGAAATACGAGTCTCCTTATTAGGAACTCCTTCTTGTGTTGATCAACGGTGGAAATTTATGGCGTTATGCTTGGAGCTTTTTTTGCTGTTAGCGTCTGTGTGTTTGGAATCTATGTCATATGCGAAGCTAAGGGCTCTTTTGGTATCATTTTGAGTTTTGTGTTTTACATTTTCAACGTATTTTAAAATATATGAAGAAAACGGAGAAGAAAATATAAAATTCTTAGTGATTATGACGACGGACGTACGTCGAAAGGAACAAATTGTTTTTCGAGCTTTCGTTTTTTGGAACATGGAAAACAAAATAAATTTGTTTTCCGTTTTTTGGGACATAGCAAAAGCATGGAGAGCAATCTATTTTCACCGTCATCCGTCCATCTTCGTAATGGCTAAGAACTTTAAACCATTTCTTCTACTTTTTCCTATTTTACAATACCGATCGAAAACGTAAAACGCAAAACTTAAAATGAAACCAAACAGACCCTAAGCTTTTGATTGGTTAATGCATTTCCGTTCAGTCTTAACTTGCATATCACTGTTAGTTGTTTGCATTACAAGGTTGTGTGTTCTCTGTAATTGTTCTTGGAGGTATCCGAGTCTCCATGTTTAGAGCTTTTTGTCATACAGTTTCTGTAATATTGTATTGTGCTATGCATTTAAAGTCCCGCTATAATCCTGCTATATCTCATAGCGGGTTTCTACCACTATGATTTTTCCATATAGTTCTCAAGTATAGTTTTCCGTTTTAAGCTTCGCTATTTTCAGCTATATCCTATTATCCCGCTATATCCACAATCTCCGGTATCTTCTTTTAAAAAATGAATTGAAAAATG
This sequence comes from Allium cepa, assembly GCA_030765085.1. Classification (NCBI taxonomy): domain Eukaryota; kingdom Viridiplantae; phylum Streptophyta; class Magnoliopsida; order Asparagales; family Amaryllidaceae; genus Allium; species Allium cepa. The sequence continues at coordinate 550,017,109 of CM060932.1, forward strand.
ACATTTATACATTATAAAAATTATGAAATTAATTTATTTGATTGAATTTTTAATATATTTTTGAAAATGAACATACTCTAATATTCTACTAAATTTGATTATGTTATATACTGGTTTTACGTTTATTTACAGTATATTCGCACATGTTTTTATTTAAAATTATTTATGCATTAGTTAGATTGAATGTTAATTTTTCATTTAATTGTCATTTATATAATTGTAAAAACATTAAGTACGAGTTTTATAACTGCAAGAATTAATATAGCCTTTAAACTAATTAATTTATAAAAATTTATAAATAAATTAAGTCAACTGATATTTTACGAGACTACTTGGATTTGGTTTTGGGACTCATTGGTGTGATTTGATTGGCAATTAATATCAATACTCCGAATATTAAAGTTCATAATATTATTGTAGCTAATAGTGTGACATTATGGCCTAATTCATCGCTTATACATTTTAAAGGTAAATTAATATTTTAAATCTTTTGAGCAACCCACATAACCAATGATATATTATACGCATATAGTCTAACTCCAATATTCTATACAAAATCTTTTAAGGTAAATTAATATTTTGATACGTGGAGCTTGGTCATGGTTAAAGGTCCAACATAATATGTATACAACCATACACTCTAACTCCAAAATTCTTCAAACAATAATAACATTTATTGTTGAACGATATGCTCTGATCAGAGACTTTGACTTCAAATTGACCATGGTCGACCGTGATACTAACCTCTTACGATAGAGGAGACAAATTGTCTACCGAGTAGTGTTTCACTTTTGCTTCTTCAACTTGGATCCAGCTATAGCAATATCGTGAATGCTAGCAAATGCTAAGGAATGATTTGATTATAATTAAAGTGGAGTATTCATGTTGAGTTTTCATGGTATTATCAAGTCGAAAGAATGTCGTAAACCATCACGTAGAAATTCCTTATTAGACTTAGTTATAACTAGATAATAGGAAACTCTCGATTGATCATTCTGTATTTATTCCACAACTACAAGTATGCAACCTCTTGGTGCCCTCAAAAGTCATGAGTAATACATTGTTCAACATTTGAAGAGCATCTCAATGGATATATCTAATTTCTTTATCGAAACACTTGATCTATAATCATTTAAAATAGTATTAATTATTCTATAATTCAATACTCATGGTTACATCATTTATAACTGCAATCATACAATACTTTATTTAATTCTGCTTATATACATGTTTAACGATTTGAGTCATTATTTAGATCACATATAACATTGTATATAACAGAAAACAAAACCGGAAGCTTACTTTGATTTGAACAAGATTGGTTCCAAAGCAGGTCACATAACAAATTACATAATTACAACTATGACATTCCCCTTAAACTTTTTATCTTCCACTTGCACTTAGGACAATTTTGAATTCACAATCCAATACCTTCTCAATCGGTAGTTCTAAGTAAAATCGAGAAATGGGCCTTAGTGAGTGGATCTATATGGTTATATTATGTCTATTCTAAAATTCTTGTTTTATCCGTTTACTTGATAAACTATTAGTCATATTGTAGTTACAAACAATGCACCTTGACCTTTCAAGATTTCTTGATTCCACTTGTAATCTCCATTGCATTATTAATATATTATCGGGCAATCAGTCAAGAGAATCACTCTCCGCGTCACTTATAAATTTGCATGTACATATTTATTAAGACAATATTCTGGGTGATGTACTCAAACACTAGAATTTTTTGCAATTTTCTGCTTGGAAACATTTCTAACATAAGACCTTAACTAAGGTTGAACTTCAAATTTAAGACTGTTTTACCATACTCGATATCACAATTGGAGTTTAGTATGAAAATCCTAAACAAGGTTTCACTGTTTCCATAAACTATTCTAGATATTTCATAAATACCAGAGAATATATCAAATTTCACTTGGTGGAATTTGCAGACTTGATTTACATTTGCTCAATACATCAAACACATAAGCAAACCTGATTCACTACATAACATATGAGACAGAACCTATTACCAATGCATAAGGTAATGATTTATATACCTCATTCCATAAGAACATTTCTTGTTTGGAATTTATATTTTAACACAAGTATTTATGTACTATGATTTCCAATGTATCACATATATGTGACATTAGCAAAAAATCTTTGATCGAGAACAATCATCTATTTTTTTGTAGTCTTAGAAGTGATTTAATACCATTTTGTCTTTCTATATAGTAGGGACATGCTTCATTTAATTCTAATTCTGATCAAACATTTTGAATCTTTCAGTCAAATTACATGCTCTAACCTATGATGTTAGATTAAAATTAATTTTAAATTCACAAGCTCTTTATCGCTTCCACTGATCCTGATGCATCTTGCATGTGATGCGCTAACAGTCCTCTTAGAATTTTCATTCAGATAAACTATCATAACGTACACTGACCAATGTTTGTATCCATGTTATGCGATAATTTGCGTGCAAAATCCCAATGGAGTTAAGTATGGTGATAAGTGATAACTTCAACATTTGAATTCAAAAAATCATTTCCCAACTATCTTGCTTACTAAGTCTATAACTTTCCAATTGCAACTTATTTGCAACCAGTCCATTCGATTACTACTTCCAAAAAATATTTTGTCATATACTTGGACTCGATTTCAAACCTTCTTAACATCATGCCAAGTAGCAAAGTTTACACTCTCCACGGCTTACGAGCAGCCATAGGGATTAAATTTAAATCCACTTTATTATATTAAGAAAATCATACTTTTTCTTTAGCATCCAACTTTTCTAGCAGACATTCTAATAAGTTGTGTCCTTATTGGACTATATTAATTATGTATTGTCCAAACATATTTATTTTTACCTCGTTGTCTTGGATTTTATCGAAGTCAACCACATTTCCACTAATTTCCTAGATTGAAATTCCTCGGTTAAGGAGTGGAATTTCTTGAACATTGTTTTATTTCTCATTGTGATTGAACAATCTTCCAAACGCCTATATAATTCATGTGATAATAAATCTAGCTTTAAGTTTATACAATTCATGTTCTAAACGTACGTTAGAAAGCTTTTACCGTAAACCTTTTAAAATAAAACTTTTTCTGTATCATATCTTAAATGATATTGCAACTTTAGATAATACAAGATGTGTATTTACTTATAAATACATATCTGTTTGCAATGATTTAACTCAACTTTATGCATGCAAAAATAAATCCCGTCGTAATTTGATTACTCCTTACACATTATAATGTATCATAAGGAGAGGTAATAGTTGAGATAGAATCACATTCTATTTTAGTTATTATTGGAATTCTATCCAATATATTCACCTTATTCGACCGTACCAAATTGTTTTAACTCTTTTGCATGTCTTTAATTTTACATCATATATAATCTCGTAGGTATTTGATTTGATGCATCAATATACATAAGTCTGTATATAAGAAAATCCAATAAAATTCAATAGTGGATAAAAAATGAAGTAGGTGGACTCGACTTTGGTATTTTAGACTATGATATCTTTATTGATCTATCCTAAACTACTTTTGGGTTTGAATATGAGCATCGATGTTGATCATTCGAGACATATTTCACAAGTACAACATGATTCATTATAATGAATACATTATTCATACTTGGTGTAATATATCTCAATGGTTTATATCATAAGTTCTAAAATTAATTGTACTTAATATTTAGATATTTATATATTATCTTTAGCTTAACCTCACATAGTCTAAAATATGAAAACTATCAACACATTCCATCATAATTTTATTCTGTATCAAATATAGAAAATATCCTGTAACAACTCCACTTTTCGACCCTCATATGTCGATACTAAATACATCCACGATATGCATGTGTCAAGCACCCAAGTGTCAAAAAGACAGAAAGTTAGGGTGAAATAAAAAAGTATGGAATAGGAAAGGAAGAACACAAACCAGAATCTCACAATAGAACAAACATATATAATATCAAAAGATTTGTACAAAGGGTTACCTAGAATACAAAAAAAATGGAGTTACTAAAACCTAAGTCCATCATCAGTTTAGACAGTTATAATTGTTTATCCTCACAATGTTGTTATATGCAATACAAAAATGCAGCGGAAATAAGAATACTACGGTTGGTAATCGTCCAGCTCTTCTCCATAAGCTCCATAGCATCCGTAGCTAAATATGAAAACATACACAGGGGTGACCCGAGCATTATAAGAAAATAACATCTAGATCATTCTGATAAACCAACATGAGAAACTCAAGAAATAAGGGTGACATATAATAGCACTTTTTTGAGACCATACGAATTACCATAATATTTTTTCCCTTAAATGAAACCAACTACTCATTAAGTTTAAAATATAGTTATATGTTAGATAATGTCTAGTCTGTAGCACATAAATCAAATCAAATAGCTGATGTGTGAACGTTATAACAATAATAGATATGTAAACAATACCGCTAAGGCACATTCGTATATGGATTGTTTTCCACAGAGATGCCTCTGATAAACTGAAGTAGATCTCATGACACGGATTAGAACTACCTTCCGAACATCGTATATCTCTAGATATGATATACTCTAAGGTAAACACAACTGGCCCAACGCTGAACTGTGTGGTACAGAGTATAACCAACTTCCAACGCCTAATAATCGAAAGCATACTCTAGGTATGGATTTGATATACCCTCATGTGTAAGCTAAACCCAAGATTGTGCATTCTACTATCGTTTTGGTCATTCCCGATGCCGAGGCTACGTTCGGTATCTCTCACACGAGTCTTCGTCATTCGAGAAGCACACGAATCCTCAATTGGATTCCTTCTTCTCGAACAGATTATGAATCACTACTTGGATTCGAGCATCTCAAACAGATCTCATACCACCACATAGATTCTTTGCATAAGTCTTCCAACGATTGCTAACATTGTCCTCTCTCTTGGAATACTCCTTAAGATAGACAGTCTTGTATGATAGCATCGTTTGAAATGTTAACGTTGATGTCTCCCTTGGAATTAACTTTAGGATAGACAGTTCAACTCTATAACATTTCACTTCACAACATCTTTCAGAACATAGATCGGGTATGTGGTTTTGAAGTGATTATAGGTTTGATCCATCTCATGTAAGTACACTCTTCTTGCTTACCGGACTCTCCAAAATCAATCAATGAATTCGCGGTTAACTCAATTTTAGTTCTCTCAAAAGTAACCGAAAGCTACAGGCTTTTCATACCAGTACTCCTCCTCGGGGGTTCTCACCGGTATGAAATCGCAAAGACTTTTGATAACTTCTTAAGTTAATATCTGGTTAAGTTCGATAGTCGACTAATCGCTAGTCAAAAATAATTACTTATATAAATCAATATTCGTATACTTAACTTTTTTCCGACATTCCAAGTTAACCATTCCTCGTCCAAGAGTGAAGCAGATAATTGGAGCACTGGTTGCATCAAAGCCCTGCTTAGACACTTCATGCTTGAATCTCATAAATAGATAAGTCTACCTTGTCGGCTTTTAGTACTAAGTATAGTATAATGATTTCCACAAACAAGTAAGAAATCAACACGATTAGCACATTTTCGACATTTTTCGTCTTACTATTTCTCTATCAAAAGAGAAGCTAGTAGGTTAGAGCTCTATTGCTCCATCTTTACTCGAACATTAATCTTAACTCTCATGAATAGATAAGCCTCACTTCGTCAGATTTTAATGCTAAACATAGTTAACTACCTTTCAAACAAGTAATTAAACAATTCGCCATTTGGCCGTTAAGCAATTATAACCCCTTTCTAAACCTTATTGTTTATACTTTATAAACCCTTTTTAAAATGATATATATGTGTATGTATGTATGTACCTATAGTAGTCTGTTTACCAAAACTTGATATGTAAATAAACGAGTCAAAAGTTATTTTATTACATAAGATATAAAATAGTCAACATATTTCCTAAAAAAGGTATATACTTAAAAATGGTTTTAAAATAATTTATAGTACTTATTATAGATTTTAAAACATTTTCTCAAAATATTACTTGAAAATAACAACTTTATAATTTCCTTAAAAACTTGAAAAAACAAGTTTTTATTATAAAATCGCCTTCTTTAAAAATTCGCAACTAATTCTTAATAATTCATAAATATCTCAAACCCCTTTTTAAATACTCTAATATAAGTTAGTAAACACTTATAAAAAGAATGAAACAAAATATTTAAAGTTACATATCTTTTCGAACCTTTAAAATTCTAACGACCTAGAATTTCAAATACTTCGTATTTAAATATCTGAATTATTTAAATATTTGAACCTTGAATTTAATGTTATAAAATGATTCAATAAGCTTTTTAAGCCCCTTTTAAATCAAAATTAATGATGGTAAACTTTTTCTGGAAAAATATTTACCAAAATATATTCTTCGAAAAAATATTGATAATGTGATCGAAAATCCTTTTATCGATAAACAGCTTTTTATTCATCGAAAGTTGTTCAAACGTTTGTTGCACACACTTATTTATTCTAGATAACATTATTTATAAATAAATTAACCTTTTAATATAACCCTTGAGAAGCTTCCTCAGCTTATCTAGTTAGGTGTGAAAGGAAATATGTGTAAAATATGAAATATGAGCAAATGAGGAAATACTTTAAACTTAAAGTAATTTTGACATAAAGTTGAAAGGATGTGAGTAATTAATGGTTTTCCTTGATGGGGTTTTTTTGGTCTTTCAACATCTCATTCCTTAGCCTATGTAAGAGAGGGAGGGGTTCGCTTCATGCTACCCGGTTGCTTGGCCCTGCTATGAGAGACAGACTACCAAGTGTCGTTCGGCCTATAAGTGCTGCTCGACCTAAGTGCCGCTCGGCCTCCCTCGGCCTAACACCATCGCTCGACATCCTTTGTTCGACCACTATCGCTCGGCATAGGAGGATTCGACATCTATCGTTCGACAAGACTTCAACAGGGCGACCGAAGGGGGATGCTCGGCATGACCTAGCTTCAAGTCAACTACACAAAGTTCACTGGTCGATCAATTACCGCTTGGTGTAAAATTGTTCGTACCTTAGAAGCGCAACTACCTCAGTTATCGCCGCCCGACATCCATCGTTCGGCAAATGCCATTCGGCAACCTTCTTCGACAACATTGTTTGGCAAAGTCACCCAGCAAGGTCACTCGACAACTGTCGTTCGACATCCCTGGCTCGGTGCATACTAGAGGAGTTGACAAGTTGTCAAGCCCACAACAAATTAAGGGCATTTGGCATAACTTTGCTCCGATTCAACTCGCTACTTGCCTCGGCTCTCCTGAGGGCTTGTTTCGAGTCACTTGATGATTGCTGCAGACAATTCTCGACCGGCATTCCTCGCTCGGCAACTTCCGTTCGACATCCCTAGCTTGGTGCATAGAAGCCACTTACTACGAGCCGAAGTACCTTGTTCCTGGGCCCGCAAAGGAAGTCTGACCTATCTTCACCTATAAATAGATGGGCAGGGGCATAGTGAAATGGACCTTTTTTGAGAGAACACTGGGAGACTCTGCCATTTCCAAGACTTATTCTTTTTTAGTTAGAACTTATATTCAAGTTATTGGTTTACGGATTGTATCTGTATTCAATTATTTGAAAGAGTAATAAAGATTAAACTCAAAGTGGACGTAGGTAGTTACGTTGAACCATTATAAATTTGGTGTTCAAGTTTTTGCAATTAGTTCTGCATATATTCCTCTATTTTAATTTTCTATCTTCATTAATCTCTCCACACAAATCCTTCTTTGGGTGTTAGTGACCAATTTTTGGTGCTGACATTTTGGTGCTTTCACTGAAAACATATTCTCAGGTTATTAGGATCTACTTTGTAGCTACTAGATTGAAGAAATCCCCCGAAGGAGATCCAAGTCATTTATAGAAAGTCCGTTGATTCTACTTAGAGTTCCTACCAATAAATCTACAATGGGAAGACCTCGTACCCGATCAGCCTCATACAACGCAAACGTCAACGAGACTACTAGCATCAAACAAGTAGGACCTAGTAATCAATAAGTTAATCCGGGTGCAGGGACTGTCGTCGCCCAAAACCAAATGGAAGTTGTCACTAGAACGGAGTTCGACGACCTGATGAGAGAACTCATGGAAAGCAGGAGACAATTTAACGAACAGATTCAAGCTAACGCCAACCTCATGACTCAGCTTACTCAACAACAGCATCAGAACGCTGGAGGTAGCCCCGCTCCTTACTCCTCATCCGACAGCATGACCTCCTCCGATGAACCCCTCAAGCATAGACGCCGCAGAACTGAAACAACACAAGAAGGTGTTGTTGATGATCAACCAGAGATGGTCCAAGTTCCCTACCTGGATCCATGGCACCTCATTTACATCAAGGAAATCATACCCAAGCTGGAGCAAGAAACTTAGGATCTGGAGCACGAGTGAAAGCTGGACGGCCGGCCCACCAAGGTCCTAATGAAGCTGGTCCCTAGGATGCACATTTGGTAGATCACTAACACAGGAGACACCAACCAAAACGGTCTTATAGGACAGATTCTAACCTGCTATTTTCCATACAAACCCTAGACCTATCGGCTATGGTCAGACAGTTGATGAGAGAAAATTAAGGCTTGACTAATGATGATTGGGGGATATCCAGAAGTCATACTCCATTCATAGATACTATTCTACAGGCCGAGTACCCCGGGAAGTTTAACATGCCAACTATTCCGGCCTACGAAGGGAAGACCGATCCCCGACAACATGTGATGAGATATGAATGGATGATGGATTCAGCTAGAGCAAATGATGCAACTAAGTGTAGATACTTCCCAATAACTTTATCTGGAATTGCTACCATGTGGTTCACCCGACTTCCTCCGTGGTCTATATCCAGCTTTGATGAATTGACGATGAAATTTATGGAACAGTTCAGGACTCATGCCACTCGTTCCAAGGACGTGATGTTCTTGTCCAATGTAATTCAAGCTCCAAGGGAGTAGTTAAAGGAGTACTTACAGAGATTTCACGTTGCGGCTACTGAAGTTAGCAACCCAAACGACCATGCCATTTTGATGGCTGTGATGCGAGGAGTGGATCTGGATTCGGAGTTTGATGATTGGCTGGCATAAAAGCCTTCGACTACGCTAGAGCATTTTTATTCAAAGGCTCATCAATTCATAAGAAGAGAGGAAGCTAGGTGGACAAGCCTAGATAATGAACCAAGGCTTGGAAAGGAGACTATAAAGAGCAACATTGCTGTAAAACAATCCGGTGATAACTCGAGAAAGGTCTAGGTCAATGTCCAGAACAAGCCAGGGCAATCTAAAGGGTCCGAAGGAGGGAATTCCAAAAGAAAAGGGAAGTGGGAAAATGGAAACCAAGGATTCCGACTTACAACAGACACAGTTCTCTGAATGCATCTCTGGAAAATATTTACCTATCAACTTGTAATACTTTTCAATACCAAAAGCCATGCCCAAAGGAGTCTACAGAGAAACAAAAGCGAACTGGAAAGTATTGCCACTTCCATGAGGCTTATGGGCACAATACCAAGGAGTATAGACACCTCCACGATGCCATAGAAAAGCTGATTCGACAGAAAATGTTGCAGGAGTTTGTCAAGAACCCATAGGAAGGTAGACAAGGAACATCAGACCTCGGTCGCGGGCAAACTCCATGCCATCTATAGTAACCTGCTCGAACTGTGGGTAGACTAGTCATAAATACAATAGTCGGTGGACCTCACCCTACAGATAAGAATTGGTAGGAAATGAAGCGGTATGCTAACTCCCTAAGGTTAGTAGATTTTGAATGTTGTTCAAATACGGAGGATGGGTCCCCGGCTAAGCAGCAGCGAACAATGACGGATGATATATTATTCAGAAGCAGAGTTGCTGATTAGGTGGAGGCTCCTACCGTTGACCTGATGGTTATCTCCGCGACAATCAGGCCAGCATTTGTGAGAAGAATTTTGATTGATTGTGGAAGTTCTATTAACTTCATCTTCAAAAAAGAATATGACCAAATGAAGATGGAGGCAAAGGATTTAAAACCATCTAAAGCCCATATTCATGGCTTCAATGGTGTAGCAACCGATGCAGTGGGTTATGTTGAATTGCCAGTTGAACATGGACAAGGTGAACGTAGGAGGGTGTGAATCCTGCCTTTCATCGTTTTGGATGTCGATTCTCTGTGCAATGTGTTTCTGGGTTGACCGACCCTGGCAGAGTTTAGGGCAGCTTTGGCCCCTTGGTGTTTAACTTTGAAATTTCCGACATACAAAGGAGTTGGTGTTGTGTATGGCAACCAGGCGACCGGTTGTGCATGCTATGTGGCTGAGCTGAGAAAGTTCCAGCGAAGAGAGAAAGAAAAGATTGTGGGCAGCTTCGTCCGCACCCGAGTTACTGAAAATTGACAAGTAGTGCCCGAGCCTTGGCTTGGGAAACACGGTCCGATCTATAGAGACATAGATCCGAGAGATGATGATAAGGAATGCAGGGAAGCAAAAGTAGCACCGGATGAATAGACGATTGACATTCCAATCAGCCGAGATGACCCATCGTGGGTACTTAAGATTGGATCACAACTCAACCTCTCAATGACCGAGTATCTCACTGATTTTCTCTGAGCGAATCTGGATGCTTTCGCTTGGACACATTCTGACATGTGCGAGATTTCTCCCGCCAAGTCATATGTTGAACATAGACCCGAGGTACGTACCAGTAAAGCAGAAAAGGAGAGGCATGGACCCAGAGAGGTCCGCTGCTCTCAAAGAGGAGGTGGACAAACTTAAAGCCAATGGGTTCGTCTACGACGCCCTCTACCCTGAATGGGTATCTAACCCCGTGCTAGCGAGAAAAGAAAACGGGAAATGGAGAACCTGTGTAGATTACTCTGATATGAAAAAAGCAAGCCCCTAAGGATAGTTTCCCTTTACCCAGAATTGACCAGCTGGTCGATTCAATGGCAGGACACGAGTTATTGTCATTTATGGATGCGTACTCGGGATATAATCAAATCCTGATGCACATTCCAGACTAAGAACATACTAGGTTTGTCACAGATGTTGGGCTGTATTGCTATGTAGTGATGCCTTTCAGATTGAAAAATGTGGAAGCACCTTATCAGCGTTTGGTGAGTTGAATGTTTAAAGACCATATTGGTGGAACAATGGAAGTCTATGTGGATGACATGCTCATGAAGTCACAGCAGTCAAACGAATATATTCAAGACTTAACAGAAATGTTTGACATACTCAGATACTATGGAATGAAAATCTATCCTTTGAAGTGTTCCTTTGGCATTGCATTAGGGAATTTTTTTGGGTTTCATTATTAATGCGTGGGGAATTGAAGCTAACCCAGAGAAGATTCAAGCTATTCGAGACATACAAGTGCCCAAAACTATAAAGCAAGTACAAATCCTGAAAGGAAAAGTGGTCGCACTGAGTCGATTTTATCTAGAGCCATAGATAAGTGTATTCCCTTCTTCGATGTAATAAAGAAAAGAAAGAGAAATTTCGAATGGATGCATAACTGTGAGGACACATTCCGAGCTCTGGTAGGGCATTTGAAAAGTCCCCAGTGCTGTCGAAGCCTGCAGACCATGAAGTGTTGTACGTATACTTAGCCGTATCTCAACATGCCATCAGTGCGGCTTTGTTTCGCGAGGAGGACCAAGTTCAAAAGCCTGTGTACTATGTCATAAACATTTAACGGGGGAAGAAAGAAATTATCCTAAAATTGGGAAGCAGGCCTACTGCTTGGTAATTGCATCACGCAAGCTTCGTCCGTACTTTCAGGCACACTCGATTAGTGTTTATACCGATCAGCCCTTGCAACAGGTACTCTAACCACCAGAAACCTCTGGAAGGATTTTAAATGGAATATCGAGTTGAGTTAGTTCGATATTATCTACCTACCATGAAGATCCATACAAGGGAAAGTGCTAGCAGACTTCATCATTGAATTCACCGTATCAGAGGAACCAAACAGTCATGATGTCATTTAACCCATTCGATGGAAATTGTACACCGATGGGGCATCCAATGACTGTTGTTCTGGGGCTAGTATAATTTTTGCGACTCTCGAAAATAAATCAATTTGGTACGCTTTGAAGCTTAATTTCCCAGCTACAAATTACGAAGTCAAGTATGAAGCATTGATTACTGGCTTGAAATTTATTAGGGAACTTGGAGTGAAATTGGTTGAAATCTTTTGTGACTCACAATTGGTGGTGTACCAGGTGTGGGGGGACTATCAAGCAAAGGAACAAAGAGTTGCCCCATACCTTGCTCGGGTCCAAGAGTTGTTAATATATCTAGAATATTTTGATATTTCGCATGTCCCACGTGAACATAACAGAGAAGCTGATTCATTGGACAAATTAGCAAGTACTGGTGATGCATAGCAAATGGGATTGGTTCCCGTCGAAACCTCACATGCTCTGAGTATAAATGTGATGGAGTAGATTTTGTGTTAGAAATAAAAATCTAGAAGGAGTCATGGATGACACCATTCAAGCAATACTTGCTACATGGGTTCTTGCCCGAAAGAAAGAGCGAAAGACAACAAGTCATTCATAAAGTTTTGCGATATGTAATGCAGGACAGAATAATGTATCAAAAGGGATTCTCGGTCCCCTTACTTCGGTGCATTGCCCACAGTGAGATAAAACGAGTCTTGAAGGAAGTTCATAAAGGAGAATGTGGTGACCATACTAAGGGGCAGACACTAGCAAAAAGATCCTCTGCTATGGATATTATTGGCCATATTTAAATCGGTACGCAGCGGACTACGTAAGAAGATGTGACAAGTTTCAAAAATACGTGAAAATCCCAAGAGCTCCGCCAACGGAACTCACACAAATGGTTTTCCTAGCCGTTTGCAATATGGAGAACCGATATAATCGGTTCCTTACCTATATCCAAAGGTGGTGCAAAATACGCAATAGTTGTGGTCGATTACTTTACAAAGTGGGCAGAAGCAGATCCCTTAGCTACAATCACTACCAAGAAGGTCATTAATTTCGTTGTATGAAACATTATATGCAGTTTTGGCCTCGCACGAACTATCGTTACGGACAACGGAACTCAATTCAAAGGTAGGGAGTTCAAAGACTTTTGTCAAAAGTATGGCACTGAAAAAAGGTTTGCTACAATTGCTCATCCAAAAGCCAATGGATAAGTAGAAGCCGTAAACAAAATAATCAAGTCCATATTGAAAAAATGTTTGGAAAAGGCTAGATGCAAGTGGGTGGATGAGCTTCCAACAACACTTTGGGCTTATAGAATCACCCACAACTCCATGACTGTCCACACTCCATTCACATTAGCATATAGCACAAAAGCCGTTATACTCGTGGAACTTGAAGTTCCTTCATATCGGGTACCCCAAGACGAATCGAGATCTCTTATTGGAATCACTGGACTTCGTTGATGAAAATGTGAAGAAGCTGATTTAAGGGAGGCTGCATATAGGCACCAAGTCGCTCGATATTATAATGAAAAAGTCCGATCGAGAATCTTTGATGTGAGCGATCTCGTTTTAAAGTGAATTTTTCCGGTCTCGTCGCACATGAATCCTATCTGGGAAGGTCCATACGTCATTGAACGGAGGCTTGGAGTGGAAACTTTCAAGCTAGCGACCGTTGATGGCATAACTCCCCCGAGCATGGAATAGCGAACATCTGCGACGTTATTGTATTTAGTCTATTTCTTTCGCATTCTAGTTGCAATTATTTCCAGTGTATTTTTATTTCGTCGATTCTTAGTTTTCGGCATGTAATAAGACAATTCAGTTTATTTTCATTAATAAAGGATTGAAGCCATCTTTTCCATGAATTATTGATGTTTCCGTGTGTAATAATTCTATGACAATATTCTGTCTGGCATGTTAACGCGCATAAAAATCTGAAATTCTCCAAGTCTCTAGAGTGTGGACTGGAGTACTCTGAGTCCTCAAACTCTAGACTAGAGAACAAATGACTAAAAATCTCTAAGTCCCACTACGCCATAAATGGCCTTCTACAACATAAAAAAAACGTTGGGTCAGGCCCAAAAAATGTTGCCATATGTCTATGGCAACACTTTTCGGGTGATGCAATTTTTGCCGTTGCCTTAGACCTCAAAGGCAACATTTTGACTATCTAAGGCAACATAAGTAATATTGTTGCAATAGAACCCTATTTGGGCCTATAGCAACATCCATATGTGTCTGTAGCAACATTCCAAAATGTTGCTATAGATATTAACTTTCTGAATTTGTGGGGCCCACAATGTAGAGCATATTTGATTTTTTAATAGAAATAAATATTTATTTAATAAAATGCTATTGCACAGAATTTGGTATTCAAAAAGTAATTTATTTAAATAAATATTTTATTTCAACATTTGAAATAGTACAAATTCCTGACTCCACTATTTTACAATTCAATGATATATAACACTGATATTCACATATACAGATATTCCTCACTACATCACTCAGTTCACTCATTACATATGCAGTTTCAATTTATACAGACACCGACACTGACAAATATATGACGAGCCGAGTGCCGAGCCGAAGGCGAGCCGAGTAGCGGGTCCAGTCTTCAAGCTCAAGCACATTTGATTTGACTCTGTCTTCAAGCTTGTATCCAGCTTTCCAGTCTTCAATACCTGTCACATATAATTCAAAAGCAGTAATCTGGAAAATAATATTTAACTCGAACAGAAAATGAAAATATTTTTGTTATATTATTTGCCTCAGGTATTTGGGTTGTTTCTTTTCATATTTTTTTCTGACAGGGACCAAATATTTGCACGGACAACCTGTGAATGCACAAGTCAGTTGTTCACAAGTGCATAAGCCAAACATGAATGCAACACATGGATACAAGACAGTATGGAAGACAGCAAGCAACAGTTCAGGCAAAAATGCACAAAGGAGAAGCCAAGTGCACAAAGTAGTACTTAACACAGCAAGCAGCATAACATGACAAAGAAATGCATGTACATGGATGAACATACATGCATCATAAGGCTTGGTACAAGAAACTACTCAAGTGCAACTACTCAAGTGCAAGTTCATACTCAAGTGCAGCCAGATATGTAGACAAGCCAAAAAATATGGACATGGCACAAGGTCAAACCCGAGTCATCGACTGGATTCAACTCAGGGCCAAGCAACCAACAAAATAAACAAGAACCAGGTTCAGCAAAATGTAGACAAGCTAGTGCAAGAAACACAGCAGTACACATAGGCAGCCCATCAAGCAAAAACAGTGAATGCATCAGGCATGTACAAGAGAAACATAGGCAGTAATATGATATACAGAGGACTTGGAGCATTATTTCATGTTAAAGAACAAGGTTAGCATGGTACTAGTTCAGTCCAGACCAAGCAAACCAACAAAGCTCAACACACATATGTTTGCATATATCGTGGAAACCAAAACTCAATGTTCAGATTAGTCAACAGTTTAATAAAACCAAAGATCACTTTCAAAGTTCTGATTTTCAAAAATGCAGAAGTTTTCAAGTGAAGCAGTTTTCAAGAGGACAGCAGAATACAAATACATCAAGTTCTGGTTTAACAAATGCAGCAAGGTACAAAGGTACGTGAACAAGTTTAAAAAAGGTTCAACTTCTGGTTTAACAAATGCAGCAGAAGGAGCTAACAAGCTCAGATCAGAAATCAGAAACAAGCTAGTGAACCAAAATCCAACATACCAAATAATATTACATCGCAATTCATCATCGGCAAAGCAAAATCAAGCCAGTGGACCAAAATCCAACATACCAATACATCATCGCAATCCAACATACCAGATTTCTCAAAGTCCAACAGAAAGATTAAACTCGAGATTATAGGAAATAAAGCCTATAAATAAATCCTAATTCATCATCGGCAAAAGCGTGCGAGTGTAACCAAAATTGAGAATAATCAAGTAAACCAGAAGGCAGAAAACATACCAAATAATATCACATCGCACCCGACGACGAAGTCAAAGCAATTCGAGCAATCAATCAAGGAGAATGAAGGAGCAAGCTACCAGGAACGTTTCTTACACTAGATTCGATCAATCAGAGCATCAAAGCAACTGGAATCGCGTGCTCTAGTTTTCACAGAGAGGAACGAGAAAGAAAAATTGCGTGCCCTAATTTTCACAGAGAGAGGAATGAGAAAGAAAAGTAAAGCGGGAAATGGAAATTGGTAAGGTGTGGATCGATGGTGTGAATCGACGATTGAGATTTTGTTTTAAATGGTGGTGTGGATCGCTGAGGTGTAAAAAAAATTTAAATTTTTTTAATTAGAATATATCTATGGCAACACTATATAAAAATGTCGCATCGTGTTACACTTGTTTAGCTAGAGCAACACATTTTTATGGCTAAGGTAACACCAAAAATACAACATTGCAGTAGGACCAAAATTTTATAGCTGTCGCAACATTTTAGTTAGCAACACCTTGCAAAAATGTTGCAGAAGGTCATCTATGGCGTAGTGTCCCCAGAGTGCAGGCTGGAGGACTCTGAGTCCCCAGAGTGCGGACTAGAGTATAAACGAATTATAATCTCCAAGTCCCCAGAGTGCGGAATAGTGTATAAGCAAATTAAAATCTCCAAATCTCCAGAGTGCGGACTGGAGTACTCTGAGTCTCCAGAGTGCGGATTAGAGTATAAATGATTAAAAATTCCAAGTTTCCAGAGTGCGGACTGGAGTACTCTGAGTCCCCAGAGTGCGGACTAGAGTATAAACGACTGAAAATCTCCAAGTCCCCAGAGTGCGGACTAGAGTACTCTGAGTCCCTAGAGTGCGGATTAGAGTATAAATGACCGAAATCCCCGAATCTTCAGAGTGCGGACTGAAGTACTTTGAGTCCAGAGAGTGCGGAATAGAGTATAAACGACTAAAAATACCATGTCCCCAGAGTGCGGACTAGAGTACTCTGAGTCCCCAGAGTGCGGGCTAGAGTATAAACGATTGAAAATCTCCAAGTCCCTAGAGTGCGGAATGGAGTACTCTGTGTCCCAAAGTGCGGATAGAGTATAAACGACTGAAAATATCCGACTCCCCAGAGTGAGGACTATATTACTCTGAGTTTCCAGAGCGCGGACTAGAGTATAAACGGCTCGTGAAAAATCTCCATGTCCCCAGAGTGCGGACTGGAGTACTGAGTCCCCAGAGTGCAGACTGGAGTATAAATAATTCAAACATCTCCAAGTCCTTGGAACGCGGAATGGAATACTCTGAGTCTCCATAATGTGGGCTAAAAGTTTTCTAAGTGGCTGAAGCATGGAATAGAGGATCTACGATTCTCAAAAAAATTCTGAGTCACATGGATGCGAACTAGAGCTCGTATAACTCGCCGAATTCCGAGTTATGGCAACAAGTTAGACAAAAAGCTGAAAAAACGAAAGTCATTGAAAAACAAAGAAACTAAGTTTTATTCACAAATCCCAAAACAAGGTTCCGCTACAATCCCTCCTAAACTCGGAGTCAAAAATCTATTTACATTGGCTATGAAATTAAATAGGATTAATTACATAATCCAGGCTAACTCTCGTTGAATGAGCATGACAGCTACTTCTTTGGCTTCTTCTCCTTCCTCCATTTCTCAACCGACTCCTTACCCTTCCCCGCATTTTTGCTTGGATGTTTTGCTTGCTAGGGAAGTGACATCTGAGGAAGGAGGAGGAACTTCTAGTGGCCTGGACCCACCATGGAGAATGACTTTCAAAGGTCTGTTCAAAGGATCATCTAGTTCCACTAGTTGGGGCTCGACCTTGATTTCAACTTTCTTCTTCTTCTCTTCCATAAGTTGCTCCTTTATGCTCAACTTTGAAGTATGTTCGGAGGTGCCTGTAATCTCAACTTCATAGTTTCCTTCGACGGGTGACAGATTATCAGATTTGTCCTCGTTAAGCGCCTCAATCACTTGAGCGTCAGGACCGAGAATCTCTCCGGTTTGAATTGCCTCACCCGTCTTCTCCTCCTTCTCCGTGGCGTCATTGCTCCTTGGAGATGGATTATGATCAGAACGGCCTACACGAAATCATAAGAGACAGATGTTAGAATACACTAACTGCTCGCTGAAAACTACGGCCCTTTGAACTTTGAGAAGAAAAATCATGTACCAGTTTCTGGCTGACTCTCAACCGCCCGGGGAGTTTCACCCTCTGGAATGGGAGATAGAACATGAGTATCAATGCCAGGATCTTCTGGGTCATAGCCAATGCGCTGCTTGAAGGGGTCAAGTGATGGGCGATCAGTTGGTTGAGTAGGGGGAGGAACTAGAGACTTGGCTTCGGACAGGTCGGCAATGTCATTCTTTCCTTTCGACGAGGGAGAGTCTCTGCTATAAAGAGCCTTCGCTGCAGACAAGTTTGAAGGCTCATTCTCCTGGAGAAATTCCATCACTAAATCTTCTTCGTCAACCTCTTCAGTGCCCGACTCATCCTTTTTGATCTTTATCAAAGTCTCATTTGCTTCGGCCAAAGATTCGAGGTAACCCTCGCTGAGAAATGTTAGGTCACGATGCATGAGAACTCGGGCATTATACTCGGCTATAAGCAGATCAAACATGCACTTGTTTTCCTCCCTTCCAGCCTCCGTAGCTGCCTCAAGGCGAGAATTAATTTCCGTAAGCTCTATTCTCTTGCCTCTTCACGGGGCACATCCTTTAGCATTTCAACCATGGAGAGTTCTTCATCGAGCATTGTCTTCAGGAGTCGTGTAGCAATGATTTCATCGCAATATCGTTGCGACTCCTCCTAAGCAAAATTCTTTTCTTTCTTCTCCTTGAGAAGTAGCTCTTCCAACTCTTTGACTCGCTGAGCGAACGCATCTCTCTCCTTCTGAATGGAGTCTTTATCTAAAGCTAAGGCACCGTAACGCTAAACCGCTTCATCGATCTCTTTCTTATGTATGGCCTCCAGACGATCAATTTCTTGTTGGCGTTCGATAGAAACTTCTGAAACTTTTTTTTCCAAATGAACAAATGCGTCGTGTTGAACGTAGACATCATTGTTGCAAGCAATAGCACTTTGTTTAACGTGCCTCGGAATGTGATGAATCGCTGGAAGAAACTTCAAACCATCGAAGCATATTTTAGGGAACGTGCCCTTAAGCTTGGCTAGCTTTTCCGTTATCAACGGATCATGAGCGGGAGCAGAAGAAGTTTGTCTAGAGACTATAGGATTTTTGTGAAGTTCTTGGGGTTTCCTGGTGCTAGATGAACCCGAGTGTTGGTCATGGGGAGTATCGGACTAGGACCCCTTATGGCCGGATTTCTCCCTGCCTTGCTTCAGTTGAGAGGGAGGATCATGATGGTATAAAGAATGATGGTAAGTTTTCCTTTGAGATGATGAGACCGGGAGCGATAGTCCCTATCATTGTGGTCATCTCTATCCCGACGTTTGCCGGAGCCCAAATCCTGGTCAGAATGATGAAAAATAGATGACTCACGACGGAGGTCGAATTCATGGGAGCGTCCCATATCACCTGCACAGAAATTAAGTAAACACGAGTTAGCAGGCATAACTTGATGGCTGAAATTTAGGTGCAAAGTGAAGTGTAAGTGTTATTGTGTGTGTCCTAGTGTTTCCCCCCGATGGACCGGTTGGTTTAGCTTTACTTATTGGAGTTTTTTCTCCTTGATTATGGGCTTGAACGCCTTCGTCACCTCTCACAGGCGAATAGAGTTGTAGGGCCTCTGGATCATTGAAGCCATAATTGAGCAAGTCGTCGGGAATTGTGAGGTCGGATAAGCCTTTCAGTGAACCCTATAAGTGTTGTGGGGACACCTCTTTCTCCACTGGAGTGATTGTGACCTTTGAGGTTCCGCCTACTGTCTTGTTCCTCAGTTTGTAGGCCGGTTTCTTTTTTCCCTTGAAGGAGAGGCGTTACATCAGTGCCATGTGCCTCAACCACCGGTTCCAGAGCAGGACTTACATTCTTACCCAGTGCTTCTGACACCTCAGTTTCTCTAATCTCGCCCTCCTCGGGTACGTCGGAGGCACCACGTGTCGAAGGCCCATCATGCCTTTTGCCTTTGTCCAAGGAAGGCCCAGTTGTAGTGGCACTGTGAGGAAGACTTATTCGGCGACCTTCCACCAAAAACCCAAATTTCGAGAGCGATTCATTGGTAATGATGGATCTTATGTGCCGATCTTTCGTGGGAATAGCTCGAGTAGAATTCGACGGCCTCAGAGTACCCAGAGCCTTCGGGATGTGGGTTGATACCTGTAAAAGTAGAGAAAAGGTTTAGAAAGGATGCAGCTTCTACCATATACAAGTATTGAACCAACAAAGAAACTTACTCCCTTCTAGCCATCTCCTCGCAATGCCAGCGGGACAACGCACATAAAACCTTTATTTCTTATATTGGGCGAATTTGCTCCACGCCCCCATAAGGATTTGGTGCTCGTTATGTGGCTCAAGGAAAATGAAAGGTGGGCCGTCAGATCATCTCTTGAAACGATAAATATAGCAAATGTCATCAGGGGTGGGAAGCCTAAATAGAATGCTCATGAAAAGAATACACATGCCATAAATGAACGCATGACTGTTGGGACGCAACTATGCTGGGGCGATCTTAATATACTACAACACATCGCGAAGGAAGGAGTTGAATGGTGGCATGCTATTAACCCAGCACATAAATTTGCAGGCAGTACATCCGGCTAGGGGCAAGTGAGGACGATCTTGTCCCGATGGAACCAGTACATCGTTAAAAGGAATTCCATGGATTGAGTATAGTCGGTAAAGAGCATTTTCATTGATTCTCGAAGCTTGAGAATCAGCTGGATTGTCTAGGATGATTTTTGCACCTATGGCATCAGGAGCCAAGTCAAAGATGCAGTCATTGCACTCGGGATATTCTGTATAGGAGTTGTCGATAGATTTGAAGCTCCCACTACTTCCCGTTGAAGACTTGGCTCAGTTTATCTGATACTGTGGCAGAGCTCGATTTTCTAGACATCTTCAACGGGCGTCAAATCTAGATAAAAACCTATTTGAACTATACTTGAAAGACAGTCAATATTAGACATAACGACAAAAGTGCTCCTCCCGTGTGGTGTGTGACTAGTGCAATCGTTCGAGTATAAGCGTAAAAGAATTAAAAGTCATAAAGCTGATTAACCAAGGTTAAGCACTGAACTATCACCTTCGAAGACCGTCATCGCTGACCGTCTCCGAGAGATTACCCTATGATGGTTTTTAGTTTTGAACTCGGACATTAGCACTATATGTTGAAGGCCATTATTTGTTTTTATCGAGTTAAACTCAGATTTATAGTTGTTGAAACTGGGGGGTTAACAGTTCAGATTAGTTCGATATGCTTGTTTGCTTATGTCCTTGTCCTTGTTTATTGACATATGATTAGACATGGGAAGTAAGTGAATTTGACATGAGTTGTGTTCGAGTTGGAATGATTTTGACTGTTGTTGCCTACTTTAAGGTTCAATGTCGAGCGACACTCAAGACATATAACCGAACGACCACCTAAACCAGATACGCCGACCCATTCATTCACCTTCATCTCACTTACTTCCTACCTCCCTAATACCACTCTTACATGAAGACAACACCGTCCCACTGACTTCCTACCTCCCTAACACCACTCTTACATGAATACAACACCGACCTACTTACTTCCTACCTCCCTAACATCGCTCTCACATAAGTACTACCAAGCCACCTACTTCATAGTTGACCAGTTTCCATCTAAAACACAAATGCCGAACGGTCGCACTTATTTCTTCCTCGCCCCTTGGTCATCGAACGACCTCAATCACCAACTTAGTTCTACTTCAAAAACCTAACTACGCTCGGTGACCGAACAGGAACCTACGACCTAGATACCACCAGTGTTTGTTTCCCTTCTCCTCTCCATTCCACCAGCCTTGAAATATGTTAAAGTCCTACTAAGTTCTAGCCCCAAGACATGTTCGAACCTTGATTCGTCTTCCTCATCTACACACCTCCTACCGTCCACAATCTAAAGAAAATTCGCGAATTTGAATTTCGTGCTAAACTTCCTAGTTTGAAAAAACGTTTTAATGAAAAACTCTTACCTAAGAGGATGATTGAAGCTTAGTGATCGGTTAGGTTTGAGATTGAAATTCATTTAGACTCGATCTAGGGAGGAGCTATAGGGAGAGCTTACTAGATTCAGGGTAAGGAGGGAAGGTTGGAGAGGTAGCCGAAGTTTGAGCGAAGGTAAGTTACGAGTTCCTAAAGGTTTGAAGTGAAAGTAACGAAGTGATGAGCAAAAGTGTCAGTTTTATATATGAAGAGGAGAAGGTGAACAGGCATCAACCAATGGACCCGGTCATGGTATTTCAGTGGTTCGGTGAGCAGTTATGCCAAGCGACTGAGAACTTGCCGAACGAGTGAATCAGTGCACGAATATCGACCGAGCCATGTCAAAGACGTGGCAAGATAAAGAAATGAATTCCACATGATGGGTGGAGAAGATTTGAAAGCATGGTTTGCTTATGATTCAAAGCATATGATGATTGACTCTCACGATATGCTATCGGGGGCAAATGTTACCCGGTTGCTTGGCCCGGCTACGAGAGACAGACTACTAAGTGACGTTCAGCCTACAAGTGCCACTCGGCCTAAGTGCCGCACGGCCTAACACCATCGACCGACATCCTTTGTTCGACCACTATCGCTCGGCATATGAGGGTTTGACATCTATCATTCGACATGACTTCAATAGGGCGACCGAAGAGGGACGCTCGGCATGACCTAGCTTCGAGTCAACCACCCAAAGTTCATCGTTCGGTCAATTACCGCTCAGTGTAAAAAAAATCCAACCTTAGAAGTGCAACCATCTCAGTTATCACCGCCCGGCATCCATCGTTCGGCTAATGCCGTTCGGCAACCTTCTTCGGCAACATCGTTTGGCAAAGTCACCCAGCAAGGTCGCTCGGTAACTTCCGTTCGGCATTCCTAGCTCGCTGCATATTAGAGGAATTAAAAAGTTGTCAAGCCCACAACAAAGTAAGGGCATTCGGCATAACTTTGCTCAGAGTCAACTCGCTACTTGCCTCGGCTCTCTTGAGGGCTTGCTTCGAGTCACTTAATGATCGCTGTAGACAATTCTTGACCGGCATTCCTCGCTCGGCAACTGCCGTTCGGCAGCCCTGGCTCGGTGCGCAGAAGCCACTTACTATGGGCCAAAGTGCCTTATTCCTGGGACCATGAAGGAGTCCGGCCTATCTTCGCCTATAAATAGAAGGGTAAGGGGACCATGAAATGGACCTTTTTTGAGAGAACACTGGGGAGACTCTGCCATTTCCAAGACTTATTCTTTTTCAGTTAGAACTTGTATTCAAGTTATTGGTGTACGGATTGTATCTGTATTCAATTATTTGAAAGAGTAATAAAGATTAAACTCAAAGTGGACGTAGGTAATTACGCTGAACCACTATAAATCTGGTGTTCTAGTTTTTGCAATTAGTTCTGCATATATTCCTCTATTTTAATTTTCTATCTTCATTAATCTCTCTACACAAATCCTTCTTTGGGTGTTAATGACCAATTTTTGGTGCTAACACTTCATATCACCAAAAAAAATTCAAAACCAAAACAAGCTTTTTAATGGCTTCCATTTCTTCTTTTCCTCTCCAACTTTCTCAAATCTTATTCAAATCAACTCCAATCACAATCAAACTTTACCAAAGACCTTGGAATATTATTATAACATGGTTTATCATCTAATAAGTCAAAGAATGTTAGAGTAGAGGGGGAATCTAACTTTGCAGTGAGCAATTATGTGGCAGGGAGGCATAATTTTGGGATTTTGGAGACAATAGGTGGTTGCTTTGATGATGAGGTGATGATAAGAAGGGTTGCCTTGGTTCTTGTACTTTGGTTTGGTTGTTAACTTCATTTTGAAGTGAGTTATCTCCTTATCTCTTAATTATATTTTTGTGTATATATGTTGCGTGCAAAATAATAAAATTAACGTGACATTAACAGTAAAGTTATAAACTTTGGACCCCTCTTGCTTTTGAAAGAAAATGATAATTTATATTGTGTAACATCACTTATATTAACCTCTTAAACATGTGGCATGGCCTTGACTTTATGGTTAAATAATTTTTTTAACTTGTGTGTTAAATTGAAGTAAGTTTGAAAGTGTTTGAAGCGAGAATAGTAGTTATAAGTGCACTTCAGAATCCCTTATTTTCGGGAACTTTTATAAATAAATGGGAAGATTCCGAGGGATTTCATTCCATGGTTTTTAATTACCCTAATGATAATGGTTCCAATAAAAATTTCAAATCTTAATCCATTTGTTAAACTGGTTAAAATTAGTTACAAAGATCATGCTTGCCAATGTGTTTTTCAGCAAGGACTTCTAATGACATTTATAAACGCTGCAGTAGGTCGCTTATAGTTTTAAGTGTTTAAAAATGATATTTAAATTTGGTATTTTTCTAATCTTTTTATAGATGTTTTCAAACATGTTTTTGAAGTATAGTAAAGTTGTTATGAAGTTTAAATATATTTTAAATTACATGTATTTTTAAAATTAAGAGGTTTTATCATATAAAATAATGTTTTTCATCAAATTATTATTTTCAAGTAATATTTTACATTGATTTTTAAAAGGGAATTTTAGGCACGGGGAAAAAGTTGGAGAAAAATTTAGTTTCAGGGACAAGAAGTTTGCTTTTTAGGCTAAAAGAATTTTTTTAGTGTAAATCATAGAATGATAGTTGCAACCATCATTTTCTATCACACTATAAAGTGTCCTTCAGACTAAAAACAAATTGGTTGTCCCTGAAGCTAAATTTTTTTGCGACTTCTTCCCTCTGCCTATTTTCCTGCATTTAAAACATATTCACAAGTATTTTTAAAATTTTGAAAAAGGAAATTGACTAGGCCTAGCTCTAAAAGCTGACGGGGTGGACTTCTCTATTTGCGAGGGTAAAGATTGACGTCAAGTTAGGATAGAACAATAGAACTCTAACCTACCGGCTTCCCTCTTGAATGAGAAATAGTTAAGTTGGAATGATGGAAACATGTTAATCTTATTATTTACTTACTTGTTTAAAAGGTAATTAACTTTTCTTAAAATTAAAAGCCAACGAAATAGCCTTATCTATTTATGTGAGTTAAGTTGACGTCGAGTAGGGATGAAGCAATATGGCTCTAACCTACTGGCTTTCCTCTTGAATGAGGAATAGTAAAGTGGGGAATGTCGGAAATGGGTTAATCATGTTATTTTTACTTGTTTATGGAAATTATTAATACTATACTTAACACTAAAAGCCGACTAGCAGACTTATTTTTTTGTGAGATTCAGTATGATGTGTCTAAGGAAGGCTTTGATATGCAACTAGTGCTCGAACTTACCTGGCTTCAGTCTTGGATGAGGAAGAGTTAAGTTGAAATGCCGAAAACAAGTTAAGTATATGAACAATGACTTGTATAAGCAATTGTTTTGACTAGATAACCGATTAGTCGATTATCGAATTTAACTAGACATAACTTAGACCTTCAAAAGAATATTTTAAAGATAATACAAGTATGGAATGGTTTTGGGTTTGTATTGATAATTTTTAAGTAACATTAGTCTTAAATTTTTTTGAATATATTTGTGAAACCACTTAGATCTTTAAAATGAAGATTTGAAAGGAAATTATAAGCGTGGAATCTTTTGGAAAAGGATAGAAAAGTAAGGGTTTAAAGTAAGAAATCTTGTTAATGATTTATGAATATACTTATACCATTTGAAATAAGTATATGAACACGTTTTCAACTATGGGAAAAGTAATGATTTAAAACAAGAAATCTTGTTAATGATTTATGAATATACTTATACCATTTGAGATAAGCGTATAAATACTTTTGAAGTACAGAAAAAGTAACGGTTTAAAGTAAGAAACCTTGTGAATGATTTGTGAATAAATTTATACCTTCTAAGATAAGTATATGAATACTTTTTAAAGTATTGAAAGAGTACAAATGAATAGTATAAATTCATAAATGATGTTTTATTACGTAAAAGTAGATTTACTATTAAAAGAGGTTTTAATTAATAAAAGATTAATTAAACAAAAAAAGAATAGAAATAGCTTATGTGACTTGATCCTGCTTTGTGTGACTTGATCGTACTTTAAATCTTTCCTCACTTATGGAAAACATTTGTCGTATACTTAGCACTAAAAGGCGGGGAAGTAGGCTTGCCTATATGTGGGAATTAAGAGTGATGTTCCTATACTGATATGAACCATAGAGCTCTAACCTAGCGGCTTCACTATTGATCGAGGGATAGTGTGAGATGAAAATATCGAAAACATGATAAGTATACGAGACTTGGTTTCTATATATGATCGTCCTCATTAATATTGAATGATCAAATTCATTAATTCAGTCTTGAAGAGACCAAGATGGGTAAGTGTTCCACTTATTGAAAATTACTTCAAGATTGAGATATGTGTTCTTTCTCTGGAATGAGGATTTCTTCGCGATGCTAGAATCCATGTGTAGTTTCGAGATTCGTTCAAAATATGGGAATCCAATTGGGGATTCATGTTATGTTCGAGTGATGAAGACTCATGTGATAGATGGTAAATGTAAAATCGACATCGGAAAAGGCTAAAGACAAAGTAGGATGCACAACCAGGGGTTTAGCTGACTCGTGTCATGGTGTTACAAACTCCACATTTAGAGATACTTATCGATTGTTGGCCGATGGGAGTTAATGATATTTTGTTCACATTGTTTATGTTTTTAGATTATAGGCCTCTTATGATTACCTTATAATATATTTTATCTAGAGATATATGACGTTCGAAAGGTGGTTTCTGATCCTTGTGCATGGAGTTCGAATTCTGCTTCTTCAAACAGATTTCCATGGAAAATCAATTATACAAACATTTTTTATCGGTTTTGATTTTAGCCTCTAATATTCTATTGAGCGTAACCAATGTAACCATTCCAGCTATGTTATAATATTTATATTCTACACCCTAGACATTATTTATTATATCACCTACCGTACCTATTAGATGTTGGTTCTTTGAGAGGATAACCATTATGGCATTCCACGCGGTCTCAAAAGTAATGTCATATGTTGATCGCATATTTCTTGAGTTGCTCATCCAGACTTATGTTTGATACATGACTTTAGTTTTCCTTAAATTCCTTGTGTGCTCTTTCGAGTAGTTTGTGAAAGGCATGTTTTTGTTGATGTTATTTGGAGCTCAAGGAGATGAGCTAGATGTTTCACTTACCATAGTATTCTTATTTCTGCTGCATTACTATTTGATGTTTCAGCATTTGTGAGGACATGTTGTTATAACTCTCGAGGCTGATGATAGTACTTAGGTTTTGTAACTTCGAAATTTCTTTATCGGAGTAACCCTTTGTGTCGTTCCTTTGTATTATATATTATCGTTTCATTGTGAGATTCTGATATTGTGTTTTCTTCTTTCTTTTTCTTTTTCTTTTTATTTTACCTTAACAAGTCATCTTTCCAATACATGAATGCTTGGCACGTAAATACCATGGATGTATTAGTATCGATATTTAGGTGTCGAAAAAGCATGTTGTTACACGCGGTATTAGAGCTGCAGGTTAAGTAAGAACCTTGGATTTGGTGGGTATGACTCATTAAGAGATAAGGTAATGGAATGCCCTAGCATGAGTTGAGCATATTATACATATGGGAGCTTATTTGTATTCGTTATAAATGCAAACCTTAAAGGTAATTATGACCATGAAAATTAAATATCTTATATAAGGTAACTTGTATAAGTGTAAGTTGAAAGTATAGTTTAATTAATGTAGGGGTTAATGATGTTTATCTATCCCTCGTTAATTAGTTACACTCGACCAGTTTATGGGCATTAACTGTCATTTGTTGATTGTTGGTTTGCGTTTGACTAGTTTATACGTAGTTTTACCTTTTCACTGCATGGGTTGGTAGATAGTATTTGTAGATGTGTTAAAACAAACTCCTTATGAATTAAGTTTCACCATTTCACTATAAAGCGTTTGGTGGCAATCTTGAGTTAAAAATTGAATTTACCAAAAGATGTTTATTTGATATACAGGAAAGATATGTTATTTTGCAAATAAACATTTGTGAAAAGATGTTATATAAGAAAGTGATTTTATATAAGTATAGTTTATGAAATATGACTTATAAATGAGAAGGATATAAAAGATATTTTGAGCAATTAAATCCTGGTTGTCTTTTAAAACGTTTATCAAGATTTTGTGAAAAATAATAGTAGTGTTATTTGAAAGTATATATTTAGGAAATTGGTTTACAAAATTGAGGTCATGGTACTTAGTAATATTTATGAATTATTTGATATCATTTTTAAATGATTTTGCTTAAGTTCGAAAGTATGATTTGAACGTACTGAACTCACTTCTGTCGCTTGAAAATAATTTTGGTGATGACTTCAACATCGATGGCATTCATTTTCGGGTTTCTAAGTTGGGGATGCTACATGGTTGCCTTAGTTAAGAGGATTTTGATTTGATTCCGAAAGTATGATTTGTTATACAAAAGATATATGTACATAGTATTATTTCAAAGCGATTTCAAATAAAACCCGATTTTAGTTCCAAAGTTTTTCTTTAAAAAATTTTTGATATGAACTTTTTATGTAGAAAAGTTTTATATGTAGGGTGCCCAAGTGGAGTGGCATAGCCCAAAATAAATGTTGGAACTTTTTATGTTTTCCATTTTTGGGTAAAATATGTTTAATAAATTATTAAAATTTATTACAATATTTTATGGACACATGTAGCCTATGCATTAGGATTGTATGGTATGTGCGTCATGTTGTGAAGTTTTGCTTGGTAGATTTCATTTGTTGAAGTGAAACAGGTTTTTACGATAATTTTGGACAGTTGGAAACTTCTGAATTGTTATAGAACTTGAAACTATGTGTTTTTGTGAAAATATAAAATTGAGTTTATATAACACTAGAATTGAGAAGGTAGTGATTTAAAACAAGTCTTAAATTCGTAGAACATCCTTTGTAAAATTAAAATTAAATTTGATGTTTTGTATGTACTCTTAGGATGTCATGGATTATTATATGAGTATGAACTGAAGTAGTAAAGGTTTATAAACTTGAAGTTATGTTTTATGAAATGGTTCACAAATGAATTTAGTATTGAATGACATACTATTTGTATAAATGAAAGTGTTAAAAAGCAATTGATATAGTTAAGGAACTAAAAGGATAAGTATGTAAGTTGTACTTAGATTGTTTTATTCGCATGACTGTTTTTGATCCAGTATTCGAGTATATGATTTCAAGGTGATTTACACCTATTCGTAAGGATTTTTCACTAGATTCTTGATGATGAACACTCGATACATATTCTAAATAAAATCTTAAAATTTTCTATCATGGTATATAGCTATGCAAAGAGAACGAAGGTTTCTAATTAAGGAACTTGATCGGAATCCGCATTAGAGAGATCAAGTAATCTATACTAGTTTAGGAGTGAAATTTATGTGACTGAGCAAGTGATCGGAATTGAGATTGCATACAGATGATCCATGCACATCATATTGGCTTTAATATATCTGCATACCGCGTTTTGTTAGCTTATGGGAAGTTTAGGAGATGACTCTTTGATTTATTATGAGATAGCATGAATAATTGACTAAGCAATAACCTAAGGCTGTTAAACGTAAGGTACACTTAGTAGGTTGTTTATCATCCTCGGGCGGTGAGAGGATTTTGAACTTAGGCAAATCGTGTCCTATGTTTTCTAAGTGATTTTGAACATTGTTAAGCATTGCTATGTGACTGTTTATTTGGTTGCTCGTGTTAGAATTTTGAAGATGAAATATTCTAAGTGTGAAAGAATGTAACGACCTAGAATTTCAGGCACTTCATATTTAAATATCTGAATTATTTATAGTTGAACCTTTGATTTAATGTTATTAAAATAATTTAATAATATTTTTAACTCTCTTTTAATCATAAGTAATGATGGTAAACTTATTTTGAAGAAATGTTTATAAAAATATATTCTTAGGAACAATATCGATCATGTGACCGAAAGTTGTTCAATTTTTTTTACATATGCTTATTTAATCTACAGAACATTAGTTATAGATAAATACACCTTTTAACAAAACCCCTAAGGATATTCCTAAGCTTATCTAGTTAGGTGTAAAAGGAAATATCGACAAAAAAGGTAATATGAGCAAACGAGGAAATACTTCAAACTTAAGCAATTTTGACATAAAGGTAAATTGAAGTGAGTAATTAATGGTTGGTCCTTAGTGGGATTTTTTTGCCTTTCAACATTTCATTCCTAAGCATATATAAGAAAGGGGAGTGGTTCACTTAATATTACAAAAAAATCACAACCAAAACTAATTTTTTAATGGCTTCCTTCTCTTCTTTTCCCTCTAACTTTCTCAAATCATATATTCAAATCAACTCCAATCATAATCAGACTTTTCCAAAGACCTTAGATTATCATTAGAACATGGTTTAGCAAAGTGGAAGAATGATAGAGTATAGGGGGAAACTAACATTGCCATAAGCAATTATCTGATGGGGAGGCATGGTTTTGAGATTTTGGAGACAAAAGGTGATTGCTTTGGTGATAAGGTGATGTTAGGAAGGGTTGCCTTGGTTCTTATGCTCTGATTTGGTTATTAACTTGGTTTTAGAGTGAGTTATCTCACTATCTCTTAACTATATATTGCGTGTATATATGTTATGTGCAAAATATAAAGTTAAAGTTACATTAACCAAGTAAAATTATAGACTTTGGACCTCTCTTGCTTTAGAAAGAAAATGATAACTTTATATTGTATAACATAGCTTTTATTACCCTCTTCAAACATGTGGCATTGCCTTAACTTGATGGTTAAATGTTTATTTGGCTTATGTGTTAAATTGAAGTAAGTTTAAAAGTGTTTGAAACGAAAATAGTTGTACACCTTGGGAAAGATTAGCTGAAATTAAATTAAAGAATAATTTAATACAGTGATAATTAAATAATTAAGAGATTTGGGGATTTTTAGTTTTAAATTAAAATGGAGTTTGGGAATTTAGTGAAAAGTACATGTGAACGATTTTCTAATGGAAAATGAATATTTGAAAGTATGGAGGTAATAATAATTCCTATGTGAATAATTCTTTCATTTATAGTAAAATATAATATGAAATTACATTAATGAAATTATGAAATATGAGCCATTTTATTTTCTATAATAAATATATGAATCATTATATCACTATCGAAACTTGGTAGTGAATTTATTAAAAATATGTTTAACCTAAGGTGGTTATGATTTAATGCTAAAATAGTATATTATGGCTTAATAAGTTATTTCATCCAATTTACTTAAGAATGGTAAACATAACTTTATTAAAAGATGGATTGTGAATTTATTTATCAAGCACATTTCTTATTACTTAGGAGAAAACAAATTTTATTTCTTTGCTAGATTTAATCCTTCTTGGCCTATTTAGAGTTAGTGAATTTGATATATTGAGAAAAATAGTCTATACATTCAGTTTATTTCTTCTCATACTTCTATTTTCACTTTCTGACTATCACTAAATACTTACAGTAAATCAGTTCTTCCCTAAATTCTCAAACCCTAAGCAAATACTCCCCAAATCAATTAATGAAGGAAATTCCTATGTTTTGGTGACTGTAATCTAAGGTAATCTATACTAACTCTTGATATATCTTCTAGTTCCCAATTTCAGTTTTCACTTTGCAAATTATTTAGAGTTAGGTCAATTTCTAAATTCTTAGGATCTACCACTGAAGGGAGATAAAGAACGGCCCAAAATAGTAAGCCTGTTCTTTTCTTTGCCAATAGCTAAGTAATTATCACACTTCTAGCCTAGATTCATTGATTGATAAAGGAACTAGTTTGGTTGATCTCAATTTAGGTTTTATTGTCTATTATTTCTCAAATTTGATCTCTGTTGTTTATTGTCAACGTTTGCTATTCCTTATCTGTTGAAAACCAAAATCTTTGAGTCTCATTTCTTTGCATAATTACTATTGTTTATATGCATACTATGGTTTCAGTCAAATTCAGATTGGAAAACAAGTTTCATAAAAAATATCGAAAGAACAGTCAGAGGAGGGGATAAAACATGCTTGGAGAATGCTCTGTGTGCACATCCATTGGTCGACCGTAGGATATAGACCAGTCGAAACGGTCAACTACCTGGATCATGCTTCAAGCAGTGCTTTGCCTCGCCCGTTCGGCTCCCCTCTGCTGCTCGTTTTCCCGATCGAATTTTATTGCTTTGCTTTGTTTTTTAATGCTATTTTCTGATGACTTCCAAGGTGAATTTTTGGGTTTTGATACTCTTAGTGAATAACTACATTTGGTGCTTTTCGTTCTATAGAAGTTGTTCTATAGAAACAATTAAATACACTGATTATATTGCACTAATCTTTAAATGGTTATATAAGAACATTTTTCGAAAAATAAATGTTTACTAAAACGTATATTTTGTGGAGATAAAGTAATTTGAAATTGCACACACACACATACACATATATGTATATATAAAGATTTATTAATGGTTTGAACTAATCTTAATAGTGTGTGTGTATTCTTTTACGTAGTAATGGTTTTAAATCATCGTAGTATAAGTATATAACCTTAGTTTTAAGTGTTTACAAATCAAAGTTTAATATATAAATATGTTCATAATTAATGCATATCTTCCTACTATTATTATTCTTTTTAAACTAATATTCTAAAAGGGGTTCTAAATAAAAAGCCTTTTCTTATAAAATGCACACCCTTGGTTGGACGAGAAACTGTATTAAACTATTTTGTAAAACAAGCGGTGTGGAACACTTTTGTCTACTTCATCGATTAATTCTTGGACTTTTTGATTAAACCTTTCTGGAAGCACAAGTGGAATTTACTAACTAGTAGTAAATATTCAAATAAACCTCTACAATATGGGATGTACAGTCGTTACTCGATTAGTTAATATTCCAAACTATATAACACTAACTTTTACAAGTTTACATACTTGTCTTCTATATAGCTTTGTGCTCGTCTGTGGAGCTTTGTGCTCAAATATGGAGCTTTATGCTCATCTGCATTTTATGGGTCTTCATACCCATCTATGGGTCCTTTGGGCCATCTATGTATAACATGCATGTTTGGTGAGTCTACATGCTCACCAATCTGTGATAGGCCTCCTCCTTTGTGATTTCTAGATTTCTTTCATTGATTTCTGGATTATACGAGATTTGAAATTTCACCAAAACTAACGTGAGATTTTCTTTTTGAAGCTAAAATAAAATTTGGATTTTGGTGAATGAATTTTGGAGAGTATTAATATTCTTTTGTGGTTTGACACTTTATAGTTAACTTTTGTTATTGAGATCTATTTTATCATTATCATGCTATCTCTTATTTACTTGAATTACGACTAGAAGGTCCCATTTATTATTCTGCAACACTCAAGTCATACTGGGACATTTCAGGTGCTTCCAGGTGATGTCTTCTAGAACTGGGCTTTCAGGAGTTAGCTGGTCATTTTTCCATCATCTTCTATCTATTCATGTAGTGTCTATTATGTCGTAGAGATAGATACCTTATGTACTACTAATTATTTTGATTTGTCATGTATGTTTATTGAGTAGATCTCTTATGACCACTATTTTGTAGTCCACCTTATTTATATGCTCTTATTTGCTTCAACTGTGTATCTTATATATTCTGATATTCATCTTGTGATTATGTTTCTTTGTGATGTTTATATTGTTTTGAACCATAATAAGCCATTGTATTATTGTTTCGTGCCTGGATCGTATGCGTCGAACTCCTCTATAAGAATAGGAAAAAATATAATAAATATAATTCGACATATTCAATACTAGTCCAAAGCAATATTACGGATGGTCGCTCCTAAACAACCTTATAATAGACATTAGAAGACAATATTACTTACTAATATCCTTTATTAACGAGGGCATAATGGTGGAGCGTTATAAGCGCACTTCCAAATTGTAACATTCCTGATTTTTAAGCCTAATTTATTTGGTAATTAATATAGAATTTTGGTTAATTGTGAATTAATTGAAATTAATTTAAACTTTGGAATTAAATTATGAATTAACTTGGTATTTTCCAAATTAACTAGATATTTATTTATTCATTAATATAAATGTATATAAATATGATGATTTAAAAGTTATATTTAAAAAAAAACTAATGATTATTTGTGTAATTTGATTCTAAATCATTTTCTTTAAAAATCTATATCAATATAAATAAATTTTATATGTATGTACATGTACACGTATAAGAGTATAATAAAATAGTATAGGTTATATAGATTAGGAAAATTTCTTTTAAAATTTTGGTTTGTAAATGTATAAAAGTATGAATAAGAAAAACATATTGTATATATATACATTTATGAAATATTAATAAGTGAAGGGTTTAAAACATAAATCTATAAATAAATTAAAATTAAGGATTTAGACATAATTTTGTTATGTATGACAAATGTAAACCAAATAAGACTATGTAATAACAAGTGTTAGCAAATAATACAAGTGGCAAATCTTGGATTTCTTTTGAAATTTAAGTAAAACGGGCTTAAGAAAATTAACCAGGCCATTCTCTTTTCATTCCTCAACCAGGAAATCAAACAATAAAGTTCAAAAAGAAAAGTTAAAACAAAATGCAATTTAAACCTGAAGCTTCAATCTGGAAGCAACTACAAACTCAGATCAGAAAAATCAAGCATGTAGATTCAAAAGCAGGTAAAATCTGGAAGGTTTAGAGTTGAAACAAAGTCTTTAACCTGGAATTAAAGCCTGTAATCAAGAAAAATCAATGAACCAAAGCAAGCACAAATTCCAGGTTTCAAAAGTATTTCATGTCCTCTGTCTTCATTGAACATGTGAGCAAACATCACCTTTTAAACCTTTATATGTTTATATTTTGATGGCTGCTTAAAGTGATGCTAAAGTGATGTTTGTATGAATGAAAATATGTTAGTATACAATATGCAAATATTAGTATGCAAGTCTGTAAATAGACAAAAGAAGGCCTCTGCCTTTGGTTACAGGTTTAGAGACCTGTTTAAGGAAAAGAAAAGTTTAAACACCTGAAAAATTCAAGAAATGTCTTCATACAATCAAAATTTGGATTTGATCTCTAGAAAAGAAATGTTTGTAACATTGTAATATAAATTTTAAAAATAATTTTAAGTAAGAATATTTAGTAATATTCTAGATGAAAGTTAAATAATAGTAGAAAATAAAAATTGGTCCAAAATTATACATTGGAATTTCAAGTTTTAATTGTATGAATGTATTCATATTGCAAACCCATGAATTTTAATGTAAATTTCAGGATTTTTAATAATATAATTAGCAAGACATTTAGAGATGAACAGAAAATGAAAAATAATAAATTTCCGATGATCAAGGTGGAATTGAGTTTCGGATTTGAATCTGAAGGTAGATGCTGTTGTGTGGATCGATGGAAAAATGATACAAAATTTTCCAGGTGATCAATTGGGCTTGGGTTCGACGAATTAGGGTTTTGGTACCCAGTTTGGTTTGATGGTTAAATGCGGCATTTTCGTCAATCGTGGGTGTTTGGAGGCGATCGCACCCAAGGGAAATGGTTCGTGGGTCATTGAGGCAACTCCGGTCAGGGTGGCGAAGTCTCTGATGATCGAGAATGGTGGTGCGAGACGATTAGGTCAAAGGAGATTTTGTTCCAGTTTTTTTATGAGCAGCTCGATTTTGATTTTGGGTGTGCGATGATTTTTGGGTGATCGGGATAGGAAGGATGGGTTAGCGATGACTAGTCGGCGATCTTGGCAACGGTCGGAGATCCAGCGTGTTGGTGCACGTGCATGTGGAATCACTTGTATCGGTGGACTTCGTTTTTGGGAAAGAAGAACACGACTTGAAGAAGAGCTCGGGGAGAAGCAAGGGTAGCTCGGGCTTCAACTCGAAGTGGATTTTGAGGCGAGAGTTAAATACTTAGAAAAATTTTAAGGTCGAAAATTTTGGTGGGGCACTCGGGTAAATTTAGGTCAAACTCGAAGCGGGGTTCGAGTACATCGGGGTTTAGCTCGGGGAAACACCCGAGTTCGCCTGGGAATTGTTATATTTCCAGTTTTAAACTTTACTGGATTAATTAAAGGAATTTTTTAAATTATTCTTTTTGATAAATGATGATTTATTTATTGAGTGGAAAGTATAAATTAAAAGTTTTGAAATTAAAGGAAGTTTTATAAAATTTAGATTATTTAAACAACTATAAAGGGTTAAAATATAATTTAAAAAATGTTTTGAATTTAAATTTAGAAGTGTAATGTTTTAAATACTCTTGAATGTTAATGAAGTCATTAATAAAGTAAATGAATTATCTTAGAAAGAATTCAGATAATAAAAGAATTTAATTTATAAGAGAATTAAGGAATGACTTATTTATTTGATTTTAAATTAACGATTTAGATTAATTTATAATTAGAAATGATTAATAATGATTAATCTAAGATAAAT
Source organism: Allium cepa (assembly GCA_030765085.1). Classification (NCBI taxonomy): domain Eukaryota; kingdom Viridiplantae; phylum Streptophyta; class Magnoliopsida; order Asparagales; family Amaryllidaceae; genus Allium; species Allium cepa. The sequence goes on from CM060932.1 coordinate 550,053,637, forward strand.
TCTTAAGAAAGTAATTAAAGAAAATGTTAATAAAGATAATTATCTAAGGATTATTAAGTAATTAATTAATGTGTTTAATTTCAATAATTAATTAGATTGATTAATTAATTAATGATAATCATTGTTAAAGTTTAATTACTTAATAGAAGTAATTAATGAATTAATTACTTAATGTAATTAATTGAGTTTAATGTGATTAGATTAAGTTAATTAATTAAGTTTAATTAATTTAAATAATCACTAGATGATTTGATAATAATTACTTTATGTAATTAATGGAATTGTAATTACTTAGAGGGGTAATAAATGGTAATTACTGGAGGTAATTAATGGAAGATGGTTTAATAATGAAAGTAATTTGGATTAAATTACTTGGTATTTAATCAAGGGATTAATTGATATAGTTAATTAAGGGTAACTAATTAATGTGATAAATTAATTAAAGATTAATTAATTAATAAAGGTGATTAAGGGATGATTATTAAGTAAGGGTTAATTAATTATTGTAATTTATTAAGAATAATTAATTAAATGGTTTGTAATTAATTAACATTAATTAACCAAGATTAGTGACTAATTTGATTTAAATTAATCTGATAATTAATTGATATTACCTCTGGATGTTTGTTTTGGATGATTTAATTATTTGACGTCCCTGATATATGATGCTTTGCGTTACGAATTATCCTGATTTGTGCTGTGATCTGTGATGTAATTTATTTATCTGTGATATAATTTATTATCTACGATGAACTTATATTATTCATCCATGATCTGTAAATGAAGATAAGTGTTATAGATTATACCGCTTATCAATATTTCTGTGTTTGAATTTATGATGTGATGATTGTTGTTGCACTATTGTGTAAAACCCCTGGACTACACTATACACACACAAATATGGATTGCACGTGGAAAGCGGTTAAGCCACAGATTTTTAAAATAGTTTTAAAAATTGAATTTTTGATCCAATGGTTTTGGAAATGGATCGGGTTTTTAAAGTGAAAAACTTTTGAAAAAGGAATTTTAAAGATAAAAGTTATTTTTGAATAATTTGATTTAGTTTTGAAATTTGATTTAAAATTTGAATTCAAAGTTGAAATCGAATTCTATGTCGAGAATTTATGAAGTAAAAGGTTATACAAACTATAAATGTGTTTATATGAGTTTGTAAACCATTTTAAAAGTATGGTTTTAAGAATTTGAATCTAACCCAAGTTTATATTTGAAAGGCCTTAACTCGTGCAATTATAATCGGGTTTTCTGAAACGGAAACAAGTGGTTTTAAATAATAATAGCTTTTATATAAGAAAAGAATACCGAATTATAATGAAAAGATTTCAAATTTGAAATGGAATGGCTTTGAAAGCTATAATTGAATCTTTGTGAAAGATAGTTGAACCTATTTTAAAATTGAATAGGATTTTAAATAGTGTATCTTTTATATATAAAAGATTGAAACGGGAATTGTTTTGAAAACTATGAAATGAGTCTTTGATTTAAAGACCAGATGAGTTAATCCAATTTGAAATGGAATTGTTTTGAAAGGCTATGAATGAATCTTTGTTTAAAAGATTAGTGAACCTTGTTTAATATTGAAAGGGGGTCTTAAAAGTGAATCTTTTGTTTAAAAGATTTAAGTGTGGAAATTGTTTAAACCATTGAAGGTGTTGAAATGAATCTTTTTTGTTCAAAAAGATTTGTAAATGGTAATTTGTTTAACCATTTGAAAGAAAAGTTTTGGATAATAAGATGTGACTTAACTGAGATCTCATATCCATATGTTTTTAAATATTGCACTCACTATTCGGTTTAGCCGAGAGAGGACTTTATGTCATATAACCCATTCCGAATAGTGATACGATGTTATGGATAGCAATTAAAGACCGGTGGTGAAGACCGGATATTTTCGAAAACGAAAGGATTTCTTGTCGAATGTCTCTGCATCGGCTGATCCCTGGTATAGAGATTTGAGCATCCATTGTGATGGAAGTCCGGACGTGATTAGAGATTATCCGGATTTGCAAGGACTTCTTCGGAAGTGCGTTCGGTTCTGTTCGAACCCGAAACAGACTTGTATGGATGTGTGTTCGACATTACACTTTGAGATGTAACACCGGTTTCTATCAAATACATTTCTGTTTGGTGGTGGAGATTTATTCTGTTAGCTTAACACCCTTCTCTAAGACGTACGAGCTCAGAGGTTATGTAGTTGATGCTTACTAGTTATACATTCCCAAATTTGGTAATGTGGCGTACGAAGTGCTGCTGATCATTTGTTGATCAAAGCGTAGCTTTGTGGACGAGACTTCGTCGAACTTCACAACCCGGAATGGTCGAAACAGGAAGAAAGCGACAAGGTTATTTAAGGGTAGCGCCCCCTGAGGGTATGTTCATTTCCTTCTGGATAGAGGTGATATCATGGTATGGAGCCTAGATATTTAATCTATGTGGTTACTGCAAATACAATACTTTGTGGTTGTTGGTATCAAGCGCTCGGATAGAGGTTGGTTACGACCGGGGGATGACATACTCGTGTCAATAGTTACCTAGTTACAGAGGTAACCCGGCCTTGTGTTGGCAGAGATCCAGTTAGGTTCTCGGGGCGTCCCTCCAAAGGCTTACCCATGTGGCCCAGGAAGTTCCTTGGCCTGGTCATTTATTGGAAATCCAATCATCCAATACACGCCCAGTACGGTTTTAGTTGTATTACCTACCATCTACTTATGGTGGCACCCCACTGTTTAGATGGCAGCTATAGTAGGCATAGTTTGGAATGTCTATGCTGGCTAAGATTAATATTATACTTTCACAATGTTTTCCACTATTCACTAATAATAATATCAAAATGACTTTCGCATATCAAGCATTTTTGACTATCATAAGGAGAAATCTCGTCCAATTCTGCGTTTGCATTGTGTGTGTGGCGGGAGGCCTTATGGTAGTTTCATTTTCCAGAAAGCATTGCGGATTTCAAATTTAAATTCTTTTGTTTGTTTTTAAAGATAAAATGTTTTCGTTTTCTCATACCAGTCCCATGACTGACCCGGAGTTTATGGTTCCCTTCCTAAACTCTGAATGGCCACTATTTTTCCACACGGGCAGTCTAGAGTTGGGTTTTTCAGATAATAGATATAGATATCGATTCAGTAGCTTTCAGCTTCCTCTTTGGTATTCTTAGAGACTTTGGATATTGAAGTCTTCGGTGGACGAGACTTGCTTGTCTTGGTGACAATTGAAGGCGGTTCGAGCTTGTGGTTTGGAGTTTTAGCTTTGGAGCATTGGTTTGGAGTTATCTCTTGGCTATTTGTTATCCTGCTACTTTATCATATTGTTATTCCGCTGTAGCATTGTTATCTTATATCTCTGATATTTGATTCAGGTTGTATCATTGTTGTATCGAATGTTGTATATCAATGATATTCATTCTTTTCTTCCGCTGTGTTGTTATACTTGATGTGTTATAAGCTCCGGCACGATTTGAATTTCAACATTTGGATCTGCGGCATTCAAGTATAAGTGGAGTACGGATGTCGATTTTCGAACGCTGGAATTTGGACTGTGACACAAATCCCCTGTTTTCGAGAATTTTTATAAATAAATAGGAAGATATTCTTAGGGTTTTCTTTTTAAGTACCTTAATTGTAGTACTTACTATAAATTTCAAGCTTAAATCAATTGTTAAAGTGGTTAAAACTAGTTACAGATATCGTGCTTTTCAATATGTTCTTTAACAAGGACTTTTAACATCATTTAAAAATGATATTTAAGTTCAGTATTTTCTCCAATAATTTTATTGTTGTTTTCAAGCATGTTTTTGAAGTATATTAAAGTTTGTTTGAAGTTTACATATTTTTAATAATTATATATGTACTTGCAAAGTTAAGAGATTTTATAATATAAAACAATGTTTTTCATCAAACTATAAATTAGTTATTCTCAAGTAATATTTATATAGTTGTTTAAAACCTATTTACAAGTATTTTTAAAGTTTTTAAAAAGGTAATTAACTAGGCTTAACACTAAAAGCGAACGAGGTAGGCTTCTCTATTTGTGAGAGTTAAGATTGATGTTGAGTAGGGATGGAGCAATAGAGCTCTAACCTACCGGCTTCCCTCTTGAATGAAAAATAGTTAATTTGGAATGTTGGAAATGTGTTAATCTTTTTACTTACTTACTTACTTATTTAAGTGGCAATTAACTCTGCTTAATGCTAAAAGCCGATGAAGTAGGCTTATCTATTTGCAAGGGTTAAGATTGATGTCGAGTAGGGACAGCGCAATGGAGCTCTAATCGACCGGCTTTCCTCTTGAACGAGGAATAGTTAACTTGGGAATGTCAGAAATGGGTTAATCATGTTATTTGTTACTTATTTATGAAAATCATTAATACTATACTTAACACTGAAATCTGACTACTAGACTTTTCGGTTTGTGAGATTGAAGGATCAAGTATATAGCGAAGGCTTTGATATGCAACCAGTGCTCTAACTTACCTGGCTTTACTCTTGGACGGGGAATAGCTAAGTTGAAATATCATAAACGAGTTTAGTATACAAACATTAATTTGTATAAGCAGTTGCTTTGGCTAGATAATCGATTAGTTGACTATCGAACTTAATTAGATATAATATAGGCCTTTAAAAGAATTTTTTAAATACAATACAAACAAGGAATGGTTTGGGTTTCTAATGACAATGTTTAAGTAACATTAATCTTAAACCTTTTAGATAGATTTGTGAAAGCACTTAGATTTTCAAAAGGATATTTTAATTAAAAGTATGGAATCTTTTGGAAAAAGATAGAAAAAATAAAGGTTTAAAGTAAGAAATCTTGTTAATGATTCGTGAATATACTTATACCATTTGAGATAAGTATATGAACATGTTTTGAAGTATAGAAAAAGTAAAGGTTTAAAGTAAGAAATCATGTTAATGATTTATGAATATACTCATACTATTTGAGATAAGTATATGAATACTTTTTGAGGTATAGAAAAGTAAAGGTTTAAAGTAAGAAATCTTGTTAATGATTTATGAATATATTTGTAGCATTTGAGATAAGTATATGTATACTTCTTGAAGTATTGAAAGAATACAAATGAATAGTAGAACTTCCTAAATGATGTTTTATTAAGTAATAGAAGTTTTACTAATAAAATGGGTTTTAATTAATAAAAGATTAATTAAACAAAAAGGGAATTAGAAGTCGCTTATGTGACTTGATCGTGCTCTGTGTGACTTGATTGTGCTTTGTATGTTTCCTCATTTATGGAAAACATTTTCCGTATACTTAACACTAAAATCCGACGAAGTAGGCTTATCCATATGTGGGAATTAAGATCGATGTTTATGTAGGGATATGAGCAATAGAGCTCTAACTTATCAGCTTCACTCTTGATCGAGTGAAGCCTGAGAAGAAAATATCGGAAAGGTAATAAGCATACGAGACATGGTTTCCATATGTAGTCGTCCTCATTATTGTTGAATGATAAAATTCGTCAATTCAGTCTTGAAGAGAAAGGGATCGATAAGTGTTTTACTTATCGAAAACCACTTCAAGACTGAGATACGTGTTTTATCTCTTAGAAGTGGATATTTTTGAGATTTTTGAATCCATGTCTGGTTTGAGATTTGTTCGAAATATTGGGATCCAATTGAGGATTCATGTTCTATTTGAGTGAAGACGACTCGTGTGAAAGTTGTTGAATGTAACATTGACATTGGAAATGGCTAAAGACAGTGTAGTATGCACAACCTGGTGTTTAGTAGACCCACATCAGGGTGTTATCAACTCCATATCTAGAGATACTAATCGATTGTTAGCTAGCGGGAGTTGATGATTTTTGGTTCATGTTGTTCATGTTTATGTTCTGATGCTAAGCCTCTTGTGTTTACCTTATGGTATATTTTATCTAAAGATATACAACGCTTAGAAGGTGGTTTCTGATTCTTGTGCTTTGACTTGGGATTCGTATTCGGCTTCTCCAAAGATATCTCCATGGAAAATCCATTATGCGATCGTTCCTTATCGGTTTTGATTGTACCCTCTAATATACTGTTGAATGTAACCAATGTAAACATTCCAGCGATTTTATAACATTTATATTCTACACTTAAGACATTATCTATTATATCACCATGTGTACCTTTTAGATGGTGGTTCTTTTGAGGAGATAATCATTATGACATTCCATGCGATCTCAAAAGTATTGTTATATGTCGATCACATATGTCTTGAGTTTCTCATACCAGACTTTAGTCTAACATGTGGCTTTTATTTTCCTTAAATGCCTCGTGTTCCCTTTCGAGTAGTCTGAGAAAGGCAGTTTTTCGTTGATGTTCTTAGGAGCTCAAGGAGACGAGCTGGATGTTTCACTTACCGTAGTAATCTTATTTTCGCTGCATTACTATTTAATGTATTAGCATTTGTGAAGGTAGTTTATTATAACTCTCTCGGTTGATGATAGTACTTAGGCTTTGTAATTTCGAAATTTCTGTATTGGAGTCACCCTTTGTACCGTTCCTTTGATATTGTATATTATTGTTCCATTATGAGATTCTGATATTGTGTTCTCTTCTTTCTTGTTCTATTTCTTTTTTCCTTTTATTTTACCCTGACTATTCGTCCTTTCGTAGCTTTAGTGCTTGTCATGTGAATACCATGGATGTGTTAATGTCAATATCCGTGGGTCGAAAGACATATTGTTACAGAAGTCCAAAAATCAAGGCTAAACGGGATAGTTTTGCATAAGTGAAGCTTTGGCCACTTTTTGAGAACTTACTTAACTTTTTACTATGTAAGATTATCATAGCAACAAACATACATATATACATTTTAAATATGGTAAGAAACCCCTAACGATCTCCCTACAAATTTCCATAAAAATAGCAAAAAACAAGGCAATTCCAAACTGCTTCTATAGTGACTATTGCTATAAGTGCACTTTCAAAATCGAGTCCGATTTAAACCAAAGTTCATCTGTAACCTATGTGCTTTATTCCAAGATCTTGTCATAAGTGACACAAGTCTGTTTAAGTCCATTCCAAGTCCGTAGATATGAATCGCATATGTATCTTGTTTTCAAAACAAGAATCAAATCATTGTTTTCAATAATGTCAATAACAATTCAATAACTTAAACACAATTAAAACACAACAAATATATGTTATATTTTCCATCAAAGTGGTGTATTAACTCATATTTAACTTCATAAACAACTAAGATCCAAGAACCCAAGTCAAATCTCCACCTTGCAACCACCTTCTTCCTCTTCTTTCTTGCTTTGCCTTGCTTTCTCCCTCTCCTTCTCGCACCAAATGCTCATGGCTTTCAAGAGTAGTGAGAGATTGGCCTTAGTTCTTTAAGTTCTAATATGATGGAAGGTGTTCTTTTATTGCACTAAGGCTTCGCTCTAAATTTGAGTTGATTTGGATTTTTATTTGCAAATATTTTGCTTTTGGAATTTAGAGATGAAGAAAAAGAAGAAGCCATTGAAGAGAGATTGGTTTTGGTTTGTGAGTTTGTGATTTATTCCTAAGGGTATGCCAATCCTTATATGGGCTCAAGATGGTGTTTCACAAGCTTTCCTTCACCTCCCACCGAGCCGTGCATGGAAGACTAACCTCCCATCACTTTTCATTTATAGCATTTCTCCTTTACGCTAATTACACTTATACCCTTCTCATGATAATATCTCTTATCCTAAGGGAAGTTTCTGCAATATTCCATGCTTCATGAAGAGTGTGTGAGTTAATTAGTTGTTAATGTGTTCATTTAGTCATGAGACATGTGCACAATAATTTGAACAACTTAATCGATTAAAAAGCTGTTTACCAATAAATTGATTTTCGATCACATTACCGATTTTTCTTCAAAGATTATATTTTTTGTAAACAAATTTTTAATCATCATTCATTAATTAGATGATGTCAAGCAAGGTTATAAAATTTTATAACACTTAATCACATTTCAAAATGTTTCAATATGCGAAGATGAAGTGTTCGAATTTCATGGTCGCTACATTCTCCGTCACTTAGAACATTTCGTCCTCAAAATTTAAACAAGAACGATAATCAAAGGAGATGGAAGAATAAGATATCTACATATATATAGCATGCTGATGAAACTATGTACAAACTAAACAGCAGACTGAATGCATACTAAGTGACTCCACCTCATGCGATAAGTACATTACAAAGGATATATGATACTAAGATAAGAAGGAAACCCAAGTCTATAAGCATCCCTAAATTGAATTTCTTCAAACCGACCTTCGTCTTCTTAATACCACCCGAGCATCCTTGCTTCATGGTACTTCTAACCTTAATAAAGGAACAAGCACACAAATAATCAAATAGTATTCACAATTACTAGTTACCAATGCTCATGGTTTGCACAGGTTCAAAACTCTCCCATCGTCCAAGGACGATAAACAATCTACTAAGCATACCTTACGCTTAATAGTCTCATGTCATTACTCAGACGATTATTCATGCTACCTTACAATAAATCGAAGAGTCATCCCTCAAACTCTTCATAAACCAATAATATGTGAATGTACTAAATCCCATATGATGCAATACCCAATCTGATCACTTACTCGATCATATAAATTTCACTTCCAAACTAGTATAAATCACTTGACATCTTTAGTGTGGACTCTGATTCGGTTCCTAGATTAGAAAGTTGCATTCTTCATGCATAGACATATACTATGGGAGAAAACATCGAGATTGTATCAAGAATCCATATCAAGTGTTCGTCATCAAGAATCGAGTGAAAAATCGTTGTTCGAACCTGTGTAAACCACATTTAGAATACGTACTCGAATACTGAATTAAAAACAGTTATGCGAATAAAAAGATCTATGTACAACTTATGTATTTATCATAATGGTTCCATAACCACACCAATTTCTTTTTAATCATATTCATTTATACAATAAGTATGTCATTTAATACAAAAATCATTATGAATTATTTCATAAAAGATAATTCCAAGTTTATCCACATTTTATAACTTAAGTTCATACTCATATAGTACTCCATTACATCCTTTGAGCATATACAAAATATCATTTTGTTTTACTTAACAAGTATGCTTAACAAATTTAAACTTGTTTTAACTTACTATCTTCTTAATTCAAGTATTATATAAACTTAACTTTATATTTTTTTAAACACTTAACTTCAAGTTCTGTAACAATTCGGAAGTTTCTAACTATCTAAAATCGCCGAAAATCATGTTTCATTTTAATAAATGAAAAATACCAAACAATATATCATATCATGATGTACATAACATACCTCCTTAATTCATAGCATACATGTATCCATGGAATAACTTAATAACAAAACTTTAGAACTAAACACCATTTTCATTTCAAACCGTTTTGAAATAAATATACATATAAATTTTGTAGATCAATTCTTGCTTTAGGATTAATTAAAAATCCATTTTACCAAAACAACTTCATAGCATCCCACACTTAGAAATCCAAAAATGAATGCCAATGATGCTGTAGACATCACCGATTCAAGCAAAAGAAGTAAATTCAATACATCTAAACCAAACATTTGGTATTTAACCAAAATCATTTTAAGGTGGCATCAAATACTTTGTATAATAATACAAGTATCATGACGTCAATCGCCCAAACCAATTTCCCAAATATTTATTTTCAAATAATACTCTTATTATTTTTGCCAAAATCTTGAAAAACGTTTTTAAAGATAATGGGATTTAAGTTCCCAAATTCTCTATTTAAATTCTTTCTATTTATAATCCATATTTTATAAACTATACTTATATAAAATCACTTTCTTACATGGATCTTTTCACAAATATTTATTTTTGAAATATTCTACCTTTCCTTTTGTTTATAGTAAACATCTTTTACTAAATTTTGACTTCTAACTCAACATTTATTACCGAGCGCCTTATAGTCAAACCGTGAAACTTAATTCACAAGGTATTCATTCATTATACTAACAATTACTGTATACCCACCCATGATATAGAAAGGTAAAGCTGCTCATAAATTGGTTAAGCACAAATCATTATCAAATAATACTTAATATTCCTAACACGCCGAGCATGAATAAACAATCAAGATTACAGGATATTAAACTATGAGAAGCGCTAGAGTCAAACAAATACGAATAAGTAAACCATAAACAGATAGTATACCCTCAAGAATCTGCTTTCCCTTTGCAATTGTAGAAGTGGAAGGTGCCAAAGAAAGTGAAAATACCCTAGGCTGCTCCCTTACCTTGAGCATCGGACAATCCTTGACAAAATCAACTTACTGGTGACAGTTGTAGTAAGTCCTTGGTGTAAACTACGCCTTTACCATCTATGGCTCAATCTTCGAAACCTTTGTGATCGATGCCTTTACAAACAGTGCTTCCACCACTGCCTTCCTTACTAGAACCGACAACTTGCAGCAAAGTGTCCCTTCTTCCCACACTTATAACAAGTTGAAATAAAAACATCCCTCGATAGCTGAAACTTTTGCTTTTTGCTTCCGGTTGGTGCCGATACAAATGGCTTGGGAACCGAACCCTCAAACCGAAAAGTCGTACTTATAATATCCTTGAATGTTCCTTGGATATGATCCATCATATCCTTACACACCACATTGCATAGACTAATCCAAGCCTAGACCTCGATGATAGTCTCTGTGTCGTTGAACTTCTTCCTGCTCAACACCTCAAACTCGTGCCATATCGAAGCATAATCAATCTATGGTCAAACCTGCACCACATCTCCTCCTATATTTCCTTTAGCATTGAAATCACTAGTACCCATAGTTCTTACTACCAAATCAAAGCCAGATAGCTTTAGGAAATTATAGGATATATTTATTTCGAAGAAGGAGTTACCAAAAGGTGATATTCCTAAGGAATAATTTAAAAGTTTAGTTTTCAAAATACAGATATGCTCTCATATGTATAATAGACTCGATTTAACTAGGGCGTCGCTTACCGTATCACTAATGAGCCATACCTAAACAAACCAAGGTGTTCGCTCAATCTTGATCTTTGATATCAAATGTAACGACCGACTTTTCTACCCTCAAATGCCTATACTAAATACATCCACGGTATTCATGTGCCAAGCACCGAAGTGTCGAAGAGACAAAAATTTAGGGTAAAATAAAATAAAAGGAAGAATGGAATAGGAAGGAAAGAACATAACATCAGAATCTCACAACCGAACGGTAATATGTAATATCAAAAGATTAGTACAAAGAGTTACTACGAATATAGAAATTTCAGAGTTACTATAACCTAAGTACTATCATCAGCCTGGACAGTTATAACTGCCTATCCTTATAATTCTAATATGTATAATACAGAAATGCAGTGGAAATAAGAATACTATGGTAGATAACCATCCATCTCTTCTCCATAAACTCCAAACCGTCCGTAGCTAAATCTGAAAACATAAATAGGGCTGACTCGAGCATTATGAGAAAATAACAACTGGACCAGTTTGGTAAACCTGCGTGAGAAACTTAAGAAATAAGGGTGACATATAATAACACTTTTTTGAGACCGTACGGATTACCATAAACATTTTCCCTCTAATGAAACCAAACATTCATTAACTTTAACATATAGTGATATGATAGAAAATGTCTATTTTGTAGCATATAAATCGTCTCAAATAGTTGCTGCATGAGTGCTACAACAATAATCGGTATACAATCAATACCACTAAGGCGCATTCATATATCGATTGTTTTCCATGGAGATGCCCGCAGTAAACTGAAGCGGATCTCCATAACAAAGATCAAAACAACCTTTTGAGAATTGTATATCTCTGGATATGATATACTCTAAGGTAAAAACTACTAGCCAATGGTGAACTGCATGGCACCAAGTATAACCATCTCCCAACACCTAATAATCGAAGGCATACTCTAGATCAAAAGTTGATATAACTGCATGGCACCAAGTATAACCATCTCCCAACACCCAATAATCGAAGGAATACTCTAGATCAGAAGTTGATATAACTTATGGGTAAGCTAAACCCAAGATTGTGAATCCGACTTTGGTTTTAGTCAATCCCGAGGCTGAGGCTATGTTCTACATCTCACACACAAGTCTTCATCACTTGAGCTTCAAACGAATCCCCAATTGGATTCCTTCATCTTGAGCTGATCTTGGAACTCCGTATAAGTTCCCTACAGAAGTCCTTCGACGAGTGCTAACGCTGTCCTCTTTCTTGGAATACTCTTCAAGATATACCGTCCCACACGATAGCATCATTTGAAATGTTAACGCTGACATTCCCTTGGACTTAACCTTAGTATAGACATTTCTACTCTATAACATTTCACTTCACAAATACCTCTACAGTATAAATCACATATATGGTTTTGAAGTGATTACAGTTTTGAGTCATCTCATATAAGTACACTCTTTCCGCTAACCGGACTCCCAAAACCAATCAATGAATTTTCAGTTAACTCAATTCCGGTTCTCTTAGAAGTAAGTGAAAGATAGAGATGTTTCGTACGAATACTCCTCCTTGGGGGTTCTTATTGATATGAAATCGCAAAATCTTTCTATAACTTCTTAAGTCAATATTAGTTCAAGTTTGGTAGTCGACTAATTGACTATCTAGTAAAAACAATTTCTTATACAAATCAATATTTATATACTTAACTAGTTTTCGACATTCCAACTTAAGTATTCCACACCTGAGAGTGAAACCACGTAAGTTAGAGCAATAGTTGCATCAAAGCCTTGTCTAGACACTTCATTCTTGAATCTCACAAATAAATAGATCTACCTTGTTGGCTTTTAGTGTTATGTATAGTGTTAATGATTTCTATGAACAAGTAAGAAATTAACACGATTAACACATTTCCGAATTATCTAACTTATTATTCCTCAGTCAATTGGGAAGCTAATAGATTAGAGCATTATTTCTCTATCCCTACTAGAACATCAAACTTAACTCTCTAGATAAGCATTACTTCGTCGGCTTTTTGTGTTAAACATAGTTGACTACTTTTCAAGCTAGAAATTAAACAATTAACCACTAGGCAATTAAACAATTCTAACCCCTTTCTAAACCTTTTTTTATATTTTTAAAATATTATTTAAAATGATATATATGTATATGTATATGTATATAATATATATATATATATATGTATATGTATGTATGTATGTATAGTAATTTGTTTGCCAAAATTTGATATGTAAAATAAATAAGTCAAAAGATATTTTATTACATATAAGATATAAAATAGTCAACATATTTCCTAAATACTATATATACTTAAAAATATTTTATAATACTTATAATAGGTTTTAAAACATTTTCTCAAAGTATTACTTGAAAATAACAAATTTATAATTTCCTTAAAATCTTGGAAAAACAAGTTTCTATTATAAAATCCTCTTCTTTACAAATTCACAGCTAATTCTTAAAAAGTCATAAATATCAAGAACTACCTTTTAAATACCCTAATATGGATTAGTGAACACTTGTAAAAGAATGGAATAAAATACTTAAATTTACATATCTTTTCAAACCTTTAAAGTCTAAAAATCAAAGCTAAACGGGACTATTTTGCAAAAGTGAAGTTTTGGCCACTTTTCGAGATGTTATTTAACTTTTACTATCCAAGCTTTTTATATAAAAAACATCATATAAAACATTATAAATAAGGTGAAAAAGCCTAAGGATCTCTCTACAAAGTTCCATTGAAATAGCCAAAAACAAGGTAATTTCGAACTGCGTCTATAGCGACTATCACAATAAGTGCACTTTCAAATCCAAATCCGATCTAAACCGAAGTCCATCTATTATCAGTATGCTTTGTAACAAGGTCTTATAATAAGTCATACAAGTCCGTTCAAGTCTATTCCAAGTCTATAGACGTGGATCATATATGCTCTTGCTTTTAAAACAAGAATCAAACCAATGTTTTCAGCTATGTCAATAAAATTCAACAATTTAAACACAATCAAAACACAACATATTATTTTTTCCATTCAAAGAGTTGTATTAACTCACCTTTAACCTCACAAACAACTAAGATCCAAGAACCCAAGTCAAACCTCCATATTGCAACCACCTTTTTTCTCTATGTCCTTGCTTTGCCTTGCTCTCTCCCTCTCCTTTTCACACCAAATGCTTACAGCCTTCAAACGTAGTGGAGATTGACCTCACTTTTTTAACTTATAACATGGTGGAAGGCATTCTAATATTGCACTAAGGCTTCACTCAAAATTTGAGTTGATTTGGATTTGATTTGTATACATTTTTCTTTATGAATTTAGAGATAAAGAAGAAGAAGAAGAAGAAGAAGAAGAAGAAGAAGAAGAAGCCATTAAAGAGAGCTTGCTAAGGGTTTGTGAATTTGTGATTTATTCCTAAGAGTATGCCCTTCCTTATATGGGCTCAAGATGGTGTTTCCTAAGCTTGTCTTTACCTTCTAACCATGCCATGGAAGACTCACCTCCCATCACTTCTCCTTTACGCTAATTACACTTATACCCTTCTCATGTTAATATCTTTTATCCTAATTTTAACGATTTTTCTTTTCGATCCTCAGAAGTTAACACTAATATATTCATGGTATTCACATGCCGAGCAACCGTGTGCCGAAAAGACAAATAGTTAAGGTAAAAAGAAAATAAAGATAGAACAGAATCTCATATGTAACGAGTTGTATATAATAGTCAAATTATAATTACAATAGAAAACTTTAATTTTCAAGATAGCTCAGGGCATAAACTATCATAGGCCTGGATAGTTATAACTGTCTGTCCTTGCAAATACTGATAAATACAAACAAGCAACACAATAGAAATAAAAGTATGGAAATATGTCTTTTGAGGTACCCAGCTCGTCTCTTGAAGCTCTAGAGCATCCAAAGCTAACTCTGGAATAATACTTAGGTCTAATTCGAGTATTCTAATTAAATTACATCCCGATCAGTTTAGTAAACCAGCGTGAGAAACTCAAATCAAGGGTTATAGCTTATAAAACGTCTTAAAAATAAATTATCTTGTAAGACCACACTGCACATAAATACGGATGTGTTTTTACTTTACGATAACCAAACATTTTTATGGAAAATCCAATGACATTATGATAATGTCTAGGTCTTAAAGAAAATACTGAATCATGGCTGAAATTGTTATATTAATGAAATTCTAGCATAATAGGTATATAACTAAGTTTATAAAGGCATGTATTGGAGAATGGATTTCATACAATGATAAGTCAGCGGGGAACCGTCTGCCATAATACATCTCTAAAAAATATACAAAGGGCCTTACATGGACCCCCCCCCTCCCAACACAGGACTGGCCTCCTTTTACTGGATAGTATCGAATGTTTGATCATCCCAGTTGCTTTGCTACCTTTTTCTGAGAGCTCTCATGCACAACCAAATACACACACACACACACACACACATATACATACACGTATGTATGTATATATGTATAAGGGTGTTGACAACAGCCTAATGGATGCAACCCACATAACCCTGCCACATATCCCCTGTTTTAGTCATTCCCAATTGTTGAGGTTAGAGGCTATGTTTTACCTTTTTAGAAAATCTCACTTGGAATGCTAATAATTCCCTCCAAGGGACAATGCTATGCTAGCATTCATCTATATAAACTGTTTAGGATATGAACAAAGCGAAGGCAATACTTCTGATATATCCATTTTGTAATGACCTACAGAATTAGTATCAAGTAGCCCTTGCACTTCAAGAGCTCCATCTTCAATTCCATTATCTTCAGAATGTCTTTAATTCGAACGTTTTTAAAGTGGTTTTCAAATAATTCATATTTATCTGATCCCGATCTCTCCGAACCAACAGTTGTAATCCTGGTAAACTCAACTCCGGTTCTTTTGGAAATATACAGACAATAAATAGAAGCCGAGATATCTCTTTCATATCCATTATTTTGCATAATAAATAAGTGGTTTTGGAAGTATAATGTTAAATGTATGATTCTCAAAAATTTCCTTACATTACCCATTTAAAATCAAAGTTTTGCAAATCAGACTTATTTTCTCATCCCCATTATCTCTTTCCAATTAATAAACTTCACCAAACTTTTCACTTAAAAATAATTTTCATTTATAAAACAATTTATTACTTTAAATGTTTTTATTAAACAAATTAATTATCTTTAAAACCTCCCAAATAAATAATGTATTAATTTTAAAACATCATTAAGAAATAAATTATTAAATTTTTAAATACTATTAATAAATAATTAATAAACTTTAAAGACATATTTATTTATAAATAACTAATTAATTTAAAACACTGTTCTTAAAAAATTAGTTAACTTCAAAATATTAATATTATTCAAATAATATTAACGTAACCATTTAAATATAGAAAGCACTTAACTTCAATTTTTTTAAAAGTTAAAATAAATTCAAATCTATTTCTTTTCAATTTTGGAAAGAGGTTTAACGATGCCAATGACACTTAAAAAAGCTACCACTCATTTTCAATTCAATAATAAGATCATATCGATGATACTTACATATGCGACATATATGTAAATAAAATTCATAATTATCAACCAAAAGATAACACATCACTTAATCCAAGTCAACTGACCTAATAAACAAATGCCAAAATCAATAAATAACAGAATGAGAATTTATTCTTCTAAATAGATGTCCAATATAATTTATTCAATTTAAATATAATAGAATAGTGTTTTAATCTGTTAGCTGAATGTCAGTGATAAAATATAATTACCAAACAACGTAAATATTGTCTAACACTTGTTAATTTATCGGCAAATTATAATTTCCAAAAATTATTAGCCATTTATATTAAAGCATCGTACTCATCAATACAAGCCTAGTGTGGAAAAGGGCAAGTTAAACAGATTAAAAATGGACGAGTTATTAATTCTCCAAATTTACACTTATAATACTTTAAATAACTAATTTATAACTCGCCAACCCAAAACCTATCAAGCCCAAGCCCACTCCACTCAAACCCAAACCCATCACAACCATTCCTCCTCCAATTCCTGTTTCTCAAATTCAAAATCCAAAATCACCTATGCCTGGGACCAAAACTTTATCTACAAACGTGCACGTGCATGACATAGATAACTCGCCGCTGACCGCTGATCACCACACCGACGTCACCCGCAAACCTCGATGCTCATGCTTATCATGTCGGCACTAATGCCACCCCCTCTAGTGCTGCCTAGCGAAAAACAACCATCCAAACCCAATACGAAATCGTGAGCGTGCGCTTCCAGTTTCGATACCCACCCAGAATCGTGCTCGCTATGCCACCTTGGCCAACGCCCAACCTTGCCACCACCTCCATCCCCAATTGCCTACTACCCCCGCACCTCCAGGCCCACCCTCGCCAAACTCGATGCCTTCTTCAGCCTCCAGAAAAATCGCGTTCGAAACATAGGAAACCTACTTTCTTAAACCCTAACACGAGCTCGTCCACCGCCCTTTAACCATCGTACCTCGTGCGACCACCACCACACCACCGCCTTGACCTAAGGCTTCTCCAGCTCCAATCGCTCGCATTAAAACCATCTATGTCACCAAAAATTGCCAAAGGATAGAAAATTGATCATCTCAACGCCACGGCCCAGCAACAGCCCAAGAAACCTTTGACTTGCCTTAAAATTCACGATTTCCCGAGATGAACACGACTATATACTTTGTTCATCGATTCTCGATCGACCAAAAGATGACACATTTCGACCACCGACTATTCCCGGCCAATATCTCACACAACACTGGACGAAACAACCCCCCGATTATTTAAAAAAACTAGAGACCAATTATACAACTTCACAGTTGAACACCTCGGCTAATTTTGAATGAGGAAGGAGATTTTGATTTTTGAAGATGAGATGGAGGATGCTTATCTTCATTTTTTTCTCTCAGAGAACAGAGAATGAAAGGAGAAGAGAATGACGCATATGATAAAGTTCTGGATGTGCTAGTTTTATTTTCATTTAACAGTAAGCCTACAAATTTCCATTTCCAAGAAAATATAAATAAGAATGTGATTTTTAAATAATTACTAACATGGTTTTTCATATAAAAATCAAATTATTGACAAATGAACAATATTTCTCATTTTATCAAAATATACTTAATCAAAGATTTAATTCCTCACAACATTTAAAATTTATTTAAAATGCTAACAAAGATTTAGTATCTCACCTTCCACATGATTTGAAGTCCTTCAAACTTTAATCTTTGAGTGAATTATATATATTTGGGTTAAAAAGATGATTTTACAAGATTTATAAAAAATATAAAGTATAAAAACTGAAGTGTAGAATATGAGGAGAGTATATATACAGTAAAATACGGCAAAAGTCAAATTTACCTTTAAATCAAATTTTCAACTTTGCCATCATTTCCAAATCCATCAAAGTACTAAACATTTGAAAATATGTTGGATATTACAGTAATCTTTGTACCTTTTGTTCACTTCTTTACTTATGGCATTATGAAATGTAAACTCAACTTCAAATCCTTCTTTTCATTTTTTAAATTTAAATATGTTTAATTCTAATTATTTTAACCATTGATTTTCTTATTAATAAAAGGTATATTTCTAGCTCTAAAATCATTTAGAATGTTGTTTTAGAGAAATTTTGTTAGTGCATTATGACTTTCTACAACTCGTCATTTGATAAAAAGCTCAAAATCCGAAAAGCATGTTTCGATCAATTTTTCAGTTTTCCGTCGAACTACCTATTTATGTAAACAGAATTCAAAAATGAATTGTTTATCGTTAGTTACAAATTAAAAGACGGTTGTTAAATTACTAAAACCATTAGTTGAATATTTAAAACAAATTAAATATTTACAAATCAAAGCAATTGAACTTCAAATCGTTACATTCTTCCCCCCTTAAAGAATTTCGACCTCGAAATTTCACTAGAATCAAAACCTAGTAAAAGCAAGAACAAACAGAACCCTTAACCTATTACAAACTATTTACTAAGTAAAAACAAAACCTTTAAAAGAAGGCGAACAACCATAATATACCAGAACAAGTCAGCCATACATACTAGAAATACCAAATGCATACAAAAATATCTACTAAGATACCAAGTCCAACTAACAATCACAATACAGATACACAAAATATCTAAATACCAACTTAACTATAGACAGAGCCTTCCTTATTAGAGTCCTTTATCGAGGGACCCAATAACTCCATGGATTTTGGTTCATCAGAAGTCCATCCACCTCCTTGCCTTATCCACCACTCCCTCTGGTCTTCCTCGGGTTCTACTTACTCCTCCTCTTGGAACTCCTCCATGGGTTCTTCCTCCTCCTCTTCCTCCATTGGCTCTCCTTCGAGCTCCTCTTCCTTTGGTTCCTCCTCTACCGGTTCTTCTTCAGGTGCAACCTCTTCCATCAGCTTTCCTTTGGGTTATGGTATCTGGATGTCAAAAATCTCTATGCCATGCTTGGCATGAGTATCTTATAAACATATATAATAGCCTAAGCACATTATTATTCGGACTTATTTTAGGTTCATTAGGATTCGAACTTATATCAACTGCAGAATGATAAAGTGAATAATTTACTAAGTGCACTACAACGTACGCCTAAACAAATACCCGATCGTCGCTTAGAAAATTATTTGGATCACCATAAAATAAATCGAGATGTTTTCCCTGAACTACCCAAAGGAAATATACCCTAAAAAAAATTTCTCTTTAAAAATACTTATAAATACTTTTAAGTAATAATATTATTACATTTTCCCCAAAATTTATTTGAAATCTTTTTCAAATTAATGGAATTTACGTTCTTAATGATTCTCTTCAATTTTAAATCACACCTATAAACCAAATTTAAGAAAATCCTCTTACTCCTTAATTATAGTAATCCTTTTAACCATATAAACTAGTTAAGCCTCCCTTATTAACAAACCTTATAGGCAAATTATGTGACCAATTCACAAGGTGTTTGTATCTAATTCAATTAAACAACAGAAGCTCGTAAGCTAGTCGAACATAAGTAAGTAACCAACAAAGATGATATTCAATACCATCATTCCCAAACAGCAATCACAACAAAAATAATTATATTGATTTGTTTGAAAATTATCCTTTTATATAAAATATACTCCTAGTTAAAATTATTTCATTTACCAAAACTAAAAACAATACTGAGTCGGTTTGTCTTGTTCAAGTGTCTAGAAATCTCTATTAATAACATTGATCAGACTCAATGACCAGAATTTATAAGCCAATCAATAGACCAATCAACACAATATAAAATAGTTTTATAGCACAAACAAATATGCACTCTCGTGTGCGTGTGTGTATGTATGTATGTATATGCACACACAAATGCCCAAACTCATTCTGATGTCTCACCTACCATATTCTTACTGAGTTTATGCACCCAAGGCTAAGGTTCTCACTTAATCTTCAGCCTTGATACCAGCTTTAAAGACCTGCCTTTTCAATCTTCAGAAGTCGACACTAAAATGTCCATAGTGTTCATGTGCCAAGCATCCGAGTACCGGAAAACAAATAGTTGGGGTGAAAAGAAAAAAGACAGAATATAATCTCACATTGTAACGAGTAATATATAATACTCAAATTATCTTTACAAGAGAAAACTTTAATTTTCAAGATAACAATAGTGTCTAACCTATCATCACCCTGGACGATTATAACTGCCTTTTCTTACAAATGCTGATAAATACAAATAAGCAACACAACGGAAATAAAAGTACAAAATATGTCTTTTGAGGCATCCATCTCGCATCTGGAAGATTCAAATCATCCAAAGCTAACTTTGGAGAAATACTCGAGTCTGACCCAAATTTTATAAGCACTCAGATAAGTCTGGTAAACCAGCGTGAGAAATCAGATTGCAAGGGTTTGTTATAACTTATAAAATCTTTTAAAATAAAGGTATCTCATAACACACTGCACATAAACACGGATGAGTTTTGACCTTAAGATAACAAAACATTTTTATAGAAAATCATATTATATTATGATAATTTCTAGGGCTTAAAGGAAATACTGAATCATAGCCAAAAGGTTACCTTAATTGAATTCCAGCATAAAAGGTATATAGCCAAGTCCGTAAAGGTACGTACTGGAGAATGAATTCCATATAATAACAAGGACTGGGGAACCGCCTGCTATAGTACATCTCTAGAAAAATGTATCAAGGGCCTCACATGGACCCCTGGTCTACCTTACTGGATAGTACCGAATATCTCATCTCCTGACTGCTTTGCTACGTTTTCCCGAGAGCTCTCATGCAAAACAAAATCCATATATATACATACATATACATACGTACGTACATACATACATATACATATACATATACATATATACATATATATAAGGATGATAACAATACCCTAATGGGTGTGACCCTTATAGCCCTGCTGCATATCCCTAGTTTTAGTCGTTCCAAGTTGATAAGGCTAGAGTCTACGTTTTATCTTTTTAGCAAATCCCACATGGATGCTAACATAGGTGACAATGCAATGCACATTCGTCCATACAAGTTATTTAGTATATGAACAAACCGAGGGCTTTACGTCTATTACATCCTAGAGTTACCCTTAGGATTAGTAGAAAGTAGCCCTTGCACTTCAAGCACTCCATCTTCAATTCCGTCATCTTCAGGATGTCTTTAATTCGAACATTTTGTTTGGTTCGAAGCGGTTTTCGGATAATTCATAATTATCCAATCCCAGTCTCTCTGAACCAACATTCGATAGCCTCGATATACTCAACTCTAGTTCTTTTAGAAATATACAGACCATATATAAGAGCGGAGATCACCTTCCAACCGTCTAAGTGGACGAATTTCCTTATCATTTCTAGAAGAGCACACGATTTTATGTGTAAAGTAGCATCATCGAAGATAATTATACCATATAATTCTCATGTTTCTTGTAGACATTTCTAGAGTTAAAATCCATCTGGATTTGATAGTCGGTTATTAAACTATCAAATAAAAAAATATAGGCTTAATTCCATGGGGGATCCACTAAGCCTCTTAATAAATCCTTTTTTATTAAGTCACTTTAATTATTTACCAAAAACACCAATATACTTATCTCACTGGTATAAGTATATCCTCAAACCATTTAAAGAGATTCCTTATTTCAAAATCATATTAAATGGATCAAAAATAAATGTCATTCAAAACATTGTTTATTACAAACCTAAGTCACTTATCGTTTGGTGTTAAGTATGGAAAAAGGCTTCTATACCACCATAATTAAGACGGATTATTTACTAAATTCATAAACTTGATTTTGATAAGTGTTCCATTCCATATACGGAAAAAAAAAATACTTATATACCAAACATCAATCTTCCATTTCAAACTTAGACTATTCTTCAGATAAGAATGAAGTCGTTTAAGTTGGGATATTATTACATCCAACCTTAACTCACAACATCCTTAACTTTCAGGAGAGGTAGAAGTTTCCTTACCTTGATGTTTAATGTCAAATATATGATTCTAAAAAAGCACCATATATTATTCATTTAAAATTGAAGTTTTACAAATCAAGCTTCTTTTCCATTCCCAGGGTCTCTTTTCAATATATAAACTTTACTAAACCCTTCACTTAAAGTAATTTTTTTTTGTAAAATAGTTTATTACTTTAAACGCTATTTATTAAACACATTAATTACATTTAAAACATCCATAATAAACAATTTATTAATTTTAAAACATCATTAGGAAATAATTAATTAACTTTATAAACACTATTACTTAAAAATTAATAAACTTAAACATTATTAATAAAATGGTTAATTAGCTTAAATACTATCAATAAAAAATTAATAAACTTTAAAAGTAACTTTATTTATAAAAAATTGATTAATTAAAACATCGCTATTAAACAATTAGTTAACTTTAAAATATTAATATTATTCAAATAATATTAACTTAGCCATTTAAACATAGAAGCGCTTTACTTCAAAATATTTTAAAGTTAAAATAAATTTAAATCCATTTCATTTCAATTTTTTGAAAAAGGTTTAGCGACCCTAAATGACACTTAAATAAGCTACCACTTATTTTTAGTTCAATAATCTAGATCATATTGCTGATATTTACATAGGCAACATATATGTAAATAAAATTCAGGGTTATCAACCAACAGACAATACATTACTTAATCCAAGTCAACCGACTTACATGTCCTCTACCCCTATTTCTCAGCGTCTCCCCACCCCTCATCAACTCGCTCTGGACGTTGTTTCAGATCCATGGCTTCTGAAGATGACACTCGTCCTGACCTCCTCTCGTCCAAAGAATTTCCTCCCCTCTCTGCAATCAATCAGTCCCTCGTAGCTACAACATCCTGCCATCGTTCGTGTGATGCTTATGTTGTAGCAACTAGTCTTGCTGCTGTGAATTCTGCAACGTCTAAATCAGGTGCTCCGCTTTCCCTCCCATTGTCCGGATCCAAAGTAAGTGACGTTGATGAATCTTGTTTCGATTTGGGTCACCTTGTGTCGGCTTCTGTGGTTAGTCCTGTGGTTAAGGAATGTGTATACAACGAGGCTAGTCATGTGGCTCCCTCGGCTATGCTTGATAGCGCCAAATTTGGTTCAGTTAGTGGCTCACCATCTATTCGAAACAATGCCAAAGCCAATATTGGCCCTGTGCTCACTGTTGTAACATCTGGTGCTAGTTTGCAGGCTATTGCTTCTCCCAATGTGGAACTCTGCCCCATTCCTGTGGCAACATCTTGTATTGTGGAGGGTCTCCTGTCTGCCCCCATCCCATCAGTACCCAGATCATGGTCTTCCCTATTTACATCCATGCCACGTAATGCGGGTGTTTATGAACCAGTTGAGTTCGAAATCGTTGAAGAAAATGGAGTTATGATCCCTCCCCCCTGTGTAATGCAAGCCGGTATGGACTATTGGTCAGGATACGTAGTTGGTTTCTTTTTGGACCCTAAACATCGTCTTCCAGATGTGGCTGCTGTTTGTAGGGCCTGGAGACTTCAAGGTGGTCTTAGAGTTAAGTTGGTTGATTCCTTCTACTACCTTTTGTTCTCCTCCCCTGAGGAACGTAGTCGTGTCCTGGAGTCTGAGCCTTCCTTCATTGATGGTCAGCCCTTCATTATTACCCCATGGTCGCCGACGGTTGCTAATGCTCGTGAGCAAGTCTTATCTATCCCTGTTTGGGTTTATTTCTCCCAAATTCCATCTGCTCTACAACCGTTGCTTGGTTTGAATTGGCTTGCATGCAATGTTGGTAAATTGATTTGTTTTGACTCTAATACTGTTGCGCACGATAAGCTTGTATACGCCAAGGCTCTGATTGAGATTTCTCCCCATAGGCCGCTTTCATCCTCTATTCCTGTCCAGCTAGCTGTTGGTCATGTGGCGAATGTTCGTGTTCGTTATGGTTGGGTCCCTAACATCTGTTCCTCTTGTCACTCTTTTGGCCATGTTGCCTCTGCCTGCACGCACTCTGCTGTATCTGCTACTGCGCCTAAGATTCCCTTGCCACGGCCTCCGTTTAGGAAATGGGTTCCCAAAGTCTCTCTGGTTGCTTCTGCCCCTGATCCTTCTCTTCCCTTAGTGCGGCCTGCATCACCAGTTCCTGTTGATGTTCCTACTGTTCTGTCTGCTGAGCCGGTTCTCTCTCCGCCTCTCGTTGTTTGGGCCGAGACTGAACATTGTTGGGTTGACCGTCAATTTGATATGAGATTCAACCCTGTGGACAATTCCTACTTTAGATAAGTATCTGATGATCTATTGGACCTTCGATGCCTTTACTACAGAATTTCTGGAGACTCTTTGGACCTTGACTTGGATGGTTCGTATTCTGAGATTAATTCCGTAATTCTAGATGACACTGACTGGGATCAATCTTTTATTTACACCAATGAAGTTGACTGTTATGACCCTTCTCTTGCTCTTCGGTTTCGCTCCTTTTTGGGTCTTCTTAGGTCTGGTACTCTGGAATCTAACCGGATTGATGAGAGTGTTGATGATTCTTCCTCTGCGGAGGAGAACTAGTCTAGTTATTTTCCCCTGTAGCTGTGACATGTCTGTCACACTCCTGTGCTGTACTTTTATTTCTACCTGTCATAGTAGCTAAGGTGTCTCTACCTTTCTCCTGTACCTCAACCTTATTACGTTCGTAATAAATAGTGGTCGGTCCACTATAAAACCGTCGGCCTTGCCAAAAAAAAAGTCAACCGACTTACCAATAAATGTCCAAATTAATAAAATAATAAAATAGGAATTTATTCTTCTAAATAGATGTTTAATATAATCTATTCAATTTAAATATAGAAGAATGGTGCTTTATTCTGCTAACTGAATGTCAGTGAAAAATATAATAGCCAAATGACGTAAATATTGTCCAACACTTATTAATTTTGGGTAAATTATACTTTCCTAGAGTTATCAGCCATTTATACTAAAGTGTTGTACTCATCAATACGAATCTAGTGTAGAAAACGATGGGTTAAACAGATCAAAAATGGGCGAGTTATTGATTCTCCAAATTTTACACTCATAATACTTTAAATAATTAATTTATTATTCACCAACCCAAACCATATCAAGCCCAACCCACTCCACTCAAACCCAAACACAACACAACAGTTCCTTCTCAAATTCCTATTTCTCAAATTCAAAATCCAAAATCACCTATGCTTAAAATTAAAACTTTATGCACAAAGTGAATGTGCCTAAAATTAAAAGATCTTATGTAACTTAAATCAACAGTAAATAATTATGAATGTAATGGCGTCGGAAATGCTTACGGGATTTGACATCTCCTATCTAGTGTCTAATGAGAGTGTAATAACTTAAGAGATGTTCAGAATTTCCATCTCTTAAGGATCCGTTAAACTATCTACATACATAGTACAATATACTATTATAATAGTGTCTATAGTAAATTAAAATATTAAAATAGCGTTAAGGCGTTACCCGTATCCCTCTTAACACATTTTATATAATATCGTAGCCTACACAGTATTGTAAACTCCACCAAACTGGTGGGCTATCAGGGAGCACTCCGTAGGTACGACACAAACCAAACTCGTAGAAGGTGCGATAAGGCATGTGACAAGGCACGTGAGGCAATTCCAAGGTATGATTCTACCATTTGCACTCCTAGACCAGTGGTGACGCATAGCAGTTACTACCGCCCACCTCAAAACACACTCCATAATCAAAATCGAAGGGTGGCTACTGAATCAATCACAAAGTCGTAGTATGATATCAAAGAAATGTGCCCGATAGGAGGAGCGACTTCACTTAGCTCCGTATAGCTCCTGTTTTAGCCACATCAAGCTGACTCACGGAAGTCAGGGCTACGTAAATACCATATATAGAATCGTTCGCCAAACCATCCTACTTCATTCTGGAATCTCCACCATCTACATAGTTGTTAAAGTGGTTTTCGGTATTGGCAGAGAGTATGACAATATCCGATCCCGGTCCCTTTAACAACCAAACGCTTATTTCACACCGGATGGTTTATTTACATTTCGAACGTCAATTCATAATTGATATCAAAATATCATATTCGATTCAAATATATCACATTCGAAATCATATCCACTTTCGAAATCATATCGACAAGATAGGTTAAATCTCATTTCAAAATCATCATATTCAATCAATTATGTCATTTCACCAGAAAATATCATTCAAATCCCAACTTAGTTATAACATCATTTAACCATATTCACTTTTAAATCAAGGATTAATATGTAGCAGTCCAACCTTGCACTATTTTGCTTTTTAGAAAATAGTTTTAATAGTGTAAAATAGTTTAAAATACTTTAAATTAGTTTAAAAATAGAATAAAATAGTTTAGGTGGATTTAAAATAGATTAAATAGATTTAAAATAGATTAAATAGAATTAAAATAGATTAAATAGATTTAAAATAGATTAAATAGATTAAAAATAGATTAAAAATAAATTAAATAGATTTAAAATAGATTAAATAGATTTAAAATAGATTAAATAGCTTTAAAATAAATTAAAATGGTTAATTTGATTAAAAAGTTAAAATAGTTCAAAATATTAAAATAGTTTAGTAGTTTGAAAACCTTAATAATCAAGATTTTTAAAATAATATCTCTTTAGAAAATTTATATTAAGATGAATTAATTTGAAATTAATATCAAACAAGACTAATTTTTTCATTTCAATACATCTGGACCACGTCCAGCTTTCAAATTTCAATTTCAATCCTTTAAACAATTCAATTAAATCAATTCCAATTTCAACATTTAAAGTGTGGATTTTCGAAAATAATTTAGTTAATATAAATCAATTTTTATTTGAAAATATCATTTACCTGAATTATATTTTAAGGATTTAAAATCATTTGATTTAACCAATTCGGTGTCCGTATATAATTTTCTATCCTATTATCAAGTGTATAGATATTTATCATTTCAATCCGCAAATATTTTATATTTTATGGGTACGTATTATTTCAACCCAAAATCTCAAAATAAATTCAAAATCCATAAAATTCGCTTGAGTCAATCATTTCAACCCATAACGATTTTTTCTTAATCTATAGATCGTTTGGGTATGTATCATTTCAACCCATGGGGAACTTGCAGTGTTATAACAATATAAAATACAACATCCAGTCATTTAATATCAACAATCAAACATACAACACAATATCATTCAATGAACTAATAAATAACATCAATTAACTGATTATCATCAACAGGCATCCAATTGACAATTAAATTCAATAGTAAATAAAATGACGATTAAATTCAATAAAAGTCATATTTAACTGGAATGACAATTTAAATATACCAAACATCAACCAATCAATTTCTAATCGCATCATAATTCAATTTAACTAACATAAGATAATCTAGTAGTTGTAAGTGGGTTAAAACACTCACCTTAGATTTCAAATCGATTTGAAATCCAAAATAAGGCCCAAATATGAACTGTCTCAGAATTCATCCAAGCTAGTTTCACAATATCCGAAATTTTGATACGGATCCAATGAAACCAACCGTGTGCAAATCCGAGCATGGATGCAAAAATTATGATTGTTAGAGCATTTGAATTTTAATATGAAAAAAAAGAAACAAGACACGTTACCTAGCTAACACGTTAGCATCTTTGTCATTTACAGAGAAACCCCAGGCAAACTATCACGATCAAGCACAATAAAACCAGCTGCCACCATGTTCTCTGATTTTTCCGCCGCCACGAACCTCATGACTATGATCTGACCTCACCCACGTCTTCCCCTCTTCGAGCGGACCACCCCATGCCAACGCCATGACGCAAGCCACCCCTAAGCACCGCCGCCACCGCTAACGTTCTCTAGCCAATCATGGAAAATCTAGGCACATCTTGGTGGAACAAATGCCATGGATTGGTGCTGCACTTTACCCTCTACAATATTGCATTATCCGATCGTTGATCGGAAGACGATCCGCCGTTGAACAACGACCACACATGAATGGTCGAAACAAAATTACTGATTTTTGGGCAAATGATGATTCGAATCGAGAAATGAATTGCGCCAATGAATTACACTCGTCGAGAGCTTCGAAACGGTATATAATATGCTAAGTTTTGGTGGAGTTTGTATTTTGAAATAGATTTGAAAATTTGAAATTAGGGTTTGGATTTAGGAATTTGGTTTCTGCCATTGAGAAAGAGGGAAGGAATAGTCAGATAGAATTATATGTACAAGAATAAGAAAATGACTGTTAGAGTTTGGGAAGCAAGACTATGCATATGGACAAGGCTCGATAAGAAGGAACAACATATTGAATTAGTTCAAAATGACAATAATGACCCGAAAAGCCCGTTTCGCTTCCGAAACGAAAATGGGTCATCCCACATATCAAAATGGATGTTTTCGATATTTTTAAACTCAATGGAATAGGTTTCAGGTCCTAATTCCATCTTATGAAGAAGTTAGCTTTTAAAATCAGCTTATTTCAATTAAATTGATTTCTACGTGTTTGGAGTCCGTACGATTAAACAACAAGCCCAATCAATACGAAACTCGACACCTTACAATAATTCACCGTTACAAATCCAACGAAACTGGTTTCAATGAAATCCAAGACAGTGACCAAAAAGACTATTTTCCCGTTAATTAAATTATTATTAAATTAATTTAATCCACTTTTTATATTCATATCCTACAAAAAAAATTTTTTAATCATTTTTGATTACCTATTAATTTATAATCTTTTATAGTAAATTTCCAAGTCAAAACCTGTAACGATCCAATTTTTCGACGTCCGAAAATCAAAATCAATACATCCACTATATTAAATGCCAAACAATCGAATGCCGGTGTGATGCCCCACCTCTATACTCACGCTAGCCAAGGACACTATGAGGTAATGCCTTCGACTAGCATGAAGAATAAGGCAGTTGAGGAGTGACCATCTATGTAATTGCTTTGTGCAAGTATCGATATGCCAGATAATATTACATGCATTTCATCTCAAGAGGAAATCTGGCATATAAGTACAAACTCAAAGCTACTACACAGTGGCTAAGTGATCTTTGGAAACAAATATAAAATAAGCATAACACAAATCAGTCACAAGTATTCATATCACTAAGGCGGAAACAGATATGGATATATCGCATAAAAGTGTACATCAAGTAATGGTTATACAAGATCCACCGCATCACAAAAGAATAGGTACAAGTGCAAGTCAAAAGAGTATGTATAGATTAAGGAGTCTTTATCTCGAATGTATAATAACAAAAACTACAAAGCTAAGTAGTTAGTCAAAAGTCAAAAGCTAGTCCCAGCTAAGAAGTCAAGTGGAAGTATCTGTAACACCTCGGTCTGACCCGAGTATTATTTAAGAAGAAAATAATAAACAGATCAATCTAGCTATAAATATCATGAAAATGAGATAGGATAAGAGATATGACAAAAACATATGATAATAATAATGCCACACCGTGACAAGTATACATTAAATAACAACAATAATTATATAATATCTTGAATATTCTCAAACACCAAAAAGAATGTCATATTCTTTAACATATTCACCAAACCACAAATATTGATAAAAATTATCAATGTAAATCACAAAAATGATTTAGTCCCCCACACAAACAAGAGACATCGCGCATCACTAGTTTAAATCACAAAACGATCATCATTGATCGATAAGTTTAAATTACACCATGCTAGTAAATACATGAGTCTAGCTTCATGTCCTATAACCACTGGCTTAACTTAAATATTTATGAACAAATTATAGATACCCACTCAAAAATTATCACAAGAGTTTCAATCGAACGAGTCTAAGAATTAACCGACAAAGCAAACGCAAGCGTTTCATACCACTTGTTTTGCAAAGTCGTTTAATTTGGATTTCTCGAACGTATGAGGAAAAGGTTTGTATATACTAATAGATTGGAAAACGGTTTTATAAACGAGCTTTGAATTAAAATAGAGTTGAAATCATCTTTGTGAAAGAGTTTGAATATTTACTACTAGTATAGAAACCTTTTGTATTTCAAAGTGACAAATCACAAAAATGATTGTAAAAACAATCAATCACCAAAAATTCACATACGAAGACGTGAATCAAATCCATAGAAATCGATACCGAACCCATCAAAATGGATATTCCCAAAAATCCGAAAAAGAAATTATCAAAGTCAACAAGAGTGATAACAACTAATCGGATCAACGAGGATAAATTTAAAATTGGAAATCCACACAAAACAGCAATTTGGCCGAGACAAGCAGATTCAGTCGACTGAACATAGTGGTCAGTCGACTGATACTGAACCCAGAAACTTTTGGTTTCCAGGTTCAGTCAACTGAACATAGTGGTCAGTCGACTGATATGGCTTAGGAAATTTTCTGACTCCAGGTCCAGTCGACTGAACTGTATGGTCAGTCGACTGATACAGGGCTAGATAATTTTCTGTCCCAGGTTCAGTCGACTGACCTTACAGTTCAGTCGACTGAACTTTCATTTCCGGTATTTTCATCCTAGCCCCAAGAAGGGCAAAAATCCTAACCGGAGGCAATCGAACAAGCAACAGAGACTAGGAATTTATACCAAGCGACAACCCAGCCTTATAAGCACTTCGATACACCCCAAAACTATGTTCAAACATCAAAGATAGGATTTTAATGATTTTTGACTCCAAAACACAAAAATTGGAACATTCATCAAATCAATTCAATTCAAAGGCAAATAGACAAGGAATATATGTTAGGAATTACTACCTAACAACTATCAAAGATATAGACATAGATGTGAGTTCAAAACTCAACTTTTACCCCCAAACAACAAATGAGAAGCTCTAGAACAAGAAAAGATTGATCTCTCTTCAACAACGCCTCTTCAACCTATTATCAAAGGTGAAGTTTTTCTAAGTTAGGTTATGGGAATTTATAAAAATCGAAGAGGGATCGAGATGAAGAAGATGAAGAGGATGCTTACCTAAGCTTCTCCTTGATTTCTAGCTTGAAGTTGATAATTCCTAAGAGAATTAGGCTTAGGAATTTTAATTTCCTCTTCCCTCCCCCATTTTTACCTTAGCTTGAGAGTGTAAGGAAATGAGGAGTGGAATGAATAAAGAAGGGTGGAGTTGGGTAATTTGTTAGGTTAGTCGGCTGAAACCTAAACCCAAAGCCCTAAGTGAAAATATCAAAATTTTACTCAACTCTAAACATATCGATGTTTATACTCAAAAAGGTCGCAAATGCCATTTTGGACTCAAATGGAAGGGGTCTCGAGTCCTAATTCGACTGTTTGCAAAAAGTGACATTTTGGACTTAAATCCGACCAACGATGCTATATTTAAGTAAAACATTTAAACCAAATCGTTAGGGTTAAAGAAGAAGAAGGTCGAAGAAGAAATAGAAAAAATATTAGAATCTCATCATCGCAGCGGAACAATATATAATAGATAAATGACTAATCTTTAAACAAAAGAATTATATCTGTTTGTTCGTTACATCATCAGAGTCATATACAACACTATTACAACATTCAAAATCATTTTATACTTTAAAAGTTTCAATATCTATTTCTATTTCATTTAAGTCCGTACTATGCACTTATATCATCCATATGCAATACCAAATTCGATCGCTCACTCGATCACACAATTTCACTTCCGAACTAGTATCGTCCACTCGACTTCATAATTGAACTCAGATCTGGTTTCTTGATCAGAAACCATCATTCTCCTTGCATAGCCATAAAATATGATAGAGAATTTCTAGAAACTACTCCACGTCCAGGGTTCGCCATTGAATATCAAGTGAAAAATCCAAATTCGGATCGATGTAACTATCTCGAAATTCTATGCTCGAATTCTGGATCGAATTGCTATGCAAATAAAATAATATACAAACATCGTACGTATTAATCAATTGATTATTAGCTTCATCAATTTTCTTTTTATTCATATTCATTTCAATTTCATTCACGTATTCACAATTTCTAGTTTAACATTCACTCAATTATTAACTTTGTATATTTCCAACACCAAATTTACTTAGGAATTTTGCCATGTAATACTTAAGTTCAATGTAGATATTCTATATACACCTTATTTTTAATTTCACTTCATCACTTTGGTTCTACGTCCATTTATATTCACTTACATTTCAATTTCATTTGAATCCATTTTATCTTAAAATTTTGAATAATTAATTTTTTATCAACTATCTTTCATTCATATTTAATCCATGTCATCATTTCATTTGACTCAAATTTCCAATCCTATTCTAAATTCAATTTTTTTATCTTCAATTCTTAATTTATTTCAAAATCGAATTAAATATTGAATTCTATTCACCCTTTCTCAAACCCTTATAAGTTTTTAAACTAATAAATATTCCATAATCATTTTTAAATAAGATTATAGAGTTTAAATAATCACTTAAGTGTTTCAAAATCATTTTTAGAAATCAATTATATCCAAAATTAAACTATTTCAAAATCAAACTCAATTTCGCAAATATTCCCAATTCAAAACATTCGAGTAGCAATTCCTCCCTTGGAAATTCGAAAATGAACACCGATGATGTCGTGATCATCGTTGGAATTATTTTTCGACGGTCGAAAAGAGTTTAGTACTTTTATCCTTTCGAAAACATTTTCCAAATATTTTTAAATTCCAAATCTCTCCGGATTTCATATTCAGTTCAGAAATATTTTCCAAATAATTTCACCATTATTTTTCCAAAACCTTTGAAAACCATTTTCAACTCAAAAGGTATTAAAATTTCAAATTCCAAATCCTTCAATTCATATTCAAATATTACTCTGAAATTTTATTCCAAATTATAAATCATATTTATAATTCACATTTCAAATTCTATTTTGTTATATGAATTTCTTTCCTCAACCTTTGGTTATGATATCAATTTCTTATTCAATTTTTTACACAACAATGATAATAATTTAATATTATCACTTCCTAACAATCAAGCAACCATATATAACTATAATAATTTACGAAAAATTATTTCTTTTATATACAAAAATAATTTGGATAATATTATTTTATTTACCCTATTTTAAAACAATACTGTGTCGGTTTATCTTATTAAGAGCTTAGAAACCCCTATCGATAACATGGCGTCCCACATGTCGACCAGAATTCATAAAAACTCAACCGATTAGTCAACATAATATAAAAACAATTTTTTTATTCACTAAAAAATATGTGCTCATATCTATTAATTCACTAGGATTCATTCTGGAGTACTACTGACTCTATATCTAATGAGTAATATTCACCATAGCCAAGGTTCTCGCTTAATCTTCAGCTCTGATACCAAACTCTAACGACCTAATTTTTCGACGCTCAAAAATCGACGTCAATACGTCCACTATATTAAACGCCAAACAATCGAATGTCGGAAAACAAAATCATTAGGGTTAAAGAAGAAGAAGGTAGAAAAAGAAATAGAAACAATATCAGAATCTCACAATCGCAGCAGAACAATATATAATAGATAAATGACTAATCTTTAAACAAAAGAATTATAACTGTTTATACATTACATCATCAAAGTCATATACAACACAACTGTGGAAAAGTAACATCATATACAAGTGATATGCCTCGCCATCCAGCTTGTCTCCTGATCTCCACAGCATACTTTCCTAACTTCGCTCCAGAACAACGATAACCGGACTTTAGGCTGCCTGTGTGGAAAATTAAGGGCATCCAGAGTTTAGAAAAGGGAACAATATATTCTGATTCAGTCATGGGACTGGTATGGGATATAAAAACAGTTATTTATACAAAAAGAAATAAAAAGAAATCCATTCATGCTTTTGGAAAATGAAACTACCATAAAGTCTCCCGGCACACACATAATGCAATCGCACACATGGGGAAGGTTTCTCCTTATAGTAGTCAAACATGCATGATATGCAAAAATCCTTTGGAAATTATTATTAGTGCATAGCATGGAAAAACTTTTCGAAGGTATAATATTAATCTTAGCTAGCATATGTACCATTGTAGTATGCCTACTATAACTACCATGTTAAACGGCAGGTTCTACAACTAAAACCGTACATGGCTCCTATTTAGTGATTGGATTTCCAACAAATGGTCTAGGCTAAGGAACTTTCTTTCCGAAAGGGTACGCCTCTGTAAGGACGCCCCGAGAACCTAACCGGATCTCTTCCAACAAGGCTGGGTTACCTCTGTAACTAGGTAACTAACTGTCAAGAGTATGCCATCCCTCGATCGTAACCGAACTTTATCGAGGCATCTCAATTCCAACAACCACATAAGTAAAATAATCTGGGCTCCATGCTAGAATACCAATTTTTATCCACACAAGTTAAATATCTGGACTCCATACCAGATACCACTTTTTATCCAGAAGGAAATGCACATACCCTTTGTGACACCCTACCTCTACACTCACGCTAGCCAAGGACACTATGAGGTAACGTCATCGACTAGCATAAAGAATAAGGCTGTTGAGGAGCGACCATCTATGTAATTGCTTTGTGCGAGTATCGATATGCCAGATAATATTACATGCATTTTTCCTCAAGAGGAAATCTAGCACATAAGTACAAACTCAAAGCTACTACATAGTGGCTAAATGATCTTTAGAAACAAATATAAAATAAGCATAACACAAATCAGTCACAAGTATTCATATCACTAAGGCGGAAATAGATATGAATATATCGCATAAAAGTGTACATCAAGTAGTGGTCATACAAGATCCACTACATCACAAAAGATTAGGTATAGGTGCAAGTCAAAAGAGTATGTACACATCAAGGTTTCTTTATCTCGAATGTATAATAACAAAAACTACTAAGCTAAGTAGTTAGCCAAGAGTCAAAAGCTAGTCCCATCTAAGAAGTCAAGTGGAAGCACCTATAACACCTCGGTCTGACCCGATTATTATTTAAGAAGAAAATAATAAACGGATCAGTCTAGCTATAAATATCATAAAAAATGAGATAAGGTAAGAGATATGACAAAAACGTATGATAATAATAATGCCATAATGTGACAAGTATACATTAGTTAACGACAAAAATCATACAATATCTCGAATATTCTCAAACACCAAAAACAATGACATATTCTCTAACATATTCACCAAACCATAAATATTGATAAATCTTATCAATGTAAATCAAAAAAATTGATGAAACACAAATTCTAGAAACCATCAATTAGAAATTCAGAAAATACAAAATGGGAAGACCTATCACAAACGGGAGCATGAAAACTCATCAACACGTGCATCACAAACGGAACACTATTCCATGGTCGCTAACCATCAATTTTGAGCTGAGGCTCCACAAACGTCCCGTAGACCATGGGTCGCTACCCCACTAATTTTAAGCCAAAACTCCACAAACGGGGTTTAGTCCCCCACAAAAACAAGAGACATCGCGCATCGCTAGTCTAAATCACAAACGATCATCATTGATTGATAAGTGTAAATTACACTATGCTAGTAAAAAATGAGTTTAGCTTCATGTCCCATAACCAATGGCTTAACTTAAATATCTTCGAACAAATTGTAGATTCCTACTCGAAAATTGTCATAAGAGTTTCAATCGAACGATTCTAAGAATTAACCGACAAGTAAACACAAGCGTTTCATACCACTTGTTTTGATAAGTCGTTTAATTTGGATTTCTCGAAAGAATTAGGAAAAGGTTTGTACATACTAATAGATTGGAAAACGATTTTTTAAACGAGCTTGGTATTAAAATAGAGTTGAAATCATCTTTATGAAAGAGTTTGAATATTTACTACTAGTATAGTAACATTTTGTATTTCAAAGTGACAAATCACAAAAATGATTGTAAAAGCAATCAATCACCAAAAATTCACATACGAAGACGTGAATCAAATCCATAGAAATCGATACCGAATCCATCAAAATGGACATTCCCAAAAATTCTGAAAAAGAAATTATCAAAGTCAACAAGAGTGATAACAACTAATCGGATCAACGAGAATCGATTAAAAATTGGAAATCCATATAAAACTAGCAATTTGGCTGGGACAAGCAGATTCAGTCGACTGAACACAGTGGTCAGCCGACTGATACTGAACCCAGAACTTTCGGCAGGTTCAGTCGACTGAACACAGCGGTCAGTCGACTAATACCGGCTCAGGAAATTTTCTGGTTCCAGGTTCAATCGACGGAACTGTATGGTCATTCGACTGATAAAGGGCCAGATAATTTTTTGGCCCCGGGTTCAGTCAATTAACCTTACAGTTCAGTCAACTAAACTTTCATTTTCAGTATTTTCAATCTAGCCCCAAGAAGGGCAAAAATCCTAACCGGAGGCGATCGAACGAGCAAAGGAGACTAGGGATTTATGCCAAGCGACAACCCAACCTTATAGGCACTTCGATACACTCCAAAAACATGTTTAAACATCAAAGATCGGATTTTAAAGATTTGGAATCCAAAACACCAAAAATTGGAACATTCATCAAACCAATTCAATTCAAAGGCAAATTGACAAAGAATAAATGTTAGGAATTACTACCTAACAACTATCAAAGATATAGACATAGATGTGAGTTAAAAACTCACCTTTTACCCCCCAAATAACAAATGAGAAGCTCTAGAACAAGAAAAGATTGATCTCTCTTCAACAACGTCTCTAGAATCTTCAGCCTATTATTAAAGGTGAAGTTTTTCCTAAATTAGGTGATAGGAATTTCTGAAAATTGAAAAGGGATCGAGATGGAGAAGATGAAGAGGATGCTTACCTAAGCTTCTCCTTGATTTCTAGCTTGAAGTTGATAATTCCTAAGAGAATTGGAGCTTAGGGATTTTAATTTTCCTCTTCCCTCCCCCATTTTTACCGTAGCTTGAGAGTGTAAGGAAATGAGGAGTGGAATGAATGAAGAGGAGTGGAGTTGGCTAATTTGTTAGGTTAGTGGGCTGAAACCCAAAACCAAAGCCCTGAGTGAAAATATCAAAATTCTACTCAACTCCAAACATATCGATGTTTATACTCAAAAAGGTCGCAAATGCCATTTTGGACTCAATGGAAGGGATCTCGAGTCCTAATTCCACTTTTGCAAAAAGTGTCGTTTCGGTTTTAAATCCAACAAACGATGCTATATTTAAATAAAACGTTTAAATATACAATCGTAAAATACACGGGTTGTTATAGACTCCCCTCCTAAAAGAAATTGCGTCCTCACAATTCTTAGGAAAAAAAGAGTAACAACCATAAAAGCATACCAACACAAAAGGAAATTTGAAGTAAGAAGTTCACCTTTAAGGAGCACGAGAGAGTAAGTCCGGATGTATTCGCTCGATGAATTCTCTGGATTCCCAAGAGCAATTCTTAAGATTTGAGGACCATTGAACTTTCACAAGCGGAACATCTTTATTACGAAGACGTTTAACCTCCGTAGCAACGATACGAATAGGATGTTTCTCATAAGTCAAATAGAATCGGAATCTCTAAGGCATTTTCGTAGTTGAGAAACGTGAAACACGTCATGAATAAAAAAAATTGAGCCGGTAATAATAGGCGATAAGCCACGGAACCAATACGTACGATGATGGGAAATGAACCAAAATATCGAGGCGCTAATTTTCCTAATCGACTAAAACGCATGACACCCTTCATAGGTGAAACACGAATAAACACAAAATCTCCTACAGAAAATTCTAGTTTCCTTCTTCGGTTATCGACATAGGATTTTTGTCTACTTTGAACTTCTTTCATCCAGTGACGAATAAGGTCAATCTTTTCTATGGAATCATGAATAAAATCTTGACCTAAAACCAGCTTCTCACCGGTTCAAGGCAACAAGAAGGAGATCGGCATGGCCTTCCATAGAGTGCCTCGAAGGGTGCCATACCAATAATAGATTAGAAGCTATTATTATAGGAAAACTCAACAAGAGGAATATGATCTTCCCAACTTCCACCAAAATCAAGAACACGTGCATGAAGAAGATTTTCAAGAGTTTGATTCACTCGCTCGGTTTGTCCATCAGACTAAGGATGATAAGAGACGCTAAAATTTAGCTTCGTTCCCAAAGCTTTTCGAAGACTCTTCCAAAATCCACTAGTAAATAATGGATCACGATCGCTAATAATAGAAGTAGGAACTCCATGTAATTTAATAATTTCTTTAACATAAAATTTGACTAAAAGAGGTACGGTCCGATTAGACCGAATGGGAATAAAATGGGAAGATTTTGTAAGTCTATCCACAATCACCCATAAACTGTCATGGCCCGAACGAAAATGGGGAAGACCATCAACAAAGTCAATGGAGACCAGATCCCACTTCCAAACAGGAATATCTAGAGGTTGCAATAACCTACAGGGCCTTTGATGCTCTGCCTTTATGAGTTGGCAAGTCATGCAACGCTTAATGAAGCTAGCAATATCAGATTCCATTCCATCCCAATAATAAAGTCGCTTCATATCTATAATAACCCGGATTTCTGGGCATTGTAATTAATAAGATAATTGGATTAATTAATAGAAATACTAAATTTATATATATTGAACAAATGAATCTGATCAGATAAACATTTATATTTGTAATTGTGTTGTATATATATACATAGATTTTAAACAGAATTATTATATACAAGTTGGATTTGTATTTGTTTAAAAATATGTATATGTAGAATTGACTTGAAATTTTATTTGAATTTGGATATTTAAATTGAAGTTCAAATATATATATATATATATATATATATATATATATATATATATATCTTAGATTTTACTTTGGTTTTAAAATGTATTTTTATTTTATTTAGAACATAAATTGTTTTATATCATTCTCTTTTTAAAGAAATTTATGTATATAAATTAAAATATGTGTTTATAAAGTAGAAATTTAATTATAAAAGCTTTATAAAACATTAGAAATCTATTTATGCATGTAAATTTACATGTGTTAACAAATAAAATTAAGATGAGACAAGTGTTAATTCTATAAAACAAGTGTCACATTTGTCATTTTATTTTCTTTAAAATTTAGTAAATCCAACTTAAATCTATACAAAACATACTATCTTCATCTTTCTTATTTTTCCCTTGTTTCCTATTTCAAAAAAAAGAATCTTGAAGGACAAAAGCTATAAACAAACAGAACCAGAAAATATCTAAGCTAAAATTAAATTCAATTATCAAGCTACTTCTTCAAGTTTTCAAATAAATCTAGCTACTTCAAGCCTTCTACTGAAACAAGCATGGCAAGCAAGTTTCAAGAACATTTCAGCTCAAAATATCAAGCGTCCATTTTGAATTCTATAGCAGTTCCAGATCTGAAACTTAACTCTGTTTCGCAAATAGGTAAGTAAACAAATTCTTAATAAAGCTTAAGATTTGTCTGATGATCTGATGCTTGAAAAATATCTCTGAAATTTGTTTTGCTTGTTGGTATTATATGACTGCATGTGTATAAGTATATTGATAATGGTGTGTATGTCGGTGTTTCAACATTTTTTTTCTTTCTCTGTTCTTCATTTACAGACTACAAATACGATCAAAGTTTAATTCCATTCCTCCTAATCATCTATAAGTCATGATGCGTGAACAAAATATGTTTGAAATAACAAGATTCTTGATTTAAAAATAGTTTCAAGAAAGATTTGTAGGTGGTTTTCCGATGGAAGGTGAATTACAGAGAAAAACTTAATTATACCAAAAATTCGATTTCAATAATTAAAGGATCTATGAATAAAATCTAATTTCCTTTCAAAAACTATGATTTTTCAAATTGAAATCATGATATTTAAGGATGTAAATCGAGAGGAATGGCGAGTTGAACGTTGAAGGCTTTTTGGTTGTTTGCCGTTGATCTGTGATGACTTGGAGGTCGTAATTTGGACTGGAGGTGCCTAGTGGACTGAGGATCATGGGAAAAATAGTAAGCGAATTTTTAGTTCGCCATGGCGAGGGCGAAGGGACGATTTAGGGTTTAGGACTGGGTCTGGTTAATTTTTGTTCTCGAAATCAGTGAAGCATTGACGATGCATCGGTCATGTTCGGCAATGATGGAATAGGTAGAGGATGGTCAGGCGAAGCTTTCGGCAGTGGGCCATGGGTTCTGGTGGTTTATGGTGATCGGTCGAGGGGGAGGAAGGAGGGGTTATGGTTCCAGCGATGATCGATTTAGCTCGATTTTGTTTCGAGGGTCGATACGATGATCTGGAGGTTGATAAAGTAATTAAGGGTTGTTGCCGACTGGCCGGAGGTGGAATGTGTGGCCGGAGCGCCGCCTTGCGTGGGTGCTCGTGCACCAGAGTTTTCTGTGCGCTGGGTTTGGTAACGATTGGGTCTTCTCGGGTTGTAACACGGGAAGGAGGAAGGTGAGCTCGGGAATGATTGCGTGTGCGTGAGTATGAATGTTAGAAGGTTTGTGAATTGAAAACTACGCCTCGTTTAAAAAAAATAAAAAAATATTATAAACTGAAGCTAGGGAAAAAGAAGAGAAACTCGGGAAATAGCCGAG
The DNA here is from genome assembly GCA_030765085.1 of Allium cepa. Taxonomy (NCBI): domain Eukaryota; kingdom Viridiplantae; phylum Streptophyta; class Magnoliopsida; order Asparagales; family Amaryllidaceae; genus Allium; species Allium cepa. The sequence continues at coordinate 550,094,664 of CM060932.1, forward strand.
TAACCTTCGGGTAAAACCCGAAGTAACAATTTTGAATAGTTTTAAATGTTTTTTTATAAAAAAAAGAAAAGAAAATCAAATTGTATTGAAATTTGAATTTAAAATTTAGTTAAAACTGTCTAAATTAAACTCACTCTTTTTATAATTGTTTCTTTAACAATTGATTTTAGAGGTTTGAAAATTGTTTAATTCAAGCGATTTTGAAAATTAGTTTAAATGAGATTTTATAAAGCAATTATAAAATACAAATTGAAATTTAGCTTTTTTTAAAAAAAAAATTCTATTTGATAATGTTTTAAAATGATAATGGTAATAAGTCATTGATAAGATTAAGTTTTAGCTTAAGGTAATTAAGGTTTAATACCTAGAGATTAATTAAATTAATTTTGAAAATTTAAGTAAATACTTAATTTAATTAAAGTAAATATGGATCAATTAATTTGTAATAAGAGATATGGATTAATAATTAAGGATTATTAATCATTAATTATGGGTAATTAATCTATTAACTAATGGTTAATTAATTGATTTTAAAGGTAATTAAGAATGATTACCTTGTATCGAAGAAGAATAATAAATAATTAGGATTTATTAATTAAAAATTGAAGAATAATTAATCTATAATTAAAGATTAATTAATTTGTTATAGGGTAATGAAGGGATGAATTACTCAGTTATATTTAATGAGATGAATGTGATTGATTAATTTGTAGATTAGATAAAAATAATCATTTGATGTGGGATTAAGTAGTAATTACTTAATATAATTAATGAGGTGTAATTACTTAGTGAAGTAATAAATAAATAATTATTAGATGTAATTAAATTAAAGAAAATTACTTATTGGGAAGTAATTACAGGATAATTTCCTAGGGAAAGTAATGAAGGGATAATTACTTAATATAGTTAAAGATTTAATAATGTAATAAATGAAGTAGGTGATTTAATGGATATAAGTAATTAAGGGAAGTTAATTACTAATGTAATTAATCAGGATTGATTAATGAATTGAGTTGTTGAGGGTACTAAACTTATAGGGCAGTTATCTTATGTAATTGAAGATAATTAGTCAAGGATGATTAATTAAGTGAATAATTAAAGAATGATAAATCAATAAATTTATAATTAAATAATGTTAAATAAGCAGGATTAAGTGTGATTGAAATAATTAATTTAAAATGTTTAAATTAGTTAGAAATGGTATGACTAATTTATCATGCTTGTGCATGATTGAAAAATATTGCATGCCTTAGATTGGTTGATATCCCGAATATGTGATTTATGATGCTATGTGATATGACATGTTGGGTTTAACCAAGATAAAGTAGTTATCTATCGATGATGAATTAATGTATATAGGTGACACCCTCTATTTGAAGTTTGAATTGTGTTCCATTTGAATAATTTGCGATGAGATAATATTGAATTCGAAGAAAACGGAGTCGGGTATTAGCAAATACACGAAACCACTACGATTCTTTATAGATTGATATGTGAAATCAATAGGCTGGTTAGAATGATTTAAGTGAACTGGACCATTTAATCTAAGTTTTTGACACTTAGATATTTATGTGTAAAAGAGGTAATAACAACTTGTGAAGTCATAAGATGATATAAGATACCCGGGTTCATATAAGTTGTATGCTTTTGTATTTTATGTTAGTTAGGTTTACTCACGCTAGTTTCCAGCCTAACCCGGGTGTTACTTTGATGTAATGCTCGGATCAGACCGAGAGTATTACAGATTTCTAAGTAAGGACGTTCTGGAGCTCAGGAGGCGTGCTGGATGGCAAGAGCGTATCGAATACTTCCGCTGTATAGTATAATATTGTTGGGTATCTGTGACATGATAATTGAGTATATTCAATGTCTGTGTATTTGTGACTCTGATTGTATTAAAGTGTAATTCGACAGATATAATATTCCTTTGTAAACTAATATTATTTATTATTATATTTTGATCCGCTGCGAATGTGAGGTTTTCTGTGTTTTGGTGTTTCTGTTTATTCTTCTTCTTTCTCTTTCTTCTTTCTCTAACTAGCTAAAATTTTCGGGATCGAAATTTTCAGGTCGTTACATTTGGTATCAGAGCGAGGTTAAGCAAGAACCTTGGCTCTGGTGGGATTACTCATTAAGGATAGGGTAAGTGGTACCTTAGGATGAGTTGAGTATATATATGAGAGCGTACTTGTTATTTTCCTATATAAAGATTTTAAATGATATTATATAAGAATATATTTTGATATAAAAAGCAATATTTCTTTCTAATAAGTATTAAGGGAATAGATTGTTAAATTTTTGTAATTAAATAATACAACTAAATTGAAATCTGGAATTGGGATTAAATTAAGTGGTATTAGAAATACAACCAAACTGAAATTAAATAATGATAAGTTTGAAATGGATTCAAACTGAAATTGAAATCTTAAATTGGAGGAGAATTTCAAAATAAGATGATCGATATTGGTTTCAAACCAGGAAATAGAATGGTTATTGTGTTTAATAATGGGATGATTGTTTTCCAATAAACAATAAAATGTTTTAAAAGAAATAACCATTTGATGAGAATAACTTGTAAATTAGAAAGGATGTAAATTAAAGTGGGTTTCAAATTGTGAAGTTTTGAATTCTAAATTTAAACATTTAAAATTGTTTCAAAATGTTAAAGGAAATAATATTATTCAAATTATTTTGAATGTAATCTTAATTTCGAATAAGAAGTTGTTTGTAAACTTTAAAAGAATTTATTTTGAATTAAAAACAAAGGTGGTCTAAATTTTAAAATTTGTATTGGTGGGCCAAGAAGTGAATATGTATATATGTGTGGATATACATAATATCAAAGTTGGTTTGAAATAAACTCCAAATATTAAGTTTTAAATTTGGAATGAGATGTGAAAATCCAAAGTGGTAAGTTTTTGAACTTATAGATGGGAAAGAATTTTGAAATTTGAAATGGAGAATTCAAATTTGAGTAAGGTTAAACGGGATTGATTGAATTTAACTCGGAGGAAGTTAAATAAGTTTGAATGGACAATCTGATTTGGAAATTTCAAGATGAAATTGAGATTTAACTTGGAAAGTTAAATGGTTGATTTGAATTAGGGAGTTTGAGTGATCTCAAATTGGGTTTGAGATCTGGATATTGGAAATTGGTGGATGTTTTAAAATGAATTATATCATCCTATTGTTATTAATAATGTTTAAACTGTGAATTGGATTTGTTTAAAGAAATGGATGTGGAAATATATCCATTATTAAGGTAAAATGGAATTATTTTGGACTTAAGATTTGAATGTTTAGGATAAAACTTCAAAGGATTGGTTTAAATCTGAAATTTGAATTGAGTTGGTTCAAACTGAATTTGATTTGAATTAATTGAAATTATGATTGAAGATGTATAAGTATAAAATTCAAATGGAAAATTTGAATTGGATTAATTTGAAACGATTCGAAATTGAAGTGGGTTCAATTTGAAATTAGTCCGAATTGATTTGGACAATTTGGAATTGTAATTAAAGTTGAATAGTTTTAAATTCAAATGGAATTTAAATTGAATTTGGAAGCAAATGAAGAATAATTCAACTTGATTTGGAAATGGAGTTTGAAATTGGGATTAATTCAAACTGGAGTTGAAATGAATAGAAATTGGAACTAGTTCAATTGAAATTTATTTGAATTAGTATAATTTGAGATCAAGGTTGAATAAAGTTAAATTTGGAAAGAAACTGAGGTTAATTCAACTTGAATTGGGATTGAATCAATTTCAATGGAAATTGAAGTTATTTAAATTGGAATTGGATCAATTTAAATGGAAGAGGAAATTTAAATTGAATTGATGAGAATGAAGATTGGGAAGTGAGCAGTTTAACTCTAGAGTATTTTTAATATAATCCTATTTTTTTCCAAGCTATTTATTATATATACGACCTTTCTTTTAAAAGCCAAACTATCGTATACCTGTTTTACAATTATTTTTGAAACTGTTTAACAATTTTCCAACTGTTTTATAAACTAATTACTATTACTATTATTTTGCAATTACCTAAAATTTCTATAATTATTTAACTATTTTCTATCTATTTTACATCTTTTTACAAACTTGTAATTATTTTCCAACTACTTATCTATTTTTAAAATTTTCAAGCTATTTTCTAAATAAACTGGTCGGAGTTTAAACTGTTATTGGTTAAATACCCAATCGAGATAGGAATAAAGGTAGTAATCCAAATGGATTGAAGCAATTGTGAGTAAGTGAATGAAAATCAAAGTAAATGTGAGTAGAAATGGAATTGATTTGGCTAATAACCAATAAATATAAATACGTAGGGTGTACGTATGTTACTCTATTCGATAATGATTTGATCTAGATTCGAGCATAGAATTTTGAGATAGTTATATCGATCCGAGTGGGATTTTTCACTCAATTTTCGACGGCAAACGTGGATATGGATTGTTGATTGGTTCTGGGTATTCTCTATCATAGTTATGACTATGCAAGGAGAATGACGGTTTCTGATCAAGAAACCAGATTTGATTCCGCACTAGAAAGACGGGTGGACGATATTAGTTCGGAAGTGAAATTGTGTGGTCGAGTGAGTGATGAGATTGGTATAGCGTACGGATGATATGTTTATATCGTACGGATTTGGATGAAATTGATATTGAAAGGAGTAATCAAATTTGAATATTTGATTTTGGATAAATGAAGTTATATATCTTTATTATATAAGATAAAACTCCCCTTGTTGAATCTTTTGCCGGAAGGAAAGGGTTTTTGAAAATATTTGTAGTATAAAAGGAGTTTTACGCAAGTTTGAAATGATCCAAAGTTTTAAAAATTATATATATCTGATCTTATGAGGATTTTAGAAAAGGTTTTGGGAACCTTTGATTTTGGAAAGGCTTTTAATTTTTGGGTAAAATCAATATTCATATTTGAAAGCCTAGTTAGAGAATTATCGATTTGATAATCGATTTTGTATAAAGGAGCTTTGTATGAGATCATACTAGGTGTATGATTTGAAAGATACTATATGTGTATAGTATAAAATGCTTTGATGATGGCTCTGGGGAAATAGGCGCTCCCTTGAAATGAATTTCTCAGGAGTACCACCGGGTGGTGCTGCCTTGAGCCCCAAGGGGGGGGGGGTTCTAAAGTTGATCCTGTGAGGAGTCCAGACAAAACTAGTTCCTGGGGATTATGAGTAAAGTATACCATAGCGAAAGTCATGTGTGCCGTTGGGAGCTAACAGTCTACGTTTGATTTTATATCGGTAGACTACGACCTATGGTATAACATAGCAAAAGTCGTGTGTGCCGCTGAGAGCCAACAGTCTGCATTTGATTTTATATCGGTAGACTACGACCTATGTAGGAGTGGAGAAGTTTCATTTCGACAGCGAAAATCAGAGGCCACTGAGTGCTAGCAGTTACATGGACTTTTGCTGTGACGGCAACGTAACCCTGGAATGTAACTGGGACCATGGATGGGGGTGATGATTTCCAGAGCATTCTCACCCAAGATATATCCTCTATTTCCAAAAACTGTTTTCAATATTTTCAATAAAACTATTTTTCAAAGTATTTTCACTGGGTGTTGAAATCGAGTCTGCCAAGCACTTATAGATTTTCACTCGTACGCCTGATCAACATATGACCGAATTTCTGTGAGAACAAGGATGGACTGGTTGAGACATCGAGTTATAAAAAGTATTTTTATAAAACCGTTTTGTGATATTATATAGATTTTAAAGTGTTTTAAGAATAATAAAAAGGTGATTAAACTAATATTAAGTATTATATAAATTCTGGCTTCGTTCCTTTTCGAGGACGAAAAGATTCTAAGGGGGGAGGAATGTAATAACCCGGATTTCTGGGCATTGTAATTAATAAGATAATTGGGTTAATTAATAGAAATACTAAATTTATATATATTGAACAAATGAATCTGATCAGATAAACATTTATATTTGAAATTGTGTTGTATATATACACATAGATTTTAAATAGAATTATTATATACAAGTTGGATTTGTATTTGTTTAAAAATATGTATATGTAGAATTGACTTGAAATTTTATTTGAATTTGGATATTTAAATTGAAGTTCATATATATATATATATATATATATATATATATATATAAATATATATATATATATATCTTAGATTTTACTTTGGTTTTAAAATGTATTTTTATTCTATATAGAACATAAATTGTTTTATATCATTCTCTTTTTAAAGAAATTTATGTATATAAATTAAAATATGTGTTTATAAAGTAGAAAGTTAATTATAAAAGCTTTATAAAACATTAGAAATCTATTTATGCATGTAAATTTACATGTGTTAACAAATAAAATTAAGATGAGACAAATGTTAATTCTATAAAACAAGTGTCACATTTGTCATTCTATTTTCTTTAAAATTTAGCAAATCCAACTTAAATCTATACAAAACATACTATCTTCATCTTTCTTATTTTTCCCTTATTTCCTATTTCAAAAACAAGAATCTTGAAGGTCAAAAGCTGTAAACAAACAAAACCAGAAAATATCTAAGCTAAAATCAAATTCAATTATCAAGCTACTTCTTCAGGTTTTCAAATAAATCAAGCTACTTCAAGCCTTCTACTGAAACAAGCATGGCAAGCAAGTTTCAAGAACATTTCAGCTCACAATATCAAGCGTCCATTTTGAATTCTATAGCAGTTCCAGATCTGAAACTTAACTCTGTTTCGCAAATAGGTGAGTAAACAAATTCTTAATAAAGCTTAAGATTTGTCTGATGATCTGATGCTAGAAAAATATCTCTGAAATTTGTTTTGCATGTTGGTATTATATGACTGCATGTGTATAAGTATATTGATAATGGTGTGTATGTCAGTGTTTCAACATTTCTCTTTCTTTCTTTGTTCTTCATTTACAGACTACAAATAAGATCAAAGTTTAATTCCATTCCTCCAGTCATCTATAAGTCATGATGCATGAACAAAATATGTTTGAAATACAAGATTCTTGATTTAAAAATAGTTTCAAGAAAGATTTGTAGGTGGTTTTCCGATGGAAGGTGAATTACAGGGAAAAACTTAATTATACCAAAAATTCGATTTCAATAATTAAAGGATTTATGAATAAAATCTAATTTCCTTTCAAAAACTATGATTTTTCAAATTGAAATCATGATTTTTAAGGATGTAAATCGAGAGGAATGGCGAGTTGAACGTTGAAGGCTTTTTGGTTGTTTGCCGTTGATCTGCGATGACTTGGAGGTCGTAATTTGGACTGGAGGTGCCTAGTGGACTGAGGATCATGGGAAAAATAGTAAGCGAATTTTTAGTTCGCCATGGCGAGGGCGAAGGGACGATTTAGGGTTTAGGACTGGGTCTGGTTAATTTTTGTTCTCGAAATCAGTGAAGCATTGACGATGCATCGGTCATGTTCGGCAATGATGGAATAGGTAGAGGATGGTCAGGCGAAGCTTTCGGCAGTGGGCCATGGGTTCTGGTGGTTTGTGGTGATCGGTCGAGGGGGAGGAAAGAGGGGTTATGGTTCCAGCGACGATCAATTTAGCTCGATTTTGTTTCGAGGGTCGATACGATGATCTGGAGGTTGATAAAGTAATTAAGGGTTGTTGTCGACTGGCCAGAGGTGGAATGTGTGGTCGGAGCGCCGCCTTGCGTGGGTGCACATGCACCAGAATTTTCTGTGCACTGGGTTTGGTAACAATTGGGTCTTCTCGGGTTGTAACACGGGAAGGAGGAAGGTGAGCTCGGGAATGATTGCGTGTGCGTGAGTATGAATGTTAGAAGGTTTGTGAATTGAAAACTAAGCCTCGTTTAAAAAAAATAAAAAAAAAAATTATAAACTGAAGCTAGGGAAAAAGAAGAGAAACTCGGGAAATAGACGAGTAACCTTCGGGTAAACCCGAAGTAACAATTTTGAACAGTTTTAAATGTTTTTTTATAAAAAAAAGAAAAGAAAATCAAATTGTTTTGAAATTTGAATTTAAAATCTAGTTAAAACTGTCTAAATTAAACTCACTCTTTTTATAATTCTTTCTTTAACAATTGATTTTAGAGGTTTGAAAATTTGTTTAATTCAAGCGATTTTGAAAATTAGTTTAAATGAGATTTTATAAAGCAAGTTATAAAATACAAATTGATTTTTTTTTTAAAAATTTCTATTTGATAATGTTTTAAAATGATAATGGTAATAAGTCATTGATAAGATTAAATTTTAGCTCAAGGTAATTAAGGTTTAATACCTAGAGATTAATTAAATTAATTTAGAAAATTTAAGTAAATACTTAATTTAATTAAAGTAAATATGTATCAATTAATTTGTAATAAGAGATATGGATTAATAATTAAGGATTATTAATCATTAATTATGGGTAATTAATCTATTAACTAATGGTTAATTAATTGATTTTAAAGGTAATTAAGAATGATTACCTTGTATCGAAGAAGAATAATAAATAATTAGGATTTATTAATTAAAAATTGAAGAATAATTAATCTATAATTAAAGATTAATTAATTAGTTATAGGGTAATTAAGGGATGAATTACCAAGTTATACTTAATGAGATGGATGTGATTGATTAATTTGTCGATTAGATAAAAATAATCATTTGATGTGGGATTAAGTAGTAATTACTTAATATAATTAATGAGGTGAAATTACTAAGTGAAGTAATAAATAAATAATTACTGGATGTAATTAAATTAAAGAAAATTACTTATTGGGAAGTAATTATAGGATAATTTCCTAGGGAAAGTAATGAAGGGATAATTACTTAATATAGTTATAGATTTATTAATGTAATAAATCAAGGAGGTGATTTAATGGATATAAGTAATTAAGGGAAGTTAATTACTAATGTAATTAATCAGGATTGATTAATGAATTAAATTATTGAGGGTAATAAACTTATAGGGTAGTTATCTTATGTAATTGAAGATAATTAATCAAGGATGATTAATTAAATGAATAATTAAAGAATGATAAATTAATATATTTATAATTAATTAATGTTAAATAAGCAGGATTAAGGGTGATTGAAATAATTAATTTAAAATGTTTAAAATAATTAGAAATGGTATGACTAATTTATCATGCTTGTGCATGATTGAAAAATATTGCATGCCTTAGATTGGTTGATATCCCGAATATGTGATTTGTGATGCTATGTGATATGACATGTTGGGTATAACCAAGATAAAGTAGTTATCTATCGATGACGAATTAATGTATATAGGTGACACCCTCTATTTGAAGTTTGAATTGTGTTCCATTTGAATAATTTGCGATGAGATAATATTGAATTCGAAGAAACCGGAGTCGGGTATTAGCAAATACACGAAAACCACTTCAATTCTTTATAGATTGATATGTGAAATCAATAGGCTGGTTAGAATGATTTAAGTGAACTGGACCATTTAATCTAAGTTTTTGACACTTAGATATTTATGTGTAAAAGAGGTAATAACAACTTGTGAAGTCGTAAGATGATATAAGATACCCGGGTTCATATAAGTTGTATGCTTTTGTATTTTATGTTAGTTGGGTTTACTCACGCTGGTTTCCAGCCTGACCCGGGTGTTACTTTGATGTAATGCTCGGGTCAGACCGAGTATTACAGATTTCCAGGTAAGGACGTTCTGGAGCTCAGGAGGCGTGCTGGATGGCAAGAGCGTATCGAATACTTCCGCTGTATAGTATAATATTGTTGGGTATTTGTGACATGATAATTGAGTATATTTAATGTCTGTGTATTTGTGACCCTGATTGTATTAAAGTGTAATTCGACAGATATAATATTCCTTTGTAAACTAATATTATTTTTTATTATATTTTGATCCGCTGCGAATGTGAGGTTTTCTGTGTTTTGGTGTTTCTGTTTCTTCTTCTTCTTTCTCTTTCTTCTTTCTCTTTCTTCTTTCTCTAACTATCTGGAATTTTTGGGATCGAAATTTCCGGGTCATTACAATATCCGCGTACATTTTACTACTACCGGGATGAATGGTAAATTTAGAACGATGAGAATCTTTTAAAATGTCTTTACGAAGATCATAAATATTTGGCATGATAAGTCTACCAAATTTTCGAATGCCGCCACGAGAATCGATTTCAAAGTCTTTCAAACCATCACTATTTCTATCCCAAAATCTTTGGCTAAGAAGAACCATTTCAGGATCATGCTTTCGAGCTTCAAGAATGCGGTCTAAAAGAGAAGGATGAGCCTCAAGGCTACATAAAACAAGAGATGAACACGAATCGGATTCACGATCTCAAATCTCACGAGTGGACAAAATCTCGAGATCATTCCATTCGGATAACAACATAGAAACAACAGCTTATTGCTTACGACTAAGGGCATCAGCAACACTATTTCCCTTTCCAGGAGTATAAAGAATATCAACATCATAAGATGCAAGGAATTCAAGCCAACATTGTTGACGCAAATTAAGTTTCTTTTGAGAAAATAAATACTTCAAAGATTTATGATCGGTATAGAGAACAAATTTCTCTCCCAAAAGATAATTGCGCCAAATTCTAAGAGCGAAAACAATAGCCGTGAGCTCTAAATCATGAGTGGCATATCTAGTCTTGACAGCCTTTAACTGCCTAGAAGCATAAGCAATAACACGTTCCCTTTGCATGAGAATGGCTCCCAAACCAACAAGACTAGCATCGGTATAAACAATAAAGTCTTGGTTCCCTTCGGGAATCAAAAGGATAGGAGCATCGGAAAGGAGTCCTTTTAATTTTTGAAAAGAAGCTTCACATTTTTCTGACCAAATGTATTTAACTCCCTTCTGTGTCAAACTAGTAAGTGGCATGGAAATTTTTGAAATGTCTTTTACGAATCGACGGTAATAACCTGCCAATCCAAGAAAGCTATGAATTTCCATCACATTCTCCGGTCTCTTCCAATTTTGAATCACTTCAATCTTTGAAGGACCCACAAAAATCTTGGATTCATAAATAATATGTCCGAGAAATTTCACACGGGATTGCCAAAAGTGGCACTTAGAAAATTTTGCTTTCAATTGATTGCTCCTAAGAGTTTCCAACACAATCCAAAGATGCTTTTCATGCTCTTCCTCGATTTTAGAATAAACAAGAATATCATCTATAAAAATGAGAACAAATCGATCGAGGAAATCTTTGAAAATTCGATTCATAAGGTCAACGAAATAAGCTGGAGCATTTGTTAAACCAAATGACATAACATGCCATTCATAAGATCCATAACGAGTACGGAACGATATCAAAGGAATGCTATCCGCTGCAATACGAAGCTGATGAAAACCGGTTGCAGTCTAACTGTGAAAAGTCTCTAGCACTACTTAGTCGATCAAACAGATCATCAACCCAAGGTAAGGGATATTTATTCTTGATGGTGAGATCATTAAGCTTACGGTAGTCAACGCAATGTCTAAGTGTACCATCGGATTTCTTCACAAAAATAACCGAAGCTCCCCAAGGAGAGGAACTAGAACGAATAAATTGTTTTACTTCCTATTTGGATAATTGTTTATGCATCTCCTCGTTTTCCTTATTGGACATGCGATAAGGAGGAAGAGTGATAGGTAGAGCTCCTGGGATTAGATTAATTCTGAAATCAATTGCCCGCTTAGGGGGTAATCCTAAAACAGGCTCAAATATGTCGGGAAATTCACGAACAACATGAATGAGAGAAATGACATCTTCCTCATCATCATTATCGTCATCATGAGGGTTTAGAGAATACAAGGATGCCACCGAGTTAGAATCTGAATCTTTAGGAACAACAGAAATCTGCTTTACAGATTGAGGATGTTGAAGACTAATAGTCCTCTCAGGATATAGGATGTAGGCTTCATAATGGTTAAGCCAATCCATTCTTAAAATCATTCTGAAGCCTAAGTAACGCATGACATGCAAATCGGCTCGGAAAGAACAATCACATAAAATATTCTCGACATCATTACAAAGTAAACTGAGTGTTGCGGATCCACCAACCGGATTTGCAATTCTCAAGGAAGTCATCGAAGCCATAATACTTAAAGAAAAAGTATCAACAAGCTCTTTTGATATAAAAGAATGGGATGCGCCTGCATCAAAAAGAACTCGAATACGATGATCACGAAACATAACAATGCCATAAGGATAGAATGAGAAATACCTTGACCACGAGAAGTGTTACTAGGGGCTTGCACAACATTTAGATTTCCCTCATTTTTGCTTTGAAGTTTGGGATATGAAGATATAGTATGACCTGAACTTTTGCACTAGCGATAAGTAAGGGGATTCAGAACTTATTTGCATAATGGTCCTTAGAACCACAATTGTAGCATTGCCCACGACTAGAGGTATGAGTCTTTGCTACCGAAGTTGCTTGTTTCACTTTCTTGTTGGAATTAGGTTTGAATTTAATAGGCCTCTTCTTGTTGTTGTTGAAGTTCTGTTTAACACCCATAACTTCAACATCACTTTCTTTATCGGCCTCTTCAAGTCGAAGAGCGATATCAACAAGCTGGTCGAAAGAAACTTCTAATTTCAGAAGTAGTGGCTTTTTGAGATTCTTATTCAATCCATAGATAAACCTCTGATTATTCTTCAATGGGGTATTAGTATACTCGACCCCATACTTTGAAAGAAATTCAAAAGATGCGACATAATCTTTCATAGAAAATTCACCTTGAACAAGGTCAATAAAGCATCGAGCTAAAGTTACCTTTTCAGCTTCCAGCACAAACTTCAATTTAAATATTTCCCGGAATTGCTCCTAAGTAAGATCCGCTTCAATAATTTCCAAAATCAGAAGCTCATACCAATCTAATGCTCTCTCTTGGAGCATACTAGAAGCCACTTGGACACGAGGTAGATCAATAAGATTCATGCGAGAAAAGATGCCATCGCATGTTCTAAGCCAAGCTTGAAATTCTATGATACTTTCAGAACCCTTCAATGGCTTCCCACCCAAATTGGTATAATCACTGCACAAGCGTGCAAACCCAGATTTAGGGTGAGTAGGCTTTGGAATAGGTCCGACAGCTTGAGCATTCTTTACAAGATCTAAGAGCTGTTGGGCAGACATAAATACTCCATCCTGAGGAGTAGCACTGGATTGACCAGCGCTGTGATGGCTTGGTCTAACCATTTCTCTCCTTTAAGAAATAAAGAAGAAGAAAAAGGTTATTCTCAAAATGAATATCAAACAATCATGATTGATAAAGCAAGGCATCATAAAAGAAAATAGGATAGAACGAGTCCAATGATTCGAATAAATCCTAAGGCACGATTCCTAAGAAAGACTTAGGACAATGATACTTGCTATAAGATTCTATATTGTTCCGAAGTTTGGCTCGGATACCAAGCTATGATGCTCCACCTCTATACTCACGCTAGCCAAGGATACTACAAGGTAATCCCATCGACTAGCATGAAGAATAAGGCTGTTGAGGAGCGACCATCTATGTAACTGCTTTGTGCGAGTATCGATATGCCAGATAATATTACATGCATTTCATCTCAAAAGGAAATCTGTCACATGAGTACGAACACAAAGCTACTACATAGTGGCTAAGTGATCTTCGGAAACAAATATAAAATAAGCATAACACAAATCAGTCACAAGTATTAATATTACTAAGACGGAAACAGATATGAACATATCGCATAAAAGTGTACATCAAGTAGTGGCCATACAAGATCCACTACATCACAAAAGAATATGTACAAGGGCAAGTCAAAAGAGTTCGTATACATCAAGGAGTCTTTATCTTGAATGTATAATAATAAAAACTACTAAGAAAAGTAGTTAGCCAAAAGTCAAAAGCTAGTCCCAGCTAAGAAGTCAAGTGGAAGCACCTATAACACCTCGGTCTGACCCTAGTATTATTTAAGAAGAAAATAATAAACGGATCAGTCTAGCTATAAATATCATAAAATATGAGATAGGATAAGAGATATGACAAAAACGTATGATAATAATAATGCCATATTGTGACAAGTATACATTAAATAACAACAAAAATCATACAATATCTCGAATATTCTCAAACACCAAAAAGAATGTCATATTATTTAACATATTCACCAAACCACAAATATTGATTAACTTATCAATGTAAATCACAAAAACTGGTGAAACGCAAATTCTAGAGATCATCAATTAGAAATCCAGAAAATACAAAAGGGGGAGGCCTTTCACAAACGGGAGCATTAAAACTCACCAACACGTGCATCATAAACGAAACGCTATTCCATGGTGGCTAACCATCAATTTTGAGTCGAGGCTCCACAAACGGCCGGAAGACCATGGGTCGCTACCCCACCAATTTTGAGCCGAAACTCCACAAATGGGGTTTAGTCCCCTTCAAAAATAAGAGACATTGCACATCTCTAGTCTAAATCACAAAATGATCATCATTGATCGATAAGTGTAAATTACACTATGCTAGTAAATAAATGAGTTTAGCTTCATGTCCCATAACCATTGGCTTAACTTAAATATTTACGAAAAAATTGTAGATTCCCACTCGAAAATTGTCACAAGAATATCAATCGAACGAGTCTAAGAATTAACCAACAAAGTAAACGCAAGCGTTTCATACCACTTCTTTTGCTAAGTCGTTTAATTTGGATTTCTCGATCGAATTAGGAAAAGGTTTGTATATACTAATAGGTTAAAAACGATTTTATAAACGAGCTTTGTATTAAAATAGAGTTAAAGTCAACTTTGTGAAAGAGTTTGAATATTTACTACTAGTATAGATACCTTTTGTATTTCAAAGTGACAAATCACAAAAATGATTGTAAAAACAGTCAATCACCAAAAATTCACATACGTAGACGTGAATCAAATCCATAGAAATCGATACCGAATCCATCAAAATGGATATTGCCGAAAATCCCAAAAATCCCAAAAAAGGAATTACCAAAGTCAACAAGGGTGATAACAACCAATCGGATCAATGAGAATCGATTAAAAATTGGAAATCCACACAAAACGGTAATTTGGTAGAGATAAGCAGATTCAGTCGACTGAACACAGTGGTCAGTCGACTGATACTGAACCCAGAAACTTTCGATTTTCTGGTTCAGTTAACTGAACACATTGGTCAGTCGACTGATACTGGCTCAAGAAATTTTCTGGTTTCAGGTTCAGTCGACTGAACTGTATGGTCAGTCGACTGATACAGGGCCAGATAATTTTGTGTCCCTAGGTTCATTCGACTGACCTTACAGTTCAGTCAACTAAACTATCATTTTCAGTATTTTCAGCCTAGCCCCAAGAAGGGAAAAAATCCTAACCAGAGGCAATTGAACGAGCAACGGAGACTAGGGATTTATGCCAACTGACAACCCAACCTTATAGGTACTTCGATATACCCCAAAAACATGTGCAAACATCAAAGATAGGATTTAAAAGATTTTTGACTCCAAAACATCAAAAATTGGAACATTCATCAAACCAATTTAATTCAAAGGCAAATGGACAAGGAATAGATGTTAGGAATTACTACCCAACAACTATCAAATATATAGACATAGATGTGAGTTCAAAACTCACCTTTTACCCTCAAAAAACAAATGAGAAACTCTAGAACAAGCAAAGATTGATCTCTCTTCAACAACGCCTCTAGAATCTTCAACCTATTATCAAAAGTGAAGTTTTTCCTAAGTTAGGTTATAGGAATTTCTCAAAATCGAAGAGGGATCGAGATGGAGAAGATGAAGAGGATGCTTACCTAAGCTTCTCCTTGATTTCTAGCTTGAGGTTGATAATTCCTAAGAGAAGTAGAGCTTAGGAATTTTAATTTCCTCTTCCCTCCCCCATTTTTACCTCAGCTTGAAAGTGTTAGGAAATGAGGAGTGGAATGAATGAAGAGGAGTGGAGTTGGGTAATTTGTTAGGTTAGTGGGCTGAAACCCAAACCTAAAGCCCTAAGTGAAATTATCAAAATTCTACTCAACTCCAAACATATCGATGTTTAGACTTAAAAAGGTTGCAAACGTCATTTTAGACTTAATGGAAAGGGTCTCGAGTCCTAATTCGACTGTTTGCAAAAAGTGATATTTTGGACTTAAATCCGACCAACGATGTTATATTTAAATAAAACATTTAAATATACAATCGTAAAATATGTGAGTTGTTACACCCTAAAGGGCGCGACCCCTATAACCTTGCTGCATGCTTTCTGTTTCGACCATTTCCGAGGTGTGAGGTTCGACGAAGTCTCGTCCCACAGATCTAGCTTTTCACAACAGCCATGCTTCGATCAACCAATGATCAACACTTAGCATGCCACATTACCAAAATGGGAATATATCACTACTAACAATCAACTACATAACCTCTGAGCTCGTACGTCTCAGAGAAGGGTGTTAAGATAAGAGAATAAATTCTCCGCCACCAAACAGAAATGTATTTGATAGAAATCAGCTTTATATCTCAAAGTGTAATATCAGACATACATCCATACAGGTCCATTCTAGGTCTGAATGAAACCGAAGGCACTTCGTCCAATTAAGGAAAGAGGTCCTTGCAAATCCGGATATCTCGTAATCACGTCCGAACTCCCCATCACATAGGGTAATCTCTATACCGGAGCAACTCAGTGCAAAGACAATCGACAGGTAATCCTTTCGTTTTCGAAAATACCCGGTCTTCAACCACCATCTTCAAATGCGAACCCATTTCATCGTATCATTATTCGGTTTGGGTTTTATGACTCAATGTCCTCTCCCGGCTAATCCGAACAATGAGCGCTTATTTTAAAAACAAGTGGATACATTCAGATCTAAATTAAGTCACTACAAATTTCCATTTTTTTATCCTTTAAACAAAAGATCCATCATTAAGATTCGATGTGGTTCGGATAACCATCTGGAATCCGATCCCCGGTCTCATCGAAATTCAAATGCCGTCTTAAAGGCCAATATTGATAGTCATTTATTTAACTATCAATTAACATCCATAAACAACCATCAGATTTAAATAATTTCCCTAAAATTTTTATTTCAAAACATCTTTGAAAGATATACATTTTTTCTACACTTCAACCCCTTGAAAACAATTTTCAAATCACTTTCCTCAAGCGGAAAAAATTCCAAATATTGTTTATCTCCACTGAAAATTTTCCATGTCCGAATGCTTTAGATTTTAAAATAATTTAAATCATTTATCCAAAAATATATACTTGAAAACACTTAAAATAAAAACTATTTTAAACACTTTATTTAGAATATTCGGTATGGAATTTTATATTAATATCTCATGTAAAACTTAAGCCCAAAATAATTTTTAAAAATATATTTTTTGGAGAGAGTATAAATATTAGATAACCACCTTCTAAATCAAATACTAGTTAAATCTTTAAAATAATCACTTTTATAATTAACTTAGTAAATATTTACTTTAAAAATTTTAAAAAAATTTAAGAAAATATTTTCTCCAAAACATTCTTTTTAAAACCAACTTTAGAACTTTTAATTTATATTTAAAAGCTACGTTGAAAACATACTCGGCCTTCTAGGGAAAGTAACTTTCCATTCCAAAATAGTCCATTTTAATCAATTAATAAATCCTTCTCAATTTATCTCAATTTACATCCCAAATTCGTAAATTTTCTTTCCACGCTCTTAAAAATAAACCAATATTTATTTTTAAAACAAATTACTCGTTCCTTTATAAATTCCCACCGTGAATTTATATTTTCAAATATCTACTCATATATTATTCCACTTTATAAATTCAGTTTATAACATCGATAGTCTCATCTTTCTTTCAAAACCCAGTTTCAAACACTAAATCAATTTCCAAATCGATTTTCTAATTTACTTCCAAACACTAAATCAATTTCCAAATTTATTTCCAAAATTTACTCCATTTAAAAATTACTCCTATCCAAATTTATTTCAAAATCTATAAATTCCAAACTCACTCCTTTATTTAGATTTAAAATCTTATTTAAAAATCTGAAATATTAATTTCATATTTAATTTTGAAATTCTCCCTTTAATTTCCCCCAAACCATTTAAAATCTGAATTTTAAATAAATTCTTCAACTTTTAAACAATACTACTTAAGTTTTCAAAATCCATTTATAAAAAATCTTTTTTTCCCATGCTTGGAATTTATTTGATAGGATTTCAAAAATCAACTTTTATCCTTTTCCAAATTCCTTCTTTTAATTTATCCAATTTTCAAAAAATTATTTTACTTAAAATTCTCTACTTTAATTTTCTTCCAAAAATTTAATCTTTTAATATTCTGTTATTTTAAAATACCAAAATATATTCGATCAAACCATAGCCTTCAATAATTTCAATCACCAATATAATCAACCACATATTATCAGTAAATCATATCATAGCATATGAAATAAATTCAAACAATTTGAGGAATCTAGTTGGATCCCTCCAACCTGTTTCCTTGCATCCATAGATGTTAGTACAACATAAAATACCAATTCCACTTCGAGGTGGATTATTGCGGTATATTGGTTCATCCGCTATTATGCGGGGCGCATATGGTCTCATCCGCTATATAATGCGGGAAATCAATCACATTAATATATATATATATATATATATATATATATATAAGTATATACTATAATGTCATTCAACGGGATAAATTATCAAATTCATCCAAGCACATCCAATAATTTAAATTTATTCATTTGAACGAGTGAGAAGATCTCACATTTGCTTTTGTTTTGCAATCCATTTCCATTCCAGCTTGTTTTCACGATTTTTAAACCATGTAACAAACATTATAACGTTTTATTAATATTCAAATTAGTCGAACAAATTAATTTCCCTATTTGATAAGTTTAGTTAATCAATAATTTTATTTTTAACTAGTGATTTAAATTTAAACTAATAAATTTTCCCCTTAGCATCTTTTTAGTAACTAGAATAAATTAAATAAGTTTATAAATATAATAAATCATTATAACACATTATTTAAATAACTAGTGAATTAAGATGTCTAAATGTATATACATATTATTTTTCTTTGGGAACTACCTATACTGAAAATGAAAATCTAATTTATACATAACTTTCGCCATTAAAAATTCCTATACATATATATATTAAAATTTAAAAATCTATCTGTATATTTTTTTTCTCTCCTTAAACAACAATTAAAATAGGCAGGCATAAGTATATTATAATTTCCTTTGTACACTTACACAGATATATATATAAATTAAATACATAAATAAAAACACACACCTTACTGCCGAGTTCAAATTTGAACGAAGACCCTAGCTTCGACCCAGCCACTCTCCGATCCGTACAGTTCCTCGCTTCCATCAACGTTCTCCGAGTAAGAATCAGTCGACATTATGATGAATCCAAAGCCACGACTTCCACCAGTTTCTTTTTCATAAATAACCTCAACCATCTCGACAGTCCTTGCGTTATCAAACAAACCAGCAAGGTCGGTAATCTCAACAGAAAAAGGCAAATTTCCGACAACAGTTTAAGTCAGGCGAAAAGCTCTGGCCTCCATCATCACCTCCACCCGAATCTTCTTCATCTTGCTCATACACAAAAGTCACAGCAACTCTTCTCCAAAAACTCGGCTCATTTCTTTTGCCCTAATTTTTGCACGAACAGGCCTTGACGCGATTTTCGAGGTGAGAAAGATCGAACTTCATTCGATTTGGCGTTCGAATTCATTTAGGGATTTTTTTTTTCATTCGATCGAGAAATTCGAAAGAGGGATGCCCTTTTTTATATATACTGAACTAAGTTCAATCGTTTCTCTTGGCCGTTTTTAAGCGAGAAGAGGGATTTTAATTTGAGCACAAAGAAGGTAAGCTCGGTTGAACGATTCGTCCTTATTGTGTTATATTTTTTTTTCTATAAACGACACATGTCTTATAGAGAGATAGGTGTTAGAAAACGCGGGCTACATGTTGAATCACGATAATTTCTTTTTATATGGGTTACAATATAATATTTAATTTGAATTTGAAGTTAAACGTCTTGAAATCAAGCCAAAAATCTTGACCTCCTATCGAGGCATGCCGCTAGGTATTCATAAGGTTATACCCCTATTCCAAATGCAATGGAAAACATTCCGAAGCCTAAATCGATCATATGGAGAAGATAGCTTTTTGAACCCAGATATTATATTCAATTTCAATATAAATTTCAGCGCATTTATGCAGCGTACGATCACATGACAACTCCAAACACTACGAAAATTGAAACCTGATAATAGTACAATATTACGAATCTAATGAAACTAGTTTTGCCAAATTCTGAGACTGTGTCTCGAAAGGCTATTTTTAAATGTCAATTCAAACTATATATTTTCAAAACTGAATAAACTACTTTTAAATCCGATTTTAAAACTTCTATTATCTTTCAGTATTATAAATATAAATTTTCCAAGCCTTTGAAATACTTTTGACCATCTTAAAAATCAAGAATCAATATTTTACCCAATTTTGAATTATTAAATTCAATAATTTAATTCCCAAACAAACAGTGATATTTGAAATTCAAGTTAAACAACATTCAAATATTTAAAATCAATCAAATATTTCAATTTCAAATGTCCAAAATTCTGGGTCGTCACATTCTTCCCCCCTTAAAAGAATTTTGTCTCGAAATTACTAGTTAAGAAGATTGATCCATAACCTGTTCACTATTTTCCCAACCCAAATAGTTTTTAACAACTTCCCAAAACTCAACAGTCTCAACTTTCTAATCAATTTTTTTATTAAGGACACACTATCACTTCTTCTAGTTTTATAAACTCATTCATAAATTTCAAACGATATTATTTTCTTAACAATTAAAATTAAAATTCAAAATTTTAAATTATCCAAATTTCGCAAAAATTTTCTAATTCCCTAAATTTTTGAAAAATTTCGCCAGCGTCTTCTTTGCGCGGCTAGTTCGGTACAACTACAAAATGCCACAACGGGCCCCTAAATTTCGAAAGAAAACAAAAAACCAAGTGGTTAGACCAGAAAATCATCAAATTTCATATAGAAATTTAAATACATACCTTTTGACGAGAAATTTCATTTATCTTCTGAAATCAAAAATCCTAATTTCTTTTGCTTTTAAATCACCTGTATATCCTACTAACAATAATATCTAATTACAACATTCAAAATCAATTTATACTTTAAAAGTTTTAATATCTATTTCATTTAAGTCCGTACGATGCACTTATATCATCCGTACGGAATACCAAATTCGATCGCCCACTCGATCACACAATATCACTTCCGAACTAGTATCGTCCACCCGACTTCCTAGTGCGGAATCAGATATGGTTTCTTAATCAGAAACCGTCATTCTCCTTGCATAGCTGTATATTATGATAGAGAATTTCCAGAATCAACCAAATATCCATATTCAGGGTTCACCGTCGAAAATCGAGTGAGAAATCCCAATTCAGATCGATATAATTATTTCGAAATTCTGTGCTCGAATTCTATACATCCTATGTATTTACCAATTGATTATTAGCTTCATCAATTTTCTTTTTATTCACATTCATTTTGATTTCATTCACATATTCATAATTTCCAATTTAATCTTCACTCAATTATTAACTTTTTATATTTCCAACACCAAATTTACTTAAGAATTTTGCCATTTATTACTTAAGTTTAACGTAAATATTCGATATACACCTTATTTTTAATTTCACTTCATCACTTTGGTTTTATGTCCATTTATATTCACTTACATTTCAATTTCATTTGAATCCAATTTATCTTAAAATTCTGAATACTTAATTTTTTTATCAACTATCTTTCATTTATATCTAAATATCATCATTTCATTTGAGTCAAATTTTCAATCCTATTCTGAATTCAATTTTTTTTTATCTTCAATTCTTAGTTTATTTCCAAATCAAATTAAATATTGAATTCTATTCACCCTTTCTCAAACCCTTATAAGTTTTTAAACTTATAAATATTCCATAACCATTTTTAAATAAGATTCCAGAGTTTAAATAATCACTTAAGTATTTCAAAATCATTTTTTGAAATCAATTATATCCAAAATTAAACTATTTCAAAATCAAACTCAATTTCTAGAATATTCCCAATTCAAAACATTCGGGTAGCAATTTCTCCCTTAGAAACTCGAAAAATGAACACCGATGATGTTGCGATCATCTTCGGAATTATTTTCTAGTGACCGAAAAGAGTTTAGTGCTTTTATCCTTTCGAAAACATTTTTCACATATTATTAAATTCCAAATCTCTCCAGATTTCATATTCAATTCAGAAATATTTTCCAAATAATTTCAACATTATTTTTCCTAAACCTTTGAGAACCATTTTTAACTCAAAAGGAATTTAAATTTCAAATTCCAAATCCTTCAATTCATATTCAAATATTACTCTGGAATTTTATTTTAAATTATAAATCATATGTATAATTCACATTTCAAATTCCATTTTGTTATCTGAATTTATTTCCTTAACCTTTGGTTATGATATCAATTTCCTATTTAATTTTTTGCACAACAATGATATTAATTTAATATTATCACTTTCTAACAATCAAGCAACCATATATAACTATAATAATTTATGGAAAACTATTTCTTTTATATACAAAAATAATTTGGGTAAAATTATTTCATTTACCCTATTTTAAACCAATACTGTGTCGGTATATCTTGTTTAAGAGTGTAGAAACCCCTATCGACAACATGGCATCCCACATATCGACCAAAATCTATAACACTCAACCGATAAGTCAACACAATATAAAAACAATTTTTATATTCACTAACAAATACGCGCTCATATCTATTAATACACTCGAAATCATTCTGGAGTACTACTGACTCTATCTCTAATGAGTAATACCCACCAGAGCCAAGGTTCCTGCTTAACCTTCAGCTCTGATACCAAACTATAACGACCCGATATTTCAACGTCCGAAAATCGACATCAATACGTCCACTGTATAAAATGCCGAACAATCGAATATCGAAAAACCAAATCGTTAGGGTTAAAGAAGAAGAAGGTAGAAGAAGAAATAGAAACAATATCAGAATCTCACAATCGCAGCAGAACAATATATAATAGATAAATGACTATTCTTTAAACAAAAGAATTATATCTGTTTACACATTACATCATTAGAGTCATATACAACACAACAGCAGAAAAGTAACATCATATACAAGTGATACGTCTCGCCATCCAGCTTGTCTCCTTATCTCTACAGCGTACTTTCCCGACTTCGCTTCAAATCAATGATAACCTGACTCTAGGTTACCCATGTGGAAAATTAGGGGCATCTAGAATTTAGAAAAGGGAAAAATAAACTCCGAGTCAGTCGTGGGGCTGGTGTGAGATCTAAAAACAGTTATTTATACAAAAAGAAATAAAAAGAAATCCGTTCGTTCTTTTGGAAAATGAAACTACCATAAGGTCTCCAGGCACACACGCAATGCAATCGCACACATGGGGAAGGTTTCTCCTTAGAGTAGTCAAACATGCTTGATACGCAAAAATCCTTTGGATATTATTATTAGTGCATAGTGTGGAAAAACATTTCGAAGGTATAATATTGATCTTAGCTAGCATACGTACCATTATTGTATGCCTACAATAGCTACCATGTTAAATGGCAGGTTCTACAACTAAGACAGTACAGGGCTCGTATTGAGTGATTGGATTTCCAACAAATGGTCATGGCTAAGGAACTTCTTTTCGAAAGGGTACGCCTCAGGAGGGATGCCCCGAGAACCTAACCGGATCTTTGCCAACACAAGACTGCGTTACCTCTATAACTGGGTAACTAACTGTCACGAGTATGCCATCCTCTAGTCGTAGTCGACCTTTACTAAGGCGCCTCAATTCCGTCAACCACATAAATAATCTGGGCTCCAAACCAGAATACCACTTTTTATCCACACAAGTTAAATATCTAGGCTCCATACCAGATACCACTTTTTATCCAGAAGGAAATGCACACACCATGAGGGGCGAGACCCCCATAACCTTGTTACATCCTTCCAGTTTCGACTATTTCTGGGGCATGAGGTTCGATGAAGTCTCGTCCCACAAAGCTATGCTTTCCACAAAAGTAATGCTTCCATCAACCAATGATCAACACTTAGTATGCCACATTACCAAATCGGGAATATATCACTAGTAACAATCAACTACATAATCTCTGAGATCATACGTCTCAGAGAAGGGTGTTAAGCTAAGATAATAAATTCTCCTCCACCAAAGAGAAATGTATTTGATAGAAACAAGCTTTATATCTTAAAGTGTAATGCCATACATACATCTATACAAGTCCATTCTGGGTCTGAATGGAACCGAATGCACTTCGTCCAATTAAGGAAAGAAGTCCTTGCAAATCCGGCTATCTCCTAATCACGTCTGGACTCCCTATCACATAGGGTAATCTCTATACCGGAGCAACTCAGTGCAGAGACAATCGACAGGTAATCCTTTCGTTTTCGAAAATACCCGGTCTTCAACCATCGTCTTCAAATGTGATCCCATTTCGTCGTATCATTATTCGGAATTTGTTTTATGACTCAATGTCCTCTCCGGCTAATCCGAATAATGAGCACTTATTTTAAAAACAAGTGGATACATTTAGATCTAAATTAAGTCACGATAAATTTCCCTTTTTTATCCTTTAAACAAAAGATCCATCATTAAGATTCGATGTGGTTTTCGGATAACCATCTGGAATCCGACCCCCGGTCTCATCGAAATTCAAATGCCATTTTAAAGGCCAGTATTGATAGTCGGTTATTTAACTATCAATTGACATCCATAAAAAACCATCAGATTTAAATAATTTTCCCAAATTATTTATTTCAAAATATCTTCGCAAGATATACATTTTTTCTACGCTTCAACCCTTTGAAAATAATTTTCAAATCACTTTCCTCTCACGGAATAAATTCCATATATTATTTATCTCCACTGAAAATTTGCCAAGTCTAAATGCTTTAGATTTTAAAATAATTTAAATCACTTATTCAAAAATATATACTTGGAAACACTTAGAATAAAAACTATTTTAAACACTTTATTTAAAATAATAGTTATGGAATTTATACTAATATCTCATGTAAAACTTAAGCCCAAACTAATTTTTGAAAATAATTTTTTTGGAGAGAGTATAATTATTTAGATAACCATCTTCTAAATCAAATACTATTTAAATCTTTAAAATAATCACTTTTATGATTAACTTAGTAAATATTTACTTTAAAAATTTAAAAACAATTTAAGGAAATATTTTCTCCAAAGCATTCTTTTTAAAACCAACTTTAGAACTTTTATTTATATTCAAAAGCTACTTTGAAAACATACTCGGCCTTCCTAGGAAAGTACACTTTCCATTCCAAAATAGTCCAATTTAATCAATTAATAAATCCTTCTTGATTAATCTCGATTTATCTCGATTTACATCCCAAATTCGTAAATTTTCTTTCCACACTTTTAAAAATAAACCAATATTTATTTTTAAAACAAATTACTCATTCCTTTATAGATTCCCACCGTGAATTTATATTTTCAAATATCTATTGGTATATCATTCCACTATATAAATTCAGTTTACAACTTCCATAGTCTCGACTTTCTTTCAAAACCCAATTCCAAACACTAAATCAAACTCCAAAACGATTTCCAAAATTTACTTTCAAACACTAAATCAATTTCCAATTTGATTTCCAAAATTTACTCCATTTAAAAATTACTCCTTTACTTA
This sequence comes from Allium cepa, assembly GCA_030765085.1. Taxonomy (NCBI): domain Eukaryota; kingdom Viridiplantae; phylum Streptophyta; class Magnoliopsida; order Asparagales; family Amaryllidaceae; genus Allium; species Allium cepa. Next base: position 550,120,414 of record CM060932.1, read on the forward strand.
TCCAAATTTATTTCAAAATCTATGAATTCCAAACTCACTCCTTTATTTAGATTTAATATCTTATTTAAAAATCTAAAATATTAAATTATTTAATTTTAAAATTCTCCCTTTTATTTCTCCTAAACCATTTAAAATCAGAATTTTAAATAAATTCTTCAACTTTTAAACAATACTACTTAAGTTTTCAAAATCCTTTTATAAAAAAAATTTGTTTCCCATACTTGGAATTTACTTGATAGGAGCGCGCTTCTTTATTCAAAACAAAATAGGATTTCAAAAATCAACTTTTATCCTTTTCCAAATTCCTGCTTTTAATTTATCCAATTTTCAAAAAATTATTTTACTTAAAATTCTCTACTTTAATTTTCTTCGAAGAATATAATCTTTTAATATTCTATTATTTTAAATACCAAAATATATTCGACCAAATCATAGCCTTCAATAATTTCAATCACCAGTATAATCAACCACAGATTATCAATAAATCATATCATAGCATATGAAATAAATTCAAACAATTTGAGGAATCCAATTGGATCCCTCCGACCTGTTTCTCTGCATCCATAGATGTTATTACAATATAAAATACCAATTCCACTTCAAGGTGAAATATCGCGGTATATGGGGTCATCCACTATTATGCGGGGCGCATATGGTCTCATCCGCTATATAATGTGGGAAATCAATCGCATTACTATATATATAGGTATATACTCTAATATCATTCAACGGGACAAATTATTAAATTCATCCAAGCACATCCAATAGTTTAAATTTATTTAGTTAAACGAGTGAGAAGATCTCACATTTGCTTTTGTTTTGCAATCTATTTCCATTCCAGCTTGTTTTCACGATTTTTAAACCTTGTAACAAACATTATAAGGTTTTATTAATATTCAAATTAGTCGAACAAATTAATTTTCCAATTTGAAAAGTTTAGTTAACCAATAATTTATTTTTAACCAGTGATTTAAATTTAAACTAATAAATTTTCCCCTTAAAATCTTTTTAGTAACTAGAATAAATTAAATAAGTTTATAAATATAATAAATCACAATCACATTATTTAAAATAACTAGTAAATTAAGATGTGTAAATATATATATATACAGGTAAATAAACACAAGGAAGAAGTTGCAAAAAAGATTAGTCTAAGGGACAACAAGTTTGCTTTTTAGCCTGATGGACATTTTTTAGTGTAAACTGAAAATGATAGTTACAACTATCATTCTGTGATTTACACTAAAAAGTGTCCTTCAGCCTAAAAAACAAACTTCTTGTTCTTGAAACTAAATTTTTTTCTAACTTTTTCCTTTAGCCTAAAAATCCCTATATATATATATATATATATATATATATATATATATATATTATTTTTCTTTAGGAACTACCTATGCTAAAAATGAAATTCTAATTTTTACATAACTTTCACCATTAAAAATTCCTTTATATATATATTAAAATTTAAAAATCTATCTGTATATATTTTTTTTCACTGTTTAAACTACAATTAAAATAGGCAGGCATATGTATATTATACTTTCCTTTGTATATCTACACAGATATATATATATATATATATATTAAATACATAAATAAAAACACACACCTAACTACCGAGTTTGAATTTGAACGAAGACCTTAGCTTCGACCCAGCCACTCTCCGATCCGTACAGTTCCTCGCTTCCATCAACGTTCTCCGAGCAAGAACCGGTTGATATTGTGACGAATCCAAAGCCACAACTTCCACCGGTTTCTTTGTCATAAATAACCTCAACCATCTCGACAGTCCTTGCATTATCAATCAAACCAGCAAGGTCGATAATCTCAACAGAAAAAGGCAAATTCCGACAACAGTTTTAAGTCGGGCGAAAAGCTCTGACCTCCATCTTCACCACCACCCGAAACTTCTTCATCTTGCTCATACACAGAAGTCACAGCAACTCTTCTCACAAAACTCGACTCGTTTCTTTTGCCCTAGTCTTCGCGCAAACAGACTTTGACGCGATTTTCGAGGTAAAAAAGATCAAACTTTATTCGATTTGGCGTTCGAATTCGTTTGGGGATTTTGTTTGATTTTCATTTGATCGAGAAATTCGAAAGAAGGATGCCATTTTTTTAATACATTGAACTTCATTCAATCGTTTTGCTTGGCCATTTTTAAACGAGAAGAGGGATTTTAATTTGAGCAAAAAGAAGGTAAGCTCGGTTGAACGATTCGTCCTTACTGTTTTATTTTATTTTTATAAACGACTCATGTCTCAAAGAGTGAAAGGTGTTAGAAAATGAAGGCTACATGTTGAATCACAATAATTAGTTTTTAAATGGGTTACAATATAATATTTAATTTGAATTTGAAGTTAAACGTCTTGAAATCGAGCCAACAATCTTGACTCCTATCGAGGCATGCCGCTAAGCATTTATAAGGTTATACACATATTCCAAACGCAATAGAAAATGTTCTGAAGCCTTAATCGATCATATGGAAAAGATAGCTTTTTGAACCCAGTTATTATATTAAATTTCAATATAAATTTCAGCGCGTTTATCTAGCATACGATCACACGACAACTCCAAACACTACGAAAATTGAAATCCGATAATAATATAATATTACGGTTCCAATGGAACTGGTTTCGTCAAATTCTGAGACTGTACCTCGGAAGGCTATTTTTAAATGTCAATTCAAACTATATATTTTCAAAACTGAACTAACTACTTTTAAATCCGATTTTAAAACTTCTATTATCTTTCAGTATTATAAATACAAATTTTCCAAGCCTTTGAAATACTTTTAACCAGCTTTAAAATCAAGATTCAATATTTTACCCAATTTTGAATTATTAAATTCAATAATTTAATTGCCAAACAAACAGTGATATTTGAAATTCAAGTTAAACTAACATTCAAATATTTAAAATCAATTAAATATTTCAATTTCAAATTTCCAAAGTCACATTCTTCCCCCTTAAAAGAATTTTGTCCCGAAATTACTAGTTAAGAAGAATGATTAATAACCCGTTCACTATTTTCCCAATCCAACTAGTTTTTAACAACTTTCCAAAACTCAACAGTCTCAACTTTCCAAAACAATTTTTTTATTAAGGACACACTATCACTTCTACTAGTTTTCTAAACTCATTCATAACTTTCAAACAATATTGTTTTCCTAACAATTCAAATTTAAATTTAAATTCAAAATTTTAAATTATCTAATTTTCGCAAAAATTTTCTAACTCCCTAAATTTTTGAAAAATTTCGCCAGCCTCTCCTTTGCACAGCTAGCTCGGTACAACTACAAAATGCCACAACAGGCTCCTAAATTTCAAAAGAAAATAAAAAGCCAAGTGACTAGACCAGAAAATCATCAAATTTCATATAGAAATTTAATACATACCTTTTGACGAGAAATTTTATTTATCTTCTGAAATCAAAAATCCCAATTTCTTTTGCTTTTAAACCACCTGCATATCCTACTAACAATAATATCTAATTACAACATTCAAAATCATTTTATACTTTAAAAGTTTCAATATCTATTTCATTCAAGTCCGTACGATGCACTTATATCATCCGTATGCAATACCAAATTCGATCGCTCACTCGATCACATAATATCACTTTCGAACTAGTATCATCCAACCGACTTCCTAGTGCGGACTCAGATCTGATTTCTTGATCAGAAACCGTCATTCTCCTTGCATAGCTGTAAACTATGATATAGAATTTCCAAAATCAACCAAAAATCCATATCCAGGGTTCGCCGTCGAAAATCGGGTGAAAAGTCCCAATTCGGATCGATATAGCTATCTCGAAATTCTATGCTCGTATTCTGGATCGAATCGCTATGCGAATAAAATAATATGCATACATCCTATGTATTTATCAATTGATTATTAGCTTCATCGATTTTCTTTTTATTCACATTCATTTTGATTTCATTCACGTATTCACAATTTCCAGTTTAACCTCCGCTCAATTATTAACTTTGTATATTTCAAACACCAAAATTATTTAAGAGTTTTTCCATTTGTTACTTAAGTTTAATGTAAATATTCTATATACACCTTATTTTTAATTTCACTTCATCGCTTTGGTTTTGTGTACAATATATTCACTTATTTTTCAATTTCATTTGAATCCAGTTTATCCTAAAATTCTAAATACTGATATTTTTTATCAACTATGTTTCATTTATATCTAATCCATATCATCGTTTCATTTGAATCAAATTTTCAATCCTATTCTGAATTCAAAATCTTTTTACCTTCAATTCTTAGTTTATTTCCAAATCGAATTAAATATTGAATTCAATTCACCCTTTCTCAAACCCTTATAAGTTTTTAAACTTATAAATATTCCATAATCATTTTTAAATAAGATTCCAGAGCTTAAAAAATCACTTAAGTATTTCAAAATCAATTTTTGAAATCAATTATATCCAAAATTAAACTATTTCAAAATCAAACTCAATTTCGCGAATATTTCCAATTCAAAACATTCGGGTAGCAATTTCTCCCTTGGAAACTCGAAAATGAACACTGATGATGTCACAATCATCATCGGAATTATTTTCCAGTGACCGAAAAGAGTTTAGTGCTTTTATGCTTTCGAAAACATTTTCCAAATATTTTTAAATTCCAAATCTCTCCAGATTTCATATTCAATTCAGAAATATTTGCCAAATAATTTCACCATTATTTTTCGAAAACGTTTGAAAACCATTTTCAACTCAAAAGGAATTAAATTTTCAAATTCCAAATCCTTCAATTCATATTCAACTCTGGAATTTCATTCAAATTATAAATCATATGTATAATTCACATTTCAAATTCCATTTTGTTATCTGAATTTATTTCCTTAACCTTTGGTTATGAGATCAATTTCTTATTCAATTTTTTACACAACAATGATATTAATTTAATATTATCACTTTCTAACAATCAAGCAACCATATATTACTATAATAATTTATGGAAAATTATTTCTTTTATATATAAAAATAATTTGGGTAAAATTATTTCATTTACCCTATTTTAAAACAATACTGTGTCTGTTATCTTGTTTAAGAGTTTAGAAACCCCTACCGATAACATGGCGTCCCACATATCGACCAAAACCTATAAACACTCAACCGATAAGTCAACACAATATAAAAACAATTTTTATATTTACTAACAAATACGTGCTCATATCTATTAATATACTCAAACTCATTCTGGAGTACTACATACTCTATGTCTAATGAGTAATACCCACCAGATCCAAGGTTCTTGCTTAACCTTCAGCTCTGATACCAAACTATAACGACCCGATTTTTTGACGCCCGAAAATGAACATCAATACGTCCACTGTATGAAATGTCGAATAATCGAATGTCGGAAAGCCAAATTGTTTGGGTTAAAGAAGAAGAAGGTAGAAGAAGAAATAGAAACAATATCAGAATCTCACAATCGCAGCGGAACAATATATAATAGATAAATGACTATTCTTTAAACAAAAGAATTATATTTGTTTATACATTACATCATCAGAGTCATATACAACACAATTGCGGAAAAGTAACATCATATACAAGTGATACGTCTCGCCATCCAGCTTGTCTCCCGATCTCCACAGCATACGTTCTTGATTTTGCTCCAAAACAACGATAACCTGACTCTAGGCTGCTCGCGTGGAAAAATAGGGGCACCCGAAATTTAGAAAAGGGAAAAATAAACTCTGAGCAAGTCGAGGGACTGGTGTGAGATCTAAAAGCAGTTATTTATACAAAAAGAAATAAAAAGAAATCCGTTCATGCTTTTGGAAAATGAAACAGCCATTAGGTCTTCCGGCACACACACAATGCAATCTCACACATGGGGAAGGTTTCTTCTTATAGTAGTCAAACATGCTTGATACGCAAAAATCCTTTGGATATTATTATTAGTGCATATTATGGAAAAACATTTCGAAGGTATAATATTGATCTTAGCCAGCATACGTACCATTATAGTATGCCTACTATAACTACCATGTTAAATGGCAGGTTCTATAACTAAAACCGTACAGGGATCGTATTGAGTGATTGGATTTCCAACAAATGGTCAAGGCTAAAGAACTTCCTTTCCGAAAGGGTACGCCTCTGGGGGGACGCCGCGAGAAACTAACCAGATCTCTACCAACACAAGGCTGGGTTACCTCTATAACTAGGTAACTAACTGTCACGAGTATGCTATTCCCCAGTCGTAACCGAACTTTACCGAGGCGCCTCAATTCCATCAACCACATAAATAATATGGGCTCCAATACAGAATACCACTTTTTATCCACACAAGTTAAATATCTGGGCTCCATACCAGATACCACTTTTTATCCAGAATTCGCACATACCATGTGGGGCTCGACCCTCATAACCTTGTTGCATCCTTCCCGTTTCGACTATTTCCGGAGTGTGAGGTTCGACGAAGTTTCGTCCCACAAAGATACGCTTTTCACAAAAGCCATGCTTCGATCAACCAATGATCAATACTTAGCATGCCACATTACCAAATCGGAAACATATCACTAGTAACAATCAACTACATAACCTCTGAAATCGTACGTCTCAGAGAAGGGTGTTAAGCTAAGAGAATAAATTCTCCTCCACCAAAGAGAAATGTATTTGATAGAAACCATATTTATATCTTAAAGTGTAATGTCAGACATATGACCATACAATTCCATTATGAGTCTGAATGGAAACGAAGGCACTTCGTCCAATTAAGGAAAGAAGTCCTTGCATATTCGGATATCTCCTAATCACGTCTGGACTCCCCATCACATAGGGTAAACTCTATACCGGAGCAACTCAGTGCAGAGACAATCGACAGGTAATCCTTTCGTTTTCTAAAATACCCGGTCTTCAACCACCGTCTTCAAATGTGATCCCATTTCGTTGTGTCATTATTCGGAATGGGTTTTATGACTCAATGTCCTCTTTCGGCTAATCCGAATAATGAGCGCTTATTTTAAAAACAAGTGGATACATTTAGATCTAAATTAAGTCACAACAAATTTCCATTCTTTATCCTTTAAACGAAAGATCCATCATTAAGATTCGATGTGGTTTCGGATAACCATCTAGAATCCGACCCCCAGTCTCATTGAAATTCAAATGTCGTCTTAAAGGTCAATATTGATAGTCGGTTATTTAACTGTCAATTAACATCCATAAACAACCATCAGGTTTAAATAATTTCCCAAATTATTTATTTCAAGATATATTCGCAAGATATACATTTTTTCTACGCTTCAACCCTTTGAAAACAATTTTCAAATCACTTTCCTCTCACGGAATGAATTCCAAATATTGTTTATCTCCACTAAAAATTTGCCGAGTCCGAATGCTTTAGATTTTAAAATAATTTAAATCACTTATCCAAATATATATACTTGGAAACACTTAGAATAAAAACTATTTTAAACACTTTATTTAAAATATTAGTTATGGAATTTTATACTAGTATCTCATGTAAAACTTAAGCCCAAACTAATTTTTGAAAATAAATTTTTTGGAGAGAGTATAATTAGTTAGATAACCATCTTCTAAATCAAATATTAGTCAAATCTTTAAAATAATCACTTTTATGATTAGCTTAGTAAATACTTACTTTAAAAATTTAAAAACAATTTAAGAAAATATTTTTTCCAAAACATTCTTTTTAAAACCAACTTTAAAACTTTTAATTTATATTTAAAAGCTACTTTGAAAACACACTCGGGCTTCCAAGGAAAATACACTTTCCATTCCAAAGTAGTCTGTTTTAATCAATTAATAAATCCTTCTCGATTTATCTCAATTTACGTCCCAAATTCATAAATTTTCTTTTCACACTTTTAAAAATAAACCAATATTTATTTTTAAAACAAATTACTCATTCCTCAATAAATTCCCACCGCAAATTATATTTCCAAATATCTACTGGTATATTATTCCACTTTATAAATCCAGTTTATAACTTCCATAGTCTCGTCTTTCTTTCAAAACCCAGTTTCAAACACTAAATCAAATCCCAAATCTTTTTCCAAAATTTACTTTCAAATACTTAATCAATTTTCAAATTGATTTTCAAAATTTACTCCATTTAAAAATTACACCTTTACTTATCCAAATTTATTTCAAAATCTATAAATTCCAAACTCACTTCTTTATTTAGATTTAAAATCCTTTTTAAAAATCAAAAATATTAATTTGATATTTAATTTTAAAATTCTCCCTTTTATTTCGCCCAAACCATTTAATCTTATAACAACACACACCTAACCGCCGAGTTCAAATTTGAACAAAGACCCTAGCTTCGACCCAACCACTCTCTGATCCGTACAGTTCCTCGCTTCCATCAACCATCTCCGAGCAAGAACCAGTCGACATTGTGATGAATCCAAAGCCATGACTTCCACCATTTTCTTTGTCATAAATAACCTCAACCATCTCGATAGTCCTTGCATTATCAAATAAACCAGCAAGGTCGGCAATCTCAACAGAAAAAGGCAAATTTCTGGCAACAGTTTTAAGTCAGGCGAAAAGCTCTGACCTCCATCACCACCACCACTTGAAACTTCTTTATCTTGCTTATACATAGAAGTCACAACAACTCTTCTCACAAAACTGAACTCATTCCATATTCCCAAATCTTCACGCGAACAGGCCTTGATGTGATTTTCGAGGTGAAAAAGATCGAACTTCATGTGATTTGGCGTTCGAATTCGTTTAGGGATTTTGTTTAATTTTCGTTTGATCGAGAAATTTGAAAGAGGTATGGAATTTTTTTCAATATATACCGAACTTCATTCAATCGTTTCGCTCGGCCATTTTTCAACGAGAAAAGGGATTTTAATTTGAATAAAAAGAAGGTAAGCTCGGTTGACCGATTCGTCCTTATTGTTTTATATTTTTTTTATAAACGACACGTGTCTCTAAGAGGGACAAGTGTTAGAAAATGTAACGACCCAGAATTTTTAATTTATTAAAATTTAATATTTAATTAATTTTGAATATTAACAAGTGAATTTATAAGTCAAATAAATTTTTATTTGAATTATTGGATTTAATTGAATAATTAAATCGACAATTTAATACGTTAAATTATGGAAATAATTGAAAATCGGGTTAAATATGATTGAAAATGATTTGTAAAATTTTATTTTATCATGTTGGAGTTAGAATGATATTTTAGAACTTTTAAAATCGAATTAAAAGTTAATTTGTGAAAATTGAATATTTTAATATTTAAATCGACTAGTGAAAATAGCCAATTTTTGAACAGTCTCAGAATTGAACGAAACCAGTTTCATTGGATCCGTAATAGTTAGTTATTACCGGATTTCAATTTTCGTGTCAATCGGAGCTATCGTTTGATCGTGGCAGCTCGAAACGCATCGAATCGTTTTTAATTTAAATTTGGCGAGCTAAAATAGCCATTTTTCAAAAAGTCTTGGATTTCGACGAAACCAGTTTCATCGGATCCGTAATGTGATATTATTGTAAGGTTTCAAATTTCATGTCAATTGGATTTACCGTTTGTCCGGTACAAATTAAAACGCCTAGAAAATCGCTTAAATCGGTTTAATTTAAATTGAGCGTTTATAGCCATAACTCGCACAGATGTCCGAATTAGCTTTCGAAACCTGTTCCATTGTGTCCGGAACGCGGGGTAAACCCTAGAAACGCTGGTTACGGCGCGTAAATCGGAGTTCGGAATTTACGGATGAATAGTGTTCGATTTTCTTCTATAAATAGACACCACCATCCTCATAAATTAAAAAAAAAACCTAAATTACAAACCCTAGCCGCCACCCCATTAACTGATGGCCAGAAATGCACGAAATTTTTCCCCTTTGATCTCTCAATCCATCAAGTTTTGGCTAAAACTTTCAACATGAAAGATGTAGAGGGCAACACGAACTACAAGATCAACGGTGGAGATCGCGAATGGAGCTATAGATTGGGAGATATGGGGCCGCGTTCTCTACAGCCTTTGCATGCATTTCGAGGCTGTAGGCATGGCCGAGCTCAGTGGCCTTGGGGCCGAACCTAGAGTAGATGATGGCGAGCGCGTTGCAACTTCCTGATCGTGTTCAAGTTGAACGTAGGCGATGCAAGATTAAAACCTAATTTAGGGTGATGGGTTCGAATGTAACGTGCGCGACCTGGAGCTTATGCGTGAGGGAGATGGAGATGCGTTCTACGGTTGTGATGGAGGGGTTCTAGATCCAGTGGCCTGTAGTTGTGGAAGGTTTAAATTAGTTAGTTTATATTGTAATTTGTTTATAAAAATTCGTATAAACTTCATAAAATCATAACTTTTTCATACGAGGTCGAAAACGCGCGAAACCAGTTGCGTTGGAATCGTATGGACGAGCACTACGCGATGAAGTTGGTTTGGAGTCGTTTGGAGTTAGTGAGAATTTTGGGTAAAATTAAACGTCCGTTTAATTTTATTCGAAATAAATCGCTAAAACGGAAATTAAAACCAAGGTGAGAACTTCTCACTCAATCGAATCAGTTTCGATTTTATTTTAAATAGTTAGATTTAAAATATTTGAATGCATGTTTGAATGTTGATTAATATCTATTGATTGTTAAAATAGACATTGTACGCCGTTAGTAAGCGGATGTTATTTATTAAAAACATATACCGCGAATATTTCATAAACAGTGAAATTGGTATTATATATAATATCAATATATATATTGGCATATGTATATATTGCAGTTATTGATTTCCCGCATTTTTTGTTTAGCGGATGAGACCCTATTACGCCGTCTATTAAGCGGATAATATTTAAATCCCATATACCGCGATAATTTCGTACTGGAGCGAAATTGGTATTGTGCTAATGTTTGTGGATGCAGGAAAACAGGTTGGAGGGATCCAACTGGATTCCTCAACAATATTTATTTGATTTCAGATATTTTGATATTTGATGGATTTTCATATTGATATATGATATCGTTGTAGTCGTGATTGACTATTTGGTGTGTAGCATCATTGGGCCAAATTTGGAATTTTAAAATGATTTCAAAGTGATTTTTGAAAGTATACGTTTATAAAATATTTTTGGAATTGATTCATTTTAAATAAATAAACGTTATAATTTTAATGTTATAAAAATTATGATTTTTGTGAAATATAGTTAAAAACTGATTTTTGAGAATATGATGCTATTGAGTTTATAAAATAGTTTAATCGAGATATTTTAGAATTTATTGTGAAAAGTTTAAATATAGGATTTATAAAATTTAATTATTTTATGAATCAAAATGATGAAATTATAAAGGAGTTTAAAGACGTTTTTAAAAGAATAATATAAATTGATTTATATTAAGAGATTTATAAATGGATATTCATAAATTGAAATATTGACTTATAAAACAAGTTTTTATAAGTGTTTGAATGAAGTGCAAATAGATTGCATAAGTGAATGGAATTTATAAAATTATAAATGATGAAGTTATAAGTGAAATTTATAAATAGTAAGATTTATAAATTTTGTGAAGTTATTAAGGAATATATTTGGATGAATAATTGAATCTTATAAGTTATAAGATTTATAACTATGAAGTTTAAAAGAACGATTTTGTAAAATAATCGTTTTATAAGTATTTAACTTATAATATGAACCTTTAGTTTATAATTAAGTTATAAACTGGAATAGGTTAATAAAGGAATTTATAAAAAGGAAGTTTTTATAAATAAATAGAAATGGAATTTATAAACGTTGTTTTATAAATTTGCAAATGATTTATTTTGACAAGAAAATTTGTTGAAACCTATAAATGGAGTTATATTCACATTTTTGAATAGTGAATAATCCTTTGAATTAAAATGAATAAAAGGATGAAATTTATTAACAAAGTATATTCACGTTTTTGAATAGTGAATAATATGTTAAAGAAAATGTTTAGATGTGATGTTTTAAATAGAATTAAAACGATCTAACGATGTTTTAAATATGTTGAGATTCGAAACCATAGATTTCAACATTCATTGTTGAAATAGACGTTTTCGAGAAATAAAAGGGAATGGTAGACTATAACACTGTTGTTATAGTAAATGATTTCCGAAAGGAAATGTTTTGTATAGTATTGGGATTTATATATCTATTTTAATTTTTGAATCCCTATACTAGTGATTTTGGGTTGTCGTAACGATGTTTTACGTAACATTCGTTTTGGCCCATATAAATATGTTGAAGAGAATGATTTCCTTAATAGAATGAAATATATACTTAATTTCGATTGAAGTATATTGAGTATTTTCCAAGTGTTGAAAATAAATAAAAATTGTGAATTACTTATGAATAAATAAGTATGGAAATGTTTTCCAATATAAAGTGAATATTTTGAGAATTTATCTTTTTGAAGATAAATTGAAAATGGATAATTGAAAACGTATATCAATAGATATTGTGAAATGTAAATTCACTAAGGAATTTATAAAAGAAAGTGAAATTGGTTTAAAAATAAATATTGATTTATTTTTGAAGTATTGAAATTACATATCTAGTGAAGATATTTTGGAAAATAAATAATTTGGAAAATTATTTGGAATCTGGTGATGTGTGCATATCCAGTGACAGTTCAATAACCGACTATCAATATTTCCCTTTGAATGGGTAATTGATGTGATTTGATTGAATGTGAATGCTACACTTATTTTTGAATAAGCGCTCACTATTCGGGTTAACCGAGAAAGGACCATGGGGTCGTATAACCCATTCCGAATATGTGATACGTCGTTATAATTGCATTGAAGATCGGTGTTGAAGACCCGGTATTTGCGAGAGCGATAGGATGACCTGTCGATTGTCTCTGCACTGAGTTGCAGCGGTATAGAGACTCCCTAAGTGATGGGAAATCCGATCAGGATTGTGAATATCCGGATTGCAAGGACTTCTTTGTAAGTGCCTTCGGTTTTGTTCGAGCCCGGAACAGACTTGTATGGATTGTGTGTCTGACATTACAAGTTGAGATATAAAGCCGATTTCATTCAAATATATTTCTGTTGGTGGCGGAGAATTTATTCTTTTAGCTTAACACCCTTCTCTGAGACGTACGAGCTCAGAGGTTATATAGTTGAAGTTATCAGCGATATATTCCCAATTTGGTAATGTGACATGCTGAGTGATGCTGTAAATGATCATTGTGTTGATTATTGTGATAGGATCGTTTATTTGATCGTCTATCTTGGTGATCATCGTGTTGATCATTTGTTGACCCAAAGCATGGCTTTTGTATAAAGTATGTTTTTGTGGACGTGACTTCGTCGAACCTCACACCCCGGAAATGGTCAAAACAGGAAAGATGCGGCAAGGTTATGAGGGGTAGCACCCTTTAGGGTATGTACATTTCCTTCTGGATAGAGGTGGTATCATGGTATGGAGCCCAGATATTTAACCTATGTGGTTACTATGAATTTATTACTTTGTGGTTGTTGGCTATCGGGATCCCGTGAGAAAGGTCGTTTACGATCGGGGAATGGCGTGCTCGTGTCAGTAGTTACCCAGTTAGGGGTAACCCGGCCTTGTGTTGGCAGAGTTCCGGTTTGGTTCTCGGGGATGTCTTTCCAGAGGCATTCTCATGTGGCAATGGGAAGTTCCTTGGCCTGACCATTTGTTGGAAATCCAAAGAAACAATACGTGACTTGTACGGTTTTAGTTGTATAACCTGCTATGGAATGTGGCGGTAACCTGCTATTGAACATAGTTAGCTATAGTAGGCATACGATAATGGTCGTATGTTGGCTAAGATTTATATTCTACTTTCGAAATGAATTTTTCCTAAACTATGCACTAATAATAATATGAAATGTTCTTTTAAATGCGTATCAAGCATCTTTGACTATCATAAGGAGAAATCTCCTCCGATTCTGCGTTTGCATTGTGTGTGTGTGCGGGAGGCCTTATGGTAGTCTCATTTTTAAAAGCATTGCGAATTGATTAAAAATATTCCTCTATTTTGATTTTAAAGATAAATAAACTGTTTTGAGTTCTCACACCAGTCACATGACTGACTTGGAGTTTATTGTTTTCCTTCCTAAACTCTGGGTGCCCACCAATTTCCACACGGGCAGTCAAGAGTTAGGTATATCAGGATATTCTGGATATTCTGGAATTGCTGGAGGCAAGCTGGATGGCATGGCGTATTATTTATATAGTATTTCTTTTTCCGCTGTACTGTTTGATGTTGTATATTGTTGTACACTCTGATGATGATATGATGTAATGTAATGTATAAAATGTAATAACTGATATAGTTCTTTGTTTAAAGATTATTCATTTATTATTATATGTTGTTCCGCTGCGAATTGTGAGATTCTGGTGTTGTTCTGTTGTTTTCTGTTCCGTTCTATGTTCTCTATTCTCTTTTTCTTCTATTTTAAAATTCTGTTCTATTTTCTCTTTTCTATTCTATTTTCTAATTTTCTGTTTTCTTTTCCCTCTATCTTCTCTCTTCTATCCTTTTCTTTTTCTTTTCTTAAATATTTCTTAAAACCCCTAAGGGTTCGTATTTTCGTTCATCTTGAATTAATCAATGGAGATTAGTGTCTATTCAAGGAGTACGGATTTACGGGTCTTTACAGTTGGTATCAGAGCTTATGGTTAAGCGACGACCATGGTTCTGTTGGGTATTACTCATTAGAGATAGAGTCAGTAGTACTCTAGATTGAGTTTGAGTGTAATAATAGCTATGAGAGCGTATTTGTTAGTGAATATAAATTGTTTTATATTGTGATGATTGGTTTATTGAGTGGCATATGAACTTTCGTCAGCGTGGTCCGCAAGACTATGCCGAAGGGGTTTCTAAACACTTGAATAGAACAATTCGACACAGTATTGTTTAAAATTGGGTAAATGAAATAATTTTACCTTAATTATATTTTATATATAAAGAAATAATTTTTCAAAATTATTTAAGTGTATATAAGTTGATTGTTTAGTTGTTTGAATAATCTAAATAAAGGAATTGTATAAGTAAAAAAAGAATTATAAAAATTGAATTATAATTAATGTGATTTACAATTGTGAAATAAACTTATATATATAAGAAGTGAAACTATATGAATATATTTATGAATATGAGTTGAAATAAAAATGAAATTAAAGTTAAATGAAAATTTACTTAGAATTGGAAGCTGAATTGATTTATAAATGGGAATTTAAGTTAAGTAAAACCAAGTGATGTTTATAAAATGAAATATAACTTAAGTGATATGGAATGAAGTTGATATTGGTATCAAGGTAAATTAATAAAAGTGAAGTGATAAATATAAACTTAAGTTATGTATATGAATTCAACTGTAGAAATTGAATATGTATTGAATTAATGGATTAAATGTTAATCAATTGAATGTGAATAATTGATATGGAATAATGAATATAAGTGTTAATTCATTAAAATCAAATGTTACTGAAAGTTGAAAGATTGAATAAAAAAATCCAATAATTAAACCAATTGATAAGCAAAGGAATTTGGTTGTAATTATATATACATTGGTTGTTATATGATTGTTAGATGATTGTATATAATTCGTTAAGAGTTAATGAAATTGAAAGCTAAAGTAATTGAAATCCAATTGGAAGTTAAGTGAAACTTAAATAAAATTGAATTTAATTTGGAAGTGAACCAACTTGAATATGAATTAGTGAATATAAACTAATTGAGAATGAATGTTAGTAAGAACATCCACTGTTAATGAATCAAATGTGATTAAATTGAAAACTATTTCATTGAATATTAATGAGAATATGAATGAATATTGATTTGGTTATGGATGATAGTTGGTTGATGGTTGAATATATATTGCTATTGAATGCATTTGCTATGTTAGTATATATAGTTATTATGTTGCCATATGTTGTATATTGATACTATTGTCTATATGCATGATTCTCATGTTGTTTGTTGAGTGATTAGTAGGTGCGGATCGCGTTTGCTTCGCATTTGGAGCTCGCCTTCGCGCTATATTAGCCGTATATGCTTGCTAATAAAATATAAGGTACATATCTCGGATTAAATATCGTACTTTTACACTATTTTCCCTTCGGGATGCCTCATTACTTGATGAGATGTATATTTGTGATATATATACTGTCATTTTTTTTTCGGATCGAGCCGCGCAAAGGAGACTATGGCGAATTTTTCCGAAAATTTAAGGCGTTAGAAAATTTTTGAGAAAATTTGGAAAATTTTGAAAACTTTAAACTTTGATTTGAAGTTGAAAGTTAAACAATAGTAGTTATTTTTGAAAAGATAACTAAGTATGATTTGAAAACTTAGTAAGTTATTGTAAGAAGTTTGACTATGGATTTATGGAAAATTAATAGAATTCTGTAACTTTTCTTACTTAATAATTTCGAGGACGAAATAATTTTAAGTGGGAAAGATTGTAACGACCCAGAATTTTTAATTTATTAAAATTTAATATTTAATTAATTTTGAATATTAACAAGTGAATTTATAAGTCAAATAAATTTTTATTTGAATTATTGGATTTAATTGAATAATTAAATCGACAATTTAATACGTTAAATTATGGAAATAATTGAAAATCGGGTTAAATATGATTGAAAATGATTTGTAAAATTTTATTTTATCATGTTGGAGTTAGAATGATATTTTAGAACTTTTAAAATCGAATTAAAAGTTAATTTGTGAAAATTGAATATTTTAATATTTAAATCGACTAGTGAAAATAGCCAATTTTTGAACAGTCTCAGAATTGAACGAAACTAGTTTCATTGGATCCGTAATAGTTAGTTATTACCGGATTTCAATTTTCGTGTCAATCGGAGCTATCGTTTGATCGTGGCAGCTCGAAACGCATCGAATCGTTTTTAATTTAAATTTGGCGAGCTAAAATAGCCATTTTTCAAAAAGTCTCGGATTTCGACGAAACCAGTTTCATCGGATCCGTAATGTGATATTATTGTAAGGTTTCAAATTTCGTGTCAATTGGATTTACCGTTTGTCCGGTACAAATTAAAACGCCTAGAAAATCGCTTAAATCGGTTTAATTTAAATTGAGCGTTTATAGCCATAACTCGCACAGATGTCCGAATTAGCTTTCGAAACCTATTCCATTGTGTCCGGAACGCGGGGTAAACCCTAGAAACGCTGATTACGGCGCGTAAATCGGAGTTCGGAATTTACGGATGAATAGTGTTCGATTTTCTTCTATAAATAGACACCACCATCCTCATAAATTAAAAAAAAAACCTAAATTACAAACCCTAGCCGCCACCCCATTAACTGATGGCCAGAAATGCACGAAATTTTTCCCCTTTGATCTCTCAATCCATCAAGTTTTGGCTAAAACTTTCAACATGAAAGATGTAGAGGGCAACACGAACTACAAGATCAACGGTGGAGATCGCGAATGGAGCTATAGATTGGGAGATATGGGGCCGCGTTCTCTACAGCCTTTGCATGCATTTCGAGGCTGTAGGCATGGCCGAGCTCAGTGGCCTTGGGGCCGAACCTAGAGTAGATGATGGCGAGCGCGTTGCAACTTCCTGATCGTGTTCAAGTTGAACGTAGGCGATGCAAGATTAAAACCTAATTTAGGGTGATGGGTTCGAATGTAACGTGCGCGACCTGGAGCTTATGCGTGAGGGAGATGGAGATGCGTTCTACGGTTGTGATGGAGGGGTTCTAGATCCAGTGGCCTGTAGTTGTGGAAGGTTTAAATTAGTTAGTTTATATTGTAATTTGTTTATAAAAATTCGTATAAACTTCATAAAATCATAACTTTTTCATACGAGGTCGAAAACGCGCGAAACCAGTTGCGTTGGAATCGTATGGACGAGCACTACACGATGGAGTTGGTTTGGAGTCGTTTGGAGTTAGTGAGAATTTTGGGTAAAATTAAACGTCCGTTTAATTTTATTCGAAATAAATCGCTAAAACGGAAATTAAAACCAAGGTGAGAACTTCTCACTCAATCGAATCAGTTTCGATTTTATTTTAAATAGTTAGATTTAAAATATTTGAATGCATGTTTGAATGTTGATTAATATCTATTGATTGTTAAAATAGACATTATACGCCGTTAGTAAGCGGATGTTATTTATTAAAAACATATACCGCGAATATTTCATAAACAGTGAAATTGGTATTATATATAATATCAATATATATATTGGCATATGTATATATTGCAGTTATTGATTTCCCGCATTTTTTGTTTAGCGGATGAGACCCTATTACGCCGTCTATTAAGCGGATAATATTTAAATCCCATATACCGCGATAATTTCGTACTGGAGCGAAATTGGTATTGTGCTAATGTTTGTGGATGCAGGAAAACAGGTTGGAGGGATCCAACTGGATTCCTCAACAATATTTATTTGATTTCAGATATTTTGATATTTGATGGATTTTCATATTGATATATGATATCGTTGTAGTCGTGATTGACTATTTGGTGTGTAGCATCATTGGGCCAAATTTGGAATTTTAAAATGATTTCAAAGTGATTTTTGAAAGTATACGTTTATAAAATATTTTTGGAATTGATTCATTTTAAATAAATAAACGTTATAATTTTAATGTTATAAAAATTATGATTTTTGTGAAATATAGTTAAAAACTGATTTTTGAGAATATGATGCTACTGAGTTTATAAAATAGTTTAATCGAGATATTTTAGAATTTATTGTGAAAAGTTTAAATATAGGATTTATAAAATTTAATTATTTTATGAATCAAAATGATGAAATTATAAAGGAGTTTAAAGACGTTTTTAAAAGAATAATATAAATTGATTTATATTAAGAGATTTATAAATGGATATTCATAAATTGAAATATTGACTTATAAAACAAGTTTTTATAAGTGTTTGAATGAAGTGCAAATAGATTGCATAAGTGAATGGAATTTATAAAATTATAAATGATGAAGTTATAAGTGAAATTTATAAATAGTAAGATTTATAAATTTTGTGAAGTTATTAAGGAATATATTTGGATGAATAATTGAATCTTATAAGTTATAAGATTTATAACTAAGAAGTTTAAAAGAACGATTTTGTAAAATAATCGTTTTATAAGTATTTAACTTATAATATGAACCTTTAGTTTATAATTAAGTTATAAACTGGAATAGGTTAATAAAGGAATTTATAAAAAGGAAGTTTTTATAAATAAATAGAAATGGAATTTATAAACGTTGTTTTATAAATTTGCAAATGATTTATTTTGACAAGAAAATTTGTTGAAACCTATAAATGGAGTTATATTCACATTTTTGAATAGTGAATAATCCTTTGAATTAAAATGAATAAAAGGATGAAATTTGTTAACAAAGTATATTCACGTTTTTGAATAGTGAATAATATGTTAAAGAAAATGTTTAGATGTGATGTTTTAAATAGAATTAAAACGATCTAACGATGTTTTAAATATGTTGAGATTCGAAACCATAGATTTCAACATTCATTGTTGAAATAGACGTTTTCGAGAAATAAAAGGGAATGGTAGACTATAACACTGTTGTTATAGTAAATGATTTCCGAAAGGAAATGTTTTGTATAGTATTGGGATTTATATATCTATTTTAATTTTTGAATCCCTATACTAGTGATTTTGGGTTGTCGTAACGATGTTTTACGTAACATTCGTTTTGGCCCATATAAATATGTTGAAGAGAATGATTTCCTTAATAGAATGAAATATATACTCAATTTCGATTGAAGTATATTGAGTATTTTCCAAGTGTTGAAAATAAATAAAAATTGTGAATTACTTATGAATAAATAAGTATGGAAATGTTTTCCAATATAAAGTGAATATTTTGAGAATTTATCTTTTTGAAGATAAATTGAAAATGGATAATTGAAAACGTATATCAATAGATATTGTGAAATGTAAATTCACTAAGGAATTTATAAAAGAAAGTGAAATTGGTTTAAAAATAAATATTGATTTATTTTTGAAGTATTGAAATTACATATCTAGTGAAGATATTTTGGAAAATAAATAATTTGGAAAATTATTTGGAATCTGGTGATGTGTGCATATCCAGTGATAGTTCAATAACCGACTATCAATATTTCCCTTTGAATGGGTAATTGATGTGATTTGATTGAATGTGAATGCTACACTTATTTTTGAATAAGCGCTCACTATTCGGGTTAACCGGGAAAGGACCATGGGGTCGTATAACCCATTCCGAATATGTGATACGTCGTTATAATTGCATTGAAGATCGGTGTTGAAGACCCGGTATTTGCGAGAGCGATAGGATGACCTGTCGATTGTCTCTGCACTGAGTTGCAGCGGTATAGAGACTCCCTAAGTGATGGGAAATCCGATCAGGATTGTGAATATCCGGATTGCAAGGACTTCTTTGTAAGTGCCTTCGGTTTTGTTCGAGCCCGGAACAGACTTGTATGGATTGTGTGTCTGACATTACAAGTTGAGATATAAAGCCGATTTCATTCAAATATATTTCTGTTGGTGGCGGAGAATTTATTCTTTTAGCTTAACACCCTTCTCTGAGACGTACGAGCTCAGAGGTTATATAGTTGAAGTTATCAGCGATATATTCCCAATTTGGTAATGTGACATGCTGAGTGATGCTGTAAATGATCATTGTGTTGATTATTGTGATAGGATCGTTTATTTGATCGTCTATCTTGGTGATCATCGTGTTGATCATTTGTTGACCCAAAGCATGGCTTTTGTATAAAGTATGTTTTTGTGGACGTGACTTCGTCGAACCTCACACCCCGGAAATGGTCAAAACAGGAAAGATGCGGCAAGGTTATGAGGGGTAGCACCCTTTAGGGTATGTACATTTCCTTCTGGATAGAGGTGGTATCATGGTATGGAGCCCAGATATTTAACCTATGTGGTTACTACGAATTTATTACTTTGTGGTTGTTGGCTATCGGGATCCCGTGAGAAAGGTCGTTTACGATCGGGGAATGGCGTGCTCGTGTCAGTAGTTACCCAGTTAGGGGTAACCCGGCCTTGTGTTGGCAGAGTTCCGGTTTGGTTCTCGGGGATGTCTTTCCAGAGGCATTCTCATGTGGCAATGGGAAGTTCCTTGGCCTGACCATTTGTTGGAAATCCAAAGAAACAATACGTGACTTGTACGGTTTTAGTTGTATAACCTGCTATGGAATGTGGCGGTAACCTGCTATTGAACATAGTTAGCTATAGTAGGCATACGATAATGGTCGTATGTTGGCTAAGATTTATATTCTACTTTCGAAATGAATTTTTCCTAAACTATGCACTAATAATAATATGAAATGTTCTTTTAAATGCGTATCAAGCATCTTTGACTATCATAAGGAGAAATCTCCTCCGATTCTGCGTTTGCATTGTGTGTGTGTGCGGGAGGCCTTATGGTAGTCTCATTTTTAAAAGCATTGCGAATTGATTAAAAATATTCCTCTATTTTGATTTTAAAGATAAATAAACTGTTTTGAGTTCTCACACCAGTCACCTGACTGACTTGGAGTTTATTGTTTTCCTTCCTAGACTCTGGGTGCCCACCAATTTCCACACGGGCAGTCAAGAGTTAGGTATATCAGGATATTCTGGATATTCTGGAATTGCTGGAGGCAAGCTGGATGGCATGGCGTATTATTTATATAGTATTTCTTTTTCCGCTGCACTGTTTGATGTTGTATATTGTTGTACACTCTGACGATGATATGATGTAATGTAATGTATAAAATGTAATAACTGATATAGTTCTTTGTTTAAAGATTATTCATTTATTATTATATGTTGTTCCGCTGCGAATTGTGAGATTCTGATGTTGTTCTGTTGTTTTCTGTTCCGTTCTATGTTCTCTATTCTCTTTTTCTTCTATTTTAAAATTCTGTTCTATTTTCTCTTTTCTATTCTATTTTCTAATTTTCTGTTTTCTTTTCCCTCTATCTTCTCTCTTCTATCTTTTTCTTTTTCTTTTCTTAAATATTTCTTAAAACCCCTAAGGGTTCGTATTTTCGTTCATCTTGAATTAATCAATGGAGATTAGTGTCTATTCAAGGAGTACGGATTTACGGGTCTTTACAGAAAACGTAGGCTACATGTTGAATCTCGATAATTTGTTTTTAAATGGGTTACAATATAATATTTAATTTAAATCGAATTTAAACGTCTCGAAATCAAGCCAAAAATCTCGACCTCCTATCGAGGCATGCCGCTAGGAATTCATAAGGTTATACCCCTATTCCGAACGCAATGGAAAATGTTTTGAAGCCTAACTGGATCATATGGAGAAGATAGCTTTTTGAACCCAGTTATTATATTAAATTTCAATATGAATTTCAACGCGTTTATCTACCGTACGATCACACGACAACTCTAAACAATACGAAAATTGAAATCCGATAACAATACTATATTATGGATCCAATGGAACAAGTTTCATCAAATTCCAAGACTGTGCCTCGGAAGGCTATTTTTAAATGTCAATTCAAACTATATATTTTCAAAACCGAACAAACTGCTTTTAAATCCGATTTTAAACTTCTATTATCTTTCAGTATTATAAATATAAATTTTTCAAGCCTTTGAAATATTTTTAACTAGCTTAAAAATCAAGATTCAATACTTTACCCAATTTTGAATTATTAAATTAAATAATTTAATTGCCAAACAAACAGTAATATTTGAAATTCAAGTTAAACTAACATTCAAATATTTCAAATTAATTAAATATTTCAATTTCAAATGTCCAAAATTCCGAGTCGTCACAAAATCAATGTTAAATATTGCACTAATGATGGTGTTCAATTTCAATAGCAATAAATTCAATTAATTATTATTTTAAATTCCAATAAATCCATTTATTTGATTTCAATCTTACTATTTAATCAGTCATTTACTTTATGGACATACTTAACATTAATTTACATCTTATTACATAATATTCCACAGTTGCCATTAAACAATTTTTTTACTGCAATAATTGATTACATTAATTACAATTGATTTCCAATTCATTTTCAATGAATTAATTAGTGAATTCATAATTAAGCCATCATTACAACTTAACAATTCAAACACAATTCCAAGTTTATTGTTTACAAACAGAAGGTAATAAATTCACATATTCGTTGGTTACTCTATATTAACCAATTTCAATCAATTACGTACAATTTCATCATTTTATACAACATTTGGTTTAGTTTGCTTATTTACAATTTGTAACCAACTATATTTACAACCATTTCAATTAATTACAATTGCATTAAAGTAGTAGTCAATTATTTTAAATTAATATTATTAAATAACATTTTAGTTGTTTTCTCATAAATGAATTATAAATTTTTAATTTCTTCCAATATTAAATTATAAAATCTTATTTAATTCTATATTTAATTATCGAAAATTACGGGTCGTTACACTCTCACCTACTCAAAACTTTTCGTCCTCGAAAAGGAAAAAGAAGGAATTAAGATGTTAATTTAATTTGTTCAAAGTATTCAATTTATGAACAATTAATTTACATAATTAAGTATTTAAATAAAATTATATTAACTAATTACCAATTAAATCCTTCATATTCAAATTAATAAAAGTTTGAAAATATCTTTACTTTCACAAAAAAATTCTAATTACAAAATTCACGGAAATTTTTGGCAGATTCTCCTTTATACGGAGAGGTCCAGGAGAAATAGTAATATCAATAATAACTATATATATATATACATATCTCATATTTCAATATAATTTATCCCGAACCACAGGAAAACAATATAATATCGCTAGAAAATCGTAATCTAAAAATGTACCTAATGGTTGGGCAAACAACGCTTATTTAAGAAACCAAAAGCAGTAACTATTGCTTCCATAAACCTGTATTTCACTTAATAATCCAAAGAAGTTAATAAAAAAGAAATATTTAAGTTGTTTCGATTAATAACAAAACAAATCATCACAACATAACAATAGTCACATGCAAACAAAACAATACAAACATCATATTCAACAAAGAAATCAATCATCCATCCATAGCAACCAAAACAAATGGTTTGTTCGAGTTCGGAAACTTTTAAATGTATAAATTGACAAATATAAGTATACCATACACTCAACAGTTTTAGATAAAACTTAATAGATTATTTATGCATCTTTATATAGTTAGAAGTATCAACATCCATAAGCCAACACAAACAATAATTTCAAATATCGCTTAAGTTTATTCTTATTAATTTCCTTTCATATCATTTACTGTTCATTTTTTTCATTCATACAATACTCTTTTCCCATTAATTTACCTTTATTACTTACAAAATTTCATTTCTCATTTATCCATACAATGCAAATTTCCATTACTTTACATCCATTCACTTACATTATCAATTATTTCCATTCAATTATTTAAAATAATCAATGAATTCATTATTTAAATATTAAAAACAATTTAATTCAGTTTACTTCGCATTTATTATTTACTTTGATTTCCTTTTAACATCAATATTAACTCGTGAAGCAACCCGTACTTAGATTTTTATTCTTTTCCTTTTCTTTTCACTTTTATTTCTTTCACACATAGCATTCACTTTTACTATTTACTTTAATTATGGTTAGCTTCAAACATCACTTAAGTTCATAATTCTTTAATTACAGTATTCACCTTTTTATTAATTATAATTACTATCATTTCAAATTATTAACTTAAGTTTATAATATTCTTAGACATCTTAATTCTTCATTTATAAACATAATTCCATTGAACATTTCTATTATTTAAGTTTACCTGTATAATATTCTATTACATATTCTTATTAACATTACAACTTTTAAACATTTTTGGTAAGTTATATATATATATATATATATATATACATATATATATATATATATATATATATATATGTCTTTTAAAATATAATTGAATCTTACACTAGTTTATCTTATTCATTTCAATTAACAAAATGTTCAATAATTAGATCTTCTAAATTTTCATTACTCTTTAATTTTGAACCTTCAATTTCTTTACATTTCATTAATCATTTAACTCTTAATTTCTTATTTTTCATTTTAGAAAATTTCAATTATTAATATGGTAAAGAATTCGTTCATTATAATAACTAGAATTTCTAATTACAGAAACTTAAGAACTAAATACTGGGTTCCATTTTCAAATCATTTTAAAATAACATATATACTCGTATATTTTATATATCCAATAATATATAGAAATTAAAGATTAAGATTTATTTGTCAAAACAAATATGCAGTAAAATAACTACAGTGGTCTTTCTACTTTGAAACTCGAAAATGAATGTAGATGATGCGTGCACTCGTCACCGAAATTATTTTCCAATGACTAAAGAGGGAAGTACAGTAATTATTTCCTTTTAAAATTCTTTTAAAGCCATTCCTTTTGAATCACTTTGAAAATATTTATATCAGAAAATACTTCCAATTAATACTAATATTATTTTTCAAAAACTTTTTGAAAACAATTTCAAACCCCCAAACTTGAGTTCTCAAATTACCAATTCTTATTTTCTTCATTTGTAGACTTTATTTTATAACCAATATTTATAAATTTCACTTCCTAACAAACAAACATATCACATACAACTATATCCATTTATAAAAATTATTCTCTTATACACAAATATAATACTGGGTAAAATTATTTCATTTACCCAAATTTTAAAACAATATTTTGTCGGTCTGCCTAATTAAGTGCTTCGAAATCCCTAACGATGCCATAACATCATATGTACCGACTAGAATTTACAAATACTAAATAGAAAAAATTAACACAATATAAAACATTTTATAACACTAACAAGTACGCTCTCTCATATATATATACACACACACACACACACTCCGAAAAACTCATTCAAGGGTATTACTACCCTATCTCAAATGAGTTAAACCCCACAAAGCTAAATTTATCGCTAAACCTAAGCTTTGATCCTAAATGTAACGACCCATCTTTTTGGACGGTTCAAATCGACAATAAACCACACATGTCGGACTCAAACCATTCAAAGGAGGATTGTTATGGGATAAATAAGAACAAGTAGAAAAAGAAAGAAAAACAAACACAGAATCTCACAACGGAATGATAAAATATAATAATCAAATAACAGTTCATGAAGTTGTTTACAAATTACATTTGATTATACTTTTACAATACAGATCAGAGTTACATACAACATGAAAATTAAATAAATGCAGCGGAACAACATGATGCAGTGGAATAAATATACTAAATAATAATAGTACTAAATCTTCATCTTTGTCTTCCAAAAACAGTCTTCGATACACTGAAAAGCTCAGACTGGCCTGAGCGAATTAAAAAGACAATGCATTCGAGTCGGAACTAAAAGATCTTATGTAAGTCAAATCAACAGTAAATAAATATGAGTGTAATGGCATCGGAGATGTTTACGGGATTTGAAATCTTCTATCCAGTGTCTAATATTAGTGAAATAACTTAAGAGATGTTCAGGATTTCCATCTATTAAGGATCCGTTAAACTATCTACATACATAGTACAATACGCTTTTATAATAGTATCTACAGTAAAGTAAAATATTAAAATAGCATCAAGGCATTACCCATATCCCCCTTAACATAATTTATATAATGCCGTAGCCTATACAGTACTATAAACTCCACCAAATTGGTGAGCTATCACTGAGCACTCCATAGGTACGACACAAACCAAACTCGTAGATGGCATGATAAGGCTTGTGATAAGGCACGCAAGGTAATGCCCAGGGTTGGATTCTACCATTTACACTCTCAGACTGGTGGTAATGCATAGAAACTGCTACCGCTACCTCGGAACACACTCACATAATCAAAATCGAAGTGTGACCACTGAATCAATCACAAAGTCATAGTATGGTATCGAAGAAATGTTCCCGATAGGAGAAGTACCTCACTTGGCTCGGTATAGCTAATGTTTTAGCCACATCAAGCTGACTCAAGGAAGTCATGGATACATAAATATCTCATATAAAATCGTTCGCCAAACCATCCTACTTCATTCGGGAATCTCCACCATATACACAATTGTTAAAGTGGTTTTCGGTATTGGCAGAGAGTATGACAATATCCGATCCCGATCCCTTTAACAACCAAACATTAATTTCACACCTGGTGGTTCTTTCAAAAGTCAATTCATAATTGATATCAAAATATCATATTCGTTTCAAACATATCATTTTAAAATCATATTCACTTTCGAAATCATACCGATAAAATATGTTTAATCTCATTTTAAAATCATCAATTCCATCAAATATATCATTTCACCAGTAAATATCATTGAAATCCAAAATTAGGTTATAACATCATTTAACCATATTCGCTTTTAAATCAAGGATTTAAATATATCAGTCCAACCTTGCACCGTTTAATTTTTAGAAAATAGCTTAGATAGTTTTAAAATAGTTTAAATAGTATTAATAGTGTAAAATAGTTTAAAATACTTTAAAATGGTTCAAAAATGTATTAAAATAGTTTAAGTGGACTAAAGATAGATTAAATAGATTTCAAATACATTAAATAGATTTAAAATAGATTAAATAGATTTAATTTGATTAATAGATTTAAATTAGATTAAATAGATTTAAATTAAATAGATTTAAAATAGATTTAATTGATTTAAAATAGATTAAATAGTTTTAAAATAGATTAAATAGATTTAAAATAAATTAAAATGGCTAATTTGATTAAATAGTTTAAAATAGTTCAAAATATATTAAAATAGTTTAATAGTTTGAAAAACCTTAGTAATCGAGATTTTTAAAATAATATCTCTTTACACAATTTATATTAAAATGAATTAATTTGAAATTAATATCAAATTAGACTAGTTCTTTTATTTCAACATATCAGGACCACGTCCAGCTTTCAAATTTCAATTTAAATCCTTTAATCAATTCATTTAAATCAATTCCAATTTCAATAATTAATGCTTGGATTTTCGAAATATAATTTTAATGAATTCAATTTTAAGGATTTAAAATCATTTGATTTAACCAATCCAGTGTCCATATTTTTTTATCCTACGGTCAAGTGATACGGATATTTATCATTTCAATCCGTAAATACTTTAAATTTTACCGGTATATATTATTTCAATCTGAAATTCCAAAATAAATTCAAAATCCATAAAAATCGCTTGAGTCTATCATTTAACATTCGGAATTTCATACGATCCCAACGAAACCAACCATGCATAAATCCGAGCATGTATGTAAAAGTTATGATCGTTAGCGCATTTGAATTTTAATATGAAATAAATAAATAAATGAAACTAGTCACGTTACCTGGCTAACACGTCAGCATTTTTGTTGTTTGCAGACAAATCTTAGGCAAACTATCGTGACCGAACACAACCGAACCAGTCACCACCACATTCTCTGATTTTTCCACGGCCACAAACCTCGTTACTGTGATCTGACCTCACCCACGAATTCCCCTCTCCAAGCCGACCACCCCAAGCCAATGCCATGATGCGCGACTCCCCCGAGCACCATCGTCGCCACCAACGTTCTCAAGCTAACCACAGCGAATCAAGGCACATCTGGGTGGAACGAATGCCATGGATGGGTGCTATTCTTTCCCCACTACAATATTGCACCCTTCATTCGTTGACCGGAAGATGATCCGCTGTTGAATCTCAATGACAACACACGAACAGCCGAAATAAAATCACTGATTTCTGGACAAACGATGTAAGAACCCGAAATTTAACCCATAATAATTAATTCATTAGTTAACTAAATAATAAAATAACTTTGTGAAATTATTAGAATTGAGCCAGAGGAATTCACCATTGTGTTTGTGGTAATTTTCTGGTCAATTTCGATATATATAACGTCAGAAACCGAGCTAATATGACTAAGTTATAAGATAAACAACATAAGCAATAATATATATATATAGGGAGGTCGACCGGCCGGTCGGCTTGGGCACCAAGGCGGTCGATCGCCCGGTCGACCCGTCTCTATTATTTACGAACGAACGATCGTTCATTCGTTCGAACGTTCAAGAGAATGAACGTTCATTCGTTCGAACGTTCAAGAGCCTACTGGTGACGTGTTTTTCATTCTTCTGGCCAACTCAGTCACCTATTTTTGCATCTGATGGCTCATATTCAGCCTATGATGTGGTTGCATCCTATTAAATCCCCAATCCAACAGTCCGAGATCCACTTCTACTCCTATAAGTAGACCCCTAG
This sequence comes from Allium cepa, assembly GCA_030765085.1. NCBI lineage: Eukaryota > Viridiplantae > Streptophyta > Magnoliopsida > Asparagales > Amaryllidaceae > Allium > Allium cepa. Next base: position 550,149,626 of record CM060932.1, read on the forward strand.
ACCAAACACTTTTTCTCATTCTAGGTTTTCTCCAATTGGGTTCACCTTTCTAGGAAGGACCCTAAACGAAATAATTTTTCCAATGGAAAAAATCATTATAAATTAAATTATTTCACAACCCAAGTGGATCTGGGAAGACCCAAGGAAGAACTTAGAACCGGAGGTGAGTGATTGTAATTATTTTAAGATTTCTTGAAGTAATTTAAAATAATAGGGTTTCTAATAGTTGTAGTTTTTACTACGATTTTGGAATAACCTTTTTCGCGGTATATTTACAATTTTTAGAATTATTTTCAGTCTATTTTTTTAGCTATTCTTTTCCGTAATTTTAGTTTATTTCCGTTAATTATAGCTTTTCCATTTATTTACAGTTTATTTATAGTATTTTAGTTTATTTCCTATTATTTATGCTTTATTTACATATGTTTCCTACGCTTTGGATTTCTTCTATTTTCAATTTCTTTTATTCCTCCTTCTTCCGTACTGATTAGAATAGGATTAATGCGAATTTGGACAAAATTGAAAGAAAACTGAAATAATGGAATAAAAGATGCAAATTTTAAATAGTATAAATGGAATTGGACTGAAATTACACCTAATTATAACGTTAATTGGGCGGAAAAAAAGATTGGCCTAGTTGTAACTTAAAAATCATAACTAAAAAGAGTAAAGGATGAAAGAGGCTTATTTTCACACTTAAACTGTAGGTTAAGTAATATGCATGATTATATCATAGGTTATAATAAGAAAAAGAACATAATAAGGCTTATTTTAAGGCTTAGGATAAATTAATAAGCATGGATGGTAGAGAAAAATGTAAAGCCTTATTTATATAATTTATATAAGTTAATAAGTAAAGATGAAAGTAGGACCTGTACCAGATAGCATTCCTTATTAGACAAAATGGTGTTCTCACATTAGCCTGAAGCGAGATGAGGGCATGCCTATGCTAAAAATGGTAGTAATTGTTCAATTAGAAGTCCAAATCACGAGGGATTTGGATAAAGGGAGCAACTAGATAGTACCAATAGCATTTCTCCTATTTTCTATGGACACACGGTGATCTCACGTTAGCCAGAAATAGGATAAGGGGCATGCTTATGCTAAAGTTCGAGGTAAAAAGAAGACCCGATAGGTGAAGGTAGCATGGGCATGGTGGTAGTTACGCGTGCGACTTCCATTCGAGTGCTAAATAATCGCTATGAGTTCCAAGCGTTTAGTATGAGTGTCTTCTTAGACACCATTGCTTTCTATGTAGGGAGCTATATATGTCGTCCAGATCCATAGTGGTTGCTCTTTGCATCTTTCGTAGATACTGTTGGCTGTTGTGTAGGGAGTTATATAGCGTTTGGTCCGTAGTAAAGACTATGGAGTAGCAGGCCGATCAAAAAGGATAGAATTAGGGTTACATCCTAATTACAGGATTAGGAATATAGCCTAATCAAAGCAGAAATCAAGGACAAGTGCAAGCAATCAAAGTTAACCTGTCTTATAAGTTGAGAAATATTTAATCGTACTTGTTTCTAGTTTATTTCTTTCATATTTCCTTTATTATCCTTATTTATGCTAGAACTGTTGTAGAGTATCTTACTTTTATCTTGCTTAAAGATTCTTGTAATTATTATCATTCACCAGACTTTTAGTCTGACCCACTCCTCTATTTTCCGTTTACCCCTCATAGGCAATCAAGGGAGACGGCGATAGATTGCAGTTGCTTGGCAATTACTTGAAGGAGTTCTCTACTATGATTTCTTTTATTTTTAGCTTTTGTTCTATGTACTGGCTTATTATGAGACGTATTATGTACTCTGATTTTTGAGACTATGATTTTTTGTTTACATATTGGATTTTTAGACATGTATGTGGTATTTGACTTATTTATAAAGCAATTATGAAGTTTTGTTTTAATTCAGTTATTATTTTAAATTTCCATTGTTTTTATATATTTTTGTCTTGTGAATCTTAGTCTCTGTTAGTATTAATTATACCTACAATGCACCATGCCTTTTAATGTTTCCTTTTGGGTATACTAAGGGGTGTGGGATGTTTCACTTGGTATCAGAGTTTAAAATAACAGGATTCCAAAAAATTTCAAAATAACTCGTTTTAAAAGTATTTATCATAAAAGAACTTTTAGACATGATTTTTAAGTATAAAAGAATTTTATAAAAATCCTCTCATAAGTCCAGTTCAATCTCCCTTTTACTCTTTCCTAAACTATCCTTTTCATTTCGTAGAATAGCTGATCCCTTGAACCTTCACGAGGGCATTACAGTCCCAGCCTGATTTTGTAAGTACTTACAAGCCACGACTCCAGAGGTGCATGAGCCTACATCCAATCCTGCACCAATGGGTGGGAATCCCATCAACCCATGCCGCCATCAATTTCTCTAAGCTTTGTAAATAATTTGTGGGTTTGGGCAGGAAGACTTTTTCTGACAAGGAGACTTTTGTAGAGGCTAAAGCTTGGCTTAGGGACATAAAGAGGATTTTTTGGTCTTTTGTGATTGGATGGTCAGCAGCGAGTTCAGCTAGTCGCTTAGCGGTTAAAGGAGGAGGCATCTTATTGGTGGGAGGTGATCGAGTTGGAGGGTAGAAATGTTACTTGGGGTGGATTCCAGGAGCGATTTGATAGGAAGTTTCTATCTCAAGCAGAAGAGAGTGTTCAGGTAGAGAGGTTTATCAATTTGAAGCAAGAGAGTTTTTCTATTAAGGAATACATCAATCAATTCAATGAGCTGTCATGGTTTGGTATGGATTTGGTGAACACACAACATAAGAAAGCTATGAAGTTTGGGAAGAGATTGAATCAACCCCTTCAGGGACTATTGCTGACTCATATATCGATGGGAGCTACTTATGAGTCTTTGGTCGAGATGGCGCTTATGTCGGATATAGTCAAGTAGGGAGAGTCTAAGGAGGAGGTTAAGCCAGAAGGTTCAAAGAAGAAGTGGTGGGAAAAGAATAAGAAGAAGAAGAAAGGTGACGGTCCTTAGAAGCAGATTAAGAAAGGAATAAAGTGCCATAGTTGTGGGAAGGTTGGACATATGGCGAAGGATTGCTAGAAGGAGAAGATGAAGGGTATGTGCTATTCTTGCGGCAGCCCGGTCATATGAGTAGGAGTTGTCCCCATGGAGCAAGTGCACCAGTTGTGCAGATTCAAACATTAGACACAGCATCTTCCAGTAGCATTCCAAATAGAGGTAGGAAAGTCACAGTTGAAGGTTTGATTTCTATATCTGATTTTCCCATTCGGACGTTATTTGATTTTGGAGCATCACACTCTTTTATCTCTAGATCTCTAGTAGACTGTTTGCACTTGGACATATCATTACTATTAGACCCTATGATTGTTTTAAACCCCGCAGGAGGATCGGAACACTTATCTATGATTGTAGGGGTTTGAAAATCTTTATCCTAGGTATAGAATTTGACTGCGACGCCTATGTTTTGGAATCCTCGGGGTATGGGATGATCTTAAGGATAGATTGGCTATCTACAGACGGAGTTATCTTGGACTGCAAGAGAAGAGTCGTTAGACTTGAGACTTGCAGTGGGAGGACTCTAGAGGTATCTTGCGACCTGCAAGGGTCAGTCATGTTGATTTTCTCTATTCCCTCGATTCTTCGTCATCAAAGTTGCATTCGGTTCCTGTCATCATAGTTGCATTCGGTTCCTATCGTCAGTCATGTCGAGTTTTCGCTATTTTTAAAATGACCAAAGAAGTTTCTTATTGCTTTAGCATTTTACAAAGCATAAAAGATTACTATTATTTTGAACAAGGAGCACAAAATTACATAAGAAGCACATAGTTTGACTATATTTATCATTTTGGCAAAATTGTAGGCAGTATTGTCATATTGATCAAGGAAAAAAGATCAAATGCATATACAGAATTTTACATATACAAAATTGTACATACCACTATTATATCATATTACACCGATAAATTGCATATAAAAACATTATAGCTAATAGCTGAAAATAAACATCATAACAATTTGTTCCTAACACTTAAAAACTTTGAATAGGTAGTTACTTATTAGGAAAAACATGAAATTTTAGTACTGTATTTCTTTATAATCAAAGATACTTGCACAATTGTAGTTTGATATTTGAAATCTGGATATGATCCAGATTTTTTGAAATGGAATAAATAGTTAAATTTGATGTTAATTTCAAATCTGTTGTTTTAACATGAACTGTTTAAAATATATTATTTTGAAAAATCCCGACTATTAAGATTTTCAACTATCAAACTAATTTAATCTATTTTAAATTATTTAATCAATTTAAACTATTTTAATTTATTATAATATATTTAATCCAATTTAATCTATTTTACCTATTATAAACTAATTAATCCATTTTAGTCTATTTTAAATTTATTTAATCTATTTTAAATCTATTTAATATAATATAAATCATTTAATCTATTTCAAATTTATTATTATGTGTAATTTTAGATTTTAAATTACTGAAAATTTTAAGTTTATAAGTTAATTTTGAAAATATAAATTTCAATATTTTATTTATAATTCTATTATTTTTATATCTATAAAATAAGACATAAAATAAAATAAAATTTAATAATAAGATTTAATTTAATAAATTTAATTTAATGAGTACATATATGTAATATGTTTAGCCTTATCAGTTGATTTTGTATTCGAGACTTCTTTGTACTTGAGATTTTCTCTTGTATTTGTTTTAAACTCTGATGTTTATATAGTAGCTTCATGAACTACTATTTATTTATTCCGCTGCTTATTGTTAAATTTCTCTATGCCTGTGATTCTGTGATTGATTTACTTACGTATATGCTATGTTTTTCCAATTATAAATTAACAATCTAGTATTTCGAACCATTCAAATCGATAATCATCCACTCATGTCAGACTTGAATTGGTCAAAACAATAGATTTTTAGAGTTAAATTCAGTACTATGATTATTTATTACATTATGTCCATTGCATCATGTTGTTCCGCTGCATTTAATTATTTATTCATGTTGTATGTAAATCTAGTTTGTATTGTAAAAGTGTAATCAAATGTTATTTGCAAACAGCTTTATGAACTGTTTATTTGATTATTATATTTTGTCATTCCGCTGTGAGATTCTGTTTTTTCTTTCTTTGTTTGTTTTTTTCTTATTTACCCATAACAATTCTCCCTTTTGAATGGTTTGAGTTTGACATGTGTGGTTTATTGTCGATTTAAACTGTCCAAAAAGGTGGGCCGTTACATTTGATATCATATAAACTTGTGTCTTTATAGTGACCCACCTTTATACTCATACTACCACAGTGGTATGTGTATAGATGTGGGGCATTATAGCATGGTATAAAAGTAGGTTTAGAACAGTATATGATATATGAGACATGACAGGTATCGAGACTCATTGACTATGGATATTGGACTAGCTTTGGGAGATAAATATATCATCTTATTATAGTCCTTACGTGTATATATATATATATATATATATATATTTGTGTGACACTTCTATGGGATTTGTGACTCCAGATGCGTATTTTGTATTCGTCTAGTACTTGTTATGTATGTATCATATGTGGGTCCGGTGTTTCCATTCGTAGGCTCACTTTATATGTATATTTATGATATGTATTATATTTTCCCATGTGAATTGTGATTTCATGTCTCTAATATGCTGAATCAGCTAGCTTGTTTATTGCTTTGCACCGTTACCGTACACGTCATCTATAGTTATATGAGGTAAATAAAAAATGTGACAGTGTTAGCTCATGAGAATATTAATGGATAATCACTTCTAGCAAGCTTTATTCTCTATATTACAAGACAATATCATTTAGTAATACTCTTAGGTAGTATGGGTATAAAGATGGGGCGTTACAGTCTTCTTTTTGATGCTTAATCCAATTTTCTAAACGATTGCGGGTCCATTCTAAAAAGAGAAATCGACTATGCATAGGTAAACTAAGAGATTTGATTTTCATCAAATTTAACTTGCAATCAAATCAAAGTTTGGTTCTAAAATAAGAGATATAACTTGGCGCCTAACAATCATGAAGGAATGGTAGATGAGTGGATTGGCAATTCTAAAAGATTGAACGATGATGACATAATTCTAGATGATGATGAGGATGAAGTACTTCCAGGAGACGCACTTTCATAGGCCGATGTTCCTAAAGCTATGGGTAGTAAGGTTTATGCAAGGTCTAAAAGAGAAAAGAAAAAGGACAAAACATCTCGAAGAAAGGGAAAAGGGATAATAGTTAAAGTGGATGATGTAGATATATTGGATGAAGAAACTATTTCGACGATGGATTTAGAGTCTTAAAATGAAGAATAAGTTTGGTTCCTACTTGTATGGAAGCTTTTGCAACAAAATATAACTTTAACTTCCACTTATTTAGATTTTTTTGTAACTACAATATAACTTTGACTTTTGCTCGTTTAAAAACATTTGTAACTAAAATAGATATTTACCTTCTACTTGTTTGGAAGCATATGTAACTAAAATCTAAATTATAACTTGTGGAAAACTTGGTTTTTTTTAGTTGAATATCATAGTCTTACAGATATGTCCTTTTTTGCATATTTAGTGTTTGAATGTTTCTTCATTTATTTTACATCTTTTCATTTTTTTTCCTCCTAAAATTATATGATGTAACTCGCTTTGTGATGGTTTATTTCATGTATGTTTTATCTCATATGATATTATTGAATATTATTCATGATTCCTCGTTATTTATTCGCATTAATATAAGAGATTTTTTTGATACTAAATTACTAATGACAAGCAAGTGATATATTCAAAGTAAGTGCGTAAAGTTTTCATTTAGGTAATTGCTAGTATTTATAAATTTAGTGTATGAAGACTAATTTTGACATGATATATACTACAAGATAGATCTGAAATAAATTCTAGGAACTGAGATGTAAATATGATACAGACAGCCGAGATGCACTTATCTCATGTAAGATCTCACCTGATACGTGAAAAGCTCTCTAAATTCTTATGTTGTCCAACATATGGGCCACATATGTAAAATAAAATGTGTTGTGCTATTTTGGTGTAAGGCCTAATTAAAGTGATCAGATTATGAACTAAATTTAAAAGACTTACATGTATAATTGTCATTGTATTAATGTGTATATACCAGGGCAATTCTAATTTTTTGAAGGGTCAAATTAGAAAATGTCAATATTATAAATAAGAGGTTATGGTCTTCACATTACATAAGCTCTAGTTATTCTTCTAATCTCTTTTAAAAAAAAATTCAGATCTAGGGTTTATGTCAATTTGGAAGATCAGATCCAACTCTTATCTTTTTGATCCATCTCTTTCTCTTAATCAGTTCATGAAGGCAACAGCTGTGGATTCAGATCTAATACAAGATCTAGGGCTTGTGTTAATATGGAAAATCATACAAATTTAATTTTCCAAACAACAACTATGAACTCAAGTATGTCATCCGCTGATTCATTTACTTTCATCTGATCTCTTCTCAATGAAATCAATGTGGGCCACCTATTTACATCTTGGTTTCGTAATTAATAAATCCTAAAGTATATTGAAATCCTAACAAATGGTATCAAAGCCGTCCATCATTGATTTCATTGGAATTTTTTTTTTAATTATGAGTAAGTTTTGAATTGAACTTTTTTAGAAGTCTTCTTACTTAATTTTTAGATCTACTTGATCTATGTACCAAGGAATTTTTTATGATGATTTTAGATTTGGTTTAGTATTTAATTTTTATTGTAAATTGGAAGGCTATTTTATGAAATTGTTTTGGTATAGGAAGATAGATAGATCTAAATGATTTATATGTTGTTATGAAATGTTAGAATTTTAAAATCATTAAGTTATGAGAAATAATCTAACTTCTCTAAATTTCAATACAACTTATACTGGTTAAAGCATTCACATATTTATTATTGCATATTTTATGAATAAGTTGTGAATTTTATTACGATGAATGTTTTGGATCTAATATGTAGTCTTTTTTTAATGTTTATAAATGGTATAAACAGATATGTACAATTTAGAACCATTTACGCAAGAAATATAAATCCGTTTCTATGATTATTTTGCATTACTTAACTTTTAATTAAGTAATTTGGATATTTATATAAGGTATTTTGGTTATTTCATAAATTTTGATTAATTATGAATAAAGTATGCTCCTTTAACGTGTTTATATTTATTTTAGTATTGACATAAATTTTAACATGAAACTAATTTACATTTTGGACAAAATAACGGTCAATTGCATTTATCTTTATCGTAATTGAATTAAACGTGGTTGTTATGACAATATCATAAATGCAATAAATGCGTCGGTTATAATAAATTTACTGATGCAACATGTTTGTATTTGGAATAAGAAAAAACATATGGTTTATTATTTGATGCATTTATATTTAATAGTTACATATATTTTATATGTTTGACCCACGCTAGTTGAAAACATGTTTCACTTTCATGCTTTGTTTAGCGTAAAATAAAAGGAGCAGCAGTACAAATTTAGCTAAAATGCATGGTTATCGATATCAATTAAGTATTCAAATAATAAACCAAACATAAAGAGACACGGTAGTATATTGCATAGCTATATTATGGTTCAGATATACATCATAGCTACTGCATTCATTCATGTTAGTTAGTCTGACAATTACTATGTCATTTATGCACATATTTATGTATCATTTAAATCTAACATTCATCCATGACATTTGTTATGTAATTTATTTATGATGCCTTATATTATATTTATATTTAGGAAATGTCATGAATATAACCATATACTTAAAGTAAAAGATTATAACAGCCATGATTAAAACATGTTGCACCACAATTATAATTTTGAGATTTTCAAGTGTCTTATAGACTTAAATTGCTTTTGGGAATATTTTTTAGCACTCGAAATATTGCACATACACCAAGAAATAAATTCAAATTTATTTTTGGAATCTCTTTGCAAACTAGTTGTAAATACCTACGTTCCAAGTGAGCTAATTGAAATAACATGTTACCAAAGTGACCACTCTTATCTTAGTTGTTCATGAAAATGTTTGATATTTTTGTGTTTTATTCATGAGGATGTTAGCCGACCTAAAGGAAGACTAATATTTGGTCGAATAACTTACACATGTGTGATGATAAATATATGACAATTATAAGGTTTTACATGTGAATAACTGATTGGTCCAAAGGAAGATTGTTACTTAACTTGAATTTATTGTCAGTATTTGATCATTACAACAACAGTACCACTAGAATTTAACATTACTGTCCAAAGACTTGATATTAATTTTTTGCTAGGTATCTTGACAAGAGACTTACCGATCAATTGAATTTACTATATAAGATATTGGATATGAGCATATAAGGTCAATCCTTAATTTTTATTCAATTTTCAACTAATTTGACTAAATTGTCTGCCGATTTTAATGTTCTCACCTTGTTTGAGACTAACTCTAAGGATTATTAAGAGAACAAGTTGTTTTTCTTAACTTCAAGGATCTAGCTCTTGCAGTTAGGAGGGTTACACTCACTCATATTATGGTTGAACGTTTTATAATGTTATGGAGAACATTCAGAGGCGGAATAATTCAAAAAAAAGGCAAGAGTCAAAAGATCATAAAGTAAAATATTCAAAGCTTTCAAGGATGCGGTATCTGTGGGGATAACCAATTTTAAGGGGTTCTTTACAAACAACGAAAAGAGTTTTGTCGAAATGGTAAGGAGAAACGAACACACTTTATATTGCTTGGTTCTATAAAGGAAATATAAATGGATACCATATGGAAAATATTGCTTCAAAAGTTAAAGGCACTCAAGTTATTGTTTTTTTGTACTCTCTTTATTCAAAGTATAATCATTTTAAGGTTATTGTTAATTATTATTTTTTAAGGATAAAATGACCTCTTATTAAGCTCATAACATTGTGTTAAGAAGAAGAGATGTTGAAGCATGGAAGATTGAAAGTACTCATTTAACATTCCTAAATAAATGTATAAATAAGGATACAGAAGTCGCTAAGGACCTAAACAAAAGAAATAACATAAGGATATATTTATACTTGTTTCTTTTATGAAATATATGAACATATAATGTAAAGTATACTAGATATTTTTAAGTTATTATTGATATTTCAGCTATACTATTTGGATTTATTTGATACTTTTGTTATGTTGTCACTTAGACAAATTTCGGTTTCTAATTTTGATATGAACAAATTTAGTTATTATTGTTCTTTTAGAAATAATAAGATTAATTTATGAACACATTTAAACATTTTTGGAATTAAAACTCCTAATGTTTAAAATATAGCTTATATATACTTATGCTAAATACCTTTTATAATGAAGTCTCAAATTTTGGTTTTTTGATTAATATGATTATTTGTTTCATCTTACTAAATAATTCTAGATTGATGCACTAAAGATAGCAAATACTTTATTAGTATTCTAAGCAACTTAAAAGCTAGAAGTATTATAAACCCATACTAAGGAAAAAATTTAAGATGGGAAATGCTATAATATTTAGGATGTTGAGTTTGGGGGGAGAAATAAAGTATGGATCATTGTCTTTAAGGAGAATCATTATCTTCGATTCAACTACAGTTACTTCTTTGGATAATGTATAGGATTTGTTTCCTTTCATTAACAAGTAAATTAAGAACCATAATAAGACATGTTAAAAACATTTAAGGTTTGTATCATTGTCTTTAAGGAAAATCATTATCTTTGATTCAACTACAATTACTTCTTCAGAAAATGTATAGTACTTGTTTCCTTTCATTAACAAGAATTAAATTAAGAACCATAATAAGACAATGTCAAACAAAATTTTCTTCAAATTAAGGTTATTGTTTCAAGAAAACAAACTCAACAACCTTAAAGTACAAGGTCACTAAGAAAATCCACTTTAAAAGGAAAAAATACTATTCTAGATTATTACGTAGTATTTTTTCATAAAACCAAATATTTGGTTGGTGAAGATAATTCTTTATACCAACTTCAATCTATATAAGGTACTAATTTTAAATGTGGATTTATGGTATGAATATATAGTCTAAATCTATAAGGACAATAAAGTTTGAGATCTTTCCCACCACCATAAAGTAAAAAGATCATTGACTATGAATAACTACTCAAACTAAAAGGGATCAAGTGGGTAATATGAAAAGGTATATGGCTTTTATTATAGAAAAGACTATTCTTAAAAGGAAAATAATTTTTTTAAAGAAACGTTTTCTTTTCTTTTAGTGAAAGATCTTTAGAATCACTTTGCGATTTGTTGCATATATTGTAATTTGAACAATATTCGATGGATATTAGAGTCGTGTTTCTTAATGGATATATCGATGAAACAACTTAAAGAACCCACTTATGCTTTACTCTTTTGTATTAGGGATTCAAATAAACCATTATTATTCATGTGGCGATATTTGGATTATCACACAAGGCTAGGCAGATAAGTGCTTAAAGAAGTTTGATATGCAAACTACAAATCAATTGATTCTCTTTTGCCAAAAGAGACAATTGCTGTCTTAGTAATATAAGAACATCCTTGAAACTAAAGAAATGCGAAAGATTCCTTATGCATTTGCATTGTGGAGTCTAATGCATGCTAAGGTATACACACAGATTGATATTGCATGTATTATTTGGCAAATATCTTACTGACAATGAAGGTGGATCAATTATCAGTAACCAAAATGGTTATGAGATATTTCTAAGGAATAAAAGATTATATGCTCATAGATAAAAGATTGGATTGGTAGAAGATCATAAAGCATTACGATTCGAATATTTTGGATGCCAAGAGTATAAAAATCCACTTAAGGTAATAATGATAATTTTTTGGTGGAGCTATACAAGGAAAGTTGTCATACAGACATTTACAGCATCCTCTATTTTGAACTAGTATTTAATTTCTATCATGGGGCATCCACGATGGAAAATAATTGCAAAATTTTGTTACAAAATTATGGAATATTAAAAAAAGGAATTGAAAGACCACTAAAGTAATATTATGATAATAAACAACATATTATTTTCCAATAAGGAGAGAGTGCAAAATAAATTATAATTTATAGAGCATGTCGTGAAAAACTCCGTTACGGCGGATCCGCTTAGAAAAGGATTATCACTCAAGGCTTTTCATGGGCATCTTGCTTCAAATGGTGTAACTTTTATGTAAGAATATTTTGGTTCAGGTGGAGTTTGTATTTGATACTGTTATATGACACATTGCTTTATAATTTGGTGTTATATATATATATATATATATATATATATATATATATATATATATATATATCAAGTTCTTTTTTCTGATAAAAAATAAAGTAGTAGAGTTTTGTTTTCACTCTAGGTTGCTCAAATATCAAATGTTTTAATCTCGGTAAAGTAGGACCGGTTGGAAATATAAATGTATAGATCACATCTCATGTAATTTACATACTATCCATCCACGATTGATCTATACCGTTTGACTATGTAGGTATATATAACCATTGGTGGGTTTAGTTACACTAAAAGTAACGAAACTCGCTTTGATCCTTTGCTAGCATAGTTAATGGACGAGATTGCTTCGGATGCATCTTATGTTATAAGTAGAAAATTTTGAAGCTCATAAAGTTAGACACGTTTATAAGGTTATTATATATATGACCATGTGGGAGATTGCATGAAAACTCTAACATGTGGATCACATATGTAAAATAAAATATGTTTTGTGATTTTGGTGTAAAGCCTTATTAAAGAGATCAAATTATGAATTAAAGTTAAAAGGCTTATATGTATAATTGTCATGTATTAATGTGTAAATACTGGGGCAATTCTAATTTGTTGAAGGGCCAAATTAGAAAATGCCAACATTATAAATAAAAGGTATGGTCTCCAAATTACACATGCTCTGATTATTCACCTAATTTCTTCTAAGAATATAATTCAGATCTAGGGTTTATATCAATTTGGATGATCAGATCCATCTCTTATCTTTTAGATCCGTCTCTTTCTCTTAGTCAGTTCACGAAGGCAACAACTGTGGATTTAGATCTAGTGTAAGATTTAGGGCTAGTGTCAGTATGGATAAACCAATCCAAATTTACTTTTCCAATCAGCAACTATGAATTTAGGTATAGCTTCCGCTAATTCGTTTACTTTCCTCTGATCTTTTCTCAATCAAATCAATATGAATCACCTTTTCAGATCTAAGGTTTCATGATTAATAAATCCTAAAGCATGTTGAAATCCTAACATCTTCGAGACGAAACATGATCGAAATTCGAGATCTAAAACCTTGCTCCTTAATCATAGTGAGTTTCATCTAACACTCAAAGAGACTTCAGAAATCAAGATTTGATTAGTGCCATAAGTGAGGATGGGGATGCCCAACTCATATTCCTTAGGTTAGCCGCTGATAGATACTGACAACTATGTTGGTCGTTTGTAGTTATTGCTTATTGAGTTGGTTGGATTTTCGGTACTTATGATTCCTTTAGGATACCTCCATAGTCATATCCTTGTAATTTGTAGTGGTTTCTCTGCTTGTATATTTGTTGTGGTAGTTCAGATGATTTTGATGTTTTATTGCAGTCCTATGATTTGTTCCTAACTTTGACACTCCGTAGAAAATATTGTTGTCTTTTTACACCCTTTTGTAGTTAGTAGCAACTTTGCTTATTATGTTAAGTCTATGTTGCAGGAGAGGAGCTGGTCGAGGTATGATACTTTGTGCATTTTTAGATTATTTATTGTTATACGTATATCATTTTTATGTATGCTGTATTTTGGTTCCATTTACTTACACCATGTTATATGCCTGTAGTGCCCCACTATACTGTGAAATTTTCATGATTACATTTTCCCTTACAAATGCAATTCAACGTCATGTAAAATATATGATATCTGTTGGAATTCCTAAAACAAACAAAGTGAATGATAACAAAAATAAGTCCCACATCGCGTAATATACTAAGAAAGCCAAGTATATTAATAGCTTTCTCAAGTGGAGGTGGGGGGCCTGGGGCTCCCAAATGTATGCTTCGTTGCGAGGAGGGAGATCATGCATCACCACCACACACGCGCGCCGCCGCCGCCGTCCGTCCGACCGGGCCGGGCTCGGGTACGGGTACGGGTCTAAAATGACCATTCTTTTTACTAGGCCACTGTTTAACGGTTTTGGGCTTCGTCTGAAACTGGGCTGGGCCTGGAATTTGAAGAGAAGCGGGTGGGTGAAGACGGACGCGGGGTTTTCGCCTGAGGAGATGCGACTGTTCATAAGCGGGTGCGACCCGTAAGAAGCAAACAGGTGCGGCCAAACGCGAGCGGGTGTGACCCGATTGAAGCGGTACAAGCGAAACAGTACCAGGCGGTACGAGCAGGTGCGAAACAGTAGCAGGCAGGCGCGACCCGTTAACGAACAGCAGCGACCAAAAGGCAACGGGTGCAACCCGTCAAGCGGACGCGACTGTTTGAAGGGATGCGGACGAAATTATAAATAGGAGAGAATACTGATCACATTCTCATCCGATTCCAATCTAATTTCTTCTGCTTCTTTGCTCTACTGCTCAATATTCCATATATATCACAGAGTTGACATACTCATTACAATCTCGTACAGATTACGTCCGTTGTATCTTGGGAGAATTTTGAAATAAAATTCTTAAGGAAATTGTTACGACAAGCCTCAGACGGAATTTCCTTTATATACTGGTTAGATTCACTGTAATCTTTCCCGTTTATAAGTTGTACTATTTCTTACAATACTATAACGTTGTTGTTGTAATTTATTTACAACGTAACTTATTGTTACACTTATCTAATACAGAATTCCGGCGTAGTGGAATTCTAATTAATAAACTTTTGCGACGAGTTTATTGTAGCGTGCTATCTGTTTTAGTACACTAGCCAACTAACATCTTAAGAATTTTACTGTTTTACGCTAAAACAGGGATGGCAACAGTTGACAACATGAAAATGGACAAGTCCAACTTTTCAGCGGTTATTTCTGAATGCAATTTGGTTCAGAACCCTAAACAATGGTGGGTTGACAGAGGAGCTACTCATCATGTTTGCTCTGAAAAATCCATGTTTTCAACATACCAGAAATTCGATCAGAAAGAAAGACTCTATATGGGTAATTCTGCAGTTTCCATGATCGAACGCAGTGGCACAATTATCCTCAAGTTCACTTCTGAAAAAACTGTCGAATTGAATGACGTGCTTCACGTTCCAGACATACACAAGAATCTGATCTCCGACTCAGTGCTATCAAAGAAAGGAATCAAAATTGTGTTCGAATCAGACAAGATGGTTCTGTTCAAAGCTGGAATGTATATCGGAAGGGGTTATTTATGTGATGGCCTATTTAAGGCAAACATAGCCGTTATCGGCAATAAATCTATGTATTCTGATTGTGCTATTAATAAAATTGAAGTCTCTTACTTGCTTGAGCACGAAATTTTACTATGGCACGATAGATTAGGACACATAAACTTCCGAAAAATGAAGAAATTATCAAACTTGGGATTGATTCCAAATTTTCAAGTAGATAAGAACTACAAATGTGAGACATGTGTAGAAGCAAAAATGGTCAAACAATCATTTAAATCTGTTGACAGAAGCACCGAACCATTAGGTTTGGTACATACAGATTTGTGTGATTTTAAATCACTACCTACAAGAGGTGGGAAAAAGTATTTTATTACTTTTATTGACGATTATACGCGATATTGCTATGTAT
This sequence comes from Allium cepa, assembly GCA_030765085.1. NCBI lineage: Eukaryota > Viridiplantae > Streptophyta > Magnoliopsida > Asparagales > Amaryllidaceae > Allium > Allium cepa. The sequence goes on from CM060932.1 coordinate 550,165,374, forward strand.
ATCTTTTAAATAGTAAGGATGGAGCAATAACCGCGTTTATAAAATACACGGCTGAGGTAGAAAATCAGTTAAATAAAAAGATCAAGATATTGAGATCTGATCGAGGTGGAGAATATGAGTCACCGTTTGAATAGAGTTGTGCAGAGAATGGAATAATTCATCAAAAAACAGCACCATATTCACCACAACAAAATGGTATAGCCGAGAGAAAGAACAGAACATTAAAAGATATGATTAATGCAATGCTCTTAACCTCTGGTCTGCCGACGAGCTTGTGGGGGGGAAGCCTTAAATATGTCTAATCACATATTAAACAAAGTTCCTCACAATAAAACAGGAACAATTCCATATGAGTTATGGAAAGGACGCAAACCAAGTTTTAAATACCTCAAAGTGTGGGGGTGCTTGGCAAAAGTTCCAGTTCCGCCTCCAAAGAAGGTCAAACTTGGACCAAAAACCGTAGATTGTTATTATCTAGGGCCAGCCCAAAATAGTAGTGCCTACAGATTTTTGGTATTCAAGTCTGATATAAATGATATTCATGTAAATACAATCATGGAATCAAGAGATGCCTCATTCTTTGAAGATGTGTTCCCACATAAAAGAAACGATGGAAATCCTGTCCCAAAAAGGACAAGAGATAACAGAGATGAGACATGTGAAGATGAAACTCATCAGGACAACGAGGAGGTTGAACCAAGAAGAAGCGTAAGGGCAAGAACTTCCAAAACATTTGGTTCGGATTTTTTAACTTATATGTTAGAACACGAACCTCAAACGTACAAGGAAGCAATGTCATCTTCTGACTTTTCATGTTGGAAAGAAGCAATCCAAAGTGAGATTGATTCAATTCTAAGTAATAAACTTGGGAAATAGTTGATATTCCACCTGGAATAAAACCAATTGGCTGCAAATGGATTTTCAAGAAGAAATTGAAATCAGACGGCTCTATAGATAAATATAAAGCCAGATTGGTAGCCAAAGGATATCGTCAAAAAGAAGGAGTAGACTTCTTTGATACCCATTCACCGGTTACACGAATAACCTCTATAAGAATGTTAATAGCAATTGCTTCCATATATAATCTGGAAATTCATGAGATGGATGTCAAAACAGCATTCTTAAATGCAGATCTCGATGAGGAGATTTACATGGAGCAACCTGAGGGTTTTATTTCCAAAGGAAATGAAAACAAAGTATGTCGGTTAGTAAAATCACTATACAGACTAAAACAAGCTCCAAAACAATGGCATGAAAAATTTGATAGTGTCATGATGAAAAATGGTTTTCGTATAAATGAATGTGATAAATGTGTTTATTACAAACAGGTTGGACAATCATATGTGATGATTTGTATATATGTAGACGATATGCTAATCTTTGGTCCTAATACTAAAGTAATAGAGACTATAAAGAAGATGTTAATCAACAATTTCGATATGAAAGACTTACGTGTTGCGGACGTTATTTTGGGAATCAAAATAATAAGAACACCTAATGGAATTGAACTATCTCAGTCACACTATGTAGACAAAGTGATTGAAAAATTCCAAGAGTATGGAACTAAAGGAGTAAGGACACCTTTTAATCCATCGCAAGTACTGCATAAAAACACTGATGAGAGTGTAATGCAACTGGAATACTCTCGTGTAATAGGATGCTTAATGTATCTGATGAATTGCACCAGACCAGATATTGCTTACGCGGTAAGTCGACTAAGCAGGTATACAAGTAATCCAGGGAAGGAACACAGGAAAGCACTAATGAGAGTGTTGGGATATTTAAAGAATACCACTAATTTTTCCTTACATTATGGAAAATATCATGCCGTCTTAGAAGAATATAGTGATGCAAACTGGATTGCAGATTCAGAGGAATCAAAATCCACAAGTGGTTATGTCCTTACCCTTGCAGGAGCAGCAGTGTCATGGAAATCTACTAAACAAACATGCATAGCTCGATCCACTATGGAATCTGAGTTTATCGCATTAGATAAAGCAGGCGAAGAGGCAGAATGGCTTCGTCAATTCTTAGAAGATATTCCATTTTGGCCAAAACCTATGACGGCCATATGTATTCACTGCGATGGCCATATGTATTCACTGCGATAATCAAGCAGCACTAAGTAGAGCGAAAAACCTTGTGTATAATGGCAAATCACGACACATACGTCGTCGCCATAACACAGTTAGGTAGTTACTCTCTAATGGAACTTTTTCCATTAATTATGCGAGGACAAATGATAACCTAGCGGATCCATTTACTAAAGGTTTATTAAGAGAGAAAATTGACTGCGCATCGAGGGGAATGGGTTTAAAAGCCTAAACCAACAAGAGTTACCTTATACGGAAACCTATCCTAGCGACTGGAGATCCCACGGACTAGGATCAATAGGCAAACCAGTTATGAGTAACTAGAGAAGCTATGCATTTGTATGGACTTGGTCTACTCCATTCCTATGGTGCAAAATATAATGCATGCCTACAGAAGTAGTTAAAGGTTAAAACTATGTTTTTTAATGATGACCATATCTTGGAAATAATAAGTGGGGTATATGTAGGATACTCTTAATGGTTGCGATCACCTATGTCAGTGTGAGCTGGGTCGGCTCTGTGAGAATATTAAAAGGATTTTATTCTCTAAAAATACTCGCAGAACCAAAAAATTTTCAGGACCAAAATGAACACAACTAAGAGATTGGATGAGAAGGGAATCAATGCTTCGTAAGGCTTATTGTCTGGATATACAATAAAGGCCGACGGTTCAAGATGAAATAATTCACCGATTAGCCAAGTAGATCTGATAATTTTTAACTAGGGAAAGTTCAAAGTGAAATATTTACTTATCCACGATAAAGCATTATTCCATATGTACTCTATGATATTTCGCTTTGTGTAGGGGATATGTATATTATCATTCATGTGGGGGATTGTTGGAATTCCTAAAACAAACAAAGTGAATGATAACAAACATAAGTCCTACATCGCCTAATATACTAAGAAAGCCAAGTATATTAATAGCTTTCTCAAGTGGAGGTGGGGGGCCTGGGGCTCCCAAATGAATGCTTCGTTGTGAGGAGGGAGATCATGCATCATCACCACACGCGCTCGCCGCCGCCGACGTCTGTCCGACCGAACCGAACCGGGCCGGGCAGGGCCGGGCTCGGGTACGGGTCTAAAATGACCATTCTTTTTACTAGGCCACTGTTTAACGGTTTTGGGCTTCGTCTGAAACTGGACGGGGCCTGGAATTTGAAAAGAAGCGGGCGGGTGAAGACGGACGCGGGGTTTTTGCCTGAGGAGATGCGACTGTTCATAAGCGGACGCGAACAGTAGCTGGTGCGACCCGTTAGAAGCAAACAGGTACGGCCAAACGCGAGCGGGTGCGACCCGACTGAAGCGTTACAGCGAAACAGTGCCAGGCGGTACGAGCGGGTGCGAAACAGTAGCAGGCGGGCGCGACCCGTTACGAACAGCAGCGACCAAAATGCAACGGGTGCGACCCGTCAAGCGGACGTGACTGTTTGAAGGGATGCGGACGAAATTATAAATAGGAGAGAATACTGATCACATTCTCATCCGATTCCAATCTAATTTATTCTGCTTCTTTGCTCTACTGCTCAATATTCCATATATATCACAGAGTTGACATACTCATTACAATCTCGTGCAAATTACGTCTGTTGTATCTTGGGAGAATTTTGAAATAAAATTCTTAAGGAAATTGTTACGACAAGCCTCAGACAGAATTTCCTTTATATACTGGTTAGATTCACTGTAATCTTTCCCGTTTATAAGTTGTACTATTTCTTACAATAGTATAACGTTGTTGTTGTAATTTATTTACAACGTAACTTATTGTTACACTTATCTAATAAAGAATTCCAGCATAGTGGAATTCTAATTAATAAACTTGTGCGACGAGTTTATTGTAGCGTGCTATCTGTTTTAGTACACTAACCAACTAACATCTTAAGAATTTTACGGTTTTACGCTAAAAAAGGGATGGCAACAGTTGACAACATGAAAATGGATAAGTCCAACTTTTTAGCGGTTATTTCTGAATGCAATTTGGTTCAGAACCCTAAACAATGGTGGGTTGACACAGGAGCAACTCGTCATGTTTGCTCTGAAAAATCCATGTTTTCAACATACCAGAAATTCGATCAGAAAGAAAGACTCTACATGGGTAATTCTGCAGTTTCCATGATCGAAGGCAGTGGCACGGTTATCCTCAAGTTCACTTCTGGAAAAACTGTCAAATTGAATGACGTGCTTCACGTTCCAGACATACGCAAGAATCTGATCTCCGGCTCAGTGCTATCAAAGAAAGGATTCAAAATTGTGTTCGAATCAGACAAGATGGTTCTGTTCAAAGCTGGAATGTATATCGGAAGGGGTTATTTATGTGATGGCCTATTTAAGGCAAACATGGCCGTCATCGGCAATAAATCTATGTATTCTGATTGTGCTATTAATAAAATTGAAGTCTCTTACTTGCTTGAGCACGAAATTTTACTATGGCACGATAGATTAGGAGACATAAACTTCCGAAAAATGAAGAAATTATCAAATTTGGGATTGATTCCAAATTTCCAAGTAGATAAGAACTACAAATGTGAGACATGTGTAGAAGCAAAAATGGTCAAACAGCCATTTAAATCTGTTGACAGAAGCACCGAACCATTAGGTTTGGTACATACAGATTTGTGTGATTTTAAATCACTACCTACAAGAGGTGGGAAAAAGTATTTTATTACTTTTATTAACGATTATACGCGATATTGCTGTATATCTTTTAAATAGTAAGGATGGAGCAATAACCGCGTTTATAAAATACAAGGCTGAGGTAGAAAATCAGTTAAATACAAAGATCAAGATATTGAGATCTGACCGAGGTGGAGAATATGAGTCACCGTTTGAACAGTTCTGTGCAGAGAATGGAATAATTCATCAAATAATAGCACCATATTCACCACAACAAAATGGTATAGCCGAGAGAAAGAACAGAACATTAAAAGATATGATTAATGCAATGCTCTTAACCTCTGGTCTACCGACGAGCTTGTGGGGGGAAGCCTTAAATATGTCTAATCACATATTAAACAAAGTTCCTCACAATAAAACAGGAACAATTCCATATGAGTTATGGAAAGGATGCAAACCAAGTTTTAAATACCTCAAAGTGTGGGGGTGCTTGGCAAAAGTTCCAGTTCCGCCTCCAAAGAAGGTCAAACTTGGACCAAAAACCGTAGATTGTTATTATCTAGGGCCAGCCTAAAATAGTAGTGCCTACAGATTTTTGGTATTCAAGTCTAATATATATGATATTCATGTAAATACAATCATAGAATCAAGAGATGCCTCATTCTTTGAAGATGTGTTCCCACATAAAAGAAACGATGGAAATCCTGTCCCAAAAAGGACAAGAGATAACAGAGATGAGACATGTGAAGATTAAACTCATCAGGACAACAAGGAGGTTGAACCAAGAAGAAGCGTAAGGGCAAGAACTTCCAAAACATTTGGTTCGGATTTTTTAACTTATATGTTAGAACACGAACCTCAAACGTACAAGGAAGCAATGTCATCTTCTGACTTTTCATGTTGGAAAGAAGCAATCCAAAGTGAGATTGATTCAATTCTAAGTAATAAAACTTGGGAAATGGTTGATATTCCACCTGGAATAAAACCAATTGGCTGCAAATGGATTTTCAAGAAGAAATTGAAATCAGACGGCTCTATAGATAAATATAAAGCCAGATTGGTAGCCAAAGGATATCGTCAAAAAGAAGGAGTAGACTTCTTTGATACCTATTCACTGGTTACACGAATAACCTCTATAAGAATGTTAATAGCAATTGCTTCCATATATAATTTGGAAATTCATCAGATGGATGTCAAAACAGCATTCTTAAATGGAGATCTCGATGAGGAGATTTACATGGAGCAACCTGAGGGTTTTATTTCCAAAGGAAATGAAAACAAAGTATGTCGGTTAGTAAAATCACTATACAGACTAAAACAAGCTCCAAAACAATGGCATGAAAAATTTGATAGTGTCGTGATGAAAAATGGTTTTCGTATAAATGAATGTGATAAATGTGTTTATTACAAACAGGTTGGACAATCATATGTGATGATTTGTCTATATGTAGACGATATGCTAATCTTTGGTCCTAATACTAAAGTAATAGAGACTATAAAGAAGATGTTAATCAACAATTTCGATATGAAAGACTTAGGAGTTGCGGACGTTATTTTGGGAATCAAAATAATAAGAACTCCTAATGGAATTGAACTATCTCAGTCACACTATGTAGACAAAGTGATTAAAAATTCCAAGAGTATGGAATTAAAGGAGTAAGGACACCTTTTAATCCATCGCAAGTACTGCATAAAAACACTGATGAGAATGTAATGCAACTGCAATACTCTCGTGTAATAGGATGCTTAATGTATCTGATGAATTGCACCAGACCAGATATTGCTTACGCGGTAAGTCGACTAAGCAGGTATACAAGTAATCCAGGGAAGGAACACTGAATAGCACTAATGAGAGTGTTGGGATATTTAAAGAATACCACTAATTTTTCCTTACATTATGGAAAGTATCCTGCCGTCTTAGAAGGATATAGTGATGCAAACTGGATTGCAGATTCATAGGAATCAAAATCCACAAGTGGTTATGTCTTTACCCTTGTAGGAACAGCAGTGTCATGAAAATCTACTAAACAAACATGCATAGCTCGATCCACCATGGAATCTGAGTTTATCGTATTAGATAAAGAAGGCGAAGAGGCAGAATGGCTTCGTCAATTCTTAGAAGATATTCCATTTTGGCCAAAACCTGTGATGGCCATATGTATTCACTATGATAATCAAGCAGCGCTAAGTAGAGCGAAAAACCTTGTGTATAATGGCAAATCACGACACATACGTCGTCGCCATAACACAGTTAGGTAGTTACTCTCTAATGGAACTATTTCCATTGATTATGTGAGGACAAATGATAACCTAGCGGATCCATTTACTAAAGGTTTATCAAGAGAGAAAATTGACTGCGCATCGAGGGGAATGGGTTTAAAAGCCTAAACCAACAAGAGTTATCTTATATGGAAACCTATCCTAGCGACTGGAGATCCCACGGACTAGGATCAATAGGCAAACCAGTTATGAGTAACTCAAGAAGCTATGCATTTGTATGGACTTGGTCCTACTTCATTCCTATGGTGCAAAATATAATGCATGTCTACAGAAGTAGTTAAAGGTTAAAACTATGTTTTTTAATGATGACCATATCTTGGAAATAACAAGTGGGGTATATGTAGGATACTCTTAATGGTTGCGATCACCTATGTCAGTGTGAGCTGGGTCGGCTCTATGAGAATATTAAAAGGCTTTTATTCTCTAAAAACACTCGCAGAACCAAAAATTGTTCAGGACCAAAATGAACACAACCAAGATATTGGATGAGAAGGGAATCAATGCTTCGTAAAGCTTATTATCTGGATATACAATAAAGGCCGACGGTTCAAGATGAAATAATTCACCGATTAGCCAAGTAGATCCGATAAGTTTTAACTAGGGAAAGTTCAAAGTGAAATATCTACTTATCCACGATAAAGCATTATTCCTTATGTACTCTGTGATATTTCGCTTTGTGCGGGGATATGTATATTATCATTCATGTGGGGGATTGTTGGAATTCCTAAAACAAACAAAGTGAATGATAACAAACATAAGTCCCACATCGCCTAATATACTAAGAAAGCCAAGTATATTAATCGCTTTCTCAAGTGGAGGTGGGGGGCCTGGGGCTCCCAAATGTATGCTTCGTTGTGAGGAGGGAGATCATGCATCACCACCACACACGCGCGCCGCCGCCGCCGTCCGTCCGACCGAACCGGGCCGGGACGGGTACGGGTCTAAAATAACCATTTTTTTACTATGCCACTGTTTAACGGTTTTGGACTTCGTCTGAAACTGGGCTGGGCCTGGAATTTAAAGAGAAGCGGACGGGTGAAGACGGACGTGGGGTTTTTGCCTGAGGAAATGCGACTGTTCATAAGCGGACGCGAACAGTAGCAGGTGCGACCCGTTAGAAGCAAACAGGTGCGGCCAAACGCGAGCGGGTGCGACCGACTGAAGCGGTACAGGCGAAACAGTACCAGGCGGTACGAGCGGGGCGAAACAGTAGCAGGTGGGCGCAACCCGTTAACGAACAGCAGCGACCAAAAGGCAACGGGTGCTACCCGGCAAGCGGACGCGACTGTTTGAAGGGATGCGGACGAAATTATAAATAGGAGAGAATAATCACATTCTCATCCGACTCCAATCTAATTTCTTCGCTTCTTTGCTCTACTGCTCAATATTCCATATATATCACAGAGTTGACATACTCATTACAATCTCGTGCAGATTACGTCTGTTGTATCTTGGGAGAATTTTGAAAAAAAATTCTTAAGGAAATTGTTACGACAAGCCTCAGACGGAATTTCCTTTATATACTGTTTAGATTCATTGTAATCTTTCCCGTTTATAAGTTGTACTATTTATTACAATAGTATAACGTTGTTGTTGTAATTTATTTACAACCTAACTTATTGTTACACTTATCTAATACAGAATTCCAGCGTAGTGGAATTCTAATTAATAAACTTGTGCGACGAGTTTATTGTAGCGTGCTATCTGTTTTAGTACACTAGGCAACTAACAATATCGCCATATAAATTTAAGTAAAATAAACTCTAAGAACAATAACAGATATAAAAGTCACAGGATTAAATGACAAGCACCTGGAAACATAAAGTGTTCGCGGTCACATTATTATAACATAGAATCATAGGTCAACTATATGACTAGATACATAATCTCCTCCCAATGTTTCATTTGCTCACTTCCAAAACAAGGATGTATTTGTTTAAACCTTCCCCTCATGGTCTACTCTCACACACGAGTATCCTAAGAAATCACAAGATAGAACAATCAGTTCAGAAATAAATCTTGTGTAGCACTCAAGCATAAACCTGAACTATGACATCTAAACATTTTACCACTTTATTATCACTAACCTCCTATTTTACCACATTAAGAGCTCACCTGCTCATAAACAACATAGTATTGAGCACTTTTACTCATAGATCAATAAAAGGTAATAAATTTTACAAAATGATGTGTATCACTAAGCATTCTTCTCACTCACAGAGTAGAATTATCATCAGAATATGAGATGAATTCTTAATGCAACCAATAATCTACTACTCGTTGACTGTTTCCATGCATATCAACTACTTGATAGCACCAATTTAATTGTCATCGACATAATAGGAATATTTCATCAAAGACACTAACGAACATTGATCAATCCAAATCACCTATCAAAATTTCAAGCATAACATATCACATATCAACATTTAACTACTTCGATTTCATATTCAAATCAAGACTTCTATCTACAACTACATCACATCATCATATTCCAAACTTAAACATGTAAAATCATCATATGCTAACATCTAAGCATTCAACTAAACTAGATCGTCATGGAAATAAAACTCGAAGCATCGATTCATCAAAGCCCGCTACTAGACATTGATTTGATTCATAATCTATCCAAATAAACTATAAAATAATGTAGACCAACAACTAGATCCAACATAACATAAAATCAATCATCATACCAATAATTCGAAACGTTAATCATAAATTGACATATAATCCAAAATATACTAGAACAAACCCCAAATCATAGGTGACAGAGAGATTTTGAGTGAGAATTACTCACCAAAGTCTCCACCATTATCACTATAAACCATCACCGAACCTATTACGTCACTTAACCCATTTGTCGTCATCTTCTTCTTCTTATGCCATGTCTGATTCTCCAAGTTATCTTTCTGTATTGCTCAATTTAGCTATTTTTCAAATTTGAAAATGCATAAAGTTTAAAATTTGTGCAACACTAAGGTATAAATACTCTCTAGTGAAAGAGAAATGCTGCCCAGATCTAGTTCCTTCTGACATCCTAACCTATTTTGGATCACTGTTTCCCAAAATCAACCTAAACCACTTTCTAAACGTCTCACTCGATCAACCACCTTATTACGTTATCAAACCAATTTAGACTAACATACTAGTATGTGAGTATTTATTTAACAACATCATACATCATTTCTCCTTTATCCACTTTCTAGGTATCTACGTTTGCCCCTACTTACCAAACTGGCATCTATGCAATGTCCTTTTTAGGAGTTTCTCACCTATACCCATCAGTGATACTCAAAATGATGTACATAAATGTGTACATTAGAAATATCATATATCAATAGGAAATATATGACAATATCCATTCATCTATGCATATAATCAAGTTAAATATAATTCATACAAGAAAATACTTCTTTCTACCTCACTCAGACAACTCAGGATATGCCCACTTTATGTGGTTCTTAATCTCCCAAGTACAATCCAAAGGGTATTTTATCCACTATGCTTCCATTAAGTGCACTTTATTCTTGGACAACTTTTTCCTATCTGAACCAATAAAGCAAATCAGTTGTTACCAAATCAGGCTCGAATTTCATGTTATTCAAATCAACAACGGTCTAATCAGCTTGTAAACACACATTTAGTTACAAAAAGACACATCATCACCTCAGCTAGCCTTTTACTAAATCTTAGCTGGTATGCAACCTTTCCAATTCACTTCGTTATTGGTCCAATATATTTTGGTGCTAATTTTCCTACCCGGCCAAATCTAGTCACATTTCTTGTTGAAAATTTTCAAAGAGAGTCTTTGGGGTTTGGGTTTTTTGTATTTGAAGAGTAGAAGAAAAGAAAGAAGAAGAAAGAAGAGTTTAGTCCCACATTCTAGAGCTTTATACAAGAATCTTGTATAAGTATAGCTCTCTCAAGTGAATGTTGGGGCCTTGGGGCTCCCACATGTTTGCTTTGTTGTAAGGAGAGAAGTCATGCAACACCACACGCGCGCCGCCGCTATCCGATCGGATTCGAAAATATTTTTGGATCAAAATATGAACAGTAACGGGCCAGATTTCAGCCCGTTAAGGACCTAGAACCGGAATTCAGAATTTGAATGATGGCGGAAATTTGTAACGTTACAAATGCGAATGGACGCGACGTTTGGTTTTTGAATCCATTCGTATTCGCGAATGGACATCTCTTCAACACTATAAATAGCAACGCCCAGAATTCATTTCGCAACAGTTTTAATTATGCTTCTTCCCAAACGGTTCTGCGACGCCATTAATCCGCTGCTCTGTTTTGTGACGTCTCTAAGGTGTAGCAGATTAAGAAACCGTTGCAGAATTGTTCTCTTCTTCCTCTTCATTCTTTTCTACAAATTGAATCATCGGAAACCGTTCTGAAGTGTTCTTGGTCGGATCAAAGTTGTACAAACTTTGAATTCGATTACGCTGTTATAGGGCTTCATTGAATCCTGAAAGTCGATAGTTCGATAACCCGTTTGTACCTGGTGGGTTGAACTATTGTCTGAAAGAATCTATTGCATAGATCCTTGAAGTCGGAAGTACAGCATTGTCTTCATCACTATCTCCATCAAATCCGTCTCGAATCGCAAAATTCCCAACAAAATTTTCAGACAATATTCTTCAACCATGGAAGGTTCGAGCGCTCTACAAGTTATGAATCAGCATCTAACTCGATTGGAGCGTTTTGATGACGACAATTTCACTCGTTGGCAAGAGACGATGAAATTTTTCCTGATCACCGTCAAGTTGTTCTACATCTTGGAAGATGACTTGGAAGAAATCCCGGAGGAAACTAATAAGGATGATGCTGCTCTAAAGGCTAAATGTGCAAAGCGCAAACAGGACGATTTCCTATGCAGATGCCATATTTTGAATGCGCTATCTACCACAGTCTACAATACTTATAGGACCTTGGAAACAGCGAAGACACTCTGTACTGCTCTGGAGAATAAGTACCGCATATCCGAGGCAAGTAATAAAAAGTTTCTTATTTCTAATTTTATGGATTTCAAAACGGTCACCAATAAGTCCATAATTGGACAAGTAAGCGAAATCTTATTGTTGGTGAATCAACTTAAAGATGCTGGAATTGATCTCCCTAAATCTTTTGTTGTTGGAGTTATAATTTCTAGACTTCCGCATAGTTGGAATGATTATAAGAAAAAGATCAAGCATGCGGAAACAGATTATAATTTAGACGGTTTACAGCGTCATCTTCGTATTGAAGAAGACTCTCGCAAACGCGATCTAGATGATAATCCACAAACTGAGTCCCATTCTAAGGCAAATAATGTTGAAATTACTGATAAATTAAAGCCAAAGAATGAGACACAGTTTAAGAAAAATCATTCCAAAACTAACAACAAAAAGAAAGGTGCTTGTTATTTTTTTAACAAGCCCGGCCACTATGCCCGAGACTGGCGTCTGCGGAAGAAACAACAAAAAGTGAATGTGGTCGAAGACTCGCTTGTGGCTGTAGTACAAGAGGCAAATTCCGTTAGTGGCAATGATAATGATTGGTGGTTCGATACTGGAGCAACCATTCACATTTGCAAAGATCGTAATCTGTTCAAGAGTTACGAAGAAAATAAAGGAGAAGCCGACGAAGTTACTGGAGCAAATAAGGTTCCAAGCAAAGTTCTGGGAAAACGCACTATAGAACTTCTTCTCACCTCTGGAAAAGTTCTTACATTAGTCAATGTATTCTATGTACCCGATATGTGTAAGAATTTGGTCTCTGGATACCTTCTTAACAAAGGAGGATTCAAGATGGTGTATGAGTCTGATAAGCTAGTGTTGTCTAAGAATGGTAAATTCATTGGACAGGGATACTCTTGTAACGACATGATTAAGTTGAATCTAATAAAGAAATCTTTTGTTTATATTGTTGATTCTATTAATTTATGGCATGGTAGATTAGGACATGTTAATTATAATTCCATTAGGAATATGAATAAATTAGGAATAATTTCTGATTGTGATTTCCATACCATCTCTAAATGTGAAATATGCGTTCAAGCAAAAATACACCGGAAATCCTTTAAATCCGTAGAAAGGAAAACTGGTTTTCTTGATTTGGTATATAGTGATGTAGGTGACTTAAAAAGTCATATCACCTATGGTGGTAACCAATACTATATAACATTCATTGATGATTATACTAGATATGCATATGTATATCTAATGAAAACTAAAGATGAGGCTTTTGATAAATTCAAAATTTACAAAGCAGAGGTCAAAACACAATTAGGAGTTAAAATTAAAATATTACATTCAGATCATGGTGGTGAATATTTCTCAAATGAATTCACCTTGTTTCGTAAACATTAAGGTATAATTCACCAATGTACTGCCCCATATACACCACAACAAAATGGTGTTGCTGAAAGGAAGAATAGAACTTTAGTAGAAATGGTTAATTCCATGCTCATAAGTTCTAATTTACCTTATAACCTATGGGGTGATGCTATGTTATCTGCATGCTATACTTTAAATAGAGTACCACTTAAAAAGAATAATATTTCCCCTTATGAATTATGGTTTTATAGGAAACCTAACCTAACTAGACTTAAAGTTTGGGGTTGCTTAGCTTATGTTAGAAAACCAGACCCTAAACGACCAAAGTTAGGAAATAGAGCATTTAAATGTGTTTTCACAGGATATTCACTTAATAGTATAACTTATAGATTTCTTATTCTTGGCACCCTAGAAGTTATAGAATCTGTAGATGTAGAATTTTTTGAAAATCAAACTGTTGAGATCCCATTGAGATCATCTAGTCCAGAACGTAGTATGACTAATGATATCAATGACGATGATTATGCTCCTGCTCAAAACAGCAAGGAAGTGTAAGTACCAGATAATAGTACTGAACAACGGAGAAGTAAAAGAGCAAGAATAGAGAAGGACTATGGTCCTGACTTCATTACATATCTTGTAGAAGGCAGTAAGGACGAAGTCCTTAATGTGACTAAATATGTAATGAACGTTGATGATGATCCCAAAACTTATTCTGAAGCTATGAGTTCCAGAGATTCAAATTTCTGGAAAGAAGCTATCAATGATGAAATGAATTCCATAATGTTAAACCAAATTTGGGTTTTAACTGATTTACCTCCTGGTGCTAAACCTATAGGATGTAAATGGATATTCAAAAAAAAGTTGAATACAAATGGATCCATTGATAAGTTTAAAGCCAGATTAGTTGCTAAGGGATATAAGCAAAGACATGGAGTAGATTATTTTGATACATATGCTCCAGTTGCTCGCATATCTTCTATACGCTATTTAATTGCACTTGCATCAATTCATAAATTAGTCATACATCAAATGGATGTAAAGACTGCTTTTCTAAATGGAGATTTAGAAGAAGAGATATATATATATATATGGAACAACCTGAAGGTTTCAAAACCCCAGGCCAAGAAAAGAAAGTTTGCAAATTAGTAAAATCTCTTTATGGCCTGAAGCAAGCTCTCATGCAATGGCATGAGAAGTTTGATAAAGCTGCACTGTCATATGGATTCATTGTTAATGATGCTGATAAATGAATTTATAGCAAATCGGATAACAACGGTATTGTTATAATATGTTTATACGTTGATGACATGCTAATGTTTGGTTCCAATATATCCTGTGTGAATGAAACTAAAAAGTTTCTGTCTTCTAAATTCGATATGAAAGATGAGTTATTACTAACTCAATCCCATTACATAGAGCAATTCCTACAAAAGTATGGTCATTACGATGACAAACCAGCACCAACTCATTTAGATCCTAGTATTAAATTAGAAAAGAACACTGGACGTACTATCTCTCAACTAGAGTATTCCAGTGTTATTTGGGAGTCTTATGTATGCTATGCATTGCACTAGACCAGACATCGCGCATGCTATAAGTATATTGTGTCGATTTACGAGTAATCCAGGTTTCGAACATTGGAAAGCCATTTTTAGAGTTTTAGCTTATTTGAAAGGAACCATTGAATATGGTTTATCTTATAAAGGATATCCTGCTGTAATAGAAGGATATAGTGATGCAACCTGGAACATTGTAGAATCCAAATCCAAGTCTACGATTGGATGGATCTTTACACTAGGAGGCGCTGCTGTGTCTTGGGCTTCCAAGAAGAAGACCTGTATTTCTGACTCAACAATGTTGTCAGAATTGATTGCATTAGCAGATGCATGTAAAGAAGCGGAATGGCTTAGGAATTTATTAATGGAAATCCCTTTGTGGAAGAAGCCATCTCCAGCAGTCTTGATTAACTGTGACAATAAAGCAACAATATACAATGTGTCTAATAAGACGTATAATGGAAAGTCTAGACATGTGAGTCTAAGACATCAAATGGTGAGACAGTTACTCAAAAGAGGAGTTATAACTGTTGACTACATAGAAACGAAGAAAAACTTGGCTGACCCACTTACAAAAGGTCTTCCAAAGGCAATGGTTTCTATAAAGTCACAAGAAATGGGACTAAGGTCTGTGAATGAAGGTTGATCATCCTTAACAGAAACCCAACTTATGTCTTGAAAAGGATAGACAAATTTCAATGGGTACCAACAAGTTAAGAGAATGATTATGGAACACTAAATTGATAATCCCATAATATTTAGTGTTGGATTCTGCAAGAACAAAGGATGGATATATATCCTTAATAAGTCTAGAAACCTTAAAAGGTGTATCGCATAAACATCTTAAGAGACTTACATATATGAGTATGGAAATCAGGCCGTTTCCTAGGAATGTAAGACCGCTTTCTAAGTAGACTCATGAACCAGGATTTAAGCACATGGCCATTAACGTGCCGAGCAATACAGAACACTTTACCTAAGGAAATCAACATGTGTGATTGTTCCGGTTTTATCATTAGGGATACTTGGTTCAAGATTCGTTCACCATAGAATCTCGATAAGGCTTTGAATGGTTTACACTAAGTAAAGGTTCAAATCCAAAAGATACCTTTTATTTATGTGTTGGTTTTCACGATGATGCAAAACTTGATCTTAGAACTACATAGGCTTAATCTCACTTGGGTATGTAGGAAGTCACTCTAGTGATTCAGCCGTCCTATTTATTTATTTTCTTATTTTGAAAATTGGGGGAGATTGTTGAAAATTTTCAAAGAGAGTCTTTGGGGTTTGAGTTTTTTGTACTTGAAGAGTAGAAGAAAAGAAAGAAGAAGAAAGAAGATTTTAGTCTCACATTCTAGAGCTTTATACAAGAATCTTGTATAAGTATAGCTCTCTCAAGTGGATGTTGGGGCCTTGGGGCTCCCACATGTTTGCTTTGTTGTGAGGAGAGAAGTCATGCAACACCACACGCGCGCCGCCGCCGTCCGTCCGACCGAACCGAACCAAGTCGGGTCGGGTACGGGTACGGGTTTCGGGTTCGGATCCGAAAATATTTTTGGATCAAAATATGAACAGTAACGGGCCAGATTTCAGCCCGTTAAGGACCCAGAACCGGAATTCAGAATTTGAATGATGGCGGGAATTTGTAACGTTTTCTGAACGTTCAAATGCGAATGGACACGACGTTTGGTTTTTGAATCCATTCGTAACGGTTGCGAACCGTTGCTGACGTTTCGCGAATGGACACCTCTTCAACATATAAATAGCAACGCCCAGAATTCATTTCGCAACAGTTTTAATTCTTCTTCTTCTTCCCAAACAGTTCTGCGATGCCATTAATCCGCTGCTCTGTTTTGTAACGCCTCCAAGGTGTTGCAAATTCAGAAACCGTTGCAGAATTGTTCTCCTCTTCCTCTTCATTCTTTTCTACAAATTGCATCATCAGAAACCGTTCTAAAGTGTTCTTGGTCGGATCAAAGTTGTACAAACTTTGAATTCGATTACGCTGTTATAGGGCTTCATTGAATCCTGAAAGTCGATAGTTCGATAACCCGTTTGTACCTGGTGGGTTGAACTATTGTCTGAAAGAATCTATTCCATAGATCCTTGAAGTCGGAAGTACATCATTGTCTTCATCACTATCGCCATCAAATCCGTCTCGAATCGCAAAATTCCCAACATTTCTCATCTAAGAATCCTTCAAGATAACTTCATCATGCTCTTCAAAATCCAACTTCTTCACCTTCAACCACTATAATACTTCTGCCAGCACTGTATGTGAAGACAAGACCTTACTAAAGAAGTCATCTCGCTTGACGCTCTGATACGTTTTGATCCCAACATAATTTTGTCTCTAACTTTCGATCAACGAGCATGAGAATAACACGGCCTCCTACACAAGCTTCAAACTGTGACATTCCAATGTTTTCTTGATAACTACTATTATAAGCAAACTCTGATATATGGAAATGATGTTCCCATGAACTTCCTAAATCAAACATGCATGCTTGCAACTAATCTTGTAAAACTTGATTTAATCTATGCATTTGTCCGTCTACTAGAGGATATAACTTGTACTTAAGCTCAAAGTAATCCCTAAACAATCTTGTAAACTCTCATTGAAAATGATGTAAATACAGGTCTTAATCAGAAATAATTGATTTTGGAATCCCATGTGTACAAACAATGTTATTCATATAAAGACATGCTAACCTGATTGTTGTTTGATGGGAATCGATTGGTGTAATGTGAATATTCTTAGTTAATTGATTCGCCATCGCACACACATTTTTGTTACCTCTACTTGACCTTAAAAAGCCATCTATTAGATTCATTGAGTTATATTCCAATTTCCAAGTAGGTATTTCCAATGGTTGTAACAACCATGATGGTCTTAAGTGTTCAACCTTAATTTACTCTCAATATTGCTACGTACCAGGTGTTATATGCCTTTGTACCTGACCACTAAAAACTTTTCACATGTTGTGATACCATCCAGATGGATAGTCAATATACACTTATGACACTCGTCTATCACCTCTCTCCTCAGATCTTCAATGTTAGGTACACACAATCGACCGTACTTTCATATCCAACCATGATGGTCCATAGAAAACATAATTGCCTGGACATCTTCTATCTATCCAATCTCAACTTTCTTTTTTATCCCATATACCACTCGTCTTCTTGTTCTCTCTTACCTACACGAGTAAATACCTACGGTCACACTTCCACTCATCCCAAAATACACCAGCCTCCTTTCTTACTATAGGCAAGCAATACCATTAAATATCTTTAATCTAGCCACATAGCTACCTCCATTCCCGCACACTTCATACTCAAAGCATTATCTACCACATTACCTTTGCTTGAAGTATATGCTATCTCAAAATCATAATTAACCATGAAATCTAACTGTTAGAGAACCTCATATTGGTTTTGTGATAATATGAGGTTTTCTAACATGGTATCAGAGCGTGGTTTTGTGATAATATGAGGTTCTCTAACATGTAATTAGAGTGGGTTTAATTATGTCACACGTCACCCTCAACGAGTGTCCACGTGTTTGGCTGATGATACGCCACGTGTGCGGAGGCGTGTTGATATTAGTCTCACATCGAACAATTTACAATATAAATCATGCATAAATACGGTCTCCCTTCACATCACCAATTGATTTTGTAATAATATGTAGTTCTCTAATACTAACCATCCCTATAGTCGCATGTTCAAGTCCTTTGGGAACCAATGCTTTAAGGATTTATGGTCAGTATATAGCTCAAACCACTCACCTACTAATATATCTAGATTTATTAACCTTTGGACAATGATAGCCAACCCCAAATCGTGTGTATCATAACAAATCTCATATGCTTGGAACTATTAAGAAGAATATTCTACTACTCGATCATCTTCCCTAAAAATGCTCCCAAACCTAGACCGCTTGCTTCAGTGCAAATTAAAAAAATTCACAAACTCTCTAGTATAATAGACGCCGGTGCACTTAACAGCTTCTTTTTAGCAACAAGAATGTTTTCTAACATTCAACTAGCCGACTTTACTCAATGTTGTTCTTTTTCAATCTAGTTAAAGATGTCCTTGTTGTCGAGAAGGTTCTGATGAATCTTCTATAAAATAACCTATGGAAATATTTGATCTCCCTTACTGACTTTGGCCTTCTCCAATCTTCAATAGTGGTTACCTAAAAAAACGGAACTCCTTTCTTACAGACTGTGGTAAGGAATACAACTTCTTTTTTTCAAAAGTAATATTTATTAAATATTTCTCGCAACTCATGCTTGTGAAGCATTGCTAGGATAATCCTCAAGTGCACTTCATGACCCTGTACATTCTATGAGTAAACTGGGATATCATTAATGAATATGAATACAAAATTATCCAAACATTTTCGGAACACTGAATTCATCAAGTTTACAAAATATCTTGGTGCATTAGTCAACCCAAAAGGAATAACTAAGTTCTAAAGAGCCATAATGTGTATGGAAAATAGTAAATGATAAACTCTCTTCGGCCATCCTAAGTTGATGAAAACCAGAAGCTAAATCCAAGTGTTAGAAAAATACTTGCACCACATAGCTAATTGAACAAATCATTTATCCTCAATACATGTATTCATTTCTCACAATAATATTAGTAAGCTCGCAGTAATCAACACACAACCTTATTCAACCATCTTGCTTTTGAGCAAAAAATGATATGCATTTCCAAAGGTGATTCCTAGAGTATGAAATCCTTTCGCAACAATTAATCTGTCTATAGCTTCAACTCACCAACTTCTTTAGTGTCATTTTATTGGGAGCACGTTTATACGATTCAACATCCATGTTCAAAATAATCTTATACCCAATTTCCCTTCTCAAAGTTAAGATATTGACTTCCGTAACACCTATTCAAACTCGTAAACAACATGTATCTTACTCAACTTAATTTCGATAATTGCAATAGCATAAACGAAACTTATTCTCACCTAATGCCTCTTCTTCATGCCAACTCTCTCGGTCAACCATTTATAGGGGCAGACAGTAACCCACACTTCAAGAGAAGCTTAGTTAGTCATTTTAGGCCAACCAAAGAAACCATCAAGGTTGCTTTAATAACCATGGATATGGCCGAATGTTGACTAAGTTAGTCAGCGTTTATAATGTCGGCTAATTGGTAGGTGGTGGTAAAAACATTATCATCGTCGATATTAGACCCAAAAATGTATAACACTCAAGTTGTGATAGATTGGCCCTGCACTTGAACTCATATGAAGGTACGATCAAGTATGACTTGATCAATATCGCCTTAATAGTGTATCAAGGACCGACTTATCACTTGAGACTAAGCGTATGATAGAATCATTAATGAGTGGATGGCAAAAGGCCTTTGAGGAAAGATATGTAGAGTCCCATTTGTTCACTTTTGCCATTATGCTTAAGGCCCTTTGAGGTTGATAGGGTTATCATATTTATGTGTTCAAATAGGCTTTAGATAAAATTGTCCAAAAGTCCTATGTCATGTCCCATGTTCAATGGATATGGAAGACAAATTAGGAATTTTTGCTAAAGCCTATTATGCATGATAATAGGCTATGTATCTCGTCCTTATGTTCAAAGTCCATGGACATGATAATAGCCTATTATGCCTTCTTTAATCATTTCTACCCATAACATGATAATAGGCATAATAGACATGATAATAGCCTATTATTATGCATGATAATAGCCTATTATGCCTTCTTTAATCATTTCTACCCATAACATGATCAGATAATCTTCTAAGCTTTTGCTTGAAAACTTATCGCAATTTTTTGATCTCTTACAACAAAATTATAAACTTAAATTTTATAGGTAATATAGGCAATATTTACCAATTCGTAACTTTGCTAATGAAAAGTATCGTTCACTTTGTTTTTACAAGAAAACAAAGCCAGCAAGGGAATCTTATTAAAGACTAAGAAACGTAAATTCCTAATTTCGACATAAAGGAATCTGTGCTACTAAGTCCTTATGCATGATAATAGGCTATGTATCTCGTCCTTTATGATAAGAAACGTAAAGTCCAGAAACTCGTATCTAGAAATGATTAAAGAAGATCAGAAATCCAATCCTGGTAATAATAATAGAAGTCCAGAAATACATAGAACAAGATCAAAAATCCAATTTCGACAAATATAATAGAAGTCCAGAAATCCACATCTGAAAATAATAGAAGAAGACTAGAAATTCAAATCCGGTAATAATAAGGAAGTCTAGAAATCCATAGAAGAAGACCATAAATCCAATTCTAATAATAATAATAGAAATCCAAAAATCCACTTTGGAAATAAAAAAAGAAGGCCAAAAATTCAAATCTGATAATAATAATAGAAGCCCAGAACCCATATTTGAAAATAATAGAAGAAGACCAGAAATCCAAATCTGGCCATAATAATAGAAAACTAGAAATCCACATCTTAGAAAGAATAGAATAAGACTAAAATCTCTTGTCTGGCGGCTGAAAATTGAATTTGCTGGAAAGCATAAATAGCTCATATTTGATGGAGTTTTCTTTAGTAAACTTTGTTTGACTTAAAGCGCTACTTGGCTCGAATTTTGATAGATCTTTTCCTAGAAGATTAATTGATATGAACCTCTACTTGGCTCTGATTTTGATTGATTTGGAGCATTATTTGGCTCTAGTTTTGATTGCTAATCCTCTTGAAGATTTCGGTGCTTTAGTGGGGCCTTTGATGAATGGCACTAAAGGCTTACTCCATCCTTCCTCTATGAGGTGCTTTAGTGAGGCCATTGATGACGGCACTGAAGGTTTTCTTAGTGCTTTAGTGAGGCCTTTGATGGTGACACTAAAAGCTTACTCCAACCTCCTTCTAGGAAACGCTTCAACCAGGCCACGTAGGCAGAGGTTAAAGGCTTTCCTAATGGTTTAGTAAGGCCTCTGATGGTGGCACTAAAGGCTTACTACAATGTCCTTCTAGGAGGTGCTTCAGTGATGCCTTTGATGATGGCACCGAAGGCTTAGGGCATTTGATGGCCGAGGACCTCTCGTGGTCATGAGTCTTTAATGGCTGGACCTTTGATGGTCAGGGACCTCTCATGGTCATGAGCCTTTGATGGCTGGGACCTTTGATGGCCAGGGACCTTTCGTGGTCATGAGCTTTTGACGGCTGGGGCCTTTGATGGCCATGGACCTGTGGCAGTCATGAGCCTTCAATGAATGGGGCTTTGATGGCCAGGACCTCTTGTGGTCATGAGCCTTTGATGGCTGGGGCCTTCGATGGCTTTAGAAGAATCCTACTCCCTGTCAATAAATTCTTTTTATTCATCCATTTTCGGAAAATGACGCCGTAAATGTTCAACATTCCATGTTCTTGCTATGACATTGCCAACTGGTCGGCAAAGTTTTCCCAAGTGGGATACTTTGTGTATGACTAAGGACCCTTTTCAATTTGGTTCTAGCAGTCCGTCCGTTGGATTCTTTGTATTTGTTATGACTCTTAGAAGCACTGATCTCTTTTTTGAAATGATTTTCCTTTTACTCTAAATTATAGTACTTAGATATTCTTTGTTGATACTCAGCCATTCGTATAGCTCCTTCAACTCTTAACTCGCTGATTAAATCTAGGGATTCTTTCTATAATTCCTGATTTGGATTAAATGCTTACACAATCTGTCACGACCTGCCCTTCTCGATCTCGAAAATCGACATAAAATACTTCACAGTATGATATGCCGACGATCAAGTGCCAGAAAAGACAGATTGTTGAGGAAAAAGAAAGAAGATAGAAGAAAGAAGGAACTAAACAATATCAGAATCTCACAGTCGCACGGGAATAAAATATAGTATATATAATATCAGCTCTTTACAAAAAATGAAAATTATATCCGTTTCATACAATATATCATCAGGGTATCTCAAACAACAACATTTACCAGTCAGACAATTTCATACAATCACAGCAGCTATATATATATATATATATATACATATATATATATAAGTACGGATAATACGGCTCGGACTCCAGCTCCTCTCCTGCTCCATAGCATCATGTCCTGAACATATAATACTCGGTCTGACCCGAGCATTATAATGAAATAAAACCCAAGTCAGTCTGGAATACAAGCTGATAATAATGCACCCAAATTGATTATTAAAGTTTCAAAAATCCATTTGAAAACAAAAGCATCTCGTAAGACCACGCCACAAATAAACATGTCGGGTTTTTACCTTACGATAGCTAAAACACCTTTTATAGAAATCCTCTGATATTAAAATAGGGTCTAATTACAAATACTTATATAAAATAGCTGAAATTGTTACATCTATTAAATTCCAGCTACTAGCCACAGAGTAGGTAATACAAACAAAACTCGTAAAAGGCTCGTAGGGAGAATGGATTCCAACTAATGGCTAGGCACTGGGGTAACACCTGTCATAGTACCTGGTCTAGATTAGTGTACCGAGGACCACGCTCGATCCCCTGCAACACAAGGCCCGGATTACCCCTTACTAGATAATCCCGAGTAAGATCACCCCACGGTTGGGATCAACAACCGCACCACTAAGCCGAAATAAATGGGACATCTAGAGAGGAGTGATTTTACCCGGAAATGGATGCTGCCCACCAAGCCTTCCTGCATCTCCCCTGATTTTCAGTCATTCCCGGTTGATGAGGCTTGAGGCTAAGCGTTACCTTTAAGAACGTTTCACTTAGAATGCCCATCGCCCACCTAACGATGTCCCGAAAGCATTCGTCCATACAAGTCCGTCCTGGGTTCGAACGGAATCGAAGGCACTACTCCTACTACATCCATTTTGGAAATATCCTCAGGATTAGTAGCGACTAGCCCTTGCACTTCACTGCTCCATCTTCGACTCCGAACTCGTTTTTCCTACCAAAACGTACAAACCGGATCGAAGTGGTTTTCGAGAAATTAATCCTGATCCCGGTCTCTTCAAAACGATCAACGCATTTGTCCAATACTGATAGTTGTAATTTAACAATCAATTAACATTCACAAACATCCATCACACGATAAATAATTGCCCCATTATTTATTTTCCTTAAAATATCTTCGCAAGATATATTTTCGTTTCCAAAATCCTTTTGAAACACTTTTCAAAATCCAATTCTTCTCATGGAAAAGATTTTCAAATCTTTACTTCCTCTGAAACCATCCAAGTACAAAAATTTAAGGTTTAAAATAATTTAAATACTTTATTCTTGAAACTACACTAACATTTATATTTAAAACTTCTTACATATTCAATTTAATATATATACACCTTTAACAACATCTCGAATAAAACTGCTTAATAAATATAAGCTATTATCCTTAAAATAAAGTCAAGTCAAACTAGATTTTAAAATAAAACTATGAAATTCTATACAAGTTTCAAATAAAACTTTAACTACTTATCTTTAAAATAGAATCATTTTATAAAGTATAAATGTTAATAATATTCTTTTTAAAATATAATGCTAATTACCCTTTTTAAAATAATTACTTCTATAATTACCTTGATAAATGTTCACTTTTAAAAATTTTACAACTTAAATAATTTTCTTGAAACCATTCTTAATATAACTTCAAACTCTAACGTTCCAAAAAATCTACTTTTAAAAACGTACTTGGCTTTTAGGGAAATACACTTCCATTTTAGGATAGCAAAAGAATTCTTTTTATCAATCCAACACGATTTATCTCAATTCAATTTTACGTTCATCCCGTAAAATCCTTTCCACGCTTTAAAAAAATAGCTTTTTCTATTTTAAACACATTGCTATTTCCTGGAAATCATTTTCAAACATACGTTTAAAATATATAAAATAAGCTTCTAGAAATTATTTAATTGAAAATAATACTTAAGGAAATATATAGAGGTTTTCTAAGTACTTTAAGTCAAATTTGATTTTTAAAAATAAAATTATTAAAACAAATATTTATATTATAATTTGCTTTTGTGAACTTAATACTACTTTACCTTTTAAAAATAATTAATACCATAATTACTTAAATAAATATTTACTTACACTTTAAACAATTTAAAGTAATATTTCTTTCTAAAATATTCTAAACATATTTAAACTGCAAATTTATAATTTGAAAGCTTTCTTAAAAACAAAATAAAATTTCCAAGAGAAAGCACACTTCAAATCCTTTAAAAATAAATCTCGCTATGATTTTTAACAATTCACATTTCCCTTTAGAATCACAATTTCAAACACTCCAAATTTTTCAACCCATTCCTTGAATTTAATCTCTTTTAACATTCTTTATTTAAGAATTTTCTTTTATTTCCTGTAAATCCAATTTATTTATTTATTCAAATTCCCAGGTTGTATTCATCAAATCATAACATAATCACAATTTAATTTCAATTTAATCTATCCTAGTATATAAATGCAACACAACATAACAAGATCTAAATTAATTTATCACCGAATATAAATGAGATATATTACAGAATATAAATAAATTTCTATTTGTGAGGGATCCAGTTAGATCCCTCTAACCTGTTTCCCTGCATCCACAGATATTAGTACAACAAATAAATATCGATTCAATCTGATAATAATTATCATACTTAGCGAAACAACCAATCAAACATTTAAATATTAGCTATTTAAATTACTAGTATCCAGATGTGAGTGAGAATAACTCATCTTGGATTTTCGACGAGCGTTCAAATTTAAATTAAATCAAACGGCATTCGATTTAACCTAAATTTTTACTTGCTCGGAACGTTTCCAGAATTGCTCCACTGCGTCGTACGTGTCTCTGCGATTCCGGCTTCGCCAGTTTCGCTGAAATCTGATAACAAACGCAGTAGATATTCACGTTTAAAGTTTGAATATATAATTTAAAACAAATCTTATTTTTATTTTTATTTTAATACCAAACAAAAATAGAGGCCGCTAGATCTGGAAATAAAATCAAGGCCGCACGTAAGTTCTTCCTCTCGTGCGCT
The DNA here is from genome assembly GCA_030765085.1 of Allium cepa. Lineage (NCBI taxonomy): Eukaryota > Viridiplantae > Streptophyta > Magnoliopsida > Asparagales > Amaryllidaceae > Allium > Allium cepa. The sequence continues at coordinate 550,191,219 of CM060932.1, forward strand.
AGCTTCGGGTAAAAATGCGAACAAAGAACCCAACACCGTCGACCTAGGGCTCCAAACCGCTCCATGCTCGTACCACATGAGATAGATCATAACCCACCACGCAAAAGCTCATCGCGACCTCCACCTTTGGCCAGATCGAGGTGAAGCTCGGTTCACCTATGGCCCCACGAGCTAAGCACGAACGCGCGATGAATGGAATCCAAAAACTTCACCATCGTCAAACTATAAGCCATCACGACCATTGAATCCCAAAATCCCGTCGAACTCTTCGACTTTCCAGTTGGGAGTTTTGGCTAATGTCGAGAGGATGGAGAGATAGACGAGGTATATTGAGGGAGAGTTTCAGCCATAGAAAAGTTTGAAGAGGCGGCCGAAAAAAGGGCCAGGGTTTCTTAGATAAACATGAATATATAAATGTTTATTAATATTATTTTAATATTATCTCCAATTGTAACAAGCTTTTACAAATGAACTCCAAATCTCACGTGCCGCCAGGCATTTATAGGGTTTTACCCATGTATCAAACACAATGGGATGTGTTTCGGAAGCTAATCCGATCATATACGCGAGTTACGGAAATAAACAGTCAATTTTAATTTAAATCGATTAAAATAGTTTCTATGCGTTTTGAGCTGCCGTGGTCAAACGACAACTCCGATTGCTATAAAAATTGAAATTCGATAATCACTAACTATTACGGATCCAGTGGAAATGGTTTCGTCGAATTCCGAGACTGTGCCCCGGAAGGCTAATTTAACTCGTCGATAAATTCGAGTGATTTTCAAAATCGTCGAAATCACTTGAAACTTCACTATAACTCGTATAAAATTTATATTCCCATTAAAAATCATTCTGATTCATTCCGGACCAAAATCTAATTATTTGCATTATTGTATTATAAAATTTCCATTGTTAAATTAATATAAAATTCCAAATTCAATTTATCAACCTCTAATTTCATCCAACAGTCCAACATTACTATTTAAATCAAAATAAACTTAAATAAATATTTAGAAACCATTTTTATATTTATTTAAACCTAGGTTCACCAATTATCCCAATTCTAATATTAAGCTATTATTTTTCAAATTTCAATTAAATTACCGTATATAAAGTTTTAACCAATTTATTAATTTAACCAAAGTCTTTTATTTCAAAATTCAAATTATAACACATATTCAACATTTAAAATGAATTAAGTGTTCAAATCTAGCGACCCAAAATTCCGGGTCGTTACATTCCTCCCCCCTTATAAAAATTTCGTCCCCGAAATTTGCTAAGGTCGAAGAATGTTCCAAACCCAAAAGCAAAACCTACTTAGTGAAAATCTCAAATTCTCTTTGCCTAAATTCTTTAGTTTCAAATTAAACTGCTAGTTTCAATTCCTATTTCAAAATCCTTTTTATTTTGATTGTTTTTTTGAAATCAATTTGTCGTTAGCGAAACATTTCCGAAATTTTTTGACAGAGTCTTCCTTGTACGGAGGAGCTTTTGCAATATCACAATAGATATAAATATATATACATCGACCCACACGGTCGAAAAAACAAAAAACAGTTCATATTTCCTATTTTTATTGCGTAGGCGTGCCTTTATTAGTATTTTAAAAGCACGCGGCTAATTTATATTGCACATATGTGCTCGAATTCTATCTACTGCCTCCCGTACCTGTACTTACTTAGACAAACACTTCAGTTTTCAATAATATGAGAATTTTAATAACATTCTATTCATTAAATAGCTAAACACACCAATTACATGATTTAAACAAGCAAACTTCATAATTTAACAATGTTAACCATATTTTATCGGCAATTCTAAGATTTCAATCACCTTTTTAAATTTCTTATACAAGTCCAAACTTCATTTTATCTCACTCGAATAATTTACATTCAAGTTCACTATATACCATTCATATTAATTACAACCAATTCATTTCCACTTCAATATGATTAACATATGCCTTAGTTACATCTCTTTACTTCAACTCAATTCCCAATTTGATTCACAATCAAATTTCTATTTTTAATTTGACGTATTTGCATTTCTTTTATGACTCTTTTTCATTCATATGCAAAAAAATCACTTGATAAAATTTTAATCCATTCCAATTGATTCAAAAACCAATTTCAGTTGCTTCTTTAAACCAACTCAATTACGAATACAACAAAACAACCAATTCTTATGCAAATTTTCATGTCATTCAAGCAAATAACCATCACTTAAGCTTATAACCATTTAAAATAAATTCCAACTTAGATTCGTATTGATTTTATTCAATCCTGCATGGTTCACAATCCAAGCATTCTTATTCCATTGCAATTATTAAATCAAATCCTTATCCTCACTTCAAATTTATTATTCAACTTAAGTTTAAATTATCATTCCAATCTGTATTATTTAACTCATACATTCTTATTTCATCACAATAATTAATTAAAATTCTTTTCGCTTGCCTTCAATTTTATTATCTAAACAAATTTCATTCAAGACCCCTTATAAAGCCCGACCATAATATTTTTTCTTTTCTCAATTTGCTTAAGTTCCTTAACAATATTTTATTCCTTCTTAAATCAATTTTATTTCATTTTCATTTGATTCTCACTAAATCAAATTGCAATTCATTTACAATTTTTAATTCAGTTTGTTTATTCATTCACTCCATTTTAAATTTATTTTATTAACAACGAGATCATTTTAAATCATTTCACTTATTTGAATTTATTTACATTTCAAACCATCACTATTATAATATAATTCCATTATTCATTCACACTCTCAACTTTTATTGTCAAAATTAAATCCCATACTAGAACTGGGTTTATTTTTTTCCTTTCAAATTCTCTTAACAAACCATCAAATTCATCCATGCCAATACAAATTCCATTTAATTTAGTTTACACTAAATTCATCTTCAAGCTTCTCTTTATTTAACTTATATTACGCTAAATTCATTCTCAAACAAATTTCTTTGGACTTGGTTAAGTTAAAATTTTATTCATACAATATCATTCTTAGTTAATCTAAATTAGTTTTCCTTCCAATTTAATTCTTTTCCAAATTTAATTCAAGTTTAACTAAATTTTATTTAGCCAACTTGAGTTCATTCCATTTCTTTTACTATTTTAAATAAGAATTTAATTCTATTCAAAATTATTTGTAACAAAACTGAATTTTGATTTTAATTCTCCATATACAAGTTCAAACCTATTTACTAACCTAAGTTTATTCACATCTTTTATCTTTTATATTTTCTTTACCTTATTTCAATTCACATTTCATTTAGGATTAAATTTGAATCCACCTTACCATTCAACTATTTCTCATTTGTGATTATAATTCCATTTTACTTGGTTTTACAATCTAATTTTCTATTCTTAGTTCACCAACTTATTCACTTGAAAGCTTATATTGCTCATTTTAATCCATTTACATCTTATAATCACAATTCCAAATTCTATATATATATATATATATATCACTGAATTATTAAAGGTACAAATTTTCTTTCACTTTAATCCTTTGCAAATTTTAAATCCACAATTTTAGATTGTAAGTATAATACTTAATAGCTTGTGGGTATAATTCATTACACAATGACTCACAATTACAAATTTATTTTACATTTCAATTTAATTCAAATCAATTTAATTCTAAGTTCAATTTATTTAACTTATCCCAAGTTAAATTCAAATTTTCTATTCACTTCCATATACTCAAGTTAAATTTTAATTTTAAGATTAAAAATTTCATTTCCTTCTTATTAATATCAACTTCACTTAATAAGTTCAATGGTTGATTCATTTTAACTTTACGCATTATTTAAATAAAATTTTCTAGAATTCAATTACACGGTTTTATTTCAAAATCATTTTGAAATAATAAATAACTCATACTCCCCTGGTATATCAAATCAAACTTCCAGATTTCTAAAACAATCTGTTTTTACCAAAGAAATTTCCGTTTCTGAAACTTCTAAAACCACTTGTATATCCAACAAATCTAACAGATATCATACCCTCTTACTATGGAAGTAATCCATCACTTAGGAAACTCGAAAATAAATTCTAATGATGTGGCCAGCATCATCAGGATTATTTTCCAGCGACAGAAGTGAGTTCAGTGCTTCCTTACTTCCCCAAATTCATTCTAAACATTTTCCATTCAAACATATTACCCAAATCAATATTCCATCATTACCTCCAAATCTTTGGACAACATTCCCAAGATTTTAAATTTCCAAACCCTTGTTTTCAATTATTTCAAACACTTTTCAAAATTTTCGGGATTTATATTCCGGTTTAATTCAAATTTAGTTATTCTTCTTCTGTATAATTTATACTCATTGAATTTTATTTGGTTATAACCATTTCAAATTTTAGATTAAATCTTAGATTCTTATTTGATTAAGATATCCACATCCAAACAATCAAATATATATAATATTCTCATAAAAATTATTTCTTTTATGTCAATATAAAATTTTGGGTAAAATTATTTCATTTACCCACTTTAAAAACAATTCTATGTCAATTTATCTAATTTAAGAGTTTAGAAACCCTTAACGATACGGTTGTACTTCCTGTACAAACCAGAATTCATAAACACTTAACCAATAAGCTAACACAGTATAAAAACAATTTTTATATGCACTAACAAGCACCCTCTCGTATCTATTAATATACTCAACTCATTATAGGGTACTATCGACTCTGTTTAATGAGTAATTTGCCCACCAAAGCCTAGGTTGTCGCCAACCTAAGCTCTGATACCAAGTGTCATGACCCGCCCTTCTCGACCTCGAAAATCGACACAAAATACTCCACAGTATGATATGCCGACGATCAAGTGCCAGAAAAGACAGATTGTTGAGGAAAAATAAAGAAGGTAGAAGAAAGAAGGAACTAAACAATATCAGAATCTCACAATCGCAGCGGAATATAATATAATATATATAATATCAGCTCTTTACACAAAATGAAAGCTATATCCATTTCATACAATATATCATCAGAGTATCTCAAACAACAACATTTACCAGTCAGACAATTTCATACAATCAAAGCAGCGGATATATATATATATATATATATAAGTACGGATAACACGTCTCGGACTCCAGCTCCTCTCCTGCTCCATAGCATCCTGTCCTGAACATATAATACTCGGTCTGACTCGAGCATTATAATGAAATAACACACGAGTTAGTCTGGAATACCAGCTGATAATAATGCACCCAAATTGATTATTAAAGTTTCAAAAATCCTTTTGAAAACAAAAGCATCTCGTAAGACCACGCCACAAATAAACATGTTGGGTTTTTACCTTACGATGGCTAAAACACCTTTTATAGAAATCCTCTGATATTATAATAGGGTCTATTTACAAATACTTATAAAATAGCTGAAATTGTTACATCTATTGAATTCCAGCTACTAGCCACAGAGTGGGTAATACAAACAAAACTCGTAAAAGGCTCGTAGGGAGAATGGATTCCAACTAATGACTAGACACTGGGATACCACCTGCAACAGTACCTGGTCTAGATCAGTATACCGAGGACCACGCCCGATCCTCTGCAACACAAGGCCCGGATTACCCCTTACTAGATAATTCCGAGTAAGATCACCCCACGGATGGGATCAGCAACCGCACCACTAAGCCGAAATAAAAGGGGCATCTAGATAGGAATGACCTTACCCGGAAATGGATGCTGCCCACCAAGCCTTGCTGCATATCCCCTAATTTTCAGTCATTCCTGAATGATGAGAGGCTTGAGGCTAAGCGTTACCTTTAAGAATGTTTCACTTAGAATGCCCATCGCCCACCAGACGATTTTCCGTAAGCATTCGTCCATACAAGTCCATCCTGGGTTCGAACGGAACCGAAGGCACTACTCCTACTACATCCATTTGGAAATATCCTCAGGATTAGTAGCGACTAGCCCTTACACTTCACTGCTCCATCTTCGACTCCGAACTCGTTTTTCCTACGAAAACTTACAAACCGGATCGAAGTGGTTTTCGAGAAATTAATCCCGATCCCGGTCTCTTCAAAACGATCAACGCATTTGTCCAATACTGATAGTCGTAATTTAACTATCAATTAACATTCACAAACATCCATCACACAATAAATAATTGCCCCATTATTTATTTTCCTCAAAATATCTTCGCTAGATATATTTTCGTTTCCAAAATCCTTTTGAAACACTTTTCAAAATCCAATTCTTCTCATGGAATAGATTTTCAAATCTTTACTTCCTCTGAAAACATCCAAGTACCAAAATTTAAGGTTTAAAATAATTTAAATACTTTATTCTTGAAACTACACTAACATTTATATTTAAAACTTCTTACATATTCAATTTAATATATATATATATACACCTTTAACAACATCTCGAATAAAACTGCTTAATAAATATAAGCTATTATCCTTAAAATAAAGTTAAGTCAAACTAGATTTTAAAATAAAACTATGAAATTTTATACAAGTTTCAAATAAAACTTTAACTAATTATCTTTAAAATAGAATCATTTTATAAAGTATAAATGTTAATAATATTCTTTTTAAAATATAATGCTAATTACCCTTTTTAAAATAATTACTTCTATAATTACCTTGATAAATGTTCACTTTTAAAAATTTTACAACTTAAATAATTTTCTTGAAACCATTCTTAATATAACTTCAAACTCTAACGTTTCAAAAAATCTACTTTTAAAAACGTACTTGGCTTTCAGGGAAATACACTTCCATTTTAGGATAACCAAAGAATTCTTTTTATCAATCCAACACGATTTATCCCAATTCAATTTTACGTTCATCCCGTAAAATCCTTTCCACACTTTAAAAAATAGCTCCTTTTATTTTAAACATATTGCTATTTCCTGGAAAATATTTTCAAACATACGTTTAGAATATTTAAAATAAGCTTCTAGAAATTATTTAATTGAGAATAATACTTAAGGAAATATATAGAGGTTTTCTAAGTACTTTAAGTCAAATTTAATTTTTAAAAATAAAATTATTAAAACAAATATTTATATTATAATTTGCTTTTGTGAACTTAATACTACTTTACTTTTTAAGAATAATTAATGCCATAATTACTTAAATAAATATTTACTTACACTTTAAACAATTTAAAGTAATATTTCTTTCTAAAATATTCTAAATATATTTAAACTGCAAATTTATAATTTGAAAGCTTTCTTAAAAACAAAATAAAATTTCCAGGAGAAAGCACACCACACATCCTATAAAAATAAATCTCGCTAATATTTTTAACAATTCACATTTCCATTTAGAATCATAATTTCAAACACTTCAAAATTTTCAACCCATTCCTTGAATTTAATCTCTTTAACATTCTTTATTTAGGAATTTTCTTTTATTTCCTGTAAACCCAATTTATTTATTTATTTAAATTCCCAGTTTGTATTCACCAAATCATAACACAATCACAATTTAATTTCAATTTAATCTATCCCAGTATATAAATGCAACACAATATAACAAGATCTAAATTAATTTATTAACAAATATAAATGAGATATATTATAGAATATAAATAAATTTCTATTTGTGAGGGATCTAGTTGGATCCCTCCAACCTGTTTTTCTGCATCCACAGATATTAGCACAACAAATAAATATCGATTCAATCTGATAATAATTATCGTACTTAGCTAAACAACCAATCAAACATTTAAATATTAGCTATTTAAATTACTAGTATCCAGATGTGAGTGAGAATAACTCACCTTGGGTTTTCGACGAGCGTTCAAATTTAAATTAAATCGAACGGCGTTCGATTTAACCTAAATTTTTACTTGCTCGGAACGATTTTAGAATTGCTCCACTGCGTCATACGCATCTCTGCGATTCCGGCGTCGCCAGTTTCGCTGAAATCTGTTAACAAATGCAATAGATATTCAAGTTTAAAGTTTGAATATATAATTTAAAACAAATCTTATTTTTATTTTTATTTTAATGCCAAACAAAATCGAGGCCGCTAGATATGGAAATGAAATCGAGGTCGCACGTAAGTTCATCCTCTCGTGTGCTAACTTCAGGTAAAAACGCGAACAAAGAACCCAACACCGTCGACCTAGGGCTCCAAACTGCTCCATGCTCGTACCACACAAGATAGATCGGAACCCACCACGCGAAAGCTCATCGCGAACTCCACCTTTGGCCAGAGCGAGGTGAAGCTTGGTTCACCTATGGCCCCACGAGCTGAGCACGAACATGCAACGAACGGAATCCAAAAACTTTGCCATCGTCAAACTAAAAGCCATCAGGACCGTTAGATCCCAAGATCCCGTCGAACTCATCGACTTTCCAGTTGGGAGTTTTGGCTAATGTCGAGAGGATGGAGAGATAGATGAGGGAGATTGAAGGAGAATTTCAACCATAGAAAAGTTTGAAACGGCGGCCGAAAAAAATGGCTAGGGTTTCTTAGATAAACGTGAATATATAAATGTTTATTAATATTATTTTAATATTATCTCCGATTCTAACAAGCTTTTACAAACGAACTCCAAATCTCACGTGCCGCCGGGCGTTTATAGAGTTTTACCCATGTTCCGAACACAATGGAACGTGTTTCGAAAGCTAATTCGATCATATACGCGAGTTACAGAAATAAACAGTCAATTTTAATTTAAATCGATTAAAATAGTTTCTATGCGTTTTGAGCTGCCGGGGTCAAACGACAACTCCGATTGCTACAAAAATTGAAATTCGATAATAACTAACTATTACGGATCCAATGGAACTAGTTTCGTCGAATTTCGAGACTGTGCCCCGGAAGGCTAATTTAACTCGTCGATAAATTCGAGCGATTTTCAAAATCGTCGAAATCACTTGAAACTTCACTTTTAAATTTTTATTGACTCTACTATAACTCGTATAAAATTTATATTCCCATTGGAAATCATTCTGATTCATCCAAAATCTAATTATTTGCATTACTATAATTTTAAATTTCCATTATTAAATTAATATAAAATTCCAAATTCAATTTATCAACTTCTAATTTCACACGACAGTCCAACATTACTATTTAAATCAAAATAAATTTAAATAAATTTCTAGAAACCATTTTTATATTTATTTACACCCAGATTCACCAATTATCCCAATTCTAATATTAAGCTATTATTATTGATATTTCAATTAAATTACCGTTTATAAAGTTTTAACCAATTTTATTAATTTAACCAAAGTCTTTTATTTCAAAATTCAAATTATAACACATATTCAACATTTAAAATGAATTAAATGTTCAAATCTAGCGACCCAAAATTCTGGGTCGTTACACAATCCTTCGATGAGAAGGTACTTCGACTTCAATTGGGAGCTTGGCATCTCATCCATACATTAGGGAATATGGGGTATAACCTATTGTAGTCTAAGTCGAAGTTCTGTATGCCCATAGAACGAGAGGTTGTTCTTCTACCCAGTTTTCGTTTGCCTTGTTTAATCGCTTCTTTAGAATGGTTTTTACAGTTTGTTGGCTGCCTCAATGACTCCATTTCCCTTGGGATAAGCTACAGACGAATTTTTTTTGATGGTTCCATTCTTGTTACAAAATCGGGTGAATTCTTCACTCTTAAATTGGGTTTCATTGTCGGATATTATCTGGTATAGAATCCCGAACTTGGTAATGATATTTTTGACTATGAATTTGAGAAACTTTCCTGATGTAATATTCAGAAGTGACTCGGGTTTTAACCACGTTGTAAAATAATCAGTGGCCACTACTGCATTTTATCCCCTTCTTTAGATATTGGAAGCGGCCCTATTAGATCAATTTTTCATACGTCAAAGGGTCATGGACTTGAAGTAAAAGTCAATTCACTTGACGGTAGGCATGGGATCTTAGAGAACTTTTGACATTTTTCATATCTTCTAACATAATTAATGGCTTGACTAGTCATCTAAGGCCAATAGAAGCATTGTCTCATAACTTTGTTGGCTAATTTTATACAATTGGAATAGTCTCTACAAAACCCTTCATGGGCTCCCTTAGCAATCCTGCCCCAGTCTCTAGATTAACATATCTTAAGTAAGGAAGCGAGGATTCCTTTATAAAGTATCCGTTTGTTATGATAAAAGTTAGGGTTGATGTTTTATCCTCCTTGCCTTCTTTTTATCAGTTGAGTGTTCCTTTTATCAAATATTCGATGATAGGTGTCATCCAATTATCCTTGTATTTATTGCTTATTTCCAAATGAGAGGGTCTTTCTTGGCGAACCTCAGCTTCATCTTCCTTTTCCTTGTTGTGTGTTAAAGCTTGAAACCTGATCAACACTAAAGCTTCATTTTTCATATTGGAGCCTTTCTTCTTTATACTAGGATTCGCTTGGTAACTTACCAGCAATTCAAAACTTTGGTTCCCTTATGCACTAGCCAACTTAGCCAAAGAATCGGCTTGAAAGTTCTTTCCACTGGGCACTTGGTGTATTGATAAATCTTTGAATTGAGTCAGCGCCTTTAATATATTCTTGAAATACAATGTCAGTTTCATATCTTTCATTTGATATTTCTGAATTAGCTGGTTCATCACCATCTATTGTGAATCACCGAAAATTTTGATTCTAGCGATTTTCAACTAGAGGGCTAGAGTTAGTCCTGCTACCATAGATTCATATTCTGCCACATTGTTAGTGGCCGAAAACCCTAATTTCATCGCATAGTGCAAACGATGTCCATCAGGAGTTATAACCACATATCCGGCTCCGACTCCTTGCTCATTCGAAGCTCGGTCTATGAACAGTTTCCACGTAGGGTTTGAGTCCTTTTCTTTTTCTAATTTCTCTTTAATGAATATGGTATATTCATTGACAAAATCAGTTAGTGTCTGCCCTTTAATTGACGTTCAGGGTGGAAATTTGATATCGTACTGGCTAAGTTCAATTCCCTACTTAACCAACCTTCCTGAATGTTCTAGGTTACTAAAAACTTGCTTAGTTGGGAAATTAGTTAGGACTTTTATTGGATGTGCTTGTAAATAAGATCTTTGTATGTGCGTGTTAAGTATTAAACGGTATGCTAATTTCTTTATATCTGGATATCTAGTTTTTACATCTTTGAGTTTTTTGCTTGTATAATATATGGGAAGCTAAATTCCATTTTCTTCTTTTATCGGTACTGAGCTAAATGCATGTTCGGAAACTACCATACAGAGATAAAGACTTTCTTCATCCACGGGGCTAGAGAGAATCGGCGGCTTTTCCAAATGAGCTTTTAGTTCTTGGAAAGCCTTTTGACAATCCTTGTTCCATTTGAAGTCTTTCTTCTTCTTGATCACATTAAAGAAGGGAATGCATCTGTCTCTAGCTTTGGAAATAAATCGATTCAATGCTACTACTTTTCTATTCAAGCTCATTACGTCTTTGCTTGTATTAGGTTCTGCCATTCCTCGAATAGCTTGAATTTTGTCAGGGTTTGCTTTAATTCTCCTATAACTAACGATATATCCCAAAAAAAATTCGACTGGATTCCAAAAGAACATTTTTATGGGTTAACCTACACCTGGTACCTTCGCAATACATCGAACATTTCTTTTAAGTCTTTTAGATGACTGTTTTTATCCTAGGACTTGACCAACGTGTCATCTTCATATACTTGCATGTTTCAACCGATTTGTTCCATGAACATTCTATTTACTGACCTTTGATATGTTACCCATGCATTCTTCAATCTAAAAGGTATCGCCTTGTAGCAATATATTCTCTAATTGGACAAGAATATGCGTCCATGAATATTGAAATTTGAATATTGAATATTGAAATTTGATTGTATCCAGAATATACGTTCATGAAGGACAAGAGTTGCTATCTGCTTGTTGCATCGATTAGCTTATCTATCATCAAAAGAGGATAGCAGTCTTTCGGACATGCTTTGTTCAAATCAGTTTAATCGACACGCGTTCTCCACTTCCTATCGGACTTCTTGACTATCCCCGGATTAGCTAACCATTTCGAGCAGAAAACTTCTTTGATAAATCCTTTCTCAAGTAGCCTTTTGACTATTTATTTTAAAACATTAGACAGAAATTTATGCAACTGTCTCTTCCTCTGTTGAAATGGTTTGAAATTTGGGTTTATTTCAAGGCGTGATACATGATGGTTGGATCTATTTCGACCATATCTAAGTGAGTCCAAGCAAAAACATCTTTGCTAGATTGAAGGAACCAGATTAACTCTCCCTTGATTTTGACATTTAATTCTTTTTCGATCTTAACCGTCTTCGTTGTAACAGCCTAATCTAGGCATACCTCTTCAAGATCCTTATTGGTTACGTCCTTTCCTACTCGTTTCTGCAATCTAATTCGATGCTAATTTCTTCATCTTCTATTTCGTCTTCTACCGAGTCTGCTTCCTTCCTTTTCCTTATCTTTTTGGAGAAGTCAATTTTTCTCAACACATGTTTAGCCGTCTTAATGGGCTTTATTTTTCTTTGGGTGACGAGCTTGAAGAAACATCATCCAAAGTCTTTCTAGTATTAGTTCTGATTAATTCGCTTTTCTTCGTATCATAACAAGAAAGGGTGTCTTGTTTGTATTGCTTAATAGTTGCAAAATGCATCTCTCGAGCACTAAATTGGTCTCCTCTTATTATTCCCCACCCTTTATTTGGTTAAGAACTTCACCAAAAAGTACTTCAATGAAACAAAAGTGTCAACTTCCTCCAGAACAGGTCTTCGGAAAAAGCACTATAATAAGAAGGTTGGTTCATGTTGACATAGAGGGTTTCAAAGGTTCGAGAACACAATGGCACTCCCATCTACACGAGAAGCTCTACTTGTCCCACTAGAGTTGACCATTTATTATTGAACCCAAAGATAGTCTCGAAGTTTGATTCTATTTTTTCTTTTGAAAGTCCCATTTGGTCAAATCAATGCTTGAAAATTACATTGACCGCACTTCTAGTATCCACTAAAATTTTGGAGACCATAGAAAGTCCAATTTGTGCAGTGATCATAAGTGGATCATTATGTGGATGTCGAACCCCCTTAGTTCCTAAGGAGTGATGGTTAAAGTATGCTTTTGGATTTAAAATCATGGATTCTTGAGTGGCGATTCTTCTTAGATAGATAAAATCCCTTCTTTTGCTCCCCAACATATCAACTCCTAGCTCATTTATTGTTTCCAGCCAAATATGAGCCTCCATGGATTACATCAATTTGGTTTAGAGGTGGAATGAAGTCAGGCCGAGTATCATCTTCTACCATATTTGCACCGTTTCTTGGTGGCCTTCGGTTGTTTTCTGAACGGATTACCTTCTGGCCATCTTTAATGAATTCCTTTAGTTGTCCTGAACGATTCATATGCTGGATTATGCCCACCCGTACTCGGCATTCATCTGTTTTATTTCCGTTCGATTTGTTATAAACACGGTAATATCCTCCTCATCTTGGCTTAGGATTAGTTTTAGCTTTGTAAGAGATAGGGAAATGATCTTTTTCCTTCATTGTAGCATATATATAAGATAGTGGCTTGTTCAAAGCAACATGGTTAACATTTGATTCTTCCCCCCCCCCCCCCCATCTTGGTTTCTTATTGTTGCAGTTATCTTTAATCTTTCCTACCACCTTCTTGCCTTAGGCCTTCCATCTGCAATGATACATTTCATCTATGTGAATGAACTTATCAGCTTGGAAATGGAAATCTTGTAAGTCTTTGCACCGGTGACTGTAGAGCTCCCATTAGAATGGGGTTTGTTCGATCAGCCCAGATGTACTGCTACCAGCTTATCTGTATCAGCCATATTCTTTGCCTTTAAGGCTTTCGTATTGAATCTCTTAATATATTCTCCCAACAGCTCTCCCGGCCCCTATTTGATATTAGCTACCACGGTCTAGTCAATAGTAGGATCCTTGCAGATGTACAATTGTGTTGTGAATTCATAAGTAAACTGTTTTCAAGAATAGATGGTCCTTTCTCGGTACTAACGGCACCATTTAGCTGTTGCTCCTTGAAATGTGGTTGGAAAGAGCCTAAAACGCACAACTCCAGATGCATAATATAGGTCCTTTTGACTTTCAAAAGTTAATAAATGATCATTCGGATTGGTTGTTCCGTTATATTTAATGGATGAGATCTTGATATGAGAAGGAATCTTCACAACCATAATCACATCTATGAAAAAAGCCTCTTGAGGGTTATCATTAAATCTGTCCTCTAGGGTTCTCTTCCCCTTGAGGTTAAGCGCGTATTTGTCATTTTCTTTGCCAATCCCCTCAAGCAAGATTCATCATTATGGTGGTTGCTCCTTTCAGGTTTATATCCTTTAGAAGTTGAGCTTCCAGGCCACTCTTTGGAATTTTCCTCTATCCTTCCTTAAAAGTTTGCTTTAGCTTGTTAATCACATTTTTTTGTTTTGTGGAGTTACGATAAGCTTACCTTTTCTTTTATTTCTAAGAAAAGAAGCATTCAAGTTCCTCCTTAGAGATTCTGCTTCATCTCCTCCCGTGAGCCCGATAGTTTTAGAATTTTTTGGAGCAAGTATTACTTCCAAAACCCTTTCATCTCTAGGATTTGTTGTTCTAATCTTTTAATCTTAGCCTCATTGCTGGTCGGTTGTGCCAGTGCTGATGGTTGTCCTCAGCACTTCCCAAATTAAAGTTGGGAGCTATATTCTCTTCTAATGTTAAACAAAAACTTTCTTAATTAGTTTAAAGAGAGAGTTAAACAAGTTGGAGATTCAGGCCCTCCTTCTAGCGTCAGAATGTTAGACCGAAAAATGATATAACACTCAATATGTCAATTGTGATAGATTAGTCCTTGATTTGAACTCATATGAAAATATGATCAAGTATGATTTGATCAATATTTCCATAATAATGTATCAAGGACCAACTTATCACTTGAGACTAAGTGTATGATAGAATCATTAATGGATGGATGGCAATAGGCCTTTGAGGAAAGATATATAAATTTGTTCTCTAAGGTCCTTTGAGGTCGATAGGGTTATTATATTTATGTATTCAAATAGGCTTTAGGTAAGATAGTCCAAAAGTTCAATGTCATGTCACATGTTCAATAGATATAGAAGACAAGTGACGGATTTGTGCTATAGTCCATTATGCATGATAGTAGGCAATGTATCTCGTCATTATGTTCGAAGTCCATGGACCATATTGTGTCTGTCATAGTCCAAAGCTCCTCTAATATCGTTATGTCGAGATTGGTCTTGATGAGTTCACACATATGCAATTCCATAACAATAATTCTCAAAAAAGGTCATAGCCGAAGTCAATAGGTAAGTCCAAGTCCATGTTCATATAAAATATGCATGTTTACAATCAAATAGGATTCATCACCAATTCGATTTAAGGTTTAAAAAGCTTTGATTTAAGAAAAGAGGGAGAGACTGAAAATGTCCCTCAAAATGGCACCCCTAGGTCCATATTTATAGAGGTGGCGCAGATCCACTCCGCCTTTCATGATTTCGGCACTCGACTTCGGCAAGCTGGACTTCGATAGTGTTATCCTAGCATTAGCTTCATCACTAAAGAAGCGGCATTGTCTTTCTTTCAGTGTCTTTTATGTTGATGATCATTGGCGCTAGCATAGAATAGTATCTTCGAAGTGCCATGAAGTGTGGCGCCGCTTGAATGCATTGTTGATAACCTTCAAGGATATTGACGATGAGCCAGCCTTGGTCACGATAAGCGAGTAATGTCGCCAATAGTACATTGATTGTGGTATCTCTTCGGGAATGATGAAGATGTGAACGAAGTGCGGCTCATTGCCATGAAAGGCGGTGTCAATAGACTTAGCATCAATGAAATGCGCCATGTTCACTTCGACATCCATTGATGGCTTATGAAGTTAGTCTTATTTAGCCTCTTCGCTTCCTTAGTTACATGTGACACTATATGTATTCTTTCATTGACGAAGCGTGGTACCCTATTCCTTCGACATTAATCATGAAAGGTGATGTCATCTTCATATCTCTTTTTGTATACCTTTAAAGTCGATAAGAGATGACAACGATTAAGGTCGACGTTCATCCCGGCTTTGTTGACCTGCGACATTACTTTAGCATTAGTTTTGAAGAGGGACAATGATGACAAGCGAAGTTGTTCAACGATGATGTAGGTCTTTGTTGTTGACAATAGATGATGCCGATTGAAGGCGATGTTGGATAGGTGCGACGTCCTTTCTTTTCTTATGGATGGAGTGCGATGTTGGTGGGCCACGATGCGGTGAAGTGCGGTATGGTTGAGGATTGACATCGAAGAGACACATCACCAACTTTATATAAAATGCGGTGAGATATGCCATTGAAGAGATACGTTATTGAAGAGATCAGACGCCGAAGAGATGAAGTGCTGCACTAGTGGTCTTCAACATAGGACCTAGTGGCACCAATTCCTTTGTGGCATTACTGCTCATAGTATTATTTTTAATATTGAGACTATAAGGATAAAATCCTACTTATATTTAGTATTAGAAATGTCGGATTAGGGAACATTATATTTTTCCCATTACTTAATTTTCTATGTTTTATCAGTTATAAACACAAAATCTCTTTACATGTACTTCTACACACCTCATTCTCTTAAAATAAAACCTTATTTATCAAAAACAGATCAAATAGCGAAAGAGTAAAGAAATCAAAAAAACTCGGCTTACCCAACCTTCCGAGTATTTAATGAAATTCAGGTTTTTGTGATAATTCTCCATCCAAATGACAAAGTAATCAAAATTTTCAACAATATTTGCAACAGAGCCTTTGTACATTCTCATAGCAACTGTAGTAATTTACTACTAGATATAATGATCGACTAACGGTCAAATATTGGCCCACAAAATCAATGACTAGGGATACTCTCAAGGTAATTATAATCATAATGCAAAAGGAGTGCGCTCCATCTCCACGACGGTTATCACTACGTCCATGATCACCTCAGCTGCCTCTAATTATGGATTGCAAATGCTACTCCCACCGTCGAGAATGGCATATATAAAAAAATTGGCAGAATTTTATTTTTTGGGCAAAACTTTGTTGCAAAATGAAAAGCAAGAATGTGAAAAATATTGCAACGAAAATTGTCAACTATTGAATTTTCCAAGTATAATATAGCATTTTATCTAGCATTTACAATGTTGGATAAATATGTGGCTTGGATTTGACCATGCGTCGCACGCGGATCGCTACCTAAACGATTCTAAATGCATTCAAGCTTATCCAGCATTACAAATAATAGATAAACTTGTTATTAGATCGATTGGTTCAAGTATTATTAGGGATTGGTGGGCATGCATGAGTGAAAGATTATAGATGTAGCAACATACCATCACATTAATGTAAAGTGTACCCTTTTAGCATATTGAAGCTCCATATGCTTACTCATGGTGTTTGGAATCAAGTAGAGCATTTGATATGCATTCATAATATGAATAGCAGAGATTTTCTTGGGAAGACATGCTCTTTAGAAAAATCTGGAAATGTAAAGTCCCTACGAGGGTAAGATCGCAAATGCGGATCCTTATTCATGAAAAACTCAGCACTATTTCACATTTTCTTCACATCTTAGAATAAAGAATATTCACATAGATGATTGGTGTTACCTCTGCTTTAGAGCATTCCCAACAAATTAAGAGCTCGGTATTCAATTCCTGAATATTAAGCCCTTAATATTTAGGAAATTAACCACCAATCAAGCGCATATTTAATAGGCACCTCAACACAAGCGCTTATGAAATAGGTGCCTGATGTTCGAACGCCTATTATATAGGCCCTGAATTTCTGGTGCCTATTTATTAGGCTCATGAGGCTCAAGCGCTATTAAATGGGCATCCCAAGCCCCTATTAAATAGGTGTCTTATATCAAACGCCTATAAGTGGAACGTATGCCACTGTTTTTCTCATTTTACAACATTTTCATATTTTTATAGAAAAAAGAAAAAATGTCGTCGAATGCTACCATAATTGCAAGGTGGAAGATTCAAACGCAGAAGGAAGATAGCCTAATCCATATTGCCCTAGCCTGGATATGATGATTTACAACTTACAGATTTTACATAACTTCTAGTTGGATACGCTCATCGCATATGGACAACATTGGATTTTATCGAGGTATAATTATATATATTTCAACTCTTTTACTCGGGATCATAAATTGTAAACCTGATTATGAAATGTTAAATATAAATAATTATTTGTATATCAGTATTAGGTTAATTGTGTATTAATTATGAACTATTGTTTATTATATAGCCAAAGTGTATCTACTATCAGAGTAGTTGGTCCAAGTGCATTGGATAGGTTTTACGATATATTGCCTCGTGCTTTAGTAGATATGCTACATGCCTATCCATTTTCCTATTTCTTACAAATTAGACATACTCCGTCTTCTGATCATCCACTCATATCGGCACTAGTCAAGAGGTGGTGGTCTACTTCACACACATTTCATTTTTACTGATTCTAAGTTGGGCATTACTCTAGTAAATTTTTACATGATGACCGGCATAGATATAGAATGGTCGAATAAGATACCTTTTCCTTTTGATGACGAGTACGAGACTGTTGCTCTCTACACCATTTATCTAACCCATTTTGACAATGGAGCTATTAGTTGCGGTGTTGTTCCCTTGACTTGTTAGTGATACATTACAAAGTATAGGGACAATGATGCTATGGATAATCTAGTGTTAAAGGCATTTCTTTCATATTTATTTGGTTCAACATTCTTTTTGAACCAACTGGAGACTATTCGGTTAGGCTATCTGGCAGCCACAGCCAATCAGAACTAGCTTTACACCATAGATGAGGGGACGTCCATACTTGGATGTTTGTACACCGCTCTCAACATGTACATTGTAGAGGAGGTAAGGCAAATGTTTTCATTTTGGTATATTTTCCATGTTGGTACTATGGATACATGAAAAACATGTGTCCTCACATAGTTGGGACAACTAACCGGATTGTGGAGTCATACTCTCCCGACATGAGACGATGGGAGCATCTACTATATGTTGCCCAAGCGTCTATGGGGGTCAAACATGACTTGATGGAGACCCAATCTTAGATTAACTTGAGGAGCAGGAGTAACACTATACAAGTACCATGGGCTTGAGACTTGGCTGAGTTCGATGTTCATCTCCTTATGATTGCATATCATGTTTCTAAGCGTAATATTTCTCTACATACACTAGCATTTCTTTCTATTTGGTATTTGGAAGATAGATGTTGGTATCATATGATCGGTGATCTACATAAACTACGAGGTCCTCTTCCATGTGATGGAATTTTAGGAGACGTTGGACTATTTGATCTCAGTATCTCTTAACACTTGGATAGAACGGGTAGGCATATTAGCGTTCTTCTTAGTTGCCGGTGATTTCGACGTCTATTGACTAGATTTTCTCAATGGCTACATGTTACTAGACTATTCATATAGGGTGAACTCTAATCGTAGGTCCCTAGTTAGCTGTTGGTAAAGTTCAGGCCCTTCGAATTTTTTTTGATCTCACGCCCTCCCAATACTCGCAGCAACCCATGCAGGTAGTGCTTGACCCTAGTTTTAGAGTATATGACGTCTTCGGTACTCTTAATGAGTAGCTCATTCTATTCACTAGATGATGAGATTTATCGTATTCCTTCAACTGGCTTATACCCTCTATTTGAGGTAATTTAATAGCTTGCTACTTCAATTTTGTGTTTCGGTTAAAAATTTTCTCATATATTATTTGTAATTATAGTATATAAACATAAATGATATATTGTTGTGCTTCAATGTCTCTCTGTCTCGTTCTCGGATGCTTGGTGAGTAGTATGCCACCCATAGACAACTTCTAGAAGGATGGATTAAGGAGTTGCAAGCTCAATTCACAACATCTCAGGTGGATGATAGCAGTCCTGCTTAGTTTGTTGATGTATGGGATGACGAAGACGAGGATTGTTCTGATTGGGAATCTAGATGTGGTGATGGTGCAGGTAACAATGAATGCTTATCTATGTGATTGATGCGTATGGACATGTATATTTTTACATTATTGATGTTATATTGGCATGTATGATGATGGTGTATTAGCATATATGATGATTTCGTATGTACATTGATGTTTTTTCTGTATGATGTCCATTTAGTTTATATGGACATGCATATATGTTTTTACCATGATGATTTATTCATTTCTTATATCGGGATATAGTACATTTATGTACGTTCATTTCCTGTATTGGCATGTATGAGCATACCGTGATGACATATTCTTTTCCTATATTGGATGTACTACATTTTATGTGAGTTCTTTTCTTGTATTGGCATGTATGGTCTATCATGATGATATGTTTTTTCTTGTATTGGCATGTACTATATTTTGCCAAAACTCGACCCTAGTTTTAGAATATTATTTTCCTAAATAATTCACTGCTATTAATTCATACTTGTTCTTGCTTTCAAAATCTTATAAATAGCTACACTATTTCTCAAGTTTCACCACTCAAAAAAAACTATCTTTATTTCAGTGTCAAACAGCATACCACAATGCACTTCTTCACTACAACCTACTTTAGTAGAAAGAACTCGCTTGCAACAACAACAATAAGGAGTTGTGGTCGGTGACTGTAAAGACCCAGAATTTCCGTCAATTAAAATTTGAATATTTATTTGATTTTAAAAATTAATAAGTAAAATTTATAAGTCGAATAATTTATTTTTTGAATATTTGGATTTAATTTAATATTTAAATTGATAATTTAATAATTGAAATTCCAGAAATAATTGGAAATTAGGATTAATATGATTAAAAATGATTTGTAAAATTTTATTTAATCATATTGGAGTTGTAGCGATGTTTTAGAACTTTTAAAATCGAATTAAAAGTTAATTTGTGAAAATTGAATATTTTAATATTTAATTGACGAGTTAAAATAGCCATTTTTCAAACAGTCTCGGATTTCGACGAAACTAGTTTCATCGGATCCGTAATGTCATATTATTGCGCGGTTTCAAATTTCGTGGCAATCGGATTTACCGTTTGTCCGGGACAAGCCAAAACGCATAGAAATTGGTTTAAATCGATTTAATTTAAATTTGATCGTTTATTGCCGTAACTCGCACAGATGATCGAATTGGCTCTCGAAACACATTCCATTGTGTTCGGAATGCGGGGTAAACCCTAGAAATGCCAATCACCGCGCGAGATTTGGAGTTCAAAAATTTGGAGCGAATAGTGTTTTTCGTTAAAATTCTATAAAAGGAACCTCAACACCCCAAAGCAAATGAAAACCCTAATTTCTTAGCAGCCGCCACTAATAGCATCAATGGCCGAAATCTTCTTATCTTCATCCCTTAATTTCTTCAAATCAGTAAACTATTATCAAAAACCCTCAACTGCAATATTGTAGAGCATCTTAAGCTCTATAAATCCAACGGCTGTGATCAATTTTAATTGATCGAATCAGTGGGAATTCTCGTCCAAAGCACGAGCGTTCGAGCTCAAATTTCGAAGCAATGACACGACCGAGCTTTGTCTCATTTAGGCCGGTGATAAGGCTCGTGATGGTGCACAATATGGTGGTTCTGGATCGAGCTATAATGGAGAGGTGGAGGTCGCGTCATTTGGTTCGAACGGCGGCTATGGGTTCTTAAGGTTGCGTGTTTTTCACTGGGGAAGGAGTAGGAACTCACGACCCTGATTGCGTGAAGCTGTTCGAATGGCCGAGATTAGGTTTAATAAAAAAAAATATTCGTTGAAAATTTATTATATTAAAATTCATGTAACTTTAAACCATCATAACTTGTTCATACAAGGTCGGAATTGCACGAAACGAATTGCGATGGGTACGTTTAATTTCATTCGAAATAAAACACTACAAGTATTATCGAAAACTCAAGGTGAGAACTTCTCAATCAATCGAAATTGTTTGATTTAAATTTTAAATAGTTAGATTTAAAATTGCTTGATTGTGTGATTGGATGATAATTTGTTATCTATTGTGTTAAATAGACATTATACGCCGTATATTAAGCGGAGGTTATTTATTAAAAACATAACCGCGATAATTCCAACTTATATGGAATTGGTATTATTTATGTACTTGGAGTTGATTTTTCTGCAGTATATAGCGGATGAGACCCTATTGCGACGCATAATATCGGATAGTATTTTATAAATCCCATATACCGCGATATTTCGTCTTGAAGTGAAATTGGTATTGTGCTAACATCTTTGGATGCAGGGAAACAGGTTGGAGGGATCCAACTGGATTCCTCAAATGATTGAATTGGTTTCAATGTTGTGTGCTGATCTATTTATTGATATATTTATAATCTGCGTGATTACCTTTGTGATTGAAATTGTTAAAGGCTAAATTTTAGCCAAATATATTTTGGTATCGTTAGATGCCGAAAATGAATTAAATTGGATTTTTGTAAAATTAAGTTGAGAATTCATAATAAAATTTAATTTTGAAATGATTCATTTTAAATGAATAAACGTTGTAATTTATACGTTATAAAAAATTATGATTTTTGGGAAATATAACCAAAATGTGATTTATTTTTTTTAGATAAGTAGTTGATAAATTTATAAAATGGTTTAAATTGGGATTTTTGAAGCATTATAAATGATTTAAAATAAAATATTTATAAAATTGATATTTATAAATTAAAATATTGGAATTATAAAACAAGTTTATAAGTTTTAAATGAAATGTAAATGGATTTCATAAGTGGATGAAATCTATAGGTTTATAAATTGTGAAATTATAAAATGAATAGATTTTTGTAAAATAAAATATTTATAAGTAATTGACTTATAAACTGGATTTTGGCGTGTGAAAGAAATATGGATATGATTTGATAATAAATTGATTTTATAAGTTGAAGTTGTTATAAAATATAAATGGAATTTATAAACGTTGTTTTATAAATCCAAAATCGACTTATTTTAATAAGTTTAATTATTATAGCTTATTAAAGGAGATATATCCACGATTTTGAACGGTGAATAATCCTTTAAATAAAATATGTAGAAATGATAATTTTGGTAAATGAAGTATATTCACGATTTTGGATGATGAATAATATATTAAAGGAATATTTTGGGAAAGTGATATTTTAAATAGAATTAAAACTACTTAAAGATGTTTTAAAATGTATTAAGTATCAAAACCATAGATTTCAACATTTATTGTTGAAATAGATGTTTCGAGAAATAGAAGGAAATGGTGGACTATAACACTGTTGTTATAGTAAATGATTTCCGAAAGGCAAAGTTTTGTATAGTATTGGGATTTATATATCTATCTTAATTTCGAATCACCATACTAGTGATTTTGGGTTGTCGTAATGATGTTTTACGTAACATTCGTTCTGACCCAAATAAATGTGTTTAAGTGAACGTTTTCCTTAAAGAATAAAATATATATACTTAATTTGAATTTAAGTATATTGAATATTTTCAAAATGTTGAAAATAAATAGATTGGTGAATTACTTATTATTAAATAAGTATGGAAATGTTTTTCCAATATGAAGTGAATCTTTGAGATTTTATCTTTTAAAGATAAATTGAAAATGAATATTAGAAATCGATTTGGAAATCGTATATTCATTGATATTTTGGAAAAGTAAATTTACTATGGAATTCATAAAAGAAAGGGAAATTTGTTGAAAATAAACATTGATTTATTTTGAAGTGTGGAAATAAATTTACGAATTTGGAACGTATATTTAATTAAATCGGTAATTGGTTTAGATGAACCATTCTGAAATGGATGTTGTAAAGGTGAAAATTATTTTCAAATGGTTAAAGTGTGGAAATTATATCTTGTAAAGATATTCTTGAAAATAAATAAATTGGGAAATTATTTGAAATCGGGTGATGTTGTAAATATTGATTGATAGTTAAATAACCGACTATCAATATTGACCCTAGAACGGCTATTTGTTGTGAATTGGTTGAATTTGAATGCTACACTTATTTTTAAATTATTACGCTCGTTATTTGGATTACCTATTCCGAATAGTGATACGACGTAATGGATAGCATTGAAGACCGGTGGTGAAGACCGGGTATTTGTGAAAACGATAGGATGACCTATCGATTGTCTCCGCACCGTTAACTACGGTATGGAGATTTCCTTTGTGATGGAAAGTTTTATCAGGATTATGAATACCCGTATTGCAAGTGCTTCTTTGGAAGTGTCTTCGGCTCTGTTCGTACCCGGAACAGACTTGTATGGTTACATGTCTGACATTACATTTTGAGATATAAAGCAGATTTCTTTCAAATACATTTCCGTTGGTGGCGGAGAATTTATTCTCTTAGCTTAACACCCTTAGAGGTTATGTAGTTGAAGGTTATCAGCGATATATTCCCAATTTGGTAATGTGGCATGCTGAGTGTTGTTGTGTGATGATTATTTATTGATCATTTGTTGATCAAAGCGTGGCTTTGTGAAAAAGCGTAGCTTTGTGGACGAGACTTCGTCAGACCTCACTCCCCGGAAATGGTCAAAATAGGAATATGCAGCAAGGTTATGAGGGTCGCGCCCTTTAGGGTATGTCATTTCCTTCTGGAAAGGGTGGTATCATGGTATGGAGCCCAGATACTTACTCATATTGACACACTATATTTATTACTGTGTGATGCTGGTTATCGATCTCTCGGATAAAGGTCCAAAGGGACGGGGGGATGGCATATGTTTGCGCCAAAATTGGTCACAAACCCCAAATACCGTGAAAGCACCAGTGTATGAACACAAACCAATGATATTCAATCACAAATATGAGATCTTAGCAAACATCAAACAGCAATTCAAAAATAATGATCAGAGACACAAGTTTTATAGTGGTTCGGCTATCTCCGGCCTACGTCCACTCCAAAGTTTTTATCCTTTTATTGATTATCCTTGATGATTACAGATGATTACAGCAGTAAATATGAAGAATTTCCAGTACAACAGCAGTATTGAAGCGTAGAAATGAATTCGGCAGAGTCTGGAGGTTGAAAGGCCAAAGATCCGAGAGATCCCCTTTTCTGAATGACCAGATGCTCTATTTATAGGCGTGGGATGCTGATATTTCGCTGAAAATCCTGGAGACCACTTCTGGCACGTGAGGGGGCCTACATGCCCGGCCTCAGGAAATTTGGGCCTACTTTGGGATTGATTCGAACTCCATTCGAATCGATCAGAAAATCACCCAATCGAGGTGAAATTTGGTGTGGACATTCTTCAACATGTATGTAAGCTCCTGTGAAAATTTCATTGCATTTGGATCAGTGGATCTTGAGTTAGGATCGATTCAAGTTTGGGTTGTCCACTGGCTTGTCGTCTTCGAATCCATTGCTTCGAATCCATCTTGTTCGACTCCATCCAAAGCGCGTGCGCATCAATGACGTGTCGCGAGATCCCTGGGTTGATCCACCTTTGTCGCCATGTTGAACGCTTCTTTCCTGAAGACGCACTCGTGTCCATGTTTTGCACCTCAGTTTGCATCCATCCCATTACTCTACAACGACGTGAAGTGCATAGATACGAAACAAACTCCTACATTTCCTCTTGATCGATACGAACTGTATCGATTCGAACCACCATCGATACGAACCAACCCCTGTACACCTTATGGATACGAAGGAGACCTATGTTGTCATCGAGTCGAAGTCCACCTAACCTTCTGATACGAAATAACCGAGTCTTGTCCATGCCGATCGATACGAAGTGTATCGATTCGAAGTCCTTCACCCTGCTTTGCCTTTGATCGATACGAACACTAGCGAGTCAAACCAACACCTAACCGATACGAACCTCTCTGTGTCGAATCCATACTGATTGATACGGACGGTATCGATACGAAGCCCTCTCTTCCTGATCGATACGAAGTGCATCGATTCGAACCATCATCTGATCGATGCGAAGCTGGTGGATACGAACAGCATGTTCTTCCTACCTTGTATCGATCATATCTCCTTCATACGAACTCCGATTAACCTGAAATTTGAAACGTAGCCTCTCCAAGTCCTTATCACCATCTCCAATCAATTTCATCCTGATCAGAGCTCAACCAAATTTTGACGTTATCGATTGTAGCCTTGTTTCCAATCGATCTCCAATCCCGATATCCATCATTCCTTGCCAATTTGTTGATATTCCAGTTTTGGCCGAAAAATGGGATAAGAGCATATTCATGTAGTAGTTACCTAGTTACAGAAGTAACCCAACCTTATGTTGGCAGAGATCTAACTGTAACGTTAGGTTCTCGGGACGTCCCGCCAGAGGCGATCCCATGTGGCAGTAGGAAGTTCCTTAGCCTGACCATTTGTTGGAAATCCAAAGAAACAATACGATCCTTGTACGGTTTTAGTTGTATAACCTGTTATGGAATGTGGCGGTAACCTGCTATTGAACATGGTAGCTATAGTAGGCATAAGTGCAAAATGCCTATGCTGGCTAAGATTTATATCTTTACTTTCGAAATGATTTTTCCTGCACTATGCACTAGTAATAATATCAAATGTTTCTTATTAATGCGTATCAAGCATCTTTGACTATCATAAGGAGAAATCTCCTCCGATTCTGCATTTTCATTATGTGTGTGTGCGCGGGAGGCCTTATGGTAGTCTCATTTTCCAAAAAGCATGCGAATCTATTTTAAAATTATCCTGTTGTTTGTTTTTAAAGATAAACTATTTTAAGTTCTCACACCAGTCCCATGACCGACCTGGGGTTTATTGTTTTCCTTCCTAAACTCTGGGTGCCCAAAATTTTCCACATGGGCAGTGCGACGCCCCACCTCTATACCCAAGCTAGCCAAGAACATTACTGTGAATGCTGTTAACTAGCACGGAGAATAAGGCCGTTGAGGAGCGACCATCTATGTAATTGCTTTGTGCGAGTACCGATTTACCGGATAAAAATATAACTTTTCATCTCAAGAGGAAATCCGACATACCGACACAAACTCGAAGCTACTACACAGTGGCTATAAAGGTCTTCGGAAACAAATATAGAAATAAACATAACACAAATCAGTCACAGACAATTCATATCACAAAGGCGGAAATAGATATGAATATTACACATGAAAGTGTATATCAGAGTAGTGGTCAAAAAGATCCACGGTAATACAAAAGAATAGCAACACGTGCTATACAAAGGAATACAATAATGAGTCTATATCTCAAGTGTATACAACAAAATAAACTACTAATCTAAGTAGTTTGCCAAAAGTCGGGATGATAGTCCGATAAGGAGTCAAGCAGAAGCACTTGTAAAATCTCAGTCTGACCCGAGTATTATTTAAGAAGAAAATAATAAACGGACCAGTCTAGCTATAAATATCAGAAAAATGATATAGAATAGGAGATATGACAAAACATATAATAATCACAATGCCAAGCTGTGATTAATAAGTAATTGAAAATCAACAAGAGATTAATCAATATCACAATAATCTACTCAAGATGAAAAGGAATGTCATACTCCTGATTTCATTCACCAAGCCACAATAAATGACATATATATATATCCATGCCAATCGTAAAAGTTGGTGAAACACAAATTTCAAAAATCAACACACGAAATCCAGAAATCACAATAAAAAGGAACAACGACGTCGTACAGCTGGACATCCGATGAACCAAATCACAATAAAAAGGATGGCCAATCCCACAAACTGGACATCGACACACCTAAAAAGACATGCCCCATGAACAGTCGAACATCGACGCACCTAGAAAGATACGCCCCATGCTCTGGCATCGACGCATCTAGAAAGATACGCCCCATGCACAAATAACATCGATGCACCTAGAAAGATACACCCCATGCACAAATAAACATCGATGCACCTAGAAAGATACACCCCATGCTCTAGCATCGACGCACCTAGAAAGATACGCCCCATGCACAAATAAACATCGATGTACCTAGAAAGATACACCCCATGCTCTAGCATCGACGCACCTAGAAAGATACGCCCCATGCACAAATAAACATCGATGTACCTAGAAAGATACACCCCATGCTCTAGCATCGACGCAACTAGAAAGATACGCCCCATGCACAAATAAACATCGATGCACCTAGAAAGATACAACCCATGTGTAAAATGAGACGAAGCTCAATAAAATGAGGAACAGTCCTCCACATAAACAAAGAGACATCGCACATTGCTAGTCTAAACCACAAAGGTGATCGTCATGATCAACGAGAAGTGTCAATTACAATAAGCTAGTAAATATATGAGCTTAGCTTCATGTCCCATAACCACTAGCTTAACTTAAATATTTACGAACAAATTGTAGATCTCCACTAGAAAATTGTCACAAGAGATTCAATCGAACAATTCCAAGAATTAACCGACGAAGTAAACGCAAGCGTTTCATACCACTTGTTTTACTAAGTCGTTTAATTAGATTTCTCATACGAGTGAGGTAAAGGCTTGTATATACTAATAGATTGGAAAACGGTTTAAGAAAACGAGCTTTGTTATTGAAAATAGACTTGAAATCATTTTGTTGAAAGAGTTTTGATATTTACTACTAGCATTGAAACCTTTATATTTTTAAGTGACAAATCATAGAATTGATTGTAGAAACAATCAATCATAAAAATTCACATTCGAAGACGTGAATAAAATCCAAAGAAATCGATATCAAATCCATCAAAGTGGATATATCTAAAATTCCCAAAGAAAAGGTCATCAAGTCATAATAGATGATAACAACAAATAGGAAACAACACGAATCGATTTAAATTGGAAACTCAATCCAAAAAGGCAAAATGGACTCAAACAGCAGGTTCAGTCGACTGAATAGAGTTTTCAGTCGACTGACCCTGTACCTGAAAATTTTCCAGGTTCAGGAAACTTTCTGTTTCCAGGTTCAGTCGACTGAACAGAAGATTCAGTCGACTGAATCATGCCTGGAAACTTTCGGGTTTCAGGTTCAGTCGACTGAACAGAGTTTTCAGTCGACTGAATCATGCCTGTGCTGTTTTTCAGCCTATTCAAATGAAGAGCAAATTCTTCCAAAATGCAACCGGACGAACATTGTCTCTAAGGGTTTATGCCAATCGGCAACCCGGCCCTATATGCTCCTCGGTGCATCACTAAAAGCATGATCAAACATCCATAAAAGGATTTTCACACAAATTTGACTTAAAAACCCAAAAATTGGAATATTCACAAAACCAATCCAAATCAAGAGCAAATTCTTATGAAGAAGTGTTAGGAATTCAAACCTAACAACCAAAGATAATTATAGTCATAGATGTGAGATAAAAATCTCACCTTTGAACTCAAACAAATGAAGAGGAAGCTATGAAGCAATGGCAAGAACAAGCACTCTTCAATTCCAACTCAACAAGCTTGAATCTAAGCTTAAAAGATAATTATTTCCCAAATTAGGTTTAGGAATTTTCTGAAATCAAAGAGAGAATGAGTTGGAGAAGAAGAAGAAGAAGAAGCTTACCAATGGGTTCTCTTGAGTTTGGAGCAAGAACTTGGATTTGCAAAGGAAGCTAGGGCTTGGAGTTTTAATTTCCTCTTCCACCCTCCATTAACATAAAAGCTTGAGTATTAGGAAAATAGAAGAGAAGTGAATGAAGAGGAGAGTTTTGGAACTGAGTTAAGTGGTTAATTGGCTCAGCCCAACCAAAGCCCTAAGCGGGAAAAGGTAGCAAAATCAACTTTCTCCAAACATATCGAAGCTTATACTCAAAAAGGTCGCAAACGGCGTTTTAAACTCAATGGAAGTGGTCTCGAGTCCTAATTCGACCGTATGCAAAAAGTAGGTTTTCGGACTAAAATCCGACGAATGATAAAATATTTAAATAAAATATTTAAATATAAAATCGATAAATATGCGGGTTGTTACAGACTCCCCTCCTTAAAGAAATTGCGTCCTCGCAATAAGTAAGAAGGAAATATAAGAAGTAACAACCATAGAAGCATATTAACACAAAAGAAAATTTGAAATATGAAGTTCACCATAAAGTGCACAAAAGAGTTAGCAAGAAATCTGGTGAAACTTCAATTTCCACAATAACACCGGGCTCAAGAATGAAAACCGGAATCCCTAAGGCATTCCCGCAGATAAAAGACGTGGGGAACGTCAAGAATAGTGGAAAATTGAGCCGGTGCAACGGCGTAGTACAAAAACGGTACGCCCGAAAAACTAGAAACTCAAACAATTTGGGACATCAGCGTAGTACAAAAATGGTACGCCCAATGAACCTAAGCAAAGACATCGATGTAGTACAAATGG
Source organism: Allium cepa (assembly GCA_030765085.1). NCBI lineage: Eukaryota > Viridiplantae > Streptophyta > Magnoliopsida > Asparagales > Amaryllidaceae > Allium > Allium cepa. The sequence continues at coordinate 550,221,467 of CM060932.1, forward strand.
TACATCCGATAAATCAAATAGCAAAGACATCGATGTAGTACAACGGTACATCCGATGAATCAAAAGCGAAGACATCGATGTAGTACAAACGGTACATTCGATGAATCGAAAGCAAAGACATCGATGTAGTACAAACGGTACATCCGATGAATCAAAAGCAAAGACATCGATGTAGTACAAACGGTACATCCGATGAATCAAAAGCAAAGACACTGATGTAGTACAAACGGTACATCCGATGAATCAAATAGCAAAGACATCGATGTAGTACAACGGTACATCCGATGAATCAAAAGCAAAGACATCGATGTAGTACAAACGGTACATTCGATGAATCAAAAGCAAAGACATCGATGTAGTACAACGGTACATCCGATGAATCAAAAGCAAGGACATCGATGTAGTACAAACGGTACATCCGATGAATCAAAAGCAAAGACATCGATGTAGTACAAACGGTACATCCGATGAATCAAAAGCAAAGACATCGATGTAGTACAAACGGTACATCCGATGAATCAAACACTTGTTGCTTACGACAAAGCGCATTGGCAACACGATTTCCCTTCTCGGGAATAAAAGAATATCAAGATCATAAGATGCTAGGAACTCGAGTCAACATGAAGTTCCTTATGAGAAAATAATTATTCCAAAGATTTATGATCGAGGTAGAGAACAAATTTCTCATCCAAAAATGATGATGCCAAATTCCAAAAGTAAAAACAATAGCCGCGAACACTAGACCATGAGTGGCATATCTAGTCTCGATAAGCTATAATGATTTAGAAGCACAAGTGATAGCACGTTCTCCTTTGCAAGAGAATGGCATTCCAAACCAATACGACTAGTATTGGTACAAATAGCAAAGTCTTGGTTCCCCTTCAGGAATCACAAGAAAGAATAAGAGTATCAAAAAGAACGAACTTCTTCTTTTAAAATAATTCTCTTCCCCGAAAAGTTAAAACTTTCAAAATTACATTTTTCTCAATGTAAAAATATTTCTAGAAAAAATTACATTTTACAAGTCAATATATCGTGTCTGATTGTCTCATCAAAGCGTTTAGGAGATTCTTATCGATAACGTTGATCAAGCGCATCGACCAAAATTCTTAAAGCACTCAACGGGCAATACAATCACAAATTCATCTTCTATGTAGTAAACATGTTTCTTAAAAACCTTTAATAATATTCTTTGCTTGTTTAAGAGCAAATTCTAATTTTACTTATAAATAAATCTTATGAAAAAGATATGCAAAATTTTTAAATTGTTATTTTCCATCCAAAATCAATAAATACTAGTCTCATCGAAATATTCATAGAATATTCGATTTATAAAATGGGTGAAACAAGCTGGACAAACTAAATGACATAATAAGTCATTCATAAGAATCATAACGAGTGCGGAATGCGGTAAGTGGAATGCTAACTTCCGCAACTCGTAACTAATGAAAACTGGCGGTAAGTCGAACTAAAAAGACCTTAACACCACATAAAAGATTGCTTAGGTGATAGTCCTAAGACAAATTCAAAAATACCGAAAAATTTCTCAAACTACATGAATGAGAGAAATAACACTTTCCTTATAAGTGGGCTTAAGGAATTAAATGATGCCTTCAAAAATTTGAAATCGGAATCACAAGAAAAATAGAAATCTGCTTAACAGATAGAAAATGTTGGAGATGAATAGTCCATACGGAAAATAGGATATGGGCCTCACAACGACTAAGCCAATCCTTACAAAAATCAATTCCGGAGCCTAAGTAAAAATATCGGCTCGGAAAGAAAAATCACATAAAATAGTTTCGGCATCAATAGAAAGCAAATTGAGTGTTGCGGATCTACCATCCGGATTCACAATCCTCAAAGAAGTCATCAAGCCCAAAATATTCAAAGAAAAAGAATCGACAAGTTCTTTTGATGTAAAAATAATGAGATGAAACCCGTATCAACAAGAACTCAAATAAGAAGATCAAGAAATAAAACAATGCCATCAAGGATTGAGTGAAAAATACCTTGACCGAGAGAAGAGTTTCTAGGGGCTTGCACTGCATTGAGCTCTCCCTCCTTCTTACTTTGAAGTACGGGACATGCAGTAATATGGTGACCCGAATTCTTGCAATAGCGACAAAAGAGGGGTCTCGGACACTCCCTAGCATAATGGTCCGTGGAACCACAATTGTAGCATGGACCTCGTATTTGGAAAGGGATTCGAAAGATGTGACATGGTCTGTCACAGAAGATCCACCTTGAACAAGGTCAATAAAACGCCGGGCCGAAGTTACTTTTTTAGCCTCCGGCACAAATTTCGAATCGAATCTTTCCCGGAATTGCTCCCAAGTGAGATCCGCTTCAACGATTTCAGAAATTAAGAGCTTATACCAATCCAACGCTCTTTCTTGGAGCACGCTAGAAGCCACTTGGACTCGATGAAGGTCAATAAGGTTCATGCGAGAAAAGATGCGATCGCATGATTTGAGCCAAGCTTGAATTTCTATAACACTCTCGGATCCCCTGAATGGCCTTCCACCCAAATCGGTATAGTCTCTACACAAGCGTGCGAAACCGGATCTAGGATGAGTAGCCTCTGGATTGGGTCCGGCAGCTTGAGCATTCTTAACAAGATCTAGGAGTTGCTGGGCAGACATAAATACTCCATCCTGGGGAGTAGCACTAGATTGATCGGCGCTGGGACGGTCTGGTCTAACCATTTCTCTTCTTTTAAAAAAAGAAATAAAGAAGAAGAAAAAGTTATTCTCAAGATAAGTATCAAGCAATCTTGATAGATAAAACAAGGAATCATAAAGAAAATAGGATGAATCGGTACGAAGACTCGAATTAAATCCTAAAGCACGACTCCTAAGATGGACTTAGGACGATGATCCTTGTTATAATATTCCATATTGTTCCGAAGTTTGGCTCTGATACCAAGCTGTGACGCCCCACCACTATACCCACGCTAGCCAAGAACATTACTGTGAATGCTGTCAACTAGCACGGAGAATAAGGCTGTTAAGGAGAGACCATCTATGTAATTGCTTTGTGCGAGTACCGATATACCGGATAAAAATATAACTTTTCATCTCAAGAGGAAATCCGACATATCGAAACAAACTCAAAGCTACTACACAGTGGCTATAAAGGTCTTCGGAAACAAATATAGAAATAAACATAACACAAACCAGTCACAGACAATTCATATCACAAAGGCGGAAATAGATATGAATATTACACATGAAAGTGTATATCAGAGTAGTGGTCAAAAAGATCCACGGTAATACAAAAGAATAGCAACACGTGCTATACAAAGGAATACAACAATGAGTCTATATCTCAAGTGTATACAACAAAATAAACTACTAATCTAAGTAGTTTGCCAAAAGCGGGATGATATTCCGATAAGGAGTCAAGCAGAAGCACCTGTAAAATCTCAGTCTGACCCGAGTATTATTTAAGAAGAAAATAATAAACGGATCAGTCTAGCTATAAATATCAGAAAAATGATATAGAATAGGAGATATGACAAACATATAATAATCACAATGCCAAGCTGTGATAAATAAGTAATTGAAAATCAACAAGAGATTAATCAATATCACAATAATCTACTCAAGATGAAAAGGGATGTCATACTCCTGATTTCATTCACCAAGCCACAATAAATGACATATATATATCCATGCCAATCGTAAAAGTTGGTGAAACACAAATTCCAGAAATCAACACACGAAATCCAGAAATCACAACAAAAAGGAACAACGACGTCGTACAGCGGGACATCCGATGAACCAAATCACAATAAAAAGGATGGCCAATCCCACAAACTGGACATCGACACACCTAAAAAGACATGCCCCATGAACAGTCGAACATCGACGCACCTAGAAAGATACGCCCCATGCTCTGGCATCGACGCACCTAGAAAGATAAGCCCCAGGCATAAATAAACATCGATGCACCTAGAAAGATACACCCCATGCACAAATAAACATCGATGCACCTAGAAAGATACACCCCATGCTCTAGCATCGACGCACCCAGAAAGATACGCCCCATGCACAAATAAACATCGATGTACCTAGAAAGATACACCCCATGCTCTAGCATCGACGCACCTAGAAAGATACGCCCCATGCACAAATAAACATCGATGTACCTAGAAAGATACACCCCATGCTCTAGCATCGACGCAACTAGAAAGATACGCCCCATGCACAAATAAACATCGATGCACCTAGAAAGATACAACCCATCTGTAAAATGAGACGAAGCTCAATAAAATGAGGAACAGTCCTCCACATAAACAAAGAGACATCGCACATTGCTAGTCTAAACCACAAAGGTGATCGTCATGATCAACGAGAAGTGTCAATTACAATAAGCTAGTAAATATATGAGATTAGCTTCATGTCCCATAACCACTAGCTTAACTTAAATATTTACGAACAAATTGTAGATCTCCACTAGAAAATTGTCACAAGAGATTCAATCGAACAAGTCCAAGAATTAACCGACGAAGTAAACGCAAGCGTTTCATACCACTTGTTTTACTAAGTCGTTTAATTAGATTTCTCATACGAGTGAGGTAAAGGCTTGTATATACTAATAGATTGGAAAACGGTTTAAGAAAACGAGCTTTGTTATTGAAAATAGAGTTGAAATCATTTTGTTGAAAGAGTTTTGATATTTACTACTAGTATTGAAACCTTTATATTTTTAAGTGACAAATCATAGAATTGATTGTAGAAACAATCAATCATAAAAATTCACATTCGAAGACGTGAATAAAATCCAAAGAAATCGATATCAAATCCATCAAAGTGGATATATCTAAAATTCCCAAAGAAAAGGTCATCAAGTCATAATAGATGATAACAACAAATAGGAAACAACACGAATCGATTTAAATTGGAAATTCAATCCAAAAAGGCAAAATGGACTCAAACAGCAGGTTCAGTCGACTGAACAGAGTTTTCAGTCGACTGACCCTGTACCTGGAAATCTTCCAGGTTCAGGAAACTTTCTATTTCCAGGTTCAGTCGACTGAACAGAAGATTCAGTCGACTGAATCATGCCTGGAAACTTTCGGGTTTCAGGTTCAGTCGACTGAATAGAGTTTTCAGTCGACTGAATCATGCCTGGGCTGTTTTTCAGCCTATTCAAATGAAGAGCAAATTCTTCCAAAATGCAACCGGACGAACATTGGCTCTAAGGGTTTATACCAATCGGCAACCCGGCCCTATATGCTCCTCGGTGCATCACTAAAAGCATGATCAAACATCCATAAAAGGATTTTCACACAAATTTGACTTAAAAACCCAAAAATTGGAATATTCACAAAACCAATCCAAATCAAGAGCAAATTCTCATGAAGAAGTGTTAGGAATTCAAACCTAACAACCAAAGATAATTATAGTCATAGATGTGAGATAAAAATCTCACCTTTGAACTCAAACAAATGAAGAGGAAGCTATGAAGCAATGGCAAGAACAAGCACTCTTCAATTCCAACTCAACAAGCTTGAATCTAAGCTTAAAAGATAATTATTTCCCAAATTAGGTTTAGGAATTTTTTGAAATCAAAGAGAGAATGAGTCGGAGAAGAAGAAGAAGAAGCTTACCAATGGGTTCTCTTGAGTTTGGAGTAAGAACTTGGATTTGCAAAGGAAGCTAGGGCTTGGAGTTTTAATTTCCTCTTCCACCCTCCATTAACATAAAAGCTTGAGTATTAGGAAAATAGAAGAGAAGTGAATGAAGAGGAGAGTGTTGGAACTGAGTTAAGTGGTTAATTGGCTCAGCCCAACCAAAGCCCTAAGCGGGAAAAAGTAGCAAAATCAACTTTCTCCAAACATATCGAAGCTTATACTCAAAAAGGTCGCAAACGGCGTTTTGAACTCAATGGAGGTGGTCTCGAGTCCTAATTCGACCGTATGCAAAAAGTAGGTTTTCGGACTAAAATCCAACGAATGATAAAATATTTAAATATAAAATCGATAAATATGCGGGTTGTTACAGGCAGTCTAGAGTCAGGTTATCTGGTCATTTTGTATTCAGAAGTGCTTTGGAGCCCAAGAGGCGAGCTGGATGGCGAGACGTATCACTAGTATATAGTATTTTTTTTCCGATGTTTGTTGTTGTAAACTCTGATAATGTAATGTAAACTGATGTAATGTAATAACTGATATAGTATCTTTGTTTTAAAGATGTTCATTTATCTATTATATGTTGTTCCGCTGCGATATATGATATTCGGATATTGTTTCTGTTCTGTTTCCTTATTTCTTCTATCTTTTTCTTCTACTTCTTCTTTTTAACCCTAACAATTCGGTTTTCCGGCATTCGATTGCTCAGCAGTTGATACAGTGGACGTATCGATGTCGACCTTCAGATCCCGACAAAATCGTATTGTTACAAAGTGGTATTAGAGCATTTGGTTAAGTGACAACCTTGGCTCTGTTGGGTGTTACTCATTAGAGATAGAGTCAGTAGTACTCTAGAATGAGTTTGAGTGTAATGTAGTTATGAGCGCGTATTTGTTAGTGAAAATAAAATTGTTTTATGTTTTGATGATTGGTTTGTTGAGTGGTATATGGATTCTGGTCGGTATAGTCAGTACAACTCTATCGATAGGGATCTCTAAACACTTGCTCAGAACAATTCGGCACGATATCGTTTTAAATTGGGCAAATGAAATAATTTTACCTCGATTATATTTTTATATAAAGGAAATAATTTTTCAAATATTATTAAAGTATATATAAATTGATTGTTTGGTTGTTGAAAATGTAAAAATGCATAAGTGAATCAAAGTTGTTTGAATAAGTTAAATAAATACAACAATTGTAAAAGAATGAATTGTATAAGCAAATGAATTATAAGTATGGAATTATAATTAAAATGATTTACAATTGTAAAATAATTATATATAAATAGTGAAATTATATGAGGAAAAATAATTATAAATGTGATTTATAAATAAAAGAAAATTTTAAAAATAATTTAAATCATTGGATTCACTATTGTTACTGGCAAATAGTAAGGGTGATGACTGCAGCATCATCGGTATCATTTTCGAGTTTCTGTGTGATGGATTTGCTATCATAGTAAATTGAAATTGAATTTTGTTGTGATAAACAAATTTGAGATTAAAATCCAAGTTGAAATTGATAAATATAAGTAAAACGAGTTTGGACTTATATTATGAGATAAAGTTTTTAGCTTTGGTAAAGTTAAAGATATTAAGTTGGCATAACAAAACATAAGATTTGGAATTTAACTAAAGGGAGTTAAATAAATTAAATTAGATTTGTAAGTTTAAATAAGTAAGTTGTATAACTTATAAAGTGAGAAGGTGTAAGTAAAACCAATTATTAAAATGGTTAAACAACTTTGTTAAGCAAAACGAGATATGAATTCGAATAAGTGGTGAATTTGACTTAAGTAAAAGTAAATAGAATTTACTTTAGAATCGAAAATCTGAACTGGATTTATAAGTGAAAATTTAAGTGAAGTTAAACAAATGATGTTTAAAGGAAACATAACTTAAGTAAAATGTAAATGAAGTTGAAATGGAATATAACTTAAGTAATGTTGAAAGAAGTTGATTTTGGTATCGAAGTAAATTAATAAGTGAATTTAATGAAATGAAGTCATTAAGAATATGAACTTGAGGTTTATAAATGAAATTCAACTTTATTTGTAAAATGAATTAGCAATTGAATTAACAAATGGATTAAATGTTAATCTGTCTAATGTAAATGAATTAATATGGAATAATGGATGTAAGTGTTAATTCATTAAAGCTAATTAAAAGTGTTAAACCAAATTGAAGGTAAAGTAAATAAATTTGGTTTTGTTGAATATACATTGGTTGTTATTTGATTTTTACTTGATTGTACATAAATTCATTAAGTGTTAATGAAATTAAATTAGTGAAATTGAAAGCTATGTAATTGAATTCAAATTGGAAGAAAATGAATTTGAATATAATTGAATTTGATTTGGAAGGGAACTAAAATGAATATAAATTAGTGAATGTATACTAATTGGAAATGAATAAACGAATATTTGTAAAGTCTAATGTTAACAAATCAAATGTGATTAAAATGAAAAACCAATTCATTGAATATTAATGAGAAATGAAAGAATATTGATTTGGTTATTGATTTGTTGGATGTTAGTTGGATGATAGTTGTTTGGTGGTTGCATTTGTAGTTGTTATGTTGCTATAAGCTGTATATTGATACTACTTTTTTTGTTTGTTGAGTGTTTAGTAGGTGCGGATTGCGCTTGCTTCGCATTTGGAGCTCGCTTTCGCGCTATATTAGTCGTATGTGCTCGCTAATAATAAATAAGGTACATATCTCAGATTACATATCGTACTTTTACATTTTTTTCCCTGCGGTATGCCTCATCACTTGATGAGATGTATATTTGTGATATATACACTGTCATTTTTTTTTGAATCGAGCCGCGCAAAGGAGACTCTGGCGAATTTTTTCGAAAATTTAAGGCGTTAGAATATTTTTAAGAAAATTGGAAAAATTTTGAAAACTAAGTTTGGATTTGAAAACTTAATAAAGTTATTGTAAGAAGTTTAATTATAAATTTTGGGAAAGTTAAACACGTAAGAGATTTGAAAAATCCAATTTGAATGGTTTGTTTTGAAAAATTAATGGAATCTGTAACTTTTTCTTACTTGGTAATTTCAAGGACGAAATTCTTTTAAGGCGGGAAGTTTGTAACGACCCATAATTTCTGTCAATTAAAATTTGAATATTTATCCTATTTTAAAAATTAATAAGTAAAATTTATAAGTCGAATAATTTATTTTTCGAATATCTGGATTTAATTTAATATTTAAATTGATAATTTAATAATTGAAATTCCATAAATAATTGGAAATTGGGATTAATATGATTAAAAATGATTTGTATAATTTTATTTAATGATATTGGAGTTGTAACGATGTTATAGAACTTTTAAAATCGAATTAAAAGTTAATTTGTGAAAATTGAATATTTTCATATTTAATTGACGAGTTAAAATAGCCATTTTTCAAACAGTCTCGAATTTCGACGAAACCAGTTTCATCGGATCCGTAATGTTATATTATTGCGTGGTTTTAAATTTTGTGTCAATCGGATTTACCATTTGTCCGACGCAAGCCAAAACGCATAGAAATTGGTTTAAATCGATTTAATTTAAATTTGATCGTTTATTGCCGTAACTCGCACAAATGATCGAATTGGCTCCCGAAACACGTTCCATTGTGTTCAGAATGCGGGGTGAACCCTAGAAATGCCAATTACCGCGCGAGATTTGGAGTTTGGAAATTTGGAGTGAATAGTGTTTTTCGTTAAAATTCTACAAAAGGAACCTCAACAACCCAAAGCAAATGAAAACCCTAATTTCTTAGCAGCGCCTAGCATCAATGGCCGAAATCTTCTTATCTTCATCCCTTAATTTCTTCAAATCCGTAAACTATTATCAAAAACCCTCAATTGCAATATTGTAGAGCATCTCAAGCTCTACAAATCCAACGGCTGTGATCAATTTTAATTGATCGAATTAGTGGGAATTCTCGTCCAAAGCGCACCCGTTCGAGCTCAAATTTCGGAGCAAAGACACGACCGAGCTTTGTCTCCTTTAGGCCGGTGATAAGGCTCGTGATGGCGCACAATATGGTGGTTCTGGATCGAGCTATAACGGAGAGGTGGAGGTCGCGTCATTTGGTTCGAACGGCGGCTATGGGTTCTTAAGGTTGCGTGTTTTTCACTGGGGAAGGAGTAGGAACTCACGACCCTGATTGCGCGAAGCAGTTCCAACGGCCGAAATTAGGTTTAATAAAAAAAATATTCGTTGAAAATTTATTATATTAAAATTCATGTAACTTTAAACCATCATAACTTGTTCATACGAGGTCGGAATTGCACGAAACGAATTGCGATGGGTTTGTTTTGTCGAGTACTACGCAATGGAGCTGGTTTGGAGTCGTTCGGAGCTAGTGAAATTTTCGGATAAAATTAAACGTACGTTTAATTTTATTCGAAATAAAACGCTACAACTATTATTGGAAACTCAAGGTGAGAACTTCTCACTCAATCGAAATTGTTCGATTTAAATTTTAAATAGTTAGATTTAAAATTGCTTGATTGTGTGATTGGATGATAATTTGTTATCTATTGTGTTAAATAGACATTATACGCCGTATATTAAGCGGAGGTTATTTATTAAAAGCATATATCGCGATAATTCCAACTTATATGGAATTGGTATTATTTATGTACTTGGAGTTGATTTTCCCGCAGTATATAGCGGATGAGACCCTATTGCGCCACATAATAGCGGATAGTATTTTATAAATCTCATATACCGCGATATTTCGTCTTGAAGAGAAATTGATATTGTGCTAACATCTTTGGATGCAGGGAAACAGGTTGGAGGGATCCAACTGGATTCCTCAAATGATTGAATTGGTTTCAATGTTGTGTGTTGATCTATTTATTGATCTATTTATAATCTGCGTGATTACCTTTGTGATTGAAATTGTTAAAGGTTAAATTTTAGCTGAATATATTTTGGTATCATTAGATGCCGAAAATGAATTAAATTGGATTTTTGTAAAATTAAGTTGAGAATTCATAATAAAATTTAATTTTGAAATTGATTCATTTTAAATGAATAAACGTTGTAATTTATATGTTATAAAAAATTATGATTTTTGAGAATATAACCAAAATGTGATTTTTTTTTTTTAGATAAGTAGTTGATAAATTTATAAAATGGTTTAAATTGTGATTTTTGAAGTATTATAAATGATTTAAATAAAAGATTTATAAAATTGATATTTATAAATTAAAATATTGGAATTATAAAACAAGTTTTTGTAAGTGTTAAATGAAATGTAAATGGATTTCATAAGTGGATGAAATCTATAGATTTATAAATTGTGAAATTATAAAATGAATAGATTTTTGTAAAATAAAATATTTATAAGTAAATGACTTATAAACTGGATTTTGGCGTGTAAAAGAAATATGGATAGGATTTGTTAATAAAGTGATTTTATAAGTTGAAGTTGTTGTAAAATATAAATGGAATTTATAAACGTTGTTTTATAAATCCAAAATCGACTTATTTAATAAGTTTAATTATTATAGCTTATTAAAGGAGATATATCCATGATTTTGAACGGTGAATAATCCTTTAAATAAAATATGTAGAAATGATAATTTTGGTAAATGAAGTATATTCACGATTTTGGACGATGAATAATATATTAAAGGAATATTTTGGGAAAGTGATATTTTAAATAGAATTAAAACTATTTGAAGATGTTTTAAAATGTATTAAGTATCGAAACCATAGGTTTCAACATTTATTGTTGAAATAGATGTTTCGAGAAATAGAAGGAAATGGTGGACTATAATACTGTTGTTATAGTAAATGATTTCCGAAAGGCAAAGTTTGTATAGTATTGGGATTTACATATCTATCTTAATTTCGAATCCCCATACTAGTGATTTTGGGTTGTCGTAACAATGTTTTACGTAACATTCGTTTTGACCCAAATAAATGTGTTTAAGTGAACGTTTTCCTTAAAGAATAAAATATATATATTTAATTTGAATTTAAGTATAAATGTTAAAAATAAATAGATTGGTGAATTACTTATTATTAAATAAGTATAGAAATGTTTTTCCAATATGAAGTGAATGTTTGAGATTTTATCTTTTAAAGATAAATTGAAAATGAATATTGGAAATCGATTTGGAAATCGTATATTCATAGATATTTTGGAAAAGTAAATTCACTATGGAATTTATAAAAGAAAGGGAAATTTGTTAAAAATAAATATTGATTTATTTTGAAGTGTGGAAATAAATTTACGAATTTGGAATGTAAATTTAATTAAATCGGTAATGATTTATTTAATTGGTTTAAATCAACCATTTTGAAATGAATGTTGTAAAGGTGAAAAATATTTTCAAATGGTTAAAGTGTGGGAATTATGTCTTGTAAAGATATTCTTGAAAATAAATAATTTGGAAAATTATTTGAAATCGGGTGATGTTGTAAATATTGATTGATAGTTAAATAACCGACTATCAATATTGATCCTATAACGGCTATTTGTTGTGAATTGGTTGAATTTGAATGCTACACTTATTTTTAAATTATTGCGCTCATTATTCGGATTACCCATTTCGAATAGTGATACGACGTAATGGATAGCATTGAAGACCGGTGGTGAAGACCGGGTATTTGTGAAAACGATAGGATGACCTACCGATTGTCTCCGCACCATTAGCTACGGTATGGAGATTTCCTTTGTGATGGGAAGTTTTATCGGGATTGTGAATACCCGGATTGCAAGGGCTTCTTTGGAAATGCTTTCGGTTCTGTCGAAACCGGAACAGACTTTTATGGTTACATGTCTGACATTACATTTTGAGATATAAAGCAGATTTCTTTCAAATACATTTCCGTTGGTTGCGGAGAATTTATTCTCTTAGCTTAACACCCTTAGAGGTTATGTAGTTGAAGGTTATCAGCGATATATTCCTAATTTGGTAATGTGGCATGCCGAGTGTTGCTGTGTGATGATTATTTATTGATCATTTGTTGATCAAAGCGTGGCTTTGTGAAAAAGCGTAGCTTTGTGGACGAGACTTCGTCAGACCTCACTCCCCGGAAATGGTCAAAACAGGAATATGCAGCAAGGTTATGAGGGTCGCGCCCTTTAGGGTATGTCATTTCCTTCTGGAAAGGGTGGTATCATGGTATGGAGCCCAGATACTTACTCATGTTGATACACTATATTTATTACTGTGTGATGTTGGTTATCGAGCGCTCGGATAAAGGTCCAAAGGGACCAGGGGATGGCATATTCGTGTAGTAGTTACCTAGTTACAGAGGTAACCCGGCCTTATGTTGGCAGAGATCTAACCGTAACGTTAGGTTCTTGGGACGTCCAGCCAGAGGCGATCTCATGTGGCAGTAGAAAGTTCCTTAGCCTGACCATTTGCTGGAAATCCAAAGAAACAATACGATCCTTGTACGGTTTTAGTTGTATAACCTGCTATGGAATGTGGCGGTAACCTGCTATTGAACATAGTAGCTATAGTAGGCATAAGTGCGAAATGCCTATGCTGGCTAAGATTTATATCTTTACTTTCGAAATGATTTTTCCTACACTATGCACTAGTAATAATATCAAATGTTTCTTTTTAATCCTATCAAGCATCTTTGACTATCATAAGGAGAAATCTCCTTCGATTCTGCATTTGCATTGTGTGTGTGTGTGCGGGAGGCCTTATGGTAGTCTCATTTTCCAAAAAGCATGCGAATCTATTTTAAAATGATCTTGTTGTTTGTTTTTAAAGATAAACTATTTTAAGTTTTCACACCAATCCCATGACTGACCTGGGGCTTATTGTTTTCCTTCCTAAACTCTGGGTGCCCAAAATTTTCCACATGGGCAGTCTAAAGTTAGGTTATCAGGTCATTTTGGATTCAAAAGTGCTTTGGAGCTCAAGAGGCGAGCTGGATGGCGAGACGTATCACTAGTATATAGTATTTCTTTTCCGCTGTTTGTTGTTGTAAACTCTGATAATGTAATGTAAAGTGATGTAATGTAATAACTGATATAATATCTTTGTTTTAAAGATGTTCATTTATCTATCATATGTTGTTCCGCTGCGATATGTGAGATTCTGATATTGTTTCTGTTCTGTTTCCTTATTTCTTCTATCTTTTTCTTCTACTTCTTCTTTTTAAACCTAACAATTTGGTTTTCCGGTATTCGATTGCTCGGCAGTTGATACAGTCGACGTATCGATGCCGACCTTCAGATCCCGACAAAATCGGATTGTTACAGTGACCAACAAAAATTTGGTATTTCCATGCTTATAAAGCTCTAGTATCTGTGGTAAAATATGGTATTGATGTTGGATGTCGTTATCTGGTTACTTACATAGATGTGAATTTCACAAATGCATCGATGGCCTCTATTTCAATATGCAGTGGACTACATAACGCAAACGAAAAAGGAATTAACCTTGCTAGAAAACCAAGTGAGTCTACCATTGGTTCAACAGCGAGAGATGACTCTTCTGGAAGAAAAGAACCTTAATGTGTTTTACTACAACTGTGGCCTTGTAGCTCATACTGGCCTATTGACAATATAAGATAGGGATACCAAACGTCATTTATTTGATTGTCACCAATGTAGGTGCAGGATCCACTTATGATTTGATGAACCACTCCCTCAAGGGCTACAGACTTTGCCTCAAACTTATGGAATGGGATAAGGCTTCTTAAATACTAATTATATAGTCTTTTATTCGACGCAATTAATAGTTTATGAGAGTTGTGAATTTTCATCTACTTAGTGTATGAATATATTATTGTATCATTTGATTCACATGTATCATTTAATGTATTAATGTACTTTTAGTATATGAATGTACTTTTTACATCTAAAATTCATTATAGTATAGGGCATCATGTGTTATTGAGTAGGCAACTCTTTGAAATTAATTGTACAAACATGTCCACTAGTAAGTAAAGCGGATTCCATAAAATCATGTCATGTCAGTATAGTACATGACACAATGTGTTAAAGTTGAGTTGACAACTCTATAAAAATAATTGTATAAACATGTCCACTACTGAGTAAAGCAAATTCCACTAAGACATGTCATACTAACACATTATACAACACCATGTTAACGTTGAGTGGACAACTCTCTTAAAATAATTATACAAACTCGTCTACTACTGAGTAACGTAAATTCCACCAAACCATGTCATATCGGTACAGTATATGACCTCATGTTTTAAGCTGAGTGGACAACTATCTGAAAGTCCACTGTTGAGTAAAGCAGATTCCACCAAGTGATGTTACATCGATACAGCATATAACACCATGTGTTCATGTTGAGTTGAAAACTCTCTAAAAAATAATTGTACAAATATATCCATTAATGAGTAAAATAGATTCCACCAACCGATGTCTTATAGATGCAGAGTTGAATGGACAACTCTTTGAAAATAATTGTACAAACATATCCACTATTAAGTAAAGCAGATTCCATAAAACGATATCATATCTATAAAATATACTGTACCATATGTTAAAGTTGAGTGGACAACTCTTTGAAAATAATTGTACAAACATGTCCACATTGAGTAAAAAAGATTCCACTAAGCCATGTCATATCAGTATAGTATACGACACGATTTGTTAAAGTTGAGCAGACAACTCTTTGAAAATAATTACACAAACATGTCCACTATTGGATAAAGCTGATTCCACCAAGCCATCTCATACCTGTATAGTTTACGACACCATGCATTAAAGTTGAGTGGACAACTCTCCGAAAATAATCGTACAGCCATGTCTACTATGAGTAAAGTAGATTCCACGAATCCACGTCATATCATTACAGTGTATGGCACCATGTGTTAAAGTTGAATGGGCAACTCTTTGGGAATAATTGTATAAACATGTCCACCATTGAGTAAGGTAGATTCCACCAAGACTATTGAGTGGACAACTCTCCTTCTATAAGGAATCTAACGTTCGTCCTAAATGGAATATTACAAATTTATCAACTGTCTCATACATCAAACAATTATGTACTAATACAACGTCTTTATCTTTCCTCAAATGTGCTATATTGTTTAATAGTGATTCCAATGAAGAAGCGATTCAACAAGAATAAGCCGAGGAAATACAAGAATAGAACAATACCGTGAAACATATGTGGATCAATATCCAAGAAGCATGGTGATTCATTCATAGGTTGGACTACACTAATTGATCATTTTGCATTCCATAAACCTCTCATATGAGACTACTTCAACCTAAATCCAATATACGGACCAGATACGTTTCAGAGGAGATTCAGAATGCAAAGGGTTTATTTTTTAGGATTTTTGGCAGGTATTTAAAAAAATAATGATTACTATAACAACCCACACCTTAATGAATCGAATTTCGACTAAACCGAAATACAAGTCCATTAGGATACGAATCGTTGATTTTGATAATCTGTAATGAACATAAGTATATCAGAGAACGAACTCCCAATGGAATAACAAAATATATTAGAACATATATGCTGACCAAGGCCACTATCTTGAAATTAACATTATTCCTTTAGTATTTGATTACCTTGTCAGTGCCAAGAATGAATGAGAAAACTTCTTCATCTAACATTCTCGTCTTGCACTAGTCGCTTGTCTGTCTAAATCTATCATATGGGTTGTAATGAGGAAGGGATGTGACGACCCAGATTTTCGGACCAATTAAAATTGTCGAAAGATCCATCCGTTCTAAAACTACTAATGAAAACTACCAACTTAATACACCATATTTGATCAATATTCAACATTACTAAATGTATAGGATACAATTTCAGTTATACAACTTATCGGAGTAATTAATTTATTTATTAATCCTACAAAGTGTACTTTAATAGATACCAAATACAATGATTATATATCTACCACTGCACAACTCTGATGAGAGAGACAACATTATCCCTACCTGTGAACTCAATAAACAATGTAAATGCGGAATAAAATAGTAAGCAGGAAAGATACAATAACACAGAATAAACAACAATCAATAATAGATAAACATGAAAGGGTTATATTATTTTAGGGGCTGCATCACTACCACTTGTGACTTCCTATGTACCCATGTCTAATTGGATACCCAATTAGATACATGATCAAACCAACGTAGTTCTCTTATAGCAAATAGGACTCATGGAGCCTACGATGCTACAACCAATATGCAATTCCGAAAACTACCCACTTGGGCTTAACCTTCAATTTTAGATTTTCAAATCTAATTACCTTTATGAAAATTATCTCTTTGGACTTTATTCTCAAATTCTCATTTCAAAACTTTTGAAATATATATATATATATATATATATATATATATATATATATATATATATTATTCAAATTATACTTTACTTCGAGATCTTAAATCAAATCACTTTTCAAAAGTTTATTGGAAAATCCCAAATACTGTAATAAAAACATATCAAACCATATGCAACCAGATCAAGAGGTTTCTCCCAATAACAAGGCAATTGGGTCCCAGCCTTCATACAATCGATAAATAAATACATCCCTCTATTCTAATAGCGGATTATACCAAAAACATATGTCCACTTTTTAGTTATGGATTATCCGAATCATCCGTAACATAACACAAAACATTTTATATCTCGAAGCGATAAATCATTTCACACTAATATTCACAAGTACATTCAAATCTCTAATAATTTTCATTTTCCAATTCCACTCAAAAATCATCTTAAAACCATCGGGTTTAGTCCTCGAAATTCTTTCCATTTCATAAAACATTTTTATAAAACCATT
The DNA here is from genome assembly GCA_030765085.1 of Allium cepa. NCBI lineage: Eukaryota > Viridiplantae > Streptophyta > Magnoliopsida > Asparagales > Amaryllidaceae > Allium > Allium cepa. The sequence goes on from CM060932.1 coordinate 550,238,872, forward strand.
CTTATATAAATCACTTTTATATAATATAACTTCAAAATATTTATTACCAAACATTTCTATTTCTTTTAAAGGGAAAACATTTCATAACATTTCCATTTGAAAATCAATTTTCAAAATAATTCATTAAATTGAAGTTAACCAAATATTACCGCTAAACACCTTATAGTCAAATCGTGAAATAAATCATAAGGTGTTATCCTACAATTATTTTCAACCCAGTCCATACATATGGATAATTAATTGCTCATAAACTAATTGAACAAAGTCAACAATCAATATACAATAATCAATGCTCATAAACTGGTCGAGCGCAATCAAACAACCAAACAATCAATTAACAAAATAAATACAACAATAAATGTTGAATCAACGCTTCATTCTATCAAATATTTATAACATGTTTTATTCTATCTTGAATTAAAATGATTTGATATTTATTTTGGTGCACCCGGGCTTTCCCTTCGACATGTTCCATCCCTCGTCCAAGTCTCCTTGGATCTCACAGACAAAACACGTGTACTGGTCATTTCCACATAGCCCATTAAGTATTTAACTTATAAATTTTAAAATAATTAATTAACCATCCAAATAGTCAAATAAGTAAACAAAACCATCTTTTAGCAAACAAAGTAAACAAGCGTTCAATAAGGGATTTCAAACAACACTTAACGCTTAAAGTTCCTTCAACTTAGCAATGATTTTAACGAACTTAAAGGAAGAAATAACCCACTTTGGATTCCACTACATTAAACTTTACGGCAAGGAAATTAAGATCTAACCCATACTCCTACCATGCTTGTAAACCAAATCAAAATAAGCCCAATTTTCTCCTTCCTAGTCCTTGGCCAATGCTTGAGATGGAGGTGGGACGAAAGTATAGAGAAGAAGCGGTAGAGCTTTAACCTTGATCCTCAAAATTAGATCCGAAAAATAGGCCATCTTCTCTCTTATTTTTGACCCTCTTTCTCTCAAAATTTGAAAATCTTGTTAACTGAAAGTTATTGCAAATTCTTTTCTCTTAAATTTAAAAAAAAGTATCACTCTATTTTGATTAGTTTTGAGGAAAATATGGTTAAAAGAAAAAGAGCTATTATCAGATTCACAAATATAAAGCCCAAAAATGTACTCCAAAGAATTGAGTTTCAGGTATAGCAAACCTCAAAACTGAAAAAAGTGATCAATATAAAAGTTGTAGTCATTGGAATTTTATATGGTTTAATTTTTTTTCTTAATTTGGATCTGTAATGATCAAAACAAAATGAGCTATTCTCTAGCTTAAAACTGGGCCAGAGAATGCACTGGAAAAAAGTGGATTTTTTACATGGTTAATTTTAGAATAAGACAAAGTGGTCAACATGAAAGTTGTAGCCCCTGGAAAATACATAATTTATAAAAATAATTTTGTATTTTGGTTCTGTTTTGAAGAAGTTATGGTCGAGAGAAGAAGAGTTAAATATAGAGAGAAATGGAGTTTGATTTGAAGAGGATGAACACTGATTTCTTTTGAATATTTTGTAAAAGTTTTGACATTATTTCTTACTAATTTTTTCCTATGGCTTGGAAGTCACTAAAGAGGAGAGGAAGAAGGTGAAGAAGCTTGAGAAAAGAAGAAGAATAAATGTCTATGAAATGAGAGAAGGAGGTGGGTATTTATAGAAAAAATAAGGAATGGAGTTTTACAAATTTAACCTCTTACCAAATTACCAAACTAACTTTACTTCAACTTAAAGCAATTTTCACTTTTTCAATACTTAACATCGACTTTCATATCCTTACTTTATGTCTTAGTCAAGATTAAGTAAGGAAAAATAATTATTTTGTTGATTTTGACGTGATTTGGATTTGATGTTTCTTTTGATTTTTCTTAAACTTACTTACTTTTCTTAATGACGTTCTGGAAGTTTCCTAATCTTAATTAGTTAAAGTAAATATGTTTAGTTATTAAAACATGTAGAATATATGTTAAAACATGTAGAATATATGTTAAAACATGTTAACAAGCAACTTATTTTGAACAAAACATTGATTTTCGACAAAACATTTTCCGGCCACATTTTGACGTTTTTGTTAAACTATTTATTCATGTAAACCGAAATTAAAAATTAATTTCTTATTATCTTTAATTTATTAAAACAAGCATATTTAACTTACAAAGTAATATAAAACAATATCCAAACCTTCTTATAAAAATACGATATTGATTTATTGATATGCGACGAAATTTGTCAATTTTATAAAACAAGTTTTATATATTTATCGAACCATTATAAATTAAATTACTATTATTATTAAATGAGTTTGATATCGATTATATATATAAGAAATTATTTCTTCGTTAAACAAATTTCTCGAATATTTATCCTACTTTATCGAAATTCGACTTTTGTCAATTTTACGATGGAAATCCAAAATCTTTATTCAATATCAAAAATAAGTTTACCATTCTTATTTATCATATAACACATGATTGTTTAAGTTCGAAAATTTTACATTTGAATATTTAAAATAATTAAATATCTCATTTTCAAAGTGCTAAAATTACGGGTCGTTACAAGTCAGAACAATGTTCTGGTGATTGGAAAATTACATACTTTATCCATAACACTAATTGTGCTCATTGATTTCTATTTAAGTGTTATGTACATTATTCATGGTTATTTCGTGGAATTCCATTTATGCTTATGATATGTCAAACCTTCTCTAAGTATGTGGGTGTATTTATATATATGCCTATAAATATAAACGTTGTACTACCCAAATGAAAACCACGGCGACTTCATACTTCTTAAACAGAGATGACGCAGACCCAATGACCGTTTAATATCTCAACCCCAGAGTGGGCCCTCCGTAACGTAATAGCTAGTCAATCGGCTCTAGCTATTGAGAAAGGACCTCTCGATACAGCTTTATACTTTAATTGTTGTATTACTAATGCATCTCAAAGACTTACCTAAGAGTTAACAAACCTAACTTCGACAAACAAATAACTAACTAATTAAACTTTGAGGTCTATGCGTATCCCATACGGATTCTATACTAGTAGATAGCGAAAACCATCAGGGCATAACACAAGTCTTTGCTAATGACTGCTCGGGACCACTGGTTGTCAAAGCCTATATGTCAACCCTGCTACTATATATCAGTCCAACAACAATACTGACATAGCCTGTCGACCTTCTGAAAGTGTACGTGTAGTACTAAGGATCGTGTAATATAATATATAAATGCGGAAACTAATAATAGTGGTAAAATAAAAATTAAAGTAAGCACATCAGGAATTTTTATACTGGTTCGAACTTCCCGTTCTACGTCCAGTCCCAGAATATCCTCTGGATTTAGACTAAACCCCTCACTTAACCCGGAGGAATAGGTACACCACACCTGAGCAGCCGAACAAGAATTTTTCCGCCTCAACAGCCGAAGAGGACTTCAACTTAATACAAATAATTTGTTGACGAGTGTGTTCTGAATAACACAGATTGTCTTTTGATAGTACAATTTTCCTATAATCAAATCCTCAAGAATATGTAGTGTATGTGAAGATTTAGAAGGAAGATAATCTCGTAGAATCGAAGTATATAAATTAATTCAGAGATTCTAGAGATATTGAATGAGAATGAATGCTTTTATTTGCAGAAATAAATAGAGAATAGATTTCAGAAATATAAACCAGAATCGATGATTGTAGAAGTGATTTGAACATGTTTATATAGTTGTAGAATAGTTATAATCTTTCATGAAGAGTTTCAATCAAAAGTTGTGTCTGTATCTCTTGAATTCAAGCACATTCCTCTTCATGAATAATCGCAACTCTTCATAAAACTAGCCGTTATGTTCAGGTCGGTTGACTGAAAATTCTGGCCGGTCAGCTGAGTTTAAAATCGTGCAGAAAACAGAGCATATCTGTGCACTAACAATAGGTTCGGTCAGCCGAAAATTCTGGCCGGTCGACCGACCTGATGTTATGTGCACAGATCATTTTTTCAAGTATAAAACAGCAGTAGCTCATTTGGGTAGAGTACTTGCCTTCCAAACTAGTGAGCTGGGTTCGAGCCCCGCTCCACGCATTTTTTTTGAAAACTTGATTTTGATTAAAATATGCATGCGAGTTTATTTGAATGTGAATGATGATTCTTGAGGAAAGATTTTAACAAAGCACTAAACTAGACTCTATATACATATTTGATGACACTTGTTAAAATATATATAACTATACAAACTATATATTGAGCCGATGAGTCTGGATGTTATCGTAGTCGTAGATTCGTGGATTGTTGTGTCTTCTCAGTAATCAAAACCTATGATCCAACATTCTCCCCCTTTTTTATGATGACAACTCCATTTTCTACGAACGAATCTTTGACAAGCTTTGTTGATCTTATCTCTCTCACTGAATATCTTTCTGTAATTGTGCTATAGATTTCTCCCCCTGAATCTATGCTATATATTTCTATAAATAATTAATCTTTTTTTCCCTTTGATCTGTGCTTGCATGGTTTACTCCTGCAAATAGTGTTAGAGAGAAATATCTTTCTCCCCTTTTGTCATGGACCTGGGTTCGAGCCCCGCTCCATGCATTTTTTTTTTTGAAAACTTGATTTTGATTAAAATATGCGTGCGAGTTTATTTGAATGTGAATGATGATTCTTGAGGAAAGATTTTAACAAAGCACTAAACTAGAATCTATATACATATTTGATGACTCTTGTTAAAATATATATAACTATACAAACTATATATTGAGCCGATGAGTCTGGACGTTATTGTAGTCGTAGATTCGTGGATTGTTGTGTCTTGTCAGTAATCAAAACCTATGATCCAACATTCTCCCCCTTTTTGATGATGACAACTCCATTTTCTACGAACGAATCTTTGACAAGCTTTGTTGATCTTATCTCTCACACTGAATATCTTCCTGTAATTGTGCTATAGATTTCTCCCCCTGAATCTATGCTATATATTTCTATAAATAATTAATCTTTTTTTCCCTTTGATCTGTGCTTGCATGGTTTATTCCTGCAAATAGTGTTAGAGAGAAATATCTTTCTCCCCTTTTGTCATCGACAAAAAGGAGAGTTTATATGATGATATAAAATATATTTTACATAAGTGTTAACATAGAGCAATATAAAACAAAATAACTACTACTTATAATGTAAGGTATCAGAAAAAAAATTAACATTTAAAGCATGCGATACCCAAGGTTCTTATAATTTCCTAATTTTTAGGAAACCATACACCCATTTGGGTGTGGTTGAACCTTTATAAATATAATTTTCATTATTAACTACCATATCAAAATAATCATCAATGTATTTTTCTCTATTTTTCCAATTAACAGGAACCCATACACTTAGATAATTTTTATTCATATTTCCTGTTAATGATTTTGTACTTCTAAAGAAATTATCAACATTATAGGTCATAGTAGTATTTGAATTTCTATAAAAATTGGATTTAGGCTTTACTCGAAATTTAGTACTAGCACTATCATTTTTACTATACATGAAAGCATATTTAGTGCTATTTCTACGATCAGTTTTATTATATCCTAAACCACTTTTATCATTGTGAGCTTTTGAATTCTTAACATAACCTAACCCCTTCTTATTTGAAGCAGGTTGTGAATTTTAAATAATCTTGCATAAATTTTGCTCTTCCGTTATTAAAATTGGAAATATTTTTAGTAATGTCATTAAGCTTAGTTTTGAGACTAGTGTTATCTAACTCAACAATTTTAATTTTTGTTTTTAACTCATGATTCTCAGAAGCTAGAGCATTATTCTTTTCTTTTTGAGCTTCTATTTCTTGACTTAATAGAGCGAGTTGAGAATTGTCAAAGAGTGAATCTTGAATTTTCTCAAGTTCTTCTTCTAATATTTTCTTCTCGTCTTTAAGCATATCTCTTTCGAATTCTGCTTTCTTCTGATTTTCTAGAGCTTCCTTATATTTTCTTTTGAGACTTCCTAAAGTGTCTAGATGTTCTGAATTTATTTCTATCATATCATCAAAAGTTAGATCACTAACCTCATTATCTTTTGCCATGAAGCATTTGTTTGTTTGCTCCTTTGATTTTTCTTTATTGCTCTTCCTCTTCTTATTGCCTCGACTAGATCTCTTTGTAGCCATTTATTCTAGGATGTTGTTACGATCTCTAGAATACCAGGTTCCGATACCAAATGAAAGTGTACGTGCAGTACTAAGGATCGTGTAATATAATATATAAATGCGGAAACTAATAATAGCAGTAAAATAAAAATTAAAGTAAGCACACCAGGAATTTTTATACTGGTTCGAACTTCCCGTTCTACGTCCAGTCCCAGAATATCCTCTGGATTTAGACTAAACCCCTCACTTAACCCGGAGGAATAGGTATACCACACCTGAGCAGCCGAACAGGAAATTTTCCGCCTCAACAGCCGAAGAGGACTTCAACTTAATACAAATAATTTGTTGACGAGTGTGTTCTGAACAACACAGATTGTCTTTTGATAGTACAATTTTCCTATAATCAAATCCTCAAGAATATGTAGTGTATGTGAAGATTTAGAAGGAAGATAATCTCGTAGAATCGAAGTATATAAATTAATTCAGAGATTCTAGAGATATTGAATGAGAATGAATTCTTTTATTTGCAGAAATAAATAGAGAATAGATTTCAGAAATATAAACCAGAATCGATGATTGTAGAAGTGATTTGAACATGTTTATATAGTTGTAGAATAGTTATAATCTTTCATGAAGAGTTTCAATCCAAAGTTGTGTCTGTATCTCTTGAATTCAGGGACATTCCTCTTCATGAATAATTGCAACTCTTCAGAAAACTAGCCGTTATGTTCAGGTCGGTTGACTGAAAATTCTGGCCGGTCAGCTGAGTTTAAAATCATGCAGAAAACAGAGCATATCTGTGCACTAACAATAGGTTCGGTCAGCCGAAAATTCTGACCGGTCGACCAACCTGATGTTATGTGCACAGATCATTTTTTCGAGTATAAAACAGCAGTAGCTCATTTGGGTAGAGTACTTGCCTTCCAAACTAGTGACCTGGGTTCTAGCCCCGCTTCATGCATTTTTTTTTTGAAAACTTGATTTTGATTAAAATATGCATGCGAGTTTATTTGAATGTGAATGATGATTCTTGAGGAAAGATTTTAACAAAGCACTAAACTAGACTCTATATACATATTTGATGACTCTTGTTAAAATATATATAACTATACAAAGTATATATTGAGCCGATGAGTCTGGATGTTATCGTAGTCGTAGATTCGTGGATTGTTGTGTCTTCTCAGTAATCAAAACCTATGATCCAACACATTCCACAGCCAAAATCCTATTTAGACTAACCTAATGTTAGTCAAGGAAAAATACCAATCCTAATTATTTGATACCTCTTTGTTAGAAATGAAGCATACCTTATTTCCCTATTAGATGTCGTCGTAGATTATTTAAGACTTCTTACATATGGAGGAGGCAGACCTAACAACCATTTAATATCTTTCACCCTGAAGTAAACCCCTTGACGTCCCTAAAGGTACTGAGTCATCTAATACATCAAATCTAAGGCGAACCTTTGGTATATTTTCCCCTATCCATACAAAATTTTATATCCCCTCCCCACAGGTCATATGGCTGGAGATGTCCCACACAAGTGGCAAGTTTACACAACTGCTGATAGCCTCTAGGTGAGGGGAAGACTTCTATTATGTAACTCCAATGATCTCGCATCCCAATCTATACTAAACCAAACCAATCATCATATGCCTAAATATTGGGCTAGATATACTAATTCACACTCGTTCTAAACGTATTATTGAGGCTACATAATTTCTACTATGAAAATTATAATGCCCCCTAAGTTAATTTGTTATTGTTCTCCTAATTATTCGCTACGAACCTATTTCATTTTAATATGCTTGTTACGTGTATTCCTCACTTCCTTTTATGTCTTATAAATGTCAATTGTCCACAATAAATGGTCATTATTATTATTGGAAAAATCCTAACGACATTTACTTATCCATCTCAATTTCAATTTATTATGTCTATTTCATTTTCCTATAAATACCATATTAAATTCTTTGCTCAGTCCAAATAAATGCATTTATGTCCACATTTAATTCTTGTAACTCCCTATTAACTACACATTTATTACCCTATTAATTTTGTAGTTACTATCTCTTTTCCATTTCAATCTTCTAGTCATATGTTTACTACGTTATTAACAACTAGTCGTTTTAATTATGACTATCGACGTATATTACGCTATATATATATATATATCCATATATATAGTTCTAATCAATAAGCACGGTTATGCGTGTGTGTGTATTTCTATTCCTAACTCTAACTCATTAATTCATGCGCTTTACGAATTTCATAACGTACACTTACGTGTACATTCCGTAAAAAACATTTATTTTTACATTTTAATACATTAGAGTCATCATCCTAAAAAAGGATTACCATTATAGCTTTCCATCAATTACCCAAAAACGAGACCTTTGCTCCGTTTGAGATTACAAGAAATTATCTCTTTTCTTTTATTGAAATAGATAGTGCAAACTACGGAGGAGAACATCCATACTTTACATATCTCTTTCCCTTTTCAGTATATTCCTTATTACTATAAATGACGCATTTTCTATACATAGTTGTGGAATTAGATAATTTATGGAAATTACATGAAAATAGTTACAACTAAACTGTACCCACAACGCTCCCAATAAATTAAAGCATAGCAATTCATATTCTAAGTCAAATTAGAACAACCTAAATTAATAATAACATTTACAAACAAATATTCTCAATCTGAAACCAACTTCTACTTTAACAAATTTTAGGGACTGATTTCTAATTTCCAAATTTGGATGTATATACCATTCTATTTCAATTACCTAACTTACAGAAGATGTAGGTGAGGCTGAATACGTTCTTTCTAAGCCTACAACTCAACCGAACTTGCATAGGCATAATATTTAAATAAAACTCAACGATATAAATTTCAATGTTATATAAATTATATGTTTTTTCACTCACTTTTCAAGCTTTTTAAATCTGTCAAATCCGAATTTGCCCTTTTGATTTGACTCCTTTTAACATTCTAACTCAATAGAATATATATAACAAGATATATACATACTATTAGAATTATAGATCTGAGATGAGATTTGGGTTTAAGGAGAATATAAATTTATAGTTATAGAAATTACCTTTTTCCGCAATATCGATTTGCTCATTCTCTTCTTCTCTTTAATTTTCTTCCCTTCTCCGATTATATATATATAGCATTTAATAATTAATAGAGATAGTAAAGAAGAAAAAATGGCAGAGTTTCGCTGCTTTGATCAGAAAATATGAGAAGAAAAATGAGGGGCTAAGTATGTATTTATATACGCTCGAATCAACCGTATACGTAAGATTTAAAATAATTAAATCCGGGTCACTCGGTCAAGGTTCAACCTTAATCACACTCTCAACTGGTCGACGCATATGAAAATTACTTTGAAAATCGATCGGTGGGGTCCACGCAATTAAATATAATATTTTTATTCCTATTTAATTATTTTCGTTCCTAAAACTTTAAAACTCCATATATGAAAATTACTTTGAAAATCGATGCGAACGCAATGGTGTAAGTTTCGTTGATACTTGCTCAACTTCCATTGTTGAGCCTTGACGGTTATTTATTAATTACTTTTTATTTTACAGGTTGTTACAATCACTTTAAGCATACACAAATGCTTTAAAAACGCTGGTTTAAGTAGACAGCAAAAAATGACCACCAATCTTAGGACATTAGCTTATGGTACCACACGGATGTGTTAAACGATGCATACCATGTTGCAAAGAATACTACATTGGAAACTCTAGAAAAATTCTACCAAGCTATAGTAGACATTTACGGCACTGATTATTTACGATCTCCAATGAAAAAGATGTTGCGAGAATAAGATAAATGCATGAAAGCATAGGTTGGTCGGGAATGTTAGGACGTCTTTTTTGTATGCATTAGGAATGAAAGAACCGCCCTAATGCATATCATGGAGCTTATAAATGGCAAGAAAAAAGACCATATTTTGGAAGCAGTTACTTTGTACGATTTACGGATTTGACATGCTTTCTTTGAAATATCTGATTCTAATAGCGGCAGAAATGTAATTGAGTGGTTACATTTGTTTAATGAGCTTGCATTTGGTAAATCAGCTCCCGTGTCATTTACCCTTGGGCAAAACACCTGCAAACAAATATACTATCTAGTAGATGTGATTTATCTAAAATGAAGCACCATTGAGAAGATCTATCCAAATCTAATCACACCAAAGCCGATATAGTTTGTTGGGATGCAAGGGGAACAAAGGAAAAAAAAGAGCATTTAGAGTCTTTCAATTTAGATTTACGATAATCGATAATCCTTATAGATTAAGGAAGTGATTAAAAATGTCTAGAATCATGTTCACATGTATACTATATTCTACGTAATATAATAATCGAAGTCAAAAGAGACATGGAAGAAGACCGTCAACATTCACATGGACGAACAACACGAATACAATGGTGCAAATCAAATGCTAAATATATTCTAGGAAAATATTCTTTAAACTAAAGAACATTACAACATTCACATTGACCAACAACATGCATATCGAAATGCAACATTGTATAATAGGATCCAAAAGGATCTTATAGATCATATTTGGAATCATTATGGAATTTTATTAATTTACTTGTATGTTTATGCTTATTTGCTTCATGTTTGTACCTTTTTCCAAAATATGCTAGTTTGGCTCTTACTGTATTAACCAATCATCTTGTGTTATGCTTTGTTTTTATTAGATTCTAAAACAGTATATCATTCATTAATAACTAAAACGAATAAATTATTACACACAATTAAAGATACATTACTACTTTTTTAGGAAATTACGAACACATCATTTTGAGGAATATAAAGTAAATATTTAAGAATACAGATTGTTTGATTCAAAATACACTACGAGTTACCCAAGTTAGCATAAATTATTCATCTTTAGCACTCCAACCAATATTGGGTTGTAAGTTTATCCGTTCCAATCAAATCTTTATCCATAATCATCATCTAGTATCTTTGTTGTTACATATCCAACTTTTAGTGTTCAATTTCCGCAAACTTTCTCATCACATCCACCTTTTCCTTTGCAACAAGATTCATTTCTTTCGTGCATTCAGGGCAAGTTATGGTTAAGCTAGTCAGGCAGCTGTCTAGGACAACCCACTTGAAGGGAGCAACAACCATATAAAATGCTTATGATGTATATTATACACATACCCATTGATGCACTCTTTTTTTTATGATTCGGTTGCTCAGTTAGTTGTGTGCCAACATACACTGCACGAGGTTTAAACTTCAATTCATTCTGGAATTAATTTTTTTATACTTACTCTTATATTTCCTACTACTGATCTGTGTTGCCTAGGGCAACCCAAGATGTAGAGTCGGCCCTACGTGCATTCATTTCACGAGTGGCGCATACTCAAGATTCTAAGACCGTTTAGATTTTATTTCTCTTTTTTGCAGCTTTCGCTTTCATTGGTCTAGGATCTTCATTAGGTTTCTGAGTAAGCAGAACCTTATTTTCCTCCTCATAAGGTGTTTCTGTGCTAGACGATTCTCTCGGACTCGAGTAGAATGATGACTTTGATGTTTTTTCTCCTTTCCCTTATTTTTGGTTAGAACATCTCTCAAGTTCTTCGCATTTTTGGAATTTCATCTTTGTTGGCTGGTCAACAGCTCATAATAATTTCAAAATTGATAATAGTGGAATCTTTTTAACACTATGTTCTCTTGGAAATAACTTTAAGTTTTGAATTCATCATTTTTTCTAATAGCAAAGTAAAACAAAATAAATATTTAGAATTTGAATTAACGCAAAAAGGAAAATTAAGAAACATACCAACTGACCTTCGCCGTCCATTTCACTAGGGTTCACTTTCTTGATTTTGTAGATTAGTGGGCCATAAAATTGAGTGTCGATTAGTTTTGCGAATCGGCCTTGGATCGTTGACATTGTTCATCTGTTGTCCTGGTGTTTTTGGTTGTAGGGATCCATTATTTTTCTCAGCTTTGGTCATAAACCCTATTCTAAAGACAAAAGTGTAATGCAAGTTGTAGTCTTCTTCACTTTGTCATGGATTTGATGAATGCAAGATAAGAGGTGTTTCATTTTGCCCATGATCGTCATCAAATACAAAATTATGTGAACTAGATGTGTGTACTCTATGAATGATGAAAACATTTTACACATTGAATTTGATATAAGATTTATTTGGTTTAGAGGAAAAAATAGTGTAAAACATGCTGTATTTTGAAGACTGAAAGTGGATTATTTATGCATGTTTGATGGAAGCGACCGTTGAAGAAGAAAGTAGTCGTTTTATGACCATTGAGGTTTGGACGTTTATTTAAAAGACGTCTAATATCACGTGCCTATTTAATATGCGTGCAAACATTATGCGTCTATTTAATAGGTACATGGCATAAAGCACTTATTAAATAACCGCCAAAACCAATTTAGAACATGAGAATGCATTGTGATGTTTGCTGAAATTTAAGACTGGAATTGCCTTTGTTGGAGATGTTCTTAATGCCATTGAAAGCATTTGGCATTTATACTATAAGCGAAAATTAGGGTCCACTCTTTACTTTCAAACTCAATACTCAAAAAAACCTTCTCAGAAACAGATTTTAAAAAAATCTAGTGTAATTACAATCAGTGACAATATACAGTTTACATTGCAATTTTTTGAAAAATAAATATTTAGACAAAAGGAAGAAGTTGCAAAAAAATTTAGTCTCAGAGACAGCAAGTTTTGTTTTTTTAGTCTGAAGGACACTTTATACTGTAAATCATAGAATGATAGTTGCAACTATCATTTTCTGTTTACACCATAAAGTGTCCTTCAGACAAAAAAACAAGCTTGCTGTACTTAGGATTTAAAATTTTTTGGAACTTCTTCCCTGTGGCTATTTTCCTGTATTTTTTTTTATTCACAATATAGACTGAAAATATTTACACAGTAGACGGCAAATATTCATCAAAGATAATTAACAGATTTTCGTAAAGCCTGTTTACACAATGACGCAAATGAATTTTGAAATGCACCAAGATTGCTGCGTCCCTATACTTTAAACGCGACACTAGATAAACTAGTTACACTTTCATCTGATTTAGTCAAACACAGTGTTCTGACAATGTAATTTGTTTTTGTGTTCCTTGTAGGCCTTCATTACGTTGATCGAGAAACAAACATATTAACTTCCCAAGCAAAAGAGTTTTCAGGGATTACGGTACCAAAATATACATAATAGCAATACACACGCATAACTCAGAGAAATGCAATGTACCATGCATGAGTAAAAACAAAAAAAAGTTCAATAAGTTGCCAAAGACCGATCAAGCTGCCATGATAGCATGCTGGCTTTTGGTAACTGCCATGAAAGCACGTGGACTCTTGCTGATAATTTGCCTGAGATGCTGATACCGATCCCTATAATGCTCCAACGTTGAACAAAGCTGTCTTATAGCTTCTCTCTTGCCTTCAGCTCCATCCAAAATAACTACCTTTTGTCTCTCCACCTCCGCCTCTAACTCCTCCTCTCTTTCTTCCAGTTTTTCTATTTTCTTCATTAGCTTCACGTGCTCAAGATGTAGTTGGTGCAGATGCTCATTCATTTTATGTAAGCTATCATCCCGAATTGTCATATTGTTAGTGAGAATGGAGATCTTCTCACTCAGCCCCTCTTTATCCGATAAAAGAACAGAAAATCTCTCATTTAGATTGTTTAGGCTCGTGTTTAATTCAGCTATATGATCATCTCTTTCTTTACATGCTTCTAATTTCTCAACTTCTAGCTTCTCAACCAGCTGCTGCCTTTCTGACAAATTGCTTTCTATCTGCAGTTTCTCCTTAGCAAGCGTTTCAATTTCTTCCTTTAGCCCATTAATTAATTTTTGAAGTTCAGTAATCTTAATTTCAAAATTAGTCTTCTCTAGAGAAAAGTTATCAGATGTATCCGCAAGCCGTGTTTCATACTGATGAACTGTTTCATTGCTTTTTGATACAGCACTTTTCAACTCTTCGATCTCAGATTTATAACCATTAACCTCGTCTTCCAAGTCAGCAACTCGAGCTTTGAATTCTTCAGTTAAAGCTTCTGAAGACAAGTTCTTCTCCAAAAGCTCTTTCTGAAGATTACCAATGTCACTTTCCAACCCAGCTATTTGAGTTGTTAATTCGCAGATAATTGCTTCTGAGGATGACAGCTTCTGCTGCAGGTTGCTTACCTCTGTGTCTGAGGACATCAACTTCTTATTTGCAATCAAAATTTCATTTTCCAGGACTGAAACTTTCAAGCTCATCTCTGAACAATTTTTAGCCAATTCTTCGCATTTATCATGTTCATTAAGCTTTTGTTGAAGACTGGCTATTTCTGCGTTTGAAACAAGCAACTTCTCGTTTGCAGCAAAAAGATCATTCTCTAGAAGGAAAATTTTCTCAGACAAGTCTTCACTTTTCTCATGATGCTCAAGTTTCTCATTCGCTACACGTAGCTCATTTTCAAGCTCAAGTATCCTCTGATGAAGATCAGGAGAAACTTCATCACCTTCATTGGAGTCAGAATCAGAATCAGAATCAGATGATGAAGTTGATGTAGAATTGTCACTTCCTTTTTTGGATACATCAGAAATACCACCAGAACCAAGGAAAACATCAAAGCCTACAGCTCTATGGCTTGATTTTGGAGGTTTGGGTTTAGGTTCAGGGGTTGGCGGTTCAGATCCAAAGTCGGATCCTGACCCGCTTTCAGTACGTAGAGATTTGGTTTCCGAGAGGTTTTTACGGAGTTCACCAGTAACATTGTCGTAACGCTCAGCAAGGGCTCTGTACATGCGATAAAAATCTTCAACATGAGCTACGAGTTCTGGACGCCTTTGGTAATACATTTCTGCTTTCTTTGCAAATGAATCGCCTTCTTCTTCAATTAGTTTTAGCATTTCTTTGACGCAGACATCCATCTCTGGAGTACAAAATACGAATTTACTTAAATCTGCATATGTATGCAGCTTCTATGGAATTCGCATATGAAATAATGTAGATTAAATTACTCTTTTGCACAAAAGTGTGTACGAGTTCAAAACCCATACTCTGCACACTGAATTGCTGTTATCTTATACTTTTAGATTAAGAAAAATCACTAGTTATAATTCAGTAACTTGATTGGTCATTAAAAATCAACTGAAAAGCTACAGTAATACTTCTAGCTGACGATATGATAACTGTATTTGGATAATTTTTGTGTTATTAAATATATTTTATACATAATCACGATAGAGAACCTTCAGAGTAAAATAGCAATAAGTTACATTTAAGATAGTAGATAACACAACTTAACAGTCAAATCAATTCATGCTTTGTAAATAAATTGTTTCTAAAAATGAATATGGAGCAATATAATTAAGAATCACAGCAGCTGAATTCCATTGCATTGTTTTTATGTTCCTGTAACCAGGGTTTTGTAACACAAGATACTAGTCACCTCACTACATGAAGAACCTCAGTGTGGCAGTGATTATTGTTCAATCACACACTTACTCCAGTCATATGAGTTGTGATTCATGTTCTGTCATCATTTTCCATTACCGCATTCTAAATCTACTAGTTTGGATAGTGATTCGTATTAAACTTGCTCACTCATTATATTGTTCAATCCGTTAAACAGTTTTGAAATGTTTTTCTATTAGACTATACATGGATGATATTTATTCAGATGGCACAAGAGAGAATATGACTACTTTAAAAAGCAGCGTCTTATAAACATACGATGCTACAAAAGATTAAAAAATAGTAATACATTAAAAAAAAAAAAAACTAATCATAAAATTTATTTTATTTTTGCTCCATTTATATTAGAAATATGCCCACGTATTTTTACCAAAATCTCACCAACATATAATTACACTATTTCGCTCTTATGGTATATGGTCTATAACATTGTCACACCACTACATATTTATACACTTGAATTACATTATGATTGGTGTGTCAGGCATGTTATCCTCATTTTCGGATAGAACATATTAGTAACAGTTGAATGATTTTCAATAATTCTACTTAGCTTGATAAGTTCTTTATCACAACTTCTAAGGTATAATCTACTTTATTTGAATAGATCAAATATAATTTTCAACACAATATTAACTCTTATTCCGAATTCTGGTTGGACCAATCTCTGTACTAATATTGACTTTTATTCCAAATATAACCTTGGGACCGCATATCGTTCGAATAATAGTACATTACACTTTTAAAGTTTGATGCTCGTTGCAATCATATAGCATCAACACATATTTATATCTTCTAACTATTTATTTTATAGGCAAGAGAGAAATATGTGCAAATACACTTGTAAATTTACATAAAAGATGGCATGATATATAAGATTGCTACCTTGCAAATTTTCAGCAAGCCATCTAGAATTCTTAGGACTGATGTGACTATCCCACCACCAAGAATGAGACTTTTTTGACATCATCCTTTTCATTTTCCCAGCACTAACTCCTTTCATGTTAGTACTCATATTCACCTAAAACTGAAATAAAATTAGGCAGTGAAAAGAATGATTGACGAGCGAAGTCTTTGGTCAAAATATCAAAACTATCATTCTAAAATAAGAGAATTTTAGGCAGAAGCACTTTATATGGAAAACATAGTTTTAAACTATAATCCTAAACAATCAAACTAAATTAAGAGTTTTAGTTAATTGCAAGGCCTCCTGCATTTTCCAGGAAACTATGTATACAATAGAATGATAGTATAGGATAAAATGTAGGAGGCCATACAACTAACTAAAACCTAAATCTATTTTTTCTAAATAATCAAAAAACTATATTCCACTTAGGTTCTTACTACCAAAACTTCCAAACTATCCTTGACCTCAAACACGTCCTAGTTAGGTGAACAAAAAGTAAATATCATATATACCATTCCGAATGTTGGCTATATTTCTGTCAAAACTTCTAACGGACCCTTCAACAGAATACACATTCATATAATATGCAATGCGCGTAAATTGAAATGTTTAAAAAATACAATTTATAACTATCTGAATATTTTGCATAAATATATAGATTAATAACTCTGTTATTTGACTTTTTCCTTCAAATCATGCATATCTCTAGTCATTAGAGTCTTGAACCTATTATTTCAACATTACTTGGAAAGATAATCAGCAATTTATGTTGGTAGTGGTCTATGATTTTGTCGTGATTAAGAAGCCAAGAATTACAATTGATTCAAAGTGGATAAAGTTCGTGTGTTTATTTGCATTCAATGGAAATCACTTTCATACGTCCGCTTTGTTGAGCCATTACGCTTAAAGTAGGAGACCTGGTATCAAGATGGAGTGTTAATTTATATACTAAATCTTGAAAATGGGCTGAGTTGGTGGGCCAAGTCATTACATGCAAAATAGGTGTAAAAATGAGTACAAGGGCTATTTACGTTATAAATGCACGCGCGCGCGCATGTGTGTATATGCGTTGTGTATTATAGCAACTGCTATATATATAGGAGTGTGGAAATTAAGTTGTGGGAATTGATTTCAGATCTAGTGGGGAAAAGAAAATAGAAGATTAAGTTGTGGAAATTAAGTTGTGTATTTTCATCTCTTTCCAACCAGCTATTATATTTCAAACACGAAGAAGTAGTTTCCATACAACCAAGATGGTTACTGTAGTAGCATGGAAAAGTTCTTTCATACATGTTCTCAGTTTAGGTTATTGATTTACTTTGTTATACTCTTATTTTGTATTTGTTAGATTAAAACAACTAAGAGTTGAAAACAACTAAGAGAGTGTTTGGATGGAAATCTTTTTTCTGTTTGTTTGATTGTTGATTTGCGTGATTATGAATGCTGAAACCACTATTATGTTAAGTGTTTGCATATTATATTTTATCGAAAAAATATTTCTTTGACTTTGGTACTTCAAGATATTAGGAAGGACTTCATAGCATTTTTCATTAGTTAGGTTTCGTGCAACTAAATTCTAACAATGTGGCCAAACAACTAACAAAAAACCATGTAGAAGCAATCAAACTAACAAAGAAACGATTGAATTTGTTTAAAGCAAAAACTAGAAGCGGTTGTTGATACACATCACCGAAGTAAGTTCAATACATTGGCAATCTAGCTATGGTATTTCTAAAATATGAACACGGTGAAAGTGAAATAAAAGCTTGATCGAATGAAGTATGACCTTCCAAAGTTTTACACAATGTTAATAATAATGATATTGATCTTTCAAATGTCACGAGATTTTCAAATCTGTTAATGTTGGAGTTGAAGATGAATCCTATGGAAAACAACTTGAGATCGAGTTGTTCTAAGGTGGGAGGTGGACGTGAATGATGTGGACCAATTATATATCAAAATAAATCCGGGGCAAGAAGAGATCTAGGAGAAAGGCGCTAAAATAGGAATAACTTCTTGTATGCTCAAATGTAACACATGCACTTATTACCTTATGAGAGCTATAGCTCTCAAAACAACACAATTTGTAGTGAAATCCCATCCTCTGGTTGTATGTTTTCTGGTTTCTCACAACATAAAGGTATGTAATCTTTTTGTTACTATTTTAGGGTTTTATGCTTTTCGGTTCTAAGTTTTATTGTTTTATGTTAAGCGTGAACATGTGAAAACATTGATACATAAGCCACATCTATTTTATTTAAGAAATTAATGTTTTGCAATTTGAATATTTTAGAATTCTTGGTTCGAACGAGCAAAATTTTGTTCATAAGTGACAATCATGGCTTCTATTTTTCTTTTGTTTGATATATGCTTCTCATCAACATTATTAGTCAATCTGTGCTAGCTCATGCCAACTCTAGTAAAGATTTATAATCTAGTGGCTATGTGCTAAAATAGATGAACAGACCCAAAGCTTATTCAGAAAAAAATTAAAAAGCCCTTATGAATACTGGGTGGGGAAGTCATTGACCTTAAATGGGAAAATCTGAGGGTATTATGTAGAGACGAATTCAGTACTTGAGGTCCCATTATGCAACTGATTAAACCTTGATCTCTCATAAATTAAAAGGGTAAACAAAATTTCATGTTGTGCAAAGGTCTGGGAGGGGTCATTTGAATGCTAACACTTGACATTTTTATGATTACCAATATGGCACTGCAACAAGTAATAAATAGTTGTGTGGAAGACTACTAATTGTCTTTTTATGTGTAGAAAACACTTGTAATCAGCAGCATTGCAACTGTAACAAACAAACATTCAAGCTGCTTAGAAGCTTCAACTGCAAATGAGGAGTATGGGGAGTAATTTACAATAGTAGACAAAAATAATTAATTGGTGACATTTTCATAGGCCTAGAAAAACAATGCAGATGATATTTTATTAGCATATCATAAAAGGAGCACTTACAAAGTTTACAGAGAGACTTTGTTCTTTATTAATTTATTTGACAAAATCCACCAACAAAAATTATTTAAACGTAGTTTCATCTACACCTGGGGACGAAAAGAAGTCAATGTCTTCATGTTTAATCCATCACATTTAGTTGACATCATAACGTTGTACTAAGTTTAATATTCCTTCAATGACAACTTAAAAAGGTAAGATAAAGCATTGCTTAATTTCTAGTGAGTATTAGCCTTACAGACTCGCATTTAGGGACTGCATAATTTATGATACTGCATAAAAAATACATGAATTGTTTATCTTCGAACATTGACCTGGCCAGGAATCACACTTACCAACCTAACTAGGAAACATCGGAGGAATCTGTTTAATGAATACTGCATAATAAAAACCCCATGTACATGATATTAGAGAAATAAATTGTCTAATTACACCACAAATGGTGAAGATGGTGGCAATGATAATGTTATTTTAAGACGGTGACTACAAACATGTTATAATATCCACATGCAAAAATGTCAATGGTAGATATTTTAGGTTCATACATTATTCAAAAGACAACTGTCATCAATAAATATACCTTGATGCTGACCAACCACCAAACAAAAAAAACTCCAACTACTGTCCAGAAGCTACCACCTGAATACAGAAAAAAATATTATATCAATAGCTATCAAGCCATATCTCCGTGATAATTGCAACGTACATATATTTTATTGAAAAGATTAAAAAAAAACATTTTTTTAGCAAAAACAAAAACAAAAAATGAAGTTACTGCAAATATATTTTTGACAAAAGTAAGAGTATGACTCAGTTCTATTGATAGTTGATACTAGCAAGTAGCAAACCCCAAACTATTTGCGGAACCTTTAAGAGGCTTTGTCGCTGGTACGGTATCACTTGCAATGCACTTGAGTCGTGTTGAGTTCAAAAAAGATATCTCACTTGAATGTTTTTTGTGAAAAAAAAAGTATGTAGGTAGAGATATGTGCAGAGTCTGGATTGTGATTATGACTGAAATATTCAGACATACATCTCTTAGGGTTTATACCTTGGGTCTGCCATGAACAAGTACTGTAAAACATGGAAAAGGCAAAACGCAAAACAAATGCACAAAGCTATGCAAAACAAGTGTATAAAGCTTCCCGATGTTAGAGAACCACATATTATCACAAAACCAATTGACAATGTAGACTGGGTGACATGGAAAAAGTGTGACGGTTAAGCGCACACAAGTTAAACATGTTCTGATATCATGTTAGAGAATCACGTGTTATCACAAAACCAATTAACAATGTAAAGAATGACCTCCTAGCATTTATGTAGAATTTATTTTATAAATTTCCCGATGTTGAACTAATCTCAACAATTCATGATTGTCTAAAAGGGGTTATAGGTAGAAATTACTTTTGTCATCCAAAGAGAGATTGTGTCAAAAAATCAAGTTTTCTTGACTATAATCTCACCGTGTTGTATATAAGATATGATTTCTAGAAGTGAGGAAATTAACTACAATACTGTCATTTCGCCTTGTCAAACACAACATTGAACCAAAAAATAACTTGTATAGAATATTATGATGTAAAACTGTAAATAAAATAATAAATACAATTTCCTGCTTTACAATCATAAATGAAATCTTATTCCCTGAAAAGTACAGTAGCTAATTGTGTAGTTTTGCATAAAAATCAGACAATAAAAAGAACTCAATTTTGGAAACAGTATATCTGCTAATTGCATATAGATTCTAGCATGTAACTTATCGTACTCATTTTCAAGACAATATGATTGCATAGTAGCCACCTAATGTTGTCAATCATATTTATCTTTTTATATATATAGTCAGAGCTCAGAATCAGAGGGGTGTCATATCATGCTTTCTCAATTAATATTGAAAATCACTGACATGCGTTATCTTCTGTGTTTAATTGTTGTCGAACTATAAATTATGCATTCTAATTCTCTAACCAGGAAAAAAGGGAAAATGAAAAATTCAACCACATTAATGAAGTACACAGGTTTTAAAATTTAGTCTAAAGAACACCAAATGCTATATGAATTATGAAACGAATGCTCTATGAACTTAGCATTATATATGTAATGATATATCAATTTGTCATTTCTTCAACTATGAAAATGAATGCTATTTTAATTCATCTAATGCTAGTTTAATTTAGCATTTTGTTTTATATATTGAATATAGTATTTAATGTTCTTCGGACAACGTGTGATTCAGATTCAAACTAAAATCAACCCAAGGTTTTTCCTTTAAACTAATTTTCTATTTTCTAAAATATACGGTTTTCAAAGTATCATGTTTTCAGGAATCAGTGCTATGATTAACCATAAAGCAATATTATCAATTCATTTTTCTTCATTCGTAATTTGAAGATAGTATTTTTTTTTTCCAGGAACTGAAGAAAACATGCTCGGCAAAAATATTGAATTTTGTGACAAAATAGTTTACAAGGTCCAATTTTCTTCTCGAGACAAAATTAATCTGCAACTTCGAATATGTGAACTCAAAACATTTATACGGAATAAAATGAAGAAAACACAGTTTGGAAGAGAATCATTGTTCAGTATCCCAGTGAGGTCAAATAGAGCTGACTACGGAAATGGTGATGAGTACCTAATCATTTACAACCAATTTCAGGAGCTATTCACTACAGATTTAGAAAACAAGTACGCATGAAACATAAGAAACTTATTTCAACCCCCAAAAGTTAGGGGGTAAACTAAATTGAACTCAGAAACGTACATGATTTAGAAATCTAACAACAGGAAATGCAGATTTAGATACCTGATAGGAGAACAAGAGAAGGAAGGTGCCAATTGCAAATACCAAACTCGAATTAGTGTGTGGAAGAAATCGATCCGAATAAAGAAATACTAACGGCGAGAATAGTATCTCACTGGAAGCACTCAGGTCTGGCTATCTGTACTTGATACTTAAATAAACTTGTTTGAGTTGACGAAATGCCCTTCTTCATTTTTAATTTTGCAATATACACGGTTTTGGATGCGTAGGGTAGGGAATTATTACGCGCCTGTTTCACATGCTATCGTCTCGTGGAAAACATTGTATATGATTCCAATTTTTATTCCGATATTACCCATGTAAATGATTATTCGGCCTTGGCGCTATTCATTCAAAAGCCTTTTTTTCGGGATGCTTCCGCCTTTCCCATCTGGCCGTCCGCTAAAGTTACATTGAATCTTACAAAAAACACTGATCGGGTTTATCGCAGAGGATCACTGGATACAAAAGGGTATTGTCATTTTAATGGAAAATTCAACCAAAACCTATTTGATGAAGTAAACTAGTGTTGAGATGCGATTTGGGGTCTTTTGAATTCAATTAAAACCTTCCTGGTACGACAGAAAATCAATTTTGTTGAAATGCCCGAATAAGAAATTTTGTCAAAATTAATGCCAAACAACAATTCCGTAATTTGGTATGCGGTCTTCCTTCTAAACTGATATACAATTTGATAAAATTCAAATTTTGTCATTATATTATTTTTGAGTTGAATTAGGACAAAACTGGACTACCCACACGGATTTATAATTATTTGATTTTTTTTACATAACCAAAAATTAAATGTTTTTGTTGAAAGATTCTTGTTATTATTCAATTAATATAATTGTTTGCTTATGAACTTTTATTTAGTTTTTTTCCGCACAATTTCTATGTCAAATTTAATACTTTGCTACAATTCAAATCTAAATGAAGGTTGGCAACCAAATAATTATCATGATCCAAGGTGCAATAACCAACGTTGACATCTTTGGGCTGTGTAATATGATTAGAAATCAAATAACACACTTTCTTCATAAGGACTTGTCTCTTTGTTAAACAAAAAGCATATATTTTTATCCAATAGTGGGTGCTGGCTTAATTGTTCACTAAATTGTTAAGATTGGTATAGTTTTAATTAATATAGCATGTTCAACAAGGTAAAATTGGCAACCTACTAAAACTTGAACATTTAAACTATCGTTTGCATTTAGTTACTTTTTAGTATTACAGATGAATGTAAAAAATTATTATATTACATCTATAGTCTAAGTCTAACCACATAAAAAAAACGCTGAAGCGATATCAATACACTTTGTTCTATATTGGGTTTTCATTTAAAACAACCCGTCTTTTCAACCATTGAAAGTCGACACCGAATATATTCACGGTATTCAAATGTCGAAAATCCAATCGTTGGGAAAGCAGATTGTTATGGTAAAATAAAAAGTAAAGAACAAAAAACAGACAGAATCTCACAACGGAAATGACAACATATACACTATAACAAAGACAGTATAAACTGTCATTCTAAAATTCAAAATCTCACAACGGAAATTTCAGATTTAATTATTAGAATCAAAATTTAAAATTTAGATCTAAATCTAGATCTATAAAATGAAATACACAACATCTTTAAATTCAAACTAGTATACTAATTATGTATATATACACACACACACACACACACATACACACACATATATAATTTGATTTTTTTAAATATGTGTGAGTGTACTACTCTATATATCGAATAATATTTAGAAATGCTATATATATGTATAATGTGTACTTATAAATATATTTTCTCTAAATTAATAACATATAGATACATATGTATAAATATACATATTTTCCACGATAAAAAAGCTCTTTTTTTTTTCCTTTACTTTGTTTTCATCAAAAATGAATTTTTTTATGTTATTTGATTTCCGTCAGGAAATCTATGGAAAAAAATTAATTTATTTATACGTCTTATAATGTATATATATGTATATATTATGTAAATATTTATATAAACATATTTTATATAATTTATACTATGTGTGTGTGTATATAGATATAACATTTAATTTAAATAAAATACTATATTCTATTCAAATATAAAATTATATACATGTAAAAAAATTCGAAACTACAAATGTATAAACATTAATGTAAAAAATATTTTACTTAATAGCATTTATTTTAAATCATCTTACTTTAAATCATTTAATATTATTATTTTCAAAAAAAAACTTTTTTAAATGGCCGTAAGCAATAAGCATGATTGTATATATGTAAAATAATTTTTCTATATACAATCCATTTAATGAAGACATCACAACGTTATAAAGATTCATGATACATTCAACTGCTATATAAACACATACCATATAACGAACATTATATACATTAATATATCATTGTAAAAAGAGAATTTCATCTTTCATATAATGCCCAGATAGTACACCTTCAAACATAGATTCAGAACTCTTAAAACGATTTTAGAACCCAGAAAACGCAACTAGACTGAATGGAGCTACCACTAGTGTTTGAATCTTATTGGTTTAATGTTTTGAGCTTGAAAATTTTGAGTAGAAGGGAGGGGGAGTGGTTGTCCATGGCTGTAGAAAATGGGGAACGAGAGTAAAACATAAATTGAGGGCTTAGAGATGAATATATATAGTGGAGATCTAAGGAGAAAAAAGAGAATCTAGATCCACCTTTCTCTCTTACTTATCCAACACTTTGAATTCAAAATTCAAGTCCTCTTAACAATCATATGTCCGGCCTCCCTATGCCAATAGCTACACTCAATAGGTACCATGGGTCTTAAAATCACTTCAAGCCTGATTTATAATAACACATTTAAATCCAATTGAAACGCATATTGATATCGTATATTAATTAATGTATTTATAACTGTTATATACACACTTTTAATATCGATCAAAAAATATCAAAATAAAATTTTATAACTAATATTTCATAAATATTAATTAATTAAATTAATTTATAACAATTATAATTTAATTAAATCTAGTGGTAACACGAGTATTCAACATTTCAGTTGTGTGACTTTTACGTGTAAATTCGGTCAGCGTTCATGCGTTACTTAGCAGGTGTTCTGCCATTATGACTAAATTTATCGCATATTTGGCTTCGGTAAAGGCCAATTTTACTTTATTTAAGCTTTACCCAATAGTGACAATTATTTTCGTATTCAACTCTATCATTTTGAACTATGGAATTTGGTAATGGTCAAAATTTCAATATCGTCCATATTCAACTTTATAATCCAAACATGAAGTCCTTGGTTCAATAATAACAATTATTATTAATCGAAATGCTTTGGCTAGAGACTTTGACTTTGAGTTGACTTTGAGTTGACTTTAGTTGACCGTGATACTAACCTCATACAACCGAGGAGACGAATCCCTTCTTGAATAGTGTTTCACTTCCAATACTTCAACTCAACCCAACTATAGTCGTTCGATGGGTGTTGTGCCATGATTTGACTATCATCGAATCGGGGCTTCCATATTGAAGATCAACAGTATTCACAAGTCAAGAGAACTGTATAATTTCGTCACATCGATATTTTCTGTTTGAACTTATTATATTAACTAACGAAAAAACCATTAAGTGAGTCATTCCATGGTTATCCAATAACTATCAGTACGTAATTCCCTATTCCTCTAGTAGCCATGAGTAATAAATCGTCCAACGTTTGGAGAGCTTACATGCTTTAGTCTCAGCTGATGTATCAATATCCCGTCTTGATGCATCTTGGCTGGAAATATTTAAAGCAGCATGTTTATTTTATTGTGATAAATCACTCATGGTTGCAACACTTGTAACTACTATCACAATACATACCATTTATGGATTTTCTATTAAGTATACTTTTAATTAAATTAATTAATTAATATAACACGCTATATCAAGTATATAATAGAAAAATAGCTTTTATTCCAAACAAGATTAGTTATTGAGTTAGATATATGAACAAATTACATAACTACCCATATGGGAATAACCCTAAATCTATCAATCATCCATTTGCACTTAGGCCAACTATGGAATCTTAATTTCATCCATCAAACTGATCGAGTTAGACTGTTCGTGAATGGATCTGCTATATTTTTAATTATCTAATCTATCAATTAACTCTCTCCAATGCTAACAAATTACATTTATTATGTAGAATTATTCGGATATGTACCTCTAGTGAGCTGTTATTATTACATTGTCATTATATAACAGTCATTTAATATTCTTAATACTTTGGAATCACCCCTAACTCAGTTATAAATTTATGCATTTATTTTTGTGCATTGCTTTTATCGTGGCTCTATTCAAGACGATGTATTTAGCCTTTTTGTTGAATTGGCCACAATATTCCATTTGAAACATTTCTAAGTTAAAGCTTATTAATTAAGATTTGAAAATGATTTTAAATATTGATATATTATGCTCAATATCACTTATCAAGTTTTAGTTCGTACACTCCTTTATAAGGAGTTTGTTGTTCTATAAACAATTCTCTAGTATTTTAAAATATTCGAGAATATTCTAAACTACCATTTAGTGATCTTAATTTGGATTTGATATTTTCTTCATACGTCAAATACATAAGCAAATTATGATATCGTAGACAACACAACATGTATGATAATTCCTATTGCTAAAGCATAAGGAATTCATCTTGCATGTTAGTTATTAAACATTTTAATAAGGTGTCTTTGCATAAAATTTGGGACATTCCCAATATCCTTTATACTTACTATAAAAGATATAATTTACAAATCATATATCGTGTATTAAACAACAGAGCATTACTGATTTTAACATAAGTATATCGTTAACAATCAGCTGTTTGTGTTTACTTATTGTCCAGAATGACCTTTTAGTGGTTTTTTTTCTTATGGACACATCCTTCCTTTGTATTTTGACCAAAAATCAAACCATTTGATATTTTTATCAAAATACTTATTCAATTCCATTGTTTATAAAATGATATTTTTGTATCATTTCTTGGATCATATCATAATATCCATAAGCTCATTTTCGCCCCTACTGACTACGAAACACTTTTGTGGTTATATGCAACCGCCCATTCTAAATCATTATCTGGTATTTTTGATTTCAACGCATATGTACCAAACAAAAAGTCATATCAAGTGGTTATTTTGTGAGTAAATATGATTTAATTCATGCCCGCTGAACAACGAACCTATTATGATAATTTTAACAGTTAACTGAGTTTTAAGTAGGTAGAAATCAATAAGAGTTGAAACATCGAGACAAAGTCGAAACGACTTGAAATCTTGCAAACACATTTAGATTGGGAATAAAAATAACTCAGAGAAATTTTAACATGATTGGAGTTAAGGGGAGAAGTCGGTGCTGACTCCATCATGTCGGTGGAAACATCTCATACTTTTGTATTTCTCACTCGAACTCTGTAAAGGTTCTTCTTCACCTATTTCATGTGCCCAAGCAATATCAAAGGATTCAGATCAATTGAATATCAAGATTAAAGAGCTAGCAATCAAAACGGCATAATAAAATAAGTAATGAATGAACCATCATCAACAACAACCAATTTGCTAGACTAACCACATAGAATATCTCAAAATCAAGTGGGAAGACAAGTGCAAAAGAGTTCGACCTCCTTGGAGTTAACCATAGAGGTCGGTAATGACATGATAACTCGGTATCGACATCTCTGGTTGATCCAGATGAGGCTATGATTTCTCACACTTTTCTTGGCTGACTTCCAGACTTTGCTCGAACTCTCAATTTGGTCCAATGCGACTGCTACCACTATAAATACAAACCATAGAGCAACGAAGAAAGGATCAGGATTCTGCTATCACTACATGGGATCTCCATCTATTCTTCAATTCTTATCCTTGCACCATAGTCACCAAGGTAGCAGCTATAGACATTTCTAGGACTTAGAAACTAGCCGTTGTACTTGTGACTAATTCTCTCTCCATCCCTTTGTAATCATATTCTATCAAGCTCAAACTAATAAACAAAGTTATAAAGTGGATGTAGGCTTAGTTAACAGTCGAACCACTATAAAATTCACTGTATTTATTTACTTTTTCAACCACCTTTCTTTTATATTTGCTCTGAATTTTAACATAGCTGGTGCTTTCACATCAGTCCAGGGTGTTGATCCTTTTTTTAAGAAAATAATTATATTCCAACTGCCTTTGTCTTGCTCTTGAAGACTCGTTCACGGTCGATGGATCATGTCCCTTAAGGTACATTCATCATACTCATATTTTGATAACGTACATGGAATCTTTTTTGGATTCTTACATTATACCATATTGTAGAGTCAATATTCTTAATGGCTTAATTGACAATTGAGGATTATCTATTCTTGACATCGATAAGAAACTCATAGTTTCTCTTCAATATGTGAGAACACTTATTAGACACGCTAATGTGATGTATTCATTTAAGTTCGGTTAATTATATTTCATCCCATGTGATCAGTTTTATCTTTGGATCATATCCAAATTCATTTTACTACCAATAGTTTCTGAAAGAAATTCCTTTACGTCAAACTTCGTATTTCTTGAAACAATAATTGTTTCTCAATGCAATAGAATATGTATTCATAAACACTTTACGAGTTGCCTTGTATATAAAACTAATTTGGTGTTAGTTTATAAAACTTATGTTCAAAACATAAATAGGTCATCCAATGAAAATCATTCCCAAAATTCTGTTAGGGCGGTTCATACAAGATTCCTTACATACAGTTATTATGTGCTGTCTTTTGACTCGCACAATCTACCAACTCCTATCCTAGTATATGTTGAATTTCTAATAAACCCTTATCTTATATGATTTTGTAAACTTTTCTTTAGAAGAAATTACTATTAATCTCATGTACTACTCTTTAGTATACGACCTTATAGAAAGAAGTTAACTCAACTTCACTCACCATTAATCATACTTTAACAAAGTTCGATTACACCTTATCAGTACATCATTATGTATCATAGGGAGGAATGACTTTTAACATTGAATCTTTATTCATTCGTAGGTACGTTCGAAACACTTTCCAATATACTCACCTGTTTAATCAAATCGAATCATTTTATTTTCTATCATATGTTATTTTATTTACTTCCATTTTATACTCTACGATCTTATCATAGACATACTACATGCGGAACAAATTCACTTGTCTATGTCTTATTGGTAAATATAATAAAGTATAGGGAACCGTTTTGGTATTAATAGACTTGTGATTGTATACATCTATTATCAATCCGAAGAGGCTATTTTAAAGTTAATTAAATTTGTTTGTAAGAAGGGCGAAGAAGGCAATGTTTATGTTTATGAGGGTCAGTGACCCTATATATTCGGTAGTGAGCCGCAAAACTTATGAAGGTTTTAAGATTTTGTCTTCGACCTAGATAAAGGTCAATATGGTTAATACCGCATGTGTTAAACTTTATTTTTATAAACGTGGAGAGCCTTAAGCTACCATGTCGACATTATATGACGTTGATACATTTTAAACTATTTAAAGGGCAATATGTTTCCTTGTTTTAAATACAACTTAAAGGGATTAATCATATATCATTATGAAAATGATTTTAAGGTTTTTAATTATGAAAGAGCCAAAGTTTTAAGTTAAAGATTTCAAAGAGAACATTACTTAATATTAAGTAATTGGAACATATTGAATAATGGATATTATATGTTCATGTGTTGGTTGTTCAGTTATTATTATAGTATTATTTTCATGCTCACATCATATACATAACCCATAACAGCATTTTGGGGTATTAGGGGTAGAATAACCAGCTAGATTGATCCAGTGTGAGTATAAACAGACTTAACTCCTGAGAAAGTAGAATTGCATCCAGGAGATCGGGTAGATCAAAAGTATAGGATGCCCATAATTGATCAAAAGATTATTAATTTAGATATTATTAGAAGGGTCCAATAGGTTCATGATCATCCCATAAAACTCTAACATAAGAAATGTTATTGGAAGGGTCCAATAGGTTCTCAGCAATCCCATGAAAAATATGAATTAGGAGATGTTATTGGTACAAATCAATAGGTTCATAGTGATCTTATAAAAACTATGATTTAAATGACGTTATTGGAGAATCCGATAGGTTTATAGTGAGCCAATAAAAACTATGATTGGAAAGTTATTAGTCAGCCCATGAAAACTAAAAGGTTAATAGTGAACCCGTGAAAAATGCAAAGTTGGATAGATTGTCCCTAAGAATTGGGGTAGGCTACCAATCAGCCCATGAAAACTAAGAGATTCATAGTGACCCTAAAAAACTATAAATTTGGGCATATAATCTGATAAATTGGGATGGATAATCCAAGGTATATTGCATTCTTGCATATCATCATAAATTATTATGCTTTAACCATTGTGGATGCGGGAGCACAGTATATGGTTAATGTATTTCGATTAAGATACTAGGGAGGGAAAAACCTTTTTCGCTTAGCGGTGTGGTCTCACTAGATACTATTGGTTCGAGATAGTAGGTGATTATTCACACCAGACTTTTTGTATGACTCAAAACTTATGTTTCCCTCTTAAACACTCAGGTGCTCAAAACTAGTTTGAGTAGATTGAGAGTTAAGGTTTTTCAGGTTTCCTAGTTGGACGGATAAGCTTTCGAAGACGTTCATGAGGCAATCTAGCTATGTGGGAGTTCTATTCTAATCCACTGTATTGTTTAAGTTTGTCTATTTGGATGTAATAGAAAAGTTATATAATTGCCATGTATTTGACTCTGATCAACCAAGGGAGAAATCTTTATATGTCACTCTTAGACTATTTTGTAATAATTATATTTTCTTAGAACTTGGGATTACCATTGAAATTATGTAATGAATATGAATTATGAAATGAGATAAGAAAATTTGTTATTAAACCGTGTTTAAAAAATTTCATATTCATGTGTTTCTGATTATTAATATGATTAATATAGCCGCATTTTATCGTCATGAATGATTAACTATGGATGGTTGCAGCATCCGTAATAGTCAGTTTTTGGCCTTAGAGCATAGGTTTATGATTAAAAAGAATTTTAAACCCAAAGAGTTTTTGAAAACATAATCCTAATGAATCAAAGAATAAGATTGGGGTATGGGATAACACTATAATAACATACTTGTATTTACTACATGTAAGTATGTATTCCATCTCTATTCCCCTCTGTCTTAGACCGTCCTTCTATATCTTACTAAGGCTCGTATATAGATTTATGAGAAAGAAAGATATGGAGGCAGGAAATGGAAGAGTGAATCTAGGTGGAAGAAGCATCACAATAAATGGATATACTCGGCCCAATACCCGGAGGAACCCAGGTCGACAAGCAAATGCTAATCAAAATACCAATGCCAATGTAGGCGCCACGACCCCACCATTAGATATGGGGACTATGTATCATTCCTTCGTCAATCTGATGCAAGTTGGAGGGAAGGCTGTTAATGCGGGTGGACTCAATCCTGTAGCGCCAGTTGGTAATAACTATACCAAGCTAAGTCGAGATTACACCAGTATGGGTGGAAAGCCTTTTCGGGGGGACTGGTGATGCAATAGAAGTAGAGAATTGGTTGTTACATTGTGAAAATATTTTTGTTGATTTTGGTTTGAATGATGAGCAGTAAAGGAGATTGGCTTTGAGGAAGTTGCAAGGAGTTACTTTATTCTAGTGGAGCAGAGTTACCATTGGAGTGCTTGAGGAGGAGTTGACTTGGATAGATTTTCGAAGGAGATTCAAGAAAAGATTTTTGTCTGAAGTAGCTAAGTCCGCATTGCTTAGGAAATTTATAAATTTGGAGCAAGGGTGTGACGACCCGGAATTCTGAGCAATATCAATTTAATAATCTTTGTTAATAATTAAATTGATTTGGTAATTTTATATTATAAATTGACAAGTTAAAATTCTTTTAAAAGCTAATGATAATAATTTGATAATATTTATTAACATTTTTCTTAACAACATAAAATTGGCAAGTTTAATTCTTTTGAAAAACTAATAATATTTTTAATTTGGAAATATTTATTTTAGCAATTTAAAATTGGTAAGAGTTATTTTTCAAAAGTTAATCAAAATGTTTTCTATTTATAATATATATATTGATAACTTAATTACCTATTCATAACTTAAATAAATTTATAAATAAGAAAGTAACATTTGTAAATTATTACTAAATCATTAAATAACACTTGTAAGTATATTGAGCTCATTAAAGACATTTGTAAATATTAATTAAACATTAAAACACTTGTAAGTATATTAATATATGTTAATGACAATTGTAAATAAGAGTGCATATGTGTAAGATAATTAGAACTTAAGGGGAAAAATGTCATCCTCTTAATATTTTAATTTAAAATTAAATTGTAAAATAAGAATAAGAGTTTATTTTCAGCTAAAAATCTTTTCTTCATTTTCAACCTAAACATAATACAAATCAAAGAAAAAAAAAGAAAGGAAGAAAGAGTAAAAACAGTAAAATCTAAAAATAAAAAGAAGATGATCTGGAAAATTCAAATCTTCAAATATGCTGGATATTCAAAATCAATGGAAGATCTTCAAATGCAATCAAGCAATTCAGTAATCAACTGCAGGAAGATTTATTTCAACATACAAAACTGGAAATCATCGGCAGTAGGATTTTGTTCAACATGCAGATTGAAATTTTAGAGCCTGGAAAACAAAATAATAATCTCTGTCCTCTACAATATGAGGTGAGAAAACGAAATTTTAAAAACAGTTTTAATCCTGGATTTTTATTGTTCTTTTGATGAATATCATAATGTTGATGATATACTTGAATTAAATTGGATGCATGTCTGGATATATGTGATTGAATGCCTGTACAATGTTAATATAGTTTCTGTGTGAAAAACAGGTTTAGATTTTCATAATAAAATCAATAACTCCATGTTCAATTTGAATTAGCTCATGATTTGTAAATAGAAGTTGTTTGTAATCAAGTAATCTATCATCTAAAATTAATTACAAGTTTTTAAAGTGAATAATTGGTTCTAAATCTTTGAATTACAGTAAAAATTAAATTGGGTCAAATTTTTATTATTTCAATTTTAAGTTTTGATTTTATAATTGAATTTAAATAGGAAATCATGAATTTTAATGGTTGAAACATGATTTTTAGATTAGTAATTGAAGAGAATTATCGAGTTGACTGTTTTGGGCATTTTGGCCGATTCACGGTGAACGACGGCGAATTGAGTGTTGTGGTTGAGCATGAAGGTCGAGGGGAAGTTGTAGTTCATCAGAAAAATGCTTTGTGATTTTATTGATGTTCGAGTTGGCCGTGAATCGATCGTGTAGGGTTTAACGACCTGTGTTTTGTCGACGAAGTTTATTTGGGTTTTGCGGCGTCGAGAAGCTACTGGAGTCGAGCGCGAGGGGTTCTAGAGGTGCTTGAGGTCGCGACGTGGCTTCGGGGAGGAAGGCGTGGCGTCTCTTGCCAAGGATCGTCGGTGGCGGTCGTATTTTGTTGAAGTTTGGTTCAGGCAGTTTTGGGATAGGGTTGAATTTTTGAATTTCGATCGAATCGAGATTGATGGTTGTCGTGGTCGACTGCGACGTATTGGAGGCCAGAGTGGAGTTCAACGTTGGCCAGGGAGTTGGTGCACATTGACGTGCATGGTTTCGTGCATCAGTATTTGGGTTTTGGGAGAAGAAGATGGGAGCTTGAAGTTTGTTTCATGTACTTGATGATATTTCTCGAAGCAAGGTGTAGGGGTGAAAGGCTCGAGGCAAACGCGGGATTTTGTAGTGGTTTGCTCGGGTTTTATATTGAGCAGGTTTTTGTTTTGGTATAGAAAGTTTTTAAAAGTTTTAAAATGTAACAGCAAATGTTTTAAAGGTTTTGAAATAAAGAAACTTTGATTTTTGTAAATGATTCAAGTTTAAAACAAAGTTTAACAAGTTTTTACTTATAAAATTAATGTATTTCAAGATTAAGTGTTAAACAAGTTTAAATATATATTGAAATATAAAGTTTTTAAAAATAAAATAAGTAGATTTTCAATAACAAGGTTTATATTAAATTTTGTTAAATAACTTTGGCAAGTTTTAAAGATTTAAAAGTTTATTTTGAATGTTTAGATTGTTTTAATTATAATTGATTTCTAATATATTTTAATTAAATAAAGTTTAATGATTGAGAATTTAGTAACCAATTATAATAAAGATTATCTTAAGTAATTTATAATTTTGATTTAATTAAAGATAAAAAAGAGTGTGAAGATAATTAAGATAATTCAATTATTATTAATAATTAAATAGTTATTGGATTATATAAATAATTTAATTAAGATAATGATTTTCTTAATTAAGGATCTTTTTAAATATAAGAAGTCAAGGAATCATTTAACTAAATTTAAATGATTAGTTAATAATTAATTAAGTAATTAATTAGTAAGTGATTAAAGATAATCACTTATGATTTAATTTGGTTAAATTACTTGGTGAAGTAATTAAGTGATTAATTACTGAAGGTAATTAAGTAAAGAGAAATTATTTAACAAAGTAACTAGAGGCTAATTTCTTTATGAAAGTAATTAGGAGGAAGTGATTAAGGGTTAATCACTTGTGTTATTAATTAAAGAATTAATTAATTAATTAATTAAAGGTTTAAATTTATTTATTAATTGAAGACTGATTAATTAATAAAAGGATTAAGAGAATTTAATAATGGGATTAATTACTTGTTAAAGTAATTAATTAAGAAGAAATTTAATTAATGAAGGAAATAATTAAGTAAATAATTAATGGTTAATTAATACTAAAAGAATAATTAATCTATAATTAAGTTTTAATTACTAAATGTAATTAAAAAGTAATTAATCAAATGTGATTAATTAAAAGTAATTAATTAATTATGATTAATTAAAAAAGTAATTAATCAAGAGTGATTAATTTTGAGGTGATTAATCAGGTGTGATTAATTTAAAAAGATAATTAAGAAATGATTACTTAGGGTAATTAAATAATAATTAATCAAGGATGATTAATTTAAGAGGGTAATTAAGGGATAATTACTTGGAATAATTAAGAAGTAATTAATCAAGATGATTAATTAAAATTGTAATTAAGGAATAATTACTTAAAGTAATTAAGTAATAATTAATCAAGGCGGATTAATTAAAGTGGATAATTAAGTGATGTTTAATTAATTAATTTGTAATTAATTAATGAATAAGTAAGTTGGATTGATGATAATCCAAGTGATTAAGTAAGAATTAATTTAATTAAGGATTAATTAAATTAATTAAGTTTGGATCAAACCTTGTTTATGGATGATTAATGATTGGATGATAAATATCATTGGATGAGTTAATGATAATTGGATGATATTGTATGTCATTAATTGATATGTGATGATTTGAATGTGATATATTTGAGATGTGATACATATGCTTTGTGATATGTGTGGATGAAATTGATAATAGTGAATTATATATCTGTGTGTTGTGAATCATCCATTTATATTCTGAATATCTACTGTTTAAACCCTTAAGTACAACTTGGATATTAAAATGGCGTTTTGGATTCGGTGAGACCGGGATCGGGTTTTATATCCGAAAACCACATCGATCCTAATTAACGTTAGGTCGTAAATCCAAGTGAAGTGAGGACTCGAAGTGTAAGAACTATGTATCGTTATAACTCTAAGGGTGATTCCAGAATGAGTTTAACGAAGGTGGTACTTTAAGTTTCGAGATGAAGATTCAGAGTGCAAGGGCTATGGTCGTTAACTCTGAGGGTGATTCCAAAATGAGTGTAACGAGATAGTGCCTTCGGTTCCATTCGAACCCGGAACAGACTTGTATGGATTGAATGCTTTCAGAACATCGTCAGGTGGACGATGAGAATTCTAAGATAAATGTGTCCTATAAAGGTAATCACAGCCTCTAGCCTCATCAACCGGGAATGGCTAAAACAGAGGAGGTGCAGCAAGGTTAAGTGGGTCATGCCCAAGTAGGACGAGATTTACCCCTGTCTAGATGTCCCTTTTTATTTCGGCTGTGTGGGCAGTTGGATCTGCAGCCAACTGCGGGGTGGTCTTGTTCGGGACTATTCAGTAAGGAATGGTCCCGGCCTTGTGTTGTAAGGGATTGGGAGTAATCCTCGGTACGGTGATTTAGGCCACGTACTGTGATGGGCGGTACCCCAGTAGCCCTGCCATTGTATGGAATCCAATCTCCAATAAGTGCCGTACGTTTTGATTGTGCCCAACTATGTTGGAACGTGAGATGTAAGCTTTCCAGCTATTTGTGTATTTTACTTGAAAACCCTAGACACTATTATAATATCACTGGATTTCCTATCAAATGTTCTGGTTAGCGTAAGGTAATTTTTTTTTCCATGTTTATGTGTGGAAAGTCTTACGTGATACCTTTTTTTCAAAGGATTTTCTAAAGTTAAGCAATTTTAAACCGTTTACTCACACCAGACCCCTGTCTGACCCGAGTGTTTATTTTCTGTTTTATTAAACTCTTGGGTACTCATATTATGTATGAGTAGTCAAGTGATTCATGTTATTCTTGA
Organism: Allium cepa; assembly: GCA_030765085.1. Taxonomy (NCBI): domain Eukaryota; kingdom Viridiplantae; phylum Streptophyta; class Magnoliopsida; order Asparagales; family Amaryllidaceae; genus Allium; species Allium cepa. The sequence continues at coordinate 550,275,732 of CM060932.1, forward strand.
TGAATTATGGATGAGCTTTGGAGCATGAGGCTTCAGCGTGTAGATATATAGATAGAGTTTTCGCTATGATGTTATTCTGTATGGATGTTCTTGTATTGTACATTAGACAGAAACGTTATAACTGTCTAAATTGAGATGTATAGTTGTGTACTCTGATGTATATGATACTAAATACATGTTATATATTATATTTCATTCGTTCCGCCGTGAGATTCTGATGTGTTGTTGTTCTTTTTTCCCTTTCTTTTCTTCTTCTATCCCTTTCTTTCTTAAATAGTGATGCGTCTTTCTGGTGATAGAAAGTCGGGTCGCTACAAAGGGGATATAGTGGTATTAGAATATTTTGCTAAGTTTGATGAGCTATCTAGATATGGATACGCTACCACTGACGTCGTGATTAAGAGGAATGCGAAGTTCATCCGGGGGTTTAGGACGGAGACTGCTAGGGAAACTATACCATATCTTAGAGATCCATCAAACGTAGTAGTGGAAGTGTCTATCCGAAATGAAGAAATGATTTTGAATTTTAGAAAGGAGAATTCGGTAGAGACTCGAGGTTCTCAGGGAAAGAAGAAGGGAGCTCATAAGGGCATAGCTGCCAAGAAAAAGAGAGTTGGTGTTGTCCACTTCAAATGCGATAAGAAAGGACATTATGCTCATGAGTGTCGGACTGGTAAAAGGAAGAGGTGAAAAAAAGAAAAGTGTGAACTGCTTCAACTATGATCGGATAGGGAACTACAAGAATCAGTGTCCAAAGTCGGTGAGAGGTGATAAAGGATGATTTTTTTTTTTGCTTTAGAGCCATCATCTTCCAGACCAACTACTGCTGAGAAAGGAAAGTATATGATGGAAGGTATGCTTTTGATTCGTAGCATACCAGTAAGAGTACTATTTGATACTGATGCATTGTACTCATTAAACTCTTAGTGTTTGGTAGATAAGTTAGACTTAGAACCATCATACCTCGTTACTTCCTTAAAGATAACTAATTCAATAAGAGGGTACGCAACTCTAGGGATGAGGTGTGGCTATCTAGAGTTTGAGTTGCTAGGTTATACTTTTACCTGCAATTTGTATGTATCTGATTTCACCGGTTTTGGGATTATTTTGGGTATGGATTGGTTGGGCAAATATGGTGCTAGGATATTTTGCCATAATAGGAAAATATCATTAAGACACCCTAATAGTAGTAATCGGATTGTATACTCAATTAAGAATTCGAATCCAGAAATTTGTGCTTCATTGGGTTCCATAAAAGTGGAAGATGCACTGAACCGGGTTTTAATTGTAAGAGAATTTGCAGATGTTTTTGAGCGGTTATACGACTACAATCAAAACGAGCTATCGAGTTCGAATAGATCTTGTACCAGGAGCCGACGAATAAGTAGGCCACCTAGCAAGATGACACCTATAGTGATGAAGGAGTTAAAGGTGCGGTAAGTGGACTTAGAAGGAAAGAGTTTTATTAGACCAAGCATCTCGCTCTAGGGAGCGGTCGCCGTGTTCGTGAAAAAACCGGATGGATCGTTAAGATTGTGCATCGATTATTGTAAGTTGAATTAAAAGATGGTAAAGAATCGATATCCTTATCTAAGATTGATGGTTTATTTGATCTGTTCAGTGGAGCTAAAATGTTTTCCCAATTGGATTTGGCAATAGGGCTTCATCAATTGAGGATGGTAGAGGATAGTATTCCTGTGACGACCCGAAATTTTAAGCAATATCAATTTAATAATCTTTGATAATAATTAAATTAATTTGATCATTTTACATTATAAATTGATAAGTTAAAATTTCTTTTAAAAGTCTAATAATAATAATTTGATAATATCTATTAACATTTTTCTTAACAATATAAAATAGGCAAGTTTAATTCTTTTGAAAATTTATAATATTTTAATTTGGGAATATTTATTTTAGCAATTTAAAATTGGTAAGATTTATTTTTCAAAAGTTAATCAAAATATTTTCTATTTATAATATGTACATATATATTGATATATTTTGTAAATAATAAGTTTTTAAGGTAATAAAAGCTTTATATTCAAATTGTAATATATATGAATGTATATATTGTGATTTGAAATTATGTTTTAAAATTCAAACAGTAATTTTCAAATCTAATGTTAAAATGTTTTTCCATTTGAAATATATATATATATATATATATATATATTTGTATATATTAGAAATAGGAAAATATTGATTTGAGTTTAATAAAGAGTTTTCAAACTTTAATATATATAATTTGAAATTTGAAATGTTAATTTGATTTAATACTTTTTAAAATGATATTTGAGGTTTAAATTTTAATAACAAAGTAAATTTCTTATTTATTATAAGCATATATTTTAGCTTGAGTTTTAAATAAGATTTAAATTTAAAGGTTCATTTGTTTTTATTATGCTTTTGTTTTAATTTTATCATAAGATAAATTGTTTTAAAATTGATTTTTTATATAAAGAGTTAAAATCAATATCTCATGCTTATAAACATTAAATTGAATCAAAAATATAAGTTATTTATAAATGTTTACACGAATTCATTTTTGAATATTTATTAAAATCTGAAAGCTTATTTTATAAGATAAAAACATTTTATAATCTTGTGAATGTTACATAATTACTTACATATAACTTAAATAAATTATAAATAAGAAAATAACATATGTAAATACTAATTTAACATTAAAAACATTTGTAAAACATTAATAAACGTTAAATAACACTTGTAAGACATTAATTTAAACATAAGGACACTTGTAAATCTTTGAGCATATGTGTACGATCATGAGAGCATTAAAGTGACAAATGTAATTCTCCTAATAATTTAAATTGTAAAATAAAAAGAATAATTTTAATCTTCAGCTAAGAATTCCTTTATTCTCTTCAACAAAAATTGAATACAAATCTAAAAAAAAAGAACAGGAAATGGAAAATCTGAAACAAAGAAGAAATCTGGAATTTCAAATCTTCAAATTCAATCAAGCAACAAAATTGTTTTCAACATCAATGCAATCAGGTTTGATCAACATGCAAGTTCTTCATCAATGCAAACGAGCAATTCAGGAAATTCATCATGCAAAGAAATTTTAGAACCTGGAAAATGCAGTTCTATCTTCTGCTCTGTCCTCTGCTTATAATGGTGAGTAAATGGAATCTTTTAAAAACAGTTAAATCTTGATTTCAACTTAGTATTGCGATGAATATCATGATGTTGATGAATACTTGAATTTAAAATTTGATGCATGTTTGAATTGTGAATGATCAAATTCCTGAGCAGTTGAACTTATGCTCTGTGTAAAATACCAGAGTTACAATTTTATAATAAATTCAATAACTTGATTTTTAATTCGAATCTGACCTTGAATTGTAAATAGATGTTGTTTGAAATCAAGTAAGCTATCATCTAAAAATAATTACAAGTTTTTAAATTGAATAATTGGTTATAAAACTTTGAATCTACAGTAAAAAATAAAATTGGGTCAAATCTTTATGATTTCAATTTTTAATTTTGATTTCATAATTGGATTGCAAATAGGAAATTATGATTTTTAATGCTTGAATCATAATTTTTAATTGGGTAATTAGTGAGTTATTTGGGTTTACCTGTTTGGGGTTTTCTGGCTGATTCACGGCGAACAACGGTGAAATTGGGGATGTGGTTGACCAAAAGTTAAACAAGTTTATTTGTAAAACTAAATTTGTTTAAAGTTAAGTTTTAAACAAAGTTTTTATATTTTGAAATATAAAAGTTTTAAAAATAAATAAGTGGATTTTAATAATAGGTTTGTATTAAATTTTATTTAATAACTTTGGAAAGTTCAAAAGTTTTTATTTGAATGTTTAAAATTATTTTAATTATAATTGATTTCAAATATATTTTATTTTAAATAAAGTTTAATGATTAAGAATTTGATAATCAATTATAATAAAGATTTATCTTATGTAAATTTGAATTTTGATTTATTTAAAGATAAATAAATTGTGAAAATAATTAATATAGTTCAATTTTTGTTAATAATCAAAGTGTTATTGGTTAATAGAACAACTTAATTAAGGTAATGGTTTACTTAATTAAGAATCTTTTTAATATAGTAAATTAAAGAATCATTTAATTAAATTTAAATAATCAATTAAATAATTAATTAAGAAATTTATTAGTGATTAATTAAAGATAATCACTTTGGAGTTAATTAAGTATAATTACTGGGTGAAGTAATTAAGTGATTAATTACTGGAAGTAATTAAGTAAAAGATTATTACTTTATGAAAGTAATTAGGTGAAAGTAATTAGGTGTTAATCACTTGAGTTATTAATTAAATAGTTAATTAATACAATTAATTAAAGGTTTAAATTATTTAATTAATGGTTAAATAAATAATGGATTAAGAGTATTTGATAATGTGATTAATATCTTGTTAAAGTAATTAATAAAAAAGTAATTTAATTAATGAAGAAATCATTGATTAATGAAAATAATTAATTAATTGTTAATTAATAATTAAAAGATAATTAATTTATAATTAAGTTTTGATTTCTTAATGTAATTAAAAGTAGTTAATCAAAAGTGTTTAATTAAAAGTAATTAATCAAGTATGATTAATTAAAAGTAGTTAATCAAAAGTGTTTAATTAAAAGTAATTAATCAAGTATGATTAATTAAAATTAATTAATCAAGAGTGTATTAATTAAAAGTAGTTAATCAAGTATGATTAATTAAAGGTGATTAATCAGGTGTGATTAATTTAAAAGGATAATTAAGGAATAATTATCAGAATAATGAAGGAATAATTAATCTAGTGTGATTAATTTAAAAGGGTAATTAAGAGATAATTACTTGGTATAATTAAGAAGTAATTAATCAAGATGATTAATTAATATTGAAATTAAGGAATAATTACTTAAAGTAATTAAGTAATAATTAATCAAGGATGATTAATTCAAAGTGGGAAATTAAGTGATGTTTATTAATTAATTTGTAATTAATGAATATGTAAGTTAGATTGATGATAATCCAAGTGTTTAAGTAAGGAATTAATTTAATTAAGGATTAATTAAATTAATTAAGTTTGGATCAAACTTGTTATGGATGATTAATGATTGGTTGATAAATATCATTGGATGAGTTAATGATATTGGATGATATCGTATGTCATTGGTTGATATGTGATGATATGAATGTGATATATTTGAGATGTAATATATATGTTGCTTTGTGATATGTATGGATGAATGTGATAATAGTGAATTATCTATTTGTGTGTTATGAATCATTCATTTATGTTAAGTGATATTCTTAATATCTACCGTTTAAACCCTTAAGTACAACTTGGACATTAAAATGGCGTTTGGATTCGGTGAGACCGGGATCGGGTTTCCATATTTGGATATCCGAAAACCACATCGATCCAAATTAAACGTTAGGTCGTGAATCCAAGTGGAGTGCAAGTGAAGACTCGAGGTGTAAGAACTATTCGTCAGTATAACTCTGGGGGTGATTCCGTGATGAGTTTGACGGAGATAGTACTTACAGGTTCGAGATGGTGATTCAGAGTGCAAGGGCTATGGTCGTTGACTCTTAGGGTGATTCCAAAATGAGTGCAACGAGATAGTGCCTTCGGTTCCGTTCGAACCCGGAACGGACTTGTATGGATTGAATGCTTTCAGAACATCGTCAGGTGGACGATGAGCATTCTAAGATGGATGTGTCCTATAAAGGTAATCGCAGCCTCAAGCCTCATCAACCGGGAATGGCTAAACAGGGAAGGTGCAGCAAGGTTAAGTGGGTCATGCCCAAGTAGGACGAGATTTACCCCTGTCTAGATGTCCCTTTTTATTTCGGTTTTGTAGGCGGTTGGATCTACAGCCAACTGCGGGGTGGTCTTGTTCGGGATTGTTCAGTAAGGAATGGTCCCAACCTTGTGTTGCAGGGGATCGGGAGTGGTCCTCGGTACGGTGATCTAGGCCACGTACTGTGACGGGCGGTACCCCAGTAGCCCTGCCATTGATGGAAACCCATTCTTCCTACGAGACCCTACGGTTTTGTTTGTATTACCCACTTTCGTGGCTAGTAGCTGGAATTTAATTGATGTAACAATTTCGGCTATTTCTTATTTACATGAAAACCCTAGACACTATTATAATATCACTGGATTTCCTATCAAATGTTTTGGTTAGCGTAAGGTAAAAACTTTTCCATGTTTATGTGTGGGAAGTCTTACGTGATACCTTTCTTTTCAAAGGATTTTCTAAAGTTAAGCAATCTTAAATCGTTTACTCACACCAGACCCCTGTCTGACCCGAGTGTTTATTTTCTGTTTCATTAAACTCTTGGTTACTCATATTATGTATGAGTAGTTAAGTGATTCAGGTATCCTTGACGAATTCTGGAGGAGCTTTGGAGCAGGAGGCTTCAGCGTGTAGATATATAGTTAGAGTTTCCGCTGTGTGTTCTTCTATATTGATGTTCTTGTATTGTACATTAGACAGAAATGTTATAACTGTCTAATTTGAGATGTATAGTTGTGTACTCTGATGGATATGATACTATGTATATGTTATATATTATATTTCATTCGTTCCGCTGTGAGATTCTGATGTGTTGTTGTTCTTTCTTCTCTTTCTTTTTCTTCTTCTATCCATTTCTTTCTTAATTAGTGATGCGATTTTCTGGTGTTAGGAAGTCGGGTCGCTACAGTTGGTATCAAAGCATTATGTTGAGTGAATACCTAGGCTCTAGAGTGGTGTCTATCTTGAGAGAGCGTACTTGTAATTTTTATATATATATATTTATATATATCTACCTAATCTGTTGGGTTATCTGTTCGGATTTTCCAACATAGGTTATAGAGGTAGATAAGGTAGGAGTGTATGGAACACAATTACCACTAATGGAAGAGGCTCATACGTTGTGGTTGGAGGTGTATCTGTCGAGATTGTAGATCTAATGCCGTCTCGAATAAGCTTTGTAAATTGGTGAAAGGATTTCAATGATCCCAGAGGAAGTATTTTCAAGAATTAGAGTATATTCTTGGAGTATGAGGTTGATTTGCTCTCGAGTTAGCGGGATTTCCAAGAGTTGAGTCTGTTAGCTGAGCAGAAGCATGTAATGGTATCTTGGTGACTTCAGGAAGGAATAGCTGTGTGATGGGATGGAGTATCCATAGATGGTTCTGAGGGTGTTCTTCTGGAGCAAATTTAGATGGTGTTGGAGAAAAAGTTGATGTCTACTGCAGGGAAGATTCAGATGTTTAGAGATTTTCTGGATATCAGGTAAGGATGTCTTATCTATATTGAAGTATGAGGCTAAGGTCGATGAGTTACTTCATTTCGGACATGGTCTCATTTGTTTCCTTAAGAAGATCAAGTGGTTGGTGTTTGGTTTGGAGCCGAGTTTCTTGAGAAGATGTCTACCCATCTCAAGGATTTTTAGTGGAATTGGGAGATAGTTTTTTGTTTCAATAAGCTTGCGGTTAAGAATGATCTTTTGGCTTAGCAGTATCATTGAAGTGAAGTTTGGAAGCAGCAGCATGGACCCGTTTCTTCGATGATTCTGAAATCTTTGGGATTCTACTATCGGCAGACCAGGCATATAGTGAAGGCTTATCCATTTCTTTGGGAGGCTCAGTAGAGCATGATATTTGTTGGAAGTGATCTATCAGTTTTTCTGGTAGATAAGCCATTCTGGAAGGATTGATCTCAATTAGGAAATCTATGGAAGTAGTCAGAGATTTTCCAGAGGTTTTTTAGGAAATCAGAAGTTTACCCGCATTAGAGATTGAGTTTTCTTATCGACTTGGATTCTGGGAGCAATACTGATGGTTCAACCTTGTAGAGGGATGACTCTTAGAGCAAGAAGAAGTTGGCGAGGCAGCTCAAGATTCTTTGGAAAAGGATTGATCATCTAGTTCTAGTTAAGGTTCTGCTGAGATGTTTTGACCAAGTGGAATGGTCACTAAGATTTTATGAGTCGGATGAACAGTGTATGGAGAAAGATTATGCTCGAGTTCTTCGATAGCATTCTTATCTACTCCAGCTCAGAGTTGTGCAGCGGAAGCGAGATAGCAGTTATTCTAGTATGGGAACAACCGGGAGTTGCAGTTCCTTGGATTAAAGGATTTCTACAGGAAATTCAAGTATGAAGAAATTTTCTGGATTTTGAAGGCAAGGTTGTCAGGTACAACTGTTTGGCTATTCCAGATAAGAGATGTAGGTTGAAGTCCACTAATGCTTGTGGAATAGAGTTGTGTTTTGGATTTCGGCAAATTTTTGAGAAAGTCATTTTGTTGAGTACGATCAAGAAATTGATTTGATTTTGGTCCAGTTTGTTTCATGATGAAATCAGCAAGGGTTAAGCTGATCAAGAAGGATGAAGGTGACTCAGGAGCATCGGAAGAGTTATGCAGTTAGTATTGAGAAGATTTGGAATGTGAAGTTGGAATTTGGATATTGCTTTAGTTTTACCTGATCAAAGGAGATGTAAGACTGGGTAAAACTGGAGAGTTAGCTCCGGAAGTATTTTGAGATTTTCCCGTGTTCTCTGGAGATTAGATTTGATTTTGAGCTACAGGATTGAATTGCCAGTTCAGATAACTGGAATTCATTGTATTTCACATATCTCTGAGAAACATGTGTTTGATTCATCGAGTGATAGAATTAGCAGTTCAGAAGGATATGGTAGTTGAGCTGGTCTTGAGTTTAGTCTGATATCTTGTTCAGATTTGTAGGATCAGATGAGGGAGTTCTTGGTTATAGTAGTATAGTTACCTAAGATTCTGTAGAGCGAGTATTCCAGTATAGGTACCTGGAAAACTCTTGATAATATTAGGAAGATCTATTCAGAATTTTGTCTGGATAGATAAAATTATTTGTTTGAATTGGTTGCTATGGTTGTTATGATTGATAATGTTTGATTGCTAAGAAATTTAAATCTTTTTCTGGGTTATTAAATTATCTTTGCTTTTAAATTTCGGGGACGAAATTCTTTTAAGGGGGGAGGAATGTGACGACCCGGAATTTTGAGCAATATAAATTTAATAATCTTTGATAATAATTAAATTAATTTGATCATTTTACATTATAAATTGATAAGTTAAAATTTATTTTAAAAGTCTAATAATAATAATTTGATAATATCTATTAACATTTTTCTTAACAATATAAAATAGGCAAGTTTAATTCTTTTGAAAATTTATAATATTTTAATTTGGGAATATTTATTTTAGCAATTTAAAATTGGTAAGATTTATTTTTCAAAAGTTAGTCAAAATATTTTCTATCTATAATATGTACATATATATTGATATATTTTGTAAATAATAAGTTTTTAAGGTAATAAAAACTTTATATTCAAATTGTAATATATATGAATGTATATATTGTGATTTGAAATTGTGTTTTAAAATTCAATACAGCAATTTTCAAATCTAATGTTAAAATGTTTTTCCATTTGAAATATATATATATATATATTTGTATATATATATATATATTTGTATATATTAGAAATAGGAAAATATTGGTTTGAGTTTAATAAAGAGTTTTCAAACTTTATTATATATAATTTGAAATTTGAAATGTTAATTTGATTTAATACTTTTGAAAATGATATTTGAGGTTTAAATTTTAATAACAAAGTAAATTTCTTATTTATTATAAGCATATATTTTAGCTTGAGTTTTAAATAAGATTTAAATTTAAAGGTTCATTTATTTTTATTATTCTTTCATTTTAATTTTATCATAAGATAAATTGTTTTAAAATTGATTTTTTTTATATAAAGAGTTAAAATCAATATCTCATGCTTATAAACATTAAATTGAATCAAAAATATAAGTTATTTATAAATGTTTACATGAATTCATTTTTGAATATTTATTAAAATCTAAAAGCTTATTTTATAAGATAAAAACATTTTATAATCTTGTGAATGTTACATAATTACTTACATATAACTTAAATAAATTATAAATAAGAAAATAACATATGTAAATACTAATTTAACATTAAAAACATTTGTAAAACATTAATAAACGTTAAATAACACTTGTAAGACATTAATTTAAACATAAGGACACTTGTAAATCTTTGAGCATATGTGTACGATCATGAGAGAATTAAAGTGACAAATGTAATTCTCCTAATAATTTAAATTGTAAAATAAAAAGAATAATTTTAATCTTCAGCTAAGAATTCCTTTATTCTCTTCAACAAAAATTGAATACAAATCTAAAAAAAAAGAACAGGAAATGGAAAATCTGAAACAAAGAAGAAATCTGGAATTTCAAATCTTCAAATTCAATCAAGCAACAAAATTGTTTTCAACATCAATGCAATCAGGTTTGATCAACATGCAAGTTCTTCATCAATGCAAACAAGCAATTCAGGAAATTCATCATGCAAAGAAATTTTAGAACCTGGAAAATGCAGTTCTATCTTCTGCTCTGTCCTTTGCTTATAATGGTGAGTAAATGGAATCTTTTAAAAACAGTTAAATCTTGATTTCAACTTAGTATTGTGATGAATATCATGATGTTGATGAATACTTGAATTTAAAATTTGATGCATGTTTGAATTGTGAATCATCAAATTCCTGAGCAGTTGAACTTATGCTCTGTGTAAAATAGCAGAGTTACAATTTTATAATAAATTCGATAACTTGATTTTTAATTCGAATCTGACCTTGAATTGTAGATAGATGTTGTTTGAAATCAAGTAAGCTATCATCTAAAAATAATTACAAGTTTTTAAATTGAATAATTGGTTATAAAACTTTGAATTTACAGTAAAAAATAAAATTGGGTCAAATCTTTATGATTTCAATTTTTAATTTTGATTTCATAATTGGATTGCAAATAGGAAATTATGATTTTTAATGCTTGAATCATAATTTTTAATTGGGTAATTAGTGAGTTATTTGGGTTTACCTGTTTGGGGTTTTCTGGCTGATTCATGGCGAACAACGGTGAAATTGGGGACGTGGTTGAGCTCGAAGGTGGAGGGGGCAACGGAGATCATGGGAAAATTGCTTTGATAATTTATTGAGGAGTGTGTTGGTCAAAATTTGTTGAAGTAGGGTTTAACTGCCTGAAGTTTGGTGTTGTGTTCCTCTTGATTTCGCGGTGACTAGGGAACCGGAGGTGATCGCAGGGGTTGCCTTGGGATCTGGAGGTAGTGATGTAGCTACGGTGGATATGGTGGGTTGTCTCGAAGCTTTGGTTGCTGTGGAAGGTCGGTTTCTGGTGATGGGGGTTTCGAACAGTTTGGGTTCGATGGTCAAATTTCGAATCTCGGTCGAACTTAGTTTTCTGGGTTTCGATTGAAGTTGTAGGGGTCGAGTGCGACTTGGTGGAGGCCGGAAAGGAGTTCAACGTTGACCGACGTGGTGGTGCACGTTGATGTGCACGGTTTCGTGCATCTATAGTTTGGGTTTGGGGAAGGAAGGTGGAGGATCGAAGGTTGTTTCGTGTATTATGTTGTTTTTCTCGAAGCAAGGATTGGTTTGGGGTAACTCGGGGTAAACACGGGGGATGTCAGTGGGTTGCTCGGGTTTTATGTTGAGTAGTTTTGTTGTTCAGGGTTTTTAAATAAACAATAATGTTTTTTTAAATTTTGAAACAAAAGAAAACTTGATTTTGAAAATGATTAAAGTTTTAAAACCAAAAGTTAAACAAGTTTATTTATAAAACTAAATTTGTTTAAACTTAATTTTTAAACAAAGTTCTTATATTTTAAAATATAAAAGTTTTAAAAATAAATAAGTGGACTTTAATAATAGGTTTGTATTAAATTTTATTTAATAACTTTGGAAAGTTCAAAAAAAAATTTTGAATGTTTAAAATTATTTTAGTTATAATTGATTTCAAATATATTTTATTTTAAATAAAGTAATGATTAAGTATTTGATAATCAATTATAATAAAGATTTATCTTATGTAAATTTGAATTTTGATTTATTTAAAGATAAATAAATTGTGAAAATAATTAAGATAGTTCGATTTTTGTTAATAATCAAAGTGTTATTGGTTAATAGAACAACTTAATTAAGGTAATGATTTACTTAATTAAGAATCTTTTTAATATAGTAAATTAAAGAATCATTTAATTAAATTTAAATAATGAATTAAATAATTAATTAAGAAATTTATTAGTGAATAATTAAAGATAATCACTTTGGAGTTAATTAAGTATAATTACTGGGTGAAGTAATTAAGTGATTAGTTACTGGGAGTAATTAAGTAAAAGATTATTACTTTATGAAAGTAATTAGGTGAAAGTGATTAGGTGTTAATCACTTGAGCTATTAATTAAAGAATTAATTAATACAATTAATTAAAGGTTTAAATTATTTAATTAATGGTTAAATAAATAAAGGATTAAGAGTATTTAATAATGTGATTAATATCTTTTTAAAGTAATTAATAAAAAAGAAATTTAATTAATGAAGAAATAATTAATTAATGGAAATAATTAATTAATTGTTAATTAATAATTAAAGCATAATTAATTTATAATTAAGTTTTGATTTCTCAATGTAATTAAAAGTAGTTAATCAAAAGTGTTTAATTAAAAGTAATTAATCAAGTATGATTAATTAAAAGTAGTTAATCAAAAGTGTTTAATTAAAAGTAGTTAATCAAGTATGATTAATTAAAAGTAGTTAATCAAGAGTGTATTAATTAAAAGTAGTTAATCAAGTATGATTAATTAAAGGTGATTAATCAGGTGTGATTAATTTAAAAGGATAATTAAGGAATAATTATCAGAATAATTAAGGAATAATTAATCAAGTGTGATTAATTTGAAAGGGTAATTAAGAGATAATTACTTGGTATAATTAAGAAGTAATTAATCAAGATGATTAATTAATATTGAAATTAAGGAATAATTACTTAAAGTAATTAAGTAATAATTAATCAAGGATGATTAATTCAAAGTGGGAAATTAAGTGATGTTTATTAATTAATTTGTAATTAATAAATATGTAAGTTAGATTGATGATAATCCAAGTGTTTAAGTAAGGAATTAATTTAATTAAGGATTAATTAAATTAATTAAGTTTGGATCAAACTTGTTATGGATGATTAATGATTGGTTGATAAATATCATTGGATGAGTTAATGATATTGGATGACATCGTATGTCATTGGTTGATATGTGATGATATGAATGTGATGTATCTGAGATGTAATATATATGCTGCTTTGTGATATGTATGGATGAATGTGATAATAGTGAATTATCTATTTGTGTGTTATGAATCATTCATTTATGTTAAGTGATATTCTGAATATCTACTGTTTAAACCCTTAAGTACAACTTGGACATTAAAATGGCGTTTGGATTCGGTGAGACCGGGATCGGGTTTCCATATTTGGATATCCGAAAACCACATCGATCCAAATTAAACGTTAGGTCGTGAATCCAAGTGGAGTGCAAGTGAAGACTCGAGGTGTAAGAATTATTCGTCGGTATAACTCTGGGGGTGATTCCGTGATGAGTTTGACGGAGATAGTACTTACAGGTTCGAGATGGTGATTCAGAGTGCAAGGGCTATGGTCGTTGACTCTGAGGGTGATTCCAAAATGAGTGCAACGAGATAGTGCCTTCGGTTCTGTTCGAACCCGGAACGGACTTGTATGGATTGAATGCTTTCAGAACATCGTCAGGTGGACGATGAGCATTCTAAGATAGATGTGTCCTATAAAGGTAATCGCAGCCTCAAGCCCCATCAACCGGGAATGGCTAAAACAGGGAAGGTGCAGCAAGGTTAAGTGGGTCATGCCCAAGTAGGACGAGATTTACCCCTATCTAGATGTCCCTTTTTATTTTGGTTTTGTAGGCGGTTGGATCTGCAGCCAACTGTGGGGTGGTCTTGTTCGGGACTGTTCAGTAAGGAATGGTCCCGGCCTTGTGTTGTAGGGGATCGGGAGTGGTGCTCGGTACAGTTATCTAGGCCACGTACTGTGACGGGCGGTACCCCAGTAGCCCCGCCATTGATGGAAACCCATTCTTCCTACAAGACCCTATGGTTTTGTTTGTATTACCCACTTTCGTGGCTAGTAGCTGGAATTTAATAGATGTAACAATTTAGGCTATTTCATATTTACTTGAAAACCCTAAACACTATTATAATATCACTGGATTTCCTATCAAATGTTTTGGTTAGCGTAAGGTAAAAAGTTTTCCATGTTTATGCGTGGGAAGTCTTACGTGATACCTTTCTGTTCAAAGGATTTTCTAAAGTTAAGAAATCTTAAACCGTTTACTCACACCAGACCCCTGTCTGACCCGAGTGTTTATTTTCTGCTTTATTAAACTCTTGGGTACTCATATTATGTATGAGTAGTCAAGTGATTCAGATATCCTTGACGAATTCTGGAGGAGCTTTGGAGTAGGAGGCTTCAGCGTGTAGATATATAGTTAGAGTTTCCGCTGTGTGTTATTCTGTATTGATGTTCTTGTATTGTACATTAGACAGAAATGTTATAACTGTCTAATTTGAGATGTATAGTTGTGTACTCTGATGGATATGATACTATGTATATGTTATATATTATATTTCATTCGTTCCGCTGTGAGATTCTGATGTGTTGTTGTTCTTTCTTCTCTTTCTTTTTCTTCTTCTATCCCTTTCTTTCTTAATTAGTGATGCGATTTTCTGGTGTTAGAAAGTTGGGTTGCTACAATTCCATTGACATCACTTCGAATGAGATATGGTTCGAACGAGTAGTTAGTAATGCCATTCAGATTAACTAACGCGCTAGCTTTTTCTGTGGATTTGATAAATTGGATTTTCCAAGATCACTTGGATAAGTTTGTGTTGGTGTTCATTGACGACATTTGATATATTCTAAGGATAAAAGAGAACATGCGATTCATCTTAAAATAGTGCTTGATACATTACGGCCGCATCAACCTAAAGTGAACTTTTTGAAATGTCGTTTTTGAAAAAGGAAGTGTAGTTTCTTGGTAATGTATTTTCAAGGAAAGGGTTGTCTATAGATCCAGCCAACATTGTTAGCGGTTGGAAGAGGCCTGGAATAGTGACCGAGATAAGAAGTTTTCTTGGATTAGCTAGCTATTACCGGAGATTTATCAAGGATGTAGGATCGATTTCACCCTAGAGGGAGGGGGGGGTGAATAGGGTGATGGTATTAATTATAAAAATTAATTGCAGAAGCTTATAAAATGATTTCAACACAGAACACAGAATAATAGAAGCATAGAAAAATAGCAAAATAAAATGCAGAAATAGAACAACACAGAATTTACCCAGCTTCGGCAAAACCCTGCCTACGTGCTGCTCCCAAGGTTTCTACTAGAAATTAGATAGTCATACGCTTACACACGTAAACTCATGACACCCGCTATCGACTAAACCTAACTCTACGTTCAAAACCCTGCCACAACTCAGCCACTGAGTTGCGAATTCTCAAACTATGCCACGTAGTTTGTGCCCCAGTCACACGACTAGAAAATACAACAGTTTAAAATTTAAAAATAAATTTAAAAAGCAAATTAAAAAACAAAGACACGAAAACCCTAATTAAAAAAATAAAAAGCCCTTTAAAACAAAACCGGCCTCCTTTTCTAATCTGGCCCGTTCGACTTTTAGTTGCTCCGTTCCTTTTTGTGAATAATGGCGGCCGTTCCTCTTTGCAAATTTAGGGCTTCATTCTCTTTGATCAAAACTAGGGTTTCGTGATGATGCTGCTGATTGTTTGATCAATCTGGTTGTCAATTGAGTGATGATTTGTTCGTCTTAATGCTTTTGGCTGCTTCTGGAGTTCGACTTCAATTTGGTATGTGATTTTCCTTTGTGCTTTTCAGTTATGCTCGATTGAACTCCGATGATTGAAATTGCCGATGATGAGTGTTTTATATAGGATTTGAATTCCTAGAATTGCGTTCGTCTGATTTCTTCAACGTTTTAGTTTCGGCCACCTGATATTGTTTTGATGCTTGAGATTTTACTGACTTTTTCAAATTCATATATTATGACACTTGCGTCCCACGGCTTTGATGTTTAACTCGGTCAATTGCCTTTGCTACCACGGTCTCGAATTTGACTTGTTCGTTTGAGATGACTGTGGTGATTTTACTGTGACTTCGGTTTTGCTTTGCATTGACCTTGGCCTTGATAAAATCGATTTGCTATTTCCTGTAAGAATTTGTTCCATATTGATTTCACGGCTTGATTTGTTCGACTCCTTGATTGCCACGGCTTCGGCTCCGATCATTTTTCTGTTGACTTTGATAAAAGAAAATTTGACTTTGACTTGTTTTCACTTCGTCACTGTATGTTGCACTTAGTAGTTGGTACTTCCGCTTAAGCATTGGAGTTGTAGCATATCTCAGGTTGCATTCCACATTGAACTGGTGTGGAGTATATTTGCATTACTGCATACTTGTAGTATATTGATCGTCTGCACCTTGTCCTGAAGTGTTTGCTGTGTTCATTTGATTGTTGTGCACTGAGTTTGCTTCGAGTCAGTTTCATTGTGTTGGTTTCATTGTTGCTGTGTCACTGTCTTCTTTGTACACTTGAAATTCATTGACAATTTTGCACTGCGTCATTTTGTATCTGCATCCTCAGATGACAATTCAACTGTGCTTTGTTCTTATCATTCCTTTGGTATTGTTGCAGACCACTTGGATACTGTGTATAACTGCATACTGGTTGTATACTTATCTTCATATATTTAAACTGCTGTCTCATTTACTTGTGTTCGTTGTAGTCTATGTATTGTTGTCAGTTGCTTAGAACTGTTAAAAATAGTTCGACATTTACTTCGACTTGGTCTTTTGGAGCTTGAGTTGATTCACCTGGTTCATTTGAAGTTGTAGCTTGCACTTTTGTTGTTTGCATTGAGCATTTTGTATGCTTGCAATTTTGGGTTTCCAGTTGCACTTGGTTCATTGTCATTTTGTTGGAATGACTTCGACATTGGCTTTTGTAGTTGGTCTGGAGTTGTTACTGTAGTTTTGTAGTTGGTTCCTTACTTTTCATTGTTGCTTGGATATTGAACTGCTTCATGCTTCACTGTGACCTTCATGTATTTTGTTTATAGTCAGTTGCCTCTGGTTTGAGTTTTTGCTTTCACTTGAGACTGTATGTTGCTGTCTTGACCACTTGATTGTATTTGGATTTGATTTTCGAATTACACCTGAGTTGAATCCGATTTGGATTTGACCTTGTGCTGAAAGTTGTGACATTATTTTATTGCACTTGAGTTGAATCCTTTATTTGGGTTTGACCTGTGCTCACTTGTCCTTGTAAATCGATCAAGTGTATATTTCAGTGTGCACGGCCTTGTGGCATATACAGTGATACACTGTGTATGTCACAAGTTGTTCGTGTGTGATGGATTCAAAAATTAAATGATGACGAACAACCCAAACAACTGAGGCAAATATTATTTTCAAAATTCATTTTTTATTTTATACTGCAAAAAAATATTTCCTTTTCAATTTTACTGCGTCAAAAACTATTTTTGCAGATTTCTCAGATGCCGGATTTCACATTGGAATAAAGTTGAAGATAAAGTACGAGTTGAGTGAATGAGTGATATGTAGTGAGGTCAGATGTAAAAGTGAGATTGTGATGTAATTGAATTTGTATTGTAATCAAAGTTGTATAGTGAGAGCTTGAATTTGTACTATTCAACATTGTAATAAATATTGTTTGAATAAAATTTCCGTTTGAATTCAAATTCTGTGTTATTTAATTTTATTCAGCAAATATTTATTTAATCTATGAAAAATAAAATAGCACATTAACAAATACATTTAAACGAATGTATATATGTTTATTATCATCAAACAAAAATCATATAAGTGCATATTCAACAATCTCCCCCTTTTGATGATAACAAACATATATTTAAGATTTTGAATATGTTAAATGTATTTGATCATTCATATGCTCTAATTACTCCCCCTATTTAAATGCTTCCTCTCTACACAAAGCTCCCCCTACATATATGCATACAAATAAAAATATGCAAATGAGCCTAGATGCAAATGGAAAACGTTTGACTTTTGCTAGATTTTATTTGACAAAATCTTAACTTTTTTTCTCCCCCTTTTGTTATCAGCAAAAGCATAATAGTGTTAGAGAAAATAGAGATAAAGTGATCGATATTAATCCAACATTAAAACTCAATCGAATATAAAAATAAATTTCAAAAAAAATCAAACAAAAATCATAAATATTTTGTTAGGCGCATATTCCGCTTTTAGAATGATGGGAATTATGTCATCATATAAAATCATACAGTTGTGTCTATTTGTGGTATATTTATATCAGGAATTTGAATACCTACTAACCATGCATAACCGTTAGGACTTTTAAATGAGATTAGTAGTATTCCAATTTTTTTTTAAAATGAATTCAAGTGTCTTCTAACCACGCATAACCGTGAGGACTTTTAAATGGGATTAGAATCAACTTGTTTATTATCAACTTTTGATACGCGTTCCATACATGCATAACCGTGAGGACTTTTATATGAGCATGGAAGCACATAACAAATTCCAAGTAATTCACCCATGCATAACCGTGAGGACTTTTAAATGAGAGTGAATACTTTGATATTTATTTATAATTTTTTTATTATTAAAAGAAATATAAAATGAAAAACGAACGATTCCTGTTTAAAGTACCACATATCGATAAACTATATAGAATTTTGATTAGTGATGTTAGAAATATGATAGAAATAAAGATGGTCATGGAATTTTTACCAACAAAAGTTTTATAACTCTTGTTTAAATTGAATTTTTTTACTAATTATACCGTCTAGGGTAATAATATATGATAAATATCAATACTCGTCACTTTTTTAATCGCTGTTTATCTTTTCGACAATTAGTAGGGAGAAAAGAAATGTTAAATATTCAGCAAATTAAATTTCTAAAACACCTAAGCTGAGACGTAGTTTACAAAAACTATTTTCTGGTAGAGGTTTTGTAAAAATGTCTGCTAATTGAGAATCAGTTGAAATAAAATTTATGCAGATATTTTCTTTGGAAATATGATCTCTAATAAAATGATGTCTAACATCTATATGTTTTGTTCGTGAGTGGTGTACAGGATTATTTGTGAGATCAATTGCGCTTTTGCTATCACACATTAGTGGTACACGTTTAAAATTTAGACCATAGTCTTGCAAAATTTGTATCATCCATAAGATTTGAGCAGAGCAACCACTCAAAGCAATATACTTTGCCTCTGTTGTAGATAATGAAATACAATTCTGTTTTCTACTTGACCATGCAACTAATGAATGTCCCAACATAAAACATGCTCCACTAGTACTTTTTCTATCAACTAAATTTCCAGCATAATCAGCATCTGAAAAACCTTTTAATTCAAAGTTATCGTTTGTTGGATACCAAAGACCAAACCGTGAGGTGTGCAACAAATATCTTATAATTCTTTTAACTGCTTTTAAATGAGATTCTTTTGGGTTAGGTTGAAATCGTGCACACAAGCAGACAGAAAACATGATGTCAGGCCTAGAAGCGGTAAGATAAAGGAGTGATCCAATCATACCTCTATATTGCTTTTGATCAACTGCCTTACCTTTTTCATCACTGTCAAGTTTAATTATTGTGCTCATGGGGGTTCTAGCTGGTTTAGCATCTTTTAACCCAAATTTGTTGATAAGTTCCTTAATATATTTTGTTTGAGAAATGAATGTACCTTTATCGCTTTGTTTGACTTGAAATCCTAAAAAGAATTTTAATTTCTCCAACCAAGCTCATTTCGAACTTTTCTAGCATAACTTTTTCAAATTTCTCATACAACAAATTGTTAGTAGCACCATAAATAATGTCATCAACATATATTTGAACAATTAAAATATCATCGTTTTCATGCAACAGAAATAGTGTGGTGTCTACACAACCCTTTTTGAACCCATTTTCAAGAAGATAAGTACCGAGGCATTCGTACCAAGCTCTAGGAGCTTGTTTTAACCCATATAATGCCTTTTTAAGCTTATATACATGGTTAGGATATTCATGACTTTCAAAACCTTCTGGTTGTTCGACAAATACATCTTCTTTTAAAATTCCATTAAGAAATGCACTTTTAATATCCATTTGTCTTAACTTAAATCCTTTGTAGCAAGCAAAAGCTAGCAATATCTTAATTGATTCTAGTCTAGCTACAGGTGCAAAAGTTTCATCAAAGTCAACCCTTCAATTTGATTATATCCTTTAGCGACTAGTCTAGCTTTATTTCTAATCACATTTCCAGATTCATCATATTTATTTTTGAAAATCCATTTTGTTCTTACGACTGGATAGTCCTTAGGTCTAGGTGCTAAACTCCAAACATCATTTCGCTCAAATTGATTTAGCTCTTCTTGCATAGCCATAAACCAATTTTCATCATTAAGAGCTGTATCTATATCTTTGGGTTCTATTTCTGAAATAAATCCACTATATAGACACAGATCACACAAATTTCTAAAAGAGGAACGAGTTTGAACACCTGTGATAAGATTTCCTATTATCAATTCTGTAGGATGATCTGCTTTGAGTTTCAATTTTTCTGGATCTAGATTCCTTCGGACTTCGTTTGTTGTTGCGGTTTCTTTTGGTTTTTCGTTCTCATCTTTTCCATTCTCCTCTTCAACATTGCTTTTGACCATTTCCTGTTCATTAGTGCCTTCATCAAACTTCACATTGATTGACTCCACGATTGTTTTATTCCTTTTGTTGTAGACTCTATAAGCTTTACTTCTAGAAGAGTATCCCATGAATATGCCTTCATCAGCTTTTGCTTCGAATTTTCCCAATTGATCACTTGTATTGAGAATATAGCACGGACACCCAAATACTTTGAAATAGTCAATGTTTGGTTTATTTTTGAACCATAGCTCATAGGGTGTTTTGTCAAGAATTGGTCTAATCATAACTCTATTCATTACATAACAAGCTGTACTTACTACTTCTGCCCAAAAATGCAAAGGTAGCTTATACTCATTTACCATAGACCTAGCTAACTCTTGCAATGTTCGATTATTTCTTTCAACTACTCCATTTTGTTGTGGAGTACGTGGTGCAGAAAATTCTTGTTTAAAACCGTTTTCATCACAGAAGTTTTCGAATTCATAATTTTCAAATTCTCCACCATGATCACTTCTTAACGTAACAATAGGGACTCCCTTTTCGTTATGCACTAATTTTGCGAATTTTGTGAAGTATGAAAAAGTTTCTGATTTTTTAGCCAAGAAATATACCCATGTATATCTTGAGTAATCATCAACTAACACAAAACAATATTTCTTACCTCCTAAACTAGCAATGTTGTTAGGTCCGAACAGATCCATATGAACTAGTTCAAGAACTCTAGAAGTGCTTACATTGTTTTTGGCATGAAATGATGATTTTTTAAGTTTTCCCAAGGTACATTCTTTACAAATGTTTTCTGTTTCAAACTCATGTGATGGAAAACCCTCTTACCAAATTTTTCCTTTTTAATTTGTTTAACAAGTTCATACTAGCATGCCCTAAACGTCTATGCCATAAATTCACTTCTATATCCTTAGCTACCAAACATTTAGAGAGGGTGAGATCATCAAAAGATAGAGAATATATATTACCTTTCCTTTTACCTAAAAATAAGATTTCTTTTGATGATTTGTCAACAATTTTGCACAAGTCAGAATCAAAGATAACATTCATACCTTTATCACATAGCTGGCTGATTGATATCAAATTATGGTGCAGATTTTCAACATATAGTACGTCATTCAGGGTAAATGTATTTTTTTTTGAGAGAAACGGATGTGTAGTGCGACACTACACAGCCGGTTATATATAATATTAAATTAAGTAGGTAGTGCGATCAACAAGCCTGATCGCTGGCCAAAAACTAATACAGCAAAGTTTTAATAAGACTGCAAAATGCAGACTGCAAAATGCTTGAAGCCTTAATAAGACAAGTATCAGAACAAGATACAAAATCCAGACTGCAAAATGCTATAATAAGAAACAGGGGACACAGAGCCCATGCTTGAAACCTTAATACGACAAGTAGTGATGGGGCGAGCTACGCATGACGACCAAGAGGCCCGCGGATGGGAGAAGCTGTTGTGCTGCCTGCTGATTCGGTTGGTGGGGTGCTAGGACACGGAAGCCTTAGCCTAAAAGGAGCAGAGTGGCTGTAACCTGTAAAAGAAGAGTAGTAATAAATGATGCGCCTGCATGTACCTTCGAAGTGTGATTTGGGATTGTTAAAAATGTGTGCGTTACGCTCTATCCAAACACACCAACTGAATATAACCACTAGAGGATCCAAGTGTTTATCCGACGAATTAAATTGCCAGAAATCAAAGAAGGAGATGATAGATGGAACATATCCCAGAAGGTGTGCAGAAGTTGCGGCCCAGACCCGAAAGGAGAAATCGCACTCAAAAAAGAGATGGTGAATACTCTCAATGTCATTATTACAGAAGACGCAATTGGGGTCCTGCGCTATGTTGAGACGAAATAGCCTATCTCTAGTATTGGCTCGTCCGTGGATAAGGCACCATTGAAAAAATAGCATTCTTGGTTGGAGCTTATACTTCCAGATCCTGGAGAAGTTGAAGAGACGGCCTGGATTAATTAGATGCGCATAGCAAGAGGCAACGGTGAAGCCAGCTGAAGGATTAGGGGCCCAAAGAATCTTATCAGGTGATTGAGAGGGGTGGATGGATTGGAGGATGGAGACAGCCTGATGAAGCTCTGCTAAGGTGGTGAGGTCAAAATAGGAAGAAGGGACAATGAGGTTCGGACCCAAGGCAAATAGTTCGGAGGTGGTAGAAAATCTGGCGTCCGAGTGTGAAAAGAGGTTAGGGAGGGTGGAGGAAAGGGGAAGCTGACCATACCAGGTATCCAACCAGAAGATGCAGTTAGCGCCATTGCCTATGCTTACATGGAAGAGTGTTCTAACTCTAGGAAGGGTGGAGAGGACCCCGGTCCAGAATGGTGATGGTTTGAGACTGGGATCGGAATGTAGGACGAGATGCGGGTTAGATCGATAGTAAAGGGAAGAGATCCAGGATTTCCAAAGGAAAGAATCGGGAGAGAGAAACCGCCAAAGCCATTTGGCAAGAAGCGCGAGGTTGAAGCAGTAAAGATTAGTAATACCTAGGCCACCATTTCTAGTTTGCAAACAGGCGGTCCTCCAGTTGACAAGTTTCTTAATTCTGCCACCGTTCCAAAGAAAAGCACTTCTGATCGAGTCAATTCTTTTGATAACCCAGGTTGGGAGTTTGTAAAACGACATCCAATAAGAAGGGATAGCCGACAAGACCGACTTAACAAGAACTAGACGACCTGCAGCTGATAGGGAGTTAGCTTTCCAGGAGAGAAGTCTATTTTCAATTCTGGTGATGAGGGGGAGCCAGTCAGCCTTGTGAAGTTTGGTTGGGCGGAGCGGGATACCCAGATAGGAGATGGGAAATTGCGCGATGCTACAGTTGAGGAGGTTGGAAAAGGTGCTACCAAGGTGATCGGAGTTCCCGAGCATGATGATGGAGCTTTTGCTGAAATTGATGGATAGGCCAGAAATGAGTTCGAATGAGTAGAGGGCTACTTTAAGGCAATGAATGTGGTTGACGTTTGGGGTTGCGAAGAGGATAGTATCGTCCGCAAAATGGAGATTAGATATGGTTAGGTTTGAGCTGGGGAGCTTGATGCCTACGAAGAGGTTTTGGGAAGTAGCAAGTTTGATCATACGATTAAAAACATCAGTAACAAGGACAAAGAGCAGAGGGGAGAGCGGGTCGCCTTGGCGCAACCCACGAGTTGATTTTATTAATCCACCGGAGACTCCATTGATAGAGATGGAGGAGTAGCTAGAGCAAAGGATATTCTGAATCCAGTTACACCATTTTGAGGAGAAGCCCCTATGTTCTAGAAGCTTCAAAATGAACTGCCAGTTAACTGTATCAAATGCCTTGGAGAAATCTAATTTGAGAAGAAGGCCAGGCGCTGAGGATTGGTGGCAAAAAGAGATGACCTCCTGAGTGGCGGCAACACAGTCCATGATATTTCGACCTAGTATGAATGCTGATTGCTCTATTCCAATGAGGGGGGCTATTACGGCTTGAAGGCGATTGGAGAGAACTTTGGTTATGATCTTAAAGGTGGTGTTCAGAAGGCTAATGGGTCGGAATGAGGGAAGAGAGGTAGCGCCAGGGGTTTTGGGGAGAAGGATGATGCTGGCATAGTTGAGGCGAGCCACTGATGATGGGTCAGCATGGAATTCCGAACACATCTCCAAAATGTCAGACTTCACGGTATCCCAGTAGTGCTTGAAAAAAATTGGGCCGAAACCATCTGGGCCAGGGGCTTTATCATCAGACATTTCATTCAATGCCGCCCAAATCTCAGCCTCCGTGAAAGACTGATCAATAGAGATGGGAGAGCGGTCGGGATAGAGCAGATTCCAGTCTATGGGAGGGGATGGGGGATAGACGCAACCTAAAATGTTGCGGTAATAGGAGGTGAACAGGTTCAAGATATCTGACCGATCAGTGAAAGTCGTGCCATTGTGGGAAATTTCTGGAATAAAAGTGGATCTACGTCTGCCGTTAGCTAGTCGGTGGAAGAAAGCCGTATTTCTATCACCCTCATCAATCCATTTTGCCTTGGAGCGTTGCTTCCAGCCTATTTCCTCTTGGAGTGTCAGTCTGTCTAAGACCGCTTCCCGGTCGCAAAGGCGGACCCTATCCGACTCGCAAAGGGGGCCGAGTTCTTCCTTGATGTTGAGATCTAAAATTTCCTCCTGAATTGCAGAAATGCGCGAGCGGAGAGAACCCCAAACCGTCTTCGCCCAGGGTTTAATGATCTTACGGAGGGTTCTGAGTTTACAGACAACGCGGGCGGTGGCCGAAGGAGAGGTAAGGGGCTGGGACCAGATTAGTCTGATGAAATCGTCGAAAGATGGCTCAAGAAGCCAAAAACGCTCGAAACGGAAGGGTCTAACTATACCGGAAGAATGACCAGTATCAAGAAGGAGAGGGCAGTGGTCCGAGATGATTGTGGCTAGACCAGAGACTATTGAGAGTGGGTAAAGATCATCCCAGGCTGGATTGAAGAGAAAACGGTCCAGTTTCGCCAACGAGGGCACAGATCTGCGATTTGACCAGGTGAATAGGCGATTACTGATAGGTGGGTCTATTAAGGAGCAGTCATTGATGAAAGAGTTAAAGGATTCAGAATCGTGTGATAAGTTACCCGAGGTACGTTCCTCAGAGGATCTGGTGGTGTTGAAATCACCTCCGACTACCCAGGGGCCATTAACATGAGAGGCGAAGTTAAGACAGTTCAACCATAGAGCACTACGGTCTCGAGTATCAGATGGACCATAGATATTTGAGAAAAAAAAGATTGTACCAGATTGTAAATGACGGAGGGCGACGTGTAAAGCTGATGGCTGGTATATAGTTTGACAGTGGGCCCACACCGATTCATCCCAGGCTGTCAAGATGCCTCCACTGGAGCCCACAGCATTCAAATGGGCCCACCCAGTGAGGTATGGTCCACCAATTTGTCTGAGGAGGTTAGGCTTAGGATCAGATAGTTTGGATTCTTGCAAAAAAAGAATGTTTATTTTATGGGGGGCAATGATGAGATTGACTGAGTGTCTTTTGCTGGGGTCCCCCAACCCCCTAACATTCCATGATAGTATCTTCATTGGGAAAGTGACAAACGCTCGGATTCTAGGGTTTGCATGGAGATGTAGTGATCATCACTCAAACTCACACCCATACAACGTGCCATATTCTTATTCAGATTTTTATTTAGAGAAGAAAAAACCACATGTTTATAGTAACTACCGGGGAGAGAAGCTGCTTTATCTAGCCTGGAACTCCTACGGACGGTCGCTGGAGTGACTGACTGGGTCCAAAGAGTTACCGCTGGCGTTGTCTCTTGGTTGTGATCAACAGGCTGAGCGACAGGGGGTAGGGAGGTAGGTTGGGGGGTGAAGGGTTGGGGGGAACTGTGTGGTGGGCGAGACTTGGGTGGCGGGTGAAGGCTTGTGAGGTCTAAGTCTTCATATGGGTTCCACGCTTGCTCCTGGGTTGGCCAAGGGTCCCAACCCCTTGGGCCTATAACTTCAATCGACCGATCTATGGATTGGACCGGAACAGGAGGGGAAGTTGAGAGGAGAGGCTCGAAATTCATGACGTCAAATTTATCGTCTGGATCCAAGTTGTCAATCGGAATATGGCGGTCAAAGTGCTGGAAATCCCTCTCGTAGTCTATGCCTAACAGATGGTTCTCTGGTCTCCTATTAGGGTGAACATGTTCCCATTCAGGGTAAATGTATTGTTGCCTACTTTACCTTTACCGACAATTTTACACTTTTCATTGTTGCCCATTGTGACTCTGCCACCTTTGTACTTTTCTAGGCTATGGACTTTGATTTATCGCCTGTCATGTGCCTAGAACAGCCAGAATCCAAGTACCATTGTTGTTGTTCCTTAGCCTGCCAGCATACCTACACAAGAAGGGAGTTTAGCGACCTATTTGTTTTTATAGGTCCATGATTGTTAGTGGCAGAATATTTAGAAAGATAATTTTGTGGGGACCCAAAACTATTTATATATGTTCCCTTTGGCACCCAAATTTGTTTAACTTTGGGAGATTTTATATTTGTGCCTTTTGGAACCCAAATCGGTATAGTTTTCACATGTTTGGGTTTATACCAACAATTATTGTGATTTTGTCCATATTTTCTACAATTGTGCACATAGAATTAACTTGATTAATATTGCTTTCAACACTTTTAGATTGATTATATCCAAGTCCTTGTCTAACCGTATTAACAGTTTGCTTTCCTAATAGCATATTCAACGATTTTTCACTTTTTGAAAATTTATCTAAAGTCGTTTGGACTTGTGTTTTGAGAGATTCATTTTCGTTTAATAATTGTTTGCACTTTTTGATAGAATTTTCTCTCCTAGTATTTTCACTTTCTTTCAAAATCAGAATTTCATTTTCAAGTGATTTTATATTAATTTTCGATTTTTTAATTTCTTCTTCAAATGTTGGACACTTATCGCACTTAGGGATCCTACTTTGATAGTTTTGAACTAATTAGTCAAGTTGTTCATTCAATTCTATCAAAGTATCTTTTTGTGATTCTAGTTTGGCATACTTCTCCCTAAGTCGTTCAAAACAGCCATTTACCTCGTGAAAATGTATAAGTAATTCTGAATGAGTAAGTTTTGATACCTCACTTGCCTCGTCATCGTCACTGTCAGTTATTTCACCATGAAGACACAAATTAGCTTTTTCACTTTCACTGCCAGTTCTATCACTTCCATCTTCGTCGTTTTCATCCCAAGTAGCTGCAAAACTTCTCCTTTTCAGTTTTTTTCCTTAACTGAGTCGATTTCGGGGACAATTTGGCTTGATATGACCGGGTTTGTTGCATTTATGACAGATGATTTTCTGTTCTTCTGGGTTGTCTATTGCTTTGTTTAATATGCTCTTTGCTTGTTGATTTCTAACTGGATTGCCATATTTGCGACTCCAACTTTTGAATTTTCTTATTAATAGTGCTAGTTCCGCTTCACAATCATCATCATCATCATCATCATCATCATCTTCACTTTCAATTGTCCCTGTAAGAGCTATTGATTTTCTTCGAGTGTCTCATCCTTCACGTTCTTCCTTGAATTTCATTTCTAGCTCATAAGTGGTGAGATTTCCGATGAGTTCTTCAACTTTCATTTGTTTTAAATCTTTCAATTCTTGTATGGCAGTCACTTTTGCTTCAAATTTTCGTGGAAGGACTCTGAGGATTTTTCGGACTATCTCCAACTCTGTGTACGATTTTCCAAGAGCTTTTAATGTGTATACAATATTGGAAAGTCGTCCATGCATTTCTTTGACATTTTCCTTCGCCATTGTGAAGTTCTCGTATTTGCTGCTTAGCATGGCAAGGCGAGATTCTTTGACTTGAGATGTTCCTTCGTGAGTCACTTCTAGTGTATGCCATATTCCTGCGCAGTTTGACAATGTGAGACACAATTAAATTCAGATTGATCTAATGAACAGATAATAGAATTCATGGCTTTAGCATTTTGTAATTTATTTTCTAGTTCTGTCCATTGATCCTTCGGATTTTTTTTATTTCCTGATTATTTTCAATTATAGTTGGTGCTCTATACTATGTCTCAACAATATCCCAAGCGTCAATGGTTTTCAGAAAAATTTCCATCCTATTTTTCCAGTAAGCATATTCACCATTGAACATTGGTGGTCTAACTATGGACTGACCCTCAGCAAAAGCATTATTAAAAGAAGGCATTTTAAAAATTCAAATTTTTTGAAACAAAAAACTGATTTTAAAAAAAAAGCGAATTTTTAAAATAAGAGTTGACTTCTATTCCTCGCTTTGATACCACTTGTAGGATTGATTTCACCCTAGAGGGGGGGCGAATAGGGTGATGGTATTAATTATAAAAATTAATTGCGGAAGCTTATAAAATAATTTCAACACAGAACACAGAATAATAGCAGCACAGAAAAATAACAGAATAAAATGCAGAAACAGAACGACACAGAATTTACCCAGCTTCGGCAAAACCCTGCCTACGTGCTGCCCCAAGGTTTCTACTAGAAATTAGATAGTCAGACGCTTACACACGTAAACTCGCGACACCCGCTATCGACTAAACCTAACTCTACGCTCAAAACCCTGCCACAACTCAACCACCGAGTTGCGAATTCTCAAACTACGCCACGTACACGACTAGAAAATACAACGGTTTAAAATTTAAACATAAATTTAAAAAGAAAATTAAAAAACAAAGACGCGAAAATCCTAATTAAAAAAATAAAAAGCCCTTTAAAACAAAACCGGCCCCCTTTTCTAATCTGGCCCGTTCGACTTTTAGTTGCTCCGTTCCTTTTTGTGAAGTAATGGCGGCCGTTCCTCTTTGCAAATTTAGGGCTTCATTCTCTTCGATCCAAACTAGGGTTTCGTGATGAAGCTGCCGATTGTTTGATCAATCTGGTTGTCAATTGAGTGATGATTTGTTCGTCTTAATGCTTTCGGCTGCTTCTAGAGTTCGACTTCAATTTGGTATGTGATTTTCCTTTGTGCTTTTCAGTTATGCTCGATTGAACTCTGATGATTGAAATTGCCGATGATGAGTGGTTTATATAGGATTTGAATTCCTAGAATTGCGTTCGTCTGATTTCTTCAACGTTTTAGTTTCGGCCATCTGATATTGTTTTGATGCTTGAGATTTTACTGACTTTTTCAAATTCGTATATTATGACACTTGCGTCCCACGGCTTTGATGTTTAACTCGGTCAATTGCCTTTGCTACCACGGTTTCAAATTTGACTTTTTCGTTTGAGATGACTGTGGTGATTTTACTGTGACTTCGGTTTTGCTTTGCATTGACCTTGGCCTTGATAAAATCGATTTGCTATTGCCTGTAAGAATTTGTTCCATATTGATTTCATGGATTGATTTGTTCGACTCCTTGATTGCCACGGCTTCGGCTCCGATCATTTTTCTGTTGACTTTGATAAAAGAAAATTTGACTTTGACTTGTTTTCACTTCGTCACTGTATGTTGCACTTAGTAGTCGGTACTTCCGCTTAAGCATTGGAGTTGTAGCATATCTCAGGTTGCATTCCACATTGAACTGGTGTGGAGTATATTTGCATTACTGCATACGTTAGTATATTGATCGTCTGCACCTAGCCCTGAAGTGTTTGCTGTGTTCATTTGATTGTTGTGCACTGAGTTTGCTTCGAGTCAGTTTCATTGTGTTGGTTTCATTGTTGCTGTGTCACTGTCTTCTTTGTACACTTGAAATTCATTGACAATTTTGCACTGCGTCATTTTGTATCTGCATCCTCAGATGACAATTCAACTGTGCTTTGTTCTTATCATTCCTTTGGTATTGTGCAGACCACTTGGCTACTGTGTATCACTGCATACTGGTTGTATACTTATCTTCATATATTTAAATTGCTGTCTCATTTACTTGTGTTCGTTGTAGTCTTTGTATTGTTGTCAGTTGCTTAGAACTGTTAAAAATAGTTCGACATTTACTTTGACTTGGTCTTTTGGAGCTTGAGTTGCTTCACCTGGTTCATTTGAAGTTGTAGCTTGTACTTTTGTTGTTTGCATTGAGCATTTTGTATGCTTGCAATTTTGGGTTTCCAGTTGCACTTGGTTCATTGTCATTTTGCTGGAATGACTTCGACATTGGCTTTTGTAGTTGGTCTGGAGTTGTTACTGTAGTTGTGTAGTTGGTTCCTTACTTTTCATTGTTGCTTGGATATTGAACTGCTTCATTCTTCACTGTAACCTTCATGTATTTTGTTTATAGCCAGTTGCCTCTGGTTTGAGTTTTTGCTTTCGCTTGAGACTGTATGTTGCTGTCTTGACCACTTGATTGTATTCGGATTTGATTTTCGAATTACACCTGAGTTGAATCCGATTTGGATTTGACCTTGTGCTGAAAGTTGTGACATTATTTTATTGCACTTGAGTTGAATCCTGTATTTGGGTTTGACCTGTGCTCACTTGTCCCTGTAAATCGATCAAGTGTATATTTCGGTGTGCACGGCCTTGTGGCATATACAGTGATACACTGTGTATGTCACAAGTTGTTCGTGTATGATGGATTTAAAAATTAAATGATGATGGAACCCAAATAACCAAGGAAAATATTATTTTCAAAATTCATTTTTTATTTTATACTGCAAAAAATATTTCCTTTTTAATTTTACTGCGTCAAAATCTATTTTTGCAGATTTCTCAGATGCCGGATTTCACATTGGAATAAAGTTGAAGATAAAGTACGAGTTGAGTGAATGAGTGATATGTAGTGATGTCAGATGTAAAAGTGAGATTGTGATGTAATTGAATTTGTATTGTAATCAAAGTTGTATAGTGAGAGCTTGAATTTGTACTATTCAACATTGTAATGAATATTGTTTGAATAAAATTTATGTTTGAATTCAAATTCTGTGTTATTTAATTTTATTCAGCAAATATTTATTTAATCTATGAAAAATAAAATAGTACATTAACAAATACATTTAAACGAATGTATATATGTTTATTATCATCAAACAAAAATCATATAAGCGCATATTCAACAAAATATTTCTCGCGGATAGCAATGCCTTAACCAAGCTAACCAGAAAGGACGTGAAGTTTATTTGGTTTGATAAATGTGAGGGATAATTCCTTGAGTTAAAGCATTTGTTGACCAATTTGCCTGTGTTAGTAGTTCCAGATATAAATCAGAATTTAGCGATGTATACAGATGCGTGTGGAACTAGATTAGATGCTGTGTTGATGCAGAAGGGTAAAGTTATTGCATATGCTTCGTGGCAGCTCAAACCACATGATGTTAGATATCTGACTCATGACTTGAAGTTGGCCGAGGTTATTTTCACATTGAAATTGTGAAGACATTATCTGTTAGGAGAACACTTCGAGTTGTATGCGTATCATAGGTCTTTGAGGTATTTATTCTCTCAAAAAGAGTTAAATATGAGACAATAGAGGTGGTTGGAGTTTTTAGCAGCTTATGGTTTTGGTATTAAGTATATACCAGGGAAAGGAAATAAATTGTATATGCACTTAGCATGAAACATCAGAATGTGGTGTTAGCTATATTGGCAGAATGGAAGGAGTTGGAGGCTTTGACTACTTATAGTGTGCAGTTAAGATCGACTGCTAGTTCTAGTCAAAGCACAGCCATGTTATCTTACTTGGAAGTTCGATCAATATTGATCGAATGGATTGCTTCTAAGAAGAGAGATGATCCATTGTTAGTCGAAGAGATTGGAAGATGGAACCGAGATAGATGATCTAAAAGATTTTATTCTTGACCAATGGAGATGTTTAAGAAAGAAGGGACAGTTATGTGTGTCAGATGTTGGAAACCTAAGGAGGGAAGTTCTTAGAGAGTGCCATCAACCAAAGTTTACGATTCATCCTTGGGGAACGAAGATGTTTACTTCGTAACCATCGACTATGGCATGCATTTCGTATCGATCGAACTTCAAGCATTTCATATGGATCAGAAGATCGATAGTAAGCACACACAAAACAACGTATCCGATCGACACAAAATACAGTTGATCGATGTGAACGAGACAAAACACGATCGATACGAAGTACCACTAGCATCGATACGAACTAGACGAAGTGATCGATAAGAACAAGGCTCCGATATTGGGTACGAATAAGACTCGGTCAACTCGGCGCGAATAGTGGATCGATCCAAAAATCTCGCACCACGTCATCTTACATGCACGTGCTCGAGATCGAGTCGAACAGATCGATATGAAATGTATCGATACGAACACGGCGGCCTAGAGAAAATGATAACTTGCATCGATCATATCTCACAATCCATAAGTCCAAACGCTATAAAATTTTCACAAGAGCTTACGTACAAGATAAAGAATATTCATGCCAAATTTTGGCTCCATTGGACAAAATCTTGATCGATACGAATTACGTTCGTATCAATCACAATCGAGTCGAAATCGCCTGAGATCGATCGTGTGGGTCCACCCACGTGCCAGAAGAGGTCTCCCGAGATCTGAGTGAGATATTTGCATCCTACACCTATAAATAGCATCCCAAAGCCTGTAGAAAAGGGACTTTTGATCTGGCGACGTCTAGACTCTGCCAAAATCACAATTGCACTAAAACCTCATTGTTGTACTCAAAAATTACTGTTGTAATTCAATGTAACCAGCAAGAACATCAATAAAAGATTATCCTTCGAAGTAGACATAGGCCGGAGATAGACGAACCACTATAATCTGGTGTTTCTGTTTGTTATTTTTTGATTGTTGTTCTCTACTTTGTCTGGATCTGAGGTATGTGTTAGAATACTGCTGATCTGTATTCGTATACTGGTGCTTTCATGATATTCGGGGTTTGTGACCAATTTTGGTGCAAACACTTTGGTGCTTTCACTGAGAGCACCTAACTCGGGGATTCTACCGCTTAGATATTGGACTTGAGGGCTTAAGGATTCAAATCTGGGAAGCAATGACGCGGCAATCAACAAGAAGACAGAGAGAAGAAAGGAGCCAACAAGAGGGAAGCCAGGAGGCCTCTTTTTGAGCTGAAGCGGGTCAAGCTTCGATCTACATCACTAGGGATGAGATGGAGGCTATGACGGAGTCAATTCATGAAAGATTGTTGAAGAGTCAACAAGAAAAGATGCAGAGCTTCTTTGAGCAGATGAGAACAACTGGAGCATAGAACCTTGGACCAGCTACAGTTGCTGCTAACATAGGACAAGGAGCTGGGGTTACAGAGAATGCTAGATGTCAGATCCAAGACCAAAATGTAGAGCAGGAGGGCAATCGACAAGGACCTAGGGGCAGACCCTCAGGATCTGAGAGTGGAAGATCCATAGATGCAGCTTAGCACGCTAGAGCCAATGCCAACATGAATTAACCATATGAAGAATATTACCCAGAATACCCTCCGGGACATGGAAGGCAGGATGGAAACATTCTAAGGAGACAACCCCTGGATGGAGATGAACGAATGGATGGATTAGTGCGACGGATTATGAGGGGAGGATTGCCAAGCGGAGGCTTAGAAGAAGTTAGTCAGAGTCCGTTCGATCCAAATATCAGAAATGCGAGGAATCCTCCAAAGTTCAAGTTACCCACGCTGGAACCTTATGATGGAAGTCAGACCCGACCAAGCATATTACCAGATACATCAGGCATATGGAAGTGCTAAGGGAATCCGAGGAAGTGATGGTACGGTGTTTCCCTCTATATTTGACAGATTTGGCTGCGCTTTGGTTCAGGCAGCTAGAGAATGGATCAATTGGAACATGGGACGAGCTAGTGGAACACTTCATGAGACAGTTTAGGGTCCACATTACACGAACCAAGAGTATGATGACCATAGCTTCGATAAAGCAGAGGATCGGAAAGTCCATAAGAGAATTTCTATTATGATTTAATGCAACGGTGGCTTTAGTAGATCGCCTGAAACCATCAATGATTTTGATGGCGGCGGTAGCATGAGTTGCAGAAGATACAGAATTTAAGGATTGTTTGGCAAGAGATCCAATACAAGATCTTGGAGAATTCTATCATGAGGCTGAGAGATTCATTCGGTTGGAAGATTCACGTGCCGAGAGGCAGGAAATAAACCCCGTGCAAGGCGAAGGAACCTCCAAGGAGCAGTTTGGGATAGACAAAGGAAAGCGAAAGCAGGATGATAGATACGATGGTCTTGACAAACGAAAAAAATTCCGAGAACCTAGATTCAAACAATACGCTGAATTGATAGCAAACCTAGAACGGATTTACATAGAGACTCGGTGGCATCTCCCCTATCGAAAACCACCCAGGAGAGATCCTATGGAAAAGGAATGTAGAAGTGGAAAGTATTGCCTATTCCATGAGCTAGATGGGCATGCTACTAATGAATGCCGCCATTTAAAGGATGAGGTGGAAGAGCATGTTAGAAGTGGTAGATTGCCACAATACGTGAAAAATCAAACAGCGGTCGTAGGACCTAAGCAACTACCGCCTCCATCTAGCAGAACTAATCCTAGATCGGGATAACAGCTCGTTATCAATTGACCATGATGGTAAGGTCCAATTTCAGGATTTGAACTTTGGTCGATTAAACTCCTTAGGTTTGACTTGAAAATAAAACGGCTATTCGAATTACACATGTACGGAAACCGAAGAGTTCCCCAGGCATGCTCTGAGATGGTAATAGACCGCTTTTCCTGGAGAGGCAGTATCTAGATTTTTCCTTTGTTTGTGATTGACATTTGGAATTTGAATTTAATAAATGAACTTGAATTTCATAAAATAAACCTTTGACTGAAGAATTAAAGGATGAATATTGGAATTCAATTTGAAATTAATCCTTTTATGACCCTACCCGGAGAGACAGGGTCCGGAGTGCAAGAAGTGAGTTGCTTCGCCAGAGAGCGATAAGATCAACTCACGTAACATCGTACCTCATTCACCATGGAGTGATTGGATTAGGGTTCAATAAGAGCACGGAGTGGCTACGATCGGCCTAGAATTAAGGCCATGACATCGCTTAATGTTCGGGGATTCTGAACAGTAGTGCAGGGGGTGTTGCCGCTTCACTAGAGAGCGACATGATCGGCTCACTCGACGATGTTTCCCCTTCACCGGAGAGTGACTGGATGGGATCCAACAAGATCTCAGAGAGGCTATGATCGGTCTAGGATGACCAAGACATCGCCATGTGCCCTCGCTGAGGCCAAAGTGCAAGGGATAGAAAGCAGCACCGGAGCACGACAGGATCTTTCTACTCGATCATTAAGTTTGGAATGGACTTAGAAAGGGTCCGAAGTGGCTGTCAATGGTCCAGGGAGGCCATAGGATTTGATTACTGAATTCCACAAGTTGAAATGGATACTGATTCGGCTTCGAACAGCCACGAACTTGATTGAGAATACTATAGTTGCGGATAAAACATGGACTCACGACATTTGAGTTGAAGCTATTCAAAACACGCTTTTTACCAATAGTCATATTTTGGGGGGCAAAGTGTTATCTCACCTTTTAGCGAGACCGAGATATTAAGAAATTAATTGAAGATTAATGATCGCTTACCCCAAATATCGATTATACATCACAGGTTCACTATGGATATCGATGAATTTTGTCCGAGTCTGGATCGTGCTATAATTGACAAGGCAAGAGAAGCAAAGCCATAAAAGCCAATTTTTCATATATCAAATCAATCGAAGTTCGTACGCTCAAGATATGATCGATGCAAACCCAAGAATTTATATCTATCACTCTACCCTCTTCGCATCGATGCTGTTCGAATCCATCCGGAATCACACTCTTCGTATCGATCCAAAAGCGGCCGCGTCGTATCGATCTTGTTCGTATCCATCAGAAAAACACGATTTCGTAATAATCAATTCGTATCGGTTGCACAAACGTCCAGTTCATGTCCATATTGTTTACTTCGTGACCATCGACCATAGCATGCATTTCGTATCGATCAGACTTCAAGAATTTCGTATCGATCGGAAGATCGATACAAAGCATACATAAAATAACGTAGCCGATCGATACGAAACACAGTTGATCGATACAAATGAGACAAAACACGATCGATACAAAGTACTACTAGCATCGATACGAACTAGATGAAGTGACGATACGTACAAGGCTCCGTTATTTGGTACGACTAAGACTCGGTCAACTCAGCACGAAGAGTGCATCAATCCAAGAATCTCGCACCACATCATCTTACATGCACATGCTCGAGTCGAACAGATCGATACGAAATGTATCGATACAAACACGATGGCTGGAGAACACATTAAATTGCATCGATCATATCTCACAATCCATAAATCCAAATGCTATGAAATTTTCACAAGAGCTTACGTACAAGTTAAAGAAGGTTCATGCTAAATTTCGGTTCTATTGGAAAAAATCTTGATCGATATGAATTACATTCATATCAATCATGGATTAAGTCGAAATCTCCTGGGATCGATCGCGTGGGCCCACCTACGTGCCAGAAGAGGTCTTTCGAGATCTGAGTGAGATATTTGCATCTTACACCTATGAATAGCACCCCAAAGCCTACAGAAAAGGGATTTTTGATCCGACGATGTCTAGGCTCTGCAAAAATCATGATTGCATTCAAACCTCATTGTTGTACTCGAAAATTACTGCTATAATTCACTGTAACCAACAAGAACATTAATAAAAGATTATCCTTCGAAGTGTACGTAGGCTGGAGATAGCCAAACCACTATAAATCTGGTGTTTCTGTTTGTTATTTTTCAATTGTTGTTCTCTACTTTGTCTGGATCTGAGGTCTGTGTTAGAACACTGCTGATCTATATTCGTACATTGGTGCTTTTACGATATTCGGGGTTTGTGACCAATTTTGGCGCAAACACTAAGTATATTGAATGTACCCTAAGGAAACCTCAACAAATAAGTGGATTTAGGTAAAGAAGAGATAAAGCAAGTATGAGCTAAGCAAAAGGGAGGAAGATCTAATCAAGGTTTCTTAAAATATTTAGATAAGTAGTACTTTACCTTTTATTTTTTTCATTCTGGTTGATTCAGATCTTGTTATTTTGTACTCATATAAAGTTTTGCCAAAATAAAAACTTCTTATGATATCCTCGCCATTATTCTAAAGATGGGTTAGTAACTTGAGAATCTTATGGCTTAGCAATAGATTATTATGAATTTCTAAATTAAAAACTTTGAAAATATATAACGAAAATAACTTGTAATCCAAATGAAAGACAAGGTAGGGATAAAGGAATTATTCATGAATTTTCTAGAAATATATAAGGCTTTCTATGCTTAAACGAGCTAGAACTAATATAGAACTGCGCTGGTGGAAAGAAGAATCCACGTTGAGAATTAAAAGAAATGATATATGTATTATAATAATTATGTAAGGAGACAAGACCCATAAAAATAGTGAAAAATAAAGGACACTGTAAATGTCAGAAAAAGATAAAGCAACGTATCTAATGGTGACACATGTAAAGATGGTCACGTGCCTTGTTAGATGTAACATCCTGGAATTTTTAACAATATCAATTTAATAGTCTGTATTAAAAATTAGATTGATATTGATATTTTGTTAATAATAATTTAAATTGACTTAATAATCTTCTTTAATAAATATTCAATTGGTTATTTTATCTTTTAAAAATAATAAATTGGTTTCTATTTGCAATATAAATATGTGGTTTATATTTTAAATAGATTCGCATTGTTTTAATTTTAATAAATAAAGCATATTTTCTAATTCTATTATTTGTAGTAATTTGGGAAAATTTGTTTTTATTTAATATTTAAGCTTTCCAAAGTTAAATAAATAAATCTTGGTTTAAACTTAATAAATGAATCATGTTTTAAAAATTCTAATATATACATTTTAATTTGGAAATTTTGGTTTAAATTAGTATTGAGTTTTCAAAACTATTTAATAAATAAATATATGATTTTAAAATTGATAAGGAAAAAATATTTAAATGTTTTAAAATAATTTGGCTTGAGATTTAAATTTAAAATGAATTAACAAACAAAAGTTTTATGGCTTAATAAAATATATAATTTATTAATAAAAATATAATTTCTTTTAAAGTGATTTTAATTTAATAATGAGATATTTCTAAAAAATATATTAATAACGTATTGATTTACAAATAGGTTTTGAATAAAATTTGCAATTGCTATTTTAAATTAAATTTATATACATAACTTGACTTGAAAATAATTGATTTTGGATTTGATTTGAATTTAAATTCCAAAGTATAAATCTTAATTGTTTTAATTTTTATATGTATAAGTTTTATTTATAAACATGGTTTGTTTTTATTTCTTTTTATAAATTTATATACATATTTAAATTCTAATTAATTAATCAATTAAGCATAATATACATATTAACTTGTAAATTAATTTACAAAGACAAGTGTTGATCTCTTTAAGCCTTATTTAACAAATGTTCAAAGATTAACCTATTAATTTGACAAATGTAGAAGTTTTTTTACAAGTGGCACATTTTGGTTTTAATTTTCTTTTATTTAATTAAATCTGAAAACTACATCTATATATAAACTTGCATTTCATTCATACTTGTTTTTTTTCCATTTCCTAAATCAAAAAGAGAACTTCAAAACACCTCTTCAAAAATCAAATTTGTACCTTCAAAACATCTTCATATCAAACCATTCATCAACCCTGCATGTTTGAATCTGAACATCCTCAAAATCAAAAAGCCTGCATATTCAACTTCCTCATATTCAAAAAGGGTCTGCATCACTTTCAATCTGGGAAATGAATTTTGCATGTCACATGGAAATGACCAAATCTGCTTGCAACTTGGACAATAAAGCAAACTGCAGTTTTTAAAGTATTGAAGCAACAGTAGTTCTTAAGTTGTAAAGCAAGTTCAAAGGCCTTCAATCAGAGGCTCTGTTTCTTTATAAAGGAAAAAGTGAGTAACTTTTTAAATTTAAAAATTTAAAAATAGGTTGCATGCTAGTATATTGAAGTGGAATAGTATTTCTTGTGTTATAGATGAATGTTGATGGTGTGCATGCTGTTTTACTTAATTGCCTGTTCTGTTTATTTGATTTCCTGGCACAAAACTTCATCTAAAACATTTATCTTTTAATTTAGCTTCTGAAATGATGAAATTTATAAAGTAAAGTTGTTTTATTTTCTTAAGTTAATATTCAAATTTTTTTAAGTAAGTTAAAATACAGGATGTTGCCTCTGTAAACACAGGAAAACATCATGCATGTGATTTTTACCATAACCCAAACATGTTAGTTTAGTAATTCAGTAGCATAAATCAAAAATACTAACTGAAACTTGATTTTTAAATCCAGAATTTGGATTTTTTTAGGGTATAGTTAAAGTTGCAGTAGATATTGAACTAAAAATGGATTTTAAGCAAATCCTGGTGATCTATGACTTGAGGAAGCTCGGGGCTCTTCTGGGTGATGAAGGATGGTTAGGGGAAGGTTGGAAAAATCAGGGATGGCGATGTTTATCATGGGGTAAGGTGCAGTTCTGATATTTATTTTTAAACCCTAGTTTTAATGGGTTTTGATGAATCGGCCATTTTGCTTTGTGTACGTGACCGAGTGTTGAGATGTTTGGGGGATGGGTAGTTGGTGTGTGGATGAGTTCGAGGCCGTAGGGGTTGATCATCTGGTGGTCGGAGCGGTGAAGACTTGCCGTTGATAGGTTTTGGGGGAAACCTGACTTTTGTTTCCAGGTGTGAAGATTTTGCGTTCGAATTTGATTTCGAGGATGGTTGTTTAAATTGATGATTGTGGAGGGTTGCAGTGTCATCCTCTGGGTTGTTGAGATCATCGGCGGTGATCTATGGTGGTCGGGGTCGCCGTGCATATGCACGGTGATGTAGTGTTTTGGGTTTAATTTTGGTTACAGGGGATGTTGCTTGTATTTCTCGAAGTTATAGGGTGAATGACTTTAAGAAGTTAGGTAGAAAACTCGAAGTAAGTTAGCATAAGCCTCGGGTCATTCTGCATTTTCAGGTTTATTAGGAAATCTGAGTTTTAGTTTTAAATTTTTAAAACCTATAGCATCCGAGTTTTGTAACTTGTGAATCTGAAACTTTTGAATGTTAAGGAAGTTTTAAACCTGGTTTTAAACTTAAATTTTAAAATTCAAGTTAAATTTAAATATCTCAGTTTTAGATAAAAAATAAAGTTTTAAACTTAAACTTGTTTAACTACTTTGTTTTGGAAAGTAGTTTAAATCTTCTTAATTTGAAATTGTAAAATAAGAGCAAGATTTAAAATTCAATTTAAAATCTGGAAATTTAAAAATGAATTTCAGTTTTTAAAAATTAGAAGAAGATTTAAATTTAAAGATTTAAACTAAATATAAATTGAAGTTATTGAAATGTTAAAAGTTATAAATTGTTTAAACTTTGATAAGTTCAAATTATTTTTATTTTAAAACTTGTATTTAAAATGAAATTTGAAAGCAAGTCAAAAGTACTTTGTTTCAAATAAAATTTGTTTTTGAACATAATTTAGAAATGTTTTATCTTAATTAAGATTAATGTTTTGAAATTAATTTAATTAATGGAGTAATTAAGGAATGGTTAATTAATTTAATTAATTAATGATTTGAAATAAATAAATATTGATTAATGGATAATCAATTTGAAATTAAGATCATTAATTAGATTTTTAACTTAATGATTAAAGAATTATTAATTAAGTAATTAAGTTTTAATCAAGGTTAATTAAGTAAATAATTAAAGACTAATTAAGTGACAATTAACACTTAATTAATTAAATAATTAGGCTTCAATTAATGGATAATTAAAGATGATTTAATTTGTGATTAATCTAAGTTAATTACTTGAAGATGTTTAAGAATGAAGTAATTTGGAAAGTAATTACTTAGTAATTAATCAAGGGATTAATTAAGAAAATTAATTAAGGGATAATTAATTTGGTTTAATAAAGTAATTAAGTTAGTTAATTACTGAATGTAATTAATCTGGGAGATTAATAATTATGAGTTAATTACTTGAGGTAAGTAATTTAGGAAGATAATTTTATTAAATATAATTAAGGGTCATTAATTATTATAATCAATGATGTAATTAAAGTTGATTAATTAAGATTAATTAATTAATGATAAGTAATTATAGGTAATTAATTAATGTAATTAATTAAGAATTAAGGTAATTAATTATAGTTAATTAATTAATTAAAGTAATTAAAGGTTAATTACTGTTTTGGTTTAGAAAAATTAATTTTTGAAATTAATTAAGGATAATTACATGAATGTAATTAAGGATAATTAATCAAGGGTGATTAATTAAGGTGATTAATAATGAATGATTATTTGATTGTAATCAATTAAATGGTTGAGTAAGCAAGATATATATTGATGTAGTAATTAATTTAATTTATTTTAAATTAATTAAAGATGAAGTAATTAATTTAATTCATTTTAAATTAATTAGAGATGGAGATAGTTAATTTACTTCATTTTAAATTAATTATAGATGTGGTATAAGTAAATCTTTGCTTACGTATGAATGGATGACATTGATTGCCTTGGATGCTTTGTGATCTTAGTAATGAGACAGGTTGTGTGGTATGAATGCTTGGTTGCATTGTGATGATAATATAGATTATCTATTGTGATGGTGATATGGATTACCTATTTTGATATGGATCATCTATTTATTTTGATAACGTGGATTATCAATTGTGATTTGTGAGTTATCTACCTGTGTGTTGTTTTAAACTTTAAAACAACTTGGACCTAAAAGACACGCTTTGGATTTCGATGAGACCGAGATCGGGTTTCCATATTTGGATATCCGAAAACCACATCGATTCCAATTAAACGTTAGGTCGTGGATCCAAGTGGAGCTTTGTGAAGACTCAAGGTGTAAGAACTATTCGTCAGTATAACTCTGGGGGTGATTCCATGACGAGTTTGACGAAAATAGTAATTACAGGCTCGAGATGGTGGTTCAGAGTGCAAGGGTTATCGTAGTTAACTCTGAGGGTGATTCCAAAATGAGTGTAACGAGATAATGCCTTCGGTTTCGTTCGAACCCGGAACAAACTTGTATGGATTGAATGCTTTCAGAACATCGTCAGGTGGACGATGAGCATTCTAAGACAATATGTCCTATAAAGGTAATCGTAGCCTCAAGCCTCATCAACCGGGAATAGCTAAAACAGGGGAGGTGCAGCAAGGCTTCATGGGTAGCCCCCACTGGAGAGTGAGATTTACCCCTCTTTAGAGGTTTCTCTATATTCGGCTGTGTGGGCGGTTGCTAGCTACAACGCGGGCTTGTCTTGTTCGGAACTGTTCAGTAAGGAATGGTTCCGGCCTTGTGTTGTAGGGGAGCGGGCGTACTCCTCGGTACGTTGATTTAGGCCACGTACTGTGACGGGCGGTACCCCAGCAGCCCTGCCATTGTATGGAATCCAAAATCCAATAAGTGCCAAAGGTTTAGATTATATTACCCACTTTTGTGGCTAGTAGCTTTAATTTAATAGATGTAACAATTTCGGCTATTTCATATTTATTTGAAAACCCTAGACACTATTATAATATCATCGGATTTCCTATCAAATGTTTTGGTTAGCGTAAGGTAAAAACTTTTCCATGTTTATGTGTGGGAAGTCTTACGTGATACCTTTCTTTTCAAAAGGTTTTTGAAAGTTAAGCAACCTTAACCTGTTACTCACACCAGACCCATGCCTGACCCGGAGTTTATTCTGTTTTCTTAAACTCTTGGGTACTCAAATTTTTACGAGTAGCCAAGGGATTCATGTTAGCTTTGACGAATTGTGGAGGAGCAATGGAGAA
This sequence comes from Allium cepa, assembly GCA_030765085.1. Lineage (NCBI taxonomy): Eukaryota > Viridiplantae > Streptophyta > Magnoliopsida > Asparagales > Amaryllidaceae > Allium > Allium cepa. The sequence continues at coordinate 550,318,653 of CM060932.1, forward strand.
GGAGGCTTCTATGTGTAGATATGTAGTATTCCGCTGTGTAGATTTCTCTGAGTTGTTTCTTGTACTGTATTGAGTTGTATAACTAGACACGTGTTTATAACTGTCTAGTTTGTGATGTATATCTGTGTAACTCTGATAATGGTTGTAAACTATGTAATATTTATGTTATTAATATAATTTATTCGTTCCGCTGTTTAGATTCTGATGTGTTACTTCTTCTCCTCTTTATTTTCTCTTTTCTATCCCTTTCTTTTTTAAAAATAATGCTGTAACGACCCGCCGCTCTGACCGTCTCTAGTCGGTAATTAAACCAACTAGAAACGTTCAAAATGACGAATTGTTATTTAGTTTATAACATTTAAACAGAATCAGCTACAGAATCACAGAATAGTAATCATATTTTATAAACAAACTTTTCTTTTATATACAAATATCAGAGTTTACAATACATTACATTTTAATTTATACAGCGGAAACAATTTATATTTTAAAGTATAAGAGAAAAAAATTTAGCTAAAACTTTAGTGGTGCTGAAATCCCCCTCTCTCTAACTTCGCTGCGAGCAAATCTTTAAGCTGCAAAAATACTCGGTCTGACCCGAGCGTTTATGCAAAACACAAAAACACTCGAGTCAGGATTAATCTTTATTCAAGTAAATAAATTTGAAATGAACTGAATAATATGGTTACAGATATGGTAAAACAGATAAATCAATTTAAAATCTATTACGGATTTTTCACATTAACAATTTCAAATTTTTAAGTTCTGACAAACACACGTGTGCACTGCCTCGCCAACACGTGTGCGAGTGTAATCACAAAGACCACAAAGATACAATAACAAGCCCGAACAGAAACAACACAGCAGGTCAAGGCAGCGAGCACAAGTACAGGCCGAAATGCACAACAGTTTCAGCAGCCCCAAATGCAACAGGGCATACAACTACAAGTATGGACAGTGCACAGATCAATAGTGCACAGGGGCAGCAGTGGCAAGACACAACTACAGTGGACAGGTATACAACAACAAGCATGAAGTATGCAAGCTCAGCAACAACTACCAGTTCCATATAACAAGCTACAATTGAAGATGAAACTGAAGACCAACTGGCTACAAATTATAAGTAAGACCAACAACAAGTTGGACTGCAACAGTCAATATGCAGACCAAAGGCACAATGCCACAGCAACTAGGAGAAAACAGAAGTGAAGACAAGTGAAACAATGATCAAGCTTCAGGATGAACAATTGCAGACAAGAGTATGCATTGGAATGAAGTAGTGCAAGCATAGGTGAATGTGTCAACATATCACGTACATAACAATGCAATACCAAACTTCACAAGCAATGACCAGTGCAATGACCAAGCACTGCATTAAACATGAAACAAGACCACAACTAGGCAAACATCACATAGGATTTACAACAACTAAAACCAAGATGAATAAGACAGCAAGTCAGTGACATGCCCATCAACCAGACAGAGTTAACAACAGGGAATACACAAATTGACACAGCAAAATGATCAAGATTTGTTCCAATGTTCACAGAGACAACCCATAAGATTTGTTTTGTTTATTTTCTAAATTCACAGAGACAATACAGAACTTTCATATTAAATAGAACTTTAAACTTTGACAAATGTTCATAGCCACATTTTGTTAAACCTTAAATCTTCACACTGAAAGAAATAAACTCACAGCAGCTTGCTCAACTAAATATATTCATGTATCTACCAGTATGAAATTGTGTTTTCATGCAAACACACTTGTTTCTAGAGTAAAACAGGCAAATAATTTCTACTTAAGTTTATTTAATATAAAATGTTACTCACATACAACATATTTTGTTTAAGGATTAAAAACAAAAAAAAACACTTAGGTGGATAGTTTGAATTTTTAAATCAAGTTTAGAACCTGTAACTATAAAGATAGAGGCAAAATAAATCAAGGCAGTGCATCAAAATGACCAAGCTACACATGAATAATGCACAATTCAAACAACAGGCAAATAAAGGTCACAAATGCAAGTGCAGTTGCAGTGTGCAACCTGAGAATATACACAAGTGCAGATCAAATGCAATTATACAACAGTGGCCAAACTTATGTATGCAACAGATAAGGATGCAGACACCAAATGACCAAATGAATCAACTGCAATGCAACATATATCAGGATGCAAACAACAATGGAAATGAAGACTAGAACAACCAAGAGAACAGTGACCAGACCCAAGTGCAACAGCATGGGGTACAACTACAAGTGCAACAGCATGGATGCAACTTGACATGCAAACTGCCACAAACCAAAGTGCATGAACACAGTAGACTACTGTTACAAAAAAAAACTCAAGTGAAGCAAGTAATGCAACAGTAGCAAGTATATATGAATACAACTACAATGCAGACCAAATGCAACACCAATACAACAACAGTACCAAAAGACTCAAGTGCAAAATAATAAATGGTCTAATGGTTACCAGGCATGGGACAAACATGCAAGTTTAAATTCATAATGCAATTGTTTGCAAACAGTTTTCAAACAAGATATTTAGTAGCATCTGTACTTATCAATTTAATAACAAAATAAATATAGCATCTGTTCTTATCAATTTTTAAAACAAACACCAATAGCACATGTTCCTATCAATTTTAAAACAAACACAAATAGCACATGTTCCTATCAATTTTAAAACAAACACAAATAGTCAGGTAGCATTTGTTCTAATCAATTTAAAAATTAAGACTGGGCAGCATCTGTTCTTACAAATTTAAATTTTAAAAGAAATCAAAAAAACATTTGCTCCTAACAGTTCAAAAACTAAATCAAATGGGTAGAATCTGTTCTTATAGTTTAAAATAATTACTAGCATCTGTTTCTACCAATTTAAAATCCAAGTAAATCGAGCAAATAACAGCAACTAGCACAAAAATTCAACATGCAGTCACAAATCTGAGCATATCAGTTTTAAAAATTAAATTAGCCGAGCCAAAGATAATCAAATCGCCCCAAAAACATAGCATGCAACCAAGGAATTCACTTCAAACAAATTCAAAAACTTGCATGAAGATTATCGTGAGCTTAGAAAACTCACCTTTACTCGAATCGAAATGGAGCAACGCAAACGAAGAAGAAAACGAGAAGCAAGGATCTCGAGCATAACAGAGCTTCAATTAAGCTCCAAATTTCCCAAAGCAGAACGAGTCGAGAAGAACGAAGCCGCCATATTTTTTTTCTCGTGCTTTTTTTTTTGTTTTAGGGTTAAAAAAAATGGGAACGGGTAAAGTGAAATGGAAGGGGATCGGGTTAAAGATAAAGGCAGTAGTATTCAAACGTGGGCCGGTATAAATTTCAAAGCCCAAACCATAAACAAGTTTTCCTCTTATTTTTTTTTTCTATTTATCTAAATCCAATTTGTTTTGTCTAATTATTTTCATTACTTTGTTTTGTAAATTTTTGTTTAAGTTATGTTGTTAAATTTTTTTACTAAGTGTATTTGTTTATTTTATTTTGTATTGATTTTTTTTTTTATTTAAGCTAAAGAAAAGAATGTTATTAAAATTTTAACCATCAATTTATTAATTTACATAAATAAAAATTCTTGTATCCAAATTATTTTCTTAAGTCATTAGTTTGAATTTCAATTACAAATTAAATATTCAATTTCAACTCCAAAGTCAAGTTTAAATTTTTCTTCAGCTTTGTATAGATTAAATTTTAAATATTTAATCACCAATTTCATTGTTATATCGGAAATTCAGTTTAAATTATCATTCAAATATTCAAAATTAATTAAATATTCACAATTTAAATTGTTCAAAATTTAGGATCGTTACAATCTCCCCTCCTTAAAAGAATTTCGTCCCGAAATTACAAGTAAGGAAAAATGATTGTTAAAATTTCACTAATATTTATATTTTACTCAATTTTATCAAGTTCAACACTTATTAAAGATGAATGAATATAGGATTCATTCTATTTGTTTTATCTCGCTAGCTTTGCTAATTAACTCTTTTGTCTATTATTTTCTACAATCAAGACACAAAAATCTTTACTAAAATTTTCAACTTACAACCCAAAATTTTAAATTTGAAACACTTTATATTAGAGATTTACATATTATAACTTTTCCAAAGCTGTGGACTTTCAAAACCCTTCAAAAATCCTCTTCCTTAATTCATTAGGTTGGAATTATGCGAATTCTAATTCTAGATAATTGATTTTCTATTAAAGTTCGAAAATACTTGCTAACTCGAAATTTGACAAGTCCATTGTCGTTCTCAAAGACGTTAGGCATACGCTGGCCAGGCGCAAGTCTAACAATCTCCAAGTACTAAATATACTTGCTTCAATTCCCAGTGAAAATACTTAAAAATTCTTTTAAAAATGGATATGGAAAGCACATTCCCCCATGGATCACAGTTTACTCGGCGGTTCCGCTACTATCCCAGTAGAGTCGCTTGTAACTGTGGATATCTCATCCCTTGAATTTCGCCATGGTTGTTGCCAAAGATCGCGGTTCACACGGCGGTTACGCTACTATCCCAGTAGAATCGCTCGTGACCGTAGGCATCTCGCCCCTCGAATTACGCTTTGGTTTGTAGATTGCAGTTTACACAGCGGTTACGCCACTATCCCAGTGGAATCGCTTGTAACTGTAGGCATCACGCCCCTCAAATTACGCTACCACCCGAGTGTAACTAGATCGCGGTATACTCGGCGGTTACGCCACTATCCCAGTGGAATCGCTTGTAACCATAGGCATCTCGCCCCTCGAATTACGCTAGCACACTATACCAGTCCAAAAGGACATTCCAACTAATGGAAATACAAAAGGTCATCCAACTAATGGAAATATAAATGGTCATCCAACTAATGGAAATATAAATGGTCATCCAACTAATGGAAATACTACGTAGCTACGATTTTTAAATGGATACTCATCTCGAGTTCCATCACCATCACACAGTCACACAGTATAAATGGAAGGTACCTTTCCATATCCTCAATTTTGGAAAACATAATATTATACATACATATATAATATTTCACTTCACACTTAGTACAACCCATGTACTTAAATAAGTTTTCCACAACAATTACTTTTCCAAACTAATTGGTTTTCGAATTTATCGTATTCACACATATACGTTATGAAAACCACAACATTTCATACCCATAACAAATAGAGGATTCACAATTTTCCATTTCACTAACCATTTAAAATTTTCCTCTAAGTCGATTTGGAATTTTAAGGTTATATCAAACCTAATACACATTCACAATCCAATTTATTATCGACTTCACACACTCGATTTGGATTTCACGCTACATCGTCAATTCTCAACACATAATTGATGTCTATCGATATATAACCTCTGAGCTCGTACGTCTCAGAGAAGGGTGTTAAGCTAAGAGAATAAATTCCCCGCCACCAACAGATATATATTTAATAGAAATCAACTGATATGTCGTCAATTCACGACGTTAGACATACAATCCAAATCATCCATTTAAAATTCAAAGTTCAACTTACTTTGTTTTGGGTGACAAAGTTAAACTCAATTTAGCTCAAATTTCAATCATTTGAAAATTTTCAAATTAAACTAATTGTTCAAATTTCCCAAAAATAATATCTTTACAAGATATATAATTTCACACTTAACCATTTGAAAACAAATTTAAATATTCACTTTTCACTTTATCTTTAAAGATAAATTTTCAAAACATTCACTTTTCGCTTTATCTTTAAAAGATAAAATTTCAAACCTTTCATTTCATATCGGAAAATATTTCCATACTTATTCAATAATAAGTAATTTACAAATTCATTTATTTTCAACACTTTGAAAATATTCGATATACTAAAACCAAAATCAAGTATATATTTAATTCTTAAAGGAAATCATTCTTTAAACACATTAACTTGAGTCAAAACGAATGTTGCGTAAAACATCGTTACGACGACCCAAAATCACTAGTATAGGGATTCGAATTTAATATAGATGTACAAATCCCAATACTATATAAAACATTTCCTTTCTTTTCTCTCGAAAACGTCTATTTCAACAATAATGTTGAAATCTATGCTTTCGATTTTTAACACATTTCAAAACAACTTAAAATGGATTTACTTCATTTCATAGTGTTGCTTCCCAAAAATATTCTCATTTAAGTTTTCAACTTCAACTTAATTCATAGTTTGAATTCTGCATACATTTCAAAATATTGGTTTTAACCCAACTTCAAATTTCCAATATTAAGTTTTCCACTTAACTTATTTCCATGCCCATTCAAATTCAAATTCTTCATTGCATCTATTTAAATCTCTTATAAATTTTCATTAGATTCATCTCTTTTTATATCTTATTTATTGTCCAAAACCATAGATATAACTCCTTTAATAAGTTACAACAATTTACTTATCAAAATAAGTCATTTGCGGATTTTATAAACATCTTTAGAAATTCCATTTCTATTTATAAAACTTCGTTTTATAATCTCCTTTCTTAATTTGATTCAATTCAATTTATATAACTTAGTTATATACACCAAAAGTCCATATTATAAGTTAAATACTTATAATCCATTCATTTACTAAATCGTTCTTCACCACATTTGAAATCAATTTTCAAAAGAATTCAAAATTAAATTTCCAAGTTATAGTTCAATAATCCATTTGATTATAATCAAATTGACATATCATTTTATTTTCCAATTACTACTTTGAAGATATTCAAAATATTTGATTTAAACCAATTTAAACCAATTCATTAATTCAATTAACTCATATTTTCAGTTTCCATAAATCTCAACAATTTGATAATGAGTTTCCGAACGATCGAAACTCAAGTCTAACGAGACCTCACCGAATATAAACTATCGCAAACCTAAATTTAGAGAGGGAAATCTCCGAAAATAATCCTAATTTTCAAAATACCTTTTATTTTGAAGAAAACAATTTTAAACTTCTTTAGATTTGAAAACACTTCATTTAAAGTGATTCTAGTAACTATTCATATTAAACGCCATAAACTAAGCTTTGTGTAAACCAAAGCTCTGATACCACTTTGTAACGACCCGCCGCTCTGACCGTCTCTAGTCGGTAATTAAACCAACTAGAAACGTTCAAAATGACGAATTGTTATTTAGTTTATAACATTTAAACAGAATCAGCTACAGAATCACAGAATAGTAATCATATTTTATAAACAAACTTTTCTTTTATATACAAATATCAGAGTTTACAATACATTACATTTTAATTTATACAGCGGAAACAATTTATATTTTAAAGTATAAGAGAAAAAAATTTAGCTAAAACTTTAGTGGTGCTGAAATCCCCCTCTCTCTAACTTCGCTGCGAGCAAATCTTTAAGCTGCAAAAATACTCGGTCTGACCCGAGCGTTTATGCAAAACACAAAAACACTCGAGTCAGGATTAATCTTTATTCAAGTAAATAAATTTGAAATGAACTGAATAATATGGTTACAGATATGGTAAAACAGATAAATCAATTTAAAATCTATTACGGATTTTTCACATTAACAATTTCAAATTTTTAAGTTCTGACAAACACACGTGTGCACTGCCTCGCCAACACGTGTGCGAGTGTAATCACAAAGACCACAAAGATACAATAACAAGCCCGAACAGAAACAACACAGCAGGTCAAGGCAGCGAGCACAAGTACAGGCCGAAATGCACAACAGTTTCAGCAGCCCCAAATGCAACAGGGCATACAACTACAAGTATGGACAGTGCACAGATCAATAGTGCACAGGGGCAGCAGTGGCAAGACACAACTACAGTGGACAGGTATACAACAACAAGCATGAAGTATGCAAGCTCAGCAACAACTACCAGTTCCATATAACAAGCTACAATTGAAGATGAAACTGAAGACCAACTGGCTACAAATTATAAGTAAGACCAACAACAAGTTGGACTGCAACAGTCAATATGCAGACCAAAGGCACAATGCCACAGCAACTAGGAGAAAACAGAAGTGAAGACAAGTGAAACAATGATCAAGCTTCAGGATGAACAATTGCAGACAAGAGTATGCATTGGAATGAAGTAGTGCAAGCATAGGTGAATGTGTCAACATATCACGTACATAACAATGCAATACCAAACTTCACAAGCAATGACCAGTGCAATGACCAAGCACTGCATTAAACATGAAACAAGACCACAACTAGGCAAACATCACATAGGATTTACAACAACTAAAACCAAGATGAATAAGACAGCAAGTCAGTGACATGCCCATCAACCAGACAGAGTTAACAACAGGGAATACACAAATTGACACAGCAAAATGATCAAGATTTGTTCCAATGTTCACAGAGACAACCCATAAGATTTGTTTTGTTTATTTTCTAAATTCACAGAGACAATACAGAACTTTCATATTAAATAGAACTTTAAACTTTGACAAATGTTCATAGCCACATTTTGTTAAACCTTAAATCTTCACACTGAAAGAAATAAACTCACAGCAGCTTGCTCAACTAAATATATTCATGTATCTACCAGTATGAAATTGTGTTTTCATGCAAACACACTTGTTTCTAGAGTAAAACAGGCAAATAATTTCTACTTAAGTTTATTTAATATAAAATGTTACTCACATACAACATATTTTGTTTAAGGATTAAAAACAAAAAAAAACACTTAGGTGGATAGTTTGAATTTTTAAATCAAGTTTAGAACCTGTAACTATAAAGATAGAGGCAAAATAAATCAAGGCAGTGCATCAAAATGACCAAGCTACACATGAATAATGCACAATTCAAACAACAGGCAAATAAAGGTCACAAATGCAAGTGCAGTTGCAGTGTGCAACCTGAGAATATACACAAGTGCAGATCAAATGCAATTATACAACAGTGGCCAAACTTATGTATGCAACAGATAAGGATGCAGACACCAAATGACCAAATGAATCAACTGCAATGCAACATATATCAGGATGCAAACAACAATGGAAATGAAGACTAGAACAACCAAGAGAACAGTGACCAGACCCAAGTGCAACAGCATGGGGTACAACTACAAGTGCAACAGCATGGATGCAACTTGACATGCAAACTGCCACAAACCAAAGTGCATGAACACAGTAGACTACTGTTACAAAAAAAAACTCAAGTGAAGCAAGTAATGCAACAGTAGCAAGTATATATGAATACAACTACAATGCAGACCAAATGCAACACCAATACAACAACAGTACCAAAAGACTCAAGTGCAAAATAATAAATGGTCTAATGGTTACCAGGCATGGGACAAACATGCAAGTTTAAATTCATAATGCAATTGTTTGCAAACAGTTTTCAAACAAGATATTTAGTAGCATCTGTACTTATCAATTTAATAACAAAATAAATATAGCATCTGTTCTTATCAATTTTTAAAACAAACACCAATAGCACATGTTCCTATCAATTTTAAAACAAACACAAATAGCACATGTTCCTATCAATTTTAAAACAAACACAAATAGTCAGGTAGCATTTGTTCTAATCAATTTAAAAATTAAGACTGGGCAGCATCTGTTCTTACAAATTTAAATTTTAAAAGAAATCAAAAAAACATTTGCTCCTAACAGTTCAAAAACTAAATCAAATGGGTAGAATCTGTTCTTATAGTTTAAAATAATTACTAGCATCTGTTTCTACCAATTTAAAATCCAAGTAAATCGAGCAAATAACAGCAACTAGCACAAAAATTCAACATGCAGTCACAAATCTGAGCATATCAGTTTTAAAAATTAAATTAGCCGAGCCAAAGATAATCAAATCGCCCCAAAAACATAGCATGCAACCAAGGAATTCACTTCAAACAAATTCAAAAACTTGCATGAAGATTATCGTGAGCTTAGAAAACTCACCTTTACTCGAATCGAAATGGAGCAACGCAAACGAAGAAGAAAACGAGAAGCAAGGATCTCGAGCATAACAGAGCTTCAATTAAGCTCCAAATTTCCCAAAGCAGAACGAGTCGAGAAGAACGAAGCCGCCATATTTTTTTTCTCGTGCTTTTTTTTTTGTTTTAGGGTTAAAAAAAATGGGAACGGGTAAAGTGAAATGGAAGGGGATCGGGTTAAAGATAAAGGCAGTAGTATTCAAACGTGGGCCGGTATAAATTTCAAAGCCCAAACCATAAACAAGTTTTCCTCTTATTTTTTTTTTCTATTTATCTAAATCCAATTTGTTTTGTCTAATTATTTTCATTACTTTGTTTTGTAAATTTTTGTTTAAGTTATGTTGTTAAATTTTTTTACTAAGTGTATTTGTTTATTTTATTTTGTATTGATTTTTTTTTTTTATTTAAGCTAAAGAAAAGAATGTTATTAAAATTTTAACCATCAATTTATTAATTTACATAAATAAAAATTCTTGTATCCAAATTATTTTCTTAAGTCATTAGTTTGAATTTCAATTACAAATTAAATATTCAATTTCAACTCCAAAGTCAAGTTTAAATTTTTCTTCAGCTTTGTATAGATTAAATTTTAAATATTTAATCACCAATTTCATTGTTATATCGGAAATTCAGTTTAAATTATCATTCAAATATTCAAAATTAATTAAATATTCACAATTTAAATTGTTCAAAATTTAGGATCGTTACAATCTCCCCTCCTTAAAAGAATTTCGTCCCGAAATTACAAGTAAGGAAAAATGATTGTTAAAATTTCACTAATATTTATATTTTACTCAATTTTATCAAGTTCAACACTTATTAAAGATGAATGAATATAGGATTCATTCTATTTGTTTTATCTCGCTAGCTTTGCTAATTAACTCTTTTGTCTATTATTTTCTACAATCAAGACACAAAAATCTTTACTAAAATTTTCAACTTACAACCCAAAATTTTAAATTTGAAACACTTTATATTAGAGATTTACATATTATAACTTTTCCAAAGCTGTGGACTTTCAAAACCCTTCAAAAATCCTCTTCCTTAATTCATTAGGTTGGAATTATGCGAATTCTAATTCTAGATAATTGATTTTCTATTAAAGTTCGAAAATACTTGCTAACTCGAAATTTGACAAGTCCATTGTCGTTCTCAAAGACGTTAGGCATACGCTGGCCAGGCGCAAGTCTAACAATCTCCAAGTACTAAATATACTTGCTTCAATTCCCAGTGAAAATACTTAAAAATTCTTTTAAAAATGGATATGGAAAGCACATTCCCCCATGGATCACAGTTTACTCGGCGGTTCCGCTACTATCCCAGTAGAGTCGCTTGTAACTGTGGATATCTCATCCCTTGAATTTCGCCATGGTTGTTGCCAAAGATCGCGGTTCACACGGCGGTTACGCTACTATCCCAGTAGAATCGCTCGTGACCGTAGGCATCTCGCCCCTCGAATTACGCTTTGGTTTGTAGATTGCAGTTTACACAGCGGTTACGCCACTATCCCAGTGGAATCGCTTGTAACTGTAGGCATCACGCCCCTCAAATTACGCTACCACCCGAGTGTAACTAGATCGCGGTATACTCGGCGGTTACGCCACTATCCCAGTGGAATCGCTTGTAACCATAGGCATCTCGCCCCTCGAATTACGCTAGCACACTATACCAGTCCAAAAGGACATTCCAACTAATGGAAATACAAAAGGTCATCCAACTAATGGAAATATAAATGGTCATCCAACTAATGGAAATATAAATGGTCATCCAACTAATGGAAATACTACGTAGCTACGATTTTTAAATGGATACTCATCTCGAGTTCCATCACCATCACACAGTCACACAGTATAAATGGAAGGTACCTTTCCATATCCTCAATTTTGGAAAACATAATATTATACATACATATATAATATTTCACTTCACACTTAGTACAACCCATGTACTTAAATAAGTTTTCCACAACAATTACTTTTCCAAACTAATTGGTTTTCGAATTTATCGTATTCACACATATACGTTATGAAAACCACAACATTTCATACCCATAACAAATAGAGGATTCACAATTTTCCATTTCACTAACCATTTAAAATTTTCCTCTAAGTCGATTTGGAATTTTAAGGTTATATCAAACCTAATACACATTCACAATCCAATTTATTATCGACTTCACACACTCGATTTGGATTTCACGCTACATCGTCAATTCTCAACACATAATTGATGTCTATCGATATATAACCTCTGAGCTCGTACGTCTCAGAGAAGGGTGTTAAGCTAAGAGAATAAATTCCCCGCCACCAACAGATATATATTTAATAGAAATCAACTGATATGTCGTCAATTCACGACGTTAGACATACAATCCAAATCATCCATTTAAAATTCAAAGTTCAACTTACTTTGTTTTGGGTGACAAAGTTAAACTCAATTTAGCTCAAATTTCAATCATTTGAAAATTTTCAAATTAAACTAATTGTTCAAATTTCCCAAAAATAATATCTTTACAAGATATATAATTTCACACTTAACCATTTGAAAACAAATTTAAATATTCACTTTTCACTTTATCTTTAAAGATAAATTTTCAAAACATTCACTTTTCGCTTTATCTTTAAAAGATAAAATTTCAAACCTTTCATTTCATATCAGAAAATATTTCCATACTTATTCAATAATAAGTAATTTACAAATTCATTTATTTTCAACACTTTGAAAATATTCGATATACTAAAACCAAAATCAAGTATATATTTAATTCTTAAAGGAAATCATTCTTTAAACACATTAACTTGAGTCAAAACGAATGTTGCGTAAAACATCGTTACGACGACCCAAAATCACTAGTATAGGGATTCGAATTTAATATAGATGTACAAATCCCAATACTATATAAAACATTTCCTTTCTTTTCTCTCGAAAACGTCTATTTCAACAATAATGTTGAAATCTATGCTTTCGATTTTTAACACATTTCAAAACAACTTAAAATGGATTTACTTCATTTCATAGTGTTGCTTCCCAAAAATATTCTCATTTAAGTTTTCAACTTCAACTTAATTCATAGTTTGAATTCTGCATACATTTCAAAATATTGGTTTTAACCCAACTTCAAATTTCCAATATTAAGTTTTCCACTTAACTTATTTCCATGCCCATTCAAATTCAAATTCTTCATTGCATCTATTTAAATCTCTTATAAATTTTCATTAGATTCATCTCTTTTTATATCTTATTTATTGTCCAAAACCATAGATATAACTCCTTTAATAAGTTACAACAATTTACTTATCAAAATAAGTCATTTGCGGATTTTATAAACATCTTTAGAAATTCCATTTCTATTTATAAAACTTCGTTTTATAATCTCCTTTCTTAATTTGATTCAATTCAATTTATATAACTTAGTTATATACACCAAAAGTCCATATTATAAGTTAAATACTTATAATCCATTCATTTACTAAATCGTTCTTCACCACATTTGAAATCAATTTTCAAAAGAATTGAAAATTAAATTTCCAAGTTATAGTTCAATAATCCATTTGATTATAATCAAATTGACATATCATTTTATTTTCCAATTACTACTTTGAAGATATTCAAAATATTTGATTTAAACCAATTTAAACCAATTCATTAATTCAATTAACTCATATTTTCAGTTTCCATAAATCTCAACAATTTGATAATGAGTTTCCGAACGATCGAAACTCAAGTCTAACGAGACCTCACCGAATATAAACTATCGCAAACCTAAATTTAGAGAGGGAAATCTCCGAAAATAATCCTAATTTTCAAAATACCTTTTATTTTGAAGAAAACAATTTTAAACTTCTTTAGATTTGAAAACACTTCATTTAAAGTGATTCTAGTAACTATTCATATTAAACGCCATAAACTAAGCTTTGTGTAAACCAAAGCTCTGATACCACTTTGTAACGACCCGCCGCTCTGACCGTCTCTAGTCGGTAATTAAACCAACTAGAAACGTTCAAAATGACGAATTGTTATTTAGTTTATAACATTTAAACAGAATCAGCTACAGAATCACAGAATAGTAATCATATTTTATAAACAAACTTTTCTTTTATATACAAATATCAGAGTTTACAATACATTACATTTTAATTTATACAGCGGAAACAATTTATATTTTAAAGTATAAGAGAAAAAAATTTAGCTAAAACTTTAGTGGTGCTGAAATCCCCCTCTCTCTAACTTCGCTGCGAGCAAATCTTTAAGCTGCAAAAATACTCGGTCTGACCCGAGCGTTTATGCAAAACACAAAAACACTCGAGTCAGGATTAATCTTTATTCAAGTAAATAAATTTGAAATGAACTGAATAATATGGTTACAGATATGGTAAAACAGATAAATCAATTTAAAATCTATTACGGATTTTTCACATTAACAATTTCAAATTTTTAAGTTCTGACAAACACACGTGTGCACTGCCTCGCCAACACGTGTGCGAGTGTAATCACAAAGACCACAAAGATACAATAACAAGCCCGAACAGAAACAACACAGCAGGTCAAGGCAGCGAGCACAAGTACAGGCCGAAATGCACAACAGTTTCAGCAGCCCCAAATGCAACAGGGCATACAACTACAAGTATGGACAGTGCACAGATCAATAGTGCACAGGGGCAGCAGTGGCAAGACACAACTACAGTGGACAGGTATACAACAACAAGCATGAAGTATGCAAGCTCAGCAACAACTACCAGTTCCATATAACAAGCTACAATTGAAGATGAAACTGAAGACCAACTGGCTACAAATTATAAGTAAGACCAACAACAAGTTGGACTGCAACAGTCAATATGCAGACCAAAGGCACAATGCCACAGCAACTAGGAGAAAACAGAAGTGAAGACAAGTGAAACAATGATCAAGCTTCAGGATGAACAATTGCAGACAAGAGTATGCATTGGAATGAAGTAGTGCAAGCATAGGTGAATGTGTCAACATATCACGTACATAACAATGCAATACCAAACTTCACAAGCAATGACCAGTGCAATGACCAAGCACTGCATTAAACATGAAACAAGACCACAACTAGGCAAACATCACATAGGATTTACAACAACTAAAACCAAGATGAATAAGACAGCAAGTCAGTGACATGCCCATCAACCAGACAGAGTTAACAACAGGGAATACACAAATTGACACAGCAAAATGATCAAGATTTGTTCCAATGTTCACAGAGACAACCCATAAGATTTGTTTTGTTTATTTTCTAAATTCACAGAGACAATACAGAACTTTCATATTAAATAGAACTTTAAACTTTGACAAATGTTCATAGCCACATTTTGTTAAACCTTAAATCTTCACACTGAAAGAAATAAACTCACAGCAGCTTGCTCAACTAAATATATTCATGTATCTACCAGTATGAAATTGTGTTTTCATGCAAACACACTTGTTTCTAGAGTAAAACAGGCAAATAATTTCTACTTAAGTTTATTTAATATAAAATGTTACTCACATACAACATATTTTGTTTAAGGATTAAAAACAAAAAAAAACACTTAGGTGGATAGTTTGAATTTTTAAATCAAGTTTAGAACCTGTAACTATAAAGATAGAGGCAAAATAAATCAAGGCAGTGCATCAAAATGACCAAGCTACACATGAATAATGCACAATTCAAACAACAGGCAAATAAAGGTCACAAATGCAAGTGCAGTTGCAGTGTGCAACCTGAGAATATACACAAGTGCAGATCAAATGCAATTATACAACAGTGGCCAAACTTATGTATGCAACAGATAAGGATGCAGACACCAAATGACCAAATGAATCAACTGCAATGCAACATATATCAGGATGCAAACAACAATGGAAATGAAGACTAGAACAACCAAGAGAACAGTGACCAGACCCAAGTGCAACAGCATGGGGTACAACTACAAGTGCAACAGCATGGATGCAACTTGACATGCAAACTGCCACAAACCAAAGTGCATGAACACAGTAGACTACTGTTACAAAAAAAAACTCAAGTGAAGCAAGTAATGCAACAGTAGCAAGTATATATGAATACAACTACAATGCAGACCAAATGCAACACCAATACAACAACAGTACCAAAAGACTCAAGTGCAAAATAATAAATGGTCTAATGGTTACCAGGCATGGGACAAACATGCAAGTTTAAATTCATAATGCAATTGTTTGCAAACAGTTTTCAAACAAGATATTTAGTAGCATCTGTACTTATCAATTTAATAACAAAATAAATATAGCATCTGTTCTTATCAATTTTTAAAACAAACACCAATAGCACATGTTCCTATCAATTTTAAAACAAACACAAATAGCACATGTTCCTATCAATTTTAAAACAAACACAAATAGTCAGGTAGCATTTGTTCTAATCAATTTAAAAATTAAGACTGGGCAGCATCTGTTCTTACAAATTTAAATTTTAAAAGAAATCAAAAAAACATTTGCTCCTAACAGTTCAAAAACTAAATCAAATGGGTAGAATCTGTTCTTATAGTTTAAAATAATTACTAGCATCTGTTTCTACCAATTTAAAATCCAAGTAAATCGAGCAAATAACAGCAACTAGCACAAAAATTCAACATGCAGTCACAAATCTGAGCATATCAGTTTTAAAAATTAAATTAGCCGAGCCAAAGATAATCAAATCGCCCCAAAAACATAGCATGCAACCAAGGAATTCACTTCAAACAAATTCAAAAACTTGCATGAAGATTATCGTGAGCTTAGAAAACTCACCTTTACTCGAATCGAAATGGAGCAACGCAAACGAAGAAGAAAACGAGAAGCAAGGATCTCGAGCATAACAGAGCTTCAATTAAGCTCCAAATTTCCCAAAGCAGAACGAGTCGAGAAGAACGAAGCCGCCATATTTTTTTTCTCGTGCTTTTTTTTTTGTTTTAGGGTTAAAAAAAATGGGAACGGGTAAAGTGAAATGGAAGGGGATCGGGTTAAAGATAAAGGCAGTAGTATTTAAACGTGGGCCGGTATAAATTTCAAAGCCCAAACCATAAACAAGTTTTCCTCTTATTTTTTTTTTCTATTTATCTAAATCCAATTTGTTTTGTCTAATTATTTTCATTACTTTGTTTTGTAAATTTTTGTTTAAGTTATGTTGTTAAATTTTTTTACTAAGTGTATTTGTTTTTTTATTTTGTATTGATTTTTTTTTTTTTAAGCTAAAGAAAAGAATGTTATTAAAATTTTAACCATCAATTTATTAATTTACATAAATAAAAATTCTTGTATCCAAATTATTTTCTTAAGTCATTAGTTTGAATTTCAATTACAAATTAAATATTCAATTTCAACTCCAAAGTCAAGTTTAAATTTTTCTTCAGCTTTGTATAGATTAAATTTTAAATATTTAATCACCAATTTCATTGTTATATCGGAAATTCAGTTTAAATTATCATTCAAATATTCAAAATTAATTAAATATTCACAATTTAAATTGTTCAAAATTTAGGATCGTTACAAATGCGATTTTGTATGGTAAGAAAGTCAGGTCGTTTCACTTGGTATCAAAGCCAGGTTGAGTGAATACTTAGGCTCTGTAGTGGCATCTTTCTTGAGAGAGCGTATTTGTAATTTTAAATATATAAATATATTTATTTCTACCTATCTGTTGGGTTACCTGTTTAGGTTTTCCAATATAAGTTATAAAGGTAGATGGGGTAGTGGTGTGTGTAACACGACTATCATATGTTGGAGTTTGAAAATTTGAGGTTGGAAGTGTATTTGTCAAGACTGTAGACCTAATACCGTCTCGAGTGAATTTAGTGGTGAAGGATTTCATCAATCTATGAAGGAAACCTATTAAGGTTCGGAGTCTATTTTTGAAGTTGGATGGGTAGAGTTTGGTTTTGTTAGTTGATTAGGCAGAAGCGAGTATTGATATTTTGGATACCTTAGGAAGTAGTAGCTGCGTGATGGGATGCAGTGACTATGGATGCTCTCGAAGATGTTTTCTTTGGAACAAGTTTAAGGAAGTGAATCCGCTTCGATGTTGTGGATGTGTTCAGCTGGTGTTTCTGTTTGCTTTCAAGTCCGAGATTCTCGAATAGCTTTGATTTGGAATTCTTTGGCATCTGTGGCGGCAGTGCAGCTCGGAGTGTTTTGTGTGTCAGTAAGGAGTCTTCTGGCTTAGCAGTATTTTTGGAAGTGGAGTTCAGAAGCAGCAGAGTGGACCTGTTTTTGGGTAGGTTGGCTAGTTAAGCGTAAGCTGTTCTGTTTGATATAGGGAGAACAGTTTTCCTTGAATTTGGTTTGGGCTGATCGCAAAAGTGACTTACAATTGTTTGAGTATTCTCTTGGGTTATCAGAGCTTTCTGGATGTCTTCAGAGAAGTCAGAATTTTGTCCTCATCTGGAGATTGAGATTTCTTATCGTCTAGGATTCCAGGAGTGCTACCGGTGGTTCAGCTTAGTAGGAGAATGATTCCAAGAGATTGAGTTGGTGTAGCAGCTCAGAGTTTTGGGGAAATTTCTGAGTTTCTTATGGATCTGTTGAACCATATCTCTGGGGTGTGTTGTTGAGTAGTGCTCATGTTCTTCTTCAGCATTCTCTTCTACTTCGGATCAGAGTTGAGCAGCGGAAGCAGTTGGGAAGTGTATCTGCTTTTCTTTTCCGAACAGGAGACGTGAGTTTAGTCTTCTGATATTGAGGAGTAGAGTTTGTGTACCTGGATCTGGGTTGATCTTGAGGAGATCATTTTGTTGAGTTGATTGGTCTAGTTGTTTTTAGAGGCATCAGCAAGGGATGAGCTGAGCAATAAGATAGTAGGTAGCCCAGGATCATCTGGAGTGTTTTGTGGATTTGAGACGGAGGAATTTGGATTCTAAAGTCGGAGATTTAATTTTGGATAAGTTTTCTCCGATCGAAAAGGAGCTATAAAATTGGATAAGGCTGAAAAGCTAGCTCTAAAGTGTTTTGGATCTTTTCCGTGTTCTTGTGAGAATAAGTGATTGATCTACAAGATTGAATTGCCAGTTTGGATAACTGGGATTCGATGAGTTTAACGTATCTCTGAGGGAGTACGTGTATGATCCATCTCTGGTTGTGGAACCAGCAGTTCTGGAGTTTTGGTTGTTGAATCAGACTTGTCTGTAGTCTGATATCTTGTCTAGTGTTGTAGATATAGATGAATAGGAGCTTTTATAGCTTCATATTGTTTGAATTCTATAGAGCGAGTTTTTCGGTATATATACACTTGGGGAAACTCGAAGAAATTCTATCCAGTATTTGTCTGGATAATTAGATTTGTTAGATTGGGTGAATTGGTCGCTATAGTTGTTAGAATATGTTTGATATATGCTTGTGTTTAAAAATATTTAATGAGATTATTAAATTACCTTTGTTTTAAATTTCGGGGACGAAATTCTTTTGAGGGGGAAGGATTGTAACATCCCGGAATTTTTAACAATATCAATTTAATAATCGGTATTAAAAATTAAATTGATATTGATATTTTGTTAATAATAATTTAAATTGAATTAATAATCTTCTTTAATAAATATTCAATTGGTTATTTTATCTTTTAAAAATAATAAATTGGTTTCAATTTACAATATAAATATGTGGTTTACATTTTAAATAGATTAGCATTGTTTTAATTTTAATAAATAAAGCATATTTTCTAATTCTAATATTTGTAGTAATTTGGGAAAATTTGTTTTTATTTAATATTTAAGCTTTCCAAAGTTAAATAAATAAATCTTGGTTTAAACTTAATAAGCGAATCATGTTTTAAAAATTCTAATATATACATTTTAATTTGGAAATTTTGATTTAAATTAGTATTGAGTTTTCAAAACTATTTAATAAATAAATATATGATTTCAAAATTGATAAGGAAAAAATATTTAAATGTTTTAAAATAATTTGGCTTGATATTTAAATTTAAAATGAATTAACAAACAAAAGTTTATGGCTTAATAAAATAGATAATTTATTAATAAAAATATAATTTCTTTTAAAATGATTTTAATTTAATAATGAGATATTTTTAAAAAATAATATTAATAATGTATTGATTTACAAACAGGTTTTGAATAAAATTTGCAATTCCTATTTCAAATTAAATTTCTATACATAACTTGATTTGAAAATAATTGATTTTGGATTTGATTTGAATTTAAGTTCCAAAGTATAAATCTTAATTGTTTTAATTTTTATATGTATAAGTTTTATTTATAAACATGGTTTGTTTTTATTTCTTTTTATAAATTTATATACATATTTAAATTCTAATTAATTAATCAATTAAGCATAATATACATATTAACTTGTAAATTAATTTACAAAGACAAGTGTTGATCTCTTTAAGCCTTATTTAACAAATGTTCAAAGATTAACCTATTAATTTGACAAATGTAGATTTTTTTTACAAGTAGCGCATTTTGGTTTTAATTTTCTTTTATTTAATTAAATTTGAAAACTACATCCATATATAAACTTGCATTTCATTCATACTTGTTTTTTCCATTTCCTAAATCAAAAAGAGAACTTCAAAACACCTCTTCAAAAATCAAATTTGTACCTTCAAAACATCTTCATATCAAACCATTCATAAACCCTGCATGTTCAAATCTGAACATCCTCAAAATCAAAAAGCCTGCATATTCAACTTCCTCGTATTCAAAAAGGGTCTGCATCACTTTCAATCTGGGAAATGAATTTCGCATGTCACCTGGAAATGAGCAAATCTGCTTGCAACTTGGACAATAAAGCAAACTGCAGTTTTTAAAGTATTGAAGCAAGAGCAGTTCTTAAGTTCTAAAGCAAGTTCAAAGGCCTTCAATCAGAGGCTCTGTTTCTTTATAAAGGAAAAAGTGAGTAACTTTTTAAATTTAAAAACTTAAAAACTAGTATATTGAAGTAGAATAGTATTTCTTGTGTTATAGATGAATGTTGATGGTGTGCATGCTGTTTTACTTAATTGCATGTTCTGTTTATTTGATTTCGTGGCACAAAACTTCATCCAAAACACTTATCTTTTAATTTAGCTTCTGAAATGATGAAATTTATAAAGTAACATTGTTTTATTTTCTTAAGTTAATATTTAAATTTTTTTAAGTATGTTAAAATACAGGATGTTGCCTCTGTAAACACAGGAAAACATCATGCATGTGTTTTTTACCATAACCCAAACATGTTAGTTTAGTAATTCAGTAGCATAAATCAAAAATACTAACTGAAACTTGATTTTTAAATCCAGAATTGGGATTTTTAGGGTATAGTTAAAGTTGTAGTAGATATTGAACTAAAAATGGATTTTAAGCAAATCCTGGTGATCTATGACTTGAGGAAGCTCGGGGTTCTTCTGGGTGATGGAGGAGGGTTAGGGGAAGGTTGGAAAAATCAGGGATGGCGATGGTTATCATGGGGTAAGGTGCAATTCTGATATTTATTTTTAAACCCTAGTTTTAATGGGTTTTAATGAATCGGCCATTTTGGTTTGTATACGTGACCGAGTGTTGAGATGTTTGGGGGATGGGTAGTTGGTGTGTGGATGATTTCGAGGTCGGAGGGGTTGATCATCTGGTGGTCGGAGCGGCGAAGACTTGCCGTTGACAGGTTTGGGGGAAACCTGACTTTTGTTTCCAGGTGTGAAGATTTTGCGTTCGAATTTGATTTCGAAGATGGTTATTCGAATTGATGATTGTGGAGGATTGCAATGTCATCCTCTGGGTTGTTGAGATCATCGGTGGTGATCAATGGTGGCCGGGGTCACCGTGCATATGCACGGTGATGAAGTGTTTTGGGTTTAGTTTTGGTTACAGGGGTTGTTGCTTGTATTTCTCGAAGTTATAGGGTGAATGACTTTAAGAAGTTAGGTAGAAAACTCGAAGTAAGTTAGCATAAGCCTCGGGTCATTCTGCATTTTCAGGTTTATCAGGAAATCTGAGTTTTAGTTTTAAATTTTTAAAACCTGTAGCATCTGAGTTTTATAACTTGTGAATCTGAAACTTTTGAATGTTAACGAAGTTTTAAACCTGGTTTTAAACTTAAATTTTAAAATTCAAGTTAAATTTAAATATCTCAGTCTTAGATAAAACATAAAGTTTAAAACTTAAACTTGTTTAACTACTTTGTTTTGGAAAGTAGTTTAAATCTTCTTAAATTGAAATTGTAAAATAAGAGCAAGATTTAAAATTCAATTTAAAATCTGGAAATTTAAAAATGAATTTCAGTTTTTAGAAATTAGAAGAAGATTTAAATTTGAAGATTTAAACTATAAATTGAAGTTATTGAAATGTTAAAAGTTATAAATTGTTTAAACTTTGATAAGTTTAAATTGTTTTTATTTTAAAACTTGTATCTAAAATGAAATTTGAAAGCAAGTCAAAAGTACTTTGTCTCAAATAAAATTTGTTTTTGAACATAATTTAGAAATGTTTTATCTTAAATTAATTAAGATTAATGTTTTGAAATTAATTTAATTAATGGAGTAATTAAGGAATGGTTAACTAATTTAATTAATTAATGATTTGAAATAAATAAATATTGATTAGTGGATAATCAATTTGAAATTAAGATCATTAATTAGATTCTTTAATTTAATGATTAAAGAATTATTAATTAAGTTTTAATCAAGGTTAATTAAGTAAATAATTAAAGATTAATTAAGTGGCAATTAACACTTAATTAATTAAATAATTAGACTTTAATTAATGGATAATTAAAGATGATTTAATTTGTGATTAATCTAAGTTAATTACATAATGAAAAATAATTAGAGAATGGTTAATGAAGGTCATTAACCAGGATTATTTAATAATTAATTAATGTGGTTAATTTTTAATAATTAATCAGATTAATTGATTTAATAATAATCATTTGTGAATTTTTGAGTGTAATTACTTGATGAAGTAATTAAGAAATTAATTACTTAAGGTAATTAATTGTGTTAAATGTGATTGTTTAATTTAATTAATTAATTTTAATAAATTTTAAGCACTTGAGGTTTTAAAGATAATTACTGTATGTAATTAATGGATTGCAAATTTCTTGGTAAAGTAATTGATTGATAATTACGAGTTGTAATTAATTGAAGATGTTTAAGAATGAAGTAATTTGGAATGTAATTACTTAGTAATTAATCAAGGGATTAACTAAGAAAATTAATTAAGGATAATTAATTTGGTTTAATAAAGTAATTAAGTTAGTTAATTACTGAATGTAATTAATCTGGGAGATTAATAATTATGAGTTAATTACTTGAGGTAAGTAATTTAGGAAGATAATTTTATTAAATATAATTAAGGGTCATTAATTATTATAATTAATGATGTAATTAAAGTATATTAATTAATTAATGATAAGTAATTAAAGGTAATTAATTAATGTAATTAATTAAGAATTAAGGTAATTAATTATAGTTAATTAATTAATTGAAGTAATTAAAGGTTAATTACTGTTTTGGTTGAGAAAATTTAATTTGTGAAATTAATTAAGGATAATTACATGAATGTAATTAAGGATAATTAATCAAGGGTGATTAATTAAGGTGATTAATAATGAATGATTAATTGATTGTAATCAATTAAATGGTTGAGTAAGCAAGATATATATTGATGTAGTAATTGATTTAATTTAATATAAATTAATTAAAGATGAAGTAATTAATTTAATTCATTTTAAATTAATTAGAGATGGAGATAGTTAATTTAATTCATTTTAAATTAATTATAGATGTGGTATAAGTAAATCTTTGCTTATGTATGAATGGATGACATTGATTGCCTTGGATGCTTTGTGATCTCAATAATGAGACAGGTTGTGTGGTATGAATGCTTGGTTGCATTATGATGATAATATAGATTATCTATTGTGATGGTGATATGGATTACCTATTTTGATATAAATCATCTGTTTATTTTGATAATGTGGATTATCAATTGTGATTTGTGAGTTATCTATCTGTGTGTATATAGATAATTGAATTATTTTAAACTCTAAAACAACTTGGACCTAAAAGACACGCTTTGGATTTCGATGAGACCGGGATCGGGTTTCCATATTTGGATATCCGAAAACCACATCGATTCCCATTAAACGTTAGGTCGTGGATCTAAGTCGAGCTTTGTGAAGACTCAAGGTGTAAGAACTATTCGTCAGTATAACTATGGGGGTGATTCCGTGATGAGTTTGACGGAAATAGTACTTATAGGCTCGAGATGGTGGTTCAGAGTGCAAGGGTTATCGTCGTTAACTCTGAGGGTGATTCCAAAATGAGTGTAACGAGATAATGCCTTCGGTTTCGTTCGAACCCGGAACGAACTTTTATGGATTGAATGCTTTCAGAACATCGTCAGGTGGACGATGAGCATTCTAAGATAACATGTCCTATAAAGGTAATCGTAGCCTCAAGCCTCATCAACCGGGAACAGATAAAACAGGGGAGGTGCAGCAAGGCTTCGTGGGTAGCCCCCACTGGAGAGTGAGATTTACCCCTGTCTAGAGGTTCCTTTATATTCGGCTATGTGGGCGGTTGCTAGCTACAACCGCGGGGCTGTCTTATTCGAAACTGTTCAGTAAGGAATGGTTCCGGCCTTGTGTTGCAGGGGAGCGGGCGTACTCCTCGGTACGTTGATCTAGACTACATACTGTGACGGGCGGTAGCCCAGTAGCCCTGCCATTGTATGGAATCCAAAATCCAATAAGTGCCAACGGTTTTGATTGTATTACCCACTTTTGTGGCTAGTAGCTGGAATTTAATAGACGTAACAATTTCAGCTATTTCATATTTATTTGAAACCCTAGACACTATTATAATATCATCGGATTTCCTATCAAATGTTTTGGTTAGCGTAAGGTAAAAACTTTTCCATGTTTATGTGTGGGAAGTCTTACGTGATACCTTTCTTTTCAAAAGGTTTTTGAAAGTTAAGAAACCTTAACCTGTTACTCACACCAGACCCATGTCTGACCCGGAGTTTATTCTGTTTTCTTAAACTCTTGGGTACTCAAATTTTTACGAGTAGCCAAGGGATTCAGGTTAGCTTTGACGAATTGTGGAGGAGCAATGGAGCAGGAAGCTTCTATGTGTAGATATGTAGTATTCCTCTATGTAGATTTCTCTGAGTTGTTTCTTGTACTGTATTGAGTTGTATAACTAGACAGGTGTTTATAACTGTCTAGTATGTGATGTATATCTGTGTAACTCTGATAATGGTTGTAAACTATGTAATATTTATGTTATTAATATAATTTATTCGTTCCGCTGTTTAGATTCTGATGTTGTTTCTTCTTCTCTTCTTTCTTTTCTCTTTTCTATCCCTTTCTTTTTTAAAAATGATGCGATTTTCTATGGTAAGAAAGTCGGGTCGTTTCATTAGAGGTGTCAGATATTGTAAGATATGGAGCTAAGG
The DNA here is from genome assembly GCA_030765085.1 of Allium cepa. Taxonomy (NCBI): domain Eukaryota; kingdom Viridiplantae; phylum Streptophyta; class Magnoliopsida; order Asparagales; family Amaryllidaceae; genus Allium; species Allium cepa. The sequence goes on from CM060932.1 coordinate 550,343,986, forward strand.
AGACGAAACGTCTCAAGGGAGAACAACACTTAATAAAACCATGTTGGGTAGTGGGTTAGTAATTTGCCTATGGAATCTAGGAACTTTTCTAGGGGAAAATAGTTCTACACCACAAATTTGCATAAGGCAATAGCTTCGCAATCAGGTGAAGAGAATAAGGAAAATTGCGTTGTCATACTACACTGTAATTTAGATGGGAACATGCTCGATAAGTAAAGATTATATTAACACATGTTCTACGTTGAAGTATTATGAGCAGAAGTGTGGCAAGCTATGGAAGGGGTATTGATGTCGAGTAAGGATGCTTACTCAAATGCACAACTGAAGAAACTTCAGGTGAGGAGAGGTATTCAACTTCTAGAGGTTTAAAAGGGGATGATTCTATGCAACCTCTAATTAAAAATAAAATAATACTTTATGGGGCTAACTCTATGCAGCATGGGACTATATGTGGCTGATTCTTTGTAGTCCAAAATTAAATAATAAATAAAAGAGACATGCGGGTGGTTAATTCATAGCAAGTCAGAATTAAATGAATAAGTGTTGGTCAAAGGGCTGAGGGTGGCCGATTCATAGTTGTCCCAAGTATAACTTTAAATAAGATAATTAATTAGGAATTATGTGTGACTGGTTCATACAGGTCCGGTATTAAATAAAGTAAATAAAAGAGACTTACGAGTGGCTGATTTATAACAGGTCAGAATTAAATGAATAAACATTAGATAGAGGACTATGGGAAGCTGATTCATAGTGACCCCAGGTCTAATACATAATATAAATATGAAGGAAAGGAAAATCCATGGGTGATTGTTTCATAGAAAATTTGAAGAAAATAAGTTTAAGAATGGTGGTGTGGGTGGGGTAGCATAGTAGCCTAGGCTAAATAAAACGATACTGTAGGGACCGAGGGTCGGTGTAGTATGTGCATAGTAGTAACTATATAAAGGGGAAACTTAGGAAGTATCCAAGGTAAGAAAATTTAACTTTTTTATATGCAATTTAATGTATTTATTAGTTGTGAGGGGAATACCGTTCCATGTTATGTGACATGGAATCACTATGTATTCATGTTATATTTCCAAGTAAGTGTTATTCACACCCGACTTTATGTATTACCTGTGTTTTTATCATTATTTTCCCTATAAACTCATGGGTCTCATTTGAATAGGTTGAGTGTATGGGCTATCTAAAATTGAAGATTGAAGATGGTGTTAAAGGCCTAGGTATTTATAATGTATGCTAGTTCCACTGTTATAAGTGTTTGGGTGGCATCTCATATGTTGATCTGATACTCTGGTATGTATCTCTTATGTTATATTTTAACCCCTGCATAGGTATGACTTAGGGTAAAATTTAAGCATGTATGTAATGGATATCAAGACAAATGTGATGAAGTGAAAATAGTTTGTTGTTCTATTTACTTAGACTATTTTGAATATATGAAACTCACTCGTGGTCACTTGAAAATAATTCTGATGATGACTACAACATCATTGACGTTCATTTTCATGTCTCCTAGTGGGGGATATTACAGTTGGTATCAGTGCATAAGTTTTGGGTAATCTAAGTAAAACAAAGTTAGAAATAGGAATAAGAACTTAGAATAAAAGAACACCGTTTGGCATGGGATGTGATATTATGTATAACATATTTTCAAACTGATATATAGATATATAAGAAGATATATCTACCCTTCTATTGTTGTTTCTCTCTATCTTTTTGTTTCTTATGAAGACTTGCTTAACAGAAAAAACAAGATGGATTTGAGGAATAGGCGAATTGCGTTAGGAGAGGAGAGTGCAAGGAGAGATGAAGAAAGTGCGCAAACTAATGAAATAAGTGGAGGAGAAGTCCCAAAGGTAGAGAAGTGGAAGTTGCTCGGCCAGTAAATGCGATGGGTATGGATGTGAATGCCTTGTTTAGAGAGTTTATGGCTCAGATGATAAGGGAAAATGTGCCTGGAGCGGTTGAGCCAAGGTCTATTATTGTAAGAGAAGATTTTCCAAAGACGTGTAAAGACTACAAGATTTTGGGAGGAAATGTGTTTATAGGGTGAGAGCCCATGGTTGAAGTACTGGACTGGATAAGAAACCGTGAACAAGTATTTGGAGGCCTAGGTTTGAGCAATGTGTAGAAGAGGATGATGGCATCAAGATTTTTGCAGAAGGATGCATTGGATTGGTGGGAGATTGTTATTGCTGGAATACCTAAGGAAGAGATTACTTGGGTGCAGTTCAGAGAAAGATTTGAGGCTCAGTTTATACCCGAGTCATAGTAGAGTGTGCACTACATGAGTTCACAGACTCACGGTAGAGAGATCTTGCTATGGAAGTGTTTGTTCAGAAGTTTAATTCTTTGGCCAAGTATGACAGGGAGGTCATCAAAACTCCAATGAAGAATAATAAGAAGTTCATCATGGACTTGAAGCATGTGTTGGATCATAAGGTGATGGCACACTTAGCATCTCCTTTTGATTTCATAGTCAATATGGCAAGAAGATACATTAGGATGTATCAGGGGTAGAGGAGAGTAGAGACAAAGTCCGAAGTTGAGATGAAGAGAAGTTTGTTCCTTATACCAAAGGCAAGAAGGAAGTGTCGAATGGGAGGAGTGGAGAAGCGACTGCTGCGGAAGTTGTCTGTTTCAACTGTGAACAGATGGGACACTATGCTACGAAGTGTCTAACATCGAAGAATTTTTGTAAAGACTAAATGCTTTAAGCGTGATAAGGTGGGGGCATTTGAAGAAGGGCTGCCTAGAGCTTAAGGCCTAGGTTTATGCTTTTGAGGGATCAAGGGAAGGACCATCTAGCAAAGCGAGAGGAAAAGGAAAGATCATGGAAGGTATGGCTTAAATTTCTGATATTTCAGTTAGCGTACTGTACGATACTGGTGCTACACATTTCTTTATGGCAAAAGATTTGGTTAATAGACTTATGTTAGGAGTTACCTATTTAGTCACCTTCATACATATAGCTAATCCGATAGGGGATATGATACTCTTGGATTGAGATGCACTGACCTAGAAATTGATTTAGGTGAGAGAAGATTTTCTTGTGATCCCTATGCTTTTAACTTCATGGGTTTTGGAGTCATTTTAGGAATGGATTGGTAAGAAAGGTACTGCGTAGGTGTGCACTGTGCTGAGATAATTATTACTTTTATCCATCTAAACCACAAGGATAGAGTATATACGGTTATAGAGGAGTGCAAAGCTGAGCATGGAAGCATTTTATTTTCTTTAGATTCGGAGAAGGAAGAAGAGCTGGGAGCAGTACTGGTAGTGAAGGAGTTACGAGATGTATTTTAACCATTTCTGGATTACCACAGAGCAGTAGAGTTTCGTCTAGACTTTTTGCCGGAAGTTGAAATGTTTAGTCAACCTCCTAGTAGAATGCCTCCAAGGGAAAGGGAGGAGTTGAGAAAGTAGTTGGCTGAGTTAGAAGGTAAGAGCTTTGTTAGGCCAAGTAGATCACCATGAGGAAAAGCGGTAGCATTTGTGATGAATTCATTTAGGTCATTAGAACTATGTATATACCATCGAAGGTTGAACGAATTGATGATGATGAATAGATATCCTTTGCCAAGAATTAATGAGCTTTTTGATCAATTAGATGGCGCTTAGGTATTTTCGCAGCTAGATTCAGCTATGGGGTTCCATCAGCTAAGAGTTGCAGTGGACAATTTCCTTTCGTTCTGGTCAAGATAGAGTTCATATGGATGGCTAATGATGCCATTTGGGCTGATGAATGCGCTATCGTTCTTTATTGATTTGATGAATAGAGTTTTCCGAGATCAGCTAGATAAGTTCGTGTTGGTATTCATAGACGACATCTTATGCTCCAAAAATAAGGAGGAGCATGTAGTTCACCTAAGGCATGTGCTGGAGACATTAAGGGAGCACAAGCTAAAGGGGAATTTCTCTAAGTGTCATTTTTGAGGAAGGGAAGTAAAGTTCTTAGGCCATGTGCTTTTCGAAAAAGGGTTAGCCATGGATCCTTCAAAATTTGACACAGTGAATGGGTGGAAGAGGCCTAAAACTATTATTAAGGTGTAAATTTGCTAAGGAATGGCTGGCTACCGCCGAAGATTCATTAAGGACTCCTTTTGTGTAGCTGCAACAATGACAAGGCTAACCAGGATGAGTGAGCTATTTGTCTGGGCGCTAGAGTGTGATAGGGAATTCTAAGAATTGAAGCATTGATTGATGGATGCGCCTATTTTAGTGATACCTAAATGATATGATGAGATGACCGTGTATACTAATGCTTCATAAGCAGAATTGGGTGTAGTATTGATGCGGATGGGGAGGGTGATTGCATATGCATCTAGGTAGTTGCGACCACATGAAATTTGATATCAAACTTAAGATTTGGAGTTAGCAGGAGTCAACTTTTCTTTAATGATTTGGAGACATTCTCTCTTAAGGGAGTGGTTTAAGTTGTACACAGACCACAAGTCATTCAGATATTTGTTCTCTTAGAATGAGTTGAACATGAGGCATTAGAGGTGGTTAGAGTTTCTAGCATCGTATTATTTTGAGGCAGAGTATACCCCAAGAAAAGGCAAAAAAGTAGTTGATGCCTTGAGTCGAAAACAACAAAGTTGTGTTTTGGCTTTGTTAGAGGAATGGACCGTTTTAGAAACATTGTCTACGTATGATGTACAGTTTCGGTCTAGTGCATATTCGAGTAGAGCATCCAGAATACTAGCATTCTTAGAAGTCAGGCTTGTGATGGTAGAAAGAATAGCCGAACTGTAGAAGGGAGATGAGTTCTGTGCAGACATAGTATAAAGAATGGACTCAGGAATTGAAGCATTTGAGCTGAAAGGATTCAGTGCTGATAAATAAGGCAGATTGTTAAAGAATGGAAGGTTGTATGCTCCAAGTGCGGAAGGACCACGAAGAGAAGTATTGGATAAATGCCATCATTCAAAGTTTACCATACACCCTGGAGGTGCCAGATGTATCAAGATATGAAAAGGAATTTCTTCTGGGAAGGAGTGAAGAAAGATGTGGGGAAGTATGTGAGAAAATGTCTTACATGCCGACAAGTGAAGGCATGGCATTAGAAGCCAAGTAGGCGCTTGCAGCCTTTGGATGTTTCAGTTTGGAAATAGGATATGGTATCTATGAATTGTGTGGATGGATTGCCAAGATCAAGGGTAGGGAATGAGAGCATATGGGTCATAGTGGATAGACTAAGTATGCCCATTTCATTCTAGTAAAAGCCACAAGAACCATGCTAAAGTTGGCATAGATATATATGAGGGCGGTAGTGAGATTGTACGAGGTGCCTAGCATTATCATCAGTGACTGTAATCAGCTGTCCACTGATGAGTTTTGGCATAGCTTGAAGAGTGCTATGGGATCAGAATTGCGTATGAGTACTGCGTACCATCCGCAAACAGATAAGCAGACCAATGGGGTTAACAAAGTCCTGGAAGATTTGCTTAGAGCTTGCATTTTAGACTTCGGTGGATCTCGGGAAGATTAGCAACACTTGGTAGACTTTTTATACAATAATAGCTACCAAAGAAATATTGGGATGGCTCCATTTGAAGCATTGTATGGAAGACCGTGTAAGTCGCCTGCATGTTGGTTAGAGGCGGGGGATAGGATCGTGTTGGGTCTAGAGGTAGTCAAGGAAGCCACAGAGAAAGTAGACCTGATCCGGGCTAGGATAAGAGCAGTGTAGTCAAGGCAGAAAAGTTACGTCGATGCTAGGAGAAGGGAACTAGAGTTCACTGTAGGTGATCAGGTGTTCGTAAAGGTTTCTCCGATGAAAGGCGAGATGCGCTTTGGGAAGGCTGGGAAGCTAACACCCAGATATGTAGGGTCGTTTCCAATCAAAAAAGGATTGGAAAGGTAGCATATAAGGTGGAACTACCTAGTTCTTTTGTAGAGATCCATAATGTGTTTCGTACCACATTTGCGAAAATGCATTAAAGATCCAGGCCCGGTAGTTAATTCGTCGGAAATAGAGGATCTATTCATAGAGCTAAATATGACCTAGGTGCAAAGATCGGTTTGGATAGTGAACCAAAATGAGAAGTAGGTTCGGAACAAAGTAGTGAAGCCAGTCTGTGTTTAGTGGAGCATAGACCGGGAGGATCGTATATGGGAATTAGAGGATAAGGTCATAAGGGCCTATCCAGAGTCGTTTGTTTCAGAATAGAATATGAGCTATACAATGTATTATGTTGATTATGGACCATACATATACATATGTATATTATTGTTGATTGTTGTATTAGTAAATAGCACTAGTACATTTTATTGATGAACTGGGAATTCATGGTTATGCTTTGGGTAAGCATGGGATAGTTGGCAAATCATTACCAAGCCTTGATTGAATTACGGAGGTGAAATTCCTTTAAAGAGGGAAGATTGTAACAACACCTAAAGTACAAATAATTTAATCAACTAATTGAAAGGGCCAAGAGGGGCTAAATAAGAAAGTGAAAATGGGGAAATGAATTAATGGAAATGAGTATTTGGGCCAAAGCCAAAGTGATTGTGGGACAACAAACATGACTCTTTTCCATTCATTCATCCCATTCTATGAAAAGGAAAAATAAAATCTCAAAAGATGCGTTAATGGAAGTGGCTTAGAGAGACAAGAATAAAGAGGAGATAAAGCAAATACAAGCTAAGAAAAAGAGAGGAAGATTTAATCAAGGTTTCATAAAAGATTTAGGTGAGCGGTACTTAACCCTTTATTCATTTCGTTTTGGTTGATTCAGATCATGTTATTTTTGTACTCATATAGAGTTTTGCTAAAATGAAAACTTGTCATGATATCCTAACCATTGATCTAAAGATGGATTAGTAACTTGAGAAGCTTATGGCTTAGGATTAAACCGTTATGAATTTCTAAAGTAAACACTTTGAAAATGTACAAAGAAAATAATTTGTAATTCAAATAAAAGAAAATGTAGGGATAAAGGAACCATTCATGAATTTTCTGAAATTTTATAAGGTTTTCTATGCATAAAACAAATTAGAACTAATGTAGGACTGCACTGGTGGAAGGGGGGGTCTGCGTTAAGAATAAAAGAAATGACATATATATATATATATATATATATATTAAAATAATTATACAAGGGGACAAGATTTATAAAAATAGTTGAAAAGATAAATAAAGGACACTGTATATGTCAGAAAAGATAAAGTAACATATCTAATGGCGACACATGTTAAGGTGGTCATATGCCTTGTCAGACATGTCACATATTGTCAGATACAGAGTTAAGGAGGCCAAACGTGTCAAGGGAGTACCAATATTAATATAACCATGCTAAGTAACATGGGTAGAAGTAAGGTAAGATATGGAAGGGCTATTAGCACCGAGTAAGGATGTTTATCCGAATGCACACCTAATGAAACTTCAGATGAGGAGAGGCATTCAATTTCCAAAGGTTTGCAGGGGGCTGATTCTATGCAACCTAAAATTAAAAATAAAACAATACTACAGGTGGCTGATTCGATGCAGTATGGGACTACGTGTGGCTAATTCTTTATAGTCCAAAATTAAATAATAAATAAAAGAGACCTATGGATGCCGATTCAAAGCATGTCAGAATTAAAGGATTAAGTGTTGGACATAAGGCCGTGGGTGACTGATTCATAGTAGTCCTGGGTCCAACATTAAAAAAAAAATTAATTATGACTTGTGGGTGGCTGATTCATAGCAGGTTCAATATTGAAGAAAATAAATAAAAGAGACCTGCGGGCGGCTGATTCACAGCAGGTCAGAATTATATGAATAAGTATTAAATATGGGACTATGTGTGGCTGATTCATAGTAGTCCCAGATCTAATTAAATAATACAAAGATGAAGGAAAGAAAAATCCATGGGTGACTGTTTTATAGAAAATTTGAACTTAATAATTTTATAAGAATGGGGTGGCGGGTGGAGTAGCATAGTAACCTAGAGCTTAATAAACGATACTACAGGGATCGGGGGTCAGTGCTGTATGAGAAAGTAGTAACTGTATAAAGGGGAAACTGAGGAAATCTTCAAGGTAAGCAAATATAACTTTTGTTCTGCACAATTATATGTATGATGTTTATAGGTAGTGAGGGAAAAACCCGTTCCGCGTTATGTAGAGTGGACTCACTATGTATTCATTTTATATTTCCAGGTAAGTATTATTCACACCAGACTTTACGTATGACTTGTGTTTTTATCATTATTTTCCTTATAAACTCACGGATACTCATTTGTGTATACCGAGTTAATGGGCTAGACACGTTATTTTGGGTGCAGACTAAAGATCGAAGACGGTGTTGAAGGCCTAGTTTATAATGTATGCTAATTCAACTATTATAAGAGTTTGGATGGCATCTTCATATGTTGACCCGACACTCTGTTATGTATTTCTTATGTTATATTTTGACCCTCACGTGGGTATAACTTAGGGTTAACTTTGAACCTGTATGTAACGGATATTAAGACAAATTTGATAAAATGAAAATAGTTTGTTGTTCTGTTTACTTTGACTATTTTGAATCTACGAAACTCACTCTTGGTCGTTTTGAAAATAATTATGAAGATAATTGCAAAATCTTTGACATCCATTTTCGGATCTCCTAGTGAGGAATTTTACAGTATAAATGGTTGAAGACAGCTTACATTAAAGATTCAAAATCTTCGACGTATATTTTGAGTGATATCGATCTAGAGAGCAATGTTACTCTATTGAAATACCCTTGTGATACAACTGTCAGAAACATATGAAATCAAGGTATATGTACAATACATCCATATTATATAAGTTTAATTCATATATAATAGCTTATATAATATTCTGAAATAAATATATACTAATAAAGTCATATTTAATTAACTTTAATTTTATTAATTAAATCATACTTAATTAATATAATTAAATACTAAATTAACGCTATAATTAATTTAGTTATTCTAAATATTTTAAAATAGAATATTATCTATATTATAGTAATCATATATACATATGTCATTGCACATGTATATTATATAATAATATTTATTTAATTAACTTAACTAACAAAAACAATTTTAATTAAAATAAAATTAATTAATTTTTTAAATTTTATTATTATTTTTCTTAAATTTTTTAAGATAAACATATATATATAAATATATCATTATATATGTTTTAATTTAATTAATCAATTAATCAATTGATCCAATTAACTAAAATAAAATTTCAAAAATAATTTATTGATTTTAAAAATAATTTGAAAAATATTTTATAACATTTATAAAATTTCCTTTTACATCTTAAAATTAAATTTAAAATATAGTTTCAAATTTTAAAACCAAATTTGAAAATTAGCCTAAAGCCTAAAAGGAATCGGGTCTTTATATTTGGAATATCCTTTATGCTTATTTCATAAGTAGAGTATAGTACTTGATTATCCAAAACCAATCTTAGATGCTACCTCTCTAGGCGCCCTATTAAAAGGGTAGGCTTTAATAAGTTAACTATAATATTGCTAATTTAGAGCACATAAACAATTAGGGCCTTAGTACTATTGAAGGAATTGATTAGTCGGAAGCGGGTCAAATGAATGAATTTAAAAAAAAAAATCCATTTTGGATCATTGTTGTGCATATGAAGTCTAATATTTTCAATACTATATAAAATTTGTTTCAAATAAAATCTTACTTATTTAATTTGTTTAAAAGGAGTTTAACTGACTGGTTTATTTCAATCGATTGGCGTTCACATAAAATAGACTATATCAAATATACTCTTGTGTGTATATGTTTGTATAATAGTTACTTGTTTTGTGTTACCATTTTAGTGACTGAAGAATCAAATTTAACTTATGGGATACTATTTAATGTGTCGCTAATGTCATGAATGACCAATTACCGTGAGAATCACACTTATTATTATTGATTTGGCCAAATTCGTATTTGGTATATTTCAGATAAAATTTGAATAAGCTAATATGATTGTAGTGCAAGTGCATCAAATAGACAGTATATATGGTTAATGTATATGTTTGCAGTTCTTAGGATTGACATGTTTGCTCTTTATATACGTATTTGTTGTCCATGGTTTTGTTATGAAACTATATATATATATATATATATGATCTTGAAATTAATACGATTAATTTTATATATTTGAAATTAAAAAGCAATAATTTGAAAACCAACTTTGACTTAGGAAGGATTCCAAATTAGATCTATGATTTTACACAAAAGTCTAATTTTGAATTGAACTAACATAGATATATACATATATAAATAATAATACAAAATATTTTATATTCAACATAGATGTATAAAACATATATTCAATTTCAAAAAATAACTTTGAATAATTAGTATATGCAGTTCAATTATGTTTATCTGTATAAAATGTATTATAAAATTGTTTCCTTTTTCAGTTAATTAAAATAGTTTTGAATCCAATTTTTTTTACCAAGATTATGACTTTAACAGCTACAATATAATGTTTTTATAATGCTTTTTTTTTTGCTTTTAAACATTAGTTTCTAAAGAAATAGTAAACCATAGATTAAACAACGAAAGCATACATAAGTTCATTATATAATTTATGGGATCTAAACTATATTAACATGATGTAATATATCATTAAAATTAGATTGGATAATTACCTTATGATATGGCATAAGGTTCACATCTTTAGTGATTGAATAACCTCTAGATTTAACTGAATCAACCTTTGTATTCTGCTATAATCTAAAGATGAACACTACCTTGTATTAATTTTATTTGATTTGACTTTCTTTTTAGAATTATATGGTCTTGGAGCCATGGAATTTTTTTCTAGAATGAACAAGAGAGAAGCCACAAAAACAATGACAATTCATGTGTTTAAGCAGGCATTTAAGAGGAGGAAAAGGCAGGGCTTTTCTCCTTCCTTTAACTCATTCATTCAATATCATTAGAATTTTTATGAACATTTAAGCCCTCTCTTTCCATATGATTTTCCAATTAAAATGAGAAGGAGGAGGGAGAGAAATAATGGCAATTAATTGCGTTTAAGTACATTTAAGAAAGGAAAAATCAGATGATTTTACTCATTCCTTTACCTTTTAGTTTAATAATATTTCAAAACAATTTTGAACATTCAAACTATCCATTTACACCCTTTGGCCAGTTATGCCAAATCCTTGTTGTTCCTTCAAAAATCCCCAAACTGTTTAGTAATTAATCGATCTAAATCAAATTTAAATGTTTTGCCGATACCGAATATCGATATGTACATATACAATTTTTGTATACACAATTTATTAATTACTAATGACACCTAAAAATCAAATAAAGTTTAATAATAAATATTTCATAAATTTAATTAACTTAAAATAATTACAAATTAATAAAATAATTCAGTGTTTCGAAGCATTCATTATTACGGTTGTGTGACTCGTAAGTGTAAATTCAGTCACCGATTATTATCGAACAATTCGAATAGGAAGGTTCACATGTCACCTTTGCTAGTGGTGTGATAGTGTGGTCAAGTTTATCAGTTATACATCATTTTGATAAAATCCAATTTCCCATTTTAAGAGGTACCAATTAATAATGATTGTTTTCACCAATTCTCTTCATTAAAATTGTACCACTTTAGGATTTATAAAATTTGGTTTAGATCAAAATTCCAATATCTTCTACATTTAACTCAGTTAGTCCAAACATAAAATTCTTGGTTTAATAATAACAATTATTATTAACCATATTACCATAGTAGAGACTTTGATTTTGAGTTGACTATAGTCGACCATGATACTCCTATAACAGAGGGGATGAATTATCTATTGAATAGTGATTCATTTCCAATGCTTCAACTTAGACCCCATCTATAGTCACTCGATGGATCGTAAGCTATAATTTAACTATAATCAAAGTGGGGTATTTGCATTGAAGTTTAATAGTATTCTTAAGTTAAGAGAACCATGTAATATCGTCACTTTGAGATTCTTTATTTGACCATAGTAATATTACCCAATAGAAAACTCTTAAGCAAGTCATTCCATAGTTATCCAATAACTATAAGTACTTAATCCCTTGATGTCCCTAGCAACTATGAGTAATGCATTTCCAAACATTTGAAAAGTGTTGTGTACTCTAGTCTCAACGGATGAATCGATATCCTTTCTTGAAACACCCTGATTAGGAATATTTAAAACAATATGTTATTTTTCAGTGTGATAAAATTCCCATGATTACAATCATTTATAATTATTATTATCACATAACATATTATAGAAAGATTTTTATTTACATATACTTTAAATTAATTAATTAATTGATTGATTATATATCATATAAAAAAGTATATTATAGAAATCAAACACATTTATTATGGAAAATATTGGTTATCAAGTTAAATATTTGTAACAAATTACATAATTGTCCCTAGGACATGCCCCTAACTCTATCAGGTGCCATATGGTGGAACATGGGGAGAACAGATTGGTAAATGGAAACATTTGTTTTCATGGTAATACTGGAGATCGATAGGTCTTACTTCTCTGAAAATGGTATTTTCAACACTTTGTTGGTGGGCAGTGACTTGCCGAAATTCATTATCAAAGGGCACTGGGTGATGACTATGCTAAAACTCATTGGAAAAGTATCAACAGTGTCTTGTATGAGAGTAGCTTGGAGTATGAGGATGTAGGTAGAGTTGCTATGGTTGTATGGAAATATTGTATCAATATGGAGATTGATGGATTTTGATAATACAATATTTCCAATTTAAAGTAAATTTTGGAGACAATCTGAGTCAAGGTGAAATTAGGACTCAACTGTATGTTAATACTTTACCTGTCTCTTTCATTGCTTTAAAGAAAGTGGAAATTAGGATTCGGCCCTAAGTTTCAAACTTAATACATGAAAAATACTTCTTAAAAACATGTTCCACGAAACACCCATGTCAACATTTTCAGCTAAAATGTGGATTTTGAACTCCATATATTTACCGTTAGACGTAGAATATTTGCAATTTAAAATGCACATATTTGTAAAATAAATATTTGTACTATGGACGGAAAATGTTTAAAGTGTAGAATGCGCATCTTTGCGGTTAGACTGCAATTTTCATTTTACCAAATTGTGTAGTTAGAACTACAAATATTTGCATTTTAAACTGCAAATATTTTAGTTCTAATCGCAAATATATGCATTTTAAAATGCTTATTTTCATTGAAAATATTTAACAGGGTTTTTCATGAAATTGTTTTTAAAGGGCCATAAGTGAATTTTCTACATGGAAAGGAATTATTTTGAGAGATGGAAGTATCAATCAATTCTTTAATCTTTAATTTGCTGACTAATTATGGCATTTTATTATGCACGTGCATGGTAGAAGAAATTGAAAAATCAAATAGATATACGTTTTCGAGATGAGTTGGTGAATTAGCGAGGCGTTGATTTATTGATATAAATTAGTTTCTTCAACCCCAAGTAATAGTCCATATATAAAGGTAGTTATTCTTAAGAGACCGAGATCATCCTCTCAAGTTATATTTCTTCATATTCTTCTAATTAGTCTCCATTATCTATATGTAATTTCATTTCTCAGAAAGCAATAAAATCTCATCTCCTCAAAGTGGAGGAACAATATCTCGTGATACGGGAATAACTGCAAATCCTATGTGTTTTAATCTTTAGTTATTTGCATCTATGATCCGTGATTGTGTGAATTAGATATTTGTGATTGACATTTTATGTTTGCTCTATCTCACAACAACGCGATCCTATTATTTCATTGTGTTAATCTTAATTTTCCCTAGTAGTACACATAATAAAGCGAACTGACATTATTTATCTATAAGACATGCATGTTAGCTGATTAATATAATGATTTAAAGAAATAAATTTTTATACTAATGGAGGAATGCATACATGTAATAATCATCTAACTTTTTTTGATGTTATAATGTTTATGGTTTAACTTAATGCCCTTGATCTCTAAATGCAAATGAGAACCACTAATGGATAAATCAATTGTGTATGAAAGCTAATTTTTGTAATTTTTCTATTAACCAATTGAGCATGATATAGGAATATTCTCGCTTTATAACACAAGTACACATTCTGTTGGGTCAAAAGTTGCACAACACCTTTAGTTGATCGAAAATGAAGTAAATCAATAGAAAATAGAGCAGAAAATAAGAAAAGATGAATTTTTATTGTGCTTCGGTCAAATCAAGTGCCTACGTCCATTTAATCTTTTTACCTTTTGGATTTATCATGAATAAAAATGGTTTTATAATGATTTCAAGTCTTGAAGGTAAAGTAATTTCTGGTTTGGTAGCAATTTGTGGCAATGTCGATTTTGGAGAGATGAGAGTATGAAGAATGAGATCCAAAAGTATAAAAGTCAAAAGGTCGAAGTCCAAAGATCAAAAATCCTTTTCACGTTGCTTGTAACAACCCGATTTTTATGTAATAATTAATTTAAGTTAATAACAGTAATTTTATTAAATAAATTGGAATTTAGAGATTTTGAATAAATTGGTTTTTGGAATTGTTTAAAAAAAGGATTAAAACCGTAAAAATAAGATACTTGAGTTTAAATAAGTCAAATATATACATATAATATTTTATAAATGATGTTTTGTTGTATATTATTGACTTGATATAAAAGTAAGTTTAATAGAAATTTGTATTTATTTAAACTGAATTGAATTTTGTTTTGAAAGGGAAGGAAAGTAATATATATATATATATATATACATATACGTATGTATGTATGTATGTATGCATGCATTCATTTACCAATATTTATCATGGCCCAAGCCCAAACATCTCAAGTCCAACAACTAACCCTAAAATCAAGTATCTTGACTTCTCTATTTCTTGGGAATTCGATCTTCAGACTTCTCCTCCCTCTCTATAAATATTCCATCAATGATAATATTTATTCATTTAGAAAATCATCCACTTATCCAAAACCCTAATCACTTTTAAATTTAAATACAAATTTAATAAATATCTAAAATCTATAAACTAGAGAAAACCCATACGACATCATTAACCATCCATGGAAACTAGTAGAGGCAAGTTTAATGAAGGAGGCCAGGAATTTAAAAATACAATGCATGCAAACGCCTCAGTTGAGTTCTCGCTCGTAAACCCATGTCCGAATCGACCAATTAATACATACATACATACATACATATATATATATATATATATATATATATATATCTCTGTGTGTGTGCGCGCGCGTGCGTGCGTGTGTCTGGTTTGAGTTAAATCGAAGGGATTAGTTTTGAGCATAACACTAAATAATTGGAAAAAATGACATAAGGGAGAGGATCGCTTATAATAGGCTTTCATTCTCACCTGGAACCACACCGATTGGTTGACCGGTCCTTAGAGACCGGTAGATCAGTGGTGAACAGTAGAAGGATTTCATGCTCCTATGCGTGCACAAGTATGCTCTAGATTAATGTGTTATAATCCTGTATGTGAGCATGAATATTTTCCTGGTCATGTTAGTTTATATATGGGTTTGCATATAAGGACTTATATATGTGTATAACAACATATCCATCTCTTGATGATGCTTGATCTCGTAACTGATTTTGTATAGACGGAGTACCATGTCTTGACCCCGTTGGTTTATACTCTAGTTGTATAAGCAGCTACTACTTCAGGTTTTGCTCAACTGGTAAATCAATGAAAAGAATATCCACAAAAGTTTAAATTGCTAAATATGAGTTCGTTCAATATTTTTGGTCTATACAATCTTCTACACTTGTAAGCTTTAATAATTCGTGTTTAGTATGTAGGTATATATTTACTTTTAAAGTAAATTGAATTAAATGTTTGTGTAAAACTATACTATATCTTGGTGTGAAAGTAAGTATGAGCTAAATAAATTAATATAGTGAGTTCAATTGTTTTGATTATCATGCATAAAAGTGTGAAATTTTAATGGGTGATATAACATATAGTTTTCAAATTATTTTGGTACTAAAAATGAGTTATTTAACATATTTTGTAAATAATTAACAACTACCTATTTATATAAAGATTTAGAAGATAATTAACCCTTGTAATAATATTTCCATTAAGCCTATTACTCGTTAATCTGTGAGTATCTATGCATTAACTATTTATAAATATTTATGTTCTTTTATGTAATAAAAATCTTGTCATGATTTTATTAAGAATCGATTTTGTTAATGATAATTCTAACTAATTTAGATTTCATATTTCATAGTTTTCTTGTTTATTCTTTAACGTATATTGATTTAGAATATATGAAATAATTTTGTACGAAGTATTTAGTTTTATATCTATTTTAAGGTATGTATTTATTATCCATCTCTTTGTATTTGTTATGTTATATGAAATTATATATTGTGAATATTTTATTGATTAGATTGTTCTATATATATATATATTATTAATCTATTACTTTTCTGATTTCTCTATTATATTGAATAAGATTATATGAATGGTTCACCATTGATATTAATTTGATTAGTGTTTTAATATGATACAGTGATGATTCCTTTCTGTTAGATTCATTATTATTGTTACTGCAGAATTTCATCTACATCAACAACTCGAGGTCCGAAGGTCTAGCTTCGGATGTTGGTTTGATTATAGGTCCCGAATATAAGAATACCAAGACGAGATGTTGTATTGTTGCTACTACATATTGAACTACTGAATTACGACGAGGAATAGGAAGGAAGTAAAGTTCTGAAAGTAAATAACATCGAGACTTTTAAAGTATTTTGTGCCGAAAGACCCTACGTCCACTGTCCTTTCCTTATTTAGTCACTCTTTGTATAGCCGAGAGGCTAATTACATTAAATCTAACCGTTTCTGTCATTAATGAGTTTTTGGTAAGAGCTCTAATATAGGAAAGTGTTATCTATTTTTTGTTCGTTATCTGCCAGAAGTTCCCTTGTGCCTTAGGATTGCCGCCTATTTATAGCTAACATGTCATGAAGCTATTGTTTGAGTGCCTTGTCTTTGGATTGATGATCTGGCTAGCTATGAGCGGTCTTGATTCGAACGTGTGTTATCATCTAGTTGAGTGTGACTTGATGCGGATTGCTGATATGATGATTTTATATATAGCTTTTCGATATCTTTCAGTCATCTTGACTATTGGTCTTGGTCTGGGCTATCTAAGCCATTGATTGTTGTTGTTTATTGAATTGTTTAGGCTTTAGCAATTAATGCTCTCAATCAAGCTTCTTATCTCAATTGAACTATGATCTCGGCCTTGGTTGACCCATTAGTTCTTGCTCTCGAATTGCATATTTTCGTTAGAAACCAAAAGATAGTTCTTGGAATTACAAGCCAAAGTGCTTTCCTTTCAAATATTAGCAATTTGTATTTTGCAGAAATTATAGTGTAACACATCCCTCCAAAGTAAACCTCATATGATCGATACAGGGTGAATTATCGAAAGAAGAGTATCATATCAGGTTTAATACTTGGCTTGTTTATTTTGTTCCCATCACTAAGTTGATTCAGAGCTTCAGGAACATTTCTCCACTTATGCAACTCGTAAAGATCTAACCTTACCAAGAGGGTTTTGAAAACAGTTCAAAATCAGTGCCTAGATGCAAAGGCTTGGCTGGTTAACGGTTTTGAAAACAAAAGAAGTGAAATTTTAACCTGGACCGTGAAAATTTTGAAATCATATTTACCACTTGAAGCTATCCAGACTAGATGATAAGGGAAATTGCTTGAATGTTGAAAGGTAAAATCTAAATTGGGACCATAAGGTCAAAAATTTTGAAATCTTGTTGGTCATTATCTAGATTAAGTGACAAGTGAAACTATTTTGGTGCTGAGAAGAAAAATATAATTTAGGACCCGTGAGGTCAAATCTTTTGAAAATGATGCTTGTCACTTAAAGCCATCCAGGCTAAGTGGTAAGATAAACTGTTACGGTGTCAAAAGGCAAAATCTAATTTGGGACATAAGGTCAAATTTTTTTCGAAAACAATGCTTGTCACTTGAAGCCATCTAAGCTAAGTGGTAAGCGAAACTCTTACGGCACTAACGGGCGAAATCTAATTTGGGACCATGAGGTCATTTTTTTTTTGTGAAAATAATACTTATCACTTGTGGCTATCTAGGCTAAGTGGTAAGCTGAACTATTATGATGTCGTAAGGCAAAATATAATTTTGAACCATGAGGTCAAAACTTCTTCGAAAATGATGCTTGTCACTTTGAGCCATATAGGCTAAGTGGTAAGTGAAACTGTTATGGTACCGAAAGGTAAAATCTAATTTAGGACCATGAGGTCAAGACTCTTTCGAAAATGATGCTTTTCACTTGAAGCCATCTATGATAAGTGGTAAGAGAAACTGTTGCAGTGCCGAAAGGCCAAATCTAATTTGCGACCACGAGGTAAATTTTTTTCTGAAAATGATGCATGTCACTTGAAGCCATCTAGGCTAAGTGGTAAAAGAAACTGTTACAGTGCCGAAAGGAAAAGTCTGATTTTGGACCATATGGTCAATTTTTTTTTCAAAAACAATGCTTGTCACTTGAAGACTTCAAAACTAAGTGAAACTTTAACTGTTCCAAAAGGCAAAATCTAGTTTGGGACCATGAGGTCAAAACTTTTTCAAAAATGTTGCTTGTCACTTTAAGCCATCTAGGCTAAGTGGTAAGCAAAACTTTTTAGTGCCGAAAGATATAATCTAATTTGGAACCATGAGGTCAAAACTTTTTTGAAAACAATGCTTGTCACTTGAAACCATTTAGGATAAGTGGTAAAAGAAATTGTTACCATGACAAAAGGAAAAATCTAATTTGGGACCATGTGCTTGTCACTTGAAGCCATCTTGGCTAAGTGGTAAGCGAAATTATTATGGTTTCGAAAGGAAAAATCTAATTTACGACCATAAGGTTTAGGAGATTCTTGGCTTGCGGGATCTAAAGGAAAGTCGAGGTATTGATGTTGAAAGGATGGGTCCTGCTTTTGTATTAAATGCTTCTACCAACCATCTTAATTTCATTAGCCTTTTTGAAAAACGCATTCCTTTTCTTTGCTCTAGGATGATTCATATTTTAACATTGCCATGTTTCATCTTCGGTTAGGACCTTAGTGACAAAATAATCCCCACCGTTGATTCCAGGGTTTAAACAAACCTTATCATTCCTCCTCTTTCTTCTTACCCACACTATTAGCAACAGTTGCAATCACCATTAGAGCTAAGAAACCTTCGTGAATTACTGCAAACTCTTGATTAAAACAGTAAGGTTTTTTATCTTTCCTATAATTATAACAGCTTTCTTAATTGCTTTTAGTGTTTTGCAAGCATTCTTCTTTTAAAAATTTGATTTTGATAATTATGATATCAACAATTGACCTTGTTTTTGGGGTATTGTTCAATTAGTTAATCCATTATGCTCGTTTTTTGATAAATTAAGATTCTTCCCTCAAACCGATCCTTTTACCTACTTAGGTTGATAATCATCTTATTGATATGATGTTTTTTTGAGAAACTTTAGAACTTTGAATTTGGGCTATAGAATCTATTTTTAGGCCCAATTTCCTTTTGGACCATAGGACTATAAATCTTTTCGATAGGAGTTTCGGGGTTTCTATCAAGTAACCAGTTTTAACCTTGATCCTTTCTTAAACCTATCGATGGACAAACCTATAACTAATCAAGGAGAACTGGAAAATTGGATGGAGAGTTGCAGAGTTGTCGGAGTTGCGGTCAAGGCTCCTAGTCTGGAAGATGACTGGAGTGAACCCTCCTTAGGATTCTTTACCTAGACATTAGAACATTTAGCACATGGGGTATTACTTCCTCTCGCTCGTTTGTTTGTTAACATTCTGGAGTTCTATGGAATTAGCCTAATCCAACCTGAGGTGGTCTCATATAGCACCTTATCAGCTTTAGCAATCTTGTATTGGAAGAAGGGTACCGCAACATGAATACTGTCGAGATCCATTACTTGTATAACTTACACAAGTCAGCTGGCAGTTCCAGTGTTCCCTTGTATTTCCTCCATTTTTGGAAAAGATGACCCTAGTCAAGCCACTTAGCAAGTTAACAGCCACCCATTGGTTTTTTCTAAAGGCAAATGATCCTCGAATTGTTGTTGAACTACTTGAAACTTGTAAGTTTTTGAAATTTCCCTGTTTAGGATGCTCTTTTTTTAAGCCTCGATCACATTATTTCCTAACATCGTTTCCTCTTTATCTCTTTAGTTAAACTTGGAAGGGACAAGACCTTAACCCTTAAGGATCTTTTCGATACTAGATATGAGGAGGTTATGAAAATACCGGAGGCAGAGAGGCTTAGACATATTGTCCTTACCGAGGCTAATCTTAAGGCTTGCAGGTTATTATTGCCTTCAGCCAAATTTCTTGGTTATGATCTGCCTTCATTCAAAACTATGCCTTTAGACGTGATTGACCTAAGTCAGCATGACGAATCCACTGGCTCTAACCTAAAAATCAGTGAGGCCGAAAGAGAAGATGTTGCTCCCAAAGGTAGACCTCGGTTTTAAATATACTATAGCGTGCGTTCTAGGATATAACTTTTATGAAATATTGGTTTGCTCACCTGACCTACTTTCTCATTTTATGTTGTAGTGGTTTCTGACGATTGGCTTTCGATAAGTAAATAGCTCTTGAACAAGTCTTCTTCTACTTCCACTTCAACTTGGCAAAAGCCAGTCTTAAAGGAACCGTCATATAAAAGACCTTCTCTCTTCCAAAACCAAGTCTATCTTGGAAGTCCTTGCTCTGACTTCACCAAATGACCCGTTGGATCGGCTAATTGAAGTGACCCGTTCTGCCATTGATGCCTATCTTTTTATGGTCATAGGAAGCTCTCGAGTGGAGATAGGGGACAATATAGGTAGATTCAAGAGGATGATGAGTTTAGGGGAAGAAGACCAACTCAGGGTAGCATTTTTCTTCTCACCGATGAAGTATTTATTCCTTTTGTTTACATAATAACTTCTTTCCTTTAAGCCTTTGCCGACTTCTTGGTTTTGCACTGGATTTGAAAAGTTGAAGCGAAAAGTGGAGAAGGCCAAAGATTTGAGGGAAGAATTTGCCGAGTTTAAGAATAAGGCCCAGGATCAAAGGGAGATAAGTCTTCGAGACCTAAGGTCTTCTGAGAGGAAGGTGGCTAATTTAGAGAAGGTCTTGAAAGATTTGAAGCCCAAGCATAAGACGACCGAGGATGAGCTTGCATAGGTTAAGCAGGAGAACTTGGGTCAATATACCGAGGAGGAGGCCGATAAGGTAGCTGTTGCTAAAGCCTTTAGGATTTTCAACAGTGCTTATGAATACAACCGGGACAAAGGCACGACCATTTCCATGAGCCTCAATTCTAATGGTGAATGGATTGAGGAGAGTTTCTCCATGAGGTATGAGAAAGCTTAGGCCTCAGCGAGTGTTGAAAAATCAGTCCCGGTGGAGAAAAGTGACAAAGGTGGAGAGGTAAGTCATAGTTCTAAACTCCAAGACTAAGTCATAGTTCTAAACTCCAAGACTCTCATACTCATGATGCTTGAACTTTGGTCTATAATAATTCAAATATAGTTTTGTTTTGTTATTTTTTATGATGGTTGTGGACCTTGATAGTTGTCATGACCCGTCTTCCATCTACCAGAAAGACACATCATGATTTAAGAAGAAAGGGATAGAAGAAGAAAAGATGGGAAAGAAGAAACTCAACAGCAATAGATTATCACAGCGGAACGAATGAAATGTAATATATCTCATAAAATATTACATAGTATCATATACATCAGAGTACACAACTTATACATTTCATATTAGACAGTTATAAACATCTGTCCATCATACAACTCAACTACATCAATACAATATAGACATAACACTAACACAGCGGAACCATAATATATCTACACGCGGAAGCCTCCTGCTCTAAATCTCCTCCAAAATTTGTCAAGCTAACCTGAATCTCTTGACTACTCATACATAATATGAGTACCCAAGAGTTTAATAAAACAGAAAATAAACATTTGGTTCAGACATGGGTCTGGTGTGAATAAACGGTTTAAAATTGCTTAACTTTAGAAAATCCTTTGAAAAGAAAAGGTATCACGTAAGACTTCCCACACATAAACATGGAAAAGTTTTTACCTTACGCCAACCAAAACATTTGATAGGAAATCCAGTGATATTATAATAGTGTCTAGGGTTTTCAAGTAAATAGAAAATAGCCAAAATTGTTACATCTATTAAGTTCCAGCTACTAGCCACAAAAGTGGGTAATACAAATCAAAATCGTTGGGCACGTAGGAAGAATGGGTTTCCATCAATGGCAGGGCTACTGGGTTACCGCCCATCACAGTACAGGTCCTAGATCACCGTACCGAGGATTACTTCCAATCCCATGTAACATAAGGTCGGAACCATCCCTTACTGGACAGTCCCGAACAAGACCAACCCGTGGTTGGCGCGACCAACCACACACTAAGCCGAAATAGAAAGGGACCTTTAGATAGGGGTAAATCTCGTCCTACTTGGGCATGACGCACTTAACCTTGCTGCACCTCCCCTGTTTTAGCATTTCCCGGTTGATGAGGCTTGAGGCTACTATTACCTTTATAGAACACATCTATCTTAGAATGCTCATCGTCCACCCGATGATGTTTTGAAAGCATTCAATCCATACAAGTTCGTTCCGGGTTCGAACGAAACCGGAGGCACTATATCGTTGCACCCATTTTGGAATCACCCTCAGAGTCAACGACCATAGTCCTTGCATTCTGAATCACCATCTTGAACCTGAAAGTACTATCCCCATTAACTCATCTCGGAATCACCCTCAGAGTTATACTGACGAATAATTCTTACACTTCGAGTCTACACTAAGCTCTTCTCTTGGATTCACGACCTAACGTTTAATTTGGATCGATGTGGTTTTCGGATATCCAAATATGGAAAACCGACCCCGGTCTCACCGAAATCCAAACGCCATTTTAATGTCCAAGTTGTTTAAAGGTTCAAACAATTAAAATTATATTCAGAATAATATAAAAGATAGATGAATCACATTATCACAATAGATAACTCAAATTATCCAATCATCTTACAAGCATCATATATCCCGTATCAGAATATCACATCCAAATCATCCAATATCATTCAATCATCCAATATCAATCAATCATCCAATATCAATCAATCATCCATTAGCAGGTTTAATTCATTCTTAATCAATTGGATTGCCTTAATCATGCATACTTAAAATTAATTAATTATAAATTAATTAATTAATTACCTCTTAATGATCTTCCTTAATTAATCTTCCTTGATTAATTGTTCTTTAATTACATTCAAGTAATTAGCCTTTAATTAATTACACAAATTAATTATCCTCAACCATATACAGTAATTAACCTTTAATTACTTCATTAATTACATTAGTTAATGATCTTTTATTCACTTCTATTAACTAACTAAAATTAATCCTTAATTAATTACAATTAATTAATCACACTTTAATTAATCACTTCCGTTAATCAACCTTGATAAATTCCATTAATTATATTAATTAATGATCCTTATTAATTAATTAACCCTTTAATTAATTAAATAATTAATTTGTAATTAACCATCTCATTAATTAGTCTTAATTAATCATAAACAGTAATTAACAAACTTGTAATTACTTATCTTAATTAATTAACTCCTTAATTAATTATATTAATCTTTGATTAATAACAATAATTAATTAATCTTTAATTACTTATTACGTAATCATTAATTAGTTACATTAATTAATAATCCTTAATTAATTATTTCATTGATTAATCACATTTTTAAATAATTACATATAGTAATTAATCTTTAAATTAATCACATTAATTAATTAATAAATCATATTAATTAATTAACCAAAATTAACTAATTAACCCTTAATTACTTCCATAAGTAATTATCCTCTAATTATTTCATTAGTTAATTACTCTCTATCTAATTACATTTAGTAATTATACATTAATTACTTCACTAAGTAATTACTCAATTAATTAATAAGTGACCATCATTAATTAATTAGACTAATTAATTAACCTAAACTTAATTACATTAATTAATTATCAAATTAATAAATCACTTAATCCCTAATTAATTCATTAATCATCCAGTAATTACTTCCATAAGTAATTATTCTTAATTACCAATAAGTAATTAAGCTTAAATTTATTTTATTGATTAATTATTCTTAAATTATCTCTACTTAACTAATTAAGAATAAGCTTTGCATTTATTAAATATTTTCTCAAATCATTTACTTCATTAAAACCAATTTTAAAATCAATTTGAAATAGGGTTTTATTTTTAAAAAAACAATTCAAACAGTTAATTTTATTGAAATCCTTGAATATCCTTTCAAACATATTAAATTAGATTAAACAATTATTTAACTTTGAAATCCAAATTTTCATATCCTTTAAACTTATTCATTTAAAATAAATTTTAAAATCTAATTTAAACATTCCTTTATAATTGCCTTGGATATATCTTTATTCTTATTTCAAACTCATTTTAACTTTCTTAATCTTGAACTAATATTTTAAATTGAAAATATCTTGAATTAAAATTCAAAATAAATTTAGTTAATTACTTTTGAAATCAACTATTTTAAACATTTCAAATCTTGACACATATTAAATCAAATATTTTCAAAATCTTGGTTTCTATTCATTAGAAAACCTTGTTTTAAAATTTAAAACTTGATTTCTTTTTCTTTTTTTACCAAAATTTGTTATTTTTACTTTACTTAATCAGATTAACATTACCACTAAAAAAAACTCGAGTTCGAACACCAATTCAACATGAGCCTGCCCCGAGTCTTCCACCTACTCAAAAAGCTTCGAGTCGACATCAGAAAATCATGAGCACCACTCCGAGTCGACCCTCATCTTCCCCAAGCTCCATTTACCCATATACATCGTGCACGTGGACCACGTACCCCAACGTCTCCGACCACCGTAGGTTATCGCGGCGACTCTCGCCGATCACTCCTACCCACGCAAGCACTCTCGATGTCTCAGATCGAACGAATATCAAGCGAAACAAAATCGAGGCATTCGAGCCCAAACTGGAACCATAACTACGAACGAAAACCTCCAACGCTGACGAACCCGTCACCGTTAGACCCCGCCGACCTCACCATCGATTCGCCTCGACCCCGAGCATCCATTCACCCTAACGCGATCGTCCCCGATGATCCAATGATGATGCAACAGTCACAAAAACAAAGGCCCTCAAAATTTACGTCGAAACCCTATTCCATCAAAATTCATTCACCTCGGCCAATAAGAAAACCCACCTGTATTTTTCCTAAACTCTCCATCATTCGTACCACCTCCAGTCCAAAAATCGAATAACTCCGCCATGCCGTTCATCGGCAATCGCCCAAAACACCAAATTCAAACAACCCTAAAATTCTTATGAATCATCAAACTAAAAATCATGAGATGTATATTAAAAATCATGATTTTAACCACTAATTCATTCATGAAATCCAAAACAGAAATTAAGGTTGTTGATTTTGAACATGTATCAGTATTTTACTGTATTTCCTATTTTAAAAATTATTTGTTAATTCACAATTCCAGGAACTACTTTTAAAATCTTCATTATACATCAACAAACAAATTTCATTTATATAACAATGTCTAATATTGGTTTGATTAAGAGATTTGGATTTTTGAAAGCAAAAATCAAAGGCTGGAACAACAGAGAGCAGAATATATATAAGCAGAATATATAAAAACAGATGTCTCACCCACATATATACAATTCCAAATAAAATCGAGTTGAAGAATCCAATACAAATCAATATCATCTCATGCATTTAGTTAAACCAGATTAATACTGTTTTTAAAAGAGTTTACTCACCTTTTTGAAAAGGCAGAGAGCAGGTTCTATATTTTTCCAGGCTTTGAAATTTCATTTGGAAAGTGATTTTGAATTTCTTTGCTGTTGAAATCCTTTGCATGCTTGTTAATTGTTGATTTAGGTGTTGAAACTTGTTGTTAAACTTCAATTTGGCTTGAAATCTCTCAGGTTGAAGCTTTAATTAGTTGCATTGCTGTTTTTCCAGATTTGAAAATGGGTTACAGGATTTGGAAAATTTGAAATGGGTGAAAAGTTTTTACAAGATTTTAGTTTGAAATTCTTCTTCCTTCAGCTGAGAATAGGAAAAAGAATTTGAAGAAGAATGTATGCTCCTTTGAACTAAATTATGAAAAATTTAAGAGATGACACTTTTTTTTTAAAAGTTACATTTGTCACTTATATTACTTAATTTCCCTACACATGTACTAACATGTGTTAATATGTCTACACATGTTTAAGAGATATAAATTAAAATTCCAAATATACTTTGAAAAGTATAATATTAAATTATACTCTCCAAATTACAATTTATTTATATATATATATATATTAAAATTTGAAAGTTCTTTTATTGAATTCAAAACAAACTTCACTATATTCAAATATGCATCCATTTCAAGTAGAAAATATTTTTACAATTTTTTTGGGAATTATTATATTAAATTTCAAAATAACTTCAAATTATAACATATACTTACATATATATTACAATTTGAAAATTCATCTTTTATTTAAAAGAAAAGATTTTCTATTCATAATATATATACCAAATATATATATTATAAATGGAATATAATTTTATTAGCTTTCAAAGGTAAATCTTATCAATTTTAAATTGTTAGAAAGATATTGATCAATATTGCCAGATTAAATATTTATTAACCTTTAAAAAATTAAACTTACCAATTTAAATTAAAATTATAAAGGAAAATTATCAAATCAATTTAATTACTAATACAGATTATTAAATGGATATTGCCTTAAATTCCGGGTCGTCACATTCCTCCCCACTTAAAAGAATTTCGTCCCCGAAATTTAAAAGCAAAGATAATTTAATAACCCAACAAAGATTTTAATTTCAAATCAGACTACACTCAAGTCTAGCACAACTTCCAAATCCCACTGAACTGCAACCAACGATAAATCATACACGTACTCCTTCAGAGATACGTGAAATACAATGAATTCCAACTATCCAAACTGGCAATTCAATCTTATAGACAAAAGAACTTATTCTATCAAAAACACAGATAAGAAATCCCAAATGCCTCGGAGCTAGCTTTCCAATCTTATCCAATTACTGCTTTCTCAACCAGAGAAACCTTAACAACACGATGTCTCCAACTTCGAATTCCAAACTCATCCATCTTATCCACATAACTCCTTCTGACAATCCTGGCTTCCTATCTTCTTCCTGATCAGCTCAACCAATGCTGATGCTTCCAGAAACAACTAGACCAAAGAAAACCAGTTTCTGGATCCTATTCATCAAAATGGTCTTCCAAGATTCGCCGATATCCAGAACACAAGCTCTACTTCTTAAGTATTGAAAGAAACTGAACTTTGCTTCCTTCCTTGCACAGTTGCTACCTTGCTTCCGCAACACAGCTCTGATTCTGGAACAGATTGGAATACTGATGAGGAACACGAGCACAAACTTATCTAATATATCCCGAAAACACGGTTTATCAGATCCATGAAATCTTAGTGACCCATCTGACTCGGTCACACAACCTTACAGCAGAATCCAAACTTGAAAACTAGATCTGACCAATCCAAATTCCAAAAATTCCTGAGTTGCTACACCAACTCTTCTTTTTCTAAGAACCATCCTACTACCAGGCTAACCACCAGTATCGCTTCTGGAACCAATTCAATATGGAACTCAACTCCAGATGCAGGCAAACTTCTGATTACTTCAGTAGCTCCTACTTCCACATGAGAACCCTCAGTCTCAAACAAAAGATTGCCCAAGATACATTCCAAATTAATCGCAGTCACTTTTGCGATCCTATCTAGTTCGGTTTCCAAAGAAACTGTCATCTCTTTACCAATTAGAACAGCCTTAAGCTTCTCCAAATAAGGTTAACCCTTCAAGGAAGCCTTCACCATCTGCCTGGACTGATGAAATAAGAACCACAAAGATTCCTGAACCATCGGAGAAATGGGCCACACTGCTGCTTCCAAACTCTATCTCTAGGATACTACTAAGCCAGAAGACCTTCTTGTTGGCACACAAACACCTCCGAGCTAAAACTCCTACCATAGCTAAGCAAAGACTTCTAATCCAAAGGCTCCTCGAACCCTAAAACCATCAACAAACTACGCAAAAGACCCTTCGAGATGGCAGACAACCTCTCAAGAAACTCGGGTTCCAAACCAAGCATCAACAACTTACTCTTCTTAAGGGGTGACAATGAGATTATGTCCGAAATAGCATTCATCGACCTTAGTCTCATTCTCCAATCCAAACAACTCCCTAGCTTGAAATCCAGAAAACTCATCACAGAAGAGTTTTCTTTATGGCAGGTAAAGACTGCTCTTCAAGAGAAAACATCTTCGGGAATACCTATGGTTACTGCATTTCACCATGCAGCTGCTCCTTCCTAAAGATGCCAAGATACCATCACTTGCCTCTCCACTTCCGACAGATCCAAACTTTATAAAATCCGCTCACCCGAGCGCAACCAAACTTATACTTCAAAGATGGACTCTGAATCTTTTTAAAAAGATTTCCTTCGGAGATCAGAGAGATCCTTACTCCAAGCTGCAAATCCCATTCGAGACGGTATTAGGTCTACAGTCTCAACAAATACACTTCCAACCTCAAACATATGGACCTCTTTCATTAGTGGTAGTCATGTTACACACACACCACTGCTCCATCTACCTCTAAAACTTATGTTGGAAAACAAGAACAGGTAACCCAACAAATCAGGTAGATAAGATATATATAGTTATACATAAAAATTACAAGTACGCTCTCTCAAGAAAGACACCACTCCAGAGCCTAGGTATTGGCTCAACCTAGCGCTCTGATACCAACTGTCACGACCCGTCTTCCATCTACCAGAAAGACGCATCATGATTTAAGAAAGAAAGGGACAAAAGAAGAAAAAATAGGAAAAAAGAAACTCAACAACAAAAGATTCTCATAGCGGAACGAATGAAATGTAATATATCTCATAAAATATTACATAGTATCATATACATCAGAGTACACAACTTATACATTTCATATTAGACAGTTATAAACATCTGTCTATCATACAACTCAAGTACATCAATACAATATAGACATAAAACTAACACAGTGGAACCATAATATATCTACACGCGGAAGCCTCCTGCTCCAAATCTCCCCTAGAATTTGTCAAGCTAACCTGAATCTCTCGACTACTCATACATAATATGAGTACCTAAGAGTTTAATAAAACAGAAAATAAACACTTGGGTCAGACATGGGTCTGGTGTGAGTAAACGGTTTAAAGTTGCTTAACTTTACAAATCCTTTGAAAAGAAAAGGTATCACGTAAGACTTCCCACACATAAACATGGAAAAGTTTTTACCTTACGCTAATCAAAACATTTGATAGGAAATCCAGTGATATTATAATAGTGTCTAGGGTTTTCAAGTAAATAGAAAATAGCCGAAATTGTTACATCTATTAAATTCCAGCTACTAGCCACAAAAGTGGGCAATACAAATCAAAACCGTAGGGCACGTAGGAAGAATGGGTTTCCATCAATGGCAGGGCTACTGGGGTACCACCCATCACAGTACGGGGCTTAGATCACTGTACCAAGGATTACTCCCAATCCCCTGCAACACAAGGCCGGAACCATCACTTATTGGACAGTCCCGAACAAAGACCACCCAGTGGTTGGCGCGACCAACCACACACCAAGCCGAAATAGAAAGGGACCTCTAGACAGGGGTAAATCTCGTCCTACTTGGGCATGACCCACTTAACCTTGCTGTAATTTTAGCCATTCCCAGTTGATGAGGCATGAGGCAGCGATTACCTTTATAGAACACATCTATCTTAGAATGCTCATCGTCCATCTGACGATGTTCTGAAAGCATTCAATCCATACAAGTTCGTTCCGGGTTCGAACGAAACCGAAGGCACTACCTCGTTGCACTCATTTTGGAATCACCCTTAGAGTCAACGACCATAGTCCTTGCATTCTGAATCACCATCTCGAACCTGAAAGTACTATCCCCGTTAACTCATCCCGGAATCACCCTAAGAGTTATACTGACGAATAGTTCTTACACTTCGAGTCTTCACTAAGCTCTTCTCCAGGATTCACGACCTAACGTTTAATTTGGATCGATGTGGTTTTCGGATATCCAAATAAGGAAACCCGATCCCGGTCTCATCAAAATCCAAATGCCATTTTAATGTCCAAGCTGTTTAAAGGTTTAAACAATTAAACTTATATTCAGAATAATATAACAGATAGATGAATCACATTATCACAATAGATAATTCAAATTATCCAATCATCTCACAAGCAGCATATATACCGTATCAGAGATATCACATCCAAATCATCCAATATCATTCAATCATCCAATATCAGTCAATCATCCAATATCAATCAATCATCCATAAGAAGGTTTGATTCATTCTTAATCAATTGGATTACCATAATCCTACATACTTAACATTGATTAATTACAAATTAATTAATTAATCACCTCTTAATGATCTTCCTTAATTAATCACCTCTTAATGATCTTCCTTAATTAATCCTCTATATTCACGGTTTTCTCGTTATTTACACGGCTTCATTTCAAATTCAAGAGAATGTCATTTAAATTGCTGTTAAAATTGAGTTTGAAATTTTTGATGCACACTTCATGGTTTGGTCGATCAAATTCAATTAATGATAATTTTGAGTGAAAAAGAAATTCAGATGCAAATTACACTGGTAATCTAGTTGATAGAAAAATTACTAGTTGAACGTGATTTTTGAGAAATTTAGTAACTGCATCGTTTTTCAAAGAAAATATCTGCATATTTTTCATTTCAAATAATTTTCAAATAGCATAAAATTTTCTTATAAAACCCCCTCGAGAAAATCATTTTTGACCATATTTTCAGATTAGTCATTTTGAAAAATTGATTTCATACTTATTTTTGAATTTGATTTTAAATGACTATTTCGACTAATCCGACTCCCTAATAATTATCGAAAAGATAAATAGTGATTGGAAAGGTGATGAGTGTTGATATTTATCATAAATTATGAATCGAGACGGTATAATTAGTAAATTTCTTTAGAAATTTAAACAAGAGTTATAAAAATTTTGTTGGTAAAAAATTCCATGACCATCTCTATTTCTATCATATTTCTAACAACCATCACCCATCAAAATTCTATATAGTTTGTCGATATGTGGTACTTTAAACAGGAATCATTCGTTTTTCATTCTACATTTTTTAAAAAAAAATAAAAAAAATTATATAGTAAAAAAATTTAATAATAAATAAATACCAAAGTATTCACTCTCATTTAAAAGTCCTCACGGTTATGCATGGGTGAATTACTTGGAATTTGTTATGTGCTTCCATGCTCATTTAAAAGTCCTCACGGTTATGCATGTATGGAACGCATATCAAAAGTTGATTTTTAAATAAAGAAGTTGATTCTAATCCCATTTAAAAGTCTTCACGGTTATGCGTGGTTAGAAGATACTTGAATTCATTTTTTTTTAAAAAAAATTGGAATACTACTAATCTCATTTAAAAGTCCTAACGGTTATGCATGGTTAGTAGATATTCAAATTCCTGATATAAATATACCACAAATAGACACAACTGTATGGTTTTATATGATGACATAATTCCCATCATTCTAAAAGTGGAATATGCGCCTAACAAAATATTTATGATTTCTGTTTGATTTTTTTATTGAAGTTTAATATTTACATTCAATTGAATTTTTAATGTTGGATTAATATCGATCACTTTATCTCTATTTTCTCTAACACTATTATTCTTTTTCTGATAACAAAAGGGGGAGAGAAAAGTTAAGATTTTTTCTAATAAAATCAAGCAAAGGTCAAATATTTTCCATTTGCATCTAGGCTCATTTGATATTTTAATTGTATGCATATTTGTAGGGGGAGCTTTGTATAGAGAGGAAGCATTTAAATAGGGGCAGAAATTAGAGCATATCAATGATCAAATACATTTAACATATTCAAAATCTTAAATATATGTTTGTTATCAACAAAAGGGGGAGATTGTTGAATATGCGTTTATATGATTTTTGTTTGATGATAACAAACATATATATATTCGTATAAATGTATTTGTTAACGTACTATTTTATTTTTCACAGACTAAATGAATATTTGCTGAATAAAATTAAATAACAAAGAATTTGAATTCAAACAGAAATTTTATTCAAACAAATATTTATTACAATTTTGAATAGTGCAAATTCAAGCTCTCACTATACACTATACAACTTTGATACAAATTCAATTACATCACAATTTTACATTTACAGTTGACCTCACTACAATTCACTCAACTCGTATTTTATCTTCAACTTTATTCCAAACGTGAATCCGGCATCTGAGAAATCTGCAAAAATAATTTTTGACGCAGTAAAATTGAAAAGGAAATATTTTTGCAGTATAAAATAAAATGTGAATTTTGAAAATAATATTTCCTCAGTTATTTGGGTTGTTCGTCATCATTTAACTTTGAATTCATCATACACGAAAAGCTTGTGACATACACAGTGTATCACTGTATATGCCACAAGGCCGTGCACACCGATATATACACTTGATAAATTTACAGGGACAGGTGAGCACAGGTCAAACCCAAATTATCGGACTCAACTCAAGTGAAATAAAGCAATGTCACAATTTTCAGTACAAGGTCAAATCCGAGCTACAAGCTGGATTCAACTTAGGTGTAATTCGAAAAATAAAATGCAAAGGTCAAGTCATTGCTATCATGACTCAACTCAATGCAACGTGACAATACAGTCTCAAGTGAAAGTGCTCGATCAATATGGAAAAGGGCAGTGGACAGTTTCAAGTGACAGCAAAACCCAAGATGGACAGCAGCAACCTGCATACAGTGACTCAGCAAGCACCAGAAATATGGCAACACAATCAACATACAGTGAATCAAAGCATGGTTCAAACCAGAGGCAAATGGAAAGAAACAACAACCATGTCATACACAGCAAAATACAACTTCAATGCAAACAAACCAAAGGAGATGTACAAGTTCGTCGCAGCCAATATCAATGCACAGACTCAAGGCAACAGTAGATCAGGCTTGATGCTATCAAGTGATACAAATACTACATGAAATACATGGAGGCAATGCCCAAACTGTCGCAAGTAACTCAACAGTTCACATTGCAGTGACAACATGCAAAAATGACCCAACATATCAACTGAACCAAAGATACAACAATGATACAACTTGCATTCAACTACAAGCCCAAATAACAACATGATGAATCAGACCACTCAGTAATATCCACAACAAATAAACTGCAACGACTGAAATGAGCACAGTGCAGACTCGAATGTATAGATCAAGTGAAGCATACAAGAGAAGCCTGTAGACTATCATGAAGAAAAACCAAGTTCAGTGACACAACGAACATGGAAAATCAAGCAACAATTTCACAGAAACCAAAATTCATAACCTAGTCAAAGCCGAGGTGTACAAGTCAAGTCAACAGCAGTATAATCGGACATGAAGCTGAGATGAACAATGTAAGTGTCGAAGTCGTCGAAGCATACCGAAGTCATAGAGAAAGTCACGGAACCAAAAATCAAGTTCAAGTTCATACCGCTATAATCAAGCCAAGAATTCTACCGTGTCAATCAAGGAATCAAGTGCATACGATTATGAATTAGTCAAAGAGAAATCTTAATCATCCAAGTAACATCAATCGGCCGATCAAATAAAAATTGACAAATTCAAATATATTTGTACGAACGAAAATCAAGGGTTACAAACCCTATATAAACATATCATCATCGGCAAATTAATGCAGCATCAAACCAGAAAAGAGAAGGAATAAATTACATACCGGTCATCAATCGAACTCGATCAACGTCGAAGCAGCCGAGTGAAACTCAAACGATCGACAAATCAAACATGCAAATATCCACTGATCGATCAACATAGGCGGTGCTTCGAAGATTTCTCAAAAGCCCTAATTTCGCAAAGAGGAACGAACGAGAGAACAAAGTCGCCATTAACAAAAAGCAAAAGGGCCAGCAAACTTTATCTACTATAATTCATTTTGGGCCGGCCTCTCCTTTATTTTTAAAAGAGCTTTCATTTTATAAAGGGCTTTTTATTTTGAATTAGGGCTGTCTTTATTTTAAAATTGCTTTTAAATTTGTATTTCATCTTTTATCCGTTGTATTTACTAGTCGTGTGACTAGGGGACAAACTACGTGGCGTAGTTTGAGAATTCGCAACTCAGTGGCTGAGTTGTGGCAGGGTTTTGAACGTAGAGTTAGGTTTAGTCGATAGCGGGTGTCGCGAGTTTACGTGTGTAAGCTTCTGACTATCTAATTTCTAGTAGAAACCTTGGGGGAAGCACGTAGGCAGGGTTTTGCTGAAGCTGGGTAAATTCTGTGTCGTTCTATTTCTGCATTTTATTTTGCTATTTATCTGTGCTGCTATTATTCTGTGATCTATGTTGAAATAATTTTATAAGCTTCCGCAATTAACTTTTATAATTAATAGCATCACCCTATTCACCCCCCTCTTGGGTGAAATCGATCCTACACAATCCATACAAGTTCGTTCCGGGTTCGAACGAAACCGAAGGCATTATCTCGTTGCACTCATTTTGGAATCACCCTCAGAGTCAACGACCATAGTCCTTGCATTCTGAATCTCCATCTCGAACCTAAAAGTACTATCCCCGTTAACTCATCTCGGAATCACCCTCAGAGTTATTCTGACGAATAGTTTTTACGCTTCGAGTCTTCACTAAGCTCTTCTCTTGGATTCACGACCTAACGTTTAATTTGGATCGACGTGGTTTTCGGATATCCAAATATGGAAACCCGATCTCGGTCTCTCCGAAATCCAATTGCCATTTTAATGTCCAAGCTGTTTAAAGGTTTAAACAATTAAACTTATATTCAGAATAATATAACAGATAGATGAATCACATTATCACAATAGATAATTCAAATTATCCAATCATCTCACAAGCAGCATATATCCCGTATCAGAGATATCACATCCAAATCATCCAATATAATTCAATCATCCAATATCAATCAATCATCCAATATCAATCAATCATCCATAAGCAGGTTTGATTCATTCTTAATCAACTGGATTACCTTAATCCTGCATACTTAACATTAATTAATTACAAATTAATTAATTAATCACCTCCTAATGATCTTCCTTAATTAATCTTCCTTGATTAATTATCCTTTAATTACATTCAAGTAATTAGCCTTTAATTAATTACACAAATTAATTATCCTTAACCATAAACAGTAATTAACCTTTAATTACTTCATTAATTACATTAATTAATGATCCTTCATTCAATTCTATTAATTAACTAAAATTAATCCTTAATTAATTACAATTAATTAATCACACTTTAATTAATCGCTTCCATTAATCAGCCTTGATAAATTCCATTAATTATATTAATTAATAATCCTTATTAATTAATTAACACTCTAATTAATTAAATAATTAATTTGTAATTAACCATCTCATTAATTAGTCTTAATTAATCATAAACGCTAATTAACAAACTTGTAATTACTTATCTTAATTAATTAACTCCTTAATTAATTATATTAATCTTTGATTAATTACACTAATTAATTAATCTTTAATTACTTATTACTTAATCATTAACTAATTACATTAATTAATAATCCTTAATTAATTACTTCATTGATTAATCACATTTTTAATTAATTACATATAGTAATTAATCTTTAAATTAATCACATTAATTAATTATTTTTAATTAATTACATATAGTAATTAATCTTTAAATTAATCACATTAATTAATTAATTAATTAATCACATTAATTAATTAACCAAAATTAACTACGTAATTAACCCTTTATTACTTCCATAAGTAATTATCCTCTAATTACTTTCATTAGTTAATTACTCTCTATCTAATTACATTTAGTAATTATACAATAATTACTTCAATAAGTAATTACTCAATTAATTAATAAGTGATCATCATTAATTAATTAGACTAATTAATTAACCTAAACTTAATTACATTAATTAATTATCCAGTTAATAAATCACTTAATCCCTAATTAATTTATTAACCATCCACTAATTACTTCCATAAGTAATTATTCTTAATTACCAATAAGTAATTAAGCTTAAATTTATTTTATTGATTTATTATTCTTAATTAATCTCTACTTAACTAATTAAGAATAAACTTTGCATTTATTAAATATTTTCTCAAATCATTTGCTTCATTAAAACCAATTTTAAAATCAATTTGAAATAGGGTTTTATTTTTAACAAAACAATTCAAACAATTAATTTTATTATACTTAAAATCCTTGAATAACCTTTCAAACATATTAAATTAGATTAAACAATTATTTAACGTTGAAATCCAAATTTTCATATCCTTTAAACTTATTCATTTAAAATAAATTTTAAAATCTAATTTAAACATTCCTTTATAATTACCTTGGATATATCTTTATTCTTATTTCAAACTCATTTGAACTTTCTTAATCTTGAACTAATATTTTAAATTGAAAATATCTTGAATTAAAATTCAAAATAAATTTAGTTAATTACTTTTGAAATCGACTATTTTAAACATTTCAAATCTTGACACATATTAAATCAAATATTTTCAAAATCTTGGTTTCTATTCATTAGAAAAACTTGTTTTATAATTTAA
The DNA here is from genome assembly GCA_030765085.1 of Allium cepa. NCBI lineage: Eukaryota > Viridiplantae > Streptophyta > Magnoliopsida > Asparagales > Amaryllidaceae > Allium > Allium cepa. Next base: position 550,380,802 of record CM060932.1, read on the forward strand.
AACTTGATTTCTTTTTTTCCAAAATTTGTTATTTTCACTTTACTTAATCAGATTAACATTACCACTAAAAAAAACTCGAGTTCAAACACCAATCCAACACGAGCCTTCCCCGAGTCTTCCACCTACTCAAAAACCTTCGAGTCGACATCAGAAAATCACGAGCACCACTCCGAGTCGACCATCATCTTCCCCAAGCTCCATTTACCCAGATACATCGTGCACGTGGTGCACGTACCCCAACGTCTCCGACCACCGTAGGTTATCACAGTGACTCTCGTCGATCACTCCTACCCACGCAAACACTCTCGATCGCTCAGATCGACGAATATCATGTGAAACAAAATCGAGGCATTCAAGCCCAAACTGGAACCATAACTTCGAACGAAAACCTCCAACGCTGACGAACCCGTCACCGTTAGACCCCGCCGACCCCACCATCGATTCGCCTCGACCCTGAGCACCCATTCACCCTAGCGCGGTCGTCCCCGATGATCTAATGATGATGCAACAGTCACAAAAACAAAGGCCCTCAAAATTTACGTCGAAACCCTATTCCATCAAAATCCAATCACCTCGGCCAATAAGAAAACCCACCTGCATTTTTCCTAAACTCTCCATCATTCGTACCACCTCCAGTCCAAAAATCGAACAACTTCGCCATGCCGTTCATCGGCAGTCGCCCAAAACACCAAATTCGAACAACCATAAAATTCTTATGAATCATCAAACTAAAAATCATGAGATGTATATTAAAAATCATGATTTTTAACCACTAATTCATTCATGAAATTCAAAACAGAAATTAAGGTTGTTGATTTTTAACATGTATCAGTATTTTACTGTATTTCCTATTTTAAAAATTATTTGTTAATTCAAAATTTCAAAAACTATTTTTAAAATCTTCATTATACATCAAAAAACAAATTTCATTTATATAACAATGTCTAATATTGGTTTGATTGAGAGATTTTGATTTTTGAAAGCAAAAATCATAGGCTGGAACAACAGAGAACAAAATATTTATATAAACAGAATATATATAAACAGATATCTCACCCACATATATACAATTCCAGATAAAATCGAGCTGAAGAATTCAATACAAATCAATATCATCACATGCATTTAGTTAAACCAGATTAATACTGTTTTTAAAAGAGTTTACTCACCTTTTTGAAAAGGCAGAGAGAAGGTTCTATATTTTTCCAGGCTTTGAAATTTTATCTGGAAAGTGCTTTTGAATTTCTTTGCTGTTGAAATCCTTTGCATGCTTGTTAATTGTTAATTTAGGTGTTGAAACTTGCTGTTAAACTTCAATTTGACTTGAACTCTCTCATGTTGAAGCTTTAATTAGTTGCATTATTGTTTTCCAGATTTGAAAATGGGTTACAGGATTTGGAAAATTTGAAATGGGTGAAAAGTTTTTACAAGATTTTAGTTTGAAATTCTTTTTTCCTTCGGCTAAGAGTAGGAAAAAGAATTTGAAGAAGAATGCATGCTTTTATGAAATAAATTATGAAAAATCAAAGAAAATAAAAATTTAAGAGATGACACTTGTTTTTTTTAAAAGTTACATTTGTCACTTATATTACTTAATTTCCCTACACATGTACTAACATGTGTTAATATGTTTACACATGTTCCTAAGTATTTTTAAATAAATTTTCATTTAATTTAAATGTTAATATAAAACTTACATACTTAATTTACTTAATTAATAAATACTTATATATGTATATATAAATTACTTTTTAAAGAAAATATTATAAAACCAATTATAATACAAATAAATTCTTATACATGTATTTTTAAATCTAAAACATTTATCTTTATTGTTTAAGAGATATAAATTAAAATTCCAAATAACCTTTGAAAAATATTATATTAAATTACATTCTCCAAATTTATATATATATATATGTATATATATATATATATATATATATATATTAAAATTTGAAAGTTCTTTTATTAAATTCAAACTAAACTTCACTATATTCAAATATGCATACATTTCAATTAGAAAATATTTTTAACATAATTTTTGAGAATTATTATATTAAATTTCAAAACTACATCAAATTATAACATATACTTACATATATATTACAATTTGAAAATTCATCTTTTATTTAAAAGAAAAGATTTTCTATTCACAATATATATACCAAATATATATATTATAAATAGAATATAATTTTATTAGCTTTGAAAGGTAAATCTTATCAATTTTAAATTGTTAGAAAGATATTGATCAATATTGCCAGATTAAATATTTATAACCTTTAAAAGATTAAATTTACCAATTTAAATTAAAATTATAAAGGAAAATTATCAAATCAATTTAATTATTAATACTGATTATTAAATTGATATTGCCTAAAATTCCGGGTCGTCACATTCCTCCCCCTTTAAAAGAATTTTGTCCCCGAAATTTAAAAGCAAAGATAATTTAATAACCCAGCAAAGATTTTAATTTCAAACAGCAAAGCATTCCTAACATCAGTTACTAACAATCAAAGCAACCAATCAAACAAACAAACCTAACTAATTATCCTAACACAAATCAGGATAGATCTTACTAACACTATCTAGAGTTTCCCAAGTATAAATCACTGGGAGACTCGTTCTATAGAAGCAAAACTAACTACACCACTATAATCCAGAGCTCCTCTCTTCTCTAAATCCACCAATCTGAACAAAACATCAGACTACACTCAAGTCTAGCACAACTTCCAAATCCCACTGAACTGCTGATTCTACAACCAACGATAAATCATACACGTACTCCTTCAGAGATACGTGAAATACAATGAATTCCAGCTATCCAAACTGGCAATTCAATCTTATAGACAAAAGAACTTATTCTATCAAAAACACAGATAAGAAATCCCAAATGCCTCGGAGCTAGCTTTCCAATCTTATCCAATTACTGCTTTCTCAACCAGAGAAACCTTAACAACACGATGTCTCCAACTTCGAATTCCAAACTCATCCATCTTATCCACATAACTCCTTCTGACAATCCTGGCTTCCTATCTTCTTCCTGATCAGCTCAACCAATGATGATGCTTCCAGAAACAACTAGACCAAAGAAAACCAGTTTCTGGATCCTATTCATCAAAATGGTCTTCCAAGATTCGCCGATATCCAGAACACAAGCTCTACTTCCTAAGTATTGAAAGAAACTGAACTTTGCTTCCTTCCTTGCACAGCTGCTACCTTGCTTCCGCAACACAACTCTGATTATGGAACAGATTGGAATACTGATGAGGAACACGAGCACAAACTTATCTAATATATCCCGAAAACATGGTTTATCAGATCCATAAAATCTTAGTGACCCATCTGACTCGGTCACACAACCTTACAGCAGAATCCAAACTTGAAAACTAGATCTGACCAATCCAAATTCCAAAAATTCCTGAGCTGCTACACCAACTCTTCTTTTTCTAAGAACCATCCTACTACCAGGCTAACCACCAGTATCACTTCTGGAACCAATTCAATATGGAACTCAACTCCAGATGCAGGCAAATTTCTGATTACTTCAGTAGCTCCTACTTCCACATGAGAACCCTCAGTCTCAAACAAAAGATTGCCCAAGATACATTCCCAAATTAATCGCAAGTCACTATTGCGATCCTATCTAGTTCGGTTTCCAAAGAAACTGTCATCTCTTTACCAATTAGAACAGCCTTAAGCTTCTCCAAATAAGGTTAACCCTTCAAGGAAGCCTTCACCATCTGCCTGGACTGATGAAATAAGAACCACAAAGATTCCTGAACCATCGGAGAAATGGGCCACACTGCTGCTTCCAAACTCTATCTCTAGGATACTACTAAGCCAGAAGACCTTCTTGTTGGCACACAAACACCTCCGAGCTAAAACTCCTACCATATCTAAGCAAAGACTTCTAATCCAAAGGCTCCTCGAACCCTAAAACCATCAACAAACTACGCAAAAGACCCTTCGAGATGGCAGACAACCTCTCAAGAAACTCGGGTTCCAAACCAAGCATCAACAACTTACTCTTCTTAAGGGGTGATAATGAGATTATGTCCGAAATAGCATTCATCGACCTTAGTCTCGTTCTCCAATCCAAACAACTCCCTAGCTTGAAATCCAGAAAACTCTTCACAGATGAGTTTTCCTTATGGCAGGTAAAGACTGCTCTTCAAGAGAAAACATCTTCGGGAATACCTATGGTTACTGCATTTCACCATGCAGCTGCTCCTTCCTAAAGATGCCAAGATCCCATCACTTGCCTCTCCACTTTCGATAGATCCAAACTTTATAAAATCCGCTCACCCGAGCGCAACCAAACTTATACTTCAAAGATGGACTCCGAATCTTTTTGAAAAGATTTCCTTCGAAGATCAGAGAGATCCTTACTTCAAGCTACAAATCTCATTCGAGATGGTATTGGGTCTACAGTCTCGACAAATACACTTCCAACCTCAAACATATGGACCTCTTTCATTAGTGGTAGTCGTGTTACACACACACCACTGCTCCATCTACCTCTAAAACTTATGTTGGAAAACCCGAATAGGTAACCCAACAAATCAGGTAGATTAGATATATATATATATAGTTATACATAAAAATTACAAGTACGCTCTCTCAAGAAAGACACCACTCCAGAGCCTAGGTATTCGCTCAACCTAGCGCTCTGATACTAACTGTCATGACCCATCTTCCATCTACCAGAAAGACGCATCATGATTTAAGAAAGAAAGGGACAGAAGAAGAAAAGATAGGAAAGAAGAAACTCAACAACAATAGATTCTCACAGAGGAACGAATGAAATGTAATATATCTCATAAAATATTACACAGTATCATATACATCAGAGTACACAACTTATACATTTCATATTAGATAGCTATAAACACCTGTCTATCATACAACTCAAGTACATCAATACAATATAGACATAAAACTACACAGCGGAACCATAATATATCTACACGCAGAAGCCTCCTGCTCCAAATCTCCTTTAGAATTTTTCAAGCTAACCTGAATCTCTCGACTACTCATACATAATATGAGTACCCAAGAGTTTAATAAAACAGAAAATAAACACTTGGGTCAGACATGGGTCTGGTGCGAGTAAACGGTTTAAAATTGCTTAACTTTAGAAAATCCTTTGAAAAGAAAAGGTATCACGTAAGACTTCCCACACATAAACATGGAAAAGTTTTTACCTTACGCTAATCAAAACATTTGATAGGAAATCCAGTGATATTATAATAGTGTCTAGGGTTTTCAAGTAAATAGAAAATAGCAGAAATTGTTACATCTATTAAATTCCAGCTACTAGCAACAAAAGCGGGCAATACAAATCAAAACCGTAGGACACGTAGGAAGAATGGGTTTCCATCAATGGCAGGGCTACTGGGGTACCGCCCATCATAGTACGGGGCTTAGATCACCGTACCGAGGATTACTCCCAATCCCCTGCAACACAAGGCCTGAACCATCTCTTACTGGACAGTCCCGAACAAGACCACCCTGTGGTTGGTTCGACCAACCACACACTAAGCCAAAATAGAAAAGGACCTCTAGACAGGGGTAAATCTCATCCTACTTGGGCATGACCCACTTAACCTTGCTGCAATTTTAGCCATTCTCGGTTGATGAGGCTTGAGGCAGCGATTACCTTTATAGAACACATCTATCTTAGAATGCTCATCGTCCACCTGACGATGTTTTGAAAGCATTCAATCCATACAAGTTCGTTCCGGGTTCGAACGAAACCGAAGGCACTATCTCGTTACACTCATTTTGGAATCACCCTCAGAGTCAACGACCATAGTCCTTGCATTCTAAATCACCATCTCGAACCTGAAAGTACTATCCCCGTTAACTCATCTCGGAATCACCCTCAAAGTTATACTGACGAATAGTTCTTACACTTCGAGTCTTCACTAAGCTCTTCTCCAGGATTCACGACCTAATGTTTAATTTGGATCGATGTGGTTTTCGGATATCCAAATAAGGAAACCCGATCCCGGTCTCATCGAAATCCAAACGCCATTTTAATGTCCAAGCTGTTTAAAGGTTTAAACAATTAAACTTATATTCAGAATAATATAACAGATAGATGAATCACATTATCACAATAGATAATTCAAATTGTCCAATCATCTCACAAGCAGCACATATCCCGTATCAGAGATATCACATCCAAATCATCCAATATCATTCAATCATCCAATATCAATCAATCATCCATAAGCAGGTTTGATTCATTCTTAATCAATTGGATTACCTTAATCCTACATACTTAACATTAATTAATTACAAATTAATTAATTAATCACCTCTTAATGATCTTCCTTAATTAATCTTCCTTGATTAATTATCCTTTAATTACATTCAAGTAATTAGCCTGTAATTAATTACACAAATTAATTATCCTTAACCATATACTGTAATTAACCTTTAATTACTTCATTTATTACATTAACGATCCTTCATTCACTTCTTTTAATTAACTAAAATTATTCCTTAATTAATTACAATTAATTAATCATACTCTAATTAATCACTTCCATTAATCAACCTTGATAAATTCTATTAATTATATTAATCAATGATCCTTATTAATTAATTAACCCTTTAATTAATTAAATAATTAATTTGTAATTAACCATCTCATCAATTAGTCTTATTTAATCATGAACAATAATTAACAAACTTGTAATTACTTATCTTAATTAATTAACTCCTTAATTAATTATATTAATCTTTGATTAATTACACTAATTAATTAATCTTTAATTACTTATTACGTAATCATTAATTAATTACATTAATTAATAATCCTTAATTAATTACTTCAATGATTATTCACATTTTTAATTAATTACATATAGTAATTAATCTTTAAATTAATCACGTTCATTAATTAATTAATCACATTCATTAATTAACCAAAATTAACTAAGTAATTAACCCTTAATTACTTCCATAAGTAATTATCCTCTAATTACTTTCATTAGTTAATTACTCTCCATCTAATTTCATTTAGTAATTATACATTAATTACTTCACTAAGTAATTACTCAATTAATTAATAAGTGTTCAGCATTAATTAAATTAGACTAATTAATTAACCTAAACTTAATTACATTAATTAATTATCCAATTAATAAATCACCTAATCCCTAATTAATTCATTAACCATCCACTAATTACTTCCATAAGTAATTATTCTTAATTACCAATAAGTAATTAAGCTTAAATTTATTTTATTGATTAATTATTCTTAATTAATCTCTACTTAACTAATTAAGAATAAACTTTGCATTTATTAAATATTTTCTCAAATCATTTACTTCATTAAAATCAATTTTGAAATCAATTTGAAATAGGGTTTTATTTTAACAAAACAAGTCAAACAATTAATTTTTTATACTTGAAATCCTTGAATATCCTTTCAAACATATTAATTAGATTAAACAATTATTTAACTTTGAAATCCAAATTTTCATATCCTTTAAACTTATTCATTTAAAATAAATTTTAAAATCTAATTTAAACATTCCTTTATAATTACCTTGGATATATCTTATCTTATTTCAAACTCATTTGAACTTTCTTAATCTTGAACTAATATTTCAAATTGTAAATATCTTGAATTAAAATTCAAAATAAATTTAGTTAATTACTTTTGAAATCGACTATTTTAAACATTTCAAATCTTGACACATATTAAATCAAATATTTTCAAAATCTTGGTTTCTACTCATTAGAAAAACTTGTTTCATAATTTAAAACTTGATTTTTTTTTCCAAAATTTGTTTTTTTACTTTACTTAATCAGATTAACATTACCACTAAAAAAAACTTGAGATCAAACACCAATTCAACACGAGCCTGCCCCGAGTCTTCCACCTACTCAAAAAGCTTCGAGTCGATCAGAAAATCACGAGCACCACTCCGAGTCGACCCTCATCTTCCCCAAGATCCATTTACCCAGATATATCATGCACGTGGTGCATGTACCCCAACGCCTCCGACCACCGTAGGTTATCGCGGCGACTCTCGCTGATCACTCCTACCCACGCAAGCACTCTCGATCACTCAGATCGAACGAATATCACGCAAAACAAAATCGAGGCATTCAAGCCCAAACTAGAACCATAACTTCGAACGAAAACCTCCAACGCTGACGAACCCGTCACCGTTAGACCCCGCCGACCTCACCATTGATACGCCTCAACCCCGAGCATCCATTCACCCTAACGCGATCGTCCCCGATGATCCAATGATAATGCAACGGTGACAAAAACAAAGGCCCTCAAAATTTACGTCGACACCCTATTCCATCAAAATCCAATAACATCGGCCAATAAGAAAACCCATCTGCATTTTTTCTGAATTCTCCATCATTCTTACCACCTCCAGTCCAAAAATCGAACAACTCCACCATGCCGTTCATCGGCAATCGCCCAAAACACCAAATTCGAACAACCCTAAAATTCTTATGAACCATCAAACTAAAAATCATGAGATGTATATTAAAAATCATGATTTTTAACCACTAATTCATTCATGAAATCCAAAACAGAAATTAAGGTTGTTGATTTTTAACATGTATCAGTATTTTACTTTATTTCCTATTTTAAAAACTATTTGTTAATTCAAAATTCCAAAAACTATTTTTAAAATCTTCATGATACGTCAACAAACAAATTTCATTTATATAATAATGTCTAATATTGGTTTGATCGAGAGATTTGGATTTTTGAAAGCAAAAATCACAGGCTGGAACAATAGAGAACAGAATATATATAAACAGAATATATATAAACAGATATCTCACCCGCATATATACAATTCCAGATAAAATCGAGCTGAAGAATTCAATACAAATCAATATCATCACATGCATTTAGTTAAACCAGATTAATACTATTTTTAAAAGAGTTTACTCACCTTTTTGAAAAGGCAGGGAGCAGGTTCTATATTTTTCCAGGCTTTGAAATTTTATCTGGAAAGTGCTTTTGAATTTCTTTGCTGTTGAAATCCTTTGCATGCTTGTTAATTGTTGATTTAGGTGTTGAAACTTGCTGTTAAACTTCAACTTGGCTTGAAATCTCTCAGGTTGAAGCTTTAATTAGTTGCATTGTTGTTTTCCAGATTTGAAAATGGGTTACAGGATTTGGAAAATTTGAAATGGGTGAAAAGTTTTATCAACATTTTAGTTTGAAATTAGTTTTGCTTCAGCTGAGAATAGGAAAAAGAATTTGAAGAAGAATGTATGCCTTTATGAACTAAATTATGAAAAATCAAAGAAAATAAAAATTTAAGAGATGACACTTGTTTTTTTTTAAAAGTTACATTTGTCACTTATATTACTTAATTTCCCTACATGTGTACTAACATGTGTTAATATGTTTACACATGTTCCTAAGTATTTTTAAATAAATTTTCATTTAATTTAAATGCTAATATAAAGCTTACATACTTAATTTACTTAATTAATAAATACATATATATGTATATTTAAATTACTTTCTAAAGAAAATATTATAAAACCAATTATAATACAAATAAATTCTTATACATGTATTTTTAAATCTAAAACATTTATCTTTATTGTTTAAGAGATATAAATTAAAATTCCAAATATCCTTTGAAAAGTATTATATTAAATTATACTCTCCAAATTACAATTTATAAATATATATATATTAAAATTTGAAAGTTCTTTTATTAAATTCAAACCAAACTTCACTATATTCAAATATGCATACATTTCAAGTAGAAAATATTTTTAACACAATTTTTGAGAATTATTATATTAAATTTCAAAACAACTTCAAATTATAACATATACTTACATATATATTACAATTTGAAAATTCATCTTTTATTTAAAAGAAAAGATTTTCTATTCACAATATATATACCAAATATATATATATATATATATATTATAAATAGAATATAATTTTATTAGCTTTGAAAGGTAAATTTTATCAATTTTAAATTGTTAGAAAGATATTGATCAATATTGCCAGATTAAATATTTGTTAACATTTAAAAGATTAAATTTACCAATTTAAATTAAAATTATAAAGGAAAATTATCAAATCAATTTAATTATTAATACAGATTATTAAATTGATATTGCCTAAAATTCTGGGTCGTCACAATAGTATTTTATTTGGGTTTATGTTGAATTCCTTCCTCGCTATCTCTATTGTGTCTGTTCTGAAATGCTTTTTTCTTAACTACATCAAATAGAGAAAGTCTAATTTTACCTCTCATTATGAAATATTGTGAAAGAAGAGTTAAACTAGAAACTCGAAGTTGTTAGCAACCATAGGCGCCCTTAAATACCAACTAACATCTAGTAGTTTAAGGAACGTAAGCTTATCCAACAAGATCAAAGAGGTACAGGAAATACACTATCGAACTTGTGCCAAATAAATTAAATCCCTTAGGCTTAAAGGCACTAGATTAACTAATCAAGTCTTGGATCTTAGAGGTAAATTAAATCTTGCTTAAGATGACCGAGACGAGGTCTTCCAAGAGTGTGCTCGACTTTCTAAACTACATCCAAGAGACCCTTGGTTGAAGAATAAAAGGCTATCTTTCCTAAGGAGATTATATGATCCAAGCCTAACCATAACCCTGGATCTTCTACCTAGTTACCGAAGTGTAAGTCAGTCTCCTTTAGCTATTGATGAAGTAAAGACTCCCCAAAGTGAACATGTTTCGGAATACGTTCCCCAATATGTTTTGAAAGCTGATCTTAATCTACTCCTAGAGGATTCTTCTCCTTCAGAACTTTCTATACCAAAAGGTGGTTTAGGGAAGGACGTTTCCTTCTCCAATATATGTAGACCCTCGGAGTCCCTTGCTGATTCTAGGAGTAGAGGCCTTAGGATTATTTTGGCTACTAAGGGGAAATTTACTCAACTCTGGGGACCGTAACCTTTTTTTGTGTCTATATGTGTGTGTGTATATATATCATACTAATATTTAATAGAATGAAATAGAGTTATCTTATTATGGTTTATCTTTTTCTGTTTTAATTCTTTTACGGACAATCATGTCCCAACTACTTAGAACTAGGGTGAGACTATGCCTCCTTGCAATGGAGTCTCGATGATAAAATAGTTGAACTAACAAAGTGTAATCCCGACCTCAGTACCAATAATCATGCTATCTTGAGGGACAATGAGTTCTTAAAGAAGACTCTCGAAGAGTTCTCTAGAAAAATGTATGCTATTCTAGAAGTAGTGCCGGTTACTAGTCAGGCCTCGAAATCTGCTCTCTTTAATTTATGGGAGTCCACATCACTCCTCCGATAGCAATTGGACGAAGCTCATTGAGAGCTTTTAGCAATCAAGCTACAAGAAGTTGAAGCTAAAAATAAGCAAACTAACGAGGTTTTGGTCGCGGCTCCTCTGGCTCGAGGAAGGGGTAGAGGTAATGTCGGTATGGAGCTTTCTTCTTCTTTAGAACCACATTGTTCCTTTTGGGTCCTGTTCTCGACCGGAGAGGAGTTCTTCCTCTACCCTAGTTCTTAGTTCATTAGACGTTCTTGTTAGCACTAAGGATGGTCGAAGAATCTTAATAAAGAAGTTTAAGAAGGAATGGGCATCTAAGACATATGATAAGTTGTAAGATCATTTTAAATCTCGCTTGGGAGCTGTTAAGGAGGCCAAAACTAAGGTCAGAAACATGTATGGAGGTTTATGCATTGCCCCTTCTTTCTTTCTTGCATATTGTGTTCTAGATATACTAATAATCACTTGGATAGTCTGTTTATAACACTAATATCTCCTTTTGTCTTTTCGATTAACTTATTTCTTTTAACTCAAGTCATGTTGCTTGTTCTTTTAATTCTGTCTCGGAGTGCTTTTGCCCCTTGATACCTTTTCGTATCGTTATCTTTGGTTCCCTTATTCACTGGTTTTGATGCCATCCTTTTGGTCCTGATTGGGATTCTTACACGATGCTCATACTTAGCTTTGGAAAATTTCCACCTTAGATTCTGGTACTATTAAGAATTTACTCATCATTATAATCTGTACGGGACCATGCCAATTTATCTACTTTAGTTGGGAATCTACCCAACTCTAAACTATGCATGAATCTAGGCATTCTATTCTAGTTGGGAACCTACCCAATTCTAATTTAAATGGAAATCTACCCATTTCCCTATTCTAGTTAGGAATCTTCCCAATTCTTATTTATATGGGAATCTACCCATTTCTCTATTAATTGGGAATCTACCCAATCCTAATCTATATAGGAATCTAACTATTCCTCTATTCTAATTCTGAATCTACCCAATTATAATCTATATATGAATCTACCCATTTCTCTATTCTAATTAAGAATTTACCGAATTTTTATCTATACAGGAATTTACCTATTTCTCTATTCTAATTAGGAATCTACCCAATTCTAGTCTATAGGGAATCTATTTGTTTCTCTACTCTAATTGGGAATCTACCCAATTCTAATCTATATGGGAATCTACCTATTGCATGGTTACACTGCCATGACTCACTATTATCATGTATTTTACTTTTCAACGTCTTTTTAAACCCAGGTGATAAGGCTTCACTCTTTGTGATCACTGTGGGGGTGCTCTTGTGGCGAGGTCTACCAATTTTATCATTAATTTCAAAAATTTTAACCACTTTTGGTTGGCATCAGCCATCTACAACTACTTTTCTGCTGGTATCTACCATCTACAACCACTTTTTCCTGGTATCAACCGTCTAAAATACATTTTTGAGTTGATAGTGATGCTGGTTATTGGTTAGTAAAGAGGAACATGTGTTCTTTGAAAAGGAATGATTTTGGAATATATTTTTAAGAAGGTCCTTGAAATTGCGTAATTTATAAATTACCTTATTTGGTAAAGAGTTTAAAGGAAAAGATTAAACTTTATAAAGAGAGATATAAATTATTATATATATATATATTATATAGGCATAGTTTCAAAAACATTTTGTTAAAATCCTTTTGAACTCACATGATTACCTAGTTTGCTAGAAAGTTTTTAATTTGAGTTTGTGAAAAGAGACTAAACTTAGTAAGGTGAAAACCTTCCATTAATCTTGTCGGATTAGCAGGAAGACTTCACTTAAACTGGGTAAAGTGAAACTCTACATTTACCTCACCAGCTCAATGAAAGAGTTTCAATTTCTAAATTCTAGGCATATATGATATGTAAAGGTTCTTAAGAAGAGAGAACATATCGAAAGAGATACTGTGAATGTTGAGATATTGGTGCACTTTTCAGGGAAAGACTTAGTGAATTGGATTGTACTGACGATGAATTCCACCGAAAGCGGATGACCGAGACTTGCCAATCAAATCTTCAAGACTTTCGAGATCATAAAGTGCTTCTTAAAGTTTAAAAATTTTGCAGGAGAGGATATAATCGATAAGATCAGGGTAGTTAGACTGGTATCTTTCATTTGACCGGTTATGCATTTAATCTTTTATAGGAAAGTGCAATATGCATTCATTTGGAAGAGTTACATGAACTCGTCTGAAAAAGGAAAGAGCTGACCATGAAAGAAGAGTTCTGGCGAGATAAGAGACTTCGTTAAATATAATGGCTCATACTCTTCAAAAATGCCTGCATATGTGTTTGGGTCTAACGGGCTTTCATTATATGAATTTGTCTTGAAACATAGAGACAAATTTAGATACCAATAAACACAAGATATTAAACTAATCATTTAATAAACTTAGTTAATCTCCCATTTTATATGAATTTCTCTATGACTTGAGAAGGTCTCCAACACCCATCTTTTTCATGCCCGTTCACTTGATGATAAATATAATAATCCTTCCTTTTCGAGTTTTCTTGAGTGGAATGAGGATAGTTTGGGTAGTGAAGCTTTCCATGAGTTTCCAAAAAGATCCGAGACAAGATTTGATTAAGAGGTGTAAGGATTTGGTCTCATTTGATTTTCTTTCGAGGTAGACGAGCCGGGACAACTGGGAAGGCTCTTTTTGTTGGGAGAGATGAACCTTTATTTTCCATCACCATGATACTTAGATCCTTGATTTTGTTTCCCATAGCTTTAACCATCCCTCTAAGTTGAGAAAACTCTTGGAGGGACTACAAGAGATGCTCTGAAAGTTGCCTGATTTAGAAAGCTTGATGTCCATAAACGTGGGTCATATTCTTGACAATTTTTCTTCTCCGAAATGAGGGTGACCAATCTTTCATTGTTGTCTTCTTCAATGAGCTGAATGTGAAGGTTGAGGGGTAGTTCCAAGATGACTCTTTTGTTTCTGAGACTAGACATGATTGGTTGAAAGGCACTGTTGAATCTCCAAAAGGAAAAGAAATGTGGAGGTTCAGATCCTCCTTCTAGCAACAAAAATGTTAATGTAGTATTTCATCTACACCAATACCCCAAGGTCCGAAGGTCTAGCTCTAGACTTTTGTTTGACTATAGATTCTGGATATAAGAATACCGAGATGAGATGTTGTATTGTTGGAACTACTACACATTGAACTGCTGAATTAGGACGAGGAACAGGAAGGAAGTAAAATGCTGAAAGTAAATAACACCAAGAATTTTATAGTGGTTCGGGCCAAAATTCCCTACGTCCACTATCCTTTCCTTATTTAGTCACTCTTTATATAGCCAAGAGGCTTATTACATTGAATCTAAGTGTTTCCACCATTAATGAGATTTTGGTTAGAGCTCTAATATAGGAAAGTACTATCTATTTTTTGTTCGTTACATTCCAGAAGATCCATTGTGCCTTAGGATTGCTGCCTATTTATAGCCAGCATGTCGTGACACCATTGGTTGAGTGCCTTCTCTTTGCATTGATGATCTGCTGGCTATGAGCAGAATTGATTCAAATGCATATCATCATTTGGTTGAGTGTGGCTTGATGCGGATTACTGATGTGACACATTTATATACATCTTTTGGATATCATTCATTCATGTGGACCACTTGTCTCGGCCTGAGCTATCTAAACCGTTGATTGTTGTTGCTTGTTGAATTGTTTTAGGCTTCGACAACCAATGCTCTTAGTCAGGCTTCTTACCTCAACAAAATTATGATCTCGGCCTTAGTTGACATATTGGTTCATGCTCTCGAATTGCATATTTCCGTTACAGACTGAAAGGTAGGTCTAGGAATTACAAGCCAAGTAACTTTCCTTTTGAATATTAGCAATTTTTACTTTGCAAAAATTATAGTACAACAATCATTCATTCTGTGCGATGAGAAATCTGAATAAACAGTTTAGTGATATCGTTTGGTATGAGTCTTTTGATAACACTTTTACAGTTATTTTTTAGACTTGTCATATAGAACATAGAAGGGTGAATATTGTATGTGGGTACTAAATAAATGGGCTAGTAACCCGCGGTAGTATGGGATACCATTATGTTATTTATTCAGTTATTCTTTTGCTTGGGGATGACTCTGAATATTGGGATTGTTGTACATGGTACTCGTTGCATTTAGTATAATTAGAGCCGTGTGTTAGCCATTGTAGTTGTTCCACGTGTCTGTCTACCTTTGTCTAGATCCCTTTTTATTTTAGAAGTAATCCAAATTGGCCAAAATCCACCCTAACTGCCTGATCATTGGGTCGCGCCCTCGATCAAAGACACTGTTGTTGTATGTATTTGATGTGCATCACGAGGGATGGGTAGGCACCCCAACATCATATGTACTGGGTTTGGTGACCCATGGGCTAGGTGCTGCATATTACGAAGTTTGGGTTGTGACTCGTAGGGTAGGTGCTCTATGCCCCTTTGTTATGTTGCATAAGCTAGTAGTCTGTTACCTATAGGGGTAAAGAAGGGTCCTGATCGAGGCTATGCGTCAACGAACCACTGGTGGATATGGGTCATAATGTCCATCAAGTTAACCGAAGACTGCAGAAGCATATCCGGTTAGGTGACCTTAGGCTCCTAGAGTGGGCATACAACCATCAGTCTCCTATTTGGTTTTGGTTCGCAAGAACTAATGTAGAGTAACAAATCTGGCTACACAACATACGACTGGTAGACTCTAAGTTCCTCGAGTGGGCGTACGACCATTAGTCTCCCGTTTGGGTTCAGTTTATGTAACAACTCATACCTTAATGGGTCTAAATTTCGACAAAAATCGAAACCCAAGTCCATCAAAGCACAGATCGTTGGATTTAGCACCTACAAATAAACATAAGCATTATCAGAGATTGATAAAAATCTAAACCCACAGTGGAAATAATAATAGGATAAGAATACTGATTATGATTAATACTTAGAATTAATGGTATTCCTTGAATAGAAGATTTTTACATCAGCATCGAGCATGAGAGAAAAGAAGACTTCTCCAACAACTAAACACATCCAGCTCCAATGACATGTTCCTCTAAATCTATCCTATGGATTGTAATAAGAAAGGAGTCAGAACAACATTTTGGTGATTGGAAAATCTATAAACTGTCCAGAACACAAATTTATACCGATTGGTTTCCATTTAATTATTATGTCTATTAAGGTTAGCAATTCAAATCTAACCTTGCACTGCACACACAATTACTTACCTAACCATTCCCAAGGTACAAAATACCAATGAAGCATTATCAACCACCCAATACTTTCAAACCCATTTGCCACTTAATACTTCTACATATGAAGCAGGCTTCTACTATCACCACATAATACTTTTAAAAGATAAATAGGCATACTACGTCATTTAAGACCTCAATCGAGGTAGACCCCATCATCTAAGGTCTATTCCCAAGGTGGACTTCTAGCATCATCATTATTGGTCTATTGGTCCTAGCTACAAAGAACTTTGACCACTATCTATCACCTTATAATATATAATAACCATCTATCATTACTAAAGTTTCAGTAACATGAGAGACTGTACCCAAGCCACTTAATACTCCATTAAAAAGGAATAGGCAGGCCTTTGACCATTTACACCTATTTATATGTAGGCCTTTGACATTTTATACCTAACCCCAAGGTGGACCCCTCACTGGTACTATCTAGTTGACATTGCTTGGAAATCTCATTAAGCTACTTAGTACTTCTTTTGTAGGACCGAGGAGAAACATAAATCAGCCACTTAGTACTCATACCCGAAGAGAACCCTTTTAAGATATCCATTATCACTTTTAGTCATAAATATGGAATCTGATTATGTTACTTCTTTCACTAGGGAGGCGGGCCCTGCAATAGCCACTTAATACCTCAATACCGAAGTGAACCTTTTTTAATATACCTTATTATTGGGATCTCGCTAGGTTACTTAATACTTCCTTTTAGGAGAGAGGCAGGCCCTATAGCCACTTAATACCTTAAAACAGAAGTGAAAAACTATGGAGATATCCATTACCGCTCGTAATTCTAAATTTGGACCATTTAATATTTTTTAATTGGGAAAGAGGCAAGCTCTCAAACAACCATTTAATACCTCTGACCCTAAAGTAGGTCCTATCTCTTGCAAAGTCGTAAGTATTAGGATTAGTGATATCTCACATCAATAGTAAGTGCACTCGACTGTTGGTAGCCTCAAAGTGAAGGGCAGTCTTCCATCGAGTGCCTCTACCGACCTCGCATCACTAATCTACTAAATTTGATAAACTATCCTAAGTCTTTACTTATACTATCTTAGTTTGATATTGGACTTAGCTTACTAACTCCCTTTTTATTTAAGGTAATAAGATTTACCTTAAATACATATCTGCCCATAAATCCCCTTTTAATGCTCATTAATGTTAGTTTATCCATAAAGTCCTAAAGGACATTTTCTAAGACATTTATGTATGACTACTAATTCTAAATTAATAACCTTTTTATATTTATTCCATTTTTATCAGCCCCTTTTTATCTATTTATCCCTATTAATTGTAACTCCCAAATTAATTTTCATTAGTTGCCCATTTATTGGAGTTACAGTCCTTAATTCCCATACTAACCAATTGTAACTCCTAATCTAATCCTATCATTATTTTCCATTAATATCCCATTAATTGGGGTTACAATCTTTTATTTCCTATTAATTATTGACAATTCCTAATTTATTGCGCAATAATAGAAATTACTGCATTTTCTAATTCTACCTATTTGTTTCCCTAAATATAATAATAACTTACGAACGCTACTTATAAATAACGCACAATTAAACGTTGTTCCTCTTATTAACACAATAAAAACATATAAAATACCTAATAAAACTACATATTCCTATCCAAATATATTATGTTCATAAATATTTAAGTAGAATATGCATTCCATATTTAATTTGTTGGAATAAATTCCTTAGGAAGATTTTCCGCTATGATTTTCATAAATTGGTTTAATACACAAGAAAGAAAGGTTGACTCTGTTTGAAATTACAAGGAATGTATTTCTTTTTAGTTGGGATAGATAGTATAAAGTAAAGTCTCTATACTTTACACACCTTTTCTTTTTTTGTTTTATTCCTTGTTAGATCGGTCTTTTAAATGAAAAGTGGAAAAGCAAACAAATTTATAAAAATCAAAAGGATGTTCTTCCCACAAATTAAACTAAGGAAAATCAACAACATAGCACAAATTAGGCAATAATCCGAAAATTCTTATTTACACCCAAGTATAGATCTGGAATAAAATATACATCGTTCAAATTCTAAAATCTTTGAGACTGATTTTCAGATCTAGGTGTAAACATATTTCAAATTAGGTCTAAAACAAGAATATCTAGGTAATAGTTTTCTACAATAATTTAAGACTACAATTCATAAATAAAATTGACTTAGGCATAAATATCAAACGTATGCCAACGAAATAGATTTAAAATCATAAATGATATATAAAATTTCCCACTCACCTTTTAAAAGTGATATGAATCTCCAGATCTGAAGTAGAACCTTAAATTCATCTCCAAATCCTTTTTAGTCCAAGAAATATGTATAAAAAGGGTATATACATATATTAGGATTACAGATCTGAGAAGATATATGATTGGGAGAAAAAATAGATACAAAATATAAATAATTACTCAAATACGCGTATAGTTGATTCTGTTCTCTTCTCCTTTTTATTAGATTTCTATTCTTCTCCAATTTATATGATTATAATATAAATATCTTATTTTTATAATTTAGAAAGAAAGTGGAGAAGAAGAAATGGCAGAGCATTGCTACTGCCTTCAGAATATATGAGAATATAATGGAGGGTTATGCCTAAATTTATAGACGTAAGAATCAACCTCAACCATCAGATCAAAATATATTAAATCTTGACTGTTGGGCTAGGAAAATCCTAGCCGACACATAGAGAGCAGTCGATCTCCATTGATTGACTGCCCATATTGGTGGGTCGACCTATGGGCCTGGTTAATTAATATAAAACTTTAATTTATCTAACAAATTTATTTTCATTTTGAATTCGTTTTTCGTCCGTAACTTCTTCGTTTAGACTCCGATTGGAAAACCCCGAATATGAAAGTTGCTCAGAATTTCGCCACAATGCAACGGTGCAAGTTTCTCGATCAAATTTTATCATTTGCACAAATTCCATTTTTGGGGTCTAATTAATTAATAACCAACTAATTAAATAGCCAAAGCCAAATTACAGGGTGTTACATTCTTCCCCCTTAAAAAGAATTTCGTCTTCGAAATTTTAGCAATGACTAAATCATGGTTTTGGCTTCTAATTATCATAAACTACACGCCCAAGGAGTGTATAATCGATTTTGCAATGAAATGTGCACACGTACATAGTGTATCACTGTATCATCACATAGAAAATATGTATGAAAAATGATTCTAAATCAGATCCTTTTATATGAATGCATTTATTTTGAAAACATTTTTGAAAAAATATAATGCAAACAACCTATATATATACTGGCAATTCTATATGTATGCAGTTTTTTGAAAAATCTTTTCAACCAAAACTCTCGTACCCCTACGAATAAGGTATAGACCAACTGATCTTGCATCCATTTCTTACCATCCAAAAATCTAACGCACTGAAAAATCGCTTCCTAAACTTTACTCCTATGCCAAAAAAGAAATTCAAGTGGAGAATTTATCATCCTTACCACCCTAAAAAATTTCCCATTCTTATAGTACCATGGAATTTTCCCAACTGCCCCAGATTTACTCCATATTTTCTATATACAAAATGTATGAGGTGGCTTATTTTGAAGCTCTAAAATAGAATTGAGTCTACAAAAAACCGCACGCGTCGTTGGCAAGATATGGAAATAGAAATTCCAAGGCTAAAACAACTTTTCCTTATTACCGCTTGCATTAATCTCATCATCGATCCTAATGCACCAGTAAATCCATAAATTCTAACTCTATTTCTCTTCCTTATACTTAGAATATGGCCTTCAAAATAAAATATTTTATAAAATTCTTTTTTACTTTTTAAATTTGTATGTCATTTGGAAAATCCTATTATATTTAGGCACATAGTTTCCCTTGAAATCAAATTTTTGGATAAAAAATCTAAGAATAATTTAAGAGCAAAAAATAACCGAAATCTAATTATTCTTTCAAAAGAGAAGCTTTTCAAATCAAGGATAAACTGGTTAAAATATTTTCCTTCTCAAAAATTTTGATAAATCAAGCCACATTTCAACTAGCTGGAAGTCGGTTATCGCTAAATGCATAAACCCAATTCTAAAACTCTACAACTAAACTTTATTTGTTTAAAAATTCCATCATACCCAATTACCTAAAAAACTAGCTTTTGAGGAACATGAGCAATGACCGGTGATACCAAAACAATCTTATCATGTTCTTCGACAAAATTTTCAAACAATTCTAAATTTCCAGTCTTATATTGCATTTACTACTGGTTAAGTATCTTTTATGAGATCCCCATATTTACATTATTTCTTTTGTATGCATAAAATAAGAGCGACTTACATAACTAGAAACAATAACACAGTGAATAAATAGGAACATTCTCATAATGTCGTGCATGGAATTTCAAGAGATAACCTATAGTTTTACAACCCAAACAAACCTGTAGAAAAAAGACAAATGCTGGAAATAAAAAGATACAACAATAGACATTGCCAACGAATTGTGAGAAGGCATTGCTCCATGGTTGGAGCTCGAGCCATTGCCACGATCGTGGATTGGTCATAGCATGGCAGCTGTGCACCTAATCTCACACCCCTGGCGCTACTTCTCCGCCCTAACCTCTCAAACCTCTGCTTGAACCAGATGGATAACAACAAGCTCAGGACTCAAGTATACTTGACGCCCTACACTATCCCCTAATGCAGGTGTTGCTATTGCAGTTGCTACTCTGGTGCTGGTATAGGTGGTGCGAGTGGCGGTAAAGGAATATTCATCCTCTTAATAGTGGTCTGGTCGATAACGGGAGGGATCTTCCTCACTACTTGAACTCCACTCAAATTGACCTCATAATGCCTAAACACTCGAGTGAGTAGTGGAAAAATGGAAAGTGAGTCCTCGAGGTACCAACTCCCTGATCAACCATATGAAGCATCAAAATACGAGCCCAGTTGATGGCTATGCCACCGATTATTGCATATGTGCTCTCCATACTAAGGTATAGATCTGGTCACGGCTTCCCGACTTCGGAATGATGTTGTGCTGAATGATGTGCATGACGAGATGGGCAGTCGATCGTAAATTGTCGGTTCTCCAGTCACCAACATTTCTAAAAAATATCCGCTATAGAATCACTGGATCAGTCATCTCTATGTCATCTAAATCTATGCCTACTATGTATATCTCCAAAATCCTAGCGAGGTCATCATCTATCATCTCGATCCGAGCTCTCTTTACCTCGGACTCAATATAGCTATTGCCATCATCAAAATTCTATGCCAACTGTGTATCAAAGGGACAGATGCAGCGCGGGTAATATTCTCTCTCATAGGTCTCGAAGTAGGGGATCGACACAAGCCCTGTTGCGATGAAAAGCTTATCAAGCCCAATAGCGGAAAAATCTCGAATTTCACTTGTCATCCATGGAGAAAATCAAAGTCTATCATTCTGAGATAAGTGGCGATCTTTCGAGCATTTGGTCAAGCTATGTAGCTTCTTGTAGAGTGAGGCCGGGATGACGAGAGGAATAGCCGCTGGTGTGGGTTGGTGCCATAGGATGAGAGGCAGTTGAAAAAGGGAGAAAATGGTTTAGATCCAGAGTGGTGCTATGGTGAGATCTGATGCTTATGAATTTTGGCTTCGGTTGGTGGAGGAATGAATGAGGGTGGCTTTGTTTCGATGGAGGAAAGGGGAGGTGGAAATGGGGTTCGGTGGAAAATGGAGCTTTTGACGCGACTTATAGTCGCATTCTAGGTTTGGGTTCGACCCAAATCCACCTAGCGGTTGACCTACAGCCCGGATTTGGGTACGACCTGAACATAGACCCAATCAGGCTAGATTAAATCAATTAATTAATATTCTAACGACCATTCCATACACCATTTTCATCTTGTCTTATATAGAAAATTTCTACCTTCCACACGACGGTATCTACCTTACCTTGTAGACCCCTCCTCAACAAGATTGCAACAACCTTAACAAAATGGCTGCGGCAAACAACACTTTTAAAAACCCAAAAATATTTAACTGCTGTTGCCTGCCTACTTCGCTTTCTTCCAATAGTCGTTGGGTACAACAACACTTCAAACTAAATACCCTAATAAAATTGAATGTCATTCCTATTTTGTCTGTACCCTAAAGTGAGAAGATTTTAAAAACCTTGATTTTATAAACCAAAAAATCACCGAGCTAAATATATGCTCCTTTATACTTATTTCTAAATAATAGAAACAATTTCATTCCAAAAATTCCCTTAAAAATAAAAATTATATATAAATATTTCAGGTTTTCAAAAACTTCTCTTTCCAAAATCTAAGGAGTTTTCAAAATATAGTTTATAAAAATTCTTCATAGGTTTTAGACTAAGGAATTGACATTGATTATCCAATTAAAAATCTAGTTTTCCATCAAAGAGGTGATCAATGAATGCATCCTAGCAAAAATTTACCTCTGGACAATTGTGATATATAGACTCTAATTTCCCGTCCATCTGGAAAAATGTGTGTCTCTGACTGGAACTCGTCATCAAAATCCAAAATCACAAGATAGCTAGAATCTCAACCAACAAGTCTAACACCTCCAGTCTCTGGGACATTGCAATATGTCATGCTCATGCTTTTCCTCATCAACACCTTACGCATCATTAGCACTCACATTAGCACTCCATGAGGCACTTCGGAGTCGGCGTGAAAATTTTAACTCTAAGATATTTCCTCCCATAGTTGCCTTCCCAACCTTTGGAGTGGAATTACAACTACTTGTATAGTTGGAATTCTAAGAATCTAACGTAAAAAGATAATAGTACTAAATAAGAAAGTACGAGTGCGCTCTCTCAATTTATCATAATTCCTCTTATCTACTAACCTAAGCTCTGATACCAAATGTAAAAGTCCATAACTTATTTGGCCCAAATTTCAATAAAAATTAAAACCGAAGTCCATCAAAGCACATGTCATTGGATTTGGTACCTATAAATAAACATGAGCATTATCGAAGATTAATAGAAATCTAAACTCATAGCGGAAATAATAATAGGATAAGAATATTAAATATGACTACTACCTTGGAATCAATGATATTCCTTGGATAGAAGATTGTCACATCAGCATCGAGCATGAGAGAAAAGAAGACTTATCCAACAACTAAACACATCCAGCTCCAATGATCTATTTCTCCAAATCTATCCTATGGGTTGTAATGAGGAAGTTGTCAGAATAACGTTCCGGTGACTGAAAAATCTATAAACTGTCCAAAACATAGATTTATACCGATTGGTTTCCATTTAATTATTTATATTTATTAAGGTCAGCAATTCAAATCTAACCTTGCACTGCATGAACGTTTACTTACCTACCCATTCCCGTGGTACACATTCAGCTCCAGTGACTTCTTCCTTTAAATCAATCATGTGGGTTGTAATGAGAAAGGGGTTAAAATAACGTTCTGGCGAGTGGAAAATCTATAAACTATCCATAATATAAATTTCTACCGATTGGTTTCATTTAATTGTTATGTCTATTAAGGTTAGCAATTCTAGTCTACCCTTGCACTGCACGCAAGATTACTTACCTACCCATTCCCAAGCTACAAAATCGACGAAGCCTTATCAACCACCCAATACTTCCAAACCCGTTTTCCACTTAATACTCCTAAATATGAAGCGGGCTTCTACTATCACAACATAATACTTTTAAAAGAGAAATAGGCAAACTACGTCATTTAAGACCTCAGTCCAGTAGACCCTATCATTTAAGACCTATTCCTAAGGTGGACTTCTGACGTCGTCATTATTAGTCTATTAGTTCTAGCTACAAAGACCTTTGACCACTATTTATAGCCTTATAATTTATAATAGCCATCCATTGTTGTTAAAGTCTTAGCAATGTGAGAGACTATACCCAAGCCACTTAATACCTCATTAACGAGGACTAGGCAGGTTTCTCACCATTTAACACCTTTTTATAGGTAGGCTTTTGACATTTAATATCTAACTCCAAGGCGGACTTCTCACTGGTACTATCTAGCTGACATTGCTTGGAAATATCATTAGGCAATTTAGTACTTCTTTTATAGGAGAGAGGTGAACCCTAAATCAGTCACTTAGTAACTCAAACAAAAAGAAAACCTTTCCCGAGATATCCACCGTCACTCTTAATTATAAACATGGAATCTCATTAGGTTAATTCTTTCAACAGGGAGGCAGGCCCTGCAATAACCACTTAATACCACAATACTAAAGTAAACCCTTTTGGAGATATCCTGATTTATTTGGAATATCACTAGGTTACTTAATACTTCCTCTTGGGAGAGAGGCATACCATACAACCACTTAATACCTTAAACCAAAAGCGAACCGTTACGGAGATATCCCTCACTACTCCTAATTCTAAATTTTGACTATTTAATACTTTTTAATTAGAAAAGAGACGGGCACTCAAACAACCACTTAATACCTCTAACCCTATAGTAGGTCCTATCTCTTATAAAGTCATGGGTCCTAGGATTAGTGATACCTCACATCGGCAGTACGTGCACCCGACTGTTGGTAGCCTCAAAATAAAGGGCAGACTTCGGTCGAGTGACTCTACTGACCTCACATCACTAACCTACTAAGTCTGATAAACTATCCTAAGTCTTTATTTATACTATCTTAGGATGCCATTGGACTTATTTTACTAATTCCATTTTAATTTAAGGCAATAAGATTTACTAAGTACTTATCTATACATAAATCCCCTTTTAATGCTCTTTAATGTCAATTTGTTTATAAAATCCTAAAGGAAGTTTCCTAAGACATTCACGTATCACTACTAATTCTAAATTAGTAACCGTCCCCTTTTTATCCATTTGTCCCCATCAATTGTAACTTCCAAATTCATTTTCATTAATTGCCCATTTAAAGGAGTTACAGTTTTTAATTACCATACTAACTAATTGTTACCCCTAATCTAATCCTATCATTATTTCCCATTAATTTCCCACTAATGGGGGTTACAATATTTTAGTTTCTATTAATTATTGGCCATTCTAATTTATTTCCCATTAATAGGAATTACTGCATTTCCCAATTATACCTATTTTTCCCTAAAAATAATAATAACTAACGAACTTTACTTATAAATAACGCATGAATAAATTCTATTCTTCTTATTAATGCAATAAATATGTATAAACTACCTAATAAAACTAAATGTTCCTATCCAAATATACTTTGGTCGTAAATATTTAACTAGAATATGCATTCCATATTTAATTTGCAGGAATTAAATTCCTGAGGAAGATTCTCCACTATGATTTTTATAAATTGGTTTAACATGAAAAAAGGAAAGATTACTCTATTTTAAATTACAATGAATGGATTTATTTTTAATTAGAATAGATAGTGTAACTACAAAATCTATACTTTACACATCTCTTCCCCTTTTGTTTTATTCCTTGTTAAATTAAGCATTGCCCTTTTGAATGAAAAGTGGAAAGGCGAACAAATTTATAAAATTAAATGGATGTTCTTCCCACAAATTAAACTATGGAAAATCTACAACATAACACAAATTGGAAAATAATCCAAAAATCCTATTTTACACCCAAGTATAGATGTAGAATAAAATATTCATTATTCAAATTCTAAAATCATTGGCACTGATTTTCATATCTAGATGTAAACATATTTCAAATTAGGTCTAAAACAAGAACATGCAGGAAATAGTTTTTACACTAATTTAAGCCTACAATTCACAAATAAAATTGATTTAGGCATAAAAATCAAATGTATGCCAACGTAATAGATTTAAAATCATAAACAATATATAAAATTTCACACCTACCTTTTAAAAGCGATCCAAATCTCCAAATCTAAAGTAAAACCTTAAATTCATCTTCAAGTCCTTTTTTATCCAAAAAATATATATAAACATGGTGTGTGTGTATATTAGAATTACAGATCTGAGAAGATATTTGGGATTGGAAGAGAAAATATATACAAATATATAAATATACAAATTACCTCAAGTATGCGTATAGTTGATTCTCCCCTCTTCCCCTTTTTATTTGATTTCTATTCTTCTCCAATTTGTATGAATATAGATATGAATATCTTATTTTTATAATTTAGGGTGAAAGTTGAGAAAAAGAAATGGCAGAGCTTTGCTACTGCCTTCTGAATAATATGAGAAGAAAGGGGAGGGTTAGGCCTAAATTTATAGTCCTAAGAATCAACCTTAATCGTCAAATCAAAATATATTAAATCTGATCGTTGGGCCTAGGCTAACCCAACTACCGACCGACCCCTACTTAGGGGTCGACCGCCCTCGTTGGTGAATTAACCTATGGGCCTAGGTTAATTAATATAAAATGTTAATTTATCTAATTGAATTATTTTCGTTTCGAATTCGTTTTATGTCCATTACTTCTTCGTTTGGACTCCGATCGTAAAACCTTAAATATGGAAGTTTCTTAGAATTTCACCACAAACGCAATAGTATAAGTTTTGCGATCAATTTTCATCATTTGCATAAATTCCATTTTTGGAGCCTAATTAATTTACTAACTAATTAAATAGCTAACGCCAAATTACGGGGTGTTACAATTCACATGCGGTAGAAAGGCATATGTGAAATGAGATTATACTTGTGACTACGTCCAGAGTATAGTCGACCCCTTATCCTTCTTAGGCAGATAGCCTATCCATTATAGGTGGACAGCCTGCCTATTATCGATTATATTTGTATATTGTTATGAGCTAGCCCACATATTTTAATTGATTTTAGTAATTGGATGAAGGTATTTATTATATGAGACTAAGGGATAATTGGGCATTGATTCATGTTAGCCTAATATACTTAGTGATATCTCACTCATCATAATATTCTAGACTTATAAGTTGAATTTTGGATATGCATGATTTACCGATTTGTGTTGGTTATGTGATATCTAATTTAATGTGTTTTGAATGGGTAATGACACCTCTGTATAGCTTTTAGATATTTAGGTGATTTAATGCCTAGAGTATTATTTTATTCGTGTATATATATATATATATATATCGTCTGATGTATTGAGTATCCTTAATAGTAATATCATATTGTTCTTTGTTTATACTATATCACCTATTTATGATCCTTGATTAGACAAAGTCTGACCCATGTGTTATTTTATAATAATTGGGTCAGTCCGAGACGTTTTGGTTACAGGGGCGACATGACCAGCATATATTTTATTGGGCTTAGAGGATATGCATATTAGGATGTTTTATGCTGTTTATATGATATCTAATTCACTATACGCATATATAATTGACATTGAGTTGTATTGTATTCTTATAACATTAATGTATTTAATGAACCGAATTTTCTAAGAGCACTTTGATAGGTTCACGTTGGTTTTCATAGATGATGTCTTGATATACTATAGAGATGAAAGGGAGCATGAAGTTCATCTTAGAGTGGTGCTTGAGACGCTAAGGCAGAATCAGCTGAAGGCGAAGTTTTCGAATTGACATTTCTGAAAGAAGGAAGTGAAGTTTCTTGGTGATGTAGTCTCAGAGAAAGGGTTTTCTACATATCCGACTAAGATTAAAGCGGCGAATAATTGAAAGAGACGCGAGATAATGACTGAGATAAAGAGTTTTGTAAAATTGGCCGGATATTATAAGAGGTTCATTAACGATTTTCGTGGATAGCAGCACCGATGACCAAGCTAACGCGAAAGGATGCGAAGTTTGTGTGCACTCGATAAGTGTGGGGAAGCATTCCAGAGCTTGAAACACTTACTGACCCATGCACTTGTACTAGTTGTTCCGGAAGGGAATCAGGATTTAGAAGTATATACATATGCATGTGGAACTGGGTTAGGAGCTATGTTAATGCAGAGAGGTAAAGTGATTGTCTATGTTTCTCAACAACTTAGACCGCATGAAGTTAGATATCCTACACATGATTTGGAATTGGCCGCAGTGATATTTGCATTGAAGGTGTGGAGACATTACCTTTTGGGAGAGAGGTTTGAGCTTTATATGGATCATAAGTCATTGAAGTACTTGTTCTCTCAAAATGAGCTGAACATGAGACAACAGAGATGGTTAGAGTTTATTGCTGCTTATGATTTCAATATTGAGTACATACCAGGGAAAGGCAATAAGGTTATAGATGCGCTTAGCAGAAAGCATCAGAATGCAGTGTTTGAAATGATGGCCGAGTGGAAAGATTTAGACGCATTTTTGACTTGCAGAGCGCAGTGGAGATCTAAAGTTGGGTCTACTGGAGGATCTATTGTGCTGTCTTGTTTAGAAGTTCGACCGCTAATTATTGAAATGTTTGCTTCTAAACAGGAGGAGGATCCATCATTGGTTGAACGGATCAAGAAGTTAAGGGATGGAACAGAGAGCGATTACTTAAAGGATTTAATTCTTAACCATAATGGGTGGTTGAGAAAGAAAAGTAGGTTATGTTTTCCAAATGTTGGAGACATAAGAAAGGAAGTTTTAGAGGAATGCCATCGTTCGAAGTTCACTATTCATCCAGGAGGAACTAAGATGTATTAGAATATGAAGAGGAATTTCTTCTAGGAAGGTATGAAGAGGGGTGAAGGCCAATGGGTGAAGTAGTGTTTGAACTGTCAATAGGTGAAGGTCGATCATCAGAAGCCAATTGGGTTTCTTTAGCTATTAGATATTCTAGTGTGGAAGTAGAATTCTATTTCTTTGGATTTTATAGATGGGTTGCAGAGATCAAACAGAGAAAATGAAATTATATGGCTCATAGTGGAC
This sequence comes from Allium cepa, assembly GCA_030765085.1. Classification (NCBI taxonomy): domain Eukaryota; kingdom Viridiplantae; phylum Streptophyta; class Magnoliopsida; order Asparagales; family Amaryllidaceae; genus Allium; species Allium cepa. The sequence continues at coordinate 550,410,114 of CM060932.1, forward strand.
AGATTAACCAAGAGTGCCCATTTCATTATAGCTAAGTCAACTAGGCTGACACCCATTCTAGTTAGTTATTTATGAAGAATGTAGTTAGAATGATTGGGATTCCTAGTAGCATAGTAAGTGATAGAGATTCCTTATTCACTAGCAAGTTTTTGAAAGAGTCTATAGGAGATTTTAGGAACCAAGCTTAAGATGAGTACCGCTTACCATCCATAGACTGATGGGGAAACAGAAAGAGTTAACAAAGTCTTTGAAAATTTGTTAAGAGATTATGTGTTAGATTTTGGGGGATCATGGGATGACAATCTATACTTAAACGAGTTTTCATACAACAACAGTTATCAGATTAGTATAGGGATGGCACCATTTGAAGCTTTGTATGGAAGGCACGCAAATCTCCTATTTGTTGGTTAGAGACCGAAGATAGGTTGATTCTTGGTCCAGATTTGGTTAGAGAAGCTACTGAGAAGATTGAGTTAATTCAAGATTGGATGAAGGAAGCTTAGTCTATGCAACAGAGTTATGCAGATAAAAGATGGAAGGACTTAGAGTTCTTAGTCGGAGATCAAGATTTATTAAGGTAACACCGATGAAGGGTGTTATCAGTTTTGAGAAATCATGAAAGTTAGCACCAAGATTTGTAGGACCACTTCCCATTATAGAGAGAATCAAGGAACTCGCATATAGAATACAGTTATCGAATAATTTGGCAGAAGTCCATGATGTTTTCCATGTTTCTCATCTGAGGAAGTGTGTTAGAGATCTGGAGACTACTAAAGCACCGACCATGTTAGATGATTAGTTGTAGAGCCAGACTTGACTATAGTTAGAAAGCCGATTCGTATAGTTGCGAGAGATGAGAAGAGGCTAAGGAACAAGGCAGTCAGATTAGTGAAAGTCCAGTGGAGCGATGATGAGAGAGACTGTATTGGGAGAGTGAGAGCAAGATTAGAGATGCTTATCCTGATTTGTTTGATGATATGTTTTACCTTTTTGATTGATTTGTTGTGTACCTTATCGTAATTTTAAGGATGAAATTCTTTAAGAAGGGTAGTCTGTAACGACCCTAAATTTTGGTTAACATTATTTAGGATATTGAATTAGCTAAATTAATAAAATAATATGATGATTAGGGGATTGAGGTTTTATGGCCAATATGGGGCAGCCGTGTCATATACAAATGAACTAAAGAATTAAAATGTTAAGGAAAATAGATAAGGGGCAATATAGGAATATGACAGATCTTATACCCTAAACCCTTAGTACTATTATTCACGCGTTCATTTCCATATTCACAAAAGAAAAACAAACTCGAGGCCAGCCACCATTATGGGAAGAAAAAAGAATATAAGCAAGATTTCAAAGGAAAAGCTTAAGCAACTTAATCAAGATCGAATCTCAAATCCTTAATCTCAAAGCAAAGGTGAATAATGACCACATATCATATTTTCTATTGTTTTCAATTTTAAGGTTAATCCTTGCAAGGTTATGCCATGTTTTTGAATGATTAAATGTTTATATATATTTGTTGATGATTTATGCTTATTCATATAGATTTTATGGTATGTTTTAATGTGAAAACCCTATTAAATGATATTCACGTGCCTTGCAAATTTAGGTATAGATCAAAAATGATATTTCAGATATGGGTTTCAATTTTCATAATTTTCAGAATGAATCTGGATTTTTTTTATTAATTTTATAGTGTAGAAAATGATTATTTTGTTTAAAAATTATTTACGGTTAAATTTTTTTATGTATGAAATTATTATATGTTAGAAAATATTAAAAATGATTTTTTGGAATTTTTATATATTTTTCCTAAGTGTTTCAATAGATATATAAAATTATTTAAGGTATGAGACTTAAATGTTTTATATATTTATAAAAGGGAAGGGGTATTTTGACAAATAATAATATTTTGACAAATAAGGTAAGTCAGTAAAAAAGAAATTCTATTTAAAGTAAAAATCGGTTTTTGCATGCTTTTGGCATGTTTCGCTACTTTCAACACTAGGGCTTCCGACCAAGTACTTCTGGCTTTATTGCCATCGAAACCAAGGCGCATGTTACCAAGTAACTTGTCTGTAGCGAATTGGACTAAGGTGAAAGGCACTGGGTCGAAGCTAAGGGTTCTAAAGGGGTCGAAACATTGCCTTGCTTTTAATTAAAAACGCGCCTGCTTTGCTTTCGAAAGGGACGCTTTCGACTTTGTTGGCTTTCGACTGGGTCAAATGATTTTAAAGGAATGGCTTCTAAGAGGTTGCGCCTTTGTTTGTAAGTAAATGCTTTCGTTGGGGTCAAAACCCTTTACTGCCACTTTCTACCTTTCAAAGCGATGCCTTCGAAAGGACTATTTTGTTTTATAAAACCCAAGTCGCTTCTTCATTGCTTTCGAAAGGTTGATTTTGACACCATCACTTCTTTACATAGGAAATGCTTTCGATCAGGTGCTTTAGTCTTAAACGTTTTATTACCCGTTTTCTCCATTGAAGGTGGAACGCGAAGGTTTCAAAAGAGTTAATTTTAAATGGTTTCGAAAGGTTTTCACATTTTTAATTGAACCCAAATGCTTTCGAAAGTTTTACTATTTGTAAAGGTTTTGATACTTTCGAAAGGTTTTAAAGAAAGGCTTTGAAGGGATGGTTCCCCAATAGTTTCAAAAGGTTTAAAGGAAAGGTTTTTCCAATGATTTCAAAAGGTAATGTTAAAGGTTTTAAAGATAGGATACCTAAGGTTTTAAAGCTTTCGAAGTAAAGGCTTTTCAATTGTTTCGAAAGGAAGATTAAAATGGCTTCGAAATGTTTTGGCCTTTCGGCCTAAGTTATAAAGAAGGGTTTACTTGGTTTCGAAAGGAGTACTTTCAATGGATTCGAAGGGGGGTGCTTTCAAAGGTTTAAATAATTCATCAACAAAGACTTTAGTAAAGTATATATATAACATGGCAAGATGATAAGAGTAAAACATAGAGTATATATTTTCCTTGTTTAAAGTATGATTTAAAAGTTTAAATCAATTTGAGAGGAAATGGTTTTCAAGGAAAATTTGAGGGAAAATTACCCTAAGTAAAATGACTTGGACATTTGTATACCGGATGGGACTAGTATAGGGTCGCACTCTATACATTAGCTATTAGCCTATAGCTAATTGGGTCCAAAATTCCAGTGTGTAGGGATTTGTCATAGGTAAGACTAAAATGATGTTACTTACAGAAGGGAATATATTTTTACAGAGGTGGGTTATTAGCGAGCCCGCAAAACTATTAGGACCAGTTGACCTGGAGAAAGTAAGTTAGGGACAGACTCTCTAGCAGAGAGTATCTAATTGATGTCAGATTATTTGTTTATATTGTCTGGCAGGCCCGAGTCAGCCAAAGGCTAGTAGTTAGCCAAACAAAACCATAGTGTTCGGACAGATAGTTCATTCGTTACCTGGTATGTATGTTTACATGATAATGCTTTACAATTTTAACCAGTTTTGGTTGCAGGACTACGATTTGACAAAGATATGTTTTAAAAGGATATTACGATGAATGAAATTGATAATTCTTGTTCTCAACGAGTCCAAATTGAAAATTTTCAAGTATATAATTATAAATTTGACTTTTTTGAGAAAATGAATGAAATTTACGATGATCACACAAATTTGTTGTTTGAAACAAATATGAAACAACGTGATAAACAAAATCAAATCCCAACATGTGACGAGTTAAATGATAATCCATCTTTTACCCAAATCGATGATTTTCAAACAATAACTTTTGAAACTGAAAATAACAATCTTAATGAAGTTGTTGAAAACACAGTAATTGAGTTGGATTTCAATTCTTTTGAGGGTGTGGAACCAAATTTAAAATTCGATCTTTCTTTTCTCGATTTCGAAAATTTGAATACAACAACTTTGGATAATGAACTTGAGACATGTAATAAAGTTGTTGATAATCCAATAAAGGAAGACGAATTTAATGAACACGAATTTTATGGAATTTTCGAAGACAAGTTGTTAAATTCGGAAGGGGTAGATTTAAATCACCATTTTGATTTTGAAATCAATAATTTTAAAGAATTTTTCAACGACAAATTTGAATTTCAAATTGGTGAAAATAAACTTGAATTTCAACCAATTATTTTATCAACCCTAAAAATCATCGACAATAAAACAATGCGTACGATTTTCAATAAAACAACATTCGTTTTTCCAAATCAACATTCAATTTTGAAATCTTTTATGATTTGGTTTTTCGAGCTTAAGCTGTGTCTCACATATTTGACGAGACAATTGAATCAGTCTTTAGAAGACCGTTTCATTTACTTTTTGACTGTATACTTTCTCATCTCCAGTAAATAATAATCTTTCATGTAAATATAGGATTTTTATTTTATTTTTCTCCTTCCACTTGGGTTGACTATGGGGACACAGTCAAAATCAAGTGTGGGGGGAGATTCGTCTTTATTTTTTCTATTTTTCATGGTTTATTTTTTCTTTAAAATCTCAAAATAATATTTTAAAAAATTCCAAAAACAGATTTTCTTTTGATTTATTTTTAAAAGAAACATTATAAGATAAATATATGGTTTTGGTTTATTAAATTGAAATTTTTGAAAATTTATTTGTCTTATCAAAAATAAAAATGAAGTTTGATTAAAAATAATAATGGTTTAACTAGTATATAGGAAGATTCATATGTGTTAATTATGAAGTACACTCTAATTGAAAATCTTTGTTTTAAAAGTGGTGAATTTAAAGTAAAGGATATAACTTTTTTTTTGTCTTCTAAGTTAAATGGTGCTAAGATGATTTTTCAAAACTCTCTCTCCCTCTTAAAAAAATATAAAAAAATAAAAAGTAATAACATCCAAGTATTCACTCTCATTTAAAAGTCCTCACGGTTATGCATGGGTGAATTACTTGGAATCTTTGATTATGTGCTTTCATACTCATTTAAAAGCCCTCACGGTTATGCATGTATGGAACACATGTAAAAAAAGCAGACTTAATAAAAACCACCTACGGTCGATAGGTGTATGCACGAAAGTGTGTGCACTCGCCATGCTGTGTACCCCCTTCACATAAGCCCGGAAGGCAGTGCATGGGTGGTATATCTGGCCTCAGTCTACCTGAGCTAGGTGCGTAATTTTTCTTGCAAACCACGAGAGAGTAAGCAATTGAAGTCCTAACACTATTTTTACTTATTCGATTTGATTTGTTATTGAAAAGAAATGGAAATACCATTTTGATAAACTTTGATAATCAACGAAGGATCCTTTTCATAATTGCACTTTGTTATCAACCGAAATAATGAGTTAAACAATAGTCTATTTGTTATGATAACTTTATTTTTGTTGGAAATTTTGACGAGTAAATGACTTAAATTTTCAAGATAATGACCAAAACCTATATTTAACTTAATTGTGTCGATTTAAAAATAAATCATTCATTTGTAAATATTTTCAAAAACTTGCATTCATCTCTTTGTAAATAAATCTTGCATTTTGTAAATATTTTCATCCTGCATTTAGATTTTGCGGGTAATATCCGCTGAAAACCCTCACGAGACAACACTCGTCCTACTGGGGACACCCAGAGGTTTAACGGTTTGTTGCATATGCTCAATGCAATCGTGCTCCCTACGAAAACGAATTTATCTTAGTTTTAGTTTATTCGAGGACGAATAAAAAGATAAGTGTGGGGGTATTTGATGTGCACGTAAATGTGCATATTTTTGCCACCATATTTAATCTATTTAAATTGAATAAATGATCAGATTGGGTATATTTACTTGTTTTAACCAAAATCCATATTAATTCCAAATTGTCACATATCCATCTTCATATAGGGAAAAAACGGTCATTTGTGTGCATATATTTCTTTGAGAAAAATTAATTTGAAATTTATACATATTTGTGTAGGAATTTGATCTCAAATAGGAATGGGTTCATGAAGACACATGCATGCACACAATAATAACAAAGGAATGAAGATGGAAATAATTCAAAGTGAAGAACATGGAGGACCCCACTTTCCCACCGACCTTATGTACAAATTAGAGGCTAATGCACATGCTTATGGAATTAATGGCTTCATGTACACTTAAAAGAGGATTATGGCATGCTAATGATTACTTGGTGGCCACACTACCTCAAGGGCATTTTGGGCATTCCCCAAAAATATGAATTAGGGTTTCATATATGTATAAATACCCATATGTTTCATGTAATCTCTCATCTCTTCCTCTTCATTAGTTTTAGGCTCAAAATAAACAAAGCTCTTCTCTTTATTTTTTCATGGCTACTTAGCCATTTTTGTTCTCATGTAATTTCTTTTTTTATGCAATTTAATACGTGATCTTTTTCTTTCTTTTTTTATTTCCTTTCATGTTGTAGTGTAGATCTCTTTTTCTTTTATGTAAATAGAATAGATCTCTTTTCCATTAGCTTTCATTTTTCTTTCTTTTTTTGCTTTCATGTTGCATGCTACTTGTGTTGATATGATAATACAAATGAGAGGTGAATCCCTTCAAAATTTAGAGGCAATGAAGCCTCTAATCATGTAGCTTCAACATTTTGATGTTTTATACTCTCTTTTTGTGCTTTAATGAGAATGTATGAAGTGGTTAACTTGTTGTTTTTGCTTTGAATTTGATAGCCTATATTGTCGACACCAAATAGGCTATACTTAAACAATCACTAACACAAATTACCTCTTCATCTACATATGATGATGGTAATGAAGTGAATGTTGAGATTAAAATTTGATGGTCTATATTTCTAATTAATAGTTTATAGGCCATACTTAAAATAAATTTTGCTTTCAACTTTGTTATCGTTTTTCATGTGAGTTAGTAAATGGTTTAAGGGGTGTGCTATAATTTGATGGCTTATGTTGAGCTAATTAATAGCACAAATATGCCATACTTATGATAAACACATCAATTAAGCTAACAATGACAAAGAAAAGAGAGATCATAACTTCATTTTGTTGATTTATGTGATCTAGAGAGTGGAAGTTGCCTCTAAATTGTCTCCACACTTTCATATTTTTATCTATTTTCTTTTATCATTTTTCTCCTTTTTTTAGTTAATCACTCTTTCAACTTTAGTTAATTTGATTGAGTAGAATTTTAAAATCATCAATTCCCTGCGGATCGACCCGTATTCGCCACGTGCTACATTCATACACCGTGCGCTTGCGGTTTATTTTTATTTCTAAATTCGTTCGACGGTTTTCTGAACCGATAGAATTTCCGTCGACGAACAAGTTTTGGCGCCATTGCCGGGGAATTGTTTTGATTTTATTTTCTATTTTTCGAATTATTTTCTTTTGATTTCGTTGTGTGCTTTTATTTTGTGTGTGGTTGCAATTAAAAAATAAATTAAAATAAAAAATTGTTGTGTGTGTAGCTTGATTTTGTTGTTTGCATTTTCTTTTGTGTTGTTGTCTTCTAGTGTGTTGTTCATTTGCATTTGCATATATCAAAAAATAATTTCATCTTCATTTTCAATTTACAATTTTTGCTTTGTGTTTACAAATTTTCACTTACACTTTACAAAGCTGTTACACTTTACAAAACTGTGAAATTTTCATTTTTCAGCTCTGTGCATTGCTGTTCACTGTAGTTTCCAGTTTCTACACTGCATTACAACTTCACCCTCCCTTTGTCAAATACAACCAGCTCCACTCTTCACAGACCAGATCATCGCCAAAACTCCTCAAATTACGATCAGTCCTTATCCACCATCCTCTGATTACTTCTCCTACACTTGAATACATTTCCCTGACCTCCTCAACATCAACCAGACTCACCAAAAACCACAACCACTTCACTACTGCTTCAACCAACAAACAACTTACCCCTGCAACTCACCCACCAAACATTTCCACAGCACACTAACATCACTGCCTTCTCTGTATATCATTACATCCTTTAACCAATCACTTCCACCGACATTCACTTCAACCTCATCAATTCTCTGACCAACAAACTTCAATAGCCACCAACAAATATACCACTGTTCCCTCTGCCTTCCATAACCATATACACCTTCATATCAACTGTCATACCACTCTTCCTCTCATCAACTACAAAACTTCCTGACATTCGTTGGCTAACTTCCACTGCATCTCCACTACACAAACCGCATCAACACAACAGTACGTCTCCACATAGTACCTCCATCTACCTCTAACCCACATGCAACATCGTGAATTCCACTACCAATCCATCATCCTGAATCCCCAAATTCGAAGCTTCAGCAACTTCGAGCAGCAAGTCCTCACTAACAACCAATCACCGCCTCTCCCAGTCTCTTCAAATCGCATCACCAAACCCAAATCAAACGTCACCACCAGTCCTCCTTAAGTTGACCCAAAAACCGCCAGAAACCACTTGCAACCAGAACATCAAACTCACCTCGAATTCCCCAAATCGACGCAAGCTTCACCGCCCATCGCATCGCCATACGAACAGCCCAGCCTCCACGCAACACTCGTCTTCACCTACAACTTCCCAATCCAAATGAATTTCCTGAAATCCATCATCGACCTAAGAGCAATCAACATCTGCCATCATCTCCGTACCCTACTGCTTACTCACGGCAACATCAACAAATCGAGAACTCAAACTCAAACTCGAACAGTAGACTTCAATCGAACCAAATAATCCTTGAATCCCAAAATCGCAGAACAACTTAGATTTCATCTTCATCTAGTTGCGAATTTGTAGTTGTTTCAATCTTGAATTTTGAATTGTGAATTGCATTTTAGATTTAGGAAACTGAGCGCTTCGAAATTTTTCTGTGGATGGTGGCATGTGTTTGTTTGACTAAATAAGAAGAAGTTGAGAAGGAATATAGCCTGGTTTGGGCTAGTTTAAACAAATTTTTTTTTTTGTGTGGAGTTAGTTTTCAGATTGTTTTATTTTGTTTTGATTAGTTTGTTTTAATTTTTTTTCCTTTTCTTTTCTACTCGACACATCCTAAAAAAATTAGTTTGTTTTGATTAGTTTTATTCCATCCTTTCAAAAAAAAGAGTTATTTTTTTATTTTGTTTTGTTTTAAGTTCATTTGTTTTAATATTTCCTTATTTCTTCCTTGATATAAAAAGATAAAAATATATATAATTGTATATATCTTGCTTTAATTTCAAGTTGCCAAAGCAGAATATCAAGTAGAAGAAACGCTTGCCAAAAATAATTGCTTGCCTGCTTGCTTAAAAAAAATTGCTAATAATCTGCACGCTCTGGTATCGTGCTTTCATCTCTAGTTTTATTTTGAATTGCATTATAGTTTGCTTGCTTTCACATTTTATAAAAAGAAAAAAACCAAAAACAAAAATCCATTCTTAGTTGCATTGTTAATACACGTTTAATTTCTGCTTTGCATTTCATCTTAGATTTGGATTATTAAAAACAGTTAGACATCAATAACACTTAATTGTATATTGACAATTTGTCTTCTTTGAACAATTTAATTTCTTGGTATCTAGGCCACGGCAGAGTAATAACCATTTATAAATAGTACGGTGATTCGTAAATATTATAGTGGTTGTTCCTCTGAAGGTACTTAAACCTTCGTCTGCATTGCTACGGTGATTCGTGGTGCACCGATAACCCCTGCCCGTTACCTGGCTGAGAACTATCTTGTTTATCTAAGACAATTTGTGATTATACAATTTTGGGTTAATTTAGGATAATAATTTGTAATTAGACCCATTGCATTCATTTAGTTGCATTAGTTCATGAATATTTAAAATAATCAAAAAAAATTCAACATCTAAAACTAAAAAAAATTAAAAATATTTCTTAATTTAGTTTTTTTCCCTTTTCCTTTAAAAATTTTCAAATCAAAAATCCAAAAAAAAAATTAAAAATCCAAAAAAATATAAAACCTTTACAAAATAAAAAAAGTTGAAAACCCAAAACCAAAACAAAAAATCAATTTCTTTTTTGAAAAATAAATTCTATTTGTAAATATTTTTCCTTTATAAATAAAAAAACCTAAAACATTCTTGAAAATGTCTCAATTTTCATATGAATTTTACAATAGTTGTGAAAATCAATATAATCCATATAATTTCACTCAAAATTCTTATGGATATTTTAGCGACAACTATTGTGTAAATAACACGAAATTTGAAACGCAAAATTTTCAAAACAACGATCAACCCTCAAATCTCGAAAATAACATTTCATCTCTACTTGAAATCTCTACACAACAAAATCAAATGATAAATGATTTGTGTAATTCATATTTGTGTAATAGTTCAAGTCAATGTAATCAAAATTTGAATTCTCTTCAAAATTCAAATGATTTCGTGCATAACCCATGCCAATTCAATTTCGAGCTTCAAAATGAATTTCAAAATCAAGACAAAAATGCGAACCAATTTTCAAATAATTTTGGCAATGGGAATAGTTAAATAACGATACGATTGAAAACTTTGGTTACCAACAAATTCAAAATGAAAATTTTCAAATTAATAATCATGAATTTGATTTTGTTGACCAAATGGAAAAGGATAACGGGTATTTATTACTTGAAAAATACAAAACTTTTCGTGAAAATCATAATCAAATCTCAACTTGCGAAGAATCAAATAATAATCTACCGTTTATCGAAATTGGCAATTCTTATTCTCAACGAGCCGAAATTGAAAATTTTCAAGTATATAATTACAAATTTGACTTTGTTGAGCAAATGAATTAAATTTACGATGATCAAACAAATTTGTTGTTTGAAACATATATGGAACAACGTGATAAACAAAATCAAATCCCAACATGTGACGAGTTAAATGATAATCCATCTTTTACCCAAATCGACGATTTTCAAACAATAACTTTTGAAACTGAAAATAACAATCTTAATGAAGTTGTTGGAAACACGGTAATTGAGTTGGCTTTCAATTCTTTTGAAGGTGTGGAACCAAATGTAAAATTCGATCTTTCTTTTCTCGATTTTGAAAATTTGAATATAACAACTTTGGATTATGAACTTGAGACATGTAATAAAATTGTTGATAATCCAATAAAGGAAGACGAATTTAATGAACACGAATTTTATGGAATTTCCGAAGACGAATTATTAAATTCGGAAGGGGTAGATTTAAATCACCATTTTGATTTTGAAACAAATAATTTTGAAGAAGTTTCCAATGACAAATTTGAATTTGAATTTGGTGAAAATAAATTTGAATTTCAACCAATTATTTTATCGACCCTAAAAATCATCGACAATAAAACAACGCGTACAATTTTCAATAAAACAACATTCGTTTTTCCAAATCAACATTCAATTTTGAAATTTTTATGATTTGGTTTTTTGAGCTTAAGCTGTGTCTCACATATTTGACGAGACAAATGAATCGGTCTTTAAAAGACCGTTTCATTTACTTTTTGACTGTATACTTTCTCATCTCCTGTAAATAATAATCTTTCATGTAAATATAGGTTTTTTATTTTTCTCCTTCCACTTGGGTTGACTGTGGGGACAGAGTCAAAATCAAGTGTGGGGGGAGATTCGTCTTTATTTTTTCTATTTTTCATGGTTTTTTTTCCTTTAAAATCTCAAAAAAATATTTTAAAAAAAATTCCAAAAACAAATTTTCTTTTGATTTATTTTTGAAAGAAACACTATAAGATAAATATATGGTTTTGGTTTATTAAATTGAAATTTTTGAAAATTTATTTGTCTTATCAAAAATAAAAATGAAGTTTGATTACAAATAATAATGGTTTAACTAGTATATAGGAAGATTCATATGTGTTAATTACGAAGTACATTCTAATTGAAAATCTTTGTTTTAAAAGTGTGAATTTAAAGTAAAGGATATAACATTTTTTTTGTCTTCTAAGTTAAATGGTGCTAAGATGATTTTTCAAAACTCTCTCTCCCTCTTAAAAAAATAAAAAGTAATAACATCCAAGTATTCACTCTCACTTAAAAGTCCTCACGGTTATGCATGGATGAATTACTTGGAATCTTTGATTATGTGCTTTCATACTCATTTAAAAGCCCTCACGGTTATGCATGTATGGAACACATGTAAAAAAACAGACTTAATAAAGACCACCTACAGTAGATTGGTGTATGCACGAAAGTGTGTGCACTCGCCATGCTCTGTACCCCCTTCACATAATCCCGAAAGGCAGTGCATGGGTGGTATATCTGGCCTCAGTTTACCTGAGCTAGGTGTGTAATTTTTCTTGCAAACAATAAGAGAGTAAGCAATTGAAGTCCTAGCACTATTTTTAATTATTTGATTTGATTTGTTATTGAAAAGAAATGAAAATACCATTTTGATAAACTTTGATAATCAACAAAGGATCCTTTTAATAATTGCACTTTGTTATCAACCGAAATAACGAGTTAAACTATAGTCTATTTGTTATGATAACTTGATTTTTGTTGAAAATTTTGACGAGTAAATGACTTAAATTTTCAAGATAATGACCAAAACCTATATTTAACTTAATTGTGTCGATTTAAAAATAAATTCTTCATTTGTAAATATTTTCAAAAGCTTGCATTCATCTCTTTGTAAATAAATCTTGCATTTTGTAAATATTTTCATCCTGCATTTGGATTTTGTGGGTAGTATCCGCTGAAAACCCTCACGAGACAACACTCGTCCTACTGGGGACACCCAGAGGTTTAACGGCTTGTTGCATATGCTCAATGCAATCGTGCTCCCTACGAAAATAGATTTATCTTAGTTTTAGTTTATTCGAGGACGAATAAAATGATAAGTGTGGGGGTATTTGATGTGCACGTAAATGTGTATATTTTTACCACCATATTTAATCTATTTAAATTAAATAAATGATCGTATTGGGTATTTTTACTTGTTTTAACCAAAATCCATATTAATTCAAAATTCTCACATATCCATCTTTATATAGGGAAAAAACGGTCATTTGTGTGCATATATTTCTTGGAGAAAAATTGATTTGAAATTTATACGTAATTGTGTAGGAATTTGATCTCAAATAGGAATGGGTTTATGAAGACACATGCATGCACAAAATAATAACAAAGGAATGAAGATGGAAATAATTCAAAGTGAAGAACATGGAGGATCCCACTTGCCCACCTACCTTATGTACAAATTAGAGGCTAATGCGCATGCTTATGGAATTAATGGCTTCATATACACTTAAAAGGGGATTATGACATGCGAATGATTACTTGGTGGCCACACTACCTCAAGTGCATTTTGGGCATTCCCCAAAAATATGAATTAGGGTTTCATATATGTATAAATACCCATATGTTTTATGTAATTTCTCATCTCTTCCTCTTCATTAGTTTTAGGCTCAAAATAAACAAAGCTCTTCTCTTTCTTTTTTCATGGCTACTTAGCCTTTTTTATTCTCATGTAATTTCTTTTTTTTATGCAATTTAATACATGATCTTTTCCTTTCTTTGTTTATTTCCTTTCATGTTGTAGTGTAGATCTCTTTTTCTTTTATGCAAATAGAATAGATCTCTTTTCCATAGCCTTCAATTTTCTTTCTTTTTTTGCTTTCATGTTGCATGCTACTTGTGTTGATATGATAACACAAATGAGAGGTTAATCCCTTCAATTTAGGGGTAATGAAGCGTCTAATCATGTATCTTCAACATTTTGATGTCTTATACTCTCTTTTTGTGCTTTCATGAGAATGTATGAAGTGGTTAACTTGTTGTTTTTGCTTTGAATTTGATAGCCTATATTGTCGACACCAAATAGACTATACTTAAACAATCACTAACACAAATTACCTCTTCATCTACATATGATGATGGTAATGAAGTGAATGTTGAGATTAAAATTTGATGGTCTATATTTCTATTTAATAGTTAATAGGCCATACTTAAAATAGATTTTGCTTTCAACTTTGTTATCATTTTTCATGTGAGTTAGTAAATGATTTAATGGGTGTACTATAGTTTGATGGCTTATATTGAGCTAATTACTAGCACAAATATGCCATACTTATGATAAGCACATTAATTAAGCTAACAATGACAAAGAAAGGAGAGATCATAACTTCATTTTGTTGATTTATGTGATCTAGAGAGTGGAAGTTGCCTCTAAATTGTCTTAACACTCTCATATTTCTATCTATTTTCTTTTGTCATTTTTCTCCTTTTTTAGTTAATCACTCTTTCAACTTTGGTTAATTTGATTGAGTAGAATTTTAAAATCATCAATTCCCTACGGATCGACCCGTATTCGCCACGTGCTACATTCGTACACCGTGCGCTTGCGGTTTATTTTTATTTCTAAATTCGTTCGACGGTTTTCTAAACCGATAGAATTTCCGTCGACGAACAGCCAGCTACCTCGAGGCCAACGACAGAGGAAAAAGGAGAAGCTATGTTGGGAGGTACGCTTCAGATCCATGGTCTGTCAGTTAGCGTTATGCTTGATACTGGTGCATCGCATTCTTGTATATCTCGGTGTTTGGTACATAAGCTTAAGCTAGAACCCTAATACTTAGTTACTTCCTTAAGGGTTGCAAATCCAATAGGAGGATATGCAATACTTGGGATGAAGTGTGACCACCTAGAGTTTGATTTTTTAGGTCATACCTTTATTTGCAGTCTGCATGTATTTGACTTTGTAGGGTTTGAAATTATCTTGGGTATGGATTGGTTAAGTAAGTACGATGCTAGGATATTTTTCCATGATAGGAAAATATCACTTAGACACCCTGACTGTAGTGATCGGACTGTATATACCATAGAAAGACCTAGTGGTGAGTTGAATGGTTTGTTGGGTTTGTGTAGTTAGAAGACGAGTTGAATCGATTTTTCATGGTTAAAGAATTTGTGGATGTCTTCGAGCCGGTAGTAGGATTACCACCGAAACGATCCATTGAGTTTCGGATCGATTTAGTGCCTGGAGCAGAACCAGTGAGTACGCCACCAAGTAGGATGACACCAAATAAGATGAGAGATCTGAAGGTGTAGTTGATGGATTTGGAAGGCAAGAACCTTATCAGACCTAGTAGTTTGCCTTAGGGAGCAGCTGAAGTGTTTGCTAAGAAGCCGTATGGATCATTAAGGTTATGTATCGACTATCGTAGGCAAAATGAGAAGACGTTAAAGAATTGATATCCATTGTCTAGAATTGACGATTTGTTCAATCAGTTGAGTAGAGACAAGGTATTTTCCTGGTTGGATTTAGTGATAGGGTACCATCAGCTTAAAGTAACAGAGGATAATATTCCTATGATGGTGTTTAGAACTAGATATGGATCGTACGAATGGTTAGAGATGTCGTTCGGACTAACTAATGCGCCAGCATTGTTTGTGGATTTGATGAACCAAATTTTTCGAGAGCACTTACATAGGTTTGTGTTGGTTTTCATAGATGATATCTTGACATACTCTAGAGATTAAAGGAAGCATGAAGTTCAATTTAGAGTGGTGCTGGAGATGCTGAGGCAGAATCAGCTGAAGGCGAAGTTTTCGAAGCGTCATTTCTAGAAGAAGGAAGTGAAGTTTTTTGGTCATGCAGTCTCAGAAAAAGGGTTGTTTGTATATCCGACTAAGATGGAAGCGGTGAATAATTGGAAGAGACCCGAGATGGCGACTGAGATAAAGAGTATTCTTGGATTGGCTAGATATTATAGAAGGTTTATTAAGGATCTTTGGTGGATAGCAGCACCGAGACCAAGCTGACACGAAAGGATGTGAAGTTTGTGTGGACTGATAAGTGTAAGGAAGCACTCCAAAGCTTGAAACACTTATTGCATCATGCACCTATAATAGTTGTTTCAGTGGAGAAACATGATTTGGTAGTATATACAGATTATGTGGAACTGGGTTAGGAGATGTGTTGATGCAGAGAGGTAAAGTGATTGCCTATGCTTCTCGATAGCTTAAATCGCATGAAGTTAGATATCCTACGCATGATTTGGAATGGGCTGCATTGATATATGCATTGAAGCTATGGAGACCTTATCTTTAGGATGAGAGGTTAGAGCTTTCTACGGATCATAAGCCGTTGACGTACTTGTTCTCTCCAAAGGAGATGAACATGACAGTGAGTTGGTTAAACTTTATTGCTGCTTATGATTTCAATATTATGTACACACCAGGGAATGGTAATAAGGTTGCAAATGTGCTTAGCAGAAAGCACCATAATGCAGTGTTGGAAATGATAGCAGAGTGGAAATATTTTGAAGCATTGTCGACTTGCAGAGTGCAGTAGAGATCTGAAGCTGGGTCTAGTAGAGAATCTATTGTGTTGTCTTGTTTAAAAGCTCCTCCGATAATGATAAAAAAGATTTCTTCGAAACAAGAGGAGGACCAAGTATTGGTTGAACAGATCAAGAAGTTAAAGGATGGAACAGAGAGTGGTGACTTAAAGGATTTTAGTCTTGAGCAGAATGGGTGGTTGAGAAAGAAAGGTAGGTTATGTGTTTCAAATGTTGGAGACATAAGGAAGGAAGTTTAGAAGGAATTCCATCGTTCGAAGTTCACCATTCATACAGAAGGAACTAAGATGTATAAGGATATGAAGAGAAGTTTCCTCTGGGAAGGTATGAAGAGGGATGTAAGCCTACGAGTGAAGTAGAGTTTGAACTGTCAACAGGTAAAGGATGAACACCAGAAGCCAAGTGGGTTGCTTCAGCCCTTAGATATTCTATTGTGGAAGTGGAATTCTAGTTCTATGGATTTTATAGACGACTTACCATGATCTAATAGAGGAAATGAAAGTATATGGGTCATAGTGGACAGATTAACCAAGAGTGCCCATTTCATTCCAGTTAACTCAACTAGGATGGCACCTGTTCTAGCTAAGTTACTTATGAAGAACGTACTTAGACTAAATGGAATTCCTAGTAGCATAGCAAGTGATAGAGATTCCTTGTTCACTATCGAGTTTTGGAAGAGTCTACAGGAGATTTTAGGAATCGAGCTCAAGATGAGTACCGCTTAGCATCCGCAGACCAATGGGAAACGGAAAGAGTTAACAAAGTATTTGAAGATTTGGTAAGAGCTTGTGTGTTAGATTTTAGGGGACCATGGGATGAACATCTACACTTAGTCAAAATTTTAGAAAAACAACAGTAATCAGATTAGTATAGGGATGACACCGTTTGAAGCTTTGTATGGAAGGCCATGCAAATCTCCCATTTGTTGGTTAGAGACCGAGGATAGGTTGGTTCTTGGTCCAGAAGAAAAGTTATACAAATAGAAGACGGAATGACTTAGGGTTCTCAGTTGGAGATCATTTGTTTGTTAAGGTAACACCGATGGGTGTTATCAGGTTTGGAAAATCAGGAAAGTTAGCACTGAGATTTGTAGGACCATTTCCTATTGTATAGAGAATCGAGGAAATCGCATATAGAATAGAGTTACCGAATGGTTTAGCAAGAGTCCATGATGTTTTCCATGTTTCTCATCTGAGGAAGTGTGTTAAAGACTCGAAGACTGCTATAGCACTGACTGTGTTAGATGATTTAGTAGTAGAGCCGGACTTGACTATAGTTAGAATGCCGATTCGTATAGTTGCGAGAGATGAGAAGAGGCTATGGAATAAGGCAGTCAGATTAGAAAAAGTCGAGTGGAGCGACGATGAGAGAGACTGTACTAGGGAGACTGATAGCAGGATTAGAGACACTTATCCTGATTTGTTTGATGGTATGTTTTACCTTTTTGATTGATTTGTTGTGTAACTTATCATAATTTAGAGGATGAATTTTTTTAAGAAGGGAAGTCTATAATGATCCTAAGTTTTGGTGACATTACTTAGGATATCTAATTAGCTATATAAAATAAAATAATATGATGATTAGAGGAATGAGATATGTGATTAATAAGCGGTAGTCGTGCCTTTTACAAACAAACTAAAGAATTAAAATGTTAAGGCAAATAGATAAGGGGAAATATAGGGATTTGACATTTCTTTTACTTAAACCCTTAACCCCATCATTCACACGTGCATTTCTATATCCACAAAAGAAAAGCAAATTTGAGGCCGGCCACCATTAAGGGAAGAGAAGAGAAGACAAACAGGATTTCAAAGGAAAAGCTTAAGCAACTTAATTAAGATCAAATCTCAAATCCTTAATCTTAAAGCTAAGATGAATAATGACTACATCTTACACTTTCTATTATTTTCTATTTTAAGGTTAATCCGTTTTATTTTGCAATTGCCATGTTTTTGAATGATTATATGTTTATATATGCTTGTTGATGATTTATGCTTATTCATATAGGTTTTATGATATGTTTTAATATGAAAAACCCTATTACATGACATCTAAATGCCTTGGGAATTTTGATTTAGATCAGAAATGATATTTCAGAGAGGGGTTTCAATTTTTATAATTTTCTGAATTAATTTGGATTTTATATTAATTTTCTACTGTACAAAATGATAATTTGGATTTAAAAATTATTTGCGGTTAATTAATATACGTTTTGGGTCAAAAATTATTATATGTTAGAAACATATTGTAAATGATTTTTTGGAATTTTGTAGATTATTCCTAACTGTTTAATAGATATATAAAATTATTTAAGGTATGAGACTTAAATGTTTTATATATTCACAAAAAGAGAAGGGGTAATATTTAAGTGAAAATTGGGGTCACATCCCTAAAACCAAACGTAATACACAAAAACTCTTTCCGATTGAAACTTTATAAAGCCGGTCTCTATTTTTACATCGCCTTAATTCTTTGCCATAAATACCCTCGTTTATTCATCACGATTTTGAAATCTTCGTTTCCATTTATCGATCCACTTTCTGAAATCATAAAAATCATATTTTCGGTTTATTATTTGCAATAGTTGCATTTCTGCAAATATGCAATAGTTGCAGAAATTTCTACAACTATATGCAATAGTTACAGAAATGTCCGCAACTATATGCAATAGTTGCAGAATGTCCGCAACTATACCATAAGTTGCAGAAATTTCTATAACTATATGCAATAGTTGCAGAAATGTCTGCAACTATATGCAATAGTTGCAGACATTTCCGTAACTATACCATATAGTTGCATTTCTACAACTATATGCAATAGTTGCAGAAATGTCCACAACTATATTATTTCAAATATTTGCCGACAATTCAGCAATTTTTGAACAATTTCAATTTTTTTCAAATGTACAAAAGTTGCAAATAATTACAGACATTTCTGCAACTATATGGTATAGTTGTAGAAAAGTCTGCAACTATTCCATATAGTTGCATAAATTTCTGCAACTATATGGTATAGTTGCAGAAATGTCCGCAACTGTATGCAATAGTTGCAGACATTTCTGCCACTATACCATATAGTTGCAGAAATTTATGCAACTATATGGAATAGTTGCAGACTTTTCTACAACTATACCATATAGTTGCAGAAATGTCTGCAATTATTTGCAACTTTTGTACATTTGAAAAAAAATTGAAATTGTTCAAAAATTGCTAAATTGTCGGCAAATATTTGAAATAATTGCATCTTTATTGCAAATATTAATTTTTGGTATCAACAATCGATCTCATTTTAAGATCATAAAATTTGTGATTTATTGGTGAAAATGCTATGTTGATCTGGATTTTGTACATAAAGTTAAACGCGTTTGAAGTGTTAAAAATATAAAGGGTATTTGGGTCTTTTTGCGTGCATGAATTTGAAAATAGGGGCGGAAACGTAAGTGTTGGTTGTGAATGATGTTTTCTTTATTTTGAAACTTATTAGGGATGTGAGCCAAACTTATCCATTATTTAAATTATTTAAATTAATTACTTTTGAAATTTTTCTAAACTTTTAGAAAAGAAAATTAGCAACCAATAATATTTTGACAAACAAGGTAGGTTAGTAGAAAAGAAATTCTTTTTAGAGTAATAATCAGTTTTTACATGCATTTAGCTTGTTTCGCTACTTTCGGCACCAATGGTTTTGATCAAGTAGTTCCGCCTTCATAGCCATCGAAACAAAGGCACATGATATTAAGTAATTGGTATGTAGAAATTTTAATTAAGGCAAAAGGCACTAGGTTGAAGCTAAGGGTTCCGAAGGGGATGAAACATCGCCTTGCTTTTAATTAAAAATGTGCCTGCTTTGTTTCGAAAGGGATGTTTTCGACTTGGTTGGCTTTCGATTGGGTCAAATGGTTTTAAAGAAATGGTTTCTAAGAGGTTGCGCCTTTTTTTTTAAGTAAATGCTTTCGTCGGGGTTGAAATCCCTTTGTTGCCGCTTTCTACCTCTCGAAGGGATGCCTTCGAAGGGGACATTTTGTTTTATAAAACCCAAGCCTCTTCTCTATTACTTTCGTAAGGTTGGTTTTGACACCATCGCTTCTTTACTTAGGAAATGCTTTCGAAAGAGTGCTTTCGAATTAAACGTTTTATGATCCTTTTGCTATGTTGAAGGTAGAACCCAAAGGTTTTGAAAGAGTTAAATTTAAATGGTTTCGAAATGTTTCCACGTGTTTAATTGAACTCAAATGCTTTTGAAAGGTTTGCGATTTGTAAAGGTTTTGATGCTTTCGTAAGTATTTTAAAAATGGCTTCAAAGGGATAGTTCCCCAATAGTTTCAAAATGTTTTAACGTAAAGGTTTTTCCAATGATTTTGAAAGGTAATGTTAAAGGGTTTAAAGATAGGATGTCCAAAGTTTTAAAGCTTTCGAAGGAAAAGTTTTCCAATGGTTTTGAAAGGAAGGTTATGAATGGTTTCGAAAGTAATGTTTTAGTCTTTCGGCCTAGGTTATAAAGAAGGGTTTACTTGGTTTTGAAAGGGGTACTTTCAATGGATTCTAAAGGGGTACTTCAAAGGTTTAAATGTTTTCATTAACAAAGATTTAATTAAAGTTTATGTATAACATGGTAAGATGATTTGAGTAAAGCATAGAGTATATATTTTCTTTGTTTAAAGTATGATTGAAAATTTTAAATCGCTTTGAGAAGAAAATATTTTCAAGGAAAATTTAAGGAAAGATTACCTTAAGTAAAATGACTCAAATATTTATACTAGATGGGACTGGTACAGGGTCGCACCCAATACATTAGCTATTGGCCCTTAGCTAATTTGGTCTAAAACTTCAGTGTGTAGGGTTTTGTCATGGGTAAGAATAAAATGATGTTACATACAGAAGGGAATATATTTGTACAAAAGTAGGTTATTGGTGAGCCTGAAAAACCATTAGGATCAGTTGACCTGGAGAAAGTAAGTTAGAGACAGACCGTCCAGAAGAGGAGTATCTAATAGTTGTTAGATTATTTGTTTATATTGTTTGGTAGGTCCGAGCAAACCAAAGGTTGGTAGTTAGCCAAACAAACTATAGTGTTTGGACAGATGGTTCATTTGTTACCTGATATGTATGTTTACATGACAATGCTTTATAGTTTTAACTAGTTTTGGTTGCAGGATTAAGATTTGACAAATATATGTTTTAAAAGGATATTAGTAAGGGGAAACCCGCTCCGCTAAGTGGCGTTGTCTCACTTAATATCATATAACCGAGATGCATAGTATTATTCACACCAGGCTTTATGTATGACTCGAAGTTTATATTTTCCCCCTTAAACTCTTGGGTGCTCAAAATTGATTTGAGTAGGCTGAGGTTGAGGATTATTAGGTTCTTTATAGATTGGCAAATAAAGCTTCCGGAGATGAGCAGGTGGCTGACGGATAGCTATTTAGGAGTTGCAGTTTTATTTCGTTTATTCCGCTGTGTTGTATTTAGTTGTTTATGACTATATAGTACTCTTATCAACTAAGGAGGCATCTTCATATGTCGCACTTGGCGTATTTTATAATAATTATATTTCATCTTTACCTGGTAAACAATTGTGGGATTATGTAACTTGGATATGAAATGTTGTTTTGGAATATAATCAGAAAATTGTTTTAATCCGTGATGATTTTATTTCATATTAAAGTGCTCCTTATATTATGAATACCATTAACATTACCGTATTTGGTCACTGAAAGTTAATATTACGGATAACTGTAGCATCTATAGCGCTTAGCTTCGGGCCTCCAGATTGGGGATGTTACAAGCATCTTAACCCAATTTACAGTAACCATATAATGTGCACGTGCATCCATAATGGTTAAAACATAACATAATAAAATGTATCATGATGATATGCAAACATGGAATATGCTCTAGATTTCTCATCACATTTACTCGACTATCTATCTCAAGTTATAGTTTCTAGGGTCACTATCAACCTGTTAGTTTTTATGGGCTAACTAATAACCTGTAATTCTTTATGAAAACCCCATCCACTTTCATAGTTTTTATAGGGTCACTTTGAACCTTTTGGTTCCTAACAGTACTACATCCAATCATAGTTTTCATGGGATCTATATGAACCTATTCGCACCTACCTACAACTTTCTGCAATCAAAGTTTTCATAGGCTTACCATGATCCTATTGGATTCCCCAATAACATCTTTCATGTCATAGTTTTTGTGGGCTGACTATGAACCTATTGATCTCTTTCAATAACTTATTCCGGACATAGCTTCCATGGGACCAGTATGAACCTATTGGCCCCTGCCAATAACAATTTCCATACATAGTTTTCATGGGCTTACTAAGAACTTGTCTAAACCAATAATTATTTGATCGGTCTTTGGGCATCCTATATTCTGGTCTATCGACCTCCTGGATGCAATTCTACTGACATAGGAGTTAACTCAATGTATATTCACTACTAGGTCAACCTAGATAGTTATTCTACTCCTAACACCCCAAATGTAGTTATCAGTTAATTATGAAGTAGTGTGTTTACAAAAGCATACATGGTTACCGATCAAAACATAATAATGTAAACCTCTATGATTTAATTCCTTATAATCATTTTTCTAATGAATATGGTTAATACCCTTAACCCACTATCCTTAGCAAGGAATGCTTCTTCAAAAATTCCAAAGTAAATGCCATTTCAAAACTCTTTTATATTGCCATGAGTTTACCTTTAAAATTGAGACTGGGTTTCTTGTTTGAAAACTAAAGCTTTCGGCTATATCCTTTTTATTACTGCTTAAAGCTTATCTTTCAAAACCATTAAAGATATACCTTTCGAAACACTTAAATCTTACCTTACGAAACCATTAAAGATATACATTTTGAAACACTTAAAGCTTATCTTTAGATGGTACTTAGTTCAAGTAGGATTTATGGAAGCATAGCTTTGAAACCATTTGAAGGTATCTATTTCGAAATCATTGGGTTTAACATTAAATATAACTTCTAAGTCACAGAGAACAAAAGAGAAAATAATACTTTCGAAAGCATTGATCTTCAAATAAACAAATTTGGGAAAAGGATAGCTTCAAAATCAACCTTTTGAAGCCATCGATAAAAGTGGCTACAAGGTCCCTTTTGAAAGCATTGGGAAGGCGGCTTCAATAGTAATAAAACGAAAGCCTTCCTTTTGAACTTATTGTTATAAGGCTATAAAGAAAAGCAGCATTTAACCAATTTGAAAGGTATGAAGGCGGCAGCTAGGTATCGAATGGGTTCAAAAAACGACAACTCATTCGAATGCTTCTTTAAAAACAAAGTAAGTTGATTGATTCGAAAGCTTCAAACCCTTTGAAAGCATCTTTTAAAAACAAAGGTAAGTAATGTATTCAAAAGCTCATAAGAATGACTTCAACCCCTTCGGAAGCATTCCTTCAACACTGTCCCTTCTACCTTTCTCTAGTACACTACGTATCAATAGCTTGACACCATGTGCATTGGTTTCGAATGAGTTCATTAGCGGGAATATGGCGACGAAAGCTAGCAAATGGAAGTGGCGAAGTTGTAAGTCAAAACAAAAATGGTTTTATTGTCTTTCAAAGAAATTCCTTTTTTACCTAACTTACCCAATTTGTCAAAATATGATTGATTGCAATTTTTTTATCAAAATCCTTTTCTAAAAAGGCTGTCGAATTCAATAATAATAACTGAAATCATTTAAAAAACTAAGCCATTCCCTTTAACAAAACATTTACTTATTTGCCTTCAATTTCTGACCCAAAAACATTACTTATTTGCCTTAAATAATTTAAACCCAAAATATCTATTGCTTCCATTTAAAATTAATTATAAATTATCCATAGCTTGAAATATTATGAAAATTTAAACCCATCTTCAAAATAATGTTTTACATAACATATTCAAACAACCTGGCTTCGAAATCAATTTACATGATTTTGACCCAAAAATCGAATTAT
The DNA here is from genome assembly GCA_030765085.1 of Allium cepa. Taxonomy (NCBI): domain Eukaryota; kingdom Viridiplantae; phylum Streptophyta; class Magnoliopsida; order Asparagales; family Amaryllidaceae; genus Allium; species Allium cepa. The sequence continues at coordinate 550,434,279 of CM060932.1, forward strand.
ATTATTACATAAAAATCTTTGTTTAAATCAAAAAATGGCGTATAATCAAAGCATATCATCATTCATCCATTCAAACTATTTTTAACCTTGACTCTGAAATTAAAAAGTTCAAAAAGACTTATATGAGATGGTTTAGATCATTATTCACCTTGTTTGGATAAGGAAGTTGAGATTTGTTCTTGCTTTAATCTTCTTAGCTTGGATCTTAGCTTCTAATTGATTTTAAGCTCTTCTTCTCTTACGGTAATGGCTGACCTTATTCCTACTTTGTTTATGTTTTTGTTTTATGAAAAAACGTGAATAATAATGAGGTAAAGGTTTAGGGTTGTGGTATACGACTGTTCCCATATCATCTTTGCCTTATTCTCTTAGGTATTTAGCTTATAAACCATTTTTATAAATCCATTTTGTTGAGGCACGACCCTAAATAGTTTTAAAATATCAATTCCCTTATCACTCTAATCTCTACACTATTCTATTTAATTTATCTCATTAAATCTCCTGAATTTTATTTAAGATTTAGGGTGTTACAACAAGTCAAAATCGCGCAGTAAAAATCAAGTCAGTACCAACCAAAATATGCTCGGTACCGATCATGTTTGCCCACCATTGTAGCATAAGCCATTCCATACTTGTCTATATTCCACGCTTCAAATTCTTAGATGGGCCCCTTTCTAAAATCAACTTGGTATCAACCATAATAGAGTTTCTCCATTGACTTCAAACTATTGTTGTTGCCTCATCTTGTCATTCCAAGCATGCCCTTAAGTCTTAATCCATTATATCTTCGTCGTGACATCCAGATTCACTTAGAAATAGCTCCGTTAAAATGCTGGATAACACTTGCCCTTCCTAAAGAATGCTTTTGTGAAAACAAAGTGTGCTCTGGATCGAGACAAGCCGTATAATCTCAGTTTCACAAGAGTCGCTGGTCAGCAAATCATCATTTTTGAAGCATCATATCCATTCCTAGAACATCCTTTCATCACTTCAAATAGTTAACGTACCATTTTTTTCTAGCAACTAAGTTAAAGTTCTCATTATTTTGGAAACTACATCGTATCTCAAATAGGTAGGCCTTCCTTATTTTCTTTCTTTTCTTCCCCTCTGGTGAACAAATCATGTCAGTACCGACCATATCATATCAGTACCGACATGATTTCCAAGCAGTATTATAAATATACCACTTAGTCAAATTTTCATTTCATCTTCATTCACGAGCATACTATATTTCCCTTTGCACTTTGATTCTAGTTGCCATTGCTTCTGATTTCGACTTACTGCTGCCACAACCTATAGTCGCCATCGGCACCACCCACAGCTTTGTCGGTATCAGTTTCTCATCCATCAACCTCAATTTGACATCGTGTTCTCCACCTCGACCTCTTCTTTTCTAGATCCAGATCAAGCGTGAAGGTGGATTTTTGGCCTATCGCTTTGTCCCTACCGTGGGTGATTCCGTGGTCGCCATTGATTTATTATCGAATATATCTTGGAATTCCACATCTTAAGGCCAAGTTGAGGCAAAGGCTTCGGGATAGCTCAACTTTTACGAGATCGACACTATGTCGTCTTATATATTCTCCAAAGTTTCTTCAACCGCTTCGTGCTTAGTGTCGGATTTGAGTCCTCAAAGCTTTTTCTTTGAATTTTTTTTATTGTTCGAGCTTTGGCTTTACAAATGTGACATCCTTATACCAACAATAATGGTGTGGCCGACTTCGTTGACCTTTGGTCATATGTGAACTAGTGGCCTGACCTTGGTGAGATGTTTTTAAGGAAGGACCTCGTCAAATGCACTCCAGCATCCGAATGTAGTATACAAGTCAACACTTCAAGTTTGTATAACACGATCTTGCATTCCTGTAAAGAAAGCTTTGCGTCGCACTAGATAACCATTCTGTAATCGTACACTATATGATAACGGGTAAGATCCGATGTACAGTTCCATCGTACAATGAAGCTCATTTGCCGGCACAAGCGGGCTATCTATGTAGAGTGTGTTGTACATCATGCTGAATAAAGGATGCACACTTCATAGACCGATACTTCATAATGCTCTGGTTGATGTGCATAATCTTATTTGTCAACACATCTCAACATCCATTGGATTTTGTACGTCTATGACATGTTTTTTGATTAAAATATTTCATTAAAATAAAACATACATGACCATGTTTGCTACTAAGCTTTTTAGTTCAAAATGACCAGACGATCTTCCCATTTCAATGTGACCACTGACCCTTCTACACCTCCACAAGTGGGCTCTTTCGTCGCTGCATAGCCTAGTGGAATGCTCCTCCAATAGATGACCAACTTGATTTAGTGGTCTTTGGCAATCCTCGAGACCAGACAACATTAATGCTGATGATAGAGTTACACCATTCAGTATGCCTCAAGCATGGGATTCTCGAGGATGAGGTTCTTCTTCCAACAATTGACCAACGGGCTCATCTCCCACCTTCAATCTACATAGCATGCAATAAATATTTGTGCATGTCAAGAGCCATCCTGCCATTCAATGACTTCCTCGAAGTCTTTCTTTAAGAGATTGGGCTTACTCCTACACAAGTACATCCCAATGGCTATGCCTTATCCAATTTTTTATTTATTTTCTTCATGATACAATTAAATCATACTTTAACCTTTGGAGAACAGACTTTTCTTCCAAGTTTCAAAAAGAGCCAAGATATTCCCTCTTTGTTGATAATTAAGGCTTACAATCATTACAAGGTTATAAAGGCATTTCCCAACAAGGTGAGTTACTTCAAGAGCAAATATCTATTTGTTCAATGTCCTCATGGTTTTAACCGCTTTTGGTTGACTGGATGTAATTCTTTTTACCCAACATCCTATACGCTTTTCATACTTGGGTTTTCTTTAACTAAGTACCTAACTTCCTCTCTGTATCCTTTATAGATCTCTCTAAATAAGAGATTAATGATGAGCACGCTCATACTCCAGAGTTTTTGAAGGCATTTGAGTACGAACACCACCGGCTTCCTAACTTTTGACAAACACCTACCTTTGCTAGTTTCAACTTGTATATAATGGTAGGAGTGTATTTCCAAATATACCCCTACCAAGAAATCTCGAGCCATCTCCTATTCCTCAGCCCTCGTTTACGTCTCTAATGATGAAAATCAACGGGATGTAGAGGGTCAAGGTGATGATGTAAACATAGGTGAGAAGGAAAGAAGAGAATAAGAGAATGTCATCAAGGAAAGATGTGAAGGAGAAAAGGAAGGAGGATATGAAGAGAAAGAAGAGGATGATGCCGATGAGGATTATAATCTCGATAGGGATAAATTGTACCGAGAGACATCCTTTGTGGGCACCACAATCACAACACCTCCCCGACCAAAGCGATTAATTATCAAGTCTTCCAAGCTCTATCCTAGTTCAAGCTTCGAACCAATTGAAGAAGCTACTCCATCTACGGGCTCCGTCGATAACATCTTTGGTTCTTTGGGTGATCTTGGAAACTTTTATGCTTTTGGCTCTAGGGGAATAAGCGTCAGAGATATTCTCAATACCAGCCCTTATGAATTCAACTTCTTTAGTAGGGATGTTCTTTCCAAGGTCAATAAGACTCCATCTCTAGGGCCCCTTGAGCACTGTCCTCAAATCACCTAAGGAAACACTAGCACTTCTCACATTTCTAGGATCACGAGAATAAACATCACTCATAATCTAGTGTCTTATTTCTGATATATCCTTTCTTCTTTTCAATTACAATAGGTAGATATCGTTTAGCAATTTTCGCTTATTTGTTGGCCAATATCGTTCCTCAACTCCAGAGGCTTACACGCCTTGCCCTAGCTCACATTAGGTGTCCAAATTTGAAAGAAGAAAGAGAAAGGATAAAGAGCATGGAGATAAAGAGGGTAGATGGAGGCACTGTGATGAAGAGCAAGAGTGTCGTGATGCTGAAAGAAAACACCTCCCCTTAGATGAACGTCGAGGTTCATGCAAGAACTTCGAACGTGAGTCCGGCCCCACTCAGCAGCGTTCCCACTCTAAATTTTCTCCATAACAGCCTCAATCAACTCAAATCCTACCACTATCATCTTTTTCTCCCATCGGTCCAAAGGAACTACAAGTCATGCTGCTCCACCTCCACCCTAACGAAGTCTAATCTTTAGCTACCACGATCAGGATGTAGGCTACTTTGCCTAATCTCTTCCTGATTATAAAGTGATAAGCATCTTGAAAAAGGAGGCTAACGAAGGCCTTGACATACATAAGGAGCTAGCGAAGCCGGTGCTTCAATGTAAAATGCTTGCGAAGGCCTTTTCGATGTCAACCGGGCCAATCAATTAATATTCGTTCTTTTAACTCGGAGAGAGCCAACCATGATAAGGTAGTTGCAGGCTATAAAATAGAATTAGCTAACATCACTGAGGGATACAACACTAAAGTCAACAAAGGACTCCAAGGATACAATAGCCGGACTGTGCTTATTCCACACTTAAGCTGCAAACATCATGAGTGACTAGCTGAAGAAAGCTCATGCTCTAAATGCTAAATATGAAGAATAACTCAAAGCTAAGGCTTTGCAGCACTTCAGGCTGAAGTAAAAAATTGAAAATTGACCCAAGGAACTAGTCAGAATAAAATATCCAGGATCAAATTGATTTCTATAGTGCTAGAGAAAAGCGTATGGAGCTCAATATGAAGACCACTCAAAAAAATGAAGAGACGGCCACTCTCCAACATTTCTTTACCAATGTTATCAAAAACATGAATTTAAAATGGCTTAGACTATTCAGCTACATTAGCTGACTCTTGGGAAGGGATCCTTCATTGGGCTACCAAAGATGGTCTTGACATTACCGAAGATGATTAGAAATCAATTTTCCTAGATAAGGAGGAAATCGTGGCCTTAGAGAAAGGAAAATGCTATCTTAGCGGCATAGCATGCAGCTGCCGTAAAGACAGCTATACAGGCTCCTGTTGTTTCGAGTGCACTGGATCAAGCAGAATCAACCAGTCTTATTTCAAATGAGCCCGCAATAAACATTATCACTTCTACCATGGCTACCTCTGATGCTACCTTGGTAGAACTCCTATCCCTATTATATTACGTGCTCAAGCTCCCTATCTCACTCCTTCGGCTATCAATTGAACAAATCTTCCATTGAGGAGAGAGAAGTCATCAAATTTCTAACCAAGGACACTCCAACCGATTAAGGCCTTTCTCTAATCTCATCGGTCTTCGATAAACTTCAATTCTCGCTAGAGGACATCACTAATTTATACTGCTATGTTGTCAAGTTATAGGTCATTTATTGTTGCCTCCTCTACTGCCATCTACTCAGGCCTAGGTCATAGTGGGATTTTAACTATGTCTACCTTCATCATCACAACGTCGATCACTTCAATTCCTCCTTATAGCTCCAGCCCTGGTTTAGACTTAGAGAAAATAGAGGCACTATAAGGGTTTGAGGACATTGATCAGCCTCAAGAAGAGGTCACTATCACAGGCACCAAGGACCCGGTTGATTCAATTACAATGGCAGAGAGGTTGAAGTGCAACTTCGAAAAGATCAAGATTAGACTCGAGCCTGGAACTGAAAAGCCTATGACCGACTCTAGAAAACTATCACCTACTCCTAAAGTTCCTTCATTTTAAATCAAGCCTCTTAAAGGTCATAGTGTTGGTAGATCCAAGCCTTCCAACCCTTCCTTCAAAAACCTAAGGATCCATTATATTGGATGACTAAAGATGCCTTTTCTTCGGAGCGGAGCCTTTTGGAAAAGAAGGAGAAGAATCCTAGGAAGCGCTGCACCAAACTGCCTATTTAGAGGTGGAGCAAGCATGAGAGAGAGAGTAGTAGGTTTTTCTTTTCGAAGACGATTTCATTTGTCATTATTGTATTCTTTTCTTTTTTTGTATTTTATGTAAATAAGTCATCACTGTGCAAGAGTAGCCCCCATAATCCTTGTATAAAAGATTTGTGTAAATAAAAGAATGTTTCTATTTAATTTTTCTGTATTAACATTTCAGGATCTTTCGTTTTATTTGCATATATAACTGTCTTCATATATAATGTAATTATTTGTAATTTAATAATATTTATATTATACATGCCTATGATTGTGCAATGCCATCATTTACTGTAATTCTACACGTATAATTAAATCTCTATAATTTATTGGTCTTATTTCATTACTTAGCTTCACTTATCATTACGCCAATATATTTCTCTGGGCTAAACAGAACTATATTTCTCTAAGTAACATTACTTATCTTCGATTGAGCGTATCTCACCCTACTATAAGCAAAGCTGCTTCACTTTGGCCAATTTCATAGCCAATCTTGTTTATTTTTGACCGGTTCCATTCCACCATAATCAAGGTTGTATTTAAAATAGTCATTAACTTCACATTGTTTCCCATCTTAAGAAATGAGAGAGTGGACATCTATCTCTGGTCATCAACTCTTAATTTCACCTATCTTTGGGTGATAGTTAAAACTACCTGATCAATGAACCTTGTTTATCATTAGCCGGACATATCACATTGGGATATAATAACAATCATACCTGCAAAAAAAAAATAGTTATAGATCGAATCCTATATTCAGGAATCAGTTCCTTGAATGCCTATCTTCGAGCATTCATCTTCGATCTCACTTAACTTTGATGTTAATTAGAAACATCAACTGACCATCTTTGCTTATCTTCGGCCAAATGTATCTCTCCAGACCAGAAGCATAGTCAAGTCAGCAGAAGTTCCAATTATACACCGATTCCTATCTCTGGGAGTCCATACCTTGGATGTTTATCTCTGGGCATTCATTCTTGGTCTTACCTGTCTTTATATTTCAATCAGAAGGATTCATCGACCATCATCATTTTGGCCAAGCGCATCTTGCCAGGATGCAAACGTTGTCATTGCTATCGAAGGTTCAATTATACACTGACCCCTATCTCTAGGGATCGACGTCTTAGATGCTTATCTATGAGATCCCTTCTTCCATCTCGCTTGTCTTTGGAAATTGATCAAAGGCATTCGTTGACCATTATCACTTATCATCGATCGGGAATGTCCTACTAGGTCACAAGCAAGGTCAGTCTTGTAAGGGGATGTAAGTCCATGTCGGCTTCTATCTTTGTGACTCGACATGTTTGATGTCTATCTCCGGACATCAATCCTTGACTCGACTTATCTCTAAGCACTGGTCAAATATCTAAAGATAGGAATGAATCATCTGATCGACCCTAGTATGATTATATTCCATTGATCCAATCATGGGTCAAAGGAGTTCGTTGGTACTTATCTCCAGATACCTGGTTATGCCGCTAATCACATGACCGAATATTAAACTTCAAAAAACATAGTTCCATTGGTTCCAACAGCTAACTTTATGTATAAATAAAAGGAATGGCAACTCCTACTTTATTACGTTAACCCTAATCAATCATTATGGCTTATTTGTAGAAAACAAATAGATCTAAGTGAAATAGAGTCGTAGATGCTCACTATTCCATGTCCGCGGAATTGGGATCCCATCAATATCGATAGCTTTAAGGTTCCATCACCAAGATTCTGTTCAATAACATAGGGACCTTCCTAATTAGGAACACGTGCCCACATGTCAAGTAGGACTTTCTTCATAATGAGGTCTCTAACGACCATGACCCAACCTTCGAAAATCGGCACCGAATACGACACTCGTATTCAAATGCCGCAGATCCAAATGTCGAATCTGGTTCGCCGGAGCTTATAACACATTAAGTACAACACAGTGGAAGAAATGAATAATACATATCAATATACAACATTTGATACAATATTCAGATACAACTGAATAATACAATGAATATCAATATGCATCAGAGATAGGGTACAAGACAATAGCAGCGGAAAGAATAGATAACACTAGCAGCGGAACAATATCTCCAATATGGTCCTCAAGAGAGAACTCCAGTATCGGTAATCTCCATCTCCAAAGCACCAATGTAGAAATAGCTCGCTCTCTCAATAACGATGCGCAAAGGTAAGCAAGGTTAGTCGTCCAAAGACTGAAGAAGATTCCCAAGGAATGAAAGCTACCAAACCAAAGACTTCGAAAGCTATTAAATCTACACCTATTATTGATTATCTGAAAAACCCAACTCTAGACTACCCGTTTGGGAAAATTGTGGGCACCCAGAGTTTAGGAAGGGAACAATAAACTCCGGGTCAGTCATGGGACTGGTATGAGCAAACAAAAACAGTTTATCTTTAAAATGAACAACCAAGGATTTTAAATTTAAACCCGTAATTCTTTTTAGAAAATGAGACTACCATAAGGCCTCCCGCCACACACACAATGCAAACGCAGAATTGGAGGAGATTTCTCCTTATGATAGTCAAAAATGCTTGATACACGAAAACCATTTTGATATTATTATTAGTGCATAGTGCAGAAAACCTTTCGAAAGTATAATATTAATCCTAGCCAGCATAGGCATTTCGCACTTATGCCTACTATAGCTACCATGTTCAATAGTAGGTTACCGCCACATTCTATGGAAGGTTATACAACTAAAACCGTATAGAACACGTATTGTTTAATTTGGATTTCCAACAAATGGTCCGTCTAAGGAACTTCCTATTGCCACATGGGTATGCCTCTAGCGGGACGTCCCGAGAACCTAACCGGATCTCTGCCAACACAAGGCCGGGTTACCTCTGTAACTAGGTAACTACTACTCGAGCATGCCATCCCTCGGTCCCTTGGGATCTTTATTGGAGGTACCTCTAATCCAATAACCAAAAAGCAATCACAAAGTAATAGATATGCAGTGTCCACATGAGTTAAGTATGTGGGCTCCATACCATGATACCATCCTTTTCCAGAAGGGAATGACACACCCTAAAGGGAGCGACCCTCATAACCTTGCCGCATCTTTCCTGTTTCGACCATTTCCGGGGTGTGAGATCCTGAGCAGTCTCCTCCATAAAGCTACGCTTTATACAAAAGCCATGACTTGATCAACAAATGATACACAGCAGCACTCAGCATGCCACACTACCAAATTTGGGAGTATATCACTGATAACTATCAACTACAAAACCTCTGAGCTCGTACGTCCCCGAGAAGGGTGTTAAGCTAAGAGAATAAATTCTCCGCTACCAAACAGAAATGTATTTGATAGAGTCAGTTTTATATCCTAAAGTGTTATGTCAGAAATACAACCATACAAGTCTGTTCCGGGTTCGAACAGAACCGAAGGCACTTCCGAAGAAGCCCTTGCAATCCAGGTATCCACAATCCCGATCAGACTTACCATCACTTAGGGAATCTCTATACCGGAGCAACTCAGTGCAGAGACAATCGATAGGTTATCCTATCGTTCTCGCAAACACCCGGTCTGGTCTTCAAATGCAATCCATAACGTCATGTCATTATTCGGAATGGGTTATATGACACAACGTCTTCTCCCGGCTAAACTGAATAATGAGCGCAATATTTTAAAACATATGGATATGAGATTTCAGTTAAGTCGCAACTTTTAAAAACCCAAAACCTTTTTTCAAATGGTTTAATCAAATTACCATTTCAAATCTTTTAAACAAAAAGGTTCATTTCACCAAGTTCACCAATTTTCCACAAAGGTTCATACATGACTTTTCAAAACAATTTCATTTCAAATTGGATTAACTTATCCAATCTTTAAATTAAAGATTTAATTCATAACGTTCAAACCATTTCCAATTTAAATCTTTTATATGAAAGATATACCATTTAAAACTCTCTTCGATTTCAAAACAAGGTTTAATAATCTTTCACATAAGTTAAAGCTGATTACATAAGTTAAAGCCATTCAAGTATAAAACTTGGGTATAAATTTAAATTCACAAAACAATACCTTTAAAATGGTTTAACCTATATATAACTTGTGTAACATCTTTAATCCCTAGTTTCCAAACATAGAATTCAATTTCAAATTTTGAATTTAAATTTAAATCAAATTATAAGACTTAATCAAGTTATTCAAAAATAAATTTTATCTTTGAAATTCCTTTTCAAAAACTTTTCTACTTTAAACCCAATCCATTTCCAAAATCATTTGAATTCGAAAATTCAATTTTAAAATTATTTCAAAAATCTGTGACTTAACCAATTTCCACGTGCAATCCATATTTGTGTGTGTATAAGTGTGGTCCAGGGGTTTTACACAATAAAAGTGCGACATCATCAATCAGTACATATTCAAGTACAGCAATATATTTGATAAGCGGTATAAACTATAACGCTTAACTTTCGTTCACAGATTATAGATATATATCACAGATAATAAATTGCATTTGACACGGCTCAAATCAAAACAGAGTATCACAATCAGGGATATCAAACAATTCAATCATCCAATAGAATCCAAACATTCATAAGTGAGATTAATTAATTGTTTGATTAATTCAAATCAGATTAACTACTTATGGATTACTAATCCTGGTTAATTAACATTAATGAATTACAAATCATTTTGATTAATTACTCTTTAATCATTCATTAATTAACCACTTATTAATAATTTAATTAATCTTTAATTATAATTAATCAACCTTTAATTATTAAATAATTAACCTTTTATCATTTAATCCACCATTTAATTAATTATCTTTAATTAATAAATTAACCCTTAATTAATTATCCTTTATTAATTTCACTAAGTAATTAGCTTTTATTTAACTACACAAAGTAATTATCTTCAATTTACTTTCATAAATAAGTTCATATTTAATTTAATTATCCTTTATTAATCTTAAATTAATTGCATTAAGTAATTAACCCTTAATTGTTAATTAGCTAATTTTCTTATTATTAATTATCCCTCAATTAATTAATAATTTATTTACAAATTAATTATTCTTCAATTACAATTTAATAGATTTTTAAGTTATTGCTTAATTAATCTTTAATTATCTATTACATTGATTAATTAACCATAGATTAATTACATTATCAAATTTTTCCTTAAGTAATTAGTACTTAATTACTTTTGGTTAAATCAAAGGTAACCCATTTATCTTTCCTCATTACTTTCCTTAATTACTTCACTTTATTTCCAACAACACTTTTTAGTTAGTTTAATTAATTAACCAATATATATTTATTCAATAACAAACAATTAATTAACTAATATAAATTCGAATTAACTTTGAAATTTGTTTAAAATCTTGTTAATATTAGGCTTGAAATCTTATTTAACCTACTTTTGCAAAACCTGGTTGAATTTTTAAAGCCTGAAACAAAGTTTCCTTTTAAAAATTAATAACTAGAGCCCAAACTTGTCTATCCCGAGCACGACGTCGAGCCAAATTCAAGAATACCCGAACTAATCCCCAAAGTTCTCGAGCAAAACCTTTTTCTTTAAAACGTATTAAAAAAACATTTAACTTATTAACAACTCGAGCCAGATCGAATTTTTCCCAAGCCAAACTTTCATGTACTTCGAGACAACCTCGAGCATGGCTTCTTCCCCAAACCATTATCACGAAGCAAACATCTAAGCGTACACGTGTACGTGCACATACTTTCTGATCAACTCCGATCAGAACTCTGACCACCTCCAAGTCACTCCTAACCACATCGATGAACTCCATTGCCCAGAACTCAGATATGATTGCGAAATCGAATTCGAGAATGTAAGAACTCCTCCTGGAACCCCTTGATCGTCAACAGTCCCCTCGTATCGCCACCCATGACCACCAGAATCGATGCAAGCCTGACCGAAGCTTCGCCATACGACAACCATCCCATCCCCCCAGGTCCGATCGACCATATAACTTCGACGACATCGCAATTTCCTTAGGAACTAGACCAACCAAAAATACAGTTCAAACCCTATATCCACATCGTCCCATTGCCTTAATCATTTAAAGATTTCATTTTTATTTTTCCGTTGATCCCTGATGCTCAAGCTATCTTCCGACCCAAGCACGACGAACTTCACCTCACCGTTCAACGTAATTTGACGAATATGTCATTTCCGTTCAACTCAATATTTCTCATCAATCCCATTATTAAAAATCGAGATATTTATACCAAAATTCATTATTTTCAACATGAATTAACTCATATAATTGAAGCTTGAAATCCAAATATACAATTTTGGACCAAATTTTCTTTTCTACTGTTAATTATCATTTTCCAGAGTATCACTAAATATCTTTACTTAACACTATTTTTAAAATTTAATCTATAATGTTACAGACATTTTCTATTTAGAGATCAAAGTCTGAAAATGATTGAATGAAGAGCAGTTCAAATTTTCCTTAGTGAAACCTAAGTTTGAGCTTCAATAGAGCAATCACATGTATGTGAATACATACATTCAGTCAGGCAAACAAATAAACGGTAAACAATTTGCATAGCAACACCAAGCATTCATCACAACATCAATTCATAGATCCAAGGTTCTGTTTCAAAGGGTTGCTCACTTGGACATGGATAAGGAAGAAAAGCGCAGACAAAGAACATAAGCATTTTATTTTTGAGTACTGGAAACCGTTGTTGTCTTTAAACTTTGATTTTGTTTAGCTTGCCTGAAGCTTTGAATCTGGAACTCGTAAATAAAAATCTTTGCTTAATCACTATTGTATTTGTTTATTCATTTCATCAATAACAACAATTTTAATTTTTACTTACAGTTTGAATCCTTTTATATATAACAGAGAACCTTTTTTCTTTCCCTGCACCTTGAAGTCCAGAAACAGGTTAAATCTTTAAACTTGATTCCTCCTGTAACTGGTTAATAAAGTGGTTTAAATTCTTTCTTCATTACTAATTAACCATTCCAAATTCAAATCTTTTTAAAAGAAATGTACTAGCCTTAATTTTTTTGTCCAGAGAATCTTGCATTGTTTTCTGATGCTATGTGCTTTTTTATAAATCTGCAGTTTTGAATTCGTTTTATGTTAAGACTTGATTTTGAAATCATAAATTCATTAAACTATAAAGTTTAACATTTACTTGAGAGATGGAAACATAAGCTACAACTTGATGTTTAGAAAGATCTTCAGATCTTTTCTTCTTTTGAATTGAAGAAAAAGTTGGCAGTTTTTCTTTCTTTTATTTTTTTACTGTTGCCTTTGAATTTTTGAGATTTTTGATGCTCAATCTATTGTTACTGTATTTCAAAGATTTGGTGAGACTAAATAAATGAATATGGGGAGCTGAAAAGTTTTTCTATGATTTTTTTATCTTATTATTTTATTCTAGCAATGATATGGGATGCCATTAGTTAAAAGATAATCATGAGATCTCAATGTATATAAATTTCTTTACTCCCTTATGTATGTTTTAATTTTGTAATTTTCCAAAGACAAAAGAATTTTTAAATTAATTTTTTTTTATCATATACACTTTATAAGTAAATGTACCCCTTATTTTATTAATCTCAAAGCTTTTAATTTCTATTTTATTTTTAATACATTTTATTTTGAAATTCAATATTTGTTTATAAAATACTTATTCTTATATTTTAAATCAAATTTCTATTTATCCCAAATACACTTATTTTTCCTAAATCCAATATTTATTTGTAAGATACTTATGCTTAAATTTCAAATTAATTTCTATTTATAATCAAAAATTTATTTATTCTGGAAATTTCTTATTTATTCACAAATAATCCCATAATTTAATTTTAAAATTAAATTAAGTGTCAAATTAAACGTGGTTGATTTATAGGAATGTTACAGATTCCTCCCCTAAAAAAATTTCGTCCCCGAAATTTGCCAAGGAGACAACAAAAGAATGGATAGATACACAAAGATAGAGAAATATCTTTTTAGAACAAACCAAACATTTATTCTGCATTTGGCTTACCAAATTAGAATATCAACAATAGATACGAGAAAAAACTCATTCAATACTATACGAGATACACGGGTCACCAGATCTACGAAATATGCAGAGGCATCGGTTAGTTCGAAGGAATAACTAACCATTCGTAGAATATATCGAGACCCAAATGATAGATAAATGGATTTAATCTTCCACAACTCTCAAACACTAGATATGGATTCCAAACTTAAGTCAGAACACCCCAAATTATATATCTTGTCCCTCTTCGGACTTTGATCCTCACAAGAAATTACAATAGAATTTCAAATTTTGGTTTAATCGAAATTGTTTTATCGATACAATTTATTTAACTTTATATTTTAGTTAACCAATTTATTTCAAACCAAATTTCAATTTCACTAAAGTTAAAAACGAAAAGCTGATAGAAATTTGACGAAGAGAATACGAAATAGAGACCTATCTACATGATTCGCAGGGCCACCATCACACTGAAGCTTCTTTCTAAAGCTGCCATGAAGCAATCAAAAGAATTTTGAAATCGAATCAAAGGAGATTTGAGAAGAAAGTTTTCCACTATTGCAGGGTATTGATCATTTGTAGTGGTACTCCCTTGTCCCCTATCTCGTCCTCTTCTTGCCTTCATACTCACTATCTAAGAGAATTTACTGAGACATTCGAACGGATATCCTACGGATATACTCATTCTAGGGTATACTTCACCCTATCTCTAATGAGTTACTTAATGTGTTATACTCCTGAGCTAAAGTTTTAACCTTCAGCTCTGATACCAATTCTAACGACCTTGACCCGACCTTTGAAAATCGGCACCGAATACGACACTCATATTCAAATGTCGTAGATCCAAACGTCAAGTCTGGTTCGTTAGAGCTTATAACACATTAAGTACAACACAACGGAAGAAATGAATAATACATATCAATATACAACATTTGATACAATATTCAGATACAATGAATATCAATATACATCAGAGATATGGTACAAGACAATACCAGCGGAAAGAAAAGATAACACCAGCAGCGGAACAATATCTCCAATATAGTCCTCAAGAGAGAACTCCAGTATCGGTAATCTCCATCTCCAAGGCACCAATCCAGAAATAGTTCGAACTCCCAATAATGATGCGCAAAGGTAGGCAAGGTCAGTCGTCCAAAGACTGAAGAAGATTCCCAAGGAATGAATGCTACCAAACCAAAGACTTCAAAAGCTATCGAATCTACACCTATTATTGATTATCTGAAAAACCCAATTCTAGACTGCCCGTGTGGGAAAATTGTGGGCACCCAGAGTTTAGGAAGGGAACAATAAACTCTGGGTCAGTTATGGGACTGGTATGAGCAAATAAAAACAGTTTATCTTTAAAATGAACAACCAAGGATTTTAAATTTAAACCCGCAATGCTTTTTAGAACATGAGACTACCATAAAGCCTCCCGCCACACACACAATGCAAACGTAAAATTGAGGAGATTTCTCCTTATGATAGTCAAAAATGCTTGATACGCGAAAACAATTTTGATATTATTATTAGTGCATAGTGCAGAAAACCTTTCAAAAGTATAATATTAATCCTAGCCAGCATAGGCATTTCACACTTATGCCTACTATAGCTACCATGTTCAATAGTAGGTTACCGCCACATTCCATGGCAGGTTATACAACTAAAACCGTACAAGACTCGTATTGTTTTGTTTGGATTTCCAACAAATGGTCAGGCTAAGGAACTTCCTACTGCCACATGGGTACACCTCTGGTAGGATGTCTCGAGAGCCTAACCGGATCTCTGCCAACACAAGGCCGGGTTACCTCTGTAACTAGGTGACTACTACTTGAGCATGCCATCCCTCGGTCCTTTGTGACCTTTATCTGAGGTACCTCTAATCCAACAACCACAAAGCAATCACAAAGTAATAGATCTGTAGTGTCCACATGAGTTAAGTATCTGGGCTCCATACCATGATACCATCCTTTTCCAGATGGGAATGACACACCCTAAAGGGAGCGACCCTCATAACCTTGCCGCATCTTTCCTGTTTCGACCATTTCCGGGGTGTGAGGTCCTGATGCAGTCTCGTCCACAAAGCAACACTTTATGCAAAAGTCATGCTTTGATTAACAAATGATACACAGCAGCACTCAGCATGCCACACTACCAAATTTGGGAGTATATCACTGATAACTATCAACTATATAACCTCTGAGCTCGTACGTCCCAGGGAAGGGTGTTAAGCTAAGAGAATAAATTCTCCGCCACCAAAAAGAAATGTATTTGATAGAGATCAGTTTTATATCTCAAAGTGTAATGTCAAACATACAACCATACAAGTATGTTCCGGGTTCAAACAGAACCGAAGGCACTTCCGAAGAAGCCCTTGCAATCCGGGTATCCACAATCCCGATCGGACTTCCCATCACTTAGGGAATCTCTATACCGGAGCAACTCAGTGCATAGACAATCGATAAGTTATCCTATCATTCTCGCAAATACCCGGTCCTCAACACCGGTCTTCAAATGCAATTAATAACATCGTGTCATTATTCGGAATAGGTTATATGACACAAGGTCCTCTCCCGGCTAAATCGAATAATGAGCGCAATACTTAAAAACATATAGATATGGGATTTCAGTTAAGTCACAACTTTTAAAAACCCAAAACCTTTCTTCAAATGGTTTAATAAAATTACCATTTCAAATCTTTTAAACAAAAAGGTTCATTTCACAAAGTTCACCAATTTTCCACAAAGGTTCATACACGACTTTTCAAAACAATTTCATTTCAAATTGGATTAACTTGTCCAATCTTTAAATTAAAGATTTATTTCATAACTTTCAAACCATTTCCAATTCAAATCTTTTATATGTAAGATATAACATTTAAAACTCTCTTCGATTTCAAAATACGGTTTAATAATCTTTCACATAAATTAAAGCTGATTACATAAGTTAAAGCCATTCAAGTATAAAACTTGGGTATAAATTTAAATTCCCAAAATAATACCTTTAAAATGGTTTAATCTATATATAACTTGTGTAACATCTTTAATCCCTATTTTCCAAACATAGAATTCAATTTCAAATTTTGAATTTAAATTTAAATCAAATTATAAGACTTAATCAAGTTATTCAAAAATAAATTTTATCTTTGAAATTCCTTTTCAAAAACTTTTCTACTTTATACCCAATCCATTTCCAAAATCTTTTGAATTCGAAAATTCAATTTTAAAATTATTTCAAAAATCTGTGACTTAACCAATTTCCACATGCAATCCATATTTGTGTGTGTATAAGTGTGGTCCAGGGGTTTTACACGATAAAATTGCAACATCATCAATCGGTACATATTCAAATAATATATTTGATAAGCGGTATAAACTATAACGCTTATCTTTCGTTTACAGATCACAGATATATATCACAGATAATAAATTACATTCAACACGGCTCAAATCAAAACAGAATATCACAATCAGGGATATCAAACAATTCAATCATCCAATAAAATCCAAACATTCATAAGTGAGATTAATTAATTGTCTGATTAATTCAAATCAGATTAACTACTTATGGATTACTAATCCTGGTTAATTAACATTAATGAATTACAAATCATTTTGATTAATTACTCTTTAATCATTCATTAATTAACCACTTATTAATAATTTAACTAATCTTTAATTATAATTAATCAACCTTAAATTATTAAAAATTAACCTTTTATCATTTAATTCACCATAATTAGTTATCCTATATTAATTTCGTTAAGCAATTAACTTTTAGTTAACTACACAAAGTAATTATCTTCAATTTACTTCCATATATAAGTTTATCTTTAATTTAATTATCCTTTATTAATCTTAAATTAATTGCATTAACTAATTAACCCTTAATTGTTAATTAATTAATTTTCTTATTATTAATTATCCCTTAATTAATTAATAATTTATTTACAAATTAATTATTCTTCAATTACAATTTAATAGATTTTAAATTATTGCTTAATTAACCTTTAATTATCCATTACATTGATTAATTAACCATAGATTAATCACATTATCAAAATTTTCCTTAATTAATTAATACTAAATTACTTTTAGTTAAATCAAAGGTAACCCATTTATCTTTCCTCAGTACTTTCCTTAATTACTTCACCTTATTTCCAAAAACACTTTTAGTTAGTTTAATTAATTAACCAATATATATTTATTCAATAACAAACAATTAATTGACTAATATAAATTCGACTTAACTTTGAAATTTGTTTAAAATCTTGTTAATACTAGGCTTGAAATCTTATTTAACCTGCTTTTGCAAAACCTGGTTGAATTTTTAAAGCCTGAAACAAAGTTTCCTTTTAAAAATTAATAACAAGCCCAAACTTGTCCACCCCGAGCACGTTTTCAAGCGAAATTCAATAATACTCGAACCAATCCCCAAAGTTCTCGAGCAAAACATTTTTCTTTAAAACGTATTAAAAAAACTGTTAACTTATTAACAACTCGAGCCAGATCGACTTTTCCCGAGCCAAACTTTCATTTACTTCGAGACAACCCCGAGCATGGCTTCTTCCCCAAACCATTATCATGAAGCAAACATCAAAGCGTACACGTGTACGTGCACGTACTTTCTGATCATCTCCGATCAGAACTCTGACCACCCTCAAGTCAATCCTAACCACGTCGATGAACTCCATTGCCCAGAACTCGGATATGATTACGAAATCGAATTCGAGCACGTAAGAACTCCACCTAGAACCCCTCGATCGTCAACAATCCCCTCGTATTGCCTCCCATGACCACCAGAATCGATGTGAGCCTGGCCGAAGCCTCGCCACATGACAACCATCCCATCCCCCAGGTCCGATCGGCCATATAACTTCGACGACATCGCAATTTCCTAAGGAACCAGACCAACCAAAAATATAGTTCAAACCCTATATCCACATCATCCCATTGCCTTAATCATTTAAAGATTTCATTTTTATTTTTCCGTTGATCCCTGATGCTCAAGCTATCTTCCAACCCAAGCACGACGAACTTCACCTCACCGTTCAACGTAATTTGATGAATATGTCATTTCCGTTCAACTCAATATTTCTCATCAATCCCATTATTAAAAATCTAGATATTTATACCAAAATTCATTATTTTCAAAATGAATTCACTCATATAATTGAAGCTTGAAATCCAAATATACAATTTTGGACCAAATTTTCTTTTCTACTGTTAATTATCATTTTCCAGAGTATCACTAAATATCTTTACTTAACACTATTTTTAAAATTTAATCTATAATGTTACAGACATTTTCTATTTAGAGATCAAAATCTGAAATTGATTGAATGAAGAGCAGTTCAAATTTTCCTTAGTGAAACCTAAGTTTGAGCTTCAACAGAGCAATCACATGTATGTGAATACATACATTCAGTCAGGCAAACAAATAAAATAAACAATTTGCACAGCAACACCAAGCATTCATCATAACATCAATTCATAGATCAAAGGTTCTGTTTTAAAGGGTTGCTCACTTGGATATGGATAAGGCAGAAAAGCAAAGACAAAGAACAGAAGCGTTTTATTTTTGAGTACTGGAAACCGTTGTTGTCTTTAAACTTTGATTTTGTTTAGCTTGCCTGAAGCTTTGAATCTGGAACTCGTAAATAAAAATCTTTGCTTAATCACTATTGTATTTGTTTATTCATTTCATCAATAACAACAATTTTAATTTTTACTTACAGTTTGAATCCTTTTATATATAACAGAGTACCCTTTTTCTTTCCTTGCAACTTGAAGTCCAGAAACAGGTTAAATCTTTAAACTTGACTTCCTCCTGCAACTAGTTAATAAAGTTGTTTAAATTCTTTCTTCATTACTAATTAACCATTCCAAATTCAAATCCTTTTAAAAGAAATTTACTTGCCTTAATTTTTTTCCAGAGAATCTTGCATTGTTTCCTGATGTTGTGTGCTTTTTTATAAATCTGCAGTTTTGAATTTTTTTTATGTTAAGATTTGATTTTGAAATCATAAATTCATTAAACTATAAAGTTTAACATTTACCTGAGAGATGCAAACATAAGCTACAACTTTTAGAAAGATGTTCAGATTTTTTTTCTTTTGAATTGAAGAAAAATCTAGCAGTTTTTCTTTTTCTTATTTTTTTACTGTTGCCTTTGAATTTTTGAGATTTGTGATGCTCAATCTATTGTTACTGTATTTCAAAGATTTGGTGAGACTAAATAAATGAATATGGGGAGCTGAAAAGTTTTTCTATGATTTTTTTATCTTATTATTTTATTCTAGCAATGATATGGGACGCCATTTGTTAAAAGCTAATCATGAGATCTCAATGCATATAAATTTCTTTACACCCTTAGTATGTTTAACATTTGTAATTTTCCAAAGACAAAAGAATTTTTAAATAAATTTTTATATCATATACACTTTATAAGTAAATGTACCCCTTATTTTATTAATCTCAAAACTTTTAATTTCTATCTTTTTAATACATTTTATTTTGAAATTCAATATTTGTTTATAAAATACTTATTCTTATATTTTAGATCAAATTTCTATTTATCCCCAATACACTTATTTTTCGTTAATCCAATATTTATTTGTAAGATACTTATGCTTAAATTTCAAATTAATTTCTAATCAAAAAATTATTTATTCTGGAAATTTCTAATTTATTTACAAATAATCCCATAATTTAATTTCAAAATTAAATTAAGTGTCAAATTAAACGTGGTTGATTTTTAGGAATGTTACAAGGTCCCTAAATTCAAAGGTATAGTTTCTAAACTTGGCAACAAAGTGTCTCGCTACTCTTTTCTTATGAGCGGCTACCCTCAGTTCATCATCTTCTCGGTTTTCATCAAGCAAGTCGATGAAGTTAAGCACGAGTTCCTCATTTGTCTCAGAATCATAATGCTTTATTCAGTGAGAAAGGATTTCCAGTTCTATTGGAATCATGGCCTCAGCTTCGTGGGTTAAAGAGAATGTGGTACGCTCGGTTGCGGACTTATGGGTCATTCTGTAAGCCTAGAATACTAGTGATAACTCATCAACCTAGTCGCCCTTGGATTTTTTCAGTCGTTTCATCATAATGGATTTGATGATCCTGTTCACCATCTCCATCTGTCCATTTGCTTGCGGGTGCGCTACTACCAAGAAGATCTCCGTAATTCGGTACCAGTTACATAAAATTGAACTTAGCACTCTTGAATTGAGTTCCATTGTCTGATTTTCTATAGGATTCTGAATCTGCATATGATATTCTTTTCCACAAAGCCGATCACTTTCTTTGTAGTGGTCATGGCCTACAGTTCCTTTTCAGCCAATTTTGTGAAGTTGTCCACATCTATGATACCACACTTTGCTCCATCCTTTGATATTGGTAGCAGAATAATTATATCTATTTCCCAAATCACAGACAACTATGGGCTAACCATTGTGTAATCTCTGTTGATGGGGCTTGCGGTATCCATAGTGAAGTATCTTTTTCGCCAATGTCTACACTGAGTGTGATTACCATGGTTTCCTTCATGCACGTCCGAAAGGATCTTTATAGCTTCACCTTTGGTAGTACATTGTAAAAATGGGGTAAATAATCCTCTCCAATATAGCACTCCTTCTTGCATAATAAATTACACTACCTTATGAAGGAGCTTTAGCCTTTCATTCCTTCCATTCAGGAGAGTTCCCTTCAGCAAATAATCTTTAATTAGAGTCCTCCATGACTCCTTTTCTTCATTGGCCTCTAAGATCCAATCAACATCCATATGGTCGGTGCCAGGAGCCTATAATACTTCTACTGGAATGAGTTCTATAAGCTACACATTTCCAGAATTGGACAGTTTGGCAACTAAATCAGCCTTCACATTCTCTTCTCTGGGAATGTGCACCAATGTGTAATGTTCGATATCATTCAACAATTCCAGTATCTTCGTCATGTAAGGGGCAAGTCTTGCTCTCTTAGGCTGAAATTCCTTTTTGACTCGACATACCATCAACTGAGAGTCACAGAATATGCACTGTCTTAACTACCAACTCTTTCACTAATTTGAGTCTTGCAATTAAGGCTTCATATTCAGCTTCATTGTTCATCATTGGGAATTCTAGCTGCAAAGCATAACACATTTTCCATCCTTCTAGGGTTACAGGAATCACTCTTTGCTTGGAATTATGTTCATTGGAAGCTCCATGTATAACTTTCACTTGGATAGTTGGACCATATATTCATCCACTTCTCCATCTTGCATGGCAAACTCGACAATGAAATTAGCCAATGTTTATCCTTTTATCTTCCTTCTAGAATGGTACATTATGTCACATTGGCTCAATTCGATATTCCACTTCAACAATCTCCTCCAACTCTTGGGTCAATGTAATACTTGCTTCAAGGGATGATCAATCAATGCCTTTATCAGATGAACTTGGAGTACGGTTGCAAATTCCTCGAAGCAATCAACAAGAAGTACACCATCTCCAACTTCAGATAGTTTTTTTCCACTCCGGTAATCTTTTAACTAATATAGTATACATGCCTTTGGATTTTAGCCTACTTATGTACCAAGGCTACACTTAGTACATGAACTGATACTGTTACGTAAATGAATAAATCTTATCCATTCGAAGGCTTAGACAAAATTGGTGGTCTTTCTATGTATTCCAACAATTTCAAAAAAACATCCTAGCATTTCTTCATCCATACAAACTTCCATTTTTCTTCTTGAGGGCATCAAACAATGGTTTACATTTGTCCACCGGCGTTGAAAAAAAATAACTCGGTGCAGTAAGCTTCCCGTTCAAGCTTCACGTTTCCCTCCTTATCTTAAGGCAATAACAGCTTTCAATACTTGAATGTGATCTAAATTAGCTTCAATACCCCTTGAGTTCATGATGATACCGAAAAAGTTACCCAATGCGACTCTGAAAGATCATTTTAATGGATTAAGCTTTATCCCATACTTCCAAAGCACGTTGAACATTTCTAAGAGGTCATCCATGTAATCCATCAATCGCTTGACATCACAAGCATTCATCTGCTTAAACCACCATTGCATATATAATTTGATCTTTAAACATTTTATTTTCCAACCTCTAGTAGGTAAATCTAACATTCTTCAAACTGAACGACATCCCTCAATAACAATGTAGGCCTAAATCAATGATGAAATTTATATGATCCTGATCTGGAATGTGCATTGCTATTTGGTTGCAACTGGAGTACACATCCATAAAGGACAGTAGTTCGTGACCAGCTATTGAGTCCACAAGTTGGTCAAACTTCAATAGTGGAAAGCTATCTTTTATAAATGCTTTAATCTAGTCTAAGTAGTCGATGCATATCCACCATTTTCCATTTGGCTTCTTGATATACACAAGATTTTACAACTATTTAGGGTATAAGGCATCGTGGATAAATTCATTTTCCTTTAGCTTATTCACTTCTTCTTTCAATGCAGCGAACCGTCCATACCCGAGCTTTGTCTCTTCTTTTTTATAGGAGGGCATCTTGGGTCCGCGTTCAATGTGTGACATGCTATCTCTGATAAAATTCCATACATATCGGAATGCATTTAGGCAAGCACATATAGGTTTCCCTAGAGAAACCCTACCAACTCCTTTTTCATTTTCTAGCCAAGATGAGATTGGACCTTGAGAACCCGAGTAGGATTATTATCATTGATTAGAATGTTGACTGTCAGCTTCATGGACGCTACTCTCGTGTCCTCTGGCTTTTTTAAGGGTCCATAGGCTCGTAGATCTTACTATAGAACTCAAGCTACTACTTGATAGGTAGTTTCTATGCATTACCAGTTTTGATGCAAATAACCTTTTTTGCATCCCTTCCCTTCTCACTTCTCTTCACCTCTCTTAGCTCAACGAGATAGTGTTCTTAGCCAATGCTTTGGTTGCTTTGAATAGCTCCAACTTCATTCTCAATAGGGAACTTCATCATCAAACACCATGGAGCTAGGGCTTCCATGAAGCTAATTAGGGCCACTCGGTCCATAAAAGCATTATAAGTTGAAAATTCATCAATCACAACAAAAGTCTACACCCACATTATCTTGCAGTCTCCCTTGGCCAATTCCATGGATAAGTCAATGCATCTAACAAGTTCTTTAGCCTCTTCGATAAATCCCTAGATGGGAGATTTACATGGCTTCAGATCCTTTGTACTAATCTTCATCCGGTCAAATGCTCTCTTGAATATGATGTTAAACGAGCTTCCACATTCAGTCAAAACTCGACATATATAGTTTCAAGCCCAACGACGACCATATCACCATGGGATAAAGTGTCTACACTTCAATTCCATTAGAATCTTTATTTCGAAAAACAATATCATCATTCATTGTCTTTAATTTTTTGTTGGATCTTTGTCTTCAATAGCAAAACAAATCTGTTGCGACACATGCTTCAGTGAAATTCTATAATTCTCCATCTCATCACATCTCTTCTCCACTGGGTGAGGTCCTCCAAATATAATGTTTATCATCATTCTACTTTCATATTGCCTTGGTCGCTCTCTCTTGGATCTAGGCTGGTCCCTTTAGGCATTTTACCCTTAGGTTCTATTATTACGTCTGCCATCTTGCGAAATTTTCACATACTGTTGTAACTTCTTCTTCCAGGCCAAGTCCTCAATCACATCTCTCAAATAACGACACCCACTGGCATTGTGCCCATATGTTGCATGTAAGTGACATTATTTCCTCAAGTGTCATACAGTTTCGGTTGCCTCCATCCAAGGAGTTTTATATAGTTTTCCATCCGTTGCATGCAAAGTAGATGCTTTCAACTATATCATTTAAAGGAGTGTAATCTCTTGCTTTATGTACCTCAGATGTTTTATGTCCTTCTTCTTTCTACTAATGCCTTGGTATCTATTTTTCTAAATATTATTATTCCTAGCGTTCACCACAACATTTCTAGTGCTTTCACTAGTTTGCTTAATGGTGATATGGCTCCATTAACTTCATTCAATGCTTTACAACCAACCGATTCACCGGCCAGATTGTAATAACCCGGATTTTGGATATTAGATAATTGGATAATTTTCTGATTAAACTATTGAAAATACTAATTTATAGATTGGAAAGATAAAGTTCTGATAATAAAAGATTTTTGGATATATATAAATGTATTTTAAAATATAATAGAAACTGAATTATAAATATCCGGATAAATATTTATTTGATAATCTACTAAATAATAATTTATCATTGGCAAATTATTCCTTTAGAACAAATAATGTTTTGTTAAATATATATCTATATATATGTGGGTTGATTTTAAATTTGATGTTTAGTTTAAATTGAATTTGAATTTGAGTTTCGATTTAAATTTGAAATCTAAAAGGTAATTATCTTAAAATGAAATTGGATTTAAATATATATATGAGAATGTGATTATTTATTTATGTATAAATTAGTTTTAAAATTTTCTCTTAAAGGTTATACAAATACAAATAAAGAAGAAGCATAAATATAAATTTATAATATATATATACACATATACATAAACATAAATATGATATAAAAGATATATGCATTATATAAAAAAATTCTCATGTAAAAGATAAGTGTTAAGATTTTAACATGCAAATTAACAAATGTAAGCCATTAAGCATAGATACGGACAAGTGTAACAAATATAACATACATGTAAAAAAGTTTCACATTTTTTTCAATTTATTTTCTTAAAATTCTTAGTAAATTAAAATTAACCTTATAATAACATACCTCTTTTCTTTTCTATTTCTTTTCTCATTTTTAAAACAAAAAAACTTAACAAAACACAAACCAGAAAATGTATACAAGAAATCATACAGCCAAGATCATCTTAGATTTTCAAACATGAATTTTCTCAACAACAAAAATAATTTCCAGTTCATAATCAAAGTTCCAAGCTAGATCATTTCAACAACCAGTTTTCCAGTTTCAAGAATCATCTCAGTTTCAAGCATTTGCATTTCCAGATTTTAGTTCCAGGGTCTCTGTTTCTTTCAAACAGGTGAGTAAACAATTTTTAAATTTAAAAGCTAAGTAGATACTAGTCTGATGCTTGTGAAAATATCTGAGATGAATGATGCCTTGTTGTGCATATATATGAGATATATCTATGTTGTGAATGGTTGTAAGTGTGCATGCCTGATTTATCTAAATCATCACTGTTCTTGGTTCAGGACTTAGGAATTTGATCAAAAATCAAAAATCTAATTACTTGATCTTTGTTAGGCTTAAAATTCAAACATTATATGTCTATTTAATCATAGATTTGAGTTTGAAACTTATTTAAAACAATATAGGTTTGAATTTTGTTCTGGAACCAAGAAATGCAGCAACAGTTTTAAAATACATGTTTAATCAAGTGTTATAATTTGATTATCTAAATTCATAATTAGAATCAGTCTTCAAAAATATGATTTTTAAGGTAGAAATCATAATTTTTAGTTTAGGATTTGTGTGAAATTTTAAGTTGACTGGAATTGGATTTTGAGGTAATCTCTAGTGATCGACAGTCGCTGGAGGGTCGGGTTTTTGTCTGGAGGAGGAAGGATGTACGGTGAGGCTAGGAAAAATGGTTGGAGGTAGTAAAGATCGCCGTGGCGTCGACGACGAAGAGATCTAGTTTTAAACCCTAGAATTTGGTCGAGCTAGAAATTTGATCACTTCTTTTTCTCTGTTGCATCGAGTTCAAAAGAACCATGGGAATGGGATCGTGGAGGACTGGCGAAGACGTGACTGAAGTCACATCTGCTCTGGTGGTCGAAGGAAGGTGTTCGGGGCAGTTTCTGGTGATGTTTTGGGGTTCCAGCTTCAACCACCGTACTAGATTTTGATTTGAGACTTGTGAATGTGTTTGGATGGTTGGGAACCGATGCTAAGGTGATGGTCATGGTGTCGGAGGGTACGACGGTGGTCATCGTCGTCGCTGGTGGTTGTGCATGTGCACAGGGGAGTTGGTGTCTGTGTTTGGGGTTGGGGTTTCTGACTCGAAGGCGAGGTCGTGCCTTTGGGGTAGTGGCTTGAGTAGAAACTTGAAGTAGTTTCGAAGTGTAGCCTATGAAGTTTTTGAAACTTAAAATAAATTCAAGTTTTGAAGATATGGGAAAAAGTAGAGAAACTCGGGAATTGGCCCGAGTGGCCTTCGGGTAAAACCGAAGCAATTGTTTGAACATTTTTAAAATGTTTTAAAATCAATATTTTTGAAATTTAAAGTTAAATCTAGTTAAACTTTTATATAAACTTACTTCATATATAATAATTATTCTTTAATAATTAGTTATGAAGTTTATAAAAGTTGTTTAAATTAAATTTTGTTAAATTAAGTTTAAAGTTATTTTAAAACATTAATTTAAAATAAAAGTTAAGATTTTTATAATTAAGTTTTAAAATACAAATTGTAATTAGTTTAAAACTTCTACTTGATAATGTTTTAAGTTATTATAAGAAGTTAAGTTTTATTAGTTTTAAATTATCAAGTTAAATGGTTATCTTATTTCAAATCTTAATTAAAGGATTTAATTAAGTTTAGTTAATTAAAATGTTAAAATGTTTTAAAAATGTTAATGGTAATTAAGGTATTAATAAGATAAGGGTAATCTTAAGAAGGTTAAGGCTATAATGTCTTGAGATTAATTTAATAAAGGGAATTAAGTATAATTAATTAATTTAATTAATTAATTAATTATAAAGGATTAATTAAGTAATTAATTAAGAGTAATTAATTGCTTTAACTAATAATTAATTAAGGGTTATTATTTAATTATTTAAAGTTAATTAATTGTAATTAAGGATTATTAATTAAATATTGTTAATTAATGATCAGAGATCAATTAATTGAGTAATTGAGTAATTAAGGATAAATTAATCAAGTAACCAAGATTGATTAAATTGGTAATTAGAGAGTTGTTAATTAAGTAATTATAGGTTACTTAATTAATAATTAAGAAATACTTAATGTGTAATTATGTTTTATTAATTAATAATTAGGTTTATTAATTAATACTTAAAGGATTATTAATCTATAATTAAAGATTAATTAATTAAGGATTAATCAAAGGTAATTAAAGATTAATCAAATGTTAATAAGGATTGATTAACTGTTTAATCAACTGGTGATTATGGATTAATTAATTTGTAATTAAGGTTGTTAATTAATAGTCAGTGAATAATTAAAGGATGAATTATTTAATCAGTTTGTAATTATTTAATGTTAAGTAAAAGTAATCTAAGTGATTAAAGTTAGTTATTAATTTAATTAGAAATGAATTAAATTAATTGGGAAGTGATCAATCTTGTTTATGAATGATTGAATGATGTTAAATGCCTTGAATTGGATGATATCACTGATATGAAATGATTTGTGATATAATATGCTTGGTTTGAACTGATAGATAAGGTGGTTATTTATCGATGATGAATTACTATGTAAACGTTGGCATCCTATGTTTAAAATTGAATTGTATTCACTTGAATAACTTGGTTTAGGATGACATGAGATTCGAAGAGACCGGAGTCGGGTATTAGTACATACCCGAAACCACTTCGATTATTTATAGATTGATATGTGAAATCAATAGGCTGGAATGGGATGATTTAAGTAAATTGGATCAATTAATCTAAGTTTTGATACTTAGAAATTGATGTGTGAAATAAGTGATGTCTTTAGCAAATTTTGAATACGTAAATTGATAAGAGTTGCCTCGGGTTTTATTTAAGCTTTATGCATTTTTATTTCATGATAGATGGGTTTACTCACACTGGTTTCCAGCCTGACCCGGGTGTTATCTTGTTGTAATGCTCGGGTTAGACCGAGTATTACAGCTTTTTCAGGTAAGGACGTTCTAGAGCTTAGGAGGCGAGCTGGATGGTAGGAATGTATAGAGAGTTTTCCGCCGTGATATATTATAGTATCTGGGACATGATTGTATCTATCCAGTGTTTGCGTATATGTGTAACTTTGATGTATTAAAATGAAATTTGATTAAGTACAATCTTCCTTTGTATAAATATTATTATTTGATATTATATTTTGGTCCGCTGCGAATGTGAGATTCTTGTTTTGTTTTCTGTTTTCTTCTTATATCTCTTCTCTTTTTTCCTAACTATCTATTCGGGATCGAAAATTCCAGGTCTTTACATTTGGTATCAGAGCAGAGGTTAAACGAGAACCTTGGCTCTAGTGGGTTTACTCATTAAGTATAGGATTAGTAGTACCATAGAATGAGTTGAGAGTATATTTATATAAGAGCGTACTTGTTATTTTCTTATAAAGTGATTTTTAAATAAGTTTATATTTTGAAAACAATAGTTTTTCCAATATATAAAGAAATTGGTTATTGATCATTTGAATAAAATAAAATAATGAGAATTAAGTGATACAACCAAATTGAAATTGAATAAATATAAGTTTGAAATGGATTCAAATTGGAATTAAAATCTTGAATTTAGAGAAAAGTTTCAGAATAAGATAATAATGAATTGGTTTTCACATATGATAATCTTGGTTAATATCATAAATGACTGTTTAGTTTAATAATAAAATGTGTATTAATGATTAAGCAAATGAAATGTTTTAGGAAAGTAAAGCATTTAGGTAAGTATGACTTATTAATTGGAATTGAAGGTGATCTAAATTTGAAGTTTTAAATCTGGATCAAGAATTTGAAAATTGTTTCAAAGTGATAAAGGAATAATAAATAATGTTATTTAATGTATTTGGATGAAGGGTCTTGTTCAAACATTGTTTAAAAATTTAAAGAAATTTGTTTTTAAACCCAAGTTGGTTTAAAATTTAAGGATAACTTGGTGTGTAAAGGAAATAAATATGTATATTTGGAAATAAACTCTAAGGTTGAGTTTTGAATTTTCCTTGGGATGTGATGTGAAACCCAAAAGTGAAGTAAGTTTTTAAACTTAAATGGAAAGATTATAAATCTGAAGTTTAAAATTTGAATGGGAATTCAAATTGTGCAAAGTTGACTGGATTAAGTAAATTGAAGTTAACATGGAGGATGTTAAATAAGTTTGAAAGAACAACCTGATTTGAAAATTGAGATTTAACTTGAAAAGTTAAATGGTTGATTTGAATTGAGGGTTTGTGTAATCTCAAAATGGGTTTAAGATCTGAAAATTGGAAATGGATGGATGTTTTAAATAATTTGGATAATATTATCCTATTGTTATTAATAATCTTTAAACTGTGAATTGGATTTGTTTAAATGAATGAAGAAATGGAGTATGGTAATATATTCATTATTGAGATAAAAAGGGAAATTAAAATTCGAAATTAAGAAGATGAAATCACTTTGAATTTAAGATTTAAATGTTCAAAAGGAACTTGGAAATTTAAATCGTTAAGAATTGGTTTCAAAATTGGAAGATAAATTTTGGTAATAAATTGAATTTTTAGAGATGAAATTTGTTTTGAACTCTTATTTGAACTTTGATATAAGTTAAGTAGAGATAATTTAAAATGCAATTTTGAGATTTGGACTCAGAATTAAATTGTTTAAAGATTTGACTGTGGATTTAAAAATAAAGGTTAATTTGATTTAAGGGGTTAAATCAACATTTAATTTAACTCGGATTTACATAATTTGAGATGGTTCAAAGTTGAGATTTAAATTGAATTAGTTAAAATTGAATTTGATTTGAATTAATTAGAATTGTGATTGAAGATGGATAAGTTTAAAATTCAAATGAAAATTTTGAATTGGATAATTTGAAATGAAATTAAAGTTGAATAGGTTTAAAATTCAAATGGTATTTGATTTGAAAAGAATCAAAGTTAATTCAACTTGAATTTGGATTAATTCAAACTGGAGTTAAAATGGATTGAAATTGAAAATTTGCTCAATTTGAAAATTATTTGAATAAATTGAGATTGAAATCGAAGTGGAATAAAGTTAAATTTGGGATGGGAATTGAAGTTGCTTAAATTGATTAGAGAGTGGATCAATGTTAAGAGGGAGTGGAAATTTAAAATTGAATTGATTAGAATAAAGATTTGGCTGTGGAACAGTTTGGCTCTGAACTATTTTCAAACAAATTATTTTAATATAAGCCTTCTTAAATCTATTTTTCCAAGCTATTTACTATATACGATCTTTCTTTTTAAAGCTAAACTATCTTATACTTATTTTACAATTATTTTTGGGACTATTTAACAATTTTTTCAACAGTTTTATAAACTAATTACTGTTTTTCAACTACTTTATAACTAATTACTATTTACAACTATTTTACAATTACTTAACTATTTTACAGCCATTTTACAAACTAATAGGTATTTTTCTACTATTTATCTATTTTAAACTCTTCAAGCTATTTTCTAAATATAAGCTGGTCAGAGTGCAAACTTATTTATGATTAAATACCCAAATTAAAATAAGAATTGAGGTAATAATCCAAATGGGATTGAAGCAATTGTGAATAAATAAATGAAAATTAAAGTGAATGTGAATAGAAAGGGAATCGATTTGGTTCATAAATCAATGAAGATGAATATGCAGGATGTATGTATATTATTCTATTCGTATAGTGATTTGATCCAGGTTCGAACACGGAATTTCGAGATAGTATATCGATCCCAGTTGGGATTTTTCACTCGGTTTTCGACTGCGAACCTGGGTATGGATTTTTGATTGGTTCTGGATATTCTCTATCATAGTTATGGCTATGTAAGGAGAATGACGGTTTCTAATCAAGAAACCAGATCTGAGTCCGCACTAGGAAGTCGGGCGGACAATATTAGTTCGGAATTAAAATTGTGTGATGGAGTAAGCGATCAAATTGATATAGCATACGGATGATATGTGTACATCGTATGGGTTTGAATGAAATTGATATTGGGAATTTGTGGACAAGGAGTGTGAAATGATTTTTGAAATGAAAAGTATATTTTGTGAAATATACAATGAAGTAAAATGGAAATCGGATATTTCTATGATTAAAGGTTCACTTTATGAAGAAAAGGAACAAGAAATCAAATTTGAATATTTGATTTGGAATAAACAAAGTTATGTATCTTTGTTATATATATGATAAACTCTCCTTGTTGAATCTTTTGCCAGAAGAAAAGGATTTTGAAAATATTTGAAGTATAAAAGGGGTTTTATACAAGTTTGAAACGATCCAAAGATTTTTCAAGGTTTTATATATATATATATATATATATATATATATATATATAAAGGATCTTATGAGAATGATTTTGGAGGAAAGGTTTTTAGAACCTATGGATTTTGGAAAAGCTTTTGATTTTTGGGTAAAATCAATATTGGAATTTCGAAAACCTAGTTTGAGAATTATCGATTTTGAAATAATCGATTTTGAGATAAAGAGATTTATATGGGATTCATACTAGGTGTATGATTTGGAAGATACTATATATGTGTAGTATAAAGTGTTTTGAAAATGGTTCTGCAGAAAAAAGAGCTCCCTTGGAATGATCTTCTCAGGAGTACCATAGGTTGGTACTGCCTTGAGCCTCAAAGGGGGAGGTTTTAAAGTTGATCCTGTGAGGAGTCTGGACAAACTAGTTCCTGAGGATTATTGGGCAACGAAAGTCAAGGGCGCTGATGCCTATAGGGGAATTTAGGCTATGCTGTGGCGACGGTGTAACTCTATGTCGCTGCGATCTACTATGGACCATAGCGTAAATCGTGTGGAGGTGAGTGTCAACGGTCTACGCTTGATTTTGCTGAGAAGGTAACGTATCATCGGTAGGCTGCGATCTATAGTCGAGTGGGGTGGAGAAGTTTCATTATTTTGGCAGCGAAATTCAAGGGCGCTGAGGCCTACAGTTATATGGGTTTTGGCTGTGATAGCAACGAAACCCCAGTTGTAGCTGCGATCTATAACGGATTCCATGGTGTAATCGAGGGGCGCGTAGGCCTACAGTTATCTATGGATTTTGCCGAGATGGCAACGTAACCATCGGGTTAGCTGCGACCATGGATGGGGGTGATGAGCATTCTCATCAAAGATATTTCTTCTATTCAAAAAATGTTTTCTATATTTTCAACAAAATGTTTTCTAAGTATTTTCACTGGGTGTTGAAAATGGGTCTGCTAAGTACTTATAGATTTTCAGTCCTACGCCCGATCAACGTATGATCGAATTTCTGTAAGAACGAGGATGGACTGGTGGAGACATCTAGTTAATAAAAATATTTTTATAAAGCCATTTTGGATAATATTACATATATATATATTTAAAGTATTTAAAAAAATGGTTTATCTGATTTTAAGTATTAAATAATTCTAGCTTCGTTTCTTTTCGAGGACGAAAAGATTCTAAGGGAAGAGGAATGTGATAACCCAGATTCTGGATATTAGATAATTGGATAATTATCTGATTAAGCTATTGAAAATACTGATTTATAGATTGGATAGATAAAGTTCTGATAATAAAAGAATTCTGGATATATATAAATGAATTTGAAAATATAACAGAAACTAAATTATAAATATCTGGATAAATATTTATTTGATAATCTACTAAATAATAATTTATCATTGGCAAATTATTCCTTTAGAACAAATAATGTGTTGTTAAATATATATCTATATATATGTGTGGGTTGATTTTAAATTTTATGTTCATTGTAAATTGAATTTGAATTTGGATTTAAATTTGAAATCTAAAAGATAATTATCTTAAAATGAAATTGGATTTTAATATATATACGAGAATGTGATTATTTATTTATGTATAAATTAGTTTTAAAATTTTCTCTTAAAGGTTATATAAATACAAATAAAGAAGAAGTATAAATATAAATTTATAATATATATATATAAACATAAATATAATATAAAAGATATGTGCATTATATAATAAAAATTCTCATGTAAAAGATAAGTGTTAAGATTTTAACACACAAATTAACAAATGTAAGTCATTAAGCATAGATATAGACAAGTGTAACAAATATAATATACATATGAACAAGTGTCACATTTTTTTCAATTTATTTTCTTAAAATTCTTAGTAAATTAAAATTAACCTTATATTAACCTACCTCTTTTCTTTTCTATTTTTTTCTCATTTTTAAAACAAAGAACCTTAACAAAACACAAACCAGAAAATGTATACAAGAAATCATACAGCCAAGATCATCTCTGATTTTCAAGCATGAATTTTCTCAACAACAAAATAATTTCCTGTTCATAATCAAAGTTCCAAGCTAGATCATTTCAACAACCAATTTTCCAGTTTCAAGAATCATCTCAGTTTCAAGCATTTGCTTTTCCAGATTTTAGTTCCAACATCTCTGTTTCTTTCAAACAGGTGAGTAAACACATTTTAAATTTAAAAGCTAAGTAGATACTAGTCTGATGCTTGTGAAAATATCTGAGATGAATGATGCCTTGTTGTGCATATATATGAGATATATCTGTGTTGTGAATGGTTGTAAGTGTGCATGCCTGATTTATTTAAACCATCTCTGTTCTTGGTTCAGGACATAGGGATTTGATCAAAAATCAAAAATCTAATTACTTGATCTTTGTTAGGCTTAAAATTCAAACATTAGATGTTTATTTAATCATAGATTTGAGTTTGAAATTTATTTAAAACAATATAGGTTTGAATTTTGTTTTGGAACCAAGAAATGCAGCAACAGTTTTAAAATACATGTTTAATCAAGTGTTATAATTTGATAATCTAATTTCATAACTTGAAACATTCTTGAAAAATATGATTTTTAAGGTAGAAATCATAATTTTTAGTTTAGGATTTATGTGAAATTTTAAGTTGACTGGAATTGGGTTTTGAGGCAATCTCTGGTGATCGACAGTCACTAGAGGGTCGGGTTTTTGTCTGGAGGAGGAAGGATGTACGGTGAGGCTAGGAAAAATGGTTGGAGGCAGTAAAGATCGCTGTGGCGTCGACGACGAAGAGATCTATTTTTATACCCTAGAATTTTGTCGAGCTGGAAATTTGATCACTTCTTTTTCTCGGTTTCATCGAGTTCAATGGAACCTTAGGAATGGGATCGTGGAGGACTGGCGAAGACGTGACTGAAGTCAAAGTAGCTTTGGTGGTCGGAGGAAGGTGTTCGGGGAAGTTTGGTGATGTTTTGAGGTTCCAGCTTCAACCACCGTACTCGAT
This sequence comes from Allium cepa, assembly GCA_030765085.1. Lineage (NCBI taxonomy): Eukaryota > Viridiplantae > Streptophyta > Magnoliopsida > Asparagales > Amaryllidaceae > Allium > Allium cepa. Next base: position 550,469,239 of record CM060932.1, read on the forward strand.
TTTGATTTGAGACTTGCGAATGTGTTTGGATGGTGGGAAAACGATGCTAAGGTGATGGTCGTGGTGTCGGAGGGTATGGCGCTGGTCATCGTCGTCGCTGGTGGTTGTGCAGGTGCACAAGGGAGTTGGTGTCTGTGTTTGGGGTTGGGTTTTTTGACTCGAAGGTAAGGTCGTGCCTTTGGGGTAGTGGCTCAGTCGAAACTCGAAGTAGTTTCGAAGTGTAGCCTGTGAAGTTTTTAAAACTTAAAATAAATTCAAGTTTTGAAGATTTGGGAAAAGTAGAGAAACTCGGGAATAGGCTCGAGTGGCCTTCGGGTAAAACCCGAAGCAACGGTTTGAACAGTTTTAAAATGTTTTAAAATCAATATTTTTGAAATTTAAAGTTAAATCTAGTTTAAACTTTTATATAAACTTACTTCATATATAATAATTATTCTTTAATAATTGGTTATGAAGTTTTTAAAAGTTGTTTAAATTAAATTTTGTTAAATTAAGTTTAAAGTGATTTTAAAACATTAATTTAAAATGAAAGTTAAGGTTTTCATAAAAGTAAGTTTTAAAATACAAATTGTAATTAGTTTAAAACTTCTACTTGATAATGTTTTAAATTATTATAAGAAGTTAAGTTTTGTTAGTTTTAAATTATCAAGTTAAATGGTTATCTTATTTCAAATCTTAATTAAAGGATTTAATTAAGTTTAGTTAATTAAAATGTTAAAATGTTTTAAAAATGTTAGTGGTAATTTAGGTACTAATAAGATAAGGGTTATCTTAAGATGCTTAAGTTTATAATGTCTTGAGATTAATTTGATAAAGGTAATAAAGTATAATTAATTTAATTAACTAATTATAAGGGATTAATTAAGTAATCAATTAAGAGTAATTAATTGATTTTATTAATAATTAATTAAGGGTTATTATTTAATTAATTAAAGGTTAATTAATTGTAATTAAGGATTATTAATTAAATAATGTTAATTAATGATCAAAGATTAATTAATTAAGCAATTGAGTAATTAAGGATAAATTAGTCAAGTAATTAAGATTGATTAAATTGGTAATTAGAGAGTTGTTAATTAAGTAATTAGAGGTTACTTAATTAATAATTAAGAAATACTTAATATGTAATTATGTTTTATTAATTAATAATTAGGTTTATTATTTAATACTTAAAGGATGATTAATCTATAATTAAAGATTAATTAATTAAGGTTTAATCAAAGGTAATTAAAGATTAATCAAATCTTAATAAGGATTGATTAGCTGTTTAATCAACCGGTGATTATGGATTAATTAATTTGTAATTAAGGCTGTTAATTAATAATCAGTGAATAATTAAAGGATGAATTATTTAATTGGTTTGTAATTATTTAATGTTAAGTCAAGGTAATTTAAGTGATTAAAGTTAGCTATTAATTTAATTTGAAATGAATTAAATTAATTGGGAAGTGATCAATCTTGTTTATGAATGATTGAATGATGTTAAATGCCTTGAATTGGATGATATCTCTGATATGAAATGATTTGTGATATAATATGTTTGGTTTGAACTGATAGAAAAGTGGTTATCTATCGGTGATAAATTACTATGTAAAAGTTGGCATCCTATGTTTAAAATTGAATTGTATTCACTTGAATAACTTGGTTTGGGATGACACGAGATTCGAAGTGACCGAAGTCGGGTATTAGTAAATACCCGAAACCACTTCGATTCTTTATAGATTGATATGTGAAATCAATAGGCTGGAATGGGATGATTTAAGTAAATTGGATCAATTAATCTAATTTTTGATACTTAGAAATTGATGTGTGAAATAAGTGATGTCTTTAGCAAATTTTGAATTTGTAAATTGATAAGAGTTGCCCCGGTTTTATTTAAGCTTTATGCATTTGTATTTCATGATAGATGGGTTTACTCGTGCTGGTTTCCAGCCTGACCTGGGTGCTACCTTGTTGTAATGCTCGGGTCAGACCTAGTATTACGGTTTTTTCAGGTAAGGACGTTCTGGAGCTTAGGAGGCGAGCTGGATGGCAAGAACGCATAGAGAGTTTTCCTCTATGATATATTGTAGTATCTGAGACATGATTGTATCTGCCCAGTGTTTGTGTATATGTGTAACTCTGATGTATTAAAGTGAAATTTGATTAAGTACAGTCATCCTTTGTATAACTGTTATTATTTGATATTATATTTTGGTCCACCGCAAATGTGAGATTCTGTGTCTTGTTTTCTGTTTTCTTCTTCTATCACTTCTCATTTTTTTCCTAACTATCTAGAATTTTCAAGATCGAAAATTCTGGGTCGTTACACAGATCCTGCTCTTCCAAATGCAAGACCTGGGATGCTTTGCAATAGAATTCTTCCATGGTAGGTGGTTGTTTTTGTTTAAGTCTTCTATCAAACTCTATAGATAGGTGTATCCCTCGGATTAATTCCATCAACATAATGTCCTCTCTGGGATTAATTACTTTAGTTACAGCAGTATCGAGCCATTCCAAGAAATCTTTCAAAACCTATTCGGAACATTGATGAATGCTCGATAAGGACATCATGTCGTTCGGCCGAGCTGTGTGGAGCTCGATCTACTCCATGAATTTTTTTGCCAGTTAATGAAATGAAGATATAGACCTTAACATGAATCGAGTAAACCACATCATAGTTGCCCAATATAAGAATATAGAGAAACATCTGCACCACACTATGTCGATTGCATATATAGGAACCAGGCTAGTCGAAAGTTGGTTAAATTGGTGAATTTCAAAAAGAATCCATTTTGATCTTAGTTGAGCCTATAAAGCCTAAATTGATGTTAAGTCTAATATAAAATGTTGAATAAAACCTTAATTTTGTTTCTTTTTTTAAAATTAGTTTAAGTTTAATTTTAAGTTATATGTACATTGTAATGAGCGCATCAAATGCACCCATCCGTGAAAGTACAAGTGCAACATATGGAAAGTGCGCATAATTAATGTGAACGTTGTTTAGGTGCTGGGATTTACACCGCAACAAACACATTTTCTCTTTATATATGCCTTTGTCATCCTTTTTTTTCACAATAAGATTTATTTAATATGTATACCCTTTTACATCAGACTAGACTTTATTTGCTTGACACGTATTAAAGTTAAAGTAGAAAATTTAATGTTTGTTTTAATTAAGAGATAGTTAAAAAATAAAATTACAATATTACATAAACGTCCATTTTGTAAACTTTAAATTAAGAACAAATACATACATAAATGCATACATACAATACAAATATACATGCATACATACAAAGATATATATACATATATATCTATGTGTGTGTGTGTTCATATACACATATGTATATACAATAATTAAATCAACATTTTAATATAAAATAACATGAAAAGTATGTTCATCTAGTTTGTAATTTAAAACGCATACCTTTAAACAATAAAATTAATCTAGCTTTAGATCCAATTGTTAACTTAAGAAAGAAATCAAAAAAATTTAATCTTTTTAAAATAACTTATGAATTTTAAACTGACTTAATTTTTTTATGTAGACAACAACCAAAGTTGTTTCAGAATTTTTTTATTGAAACAGTAATTTCTAAAATAAAAATGAATTAGTCAACTTAGGCACAATAAATTCGGAATAATGGGATTCCGATCTAAATTAAACACAGACTATGAACAAATAAACAATAGCAATAATGAATATAAAACTATCAGCATATATAACATATGAACTATAGATAAGAAGGACAAGTAGATGTTAAAACATATTAACAAGATAAGCAAACAACTGATTGAAGTGAAGAAATTAGAGACCTAAATCATGTTCCAGAATTCATACAAGTGAAAGGCATACAAAAAGTGAAGGATTCAAAGCATATAGACATGATGAACTTTTATATAAATAAAATAGAAGGTTATCTTGAGATGTAGCTAAAAGAAATACCTTGAAAGAATTCCTAGATTCAATGAATCAATCTTTAGGCCTTACAACAATCGAGGGATAATCACCCTTTTGATTTAGTTTTGTTTGATTTTGTTTTGGAATTTTGGAATCCTAACCACCATGAAATATTCAGCCCTGGTTAGATCTGGGAAGAGAGAGCAAATAATATAGAAAAAAAGTTCATAAAGGAGAAAATAAATGTATCATTAAAGATACAGTGATTCCACTTCCTTTAATTTGGATTAATTTCCCCTTTCATTTTATAAGCCCAAAACTCCTCCTCTCTAATAAACGATGGCCTAAAATAACATCGAAGGTTTAGGACGTAAAATATTCCAAAACCCAATTAGTATTAATCCTATAACAACCCGCCATTTACGATACCCTGAATCAATGCTAAACAACCACATATGATTTCGAATACTGTAAGTGACAAATCATCAGCGTAAATTAAAGGGCAATACTAATCATACATCGCCCTAACCTATCCATACAACAAGTAAGGGTAATATATAATAGTGGTTCTATTATTAAAATAGTACATACTATAATGAGTTATATTATTGAATATGATAAATGATGGTAGGGGTAATACTATACTCCTTAAGCAACGATGACATAAATCTCTCAATCCTTTTCGAAGCGTCTAAAATGCAACACAAATACAAAAATAAAATAATGCTACATAACCAAGCATCTCTATATCCAAAACCTTGTATAGACAAGTAATATTCGAGCTCAATGTTATTGGATATCTAAAACCAATATATGTGTGATGAATTATCACTAGCCATCATAGAGAATACTTTGAAGCCAACTCATGCATTGAGTTTGAGTCAATACTAAATCATGTAGTTCTTGTTTCAAAACCTACTGTTATGGATAGTGTATGAACCACTATAGAAAGGCAATCCAACCTACCTCCTTCCTTGTTCCCAGATCTCGTCTGCAGGTCATGTCCTCTCTATGATGCTATAGATTCCCTCACTAGTGTACTTTCCTTCTGGTTATCTATACCAATATATCAGAAATGTATATAAATACTAAACCTGTGTAGACCCTTCCCACATGTATGTAAAATACTGTAGAATTGTTGTTCTTGTGTGGATTTTGATTTGTTCTTGAAATGTCTTGCACTACTCGGTTGGCCCAATCAAGCATACCAAAACTATATAAAAAATAAATCGCTTAAATTTCATATGTATATAATTCATCTAAACCATGTGTCTATACATTTGTATAATATATTTCGCCCGCTACTTTTTAGCCCAAGTCAAGCATACCGAACTCTATATATATGCTTAAATCACATATGAATAAATCTTCCTAATATATCCCATGCACTAATCGGGCAGCCCTAAGTTGGACATACTGAAAATATATATAAAATGCTTAAACAAATACAAATACACACACGCACACACATATGTATTCTGTGCACCTCCTAGTTGTTAGAACCTAGAACTTTGATGTTTTGATTGTGACAACTATATGAGTAAATATTATGTGAACTAACCATGTATGCAGGAGAATAAAATCAAAAAACAACAAAGACCAGATTTAGATTCCAGAATGTTGCTACAATGATTTTGTTAGGCATAGGGTCTGAGTCTAAATGTTGATAAATGTTAAAATCTCTCCGAAATGATATGCACATTCACTCAGAACAAAAAATTGGAAAATCAAGAAAACTACATAAAAACATTACATTCAGTTAGTTGAATGACCCCTTTAGCCGACTGAATGCTAAACATGTTCAAAAATAAATAAGAACATTCAGTCGGCTGACTCACATTATTCAGATGGCTGAATTGTATCATTTTTGTGCTATTTCTTTGTTGTTTTCATTTTCAATCGATTCAGCTGGCTGAAATATTTTGTTCACACGGCTGAATATCTATATCGGTTAGTTTTTGAAGAGGTGCTTCCCTTTCACAAACATAAACAACTCTTGATTTAAGAGTAGCTTCCATATCTCTACATGGATACTCTTCATGAACAAATGCAAATTCTAATCCTTATAAATTGCAAAGAATTTCAACGTCTTATAATTCAATCTTCTTAATTCTTGCTATTTATACTCAAAAGCTTTCTATGTACAAGAACCCTATTTGATTATTTATATATTCAAGTTTATTCTTGTTTTAATCAAATAAACTTCCTTTCTTTACGAAATACACGAATACCACAAAGGAGAAGATTATAGTAAGGGTATACTCTAAAGACTTATCAGTGCCATTCAAAGAGCATAATCAGTCAGATATTTCTTTATTACTAAAGTGCCGTTCAGTTACTTAAGCAGTTAGAAGTCCAACTCTATTTCTTAGGAAGTTAAAGTCCTATTCAATTGCTCAAGTGGTGTAATACCTATTTCTCAGGGTTAAGAAAGGGTTGATAGTTGAATTCCAGAGGGATTCTGGGACTGGACATAGAACGTGGAAGTTCCAACTAGTATAAAAATTCATGGTGTCATTTACTTTATCGCTTTAATTTTATACTTACATTCTGCACAAGTAGATAGATTGTTTATACTCCATATTATACGATCCATAGTTACTTTCATTTGGTATTAGAGTAAGGTCATCACATAACCATAACACAGTTATTTGGTATTCAAATAATATGGAAAATAAAACTAGCATAAGTTTTATTAAAGGTCAATCCACTGCACGACCACCACTATTTAATGGATTAAACAATAATTGTTGGTCAACTAGAATAAGAATTTATATGCAAGCAAATAGATATGGTACTTGAAATATCACTCAGATCTAATACACTGTACCTACTACACCATATGCATAATGGTCTAACACACAAAAATTAGCTGCTATTGCTAATGCTAAATCTGTAAATATGTTGTTTTGTTCATTAGACAAAATTGAGTTTAATAAAGTTGGTATGTGTACTTCAGCATATGAAATTTGGCATATACTTAAAGTTATACATGAAGGTACTAACAAAGTTAAACCAATCAAGATTTCCATTTTTAGAATGAAGCAAGATGAAACTATAATGAAATGTATTCTAGGTTTCAAGATATATATCGTTCACTTTTGGCATTAGGAGAAAAATACATAGATTTTGATATAGTTTCAAAAATCCTCAACTCTTTAACGGATGAATGGGAACGAAAAGTCTTAGCAATTGAAGAAGCTAATGGAATTTCAACCATAAAACCAAAAGAGTTGATAGGAAATTTAATGTCATATGAAATAAATTTACAGGCAAAAAGAGCTTAGGCACAAGACAAAACGGTAGTAGCATTCCAGGCAGAAAAGGAAGGATCAGATTCGGATGAAGATGATATGGTGTTTATAGCTAAAAATTTCAATTTTTCTTCAAATCTCGAATGCTACGAATGTTACAAAAAGGGTCACATAAAAAAGGGACTATCATGATCGTAAGAAAAGACAGGTTACAAAAATAAAAGGGACAAATATAAGAAGAAGCAAGTATTCTCTATTACATGTATATGTGATGATTTAGAATCATCTTCCTCATCAGACAGTGATAGTTATAGTGATACAAAACAAGCCAATGTATGCTTTATGGCTACAAATAATGATGTATGTGATATTTGTTTTGATGATTTAGTTGATATAAACTCAGAATTACTAGATACACTAAAAATGATCGAAAGAAAATATAAAGATACACTTGGAAAGTTAAATGGAACTAAAATTTAAGTAGATACGTTGAAATATGAGAAGAAAATTGTAGAAGAAGAAATTGTGATCGCTCAAGAATCTTGTTCTAATACTACCTCTCAGCTTACGATGCTAAGTAGGGAAATAGAAACTCAAAAGGAAAAGAATGATATCCTTTTATCCGAAAATCATGAACTAAAATCTACTGTTAAAATATTGAATTACATATTTCTAGTCTTAAAACAAAATTAGAAAATATTACTAACAACATTTCTATTTTTAATAAAGGAAGAGAAAATCTTTCTAAAATTACATAAAATTCATAAGCTACTTTAAGTAAAAGGGGATTAGAATATAATAAGGCAATAAAAATTCCTAAAAATAATAGTTTTTATATACAAACTTTAAAGAGAAAGATAATACTTTTGTAAAACCTATTTTAAAAAGTTTTAATCATCTAAAATCTATTAAGATTTGGATTCCAAAAAAAAACAATTATCTGATTAGGAATAAGTATATAAAATCTTTTATAGATACCGTTTATAAAAGTGAAATTTTACTTATAAATGGAATCTAAACCCACTTGGGTTTGGCTTCCTAAGATCTAACTCTTAGGACCCTAATAAAAAGTGGGTACTAACATCATTTTTATATTTTTTGCAGGTACCAATTAAGAAAAGAGGAAAGTGGATACTTGATAGTGGTTGCTTAAAACACATGAGAGAAAACAAAGACATGTTTACTAACATTATCTACTCAGATGGAGGAACTGTCACATTTGGAGATAATTCGAAAGGATATACCATCGGCAAAGGCGATGTGAGCAATGACGGTGCATCTAATTACCTCTTATTACAAATGTTTTACTAGTTAAAAATTTAAAACATAATTTTCTTAGTATAAGCCAACTATGCGATAAAGGTTTTAATATATCTTTTTTGGGAAAATAAATGTAATATATTTAATCAAAATAAAAATCTTATCTTTGAAGTAACAAGAGAACATAATATTTACATATTAAATATGAAAGTTAATCATAACACAAATATGTGCCTAACAGTCAAAGAAAATGATCCTTGGTTATAGCATAAAATATTTTGTCATATAAACTTCAAAGCAATAAGAAAATTATCTAAAAATAATTTAGTAAAAGGTTTATCAAAAATGAATTTAAAAAGTAAACAGCATTTCAGATGCTTGTCGGTTAAGAAAATTAACTAAATCTTCTTTTAAATCAAAGAAAATTATTTCTATAGTACACCAACTGAATTATTACATTTAGTTTGGACCAACTCAAGTTCAATATATAAATCAAAATAAATATGTTTTTGTAATTGTAGATGATTTTTCGGGATACACTTGGACAATATTTAAGAAAAATAAAAATGATACTTTTGAAAATTTTAAAAACTATGCTAAGAGAATTTAAAATATTAAAAATATATAAATTAAAAACATTAGAAGCAATCACGGTGATAATGATATTTTTGAAAAATATTGTAATAAGAAAGGAATTTTTCATAAATTTTCATTTCCTAAAACTACACAAAAAAACGGAGTTGTAGAAAGGAAAAAAAGAACACTTCAAGAATGCGCTAGAACCTTATTAAATGGAAGCACTCTGCCTAAACATTTTTGGACAGAAGCTGTAACAACTGCTTGTTATGTTCTAAATCGAGTCTCCATTAGACCATTTGTGAAACATACTCCATATGAATTTTTTGGTGGAAGAATACCTAACATATCATATTTTAAAATCTTTGGTTCAAAATGTCTTCTGTTAAATACAAAAGACCAATTTGGTAAGTTCGATCCTAAATCCGTTGAAGGAATATTCATAGGATACTTAGAACGAAGCAAGGCATATAGAATTTATAATAAAAGAACTAAGGTAATCGAAGAAACACTTCATGTGTCATTTGATGAAAATTTCAAACTTGATAATAAAAATGAAGAAGAAGATATAATTTTAAAACCAAATATCACAGAAGATGATATTGAAAATAATACTGAAATTGAAAACAATAACTTATCTAATGAAAATGAGATTCAATTTCCACCGATATTACTAAGTAATCACCCAATTAAAATATTATTGGAGAAATAAATTCAAATATAAGAACATAAAAACAATTAAATCAAATGGGCATGTAGCTTTCCTATCGAACAGTGAACCTAAAAATGATAAAGAAGCCTTTAGTGATGATTACTAGATTATAGCTATGCAAGAAGAGTTAAATCAATTTGAACGAAATAAAGTTTTGGAATTAGTTCCTAGACTTAGTAATCGAACAGTCATCGGTTCTAAGTGTGTTTACAAAAGCAAAGCCAACGAGCAAGTGAATATTGTTCGAAACAAAGCTCGAATAGTCGCTTAAGGCTACAATCAAGAAGAAGGAATAGACCATCGAGAAATGTTTCCCTTGTAGCCCGGCTAGAAGCAATACGTATTTTATTAGCTTTTGGATATTATCATAACTTTAATATATCAAATGGATGTAAAAAGTTCTTTTCTAAACGAATTTATAAAAGAAAATGTGTGTGTGTAGAATAGCCACCTCTATTTAGACATGAAAAACTTCTAGACCATGTTTATGAATTAAAGAAAGCTTTATACAGTTTAAAACAAGCACCTCGTGCTTGGTATAATCATCTTAAAAGTTATCTTACAAATTCTGGTTTTAAAATTGGAAAAGTAGATCAAACTCTGTTTATAAAACAAGATAAAAAGGATATTTTAATAATACAAGTTTATGTTGATGGCATCATTTTTGGTTCTACAAACGAAAAATTGTTCCAAGAATTTTCGAATATAATGACAAAAGAATTGAAATATCCCATATGGGTGAACTTTCATATTTTCTTGGGTTACAAATCAAAAAATTAAATAATGGTATTTTTATTAATCAAGAAAAATATTGTATTAACCTAATAAATCATTTTGGTATGGAAAATACTTCTACTAAATCGACACCTATGAGTACTACGGTACATCTGATAAATGAAAATGGAAAAAGTATTAAATAAAAATTAAATTGAAGTATGATTGGGTTTTACTTTACTTAATTGCTATTCAGTCCGATATAATGATGATATTTGCTTATGTGCATGATTTCCCCATGGAATCACATTTGTGAGAAGTGAAACGAATTTTACATTACTTAAGCCAAACTAAAGACTATGGCCTATTTTATCCTAAAGAATGTCCTTTTGAGTTTGTATCATATAGTGATGTTGAGTTTGGAGGATGTCGAATGGATCGAAAAAGTACAAATGGTACATGTCATTTCATTAGACGATATTTAGTATCATGGTTTAGTGAAAAATAAAATTGTGTTTCACTTTCGATATGTGAAGTAGAATGCATTTTTGGTGCATTGGCATATGCACAAGTGATATATATGCGACAAACACATTAAGTTTTGATATAAATTTATCTAAATCAATAATTTATTGTGATAATACAAGTGCTTTGATTTATCAAAAAATCCAGTAAATCACTCAAGAACTAAACATATTGACATCCGACATTATTTTCTTTGTGACAACATAGAAAAAGGTAATATCTTTCTTGATTTTATCATCAGAAAATCATGTTGCAGACACATTTACTAAAACATTAAATGAAAATATTTTTCTTAAATTAAGACGTAATCTCGGAATTATGTAATTACATGATTTATAATTTGATAATAAAGTGTAAATAAAAAGTCATAAAATAAATAAAAATATAATAATAAAATTGGTGCTGATGGCACTCGAACTATGCACTCATGGAAGATAGACATATGACTTTCCTATGTTCTATTTTATTATTTGCGTTAAGATCATTCCTCCTGTCTATTTTATACACGGTACTAATTCTACTATTACCTTATAAACTTATAACTATTTATAACTTGAAGATACTAAAAGGATTGGCTAGAGTTTAAAGAATAATATTAACCGAAAAATTTCAAACTTTAAAAATAGCAAATAACACACACACACACACACACACACACACACATGAAAAGGATGTTTTAAGTTCATTTAAAACAAACAACCATCCAGTTCATCTTATAAAATGTCGTCTCAAGAAAATTCCAACCTTTTATCAATTGTATTCATCACTCCAACTTCTGATTCTTCCAATAAATCTACTCTTGTCTATGTTCCAATAAAAATTACTCGATCTCCTAATAGTCATACTGGATATACATCAAATGGAAAAGGAGCTAAAAGAAACTTAGAATTTGGATCATCTTCTACCAAGAAGAAAATCGATGATATTCATCACTACCAGCATGAAACTTTAAGTATACAACGTGAGATGTATTATGAGCAAAAACATCATGGAAGACGTTTAAATTTTCTTAAACAATTTTCTCTTAGATTCTGTGGAACTACTCCTAAACAAAGTGTGCAAAATCCATCTCCTCAACAACCTCAAGTATCTCCAAATTCTTAGGATCAAGGTGCTCATATTTAACACAATACCTACTCTCCCATTAATCCAGTATGAGATGACACCACAGTTGAACCAAGCTCGTTCGTAATTTCCTCTTCAGACGAATCCAAGACTTTTGAAAGATAAAGTCTATGTTTTCATAAATTTATGTTCATAAAATTGGTATTGTAATTTGGATATATAATATGTTAGTTAAAATAAAATTATATCTTTTAACATGAGAATACAGCTCCCAAATATGATTTTAATTGTTAACCAAAATAGAAATGACTGAAAATAGGCTAACCAACAAAAATTCAACAGATTCAGCCGACTAAATCTAAGGATTTAGATGACTAAATATTCAAACATATACTAAATTGTCTCATAATTCAGCCAACTGAACTCATCCATTCAGCCGATTGAATCATATTATTTTTCAACTATTTTCTTGCAGGTTCAGTCTAACCAATTTTCAGCCGACTGCCATAATCAATTCAGCTGGTTGGTTCAACTTTTTTCTACTTTTTATAGAAACACATGTTTTTCAAAGCTAGTAACCAATCTAAACTCCGACTTATTGTCATCTACCCATTCATTCACCCTCTACCCATCTATTCACTCTTCAGAAACAAAAGAAATAAACCTCAAATCCACCAAATCCAAAAATCAATTTCTATTCTCTTTCAAAACAAAAATGCCACTAAGATCGAAAAGAACAAGAGATTCATCTGTTGGTCCATCTTAGAACCAAATTAGATCATGACTCCACAATGATACGGCTGTCAATAGATTCAACATCATGAATAATTCCAAGCTTTTTGAGGGTGCATTTATGAAGTTTCCAGATTTTAATGGGTATACTATTAGAGAATTGGCAGAAGCGCAAGGTTTCAATTCTCTTATTGGGTATGACACTAATAATGTTAAAATTTATCCTCCATTGATCAAGCTTTTTATGCTAATATGAATCTAGGCTGTCATAATCCTCAAAATAAAGACGATTGTATTTGGACTTTGGTCTGTGGCATTAAAATTTACTTACCTCTAAAAAGATTAGGACATATTTTAAGATGTTCACCCGATGGTTTAAACATTGAAATGGTTGATGTTAATATGTATGAACGTAAAAAAGTGCCACAAAGATTTTTGTCCGATGATTTAACCGAACTAAAATCAAGTGTTTAACACCCTAAAACAAGAATTACTTATCACGTGCTCATACGCTCTGTTCAACCATATACCGGAAGCTATGAATAATTGTAGAAATTTATGCAATTACATCCAAAAAATAAAAACATTTCCGCAATTATTCACTGAAAAATTGCGGAAATTTCCACAATTATTTGCCAAAAAAATTATGGAAATTTCCACAGTTATTCACTGAAAAATTGTAGATATTCATCCATTTTTTTGATATAATTGCATAAATATCTACAAATATTCACTGAATAATTGTATAAATGTATGTAATTATTCAGTAACTTAATTCTAGGGACCTAATTTACAATCATTTTTTGGGAGAAGTTTTCGTGTATTAAGTTTGATTTTAAGGACCTGGGCCTAATATTCACTATGTTAAATACAACAAATTATTCCCACTCACCTTTACAACATCTTTCAATCATCCAAATACTAACCAATGCTACATTTATCCGTAGAAAATCTCAAGATGATCCAAATGGTGAAAACCACGTCTTGATTGAACTTTGTTCGCAAAAGATATAGATTTTATAAGCTTTTGATATATAATAATTGATTAGTTAATTCAGTTAACCTATCGTTAATGTAAATACCCACCTTAATCACCTTCCCATGTCAAATTCCCACTCCATAAAATAATATCGAACTTCTCACCACCACTGTCGCCACCATACTCCACCAAACCATCACTGACCATTATTTCTGCATTGCCTTCATTGAGTCCATTTCAAAACAGCTAACCCTATCAAGTTTGGTCACTAACGACCTTCTCCCCCAAACCCTTGATTGATGTTTGACCGTGCCTACCTGAAGCCTCGGCTACTAATGGCCATCGCCACCACTGACGAGCTCCTCCTTAGTCTGAACCGCACACGATAGCGACCACCACACCACCTACAATGCACCTCCACCAAACCCAGCCCCAAGCCACCATCTCCTCCTTCATGCAAGTTTTATGGTGTCTCTACCTTATGCCTAGGTCCATGCTTATTTAATCATGGGTGACGAGAAGTGTACAAGTTTGCTTCAGGAGTGGAGGTCGACATTTTTCAATTTAAGGAGGTTGTAACCATAAGATATTATCAAAAAGTGGGAGGATATTTTATACGGTTAATTAATTTATCTAATTAATTAAATAATTTTAATTAGCACTTTGTGCTCATATGATTTGCACGAGAGTCCTATTGCGATGATTCTTCAAATTGCACTTCGTCGCCTTTTTCCCTTTGTGATGGTATATAATGAGGCACCATTCGTGACAAAGTCCCATGATGTTATCTTCACACATTTCAAAGTTGTATTGGCCATTAGATCGTTCGATTCTTAAAAAAATTGACTGGGTAGTTTGCATTATTTTTCTCCTTCTATAAACATGAACTACTTGAGCGTATATTCGTGCAATATATATAACTACAAATAAATCTAAAAAATGCCATAACGTTGAATCGATTGATATTTGTACCCAAAAATCTCCCGAATTATTCGGACTCAATATAAAACATCTCGAGTCCTAATTCATTCATCTTCAAATGTTAGATTTTTGGACGTTCGGTTGCAACTAATTAATATTTAAATTATTAAGTCTTTAAGCATTTGAAAATACAGATTGTTACATTCTCCCACACTTAAGATTTTTGCCCTCAAAATCATATATAATGGAGCAACATAGCCTAACTAGCTTAACACCTGCAAACCTAACGCCTTAATAACATCCAACAACTTTATCATTCTAGCTACTAACATAGCGACACATATTTCCTAAGCTATTATACCATACATATTTGTAAACAACTAAGCCATCAATCACTAATACATGTGCAAGGCAAGCCATAACTTATCATTTTAAGCTATAAAACGCTTAACTCCTAACAAATCAACCTTTAGTCATGGAAATAAATTCGACATCGTCTCTTTTGCATGATGTGCTTTCTTCTACTCACCAATTTCTGGTATATGGAATAACCAACAAGTCATATCATATCCAATAGAATATATGTTATACACATCATAACATATAAATTATCTTCACACGTGCCTTTTTACGCTACTTATTAGCAAGCAACTTACCATTTAGATGCGATTTAAAGCAAGCAAGCTTCCATGTACCTAGCTTTTAATCAAAATGCAATACAATGTGTGTGTCTCATTCTTTATTTACAACCATACAAGTACACTAGAATGAAACTACATTCTTACATACAACACACGTCAATAAAGCTACTTCATATGAACATGTTTACTCTAAATTAGTCTAATTATATACTTCCATGAATCCAAACTTCTAACGATGTATAACATGTACTTATATTTACAACATTTCTATGAATCCATTCCCATACAACTAGAAGTTATCATGTGTAGAAGCATATATAGTCATACGCATATTCAAATCCATGTCCATATACATATGTACAATAAAACATGATTTAAGAATTACACTTTTCATGTATTTATTTATCAAACTAAGACATTTTAGTATGAATAAAAATGAACAACATCCACCATATTCAATTATCAAAACTTTAAACTCTATACGTGTATAAAAAGTACATTCTTCATTTCTATTTACAAAATAGTCCAATACATACACATGCATAATTAACCTGATTCCTTACTTATACATCTAAATAACCCTTATTTTTGAATGTACCATCACATGTGTATTGCCAAAAAAAACATCTTTCCAAGTTTTTTTTAAAATCACTTTCTTTCACAACTAAATCATTCTTGTTTAAATGAATCAATTTACAATTTCTCAAAGATTATCTCACTTAGCACAAATTTAAAACCTATTTATATCTGAAACCATTTCAAAATAGGTATAGTTCATTCAAAAATAATTTCTTTATTCACTTTCTAATGACTTTCAGTTTGTTTCTAAAACTATTGTTTGGTCTTAGTCCCTTTTCAATGTTATGTGCATGATTTATTGCAAACCATTTCAAGTTACTAATCAATTAACTGCTTGCTAACTTTTCCAAATACATGTTTTTAGCTTCAATAAAACAAGCCACTTATGTATGTGTTTTCAATCATTAACATATTCATCCATATACATACCAAAATGAAAAAACCAAACAATCAATAAACAACCACAACCACTAAGTCACATATGAACTAGCTACCAAATAATAATCAAACAACTTGGAACCACAATAACCATTAGTCAAACCTTTAACAACCATGCCATAACTAAAAAACACTTCGCTCCCTCATTATTAAGCCTATTATATGCTACAACAATGTCTAAATCATGCAACCCCTTCTATATGAGATACATGAAATATAAAGCACGTCATTTATTGAAAATGTAAATCGACTCGATATTTTTGGTTACCGATTCTTACGAATATCGGATTAGTCCATCAATCCTTGCGTCAACTCTCTGGTCCTCCTGAATCAAACCTAATTTCATAAGAAGGAAATTTAACAAATCGCTAATATCAATTCAATTACAATAAATGTTGAAGGCTTGATCGAGTTTGAACTCATCATGGCAGCACAATGATAACAAGGAGAATTTACTAAGTGTACCATAATGCTCGTATGATCAAGCATTTTCCAAGTCAAAACAAAACAAATTAAGAATTCCTCTTTTCAACCAATCCTAAGCTACTAGTTTTAATTGCTAACAAATCCTATTTGGACGGAACCACCTTTACTTTCTCTTGTTGCATTGGTAATATCGTGAGGGTGGATCACTAACCTTTATGCATTGGCTCCCAAAAACCCTGTAGCACTAAATTCAAAGTCCTATCTGCTATAATATGATGTTTTCTAAGTGCAACGACCATAGTCTTATAACCTATGGTCCGGCAACTAAAGGCCAAACCCTATGATATAAAACTGACTCCATCTTTCATTCTAGAAGTCACTTGCTCGCTTGTCACTTCCCATCAAGCAACTAAAAAATCATGCACATAAACTAATTCAATGCTAACCTTCACTGGCAGACTCCACTTAATCCCTATGCTCGTGCATCATCAATGAATGGTAGTACTCTAAGGTTAACTAAGCTAAAAGCTAAGAAATGAAAACTGTAACGATCCCGGTTTTGAGTCATATTTAAATTGGTAATTAAAATAAATTTTTGATTAAATTGTGAATTAATTTTATTTTTTACAAATAAATAATTGATTTTTAAATTAATTTTGAATTTGAAATTAAGAATAAATATTTTAGAAAATAAATTGGATTTAAGAACTTTATAAACTAATATAAATTTGTTTTCTATTTTATATATATGTGTGTGTGTGTGTGTATTAGTGATTTGAAAAATTATGATTTGGATTTAATATAATAATAATTTTCAAAATCTATTTTAAGTTAAATTCTGTGTATATATATATATGTAATATACATGTGTGTATGTTTATTAATGTATAATTAGTTTCAAATTATTTTCTTTAAAATTTTATCAATATTAATACAAAGGAAATGGATTTTATTTAAATTGAAAATATAAATAGAAAACTATATAAAAAATTGATAGAAATATATTAACTCATAATGCATGTAATTAAACAAGTGTAAAGATAATTTTAAATATGTGTAACTATTTTAAGTATGAATTTATACAAGTGTAAGTATTTTAGAATATATTTAAAACATTAATATATAAAAAGAGACACGTGAAAGCATTTTAACAATAAAATTTACATTTGTAAACTTTTTGACAAGCATTTAAACAAATGTAAAACATATGTACATATAAAATTAAGTAATTTATGAAATGAAAGGGTTTAAAAATAAAAACATAATAAAGGTACG
Organism: Allium cepa; assembly: GCA_030765085.1. NCBI lineage: Eukaryota > Viridiplantae > Streptophyta > Magnoliopsida > Asparagales > Amaryllidaceae > Allium > Allium cepa. The sequence goes on from CM060932.1 coordinate 550,487,222, forward strand.
TAAAAATGCATAAATATGACATTTGTAAAATAATTTTAATATGCATATAACAAGTGTAACATGAATTTACATGTGTAAATAAAATCATGCAAACTTACATATGGCATTATTTTCTTTTTAAGTTTTTAGAAATAAATCAAATAGAAATCAAAGTTATATATATCATAAACTTCTTCTTCCCTCATTTGATTCAAAACTAAAGAAAAGCAAATGCAAAAACCTGAAAATAAATTCAAAATAAACAACTATAAATCTGAAAGCGTCTCAAACAAAAAAAATCAAACAGCAAAGTTCAGAAAAACCAAAACCTGGAAATAACTCAACACAATTAACCCAAGCCTATTCTCTGTTCTAATATCCAGTTTCAAGTATTAATAAAAATTTTAAAACCTGATGCATGCAAATGCATCTCAAATCTTAGGCATGCAAGTTCATGCAAGAAAATTCAAACATCAAAACATCTTAAACCTGGAAGCCTGAAAAACAAAGCATAAAGCAAAATCCAATTCAACAAGTTTCCAGATCAAAGCAAGCAATGATTCAAAACTCGGATCAGTTTTAAAACAAACACAAATTCAGCAAAGTACAATTAGATCATCATCAAGCAAGTAAATAGAAAATCCAAGTTTCAAATTCTAGATCAGTTTCAACTCCAGGCTTTCTCTGTTTCCTGTTCTTCTCCAGGTGAGCAAACTTCTAAACCTAAAAGCTTGTCTGTTTACATTTTGAGGATGCTTGAAATGAAGTTGTTGTGACATGTTTGCATGAGTGTTTTCTGGAATATGATTAAATAGCTCTGTGTATATGAATGTATATGTCTGTATGAATATATCTGGTCCCTGTTATGATTACAGTTCAAAACAACAAACAAAAAAATTCATATCTTCGAATCTAAACCATAAAAACTTTGATCTCTGAAGACCAAACATTTGAAACAAGGAAACATCATTTACAAAAATGATTTCAAGTATAATGGTTGAGTATTTATCTCAAAAATTTATAAAGAACGGTGAAACTTTTGAAAAACTGAAGAATCAAATGCTTTAATTTCAAGATTTGATTACATAACTAGATTCCTATTGTTAAACGATGAATTTTAATATAAATTTCAAGATTTTTAGTCTTACAAATTGAGAGAAATTGTAAGTTGAACGGAATTTACATTTTCGTAAATTTCTAATGATCGACGATGATCAGTGGGTCGGGGTTGATGCTGAGGATGGTCGGAGGTCTTGCGATCATAGGAAAAGTACTATTGAATTTATCAATGATCGAGGCGGTGAAGCGATGAAGATCTAGGGTTTTTAACCCAGTTTGGTTCGATGAGGAAGAAGCGATGATTTTGTAAATCACGGTGGATCAGAGGCGATCACACCCAGGGAAAAAGAAGTGTTGGACTCTGGCGAAGCACTGGGAGCAATTGCATGATCTCTGATGGTCGGAGGTGGAAGTTTGTGGTGAATTTCGATGATCAGTTGTGTTCCAGGTTGAAGCCCGATAGGGAAATTTTGATCTCGGGCGAGTTTTGACGAACTGGATGGTCAGGGGTGTCGGGCTGGTCGTTATGATGTGCGGTAGGGAGTGACGTTGGTCGGAAGCCATTCTAGTGATCGTGCACGTGATACGGATTGCGTCTGTTGTTTTCAAAGGTTTGGAGAAGAAGACGTAGACTCGGGTTCAAGCATGGGAAAAAGAAGTTTTCACTCGAAGAAGAGAGAGACGAGGGAAAATACGAAGATGGGCACGGGATTTCTCGAGTTTGCCTCGTGTTGTGATTATGCAAATATTGAATTTGTAAATTAAACAAGTTTTTGAAAGTTAAACAAATTCTTACTTAAATTATTTTATGAAATGAATGTCTAATTTAGTTTGGGATGTATTGAAGGTTTAAAAATAAATTATTTAAGTTTAAAATGTTTATTAAATTTTATATAATCTTTGTTTTTGAAAAGTTGTTCTAAATAAGCTTATTTTTTTTGTAATTAAGTAAGTAATTAAGAAAAAATGAAATGTTTTCAAATCATTAATTTAACTTAAAAATCTTGAGTTAACTAATGTCTTAATGATGATTTATTTCCAAAAGTCATTAACAAGGTTTAAATGATAATTGTTTTTAAAGATTGATTGATAAGTTTTTTTATGACCATTAATTAATTAGAAACTGATTAATTAATGTGATTAATTTAAGGGTTGATTTATGTAAGTAATTAAAGGTTAATTACTTAAAGGATATTCAAATAATTAAAGGTTGACTTATTGATTAATTAAAGATTGATTAATTAATGATAAGTAATTAAAGGGTAATTAATTACTTAAAGGTAAATAACTTAATGAAAGTAATTAAGAAAAATTAATTTATTGAAATTGATTAAGGACAATTAATTAAAAGGTAATTAATTAAGGATTAATTAATTTATTGTAATTAATTAAGGATAATTATTAAATGGTAATTAATTCAGGGTTAATTAATTAATATAATTGGGGACAATTAATTGAAGAATAATTAAACAATTAAAGGTTAATTATTTAATGATTTAAAGGTTGATTTATTTATTAATTAAGGTTGATTAATTAGTAATTAAAGGTTGTTTAATTTATTATTAAAGGTTAAACAATAAATGGTTAAAGGAAAATTAATTTAAGGATCGTAATTAATTAATGTTAATTAACCAGGATTAGTAATTTATTCAAAAGTAATTAATCAGGTTTAAGTTAATTATAATCAGATAATGAATTGATCTTACTTATGGATGTTTGGATTGTATTGAATGCTTTGATTTATATCCCTATGTGTGATGCTTTATGATATGAATTATTTTGATTTGAACTGCGACAAATGTAACTTAATTATCTGCGATGAATTTATATTATTTATTTGTGAATCTGTGAATAAAGATAAGCATTATAGGATTATACCGCTTATTGATATTGTTGTGCTTGGATTGCGATAATCGATGATATTGTATTGATGTGTGTAAAACCCCTGGACTACACCACACACACACACAAATATGGATTTCATGGGAAATCGTTTAAGTCTCGGATATTTTAAATTTAAATATTATTTTGTTTAAAAGTTGAAATTTGAATCCAAATGGTTTTGGAAATGGAATTGAGTTAAATATGGAAAGCCTTTGAAAAGGAAGTTTGAAATTAAAGTTTAGTTGAATATAATATATCTTTTTCAAGTTTTTAAATTGTTTTTGGAATTTATGGTTTGAAAGGTTTATATAATATATATATATGGATTTAAAACTATTTTAAATAAATTATTTTGGGAATTTGAATTTAATTCAAACAGAACTTGCCGATGATACGGCAGTTCGCTGATTTTCTGGTTTATACTTTTAAAGGCTATAGCTTGTGTATATTTGATCGAATTTTTCCGAAACGAAAAATATTTGTTTTCAAATGATAATGGATTTCATATAACGAAAGAACTTCTAGTTTTTGTTGAAAGATTTCAAATTTGAAATGGGAATAGTTTTGAAATCTATGATTGAATCTTTGTGAAAGATTGGTGAACCTTATTTTTAATTAAAAAGGATCTTAAAGGGGTGAATCTTTTGGTTTAAAAGATTAAAGTACAAATTTTTTTAAACCATTCAAAAGAAAGGTTTTGGGTAATAAGTTGTGACTTAACTAAGATTCTAATATCCATATGTTTTTAAATATTGCGTTCATTATTCGATTTAGCTGGGAGAGGACTTTATGTCAGAAAACCCATTTCGAATAATGATACGACGATACGGATAGCATTTGAAGACCAATGGTAAAGACCGGGTATTTTCAAGAACGAAAGGATTACCCGTTGAATGTCTCTACATTGAGTCGCGCAGGGATAGAGATCTCCATATGTGATGGGGAGTCCGATCGGGATTGCGAATACCTGGATTGCAAGGGCTTCTTTGAAGTGCCTTCGGGTTCTATTCAAACCTAGAACAGACTTGTATGGATGTGTGTCTGACATTACACTTTGAGATGTAAAGCTGCTTTCTATCAAATACATTTTTGTTTGGTGGCGGACAATTTATTCTCTTAGCTTAACACCCTTCTCTGAGACGTATGAGCTCAGAGGTTATGTAGTTGATTTTACTAGTGATACATTCCCAATTTGGTAATATGGCATGCTAAGTGCTGCTGATCATTTGTTGATCAAAGCATGACTTTTGTGTAAAGCGTAGCTTTATGGAGGAGACCTCGTCGGACCTCACAACTCGAAAATGGTCGAAACAGGAAGGATGCGACAAGGTTATCGGGGGTAGCGCCCCTTAGGGTATGTCCATTTCCTTCCGGATAAAAGGTGGTATCATGGTATGGAGCCCAAATATTTAACCTGTGTGGTTATTGTTATTTGTTAGTGAATCCCGGGATAAAAGTCGGTAAAGATCGGAGGATGGCATCTCCGTAGTTACCTAGTTACAGAGGTAACCCGGCATTGTATTGGTAGAGATCCGATTAGGTTCTCGGGGCTTCCCTCGAGTGGCGTACCCATGTGGCCCATGAAGTTCCTTAGCCCGACCATTTGTTGGAAATCCAATGAAACAATCCGCGTACTGTACGATTTTAGTTGTATAACCTGTCTATTGCTTATGGTGGTGACATGCTGTTTAATTGGTAGCTACAGTAGGTATACAATAATGGTTGTATGCTGGCTAAGATTAATATTATACTTTCGAAAAGTTTTCTGCACTATGCACTAATAATAATATCAAAATGATTTTTGCGTATCAAACATGTTTGACTATCATAAGGAGAAATCTCCTCCAATTGTGCGTTTGCGTTGTGTATGTGATGGGAGGCCATATGGTAGTTTCATTTTCCAAAAAGTATTGCGGATTTCGTTTTAAATTCTTTTTGTTTGTTTTGTTCAAAAAATCGGTTTTGTTTGCTCACACCAGTCTCATGACTGGCCTGGAGTTTATTGTTCCCTTTCTAAACTCTGGGTGCCAACAATTTTCCACATGGGCAGCCTAGAGTTAGATTTTCAGATAATCAGCTAGTAGATATAGATTCGGTAGCCTTCAGCTTTCTGTTTAGAATTCTTTGGAGTTTTTGGATTTTGGCAATCGCATCCACGGCCGACCTTGCTTAATACAATGAGATGATGGTGGTTCGAGCTTATAGCTTGGAGATCTTTAGAGCTTTGGATTGGAATGCAGTTTCAGATTCTATCTTTCTTTCTATCCTTTGGAAGACCGTCGGTGCTATATTTCCGTTATTGTCTTATATCTCTAATATTGATAATCATTTATATCAGATATTGTATTTAATGTTGCATATAAAATTATTCATTTTCTTCCGCTGTGTTGTTGTACCTAATGTGTCATAAGCTCCAGCGGCTCAGATTCAATGTTTGAATCTACGGCATTTGAATATGGGTGACTATTTGGTGTTGATTTTCGACGGTCGAGTCAGGGTCGTCACATTTGGTATCAGAGCTAAAGGTTGAGTAAGAACTTTAGCTCAGGAGTATAACACATTAGGTAACTCATTAGAGATAAGGATATAAATACTCTAGAATGAGTATATCTCTAAGATATCCGTCCATATGCCTCAGTAAAATGTCTTACCATCCATTGATAGTGAGTATGAGTGCAAGAAGAGGACGAGGTAGGGGACATGGGAGTACCACTACAATTGGTCGATACCCTGTAACAACAAGGAATAACTTTCTCGGTCAATCTTCTTTGATCGTTCAATTTCAATTCTTTGGCGGTTTCCTAGCAGCTACAAGAAGAAGCTTCGATATGGAGGTAGCCCTATGAATCTTTGTTTACGTTATAGGAAAGATTTCTAGCTCGTATTCTAATCATCTGTTTCTTATCAATCTTTTCATTTAACTTTAATAAATTTGAAATTTATTTGAAATAAATTAGTTAACAAAATATGAAACTGAATTAAATTGTATCCCGACCTGAGTTGAGAATCTATTTGTTTATTCTTTGGAGTCCAGATATATTCTACGAATGGTTAGTTATCCCTTTGAACTAACCAATGCTCCTGCATATTTCGCAGATCTGGTGATCCAAGTGCTTCGTGAAATACTAAATAAATTCGTTCTCATATTTATTGATGATATTCTGATTTGATAAGCCAAATGCAGAATAGATATTCAGTTTGATCTGGTAAAACATTTTATCTGTTCTTTCTTGTCTCCCTGTCTAGCAAATTTCGGCGATGAAATTTTCTTAAGATGGGGAATCTGTAATGATCCCGGTTTTGATTCAAATTTAAATTGGTAATTGAAATAAATTTTTGGATTAAATTTTGAATTAATTTGAATTTTTCCTAAATAAATAATATATGTTATTTATTTATATATACAAATTGATTTTTAAATTTAATTTTGAATTTGAAATTAAAGAATAAATATTTTAGAAAATAAATTGGATTTAAAAACTTTATAAACAAATAGAAATTTGTTTTCTATTATATATATATGTATGTATATGTATATATGTATATACATGTATATATGTATATATACATGTATATATGTATATATACATATTAGTGATTTGAAAAGTTATGATTTGGATTTAATATAATAATAATTTTCAAAATATATTTTAAGTTAAATTCTGTAATATACATTTATGTATGTTTATTAATGTATAATTAGTTTCAAATTATTTTCTTTAAAATTTTATCAATATTAATATAAAGGAAATGGATTTTATTTAAATTGAAAATATAAATAGAAAATATAAAAAAATAATTATAAAAATATATTAACTCATTATGCATGTAATTAAATAAGTGTAAAGATAATTTTAAACATGTGTAACTATTTTAAGTATGCATTTATACAAGTGTATGTATTTTAGAATATATTTAAAAATTAACAAATAAATAAAAGACATGTGTAAGCATTTTAACAATAAAATTTACATTTGTAAAGATTTTGACAAGCATTTAAACAAATGTAAAATATATGTAAATATAAAATTAAGTTATTTATAAAATGAAACGGTTAAAAATAAAAACATAAATAAAGGTTTAAGACATAAAAATGTATTATTATGACATTTGTGAAATAATTTTAATATACATATAACAAGTGTAACATGAATTTACAAGTGTAAATAAATTATCATGCAAACTTACACGCATTATTTTCTTTTTAATTTTTTAGAAACAGATCAAATAGAAATCAAAGTTATATGTATCATAAACTTCTTCTTCCCTCATTTGGTTCAAAACTAAAGAAAAGAAAATGCAAAAACATGAAAATAAATTCAAAATAAACAACTATAAATCTGAAAGTATCTCGAACAAAAAAAACAAACAGCAAAGTTCAAAAAAACCAAAACTTGGAAACAACTCAACCCAATTAAACCCAAGCCTATCCATTGTTCTAATTTCCAGTTTCAAGTATTATTAAAAATTTAAAACCTTATGCACGCAGATGCATTTCAAATCTTAGGCATGCAAGTTCAGGCAAGAAAATTCAAACATCAAAACATCTTAAACCTGAAAGCTAGAAAAACAAAGCATAAAGCAAAATCCAATTCAACAAGTTTCCAGATCAAAGCAAGCAATGATTCAAAACTCGGATCAGTTTTAAAACAAACACAAATTCAGCAAAGTACAATTAGATCATCATCAAGCAAGTAAATAGAAAATCCAAGTTTCAAATTCTAGATCAGTTTCAACTGCAGGCTTTCTCTGTTTCCTATTCTTCTCCAGGTGAGCAAACTTCTAAACCTAAAAGCTTGAATCTGTTTACATTTTGATGATGATTGAAATGAAGTTGTTGTGATATGTTTGCATGAGTGTTTTCTGGAATATGATTAAATAGCTCTGTGTGTATGAATGTATATGTCTGTATAAATGTATCTGGTCCCTGTTATGATTACAGTTCAAAACAACAAACAAAAAAAATTCATATCTTCGAATCTAAACCATATAAAACTTTGATCTCGGAAGAGAAAACATTTGAAACAAGGTAACATCATTTACAAAAATGATTTCAAGTATAATGGTTGAGTATTTATCTCAAAAATTTATAAAGAACAGTGAAAATTATGAAAAACAGAAAAATCAAATGTTTTAATTTCAGGATTCGATTACATAACTAGATTCCAATTGTTAAACGATGAATTTTAATATAAATTTCAAGATTTTTAGTTTTACAAATCGAGAGAAATTGTATGTTGAACGGAATTTACATTTTCATAAATTTTTGATGATCGACGACGATCAGTGGGTCGGGGTTGATGCTGGGGATGGTCGGAGGTCTTACGATCATAGGAAAAATACTAATTGAATTTATCAATGATCGAGGTGGTGAAACGATGAAGATTTAGGGTTTTTAACCCAGTTTGTTTCGATGAGGAAGAAGTGACGATTTCGTCAACTACGGTGGATCGGAGGCGATCGCAGCCAGGGAAAAAGAAGTGTTTGACTCTGGCGAAGCTCTGGGAGCAATTGCATGATCTCTAATGGTCAAAGGTGGAAGTTTGTGGCTAATTTCGATGATCAGCTGCATTCCATGTTGAAGATTGATAGGGAAATTTTGATCTCTGGTGAGTTTTGACGATCTGGGTGGTCAGGGGTGTCAGGCTGGTCGTCGATGATGTGCGGGAGGGAGTGACGTTGGTCGAAAGCAATTCTGGTGATCGTGCACGTGCGTGTGATACTGGTTGTGTCTGTTGTTTTCAAAGGTTTGGAGAAGAAGACGTAGACTCGTGTTCAAGCACGAGAAAAAGAAGTTTTGACTCGAAGAAGAGAGAGACGAGGAAAACTCGAAGATGGGCTCGAGATTTCTCGAGTTTGCCTCGGGTTGTGATTATGCAAATTTTGAATTTGTAAATTGAACAAGTTTTTGAAAGTTAAACAAATTCTTACTAAAATTCTTTTATAAAATGAATGTCTAATTTAGTTTGGGATCTATTAAAGGTTTAAAAATAAATTATTTTAAGTTTAAAATGTTTTTTTTAAATTTTATATATATAGCCTTTGTTTTTGAAAAGTTTATTCTAAATAAACTTAATTTTTTGTAATTAAGTAAGTAATTAAGAAAAAATGAAATGTTTTCAAATCATTAATTTAACTTAAAAATCTTGAGTTAATTAATGTCTTAATGATGATTTATTTCCAAAACTCATTAACAATTTTTAAATGAAATTGTTTTCAAAGGTTGATTAATAAGTTTTTTTTGACAATTAATTAATTAGAAGCTGATTAATTAATGTGCTTAATTTAAGGGTTGATTTATGTAAGTAATTAAAGGTTAATTACTTAAAGGATATTCAGATAATTAAAGGTTGATTAATTAACGATAAGTAATTAAAGGCTAATTAATTACTTAAAGGTAAATTACTTATTGAAAGTGGTTAAGAAAAATTAATTTATTGTAACTAATTAAGGATAATTAATTAAATGGTAATTAATTAAGGATTTATTAATTTATTGTAATTAATTAAGGATAATTATTAAATGGTAATTAATTAAGGGTTAATTAATTAATATAATTGGGGATAATTAATTAAAGAATGATTAAATAATTAAAGGTTAATTATTTAATGATTTAAAGTTTGATTTATTTATTAATAAAGGTTGATTAATTAATAATTAAAGGTTGATTAATTTATTATTGAAGGTTAAATAATAAATGATTAAAGGAAAATTAATTTAAGGATCGTAATTAATTAATGTTAACTAACCAAGATTAGTAATTTATTCATAAGTAATTAATCTGGTTTAAGATAATTATAATCGGATAATGAATTGATCTTACTTATGGATGTTTGGATTGTATTGAATGCTTTGATTTATATCCCTGTGTGTGATGCTTTGTGATATAAATTATTTTGATTTGAACTATGACAAATGTAATTTATTTATCTGCGATGAATTTATATTATTTATCTGTGAATTTGTTGTGAATAAAGATAAGCGTTATAGGATTATACTGCTTATTGATATTGTTGTGCTTGGATTGTGATAATGGATGGTATTGTTGTGTGTAAAACCCCTGGACTACACCGCACACACAAATATGGATTTCACGGGAAATCGGTTAAGTCTCAGATATTTTAAATTTAAATTTTTTTTAAAGTTGAAATTTGAATCCAAATTGTTTTGGAAATGGAATTGAGTTAAATATGGAAAGCCTTTGAAAAGAAAATTTGAAATTAAAGTTTAATTGAATATAATATAACTTGTTCAAGTTTTTAAATTGTTTTTGGAAATTTATGATTTGGAAGGTTTATAATATATATATATATATGGATTTAAAACTATTTTAAATAAATTATATTTGGAATTTGAATTTAATTTAAATAGAACTTGCCGATGATACGGCAGTTCGCTTATTTTCTGGTTTGTACTTTTAAAGGCTATAACTCTTGTATATTTGATCGGATTTTTTCAAAACGAAAAATATTTGTTTTCAAATGATAATGGCTTTCATATAACAAAAGAATTTTTTGTTGAAAGATTTCAAATTTGAAATGGGAATAGTTTTGAAATCTATGAACGAATCTTTGTGAAAGATTGGTGAACCTTGTTTTTAATTAAAAAGGATCTTAAAGGGGTGAATCTTTTGGTTTAAAAGATTAAAGTAGAAATTTGTTTAAACCATTCAAAACAAAGGTTTTGGGTAATAAGTTGCGACTTAACTAAGATCCCAATATCCATATGTTTTTAAATATTGCGCTCATTATTCGGTTTAGCCAAGAGAGGACTTTATGTCAAAAAATCCATTTCGAATAATGATACGACGATATGGATAGCATTTGAAGACCAGTGGTGAATACCGGGTATTTTCGAGAACGAAAGGATTGCCCGTCGAATGTCTCTGCACTAAGTCGTGTCGGTATAGAGATCTCCATATGTGATGGGGTGTCTAATTGGGATTGTGAATACCCGGATTGCAAGGGCTTCTTTGAAGTGCCTTCGGTTCTGTTCGAACTCGGAACAGACTTGTATGGATGTGTGTCTGACATTACACTTTGAGATGTAAAGATGGTTTATATCAAATACATTTCTATTTGGTGGTGGAGAATTTTTTCTCTTAGCTTAACACCCTTCTCTGAGACGTACGGGCTTAGAGGTTATGTAGTTGATATTTACTAGTGATACACTCCTAATTTGGTAATGTGGCATGCTAAGTGCTGCTGATCATTTGTTGATCAAAGCATGGCTTCTGTGTAAACCGTAGCTTTGTGGACGAGACCTCGTATGACCTCACAACCCGAAAATGGTCGAAACAGGAAGGATGCGGCAAGGTTATCGGGGGTAGCGCCCCTTAGGGTATGTTTATTTCCTTCTGGATAAAAGGTGGTATCATGGTATGGAGCTCAGATATTTAACCTGTGTGGTTATTGTTATTTGTTGGTAAATCTTGGGATAAAGGTCGGTAATGACCGGGGGATGGCATACTCGTGTCAGTATTTACGTAGTTATAGAGGTAACCCAGCCCTGTGTTGGCAGAGATCTGATTAGGTTCTCAGGGCGTCCCTCCAGAGGCGTACCCATGTGGCCCAGGAAGTTCCTTAGCCTGATCATTTGTTGAAAATCCAAAGAAACAATACACGCCCTGTACAGTTTTAATTGTATAACCTGCCTTTTACTTACGGTGGTGACTCGCTGTTTAACTGGTAGCTATAGTAGGCATACAATAATGGTTGTATGCTGACTAAGATTAATATTATACTTTCGAAAGGTTTTCTGCACTATGCACTAATAATAATATCAAAATGATTTTCACGTATCAAATATATGTTTGACTATCATAAGGAGAAATCTCCTCCAATTGTGTGTTTGCATTGTGTGTATGGCGAGAGGCCTCATGGTAGTTTTATTTTCCAAAAAGCATTGCGGATTTATTTTTAAATTCTTTTTTTTTATTTTGTTCAAAGAAAACTGTTTTGTTTGCTCACACCAGTCTCATGACTGACTTGGAGTTTATTGTTCCCTTTCTAAACTCTGGGTGCCCACAGTTTTCCACACGGGCAATATAGAGTTAGATTTTCAGATAATCAGCTAGTAGATATAGATTCAATAGCCTTCAGCTTTCTGTTTGGAATTCTTTGGAGTCTTTGGACTTTAGCAATCGCATCCATGACCGACCTTGCTTAATACAACGGGATGATGGTGGTTCGAGCTTATAGCTTGGAGATCTTTAGAGCTTTGGATTGGAATGCAATTTTGGATTCTATCTTTCTTTCTATCCTTTGGAAGACCATTTGGTGCTATATTTCCACTGTTGTCTTGTATCTCCAATATTGATAATCATTTGTATCAGATATTGTATTCAATGTTGTATATAAAATTATTCATTTTCTTCCGCTGTGTTGTTGTACCTAATGTGTTATAAGCTTCGACGAAGCAGATTCAACGTTTGAATCTGTGGCATTCGAATACGAGTGATGTATTAGGTGCCAATTTTCAAAGGTCGAGTCAGGGTCGTCACGAAAATGGTCTCTGGACGGACGACCAACCTAGTTTAACACATTCTAAAGGGTCCACGTCAAAAAAAAATGTGGTGACTCCACAACATGAACATCAAGGTATAACAACTCTCAAAATGCTACTAAACACTCATTCGATTATCCTCGATAGCTTACTTTAGTCCAAGAGATGAAATTGCATTATCTCCCAAATCAAGTTTGTTAGCACCTTCAGCTTAGGCTCCTATTGAGATGCAAAATCTAGCTTGGCAATTTTCCAAACCTTACTCACAAGCGTACTTCAAACCTAGCGTAGGATGCCTAAGTTAAGTGCGATTGCAATTTTGATTCCCCTAAGAAAAGCGGAATAAACCAATGTCGAGGGAAGCAAGGAATACATATAACCTCGGCTATCATCAATGATGATCCTTCTACGAGAAGGGATACTCCTAGCAATCTCACAAGTGATGTGCAGCATGAATCTATCTCTAAAGATGGAAACGCCTCCTATATGGACATAGTAGCATTAGGTTCCATACTCTAAACCTAACTCCTACATCCACGTACCTTGGGTTGCTTACTCTCATGAGTAATAACCCTTCTCTGCATATGCTCGCAAGGCTCAATATCTACCGCCACATGAATCTATATATAACACTAGCTCTCTATTGGTGCTTAATCAAATCCTCTAAGTCATGATTAATGAAATCCTATGTTTCATTGCCCACATCCCATATGCCTATATAACTAATAAAATCGAGAACAATTATAAGTCTCGTCGAACCAAAGTCGATATTATTTAACTTCACCCTAGAGAAAACCCTACTAAGATTGGTCAATCCTTCACGTGACTCCAACTATTGTGGGTCCCTATTCTATAAATTCCCACTAGTTCAAGCCTTAGCGTTTATGTATATGGTCATAAATTCTCAAGCAAGTCCGAATTCAACCAAAAGACACCACCCCCACAATATGTTAGCTATCCGAACTCTGGAAACTTCTTTTTTGACTTTACAAAGCCAACTTTTGATATGGGGAAATACAACAGTTGATCCACCAACTTGAATGTTCCTCATCGTCGCAGTCTGGTTCACATCCCCCTAACCATAAACTGCTAGCTGTCATGGAAGACTATTGGTAACGAGTAAGAGTAACTTGAATAGTGTAAAGGATGTGCATATACTATAATAAAAGTATAACAAAATACAAATATGTTCTCTCAACATACCTTCCATCGCATAGTATGTATCTATTGAGTGACCTCAATATCTATGTGTACTTCAATTCCTCAAGTATCCACATGACACTACTCGATGAACTCTACCTACACTTGGCTCTATCGATTCACTCAAATACACCTAGGACATACTATGCTCTGACTAAGTCCACTAATTACTAAATCAAGTAACCTAAGCTCTGATACCAAGTATAATAACCCACATTTATGGTATCTTGAATCAATGCTAAATAACCACATGTGATTAAGAACAGCATAAGTGATAGACCGTCAAGGTAAATTTAATCAAAACTATCTCATTAGATATAATCATATAACCTCATAACGGAATAATAATACACACTATACTAACATATTCATATACCTACAAAGAAGAGAGACATTCTATATAAGGCATGACATGACAACAAATGTGATATAATAGTATCATATGAATTCACTGTCTCGATACAAACCAAGTACTGAATGATACATCAACACAGTACATAGCCTCATATACAAACGGTGTTTGAAGGGCATAAAACAATACATCTATAATTGAAGATCACGACCTTCATGCTTCTAAAAATCTAGCTATCCTAATAACATACCCCTAAAACCCTGACTCTAGATCTACTAGTAAGAGTAAAAAAAGTTATCCGAAAAGGAAACATAGAGAAAATAAGTGTTGGACGAAAGTCTAGTGAGGGGATTATCTCTAAGTATTGTATGTATATAACTTATATACACCTAATAAACATGAGCAAGGATCTATGGGTAATACTAATCATACATTCCCCTACTCTTTCCATATAACAACAAGTGAGGTAATACATAATAGTGGTTCAATTATTAAAACAGTACATAATATAATAAGTTATGTTACTGAGTATGATAAATGAGTATGTAGGTAATACAAAACTACTTAAGCAGTGGTGTGATAGGTCTCTCAATCCCTATTGAAGCATCCAAAATGTAAAAAAATATAATGATATAACATTGCGGCATAACCAAGCATCTCCATATCGAAAACTCACGTAAGAATAAAATATGAGTAATATCTAAGCTCAAGGCTATTAGATATCTAAAACCGATATCCATGTGATAAATTGCCACTAGCCATCATTAATAATACTTTAGAGCCAACTCGTACAGTTGTTTCTGAGTCGCCATTGATTCATGTAGGTCCCTGACGCGGATATTAACAAAACGATATAGATCGATGAAAGTAGCAAATGGTGGATTGAAGATACTGAAATGCCCAAATTCTTTGATCACAAAGATACCGAATTCTAGCTATCTTCGACACGTTGATCGCGCACGATACCGTGAAAGAAGATCTACAATTCTTCAAACGTTGATCAAGCGCACTTGATACCGTGAATTGGCTTCAACGATCGTTGATTCGAGCGCACTCGAATAACCGAAAGTGGAGATAGGAGATTACACTCAACTACCAATTTAAGATGAAAGCACACAGCAATCAAACAAGAATTTTATTCAACAATCAACCACCTAAAAGTTACAACACACTCCCTATTTATAGTAGTTTCACACCCTGACCCTTAAGCCGCTGCCGACTTAACACTTCCCCGACTCACGACTTACTTAAGTCGTGCGCGACTTAACAACAACCTGACGAGTTACAAACGACTCACGACTTACGGCTTATCTCCTTGCCGATTTACGACTTATCACAACACAACTGACAACGATTCAAAGCAATCATAACAGTGCCTCAACCGTATTACGACTCAACATCACAAACGACTTAAAGACACACGACTTAAAGTAATACAGACTCATCAACACTTAGGTCGTATACGACCTAACAACTAACGACTTAAGGAAATACAACACAGTATAACAAGCACACGACTTACGACTCAACTATGGAGCGACTCAAAACAGCAGCGACTCATCATAGGTCGACATACGCCTTAACATGAGTCGTGACTCGTGGCTTCTTGAAGGAGCGACACCTTCCAATGACCCAACTAAGTTAAGTCGTAACCCGTTAGAGTTAGGTCGTTAATTCGGTACAACTTCCCCTCTGGTCTCCAGTTAGGTCGGAAACGACTTAAATCTTCTTCATTAACTCGCATCTCTCCCCCACGTGACTCCTTAGGTCGGGAACGACCTATACCTTCCATCTTAAGCCGTGGACGACTTAACTCCTCCTTAAGTCATGTACGACTTATCTCTTCTCTTCTTGCTTGAGCTGCATCATCCTCCCCTGGTTGAGAAAAATTCATCCTCGAATTTGTAAATTCTTCCACATCAGATTGTCCATCTCTATAATATGGTACAAGATGCTTAACATTGAACACGTCAGAAGTGTACACATCCTCCGGCAGCTTCAACTTATAAGCATTTTCATTAATCCGTTTCACAACTTCTACAGGACCAATTTTCCTGGCTTTCAACTTGTTATAAGCGCCTATTGGAAATCGATCCTTGGTTAACACAGCGTAAACCAAATCACCTTCGTTAAATTCAACACTTCGTCGCTTCAAATCTTCAGTTCGCTTATACTTCTCATTTGCTTTCTCCAATCGCTCCTGAACGATTTTATGACATTCAGCCAACCCATCAACAAAGTCTACAGCTCGTTTAACCGTCCCCTTCGGTTGTGGAACTACCGCTAAATTCAACGATCCCCTTGGTAAATTTGAATATACAATCTGAAATGGACTGAATCCCGTACTACGATTCACTGCATGATTATGAGCAAACTCTGCTTGGCATAACTTCATGTCCCAACTCTTCAGATTGTCCTTCACAAGACATCATAACAAATTTCCCAACGACCTGTTGACAACTTCTGTCTGTCCATCTATTTGCGGATGATAAGCGCTGCTAAAGTTTAACTTCGTTCCCACCATCTTCCACAAACTTAACCAAAAGTGACTCAGAAAACGAGTATCTCTATCCGACACAATATATTCTGGTAATCCATGAAGTCGATAGATCTCCTTGAAAAATAACTGAGCGACATGAACAGCATCCGCCATCTTCTTACAAGCAATAAAATGTACCATCTTCGAGAAACGATCCACCACAACATATATCGAGTCATTTCCCCTTTGCGTTCTCGGCAATCCCAATACGAAATCCATACTAACATCCACCCAAGGTTTTGTAGGAACAGGTAAAGGCATATACAAACCCGCATTTGTAGCTGTCCCTTTCGAAACTTGACAAACATGACATCTTTGAACGAACCTTTCAATACCGGCCTTACTTCCTCTGGAACTTCTACGGATTCAGTAGCTTCACGTCCAATCAACAAAAACACCTCTGAACTCTCTTCTACTTCTTCAATAAATTCCTTCAAAGTCAATAAAGTCTTTAGTTCCTCAATCTCTTCAGATTTACTCTCTTCCTGTTGTCTCTTCTTTGGAACTAAAATAATCTTAACGCCTTCAAACATAAAACTGTAGCTATTGGTCCGACCGTCATGCTGCACTGCTTGATCATACTGCCATGGTCTTCCCAAAAGTAAATGACAAACATCCATTTCCACAACATCACACCAAATCTCGTCTTCATACTTCTTCCCAATAGAAAATGGAACTCGAACTCGCCTGTCCATCTTCACCTCTCCTCCTTTTCTCAGCCACGCTAACTTGTAAGGATTTGGATGCTTCTCCGTTTTCAGCTTCAACTTTCTCATGGCTTCAGTAGAAATAATATTGTCACAACTTCTAGCGTCAATCACAAATTTACAAACCTTTCCCAGAATAGTGCACGTTGACTGAAAGATGTTACTCCTCAACCAACTAGCTTCTTCTTCTTGCTTCAGTATTAAACAAGACCTCCTCATCATTAGATTCCATCCTTCATCTCCTGATGCAATATCCTGTTCATCCTCCTCAACTGGACTAGAATAACCTTCATCAACATCCTTACCTTCAACTTCAGCAATCATAGTTCGTTTCTTTGGCTTCGGACATTCATTACTCTTGTGACCCACTTCCTGACAATTGTAACATTTGAAACTGTTGTTGACCTTTGCCTTCGCAACTTCATTCACAACTGGTTTACTGATAGATTTAGGAACATTAGAGCTTCCACTAACACCCTTCACTTGATTATTGGAATTAGTAAACACACCACCTCCACGCCTTCCCTGCTTCTCCCAAGCCAACGCTTTCTGATGTGCTTCTGCTACAGATCTTGGATCAAACATATTCACCATATCTTGAATCTGCATCCTCAATCCTCCAACAAATCTAGCAGTCAGCTGTTCCTCTGTCTCCATAATGTCATTTCGAGCAATCAGTTGATAAAATTCATCTACATAATCATTAACTGACTTCGTCCCCTGCCTTAGATTCTGCAATCTCTGGTACATGAGTGATTGATAGTTGTAAGGTAAAAATGTAGCTCTCATCAACTTCTTCATCTTCTCCCATGATTCAATCTTCGACTTTCCCATTCTCTCCCTTGTAAGTTTAGTTTGCTGCCACCATGCTAAAGCTCTCCCCCTCAACCTAGTAGCAACTAACTTCACTCTTCTATGCTCAGGAACTTCTTTAAAGTCAAAAATCTCTTCAACATTAGAAACCAATCAAGAAATTCTTCCGCTACCATTCCACCCTTGAATTCTGGAATTTCCATCTTCATACCCGATTCCCATAGACGATCATCATCTACCTCCCGATATACATTTCGGACTTGGTCTCGATCTCGATAATGAATGCTAGCTCTATCACCATCTTTATCATAATCAAATGTACGTCTATATCGATCTCGACCATCAACATCCCTTCGATCACGCATGTCTCTTCTACTATGTCTCTCTTCATCTCTATATGGCTCATTTTCAAACTCTCGTGGAGTTCTCCTCTCTTCATGTCCATACTCATGGTGATCTCTCCTTGATGAAATTGATGTTTCTCTTCTCTCTCTAAAAGATTGCGGCGATACCCTCCTCGCTTCCGTAACCGATGGCGAAACTCTGTTTCCTCCATGGTTCGAGATTGGTGATCTCCTCCTTTGATTTTGATTCAAATCATTCATCAATTTCTCTAACTTTCCAATGCCTTCATCAAATTTCTCATTAATGCGTTGTTCCATCTGCTCGGCTTCTTCTCTTCTATACAACGCTTCAACATTCTGATGACGATTAGCTCTCCTTGGTGGCATGGTTGAACTTCACAACACTTCAACTAGTACTTCAAAAATCTTCAACACAAGTAAAACAAACACGGCCCCAACTCAACTTGGTTCGGCCTCAACACTTCAAACACTTTCCACACTTTGATCCAAAAGAATATGGATCGAAAGCTTTTACTTGTTGCAACTTCAAGATGAACACGATGAACACCAAACTTCAAACTCCTTGGCTCCAAGACTCGTCTTAGCTATGATTGGCTAAGTCAAGCTCCGATACCAAAAACTGACGCAGCGGATATTAACAAAACGATATAGATCGATGAAAGTAGAAAACGGTGGATTGAAGATACTGAAATGCCCAAATTCGTTGATCACAAAGATACCGAATTCTAGCTATCTTCGACACGTTGATCGCGCACGATACCGTGAAATAAGATCTACAATTCTTCAAACGTTGATCAAGCGCACTTGATACCATGAATTGGCTTCAACGATCGTTGATTCGAGCGCACTCGAATAACCAAAAGTGGAAATAGGAGATTACACTCAACTACCAATTTAAGATGAAAGCACACAGCAATCAAACAAGAATTTTATTCAACAATCAACCACCTAAAAGTTACAACACACTCCCTATTTATAGTAGTTTCACACCCTGACCCTTAAGCCGCTGCCGACTTAACACTTCCCCGACTCACGACTTACTTAAGTCGTGCGCGACTTAACAACAGCCTGACGAGTTACAAACGACTCACGACTTACGGCTTATCTCCTTGCCGACTTACGACTTATCACAACACAACTGATAACGACTCAAAGCAATCACAACAGCGCCTCAACCGTATTACGACTCAACATCACAAACGACTTAAAGACACACAACTTAAAGTAATACAAACTCATCAACACTTAGGTCGTATACGACCTAACGACTCACGACTTAAGGAAAGACAACACAGTATAACAAGCACACGACTTATGACTCAACTATGGAGCGACTCAAAACAGCAGCGACTCATCATAGGTCGACATACGCCTTAACATGAGTCGTGACTCGTGGCTTCTTGAAGGAGCGGCACCTTCCAATGACCCAACTAAGTTAAGTCGTAACCCGTTAGAGTTAGGTCGTTAATTCGGTACAACTTCCCCTCTGGTCACCAGTTAGGTCGGAAATGACTTAAATCTTCTTCATTAACTCGCATCTCTCCCCTACGTGAATCCTTAGGTTGGGAACGACCAATACCTTCCATCTTAAGCCGTGGATGACTTAACTCCTCCTTAAGTCGTGTACGACTTATCTCTTCTCTTCTTGCTTGAGCTGCATCAGTCCCGTATCAACATGCAGTGCCATGGAAAGTATACGACCCACTCTAGAAAGGTCTCTAAATATCTTTGTACACCTGCTTCAGGATCTCATCTACAGGTCGTGCTTTCTCTATGATGTAATGGATTCCATCACTAGCATCTTCTCTTTCCCATTATCCACATCGACATATTGTAGCAATATGTAAACGCTAAACCCTGTTACATCCTACCCATAAATATACACAATAGCATAGTATTGTTGTTGTTCATGTGTGCATTATGATCATTCTTGATGTACCTTGCACTACGCGGTTGCCTTAAGTCAGGTATACCAAAACTACATATAAAAATAGATCGCCTACATTACATATCTATAATTGTATACCTAAACTGCGTACCAATACATTTGTATGATATACTTGCCCATTAGTCTGCAGCCTCAAGCAAGCATGTCGAAATATATATACACTGTAACGACCCTGGATTTTTGGCCCTGTTTATTTTAATATATTTAATTTAATTAAATAAAAAGTAGTCTGATCATATTAAAATGAATGTGATTTGGAAATACTGCCATTTATGTATATAAATCGTATTTTTTAAAAAAAAAGAGATTTGATTTGGGAACTTAAAATAAATCCCAACAATGTACAATAAAAATTTTCTTATATAGTTCAATTAAAATAAAATCTGTCTTATATGATGGGATTACAATACTTTGTGTTATTAACATGTGATAAATAAATACATTGATGTGAATGATAATGTTCAAATAAAATCAAAATTTATCAATATAAAATATAAATATTAAATATAAGTAAAACTTAAGAATATAATGAAAATATTGATAATCAAAATATAAAATACAAATATGAATAAGTAAGCAAATGAATATCATTTAAATATTGATAGTTGAATATGAAATATAAATATAAGTAACTAAACCACATGAATTTTTCAAGTTAGAACAAATATCTTTAATGTAAATCTGCTAAGTGTATAAAGCTAAAAAAAAACACAAGTATAAGATAAAACAAGAACAAAGTATATCAGTAAAATAAAACCAAATGTAATGTAAGACCAAACACAATCATATGAGTTATTCAAGCAAGCAATTAATAAAACTGTTCTTTTATATACAATATCTTCACATGTAATCCAAACTCAAAGTATAAAATGAAATAAAACAAGTATAACATAATATAAGACAAGTGTTTATACAAAAACAATAAATATCTTCATAAACAAAGCTTCACACTCAAAAACTAAATATCTATCTGCAAATGTACTTTTCATACAACAAAATCTTTATACACAACAACATGTCTTCCTATACAAGCCATAAGCCTACCTGCTAAAGTACATATCTTACATACAATATCTTTAAGCAGCCAACCATAATTATATTATGTAAACTAAGTTAGGAACCAAAGTATTAATTGCTATCATCTCAGCATAAAAACATGTCCAGCCGAAATTGCAAAATCATGTTATATTGCAGGAAGTTAATTACAAAATCAACCTGGTCAAAAATATAAGGCTGTCTAGATACAACCTACAGATGTTCAAACCATTCCTATATATACAACATCCTAATTGGTTCGTTTACAAACTTAAGAAGTAAACCTAAGAAAAATAAAAAGAAGAGAAAAGGAAAGAAAGAAAAGCAAGTTCAAGATTTTAATTCAAAAAAAAAAGAGCAGAGAAGATCTAAAGACAGTTTCAAACTTTAGTTTCAAAGCAACCAGATTTCAAAACATCAATGCTTACTGTTCTTTGTTCAGGAAGGTTAGGTGAGTAAACTAAATTTTTAAAGAGGTTTTAAGTTAATTCAAATAGTTCAAACTCATTTGATAATCTGATTTGTATGTGCTTCTGTTTGCGTATGTGTTGAGATACTCTGTACAGGTTGCATATTTGGGTCTAAACTCAAGATGTTCTTATTTAAATCTTTGATAAGATATGATTCTAAACTGAACAAGATGCTAAAATCAAACTAAGATTTTAAAACGGGGGGAATTACAGTCATACTCATCACACTTCACTGTAATATTGAAGAACAGGTGATCCAAGTGATAATTTGTGATATTTAATTTTTGCAAATTACTGATTCAAGATTGCATACTGAATCTACACAGCAAATCATGATTTTTAAAGCAAAAAGATGGATTTTTAATTAAGAAATTCAAGAGCAGTATGGAGATGAATGAACTTTGCATTTTTCTAAATTCCTGGATATCGAATCAATAACAATTAGTGAAATTCGTCTTGAAGCAAGTTTGTATACTTGTAATGTTGGAAAAAATGTTAAATAATTTTTCTAATTCATGAATTAATCGAACGAACATAAAATAGGGTTTTAGTTCAAAAGTTTCCTGTACACTGTAAATTTTTGATTTCGGCATCATAGTGAGATCGAGTTTCGAGGAGGTAGTTGTTGAGGGACAGGACTTGGCGTGGGTGATGTGGCTTAGCCTCTGGCGATGTGGGATTGCCGGATGGGGTGGCTTTCGGTGAGGTGCTTGTGTTTTGAGTTCAAGTTTCAGGTGATATTTCGATTTTGACCTTATTTCGAATTTCTGGGTTTCGATTATGGGTGAGGGGCGGAATCGTGGTTTGTGGATGGTGACGAGGGCCGCTGGAGGTGCGGCGAACCATCATGCACGTGCACGGTGGCGTTGGAGGTGGGCTGTCGTATCTGGGTCGCCGTGAGTGTTGCTTCGTGTCGCACTCGGGAAGATGGCGTATGAGCTTCGAGTTTCGATCACGAGCCTATCTTGGAACCTAATGTTAAATTTGTGTTTAAACTTTTAACTAGCTCACTGTATAAAAATTTTAAAATAAGAAGAAAAATGGGTTTCAGGGGACTACTCGGGGGAGATTACGTGCAAACCGAAGTTGCACTCGAGACTAAATAAGAGGAGACCCGGGTTTTTGTAAACTGCAGTTTTGTTCTTTTTAAGTTAGTTAAATAAACAGTTTTTAACAAACTGTAAACACTGTGAATCTTAAAATGTTTAACAGTTTCAAGATTTAAAAACTTAAATATAAGCTAATTATTTAGTCAATGCTTTAAAATGTTAAGCACTTAATTATTAATTTAATTAAGTAATTAATTTAGTTAAGCACAAAGTTAACTAGCATTTGAGTTGTGGTTAGGAGTATAATTGAACTTCAAATTTAAAGAACCCTTTTTAAATGTTAATTAAGTTAAATAGTCAATATCTTCGGAAAGTAATTAAGAATAATCACTTTTTAATTGTAATTAGTGATGGATTATAAGTAATTATAAGTTTATAATTACTGTTTAAGTTAATTAATGATTGATTAATAGTTAATTAATCAAATAAACTAGTTGTGAATAAATAATTAATTAATTAAGTAATTTAATTAAGGATTAAGGATTAATAAATGATTAATCAAGTAATTAGAAGTTAACAAATAAGTAATCAAGTTATTAAATAACAATTAATGTAATAATTAATGATTAAAGAATAGTAATTAAAGATAAATAATCTAATTAAGAATTAATTAATTAAATAGTGTAAAATAAAATAAGTTATTAAGTAATTAAGATTTAATAAATGATTATGAATGATCTATTGATTTAATAGTTTGGAAGGAAATAAGTAATAAACTGTTAATAAATAATTAATTAAACAGGGTTAAGCGATTAACTCTAATATAATTAATTTACATTGAATTTCAGATGACTGCTTATGGATTGTGTGTAGAATATCTGATTATGATATTTATTTGATGATATTCTGTGATGCTCTGTGATATGCTGAGTTACATCTATGATGATAAATGCTATGTTAATTGAATTGTGATAACATCTGTGATAACATCTATGATAGGATTCATCTGTGATAAATGTTATGTTAATTGAATTGTTAAATTTAAAATATTTAAACTGTTTAAGTTAATTAGACAACTTGGCCCTTAAAATGGCGTTTGGATTTCAACGAGACCGGGATCGGGTATCCAATTGATATTCCGAAAACCACATCGATCCAATTTAAACGTTAGATCGTGAATTCTGAAATGAAGATCGAGATGGTGTATTCAGAATGCAAGGGTTATCGTCTTTGACTCTGAGGGTGATTCCAAAATGAGTGTGACGAGATAATGCCTTCGGTTTCGTTCGAACCCGGAACGAACTTGTATGGATGAAATGCTTTCAGCACATCGTCGGGCGGATGATGAGCATTCTAAGTGATATGTCCTGAAAGGTAATCGCAGCCTCAAACCTCATCAACCGAGAATGGCTTAAACAGGGGAGATGCAGCAAGGTTAGGTGGGTCATGCCTAAGCAGGACAAGATATTTCCCCTGTCTAGATGTCCCTTTTTATTTCGGTTGTGTGGGCGGTTGCTAGCTACAACCGCGGGGTTTATCTTGTTCGGGACTGTTCAGTAAGGAATGGTTTCGGCCTTGTGTTGTAGGGGGGTCGGCAGTGATCCTCGGTACGGTGATCTACGCCCCGTACTGTCACGGGCGGTACCCCAGTAGCCCTGCCATTGTTGGAAATCCATTTTCCCTACGAGACCCTACGGTTTTGATTTGTATTACCCACTTTTGTGGCTAGTAGCTGGAATTTAATGAATGTAACAATTTCGTCTATTTTCTATTTACTTGAAAACCCTAGACACTATAATATCACTGGATTTCCTATGAAATGTTTTGGTTAGCGTAATGTAAAAACTTACCCGTATTTATTTGTAGGGAGTCTTACGTGATACCTTTATTTTCAAATGTTTTTAAAAGTTAAACAATTTAAACCGTTTACTCATACCAGACCCACGTCTGACCCGAAGTTTATATTTTTTTTTCATAAACTCTTGGGTACTCAAATTTTTATGAGTAGCCAAGTGATAGGTTTTGGACTTTGATTTTTGGAGGAGCATTGGAGCAGGAGTTTCCAGACGTATGTAGCTATCTATCTAGTTCTGCTGTGTTAGTTGATGTATACTGTATCTCTGATGTATGTAGTGACAGATATATGTATGATTGTCGTATGTATTGATATTGTATAGCTCTGAAAGATGTAAAACTATGTAATAGTTATGTGATATATTGTATTTTGTTCCGTTCCGCTGTGAGATTTTGATGTTGTTGTTCTTTCTTTCTCTTTCTTTCCTATCTCTATCCCTTTCTTTTCTTAATGATGATACGTCTTTCTAGTAGTAGAAGGACGGGTCGTCACAGTTGGTATCAGAGCTTAGGTTGGTAATAACCTTGGCCCTGGTAAGAATTACTCATAGAATAGAGTTGTAGAACTCTAAAATGAGTCTGAGTGTATTAATAGATATGAGCGCGTACTTGTTAGTGAATATAAAATTGTTTTTATATTGTGTTGACTTATCCGTTGAGTGTTTATGGATTTTGGTCGATGTGTGGGACGTCATTTCATTGATAGGGATTTCTAAACTCTTAAAGAAGGTAAACCGACACAGTGTTGTTGTTTTTTAAGTAGGGTGAATGAAATAATTTTATCCAAAATTATAATTTGACATAAAAGAAATATTTTTCTAAAATTATTATATATATATTCGGATGTTGGGTTGTTAATACTATTGAATAAAAATTTAAAATTTGAGTGGTTTATAACCAAATAAAATTGTTTAAGTATGATTTTTAAATAAAAAGGAATATAACTAAAATTTGATTAAACTAGAATTGAAGTCTTGGAAATTTAAAAGGTGTTTAAATGAATTTAAACAAAAGGATTTGGGAATTTAAAAATCTTGGGAATGTTTGAAATGTTTTCCAAAGATTTGAAGGCAATAATGGAATATTGTTTTGGAAAATATTGTCGAATGGAAATTGTTTTGGGAAGAAATTGTGGAAGTAAGGAAGCACTGAACTCACTTCAGTCGCTGGAAAATAATCCTGATGATGATGGCCACATCATCAGTATTCATTTTTGAGTTTCTAAAGTGATGGATTGCTACCAGGATAGCTGGTCATGATATTGTTTGGGCTTGTTGGGTATACAAAGTGTTTTAGAAATTTCAAAGAGAAAATTGTTTTGGTGAAAATAAGTATTTGGAATTTGAAAATTTTATTTGACATACTAAGTGGATATGTGTAGTTATCATTTCAAAATGGTTTTGGAAATGAAAACCGGGCAATTGAATTCTAAGAAATTCTATTTAGATAATGTGAAAGGTTTAAATGAATCAACTATTGAACTTATAAAGTAAGGTTGATATTAATAAGAAAAAAAATTAGGAATTTTAATCTGGGAATTAAAATTTAACTTAAGTAAATGAAAATAAAGAAAATATATTTAAGTTTAACCTGAGATAAGTTAAATAAAATTGAAACTGAATTAAATTGGATATAAAATTTGAAGGTGAAATGATTGTAAATGGGGAAATGAAAATTTATACCTCAAGGTAGTAGGTGCTATATATATAATCTGAAACTATGATTATAAGATGAAATGACTCGAATGGGCAATATATGCTTTTAAGTAAATAAATAAGTTTTGAACTCATATATTGAGTAATATTTAAAAGAATGGTAAGTAGCTAAATTTAACTGAAATTGAGTTGGAATAAAACTGAATTTAAATGAATTCAATCGAGTTATAGATAATATTGAATGAAATAAAATTCTTATGTAAATAAATAAGAATTGAATTGAATTAAAGTAGAATTGGAGTGAGTTGTAAACAAATCTAATTCAATCATAAATTGAATGACCTTATTATAAATAAATTCAACAATGAATTGTTAATGTAAATTAAAATTTAAGAATGGATAAAAATGAACTAATCGAATAAATTAGTAAATAGTTGGGATTTGATTAAAGGAAAAAAAATCAAATCAAAGATTTAAATGGAAATTGGTGGAACGGAATAAACTTAAATTATTGGGGAGCCGTTTGAAGAAAATAAATGACTTAAGTAAATTGTGAGATGGTTATTTAAAACATTGGTTGTCGAGTTTAATAAAATGGTTTGGAATCAAACTTTTTAAAATTAAAGAAAATGCAATGTAAGGATTGTGAATAAATTAAATGTGATGGAGTCAAGTGTAAATTGAGTTGGAATCAATTTAAGATTTGTTATAAAGCTGAAGTGATTGTTTATTCACAATAATATTGTCAAATTGCATAAGAAAATGGGTCTTTTGAAGTAAATAGGATTAGATAAAATTCTATGAATTATTAGAAGAAAAATAGGATGATTTTGAAATCAATTGGAATGAATATGAGTTTGTTTTGCTCAAATGGATTATATATATAAGCAAGTAAGTTGTAAATCACTTAAACTAAAGAGAATGATTTGAGAATTGGTTGGAAGTAATTGTAATAAGTATTGAAACTATACATATGTGTTTATGAAAATATGTAATGCTAAACAAAAGAAACTCTGCTAAAACTTTTCAAAATTTTAGGAGTTAGAAATTAAAAATAAAAAAATAAAAACTTTAGCAACAAAACAATTTCAAATTGGAGATTGAAATAAACTGGTGGATAAAACTAATTTAAAATAATGATAAGAATCAGTTATAAATGGAAGATAGTCAATAAAATTCAAATAAAAGGATATAAAGGCTAAAGTGGTAGAGTAATAATATAAGAGTATATATAATGCCTATATTATATTTAAGAAATAAATAGTGAATTCTTAAGTAAATTTGATACTGAGAAATTATTCCCGGTGGATAGAAATCAAAATAATGTGAATAAAAGGAAATTGATATAGTTGATAATCAATGGATATAAATACGTAGGATGTACGTACATTATTTTATTCGCATAGCAATTTGATCCAGATTCGAGCACAGAATTTCGGAATAGTTATATCGATCCGAGTTGGGATTTTTCACTCGATTTTCGACGACGAACCATGGATATGGATTTTGATTGATGCTGGAAATTCTCTATCATAGTTGTGACTATGCAAGGAGGATGACAGTTTTGATCAAGAAACCAGATCTGAGTCCGCATTAGGAAGTCGGGTGGACAATACTAGTTTGGGAATAAAATTGTGTGATCGAGCGAGCGATCGAATTTGATATTGCGTACGAATGGTATATGTATATCGTACGGATTTGATTGAATAGATATTGAAATTCTGTAAAGAAGTCAATAAAATGGGGAAAGAGTTGGTTCTGTGGCTTTTAAAAATTGAATTGCCAGAATGGATGTCTGGAATTCATTGTGTATTCCATATGTCCCATCTAAGGAAATTTGTTCATGATCCATCATTTGTTGTAAAACCGGTAGTTCAAGGATTGGGAAGTCGAATCAAATTCGGCTGTGGTTAGGAATCCTGTTCGGATTGTTAATCATCGAGAGACAACTCTGGATAGTTTTGGGAAAACTTATCCGGATTCGTGTTCGGAGAGCTAGAGATGTTTGTTAGGATTGACTGTTTGGTTATTTGTTAATGTAGGAAGGACACCTATGTTTGAATGATTGGCATAACAGCTTTTAAGTTATCTTTGATTTAAATTTCGGGGACGAAATTCTTTTAAGGGGAAGGGATGTAACGACCCTGGATTTTTTTTAGCCCTGTTTAATCTAATATATTTAATTTAATTAAATAAAAAGTAGTCTGATCATATTAAAATGAATGTGATTTGGAAATACTGCCATTTATTTATATAAATTGTATTTTTAAAAAAAGATTTTATTTGGGAACTTAAAATAAATCCCAACAATGTTTACAATAAAAATTTTCTTATATAGTTCAATTAAAAAAAATCTGTCTTATATAATGGGATTACAATACTTTGTCTTATTAACATATGATAAATAAATACATTGATGTGAATGATAATGTTCAAATAAAATCAAAATTTATGAATATAAAATATAAATATTAAATATAAGTAAAACTTAAGAATATAATGAAAATATTGATAATCAAAATATAAAATACAAATATGAATAAGTAAGCAAATGAATATCATTTAAATATTGATAGTTGAATATGAAATATAAATATAAGTAACTAAACCACATGAATTTTTTAAGTTAGAACAAATATCTTTAATGTAAATCTGCTGAGTGTATAAAGCTAAAAATAAAACACAAGTATAAGATAAAACAATAACAAAGTATATCAGTAAAATAAAACCAAATGTAATGTAAGACCAAACACAATCATATGAGTTATTCAAGCAAGCAATTAATAAAACTGTTCTTTTATATACAATATCTTCACATGTAATCCAAACTCAAAGTATAAAATGAAATAAAAACAAGTATAACATAATATAAGACAAGTGTTTATACAAAAACAATAAATATCTTCATAAACAAAGCTTCACACTCAAAAACTAAATATCTATCTGCAAATGTACTTTTCATGCAACAAAATCTTTATACGCAACAACATGTCTTCGTATACAAGCCATAAGCCTACCTGCTAAAGTACATATCTTACATACAATATCTTTAAGCAGCCGACCATAATTATATTATGTAAACTAAGTTAGCAACCAAAGTATTAATTGCTATCATCTCAGCATAAAACATGTCCAGCCGAAATTGCAAAATCATGTTATATTGCAGGAAGTTAATTACAAAATCAACCTGGTCAAAAATATAAGGCTGTCTAGATACAACCTATAGCTGTTCAAACCATTCCTATATACACAACATCCTAATTGGTTCGTTTACAAACTTAAGAAGTAAACCTGATAAAAATAAAAAGAAGAGAAAAGGAAAGAAAGAAAAGCAAGTTCAAGATTTTAATTAAAAAAAAAAAGAGCAGAGAAGATCTAAAGACAGTTTCAAACTTTAGTTTCAAAGCAACCAGATTTCAAAACATCAACGCTTGATGTTCTTTTTTCAGGAAGGTTAGGTGAGTAAACTAAATTTTTAAAGAGGTTTTAAGTTAATTTAAATAGTTCAAACTCATTTGATAATCTGATTTGTATATGCTTCTGTTTGCATATGTGTTGAGATACTCTGTACAGGTTGCATATTTGGGTCTAAACTCAAGATGTTCTTATTTAAATCTTTGATAAGCTTTGATTCTAAACAGAACAAGATGCTAAACTCAAACTAAGATTTTAAAAAGGGGGAATTACAGTCATTTTCATCACACTTCACTGTAATATTGAAGAACAGGTGATCCAAGTGATAATTTGTGATATTTCATTGTTGCAAATTACTGATTCAAGATTGCATACTGAATCTACACAGCAAATCATGATTTTTAAAGCAAAAAAATGGATTTTTAATTAAGAAATTCGAGAACAGTACGAAGATGAATGAACTTTGCATTTTTCTAAATTCCTGGAAATCGAATCAATAACAATCAGTGAAATTCGTCTTGAATCAAGTTTGTATACTCGTAATGTTGGAAAAAATGTTAAATAATTTTTCTAATTCATGAATTAATCGAACGAACATAAAATAGGGTTTTAGTTCAAAAGTTTCCTGTACACTGTAAAATTTTGATTTCGGCATCATAGTGAGATCGAGCTTCGAGGAGGTAGTTGTTGAGGGACAGGACTTGGCGTGGCTGATGTGGCTTAGCCTCTGGCGATGTGGGATTGCAGGATGGGTGGTTTTCGGTGAGGTGCTGGTGTTTCGAGTTCAAGTTTCAGGTGATATTTCGATTTTGACCTTATTTCGAATTTTTGGGTTTCGATTATGGGTGAGGGGCGGAATTGTGGTTTGTGGATGGTGACGAGGGCCGTTGGAGGTGCGGCAAACCACCGTGCACGTGCACGGTGGCGTTGGAGGTGGGCTGTCGTATCTGGGTCGCCGTGAGTGTCGCTTCGTGTCGCACTCGGGAAGATGGCGTATGAGCATCGAGTTTCGATCGCGAGCCTATCTTGGAACCTAATGTTAAATTTGTGTTTAAACTTTTAACTAGCTCACTGTATAAATTTTTTAAAAGAATGGGTTTCAGGGGACTGCTCAGGGGAGATTGCGTGCAAACCGAAATTGCACTCGAGACTTAAAAAGAGGAGACCCGGGTTTCTGTAAACTGCAGTTTTGTTCTTTTTAAGTTAGTTAAATAAAAAGTTTTTAACAAACTATAAACACTGTGAATCTTAAAATGTTTAACAGTTTCAAGATTTAAAAACTTAAATATAAGCTAATTATTTAGTCAATGCTTTAAAATGTTAAGCTCTTAATTATTAATTTAATTAAGTAATTAATTTAGTTAAGCACAAAGTTAACTAGCATTTGAGTTGTGGTTAGGAATATAATTGAACTTCAAATTTAAAGAACCCTTTTTAAATGTTAATTAAGTTAAATAGTCAATATCTTCAGAAAGTAATTAAGAATAATCACTTTTTAATTGTAATTAGTGATGGATTATAAGTAATTATAAGTTTATAATTACTGTTTAAGTTAATTAATGATTGATTAATAGTTAATTAATCAAATAAACTAGTTGTGAATAATTAATTAATTAATTAATTAAGTAATTTAATTAAGGATTAAGGATTAATAAATGATTAATCAAGTAATTAGAAGTTAACAAATAAGTAATCAAGTTATTAAATAACAATTAATGTAATAATTAATGATTAAAGAATAGTAATTAAAGATAAATAATCTAATTAAGAATTAATTAATTAATTAGTGTGAAATAAAATAAGTTATTAAGTAATTAAGATTTAATAATTGATTATAAATGATCTATTGATTTAATAGTTGGAAGGAAATAAGTAATAAACTGTTAATAAATAATTAATTAAACAGGGTTAAGCGATTAACTCTGATATAATTAATTTACATTGAATTTCAGATGACTGCTTATGGATTGTGTGTAGAATATCTGATTGTGATATTTATTTGATGATATTCTGTGATGCTCTGTGATATGCTGAGTTACATCTATGATGATTGTGTAGTGATAAATGCTATGTTAATTGAATTGTTAAATTTAAATTATTTAAACTGTTTAAGTTAATTAGACAACTTGGCCCTTAAAATGGCGTTTTGATTTCGATGAGACTGGGACCGGGTATCCAATTGATATTCTGAAAACCACATCGATCCAATTTAAACGTTAGATCGTGAATTCTGAAATGAAGATCGAGATGATGTATTCAGAATGCAAGGGTTATCGTCGTTGACTCTGAGGGTGATTCCAAAATGAGTGTGACAAGATAATGCCTTCGGTTTCGTTCGAACCCGAAACGAACTTGTATGGATGGAATGCTTTCAGCACATCGTCAGGCGGACGATGAGCATTCTAAGTGATATGTCCTGAAAGGTAATCGCAGCCTCAAGCCTCATCAACCGGGAATGGCTTAAACAGGGGAGATGCAACAAGGTTAGGTGGGTCATGCCCAAGCAGGACAAGATATTTCCCCTGTCTAGATGTCCCTTTTTATTTCGGCTGTGTGGGCGGTTGCTAGCTACAACCACGGGGTTTATCTTGTTCGGAACTGTTCAATAAGGAATGGTTCCGGCCTTGTGTTGTAGAGGGTCGGGAGTGATTCTCGGTACGGTGATCTAGGCCCCGTACTGTGACGGGCGGTACCCCAGTAGCCCTGCCATTGTTGAAAATCCATTTTCCCTACGAGACCCTACGGTTTTGATTTGTATTACCCACTTTTGTAGCTAGTGGCTGGAATTTAATGAATGTAACAATTTCGGCTATTTTCTATTTACTTGAAAACCCTAGACACTATTATAATATCATTGGATTTCCTATGAAATGTTTTGGTTAGCGTAAGGTAAAAACTTACCCGTATTTATTTGTGGGGAGTCTTACGTGATACCTTTATTTTCAAATGTTTTTCAAAGTTAAACAATTTAAACCGTTTACTCATACTAGACCCATGTCTGACCCGGAGTTTATATTTTGTTTTTCATAAACTCTTGGGTACTCAAATTTCTATGAGTAGCCAAGTGATAGGTTTTGGACTTTGATTTCTGGAGGAGCATTGGAGCAGGAGTTTCCAGACGTATGTAGCTATCTATCTAGTTCCGCTGTATTAGTTGATGTATACTGTATCTCTGATGTATGTAGTGACAGATATATGTATGATTGTCGTATGTATTGATATTGTATAACTCTGAAAGATGTAAAACTATGTAATAGTTATGTGATATATTATATTTTGTTACGTTCCGCTGTGAGATTCTGATGTTGTTGTTCTTTCTTTCTCTTTCTTTCCTATCTCTATCCCTTTCTTTTCTTAATGATGATACGTCTTTCTAGTAGTAGAAGGGCGGGTGGTCATATACACACTTAAATCACATATCAATAAATCTACCTAATATATCTCATGCGCTAATCGCTAGCCCTAATTCGGACATACATAAAAAATAAAAACGCTTAAATGCATATCAGTGCATACATACATATACATACATACATATACATGCATACATATACATGCATACTGCATACGTGTGTGTGTCTATATATATATTCTGTGCACCTCCTAGCTAGTAGCCCCTAGTCAAGCATACTGAAACTATATATAAATGCTTAAACCACATATCGCTAAATGTATAATATCACATACATTATACACACATGCACACACATATAACCAATTGAACTATATAGAACCAATATTTGCATATTATACAACTATACATACATAGATGTAACCAATAACCAAAATAACAAATTCATCATTTCAATATCTATAGTAATTCACACATTCAACCATAGAAACAATGCAACCAATCATCAATAGGAAAATAAGCATATATGTCCTCTTCATGTGTTCGACATTTTCCTAGAATTCTAAGCAACAAGCCTATGTCGAGTTAATCCATACCAAACCCAAACACACACAATATACATCATTTTATACCACTAAGGTCTTATAATACAATATAGGTGACTATTGGGATTTATACACACATTTCAAATAAAAAGAATTATTCCTACTCATCTTTACAACATCTTAAAAAGGTCCAAAACTAACTAAAGCTACTCTAATCTATATAAAATCTCAAGACCATCTATTTGGCGAAAACCACTTCTCGATTGGATCTTGCATGCAAAAGATATGAATTTTATAAGCTTTTGATATATAATAGTTAACTAATTAAAAAATTCATTCAGTTAATTTATCATTAACCTAATCATCCACTTTAATCACCTTCCACTTTCAAATTTCCACTCCAAAAAATATCGTCGAACTTCTCACCACTATTGCCGCTACTAACTCGACCAGATTGTCTTCGACCTCCACCTTTGCATCGCCCTCCCTGAGCCCATTCCAAAACACCCAACCCCATCAAGTTTGATCACCAACGACCTTCTACCCCATACCCATGACCAATGTTTGATCGTGCCTACTTGAAGCCATGACCATTGATGGCCACCGCCGGCACCGGCGATCTCCTCCTTAGGCTAAGCTACACACAAGAGCGACCATCACACCACCTCCAACACACCTCCACTAAACCTGATCCCAAACCACCATCTCCTCCTCCATGCTAGCTTTATGCTATTGCCACGTTCGACCACCAGACAAGTAGTGGAGGTCAACATTTTTTTGTTTGAGGAGGTTGTAAACAGAAGGTATTATCGA
This sequence comes from Allium cepa, assembly GCA_030765085.1. Lineage (NCBI taxonomy): Eukaryota > Viridiplantae > Streptophyta > Magnoliopsida > Asparagales > Amaryllidaceae > Allium > Allium cepa. The sequence goes on from CM060932.1 coordinate 550,521,759, forward strand.
AGAGGGGAGAGATATTATAAAGAGGGAGGATATTTTATTAAGGGGAAGATATTTTATAAGGTTATTTCCTTTATTTAATTAATTAAATAATTTCAATTCACATTGTGAGCTCGTACGACCTGCACGATAGTCCTATTACGATGATTCTTTAACGCCGTGCTTCATCTCCTTTTTCTTTTTGTGATGGTATATAATAGAGCATCATTTATGATAGATTCTTGAGATGTTATTTTCACATGTTTCAAATTCATATTAGCCATCAGATTGTTGGATTGTAGAAATTCTTTGACCGGGTAATTCGTATAATTTCCTCCTTCCATAAATGTGAACAGCCAGATTGGATTCCATCAGACACGGTTGTGAGCATTTATCTGTACATTACGTATAGCTACAAATAAATCCAAAATTGATGCAACATCGATACAATAGATATTATACCTAAAACTCTCCTGAACTAATATTTCGAGCCCAACGGAAAACAACTCGAGTCCTGATTCGTTCATCTTTAAAAGTTAGGTTTTCAAACTTTCAATGACAATTAATTAATATTAAATCTTTAAGTATTTGAAAATATAGGTTGTTACAAATCTATTTAAATCTAATTTAAATTTTCCATCGATATCATATATCGATATGCACATTTATAACTTTTATATATTCACTTTATCAAATACTTATGGTATTCAAAAAATCAAATAAAATTTTAATAGGGGCATTTCACCAGAAGAACAAACTTTGCAGTCAAATTAGTTTCTAGGACACACATCCACAGAAATTAATTTCAAGACCAAAGTCAGCAGAATAATTACTTTTAAGGACAAATTCAACAGTCGAATTACTTTCAAGGACATAATTTCATAGGTTTTTAGGCCTTAGAAACTAATTATTTTGCATTTTGTCCTTAGAAATAATTATTTGAGTTCTGTGTCCTAAAAACTAATTGCACTTGCTAAAGAGGCCCTTGTGGCTAATTTTCACATTTTAATAACTAACATTTGGCAAATATTAATTTATTTAATTTATTTAAAAATACATTTGTGTTTATTCTATTTAAATCTAATTTAAATATTCTACGGACGTCATATATCAATACGCGCATTTATATCTTTTATTTACACAATTTATGAAATACTTGGTTTTCAAACAAATCAAATTGAATTAAATAGTTAATGTTTCATAAATATTAATTAATTAAATTGATTTTTAATGGTTAAAAATTAATTAAATCGTGTGGTTCATTCGGAGTATTCATCATTATTTATTGTGTGACTCAAATGTGTTCAGTCAATGATTAGTATTTAACAACTCAAATATTTATGTTCACACGCCACCTTTGCTAGTGGTGTGAAATTTTGGCTGAATTTATCTCTTACACACTCTTCGTAAAATCCAATTTTACTTATTATAAGCGGCTCCTAGTAGTGACGATTATTTATACCAATTCTTTTCTTCAAAATTATATCACATCGGGGCTTACGGAATTTGGTTTTGGTCAAAATTTCGACATCGTCCACATCCAACTTTGTAAGTCCAAGCACAAAATTCTTGATTCAATAATAACAATTATTATTAATGATATTACTCTAGAAAAAGGTGTTGAGCGATACTAACCTCATATAATATGGGAGATGAATTCTCTATTGAATAGTATTTCACTTCTAATGCTTCAACTCAGACCCAGCTATAGTCGTTCGACGGACGCCTTGTCATGATTTAACTATAATTAAAGTAAAGTGCCACAATTGAAGTTCCACGGTATTCACAAGTTGAGGGAGTTTTGTAGCATCGTCACGTCGAGATTGTCAGTTTGACCTCAGTTATATTAACCAATACAAAACTCTTGTGCGATTCATTCTATAGTCATCCAATAACCATCAATATGTAATCCTTTACTATCCCCAACAGCCTTGAGCAATATATTGCCTAATATTTGGAGAGCGTTGGCATTCTAATTTGAATGGATGTATTAATATCCCATCTCGAAACATCTTGACCAGGAAATTTTAAAATAATATGTTATTTTTAAAGTGATAAATTTCCCATGATTACAACACATTATAATTACTATCACATAACATATCATTTAAGGATTTTATACTTAATATACTTTAGATTAATTACTTAATTAATTGTATCACAGTTTAATAAGTATATGATAGAAATAAAACACCTTTTACTTTGAATATGAATGTTCATCGAGTTAGATATATGCAAACAAATTACATAATTTGACCTAGGGCTCCCCTAACTCTATCAATCTCTGTAACACCCCATATTTTGGAGGTTCCATAATATGGGAAATTAAGTCGAATTAATAATAAGAAGATGTAACTAAAGATAAGAATAACAATCTAATTGCGAATGTTGCCCGAGGGAAATTTGGTTAATTAAGCGTGAGGCACTTGAACAGTTAATCAAATGAACCAATAGCGATTATAGCAATTAAAGTCGACCTTGTTAGTGAAATTAATAAAATAAGTTTTAGAATGGGAAAGGTTTGTGTTAGAGGAGATGTATTGGTGAGACTAGGCTAGAAGGGATATTAGCCTAAGCCAAAATCACTAGCCCATTTTCTTTAGCCGCATCCCCTCATTCCTCATGACTTTATTTACTGAAAAAAATATCTAAGAATTTATAAGGCTGACCACCTTTTTTGCAAAGGAGAATAGGAAAATCAAAGCTAGAAGACTCAAGCTTTCAACTTTAATATAAGGATTAAATCAAGTTTTCTTAATCAAGGTAAGCAAATTTTTTCCTAAGAACCTTCCTAACTAGTTGGGTTTGTATTTTATTTAAATATATGTTTTTGATGTTAATTAACATGTTCGGATGCTTAAACATTGTTTTAATTATGGTTTCGTTTTGAATAAAATGAATTTTTTTCATGCTTTAGGGTAAAGCATGACCTAGTCTTATCTAAAGGCCATGAAAATTTAGTATGATGTTTATAATAATGAAATAAAAAAGGATGTCAAATTTCATAATTTTTGGAATTAATTTGAAATTTTTATGAATTTTATAATTTGAGAAAATGGTTAATTATGAAAAATATTATTATCAAAAATAATAAAAATAAGTGTTTAATCTAAAATTTGATATGAGGTAAAATATGTTAAATTGGGTTTTGGTGAATTTTTAGAATTGTTTCCATCAGTTTTTGATTTCATATGAATTATTTGGCTAAGAAAAGAAGTAGTTAACTAAAGATAATTGATTAATAAATGGAGAATGTAGTTATCAAATTTTGAAAAGAGAACTGAAAAGAAATAGAATAATCAATAAGAATTCGACACCAAATGAGATTTGGTGTAAAGAAACTACTTAATAAGGCAATGATCCAATCAAATTACGTATATGCCACTTTTAAACTTGCATAGCCTATGAGTATCAACCTGCAATAGCAATTTGAGCTATCAGCTTGCGATAATACTAAGGCTATCAACATGCAAAGGCTACATGAAAACTCAATACTCGAAGGCTGTATGAAAGCTTAACACGTGATATCTTAGGAAGCTATAAATTTGCGATGGCTACCGAAGCTCGAAACGTGATAGCTTGGAAAGCTATTGACATGCGACAACTACCTGGAGTCAACCTACGACTGCTTCGGAAGCTATCAACGTTGAAAGCTCTTTTGCGCTCAACACTTGATAACTATAAATCTACGATGTTTGCGTTGTTCAACATGCGAAGGCTTGGAGTTCAATGTGTGATGGCTATGGGTAGTCGATATGAGATTGCTAACCTCAACATACAAAAGCTATGGGATAGTTAATATGGGACAGCTAAGGTCAACCTTAGATAGCTTAGGAAGTTATATTTTCTACGTAGAATAAGAAATACTTAGAGCACTTTGAAAATAGTTTTCAAATGTTAATAAACTATTTTGTAAGAAAGAAATAAAGAAGGATTTTATGACTTAAAATTGTATCAACTTCGTTATGAAATGGAAGATAGCTTAGAGAAGCTAATAAATGATAGGGTATTATTTAAATAAAGATAAAGAAGATTTATCTAAAAGAAGTATAGGGTACACCATAAATGAAAAAGAAAGGGGTTGAACTATGATCGTGAAGATATACCAACTCATGGAGTTATTGGATGGCATGATGGCTTGACTATTAGTCTAAAGTCCAATGGTATATGGTATGGTGCCATGACAGGGTTCTATCCTAAAATATTAATAAACTCTAAAGGAGAGTTATCACAATTGGCAATATGAATGAAAGCAATTTTGGGATTAAGAGAGGCTATTGACAACTAGTAAGGGCGCCTACTAAAGTGTATTCTGGGTGCTTATAGTCAACCTTTTAGGAGAGTCAGGGTGGCTCCTAAAGGTGGATTGAGTGTCTATTTCATTAGGTTATATTGTTCAAGAAGAGTTAAAATTAGTGATAGACAAGCCTAAGGAGGTAATCGCTAAACTAAGTTAATGATAACTTAAAGATGGACACTTAAATAAGAGATTGGATGATATTTGGATGGATGATTGGTTATTATATGACATGTTTCATAATTGGATGCTAAGTAGAAGGTGTATTTAACTTGAATTGAAAATACAAATATGACATCGTTCATAATTAGACGGCAAGTGTAACGACCCACCTCCTCGACCCTCAGAAATTGACATTAATATATCCTTGGTATTCATATGCCGTAAATCCAAGTACCGGAGAGGCGGATTATAAGGGTTTTTTAAAAGAAATTAAGATAAAAGACAGAACAAAACAGAATCTCATATCGTATTTAACAAGTTGTAATTATACATATAGATAGTATATACAATCACTCTTAAAATGAGATATCAGAGTCATAGCAAGTACTAATCTAGCTAGGGACAGTTATAACTGCTTATCCCTATATGTGTCGGTGGATACTTATACATAATACAGCGAAAATAGAAATAGATGGCTACTTACAGAAGATCAACCAGCTTCATACTGCATGCTCCATCCAAAATGCTCCAAGTTACCTAACTACTTGGCTGCCTGGGAAAATAGGGCACCTGAATTTTAAGGGAAAAGAAAATATATTCCAGGTTAGTCACGGAACTAGTGTGAGAAGTTGAAAGTACGGGATATTTGAAAACAAAGGGTATCTCATAAAATAATGCCGCACATAAACGCGGAATGAGTTTTTACCTTATGATAACCAAAATATTTACTATGCAAAATCAAGGAAACTATTTTTAATGACATTTTTGAAAATCCTTTCAAATAACATGTCAATCATAGTTGGAATTGTTACATATGTTAAATTCGAAAGCATAATAGGTTTACAAGTAAAATCATAAAGGCTTATATTGGGGAATGGATTCCATACAATGACAAAGTAAGGGACTACCTTCCGATAATACATCTCCAGAAAAATGCACCTGAGGTTCCAACCTCTACCAACACAGAACCAGCCTACTTTTACCATAGATAGTACCGAATTTCCCATCACCCCGGTCGTTCTCGACCTTTACCGGATCCCAAAGCATACACAACATATACTGAAATATAGAGGGCAATCTAGAAAGGTGATGACCATATCCTGATGGGAGCGACCCACATAGCCCTGCTGCATGTACCCTATTTTTTTATCATTTTCAGGTGATGAGGCTCGAGGTAAAGATTACCTTTCTCGTAACACACATTTTACTTGAATGCCACATTGCCAATTCCATCAAATAACATTGATTTCCATAAATGCAAAACCTCTGAGCTCCAATGTTTTAAAGAAGGGTGTTGAGTATAAGAGACTTACCTCTTACACCACCAAACAGATGTTGATTTGTAAAAATCAATGTACGTGCATTTTAGAAATGCAATGTCAGAGATTCGTCCATACAAGTTGTCTAGGAATAGGACAACCGAAGGAGCTCTACTACTACTTCCTGTCACATATATATGATACAGGAAATTTTCCCCAATAGTTAGTGACAAGTAGCCCTTCATTTCTTTTATTAGCATTCCATGTCTTCACTTTTGATTGTACATTGGTTCGAAGTGGTTTTCGAATAGGGATTAACCAAATCCAACCCAGCTTCCTTCGAATCAATCTGATGTGCACGTTAATGCGCATATTTTTACCACAATATTTAATTTAATTTAATTAAATAAATGACCATATTTGGTGTTTTAACATGTTTAAACCAAAATTAAAATTATTTTTAAATTATCACATATCCATCTTCATATAGGGGCAAAATAGTCATTTTTATGCGTATGTTATTTTGAGAAAATTTAATAGGAAATTTATATATTATTTTATAAGAATTTGGCTTCATATACAAGTGATTTTATGAAGATATATGCATGCACAAAGAAGATACAAAGGAATAGAGATGGAAATAATTCAAAGTGATGATCATGGAGGACACCACTTAACCACCTAATTTAATATACACTTAGGAGCTAATGCATATGCTAAAAGGCCATTAAATCTTCATGTACTCTTAATGGATGATTATTTGAAGTTAATGATAACTTTCCCACCACAATTCCTAAGAGAGTATTTTGGGTAGTTACCAAAAAAGTGAATTAGGGTTTTAAACTTATATAAATACCCCTTATGTTTCATGTAACCCTCCTCTTTTTTAGGCTCTCTTCTCTTAGTCTCTTCTCTTAATTTAGTTTAGATCAAATATAAAATGAGAGCTCTCCTTCTTTTCATGGCTACTTAGTCATTTCCTTTATGTAATTTTTTTAATGTAATTTTAATTCAAGTCTTTTCTTGTTTATTTACCTTTATGTTAGTAATGTAGATCTTCTTTTATTTTATGCAAGTAGAATAGTTCTCTTTTCCATTAGCTTTCATTTTATTTTTTTAGTTTCATGTTGCATGCTACTGGTATTGATATGATAACACAAATGAGAGGCTAAGCCCTTCAATTTAGGGGTAATGAAGCCCTCTAATTATGTAGCTTCAACATTTTGATTATTATTGCTCTCCTTTTGTGCTTAATGGAAGGATGAATCTTGATGTGATTTATTGTTTTATGTTGAATTTGATAGTCTATATTGTTCATAACAAATAGACTATTCTTAAACAATCATAAACAAAAATTACCTCTTCATTTACATATGATTAAGCTAATGAAGCGATTTTAAAATTAAAATTTGATGGTATATATTTCTATTTAATAGTTAATAGACCATGCTTAAAATAGATTTTATTTTCAACTTTATTGTCAATTTTCATGAGAATTAAGAAGTGGTTTAAAAGTTATGTTATAGTTTGATGGCTTATGTTGAGCTAATTAATAGCACAAATATGTCATACTTATGATAAACACATCATTTAAATTCACTAATGACAAAAAAGATCATAATTTCTTACTTTGTTGAACTATGTGATCTAGATAGTGGATTTATCTGTAAATTGTCATTTTATTCTCATAGTTCTCATTCACATTTGTAGTTGTTAGTTTTCTCATTTTCTAGCTTAAATATTCTCAAACTTTTGGTTAATTTGATTGAATAGAGATTTAAAATCTAACAATTCCCTACGGATCGACCCATACGCGCCACGTACTAGAATTGTACGTCGTGCGCTTGCGGTTATATTTTAATTTGAAATTTATCGGCGATTTTCTAAACTGGTAAAAAAATCGTCGTCAATCAAGGTTTTGGCGTCATTGCCGGAGAGTTGTTTTGATTTTATCTTCTATTCTTTGAATTATTTTTGTTTGATTTTATTGTGTGTTTGTTCGCATTTTAAGAAAAAAAAATTGTATGTGTTTGATTGATTTTTGCTTGCATATTGACATTGTGTTTGTGGTTGTTCTATTTCCTTTTTCGTTTGCATTTTCATATATAAAAAAAACATACACAATTCCATAGAAAAATAGTTTATTGCTTTACATTTTTACATTTACAATTGCATTTTCTCCTTATAACTTTGCATTTACAAAAAAAGTAAGTGTACACTTATGCACTGTTCGCTATGCACTGTGCTGTGCACCTTTTTGCTTGACAGCAGCAACTCTCCACCAGTTCACTTCCTCGTTACATTTCTGCCTCTGTGCCATACATCAAAATTCATATACATACACTCTTTCCTCCTCCAAACATCCATCACAGCAACTTCCAAACCATTACATTCCCTCAGCAACATCAACCACTTAACACAGCACCTCTCACTCAAGCAGTCCCCTACATCCTGTCACAGTACACTTCATAACCATCAGTTTCATATTGCCTCTACCTAAGCAAACTGCTTGCCTTCGCACAAAACAACCATCATCACAAACTGCTCCACAGACCAACCATCTTCCACTGCCCTAACAAAACAACTGCCTCGCAACCAGCAGCAACAACCTCCATCTACTTGCTGTTTGCTTGACCTCCACAACCCTGATCAACAAGGCATCAGTTTATTGCCTACATCCATCAACACAGCCATCAAATCTCCTCATAAACTACAGCAACATAACAAACTTCTTACCTATCTCTGGCCTACCTGCCTGGTCATTCACTGATCATTCACTATCAACACAAAGCCAATATACCACTGTCTCAACACAAAACTGCCTATAGTTTCATCTTCTTATCCACTTCTCTGTTATAAACTGCTACTCTGCCTTGCAATCAACCATACTTCACAAACCACATCATCTTGTTTAAACCATAGCATATCACCCTGAAACAACAGTGCATTGCCTGTGATCACTTTCATTTCATCCGACATACATCAACATCATCTCAGACATTACATCTACATCATCTCTGAATATCCAAACCCACCTTGCTGTCGAAAACAAGCACTGCCTCAACAATACCATTACTAAAACTTCATCACATCACATTCTCAACTACCAACTCACCATCCATTGCACTGTGAACCATCTCCAAACCAAAAACCACTTCTGTTCATATATCACTGCTGCCATCCAATTGCAAACTTCTGCTGCCGTCTTAACTTCTGACCCACTTCTACACCAATAAAACCAAATTCCAACTATCATCACACTACAAATCTGCAATCACGACCACTGACCATCATCCCTCACCCATACCACTGACAGCAGCTACAACTTCTCTGCACACAACAACTCCTCAAAAACTATCACTGTAATACAACCTGCAATCCACAACCAATCACTTCCATAACCCCAATCGACAATCAACCAAAAACCGCGACCCACGAAACAAGCAATCACCATCGAATCACTACCACCTCTGTAAACCCAATCAACATCGAACTCCTCTGCCTCCACCTACCTTCATGACTTTACTGCAACCCTCGACCATCCCCAAACCACTTCGACACCGCTGCCACGATCGAACCCAAGTTGCCGCCTTCATTCAAAAATTGATACCTTCAATCCCTGTTTCTGAAAGTCGAGGTTGTTTTTTAATGTTTGATTCTAATTTTGGATTTCAAAAGTTGCTTCAAGCACAAATCTGAGGATTTATACGGCTTTCTTTTAAAAAGAAAATGAAAAACAAGAGGGATATAAATGTGGTTCAGTGAAAAAGAAACAAAATGTCTTTGTGAACTTGGTTAGATGATTTGGTTTGGGCCGGAGCTTTGAAGGCCTGAGTTTAAAAAACGAAAAAAACAAAAAAAAGGGTTTGTTTTGTCTTCTTATTTAAAATAAAAAAGATTTTGCTCAGTTTTGTTTCGTTTCCATCTTTTTAAAAAAAAAATCAAACACAAAAACAAAAACAAAAACTTCATGCGTAGTTGCATTGTTAATACATGTTTAATTTCTGCTTTGCATTACATTTTAGATATTTGATTAATAATAACGGTTAGACATCGATAACACTTAATTGTATATTGACCAGTTGTCCTCTTTCGACAATTTGATTTCTTGATGTCTAGGCTACGGCAGAACAATAATCAGTTATAAATAATATTGTGATTCGTAAATATTATACTGAATTGTGTCTCTGAAGGTACTTAAACCTTCAGCTGCATTGCTACGGTGATTCGTGGTGCACCGATAACTCCTGTCCGTTATCTCGCTGAGAACTATCTTATTGATTTAAGACAAAGTGTGATTATATAATTTTGGGTTAACTTAGGATAAATAATTTGTAATTAAACCCTTGCATTCATTTAGCTACATTAGTTCATGCATATTTAAAAAAAAAGTAAAAAATCCAAAACTAAAAAAATTGTAAATATTCCTTTTCCTTTGAAATTTTTAAATCTTTTTTATTTGAAATTTCAAAAATCCAAAAAAAATGTAGAAAAACCAAAATCCAAAAAAATATATTATAAAACCTTTTCAAAAACAAAGAAAAAAAATTTGAAAAACCAAAAAACAAAACAAAAATAAATTTCCCTTTTGAAAAACAAATTCTATTTGTAAATATTTTTCCTTTATAAAAATACCAAAAAAAAAAATTCTTGAAAATGTCCGAGTTTCCTTTTCCTCACTCACTTGAATTTTACAATAGTTGTGAAAAATCAATATAATCCATATGATTTCACACCAAATTCATATGGATATTTTAATGACAACTATTTTATAAACAATTTGAATTTTGAACAACAAAGTTTTCAAAACGATAACCAAACCTCAACTCTTGAAAATAACATTTCATCTTTACCGAATTCCTTACACAACAAAATCAAACTATAAATGATCTGTGTAATTCATATTTGTATAATAACTGGAGTCAAGGATTTCAAAATTTGAATTCAATTCAAAAATTCAATCGATTTCCATATAACCCATGTCAATTCAATTTCGAACTCCAAAACGAATTTCAAACTCAAAATAAAAATAGAAACAACTTTTCAAACGAATTTGGCAATGGAAATTATCTTAACCACGTTACGATTGAAAATCTTTGTTGTCAATAATTTCAAAGTGAAAATCTTCATGTTAGTAACTGTAAATTGGATTTTGTTGAGCAAATAGACGGAATTTACGATGAACATACGGATTTGTTGTTCGAAACATATATGAAACAAGGTGATAAACAAAATCAAATCCCGACGTGTGACGAGTTAAGTGATAATCTACCTTTTACCCAAATCGACGATTTTCAAATAAAACTTTTGAAATTGAAAACGAAAATCTTGACGAAGTTGTTGAAAACATGGTAATTGAGTTGGATTTCAATTCTATTGAGGGTGTAGAACCAAATTTAAAATTCAACCTTCCTTTTCTCGATTTCAAAATTTTAAATACAACAACTTTGGATTTTGAACTTGAGATACGCAATGAAGTTTTTGATGATCCAACAAAGGAAGTCGAATTTAATGAACACGATTTCTTTGGACTTTTTAAAAATGAGTTGTCGAATTCTGAAGGGGAAGATTTAAAACACCATTCTGATTTTGAAATCGACAACTTTGAAGAAGTTTTCAATGATAAGCTTGAATTTCAATTTGGTGAAAATAAACTTTAATTTCAACCAATTGTTTTATCAACCCTACGATTTTTAATAAAATGACATTCATTTTTCCAAATAAACATTATGTTCCAATATCTTTTGCGATTTGTTTTCTGCGCTTAAGCTGTGTTTCGCATAATTGGCGAGACAAATGAATCAATTTTTGGAAGACCGTTTCATTTACACTTTGATGATTTACTTTCCGTAATAGTGTAATTAATCTTTTAATTTTCTTATAAATATAGGTCACATTTTTATTTTAATTTTAATTTTCTCCTTCCACTAGGGTTGACTATGGGGACACAGTCAAAATCAAGTGTAGGGAAGACTCATCATCATTTTCGATTCTTCATGATTTATTTTTACTTTTTCTTTCAAAAATTTAAAAAAATCTTAAAAAGACAAAAAAAACAATTTTATTTAAGCATCTTTGATTTAGTTTTAAAGAAACATTATAGGATAAATTATACGGTTTTGGTTTATTAAATTGAAATTTTGAAAATTTAAATGTGTTAACAAAAATAAAAATGAAGTTTGATTATGAATAACAATGGTTTAACTAATATATAGAAAGATTCGTACGTGTTAATTATGAATACATCTAAATTGAAAATCTTTATTTTAAAAGGTGGTTGATTTAAAGTAAAGATATAACATTTTTTTCTAAGTTAAATGGTGCTATTTAGTGCGAAACTCTCTCTTCTAAAAAACAAAAAAAAAATTCTTATATACATGTATATAATTTTTATTAACACCTAGAATCATGTTTACACACTTGTATGTTCACTCACCATGTTTTGTGCCATTCTCACGTAAGCCCGAAAGGAAGTGCATGTTCGGTATATCTGTCCTTATTTTATCTAAGTTAGGTGTGTGTATATAAAAATTCTTTTACTAATAATGCCTACAGTCAATAAGTGTTCACACTTGTGTATTCACTCGCCATGCTTTGTATTCCCCTAACATCAATCCGCAAGGCAGTGCATGGGTAATATATCTAGCCTCAGTTTATCTGAATTAGGCATATGAAAATACTTTTAAAATCAATAAAATTTTCAAATAAGAGAGTAACTAATTGAAATCCAAGCACTATTTTGACTTATTGATTTGACTTGTTATTGAAAAGAAATGAAAATACCACTTTGATAAACTTTGATAATCAACTAAGGATCTATTTCATAGTTACACTTTGTTATCAACCGAAACAACGAGTTAAACTATAGTCTATTTGTTATGATAACTTGATTTTTGTTGGAAATTTTGATGAGTAAATGACTTAAATTTTTAAGATAATGACCAAAACTTATATTTAACTTATTTATGTCGATTTAAAAGTAAACCCTTCATTTGTATATATTTTCAAAAACTTGCATTCATCCCATTGCAAATAAATCTTGTATTTTGTAAATATTTTCACTCTGCTTTTGGATTTTGTGGGTAGTATCCGCTGAAAACCCTCACGAGACAACACTCGTCCTACTGGGGACACCCAGAGGTTAACGGCTTGTTGCATACGCTCAATGCAATCGTGCTCCCTGCAAAAATGGATTTATCTTTGTTTTTTCTTTATTCGAGGACGAATAAAAAGATAAGTGTGGGGGTATTTGATGTGCACGTAAATGTGCATATTTTACCACCATATTTAATCTAATTAAATTAAATAAATAACCATATTAGGTGTTTTAACATGTTTAAACCAAAATTCCAATTATTTTCAAATTGTCACATATTAATCTTCATATAGAGGCAAAATGGTCATTTTTTACATATATTATTTTGAGAAAATTTAACTGGAAATTTCTATATTGCTGTATAGGAATTTGGCTTCATATACAAGTGGTTTCATGTAGATATATGCATACACAAAGAAGATACAAAGGAATAGATATGAAAATAATTCAAAGTGATGATTATGGAGGACCCCACTTACCCACCTACCTTAATGTACACTTAGGAGCTAATGCACATGCTAAAAGGTCTTTAAATCTTCATGCACACTTAATGGATGATTATCTGAAGTTAATGATAACTTGGCCACCACACTTCCTAAGAGGGTATTTGGATAGTTCCCAAAAAAGTAAATTAGGGTTTTAAATTTGTATAAATACCCCTTATGTTTCATGTAACCCTCCTCTTTTTTAGGCTCTCTTCTCTTGGTCTTTTCTCTTAGTTTAGTTTAGATCAAGAATAAAACGAGAGCTCTCTTTCTTTACATGGTTACTTAGCCATTTCCTTTATGTAATTTTTTTTATGTAATTTTAATTCAAGTCTTTTCTTGTTTATTTACTTTCATGTTAGTAGTGTAGATCTACTTTTATTTTATGCAAGTAGAATAGTTCATTTTTCCATTAACTTTCATTTTTTTAGTTTCATATTGCTGCTGCTAGAGTTGATATGATAACACAGATGAGAGCTAAACCCTTCAATTTAAGGGTATTGAAGCCCTCTAATTATGTAGCTTCAACATTTTGATAATCATTGCTCTCTATTTGTGCTTAATGGAAGAATGAATGTTGATGTGATTTATTGTTTTATGTTGAATTTGGTAGTTAATGTTTTTGATAACAAATAGGCTATGATTAAACAATCACAAAAAAATTACCTCTTCATATACATATGATTAAGGCAATGAAGTGATTTTAAAATTAAAATTTGATGGTCTATATTTCTAATTAATAGTTAATAGGTCATGCTTAAAATAGATTTTATTTTCAACTTCATTGTCATTTTTCATGAGAATTAACAAGTGGTTTAAAAGTTGTGTTATAGTTTGATGGCTTATGTTGAGCTAATTAATAGCACAAATAGGTCATACTTATGATAAACACATCATTTAAATTCACTAATGACCAAAAAAGGAGATCATAATTTCATACTTTGTTGAATTATGTGATCTAGAGAGTAAATTTATCCCTAAATTGTCATTTTATTCTCGTAGTTTTCATTCACATTTGTAGTTCTTAGTTTCCTCATTTCCTAGCTTAAATATGATCAAACTTTTGGTTAATTTGATTGAATACAGATTTAAAATCTAACAATTCTCTACGGATTGACCCGTACTCGCCATATATTAGAATTGTACTCCGTGCGCTTACGGTTATATTTTAATTTGAAATTTATCGACGATTTTCTAAACCTATAGAAAATTCGTCGTCGATCACAATCAGCGATAAAAAAATGTTAAGTTTGAGGGTGATTATCATTTCACTCATTAATATCTTTTATCAAATAAAATATCTCTTTTATAGATATAAGTTTTTAAATCGTATTCTTTTCCAGTATATATGAAAACATTAAACCTCAATGTAGCTTTGGAAACACCAAATCAAAATCATTTCTTATAAACCATATTGTAAAACCTTATTGAATAAAAAGGGTCGATGGAAATTATACCAATTATGCTCAACATCAATTTCTGTATTCAACATTTACTATCTATCGAATAATGGTGAAATCACCATTTAAATACACATGGATAACATGGGTTTCCTCCTCATAATTTAATACGAAGTATAAGAACTATACAATCCAAGTTGTATTAAATTTGAAAAAATTATATCTTTTATACTTGTCTCGTTTCCAACATTTCGACCTTATCCATTCCTCGTCCAAGAAATAGGCTAGGTGAGCCAGGACACTGGTTTCTCTTGAATATATCCTTAGTTTTGGCATCTCACATTCAGGTTTCATGAAGAGAAAAATCCAATCTATTCATAATCTTTTAGAGCTAAATTAAATCACTTGATTATAACAGCTTTTCTTTAAATCATTTATTTCATCCTTTTAAAATAAATTGTAAAACCTTAAAATCATCTTTAAAATACTTAAATATTTATTTAAAAAAATTTATAAAAGATTTGGGAAAGAATACCTAAGTTAAAAGCCATATTTCAAAAATTAGTAAAAACCGCTGCAAAAAGTGCTGCGTAAAGTACTTTTAAAGCTTATCTGATCAAAATAAATTTTCTATCATTTAGAAATCCATAATTATAACTCAAATATATTTTAAAACATTTTAAAAGATTTATAGGATTTATTCCAAATTTTTAAAGAATTAAAAATATCAATTTTAAAGAATTTATCGCTCTGGTTTCCGTACTACCAAACCGTGATTATTTTGAAAACTTGTTTTTCTCATATTTTAAAATCTATTAAAAAGATCTCAATCTTTTTATTGTTTTTTGAAAATCATGATTATAAGAGTTCATAAAATTCTTATTAAATTGAATTTCGGATCCATCGTTTAAGTGGATTTAACATTCTATGACGCGAAATCGCGAACTACTATTACACGACATGCCTATTTTTGACAATTTTCATAACTTGCCAAAACTTCACCAAATTGGATTTTAGTGTTTATAAAAAATTTATAAACCATTTTAAAGAGGTTTAACAATCTCATATACAACATTTCATTTATCAATGGAAAGTGATTTCCTTTGTGATTTTCGACGTATATTAAACGTAACTTATTTTAATATCAAAATAAACATATAATAAACATCCAAACCTGATGATCAAAGCATAGTAAACATCCATAGGAATTACATCATCATATTATAAAATATATATAAATAAAGTTTCTCACCATAATCCAAACCAACATTCTTTTCAAACAACCCTTCACTAACACTTCCAAATCATCACTAAAACAACTTCTCTATTGCTTTCGGCCCACCTTCCTCTACGTCCTTAATATCGACCATCCTTACTCCACTACCATAGCTCATGGCATAAGGGTCTAGGGTTAAGGAGCTTGGACATTGAAAAAAGTAGAGGTCTTTAGTCCATAAAATTTGGACCCAAAAATGGGTCATCTTTATTCGAAATTATGGCCACCATGCACTAAATGTTGTCAAAATGAAATTCTAGAAAGTTCTCTCCTCTTGCGTTTGAAATTTTTTTTACTAAATTTTGAGTTGTTTTGAGGGAGATATGGTGAATAGAAGAAGAGGCATCCTCAGATTCACAAAAAAGCCAAACCCGAAAATATGTCATCTTCTAACTTATTTTTGGACATGTTGCTCAAGGAATTTTACCAGGTTGTCAAAGGGAAAGTTCTTGCAAATTCTTATTTCTATAATCGAAAAAAAACACTTAATTATGATTAGTTTTGAAGGAGATATGATGAAAAGAAAAGGAGGTATTGTCCGACCTAAAATCTAGTCCCGAAATTGCACTACAAAGAAGTTAGATTTTGACATGGCTAAGCTCAAAATTGAAGAAGTGGTACCCATGAAAGTTGTAGCCACAAGAATTTACCTGGTTTGAAAAAAGGAATTACTCCATTTGGTTCAAAGTAGTTATTATAGAATGAAGAAGATGGAAAAATGAGTAATGAAGGTGGGTGTTTATAGCCAAAGTTCCAACCCAAAATATCATGATATTTTGGCTACCCTACATCACCACCCCACACCCCCCATATGTCACCCTACACAGCAGAAATGACCTCTCCCCCAATGTGCATGTACTCAAGTGCATGTCCTTTGGTGTAAGATGGTTGACTTAAATTTTTTTAAGTATTATGTTTCCTAAAATATCTTAGATATTTTCATATTTGTGTGTGTGTGTACATGTATATTTGTATGTTTGTATATGTTGGTGTGTGCATATGTATGCATGTGATATGTATACATATATGTGTTTAATAAGAGAATAAAAAAACATTTCAACAACTTCGAACAACTTTAGTTCGTTAAACTATTGAAAATTGAAAAATCAATTCCCGATCACGCTTTTACTTCTTAGTTAATATATATATATATATATATATATATATGTATGTATGTATATATATATATATATGAAAAAAGTTTGATAATAATATTTCTATCATTGTTAATTAATTAAAATGATCATATTTGAATTATAAAACCATATAAATCAATATTAAACAATTGTTTATAAAAAGTGTTATTATGTCGATAAATCGATATCAATTTTCCTTATACTTTCAAATCAAATATGTATCTTTATAAAACTATTATAAATGATTTATTATCACTTATAATTAATAAAAATTAATTATTATCATTTTAAAACAATTATAAAAACAATTATAATAATTATTAAATCATTAAATTCCAATTTAAAATCATTAATCAATTGTCAAATATAAGGGCACCACTGATGATATCATGTATATATTTGATTTCTAAAAATAAAATAATTAATTTTATTTTATATTCTTGTTCAACTATAAAAATAAGTGTTTGTATCCAGCTTAATGCATAACATTTGACAATTATAGTGTTGTTTATCGATAAATGGTTTTCGGCCATTTTATCGATATTTATTCCAAGGTATATATTTTTGTAATTATTTATTCAAATTAAGATTACCATTATTATTTATTGTTCAAAACATCATAATCTATGTTAAAAAGATTATAATTGAATATTTTCAAAATAATTATAATTTATCAAAGTGATAAATTTGCGGGTCGCTAGGGAAAGTGCAGGGTACACTTATGGACTGAGTGGATTTTGATGTGATTATCGCTTACATGTTATATTGTAATTTCTATGATGATAAAGTGTGGGTAAATCCCGTTTTGTGCCATAGCGATATGGTCTTACTGTGGATGCTTAGAGTAAAGATTTTACTCATACCAGGCTTTATGTCTGGCCCATGTTTTTATTATTTTCCATAAACTTACGACTACTCATTTGAGTTGGTTGAGTTTATGGATTTCAAAGATGTAGCAAGCAGTTTATCTAGCAAATAAAAGTTATTTTGAAATTTTCATTATAAAACCAGGAATTATAACTAGTTGTGTACCATGTTGGCATATTCATATGTCGGACATTACACTACTCTTATTTTCTTATTGTATTTATTCTGCATGGGAATGAAAAGGGATAACGATGATGTAAAGAATTATGCTAAACAATTTAATGTAATGGAAATTTATTTAGCTGCTTTGTTTACTTAGCGTTGTGCAACATAATACTGATTTCACTTTGTTTCTTAAAAATGATTCTAGTGATGGCTGTAGTATCATCGACGTCCATTTTGGATCTCAAGTTGGAGGATGTTACCATCTCCCACTTGCAATTGGAGTCTTATTACAACTTCTTCCATCGGTGTTTTCAAAAATTAATCGAGTTTATCCATTAGTGAATGGGTGTATTTTGTTTTAATTATTTACTTTGCTAATTAACTCTCTTCGACGCTGAAAAAGTGCCCTTACCATGTGGCATTATTCGAAATATGTCTCTCAACTTCTAATGAGCTCCAGGTATCTTTTACGAAATATATCCTAGCATTATCGTCAGATAACAAAGTCATGTGATTCTCAACATTTGAAATCGCCCTTGGCTCGGTTATAAATTTGTGTATTTTTTATGCTTCTTACATTGCATCGCTTTTCTAGGCAATGTACTTAGCCTTTTGGTTGAATCATCCACTACTTATTGTTTGTAATATTTCCAACTTAAAGTTCTTAACTTAAATTTGAACTTAAATTTAGGTTTGACATGTATAGTATGTTTCATTAATGAATTACGTGTTCATGTACTTTTTTATAGGGAGTTCATTGTTCCTATAAACAAACTTAGAATTTCTCCCACCTATATAACAACCCTGATTTTGAAATTAACTTAAATAAAATATATAATAATCTAAATTAGAGATTTAAAGGGGAAATTGATTTTTTCAAGTATTGAAATATGGAGAACTTAGAAATTTGTGTTCTCTTATGAAAGATGATAAATTCTTTACAAATAAGTATTCTAAATTTTAATAGCATTAGAAAATTTAAGATATGGAATTAATATTTCGGAATTCATAAGTGAATATGTTTTATAAGAAAAAAGAGATTTTATTTTGTTAAATATTTTAATTATTATAAAGAAGAGTTTATGAAGTGTTTAAATCGTAAGTAATTGATTTTAAAAAGATATGTTGGGATTTTAATTGTTAAATCTTTTAATTATTTATAAGAAGTAATTATTTGTAAATAATCAATTTAAAGCACATGTGGAAATTTGACCAAAGAATTTTATTAAAATTTATAATTTAATATTATAGAAAGGAAGTTGAATTAGAGAATTGATTCGTACTGATTATTAGAGAGGACATTTTAAAATTAGTTGGAAGCTTTGATTGAAAATGAATTTGAAAAGACTTCAATTGAGAGAAATAAAGGAATAAAAACCTTTCTTTTCCTTATTAGGCCTTGTTTCAACCCAACCCCATTTAAAACATAGCTAAAGAGAAGTTCTCTCCTTCTAAAAATTCAGTACATAAAAAAATATAGAAATAAGAAAATAAGAAAAAGTGTTTATCCTCTTCTAAACCTAGGCTAAAATCTTCATATTTAAATTCAAGTAAATTTCTAGAAATTTCGCTAAAATCAAGGTAAGCTTCTCAAACACAACTACATCTTATAGACCAATTGACTTAAGTTTTTCAGTGTTTTGATTTTCATTTGTTGCTCTTTTTGGTTGAGTCATTTTTAGGGCTTGCTAAATTGTAAAAGAAAGATGAAATTCGGTGTTTGGCAAGCTTATTCATGGAATTAAGATGAGTAGACCTCACCACTATCTTTGCTTTGGATGCTTGCTACTATTATCGTTGTTGATTAAGACATCGATAGAAAATTATGTATAATTAAATGAATATAAAACGTTATGATTGCTGAAAGTTTAAAATGGTTGAAATTGTAAGGTATCGTTCTATTCCTTGATTTTGAAAGCATTGTATGCTTGTTTGGATGATTGCATGTCTTAATATATGGTATATCAGTTCCCCTTAGAACAATTTCAGGTGCCATAATCGAGAAAAATGACATTAAAATCATTTAGCTGGAGCTGTAATGCTCCTGGATTCTCCAACATCGATCGTTGGTTGCCCATTGGTGAAACGGTGGTCGAACTTGGAGCCTATGTAACTCTAAGCAAATTATGATTTAATAGGTTTTTCTTTGGTTTTCTCTTGCTTTTCTTGATTTATATGATTATTGAAGATTTGATTGCATTATATTCTTATGGAATTTTAGTTTTATAGTTTATTTAAAATAATTATATACATACATACATATTTATTTAAATAAATTTGTTATGGAAAGGAATAGTGCTAAACCTTGTTATATTAAAATATATTCTTTAAAATCACTTCTAGAATTTATACATACATATACATACATACACACATACATATATATACATATACTATATTATTAACTTCAGTTTCAGGTTATGAAATATGGATATAAAATATATATTTATAAAGAGATTATTATAGAGTTTTAATAATAATAGTGTTCTAAAAGGTGAAGTAAACTATATATATATATACCTATATGTAATTTTTAGATTTATACACACACACACTCATCAGGATATTTTTATGAACGTATCTATTCTTTGGAGTTTATACAACTATACACACACATATTCTGATATCAATTCAGATTATAGTTCACTATATATATTTTTGTGTGTGTGTGTGTATTATTGAGTAATAAGAAGTTTATGGTTTTAATTGAAGAGGTTTAAAGGTATATAAAGTATTCTGAAAACCATTCTATATGTTTTTAAAGACAAAACTTATACCTTGTAATTAATAACTTCTCCTTTAGTATCTATTTGAGTTTTGCTTTCAGGCTATTTATTATTTTTATGGAATAAGGAATATAGTTAAACGTGTTAGTAGTACCAAGTTATATGGGACAATCTGTGTCACTTCTTCTCTAACGACCCAGATTTTTTCAACGGTTAGTTGTAAATATTTAAATAGTTTAAATATTGGATTTGAAATTATAATTTAGTTAGTTAGATTTTAAAACTGGAATTTCGAGCGATTTCGAAAATTTTGTAATCGTCGATTTAATCGATGCGTTAAACCAGCGATCCGAGGCACAATCTCGGATTTCAACAGAACTAGTTCCATTGGATCTGTAATAGCGTATTATTATCGAATTTCAAATTTCGAACCTTTTGGAGTTATCGTTGGATCGTACGAGATAGAAACATTTTGAAATTAATATCGAAAAATCAATATAATAATTGGGTCCAAAAATGCTATCTTCTCCATACGATCGAATTAGGACTCGAAACCTTTTCCATTGGATTCGAAATAGGAGTATAACATTATAGAAGCTAAGCAGCATGCCTAAAATAGGGGTTCGAAATTACAAGGCATAACGAGATAATTTCAATATAAATTTATGAAATCAAATTGGGGACAAATTCTCAACCGACCTATCCCACTAGACCAAAAACCATTCAAGCACACAACCTTCCATTTGTTAGTTTCCTTTTCAGTTGTTCTTCAATTTAAATCACGTGCCTATAACTGGCCAGGCTTATCCTCGAAGTCATCTCTTCCTTTTAAAATAGTGTTATCCCTTTTCCCCTCTTGTTGTTTAGAACGAAACAGAATTCGTTCAATCTAAAAAGAAAAAAGAAAAAAATCAATCAGTATTCATAAAAAAATTACATGCGAACGACTCGCGATCGGATATAAAGGCAAACTCACACGAGAGGTTGCTTGAAATTGAGGGGTGCAAATGCTTACGTATATGTATCGGTGGAAAAGAGGTTCTGACAAAGTCAAGGAGCACTAGTAAAGGGCTTGGAGGAGTCACGACTGATGCCGGCGTGGTCATTGTTGTTAGGAACTGAGTTGATGATGTTTTGATGACAACAACCTTATATAGTTATTATACTTTACTTTATAAAATATACACTAACATTTCCATATATATATATATAGGAAGTATATGCAGGTATCATCGAAGACTGATCAGTATAAAGACTCAAGCATCAAGATGAAGATTAAAGATTCAAGATTCAAGACTCTAGAGAGTCAAGATTTCAAGATCTCAAGATAAGTGTCTAGTATTTTGTTAAAACTTCATAATAGCACTCTCATCTTTCTTTCAATTTTCTTTTGGGATGAAACCCAATTTCTATCGAAACCAGTGGCTTACAAACCCACGACAAGTAGCTTACAAACCTACGACAAGTGGCTTACAAACCCACGAAAATCAAAATCATTTAAACTACTTTGTACAAGTTCTCGAGTCCTATGGAGGAACTCTGTAGGAAGGTTCTTGCAATTTCAGTTTGAATAGATTTTTCAAAATGTTTTTAAATCTGTTTTCAAAATGTTTTAGCTTTCAAAATCATGTTTTCAAAAATATTTTCAAACTTTGTTTTAGCCTTGAAATATTCCTCTATTCTGATTTTAAAAACTTCTATTTTTAAAACATCAAAACTTATTCTGATTTTAAATATCACTTATATAATTGACGGTCTATATCAATTATATATATATATATTTAAAATAATGTTTTATATTCATTCTCTATCTCAAAATATTGTTTAAACATTTACTTTGCTTCAGAAAAGTTTCAACTTGTTTTAAATTCAATTGTCTTTACAAAACAACATCTCTATAATTTTGAACTAAGGGATGTCGACATAAGGGGATACCCCATGTCGACATGGTGATAGTTGGATTCAAAATTCAATTTTCAAAAGAAGTGTCCATTCGTTCGAAAACCTTTTCGCCAATGGTTATGACTGTTGTGCATCTATATAAAGGCTTCCAAAACGAATTTTTTTAACAACTACTTTCTTATTTTCTTCACTCTTTCTTCTCCACCATTCCATATCCATAAAACTTCATATTTTCAAGATCGTGCCACTATTCTGCCAAATTCTCAATAGGAAATCATTTAGATACTCTCTCTATTTGATTCTCCATCATTCTACTAAAGATCAAAGTGTTATTCAGAGTTATAGGATCAATTTGTATTCAGAAAGTTCATAGAGTCTATCCATTCAAAAGGATTGTTATTAAGAAGTATTAGGGTGATCTTGTGTCCCGTAAATCAAGAAAGTTTACCCCAGACTCGGAGATAGGAGGGTTCCTCAAGGCCTTAGAAATTGAGCGTTGTAATTTGGATATTGGCTTATAAAAATCTGTACAAGCATATTGCCTTGGTGCAGGACTGGATGTAGGAGGATTCCGAACCAGTATAAAATCCGGTGTGTTCTTTTCTTTTACTTGCTTTACCTTACTATTTGCATTTGTTATATGTTCTGTGATCATTCTGTGTTAGAATTCTGTTTAGATTTGTGTTGAAAGTTTTAATTTAGTCATATAGTTCGTATATTCTTTAAAACACTATTCACCCCCCTCTAGCGTTATTTCTGCCTTAAGATCCTTAATCCGCATCCCTAACAATTTGTATCAGAGCATTGGTTTTCATTGTTTTCATAATCTGAAACTTGAAGAATATAAAAATGGCATTTTTGGAAAATTGTGTTAAAACTGTTTTGAATCTATGCATTTCATCAAAGTATCATAAGTCTGCATATAGTTATTTTGAAAAATCAAGTTATCTACCGAATTGGTGTGTTATGCAGGGACAGACATGTTATATGGCTTTTGACGAATCAACACCCAATGGACAAACCGTGCAAATTGAGAAAGATAAATGGATACTTGATAGTGGCTGTTCGAGGGACATGACTGGAAATCCCGAGATACTCAAGGACATTACTTATCAAGATAGTGGATTAGTCAATTTTGGTGACAACTCTAAAGGATATGTGGTTGGTGTAGGCAATGTCGGTAACTCTAAAACTTTACTTATTTCTGATGTTTTATTAGTTAGGAACTTAAAACATAATCTGCTTAGTATAAGTCAACTTTGCGATAAAGGTTTTAAAATTAAATTTGGAAAAGATAAATGTCACATTGAAGATGATAAGTCTAATATAATTTTTGAAGGTATTAGGAAGAAAAATATTTATATCCTTAGTATGAAAATTTCAAATGGTAATCTATGTCTTTTGGCTAAAACAAGTGACCCTTAGATTTGGCATAAAAGATTTGGCCATTTTAATTTCAAATTATTATCTAGGATATCAAAACTTGACTTAGTTAGAGGTCTACCCAAGTTAAACTTTAAAGTAGATAGTATTTGTGATGCTTGTCAATTAGGAAAACTTAAGAAAAGTTCATTTAAATTAAAAGATGCTATTTCTACCTCTAGTCCTCTAGAATTACTTCATTTAGATTTATTTGGTCCATCTCAAGTTCAATCAATTAACCATAGTAAATATGGTTTTGTTATAGTAGATGATTATTCAAGATATACTTGGACAATCTTTTTAAAACATAAAAGTGATGCTTTTGAAATATTTAAAAACTTTTCTGAAAGAATTCAAAAACAACATTCTTTCAAAATTAAAACTATTCGAAGTGATCATGGTGGTCAATTTGAAAATGAAAATTTTGAGAATTTTTGTACTCAAAAGGGAATTAATCACAACCTAAAGAAACTCACTTAAAAGCTGTTAAAAGAATTTTAAGATATGTAAAATACACTTTAGATTATGGTTTATTTTATTCTAAAAATAATACTTTTGATTTAATATCATATTGTGATGCTGATTATGCTGGTTGTAAATCAGACCGAAAGAGTACAAGTGGAACTTGTCACTTTCTAGGACATTCACTGGTTTCCTGGTTCAGCAAGAAACAAAATACTGTTTCCTTGTCAACAACTGAAGCAGAGTATATATCTGCTGCTTTGGCCTGTTCACAAGTCATATATATGCAACAAACTTTAAAAGATTTTGGAATTAACATAAGTAAATCATCAATATATTGTGATAATACTAGTGCAATAAATCTATCTAAAAATCCAACTCATCAAGCTAGAACTAAACATATTGATATAAGACATCATTTTCTTAGAGATAATATAACTAAAGAAATAATAACTCTAGATTATATAAATACTAAAAAACAAATTGCTGATATATTAACTAAACCATTAACCGTACAGAATTTTACTAAATTTAGAAGAGAATTAGGTATTTGTTCAAAATCTGAAATATAAAATAATATAATATAATAATCAATAAAAATTCAAAATAAAAATTACACTTTTTTTGAAGAACACGTCGACATGCCCCATCTCATGATGTCTACATACCCAACAAAAATTTGAAAATTGAATTTCCCTCCAAAGTCAGTTATTTGGTTATTTATATATTTATTTCGTTTTCTCTCCTCTTCCTTCACTATATTCTCTGTAAATAACTTCTGAAACAATAAAATAATGGCCTCCTCTTCTACTAATGAACCCACTTCACCCACATCTCCTCATTCTGGTCCATTTCAACGAACTACGCACGCTAGAGTGATCAAATTGCAATAGAAGATGAAAGATATCCTTCAATTGATGACTGAAATTCAAGTAAGTCAACTTAGGATGGCTAGAGAAAAACAATGGCAAGGGAATATTATTAGGAATGTACAAAAATTCCTTATGGATAAACGTACAAATCCTATTAATATTGAAGACTCTTCACAAGCCATGGAATCCGAGGAAGAAGAACCTATGGAAGAACCACAAGAAGACCAAAAGGAAGATCAACCTTTACCTCAACCCGATGTCCCTATGAATACGGACGAGAGCGTTATTTGCGTTGGTGAGATCCTTGTTGATACTAATGGAAACATAATTGAACAACGTGGAAACTTTTGTCTCCACTACCCCAATTGTTCGATTCATAAGTCTCCTATAGTTAAGGATCGCCATTAAAGCGTACTTTCATTTTATTCTTTGTTTTAAATTATTTTGTTTGTTCGTGTTTATATATGTTCTTATATATGTTGTAATAACTAAAATGTGTTCACTTATACTCATTGTTTCATGCTTGTTTTATACATATTATTTGTTCATACTAATCATTCTTGAATTATTAAGTAGTTAATAATTTTTGTTGATGACAAAGGGGGAGAAAGTTATAAAAATAAATGTGCTTGGTGTAAGGGGGAGTCATGGATTAAAAGGGAGTTGTAGTTTTAAGAAGAAGTCAAGGAGTAAGGGGGAGTTATAGAGAGTTATGGTATGGTAGGAATATTTTATAAATAAAGGTTGTCATCATCAAAAAGGGGGAGATTGTTAGGAACTGAGTTGATGATGTTTTGATGACAACAACCTTATATAGTTATTATACTTTACTTTATAAAATATATACTGACATTTCCATATAGATAGATATATATATATATATATATATATAGGAAGTATATGCAGGTATCATCGAAGACTGATCAGTATAAAGACTCAAGCATCAAGATGAAGATTAGAGATTCAAGATTCAAGACTCTAGAGAATCAAGATTTCAAGATCTCAAGATAAGTGTCTAGTATTTTGTTAAAACTTCATAATAGCACTCTCATCTCTCTTCCAATTTTCTTTTGGGATGGAACCCAATTTCTATCGAAAACAGTGGCTTACAAACCCACGACAAGTAGCTTACAAACCTACGACAAGTGGCTTACAAACCCACGAAAATCAAAATCATTTAAACTACTTTGTACAAGTTCTCAAGTCCTATGGAGGAGCTCTGTAGGAAGGTTCTTGCAATTTCAGTTTGAATATATTTTTCAAAATGTTTTTAATTCTGTTTTCAGAATGTTTTAGCTATCAAAATCATCTTTTCAAAAATATTTTCAAACTTTATTTTAGCCTTGAAATATTCCTCTATTCTGATTTTAAAAACTTCTATTTTTAAAACATCAAAACTTATTTTGATTTTAAATATTACTTATATAATTGACGGTCTATATCAATTATATATATATATATATATATATATATTTAAAATAATGTTTTATATTCATTCTCTATCTTAAAATATTGTTTAAACACTTTACTTTGCTTCAGAGAAGTTTCAACTTGTTTTAAATTCAATTGTCTTTACAAAACAACATCTCTATAATTTTGAACTAAGGGATGTCGACATAAGGGGATACCCATGTCGACATGGTGACATTTGGGTTCAAAATTCAATTTTCAAAAGAAGTTTCCATTCGTTCGAAAACCTTTTCGCCAATGATTATGACTGTTGTGCATCTATATAAAGGCTTCCAAAACGAATTTTTTTAACAACTACTTTCTTATTTTCTTCACTCTTTCTTCTCCACCATTCCATATCCATAAAACTTCATATTTTCAAGATCGTGCCGTCATTCTACCAAATTCTCAATAGGAAATCATTTAGATACTCTCTCTATTTGATTCTCCATCATTCTACTAAAGATCAAAGTGCTATTCAGAGTTATAGGATCAATTTGTATTCAAAAAGTCCATAGAGTCTATCCAATCAAAAGGATTATTATTAAGAAGTATTAGGGTGATCTTGTGTCCCGTAAATCAAGAGAGTTTACCCCAGACTCGGATATAGGAGGGTTCCTCAAGGCCTTAGAAATTGAGGGTTGTAATTTGGATATTAGCTTATAAAAATCTGTATAAGGATATTGCCTTGGTGCAGGACTGGATGTAGGAGGATTCCGAACCAGTATAAAATCCGGCGTGTTCTTTCCTTTTACTTGCTTTACTTTACTATTTGCATTTGTTATATGTTCTGTGATCATTCTGTATTAGAATTCTGTTTAGATTTGTGTTGAAAGTTTTAATTTAGTCATATAGTTCATATATTCTTTAAAACACTATTCACCCCCCCCCTCTAGTGTTATTTCTGCCTTAAGATCCTTAATCCGCATCCCTAACAATTGTTTTGTTCGCGTTCGGCCAATTTAAAAATCAATGGTGAGAAAATTCTCACTCATTTTGATTGCTAATTTAATTTTAAATGGTTAAAATTAATGATTGGATGCTTGTTTGAAGTCATTAATTATTATATATTGAATGATACATTATATATACAGTAGTATATATATTAATAGTTTGAGTGATATTCCCTTATGTTACAGCGGATGAGACCCTATGCGCCTGCATAATAGTGGATGACCTATATATCGTGATATCCCCCTCGAAGCAGGATTGGTATTTTTATGTTGTATTAACATCCGTGGATGTAGGGAAACAGGTTGGAGGGATCCAACTAGATTCCTCAAATATATTGTTCATCTTTCATATATAGTGATATATGACATGTGTAGATGTTATAGATTTTTGTTGTAGTATGAATTATTGGGTGCTTTTACAGCACTAGCCTGAATTTAGGTATTTTAAATACCACAATATTATTTTTGGAATTTGAAGGAATTTAAAAGGAAATTTTGAATATAAAAATATTTATATTGATGTTGGATTATTTTAAAAGAAATTGATTTGGTTAAAACAATAAATTGATTTTTGGGATGTATTTAATATTCGTAAAAATAATAATTTAAATGGAGATTTTTAAAATCATTTACATAAAGGATTTTTAAACGTGGATTTTTAAAACGATATTTATGGAAAAATATGAAAAGAAGTTGGAATGGATATTAAAGATAGGTTGGCAGAAATGAATAGAATTTGTAAGGAATTGAATCTATAAAATGGAATTTATATATTAGATTATTTGAATAAAAAGTGAAATTCAGAGAAGATAAATATTTATATACGATGTTATAAATAAAAAAAATCGACAACAGATGAAGTTTAGGACTATAAAATTCATTGAGTGATTAGAATAAGAAAATAGGGTGAGAAAAATAGTGGATACTATTTTTGAAAAGTGAAAAATGGTTAAGGAGAACGGAATGGAATGATTCGAAAGAATTTATAAAATTTAATTGATTATTGAGGTTTTAATATATTTTTTAAATCTAAAAAGTTAAGTTGTTTTAAAAAGGAAATTTTTATTTTTATAAAATTAGGGAATTTTGAACTAGTCAAAATCAAAATACTTCGGTAAGTAGATTTTCAAATATTAAGCAGTTATTTTAGTGAAATTCTAACTTTTAAAATCAATTTTTAAGAATTTATATATTTATCTAAAAAAAATGAGTTATTAATGTTTATAAGAGTGTTTTTTTGATATTTAAATAATTACTTGGACATTTTAAAAAAAAAATTATAAATCTTTTAAATACTTATTTCGTATACATATAGAGTTTTAAAGTGATTAAAAATTTTATTTTGTAAATTCTCTTGAGATTCGAAAAGATGCTTATAAAAAAATATGATTTTGAGGAGGGGAAAATTTATTAGTGATTCTGGAGATCTTAGAATAAGTTATAGAGCATTCTCTGAAGCGTTAATATGGAGAGATTTTTGGGAAATGAGACTTATAATATTTTTCTAAGTACAAAAAAGGGAAATTTATAAATATTTCTAAATGTTGATAGGGTTTGAAAATATCCTGTTATGGATTAAGTATTTGAAATTATTTTCAAGTATTGGAATATGAGAAGGGATTTGAATATATATGTTAATAAAGATATTTTGGAATAAATGCTTGGAAAAAGTTATAATAAGGCCTAGTGACTGCTTATGGATGTTTTATTGGTGGTTAAGTAACCGACTATTAATAACTGGTCAATTTCGTTAATCGTTTCGACGAGATTGAGATCAGATTTAATTATTCGAAAACCACTTCGATCCGGTTTGAAAATTACGAATGAATACCGTGAAGATGATGAAGACGGTGATTCGGTTTGTCCAGACTCAGGACAACTTGTATGGACGAATGCTATCAGAACATCGTCATTGAAGGACGATGAGCATTCTAAGTAGATTTGTTTCTTGAAAGGTAACGCTTAGCCTCAAGCCTCACCAACCGGGAATGACTAAAACAGGGGAGATGCAACAAGGCTAAGTGGGTCACACCCAATTAGTGTATGTTATTACTTTTCTAGATGTCCTGGAAACCTATTTATTATGGATATGGTTGTGCATGAAAGAAGGAGCGCTCGATGGTAAGGGTGGGAACACCCGGGGTGATAACATTTTCGGTCTATCCAGGTTAGGGGTAGGCCGGTCATGTGTAGCAGGGGATCCCGACGTGGTCCTCGGTACATTATTCTAGAGGTGTATTATGATGGACGGTACCTCGGTGGTCCAGTCATTCGTATGGAATCCATTTTTCAATACGTGCCTTTGCGGTTTTGTTTGTAGAGCCTAGTATGATGGAATTTAATTAATGTAATAGTTTCAGCTATTTGAATAAGTATTTGTATTAGACACTATTATAATATCATTGGATGTTTCTATAAAATGTTTTGGTTATCGTAAGGTAAAAACCCGTCATGTTTATGTGTGACATGGTCTATGCGAGATACCTTTGTTTTTCAAAGGTGAGAAAATTCCAGACTGGCTTGGGAGTTATTTTATCATAATGCTCGGGTCAGACCGAGTATTATAGATTCAGGTTAGAATGCTACAGAGCTCAGGGGACGAGCTGGATGACAGAGAAATATCTCCGTACTTGGCTTATATTCCACTATGTAAGGACAAGTTATATAATTGTCCAGTTGATGTATTAATTGTTGTACTCTGATGATTGTATGTATATTAGCAGATATAGTTTCCCTTGTATGAAAATCTCTTATTATATATTATATTTTGTTCTGTTGCAATTGTGAGATTTTGTGTTAATGTTTCTGTTTTATTTTCTTCTACCTTTTTCTTTTTTACCCTAGTTATTCTCTCTTTCGTACAATTTGGGATGAATATGAGTGATTTATTATCAACTCAAATGGTACGGAACTGTGGGTCACTACATCTTTGGTAGATTATACTACTTTTTGTGTTGAATATTTAAGTGAGTGGAATTTACTCGCTTGTAGTAAATATTCAAGCAACACCGAGTGGTATGGGACACACAAGAGTTGCTTAGGTAATTACCATTTGAGAGCAAGCAACATTTTTTGATTAAATAGTATCTTAGGGAAGAATGCTATTTTTATAGTTCACTATATTCGTTAATGCATCCTTTTTCTTGATCTTATAGGCTAACAATCACCCTAGCGGATGATTGTGGTGGTCACATCCCAAGTCATGGTATTTTTGTCAATTATTAGCCCAATACCATAAAAGTCAGCAGTTGGTACCACAGATACACCTAATGTTATGAAGATTGAGTATATAATAGCTGTAGGAGTTTATCAATTTCATCCCTTTATTAAACTCCTAAAGCATGTCTTGTTAGTCTCCACTTGGAATAGAGCAACTCGCATTAAGAATTCCTTTATAGTTGTAATACTCTGCCTTTTCGATCCTTAGAAGTCGACACTAATACATCACAGTATTCATGTACCGAACATCCAAGAGACAGAATGACTTATTATTGGGGTAAAAGAAAGAAAAGGTAAAATCTCGCAACGTGACTGGTAATATATAATATACAATGGGTCTTTATAAAAAGAAAAGAACTTTGATACACATGCTATCATCAGATCAAAACCAACTTATCATCAGCTTAGACAATTATAACAACACATCCTTACAATTGCTGATAAATAAAGATAAGAACAAATAGCGGAATAAAGAAATACGTGAATACATCTTGAAAGCATCCAGCTTGTTTCCTAAAGCTCCAAAATGTTCAGCTTAATATAGAAAATATGCTCGATCTAACCCGAGCATATTAAGAAAAATAATGTCCAGATCAATCTGGTAAAACCAGCGTGAGAAACACAATCAAATGGATTATTAAATGTTATGAAACCTTTAAAGGTATCTCGTAAGACCACGCCGTACATGAATACAGATGGGTTTTTACCCTACGATAACCAAACCATTTTATAGAAAATCTTGTCATATTATATTAATGTTTAGGGTTCAAAATAAATATGGAATCATAGCCGAGTTTGTTACATTAATTAAATTCAAGCATAATAGTTATACAACTAAGTCTGTAAGGGCTCGTATTGGAGATTGGATTCTAACATGGCAAGGTAAAAAACTACTTTCTGTATAGTACACCTCGAGATAAAATGTACCCAAGGCTGAACCTATCGACCCCTATGAACATTGCCCCACGGTCACTCGTGTATGAGTCCATAAAATCGATTCTAGATCGAGGAATGATGCTCATAGTGGTAGCTCACCACATAGCTTTATGAGCATCCCCTATTTTAACTAATTCCTGATTTATGAGGCTTGTGAGGTTTTCCTTTTACCTCTTCATCTTAGGAATTTCCATTTGGAATGCTAACACTGCCCTCCAAGCAATAATGAAATGTAAGCCTTCATCCATCCAAGTTGTTCAGGATATGAACAAACTATAGGTACTACTTCTACTACATTCATTTTGGAGTCGCCTTCAGGATTAGTAGCAAATAGCCCATTCACTTTAAAGAACTCCATCTTCGATTCCATTATCTCAAACCAGTCTTGAACCTCTTCCAAAAGGTAGAATGCATATATGGCTTAGAGTGGTTACAGTTTCGAGTCATCTCATATAAGTACACTCCCCTGCTTACCGATCGCTTTGAAACCAAATCGATCCTTCTAGTACACTCAACTTCGGTTCTCTGTAAATAATCAAACAATACAAAAGAGTGGAGATTACCTCCTAACCGTTTAAGTGGACGGATTTCCTTATCATTTGTTCTAGGAGAACAAAATGATATTTATATGCACATTACAACATCATTGAAGATGACTATGATATATAACCCCTGTGATTCTCCTAGATATTTCCAGAGTTATATTTTGACCAAGATTTGATAGTCAATTATTTAAATATCAAATCAACAAACAACTAATTATAGATTTAAATTCCATACGGGATCCGCTATGCCTCTATTAATTAATCTTTCATTAATTGAATCCCTCTTCAATTATTTGATGCAAAATACCTTCACAAAAGACATTTTCACAAACCCCTTATACTCCTTTCAATACGTGGAAAAACATTCATATGCTTACCTCACCAGTATATGGACAAAACATTACACTTTCAATACTTGAAAAATATATCTATATACTTATCTCAATGGTATAAGTATATTAACAAAAACTTAAGGAAGATTTCCTCTTTTCCAAATTCATATTTTGAGTGGACCAAAAACAATGTCATTTAAAACATTTATTATTATAAACTAAACCATTATCTTTCGGTATTATGTATAAAAAGAATATTTCCATACCACCATAACTAAGAAGGATTATCTATCAAAATCGAACCTCATTCCTTTTATAAAATTCCTTTTTTAATATGCCCATTTCATATTTACAAATCCCTTTATAAATCTTCAAAATTAATTTATATAACCCCTTTTTATAAATCTCTAAAATGATTTATAAAATTCCTTTTTGTTTATAAAACTCTTTCTATTAATAAAACCTCTTTTCTATTTCTTCCTTTATAAACTCCTTTATAGAAATCCTTTATAGAAATCCTTTTATAAATCCAAAACCCATTTTATAAATCATATATATTTAACATAGAACTTCGTTACATTAAAATACCACTTATAAATCCATTTTTTTATATAAATCTCTCCTTTATTTAAAAAAGATACCATTTATAAATTTCTCTTGCAAAATATCTCCTATACAACTTCTCTACAAAAATATTTTTTAAAAATCTTCTTTACAAAGTGTCATTTGTAAATCTCCTCTAAAAAATATATTTATTAAGCAAAATTCCTTTTATAACTCTATTTATAAACACCTTTAATAAATCACTTAATTAACTTGAGCATAATAACTTAAATCAATCAATTTACCTTAAACCTCATTAATTACATCGATTGATTAATTTTTAGTACCATTAATTAAATAATTAATTGACTTAAAATATCATTAGTAAATAATTAATTAGTTAACTTTAAATATCACTAATAAAATAATTAATTAAATTAAATACCGTTAATTAAAATAATTAACCAACTTATACTTCATTAATAAAATATTTAAATATCTTTAAACAATATTAATAAAATAACAAAACATTTTACTTCACCCTTTTTATAAAATAGAAGTTACTTTAAGTCCATAGCTTTTCAAATTTGGAAAGAGGCTCAGCGACCACAATGGTACTTAGTCAAGCTACCATTTACTTTAATTCGACTTTCCAAGTCATATCACCGGAATTTACATAAGCAAGCATATATGTAAATAAAATCAATAATTTGCAATCAATAGCTAATCCATCACTTGTCCGATATTAATTAGTCCACATACTAATTAACTGGCATATGAATAAATGTCCGAACTAATATAATAGAAGAACGGGGATTTCTTATGCAAAACAGATGTCATCAATAAGCTATTTAGTTAATTATAGCAGAATGAGGATTCATCCTGCTAAACGGCAGAACGGGGATTTATCCCGCTAAACGGTAGAATGAGGATTTATCCTGCTAAATAGATGTCATCAATAAGCTTTGTTCTTATTTGTGCTTAATAAATATCCAAAATAATCTATTTATATTAATTAACAGAATGGTAGTTTATTCGGCCAAATAAATATCACCCATGGAGTATAAATAATTTAACAACGTTAATATTTAAAATAATGTAATTATATTTAAAGACTATTATTTTATCATAAATTTGTACTTCATCCAAACTATCAACAAATTTTACTAAAACGTCATACTCGTCAGTACGAGGTTAATGCAAAAATCCGCGGGTTATTCGAATTTAAACGAACAAGATATCACACTTTTCAAATTGAACATATTTAAGTTAATTAATAATTTAAACAAGTAAATCATTAAATTATCTCACCCAAACTTTAATCGGCCCAAGGCCCACTTAGAAAACAAACCTGACCCATGCACTGCTCATTCCTTTACTGTTCACCTCCCGCTCCTTTATTCAAAACCACGCCTATTTTCAAAGCCGAGACCTAATCGACCATCTGCAACCATCGTCCTACCTCGATCAAATAAAGCTCACACCGCCGCTGCCATATGTACTGCCACCTCATGCCCTAACTTCGACCTCACCCACGGCAGACTCGACGCTGTCAAATGCTGAAACCTGAACCCAAAAAATAAGTATCCAAACCCTAAAATGAGTACGCTAGAGCTTCTCCTGCCACTGGAAAATCTGATATGACAACCATTTTACTCCTCTGCCCGAGATAAGTTTATCCATACGCCTAGATGCTGCTTCGATGATTGATGCCATTGGCCTACCACCATGAATGTGAATCTTTGATAGCGAACTACTCTTTACTCCAACCGCCAAAGTTTATGCTGCGACCACCATAGCATAGCTGAGAGTGCTCCTATAACTATGGCGTTGGGTGCGAAGTCAAATATCAAGATTGGAGAGAGAAAAGTAATTGAAGAGGACGGAGATTATTTGTAAACGAAGAAGGATCTCTGTTTCATTTTATCATGCATGCTGTATATGCTTTCTTATATAAGCAAATATACTTTAAGCTAGGGAGTGAGGACACGCATTTAATGTTAAGCTGAAAAAGTGTAAAAGGAAGGACATGCGTCAAAATAACAAGATATCGCAAAGATTTGTTATGTTTTGTTATAAAAATTTGAATGTTTAAAAATAATGTTTTTGGGTATGCGGCACGTAATATCTCATTCGCGTACGGGTTGCGAATGACAAAAATAAAAATATGATCGCCATAACAATATGACACGATCGCAAAATAAAATTTAAAAAAACATTTTTACTTGTTATATAAAGTTTCAAAAATGCTAATGTTTGCCGTAAAATATGTCAAAGAAAAATTTAGTTCTTTCTAAATTAAAAATTATATAAATTAAATTAAAATACATCACCGAAAATGGAACAGTTATTTAAATCATGGACTTTATTATAATTGACTTCAAATTAAAAATATTTTAAATCAATTAAATATTCAAATTCGAAGATTCAAAAATTATGGTCGTTACAATAGTCAAGATGTTTATAGGACCAGTTATTTTACCTCGACTTGCTTTGTGCTTGTCTTTTCATGTCGACTTACTGTCTTGCAATATATTGTATTTTTCTTCGACTTATTGTCATGCAGTCTTATGCTTTTAAGGATTGACTTGCTGTCTTGTGATATATGATGTCATCGATGATGACTTGCTATCATGCAGTCCTTTGATTTGATTTGATATACTTGTTCATCATATTTAAGATGATTTCTGATGTTGGGCATGAGATGACTTTATGACATGGTAATTATTTATGATCTGTCAATTTGATGAGATCTTTTGCATGCTTTATAGTGTTTACTATATCATTTTATCCTATTAGTGGTTATTATGAGATCTCACCAAATTTTATTTTGGAGATAGTCTTACTTATTTATTTTATAAGTACTCAAGTCATGCCGAGACTCGACAGTACAAGGACTCAGTGACTTTGGATGTGAGCTAGCTCGAGGAGTTATATGATATGCTATACATATACTTATGTGTCATGTTGATGTTGGTCCAATATGCATGTTGTATATTCTATATGATATGTCAACTCATGATGTTATGTATATTTTTTAGACCTGTTGTAGTCTATATGTATATGTGTACATGTGGGTCTAGTATTTTATTCTATAGACTCACTCTATGTATTATATTTCCCGCTGCAATATATGATGCTTTGTTATCTGTTCTATGATTTATTTTTCTTTACTATATTAGCCAATGTGTTTACTGTTTTGTGCCGAAACTATCCGCTTCTTTTATATTGGGTTATGAGGTAAAAGATGATGTGACAGTGGTAGCCTAAGGGAATAAATAAGGATGTCGCTCCTATCCAGCCTTATTCTCCATATTACTTGAAAATATTACTTGTAATATTCGTATGTAAATTCCTTACTCCTGATCTACTCAAACTAAATTTGAGCACCCGAGAGTTTAAGGAGAAAACATAAACTTCGAGTTAAAAGAAGCCTAGTGTGAATAATAATATGTCATCTCAATTTAAAGAAATTAAGTAAGACCACGCCGCTGAGCGGAACAGATTTTTCTCATACTTATATCCCTTTAAAAATATTTCGTTTGAAAATTAATTCCTGCAACCAAACTGGTTAAAATAAACAATATAAATAATAATGTATATGCATGCAACTTGGGTAATCATGAACAATCTATCTGAATCAATGGATATCGGTCCTGACATCATAATTTTATTAGGCTAACTACAAACCTATAGCTCGGGTCTACTAGATATATCAAATTATCTAATCTACTATCAAAAGACAACTGGACAGTCTGTCCGAGACTTACTATTCATAGGGTCAACTGAAACTAGTGGTTTAGCGGGCACACCAATAACCTACCTCTTCTATGTGTATTCCTTTCTATGTGTAAATCTACTTTTAGTCTTTCCCGTGACAAAGCCCTATGCATTATAATTTTGGACTTATATTAGCTAGGGGTTACTAGCTATACGCTACACCAGTCCCATCTAGTTTTTTAATCTCTAAGTCAATTCATCTTATCATAATTGATTTAAAAGTGATAAGAACACTAATCTTTTTGGTAAAATTCTAGACTAGTCGCCCTTTGTACTTCCATGAAAACTTAACATTTTATAAATAATTTGACCTTTGAAATCATACTTCAAAAACAAGGAAAATATAGCCTTTTACTTTCTTCAAAATACTTATACCATGATATGTGCTTTTCATAAAACAATATTGGTGAAGTTCAGAATCATTTAGAAGTTATCTTACTTCGAAACCATAGGCTTACAGGGCCAAAACAATATACAACTTTTACATTGATGAAACGCAACAACGACAAATTCGGCGAGGGTCATCTCCCCTCAAAACATAGGCCAAAACCGTAAAACATCATATATTTATAAAGCATGGTGTCATTACCGCCATTGGAATCATCGTCCTATTTCAATATAGAAATATGTTAAATTTTTTAACTTTTAAAACATAAGGCCACAAAGCCGATAACAAGGATGTTGCACTTCATAGACTGTCGACGTTGTAGGATGTAAAACGTAGTTTGCATATTAATAGGCCTTAAAAGGATAGGGTCGGAATAGTTAAATCTCGTTGTCATTGCCTTAAAGATAATAAGCGGCTTCATTAGAGCCCAAGTCGTTAGTAGTGGCATCGTAGTCGTCTTCAAAAACATATGTTTTTGAGTAAAGGCGGCATCTTCATCAACGATGTCGACATAGCTAAAAGCGTCATAGTTGCCTATATTGTCGAAGACCATAGATATAAAACATGCGGCATAACTATTACTGCTATAAACTACTTCCAAACCAATGGGGCCAGTGACATTGTAGAAATCATGCGGCATAGTACAAAGTGTAGCATTAATAAGTCAAAGAAAGCGGCCTCATCCACTTTGAAATTCACAATGTCAACATTGTTGTTGGCTTTCTACTTTGACCAAAACGATGCATTCCTTATCAACCTAAATTGATACCATGTGCATTGCTCTTGATTGATGTCAAAGACCATAAAGGGGGCGAGATATGGGCGACATCATGAATTCGGCATGGCAAGGTCATAATCAATGGGAAAACTGTTTTACAACCATTAAAAATAGTTTTTTTTAACAAACCCCAATTATTTGTCAAAATCTTATTGGATAACACTACCTTTATATAAATCTTTTCCATAAAACTGCTAAGGAGCAGATTTATCATTTACAAAGTACTTAGCAAACCTTGCATTTTATATAAATATCTAAATGTACTAAGTCTTTCTAGCTCAAATAATTCATATTAAATCATAAACAGTTGGGAAAAATCCCCAAAAATCATGACAAATCCAATTTATTATTTTTGTTTAACATATAGGAATTTTGAGGCCAAAAACCTAATTTAATTATTTTGATAATTAAAATCTAAAATAAATCATTTTCCAACCTTATAAAATTCACCAAATATTGTAGTTAAGCTCAAAAATCATGTAATTAAAAACCCACTTTTACAATAATGTTTCTAACATCATATTAAATTATCAAGTCATTTGGATATCATATGATAGGTTTTCCAATTCAAACTTACCAAATAAATTCATCAATAAATTAAATAAATTCACCAATAAACACATAATCATTCAAACTACCATAACATGGTATAATATAAGCAAAAGAACAGGATTTACACTCAAACACAAAAATAATGCTTAAAACATGAGATGCGTATTTTATTTTCACCTTGTTTTGATATAGGAACTTGATATTTGTGTTTAAACTTGATTTCCCCAAGCTTTCCTTTGATTTCCTAGCTTTACTCTTCTTGAATCCCCTGGGTGGTGGCCGATCTACGTATTGTGATTATGTTTGTGTGAATGAAGTGAATAAGGGAGATGGAATGTAAGGGTATATATTAGGAATTATGTCTTGTTTCCATTTTTCCCTTAGCATATATTCCTCCTTCTTATCTAAGTTCTATTTACTTTTATTAATTCATTAATTAAGGCACGACCTATAATTAATCAAATCTCATTTTCCTTTATCATCCCACATTATTTTGTTTAATTTTTCTAACTAAATTACTAATAATGTTATTCAAAATTAGGGGTGTTACAGATTCCCCTTCTTAAATAAATTTGTTCTCGAAATTACAATAAGGCACACCCATCAAACTTAAAAGCATAGATATAAAACATACAATCAAACAGTTTAGGATAAGCGTCTTTAATCCTACTCTCTGTTTCGCAAGTACAGTCTCTCTCATCGTCACTCCACTAGATCTTGATTAACCTGACTGTCTTGTTCCTTAGGTTCTTCTCATCCTTAGCCATTATACACACCAGATGTCTAGCTATGGTCTTGTCTACTTCCACTGCAATATCTTCCAATACAGTCAGAGCAACAGAAGTTTTTGGATCTCAAACACACTTCTATAGATGAGAAATATGGAAAACATTATGAACTCTTGCCAAAACGCTCGGTAACTCTATCCTATAAGCGAGTTTCCCAGTCCTTTCTATTACAGGAAATGGTCCAACAAACCTACGTGGCGATTTCCCCGACTTCCCAAATCTTATTGCACCTTTCATCGGTGACATTTTGATGAAAACATGATCTCTAACTGAAAATTTTAAGTCTTTCCATCTCTTATC
This sequence comes from Allium cepa, assembly GCA_030765085.1. NCBI lineage: Eukaryota > Viridiplantae > Streptophyta > Magnoliopsida > Asparagales > Amaryllidaceae > Allium > Allium cepa. The sequence goes on from CM060932.1 coordinate 550,561,825, forward strand.
TACATAACTTTTCTGCCTAGATTGAGCTTCCTTCATTCTAGCCCGAATCAAATCAATATTTTATGCAAATTTTCTTACCATATCAAGACCAAGAACTAATCTATCTTTGGTCTCTAACCAACGTATAGTGATTTACATGACCATCCATATAAAGCTTCAAAAGGCACTATTCATGTACTAGTCTGATAACTATTATTATAGGAAAACTCGACCAAATGCAAACGGTCTTCCCATGACCCATCAAATCTAGTACACAAACCCTCAACAAATCTTTAAGTACCTTATTGACTCTCTTCGTTTGTCCATCTATCTGTTAGTGATAATCGATACTCATCTTAAGCTTGGTACCTAATATCTCATGTAGGCTCTTCAAAAATTCACTAGTGAACAAAGCATCTCTGTCACCGACTAAATTACAAGGAATCCCTTGCAGTCTAACTATATTTTTCATAAACGACTTTGCAAAAATAGGTGTCGTTCTTGTCGACATAACATAAACGAAATATGCGTTCTTCGTCAGTCTATCCACTATGATGCATATACTTTCATTTTCCCTATTTTACTTAGGAACCTGTTAATAAATCCATGGATATCGAATTCTATTTTCAAACTAGTATATCCAAAGGTTGAAACAATCCACTAGGCTTCTAATGTTCGGCTTTCACTTGCTGACTGTTCAAACACTGCTTTGCATATAAGCCTATGTTTCTTTTCATACCTTCCCAAAAGAAACTTCTCTTCAATCATGATACATCTTGATGAATAGTAAAGTTTGATCGATGAAACTCCTTAAGAACTTCTCTCCTTAGGTCACCAACATTGGGAACATACAATCGTCCTTTCTTTCTCAACTATCCATTCTGGTCAAGAAAAAAATCCTTTGAATCATCAATCTCAGTTTCACCTTCCAATCCTCTAATTTTTTCTACTGGCAATGGATCATCTCTTTTCATAGAAGCAATTCCGTCGATCAATACTAGTCGAACTTTCAAACAAGATAACATTGCGGTATTCTGATTAGACCCGGCAGTCGATCTTAACCATACACTACAAGTAGTCAGCGCTTCCAAATATTTCCATTTAGCCAACATAGCTAACACCACATTTTGAAGTTTTCTGCTAAGTACATCTGCAACTTTATTTTCTTTTCCCTATGTGTACTTAATTCCAAAATCATAAGCAGCTATAAACTTTAGCCACCTCTGATGTCTCATATTCAACTCCTTCTAAGAGAATAAGTATTTTAGCAACCCGTATACAACTCGAATGATTCTCACAAAACACCTGCAAAGCAAATATTACGACAGCCAACTCTAAGTCATGAGTCAGATATCTAACTTCATAAGGTCTGAGCTGTCACGAAGCTTAGGCAATTACTTTACCTCTGTACTTTACCCCTCTACATTAACATAGCTTCTAATCATGTTCCACACGCATCACTATACACCACCAAATCTTGATTTCCATTCGGGACAACTAACACAGGCACATCGGTTAGTAAATGTATCAGCTTCTGAAATGCCTCACCAAATTTATCAGTCCAAACACACTTCACTTTCTTCCTTGTTAGTTTAGTCATTGGTATCGCTATACAAGAGAAATTCTTAATGAATATTGGCAGTAGCCAACTAGTCCAAGAATTTTTTATCTCATTCAACGTCTCGGTTCTCTTCTAACTACTTCTATCTTAGATAGATCCATAGATAACCCTTTTTCTAGGACTATATGACCAAGAAACTTCACCTCCTTTTTTCAAAGATGATACTTCGAAAACTTTGCTTTTAACTGATGCTATCTCAACGTCTTAAGCACTATTCTAAGATGAATCTTATGATCTCTTTCATCCTTAGAATATATCAAAATATCATCTATGAATACTGATACAAACCTATCTAAGTGCTTTTGGAAAATTTGGTTCATTAAGTCTACGAAGAAAGCAGGTGCATTAGTCAATATGAATGGCATTACTAACTACTCGAATGAACCATATTTGTTCTAAACGTTGTCAATGGAATACTGTCTTTCACTACCCTTAGTTGATGGAACCCTATCACTAAATCCAACTGGTAAAACACTTTGGCTCCACTCAAATGGTCAAATAAATCATCGATTATCGGTAGGGGATATCGGTTCTTTATCGTCTTTTCGTTCAACTTACGTTAATCGATGCATATTTATAAAGACTCGTCTGGTTTCCCTACGAACACTGCTGTTGCTCCCTAAGGAAAATTGCTTGGTCTAATAAAACTCTTTCCCTCTAAGTCCACTTGCTGCACCTTCATATCCTTTGCCTTGGTAGGTCTCATCGTGCTAGGCAGTCTACATACGGGTTCAAATCTAGGACAAGATCTATTCGAAATTTAAAAGCTCATTTTGGCAGTAGTTCTGTAATATGCTCAAAAATATCTGCAAATTCTCTAACTATGAAAACCCGATTCTACTCATCTTCTTCTTCTATTATACTCAATAAAGCACAGACATCAAAACTTGGATTCTCTACTAAGCATACAATTCGATAGCTACTATTAGGATGTCGTAGATATATTTTCCTATCATGGAAAAATATTCTAGCTTCATATTTACTTAACTAGTCCATGCCCAAAATAATCCCAAAGCCTATGAAATCAAATGCATGCAAACTTTAGGCAAACATATGATCTAATAATGCAAACTCTAAATGGTCACATCTCATCCCTAGAGTTGCATACTTTCATATCGGATTCGCAACCCTTAAGGAAGTAACTAAGTATGAGGGTTCTACATTAAGCTTATCTGCCAAACGATGAGATATGAAAGAATGTGATGTACCAGTATGAAACTGTACTCTAACAGGCAATCAATGAATCAAAAGTGTACCTCCCATCATAGCTTTTCCTTTCTCTTCAGTTGTTGGTCTCGAGGTAACCAGTTCCAAAGCAAACATTTTCCCTTTCTCTACCTTAGCCGGTTCGTTGTACTAATTATTATAGTCCCATCTAGTTATAGTTAAAGCACTTGATATTCTACTTCCAATAACTGTCTTTCCATCTCATGAAGGACACTCATTCCTTTTTTGTCGCACTTGCAACACACAACATTTGATTTTTTTTTCTTAGCTACCCTACCCTTTTGAGCTCCTTTCTTATGACATAACTTCCTTTTCTAGTCTGCCCATTCTGAGCCTTCACTGCCTTATCACCACCAAAGAAAGAAAGCATCTCTTCACTTCTTAAAGCCATATCTACAACTACATCATATGGATCCCTGAAATGTGGTAAAGTTTCCCTAGCAAACTTAGTTGGTAGTCCATGGATGAACTTCTTATTCCTTTTTATCACTGTATCCATAGTAGCACACCCATATCCTGATAACTCCTCAAATCTTGCTGCTACTCAAGCACTGTCATATCATTTTGTATCAAATCAGCGAACTTCCTTAACAGAGTTGACCTAGCGATCTCATACATAAATCTTTCTTCAAACCCCCATCTGAATTCAGCCTAAGTCAAAGTCTCCTTTATTACCCTTACTACCACATTATTCCACCAGTATAACGCAACTCCTAGAAATTGACTAAATGCCAATCTCCTCTTATGTTCACCATTCAAACCAAGATTAGAGAAAATCCTTTCATAATGAAGCAACCGATTCTCTACTTATATTTGATCCTCCGTTCCAATGAGTACTTCCCTCCAAGTCTTGCATAGTCTTTGCTCAACACATCATAGTTGTTGACAACTAGAACATTGCTCCCATATCAACCGGTGGTGTCCCTGCACTTACGTTAGCAGTTGTTTGTCGACCTGGATTTCTCATAGTATTGGCCAAACATTTCCATTGGTAGTGGTGCTTCTTCCACCGAGATGGACTTTTCCTTTCCTGCGTCCATGTCTTATTCTCTTAAATTTGCATTCAAACTTAGTAAGATACGGAATAACGGTCTAAAAGAAGGAACAATAGAGATAAAGCGTATACTTATATATAGAAAATACAAGTACGTTACTATAGTGTTATCCTATACCCTAATCTTATTCTCTGATTCGTTTAGATTATGCTCAAACTTTTTTAAGTTCAAAAGTTCTTTTGGTTTTTACGTAAACCTATGGTCTAATACGGCGTTGTAACATCCTCCATTTTAAGGCTCGAAATTAAACGCTACAGATACTGCAGTCATCTGTAGTATTAATTTTCGGTGATGATTGTAGTCATGTTAATGGCCTCCATAATATCAGAAGCCCAATAATATGAAATAAAAGAAAACCTTCGCATTTCATATCCAAGCCATAATTTCATATTCAGTACATAATCCCAAACATTTCCCAGGTTCAAATAAAGTATAATTATTACAAAGTACTCCAAGAGAGACATATAAAGATGCCCCCTTTGTTGATCAGAGTTATTAAATAGATTGATACATATACTTTCAATACATTCATACAACAACTAACACAACACAATGGATATAGTAATAAATAGGCTCCTACATAGCTAGCTTTGCTTCTTGCACATCTTTAGAAGCTTTATTTGCTAAAACGTATTTAACCTGTAAATTCTTTACTTTCGACCTACTCTAATCAAATTTTGAACATGCAAGAATTTAAGAGGGAAAAAACTTCGAGTTAGACAAAAAGCCTAGTGCGAATAGTAATATGTCATCTTGATTATTGATATTAAGTGAGACCACGCTGTTGAGCGGAATAGGTTTTCCCCTTTCTAATATCCCTTGAAAGATATATCTTTGCAAATCAGTTCCAGAAACCAAATTAGTTAAAATAAACAATATAAACAATAATATATATGCATGCAACATGAGTAATCATGAACAATCTATTTGAATCAATGGACTATCCATACTAACATCATAGTTTTCTTAGGATGACTACAAACATATGGCTCACTTGGGCCTACTAGATATATCAAATTATCTAACCTACTATTAGAAGACAACAGGACGGTCTGTCTCCTAGGGTCAACCAATCTTGATGGTTTTGTGGGCTCACCAATAATCGATCTCATCTATGTCTATTCCTTTCTGTATGTAAACAACTTTTAGCCTTTCCCATGACAAATCCCTATGCATCGGAATTTTGGACTTATATTAGCTAAAGGCTACTAGCAAAGTATAGGGTGCGATCCTACACCAGTCTCATCTAGTTTTCTAATCTCCGGGTCAATTCATCCTGTCACAATTTGATCTAAAAGTGATAAGAACACTAATCTTTTTAGTAAAATTCTGAGCTAATCACCCTTTGTATTTCCTTGAAAACATAACTCTTTATAACCGATTTAACCTTTGAAATCATACTTTTAAAACAAGGAAAATATAGCCCTTTACTTTATCCAAAATACTTATGCCATGAATATGCTTTTATAAAATAATATTAGTGAAGTTCAAAATCATTTAGTAGTTATCTCACTTTGAAACCATAGGCTTATAGAGCAAAAACAATATAAAACCTTTACATTTATAAAACGCAACCATGACTAAGTTGGCGAGGGTCATTGCCCCTCAAAACATAGGCCAAAACAATCAAACTTCATATAATGATAAAGCTCGACGTCATTACATCCATTAGGATCATCGCCCTACTTTAATATAAAAATATGTTAAAGCCTTTAACTTTTAAAACATAAGGCCAATAACAGGGACGTCACACTTCATAAATTGTTGACGTCGTAGGATATAAAATGTAGTTTGCATATTAATAAGCCTTAAAAGGATAAGTTCAACATAGTTAAATCTCGATGTCATTGGATTAAGGAAAATAAGTGGCTTCATTAGAGTCAAAGTCCTTAGGAGCAGCACCATAGCCGTTTTCGAAAACATATGTTTTTGAGTAAAGGTGGCGTCGTCATCAATCGTGTCAACATAGCTAAAAGCAGTTTAGTTGCCTATATTTTTGAAGACCAGATATAAAACATACGACATCATTATTACCACTATAAACTACTTCAAAACCAATGGGATCGGCGACATTATAGAAACCATGCTGCATAATACAAAGTGCGACATTAATAAATTAAAGAAAATGGCCTCATCCACTTCAAAATTCATGACGTCGACGTTATTGCTGGCTTCCTACTTTGACCAAGTTGATGCATTCCTTATCAACCTTGGTTGATAACCTACATATTTCTTTTGATCGGCATCACAGACCTTAAATGCGGTAAGATAGGGACGATATCATGAACTTTAGCATGGCAAGGTCGTAATTAATTGAAAAACTGTTTTATTAACATTAAAAGTAGTTTCTTTTCACCAAACCTCAATTATTTATCAAAATCTTTTCCAAAAAACTGCTAAGGAGTAGATTTATCATTTTCAAAGTACTTAACAAACCTTGCATTTTATATCAATATTTAAATATACTAATTAAGCCTTTCTAGCTCAAATAATTCATACTAAATCATAAACACTTGGAAAAATCCCCAAAAATCATGAAAAATCAAATTTATGATCTTCTTTGACGTATAAAAAATTCAAGGCTAAAAACCTAATTTAATTATTTTTAATAATTAAAACCCAAAATAAACTATTTTCCAACCTTATAAAATTTACTAAATATTCTAGTTAAGTCCGAAAATTATGAAATTTAAAACCCATTTCTACAATAATGTTTCTAACATCATATCAAAATCTTAAACCATTTACGTGTCATATGATAGGTTTTCTAACTAAAATTTATTGAATATTTTCATAAATAAATTCACCAATAAGCATATAATCATTCAAACTATCATAGAATATTATAATATAATCAAAAGAATAGAATCTACACTTAAACCCAAAAATACTATAAACATGAGATGCATATCTTATTATTCACTTTGGTTTTGATATAGGAACTTGAAATTTGTGTTTAGACTTGATTTCCCTAAGCTATCCTAGCTGTACTCTTCTTGATTCCCTTGGTAATGTACGACCCTGTGCTTTTGGTTATGGTTGTGTGAATGAAGTGAATAAAGGAGAATGAATGTAAGGCTATGTATTTGGAATTGTGCATTATTCCTACTCTACCCTTAGCATATACTCTTTCTTCTCAACTAAGTTCTATTTACTTTTATTCATTCATTAATTAAGGCATGATCTATAATTAATTAGTACTCATTTTCCTTTATCATACTACATTATTTAGTATAATTAGTCTAATTAAATTACTAATAACATTAATCAAAATTAGGGGTGTTACGTTGTGTGCTATGTTTTACAAGCTGGGTTTTCCTAATAAAATCATACAGCTAATACACAATTATATTACTACCCTCGCATTCTCTAATTAATTGATCTTTGTGCCGGTTTATTCCAAGTAATAGAGGCCTAAGGCAAAGTGATCTACTGCCACCTTATTTTTTTGTCGCAGTTCTGGAATACCTATCTCTGCTATTTAAGGTGGGGCACTTGGAGGGGAATCTTATCCAATTTATAAATTAGTCTAGTGATTCACTTACTATATGCAGATGACCTATTGGTCTTTGCTAAAGCAACAATAGAAAATGCACATAATATCAAACGGGGCTTGAATAATCTAGAAAATTATGTGGAACTTGTGGTAAACAGACAAAAATCCAAACTATTCTTTAGTAAAGGATCAAATATCAAAGCGGCTATTTCTGTAACGACCTAGAATTTCTGTCATTTGAAATTCGTATATTTAATTGATTTTTTTAAATATTAACAAGTAAAATTTGTAAGTCGAATAAATTTTATTTCGAATATCTAGATTTAGTTGGATAATTAAATCGATAATTTAATATTTGAAATTACAGAAATAATTGAAAATTGGGTTTAAAGTGATTAAGATTGATTTGTAAAGTTGTATTAAATCATATTGGAGTTAGAATGATGTTATAGAACTTTTAAAATTGAATTAAAAGTTAATTTGCAGAAACTGAATATTTTAATATTTAATCGACGAGTAAAAATAGTCATTTTACAAACATTCTCGGATTTCAACGAAACTAGTTTCATCGGATCCGTAATGTTAAATTATTGTATGATTTCAAATTTCGTGTCAATCGGATTTACGGTTTGTCCGGGGCAAGCTAAAACGCACTGAAATCGGTTTGAGTAAATTTTAAATTTAAATTAGTCGATTCAAAAACCTATCTTCCAAATTTGATCGAATTGGCTCCCGATATATATTCCATTGCGTTCGGAATAGGGGTAAAACATTATGAATGCCAGGCGGCACGCTTCTTTTGGAGTTTGGAAAAAATTCGGGTGAATAGTGTTTCGTCAAATTTTCTATAAAAGGACCTCACGTTTTCTAATTTGCAAAGCAATTAGGGTTTCAGCCCTAGCCGCCACTTGATATTTCAATGGATGAAATTTGTGCTTCTTCTTCCTCAATTATCTTCAAATCCATCAACAATTACGTGAAATCTTCAACTACAATCTTGTAGATCATCACGAGACCTTCGTATCCAACGGTCATGATGGGATTTAACGCCATAGATCATCGGCAAATCGTGTGTAAAGTGGCGCCGTTCATTCTCAATTTTCATGCTAAGGAGGCAGCCGAGCCTCATGGTGCTCTGGCCGAGTATGGAGTAGGCGACGAGCTTTCTAATGGTGGTGGAGTGATGATGTTTTGAGCATCGTAGGTGGGGCGATAATTTGATGAAGACGGCAGCTTCTATGGGTTTCGGTCGCGATGTTTACTAAGGGTGGGTGGGGGGAGATGAAGTGCACGGCCTAGATCTAGGGCATTGGGATGGATGGCCGTGATTGAATCTAGGTTATAATAATAAAAAAAAAGTTGTAAATTATTATATATTTAAAATTGCATAAACTTTGTAACGCAATATCTCTTTCATTCGAGGTCCGTTTCGCACGAAATGAATTGCGTTGGCTTCGTATTGACGAGCATTACGCGATGGAGCTAGGTTGGAGTTGTTTGGAGATAGTTTGAATTTTGGGTAAAATACGCATGTTTAATTTTACTCGAAATAAAACACTGCAACTGTTATTGGAAACAAGGTGAGAACTTCTCACTCAATCGAATTTTGTTTCGATTTAAATTTTAAATAGTTAGATTTAAAATTGCTTGATTGTGTTGATTGTATGCTTGGGTGATAAATTGCTATCTATTGTATTGAAGTAGACCCTATATGCCGTATATTAAGCGGATGTTATTTATTAAACACATATACCGCGATATTCCATCTTGAAGTGGAATTGGTATTATATATGTACTTGGAGTTGATTTCCCGCATGATATAGCGGATGGGACCCTATTGCGCCACATAATAGTGGATAATATTTTATATAAACCTATGTACTGCGATATCCCGTATTGAAACGGGATTGGTATTGTGCTAACATCTGTGGATGTAGGGAAACAGGTTGGAGGGATCCAACTGGATTCCTCACCCGTACTGATTTATGTACAGATATTGTGATATATTCTGTTATCATATGATATATGATGTTTTGGATGCCGTGGTTGATGTATTGGTGCTGTTGCAGCATTGGGCCTATTTTGGAGTTTTAAAAATGTTAAAGTAACGATTCCGAATTTAAAAGGATTTTCAAGTGAATTTTGAAAGTATACATTTTTTTTGAATTTTGGAATCGATTATTTTAAATAAATAAACGTTTTAATTTTTATGCTATAAAAATTATGATTTTTGTGAAATATAACCGAAATGTGATTTTTGAAATAAGTAGTTGATTAATTTGTGAAATGGTTTAAATTGGGATTTTTGAATTATTATAAACGGTTTATATAAAAGATTTATAAAAACTGATATTTATAAATTAAAATATTGGAATTATAAAACGAGTTTTTTACAAGTGTTAGAATGAAGTATAATGGGATTTCATAAGTGAATGAAATTTATAGATTTATAAATTGTGAAGTTATAAAATGAATAGATTTTGTAAAATAAAAGATTTATAAGAAATTAACTTATAAATTGGATTTTGGCATTAAATTGAGATATAAATAGAATTTGTTAATTAAGGGGTTTTATAAGTTGAAGTTTTTATAAAATATATATGAATGTGCATTTATAAACGTTGTTTTATAAATCTGAAACCAATTGAATTTGATAAGTAAATATGAAAGCTTATTAAAGGAGATATATCCACGATTTTGGACAGTGGATAATCCTTTAAATTAAATATATAGAAGTGTTGAATTTGGTAAACGATTTATATTCACGATTTTGGATGGTGAATAATATTATAAAGAAATGTTTTAGGAAGTGATCTTTCAAAAAGAATTAAAACGATTTGAAGTTGTTTTAAAATGTGTTAAGGATCGAAACCGTAGATTTCAACATTCATTGCTGAAATAGATGTTTTCGAGAAATAAGAAAATGGTAGACTATAACACTGTTGTTATAGTAAATGATTTCGAAAGGAAATGTTTTATATAGTATTGGAATTTATATATCTATCTAAATGTCGAATCCCTATACTAGAGATTTTGGGTTGTCGTAGCGATGTTTTACGCAATATTAGTTTTGACTAAAATGAATGTGTTTAAGAAAATGTTTCCTTAAAAGAATAAAATATATACTTAATCGTGTTTTAAGTATATTGAATATTTTCTAAGTATTGAAAATAAATAGATTTGTGAATTACTTATTGTTAAATAAGTATTTGGAAATGTTTTCCAATGTAGAACTTGAAATGGTTTGGAGAATATATCTTTTTAAAGATAAATTGAAGTGAATATTTGGCAAGTTATTAAATATATGGAAGATTAATAAAAAGGGCCTAGTGATTGTTATGGTGCTGAATATTTGTTGGTTTGCCTTGATAGTTAAATAACCGACTATCAATATTTACCTTTAAATGGGTATTTGTTGTGATTTGCTTGAATTTGAATGCTACACTTATTTTAAAAATAAGCGCTCGTTTTTCGGCTTAGCCGGGAGAGGACCTTTGGGTCTTAAATCCCATTTCGAATAGTGATATGTCGTAATGGATAGCATTTGAAGACCGGTGTTGAAAGCCGGATATTTTCGAAAACGGAAGGATTGCCGTCGAATGACTCTGCATCGGCTGATCTCCGATATAGAGATTTTATCACCCTTTGTGATGGGAAGTCCGGTCGTGATTAGTGAATATCCGGATTGCAAGGGCTTCTTTGGAAGTGCCTTCGGTTCCGTTCGATCCCGGAACAGATTTGTATGGATGTGTGTCTGACGTTACAATTTAAGATGCAAAGCTGGTTTCTATCAAATATATTTCTGTTGGTGGCGGAGAATTTATTCTCTTAGCTTAACACCCTTCTCTGAGACGTACGAGCTCAGAGGTTATGTAGTTAATGGTTACTAGTAATATATTCCCAATTTGGTAACGTGGCATGCTGAGTGCTGCTGATCATTTGTTGATCAAAGCGTGGCTTTTATGAAAAGCGTAGCTTTGTGGACGAGACTTCGTCGGACCTCATACCCTGGTAATGGTCAAAACAGGAAGAATGCAGCAATGTTATTTGGGGATCGCGCCCCCTTAGTGTATGTCATTCCTTCTGGATAGAGGTGGTATCATGGTATGGAGCTCAGATACTAAACCTATGTTGTTGCTGCAATTTTATTACTTTGTGGTTGTTGGTGAATCCCGGGATATAGGTCGGTTACGACCGGGGGATGGCATACTCGTGTCAGTAGTTACCCAGCTAGGGGTAACCCGGCCTTGTGTTGGCAAAGATCCGGTTAGGTTTTCGGGGAGTCTTTCCAGAGGCGTACCCATGTGGAAATGGGAAGTTCCTTGGCCTGACCATTTGTTGGAAAATCCAAAGAAACAATACGAGCCATGTACGGTTTTAATTGTATAACCTACCATGGAATATGGTGGTAACCTGCTATTGAACATGGTAGTTATAGTAGGCATAAGTGTGGAATGTCTATGCTGGCTAAGTTTTATATTATACTTTCAAAATGTTTTCCTACACTTTGCACCTATAGTAATAATATCAAAGAAATTTGTGTATCAAGCATGTTTGACTATCATAAGGAGAAATCTCCTCCGCTTCTGCATTTGCATTATGTGTGTGTGCGGGAGGCCTAATGATAGTTACATTTTCCAAAAGCATTGCAAATCTATTTAAAAATATTTATTTGTTTTTTTTAAGATAAACCGTTTTAAGTTCTCACACCAGTTCCATGACTGACCTGGAGTTTATTGTTCCCTTCCTAAACTCTGGTGCCCATCATTTTCCACACGGGCAGCCTAGAGCTAGGTTATCAGGTCATTCTGGAATTCAGGAGTTGCTGTGGAGATCAAGAGCAAGCTGCATGGCGTGGCGTATCAATTATTATATAGTATTTCTTTTCTACTATTTTGTTGTCGTAAACTCTGATAATGTAATGTAATGTGATGTAATGTAATAACTGATATAGTTCTTTTGATTTAAAGATTGTTCATTAATCTATTATATGTTGTTCCGCTGCGATTGTGAGATTCTGATATTGTTTCTGTTGCTTCTTCTTTCTTTCTTCTTCTATCTTCTACCTCTTCTTTAACCCTAACGGTTCGTTTTTCCGACCTTCGATTGCTCGGCAGTTGATATATTGGACGTATTGATGTCGATCTTCGTGAGTCGAAAATCGCGTCGTTACATTTTGGTATCAGAGCATATGGTTAAGCGACAACCTTGGCTCTGTTGGGAATTACTCACTAGAGATAGAGTCAGTAGTACTCTAGAATGAGTTTGAGTGTAATAATAGCTATGAGCGCGTATTTGTTAGTGAATATAAAAAAATTGTTTTGTATTGTGTTGACTTATCGGTTGATTGTTTATAAATTCTGGTCGGCGCAGTCTGGCCAACTGTTTCGATAGGGGTTTCTAAACTCTTAAACAAGATAAACTGACACAGTATCATTTTAAATTGGGTAAATGAAATAATTTTACTTTGATTATATTTTATATATAAAGGAATAATCTTTCAGAATTATTAAAGTGTATATAAATTGATTGTTGGTTGTTGAAAATATAAGAATATATATAAGTTAATTAAAAGAAAAATTGTATAAGCAATTGAATTTTTAAGTATGGAATTATAATTAATGTGATTTACAATTGTGAAATAATCTTATATATAAGAAGTGAAACTATATGAATATATTTATAAATATGAGTTGTAAATAAAAATGAATTTGAACTATGAATTGAAATTGTTGAATATAAGTGAAACGAGTTGTGGACTTATAATATGAAATAATAAATTTGGCTTTGGTAAAGAATAAAGAATTTGGGTTAGTATAGTAAATATATGTTTTGGAATTTAACTAAAGGAAAGTTAAATAGAATTTACTTTAGAATTGGAATCTGAATTGGATTTATAAGTTGAAATTTAAGTTAAGTTAAACAAATGATGTTTGAAATGGAATATAACTTAAGTAATGTTGAATGAAGTTGATTTTGGTATCGAAGTAAAATAATAAAGTGAATTAAATGGATGTGAACTTGAGTTATATATATGAAATTCAACCTTATTTGTTAAATGAATTAGCAATTGAATTAATGAATGAATTGAATGTAAATCAATTGAGTGTAAATAAATTGATATGAAATAATGGATGTAAGTGTTAATTCATTAAAGCTAATTAAAAGTGATGAACCAAATTGAATGAATGTAAGCGAATTAAATAAATTTGGTTAAGTTGGTTATACGTTGGTTGTTAGTAGATTGTATAGAAAATTCGTGTGAAATTCAATAAATGAAAATGAAAGCTATAAATCATTGAATTCAAATTGGAAGTAAGTAAATCTAAATAGAATTCAATTTGATTTGGAAGTGAACAAACTTGAATATAAATTAGTGAATGCAAACTAATTGAAATTGAATATGAACGAATGCTAGTAAATCCAATGTTAGTGAATCAAATATGATTTAAAGTAGAAAACAAATTCATTGAATATTAATGAGAAGTGAAAGTGTATTGATTTGGTTATGGATGTTAGTTGAATGCTAGTTGGTTGATGGTTGGATTTGTTGCTTTTGTTGCATTTGCTATATTGGCATATGTAGTTGTTGTAGTGATATATGTTGTATATTGATATTACTTTCATATATACATGTTCTCATTTGTTTGTTGAGTGTTTAGTAGGTGCAGATGACGCTTGATTCGCATTTGGAGCTCGCTTTCGTGCTATATTAGCCGTATATGCTCGCTAATAATATATAAGGTATATATCTCGGATTACATATCGTACTTTTACACTTTTTTCCCTGCGGGATGCCTCATTACTTTGATGAGATGTATATTTGTGATATATATATATATATATATATATATATATATATATATGTTGCCATTTTTCGGATCGAGCCGCGTAAAAGAGGTTATGGCGAAATTTTTCGAAAATTTAAGGCGTTAGGATATTTTTGAGAAAATTGGAATTTTTTTGAAAACTATAACTTTGATTTTGGAGTGAAAAGTTAAACGATATAGTTGGTTTTGAAAAGATAACTATGTATGATTTGAAAGCTTAGTAAAGTTTTTATAAGAAGTTAATTATTGGATTTTGGGAAAGTTAAACACTTAAATGAATTTGAAATCTAATTTGAATGGTTTTGAAAAGTTAATGGATTTTGTAACTTTTTCTTACTTGGTAATTTCGAGGACGAATTCTTTTAAGGGAGGAAGTTTGTAACGACCCAGAATTTCTGTCATTTGAAATTCGTATATTTAATTGATTTTTTAAATATTAACAAGTAAAATTTGTAAGTCGAATAAATTTTATTTCGAATATCTAGATTTAATTGGATAATTAAATTGATAATTTAATATTTGAAATTACAGAAATAATTGGAAATTGGGTTTAAAGTGATTAAGATTGATTTGTAAAGTTGTATTAAATCATATTGGAGTTAGAATGATGTTATAGAACTTTTGAAATTGAATTAAAAGTTAATTTGCAGGAATTGAATATTTTAATATTTAATCGACGAGTAAAAATAGTTATTTTTCAAACAGTCTCGGATTTCGACGAAACCAGTTTCATCGGATCCGTAATGTTATATTACTATATGGTTTCAAATTTCGTGTCAATCGGATTTACGGTTTGTCCGGGGCAAGGTAAAACGCACTGAAATCGATTTGAGTAAATTTTAAATTTGAATTAGTCGATTCAAAAACCTATCTTCCAAATTTGATCGAATTGGCTCCCGATATATATTCCATTGCGTTCGGAATAGGGGTAAAACATTATGAACGCCAGGCGGCATGCTTCGTTTGGAGTTTGGAAAAAATTCGGGTGAATAGTATTTCGTCAAATTTTCTATAAAAGGACCTCACATTTTCTAATTTGCAAAGCAATTAGGGTTTCAGCCCTAGCTGCCACTTGATATTTCAATGGCCGAAATTTGTGCTTCTTCTCTCTCAGTTATCTTCAAATCCATCAACAATTACGAGAAATCTTCAACTACAATCTTGTAGATCATCACGAGACCTTCGTATCCAACGGTCATGATGGGATTTAACGCCATAGATCATCAGCAAATCGCATGTAAAGTGGCGCCGTTTATTCTCGATTTACGTGCTAAGGAGGCAGCCGAGCTTCATGGTGCTCTGGCCGAGCATGGAGTAGGCGACGAGCTTTCTAATGGTGGTGGAGTGATGATGTTTCGAGCATCGTAGGTGGCGCGATAATTTAATGAAGACGACGGCTTCTATGGGTTTCGGTCACAATGTTTACTGGGGGGAAGATGAAGTGCACGGCCTAGATCCAGGGCATTGGGATGGATGGCCGTGATTGAATCTAGGTTATAATAATAAAAAAAAAGTTGTAAATTATTATATATTTAAAATCGTATAAACTTTGTAACGCGATATCTCTTTCATACGAGGTCCGTTTTGCACGAAACGAATTGCGTTGGCTTCATATTGACGAGCACTACGCGATGGAGCAGGATTGGAGTTGTTTGGAGATAGTTTGAATTTTGGGTAAAATTAAATGCATGTTTAATTTTATTCGAAATAAAACACTGCAACTGTTATTGGAAACAAGGTGAGAACTTCTCACTCAATCGAATTTTGTTTTGATTTAAATTTTAAATAGTTAGACTTAAAATTGCTTGATTGTGTTGATTGTATGCTTGGATGATAAATTGCTATATATTGTATTGAAATAGACCCTATACGCCGTATATTAAGCGGAGGTTATTTATTAAACACATATACCGCGATATTCCATCTTGAAGTGGAATTGGTATTATATATATACTTGGAGTTGATTTCCCGCATTATATAGCGGATGAGACCTTATTGCACCGCATAATAGCGGATAATATTTTATATAAACCTATGTACCACGATATCCCGTATTGAAATGGGATTGGTATTGTGCTAACATCTGTGGATGCAGGGAAACAGGTTGGAGGGATCCAACTGGATTCCTCACTCGTTTTGATTTATTTACAGATATTATGATATATTATGTTATCATATGATATATGATGCTCTGGATGACGTGGTTGATGTATTGGTGCTGTTGCAGCATTGGGCCTATTTTGGAGTTTTAAAAATGTTAAAGTAACGATTTCGAATTTAAAAGGATTTTCAAGTGATTTTTGAAAGTATACATTTTTTTTTGAATTTTGGAATTGATTCATTTTAAATAAATAAACGTTTTAATTTTTATGTTATAAAAATTATGATTTTTGTGAAATATAATCGAAATGTGATTTTTGAAACAAGTAGTTGATTAATTTGTAAAATGGTTTAAATTGGGATTTTTGAATTATTATAAACGGTTTATATAAAAGATTTATAAAAACTGATATTTATAAATTAAAATATTGGAATTATAAAACGAGTTTTCATAAGTGTTAGAATGAAGTATAAATAGATTTCATAAGTGAATGAAATTTATAGATTTATAAATTGTGAAGTTATAAAATGAATAGATTTTGTAAAATAAAAGATTTGAAAGAAATTAACTTATAAATTGGATTTTGGCATTAAATTGATATATAAATAGAATTTGTTAATTAAGGGGTTTTATAAGTTGAAGTTTTTATAAAATATATATGAATGTGTATTTATAAACGTTGTTTTATAAATTTGAAACCAATTGAATTTGATAAGTAAATATGAAAGCTTATTAAAGGAGATATATCCACAATTTTGGACAGTGGATAATCCTTTAAATTAAATATGTAGAAGTGTTGAATTTGGTAAACGATTTATATTCACGATTTTGGACAGTGAATAATATATTAAAGAAATGTTTTAGGAAGTGATCTTTTAAATAGAATTAAAACGATTTGAAGTTGTTCTAAAATGTGTTAAGGATCGAAACCACAGATTTCAACATTCATTGCTGAAATAGACGTTTTCGAGAAATAAGAAAATGGTGGACTATAACACTGTTGTTATAGTAAATGATTTCAAAAGGAAATGTTTTACATAGTATTAGGAATTATATATCTATCTAAATGTCGAATCTATATACTAGTGATTTAGGTTGTCCTAACGATGTTTTACACAACATTCGTTTTGACTCAAATGAATGTGTTTAAGAGAATGTTTTCCTTAAAAGAATAAAATATATACTTAATCATGTTTTAAGTATATTGAATATTTTCTAAGTATTGAAAATAAATAGATTTGTGAATTACTTATTGTTAAATAAGTATTTGGAAATGTTTTCCAATGTAGAAATTAAAATGGTTTGGAGAATATATCTTTTTAAAGATAAATTGAAGTGAATATTTGGCAAGTTATTAAATTTATGGAAGATTAATAAAAAAGGCCTAGTGATTGTTATGGTGCTGAATATTTGTTGGTTTGCCTTGATAGTTAAATAACCGACTATCAATATTTACCTTTAAATGAGTATTTGTTGTGATTTGCTTGAAATTGAACGCTACACTTATTTTAAAAATAAGCGCTCGTTATTCGGTTAAGCCGGGAGAGGACCTTTGGGTTATAAATCCCATTTCGAATAGTGATATGTCGTAATGGATAGCATTTGATGACCGGTGTTGAAGACCGGATATTTTCGAAAACGGAAGGATTACCGTCGAATGACTCTGCATCGGCTGATCTCCGATATAGAGATTTTATCACCCTTTGTGATGGGAAGTCCGGTCGTGATTAGTGAATATCCGGATTTTAAGGGCTTCTTTGGAAGTGCCTTCGGTTCCGTTCGATCCTGGAATGGACTTGTATGGATATGTGTCTGACGTTACAATTTGAGATGTAAAGCCGGTTTCTATCAAATATATTTCTGTTGGTGGCGGAGAATTTATTCTCTTAGCTTAACACCCTTCTTTGAGACGTACGAGTTCAGAGGTTATGTAGTTGATGCTTACTAGTGATATATTCCTAATTTGGTAACGTGGCATGCTGAGTGCTGCTGATCATTTGTTGATCAAAGCGTGGCTTTTATGAAAAGCGTAGCTTTGTGGACGAGACTTCGTCGGACCTCACACCTCGGTAATGGTCAAAACAGGAAGAATGTAGCAAGGTTATTTGGGGATCGCGCCCCCTTAGTGTATGTCATTCCTTCTGGATAGAGGTGGTATCATGGTATGGAGCCCAGATACTAAACCTATGTTGTTGCTGCAAATTTATTACTTTGTGGTTGTTGGTGAATCCCGGGATGTAGGTCGGTTACGACCGGGGGATGACATACTCGTTTCAGTAGTTACCCAGCTAGGGGTAACCCGGCCTTGTGTTGGCAGAGATCCGGTTAGGTTCTCGGGGCGTCTTTCCAGAGGCGTACCCATGTGGCAATGGGAAGTTCCTTGGCCTGACCATTTGTTGGAAAATCCAAAGAAACAATACGAGCCCTGTACGGTTTTAGTTGTATAACCTGCCATGGATGTGGTGGTAACCTGCTATTGAACATGGTAGCTATAGTAGGCATAAGTGTGGAATGTCTATGCTGGCTAAGATTTATATTATACTTTTGAAATGTTTTCCTACACTTTGCACTTATAGTAATAATATCAAAGAAATTTGCGTATCAAGCATGTTTGACTATAATAAGGAGAAATCTCCTCCGATTCTGCGTTTGCATTGTTTGTGTGCGGGAGGCCTTATGTTAGTTACATTTTCCAAAAGCATTGCGAATCTATTTAAAAATATTTCTTTGTTTTTTTTAAGATAAACTATTTTAAGTTCTCACACAAGTCTCATGACTGACCTGGAGTTTATTGTTCCCTTCCTAAACTCTGGGTGCCCATCATTTTCCACACGGGAAGCCTAGAGTCAGGTTATCAGGTCATTCTGGAATTCAGGAGTTGTTGTGGAGATCAAGAGCAAGCCAGATGGCGTGGCGTATCAATTAGTATATAGTATTTCTTTTCTGCTGTTTTGTTGTTGTAAACTCTGATAATGTAATGTAATGTAATAACTGATATAGTTCTTTTGATTTAAAGATTATTCATTTATCTATTATAAAGGAATTCTTAGTAATATTGTTTAAAGTTGAAGGATTTATTTAAAATTCGATTTTTAAATAGTTTGAAAGAGATAAAGGAATTTATTTTTAAAGGCAATAAATTTGCAAATCAAATTAAAAGAATTGATTTGGGGTTTTAAAATAAGTCTTTGGGAAATCAATTTGGAATTTGATTTGGTGTTTAAAAATAAAATTTAAAAATAAATTGGAAATTGATTTGGTGTCTGTATACGATTTTTTGAAATCGATTTAAAAATCGTATATCAGTGGATATTTGGGAATTTAAATTCACAATAGGAATTTATAAAGGAAAGTGAAATTTTGTTTTAAAAATGAACATTCGGTTATTTTTTAAAGTGTGAAAGGAATTTACAGATTCAGAACTTAAATTTAAAACAAATCAAGGAAGATTTATTAATTGATTTGGATGAACCATTTTGAAATGGAAAATGTATTTTCCCTGGAAAGCTGATTATGATTTTGAAGTAGCCTGTAAATACAAACTGAATTTTTTTTAAGGATGGTTTTAGAAAGGATACTTTGGATAAATTATTTTCTTAACTGGTTTCAAATATTTAAAGTTTTAATTGATATTTGTTTTAGAAAAAGGATATTTAAATAGTTATATCCTATCTACTAATTTTATTTTAAAATTAGTTTGGACTTGAAATTTTATATGAGACATTTATATTATATTTTCATAACTAATATTTAAATATATGTTTTAAAATAGTTTTATCTAAATGTTTCCAAGTATATATTTTGAATAAGTGATTTAAAGTATTTTTAAGTATTTGAACTCGGCAGGCTTTCAGTGGAAATAAATAATATCGAGAATCTTATTCCGTGAGTGAAAAGTGATTTGAAATTTGTTTTCAAATGGTTGAAGTGTTAAAAATATATCTTGCGGAAATATTTTGAAAATAAATAATTTGGGAAATTTATTTAAATTCGACAAATTGTTGTGGATGTTGATTGATAGTTAAATAACCGACTATCAATATTGGACTTTTAATGGCATTTGAATTTCGATGTGACCGGGGGTTGGATTCCAAGTGGATATCCGAAAACCACAACGAACCTTTGTGATTTTGATGGATCTTTTATTTAAAAGATCAATGTGGAATTTGTTGTGATTTGTTTGAAATCTGATTGAACACTTATTTTAAAAAATAAGCGCTCATTGTTCGGATTAGCCGAGAGAGGACCTTGTGTCATAAAACCCATTCCGAACAATGATACGACGAAATGAGATTGCATTTGAAGACGGTGTTGAAGACGGGGTATTTTCGAAAGCGAAAGGATTACCTGTCGAATGTCTCTGCACTAGGTTGCTCCGGTATAGAGATTTTATCACCTTTTGTGATGGGGATTCCGGACGTGATTTGTGAATATCTGGATTTGAAAGGGCTTCTTTGAAGTGCCTTCGGTTCCGTTCGATCCCGGAGCGGACTTGTATGGATGTGTGTCTGACGTTACACTTTGAGATGTAATGATGGTTTCTATCAAATATATTTCTGTTGGTGGCGGAGAATTTATTCTCTTAGCTTAACACCCTTCTCTGAGACATACGAGCTCAGAGGTTATGTAGTTGATTGTTACTAGTAATGCATTCCCAATTTGGTAACGTGACATACGAAGTGCTGCTGATCATTTGTTGATCAAAGCATGCCTTTGTGAAAAGTGTAGCTTTTTGGACGAGACCTCATCGGACCTCACACCCAAGAAATTAGTCGAAACAGGAAAGATGCGGCAAGGTTATGAGGGTCGCGCCCTTTAGGGTATGTCATTTCTTTCTGGAAAAGGGTAGTATCATGGTACGGAGCCTAGATACTTAACCTATGTTGTTGCTGCAAATTTATTATACTTTATGGTTGTTGCTTTGGGGTTGAGGATCCTCGGATAAAGGTCCCAAAGGACCGGAGGATGACATACTCGAGTAGTAGTTACCTAGTTACAGAGGTAACCCGGCCTTATGTTAGCAGAGATCCGGGTAGCTTCTCGGGACGTCCCTACAGAGGCGCACCCATTTGGCAGTAGGAAGTTCCTTAGCCTGACCATTTGTTGGAAATCCAAAGAAACAATACGCTCCCTGTACGGTTTTAGTTGTATAACCTGCCATGAAATGTGGCGGTAACCTGCTATTGAACATGGTAGCTATAGTTGGCATACAATAATGGTTGTATGTTGGCTAAGATTAATATTATACTTTTCGAAATGTTTTCCACACTATACACTAATAATAATAATATCAAAGGATTTTGCGTATTAAGCATGTTTGACTATCATAAGGAGAAATCTCCTCCAATTCTGCATTTGCATTGTGTGTGTGGCGGAGGCCTTATAGTAGTTTCATTTTCCAAAAGCATAGCGGATTTCTTTTTATTTTCTTTGTGAAAATAACTATTTTTAAGATCTCACACCAGTCTCACGACTGAGCTTGCTTATCTTTGTGAAACGTTATGGGGGGTTCTCGCTTTTTGTTTGGTGGCGAGCAGGAGACTCTTACCCCAACACGTCATCTTTAAGGGGTTGGTTAGCCGTAAGGCATGACAGTCAAAAGGCTGGCCGTAAAAGCAATGGCAGGATACCATTGTATGCCACGGCGGGGCTGGGATGGTTGAAAAGCCTACCAGTCGAGATTGGCCGCCGTCAATGGTTCAAAAGCCTAGATCTTTACAAGTGGTATCAGAGCATTTGGTTAAGCGACAACCTTGGCTCTGTTGGGTGTTACTCATTAGAGATAGAGTCAGCAGTACTGTAGAAGAGTGTGAGTGTAATAATAGATATGAGCGCGTATTTGTTAGTGAATATAAAATTGTTTTATATTGTGTTGATTGGTTTATTGAGTGGTATATGGATTCTGGTCAATACGAGTAATTAACGTTATTGATAGGGATCTCTAAACACTTATACAGAACAAATTCAACACGATATCATTTTAAAATAGGGTAAATGAAATAATTTTACCCAAAACTATTTTTGTAGATAAAGGAAATAACCTTTGTAAATTATTGTAGTATATGATTGCTTGATTTTTAGGAAGTGATAATATTATTATCATTGAAACTGAATAAGAAACTGAAATCATAATCAAAAGTTTAGAAATAAAATCCATATGCAATTGAAATTTGAGAATGTAAATTGTAAATGCGATTTGTAATTTGAAAATAGAATTCCAAAGAATTTTTTTGAAAGGATTTGGAATTTGAAATTTTGGAAATTAAATCCCTTTTTAGTTTGAAAATGAATTTCAAAGGTTTTGGAAAAATGTTTCAAAGGGATAAAGGCACTAAACTTTTTAGGTCGCTGGAAAATAACTTCGGTGATGACTGCAGCATCATCGATGTTAATTTTCGGGTTTCCAGGAGAGGAATTGCTACCGAATTGTTTTAAATTAAAGTTGTTTGGAAAAACTGGGTTTGGTTTTAAAATCAAAGGATAATTTGAATTGTTTTCAATAATGGTTTTGGAAAAGGTGGAAAGACTCTGGAACTTTATTAAAAATAGTTATGGAATAATAAGTTTGAAAACTTAGGAAATTCAGATTTAAACTGGAATTGGAATTGAATTTGATTTGTGAAAAACAGAGTGAAGTATTAAACTAAAATTAGTAAGTGAAACTAATTGAAGAATGACCAAATGGATAAGGTTTAAAAAGAGTTGAATCCAATATTTTTTAAATGAAAGTAAATTGAATTCATATAGAATGGGAAATCCAGTTTAATATAAGTAAATATAAACCAAAGTGATGAATTAAAAATAAATATAAGAAGTAAATAGAATATTTGCATTGAACTTAAGAAATGAAGTGTGAAATTCTTAAGTAAATTTTGTATTGGGAATATACCAGGTTAATATTGAGTGAAGGTTAAATTGGAAACTGATGTGCACGTAATTGTGCATATATTTACATCCATATTTTATCTCTTTTTATTTAAATAATCATCATATTTGGGCATTTTAACATGTTTAAAACCAAAATTCAATTATTTCCAAACCATCATATTTTCATCATCATTCAAGGGCAAAACGGTCATTTTTGTGCATGTGTCAATGTAATAATTTTTACTTGGACATTTTTTGATTATTTTTATAGGAATTTGGATGCATATGGAAGAGGCTTATATGAAGATACATGCATTCACAAGGAAATACAAAGGAATGAAGAGGAAATAATTCAAGTTCAAGATCATGGAGGACCCCACCCACTTACCTAACTTCCAATTAGAAGCTAAGCACATGCTAAAAGGACTTAAAGCTTCATGTACATATTAAGTGGGGGATTAGTGAATGTTAATGATTACTTGGAGGCTACACCACCTCAAGGGTATTTTGGGAAGCTCCCTAAAAAGAGAATTAGGGTTTTATGCATGTATAAATAGCCCTCTTATGTACATGAAGATCATCTTCTACTCTTTCATTTTATTTAGGAAATTAAGAAATCAAAGTGTAAGCTCAATGTTCTATGAAATAAAAATGGCTTTCAAGCCTCTTTCTTCTCTCTTTTCTACATGTTTTTCTTTATTTTATTGTTAATGTTTATTTTTATGCTCTCTTTCTCTTTATGCTCATAGCTTAGATTTACATTTATGCAAGTAGTTAGTAGCTAATCTCTTTGCTTTCTTTGCTTATTTTCTATTCTCTTTTCTTTTTAATGTTGAAACTTACATGTGTTGCTTTAATGCCACAAATGAGTAGCTAAACTCCTTCAATTTAGGGGTAATGAAGCTCTCTAACTTTATGTAATTTCAACATTTTATGATTTATGATCTCTTTTGGTCTATGCTTCATGAAGTAAGTTTTGATGCAAGTTTATACAAGTGGGTTTGATAGCTTATATTGTTTATGCAAATGAGCTATTCTTATTCAACATAAACACAATTTGTATCATCATTTGCTAATCCATTTTTGATTTTGAAATGAAAGTAAAAATGAAATTTGATGATCTATGTTACTAATTACAATAGTAAATAGATCATACTTAAATTAGCTTTTGCTTTGGCTTCATTTTCATTAGAATAGATAAGTGGTTTATGTGTTGTATTATAGTTTGATGGTTTGAGTTATGTTAATTAATAACATAAACAAACCATACTTTTGATAAATACAACAATATTTCACTTAATGTCAAAACTAGAGATCATAAATTATTGTTTGTTGATTTACAAAAATATGGGAGTGGATTTATCCCTAAATTGTTCTCTAGTTCAATAGTTTTTAAATCAAACTTTAACTCTAGCTTTAGCTTCATTTTATTTCTAGTTAACAACTTCTCCTCCATTTGGTCTAATTTGAGTGAATAGATTTTTAAACTCTAACAATTCCCTGCGGATCGACCCGTATTCGCCGCGTGCTACATTCGTACACCGTGCGCTTGCGGTTATTTTAAATTTCAATTCGTTCGACGGTTTTCTAAACCGATAGAATTTCCGTCGACGAACAAGTTTTTGGCGCCGTTGCCGGGGATTTGTTTTGATTTTGATTTTCTATTCTTCGGATTATTTTTATTTGATTTTTGTGTGTGTTTGCTTGCATTAAAAAAAAAACTTCAAAAACATTTCTCTAAAATTACATTGCATTGCATTTTCTTTTGTACAAACTTGCATTTCAGTTTACATTATTTCTTTGCATACCACTGTGTTTACATTGCATTTGCATTTCCCAAACAAAACCTCCCTGTCCCCTGCATAACATCCACTACCATCATCTATCTCCTCTGTTGCTGCACTTCTGACCACTTCCCACTGATACAACTCCACAAAACTGCCCATTACTGCAACCACTTGCCTACCCCTCCCTGATATCCACTTGCATCAGCCAGACAATCTGCTCATACAAATATCAGCCATTGTCAAGACTACACTTCCCATCAACCATCTTCCCGATCACTTACAATACAACTTGCTTGAACTTCATCAACCATTCCTCTGTCACCCATTCTCCCTGACCACACTTCAACAAAGTTGATTCCTCCTCCAGATACTTCCACCTGACTACTGACTGCCACCAGAGAAACATCACAGCACTCCATTCACTTCAACTTCTAACACACACATTTCCACCACCACTCCAAACTGCACACTCCAAACTGCCTGTGTGCACATACAAACTTCACCGACAAGCCACAACTCCACTTCACTCTCCTTTGTGACCATATTCTACCTGCTACCACACACTCCATCACCTGGGCATCATTCCCTTCCATACCACCAAACTCTTCAACATTCACTGCAGTATCGCCCATTCCCACCACTGCCTTTGCGTACACATTCACCATCCCCTTGCTTCTTGTCCACTACCACTTCACTTAACAAAATAAAATAAGAAAACACTTCAATACCAGCATTCACTTCCATTCCTCCTTGCCTGCAAACCACTGTTGTGCTACTGCCCAAACAACCAACAGATCACTACACTTCACTCCACATCCAAACCCCAATCGAACTACATTGTGAACATTCGTTTAGAATTCGACTCACCTCTTACATCACGAATTTGATTTCCAGCAACTCGAGCCCCAAAATCCATCACCAGAAAAACAAGTCGCCTCTAGTCAAACCACCGCAGCTTCAAAATTCCGCCTTCCTCTCCTCCAATCGCCACAATCCCACAGCAATTCTTCCAACTACAACCAACCGAAAGCAGTGGAAGTCCTTCATCCCCAGCAAACTCGCGACCACTTCGAGATCCCCATCGCCAAACGGAGGACATCAAATCGAATCGAACTCCAGCAAAACCCACTGTTGCAATCATCACAACACTGGAACCAAAAATCATACATTACTGCACACTTCACTCTGCAACCATTGCGAGCACCATCCCCTCAAGTCGACAACTTCAACCACCACACCTCCATTCCAAGTTCATCTCCTCTGGCCTTCGAACACAAAATCAACATCCAAATTCACCTCCAACCAGAGACCACTGCCTTGACTTGCGACTCCTGACCGCCTCCTCTTCAATTTACAAATCGCCGAAAACAAAAGTGCAGCGCCACCTTCCTTCCAAACTCAACCATACCCAATCGCCTTTATCCCCAATTGCAACTGCGCCACCCACCAGAATCGCCTCCAGGCCAATTGCAACCTTCATCCAAGCAACTCGAACTACCTCTTCAATTCGCGTCTCCCCAAATCAATTCCGTAACCCAGAATCCCACTGTGAACTCAAATCGAGAATCGCCAATCACTCAATTTAACATCGCAAACACCCAGTACAGCCGCGAGCACCCAAACATACGTTATTTTGTTGTCGCGACTTAAAATTCGATTTGGAATTGTAGAGATTTGAGAATTTCGAGAATTTAAGCCTTTGAAGTTTGAAGTGCTGTGTGTTATCTCGTGAAACTTAAGTTTTGATGGATTAAGGTAAGGCTATTTTATTTTGTTCAATAGTGGGCCGGGTTTGATTTTAGGCCGACCCCCATTTTTTTTTTTTTTGCGTTGTCATGCTTTTGTTTTTTTTAATTTTTTTTTCTTTTCTTTCCAGCTTTAAAAAAAAGTGTTGGTTCAATTTTTTTTAAAGTTTTGTTTGATTCGTTTTTAGTTTAATTTGTTAAGTTGTTTTGTTTTAAGTTCTAAGCATATACAAAAAAAAGAGAGTTTTATATTGTGTTTTAATTTGTTTTGGTTTGTTTAACTTCTTCCTTGATAATTTTTTTTTTAAAAAGTTTATTTTAGTTTAGTTTTTTTTTCATTTGTTTTGTTTATCTTTCACAATTTTTTTTTAAGTAAAACTTTACTTTTAAATTTCCTCTCCAAAAAAAAAAATCAAAAAAAAAAAACAATAAAAATTTTCTTTTCGCTTATTTTTTTTTCATCTTTGATAAACATACAAAAAAATAATAACAATAAAAATTGTTGAATATATCTTGTTTTTCATTTCAGGTTGTCAAAGCAGAAAATTACAAGGAATTGCTTGCCAAAAGGGAAAATAATTGCTTTCCTTTGCTAAAATCGCCGCTAATAAAAAAAAATTGCTAATAATCTGCACGCTCTGGTATTGTGCTTTCATCTCTAGTGCATTGTTGGTTGCTTGCATTTGCATTTATATATAACCAAAAAAAAAAATTCAAAAAAGAAAAATCCAAAAACAAAAACAAACTTCATTTTAGTTGCACTGTAATTTCACGTTTAATTTCTGCTTTGCATTCATCTCATCTTGTTTTTCTTTTCTAAGGGCAATACCCCAATTCACATAAGGTGAGGGATTTCATCACCCTTTCCTTAGCCCACAAACGCATTTCATCGTAGAATTTGACTAATAATAAAGGTTAGACGTTGGACCTAAGGGTGTCACGAGCTCACTTAGGGCTTAATTGTATTTTCACAATTGTTTTATTTGAACGATTTTATTTCTTGGTGTCTAGGCTACGGCAGAGTAATAACCAGTCATAAAAATTACGGTGATACGTAAATATTATACTGGTTGTTCCTTTGAAGGTACTTAAACCTTCGGCTGCATTGCTACGGTGATTCGTGGTGCACCGATAACCCCTGTTCGTTACCCGGCTGAGAAATATTTTTGTTGATTTAAGACAAAGTGTGATTATACAATTTTGGGTTAGGAGCTACTAAGGACAGAAAACTGTAATTAAGTCCTTTGCATTCATTTAGTTGCATTAGTTCATGCATATTTAAAAAAAAAAAATTCAAAATCCAAAACTAAAAAAAAATTGTACATATTCCTTTTATTTTTCTTTGCAATTTTTAAATCCTTTTCCTTTGAAATTTCTAAAATCCAAAAAATTTAAAAAAAAATCCAAAAAAATATATAAAACTTTTTCTTAAAAAAAAAGCCAAAAAAATTTGAAAATCCAAAAAAAAAAAACAAAAATCAAACTTTTCTTTTGAAAATAAATCTCACTTGTTAAATAGTTTTCACCCTTGTAAAAAAAAGAAAAAAATTCAAAAAAAAAAACAAATTTTCAAATCTTCTTTCACTCTCTAAACTCGATTTTAATTTCTTTCTCCTCTCGACTTTCACTTGTGCATGAGTACTTGGACTCGTGACACAACAACGAATACTTGGATTCGTGACCCTTCTACAAACCGTTTAACTCGAACAGACAATCCTCCCGAAATGGCGAACGAAAACACCCCTCGAACTCTTATGGATAGAATCTTTCCCGATAGAGTTTCTATTCCATCTTGCATCACATTACCCGCCCCTACGGGTAACCATTTCGAAATCCATTCGAACCATATTGCCACGCTTCCAAAATTTGGCAATTTCGAACACGATGATCCATACATCTTTTTGACTAAATTCGAACAAGTTTGCGCAACCATTAAACTTCAACAACTTTCTGATGACGGAATCAAACTTCGATTAATCCCATTTGCTCTTACGGATTACGCTGAAAAATGGTTGTACAGCTTACCTTCGAACTCAATTAAAACATGGGAAGAATTTTTAAAAGCTTTCTTAAAAAAGTTCTACCCCTTAGAAAAAACAAGTAGAATTCGAAACGAAATTGTAAATTTTCATCAATTCAAGGGTGAACCATTTATAAAATATTTTGAAAGATTCAAAGAGCTTTTGATAAAATGTCCACACCATAACTTTGAAAAATGGACGATTTGCCAAATCTTATATGATGGACTCGAAAACAGCTCACGAACCATGCTCGAATCAATGTGCCAAGGCAATTTTCTTGCCCAACATCATGACGATGCTTGGCAATTTCTTGAAAACCTCGCTGAAAAGTCGTCCCAATAGGAACGCTCGAACGAAAAATCAATCTACTCACGATCGAGTGCACACTCGACGGGATCTTCTTTTGCTTTGGAAGCTAAGATCGACGCAATGATTAAAAAATTCGATAACGTTTTCTCATCGAATCAAACGAAGCAAGCTTCCCAACCAATGTGTTATAAATGCAACGATCCTAATCATATAGCCGATCAGTGTCCCAATTCCGTCGAACAAATCAATGCTTTCAATAAAACCAAAAACGACCCGTTTTCTCCAACGTACAACCCTGGATGGAGAAATCATCCGAATTTTGCGTGGAACCAAAACAATCCCAACACGAATACGATTCATATATTTACACGTAATTATGCATATATTTACATCCATATTTTATCCCTTTTTACTTAAATAATCATCATATTTGGGCATTTTAACATGTTTAAAACCAAAATTCAATTATTTCCAAACCATCATATTTTCATCATCATTCAAGGGCAAAACGGTCATTTTTGTGCATGTGTCAATGTAATAATTTTTACTTGGACATTTTTTGATTATTTTTATAGGAATTTGGATGCATATGGAAGAGGCTTATATGAAGATACATGCATTCACAAGGAAATACAAAGGAATGAAGAGGAAATAATTCAAGTTCAAGATCATGGAGGACCCCACCCACTTACCTAACTTCCAATTAGAAGCTAAGCACATGCTAAAAGGACTTAAAGCTTCATGTACATATTAAGTGGGGGATTAGTGAATGTTAATGATTACTTGGAGGCTACACCACCTCAAGGGTATTTTGGGAAGCTCCCTAAAAAGAGAATTAGGGTTTTATGCATGTATAAATAGCCCTCTTATGTACATGAAGATCATCTTCTACTCTTTCATTTTACTTAGGAAATTAAGAAATCAAAGTGTAAGCTCAATGTTCTATGAAATAAAAATGGCTTTCAAGCCTCTTTCTTCTCTCTTTTCTACATGTTTTTCTTTATTTTATTGTTAATGTTTATTTTTATGCTCTCTTTCTCTTTATGCTCATAGCTTAGATTTACATTTATGCAAGTAGTTAGTAGCTAATCTCTTTGCTTTCTTTGCTTATTTTCTATTCTCTTTTCTTTTTAATGTTGAAACTTACATGTGTTGCTTTAATGCCACAAATGAGTAGCTAAACTCCTTCAATTTAGGGGTAATGAAGCTCTCTAACTTTATGTAATTTCAACATTTTATGATTTATGATCTCTTTTGGTCTATGCTTCATGAAGTAAGTTTTGATGCAAGTTTATACAAGTGGGTTTGATAGCTTATATTGTTTATGCAAATGAGCTATTCTTATTCAACATAAACACAATTTGTATCATCATTTGCTAATCCATTTTTGATTTTGAAATGAAAGTAAAAATGAAATTTGATGATCTATGTTACTAATTACAATAGTAAATAGATCATACTTAAATTAGCTTTTGCTTTGGCTTCATTTTCATTAGAATAGATAAGTGGTTTATGTGTTGTATTATAGTTTGATGGTTTGAGTTATGTTAATTAATAACATAAACAAACCATACTTTTGATAAATACAACAATATTTCACTTAATGTCAAAACTAGAGATCATAAATTATTGTTTGTTGATTTACAAAAATATGGGAGTGGATTTATCCCTAAATTGTTCTCTAGTTCAATAGTTTTTAAATCAAACTTTAACTCTAGCTTTAGCTTCATTTTATTTCTAGTTAACAATTTCTCCTCCATTTGGTCTAATTTGAGTGAATAGATTTTTAAACTCTAACAATTCCCTGCGGATCGACCTGTATTCGCCGCGTGCTACATTCGTACACCGTGCGCTTGCGGTTATTTCAAATTTCAATTCGTTCGACGGTTTTCTAAACTGATAGAATTTCCGTCGACGAACAGAAACCGTGAAATGGTAATTGTGGATAAGAGAGTGAACAAAAGAATAAAACTGGAATTGAAACTGAATATTGAAAACCAATTTGAATTGTGTGAAATAAAATGAAGTTGTAAATTTAGTTCGAAGTGAACTAAAAGATAATAAAGGTGGAAATATAAAAATGGTTTGAGATATAATGAATTTGAATGAATTAGTAAATGAAACTAATTTAAAGTTTATGATATGAGTCAGTTGTGAATGAAAGATAATCGATAAAATTCGAGATTCAAAGGATAAATTGAATCCAAATAGAATTGAAAGCGAAAATTAAATTCAAGTAAAATTAAAAATGTGAGATTGAATGAGATTGGATATATAACTTCAATAGTGAAGTAAAAATGGTATAAGAAGTATATATTGAAAATTTTGTAATGAAATGTGCAAAATGATATTTGAATGTTGCAATTGGATATTATGACTAGCAGGATATACAGGTGTATTAAAGGAGATGGAATTGGAATTTTGATTACGAAGATAAAATTGAATTGCTCGATAAAAAAGTACGTATTTAAATTTCAGTATGAAATTTGATGATTTTCTTGTCCAGCCACTTGGCGTTTTGTTTTCTTTTTGAATCTGAGGGCCCGTGGTGCCATTTTGCCGAGCTAGCCGCGCAAAGGAGATGCTGGCGAAATTGTTCGAAAATTTAGGGAGTTAGAAAAATTTTGAGGAAATTTTGAAAGGTTGAAATTTGAATTTGAATTTGAATTTGAATTGTTAAGAAAACAATATTGTTTGGAAAATTAGTTAAAATGATAATGAATCTTTGATTAATTTTTTGTTTTTGTTTGGTAAGTTGATAAAACTGTTTAGTTTTGGAAAGATAGCAAATGGGTTAAGGATCATTCTTCTTAACTAGTAATTTCGGGACGAAATTCTTTTAAGGGGGGAAGGATGTGACGACCCGGAAATTTTTAACATTTTAAATTGAAAGATTTAATAGATTTTAAATATTCGAAAGATATTTTAACACAAATTTCAAAGTATAACTATGGATTTGGCAATTAATTTATTGAAGTTGGATAAAAATTTGAATCTTCAGTTTAAGGTGATTAAAAATATTTTCAAGGCTTAGAAAATTTATATTGATGATATTAGAGATAGTAGGATTTTTAAAATTGAATTTGAAAACGTTTTGTTCAGTTTTGAAATTTTATTGGTTAAATCAATATTTAAAAATAGCCTTCCGAGGCATAGTCTCGGAATTCAACAAAACCAGTTCCATTGGATCCGTAATATTGTTTTATTATTGGATTTCAATTTTCGTAATATTTGGAGTTGTCGTTTGGCCATACGATAAGCACACACGCTGAAAATTTTATCGAAATTTAATATAATAACTGGTTTAAAAAGTTATCTTCTTCATACGATTGAATTAGGACTCGAAACCTTCTCCATTGAGTTCGGAATAGGGGTATAACATTATAAACGCTTAGTGGCACGCCTCGATAGATGTTGCGATTTTAAGCTACGTAAGTCGAGACGGTTTGAATTCAATTTAAAATATATATCTATACCCTAGTCCCTTCAGCCGTATTTCATTCACATCACAACTTTTTTCCTTCAAATCACTATCTCCACTCGTATACACCATCATCATCGTGTCTCCTTCTTCTTGGCCGAGCAAATCTATTTCTTCGTTCCCCTCATTTTTAGTTCACCGCTTCATCTCAGTTTGAAGTGAAAGTGGGATCGTTCGATTACTTAAAAAAAAGAAGGAAGTCTCATGCCCTTCAAAATCGTTCTTCTTCCTTTCAAAAATTGAAATCACCCCTCTTTCAAATCGAAATCATTCAAATCGATTTTCAATCTTGTGCCCTTCCTCTTCCTCGCCGTTCAAAATCGACATTAGCAATCGAAGTTTGTCTGGTCGTGGCTAATCGCGCCTGTGAGCTCAAAAGCAGGTCGCGCGTAGTTTAAGGCGTAGCTAGGGTTTTGACGCACGAGGGGAAAGGGAGCTATGTAGTCGCGATTGAGGTTATCGGCAAATGGTGCGGTCGTGTGCTCGATTCAAGATGGAGGGATACAGCTACGTCGAAACATGGAGGCATTGGAAGTCGTTGGCATGATGGGGCACTGCGATAAGGGTTTGGAAGGACGATGTGGATGGAAGCATGGGTGCAGTGCTCTCACCAATGGAACTGGGAGGAGTTTCTTGCTGGGTCGGTAAGGCTAGGGTTTCGATTGTTTTGGAACACGACAATGAGGTATAGCAGTTTTTAATTTAAAATAATAATAATAATATAGGTTAAAAGAAAAAAATATATATTTTGGCATACTGTTAAAATCTTATTGTAAGGTTAATTCCTGTAATCAATTAAGTGTTAAAGGAGATAGATAAATAATATTATCCAGAATGTTTTTATGTAGGTTAAGGAAATTGTAACAGTATGATAACTCTCATAAAAAAGAAAGAAAGAAATGATCAGTTGAATAAATTCTTTAGTCAATAAAATAATTTAATAAGTTGTATAAATTATTATACAAGGTCAAGTACTGTGAAGGAAACAAGCTGGTCTATAGTGGATTGCAAAATAAAAGAGCAAAGGTGAGATCTTCTCACTCAAATTATAATAATTGAAAATTTCAGTTATTAATTGATGGTTGAATTATGATAGTTAAATTTAATTGTTCATTGTGTGCTTGGATGATTAATTTATTATCAGTTATATTAGTTTAGACCCTATGCGCCGCATAATAGCGGATGTTATTATATTAAACCCATATACCGCGATATTCCACCTTGAAGTGGAATTGGTATTATATATGTATTTGGAGTTGTTGATTTCCCGCATTATATAGCGGATGAGACCCTATTGCGCCGCATAATAGCGGATGATATTTTATAAATCACATATACTGCGATATTCCACCTCGAAGTGGAATTGGTATTCAATTGTTGTGCTAACATATGCGGATGCAGGGAAAACAGGTTGGAGGGATCCAACTGGATTCCTCAAATATTTGAATTTGTTTCAATATTGTGTTGATTTATTTAAAATTTGTGTGTGATTATACTGTGATTGAAATCGTTGAAGGCTAAAATTTAGCTGAATATATTTTGGGTATCGTAAGATACCAGAAATACATAAAATTAGGTTTTCAAATTTAAGTCGAAAATCTATAGTGGAATCCTATTGAACAAATTCCAAAATATGGAAAAGATTTAATAAAGGAATTCTTAGTAATATTGTTTAAAGTTGAAGGATTTATTTAAAATTTGATTTTTAAATAGTTTTGAAAGAGATAAAGGAATTTATTTTTAAAGGCAATAAATTTGCAAATAAAATTAAAAGAATTGATTTGGGGTTTTAAAATAAATTTTGGCAAATCAATTTGGAAATTGATTTAGTGATTAAAAATAAAATTTAAAATCAAATTGGAAATTGATTTGGTGTTTGTATACGATTTTTTGAA
Source organism: Allium cepa (assembly GCA_030765085.1). Lineage (NCBI taxonomy): Eukaryota > Viridiplantae > Streptophyta > Magnoliopsida > Asparagales > Amaryllidaceae > Allium > Allium cepa. The sequence goes on from CM060932.1 coordinate 550,596,239, forward strand.
ATCGATTTAAAGATCGTATATCAGTGGATATTTAGGAATTTAAATTCACAATGGGAATTTATAAAGGAAAGGGAATTTTTTTTTTAAAATTGAACATTTGGTTATTTTTAAAAGTGTGAAAGGAACTTACAGATTCGAAACGTAAATTTAAAACAAATCAAGAAAGATTTATTAATTGATTTGAATTAACCATTTTGAAATGGAAAATGTATTTTCCCTGGAAAGCTGAGTATGATTTCGAAGTAGCCTATAAATATAAACTGAATTTTTTTTAAGGATGGTTTTAGAAAGGATACTTTGGATAAATTATTTTCTTAACTGGTTTCAAATCTTTAAAGTTAAGATTTATTTTAATTTATTAGAAGTGATTATTTCAAGTTTTAATTGACGTTTGTTTTAGAAAAAGGATATTTAAATAGTTATATCCTATCTACTAATTTTATTTTAAAATTAGTTTGGACTTGAAATTTTATATGAGACATTTATATAATATTTTCATAACTAATATTTAAATAAATGTTTTAAAATAGTTTGGTGTAAATGTTTCCAAGTATATATTTTGAATAAGTGATTTAAAGTATTTTTAAGTATTTGAACTCGGTAGGCTTTCAGTGGAAATAATAATATCGAGAATCTTATTCCGCGAGTGAAAAGTGATTTGAAATTTGTTTACAAATGGTTGAAGTGTTAAAAATATGTCTTGCAAAAATATTTTGAAAATAAACAATTTGGGAAATTTATTTAAATCCGGCAAATTGCTGTGGATGTTGATTGGTAGTTAAATAAGCGACTATCAATATTGGCCTTTTAATGGCATTTTAATTTCAATGTGACCGAGGGTCGGATTCCAAGTGGATATCTGAAAACCACATCGAACCTTTATGATTGTGATGGAACTTTTATTTAAAAGATCGGCGTGGAATTTGTTGTGATTTGTTTGAAATCTGATTGAACACTTATTTTTAAAAATAAGCGCTCATTGTTCGGATTAGCCGGGAGAGGACCTTGTGTCATGGAACCCATTCCGAATAATGATACGACGAAATGAGATTACATTTGAAGACGGTGTTGAAGACCGGGTATTTTCGAAAGCGAAAGGATTGCCTGTCGAATGTTTCTGCATTGGGTTGCTCCAGTATAGAGATTTTATCACCTTTTGTGATGGGGATTCCAGACGTGATTTGTGAATATTCAGATTTGCAAGGGCTTCTTTGAAGTGCCTTCGGTTCCGTTCGATCCCGGAACAGACTTGTATGGATGTGTGTCTGACGTTACACTTTGAGATGTAAAGCTGGTTTCTATCAAATACATTTCTGTTGGTGGCGGAGAATTTATTCTCTTAGCTTTACACCCTTCTCTGAGACGTACGAGCTCAGAGGTTATGTAGTTGATTGTTACTAGTAATGCATTCCCAATTTGGTAACGTGACATGCGAAGTGCTGCCGATCATTTGTTGATCAAAGCATGACTTTGTGAAAGGTGCAGCTTTGTGGACGAGACCTCATCGGACCTCACACCCCGGAAATGGTCGAAACAGGAAAGATGCAACAAGGTTATGAGGGTCGCGCCCTTTAGGGTATGTCATTTCCTTCTGGAAAAGGGTAGTATCATAGTATGGAGCCCAGATACTTAACCTATGTTGTTGCCGCAAATTTATTATACTTTGTGGTTGTTGCTTTGTGGTTGAGGATCCTCGGATAAAGGTCCCAAAGGACCGGGGGATGACATACTCGAGTAATAGTTACCTAGTTACAGAGGTAACCCGGCCTTGTGTTGGCAGAGATCCGGGTAGGTTCTCAGGACGTCCCTCCAGAGGCATACCCATGTGGCAGTAGGAAGTTCCTTAGCATGACCATTTGTTGGAAATCCAAAGAAACAATACGCGCCCTGTACAGTTTTAGTTGTATAATCTGCCATGGAATGTGGCGGTAACTTGCTATTGAACATGATAGCTATAGTAGGCATACAATAATGGTTGTATGTTGGCTAAGATTAATATTATACTTTCGAGATGTTTTCCACACTATGCACTAATAATAATAATAATATCAAAGGATTTTGCGTATCAAGCATGTTTGACTATCATAAGGAGAAATCTCCTCCAATTTGCATTTGCATTGTGTGTGTGGCAGGAGGCCTTATGGTAGTTTCATTTTTCAAAAGCATAGCGGATTTCTTTTTATTTTCTTTGTGAAAATAACCATTTTTAAGATCTCACACCAGTCCCACGACTGACCTGGAGTTTATTATTCCCTTTCTAAACTCTGGGTGCCCACAATTTTCCACACGGGCAGCCTAGAGTCAGGTTATCAGTTATTCGGGAGCGAAGCCAAGAAGTTGCTATGGAGATCTAGAGGCAAGCTGGATGGCGAGACATATCACTTATACTATGTAGTGTCCATTGCGTCTGGGTTAGTGTAAGTCAACTTTATTGTACACAAGTTACTATAACTGCCAGCGTTTGTATTGTGTCATTGTAAACTCTGATAATGTGATGTATAAACTGATATAGAGCTTTTGTTTTAAAGATAGTTATTTATCTATTATATTTTTTCCGCTGCAAAATGTGAGATTCTGTTATTGCTTCTGTTTCTTCTTCTTCTACCTCTTCTTCTTTAACCCTAAAGATTCGTAAGTTTGTTCCTTTTTGGGCTGAATTGTTGTGGGATTTTGCCAGCTCAAAAGGGGTATGGATTTGCGGGCCTTTACCCATCCAGTGCTCTTTTTGGTACGTTTCCATTTAAGCTAATGTAATTACTTCCATACTCAGTATTTAGCTTAATATATTTCATATGTAACAGTGTTTTGATGCTAGACATGGTTGTTAAATCCTTTTAAGAGGGGAGACGTAACACCTCATAAATTTTTATAAAATATTAAAAAAAGATAAAAATGAAATTTTACATAAAAGTACAAAGTAGTAAATTTTAACAAATGAAAGAATTTGGGAAATTCGACTTTTCCATTGTGTTAAATAAAATTTTCTAGCCTAAAATTCATATATAAAATGTCAGAAATGGATACCATGTGAAGAAGATAAGGAATGTTTTTCGTAGTGTGCATATCGGGTTTTACACCGATTTTGAATGTAAGTTTAAGAATAAATTACACTAAAACTTATTAATTAATTAATTAAATTTGTGTGAATTACTCTAAAAGGAGTGCAAGTGTTTAATATGCATTAAAACAAAAGAAGGAAAGGTATTTAAATGCATGAATTTGCAACTGTTTCAAGAGGAAAAAAAATTAATAATGAAATTATTGCTATAATTAATGAAAGGATATGTTATATATATTGGAGGAAGAAACTAATAATATATTTGCAAGAATACATTTAATAAATGGAACATTACATATGTTGAAAAGAAGCTAATATTATATTCATGGAAAGAGAGCATTAATTCTGAAAGGAAAAATAAGGTACGCTATCTCTTTATTAGTAGTGAATAGGGATAAATCCAATTTTTGAAATCAAAAACATTGATGCCAATTGATTACGTAGTTTAAAATAATTAACTTGTAATTAATTATTTTAAATCATAATTAGTGACGTTAATTATGGCAATATAAAAGTTATCTTAACAAAGAAATATTTTTCCAGAAATAGACTTCACTTAACTTCCACCTATAAATACAAGGTTTAGCCTCCACCCTCTTCACTCAAAACTCTAGCCGCTATTAAGAAACTCCTTTCTTCTTCCCCAAAAATCCTCAAGTCTAAACAACATTCCTATCGTCTTTAGAAAAATATTCTACAATAAAAATAAAACACATCAAATTAAAGAGGGGAGAGAGTCAAAATCAAAACTAGAAAAAGGGATATAGTAGCTACAAATTCAAAGAAAAACCATTAAGAGATAGGAGTAGCAATTCGAATCAAGCTAGGAATTAGATAGTTTCAAAGCGGAGTGGATTGATTTCTAGAATATGTTGTTTCAAAAGTAATCAAATTTATTTTATTTCCTATCCAATCTATAAATATATTCTTTTAATTTGAGATAGAAGTTTCTAATTCAATTCAAAAATGGGTCATTTCCACCTATGTAGAGATGATGATAAAGTTTACATTCTGTATGCAGAAATTTTAGAAAGATAGACTAGATTACTACATTCTAAATTCACTTTAAATTGAAAGAATATAAACCCTTATTTGATAGAGTTTAAAGATGATTTGGATTAGATAAATAAAAGAATTGAATACCCTTCAATTTCACTTTGAATTGATCTTGAAATTTAAATACGTATAGAATTTTAGTTAGGAATATATAGTAGGATTGAATAAAAAGATATAATACTCACATATCTTAAAATTAGTAGGTTAAATCCATGTAAACAGAATTATCAATCATACAAGAAAAATATTTTGAATTGTACATTAATGACGAAAATCTGGTGATAAAGAGTAGAGAAACCTACATTTAAAATCGATTTTAAATAAACCGAATAGAAGAATGAATGAACATACGAAGATAAAAATAGTGTGACGACCATCGGTTGATAGCTGAATTATAGCCGTCCTGAAACACCCCACACTCTTTAGTATACCAAAAGGACACACTAAAAGATGTGGTGCGTTGTAGGTACAACTAAAGCTAGCAGAGACTAAGATTCACATGAAAAAATAGATAGATAATAACATAACGCAAGTACATAAAAAACAATAAGTGATTTCAAAAATTAATACTTTATAAATACTTCCGACAAACCACATATGTTCCAAATACCAAATACAATTGTCTTATGAAAATAAAATCTCAGTTTCATCATAAAAACTAGAGTACAAACACAAACTTTCCTTCAATACAGTGCCAGTACAATAAAAGAACAAAAGGCTGGAAATAAAAAGAAGGAATACATGATAGGGCCTCCAAGTCTCCAAGAAGTTGCGATCTATCTTCCTTGCCCCTGATTGCCTAAGGGGGGAGAAAAAAGGGAAAATAGAGGAGTGGGTCACACTGAAAGTTTGGCGAATGATAGTAATTACTAGAATCTTTAAGCAAAGTAAAAGTAACAGAACTTACAATAATTCAAGTATATAAAAATGAAACAAAGGAAATAGGGTAGGGAATAAGCTAGAAATAAATACGAATTAACATAATTGATTAACTTTGATTGTTTTCACTTGTCTTTGTTAGCTAGTTTGATAAGGCTGAATTCTTAATCCTATAATTAGGCTGAAATCCTAATAGTACCATTTGATCGGCCTGCTACTCCATAGATCTTACTACGGACTAGGAGCTATATAACTCCCTACACATAAGGTAATGACATCTATGAAAGACGCACAAAGCTCAATGGTGTCTACAAAAGCCGCACAAAGTATTTATTATGGACTGGATGTTATATAGCTCCCTACACAAAAGAAAATGGTGCCTGTGAAAGGCACACATACTTAGCGCTTGGAACTCATAACGATTTATGAGCCATCACTAGAAGTCGCACGCGTGACCACTACTAAGCTCTCGTTACTTGTTGTTTCACCCATTGGGTCTTCTTGTTACGTCAAGCTCCTGCATAAGCGTGTCCCTCATCTCACTTTAGGATTATGTGAAACACCATGTCCATAAAAATAATAGGGGAAATACTGTTGGTATGGCCCGTCATCCAAACAATAACTAGTTGCGCCCCTTGTCCAAATCCCCGGTGATTTAGACTTCTACTTGACCAATTACTACCATTATTAGCATAAGCGTGCCCTCATCTCAATCCAGGCTAGTGTGAGACCGCCATTTTGTCTAATAGGGAATGCTTTTTTGTATAGGTCCTACTATCATCGTTTCTTACTAACTTAGATAAATTATTTAAATAAGCCTTTCTTATTATCTTCACTATCTTTGCTTATTAATTTATCTTAAGTCTTAAAATAAGCCTCATTCTGTTCTATTTCTTATGATAACCTACGTTGTAATCATGCTTATTAGTTAACCCAAGGACTAAGTGTAAAAATAAGCTTCTTTCATCTTATACTCTTTTTAGTTATAATTCTAAGTTATAACTAGGCCAATTATCACTAATTAGTCAAACTCTAATATTAATATCATAATTAGGCTCAATTTCAGTCTTAATTCCATTTTTATTACAGTTTTTACAATTTACATCTTATCTTACGTTATTTCAGTATTCTTATAGTTTTAATCCATATTCGCATTTAATTTATTCTAATCCATACACGAAGAAGAAGAAGAAATAAGAGAAAACTGAAAATAGAAGAAAATCCAAAGCATAGGAAAAGGATGTAAATAACGCATAAATAATAGTAAATAAATTAAAATATTGTAAACAAACTGTAATTAAATGGAAAAACTATAATTAACAGAAATAAACTAAAATCAACTGAAAAGAATAGCTAAAAGAAATAGACTGAAAATAATTCTAAAAAATGTAAATAAACTACCAAAATGGTTATTTCAAAAATCATAGTAAAACTACAACTATTGGAAACCCTTATTATTTTAAATTACTTTAAAATCTAAATAATTACAGTTACTCACCTGTGGTCTTAAGCTCTTCCCTTTAAGTCTTCCCAAATCCACTTAAGGGTATAAAAATATTTTTATTAAAAAAGATTCTCTCCTTGAAAAATTATTCCTTTTAGGGTCCTTCCTGAAAAGGTGAACCTAAGCGGAAAAAATGTAGAATGAGAAAAAGGGTTAGACCTAGGGTCTTATTTATAGGGGCAGAAGTGGATCTCAGACCGTTGGATTTGGAGATTGGATATGATACAACCATGTCATAAGCTGAATAAGAGCCGTCAGATGGAAGCACGAAGGGACCAGATGAGGCTAAAGAATGAAAAATATGTGTTCGAAAACCTCTAGAACGAAGATAATTTTCTTCGTTCCGTGCCCGTAAGCTGGTCGACCGCCCCCCCTCTAGGTTAACCGGCCGGTCAAACTAGCTGAATATTTTTTTCGTTTCTTCTTTATTTTTGTTTAATTCATAACTTGCTCATATTAGCTCGGATTCTGATGTTCTATATATGTAAATTGACCAGAAAATTACCACGAACACTGGTGCAACCCCATGGCTCAATTATGATAATTTCACAAATTTATTTTATTATTTAATTAATTTGATAATTAATTATTATAGCTTAAATTTAGAGTTGTTACACGTCCAACCACTTGTGGTCGACCACTATATGTCAGGCGGTTGACCGGTTATCGACGTACATGCATAGGTTGAACCTTGGCTCATGGCGCAAGTTTAACATATAACAATTTTATGAGTTTGGGGAATTAGTTCATACTTTTATGACTTTTTGACACCTCGAAATATGCACACGAGCAATTAGGCCCAGACATTGTTTATCATGCGGGCATGATATTCGGTATGAGGTCAGTTTGATTGTGATTGCGTGTTGAGCACACACACTAATTGAAGGTTCCCCAGTGTACGCGACACTATTCGTAGATGTCCGTCACGATGCATAGTACGACACTATTGGGAGGTTCCTCAATGTAAGTGAGAAATTCGGCCTAAACACTATTGTAAATGCCCGACATGGTGCATATTCCAGCTCTAACGGGAGGTTCCTCAATATAAGCGGGCAATTCGACCTAAACATTTCTGGTGGATGCCCGATGAGGTGCATACGAGACGTTACCATTCAGATTGTTAACACGGATGCATAGATATGCCCTAAGTTGTCAAGGTAATGGGTTCGAAGTAAGCCTGACATTACGAGGTCCTCTTAATGTGTAAGTGTGACATATATAGTCATTATATGGGTAATGACAACCTAATAGTGATAGGAAATTATTCCGTTTTATTTTATAGTAGGAACAGTTTCAAGAGATTATTAGTTGATCCGTTGTTCGACCCTGGAGTATAAACCTCTGCAAGATGTTTTTAATGTAGGTGTAATTAGAACCATATTCCTTAAGTTAAGGTGACCAATCCAGGTAAATAATATACAAATACAAAATGGACGATCACATAAATTATAAATGAAGTTGATTGCTTGTGAACACCATATGCTAATAATATAATTCATATACTATATTTCTGTCTAACCCACTTCATTTCTTTCCTTTTCCCCCACTACAGGATCACAAGCCAGCTAGTGAATTGGCCTAGGTACAGTGTAACACCCCAAAAAATTAACGGTAATTAATAAACAACTAATAAGGCTCAAAAAATGGAATGCGAGAAAATGTTGAAATTTGGTCATGAAATTTGCACCATTTCGTTCATGGCGTTATTCTGACGACTTTTATATTTGATTTTTATGATTGGAATTAAAATGAAGAAGTTATCAGTGTTAGAAGTTTTAAAAATTAAAATAATTGAAAAACGAAACAGGAAATAAATAATATTAAATGTGTACCTCATCTGTCGACCTCCTTCCTTGAGTCGATCAACCGCTAGCGGTCAATTGCCTATAGAGGAGTAATCGATCGGTCCTTATGGTGGTGGCTAGAATTGGACCTTGGCCGAATGGCATATATTTAATTATTTTAATCTTACCAATACGATTGATTTGAGCACCTATAAATATAGGTCTAATCCCTCGCTTCTCTTATCATATTTTCAAATCAAAGCAGCGAAGCTCTGCCATTTTCCCTTCTTTGCTATTTCTAGAAATTGTAAAATAATATATATATATATATATATATATATATATATATACACACACACACACATATGCACAAAAATTAAAGAAGCGCTGAATATAAAAGATAAGAAGAGAATAAGCGGATCAACGCTGTGAAAGAAAAGGTAAATTTCATTATTATTAATCTATATTCCCCTTAACCCAAATCTCTTCTCAGATCTGTAATTCTAATGGTACGTATATACTTTGTTATACATATTCTTTTGGATTAGAATGGAAAAGAATGCAAGTAAATGGATGAATTCGAATTTGGGAGATTGGAAAGCGAGAAAGGTGAGTGTGAAATTATATAATTTATTTAATATTGAAATTTATATCGCTGAATTTTATTTAATTATTATGCCCATATAAAATTTGATGAGTTGAGGCTTAAAATGAACATATAGGAATATTGCGTATATGTTCTATAAAATAGGTAATTAGAATTGGAATGTTGTTTATATTTTAATTTGAAAATTTGAAAATCAGTCCCTAAATTTGTTAAAGTTGAATGTTAAAAAAGTTTTAAAGTTTAGTTCAGATTTATAGTTAGGTTGAATGCTAATATTAGGTTAAATTGTCCTAATTAGCTTATGATATGAATTTCTATGTTTTAATTTATTTGCAGGGGGTACAATTTAAAAGTATCTATTTTCATGTAATTTCCACAAATTATCTAATTCCACAACTATATAAAAAGTGCGTCATTTGAATTAATAAGGAATATGCCAAAAAGGAAAGGATGTATAAAGTGCGGATATTATTCTCCATAGTTTACACTGTCTATTTCAATAAAAGAAAAGAAATAATTACTTTTAGTTTCAAACAGAGCACAAGTCTCACTTTGCGTAATTTATGGAAAATTACAACAGTGATCCTTTTTGGAAAGGAAAATTTTAATAAATTAAAATGTGGAAACTAATATTATGAAATTCCAAAGCATAGGAATTAATGTGTTAGGAATAGGAATATATATATGTATATGTACACCTACCAATTAGAAATATAAATATATTATATAGCGAAATATACATTGATTTATGCATTAGTTATAAATAGGACATCTAGTTATAAATATCAAAGTAAATTATAAGGTTTGGAGATGTAGATGGAAAATAGACAGTAACTCCTAAATTAGTAGGACAATAAATGTGCAGTTGATAGGGAGTTACAAGAATTAAATGGAGACATAAATGTGGTTAATGAGACTGACTAAAGGATTTAATATGAAATTTATAGGGAAATGAAAATGCATATTAGGTTGAGTTTGAATGAATAAATAAATTAGAAATTTCCCAATTGGAATAATAATGACCATTTATTACGGACAATTATGAATAGGTTAGGATGAGAGGGTGAATTGGTGGGTTTATCCAAATATTTAGGCCTAGGATAACTGGTTTGGCTTAGAATAGGTTAGGATGAGAGGTCAATAAAGTTACACAAATAGAAGTCTGCCCTTCACCTAGAGGCCACCAACAGTTGTGTATTGTAACATCCCCTATTTAGAGGCCTAAAACTAAGCGCTACAGATGTTGTAGTCATCTATTGTATTAGCTTCTGGGGACGGGCTATGTTAATGGTATCAATAATATCAGAAGCACTTGAATATGAAAAAGAACACATATTTCAAAAACAACTTTTAATTCATTACATTTCAAAACCAATTGCTTCACATTCACAACACATAATCCCAAATTGTTTCCAGGCATGAATCAAGTATAATTATTACAAGATACTCCAAGAGCAGTATATGAGGATACTCTCTTGGTTGATCAGAGTCATATGGTCATAATAGACCTAATACAAAACAGCATAGTAAAAAATCCATCAAAACATAACAAGAACTGCAACTCCTAAATAGCTATCTGTTTGCCTCCTGCATGCCTCCGGTAGCTTGTTTGTCATCCTACTATAACCTGAAAAAGATCTTAATCCCTCAGCCTACTCAATTAATTTTAAGCACGCGAGAGTTTAAGGGGAAAACTTAAACTTTGAGTTAGATATTAAGTGTGGTGTGAATAATATTATACATCCTGGAATAATTATGATAAGTGAGATCACACCGCTTAGCGGAATGGGTTTTCCTTCACTAACATCCTTTTAAAACATATCTTTGCAAAATCATTCATAAAACCATATATCGTGCTCCTTCATCCACAATGGTTAAATACTGTAGAGCAATCATTTTGTAAACATACATAAATATCAGGTAATAATGAACTATCTGTTCAAACACACAAATTTTGTTTGGATAACTTTTAACCTTTGGCTGACTCGGGCCTACCAAACAATACAATCAAAATTAACCTAATACTCGTTAGATATTTTTCTTCTGGATAATCTATCCTTAACTATCTGTTAAACATATCCCATCTAGACGGTCTGTCCTTAACTATTTGTTAAATACTTCACTTCTAGACGGTCTATCCCTATTTTAATCATCTCCCAAGTCTTCCGATCCTAATAGTTTTTTATGTGTGTAATCATAATTTTAGTCTACTTATGACAAAGCCCTACATATTGGAATTTTGGACAAACAATTAGCTGTGGCTATTAGAAAATGTATAGGGCGTGACCCCATACTAGTCTTATCTGGTATTCTAATATCCGAGTCATTTTCACTTAAGGATCCCCTTCCATAATTTTCCTGGAAAACGTTCTCAAAATAATTTAAAACCTTTAAATCAAACTTAAACAAGGAAAAGTATATAATCTTTATATTTTACTCAAAATCATATCACCATGTCATATATATATATATACACACACACACACACACACACACACACACACACTTTACTCAAAATTTAGTTAATGAAAACATTTAACCATTTGAAAGAACCTCTTTCTAAACCATTGAAACCACCTCTTTCAAAACCAATATCAAACCTTTCGAAATCATTCCTCAAACCTTTCGAAATCATACACCAAACCTTTCAAAACCATTTTCCAAACTTTCAAACTCATTGAAAAGAAAAACATTCGAAACCTATAATGCTTTGGACATCCTTCTTTAAAATCACTTTAAAACATTGCCTTAGAAAACCTTGGAAAACCTTCCATTAAACCTTTCGAATCCATTAAATTAACCTTTCAAAATCACTCAACTAAAACCTTCTGAAATCATTCGACTAAAACCTTCCAAAACCATTAGAACCAACCTTTTGACTTTGTCAAAAGTTTTGCTTCGAAAGCTTTAAACATATCCTTTAAAACAACTCTTCTGAAAGCATAGAGAAGTAGCTAGTTTTTAAACAAGTAAACTTACGCCTTTGTCGAAAGGTTCAAAAAAAAATATTTATAAAGCGGCTATAAACTTTCGACTATGCTGGAAGGTTTCAAAATAAAGTAATAATAAAGCAGCAGTAACCTTTCGACTGTGTCGAAGGGTTTAAAACCTTTCTTTTAAATATTTTGACTTAGTCAAAAACAACCAAGTACAAAGAACTTATTTGAAAGCAAAGCAGGTGAAAGCTTGTGGTATATAAAACAAACATACCCCACCATCAACCTTACGACTTAGACCCATTCGACTCTGTCCAATTCATTACGTACTAAGTAGCTTGATGTCCTATGCATTGATTTGATCTTATCGAAAGCTTAGAACCTCTCGACTTTGACGGAAGGTCTGGGTCGGAAGGTCTATTACCACAAAGGCTGAAACATTCCAAAAGTATGTTTTCTTTGTTTTTAACTTAAAAAAATAACTTATCAACAACCTGCCTTTATATGTCAAATTTTCATTGGTTAACAAATTCTTTTCAAAAATATGCTACCACTATTTTCGGAATTGAATAATAATTTCATTGTATAAAATATGCATTCTCCTTAATTAAATATACAAAACATTTAGATCTCATATCTTAAATAAATTTATATATTTATCAAATAACTATGGAAAAATCCAAGAAAATCTACTTTAGTATGCTGCCTAACATATAAAAATTTCAACTCCAAATAATTATTACTTTAGCCGAAAATAATATATAACCAAATAAATAATTTCCTTTACTAGAAATTAATATAAAATCCATACTAATTCAGAAAATTATAAAAATTGAAACCCATTTCTAAAATATCATTTCTGACCTATATTAAATTTTCAAGGCTTTTGGATGTCATCAAAATAGGTTTTTTATCGAACATGTCATAAAAAATAATATGAACATATATAATCCATCAACAACATATATATATATATATATATATATATATATATATATATATATATATAAAACTTTAATCATAAAAACATGGCATATACTCACAAATCATTTCGGGTCTAATCTTAAAACCAAAAACTAAAATAAAGTGGAATTTAGTAATTATTCACATTTGCTTTGAGATTATAGATGTGAGATTTGATGTGATTTAGTTGATTATCCTCCTTCTCTTGAATCCTGGATTTAGTCATTTCTTGAGAATAAAAATGATGGCCGGCCTTAGGAATTTTAGTTTGAATGAAATGAAAATGAACGTGAGTTTCATTCCTAAGGGTTTAGGGTATAAACCTTGCCTATTTCCCATACTGTGCTTCTCATATCCTAGCACATCAACTTAGGTAATTTTATTTTAATTAACACACTAACATGGCACGGCTAACCTTTGCTAATCAAATATCAACCTTTTAATCTTCACATTATTTTATTTTCCCAATTAATTATTCTAAATAATGTTACAAAAATATTGGGTGTTATTACATAAATAATTTCGTCTTCGAAGTTACGATAAGGTACATAATCAGAACAACCAAAGGTCGAATACGCCATCAAACAAATCAACGTAAGAGTCTCTAATCCCGCTTTCTGTCTCCCAAGTACAATCTCTTGCATCATCACTCTACTGAACCTTTACTTACTTGACCGTCTTCTTCCTTAACTTCTTCTCATCTCTAGCCACAATCTGAATTGGCTTTCTAACTATTATCAAATCCGGTTCTACTACTAAATCCTCTAACATTGTAGGTGCTATGGTAGTCTCCGGGTCTCTAACACCTTTATCAAGATGAGAAACATGGAAAACATATGGACTCCAGCCAAATTATTCATTAACTCTACTCTATAAGCGAGTTTTTCGATCCCCTCAATAATATGGAAAGGTTCAATGAATCTGGGTGCTAACTTCCCTGACTTTCCGAATCTAATCACACCCTTCATCGATGAAACTTTAATGAACACATAATCTCCGACAAAAAAATCCAAATCCTTCCATCTTCTATCAGCATAACTTTTATGCCTAGATTGAGCTTCCTTCATCCAAACTCGGATCAAATCAATCTTCTCTGCTGCTTCATTCACCAAATCTGGACCAAGAACCAACCTATCCCCGGTCTCTAACCAACATACGGTAATCTTGCATGGCTTCCATACAAATCTTCAAACGGTGCCATTCCAATACTAGTCTGATAACTATTTTATACGAGAACTCGACTAGATGAAGATGGTCCACCCATGATCCCTCGAAATCGAATACACAAGCTCTTAATAAATCCTCCAAGATTTTGTTAACCCTTTCCGTTTGCCCATCAGTCTGTGGATGGTAAGCGGAACTCATGTTGGGCTTGGTTACTAATGCTTCATGTAGACTTTTCAAGAACTTACTAGTAAATAAAGAATCTCTATCACTGACAATACTACTAGGAATCCCGTGCAGTCTAACTACATTCTTCATAAATATCTTCGCTAAAATAGGTACCATCCTAATTGAGTTTACCGAATGAAATGGGCACTCTTAGTCAATCTATCTACTATGACCCATATGCTTTCATTTCCTCTACTAGACCTTGGCAACCCATCAATAAAATCCATAGAGTTAGAATCCCATTTCCACAATGGAACTTCTAACGGTTGAAGCAATCCACTAGTCTTTAAGTGTTCATCCTTTGCATGTTGGCGATTCTAGCACTGTTTAACACACAAACCAATGTTCCTTTTCATACCTTTCCAGAAGAAAATTCTCTTCATATTCTGATACTTCTTCGTTCCTCTTGGATGGATAGTGAAGTTCAAATGATGGCACTCATCCAAAACTTCCTTCCTAATGTCTCCTACATTCAGAACACACAACCTTCTTTTCTTCCTCAACCACCCATTTAAGTGAAGACTGAAATCTTTTAAGTTCGTCGCTCTATGTTCCTTCCCTCAACCTTTTGATCCGTCCAACCAAAACTGGATCCTCCTCCTGTTTAGAAGCTATCTTCTCAATCATTACTGGTCAAACTTCTAAATAAGACAACATAGCACTTCCTGCACTTGAACCTACCTCTGATCTAAACTGCACACTATAAGCTGATAATGCTTCCAAATCATTTCACTCAGCAATCATAGCCAATACTACATTCTGATGTTTCCAACTAAGTGCATCCTCCACCTTGTTTCCTTTCCCTGGTGTGTACTCAATTCCAAAATCATAATCGGTGATAAATTCAACCACCTTCGCTGTCTCATGTTCAACTCATTCTGAGACTTCAATGACTTATGATCAGTATAAAGCTCAAAATCGTTCTCCCAAAGGATAATGGCTCCACACCTTCAAAGCAAATATAACGGTAGCTAACTCCAAATCATGCGTAGGATACCTAACTTCATGTGGTCTTAGCTATTTAGAAGCATAAGCAATCACTTTACCTCTTTGCATCAACATAGTTCCCAATCCAATTCCATACGCATTAGTATAAACAATTAAATCTTGATTTCCCTCTGAAACCACTAACACTGGTGCATGGGGCAATAAGTGTTTCAAGCTCTGAAATGCTTCCTTACACTTATCTGTCCATACTAACTTCACATCCTTTTGTGTAAGCTTAGTCATCGGTGTATCTGTCCACGAAAAATCCTTTATAAGCCTTCGATAATACCCAACCAATCCAAGAAAGCTCTTAATCTCGGTCACCGTCTTGGGTCTCCTCCAATGATTGACTGCCTCCATCTTAGTCGGATCTATAGACAACCCTTTCTTTAAGATGCCATGATCAAGGAACTTCACTTCACTTCCTTCAACTGATGCTCCCTCAACGTTTCGAGCACAACTTTAAGAAGAACTTTATGCTCCTTCCATCCTTAGAATATATCAAAATGTCATCTATGAAGACAAATACAAATCTATCCAAGTGCTCTTGGAAAATCTATTCATCAGATCCACAAAGAATGCTGACGCATTAGTTAGTCCGAACAATATAACTAACCATTCGTACAATCCATATCTTTTCCTAAATGCCGTTAAAGGAATGTTATCCTCTGTCACTCTAAGATGATTGAATCCCATCGCCAAATCTAGCTGAGAGAATACCTTGGCTCCACTTAACTGATCGAACAAATCGTCAATTCTCAGCAGTGGATATCGGTTCTTTGTCATCTTCTCATTCAACTTACGATAATCGATACATAGCCTCAATGATCCGTCTGACTTCTTCGCAAATACTATGGCAGCCTCCAATGGATAACTACTTGATTAGATAAAATCTTGCCTTCCAAATCCACCAACTGTGCCTTCAACTCCTTCATCTCTATAGGTGTCATCCTACTCGACGGCCTACTCACCGGCTCAGATCCAGGCACCAAACCAATTCGAAACTCTATTGATCTTTTCGGTGGCAGTCCAACTATCGGCTCAAATACATTAGCAAATTCTCTAACAATAAATACTCGATGCAACTCATCCTCCAATTCCATAATACCCAATAAATCATTCATTTCACAACTAGGATTCTCTATGGTATAAAACATCCGATCAATACAATTCGGGCGACTAAGTGATATTTTCCTATCATGGCAAAATATCCTAGCATCATATTTACTTAACCAATCCATCCCAAGGATAATCCTAAATCCCACAAAGTCAAACACATGCAAACAATAATCAAAAGTATGGCCTAGCAAATTAAATTCTAAATGGTCATACCTTATCCCAAGCGTTGCATACCCTCCTACTAGATTTGCAACCCTTAAGGAAGTAACTAAGTATGAGGGTTCTAGGTTATGCTAATCTACCAAACATCGATAAATAAAAGAATGAGATGCTCCAATATCAAATAGAACGCTAACGGACATACCGTGAATCTGCAACGAGCCTCCCAAAAAAGCATTCCCTTTTTCCTGCACAACTGGCCTTGGAATTGAGGGTTCTAGTGAATACATCTGTCCATTTCCATCTCTAACAGGCTCAGGGCATTTGTTCTTATAATGACTGATCTGATCACAATTAAAACATCTAACATTCCTCTTTCCAACAGCTTCTTTCCCTTTTCCTTTCCATTCCCGGTACGACACTCATTAGCATAGTGTCCCTTCTTATCGCATTTGTAGCATACCACTTCAGCCTTTCCTTTAATCTGTGATCCTCCCTTCTAAGCATTCTTTTTCTAGAAAAACTTCCTTTTCTGGCCCTGGCCCTGTCCCATTGGGGACTCCTTCATCTTCTTCCTTAAGCAAGCCAATGCGTCTTCTTTTCTCAATGTCATTTCAACCACTACATCACTGGGATCTCTCAAATGCGGTAAAGTGGCACTTATCAACTCTGGCCTCAAGCCCCTTATAAACTTTTCATTCCTCTTAATCATGGTATTCGCCAAAGAATACCCGTATTGGGTCAACTCCTCAAACTTCCTCGCATACTCCATGACGGACATATCTCCTTGTTCCAACTCTGCAAAACTCCTCATCAATGTTGACTACACCATAATAGACATGTATCTTTCTAAAAACCTCCTCCCAAACTCCTCCCAAGTTATAGTTTCCTCATCAAATCCAACAGCAATAGTATTCCACCAGAATAGAGCAGTTCCCTACAGCTGCCTCGAAGCCATTCTCCTCTTCTGCGCATCATTCAATCCTAAGTCAGCGAAAATTTGCTCGCAATGCAATAGCCAATTTTCCACCTTGATCACATCTTCAAAACCAATAAACGACATCACTCAAAGCCTAATGTAATCCCTGCTCAAATTAGCTTACTGATTGACCATGAGAACTTCCTGAGCTCCACCTCCTGCAGCATTTCCTCCTAAAACTCCGGATGCTATTACGGTTTGCATCATGTTTACAAAGAACTGATACATTACTTCCATGTCCATCCGGGGAACTTATACACCAACAGTTTCAGCTTGAGCCCGACCGGGGCCACTTCTAGTGTTTGATCAGTCATTTCCATTAGTGGTGGTGCTATCTCCTCTAAGATTTACTCTGCCTTTTCTTTCCTCCATATCTGTATTCAAATCTCACGAGATACAAATGAGTAGCCCAACTAAGATAGGAGTGTAGAGAGATAGCGTATACTTATATATAGCAAATACAAGTACGTTACTATAGCGTTATCCCATTCCCCGATCTTAACTCTAACTTCTCAGGATTATGTTTTCAAAAATCATTTTTAATTAAAGTATTTCATAAACCATGCTCTGATATCAAGCTATAACATCCCCTATCTAGAGATCCAAAATTAAGCGCTAAAGATGGTGTACTCATCTATAGTACTAGCTTCCGAAGACTAAATATAGCGATGTTAATGATATCAATAATACCAGAAGCACTTGAATATGAAATAAAACACATATTGCAAAAACAACTTTTACTTTATTACATTTCAAAACCAATTATTTCACATTCACAACGCATAATCCCAAACCGTTCCCAAGCACAGATCAAATACAATTATTACAAAATATGCCAAGAGCGAAATATGAAGATACCTCCTTGTTTGATCAGAGTCATATGGTAATAATAGACCTAATACAAAACAACACACTAGAAAATCCATCAAAACATACTGCAACTCCAAAATAACCATCCGTTTGCCTCCTACATGCCTCCGGTAGCTTATTCGTCATCCTACAAAAACTTGAAAAAGACCTTAATCCCTCAGCCTATTCGAATTAATTTTGAGCACATGAGAGTTTAAGGGAAAAATAAACTTCGAGTCAGACATTAACCTTGGTGTTAATAATATTATACATCCAGGAATAATTATGTTTAGTGAGATCATGCGACTTAGCGGAACAGATTTCCCCTCACTAACATCCTTTTAAAACATATCCTTGCAAAACCTTTCATAATACCATATACTCTTCTCCTGCATCCACAATGGTTGAATACTGTAAAGCAATCATTATGTAAACATACATAAATATCAGTTAATAATAAACTATCTGTTCAAACACACAAATTTTGTTTGGATAACTATTAACCTTTGGCTGACTCGGGCTTACCAAACAATACAATCAAAATTAACCTAACACTTATAGATATTCTTCTTCTGGATTATCTATCCTTAACTATCTATTAAACATTTCCCATATAGGCAGTCTGTCCTCAACCATCTGTTAAATACTTCACTTCTGGATGATTTGTCCCTAACTTAATCATCTCCCGGGTCTTCCCGATCCTAATAATTTTTCAAGATCACCAATAACCTATCTATATGCAAACATATATCCATTTTGGTGTGTAATCTTAATTTTAGTCTACCTGTGACAAAGCCCTACACATTGGAATTATTGACAAACAATTAGTTGGGGCTATTAGCTAATGTATAAGGCGCGACCCCATACTAATCCTATCTGGATTCTAATATCTGATTCATTTTCACTTAAGGACCCCCTCCCCTAATTTTCCTTGAAAACATTTTCAAAATGACTTAAAACCTTTAAATCAAACTTAAACAAGGAAAAATATATAATCTTTATACTTTACTCGAAATCATATCACCATGTCATATATATATATATATATATGTATGTATATACACACTTTACTCAAAATTTAGTCGATGAAAACATTTAACCTTTTGATAGAACCTCTTTTTAAAACGTTGAAACCAACTCTTTCAAAACCAATATAAAACCTTT
Source organism: Allium cepa (assembly GCA_030765085.1). NCBI lineage: Eukaryota > Viridiplantae > Streptophyta > Magnoliopsida > Asparagales > Amaryllidaceae > Allium > Allium cepa. Next base: position 550,615,675 of record CM060932.1, read on the forward strand.
CGAAATCATTCCTCAAACCTTTCGAAATCATAAATCAAACCTTTCGAAACCATTCTCCAAACCTTTCCAACCCGTTGGAAAGTAAACCTTTCGAAAGCTATAAAACTATGGACATCCTTCTTTAAAATCACTTTAAAATATTGCCTTAGAAAACCTTCCATTTAAACCTTTCGAATCCATTGAATTAAATCTTTCGAAATCATTCAACTAAAACCTTTCGAAATCATTCGACTAAAACCTTTCGAAACCATTAGAAGCAACCTTTCGACTTTGTCAAAAGTTCTGCTTCGAAAGCTTTAAACATATCCTTTAAAAAAAATCCTTCGAAAGATTTGGATTTTACTTTAATTTATAAAACAAGGGTGAATCACCTAAGTTAAAAGCTTTCTTTCGAAAGCATGGAAGCAGCTAGTTTTTAAAACAAGTAAACCTTTTGTCTTTCTCGAAAGGTTCAAAATAAAACATTTATAAAGTAGTCGTAACCTTTCAACTGTGTCAAAAGGTTTCAAACCAAAGTAGTAATAAAGCAGTAGTAACCTTTCGACTGCGTCGAAGGGTTTTGAAACCTTTCTTTTAAATATTTTGACCTGGTCAAAAACAACTAAGTCGAAAGCTCTTATTCGAAAGCGAAGCAGGAGAAAGATTTTGGTTTATAAAACAAACATACCCCAACCTCTTTGGCCATTAACCTTTCGACTTAAAACCCTTAGACTTATCCACTTCATTACATACCAAGTAGCTTGATTTCATATGCATTGGTTTGACCTTGTCGAAAGCTTAGAACCTCTCGATCTTATTGGAAGGTCTGGGTCGGAAGGTCTGTTATTGTAAAGGTTGAAACATGCTAAAGTATGTTTTTTTTAACTTAAAAAAAAACTTTTTACCTAACCTGCCTTTATTTGTCAAATTTTCATTGGATAACAAATTCTTTTCTGAAATATGCTGCCACTATTTTCAGAATTGAATAACAATTTCACTTTATAAAATGCCATCTCCTTAATTAAATATATAAAACATTTAAGTTTCATATCATAAGTTAGTTTATATTTTTATCATATAACTTAGGAGAAATCTGGAAAAATCCTATAAAATCTATTATAATATGTTGCCTAACATATAAAAATTTCAACTCCAAATAATTATTATTTTAGCTGGAAATAATTTATAACCCAATAAACAATTTCATTCACTAGAAAATTAATATAAAATCCACATTAATTCAAAAAATTATGTAAATTGAAATCCATCTCTAAAATATCATTTTTAACCTATATTTAAATTTTCAAGGCATTTGGAAGTCATTAAATAAGGTTTTCATGTCAAACATATCATAAATACTAACATGAACATATATAATCTGTTAACAATATATTTATATAACTTTAATCATCAAAACATGGAATATACTTGCAAAATCATTTTGGGTCTAATCTTAAAACCAAAAACTAAAAGAAATTGAGATGTAGTAATCATTCACCTTAGTTTGAGATTAAGGTGAGAGATTTGATGTTGATTTAGTTGATTGCCCTCCTTCGCTTGAATCCTAGCTTTAGTCTTTTCTTGAGAATAAAAATGATGGCCGGCCTTAGGAATTTTAGTTTGAATGAAATGAGAATGAACGTGATTTTCATTCCTAAGCATTTGGGGTATGAACCTTACCTATTTCCCATATTGCCCTTCTCATATCCTAACACATTAACTTATGTTATTTCATTTTAATCAACATACTAACATGGTATGACTACTCTTTGTTAATCAAATCTCAACCTTTTAATCTTCACATTATTTTATTTAATTTACCCAATTAATTATTTTAAATAATGTTATAAAAATATATGGTGTTACATGTATACTTACTATTGATGTGGGACATCTCTAACCGTGGGACCCGTAGGACCGATAGGGAAGGGATGTCGGTTTGTAGATAGGTAGGGGAAAATGTACCAAGGGTTCATTTCAGATTTGAAGTAGTAAATGGCCAACTACCTTTAAGGAAATAAGGTCTGCTTCATTTCTACCAAAAGTTTTTAAGTAACTAAAGAGGCATTTTCATTGATTTACATTAGGTTAGTCTAAATGGGATTTCAGTTATGGAAGGTCAGCGGGTTATGTAAGTATTGTTTTGGACCAGTATTTAGTAGTTGAGTTGGCATATAAGCTATGACCACCAGCAGTTTAAAGCAATCATCAGCAAAGACTCAGGTTATGCCTTACGGATTTCACTTTCTACGCGTATAGAATTCGTATAGGATATGTACAGATGTCGAAGTTAGGTAGTTAGTTGTTTGTTAAAGGTGGGCTAGTTAACCTTAGATTAGTCTTTGAAGTGTGTTAGTTATACGACAATTAAATTGTAAAGTCGCATCTAAGGATCATCAGTCTCTATAGCTAGAACCGATAGACTAGTGTTTACATTGCGGAGGGCCAACTTCTTGATTGAGGTATTAAATGAACATTGGGTATGCCTGGTCCTTATCAAAGAAGTATTAAATTGTCAGGGTTTTTGGGTAGTATATGTTTAGATATGTATGTATACATGCATATATATATATATATATATATATATATATATATATATATATATATATATATATATATATATATAGTTATACCTCGGAGGAGGTTAGGCATATGGAACGCGCACAGAGGAGTGAAAAAATTAGTCGTATACAATAGACATAATACTTAAATGGAAATCAATCAGCATAAATTAATGTTATGAGTAAACTGTGCAATTTTCCAATTACTAGAGCATTGCTCTGATCTCCTCCTCATTACAACCCATATGATAGATTTAGAGAGACATGCTACTAGTGCTAGACAGGAACTATAGATGATCGAGTCTTCTCTTTTATGCTTGGCACTGACAAAGCAACTTGATTTCCAAGGAATAATATTGATTCAAAGATAGTGCCTTAGTTGATATATATGTTCTATTATATTTTTCTAGTTCATTTATGAGTTTATATCGATGGCATTCTACTATGATTATTTCATTATAGGATACCAAAACCAACAATCCAGGCCCTAATGGACCCAGCTTTCCATTTATTCAAAATTGTAGCATCACGTAAAATGAATCATAAATAAATGAAGTAAATTAAATTAATGTGATAGGGTTGAATATGAAAATTTTATAAAAGTTGGAATTTTATAATAGAAGTTATTCCATTGCGTTCGTGGCGAAGTTCTGATCTATTTCCATATATAATATGTGAATACGAAGTTCAAATGAAGAAGTTATGAACACTTAAAGTTTTTAATTTAAATTAAATTAGTTCAAATTCTAACTCAAATGAATATCTAAATTAGGGTTTCAATTTCAAAAATTAACGTTGGATTAACCAGCAGTTAAGGAAATGTTTAATTAATAATTAGTATAGGATTTAAATAGGGAATAAAATTAAATAAAACGCAACGGGATAAAAACATTCCCCAAATGGATGAACTGGTCGACCCCTTTGATTGGAACTGGTTGACCCCTTTGATTGGTACCGGTAGATGGGGGCGGTCAACAGGTTGGTCATGAAAATTGGAGTGGCGCTAGGGTCTAGTGTATACGAGCGGTCTAGATTTCTTCGCTCTATAACTATTTTCATCCTACGGTGATGGTATGTTTTAACAACAATAAATAAGACCCTAGAAACACACTTTTTATTCACAAATATTTTGGGGAATTCAACTTAACTCTGCCCTTGTAATCTCTTCAAATTAGATTCAGAAACTCCGTAGAGAATTCAGGTAAGAATCCAATCTATTTTCTATTTATTTCTTCTTCCTCTACCTTATTCTTATTCTATTCTCCTCCAACTATTCTGAATCTAATAAATATATATACCTCTTCCATATTGTGTGTATATATATCAAAAGAGAGTTTCTGGAAGAGATTGTGAGGCATGCAAATCCAAGGAAGGCAAAACTAGGGATATTTTATGAGTGGAAACCTTAGTATTTCTTTTTCAGTAATTGTTTAGTATATCTCCTTTTGAATTTGAATATGCTAAGAGATTTTGGTATTGGGAAAATATGATAAATAAAATCCCTAAAATACCTTTTTATTTCAAAATGTCAATTTTATGTTGAGATTCTCAATTATTTACATTAATTTGATGGAATTTGTTTCGTTTATGCAATTTTTGATAATGTTATAGTCTATTCCACTTCTTCTTCTTTTGTTCAAATTGTGATTCTTCATTGAAATGAAGTGCTTAGATTATGAATTTTATTCATAGTTTACACCACTTGGTCTTACCTATTTCTTTGTACAAGAGGAGTTGAATAGAATGTGGAGTTTAGATTGCAATCACTATTGTTTAGGATATTCCATTGAATTGATGTAATAAATTGAGTTTCTATTTTTTTTGCAAGTCTTTTATTCCAATTTCGTTTATGAATATTTATTTCCTACTTTGGATATTAGAATCTCTTACTTTGGTTTGTTGAAAACATGAGAATTCGAAGAAAAAGGACTTGTAGTAGTATTTGGTCAGGGAATTACATTTAACGCTAATTTAGGTCGTTGAATCCATGCGTTTAGAATTTATTAGGCATGAATATTTATTTATCTCTATTAGCCTAATTAATGTATATACATTACTGCATATATGGCGTAGTTAATTAGGTAAATATTTTCATTTATTTCCCCCATTAAGAAGACAATTAATTGTTAGGAAAAAATAGGAGGAAACTTTTATGTAGCCTAATTATTATTTTAAGGTATAATAAGGAAGGTTCCTTGTAAGACCTTATTTATGAAACAGTGAGATGAGTATATATATGTATAGAGAGTATTTAATTTATGGCTAAGTCATAAGGATGCGAGGTTAATAGAATTACGTGATTGACGTCTGCCCTTCACTTTGAGGCTACCACCAGTTGTGTATACTTTGATTAATGTGATATATCCTTATGATAAATATTTTTAATGGCGCGAGGTTAGTCCCAAATTCTATAGAGAAAATCTGCCTAGCTAATCTGGCCACTTGTTCCTATGAATAGTCAGACTAATGTAAGACGTCCTTATGAGTATGGGCTATAAGATGAAAGGTCTACTTCAGGGTCTTGAGGTATTAAGTGGTTATTTGAGGGTCCGCCTCTTTTTATAAAATGAAGTATTAAATGGTCAAGGGGTTACATTAGATGGTATCTCAATGGAGGTCCACTTTTGGAAATAGGTATTAAACGACGGGGTCTTCCTTAAGTAAGGTATTAAATAACCAACATATGCCTATTTTCCCATGGAAGTATTAAGTGGCCTATGAGATCCATATGATATCAGCTAGATAGTATCATTGTGGAACACACCTTGGAGATAGATACTAAATGACGTTGTCTGCCTTAATTAATGTATTAAATGATCATAGTCTGCCTATTTTTCAACAAAATGTATTAAGTGGTTTGGGTACTGTCTCTCACATTATTAGCTATTTATGACGTAAGATTGAGATATGGGATTCTAGAAACCTACTTCAAGAATGGGAGGTAATAAGTGGTTGGGCAAGCCTCCGTTCCTTATAAAGAAGTATTAAATGGTTTTATATTCATAGACATATTCTTATTTTGAAATATGCTACCCAAGTACTAAAAAGGTAAGACTTGAGGTTTTTATTTACCAGACACTTATTGCTCTGACTCCTTCCATTTACAATGTAGGTTAAGGATGGAGTAATGGCAGTAACAGCGCTTAGAGATGGAGAAGCTTGGCTTATGATGGTATTTATCATTATCACTTGCTTTTATGCGCACCCATGTATATAGACAATTTTTGTTACGGATATATAATGCGATTTGATGGTATTTTATGTTATGACATTTTATGGTTTTAAAATAAATGGCTACACTTTTCTATTATATTTTATTCCGTCTATTGTGGGCTTTGAAATATTAGTTATGATTCTATATTATTATTTCTTTTTCCAACCAATAGCTATCCTTAGAACAGATATAAGTTTCAATGGGCATTTTCTAGATCAAAATTTAGGCCTGTTCCGAAGTGAGTTGTTACATTTGGTATCAAAGCCTAGGTTACCCGATCAACAGGGAAAGTATACTATATGTATAAGTGGCATACTTGTTATTTTGAAAAGGATTTTCAAAATATTTTTCTAAAGTCCATACTATATATATATATATATACTTATTTTTGAATTTACATCTAACTCAATAGATTCCAAATATAAACATAGTTGCAACCATATTTCATAAGGATGGGTGAGGAGACTACGAGTTGGAAAATAAGTAAATATAATTTCTAGTCCTTCTTCGATTACCCATGGAGCGGATATCATATCTTTTGGAGCATACTAGGGAAAGCATGACCTCAACTTATGGAAGCACCCTGGAAGTTGGAGAGTAACCGACTTTGAAAGGACCTAGTCTTGCTTATCATTATGGACCCTATAGACGTAACAGGGGTAACCGTAGATAGAAAGGTTTAAAAGAAAAAAAAATTAATCCTACCTCTTGGTACATAATTTAATAAAAAGGTTTCTTTGAAAACCCCTTGAAATTTTTTGAAAGTTCCTTTTATTCATTGTTTTGGTATTCTATTTTTCATTGTTATATTTTCTACGCAATAAATTTGAAACTTCTTTCATCTATAACTTCTTAGAGGCTGTATAAATTGAATTTTTTTGAAAATATAAATATGTTTCTAGACAACTTTGGAAATATACCACCTTTAGTTTTAGAAAAGTTTTGAAAGGAAATGTAATTTCTAAAAGTGGTGAATTTTTTTATAGACAAAATGGTGGATTATTTTAATTGTAAATTAATGACTTGAAAATATTTCATTTGTTAATTTTTCATTTGATTAAAAAGATTTCATTTTTGGTTCTTTGATTCTTCTATTTTTTACATGCGATTTTTCCTTGTTTATAAACCTTGAAGTTAATTCTTAAGAACTCCTTTTAGGGATTTATAAATAGAAATAACACATATTTTATAATAGAGAAATCGAAAATGGAAAGAAAGAAATGTCCGATAAGATGGTAGGAGGGACATTCCCATATAAGGTAATGGTTGGAACTTCAGTAATAATATTATTATGAAGTTTGGTAGATAGGATATTGAACGGAGTAGTAGAATATGATAGAAGTTATCTTTGTCTACTCCATCTATTTTTCTATCATATAAATTTATAAAAGGTATCTTTGACCATTGATTGGATTTTTTTTAAATAAATTGGATATTTTGTAGAAGGTACATTGTTTATTAAGATAAAAAGTTTTATATGTTTTTTTGAGTTTGAGTTTCAAAAATTGTTTGAATAAGAATCTTATTAAATTTGACAAAGAAAAAGGTTGCTATAGATTTTGAGAGTCTCAAGAAATGTTACAAAAATAATTTTGCCAAATAATAATATAATTTGAGCAATAAATGTTTCCGCACTCTTTGAAATGGTATAACTATTATTTTGGGATTCTAATTAAGTTTTGAATCTTTTGTGTTAGAAAAGAAAAATCCTATTTTCAAAAAGGAGTAAATCATATTTTTAGCAAGCTACTAAAAGGAAAGATTTTCATAAATTCCTTTTGAAAAACCAAGAAAACTTTGAATGCAATAAATTAGAAAGTCTAACTTTTTAGGAAAAAAGTTTTGATAAGCAAGGTTTTAAAAAGAGAGATTATTTTATTCATATTTAGGAACAAAGTAATTTTGAATCTTTAATAAAGATGTTTTTTAAGTCTACATTTTCAAAGATGAAGACATTGAATTTGATATTTCATGTTTTAAGTATTGCAAGAAATGAAGTAATAAATGCTTATTTTTAAATAAGTTTATTTGTATGAAGATATTTTATTTTGTATGCAAAAGTAATGATTTTGTAATTTTTATAGAGTAGATATGAATCATGACCTAGGTAGGATGGACTAAGTTTTTTAGGATGTGAACGAAATAGAAATAGAATGTACAACCCGATCTGTAAATTTGAAGTCAGTCCCAAACCTCTATTTAAAAAAGTTGGTAAAATGTAAAGGTATTCCATATATGTAATTGGGTTTTGAATTAGGTTGCCCATATAATATGAATTTCTATATTTTTATTTTGGATCAGTTTCCGTGTAATTTCTATAAATTATCCAATTCTCAAAAAATTTGTATAAAAGTGCATTGTTGGAAGTAACAAGGTATACACTAAAAAGGAAAGAGATGTGCAGGAGATGGATATTATTTTCCATAGTTTAAACTATCTATTGCAAAAATAAGAAAAGCAATAATTCCTTGTAATTTCAAATAAATAAAAAATCTCAATTATGGTTAATTTATGATGGTATTTTTTTAAGAAGGATAGATTTGATAAATTAAAATATGAAAATGATTATTCTAGTTGCAGAATTAGTAGAGATATAAATATCGCATAGCTACGCTAAACGACTAGGATATATATATATATATATATATATATATATATATATATCATAGATTATGACTATTGGCATATTAGTTAGTAATTGACGGATTAGAATTTATGGACGTTAATTACAAATTTAATGAGCAATAAATTTGTAATTAATTAGAGGAAATGTAATCTAATGGTGACTGATTAAGGAAACTTGATATTGCATTTGTGGAAGAAAGAAATTTGAGTAATGAATTGATTTTAGAAACCTAAAGAAGGTTAAAAAGATTGAAGAATATTTAATTAGAAATGGTCTAATTTTGACGGTAACGATAACTATACTGGATATTAATTGAAGCAATAAATGAACAATATTTATTAAAGGCTGAAAAAGGAAAATTAAGGAAATGGGTAGCAATGGATGTATAAAAAATCTCATCTTAATTTAGAAAGGAGTGTTAGGACCTCAACACCATTTATATGAATTGATAGTAAATGGCAACTTCGATAAAATTTTCATTTGGAGTTCTTGGATTATAGTCGCTAGTTGTCTTCCTTGGTTATTGGAAAAGTGGATGACATGGTATAAGACATATCCCCATCTTATTCCTTTGTAGACATGATATATGTTTGGAAGCAAAGTAAATAAGGAAATTTTGTGAGAACGCTTAACTAGCAATAGACCATAGGTAAAATTGAAAGTCAATGAGGAAATTAGGTTAGCAGCTAGATGTGGTAAATGTTTTAATCCCAAGGCTTTAGATTTTCGGAAACACAAGAGATTTAGCTTACAAAATGCCACCATGCAAGGAAAAGAGATAATATATAGGAATGAGAATGGAATTTCCTATTGATCAAGGATTAAGAAGAAGGTGGTAGAAATTTTCCATTAGAAGCAGTGGAACTGCAGCACTCTAACACTGCTTTATGGAGGTGCGCTTTGCATCGTTAATGATAGGACCCTTAGTTTAACTATAACGATCCCGATTTTTGAGTCAAATTTAAATTCATAATTTAAATAAATTTTTGGATTAAATTATGAAATAAATTGAATTTTTCCAAATAAAATAAAGATACATGTTGTTTATTTGTATATATGTATATAAATGGATTTTTAATTTGAACTTCGAATTTGTTTCCTAATTTTGAATATGTGTTAATTTATTTAATAAATAGATTTTGAATGGGATTTGGATTTGAAAATTCAAAATAAACGTTTTTAAATATGTTAGATTTAAATACTCTATATTTTTAAATTTAATAAAAAATATGTTTTCAAATTTTAATATGTGTATATGAATATATACATATTGGAAGTTATGATTTAAAATTAATAAGAAATAAATATAGTTAAGGATATAAACATTTAAGAAAAACATAATATATAAATTTATGAAATATTAACAAGTGAAAGGGTTAAAACATGTTTTATAAATTAAAATAAAGAGAGGGTTTCAAACAAAGTTATAAATAAATTCAAGGAAAGGTCTAAAACATAAATTTGCTTATTTTTAACAAGTGCAAGAAGAAAAATAAATATAATTACAAGTGTTAGGAAAAAGTACAAGTGGCAAATTGAATTCAATTAAGAAAATTTAAAAGCATAAATAATGTGAAAAAGAAGAAAACCTGGTTACTTACCTCAATTCAAAAATTTTCTCATCTTCCATATTCAAAATCTGGAATCAAGAAATAATAATAATAATAATAATAATAATAATAAAAACAGAAGGAAAAAAATCAAAACCTGCTTTCAAAGATCTTCAATCTGGAAAGAAAAGATGAGATCATAGCTCAACTTCAACAGATCAAAGCAAAGATAAAAACCTGAAATCAAAATACAAAACAAGGCTTCTTTCAAAACTTGAAGCTACGGATCATCTCAACAACATCAAGCTCAGTTCAAACATTATAACCCAGATTTTCAAATGCAAACATTTCCCAGGTTCTCTGTTTTTCCCAAATCAAGATGAGCAAATTACCCTCTCTCTAATATTTTAATTTTTGTGTGATAAATACCTAATGCTTGTGATTGAAATCTGGTTGTATGGATGTCATTGCATGGCTGTAATATGCAAAGGATCTATGAGTTTCTGTGATATATGTCTTCTCTGTTTGAATAACAGGTCCCAAATTCAAAAATAAATTCATACTTTCTAGATGAATCAATTTAAGAACTTAATCTCTAAAGAGTATAATTATAATAGTGTAATATGATTTTTAAAAATAGTTCTAATAGTTTATATTAAGTAATTCATTTTAAAATGATAAGTTACAGTAAAAATCGTATGCAAGTCAAAATTTTAGAAATCTAGAAATCATATTTGGAGTTTACAATCTGTTTTGCTTTGGAAAATCATGAATTTTGTTATAGGAATCTTGATTTTTAAGGACTTATGTATTATGATTTTTTGAGTTGAACTGTTATCGGTTCTTCGTCGATTTTCGACAAACGGTAGAGGGATGACCGAAGTGACCATTGCTGGAGGTAGAAGGTAGATCGGTGATCTCTGGAAAAATGGGTAGAGATTTTTTATGTTGACGTGGTAGTTTGAAAGAGGCGATTTAGGGTTTAGGAAGCAGTTTGTTTTGTCGTTGTTGAAGAGGTAACTGTGGTGCACCGGGACGGCTCGCATGGGGGGAAACTAAAGACCGGAGGTCAAGGCATCTTTGATGAAGTCGGCAAAGTTCATCGTGGCCAAGATTGACGTTGATGGGTGATTTTCCGATAATGGTTGTTTCCAGTAACGGGATGATGGGTTGGATTTTTGATTCGAGAATGGGATCGTCATTCTGGGTAGACGATCGAGTGGGCAGGGTCGGCTTGGGTTTGTCGATGGTCGGGGGAACGACCAGAGATGATCAGAGTGGCGTGCACTGTGCACACGTGAACGTTTGTGTTTTCTGGGTTATGGATCGAAAAAGAAAGGTAAATGCTCGGGGAGGATCACGGGAAAATGAGGGGTTTACTCGAAGTAAATTTGAAACTGAAATGGCTCGGGGAAAAATTGTATTTGGCTCGAGTAGCTTATGGGTTAAACCCGAAGCAGCATTTTTAAAGTAGATTTTTAAAGTTTTTAAAGGGGCAAGTTTTTGAATTTAAATAAATTTGATTTAAAACTTTTCCTATATAAATTTATTTTGTATAAAATAATTTTTCTTTAATATTTGATTAAGAGATTTGTAATTCGCTTAACTCGAATTTTGCTAAGATAAATTTGTAATCATTTGAATCTTAAATTTGAAATGAAATTTAAAAGTAAATTTAAAAGTAAAATGTTTCAAAGGCATTTGTAAATGATAATTAAGTCATTGATAAGGATAATACTTTATCTTAAAGTTAATTAAGATTTAATGATTTGAAATTAATTAAATTAATAAGAGTAATTAATTAATTTAATTAATTTATGATTAAGGATTAATAAATAATTAAGGGTTATAAGTTAATTAATTAGAGGTTAATTAACGTGAAATTTAGGGATGACAATTAATTGAGGATTAATTAATTAAATGTAATTAATTAAAGGAAAATTAATAAAAGAATAATTTATTATGTGATTGATTAATTAAGGTAATTAATTTGAGGATAAATAAAGGTTAATTTATTTAAAGTGATTAATCAAGGGATAATTAACCTAGGTAATTAATTAATGTGATTAATTAAGATAATTAATTAAAAGATGATTAATTAAGAGTTAATTAATTAATTAAATTAATTAAGGATAATTAATTAAGATTGATAATTAAGGGTTAATTAATTTATAATTAAGGATGAATTAATTAGAAATTAAAGGATAATTAATTAAATGGTAATTAATTAAGGGTTAATTAATTAATATTAATTAATTAAAGGATAATTTAATAATTAAAGGTTAATTATTTAATGATTAAAGGTTGATTAGTTAATAATTAAAATTTGATAATTTATTTTTTGAAGGTTAATTAATTAAGATGGTTTGTAATTAACTAATATTAATTAACCAGGATTAATAATTTATTCATAAGTGATTAATCTGATTTAAATTAATCAGATGAGTAATTAATCTTAATTATGGATGTTTGAATTGTATGAAATACCCTATATTGTTTGATATCTCTGATGTGTGATGCTGTGTGATATGAATTATTTTGATTTGAGCGGTGATGAATGTAATTTATTTATCTGCATTAAATTTTATATTATTTATCTATGAATCTGTGAATGGAAGATAAGCTTATAGGATTATACCGCTTATTGATATTGATGTGCTTGAATCTATGATGATTAATGATGTTGCACTATTGTGTTAAACCCCTAGACTACACCATATAACCCATTTTGAATCTAATATTATGAAATGGTTTTAAAGATTGAATTTTGGATCCGAAATAGTTCTGGAAATGGAATTGGGTTAAATATGAAAAGCTTTTAAAAAGGAGTTTTAAAGATAAAAGTTATTTTAATTAACTTGATAAAGTTTTGAAATTTAAATAATTTGATTTGAATTTGAATTCAAGATGGAAATTGAATTTTATGTTTGGAAATTATGGTTTAAAAAGGTTATACAAGTTATAAATGTGTTTATATGATTTTTAAACCATTTTATAAATATTATTTTGGAAATTTTAATTTTACCCAAGTTTTAGACTTGAAGGGCTTTAACTTGTGCAAATGTTATCGGATTTCTCCGAAACGAAAACTATTTGTTTTCAAATAATAATAGCTTTCATATAAAGAAAAGATTTCCAATTTAACTTGAAAGGATTTCAAGTTCGAAATTAAATTGTTTTGAAAGTTATGAATGAATCTTTGGAAATGGTTTTTGAAAGCTATATATTGAATCTTTGATTTAAAGATTGGATGAGTTAATCCAATTTGAAAGGAAAATTGAAAGGCCATGAATTAATCTTTATGAAAGATGGCTGCCGATCATTTGTTGATCGAAGCATGGCTTTTGTGTAAAGTGTAGCTTTGTGGACGAGACTGCATCAAGACCTCACACCCCAGAAATGGTCGAAACCAGAAGAATGCAGCAAAGTTATTTAGCGGTCACGCCCCTAGTCGGGCAGGGGTAACCCGGCCTTATGTTGGCAGAGATCCAGGTAGGTTCTCGGGGCGTCCCTCCAGAGGCGTACCCATGTGGCAATAGGAAGTTCCTTAGCCTGACCATTTATTGGAAATCCAATCATCCAATACGCGCCTTGTACGATTTTAGTTGTATAACATGCCGCCTCAGGTGGTAGCTATAGCAGGCATAATATAATGGTACCTATGTTGGCTAAGATTAATATTATACTTTCGAAAGTTTTTCTGCACTATGCACTAATAATAATATCAAAAAGATTTTACGTAGTAAGCATGTTTGATTATCATAAGGAGAAATCTCCTCCAATTTTGTGCTTGCATTGTGTGTGTACGAGGAGGCCTTATGATATTTCATTTTCCAAAAAGCATTATGGATTTCTTTTAAACTCTTTTGTTTTTCTTTTAAAAATAAACTATTTTTGTTTTCTCATACCAGCCTCATGACTGACCCGGAGTTTATTGTTCCCTTTCTAAACTCTGGGTGTCCATAATTTTCCACACGTGCAGTCTACAGTTAGATTTCTCAGATAGTCAGATAATAGATGTAGATTCGATATCTTTCGAAGTCTCTAGTTTGGTAGCACGTGGAAATCTTCTTCAGCCTTTGGGTTTGGCTATCGCTTTGTGCTTCTCTTCAACATTCGGGATCTAACCTTTCTTAATGCATCGTGATGGGGGTTTCTCGCTTCGCGTTTGGAAAGCATGTTGGTGGATCTAGCTTCTTGAGTCTTTGGAGCTTTGGCATTGGAGTTACTGTTTTTCAGCTGCTGTTGCAGTGTCTTCCACTATTATCTATCTCTGATATTTGTATTGATATCTCAATTGTATCAATCTGTTATATCAAATATTGTGTATCAATGATACAATCTTTTTCTTCCGCTGTGTTATTATACTTACTGTGTTATAAGCTTCGCATGAATCGGATTTCAACGGTTGAATCTGTGGCAACCGAGTACAAGTGAAGTATGGATGTTGATTTTCGAACTCTGAAATTCGATCGTCACATTACCGGCAAATTTTGGAGGAGTCTGCTAGTAGCTTTAAGAACAAGCTTTAGGAACTTCGTTAAGTCAGAACATCGCTTACCGAATGAAGACCGTTAAACAAACTGAAGGAATCTATGGGACTTGGAGGATTTTTTGAGAACTTGCACCTTGGACTTTGAAGGACCTTAGGAGTAGAACTTAACCTTAGTAGAACTTGCGTAGGTTTGTAGTCATTAGTAGACAATTGGTATATCACCCTCGAAGAATCTTTTTGGAAGGCCATGCAAATTCCCAATTTACGGATGATTCCCACCAACAAATTCTACTTGGGTCATGTTTGTATTATGAGACTTTGGAAAGTCAGAATTAATTAGGTAGCATGTGAGGGTTGTACGATTTAGGTAGCTGGAAAGTAGGCACCAAATTTATTGGGCCTTTTCCCAAATTGAGCAAAAATAAGAAAACTCTTATGTTGGTTGGAGTCCATGCATTTGAGGAAATACCCTCATAGCATAACAATTGTTGTAGAGCCTAATAAATTGGAGGATTTTATGATGGAGCCAATAGCATCCAGTGCCACTGCACGCATTATAGAGCAAGGAACTCGAAAGCTTCGCAACAAAATAATTATACTGTTTCGAGTGCAACGGGAAGGGGATTCAATGGAAAGCACTTGGGAAACATAAAAGAAGATGAAGATCGCTCACCCAGAACTTTTTATTGGCAAATTTTCTCTCCAAAATTTGGATTTGGTTGCATCATGATTGCTAGATTTGATGGTAGGAGATGGTAAGTAGCCTTTTTCACAATCACGTTACACTCATGTAGGAATTTTTATGCATGTTTAGGGTATTTGCATATATGCTTTCATGGCACGATTACATACTCACGTTAGGATTGAGCTCATTTTAGTTTGTCCGCAATACATAATCACATTGTACTATTGGTTGAGTAGATGGTCGTGTAGATAACTTGGTTGCATAACATGAATATTATTACATGTTATGCTATTTTCCCCTTGAAAGATTTCAGGATGAAATCCTTTTTAGGGGGAGAACGTAACACCCTATAAAAAGAACCATAACTAAATGAATTAAATTAAATGTGATATGGTTGAATATTGAAATTTTACAAAGGTTGAAATTTGACCACGAAAGTTATTTTGTTGCATTCGTATTGAATTACGATTTGTTTCCATATATAATATGCTAAGAACGAAGCTCAAAGGAAGAAGTTATGAGCGTTTGAAGTTTTCAGATTTAAATTAATTTAGTTCAAATTCAAATTCAAATGAATATCTAAAGTTAGGGTTTGAATTTCAAAAATTAACATAGGTTTAACTAAGGGTTAAGGAAACGGTCAATTAATAATTAGTTGAACTTAAATAGGGAATAAATTTAAATAAAAAGCAAGGAGATAAAATCATTTCACAAAAGGACGAACCAGTCGACCCCTTTGATTGGAATCGGTCGACCCTAATGGTCAAACGGTCGATAGGGGGCGGTCGACCATGGAAATTGGAGTGGTAGCTATTGTTTTGTGTATACGAGCGGTTTAGATTCCTTCATTCTAAAACTATCATCCTACAAAGGCACTAGACCCTCACTTTTAATCCACATTTTTTTTGGAGAATTCAGCGGAGCTCTGCCATTGTTATCTTTCCAAATTAGATTCAGAAGCTTTATAGAGAATTTCGGTAAGAATCCAATCTATTTTCTATTATTTCTTCTTTCTATAACCTAGTCTTATTCTATTCTTCTCCAACTATTCTGAATCTAATAAATATATATCTCTTCCCTATTGTGTGTGTATATGTCAAAAGAGAGAGATTCTTGAATAGATTATGAGGCATGCAAATCCAAGAAAGACGAAGCTAAGGCTATTCTGTGAGTGGAAACCTTACTATTTCTTTTTCAGTAATTGTTTAGTGTATCTTTTTTGGATTTGAATATGCCGATTGCAAAATACAATAGGTAAAACCCCTCGAAATTCCTTTTTTGCTTCAAAATGTCAATCCTATATCGAGATTATCATTTATTTACATTACTTTGATGGAATTTATGTTTTTAATGCAATTTTTGATAATTTCATAGTCTATTCCACTTCTCCTTCTGTAATGACCCAACTTCCACATACCATGAAGTCACATCGCTAAGAAGAAAGAAAGGGATAGAAAAGAGAAAAGAAAGGAAAGAAAGAACAGACCACATCAGAATCTCACAGCGGAATCGAATAAATTATAATATATCACATAAAACTTTACATAGTATCATATACATCAGAGTAATACAGCTAATACAACACAAAACTAGACAGTTATAAACATCTGTCTAGCAATTTACAATCCAAGTACATCAGAGAAACAAATAAAACTCAAACATAGTGGAACTACTAAATATATCTACACGCTGAAGCCTCCTGCTCCATTATCTCCTCCAGAAACTCGTCAAAGCAATCCTGAAACACTTGACTACTCATACATAATATGAGTACCCAAGAGTTTAATAAAACAGAAAATAAACACTCAGGTCAGACAAGGGTCTGGTGTGAGTAAACGGGGTTAAAAGTTGCTTAACTTTAGAAAATCCTTTGAAAACAAAAGGTATCACGTAAGACTTCCCACACATAAACATGGAAAAGTTTTTACCTTACGCTAAACAAAACATTTGATAGGAAATCCAGTGATATTATAATAGTGTCTAGGGTTTTCAAGTAAAATACAGAAATAGCCGAAATTGTTACATTTATTAAATTCCAGCTACATAGGTATACAAACAAAACCGTAGGGTCTCGTAGGGAAAATGGGTTTCCATCAATGGCAGGGCTACTGGGGTACCGCCCGTCATAGTACGTGGCCTAGATCACCGTACCGAGGAGCCACCCTAACTCCCCTGCAACACAAAGCCGGACCCGTTCCTTACTGAACAGCTCCGAACAAGACCACCCCGCAGATTGGTCGTCACCAACTGCCACATAGCCGAAATATAAAGGGACCTCTAGACAGGAGTAAATCTTGCTCTCAAGTGGGTGCTACCCACGAAGCTTTGCTGCACCTCCCCTGTTTTAGCCATTCCCGGTTGATGAGGCTTGAGGCTACGATTACCTTTATAGGACATAACAAACTTAGAATGCTCATCGTCCGCCTGACGATGTGCTGAAAGCATTCAATCCATACAAGTTCGTTCTGGGTTCGAACGAAACTGAAGGCATTATCTCGTTACACTCGTATTGGAATCACCCTCAGAGTTAACGATGATAACCCTTGCACTCTAAATCTCCATCTCGAATCTATAAGCACTATTCCGTCAAACTAATTATGGAATCACCCACAGAGTTATACTGACGTATAACCCTTACACCTCGAGTCTTCACTTGCTCCACTTAGATTAACGACCTAACGTTTAATTGGAATCGATGTGGTTTTCGGATATCCAAATATGGAAACCCGATCCCGGTCTCACCGAAACCAAACGCCATTTTAATGTCCAAGTAGTACTTAAGGGTTTAAACAATTAAATCATTTCATTATTTACCTAATTCACATAGATAGATAAACTACACCTCACAGTAGACAGGCACATTCATATCATAACAGATAATCTGTATCATCCATAAACAGATAATCATTCAACCAAATAATCCATCACAAACTATCATACTTAAACCAATCATCCATATCATACAGATACAACCAGTCTCATTACTGAGATCACAACCATTCAATCAATAGCATCCATAAGCAAAGATTCATTAACCATCAATTATAATTAATTTAAAATGAATTAAATTAATTACAACTATCCCTAATTAATTTAAATTAAATTAAATTAATTAACACATTTAAATCTTGCTTAACATCCATTAATTAATTAACCCAGTTAATTAATTCACTTCCTAAGTATTTAACTTGATTAAACATCCTTGATTAATCAATCACTAATTACAATAAGTAATTAGTATTAAATTAATTTCATAAATTAATTAACCTTAATCATAAGTAATTACAATAATTAATCATTTATTAATTAATTATTATTTAATCAAACAATCCTTAATTACATCATTAATTATAATAATTAATGATCTCTAATATTACTTAATTAAAATTAATTACATTTAGTAATTAATCTAATTATTAATCACCTTGATTAATATCCAATTAAGTAATTAACTATCTTTAATTACTTATTAACAAATTAATTAACCAATAATTAATTATTAATTAATTCCTTAATTTTTACTAAAGTAATTATCCAAATTACTAATTACATTACAGTAATTATCATTATTACTTCTCTAAGTAACCCTGCTCCACTAATTACATTAAGTAATTACTTCCTAAATCATCAAATGATTTATTAAAATTAATTAAACTGAATTAATTAACTTAATTAAATCACATATTAAAATTAATTACATGAATTAATTACTTAATTATCCTTAGATAATTATCATCATTTATTAATTAACATATTTCATTAATTATACACTTAAGAAAATTTGAATTAGATTAATTATCAAAATTAATCTAAACCATTATTTAAAATCAAATAATTAGGTAAACCCTTAATCATCTTAAATATTTTCAAAATAATCAAATTACTATCAAATGACTCATTTAAATTCAAGATGTATTAAAACAATACATTTCTAAAAATTTAATTCAAATTTCAATTTATTTAAAGATTCAAATGTTTAATTATTTAAACATTGATCCAAATTAAATAATTATAAAACCTTACAATATAATGGATGTTAAGAACATTCATTACCTAACTATAAAGAAAGATTTAAAATTAATTACTTGATTAGAATAAATTAAGCCCTTGAAAATAAATTGATTTGTTTTACTTCAAATCAATATTAAACACTTCATATTTATTCAAGTATTAAAGAATAAATTCTTCAAGTTTTAAAACTTACTTGAAATCAAATTTTATTTTCAAATCTATTTTTAAACATTTGAACATGTTCATTTTTTTTTACAAACTGGTTTTGAAATCAAAACTATTCCAAAGAAATTTGAAACTGTTTTTAACTAAATTTCAAAACCAATTTAAATCTTGTTTAAAACATTCAAATCTGCTCAAAATTTAAAACTCAAATAAACTGTTTTAAATCAAAAATCAGGTTTAAAAGATAACCTGAAACTATTTTAGATCTTGACTTAAACCCAGATTAATTTTTTTTTAAATTTAAGATTCTCATTTTCAAAAACTTTAAACTTCAAACTACATTTTAATTCAATTTTCAATTTCCACCTAAAATCAAATTCCCACACAAAAAATTTAAATTTCATCCAAATGTTAGAATTTGCCAAACTACAGGATTTCAAACCTGCAACTGTTTTGTTTTAAAACTTTATTTAAAACAGAATTTAAACTTGTTTAAATTTAAAATTTTAATTTTTAAAAACTTTGAATTTCAAACCTCATTTGAAATTAGATTTAACTTCCACTTAAATCAGATTCTAACTAAAAATATAATATGAATTCACTTAACTAAAAACTGCAAAATTTACTCTCAGGCTTCAAACCTGCAAACTGTTTTAACTCCTGATTTAAAACAAAATTTTAAATCTTGTTTAAATTTAAGATTCTTATCTTTAAAAAACTTTGAATTCAAAACTACATTTGAATTCAGTTTCTACTTCCATCTAAAATCAAATTTCCATACCAAAATTAAAATTTCATTCAACATGAAAAACTGCTAAACAACTTTCAGGTTTAAAACCTGAAACAGTTTTAATTTTTTTGATTTAAAACCAAACTTTAAACTTGTCTAAGACATTTCATCTTTTAAAACTTGAATTTCAAACTCTATTTGAATTCTGCTTCAACTTATACATGAATCAAACTACTGCACTTGAGTTTGATTTCCATTCAACATTAAAAAAAAAACCGTGAAAGCTCTCTGTAAAAATCTGTAACCATGCTACCCGAGTAATCCCCTGATTTACTTCGAGTTACTACACCTGTTGCTTCAAGTCAGAAGCAAAACTGCCCGAGTTCTACTTCGGGTCAAAACCCTGCACAACCCAAATAATTCCCCTGAGTTCCCCTGCAACCAAGACCAATCAGTCAACACCCATAAATTCCACCTCCAGCCACCATCATCGACACAACCTTGGATATAGCTTCCTTTACACTCCCTACTCAACCTCTCAAATTCCTAACCCACTTAATGCAACATAGAGCATATGCAGATACTAAGAACTGCACACTAAAAATCAGGCTTTTGAAAACCTAGAAACCTCAATTCAATCACCATCTCCTCTGACATAAATTTCTAACCCTCTACACCTACCAACCCCTCTGCATCCCACCTCCAAAAAGACTCAGAGCTTCCATGATTCACTAGAAACTCAAACAAACCAAAAGAAAAACCCAATCTGTTTAACACATAAATGTTCACTCTCTTGTGAAATAAAACTGTAATATTTGTTCCCAAATCTATGAATCCAATCTTGCATTCTGTGTCACTGTTTTAATGTTTTTAGAAGTTTGATATTTGTTTCATTTCAAATGCTCACTGCAGAGTTGTTTCCAGAAGAAACAGACCTCAATTTCTAATTTAATCATAATTTTATAAAACCTGTATTAAAATTAAACAACATGCCCTGTTTATACATATTATTTTCTAACAAAATTACTCAAGTGAATAAAGTTTCCTATTAATACATATTTTAAGACAGAAAACTGTAGATTAGGATTTATGAAATTCCATACATATATATCATATTGATCACAACAGAATCATACAAGCATCCAAATCTTATAAATTCACATGCAACATATATATTCAACTTCTTGCAGAAATAAATAAATAGATAACAAGGCAGTTCTAATCACCCAGATTTCTAATTAAGGTGAACTAATATTTCATTCAGGAAATTTATAAAATTCTAACTTAAAAGAAACTGTTTTTAAAACAAAAAGTTCACTCACCTTATAATTGAAGATGCAGAACAAACTAGATGCAAAGCAATTTGATGTAGAAAATAATTTAGCTGGAGATTCCAATTTCCAGGAACTGTTTTTCAAATGCATGATGAACCTGGATGCCATTAGCAAGTTGATGTTGCTTTACTTGATGATGTAGATTGTATGCAGACTCCATTCTAAATTTTGATTTGAAGTTGATCTTTGCAGATTTGTTATTTGCAGGTTTCAAAGTTGAATGCAGAGATTGATTTGCAGAATTATATTTGTATTTGGTTTGCAGATTTGAGAATTGAAGAGAGAGATTGCAGATTTTAAAACATGCAATCTGTTTTGGGGTTTTGATCTTTACTGAAATATGATTTCCTCAGGTTTCCAAATGAGAAAATGGTTTGAACAAAATGAATTTCTAAATTTTCTTATCTAAAACAATTTATTTCAAAAATAAAATTAACATGCCACTTGTTATCTTATAGTGTAGATTAATTACAAGTGTCTCTTTATGTTTTAAGAGTTTAACACATATGCATGTTAATATTTAAAAGCCATTTCTAAATTTTATATGTATTTGAATTATCTTAAAACTATTTCTAATTTTTTTAGAAAGTTACAAATGTTTTATTAACATTAGTTTTTAAATAAAAACATATATGTTTCTTTATAAAACTATACACTTATATTTTAATGCTTGTTTAATTATTTTTAAAATAATTATTCTTTATGAAACTACATTTCAAAAGAGAAGAATGAATTAAATCTATTTCAAAGAAAAGCAATTTAAAATAAAACAAATCAAACTTTTATTATAAAACAAAATTAAACTATATTTATTTTATAAACAAAAATAAATGCTCACTTATATTTCTATAAAAATATAAGAAAGATTTTTAAAACAAACTATTGAAAAGTTTACAATACTAATTAACTTAAATCCATTTACAATTTATTCATTTATATATAAATTAGAAAATATCCTTTGTTAAATAATAAATTAAAATTAAAAACCAAATCTTCTATTTACAATGTATAAACATTTATACATCATAAATAAAATACTTTTAAATCAGTTAAGAAAGATTACTTATTACTTAAATATTTTTAACCTTTGAAAACAATATCATTTAACAAACTAAATAATTATTCATTTTCAAAAGAGAATTCTAGTTTGAATTAAATTATTAAATCAATATTTCACATTTTAAAATAATTACCAATGAAATTATTAAATAATTATTGCCTAAATTTCCAGGACATCACACCTTCTCCTTTGGTTCAAATTGTGATTCTTCAATGAAATAAAGGGTTTAGATTATGAATTCTATTCGTAGTTTACACCACTTATTCTTACCTATTCATTTGTAAAAGAGGAGTTTAATAGAATATGGAGTTAAGATTGCAATTCCTATTATTTAGGATATTCTATTGAATTGATGTAATAAATTGAGTTTCTATTATGTTTACAAGTCTGTTATTGCAGTTTTGGTTTTGAATATCTATTCCCTGTTTTGCATATTAGAATCCCTTATTTTGGTATGTTGAAATCTTGAAAATTTGAAGAAAAAGGACTTCTAATAGTATTTGGATAGGGAATTTACATTTAATGCTAGTTTAGGGCATTAAATGCATGTGTTTAGAATTTATTAGGCGTGAATATTTATTTATCTCTATTTGCGTAATTAATGTATAATTATTGCATATATGGCATAGTTAATTAGGTAATTGTTTTAATTTATTCCTCCTATTAGGAAGGTAATTGATTGAAGGCGAAAATAAAAGGAAACTCTTATATATCATAATTATTATTTTAAGGCGTAACAAGGAAGGTTCCTTATAAGGCCTTATTTATGAAAAGGTAAGATGTGTGTGTGTGTGTAGAGTATTTGATTTATGGCTAAGTCATAAGGATGAGAGGTTAATAGAGTTACATGATGGAAGTCCGTCCTTTATTTTGAGGCTACCAGCAGTTGTGTACACTTTGATTGATGTGAGATATTCTTATGATAAATATTTGTAATGATGCGAGGTTAGTCCCAAATTATATAGGAAAAATCTGTCTAGCTAATTTGGCTATTAGTTCCTACGAATAGTCAGACTAATGTAACACGTCATTAAGAGAATGGGTCGTAAGATGAAGGGCCTGCTTAGGGTCTTGAGGTATTAACATGTTATTTGAGAGCTCGCCTCTTTTCCCTATATGCAGTATTAAATGATCAAGGGACTATGTTAGGTGGTATCTTAATGGGGGTTCACTTTTGGAAATAGGTATTAAATGATGGGGTCTACCTTAATTAAGGTACTAAATGACCAGAGTCTGTCTATTTTCCACAATGAAGTATTAAATGGCCTAAGAGATTTCGTATAATGTCAACTAGATAGTACCATTGAGGGGCATGTCTTGGAAATATGTATTAAATGATGGGGTCTGCCTTAATTAATATATTAAATGATCATAGTCTTTTTATTTTCCATTAAAAGTTATTAAGTGGCTTGGGTACCGTCTCTTACATTATTTGTTGTTTACGATTTATGATTGGAATATGGGATTCTAGAAACCGGCTTTTGGAATGGAAGGTATTAAGTGGTTGGACCTGCCTCCTTTCCTTATAAAGAAGTATTAAATGGTTTTATATTCGCAGACATATTCTTATTATGAAATATACTGCCTAAGTACTCAAAAGGTAAGACTCAAGGTTTTTATTCACTAGACATTTGATGTTCTAACTCCATCTTCATTACAACACGGGTTAAGGACAGAGTAATGGCGATGATGATGCTTAAAGATAAAGAAGCTTGGCTTGTGTCAGTATTTATCATTATCACTTGCTTTTATGTGTACACATGTATATAGACAATTGTTGTTACGGATTTATGGTGCAATTTGATGGTATTTTGTATTATGACATTTTACGGTTTTAAAATAAATGGGTACATTTTTCTATTATATTTTATTCCATCCGCTGTGAGCTCTAAAAGTTAGTTATGGCTCCGTACTATTATTTCTTTTTCGAACAAACAACCTTTCTCAAAATGGATCTAAGTTTCGATGAGTCTTTTTTGGATCGAAGTTTAGGCATGTTCTGGAGATGGTTGTTACAGACCCATTAAGGTTGGGGTTGATAAATTAGGTACCAAAGCATAGGTTAGTCGATCATGACAATATGATATGTTGGGAGAAGATATTTGTATTTTTACCTATAATTATATACATATATTATATGACAACTATATAATTTTCGACTGTAGAAGTAGTTGCGACCATATTTCGAAAGGATGGATGAGGCTACTATGAGTTGGGCTAATAAATAGAGTTAAATTTATACACATACCCCGATTACCCCATGTGGCGTTAGTTGTACTGCAAGGCGTTGACCAGGAAAAGCATGAGCACATCATATAGAAAGATCATCGGGGTAGGATGGTACTTGACTCCATTGTTGGGCCTAGGCTTCCTTATGACCATGGATTTCGATGGATTGCCGGTTAAAGATGTACACTTCATCCAGACAAATGTGAAGCAAGAATCTATATGTTGTAAGCATCTGAAAGTAAGGATAATAGAAGTGGAGTAAGTTCTCGCAGGAAGGTGTATATTAACCACCAAAAGGTGATAAATCGGATTTTTATGAAGGTGAGTAGGAAGAAGAAAGTCCAAAAGAAAAGGCAATTAAAGTCCAATTAAAGTCCATTTCTATGTTCGACCTCATGTAAAAGAACTTGACAAAAAAATTTTGAAAATTCTGAGAAACATTTTTAATGGGTTTTTTATGGGATTTATTGGTAAATTATTATTCTGAAAAAGTAAGAAAATTTTGAATTTCTTGGTTTAAAATTGGCCGAGTTAAAAGGTTTGGATTTTAAAAAAAATTTGATAAAGGAAATTTTCATTTTTGAAATAAATGGAAAATAGAGCGTAGGTTTGGCTCGATGATTTTTTTCTATTTTTATAAATTTGAAAGTTCCATTTTAAAATTCTTTCTAAATAATGGATAAATGAAAATGGTACTTGATTAAAATAGAATAAAGAGAATAGAAAGGGAAGAATGTCCAAACATTCCTATGTTTGAAAATATGGAGAATAATAGCTAAAATAGATTTATACATATCTCTTTTTAGGCTATTGAAGAAAAACCCAATGGTGGAAGCAGTAGGCGAACATACTACACCAAGTCAATGACGAAAACAATAAAAGAGGAGAAGAGCTATGTGAGCAGAAATCATTTAGGTAAGAGAAATATAAATAGTAGCAATATTAGAAAATTTGAATAGAAATAATGTTAGGAATTTATATAAAAATAAGATTGGTAATTTGTTAGAAATAGTATAGGAGAAAAATAGTAGGAATAGGGTAGGAAGAATGGATGAATTCCATAGATATGTGTAGTAACTACACAAATGTTTTAGATAGGTGCTTAGATAGATGCAATAATTGCACATATCTTTTGGAAGTCTCCTCTTGTGCTATTAGAATCCTCGTAAATGAAAATAACATGAGTAGTAAAAATAATAGTAGAATGGAAGCTATCCGTATCTACTCTAGTTGTCATTGTATAAAGTTGTAATGGATGTTTTTGAAAAAAAGAGTTTGGTATGATAATTGAGTTTTTGAATATAATAAGTTAAAAATCCTGTTTTAGTAAATCTTCATTGTAGAAAGTCTTTGAAAGGGGAGTTTTCATTACTCCTTTTGGAAACCAAGCTATTCTTGAAAAAAGATGTCTAAGTTTGTATTTGCAAAAGTAAAAGTTTTGGATTAAGTACTTCATAATTATCAAGTTTTTTCTAAAGATTTGTAAAAAAACAAACCAAATTTTGATATGGAGTAGATATAGATGACTGCCTTGGTAAGACGGGATAAAGGTTTAGGCTATGTATAAAATAGCTAAGGTTGCTCGTAGGGTAGCAAAAAAGAATCCCTGTCGAATGTAAGAAATATTGGTATAAACCTAGAAATATTTTATTAGAGATGTGTGGAAGGCTTAAGAAGAACCCTCAAAAGAACGGGGAATGATGTTAAAGTACAATTTGCAAGTCCTAGGGTATACTCGTATGAAAGATCAAGGATAAACAAAGTAAATACTAAAGTTTGAGCATATTATCAAGAGATTTTGATTAAGAGAAGATAATAGTATGATTGTAGAAGAGTATAGTAAGTCGGCAAATACATATAAAGGAAGTTGGTTGACTCAAGGTTAAAAAAGGCAAGATATGTGGTAGAAAAGTTATTCCACCAAGCCAATTTTCCGATGAGTTATTCTAAATGTGCATAGCTTATAAATCTTACCCACTATAGTGTGGGAATGCATAAATTATCTTATAATCAGATATAATGATTGAAGTAATGGATGTATCTTATTTATTCGAAGTCTAGAAAGTGAGTTAAGACGTGTGAGTTATAGGAGATTGGAATAGTAGAAATATCCATCTTAATTGTGTAAAGAGTAATAGGGCCATAACATCATTAACACCAGTTGATGTTGAGGGGTGGCTTCCAACAATCGTTTTCTTTTCGGTTATTTTGGTTTTAATAGCTAGTTTTCTACCTTCAGGTATTGGAAGAGCATGCGATATGGTATGAGATATATTCCAATTTTATTAATGTGTCGATTTTCTAGATGAGCTTTGATCGCTATACATACATACGTACGAACGTACGTACATACATACATACATATTGGGAAACAGTGTAAATAAAGAGATCTCATAAGGACACTTAACTAGCAGTAAAATGTAGTTAATGTTGGAAATTTATAGCATAAATTAGGAAATTAGGTTTGCAAAAACTTTAATAATTTTGGAAAAAATAAATTTTAGCAAGCTAAGGACAGGGACGGATTGTTGCGAAATCACGGTTCAGTGTCCTTATGCCTTAAAACTAAAATTTATGCATAGGCTTGTATGTTTATTGTCCTAGGATAAGAGGAAATGTTTCCCGAATCAACGATTAACTAGGTTGAGGCTCGTGCTTCGTACGTGGAAAGTATCCTGGAGTATGTTCTGTGCCATGCTGAGAATCTTATACAGTAAATGGCACAGCCTTGAGTTTATCTAAAAAGACATTTCTAGAGGCATGTCTGTTCGGATACACTTTTATATCAAATTATAATCCATTTATTTGCAAGTACAGAATACCTATAGTGCATAAAATTTTTGTATAAAATGTAACACCGTAGTTGTGGAAATATCACAAGGTTTCAAATACTATGCTACATACATTGAACTATGTGGCAAAAAGTTTCAAATACATTATATGACATAGATTGAACAATGAACAAAGCAACTATGTGTTAGAAGGTTATTTTCGACAATTGTTCATGGAACAGACTTACCTTTGGCGCCAAAAATTATATAGTATTCCATACATACGAACATACAGACACTCTGCCTCAGACTGTAAAATGAAAACAACAAATAGTTTGCAAGAGCTTAAAGTGTATAAATGTAAATAATTATCCCTGTCATATGTATAAGTCTCAATTAGTGTACAGGTTGAGCATTAATAATATGCAGATGCCAGCATTTTCATTGCCAGACTTATACAACAACTCAGGTACTTGCAGAACTTGGGCAGCATACAACTTAGGTGTTAATAATTTGCAGAACCCAGTTTTTGCAATCCTGAACTCATACAACAACTCATATTTATAATTTTCCAAACTTAGGCAATATAGAAGTCATGTGTTGATAATTTGTAGAACTTAGGTATTGATAGTTTACAGAACTTAAGCAGTAACTTAGCAGTATTGAATTTGGGTAGTATGCTAGCTTCATTTGAAGACATTAAGCACCGTCGAACCCTTTCTTTTAAACCAAACTTATATCCTTGATTCGGTTGTTGCTGATCATTTCATAATAGAATACGTGTTAAACTCGTTATAGAGCTATCATTACAGACACACAAATGTTAGTGTGATGGAATTCAAATAGTAACAATTTTATGATACTACACTAATCAATGGGAAATGTATTATAACCCATGATCAGAATGAGACATAAAAGACCTACCCAGGAATGCGAATGAGCCTTAAAGATCTACCCAGGAATGTTATACAACAATATGTACACATATTTAATAATGCAAGAATGTTGGTCGAATACTAATTTTGATCCAAACTTTGATTTTAAATACTGCCACTGTAATGATACATCACAACATACAATCGGCATTCTTGGAAGTACAAATAATACTGATAAAAAACCAGATGTCTACCTAATACGCTGATGTGGACTATGAATTTTCTTATAGTAGCTCGTGTTTTTTGTGAAGGTAAAACTAATGTTAACAACATAAACAAATACCAACAAAACCATTGAATATTTATATGATTAAATATGTTAATGATTATTGACGTATATGTCAGGGACAAAAATAGGGTGTGCATTATATGATTTATTTTTTTCCAGTGTGAAACCCGAAATGATGCAACATAAATAGCCTAACTATATAACTAAGCCGAAGCATAAAACTTCAAACAGATCATTTGATGTCTTATGGGTGGGAACACATG
Source organism: Allium cepa (assembly GCA_030765085.1). Taxonomy (NCBI): domain Eukaryota; kingdom Viridiplantae; phylum Streptophyta; class Magnoliopsida; order Asparagales; family Amaryllidaceae; genus Allium; species Allium cepa. The sequence continues at coordinate 550,644,512 of CM060932.1, forward strand.
ACTTATCATAACCTATGCTTAGTGTCATTTGACTGACCAATTGAGCTAGTGGTCATTGACGATAACAACGTAGTTTTAACATTAGTAAACAACATAAACGGTTCAAAATTAAATACATTATACTGTACGACAAGTATGTATAAGTTGTATGTTTTCTCCTAAGATTGCCGAGAAGATGTAGACAACATATATGGAATAAAAAAACGTTGAAGTATGTTGATTAGTACATATACCTATTTTTGCTCCAATTTGAACCGATTCTCATTTGACCTTCCACGTCCGAACTGCACACAGTCCATAACTGTAGTGCTATGCAGTTAAAACGCTTGGCGGTTTTATAGCGATGGAAGTACAAAAGATATAATAATGACAAATCTAGGATATATCAAAAAATATCCGAGGCGTAAAAAATTTTGGAGATAAAATCAGATCTTGAATTATTTTCTCAGCCCTTCAATTGTTATATGGAAAAAATCTTACTCTTTCCTATATAATAAAAATTGAATGATATTGTCGTCACGATGCGAAATTCAATGTTCGAAAATCGACATCAAATACCTCACTTGTATTCGACTGCCGAATATTCAAACATCGAACTGCAGTCGGATGGAGCTTATAACAACATTAGATGAATATAAAACAGCGGAAACAAAATGAATATCATAAATCAACATCGCAGATGCAACATCATCCCAATATCCATTACATCATCATCATCAACATCAGAGTATTTTTATACATATAACACAACTTCAAATAGAACTTCATAATAGAACAACGGGTGATCATATTCCAAGAAAGTCTTCAAAGAAATAAAGCAATAGCGAACTTCCAAAACTAAGCACCTTGAGATCCAAAAGCTTTCAAAATATCTCCAAGTCAAAAGCCTTCAAAAACCGATAGCCTCCAAACCAAAAGACTTCAAAATCCGGCTAGCACCAAAACACGGAAAACTTGCTACTAGGCTGCCCGTGCAGAAATTACAGGCACTCAGAGTTTAGAAAGAAAACAACAAACTCCGGGTCAGTCATGAGAGTGGTATGAGTAAACAAAAACAGTTGCTTTTAAATAAAACAAGATTTATAAAAGAAAACCGGGTATGCTTTTTGGAAAATGAAACTACCATAAGACCTCCCGCCACATACACAATGCAATCGCAGAATTGGAGAAGATTTCTTCTTATGATAGTCAAATATGCTTGATATGTGAAAAATTCTTTAATATTATTACTAGTGCATAGTGTAGAAAACCATTTCGAAAGTATAATATTAATCTTAGGCCGCCTACAACCATTATTGTATGCCTACTATAGCTACCATCTAAACAGTGGGGCGCCACCATAAGTAAATGGCAGGTTATACAACTAAAACCGTACTGGGTTCGTATTGGGAATTGGATATCCAACAAATGGTTAGGCTAAGGAACTTCCTACTGTCACATGGGTACGCCTCTAGAGGGATGTCCCAAGAACCTATCGGGCTCTCTGCAACACAAGACCGGGCTACCTCTGTAACTAGGTAACTACTACTCGAGTATGCCACCCCCGGGTCGTTTGCGACCTTTATCCGAGGGCTCTCAATCACAAAGCAACAACCACACAGTAATGAGATTGCAGCAACCACATATGTTAAGTATCTGGGCTCCATACCATGATACCACCTTTTTCCAAAAGGGAATGACATATCCTAAATGGAGCGACCCTCATAAACTTGCCGCATCTTTCCTGTTTCGACCATTTCCTGGGTGTGAGGTCCGATGAGGTCTCGTCCACAAAGCTACGCTTTACACAAAAGCCATGTTTTGATCACAAATGATCAACAAACGATCATCAATACACATCAGCACTTAGCATGCCACACTACCAAATTGGAAGTATATCACTGATAACCTTCAACTACATAACCTTTGAGCTCGTACGTCTCAGAGAAGGGTGTTAAGCTAAGAGAATAAATTCTCCGCCACCAACAGATATGTATTTGAAAGAGATCTGCTTTATATCTCAAAGTGTAGTGTCAGACATACAACCATACAAGTCTGTTCCGGGTTCGAACAGAACAGAAGGCACTTCGTTCAATAAAGGAAGAAGCCCTTGCAAATCCAGGTATCCACAATCCCGATCGAACTCTCCATCACATGTGGAGATAGGTTATTCTATCGTTTTCGAAAACACCCGGTCTTCACCACCATCTTTAAATGCTATTCATTTCGTCGTATCACTATTCGGAATGGGTTATATGACACAAAGGCCCTCTCCCGGCTAAACCGAATAGTGAGCGCTCAATTTAAAACACGTGGATGTATCGACCATAAAGATTCACATTCAGGGTTCGATGTGGGTTTCAGATAACTAACTGGAATCCGACTCCATGTCGCATCGAAGTTTAAATGCCGTTTTACGGGCAAAAGGATTTTTACATACACACAGAAACAAATTACAAATCACAGTTCAGTACAAAGTAATTCGCATCACACAGTATCACAATCACAAACAGACATATCAATCCAGTATACAACATTTGATAATAGTCGATCATCTTCAACTAAGATGAATTAATTGTGTGATTTAAATTAATCAACCACATAATTATATTTTCATTAATTATTTTTAATCAATGACTAATTATTCTTAATTATAAATTAATTAAATCTTAATCAACTTTATTAATAAATTATTCCTTAATTAATTATCTTAATTTAATTAATTGTTAATTAATTAAATCTTGATTACTTTTATTAATTAATTATTCTTTAATTAATTAATTACAAAGTAATTACAAATCATCAATTATTTAATCATTATTTAATCATTATAAAAAAATTTGTTTTTAAGTTAACAGTTTGAATATTTGATTAACTTCTCAATTATTTTATTAAGTTAAATTTAAAACAACTTTATTTAAAAATATAAGTTTAAAACATTTTGAAATTAATTAATTTCAAATAGTTATTTCAATACCATTAACTTCACACTGCACTTAACAAATAATCATCATTTTATAAAGAATGAATTCAGAAATCATTTAAACTTATGTTATTTTTTTAAAATTTTAGAACTGGAAATGCTGTTACAAATGACCAACCCGAGGCTGTCTCGAGTCATACCCGAGCAAAAGTGCTCATTACTTCGAGTTTTACAAAGATCGAGCTGTGACAAAAAAAATTCCACTTAAATTTGTTTAAGTTTTAAATGACCCGATGTGTTGCTAAAACTACTCGACCCTAGCTTCGAGTCATCTATCTTGAACCCCAAGTGGTACTTCGAGTCAAACAGCTTCCCTTCCAAAACAAACAACTGACACAAGGAAGACGTATGCACGCTGCACACCGTTCCAGTCATCTCTGGTCGAGGCTACGACCATCGTCCAATCGACGATTAACTCCTTGACCCATCAAGCCACCCCGAAGCGCGAAACAAAGTCACGCTCGAAATCGAGCCTCACGACCCATACTTCATTAAAAATAACCACCAGGAAACTGCCTCGTCCCTCCACCTCTGGCCATCAATGGCCACAAAAATTTGACCAAAGTTTCACCCACGTCCGATGCCTCGATTGGCACTAGTATCAAAGATTCTGATCACCCAACGACAACGCAGCACATCCATTTTCGACTACGAGATATGGGTTTTCAACCCTAAATCAATCTCGAACCAACACTAATGATTGATAAATTCAACTTACATTTTTTTGAGGATTTCAAACCCTCAAGCTAGCCGCGACTACGATCTCGAGGCCTATAAACACACAGATCATCAGTATTTTACAAAATCCCATTTTCTGATCAACTTACAATTTCTCAGTGTATTAAAAATTTACATTTAACTTTCAAAAATCATTATTTTCAATGACGATTCAGATAGTATTCCTGAAATTAAAATTTATGATATTCGAATTTTTACATAGTTTGAATTGTTGCTGTGTTTTCAGATTTTCCAGGGAAAACTGAATTGTTTTTGCTTTGATATATTTTCAAAACATAATGCATGTTGAAACAAATAATTTATTTTATTTAGATTTCAATTCTTGAAGAAAAACAGAGAGAGGGAGATTTGGATTTAAGCATGGGTTTACTCTGTAAACCTGAAGCTAAGAAGAAACTGGGATGGATGACCTTGAATATAAACATGCCCAGGCAAAGATACACATGCACATAGATTTGCTCACATGTATAGGGTTTCAGCATCATTTCAAACATTCTTACAACAACAAGTAACTGGATTAATCAGAAGTTTACTCACATTGTTGCCTGAGAACAGAGAATAGAAGCTTCCTGACTGGTTTTTAAAAATTTAAAGCCTGGATGTTGATTTTTTTTTCTACTTTGATCTTGAAATTTTATCTGCAACTTGTTAATACAAATTTTGCTTAATTGCTGATGTATATGCTTACTTAATTCATCAATAACAAACAAAAATCCAAGCTTACTTACTGTATTATTTTAATGCAATAGAGAACTTTGGTCTGCAGCTTGAAATCCAGAAAATAATTTAGTCTTTGAATCTTGATTTTTTTCTGCAACTAACTGATACAACTTGCTTAGTTCTTGCTTTATTACTGATTAACAAATTCAAACTTAAATTTTAAAAAGAATTTTACTTGCCTTAAATTTAATTCAGAAGAATCCAGCTCTGCTTCTTGGGGAAAACTGGAGCATTGATTTCACTGAGCTGCAAACTTTGATGTCAAAACTTAATTTTTTCGAAATTACTGATTCATTTAATTTTAAAGGTTAAAACTTACCTGAGATATGGAATTAAGACTACTACTTTGATGTTGGAGATGATTCTCGGATTTTAAATTTTGAATTCAAGAAGATGTTGCAGTTTCAGAATATTTTATTTTCTTTGGTGTTGAGGTTTGTAATGTTCAAGATTTTTTTCTTCTTTTGTTTTAGAATTTTGAGAAGCTAAAAATTGTAAAAGAGAAGTTGAAAGGTTTTTATGATTTTAAGTTTTTTTTCAATTAACTAAATTGAATGCCACTTGTTAAAATTAATCATGAGATTACTACACTTGTTCATTTTCACACCATCTTTCTCATGCATGCTTAACACTTGTATTTTTACAAAGATAAAAGGATTTTGAGTAAATTCCATATGAAATTTACTTTATTAATAAATACATTCCTTGTTCATTTGTATATACAATGTTAAAAGAAGAAATGTTTTTAACAGATCTTTTACATTATATAAATTACACATTCATGATTTCAAATGCAAATTATTATTATTTTTTAAAACATTTATTTGAAAATTTAAATTCAAATTCCAATTCAAACTTGAATTATAATCCATTTATGTCTGTACATATACTTGTATAATTTAAATTCAAACTCAATATATACATTCAAATCTACTCATATATGCATTATATATATAATTTAAATTCAAATAATTTTTTTAAACATTTATTATTTCAAATTTTTTACACTCAAAAGAAACTGGAATTTTATTCATATAAATTATCACTTATTTTATTTGTTTTGAAACTTTTCAAATTATTTTCAAATTAAATTCCAAAAGTTCAAATGAATTGCCAAATTTGAATTGATAGATTTTGGGACGTTACAATTATAATATGTGTAATTCAGCTTTGATGGATAGAGTAGAGTTTTTATTTATGCTGAGTACTTAGAAATGGGACTAAGAGCTATATCCTAAATTTATTGATTTGTTTTGTAAGGAAAGTAGTCAAATTTTTGTTCTTATATTAAATTTACTAAAGCGGACGGTGAAATTCCTTGATTTAGCGAAAGTAGTGAAAAGTAACGGAGATTTAAGTGGGTCTACTATTTAATTGATCTCAGTTGAAAAAGCGTAGAGGTTAAAGTACGTTAAATGCTTTAGCAGAGCATTAGCGAGGCTTTAGTGGAGCTTTAACTATTTAATTGCAGCTAGGTCTATCGACGACAACGATTTGACCGAAATCCAACTCGATCCCACTCTATTGATACAGGTATGAGTTTAGGTTTAACCACTTAGTCCCATCCAAGCCCAACCCGTTTATGTCAGGTACTATTCGATCACAAGTGATTTGAGTCCGATCCAATTATTAGTTTTAGTTTTTTTATAGTATCAAAAAACGAATGCGTATGCTATTTGTTTACTCTTTTTTTACTTGTATGTGGATGTTTTGCATACTTTTATTGTTAGTTTGGCTTCATCACTAGCCAATTTGTATATTAACATTGTTTATGCACAATATTTAAAAAAATGGAAGTTCAAAGTATGATTTCTACATAAATATTATAAGTTAGGTATGTGGATATTACACAGTAGGCTTGAAAGTCCTGATGGAATTGGGATTGGGTAATGGGTTTGGAATACCCATCGGTTTGTGTTGGGCTCAATTTTTTGTTATTGCAACAGGAATCAAGTTTGCATTTTAAGATATCCGAACGAAATCCAACACGCTGACAGGCTGCAGCCAACCTTCGTCTACATAAAAACTAAGTAAATATGATCAGATCGGACAAAACTATTATGCTGATATAGTTAGTTACTATTATTATTGTAGCGAACATCAACGTTTCAAATTGAAATGGCAAAAAGAGTTTTTATGAATGAATGTTCTTTTGATTCAACTTTTGAATCAATTTAGGTTGTACGTCCAAAACTCTGCCAATTTATACACATTTTAAATTATGTGAGAATCCAGATTAAATGCAAATTTTGATCAACAATTTGAGTTTAAATATAATCACTGTATTGATACATATATTTAATATTTTTGTTACAATAAATGTCAAAATTTCAAATTGAAATAGCAAAAAACAAATAAAAATTGTATAGACGAACAAGCACTTCGATCACTATTTAAACCAATATAGGATGTAAATTCAAATTTTGAGTTCAATTGTACACATTTCTAATTAGCCACGAATATAGGCTGAATACTCTTTTTAGTTTACAGAATCCCTATTTCAGATAGAAATAAAGCTATCATGTAGAAATAATTAAGGTAAAATGAGTTTAGTAATATATCATTAGTATGAAACTGCATAAGGTTGATGTATAAAATATGAAAATTGGTATTCAATATAGGATACAAGTGGCAAGTGAGAAATAATTGGTATAGAAATTGTTATCCCGCCTTTTGGCCAAGCCATGACACTAAGAAATTAACTGAAAATCAAAGACAGTTATTCCCAAAAATGGTTATACATAGGTTCGCTATGGAAGCCGTAAATTTTGCCCGAGTACAGATCGAGCTACAATTAACGTGACACGACATGCAAAGCTATGAAAGCCAATATCCAAATTTCAAGTCAATTCCAGTTCGTATGCTCAAGATATGATCGAGGCAAGCCAAGAAAATAAACTCGTTCATATCCATAGGTCAATCTTCTTCGCATCAGTTTCATTTGATTCCATCAACAGCGGCTTCCTTCGTATCCATCGGAATTGACACACTTCGTATCCATTCACAACCACCCATTTCGTATCCATCGGTAGTAGTTCAGGAGTCCATTTCGTATCGATGCAGTTTCAAGCATGCTTCGTGGCGATTGGTCACAGACCGATGCGAAATCAATACCTCCCATCGATATGAAACCAAATACTCGACGATTGATACGAAGTGGAGCACAATGCATTGTTATGAAGTGGAGTGCAACAGAAGCGATACAAAGTGGAATGCACAAGATCGATACGAAGAAAACATATTCAAGTGGAAGACTCGGGCACTCGGTAAAAAAAGTGGATCGATCCTAAAAGCAAGCGCCACGTCAATTAGCAAGCACATGCGCAGAAGCGATATGAACAGATCGATGCAAAGGGAAGCGATGCGATCTCAACAGCCTTCAACAAATTCAAGCTTACATCGATGATAACTCAAAATTTACATGTCCAAATGTCACCAAATTTTTATAGGAGCTTACGTACATCCTCAAGAATGTTCTTGATCGATCCCGAGTCGATTGGGCTAAATCTTGATCGACACGAATTACATTCGTATCGATCATGGATCGACTCCAAACGATCAGTGATCGATCGCGTGGCCCACCCATGTGAGAGAAGAGGTCTTCTAAGATCTGAGTGAATATTTGCAGCCTATGCCTATAATAGCATCCCCGGACCTACTGAAAATGGGACCTTTTGGCTCTTCTACGTCCATACTCTGCCAAAATCATTATTATACTCGGATTTTACTATTATGACTCATTGTAATCAGCAAGTAAAGATCAATAAAATTAGTAATTTCATAGTGAAAGTAGGCCACACGCCGAACCATTCTAAATCCGTGTGTTTCTGTGCATTTTTTCTGTTATCATTTGGTGTGTTATTTAGATATTCCTCATTTTTCATTTACATTCTTCATTTTATCTCCATACATATCCGAAGAATGTTGTGCCCAATTTTGGTATAAACAGAAATGTAATTCAACAACATACTAAATTCAACATAATCTGAAATTTGCTCAACAACTTTTCCACACTTACAAACAAAACAAAAATTCAATTTTATGTAGGTAAAGTATAATGTCTCAAATTAGGGAAAAACTATCGGCCAAATATCAATTTGACATAGAACTTAAAATTAATCAAAAATAATTAAAAAATATGGAAATAGGTTGGAACAGATCACCTTATTAACAAATCAAACAGAAACTCTGATTACTCTAGGATATAGTAGGTAATCAATAATGTTTGTTGCAACATTCGATGATAGTAGTAAACGAACGTCATCATTCTATTCAGCAACGTTGAGTCAGTCCGATGAAGGTTAAAGTCTATCAATGAAGATCTAGTTTTTGCGAAATTAAAATATTAGTAAAAAGGGAAAACTCAAATTGAGATTATGATATTATTTCATATGAAGGTAGTAGAGATCGTGTGAATTTGGGGAAAGATAGATAACTACATATGGGTGTAGTTATATATATATATATATATATATATATATATATATATATATATATTAAATTCGATGGAAGAAAACGTTAAAAGAGGTAAGGAGTCACGTTAAAAGATTGTACATTGCTAGGGTCAATCATATGCCTTAACTCATTAACTGAGTCTCAATTACGTTAGGATGTAGCTTGATTTATTTTAAGGATGGAAATGCAAATGTTTTGAAAAATTATTGAAATTCTTTTGAAATGGTGTTTAAATGCTTTTGGTAATTTTGTTTCTCAAACTATTTTACAAGCTTGATTGAAAGAGAGAGAAAAGTTTTTATTGAAAATGAGAGAATTTTTGATTTCCAAAGGCCACATGCTTAATATAGGTAAGGCTGACGTATTAGTGAATATGAATTTTACTATTCAACTACGGTGATGGTATACAAAACATAGGTAATAACAAGGGAAAATTCCATTTTAGCCTTGGAATTTCTATTTCCATACCTTCTTGATAATGAAATGAAACTTGCATTTAGGATAATTATATTTTAATATCTAAAAACCTCCTTATGCAAATTATGCTTGGAAATTTGAAGAAAATTTTGGGGCAAAAGAGAAGGTACCAAGATACAATGGAATGGGTATCCATAAAAAGGGTGGGAATGTGAAATTCTCTATCTAAATTCTTTTTCTGACATAAAAGTAAAGATTTAGAAATCCAAAATTTTAAATTTTTGGATGTTAGAAATTGTGTGTTACGTATTTGGATGATAGAGATTAGATGCAAAGTTGGTTGAACCATACTTGTACTCAGAGAGTGGAAGTTATTATTTGAAAAAGAATTTTTGATTTTTGAAAATTGCATACATATAGAACTGCCACCATATATAGGTTGTTTTGCACCATATCGTCAAAATGTTTTCAAAAGAATGCATTCATATATGAGGCGATAATTTAGAATTATTTAGCATGCATTTCATATATGTTGTGATACACCATACATTTGTACACTTTTGGTTGCAAAATTGGTTGTACATTAATTGGTTGGATAGCTTAGAACGGTTGCATGCTATGTTACTTGATTCGTCCCTTGAGGAATTTCATGGATAAAATTCTTTTAAGGGGGAGAATATAACACCCCCAAAAATTAATGGTAATTAATAAACAATTAATAATGTTCATAAATGGAATTTGAGAAAAATTCGGAATTTGACCATGAAACTTGCACCACGTTCGTGGCGATTTTTCGAGCAACTTTCATATGTGGAGTTTTGCGATCAGAGTTTAAACGAAGAAGTTATCAGCATTTGAAGTTTTAGGAACGAAAATAATTAAAAAACGAAATAGAAAATAAATAATATTAAATGTGACCCTATCGATCAACCACCATCCTCGGGCTTATCGACCATTGGTGGTCGACCGCCTATAGAGGAGAGCTCGACCGATCCTTATAGTGCTAGCTAGGATTGAACATCGACTGAACGACCCAGATTTAATTATTTTAATTTAACTAATACGATTGATTCGAGCATCAATAAATACAGGCCTAACCCATCACTTCTCTTCTCATATTTTCTAATCAAAGTAGATAAGATTTGCCAATTTCCTTCTCCACTATTTCTAGAAATTATAAAATATTACACACACACACACACACACATATATTCAAATCAAAGAAACGTGGAAAATAAAATAAAAGAAGAAGCAAATCAACATTACGAAAGAAAAGGGTAAATTTCATTATTATAAATCTATATTCCCCTTAAACCCAAATCTCTTCATAGATATGTAACTCTAATTGTGTGTGTATACCTTGTTATATATACATACTTTTGAATTAAAATGGAAAAGGAGTCAAGTAAAGGGATGATTTCGGATTTGAGAGATTTGGAAAGTGAGAAAGGCGAGTGGGGAATTATATATTTATAACATTGAAATTTTTATCATTGAATTTCATTTAATTATTATGCCTATATAAGATCTAATGAGTTGTAGGATTAAAGGGAATAAATAGGAATATTAGCTACATATTCTATAAAATAGGTAATTGGAATAGGAATGTTGTTTACACCTTAATCTGGAAATGCGAAAATCGGTCCCTAATTTATTAAAGTTGAATGTTAATAAAGTTGTAAAGTTTATTCCAGATTTATAGTTGGGTTGTAAAATGTTAGTTTTAGTTTAGATTCTCCTAATTTGACTTGAAATGTGAATTTCTATGCTTTAATTTATTGGGAGTGGGGTACAATTTAATTGTATCTGTTTTCGTGTAATTTTCATAAATTATCTAATTCCATCAATGTGTAAAAGTACGTCGTTTGAATTAATAGGAATATACCAAAAAGGAAAGTGATGTATAAAGTATGGATGTTCTTCTCTATAGCTTGCGCTGTCTATTTCAATAAAAGAAAAGAAACAATTTCTTGTATTTTCAAGTGAAGCACAAGTCTCACTTTAGGTAATTTATGAAAAGTTATAACGGTAATCGTTTTTGAGATGGATAACTCTAATAAATTAAAATTTGGAAATTAATATTCTGAAATTCCTAAGTGTAGGAATTAACATGTTACAAATAGGAATATATATACACACACACACACATACATACACATATAATCGCACCTACCGATTAAAAATATAAATATATTTATATAGCATAATATACATCGATATTCATATTAGTTATAATTAGAACGTTTAGTTACAAATAGCATAGTAAACTGTAGGATTAGGAGGTGTAGATGGAAAAGAGATAGCAGAGCAATTAGTATGCATTTAATAAGAGTTACAGGAATTAAATAGGTACATAAGTGCGGTTGATAGGATTGATTAAAGCATTTAATATGGGGAAATGAATAGCATAATAGGTTGAATTTGAAAAAACTAAATAAATTAGAAATTGTCCAATTAGAATAATAATGACCATTTATTATGGACATTTATGGAATATAGTAAATAAGTGTATAAGATATGAATTAAATACTGGGAGACACTATAATTTTCATAATGGGAAATTATAAAGCCTTAATTATACGATAAGGATAAGCATGAATTAGTGAGCATAGAATAATATTTAGACCTAGGATAGTTGGTTTGGTTTAGAATAGGTAGGGATGTGAGGTCAGTGGAGTTACATAACAGAAGTATGTCCTTCACCTAGAGGCTACCACCAGTTGTGTATACTTACTACTGATATGGGACATCTCCAACCATAGAATCCATATGGAAGTGTAACGACCCGTAAAATTTTAATGGTTTTATTAACGTATTTAATTGATTTTTGGAGAATTTTTTAAATAGTAAAATTTGAAATTAAAATTTTATATTTGGAATACGTATATTTAAATATAGAAGATGGTATATTTTCATCCGATTTTATGAAAGTTTATTTCATTGTGAAATTCTATTAAATTCAAGTCAGTTAATAATTGCTGATAATAAAATATTTTCCAAACCTAAATATTTTTACATAGAAAAATTCTAAATCATCTTCTGACTGAGACGTCATTTTTCGTCTTTTCCAAATTCAGACTTTTTAAGCTCCGTCGATCCTATTCATTTGCGTTTCAAAATTTAAACGCGCATAAATCAATCGCTTTAATATCTGTCAGCTAAATCAACGGGTGACTGTTGCTTGTATAACTACTTGTATTTAATTTGATACGTTTCATTTCTATTTGTTCCATTCTTTTCCCTGTTGCCTTTTTCATTTCTTGATTTTGGTGCTATTAGCTCCAACAAACGTATCATATTCAGTACAAAATTTATATATATATTCCTTACCTTACCTGTGTCTTTTCTTTGTCTGCTCCTCTTCTTTACAAGCAAATTAGAAAGTGCATTAAATAGCTTTTCAGCTGAAATCAAGGGGATTGAACCATTGCCATTATTTTGTTTATATATTTCAGGTTCTCTGTTGCTTTCAGAAAGAAATATACGTTGCCTTCTTTGTGTATTATTCCACCTGCTTAATTTTCGCGTGCGTTTCTATTATTTCTCTTTTCTCTTACCTGAAGCATTTATTTTGACTCTTCAATCTCCTTCCGTTTAAAAAAAATTCAAAACTTCATGTCCATTCAAATTTATTGCTTTAGTAATCTTTCTTGAATCAATGCTTCTAACCATTGCTATTTCATTGCAGCAAATTTTTCATTAATTTACATTTATATCAGTACCTTTAATTGTGACAGTTAATTTCCCTTCGGTTTTAAATTTTGAAATGTGCTGCACACGCATATCAATTGCTTAATTATCTGCGTCAATCAAGTGTTTATGTTACTTCTCATTTATTTTATTGCCAAGAGTACAAATTCAAACAGTCATCTAGTTTTATTACTCCCTTTATCTTTTGTTCTGCACGGTCACTTGAAGAAACGTATAACGTACGTACGTTTTTCTTTTTTCATTATTTGATTTGGCTGCAGCTCATATTTTATTTGCGTGTATAAATCAACGTGAATATTTATTGCCTAAAATCCTCACCTGCCACTTTATATTTATTATTTATGTGACATGTTTCCCAATTTGTGCCTATTCGTTTTTCCTACATTACTTGTTTTAACCACTAAAACATTTTTAACCTTTTGACAGTTCAATTTTTCTACTCCACCCATTTTATATATATTTATCTTCTTCCCCTTCTCCCCATTCTCTGCTCTCAATATAAATTTGCCAAATCCACCTTCATATTTTCACTCGGCAAGGAAATTTTTTTTTTATAAAAATAAAAGCATCGCTGCTTCATCTTTTGCCGCCTGGATCTCGTTGCCTTCGCCAATTCCAGAACAAGCCTTCTGCTTCCTTCCCCCTCATTTATATACTTATATAAGTAAGTAAGTTGTTTTAAAACTTATTTTGGGTTAATCTTTTTATATGGTGTTATAAGTTGCTTTTTTTTGTATGATGCGTGTGTTACATATAATAGTATAGTATATTATATCATAGTATATTTTATCACTGTGTTTATGATTTTAAAGTACATATATATAATTTACTGTATGTATATGTTAGTTTTGGATTAAAATACGTTAGTATATATGGATATAACTCAGAGCTTTCTATTTTGTGTTAATATATGTACAAACTTATATTTTGTTTTGCGTGTGAGTTCTATCTGTTACATATATAAAGGTAGTATATATTCTATTTTCGTTTATATGAATACTTTGCTTGCTGATTATATATATACACGTTTTAAGATAATACACATAAACTTATATAAATTTTAAACATGTATGTTATACAAATTTTACCAGTCATGCATATATTAATTATGTTATAGTATGTTATATTAAAATTGGTTATAGTTCTACATAAGTAATGTGTTTAAGTAGATATATATAATAGTTTTGATTTTTATTATACATTAATGTTTTGATTCTTTAATAAATATATGTATACATTTGGGAGCAGTAGTCTTTTGTCGTGTAAAGAAATTTGTGTAAAAGTTTCTTCAAACTTTTGTTTTACTTGAGTTAGTGAGGAGATTTATAAACATTGGTTTAAATAGAAAATAGATGCAGATGTACCCAGTATATATAGGTTAGTGTATATGAATTTTTAAAACATATTAGCATTTGTTTATTTTTGTTTTGAAAAAAAAATGAGTTGCATCATTGTTTAAGCTGTACCGATACCTATTGCTTTATATATACAAATTTATGTACATCGTATAATATGTTAACAAAACTTATATAACGCATATGTTTATATGGAGGCTGATGGATTGTGTACATGCTTATAATAGTTTATTTGTATATGGTCTGTTTAAGTAAATGATATTAAGTTCTGTGATATATGTTATACTATTTTATATAAAATAATAAACTTTTTGTTAGTGTTGTAACTCATTGTCAAACTTAAAATATATAGTTATTTTGTTTTGATCGGCTATTTTAAGTATTATATATATTTGGTTTGTTTTAAAACATCTTATTTTTTAGGCGTCAGCATGAATTTTTTTGGGTTTTTATATGTTATACTTGTTAAGTTGTTCATATTCTAAGATATGTATAAAGTATATGGGGTTATGATGGATTTAAGTATATTTTTAAGTATGCTTAAAAGCTTGTATATAAAATGAGTACTGACTTTAGGTAAATGTAGGCGTTTTAGATAAATTGCGTTTTATTTTAAACCAATGGATTTTGAAATGTGTGTATACATATATAATATGTGTTTAAGAAATTGTTGTGGGAAGTAGTTTAAGTATAATAAATAAATAAAATCTTTGATTTTTAATGCTTGAGTTAAGAATGATGATTTAGAAATTTTTATATTATTTTGATTTTTGTCTTAAATTAGAATACTGAATATGTATTAATAATATGTCTATTTTCAATTTAACTCAAACTGATCCTAATCGTTCCATCGATTCCTCATTATCAGTTGTCCGTCGTGCCTGTTTTCTTCATCAAATCATATCCATCTAGCGTTGCTTTGGAATTCGTAGCTCCTTTCCTTGTCAAATTTCTCTACCCTCGAAAGGTGAGTAATCACTCACGATTAACGTTCTTACATTTATTAAATTTAATTTCAATTGAAACAACAATGGAAATATGCTGCTGTAGTTATTTAAATAGTCATCTATGCTATTATCTGTAACCGTTCACCTGTGGGATATGACACCATATCCTGTTGTTTACATTATATTGTTATTGATGATATATGCCTGTTATTATTATTTTTCATATCTGTTATCACTCTGCAAGTTCCCTGTTAGTATAGAATTCACTATGGGTTGAAATGATACATCCGAACGGACTTTAGAATAGGAGAAAATCGTTATGGGTTGAAATGATAGACCCAAGCGATTTTCATTGAATTGAATTTGGGATTACGGGTTGAAATGATATCCACCCGTATATATATAGTGTACGGATTGAAATGATAAATATCCGTATCACTTGACCATAGGATAGGAAATATATACAGACACCATTGGTCCATATATAAATATTTTGAAAATAATTTCTATGGTTTTGGAAAGAAATATATGATTTAATAAGTATTTATTCTTAAGATATTATATATAAATGGTAATTTTATATATAGATTTAGTAGAAATATTTAATTTAAATTAGATTGATATAATATGGTTAAGTATTTATGTAAATCTACAATTTCAAATAGATTTTCTTATAATAAATTGAATAAGTAAGATTGGGAAGATAAATTTGGGTTTATTTGGAATGGTATTTAATCAAGGATTTTATTTAATTAAATCAATTTGAAATTATTGAATGTGAAATTTAAAGGTATGATTTTATAACTGGATTTTTGATTTAAGTGATTTAATGAATATTTCATGTTTAAATAAATTAAAGAAAATATTTAGTAAAATGTTACTTAAGGTTACTTAAATGATATTGAATCGGATGAGGGAATATCTCAAGACTAAATAATAATGAAGATAAACTAAATCTATCTGAAATCGTTAAATTTAGTTTGAAATGTTGAATATTTACAGTTTTGAAATAATATTGAAGTGTAAATGGGTAATTTATGATTTCAAATCCAGATTTGAGATCGATAAAATTTGAAATGGTTACTTAGAAATTGAGTTGAATTTAAATTGATAAATTGAGATTGGACTTAATTTGAATTTGGAAATTGAGTAGATTTGAATCGTAACTTTGAAAGTGATAAAATTGGAAATAACTATATTTGAAATGAAATGATATTTTGGTTTTGAAGTATAAATTAATTTGAAATGACTACGGTGTTATAATGTATATTTCTACATTGTAGATAGCTCCATGGATCCTTAAAGGATGGTTATCCCAAACATCCTTTGAGTTACCTGTATTTCAGTTGTTATTTCACTTGAGTTGGATTTATTGATATAAGAATGTTAATCCTGACTTGAGTGTTTTGTGTTTTGCTTTACGCTCGGGTCAGACTGAGTGATACAGCATTATAGACTCACATTTGGAGTTCGGAGCTTCATTTGGAGACCCAACTATCGATTCAGCTTTCAGCTTTTCCAGTTGATTGGTTCAGAGAAGTCATCGGTTCGTACTGAAGTCTTCACTGTATTTGAGATATTTTGATGTACTTTATTTCTAACTCTGATATATATAGTAGCTTCATGAACTACTATTCTTTATTTATTCTGCTACATATTATTGTACTACTCTGTATCTGTGATTCTGTGATTGATTTATTTTACTGCATATGCTGAGTTTTGCCAAATATAAATTAACAATCTGATATTTTGAGCAACTCAAGTCCGATGTGTGTGTCTGCGAATGGTTGAAAATATCAGGTCGTTACAGGAAGGGATGTGCATTTATAGATAGGTAGGAGAAAATATGGGTTCACCTCGGATTTGAAGTATTAAATGGCCCAGTACTTTGAAGGAAATGAGGTCTGCATCATTTTTAATAAGAGATATTAAGTAACTGAAAGGGGCATATTCGTTGACTTGCATCAGGTTAGTCTAGATGGGATTCGACCGTGGAAGGTTAGAGGGCTATGTTGGTATTGTTGTTGGATTGGTATTTAGTAGTAGGACTGGCATATAAGCTGTGACTAGTAGCGGTCCTGAGCAGTTGGTATCAAAGACTCGAGTTTTGCCATGATGGATTTTGCTTCTTGCTAGTGGAGAATCATATGGGATATGCACAGACCTCAAAGTTAGTTGGTTAGTTGTTTGTTTGTCATACGTAGGCTACTATCCCTTAAAGGAGTCTTTGAGATGCATTAGTTATACAGCAACTAAGTTATAAAGCAGCATCCGAGGGTCATCGGTCTTTGTAGCTAGAATTGATTGACTAGCATTTACGTTGTGAATGGCCTGCTTCGGGTTTGAGGTATTAAATGGTCATTGGGTCTACCTCCTCTCTATCCAAGAGGTGCTAAATGGCCGGGATTTTTGGGTAGTATATTTATATATATGTATGTATGTATTATGTATACGTATATGTACATGTGTGTGTATGTGTATAGGCATGAATATAATTATACTCAAAGGAATTTAGGCTATCATACGCGCATATAAGATTGAATAGGTTACCCGTAAATAATAGACATAAATCTTTAATGAAAATCAATCGGCATAAATTAATGATATGGATAATCTGTGTAATTTTCCAGTCACCAAAATGTTTTTTTGACCCCCTCCTCATTACAACCCATATGATAGATTTAAAGGGACATGCTACTGGTGCAAGACGGATAATGTAGATTGTGGAGTCTTCTTTTTCATGCCCGACACTGACAAGGAGACCGGATAGCGAACGAATAATACTAGTAGCCTTAGTCAATATATATGATCTATTATATTTTTCTATCATGTTGTGAGTTTATATTGATTGCTCTTTGATATGCATATGTTTATTATAGGTTACCAAAACCAACTATTCATGCCCTAATGGACTTGGGTTTAGATTTTTTCGAAATTCAGCCCCATTAAGGTGCGGGATGTTATACACGGTATGTGGTGGCGGAAGCTAGACACTGGAGTTATATTATTTACACTCCATGTACTATTTGTCATACTTATTATCAATCAGACTCTATATTGTTATTTTTGGAACTTAGCATATGGACTGTGCATTATTGAGACTACTAATTAAGATGTTTATTTTTAGTGTTTATATTTTTTTTACTTTCTCTATGAGATTTGAAAGTGCAGAATGCTTTAAGTTCTATTTTAGTCTCTGCACCATGTAAGGTTTTAAACCGATGGCTCATACTTCTCGGCACGACGTGAGTTTGAAAGTCACTTTAGGCTTTGAAACGACGTGTTTGAAGGTACACATTGTCATAGTTTGTATAAGAGTATAGGTTCGGGATTCCTTTGGGATTAAGCACGTATAGGATAGCATATTTGGAATTTTATATTATATATATTTATTTATACGTAGCACCCTATACATTTTGACTCATAAGGTAGTTATTGGCTTGTCCCTTATATAAGAAAATTATTGTGAGTTAAGGTAAATGTTAAGATTATAACAGGTGAGGAGAAAATGAATCCTTCACATTTATTATAATTTACTCCACAAAGAAATGCCAATAGAGGTTTCATATACCAACTAGCAGTGACGAGTAAATTATGGATTTAAGGTTGAGTACAAGAAGAGTAGTGCCATTGGACCTTCATAATACAAGCTTAATATTGATAAGGCATAATGAGGACATGAAAGAAGGACTTCAAAAACTTAGAGTAAATCTCCCCCAGTTAAAGTGAAAGCCTTATTCTTATATTAGTAATAGTCACAAAAAATCCATTTCACTTAACTTTATACCAAGCGTGTTCCCATTTTGGAGTTGGACACTAACTACAGGATAAACTAGAGTTAACCATTTTTGAAGTAGAGGGGCTAAAACTATGCATTTAAAGTATTGTTAGAAGTAGTTGGGCTTGTGTAAATTTGGTTGTTTTCATCTTCTTTAATTTAAGTGTTAAACAATTAGGAGCTAAAAGTTGGAAACATAATATGTTTGATATATTTTTTTATGATCTCCTATGAAATGTTTAGACAAACTTTATGAAAATTCAATTAAAAAGTAGGATTAAAAGTTCAAATGAGTTAGAATCATCATTGTTTGTAATATATAGGGAACTATAGAAGTCAAAATTTGAACTCCTGATTCCTTACTTTAAGCTTCAAATGTAGAAACATATATTAATAAGAAGTAATTTTCTATGACTACTTTAAAGTTTTTATTTTTATTAAGGCACTAGTTACACTTACCTTTTGATAAGTACTTTGCTTTTGACAATGAAACTGTTGAAAAGTAAATTGAAAATTATGTAAAATTTCAACTTTTTAGACAATCTTTGAAAAAAATGTTGTGATACTCTATGAAAAATTATTATTTATAAAAGTACAAGTTTAAAGGGATACCTTATACATGTCTGGTTTTTTATGTAACCATTCAAAAAAAGAAACATTTAAATTGAGGAAAATGTTATGATTGTTGCTAAAATTAATGATTATTTCCCAATTTTAGAAACTTACTAGTTTTGTGACATAATATTAAAACTATTTTTTTTTGATTTAAAATGTAAAATGAGAGTGTTATTATGATTATCACTTAAACTTAAAAATTATGATCAGAGAAGTTGCACAGCCAATAAAAAATTAAATTGATTATGGTAAACTTGACATGGTAGTCAAAATGTCATTGTGCTAAGGACTTGCTAGCATTGAACATTATGGAGTTTTGAAGCATTGAAATATTTAGGGTAAAGAAAGAAAGTTATGTAAAGATTTGGTGGTCTTTTCAATCAACGTTTGAATTGGAAAGGTAGAGTACCAAATCAAACTTTTCATATAATGAAGAGTGGACACCATGTTGTGTTTTTCCACCCAAGTATGGTTTAAATTATCAAATCTTTATGCAAGAAAGTTTGGAAAGTATGATTTGGATAAAATATACATTCAGAGTAAGGAGAGAGTAAGCAAAGATATTATATTATATTAAAAAATGCTACGGAGGTAATTCTTTGTTTTGGCTAACTACTTTAAGGATTTCATTAAAGGCTTCATAATGATTATTTGCTAGCTTACTTTACCAAGAATAATTTAGTTTTCTTGAGGAACTCGAAATGTGAGCATGCTTTTATAAAGCCAAATGAGTTTTTTATCGATCATAATCCCCTACGGTATTAGTTATTTTAACATTGCTGGAAGAGATAGACGATTTGGATTATCCGTGGATGGGTGTCACTAATCTGACATTTGGGATAACATTACAATGCACATATTGATTTTTTACTTGGTGAAAAGTTGGTTGTCGTTGTTTGCACAAAAAATGGGCAAACACCTCCAAGTCGTATGATGTAGTTGATTATAAGTTATTCTTAGTGATTTGGGTGATTTATGCAAATATATAAAAAGCAGGGGCTAAATTGTAAAAGACACACAGATTTATAGTGGTTCGGCCAGAACGTGCCTACGTCCACTTTATATGTTATTCTCCTTTTTCTCTTCTTTTTACAAGTACAAAGCTTTGTATACAAGTATATGAAAGTTGTTTGAAAGTTCCGTCCGTGCTTGAGCTCTCAAACTCGTCTGCCATTGTTGTACCCCTGCCCCTCTATTTATAGAGTGAGGTCGGGGGCAGGGGTCTTGGATGTATATGGCTGCTGGTGGGCCTGGGCAGAGGCAATCTGGCCTGGTAGTGCTAGTCCGGTACGCCTTCCTCATGTTGGTTCGGTAGGAGGTGGTATGTTGTTTGGATCGGTAGTAGGTGGAGTGAGGGTTGGTCCGGTCGTAGGTGGTTCGGTAGCGGGGGAGTTGGTCCGGTGGTAGCTTGGGGATGAGCTAGTCCGGTGAGATATTTGGACCGGTAGGGCTCGGTGGAGAGTTGGTTCGGTAGGAGCTTGGGAGTGGTTGGTTCGGCATTGGCTTCCTCCTCCTTGGTTCGGTGGTAGGTGGATGGTCCGGTCTGGTGACTGTTTGGACCGGTGGTGTTTCCTTCTTCTCTTGATTCGGTGGTAGGTGGAAACCTGCCCAACATTTGCCCTCCCAAAGTAGGGCATATATCCGTATATGGCATGCTTTGTTTTAAGTTGGGTATTTTCGTCCGGCCCTATGCGCCGAACCATCCGGTCCGGTTATCCTGCATTCGTTTATAAGTAGGGGTGCTAGGCCTTCGTTATTCCCTACCAAGCTTGATAGCCGAATCAGATTCTCTCCCGCCGAAGCAACTTTACTGCCGAATCACTTTAGTTTGCCGAATCAGGCAATCAGCCTCCTTTCGCCGAATGGCTTTGCGTTGTACCACCGAACGGACACGGGGACTTGGCTCACCGAATGAAACTCGTGTGTTCCAAGTACCGAATGACACTTTTACACTTGAATTGTCGAATGGAAATGGGTGCTCGGACCACCGAATGAGGCTAAACTGTATAAGTGCCGAATGAACCCGAATCTTGGGTTATCGGATGATATTCAAACCTTGAATTTTTTTCATGTTTCGAATTACAAGTGAGATTCTAGACTACATTGTTCATATGTTTTAACGATGTACTTTCTTGTGTTGCAGATAATGTCTCACAAAGTGGAAACTCGATCAGAAAAGAGAAAATCTACGGACAGAAGGGAGTCCCCCGTGGTGCCCCCAGACCAGCCAGGACCGGGACGACAGGGACCCACCCCGAGATCACTAGTGGACGGATATGGTCCTCAAGAGCTTATGAACTCTCCTCCTGATTGCTTTCCGAGCTCCCTCAAGGAGGAGCAACTTGATGTCATCTCTCGCTCCTTTGGGATTGACAGAGCGAGTATGCTGTTGCCGGGGGACGGAGTGATGCCGTACAATCCCCCCTGAAGGATATTTCACGTATAGCCGATACCATTGCATGTGCGGGGCCATTCCTCCAATCAATGCCTGGATAGTTAGTTTCGTTACTTATTTGAAGGTGGCTCACTTCCAGCTCCAGCCCAACTCCTACGCTATCTTGGTGTGCTTATTCGTGATTTTCCAGAGAAAGTACGGGCGCCCCCTTCTAACTGGGAAATTCGATATCTATATAACTTGAGGGGTTACAAGAAGGGGTCTCCATACATCAGCTTGGAATCGGCCGTGTCCTTCAAGCCGGTCGTGGACTTGTATTCAAAGTTCACCATGTTCAAGAAGGAATGGTTCTTCGTCCTGGATGACACCGTTTCGATCCACCGCTTCACCTCTGGCTGTAAGTTGAAGCTTATTTATAATTTCCGTTCTGACTGAAATGCTTCTTCGTATGTGTTTTTATTTCTTGCTAGCAACATGTGGCTTTGCGGTCGTGGAGAATGACCACCTTGTTCGGATAGCCGCGGAGATAGAGGCCATTTCGGGAAGGGATAGGTCAGCCTCTTACTTAATCAGGAATGCCACCCTCCTGGAACACAGCTTAATCCTACCACATCAGTCTGTGGTCAACCAGAGGGATACGGCTGAGAAAAGAGCTGCCAAAGCCAAAGGAGGGGCCATGACAAAGAGTAGCAAGAGGAGGCCCTTCTCGATACCTCCAGTCGTTGGGGGGAAGAAGCTTAAGAAATCCGATGGACCCTCTCCCAACACGTGTCCAGATGTTCCGGAGGAGGAAAGTGGAGAGGAGGAAAGAGGCGAGGAGGAGAGCGGAGGTGATGGAGAGGGTGATGGTGGTAATGGTGGCAAAGGGCAGAGTGGTAGTGGCATTGGTGCCTTGACTTCTGGGCAAGCGGGTGAGATTCAAGAGTGGATGGATGATGCTTTCCGTCAAGCCTTTGAGGGGTTGGAGGAAGGGCCGGCCTTGGTGGAGAAACCGAAGAAGTCTGATAAGGCCGGGACTGGTGCCAGTCTATCTTCTGAGAGTATTTCAGCTAAGGCAACTCCGGCGGTTCAAGGTGAATTCTTAACTCCTTTTCTAACTTCATATGTTTCTTGAATTATAGTCTCATGCATGCTTGTAACACTTGGTTTTTATTTCAGGAATGAGTAGGATGGCCAAGACATCCAACATTCGGCACCGCCTCGAGCAATTCAAACTCTTCAAAGCTTCTGCTAAACCGAAGCCTTCGACTGACCGTTCCGGGGGCGTAGTCAGCTACCGTCCTCTTCTCGGAGTTATTGAAGAGGATATCCAAAAGAGAAAGTGGAGGCGTTCCATGTTCGAACTTTCACTTGAACCTCAGCTCCCAACCCAGCCTATTCATGACATCACGGAGGAAGATACTGAGTCCATACCATCTCCGCATCCATCATAGAATCCTTCCATTACTCATATTGATTGTCCCGGCTTGGCTCGTAACCCATTTGTGGGTCATCCAGATTTGGACCCGAGTTCTCATGATATTTCCTTCGATGAGGTTACCGGTGAGCACCTCCTTCCCCGCAATCCTATGTAAGGGTGCTCAACAAGGCTAAGTCTTTGGATCTCGACTTGTTGACCACTCGGATTGTGACAATGGGGGACGAGGCCAAGGCAAACATCGATCGGGTGGCTGAAGAGACCAAGAAGTTGATGGAGCATCACGCCGGACTGGTCAAGGCTGGAGAGGAAATCAGAAGTGCTAACATTCGCCTGCGGCTAATGGTTTCCGATCAGGCCAAACAGCTTGCCGACCAGGCCATTCAGATCTCCCAGCATGAGGCGGCCTCAAGACGGTTAAAGAAAACTATGGAGGAGGCTAGCAGGGCTGAGCTGCGAAAGATGGAGGCCTCCTGCAAGGAACGAATCGATATGGCCATTGCCATGGTGGATGAGCTTCGGAGAGCGGATCTTGAGCAGATAGAGGAGTTATCTGGGAGGCTTGAGGCCGCAAAGCTTGCTCAAGCCAAGCTGAAGGAGGAGATGGAGGCGATGCGGAAATCCCTTCAGGCTGACTGCTCTAGATACCGATTGGAGAGAGATGCTGCCGTCGCAAGGCTTTCGGCTTCCGAGGCCCGGATGAGGGAGTTTGAGGAGAACGAGGGGATGATGGATGAGATGCTCCAGGACATGTACTTCCGTACTTGGAAGCAGGGCAACCTGTCCTGGATGGACGACTATCCTCGGGTCATGGCTAGGATATATCTTCGAGCTTTGGAGGAGGCCAAAGCTGAGGCGGATAAGGAAGGTGGTGTAACTTTCAGGATGGATGTGGTCACGGTCCAGTTTACTGAGGAGGAGAAAGTGGCGGTGAAGGAGGGCATGCGGCTGCTTACCGCCGAGGAAGTGGGAGTGCAGTTGGGGGATGATGATCAGGGGGTAGATGCTGGTAAGTTTTCCCTCTCAATTTTTTCTTAACTCGATTGCGTATCATTTATCTGATGGATTCCTCTCCTGAATCGGAAAGGTGGAACCTCTGGCCAGCATGCTAGGAGTTCTGATCCAGCGGTCAAGTAGATCTCGGAGGGCTAGCAGGATAGAGGTGGAGCCCTGCTGCAACTGACTGCTTTTTTGGTTTACTTGGCATTCCTGAATATACTAGTCCAAAACATTAATGTACTTTCAGGCTGTAATTATGTAATTATGTCATTATAGCGAATGATTTCATTTATATAATGTTATAACATAAGCTGATTTTGTCATATTTGAATGCTGTCGTTATTTTTTCGTGTTGCATAAGAAATATAGCGGTGTATATGCATGTGCTTTAATCGTGTTTGATGCAAAGCTCTCGCTTAAAATATAATTTCACGTCTCGCAATGTTAGTGTGATATGTGAATAGGCTATAGCTACATGTTTATGTACAAGAAAAGGAAGTACCGCCCTTCATGTTTTAGTTGTAGATGGTAGCTTTGAATGTCTTGTGTGACTGAGGATGGAATGCAGCTGAATGACCTGTTATCCAGTTGTGAGTTCTTATTTCCGCTAGCGAGTGTCTCCCATCTTGTGTCCTGTACTTTAGTGATCGTTATAGAGGATAGGAGGAAAGTTTTTATAAATAAAATGGAAACATAAGAAATAGTAAAACTTCCAATCACGGAAGACCTTCGATGTGCTTAAGTTCGTGGCAAACGGGTTTTGTAGTCACTTTCCCTAGTTGTGGGTCTTGGAGACATTCGTCACCCAACTTATGCCTCCGCGGGGAGTTTTCTTTTTTACCACAGCCGTACTTAAGGCACATCGCAGCCGAGATCGCACACAGTGACTACCCGGGCCATTATGGCCCGTAATCGTGGGTATTATTTGATTTACCGTGGCCGGCTAGCGTGGGTGCCGATCGTCAACTGTGAACTGCCTCTGGCTGGCCACACCTTATGTTGGGGCTTATAATCGGTTCACAATCGCCGGCGAGCCGAACGCCGTAATGAGCAACCTCGGCTATAGTCGGCCTTCTCGGTGGCTTATGATCGGCTCATTACACTTGGCTTTGAGGGCCGTCACGAGCAATGAGTTAACCCGCAGCAGAGGGGTGCTGGAGCAAAAGTGTCTCATTGACGAGGGCATAGATTCGTATAGTACCTGTTAGGTCTTGTCCAGGTGAGGTTGTGCTGTGAAGTGTCCAGAATGGAAATGCCGTTATACAGGACTTTGTTCAACAGAAAATGATAAAGCTTAACAAGCAGCCAAGATATAAAGGAACAAGTTAAAAAAGAGACAAGATTTTTAGAGTGGTTCGGCACGAAATTGCCTACGTCCACTGATTCTCTTTACTAATTCACTTCATATGGGCAGTACAAGTTAAGAAAAGTATCGACGAAGGTGTTGGATGTTCCATGCCCTCTGGAACACCTCTCCATCCACTGTTGACAAAATATAAGCTCCGTTGTGGAGATCTTTATGAATTACATAGGGTCCGTCCCAGATTGGATCTAGCGCTCCGGGGCGCGGAAAGATCCGTTTGAGGACAAGATCTCCTTCTTGTAAGCTGCGGTGTTTGACTTTGGAGTTGTATTATGCTGCCACTTTTTGCTTGTGAGCTGCCGCTTTTGAGTGCCGCATAGTTTCTTCTCTCTTCAATTAGATCCAAAGACATGTGGAGTTCTTCGTTCTCTTCTAGGTTGTAGTGGATCCTACGATGGGAGGGCACTACAGTTTCAACTGGGAGCATGGCCTCCGACCCATATGCCAAAGAGAAAGGAGTATGTCCTGTTGATGTTCTGTAAGATGTGCGGTAGGCCCAAAGTGAAGTAGGAAGTTCATCCACCCAAACGCCTTTTGACTTTTCAAGTTTCTTCTTGATTAGAGTTTTGAGAATTTTGTTGACAGCTTCGACTTGTCCGTTTGCCTGGGGATAAGCTACAGATGAGAAGCTTTTGTGAATTCCATGATCTCGGCACTAGTCGGCGAATTCCTCGCTGTCAAATTGAAGTCCATTGTCCGATATGATTTTGAGTGGAACCCCGTACCTGCATAAAACATTTTTGATCAAGAAGTTAATAACTTTTGCCGAAGATATTTTGTTTAGAGGCTCCGCTTCCACCCATTTGGTGAAATAGTCAACTGCCACTATTGCATATTTGGCTCCTCTTCGGCCCATCGGCAGTTCGCCAATCAAGTCAATTCCCCATACTGCAAAGGGCCAAGGGCTGGTCATTTGAGTAATTTCGTTTGTTGGCAGTCGAGAAATCTTAGCAAATTTTTGACATCTATCACATCTCTTGACGAACTCTAGGGCGTCTTTGTTTAAGGTGGGTCAGAAATATCCATATCGGAGTATCTTCTTTGCCAGAGTCTGCCCTCTAGTGTGGTCTCCGCAACTTCCTTGATGGATGTTGGATAAGATTTCCTTGGCTTCTCTTCCGGCGACACATCTTAATAAGGGGTTAGAGAAGCCGCGCCGATGGAGGATGCCTTCTTGTATCATGTAGCGGGAAGCACTCCTCAGGATTTTCCTGACTTTGCTACGCTCATTGGGTAGTGTGCCATCTTGCAAGTATTTCCAGATAGGAGTCATCCAAGTTTCTTCTTCGATTGCAGCTATCAGATCCTCTTGTTCGAAACTTGGAGCTAGTTGTTTTGAGATGGCTACTGTTCCAGAAATGGTGCTGTTTTTCATGCTGGCTTGCTTTGCCAGTTCGTTAGCTTCTCGGTTCTCCTCTCGAGGAACGTGTTTGATTAAATAGTGATCCAATTGAGTGAGCAGCAGCTTGGTCTTCTTTAGATATGCTGTGAGTCGTTCTCCTCGAGTCTGGAATTCTCCCGGTATTTGATTTACAATAAGTTGAGAATCGCTATGGAGACATAAAGAACCGACTCCAATTTCTAAGGCAAGTTCCAGTCCTGCTATTACTGCTTCATATTCTGTATCGTTGTTGGTGGCAGCGAATTCCAACCTTATGGCAGAGTGCAGCTTCTTTCCCCTAGGGGTGATTATCATAATACCTGCCCCCGAGCCCTGTTCGTTTGATGCTCCATCTACAAAGAGATTCCAATTAATATCTTTTGCTATTTCGGATTGATCCTTACCTTCGTTGGTAGTGAATTCGGCAATAAAATCGGCCATGGCTTGTCCTTTGATGGCGGTGCGAGGATGGTAGGTGATATCATATTGACTCAGTTCAATGCACCACTTAAGTAGTCGCCCAGAAGTGTCGGGGCGTTGGAGTACCTGCCTTAGCGGTTGATCGGTTAGAACTCTGGTGGAATGAGATTGAAAATAATGTCGTAGCTTCCGTGACATGATTAGCAGGCAGTATGCTAACTTCTCAAGTTTAGGGTATCTGGCTTCTGCCCCTGTAAATCTCTTGCTTACAAATTATACGGGCCGCTGCGCGCAGTTGTCTTCTCTCACCAAAGCGGCGCTTAAAGCATGGGACGATATAGCAAGGTATAGGTATAGTCATTCGCCTTCATTTGGAGTTGAGAGTACTGGTGGTCTCTGAAGGTGTTCGATTAGGTTAAGGAAGGCTGTCGAGCATTCGTCAGTCCACTCTAACTTTCCTTTGTCTTTCTTTAGAGCTTCTAAGAAAGGGATGCATTTGTCGGTTGCTTTAGAGATGAACCTGCTTAGGGCGACTACTTTCCCGTTTAGGCTTTGCATCTCTCTTCGAGTGGATGGTATCTTGATATCATGCAAAGCCCGGACTTGTTCGGGGTTTGCTTCAATCCCCCTGGCATGGACGATGAATCCCAAGAACTTTCCCGACGATACTCCGAAGGAGCACTTTAGAGGATTCAGCTTCATTCCATATTGGCGAAGTACTTGGAACATCTCGTCCAGGTGGTTTATATGATCGTTGGCTTTCCTTGATTTTACCAGCATGTCATCCACATAGAATTCCATAGTTCGTCCTATTAATTCCGCAAACATCTTGTTGACGAGGCGCTGATAAGTAGCTCCGGCGTTTTTAAGTCCAAAAGGCATTACTTTGTAGCAGTACAATCCCCGGTCAGTGATGAAACTAGTGTGGTCTTGATCGGGGGCGTGCATAGGGATCTAGTTATATCCTGAGTATGTGTCCATAAATGATAAGAGTTCGTGTCCGGCTGTGCTGTCCACGAGCTGATCGATTCGGGGGAGTGGGAAGCAGTCCATCGGGCAAGCGTCATTTAAGTTGGAGAAGTCGATACATGTTCGCCACTTTCCGTTAGCCTTCTTTACCAGTACCGGGTTGGCGATCCATTCTGGGTAGATGGCTTCTCATATGAAGTCATTGGCAAGTAAGTTCTTTACTTCTTCCTCGAGGGCTGCTGATCGTTCTGCCCCCATGCTCCTCTTTTTCTGCTTCACTGGCACCTTGGTGGGATCGATGTTCAGTACGTGGCATGCTACGTCTGGGGAGATTCCTGTCATGTCGGCGTGCGTCCATGCAAATACATCCATGTTGTGGCGAAGAAAATCGACAAGTTGATCCTTCAATTCGGCTCTTAACTGAGACCCGACTCTTAGCAGTTTACTTGGGTCGTGTTTGTCTACAGATACAAATTCCATAGCCTCTGCAGGCTCGGTGGTGGCCTTCTCCTCCTTGTCCCTGGGGTCTAATTCGTTGAAAGGATCGCTGGTGTATCGAAGAGGAGGGGCTTTCTTTAATTGCTATGCTTCCAAGTTTTTCTTGCAGAGAGAAGTCTCTGCCTCCTTCCCTTTGTCCTTCCTACGGTTATTGCGAAGTTCAGTTACATAGCAATCTCGAGCGGCGTCTTGATCTTCCTCTATTTTTTCTATTCCGTTATCCGTTGGAAATTTCATCTTCAGGCACCATGGGGCTAGGACAATTTGGAAGTCAGACAATGCTGGTCTTCCCAAAAAGACGTTTTAGGCTGAGTGGCTCTTTATCAGCACAAATGTTTGTTTTTGCACAACGGAGCGGGGATGACTTCCTATTTCAACAAAGAGGTCCAGTTGCCCAAGGGGCATTTTCGCATCCCCGGTGAAACCATGTAGTGGTTTGCTGCAGGGAGACACATCCTTCATTGACAGCCTCATTTTGTCGAAAGCGCGCTTGAATAAGATATTTACTGATCTTCCAGTGTCTACTAGGATTCGAAAAACCTTGGCTGGACCGAACCAGGCAGTGATGACCATAGGATCCATGTGAGGGTACTGCCTTCCCTCTAGATCACGCTGACTGAATGTGATATCATCATTCTCTTTCCGTTTCGGGTGGCGTTCTTTTGTAACAGAATTAACGTAGCCTTCATTGTTTCTAAGTGACTTACCGTATTTCTCCATCTCTGCCTAGCTTCCTTCGGTGATGTGTGGTCCTCCTGATATGGTAAGGACCACTATCTTCTCTTGACTGGAGCCGCTAGTGTTGCGATTTCCTCCGCCAACTTCCGGGAGGGGTAGCCTTGGGTTCTCGTTGGCAGGAGTTGAAGTCCTGTTCTGACCTTTAACATAGCGCTCCAGTCTCTTCCTTCTGATGTGTTCTTCAATCAAGTCCCAGAGGTGATGACATTCATTGGTGTCATGCCCATGAGATTCGTGGAAGCGGCAGAACTTTCCAGACTTAATTGCATTATCCGATTCCTTCTTGTGCGGGGGGCGCTTGTATCTAACTTCGTCTTGGGTGGCCAAGAAGATGTTTTTGATTGTTTCATTTAGAGGAGTGTAAGAGTCAAATCTCGGTCCTGGCCTATATAAGCGCTTTTCTCCCTTCTTGCCCCCAGCACTATCTCTGGTGTCATTTCTTCGAACGTCCTTTGCTACTGCGGATGTGTTGCCATGAGCTGCCTTGGTTTGTTGCCCTGTCCGCCTTTCAATGGCAGCGTCTTCAAGCCTCATATATTTCCCGGCTTCGCGGAAGAAATCGAGCAAGGTAGCTGGCTTCTCCTTCGTTAGTCTCCTGGCAAATTTAGTATCCGGGTGTACACCACTGTAGAGGGCCATTAGGATAAGCTTCTCGTTGGCATCTTGGACTGCGGCCGCTGCGGCGTTGAATCGGGTTAGATATTGTTGCACTATCTCCCCGGGCTTCTGTTTGATATTAGATAGGGAATAAGCGTCCTTGGGTTGTTCCAATGAGTGCGGAACTGGCTGATGAACTTTTCTTTCAACATTTTCCATGAGCTGATGGACCCTTGGGGTAGATGGCAGAACCAGGAGGTAGCTAGATCTGCCAAGAATAGTGGGAAGCATTTACACAACACTACCTCTGTTGCTCCGCTCATGAGCATATGCTGTGTGTATCTTTGTAAGTGTACGACGGGGTCAGAGGTTCCCTTGTAAGGTTCCATTGTTGGCATTTTCCATTCCCGGGGGTGATGGCTGTTTCGATATTGCGGGTGAAGGGGCTGTTCACCCTAGCGCCTATCCCCCGATCCCTTTGTTCCCGTTGGACGCACTCTTTGAACAATCGTGCCATCCTTTCATCAAAACTTGGAGCGGATAGAAATGAGTTTGGTTCTTCCCGGCGGGATTGATTCCGTCCAGATGACCTGTAGGGATGGTATCGTCTATCACTCCTAACATTCTCCAATGGCTGCCTCTGGTCTTCTTGGGGCACGCTGGGGTCAGCCGCAGTTGGCCCTTGCCTTGATTTTCCCCTGCTGGGTTCTGTTCTCAGCACTTCCTCGGGTCCAACTTCGGGCGAGACTCCAGCTCGGCCCTGTCCATTGGTGTTTCCGTGGTTAGGTAGCATGATGGGCTCAGCTACATCCGATCCCTGCCTGGTACCTCCCCTGTTGGGTTCGGTTCCAAGTGTTTCCTCGGGTCGAAATTCGGGCTGAGTCCAGGCTCGGCTCCTACCATAGCTATTTCGGTTGTTAGCCTCTTCGAAGAAGAAAGACCTTTGTCGTCTCCCAGATCCTCCAGACCGGGATTCACCTCATGATTCGGTGTTGCGGTTGGTTTCTTCAACATCCCTTAAGCGTGACATGAGTTGATCCACCAAGGCTTCTTGTTGAGATGCGAAACGGTTAGCTACTTCAGCTACAACCCTGTCCAGATCCGCCCTTGTAATTGGTTGTTCCGTAGCAGGGGCTGTCGGATTCGCCTGATTTACATTTTCTGTTGGAACCGGACGATTGCCTTGGTCTCTAATCACTGGGTCTGGGATACTGCCAGTTGCGATGTTCTTTCCTTTGTTAGCATCTTTCTTCCGTCCGGGAGGCATGTCTTCCAAGCAATGAACGATGCTGATAGGAAAAGGGTTAAGTGGGAGAAGCTGAAGCTCCGAGCTCCTGTTCTAAGTGAAAGCACCAAAAATGTTTGCACAAAAAATGGGCAAACACCTCCAAGTCGTATGATGTAGTTGATTATACGTTATTCTTAGTGATTTGGGTGATTTATGCAAATATATAAAAAGCACGGGCTAAATTATAAAAGACACACAGATTTATAGTGGTTCGGCCAGAACGTGCCTACGTCCACTTTATATGTTATTCTCCTTTTTCTCTTCTTTTTACAAGTACAAAGCTTTGTATACAAGTATATGAAAGTTGTTTGAAAGTTCCGTCCGTGCTTGAGCTCTCAAACTTGTCTGCCATTGTTGTACCCCTGCCCCTCTATTTATAGAGTGAGGTCGGGGGCAGGGGTCTTGGATGTATATGGCTGCTGGTGGGCCTGGGCTGAGGCAATCTGGCCTGGTAGTGCTAGTCCGATACCCCTTCCTCATGTTGGTTCGGTAGGAGGTGGTATGTTGTTTGGACCGGTAGTAGGTGGAGTGAGGGTTGGTCCGGTCGTAGGTGGTTCGGTAGCGGGGGAGTTGGTCCGGTGGTAGCTTGGGGATGAGCTGGTCTGGTGAGATGTTTGGACCGGTAGGGCTCGGTGGAGAGTTGGTTCGGTAGGAGCTAGGGAGTGGTTGGTTCGGCATTGGCTTCCTCCTCCTTGGTTCGGTGGTAGGTGGATGGTCCGGTCCGGTGACTGTTTGAACCGGTGGTGTTGCCTTCTTCTCTTGATTCGGTGGTAGGTGGAAATCTGCCCAATAGTCGTCTTGTAGTATATGTTATATATCAGTATTTATAAAATATTGACCCTTGAGTTGTTGTTATAACTGTAAGTAATTGTTTGGGGCTTATATGACATGAATTCCATACCTTGATTATTTGGCTAGAACATTGTTCATTTTAGATGTTCCTAGCGGAGTTTTCGGTACAACATTATTTAAGTAATGAACATTATATCTATTGGATTAATATAGCAAGACATCATTCCATCTTCAGTTGTCTTGACCAAAAGCGATTGTAGTAAAATGGTGAAGAGTTATGTTAGGAAAAGAGAAATTTGGAAGTTCAAATTGCAAAAGATACCCTAGACGAATTTGTAAATGGGATTACAAAAAGGAATGGCTAATTTGAAAATTTTACTTCTTATTAGCTAAAAGATATTATAGTTTGCATGCATTGAGGATGTGGAGGCGATTTTCATAGAAAATGAGGTTTGAAAGATTTTGAGAAGAGGATGTTACAATTCCTTTCAATTATCCCTTAGATTGAAAGGAGACTATTTATTCAACAGAAATATCATGAAGTACTTAAACAAATGTAGTTTTTGCTACTTAAGCATACCTAGTCGACAATTCCTAGTTACAAAACAATTTTAAAATAGAATTTCACTTAAATTTAGGACCTCGCTTAAACTTAGGGTTTTAATTGTTAGGTTTGAATAAAAGAATAGGTTTGGATTGCCCTACTTAAATGTTTGATGATCACTTCTTGTAAGCTATAAAACTTTTAAAAAATCTTATAGATTGGAGAAGCAAAACATAAGTGAAATGAGATGGCTTAAGTTGAACTGAATTGGAAAAGTAATTATGTTATTTAAATAGTTAAAGAAATCACTAGGTTTAGATATCCTTGGGTGAAAATGAGGAATATCTAGTGTAATGACCCGTCTTTCACTCCATAGAAAGATGCATCATTATTAAGAAAGAAGAGGCATTTCACCAAAAGGACAAACTTTGCAGTCCAATTAGTTTCTAGGACACATTCAAAGAAATTACTTTCAAGGCCAAAATTATCAGAATAATTACTTTCAAGAACAAAGTCAGCAATCCAATTACTTTCAAGGACATATTTCATTGGTTTTTAGGCCCTAGAAACTAATTATTTTGTGTTTTGTCCTCGAAAGTAATTATTTCAGTTGTATGTCCTAAAACTAATTCCACTTGCTAAAGAGGTCCTTGTGGCTAATTTCCATGAGAAAGAAAGGAATAGAAAAGAAAAAAATAGAAAAGAAAGAACTATACATATCAGAATCTCACAGCGGAATGATTAAAATATACTACATCACATAAGATATTACATAGTATCATATACATCAGAGTTACACAGCTTATACCTCACAAATTAGACAGTTATAAACACATGTCTATTGTACAATACAAGTTACAACTCAGAGATCAACAAAGCGGAACCACTATATATCTACAAAGCTGAAGCCTCCTACTCCATATCTCCTCCAGAATTCGTCAAAGCAAACCTAAATCCCTTGACTACTTGTATAAATTTGAGTACCCAAGAGTTTAAGAAAACAAAAAATAAACTCCGGGCCAGACATGGGTCTGGTGTGAGTAAACGGGTTAAAGTTGTTTAACTTTGAAAAGCCTTTGAAAAACAAAGAGTATCTCGTAAGACTTCCCGGATATAAACACGGAAAATTTTTACCTTACGATAACCAAAACATTTGATAGGAAATCCAGTGATATTATAATAGTGTCTAGAGTTTTCAAATAAATATTCACATTGCCGAAATTGTTACATTAATTAAATTCCTGCATACTAGCCACAAAGTGGATTATATAATCAAATCCAGATCATTTATTGGTGATTGGATTCCATATAATGGCAGGACTACTGGGGTATTGTCCATCACAGTATGGGGCCTAGATCACCGTACCAAGGATCCCTCCCGATCCCCTGCAACACAAGGCCAGAACCATCCCTTATTGGATAGTCTCGAACAAGACAACCCCAGCATTTGTCGCGAATCAACTGCCCACTAAACCGAATAAAAAGGGACCTCTAGACAGGGGAAAATCACGTCCTACTTGAGTGCGACTCACTTAGCCTTGCCGCACCTCCCCTATTTTAGCCATTCCCGGTTGATGAGGCTTGAGGCTACGATTACCTTTTATCATACATATCTTAGAATGTTCATCGTCCTCCATTGACAATGTTCTGAAAATATTCAATTCATAGAAGTTCGTTCCGGGTTCGAACGAACCCATAGGAACTATCTCGTTACACTCATTTTGGAATCACCCTCAGAGTTAACGACAATAGCTCTTGCACTTTGAATCTTCATCTCGAACTTCACTTGAGATTTAAGACCTATCGTTTAATTTGGATCGATGTAGTTTTTGGAAAATCAAACTTGATATCCGATCTCGGTCTCATCAAAATCCAAACGTTTCTTAAAGGTCAAGTTGTTTAAGGTTTAAAATATCCAGTATATTATCTATATTCACACAGATAGATAATTCACATTACCACAAATAGACAATCCACATTATCATAATTCAACTAAGGCATCTCATATCAACACATATCTCATATCAGAGATACCACGTAATCCAGGGTATTCAATATCATTTGATAATCCATGAGAAAAATTAATCAAGCACACCATCCCTAATTAATTTAATTAACCACCAATGAATTAAATTAATTATTTAATTACTTGTAAATTCTTCTTATTTAACATTAATTCATTACAAACCAATTAATTAATTATCATCTTCGTTAATCATCCTTAATTAATTATCCTTTAATTACATTAAGTAATTAACCCTTAATTAATTACATAAATTAATTATCCTTAACCATTTACATTAATTAACCTTTAATTACTCTCATTAATTACATTAATTAATGATCCTCTAATTACTTCCATTAATTAATTAACTATAATTAATTACATTGATCCTTAATTAATTACGTTAATTAATTATTCTATAATCACTTATACAGATTAATTATCCATTAATTAATCACATTAATCAACCCTTAATTATTTTCATTAAATATATTAATTAATGATCCTCTAATTACTTCATTAATTGATTATTTTTGTAATTAATTTAATAATTAATCTTTAATTAATCACATTCAATAATCAACCTTTATTAATCACATATAGTAATATCTATCTTTTAATTACTCACATTTATTAATTAACTCCTTAATTAATCAGATTGATTAATTCTTTAATTAATTGCACCAAGTAATTAATTCTTAATTACTTCCACTAAGTAATTATCCGCTAATTACTTTCCATTAAGTAGTTCCCATTTAATAAATTACATCCAGTAATTAGACAGTAATTACTTACACTAAATAGTTACACTTATTAATTATATTAAGTAATTATACTTAATCAATCATCAAGTGATTATCTTTAATTAATTAACTAGTTAATTAACTTAAATTAATCACATTAATTGAATTAATTACGTTGAGTAATTAATCCCTTTAATTACTTCCATTAATTAATTACTCTTTACCTAATTGACCTTTAATTTATTTAGATTAATTAACCTTAATTAATCAAGTAATTAACTATCATTAAACCAATTATCCTAAATTAATTACATTAACTAGCTATCTTTTTAATCACTAGTTAATGATCCATAAATTAACTATATTCATTAACTTCCAATTAAATAATTATCCTTTGATTATTAACATTAATTAATTAACCTTTATTAATCTCATTAAGTAATTAAGCTTTAATTAATTTCACTAATTAATTATCCGTAACTATTTACAACCTTACTTAATTTAATATAAATCCTTTTATCCTAATTAAATACTTAATTACATCGTTAAACTTCATTAGGAAAACATTTTGTAATCAATTATATAATTGCAAGTATATAACAAAATAATTTAAACATATAATCTAAAATTTAAAATCTTTGAAAACTTGCCCAAACTTGTTTAATAAATTTAATAAATACTTATACTTTGAAAACTGAATTATCATCCTTTTTAAAACTTATTCATTTTAAAATACATTTAAAAAATAACTTGGTTCGACATTCCTTTTTGAAACTAATTATTTAAATAACTTTAAAACCTTTTTAAACACTTTGTATTGTATCTTAATAAAATTTAATTTTCAAAAACTTGTTTTATTTGCTATTAACCTTGAAACCTTGAAAAAAGAATTAAGCTCTTAACTTTAAAACCCGACAACTTCAATTACCCGAGCCAACCATCGATTTCCCCAAGCCCACCTCAACTCTTCCCGAGACACTCGTACTTATTCCCTTGCTTCGAGACAATACCCCATCTTCTTCGAGAAACGAAACGAGCTAACTCTTCTTCCCAAACCTAATGATAACACCAGATACTCAAACGTGCACAGTGCACATGCACGGCGACTCCATGTCATTCCGATCAACTACTCGGCCTCAACACATCACCGATGATCCCCACCAACCTTCTGAATATCCAGATCGGCGAACGAAAGCAAAACAAAAATGAACCCTAGTTCCAAATATCTAGAACAAACATGATCGAAAATCTACCATTGTCGACGAACTCGTCCCTGAAAACCTTGCCAACCTCACTAGGGAGTCGCCTCGACCTCCAGCACCGATCCCTCCACCTCGTGATCACCTCTGATTCACCATAGCCGTCGCCATTGCCTCGAATACACGTCCTACCCAATTCGATGTCAAAACCCTACTTCGTCGATTATCGACCACCACAGCCATCGATAAATACCTTCGACATTTCTACCACGATCATCAACTCTCCAGCCAACTTCGACAACGACCATGATGACATCCACCATGCCGATCACCAAAAATTGGCGAGAAACCCAAATTCATACGACTCTGATTATCTCATCAATTCCTAAACTAAAAATCTCAATTCCTACACATAAATTCATGATTTTGCTCTATGAACCAGATTATATAATCAAAGATTGAAATAGGTATTATTGATTTAAACCCAAATTTTGCACTTTATTGTTATTTGTAGATTTTCGAGGTAAATACAAAATATAAATTCTCGAATTTATTTTTAAAAGTGATGTTTCGAAATTTTAATCATCTTCCATTTACAAATCAAAATCAAATATTGATTGTGTAGTGAGATATTTTATTTTAGTGAATCAAACCTGAACACAACAGGGTCTATATGTATATATACAACAGATATACACAGGCATTATATACATTCATTCACAATCAAACATTCAAGTAATCATTAGATACTGTGTTTCTACAAATTTTCAGCACATGCAATAAGTTTAATCACAGATTTTAAAACCGTTTTTAAAGAAAAGGTTTACTCACCATGAATGAAACAGAGAACTAAAGTTTTGATTTGCAGTTGATAAATCTGGAACTCGGTTCGATCTGATTCTTATTACTTGAATTTTTTAGCTAAATCCTTGTATTACTGAAGCTTGATTCTTACAACTTGGTCTTTGAATTTGATTTACTTCATTGAGTAGAATTCCTTTGCTCTGATTTGGAGCAGTATGATTTTTGTTTTAGTTTTGTTTTTTAGTTGGGGTTTAGATTTGAAAGATGAAGAAGAAGAATTTAGGATGTTTTGAATTGAAAATAGGAAATCAGGTTTCTCAATTTTTTTATATAATTAAATTTTCAAATAAAAGAAACAAATAAAGCCACTTGTTAACTCAAATTATCCTTAACTTACAAGTGTACTTTGCATAATCTTGTTCTCTTACACATGTTAAAACATGTTCTAACTATTTTACAAATGTCTAAATTTGTATTATATATTTATAATTTTTTAAATTAATTTTTATATTAATATGTTGTGTTTTCTTATATATATATATATAATCCATGTATAAGCTAAAAGAAAGTGTTATTAAACCCTTTTCTAAAGTCTTATTTCTTATGGTTTAAATTTACATATACATAAATTACATTTATCTCAAGTTAAATTTTAAAAAGAAAGGATATTTAAAACAAAAGAAATGAACCTAATTCCTAAAACAAACAAAAGAAATGAACCTAATCCTAAAACAAACAAAAGAAATGAACCTAAAGAAAGAGCATCATTATTAAGAAAGAATGGGATAGAAAAGAAAAAAATAGAAAAGAAAGAACTAAACAATATCAGAATCTCACAACGGAACGAATAAAATATATTACATCACATAAGATATTACATAGTATCATATACATCAGAGTTACACAGCTTATACATCACAAAGTAGACAGTTATAAACACCTGTCTATTGTACAATACAAGCTACAACTCAGAGATCAACACAGAGGAACCACTATATATCTACAATGCTGAAGCTTCCTGCTCCATATATCCTCCAAAATTCGTCAAAGCAAACCTAAATCCCTTGACTACTCACAAAAATTTGAGTACCCAAGAGTTTAAGAAAACAGAAAAATAAACTCCGGGTCAGACATGGGTCTGGTGTGAGTAAACGGGTTAAAGTTTTTTAACTTTGAAAAACCTTTGAAAAACTAAGAGTATCTCGTAATACTTCCCGCACATAAATACGGAAAAGTTTTTACCTTACGATAATCAAAACATTTGATAGGAAATCCAGTGATATTATAATAGTGTCTAGGGTTTTCAAATAAATATTCATATAGCCAAAATTGTTACATTAATTATATTCTAGCATACTAGCCACAAAGTGGGTTATACAATCATATCCAAGATCACTTATTGGAGACTGGATTCCATACAATGGCGTAGTTGCTGGGGTACCGCCCATCACAGCATAGGGCCTAGATCACCTTACCGAGGATCCCTCCCAATCCCCTGCAACATAAGGCCGGAACCATCCCTTACTGGATAGTCCCAAACAAGACAATCCCAGCAGTTGTCGCGAATCAACTGCCCACTAAGCCGAATAAAAAGGGACCCCTAGACAGGGGAAAATCTCGTCCTACTTGAGCGCAACTCACTTAGCCTTGCTGCACCTCCCCTATTTTAGCCATTCTCGGTTGATGAGGCTTAAGGCCATGATTGTCTTTTAGAACACATATCTTAGCACGCTCATCGTCCTCCATTGACGATGTTATGAAAGCATTCAATCCATACAAGTTCGTTCCGAGTTCGAACGAAACCGAAGGCACTATCTCATTACACTCATTTTGGAATCAATCTCAGAGTTAACAACAATAGCCCTTGCACTTTGAATCTTCATCTCAAACTTCACTTGAGATTTACGACCTATCGTTTAATTTGGATCGATATGGTTTTTGGAAAATCAAACTTGATATCCGAGATCGGTCTCATCAAAATCCAAACGTTTCTTAAAGGACAAGTTGTTTGAGGTTTAAACAATCCAATATATTATCTATATTCGCACAGATAGATAATTCACATTATCAAAAATAGACAATCCACATTATCATAATTCAACCAAAGCATCTCATATCAACACATATCACATATCAGAGATACCACATAATCCAGGGTATTCAATATCATTCGATCATCCATAAGCAAGATTAATCAACCACACCATCCCTAAATAATTTAATTAACCACCAATAAATTAAATTAAACACTTAATTACTTGTAAATCCTGCTTATTAAGCATTAATTAATTACAAACCAATTAATTAATTATCATCTTAATTAATCATCCTTGATTAGTTATCCATTAAATACATTAAGCAATTATCCCTTAATTAATTACACAAATTAATTATCCTTGACCATTTACAGTAATCAACCTTTAATTACTCTCATTAATTACAATAATTAATGATCCTCTAATTACTACCATTAATTAATTAACTATAGTTAATTACATTGATCCTTAATTAATTACATTAATTAATTATTCTATAATCACTTATACTGATTAATTATCCTTTAATTAATCACATTAATCAACCCTTAATTATTTTCATTAATTATATTAATTAATGATACTCTAATTACTTCTTTGATTAATTTTCTTCTAATTAATCTAATAATTAATCTTTAATTAATCACATTCATTAATCAACCTTGATTAATCACATACAGTAATTATCTATCTTTTAGTTGCTCACATTAATTAATTAAGTCCTTAATTAATCATAGTAATTAATTCTTTAATTAATTACACCAAGTAATTAATCCTTAATTACTTCCACTAAGTAATTATCCTCTAATTACTTTCCATTCAGTAATTCCCCTTTAATTAATTACATTCAATAATTACACATTAATTACTTACACTTAGTAATTAGACTTATTAATTATATTAAGTAATTATACTTAATCAATCATCAAGTGATTATATTTAATTAATTAACTTGTTAATTCACTTAAATTAATCACATTAATTTAATTAATTACATTGAGCAATTAATCCCTTTAATTACTTCCATTAATTAATTACTCTTTAATTAATTGACTTTTAATTTATTTAGATTAATTAACCCTTATTTAATCAAGTAATTAACTATTATTAAACCAATTGTCCTAAATTAATTACATTAATCAACTATCCTTTTAATCACTAGTTAATGATCCATAAATTAATTATATTCATTAACTTCCAATTAAATAATTATCCATTGCTTATTAACATTAATTAATTAACCTTTATTAATCTCATTAAGTGATTAACCATTAATTAATTTCACTAATTAATTATCCCTAACTAATTACAACCTTACTTAATTTAAAATAAATCCTTTTATCCTAATTAAATACTTAATTACATCATTATACTTCATTAGAAAAACATTTTGTAATCAATTATATAATTGCAAGTATATACCAAAACAATTTAAACATATAACCTAACATTTAAAAACTTGCTCAAACTTGTTTAATAAATTTAATAAATACTAATACTTTGAAAACTTAATTATCATCCTTTTTAAAACTTATTCATTTTAAAATACATTTAACAAAAAACTTGGTTCAACATTCCTTTTTGAAACGTATTCAATCTAAATACATTTTTAAACTTTAGCTAAACATCTTCTTTGAAAACTAAATTACTTCAAAATTTTCAATTTTAAACCTGTTTACACATTTTCTTTTGAAACTAATTATTTAAATAACAATAAAACCTTTTTAAACACTTTATTTTGCATCTTAATAAAATTTTAATTTTGGAAAACTTGTCTTATTTGCTATTAACCTTGAAACCTTGAAAGAAAACTTAAGATCTTAACTTTAAAACATGACAACTTCAATTACCAGAGCCAACCATCGATTTCCCTGAGCCCACCTCAACTCTTCCCAAGACACTCGTACTCATTCCCCTACTTCGAGACAATACCCCATCTTCTTCGACAAACGATCCGAGCTAACTCTTCTTCTTCGACAAACGATCTGAGCTAACTCTTCTTCGACAAACGACGCGAAGCGGCTCGACGCGAAGCCACTTGTTATCTTTAGGATGTTTTGAACTAAAAATAGGAAATCAAATTTCTCAATTTTTTAATATAATTAAATTTTCAAATAAGAGAAACAAATAAAGCCACTTGTTAACTCAAATTATCCTTAACTTACAAGTGTACTTTGCATAATATTGTTCTCTTATACATGTTACGTCTAAATTTGTATTATATATTTATAATTGTTTAAATTCATTTTAATATTAATATGTTGTGTTTTCTTTTATTTATACACACTAAATTCATGTCTAAATTAAAAGAAAGTGTTATTAAACCCTTTTCTAAATTCTTATTTCTTATGGTTTAAATTTACATATATACAAATTACATTTATCTCAAGTTAACTTTTAAAAAGAAAGGATATTAAAACAAAAGAAATGAACCTTTAATTTAAATCTTATTTTAAACTTAAGAAAAAATTTAAATAAATAAGTATTTATAGAAATTATCTTTGTTATTAAGAAATATAAAGTTAATTTTTTTATAGTCTTT
Source organism: Allium cepa (assembly GCA_030765085.1). Lineage (NCBI taxonomy): Eukaryota > Viridiplantae > Streptophyta > Magnoliopsida > Asparagales > Amaryllidaceae > Allium > Allium cepa. Next base: position 550,686,940 of record CM060932.1, read on the forward strand.
AATGTATTATAAATAGAAAACATTTTAATATTAGTTTTGAAAATTATTATACTGAATCTTAAAACATAACTTCAAATCACAATATATACATTCATTCATATTATAATTTGGAAAATTTCTTTTATTAAATTAAAATCAAAGACTTCCTTTTTACAATATATACCTATATATATATATATATATATATATATATATATATATATATCTTATAAATAGAAAACAAATTTTATTAGCTTTAAGAGATAAATTTACCAATTTAATATTATTAGTTCTAAAAAGAATAAATTTTGCGAAATTAAATATTTATAAAAGTAAATTATTAAACAATATTACCAAATTTAAATAATTTTTAAATGAAGACTATCAAATTGCTATTGTCCAAAATTCCGGGACATCACAACTAGAGATTCATGTCATTTGATGCTAGGTGAGACACCGTCCACTTTCATGTTGTCTCGCCTTAATATCCCCAAGATGAAGTAATTAATATACTACTATGATGATTTAAGGTAATGTGTACATACATTAAGGGCTGCATATGGCTACATTTCAATTAGTGTATACTTGTGCTTAAATTATCAGTTATGGTGCATGTCGATGTCATTTTATGCGAGTTGGTAGCCTGGAATGTAGTGGTTTACTGGTATTGTATATTTGTAGTGTTATGGATTGAGTTCAGGTGTCAATAATAAAGTCGACAATTTAAGGTTGGAGGAACGATCTATTTTGTGGGTTGCATAATTATGTATCTTGAGGCTAATTAAACACTAGAGAGTGGTGAATAGTGTTTTCTAACTTTTGTAATATTTTTAAATTTTTTTCAAGTTTGATATTAAATAATAGATCATTAACACAAAAATAAACCAATAATCAATCACAAATGCAATAACAGATAAAAATAGTAAAGCAAAGCAAAGGTCAGAGAGATGACAACAGTGATTTTACATTGGTTTAGATTTCTCTTATATCCAGTCTCGTACAATTTCTTATATGGATTTCTTTTCAGATGTCAATCTTTAAACAGGCAGAAGGCAAACCTAATTACAATTTCAATTCTGAGGCTATGGGACCAATTTCCTAGCTTTCCAGGCTTATGGACCACTCACTTGATTTGAATAGGCAATAAGCACGACTGCGAAAATACAAATAGAGTTTGATAGATTTTCCAAAGACAATTTCTTGAACTTTGGATACAATGGATCACATAGCCTCTTGGATCACACTTTGTTCTTTGATTTGAGAGAGAGAGAGATGATTCCAAAACAGTAAAAAAGTAGTAGTGAATCAATACAATGAAGTTTGAATTGATTCTATATGATTATGAAGAGAATAGGGTAATAGTTTTATTGGAATTTTTAAGAGAGTAAGAGGGGGAAAGAAAATAAGTAAAATACCCATCAAAAAATTCATTTGAACTCCCCTTTATGTAGTGAGTAAATATGTCCATTGGCAATGAGTTGCGATGAATAGACACTTCTTTCCAAAATTTGAAAAACCACCATATATGTTGACATTCCATCTGGGCATATGTCGACATATGCATGTAGAATTTGAAAACTTATTTTTTTTTAAATGTTTTGAAAAAAACCTATATTTTGTCAAGTAATTTTATACTTTGTAAAAATGATTTGAACATAGTTTATAAACATTTTGAACTATGAATTTTTTTATTATAAACATGTATTTTAAATATATTTTGAATTTTTTTCTAAAAAAAATATAAAAGACAGAAAAATAGGAGATAGAGATTAAAGATTGCTACCAGGGTGTAACGATCCTGAATTTTGAACAATTTAAAAATGAAGATATTTAATTAATTTTAAATATTTGAAATAATTTTAAATTGAATTCCAATAAAACTATGAAGTTGGCGATTAAATTTTTGAATTTAATCTATTTAAAGTTGAATAGAATTTGAATTTAACTTTGAAGTTTGAAATTGAATATGGGATTTGTATTGAAATTCAAACTAACGACTTAGAAGAAAAATAGTTTGGATTTACGAATTATTATTTATGTAAATTTATAAATAGATGTTGATAGTTGAACTACAAAATGTTTCTATGTTTATTAAAGAAAACAATTTACAAAACAAATTGAATTTATAAACTTTGAAAGAAAATATAATATAAAAATAAACATAAAAAAAAATATAAAAAAAATAAAATAAAATAAAAAGAAGTATACTGCCTTACTTGCATCAGCTAAATCCACGCCTTCATTTACGCCATAACCCACGAACCACAATCACGTCGTCCCCCTTTCTCTTTTATACCCTACCCTTTACCTTTCTTATTCAAACCCTAAGCAGATAAATCAAAGCAAAGAAAGAAAAATGGTGGCGGCCTCGTACGTCTTCTCCTTTGCTCGAGAATTAGGGCTTCCTACGGCTTCAATTCGCTCGGCATCAATCTGCTCGCGGCCTCTTCAAAAACAAAGGTGAGTAATTAACGTTACTCACATCTAATTCGAAGTGGTTTCGATTTCGTCTGTTTATTATCTTGATGTTCTGCTCGATTTGATTTTTGTTCGATGTTGATTTTTGTTCGATGTTGATTTTTGTTTGATGTTGGTTTGATTTGGTCAATTCGTTGCCTTGATTATTACGGCACTGTTTTGATTCGAAACACAGTATTTTCTTTCTGATTCACCTGTAGTTGTATTCACTTCATTGTTGGGTTTGCACCCCTTTCTGTGGCACTTGTTGTTCACTGTGTCTTGTTCACCATGTTGCATTGCTTACTGATGCACTGCTCATTTCCACTGCTTCATGTACCTTATCCATATTATGCTGTTTTGTTCTCTGCCATGAATGGCTTTGCTTGATTTTATTCACTGTCTCATTGCAGTTATCTTGGTTCAAAACTGATAATTGCTATTGGCATTTTATTTTGCTTGTTACTGTGTTGCCCTATCACTAGTATACTCACTCATTTGAGTTTGTATTCTGTTCACTTGATAGTAATCAAGTCTGAATTGCTATGGTTCCGTCTCCGAACTACTTCGATTTTGCCTTGCCTTAACAGTGACTTCGGTCACTTTGATTCTGCAGATGCTATTTAAATTTTAATTTAAACCGATAAGAACAGATGCTATCAGTTTGTAATTTGTTTTTAACTGATGAGAGTAGATGCTACCCAATATTTGTTTTTAAATTAATAAAGAACAAATGCTATTTGATATTTGGATTTAAACTGTTAAGAACAGATGGATTTAAACTGATAAGAACAGATGCGATTAAAATTGTTTTTAAACTAATAAGAATAGGTGCTATCATTTGGTCTTGCATTTGTTGTTGTTCCAGTCTTCATGTCCACATATGCCTGTCCTTTGTAGTTGATTCATGCCTGAGTATATATATATAGGCCACCTCTGTTATGATATTTGTTTCAAGATCATAAACACTGTTGTTATCTTGTGTGCTTCGTCTCTGCATTTACTTCAAATATATTTCCTTGATGTTCATTTGAACTGGGCATTCTTTGTTGCCATATCTTGGCTCCTCGCAGTTTTGTTGTTGTTGAGTTCCATTTGACTTGACTTGCTGTTACTGCTTCTTTTGTTGTATACATGTCTACTGCAGTTTTTCGGCATTGACTTTTTTTGAAATCTGCAACTAAATTTTGTGAAAATAATTTAAATGAGAACTTGTTTTGATTTTTGCAATTTCTTTCAATGGTGACTTCAGTCCTTATGTTGATGGTGAAACTGTTGATCCACGGTGGTTTCGACACTGTCTTGATGGCTTTACTCGAGCTACCTTTGTCGCATACTTCTTTTGGTGCTGTTCTATTTTGGTATAGATATGTATGCGTGTTCACGTATATGCATACATGCATTCTTGTACTTGTGTTGCTTGCTGTCTTGAATTTGCTCACTGTGTTGACAGTGTTGCTCCTTATGTTTGATTTGAACTATAATTTCATTGTGTCGAGTTGTACACAAACTTGTTTTTCATGTTTATATTTTCGGAGCTGCACTGTTTTGGTTTCACTGTTGTTTTGTGGCAGTCTTGCCCTTGAATATTGTGGTGGCTACAGTGCTTTTTGTTGAGATTTTTCCTTGGTTGCATTGCATTGATGCACTAAGATTATTTGCAGTTTAAATTGTTGTACCTTGTACTGGCTCCCTTGTATTCAAGTGGGGGCTGCAGTTTTGTTTGCAGTTTTTCCTTGAATATCTGAGTTGGTTTAGACTTGCATTTGTGGTGGCTGTAGTTTATGTTTGCAGTTGCCCATGCATACTTGTGGTGGTGCATTTTGTATTTACAGTGCCTTATTGTCACTGTCTGGATTGAGTTTCTTGATGCGTTGATCTTAGCTTGCTTCTGATTTTATTGAAGTTTGATAGTCTCGACTAAGTTGATTCGAGACAGTTTTTGTTGCATTATGATCTTGTGGTGGCTGCGTTATTTTTGCAGTTCGCCCTTGTGTTCATTAGTGACTGCAGTTTCATTTTTATGGAAATTTTGCACTTTTTGGAAAAGTGCAGTAATAAGTTGTTGAAAACTTGTTTTAATTCACAAGTTGTTGTGGCGAGGCAGCGCACGCGTGCGTGCAACTGCAGCCACGTAGTATCGACACTTTGAATCGATTTTGATGATTTTGTTGTAAATTGCCGTTTAGGCAAAATCTTGATTGTTTTCTAAATTATCTTCATCAATAATCCCTTCATCTATCTCATTGATAATCTGAATCTACTGAATGGTTGTTTAACACTGTTAAGTGTTATATGTTACCGTTATCCGATTTCTTGTTAAAGGATCGGATAGGTAAAATATATTTGACTGTCATCTAATTGTTGATTATTATTGCCTCTATGCACTAATAACTGAGTTTGAATTAGACTGACATGTGTATTATTTTCTTTTGAATATAATACTCGGGTCAGACCGAGTATTTTTACAGCTTGAAGATTTTCAGGCCGCGAAGTTAGAGAGAGGGGATTTCGGCATTCACTAAAGTTTTAAAGAGATTTTTCTTGTATTTAATAAAATATATATTCCGCTGTATAAAAATTTAATGCATTGTACAAACTCTGTATATAAAAGAAAAATTCATTTATGAACAATATTATGTTATTCTGTGATTCTGTGGCTGATTCTGTTTAAACTCTATAAACTGACTAACAATCCGTCATTTTGAACGTTTCTAGTTGGTTTAATTACCGACTAGAGGCGGTCAGAGCGGCGGGTCGTTACAAAAGTGGTATCAGAGCTTTGGTTTACACAAAGCTCAGTTTATGATGTTTAATATGAATAGTTACTAGAACCACCATAAAGAAAGTGCTTTTCAAATTTAAAGAAGTATGAAATTGTTTCTTTAAAATAAAAAGGTATTTTGAAAATTAGAATTATTTTGAAAATTCCTCTCTCTAAATGTGAGTTTGCGATAGTTCTCTTCGGTGAGGTCTTATTAGATTTGAGTTTCGATCGTTCGAAAACTCATTTTCTAATTATTGAGATTTATGGAAAATGAAATATGAGTTAAGTGAACTAGCGAATTAATGAATTGGTTTAAATTGGTTTAAATCGAATAACTTGAATATTTCGAGTAATAATTGTGAAATAAAGGGATATGTTAATTTGGTTATAACCAAGAGAATTATTGAATTATAACTCGAGAATTTGACTTTGAATTCTTTTGAAATTGATTTCAAATGTGATGAAGAATTATTTAGTGAATAAATGGATTATAAGTATTTAACTTATAATATGAACCTTGGGTATAAAACCGAGTTATATAAATTGAATTGAATTGAATCAATAAGAAGATTTATAAATCGAAGTTTTATAAATAGAAAAGGAATTTATGAAGATTGTTTATAAATTCGAAATCAATTGAATTTGATAAGTAAATTGTTATAGCTTATTAAAGGAGATATATCCACGATTTTGGACAGTGGGTAATCCTTTAAAAATAAAAAAATAAGTTGAAGAAATGATGAAATTGGTTGACAAAGTATATTCACGATTTTGGACAGTGAATATATTATTGAATAAAACAGATATGTTTTAGGTAAAATGATTGAATAATCCAACCTCTGCTAATAAGAATTGCAAATATTGATAGGAAACTTCGAAAACACCTTGTTTATTATAATGGCGAAAACCGAAGCACAAAAAGCAGCACGCCGTGAACGAAGAGCAATTGCTCGTAGAGAAGCAGAAGCGAGACGTGCGGAAATTGAAAGGAGAAAGAAAAGGAATGTGGATGACCGGTTCGCTCGTCCTGAGATTGTGTGTTTTAAATGTCGGGAGAAAGGGCATTTTCTTAGTCATTGCCCTAAAGTGAAAAAGAAAAAGTGCGTACTCAATTTACCCGTCGATAGATTGACAATCTGCTACCATTGTCGTCAGACTGGACATATAGCCAGAAACTGCACCGAAAGACAACAGGGTGAGCAAGCTATAGCCCGACCAGCTAGAGCGAAAAGTGCTAAGGTGATAGATAAGGATGGAAACATCTCATATTATTGCAATAACTGTAAGGAATGGGGACATGTGGATTTTGAATGTGTTAATTTTCCATTAACACAATATGAAATAGTGTCATCCGAAGATGAAAGTTTGGCAAGGATGCATACTACGGGACAAGAAGTCGTTAGTCCTTAATTATTCTGAATCTTAAACCAATCGATATATTTTGTAATACTATCTTTTGTAATCCACAATCTTCTAAGTACGTCTTTTAAAAGTATTAAGCTATGTAAAATTTTGTACGGAGGAAATATTTTAATGAAATAGCATTTTGGGAAGTGATATTATGAAATGAAATTTAATTGTTGATTTAACTGTACGAATCAAACTACTTTGATGTGAAGTTTATATTTCAAGTTTAAAACTATTGCCTAAAATAGTTAATGTGGAAATATGAATTTAATGGAACTAAATTGATGAATGATTTACTAAAGAACTAGTTGACTATTTTTTGAAATAGAAAGTAAATGCAAAGTTCAAATAGAATTTAAATTTCAAATTTGAAGTTGTCAACATGATAATCCATTATAGGTTTAATAAATTCAGTGATGAATTTGAATTTAAACGTGCGGAGAATTAAATTAAGTGAAAAACTTAATATTGAAAAGTTTAAGATCGGTTTAAAACTGATATTGTGAAATGTATACAGAATTCAAACTATTGAATTAAGTTGAAGTTGAAAAGTTAATAGTTTTAAAGATGTTTTAAAATGCATTAACTATCGAATACATAGATTTCAACATTCAATTGTTGAAATAGACGTTTTCGAGAAAATTAAGGAAATGGTGGACTATAACACTGTTGTTATAGTAAATGGTTTCCGGAAGGAAATGTTGTTTATAGTATTGGGATTTATATATCTATCTTAAATCCGAATCCCTATACTAGTGATTTTGAGTTGTCGTAACGATGTTTTACGCAACATTCGTTTTAACTCAAATAAATGTGTTTAAAAGAATGATTTCCTTAAAGAATGGAATATATACTTAATTTTGATTCAAGTATATTGAATATTTTCAAAGTGTTGAAAATAAAAGAATTTGTGAATTACTTATTATTGAATAAGTATGGGAATGTTTTCCAATATGAAATGAAAGGTTTGAAATTTTATCTTTTAAAGATAAATTGAGAAATGAATATTTGAAATTTGTTTCAAATGGCTAAGTGTGAAAATTATATATCTTGTAAGGATATTATTTTGAGAGATTTGAACAATTAGTTCAACTTGGAAATTTTTCAAAGAATTGAATTTTGAGTTAAATTGAGTTTAACTTTGACACCAAAAACAATATAAGTTCAACTTTGAATTTTGGATAGTCAATTGGGATTGTATGTCTAACATTGTGAATTGATGACATATCATTTGATCTCTATTAAATATATATCTGTGGTGGCGGAGAATTTATTCTTTTAGCTTAACACCCTTCTCTGAGACATACGAGCTTAGAGGTTATATATCGATAGACATCAATTATGTGTTGAGAATTGACGATGTAACGTGAAATCCAAATCGAATGTGAAGTCGATAATGAATTGGATTGTGAATGTGAATTAGGTTTGAGATAACCTTAAATTTTCAAATCGATTTAGAGGAAAATTTTAAACGTGATGGAAAATTTGGAATCCTCTATTTGTTGTGAATGTGAATTGAGTTTTCGTAACTTATATATGTGAATATAATCGAAAACCATCAGTTTAGAAAGTCATTATTATGAAAGTCCTGTGTAAGTTTACATAGGTATGATAAGTACGAAATGTGAAATGAAGTACTTATATGTATATGACATATGTTTTCTAAAAACTGAGGATATGGAAATGTACCTTCCATTTATTATATGTGAAAGTGATTGGAACTCGGTGGAGTGTCCATTGAAAATTGTAGCTACGTAGAATTCCATTAGTGGAATGTCCAATGGGACTGATATGATATCCCCCACGATGGATCATCGTGTTTGGGATTATGTGATTGATGCTGGCGTAATTCGTGGGGCGTGATGCCTACAGTTACAAGCGATTCTACTGAGATAGTAGCGCAACCGCCGAGTAAACTGCGATCTGGAAACCGAAGCGAAATTCGAGGGGCGTGATGCCTAAGGCTACGAGCGATTCTACTGAGATAGTAGCGTAACCGCCGTGTGGACCGCGATCTAAGGCGATAAACATGGCGAAATTCAGGAGTGATGAGAAATCTGAGATTACAAGCGATTCTACTGAGATAGTAGCGAAACCGCCGGGTAAACTGTGATCCATGGGGGAACGGACTTTCCATATCCATTTTTAAAATATTTTTAAAAAGTATTTTCACTGGGAGTTGAAGCAAGTATGTTTAGTACTTGGAGATTTTTAGTCTTGCGCCTGGCCAGCGTATGCCTAAAGTCTGTGAGAACGACGATGGACTTGTTAAACTTTGAGTTATCAAGTATTTTCAAAACTTTGAATAGAAAATCAATAATCTGAAATTAGAATTACATGATCCTAACTTAATGAACCAAGGAAGAAGATCTTTTTGAATATCTTGAAAGTCCACAGTTTTGGATAAGATATATTATGCAAATATTTAGCATGAAAGATTTCAAGTTTAAAAATCTGAATTTTTGTAAGTCAAAAATTTAGTAAAAGACTTTTGTGTCTTGATTATTGAAATCGATGAACAAAACTAGTGAAATGAAATAAGTGGAATGAATCCTATATTTATTTATGAGTTTGAAACTTGGTAAAATTATGTAGGGTATAAATATCAGTGAGATTTTAGCAATCGTTTTCCCTAACTTATAATTTCGGGACGAAATTCTTTTAAGTAGGGGAGATTGTAACGATCCTGAATTTTGAACAATTTAAAAATGAAGATATTTAATTAATTTTAAATATTTGAAATAATTTTAAATTGAATTCCAATAAAACTATGAAGTTGGCGATTAAATTTTTGAATTTAATCTATTTAAAGTTGAATAGAATTTGAATTTAACTTTGAAGTTTGAAATTGAATATGGGATTTGTATTGAAATTCAAACTAACGACTTAGAAGAAAAATAGTTTGGATTTACGAATTATTATTTATGTAAATTTATAAATAGATGTTGATAGTTGAACTACAAAATGTTTCTATGTTTATTAAAGAAAACAATTTACAAAACAAATTGAATTTATAAACTTTGAAAGAAAATATAATATAAAAATAAACATAAAAAAAATAAATATAAAAAAAATAAAATAAAATAAAAAGAAGTATACTGCCTTACTTGCATCAGCTAAATCCACGCCTTCATTTACGCCATAACCCACGAACCACAATCACGTCGTCCCCCTTTCTCTTTTATACCCTACCCTTTACCTTTCTTATTCAAACCCTAAGCAGATAAATCAAAGCAAAGAAAGAAAAATGGTGGCGGCCTCGTACGTCTTCTCCTTTGCTCGAGAATTAGGGCTTCTTACGGCTTCAATTCGCTCGGCATCAATCTGCTCGCGGCCTCTTCAAAAACAAAGGTGAGTAATTAACGTTACTCACATCTAATTCGAAGTGGTTTCGATTTCGTCTGTTTATTGTCTTGATGTTCTGCTCGATTTGATTTTTGTTCGATGTTGATTTTTGTTCGATGTTGATTTTTGTTCGATGTTGGTTTGATTTGGTCAATTCGTTGCCTTGATTATTACAGCACTGTTTTGATTCGAAACACAGTATTTTCTTTCTGATTCACCTGTAGTTGTATTCACTTCATTGTTGGGTTTGCACCCCTTTCTGTGGCACTTGTTGTTCACTGTGTCTTGTTCACCATGTTGCATTGCTTACTGATGCACTGCTCATTTCCACTGCTTCATGTACCTTATCCATATTATGCTGTTTTGTTCTCTGCCATGAATGGCTTTGCTTGATTTTATTCACTGTCTCATTGCAGTTATCTTGGTTCAAAACTGATAATTGCTATTGGCATTTTATTTTGCTTGTTACTGTGTTGCCCTATCACTAGTATACTCACTCATTTGAGTTTGTATTCTGTTCACTTAATAGTAATCAAGTCTGAATTGCTATGGTTCCGTCTCCGAACTACTTCGATTTTGCCTTGCCTTAACAGTGACTTCGGTCACTTTGATTCTGCAGATGCTATTTAAATTTAAATTTAAACCAATAAGAATAGATGCTATCAATTTGTAATTTGTTTTTAACTGATGAGAGTAGATGCTACCCAATATTTGTTTTTAAATTAATAAAGAATAAATGCTATTTGATATTTGGATTTAAACTGTTAAGAACAGATGGATTTAAACTGATAAGAACAGATGCGATTAAAATTGTTTTTAAACTAATAAGAATAGGTGCTATCATTTGGTCTTGCATTTGTTGTTGTTCCAGTCTTCATGTCCACATATGCCTGTCCTTTGTAGTTGATTCATGCCTGAGTATATATATATATAGGCCACCTCTGTTATGATATTTGTTTCAAGATCATAAACACTGTTGTTATCTTGTGTGCTTCGTCTCTGCATTTACTTCAAATATATTTCCTTGATGTTCATTTGAACTGGGCATTCTTTGTTGCCATATCTTGGCTCCTCGCAGTTTTGTTGTTGTTGAGTTCCATTTGACTTGACTTGCTGTTACTGCTTCTTTTGTTGTATACATGTCTACTGCAGTTTTTCGGCATTGACTTTTTTTGAAATCTGCAACTAAATTTTGTGAAAATAATTTAAATGAGAACTTGTTTTGATTTTTTGCAATTTCTTTCAATGGTGACTTCAGTCCTTATGTTGATGGTGAAACTGTTGATCCACGGTGGTTTCGACACTGTCTTGATGGCTTTACTCGAGCTACCTTTGTCGCATACTTCTTTTGGTGCTGTTCTATTTTGGTATAGATATGTATGCGTGTTCACGTATATGCATACATGCATTCTTGTACTTGTGTTGCTTGCTGTCTTGAATTTGCTCACTGTGTTGACAGTGTTGCTCCTTATGTTTGATTTGAACTATAATTTCATTGTGTCGAGTTGTACACAAACTTGTTTTTCATGTTTATATTTTCGGAGCTGCACTGTTTTGGTTTCACTGTTGTTTTGTGGCAGTCTTGCCCTTGAATATTGTGGTGGCTACAGTGCTTTTTGTTGAGATTTTTCCTTGGTTGCATTGCATTGATGCACTGAGATTATTTGCAGTTTAAATTGTTGTACCTTGTACTGGCTCCCTTGTATTCAAGTGGGGGCTGCAGTTTTGTTTGCAGTTTTTCCTTGAATATCTGAGTTGGTTTAGACTTGCATTTGTGGTGGCTGTAGTTTATGTTTGCAGTTGCCCATGCATACTTGTGGTGGTGCATTTTGTATTTACAGTGCCTTATTGTCACTGTCTGGATTGAGTTTCTTGATGCGTTGATCTTAGCTTGCTTCTGATTTTATTGAAGTTTGATAGTCTCGACTAAGTTGATTCGAGACAGTTTTTGTTGCATTATGATCTTGTGGTGGCTGCGTTATTTTTGCAGTTCGCCCTTGTGTTCATTAGTGACTGCAGTTTCATTTTTATGGAAATTTTGCACTTATTGGAAAAGTGCAGTAATAAGTTGTTGAAAACTTGTTTTAATTCACAAGTTGTTGTGGCGAGGCAGCGCATGCGTGCGTGCAACTGCAGCCACGTAGTATCGACACTTTGAATCGATTTTGATGATTTTGTTGTAAATTGCCGTTTAGGCAAAATCTTGATTGTTTTCTAAATTATCTTCATCAATAATCCCTTCATCTATCTCATTGATAATCTGAATCTACTGAATGGTTGTTTAACACTGTTAAGTGTTATATGTTACCGTTATCCGATTTCTTGTTAAAGGATCGGATAGGTAAAATATATTTGACTGTCATCTAATTGTTGATTATTATTGCCTCTATGCACTAATAACTGAGTTTGAATTAGACTGACCTGTGTATTATTTTCTTTTGAATATAATACTCGGGTCAGACCGAGTATTTTTACAGCTTGAAGATTTTCAGGCCGCGAAGTTAGAGAGAGGGGATTTCGGCATTCACTAAAGTTTTAAAGAGATTTTTCTTGTATTTAATAAAATATATATTCCGCTGTATAAAAATTTAATGCATTGTACAAACTCTGTATATAAAAGAAAAATTCATTTATGAACAATATTATGTTATTCTGTGATTCTGTGGCTGATTCTGTTTAAACTCTATAAACTGACTAACAATCCGTCATTTTGAACGTTTCTAGTTGGTTTAATTACCGACTAGAGGCGGTCAGAGCGGCGGGTCGTTACACAGGGACTTTAACAATATAATCTGTGACTCAATACACTAAATTATAGTCTTGAGATCTTCATATCTTGATCTTTGTACTCATAAGCCTTCATGTCCATCTCTTAAGTCTTTTATACTGTACTGTCTTCGATTCAATACCTGTGTAATATCCTAAACTGTATATTATATAACTTTTGCAAAACATTAATATCTCTATTTTATATGAATGTTTATTGTTATTATCAAGGTTGCTATCATCAAAATAAATAACTGAGGTATTCATAATCTTCCCCTTTTTGATGATGAGTACCATTAAATATTCCTGTGTATATAAAATATGATATAACGACCCTTGATTTAGATGACTCCCCTTGAAAATATGCAAGTGTATATTTTATATTTTTCTCCCTCTTTGTCATCAACAAAAATGAGTGAAAAATAAAAACTTCTCATAAATAAAATGCTTAGAAACTGTAGAGTCAAAATAAATAAATAAGCACCAAAATAATCAAAGCATACTAAACATGATGTAATATGATATTTAAGCATGATGATTATGTGGTGATTATGATATAAATGATAAATAAGGTAACGTAAATTTTTTTTATTAATTCAAAATCAAACTATATTGGAATTTTCCATTTGTGTAAATTGAAATTTCGAATGTGATATTTCTGCCTATGACCAAGAATTTATAAGGCAAAGGAGGGTATGGTCTGTGTGGAGAAAGTAGGGGCCAAGATATGGTATCATGGTGAAATAAATATTATTTATAATTTTATAACAAAAAATATCCACTGATTTCACTCAAAATCTCGAACTCCAAAAAGAGGTGTGCCACATGGCATTCTATATGTAATACCCTTATTTCAAGCACATTAGAACTAGTCTTAAGACCTAATTTGATCATATACACAAGATAGATTTTAAACTCAATTATCATATAAATTTTATAAAATAATTTATATGTGTTTCGATTTCGCACGCCCAAATGATACATCCAATCATCACGAAATCCGACGGTATGCTATAATTCACTATTACGGATCCAATGAAATTGGTTTCGTCAAATTTCAAGACGGTGCCCCAAAAGGCTTATTTACACGTTAATAAAACAAATTATTATAAAAACCAATGTATTCACTTTTAATTCAAATTTAGAAGTTTACTATCTTCATTTCTATCAAAATTGAATTTAAATTAACTTTCAAAATCATTTTCATTCATTTCAAATTCAAGATGCAATTATTTTAAAGAATTCTAAATATTAAATTTAACAATTTAATTATCAAATAAATCACTATATTTGAAATCCAAGTTATTTAACTTATAAAGTGAGCCTTTCAATATTTAAAATCAATTAAATTTATTAAATTCAAATGAATGAAATTCTAGATAGTTACATTCTTCTCCCCTTAAAAGAATTTCATCCTCAAAATTAGCAAGTAAGAAAAATGCCCCAAACCTATTAACTTTTCACAACCAATTAGTTAAATAGTTTCTAAATTTCTAAATTTCTAAATCTTTTATATTCACCCACCTATAGCAACTAATCTCCTCCATTCACTAATTTCAGGTTACAACTCAAAACCAAATTTTAGTTTCCAAAAATTTTCCAAATTGTCAAAAAATTTCAAACGCCTTAAATTTATGGAAAATTTCGCCAGCGTCTCCTTCGCGCAGCTTGATCGGAAAATTTTAATATATATATATATATATATATATATATATATAATTACAAATATACATCTCATCTTCGAGGATGAGGCGTCCAGTAGGGAAAAATATAAAATTACGATATGTAACATGAGATGTATACCTTATTTTAGTATTAGAAAGCATATACAACCAATAAAATATGAAAGCAAGCTCCAAATGCGAAGCGTACGCCATCCAAACCTACTAATCACTTAGCAACCGATGAGAATATGTTTATAGAAACAATATCAATATATAACATGTAGAATATACAATAACTATATGCAAATGTAACAAGAGAAACCAACAAAAAAAATATCCATCGAATTTATTTATCATCGTATCAATTTGCATTTCTAAATGTCAATATTATATTTATAAACTTTCATTTCTTATTAACATTTAATTGATTCGTTTTCAACTTGTTTATATCCAACTAATTTACATTCAATTTATTCGCATTCAATTGATTTGCTTTCAATTTCATTTACATTCAATTCACTTTATTTACACTTGATTCATTCGCATTCATTTATTTACGTTTCTTATTTACATCCAATATATTCATTCACTTTATCTTATGTTATCTCGAAACATTTAGATAAAAAGTTTCAGTATTTTAAACACCCGGTTTTATTTTGAATCATTTTAAAATCGTATACGTACATAACTACTTTATATTTCAAATTACACTTCTGGAATCTAACACAAATTTGTTTTATCAAAACAAAACTTCAATGGTAGCAATACCTTACTTAGAAACTTGAAAATGAACGTCGATAATGCTGCAATCATCACCGAATTATTTTCCAACAACTGAAGCGAGTTTAATGCTTTCTATATCTTTTAAATCTCATTTTTTCTAACCAAAATATCTTCAAAATAATACTATTATTATTTTTCCAAAGCCTTTGGAAAATAATTTCCAAACTAATGGGACATAAATTCTCCAATTCCATATTTAAGTCCATTTTCATTTACAAATCATATCTATACATATACTTATACAATTTTCATTTCCTTTCCATTTATAAATCACTTTTATAAGTCATATTTATATAATCTCACTTCTTAAGTAATATCATTTCAAAAACGTTGATTATTTTAATTATAAACAATAATCCATATTTATAATTTCACTTTTTTATATAACTTATTTCGAACGTTTGTCTTTGTCTAGATATAATAACAACTTTTATTAGAAAAACAACAACAGACAAAAAATGATAATAATCAAATATTATCATTCTCAAACAAATATACACTCTATATGTAACTATAATAATTTTTGAAAAGTTTTCCTTTATAGATAAAATATAATTTTGGTAAAATTATCTCCTATATCAATTCTAAAAACAATATTGTATCAATTTGTCATGTTTAAGCATTTAGAAACCCCTACCAATGTCGTGGTGTCCCACGCACCGACCAGAATTCATAAGCCACTTATAGATAAATTAACACAATATAAAACATTTTTATATCACAAAAAATTACGCTCATCTATGTATAATACACTCAAACTCATAATAAGACATTCTATTACCTTACCTCTTAACGAATTGCCGCACCAAAGCCAAGGTTCTTGCTTAACCTTCAGCTTTAATACCAAGTGTAATGACCTGCCAATCCGCACAATCCGAATTGACAATAAACCACACATACCAATCCAAATCAAATGGAAAGAGAGATAGTTATAGGAAAGAAAGAGGAAAGAAGAAGAGAAGAGAAGAAGAAGAGGAAGAAACTAAAAATGACATAGAATCTCATAATCGCTGCGGAACAATATAAAATATAATATCAATGGTCTTTACGAAAGAGAAACTTTTATATATATGCATCCATTAATGTGACGACCCGAAAATTTTTAACATTTGAAAATGAAATATTTAATCGATTTTAAATATTTGGAGGTTAGTTTAACTTGAATTTCAAAATTAAATATGAATTAGGAAATTAAATTATTGAATTTGATTTATTAGTGATGGGTAAAAATTTGAATTTTCAATTTTTAGCTTGTTAAAAAAATAATTTGATGGCTTCGAAAATTTATATTGTAAATACTGAGGTTCATGGAAGCTTCAGAATTTGATTTGGAAATACTTTATTCAGTTTTGAAATTATATCGTTTAAATCAATATTCAAAAATAGCCTTCCGAGGCACAGTCTCGGATTTCAACGAAACTAGTTCCATTGGATCCGTAATATTATATTATTAGTGGATTTCAATTTTCGTAGTGTTTGGAGTTGTTGTGTGAGCGTACTATATTTTCACACGCTGAAAATTATATCGAAATTTAATTTAATAACTGGTTCAAAAAGCTATCTTCTCCATACGATCGAATTAGGACTCGAAACTTTTTCCATTATGTTCAGAATATGGGTGAAACATTATAAATGCCTGGTGACATTCCTCGATAGGAGGTCAAAATTTTAAGTTGCATTTATCGAGACGTTTGGGATTTTAAATAAAAAAATTTCTAAATAAACCTACTCTGCAACCGTAATTATTTCACATTGCAACTTTTTCCTTTCATTTCGAATTCACTGCAGCTGCCTATACAGTGTCTCCGCATCGCTTCTTCAATACGCAAGGCATCCATCTACTTAAAAGTTCACGCAGCTGAAAACAAAATCAAAACCTAATTCTCAGAGAAAGAAAAATAATAAGGGCTTCATTATCTTCTTCAATATCGAATGCTTCTCCTCCTCCCTCTTTTGTTCCAACTATATCTATTTTTCCCCCTTTTTCATCTTTAAAATCAAATCACTCTCGTATAGAAAAATAATGGCCACAGACTTCAAATTCACTTCGAACCGATATCTCCTCCCAAATCTTTGCAATCGAATCAATCTGCAGTGGAAATAGTCGTGCATGCGATGAAATTATGAGGCGATGGCTTGGGATACTCACGATTTTTAAGCAAAGCTGGAGGGGAGGCAGCTCGATTTTGGTCGAGGCCGATGTCGTGGTCGTGCCAGATAAATGGGGGGCAGTGCTCATTAGGTTTATTCATGCGATTGAACAAGCGACAACCTAAGAATATCGAGGCGCTCATAAGCGATTGCTCATCTAGGTCGTCGTCGCGTTTGGGCGAGAAGCCTCGTAGGTCATAGGCACGGCAGCGAGCTTGCTTCCTTAAGATTTTTAGACATTTCATTCAATTCAATAGTTAGCCTTCCCGAAGAAATTGGGACAGCAAGTTCATTGGTTAAAATTGATTGCTCAAATTAGTTAAAGGAGTTTCGCACGGAAGCTTGTGAACCGCGTTCGCATATGTCACGGCGAGGCGGCGACGTGGTTGCTGGATGCTTGCTCGAGGTGTTGGATAGATGCTGGAGTTGGAATCTGCAATTTATGATGTTGAGATGTTTGGGTACGATGATGTCGGCAGTTGTTCGGAGGCGAGGTGAGGGTATTTTCTACTTGTTTCATTTAATATACCTATTTTTCATCTACTAGTTTATTTTTAAACAATGAATATTAGTAATTGATTTGTTAATAAATTTATTTAGTTTATTTAGGGTAATAAAAATAATTTGTTTAAAGGAAATCAGTTTAAATCCAATTATTTTCAAAATTTGATTTATTAAATAATAATGGATTAATCAAATTAGTTTAAAATTTAATTATTTGTTCAAATTGAATCATTAGTTGAAATTTAATCTATTAAACGGAAATTAATTGTTTGATTGATTCGAATATTAGTAAAAATCATAAATTGTTTATACAAGGTCTATGAATCGAGAAAATGAGTCAGAATGGAAAATGGATTGTATGCATAAGCAAAGTTGAGATCTTCTCACTCAATCAATATTGTTCTGATTGAAATTTTGAATAGTTAGATTTAAATTTGATTGACTGTGTGCTTGGATGATTGATTTATAATAATTATTCACTGGATGATATTATATATAGTAATATAGAGTATATATTGGTGATTGATTTCCCGTATTATATAGCGGATGAGACCCTATGCGCCGCATAATAGCGGATGATATTATATAAATCCCATATATCGCGATATTCCGCCTCGAAGTGGAATTGGTATTTAATTGTTGTGCTAACATCTATGGATGCAGGGAAACAGGTTGGAGGGATCCAACTGGATTCCTCAAATATTTGATTTTGTTTCATATGTGTGTGTTTATTTATTTATAATCTGTGTGATTATACTGTGATTGAAATCGTTGAAGGCTAAAATTTAGCCGAATATATTTTTGGTATCGTAAGATACCAGAAATAAATAAAATTTGATTTTTAAATTAAGTAGAAAATCTATAGTGAAATCCTATTGCATAAATTCCAAGAAAATAGGAAAAGATTTGATAAAGGAATTTATTTTTAAAGGCAATGAATTTGTAAATCAAATTAAAAAAAATGATTTGGTGTTTGTTTGCGCCAAAATTGGTCACAAACCCCAAGTATCGTGGAAGCACCAGTGTATGAATACAGATCAACCATATTCAAACACAAATCTCATATCTAAGCAAACAACAAACAACAATCCAGAAATAACAATCAGAAACACAAGATTTATAGTGGTTCGGCTATCTCCGGCCTACGTCCACTTCAAAGTTTTATCTTCTATTGATTATCCTTGCTAGTTACAGATGATTACAGCGATTACAATGAAGTAATTTGAGTACAACAACGAGGTATGGTGCAGAATTGAATCCGGCAGAGTCTGGAAGTTGAATAGCCAAAAGATCCTCTTTCTGTAGGCTTCAGGGGGCTATTTATAGGCGTAAGAGGGTGATATCGCGCTAAAACTTCGTTAGACTTCTTCTGGCATGTGAGTGGGCCCACGCGACCGACCCCACCAAGTTTCGACTTGATCTGTGATTGATACGAATCAATTTCGTATCGATCAAAAAACGATCCAATCGAGCTGAAACTTGGTAGGATTGTTCTTTAGCTTGTACGTAAGCTCCTATGAAAATTTCATCATATTTGGATCCGTGGTTTAGGAGATACGATCGATACGAGTTATGATTTTTTGGCAGGCCGTGTGGTTGGAATCGATTGATTCGAATCAATACCTTCGAATCGATCAGGACACGTGAGCATGCGGTGACGTGTTGCGAAATCCCAGGATCTATCCACTTTGTGTGCCGAGTTTGATCGAGTTATTCGCATCTAACGCCGAAGCTTCGATCGTATCAACCGTTCAATCGCATCCATTTGTTTCAACCCTTATTTGAATCGGTTATCGATTCGCCGTAGCTCTTTCTCGCATCGATTGTTATTGGGGTACTGCGTATCGATTGCTGCAGCTGCCATCGACACGAAGTGACTTCGCTCGAGTATGATGGATACAAACAAGGACTTGTACGATATCGATTCGAATAACCACGAACCACATGGATATGAACTTAGCCTTTGTGATCGATTCGAACTGGGTCCACCCTTAATCGATACGAAGTGTTCTGACCGCGATGGATACAAACTACATCGATGCGACGCTATCGCTCCTGGATCGATGCGAGGAGTCCAATGCTGGATGGATTCGAATGGATTGAGGCGGTGTCATTCCGATGGATACGGAACCAATCGATTCGAACAAGCCAATGTCATGATTTCCTGATGGATGCAAATATGATGGATTCGAACAAACCATCTCCTCAACTCACCGATAGATACGAACGGCATATTATTTTCATCTTGTATCGATCATATGTCCTTCATACGAACTCCGATTAACCTAGAATTTGAAATATAGCCTCTTCTTGCTTTGATCACCAACTCCAATCGACCTAATCGGAGCCCGGCTAAATTCTAACGACATCGATTGCAGCCTTGTTCCCAATCGACCTCCAATCCTGATATCAATAACCATTCTTCCTTGCCAATTTGTTGATATTCCAGCCTTGACCAAAAGTTGGGATAACAGTGTTTCAAAATAAATTTTTAGGAAATCAATTTGGAATTTGATTTGGTGTTTAAAATAAAATTTTGAAATCAAATTGGAAATTGATTTGGTGTTTGTATACGATTCTTAAAATAGATTTAAAAATCATATATCAGTGGATATTTGGGAATTTAAATTCACAATGAGAATTTTATAAAAGAAAGGGAAATTTGTTTTAAAAATGAATATTGTTTTATTTTTTAAAGGTGTGAAAAGAAATTTACAAATTTGGAATGTAAGTTAAAATAAATCGAGAAGATTTATTAATTGATATAAATGGAAAGAGAATTCTTCCGTAGAAAGCCGAGTATATTTTAAAGTAGCTTTTGAAGTATAAATTAAAAGTTCTAGAAATTGAGTTCGAAGAATATTATTGGAGAAATTATTTTTGGGATTGTTTTAAACCTCTAAAGTATGGATTTATTTAATTACTTATAGAAAGGATTATTTTAAAGATTAAAATTGGTATTTGTTTTAGAAAACGATTACTTAAATAGTTATACCTTATCTACTAATTTTATTTTAAAAATTAGTTGGGACTTAAAATCTTATATGGGATAATTAGTATAATGTTTTCATAACCAATATTTGAAGTATTTAAGATGGTTTTATTTTAAATGTTCCAAGAATATTTTGAATAAGTGATTTGAATTATTTTAACTCGGCAGATTTCCAGTGGAAATGAATAAATATTTGAAAATGTATTCCGCGTAAGGAAAAGTGATCTGAAATTTGTTTCAAAGTATTGAAATGTGGAAAGTAATTGGAAATCTGTTTTCAAATGGTTGAAGTGTTAAATATATCTTGTGGAAATATTTTGAAAATAAATAATTTGAGAAATTTATTTAAATCCGACAAATTGTTGTGGATGTCGATTGATAGTTAAATAACCGAATCTCAATATTGGCCTTTTTATGGCATTTGAATTTCGATGCGACCAAGGGTCGGATTCCAAGTGGATATCCGAAAACCACATCGAAACTTTATGATTATGATGGATATTTTATTTGAAAGATCAAAGTGGAAATTTGTTGTGATTTGTTTGAAATTTGAGTGGACACTTATTTTTATAAATAAGCGCTCGTTATTCGGATTAGCCGGGAGAGGACTTTGTGTTATAAAACCCATTCTGAATAATGATACGACGAAATGGGATTGCATTTGAAGACGGAGTTGAAGCTCGGGTGTAACAGCCCAAGATTTTACAAGCGCTGCATTCTTTTATTTATAAAACCTTGTGATTTATTATAATATAAATCTTTAATTTGATTAAATCATTTTCCAAAATTTAATTAAAAGACAAGGGTTCTGAAATTTCAACTTTGCTTAAAGATAACTCTAATTGGAATTTCAAAATTTTTAATTTATAAATCTTTTATATAAGAATTATATATGTACAAGATTTACTGTGAAGATGTTTACTTATATTGGTAATAACATTTATTTCCCTTTTAGGTTCTTTTTAAAATGAATTATATATATTAAAATTATATATACTAGAAAATGGTAAATAAATTCGAAGAATGTAAACAAATTCTATTTTTAGTTAAGTAATAACTTTCACAAATTACAGTGTATTAATAAACTGTTGAATTACACGTTTAAAGGGCGCATTAATTGATGGGATAAATAACGTATAAGAAAACATATGAAATTTAAATCTGTTATTTTTGTTATATTTGGACATAAAGTATTGCGTCTGTTGTACGCATTTTAAATATATTTACTTTCCTTCTGATTTAATAGAAGCGTTACCTACAAATTTATAGCCGTTCACATTCTAATTATAGTCTTTGTCCTAAATCAATTGTCGTGCACGTTTAAAGGAGGAAATTCACTGTGCCTTGCCATTACTTCCATTTATTTAAAAATGTATATATATATATATATATATATATATATAAATATATTTTTTTGACTCTTCCAAAGAGCTGTTAATTTCTTCTAAAACTGGATTGAAATCACCGGGGGTTTCCACTTTCCTTTGCGTGAATAATTAACAATTATTAATTCATAGACGTTTCAAAATAATAAATATATTTATATTTTGTAAAAGAATTTAACCTTATTCGTTTACCATTTTGTTTCTTAGTTAGTAAGAAATAAATAAAATGTTAGATTGGATAGTAGATAGTGGATAAACAAGCTTTATAAAAGGTACGTTTTAAATTTACGTTTTGTTTCATTGGGGGTGTAAATAGTACTTATGTAATAAAATACTCTTTAGCATATACGAGTAGCAAATGAATAAAAACGTGTAAATTTAAATGCGGGAGTATGTTTGATTTAAATCTTGCGTCTAGAGTGCGCGTTCTTAAGTAATAATTTAATTAATTATAGCTGTTCAAAGTATAGTAACCTGAATACACGAGCGGACGTTACACTTCCCATTTTCTTCATTTGTTCTAAATTTGGTATAAAACTTTGAATAAAATAACGTTCAAATCTTCATTTATTTCTTACCTATCTTTCATCCCAATCAACGCAAATTTTAAATCGCGTATATTTTTCCAATTCCATTTCTGGTAAAAGCCGTTTCTTTTCTGATAGATTCCTTTCCCACTATACCATTTTTCAACACATCTTCTCTAGATAATAAATCACGTTCAAAATTTTCCTTTTACCGTCCCTAAAGCAATTTATATCTTGCCGTTACTTTTGCGTAATCCACGCAAATCTCCACTGAAATCAATACTCACTGAAATATGAGTTTCCAAATCTTTCTTGCCTAAATCAACGCATAGCTCATTGATAAATAGCAGTCACGAACACTTTTTCTTTACCTCGTCTTTTGGACTTCTTCTCCTAGCTTGTGTGAAGCTTCAGGTAATGGCAGTTATTTTCTTTCTTCTTTCTTTTATTTTATTTATTTTTCTTTGTTTTCTTTTACTTCACTCGGCTGCTCCACCTGAAGCTTTGAAATTCCATTTTCATTCTCCACCTTTTGCAAACTTTATGCCTAATAGTATCTTACTGTGTGAACTCGCGTGCATATAAAAAAAAGGGAAATCAGTTTGCATAACCATGGTGAAAATGTAGGTGGGTTATAGGCTGGATTTCGTAAATTTTCAGCGTGAATACGTTGCATGTGAATAGGATATAGGCATGAGCCACCTAAGTTTAGCTTATTGTTTCGTTTTTTTATCTAGCACGTTATAATATTTGGTTTTAATTTAAGAAAGAAAAATAATAATAACATGCATAAATGGCCGAGAATAGTAGTTGCGTGTTCAAAATTTTAAACCAAAGTTTCATCACCTTTTGCATTGTTGGAAAAAAATAAATGTGCGTGCACCACTTTTTGATCACAGACTTTATAACTAAATTTCCCACTGTTCACTCTTTAGCATTCATATAATTCAAATAGAAATATGGGACGAGCTTTGAGAATGGGGTCAAGTCTTGGGTGGAGTGGTCGAGAAATTGTAGCAATCATCCTTTTATTTTAATCTCGTTCCAGTTGTTATTTGAAATTTTGATCGTTTTGAATTTCACGTAATTAGTTATTCGTTTATCTTGTTCAAGATCTGAATCGGATTGGCTCATCTTCCAATCATTGATCGTGCCTTCTGTACGCTGTTCTGTTGTGGTTACCGTAGTTTCGAATCAAAATCTTCAGCTTCGTAAAGGTGAGTTTTCTCACCTGACAAACGTACTTATATATCTGTAGATTGATAACAAGTGTGATTGTAGAATAATTAATATTTTTATTTAACTATGATATAAATTGATGATGTTAAAAATCTCGTTGTTAAACCTATACATTATCAGTTACATTATATACTGTTTATTTATGCTGGACCTATTAAATATTTTTTTATTAAAATACTTTGTTTAAAGTGGATTAAATTGATTATTATAACTATAATGATATTTTACAAGATAAATATGTAATAAATGAATGTTAAAATTTAAAGTATAAATTTATCTTGTAAATTTTGATTGTAAAATAAATAGAATTTAAGTTAAGAAAATATAGAAATTTTTTGTATAACTTGAATATAAAGCGAAATAATTAAGGTTAAGTTTTCTATGAGAAAATAGGTAAACTTGGGAAAATATGGAAGTTAACTTATAACTTGATTTAAAATTTGGAGGATGATTTTAAAAATAAAGGTAGGTTCATAAATAAATTGGAAATTTAGTTTATCTTTGAAACGGTGATTAAACTAAATTGTTAAGAAAAATTCATAGAAATTTTACATTTGAAAGAAAGTACAAAGAACTGAGATATATATTTGCAAATTTGACTTTATAAAAATCATAAAATATTGACAAATTTAAATGACTATTTAATGGTGGAAATTTTGATTTTATAAGTAAATTTGTTTAAATAGAGGTTAAATTTTTGCTGAAATTTTATTGAAGTCTAACATTTAATTTACTCAAATTGTTAAAAGGATATTACCACATTTAGCAAAGTGCTGAATGATGATGCGGATAAACTAAGGCTAAACCTTTGAAATTTATATTGGTTTGAAAGAATAATAACTTCACCTTTAAATAGTTTAAAATAAAGTATTTTGATTGAAATATAAACTATTTTTAAAGGTTTATAACCACGGGTAATAATGACGTTGGCTGTTAAGGAGACTGGGATCGGATATGGGCATACTCTCTGTCGATACCAAAAACCACTTTGACAACCGTGTACGTGGTGGATATTCCAGAATGAAGTAGGATGGTGGTGACGTTCCTTTGAGGTAAATACATGGACCCGACTCCCGTGAGTTGGCATAAGGTGGCTAAAACAGCAGCGATCGACGGATTAATGAGGTAGCACCTCTGATCGGACGCACTTCTTCATATGCCATTCTATCACTTTTGTGATTGTTTGGTGCGCACCTTTGATTTGGGAGTGTTGTTCGAGGTGGGCGGTAGTTGCGCGCTACGCGTTACCATCGGTCCGAAAGCGTAATTGGTATATCTACCCTGACATTGCCTAGTTGTGCCGTGTCACCTACCATAGCGAGCCTTGTACGAGTTTGTTTTCTCTCGTAGCCCGTGGAGTATTTAGGGTAGTCTCCCGATCTAGAGATGCGCTGATACTGGATGGACTACTGGGACTATTATGTGGTAAGGGCTATATGGGTAACCCCTTAATGCTATTTAAAAGTAAGTTTATTTTACTAATAGACACTATTATAATAGCGAAATATTACTACATAGTAGATAGTTTAACGGATCCTTAGAGGATAGGCGGTCCCAAGCATCCTTTAAGTTACTTGTACTTTATTACAGTTCACTTGAATTAGCTTACACTGTATAAGTATGTATGTCCTGACTCGAGTGTTATGTTTTATTTTACACTCGGATCAGCCTGAGTTTCAGTTCAGACTTCACTTCCGGAGCTAGTACTTCAGCAGTTCATCTCTTTTCAAGCTTCTGTCAAGTTTTGTTCAGTCCTTATTTTAGTCATTGTAATCAAGACAATTTATGATTGAGAGTTTCTGTGGAGATTTCAAAGTATATTTAGTTTTAAGACTTTGTACTTTATACTTATTTTGAGACTATTGATAGTGGCTTCATGAACCACTAAGTTATTTTTAAATTCCGCTGCGAGTATTCTGATTTCTGTGTTTGTGATTCTGTGATTTGATTGCATTTGCTCCTACTTTATTTAAAATCTATTGTTTTGAACTATTCAAGCTTGGCATGTTTTAACTTATTATCGAATTTGAATAGTGCAAAATAGTGGATCATTACACCGGGTATTTTCGAAAGCGAAAGGATTACCGGTCGAACGTCT
Organism: Allium cepa; assembly: GCA_030765085.1. Taxonomy (NCBI): domain Eukaryota; kingdom Viridiplantae; phylum Streptophyta; class Magnoliopsida; order Asparagales; family Amaryllidaceae; genus Allium; species Allium cepa. The sequence continues at coordinate 550,713,004 of CM060932.1, forward strand.
TTGCACTGGGTTGCTACGGTATAGCGATTTTATCACCTTTGTGATGGGGACTCCGGATGTGATTTGTGAATATCCGGATTTGCAAGGGCTTCTTTGAAGTGCCATCGGTTCCTTTCGTTCCCGGAACGGACTTGTATGGATGTGTGTCTGACGTTACACTTTGAGATGTAAAGCTGGTTTTATCAAATACATTTCTATTGGTTGCGGAGAATTTATTCTCTTAGATTAACACCCTTCTCTGAGACGTACGAGCTCAGAGGTAATGTAGTTGTTGGTTACTAGTAATACATTCCCAATTTGGTAATGTGTTATACGAAGTACTCTTAATCATTTGTTGATCAAGGCATGACTTTGTGAAAAGTGTAGCTTTGTGGACAAGACCTCATCGGACCTCACACTCCAGAAATGGTCGAAACAGGAAAGATGCGGCAAGGCTATGAGGGTCGCGCCCTTTAGGGTATGTCATTTCGTTCTGGAAAAGGGTAGTATCATGGTATGGAGCCCAGATATTTTACCTATGTTGTTGCCGCAAATTTATTATACTTTGTGGTTGTTGCTTTGTGGTTGATGATCCTCGGATAAAGGTCCTAAAGGATCGGAGGATGGCATACTCGAGTAGTAGTTACCTAGTTAGAGAGGTAACCCGGCCTTGTGTTGGCAGAGATCCAGGTAGGTTCTCGGGATGTCCCTCCAGAGGCGTACGCATGTGGCACCAGGAAGTTCCTTAGCCTGACCATTTGTTGGAAACCCAAAGAAACAATACATGCCCTGTACGATTTTAGTTATATAACCTACCATGGAATGTGGCGGTAACCTTCTATTGAACATGGTAGCTATAGTAGGCATACAATAATGGTTGTATGCTGGCTAAGATTAATATTATGGTTTTGAAATGTTTTCTACACTATGCGCTAATGATAATATTAAAAAGATTATTGCGTATTAAGCATGTTTGACTATCATAAAGGGAAATCTCCTCTAATTCTACGTTTGCATTGTGTGTGTGGCGGGAGGCCTTATGGTAGTTTCATTTTCCAAAAGCATAACAGAGTTCGTTTTATTTTCTTTGTGAAAATAACTGTTTTTAAGATCTCACACTAGTCCCACGACTGACCTGGAGTTTATTGTTCCCTTTCTAAACTCTGGGTGCCCATAATCTTCCACACGAGCAGCTTAGAGTCAGGTTATCATTATTCTGGAGCGAGGTCGAAAAAGAGTTGCTGTGGAAATCAGGAGTTGGAGCTGGATGGCGAGGCATATCACTTATATATGTAATATTTCTTTCCGCTGTTTGTTGTTGTACACTCTGATGATGTAATGTGATGTAATGTAATAACTGATATAGTGATTCTGTTTAAAGATATTAATTTATCTATTATATTTGTTCCGCTGCGAAATGTGGGATTCTGTTATTGTTATATTTTCTTCTTCTATCTTCTTCTTCTACCTCTTTATTCTTTAACCCTAAAGACTCCTAAGTCTGTTCCTCTTTGGGCTGAATTGTTGTGGGATTTTGCCAGCTCGAAAGGGGTACGGATTTGTGGGCCTTTACAATCAAAGTACAATAACAAATCATAATCATCAACCTGGACAGTTATAATAACCTATCCTCGCAACCGTTGATGATTTCGACAACAAATCGACGGAAACAAACATATGTGTGAATATGACTTGAAGAGCACCAACTCATCTCCTGAGCTCCAATGTATCCAAAGAAATATGTAAATATGCTCGGTCTGACCGAAGCATTATAATAAAATAACACTTGAGCCAGTTTGGAAAACCAGCATGATTAAACACACCCAACTGTATTTTTAAGTTATAAAAATCTTTGAAATCAAAAGTATCTCGTAACACTACGACACACATTAACATGGACGGGTTTTTACCTTACGATAACCAAAACATTTCATATGAATTCTTTGATATTATAGTGTCTAAGATATAAATACTTCTTAATCCTAGCCGAAATTGTTACATACATTAAATTCAAGCATAATAGGTATATAACTAAAACCATAAAGGCTCGCATTAGAGAATGGATTCCATACAATGACTGGGTTACTGGGATACCGCCTGTTACGGTGCATCTCTAGATAAAATAACACCTAGACCTCGCTTGGATTGTAACAACCCTGTATTTTGTGATTATTTTAATTGTATATTTTAATTTTTTAATTTGAATTTCTGATTTAAAAACTTTATTTTATTTATTTAAAATGAATAAATTTTGTTATTGTAAATATAAATTTTTCTTTCTATGTGAATTATAATTCTAAACCTGAATAAATGAAATATTTCCAAAAAAGTGGATTTGGTCAAAATGGTCAAACTTTGACTTTTAGATTTAAAATCTAAGTTTATTAATTTTTGAATTTTATCTCTTATTATGAAAATAGAATTAATTTCAAGAATACTACTTTTCGTTTTGTTGAAATCAGATTAATATTGTGAAAGTTATGCTTTTTACAATATTATGTGTAAATTGTTTTATTTAACAAAGATTATTTATTTTAATTAATATAAATAATATTTTTGGTTGATATATCATGTTATAATTCTGTATATATATGTAACATTACATGTTATGTATATATTTACAACATTTGTCCCTTTTTGTTTCATTTAATTTGGATATATACTTTGTAAATTAAGTAACATACAAAGATGTAAATAGCAATTAATTTATACGTTTCTATAACCATTTTCTTATTTATTTCTATAGTGTTTATATAAACGGTATGTATTTATTGAATTATTTATTTGGCATGTATTTTATTAAATAGATGGAAAACGCATAAATGAAGGTACGCTACCTATTTTTAACTAAAGGCATACGTTACATTTTGATTTATTACCTCTTTATTTTTCCATCCATTGATTTCATACCATAACTACTCCATATTTGTTGCCATTTATTTCCTTGATTCCTAGCTGCCTATACAATGTGAAAAATCTCTTCCCATCTTCATTTTGCAAGGCACTTCAGATCTGAAATAAAGGTAAGCAGTGGCCTCCTTTTTCTTCTTATTTTTCTTCCTTTTCTTATTGATTTTTCAATGTTTTTGCCTTGGTTTCTTCTCCACGTTGCTCGGCCATAGCCTCCATTCCTTCACCAACCACATCCTCTTTCTCCCCATGATCCACGGCAATAACTTCCCCTCCTCCTCTGACCAGCAAGGCTGCGCGCTCCATGGAGCAAAACTCCACACAAAAGCATTGAAAATCCCTTAAACCAATACATAGCCGAGCTTAGTTCATCACCACCTTCATCTTTCCACCATGGCCAACACCTACAGCCACCGCCACCACCTTGATACCACCACTAGCCATCACTTCAACCACTGTTCAGACCTGCACCCATATGGCCGAGCCCACATTACCTTTGGCCGAGCCCATTGTGTGAACCAAAACTCCGCTTTAGTGCCTTAAACCCTTGTATTCTCATGTGTAACCCCTCTACCACTTCCTACTCCATGTAGCCATGCCTATATGTGCCAAACCAAACCCAAACCCAAACCCAAACCCAAGCCTATGTCCAGCCATGGACGAGCCACATGAGCCCTAGTACAAGCACTTGAAGGTGGAAAGCATGGCAAAAGCATTATATTTTATTTTTGCTTCTTATTTCAAAGTTTGTTTCAATATGTGTTGTATTGAATTTTTATTTATGTATGGCTTTGTTTTGTTGTTGAATACAAGATTAACATCTTGACTCTCTCTCCCTACTCAAATAAAAAGTCGTATCGTGCTTTCTGGAATTCGTTTGTGTGTTTTGTTTTGCTAACTCCATCATAAAAGGTGAGTTTTCACTCATGACAATTATACTTATATAATTAGTGAAGTGCAACAGATGAATGTGTAGAATTATTATATAATGTTACACCTGCCTATGATGTTAATTATGTGATGTTAAACCCTATTATAAACTTGTCTCATCATCTTTTATATTTTATTCTGTTGTACTATGTATTTATTTCCGTTTCTCACACTGCAAGTTCCCTATAGAAGAGAATCACTTGGGGTTGAAATGATACATACCCGAACGACTTTAGAATAGGAAAAATCATTTGCGGGCTAAAATGATAGGCATGGATGATTTTTATTTATTTGTATTTGTCTTAGGATTTCAGGTTTAAAATAATCAAAACCCGGAAATTTTACTGATTACGGACGTAAATTCATTTCCGCATCACTTGATTAAGGTATGAAATATTATCCGGACCCATGGTTGATTTCAAAGTATGATTTCTCATAAATTTCATGTATTGTAAATGAAAGAAAAAATATGAACTTCGACTTTTATCGGATTTAAAATGGTTAAGCAGTGGTTTTCTAAAAGGTTAAATGGTTTAAATTAATAGATGGTTTGAGTTGTAGTGTGAAAGTTTGATCTAACTTAATAATGGAAAATTCAGAAGAAAAAAATGGAATGATAAGCTTAACTTGGTAATTAATATAATTGATGTATGAATTGGATAAATATAAAGTAAAAGAAAATATCAAGTTATTTGTAAAATAAAGTTAAGCAACTTACAGTGTATTTTGAATTTATGTAATTAGTTTAAAATGTTAAATAAATGGATGGTTAAAAGTATAATTTGAAATATAACTTGACTTGGAAATGTGAAGTTTGGTTTAAAAATAAAAGTTAAGTTAAGAAAATAAAATGGAAATTTAATTTAATTTATGAAATAGTAAATTAAATTAATGTGTAAAGTAAATGAAAGTTGGGAAAATTGTATATTGACCTTAACAAGTGAAACATTGAGATTTTTGAGTTAATGTATAAAATTTTACTTTATAAAAATCATAATTAAAGGGTATTAAATGCACATTTTTGAAAAATATGATTTTTTACAAGTTAAAATGGTTAAAAATTGAAATTTAATTGTTTCTGAAATTTTATTATAAATCTGGATATTTATTTAGTAGCACTTCAGAAATGCTAACGTTTCTGAAAATAAACTAAAACTGAACTATTACAGCAGTTTTTAAATGTTGTCTTTACCAAATTGAATTGTTTCCAATTATAACTTACCGTAGCATTTTCTAAGTGCTGCGAAAAGCCAAAATTTCAATATCTGAAGTGTTTAACTGAATAAATGAACTCAGAAAAGGCTAAATTTTTGGAAATTGAATATTTGATTTAAAGGAATATTAACTTCACTTTTTAATGGTTTAAATGAATGATTTTAATTCGGAATTATAAATCATTTTGAAATTTATAACCACGGGTACACTGCTTTGTGTGTCATGTGTCCTTGTAGTTGTTTGATGCACACCTTTGATTTTAAAAGGTTGGCTAGAGGTGAGCAGCTACTGCAGCTCTACACTACCCTAGTCACAATAACACTGTTATTTGCATTGTTTACTTTAATATGGATATTTCTAGGATAGTGTTTATTACCATTTAATTGATGGTTTGACTGATCATTAAAGGATGGGCGATCCTAAGCATCCTTACAGTTATTGTGCATTGCTATTACAGTTCACTTGAGTTGGTTTACATTGTATAAGTATGTATGTCCTGACTCGAGTGTTTGTGTTTTACTTTACGCTCGGGTCAGCCTGAGAATCACAGCTTTGGATTCACCTTCTGGAGCTAGAGTTTTGCAGGAGCTTATCTATCTATCTATTCGTCTACTTCTTCCAGTTAGTTCCTATTCGGTATCTGTCTCTGTATTGTTATTTATGTATCCTGACTTCTATTGTATCTATTTTACTAAGAGATTTTGTATATGTTTTGAGTGTATGTATATAGTAGCTTCATGAACTACCAGGTATTTTATTTCTGCTGCGAGGATTCTCATATCTCTGTGTTTTTGATTCTATGAATGATTTTATTTGCTCCAAATTTTATTACAATCTGTTATTTTGAATTATTCAAGTCTGACATGTGTGGAATATTGTCGATTTGAATGGTCCAAAATAGTGGGTCGTTACATTTGGTATCAAATCTTTGGTTTTGGAAAACCTTAGCCTGCGGAGCAAAAAACTCATTAGAGATAGGGTAGAAATACCATAGAATGAGTGAAATCAATCTCAGAATAATTTCTTTGTGAGAGAACGTATTTTCGAAGTATAAAATGATTTCCAAATGATTTTCAAAGATTATATTGGTATAATTTTTTTTTCCTTATTTTGAAATCGAGAGTTTCTAAACTTCATCCCTTTTGTATCCACCTTGTTAGTAATCTCTTTGGTTAGGATTCTTATCGATTAGGATTCCTTGAATTTTGGAACGCTCCCACTTGTTCTGAAATCCAGTCTTGTCTTCCCTATTTTTATCCTTTTGATTTTGGAGCATTCCATAACTCCACTTTGAATGACCTCTATAAAGATCGGTGATTCCGCAAATCTTTGAATGATTTGTAAAGGGGTGAAACTCTTTTACAATTGGCATCGATTCATCGGAGATTTCTGCATCCTCAGTTTACAATGCTATCTATCTGCTGCTATATCTGGATTCTATCTCAGGCGATCGAATGTCAATTTGCCTTTGATTTCCCCATTGATTATATTCCGGAAGTCACGGTTGACCAGTTAAGGTCACCCGCGATTTATAAAGGCTTATCCATCTTCTATTTGGTAATTAAGTTGTCTCATCTTCGTTCGATCTTATCTTCGAACCAGAATTCTATTTGATTAGAGTTCATCTAAATTTGAATCTCTATTTCTTTTGAAATCCATCCTTGAATCATCCGTTGGAAAAAATTTGCGTTTGGTTGTATTTTGAAATTATGCATACATCGAAGTTATTATTTTGATAAGGATGACCATATTTTATATAAAAGTGAAATGTTTTCGATAAGGATTATATAATTTTTAAAATGAAAATTTGAAGCTTCGAAAAGATTTGAAAATTTTATAAGAAATTGATTTATATAAAAATGATTTATAAGTAAAGGGTATTGAATTTGAAATTTGAGAGATTGAACTCCGGTATTTTGAAAATTGGTTTTAAGGTTTTGAAAATATATGATAATACGATCTGAAAGTATTTTCTGAATAAAAAATGTTTCAAATGTATTCGAATGATTTCCAATGATTTCAAAGAAATTCCAAAGAAGTTTTCAAGAAAATTGAAGTCCAGAACTCACTTATGTCACTGGAAAATAATTTCGGTGATGAGTGCACCCATTATCGACATTGATTTTCGAGTTTCAGAGTGGGAGAGAGGCCACTCTGGTAGCTTTCCTATGCGAGTGATTTTGTGAAACCAATTTTGATTTCAGATTTTGAAGTATGATTTGATTTTCGAAAGATGTATGTATCTATATTTGAAATGATTTGAAGTGAGCCGGTATTCAATCCTCGAGTTTCTGATTTCATTTTGGTATAACTCAATTTATAAAAATTGATTTACTGATTTGTTGCTGATTTCCAACTATTGGATTTGAAATTTGATTTCACCGACTATTTTGAAGGTTCGAACACTTCCAAATCAAGTTTCATTTTTAAAGCAATGAAATTTCAAAGAGTATAAAATATTTAATAAAGTATGAAAGTTTAGTTTTGTATGTTTAAAGTATGAAGAGTATGACTTAAATAAATTTGAAACTTTTGTTAAATAAATAATTTGCAAAAGGAAAATTGGGTTTTTCTTATAGAAATAAATAGTTTGAAGGTTTTAAAGGGATGGTTTTAAACTTAGTAACTAGTTTGGGTATAATTGATTTTGAGAAAATATTTGGTTTTGAAAATAGATTGGAATTTAAAACTAGTATTTATATGATGATTTTGGAAATGAATTTGTTTGACTTGAATTCTGTTGATTCGGAGACTTAAATTATTTTCCAAACCCATTATTTTGGAACTTTGAAACTGAATTGATATTGAAATGATTTGAAATTGAGAACCTTATATTATTCAGTATTTGATTTGGGAGTTGTCAAACTTATATAAATGGATTTGTATAAGTATGAAGTTGATTTGAAAACTATTGATTTGAAAGGTACTCAATTTGGAAAGAGAATCTTATATAATCGAAGTCTATATAAGTGTGATTTGATATACTATTGATTTGGAAAGTATTTGATTTGAAAGTGGAATCTTATATACAATGGGCTTTATATATAAGTATGATATTTGAAAGTGATTTGAAAAAGGTACTATATGAAATATATTTTTGAAGTAAAGATATGGGAAGTGCCTTCTGCTTGATATCCGCTCTGTGGCCACATTGTGGATTCATTCCATCGATATTATTCTCTCTGATTTTTTATTTTCGGATGTGATACTCGAGTGTCCCACAATGGAGATCTCTATGGTTTTTCTTTTGAGCGCGACTGCATTGAGCAATTTGCCTGGCTGAGATGGCCTAAGGGTACGGATGTTTCCTGGGGGATGCAGGCGTAATGATTGTGTATCCTGTGATCTATGTAGGTCGCATTAGTAGCGAAATCCGCTTGGCTAAAATGGCCTAGGGGTACAGATTGTTTTCTAGGGTATCCATGCGTAACCATTGTGTATCCTGCGGTCTACTGGTCATCATGGCGTAACTCACAGGGCTGAGAAAGCTTACGGATATGGATTGTTTCTTGGGGGATCCAAGCGTAACCATTGTGTATCTACGATCCATAGTTAGACAAAGGTTTTGGTTGTTTTGTTTGAATTGTACTTTCCATATCTGTTTTTAAAAGTTTTTCTAGTATTTTCACTGGGTGTTGAAACAAGTCTACTACGTACCTGGAGAATTCTAGCTTTGCGCCTGATCAACGCACTGCCAGAGTCTACGGGAACGAGGGTAAACTTGTTAAGACATCGAGTTATAAAAGTATTTTGATAAAGTATTGTATAAAGGATATTTTGATCATTTATTTTACCCTTCCAAATAATTGAAATTTATATAGCTTTAGAATAATGGTTCATCCTTGTCTTTCAACCTATTTTCCTTTCTAACTATTCCTATTCTCCACCTTGTTAAACTTACCTATAACGATAGTTATTAAGTATAATTTTGATCTTCTTGTCATCTTGTCTTAATCCTATTTCATTTTATCGTTTTTGTGTTTTTTGTACCTCATTCCTTTTCGAGGACGAAAAGATTTGAGTGGGGGAGAGTGTAACAACCCTATATTTTGTGATTATTTTAATTGCATATTTTAATTTTTTTAATTTGAATTTTTGATTTAAAAACATTTTTTTTAAAATGAATAAATTTTGTTATTGTAAATATAAATTTTGTTTTCTATGTGAATTATAATTCTAAACCTGAATAAATGGAATATTTCCAAAAAAGTGGATTTTGGTCAAAATGGTCAAACTTTGACTTTTAAATTTAGAATTTAAATATCCAAATTTTTTAATTTTATCTTTTATTATGAAAATAGAATTAATTTCAAGAATACTGCTTTTCGTTTCATTGAAATCGGATTAATATTGTGAAAGTTATGCTTTTTACAATATTGTGTGTTAATCGTTTTATTTAACAAAATTGTTTATTTTAATTAATATAAATAATATTTTTGGTTGATATATAATGTTATAATTGTGTGCATATATATGTAACATTACATGTTATGTATATATTTACAACATTGTCCGTTTTTATTTCATTTAATTTGGATATATACTTTGTAAATTAAGTAACATACAAAGATGTAAATAGCAATTAATTTGTACGTTTATATAACCGTTTTCTTATTTATTTCAATAGTGTTTATATAAACAGTATGTATTTATTGAATTATTTCTTTGGCATATATTTTATTAAATAGATGGAAAACACATAAATGAAGATACGCTACCTATTTTTAATTAAAGGCATATGTTACGTTTTGATTTATTACCTCTTTATCTTTCCATCCATTGATTTCATACCATAACTCCTCCATATTTGTTGCCATTTATTTCCTTGATTCCTAGCCACCTATATCACATGAAATATCTCTCCCCATCTTCATTTTGCAAGGCACTTCAGATCTGAAAAAAAAGGTAAGCAGTGGCCTCCTTTTTCTTCTTCTTTTTCTTCCTTTTCTTATTGATTTTTCAATGTTTTTGCCTTGGTTTCTTCTCCACGTTGCTCGGCCATAGCCTCCATTCCTTCACCAACCACATCCTCTTTCTCCCCACGATCCACGACAAGAACATCCCCTCCTCCTCTGACCAGCAAGGTCGTGCACTCCATGGAGCAAAACTCCACACAAAAGCATTGAAAATCCCTTAAACCAATACACAGCCGAGCCTAGTTCATCACCACCTTCATTTTTCCACCATGGCCGCCACTTACAGCCGCCGCCACCACCATTAGCCATCACTTCAATCACTGTTCTGACCTATACCCATATGGCCGAGCCCACATCACCTTTGGCCGAGCCCAAAGTGTGAACAAAAACTTCACTTTAGTGCCTTAAACCCTTGTATTCTCATGTGTAACCCGTCTACCACTTTCTACTCCACGTAGCCATGCTTATATGTGCCAAACCAGACCCAAAACCAAGCCTATGTCTAGCAATGGCCGTACCACATGAACCCTAGGCCAAGCACTTGAAGGTGGAAAGCATGGCAAAAGCATTCTATTTTATTTTTGCTTCTTCTATCAAAGTTTGTTTCAATATATGTTGTATTGAATTTTTACTTGTATATGGATTTATTTTGTTGTTGAATACAAGATTAACATCTTGACTATCTCCCACTCAAATCAAAAGTCATATCATACTTTTTGGAATTTCTTTGTGTGTTTTGATTTGCTAACTCCAGCATAAATGGTGAGTTTTCACTCATGACAATTATACTTATATAATTAGTGAAGTGACAATAAGTGAATGTGTAGAATTGTTATATAATGTTATACCTGCCTGCGATGCTAATTATGTGATGTTAAACCCTGTTATAAACTTGTCTCATCATCCGTTATGTTTTATTCTGTTATACTGAGTATTTATTTCTGTTTCTCACACTGCAAGTTCCCCGTAGAATAGAATCACTAAGGGTTGAAATGATACATACCCGAGCAGACTTTAGAATGGGAAAAATCATTACTGGCTAAAATGATAGGCCTGGGTGATTTTTATTTATTTGTATTTGCCTTGGGATTTCAGGTTTGAAAATAATCAAAACCCAAAATTTTTACTGATTACGGATTTAATTGATAATTACCGTATCACTTGATTGAGGTGTGAAATATTATCCGGACCCGTGGTTGATTTCACAATATGATTTCTCATAAATTTCATGTATTGTAAATGAACGAAAAAATATATATGAACTTTGACTTATATTGGATTTAAAATGGTTAAGTAGTGATTTTCTAAAAGGTTAAATGGTTTAAGTTAATAGATGGTTTGAGTTGTAGTGTGAAAGTTTGATTTAACTTAATAATGGGAATTTAAGAAAAAAAAATGGAATTATAAGCTGAGCTTGGTAATTAATATAATTGATGTATGAATTGGATAAATATAAAGTAAAAGAAAATATCAAGTTATTTGTAAAATAAAGTTAAGCAATTTACAGTGTATTTTGAATTTAATTAGTTTAAAATGTTAAATAAATGGATGGTTAAAAGTGTAATTTGAAATATAACTAGGCTTGGAAATGTGAAGTTAGGTTTCAAAATGATAGTTAAGTTAAGAAAATAAAATGGAAATTTAATTTAATTTATGAAATGGTAAATTAAATTAATGTGTAAAGTAAATGAAAGTTGGGAAAATTGTATATTGACCTTAATAAGTGAAACATTGAGATTTTTGAATTAATGTATAAAATTTTACTTTATAAAATCATAATTAAAGGGTATTCAAATGAGATTTTTGAAGTGGAAAAAATATGATTTTTTATAAGTTAAAATGGTTAAAAATTGAAGTTTAATTGTTTCTGAAATTTTATTATAAATCTGGAAATTTATTTAGCAGCACTTCTGAAATGCTATCGTTTCTGAAAATAAACTAAAACTGAACTATTACAGCAGTTTTAAATGTTGTCTTTACTGAATTGAATTGTTTTCAATTATACCTTATCATAACATTTTCTAAGTGCTGCAAAAAGCTAAAATTTCAATATTTGAAGTGTTTAACTGAATAAATGAACTCAGAAAAGGCTAAATTTTTGGGAATTGAATTTTTGATTTGAACGAATAATGACTTCACTTTTTAATGGTCTAAATGAATGATTTTAATTCGGAATTATAAATCATTTTGAAATTTATAACTACGGGTACACAGCTTTGTGTGTCATGTGATTTCCTTGTGGTTGTTTGATGCACACCTTTGATTTTAAGAGGGTGGCTAGAGGTGAGAGGCTACTGCAGCTCTACGCTACCCTAGTCATAATAACACTGTTATTTGCATTGCTTACTTTAATATGGATATTTCTAGGATAGTGTTCATTACTACTTAATTGATGGTTTGACTGATCCTTAAAGGATGAGTGATCCCAAGCATCCTTTAAGTTATTGTGTAATGCTACTACATTCCAATTGAGTTGGTTTACATTGTATAGGTATGTATATCCTGACTCGAGTGTTTGTGTTTTACTTTACGCTCGGGTCAGCCTGAGAATCACAGCTTTGGATTCACCTTCTTGAGCTAGAGTTTTGCTGGAGCTTATCTGTCTATCAATTTGTCTACTTCTTTTAGTTAGTTCCTATTCGGTGTCTGTCCCTGTATTGTTATTTATGTGTCCTGACTTCTATTGTATCAATTTTACTAAGAGATTTTGTATATGTTTTGAGTGTATGTATATAGTAGCTTCATGAACTACTATGGTTTTTTATTTCCGCCGTGAGGATTCTGATATCTCTTTGTCTATGGTTCTATGAATGATTTTATTTGCTCCAATTTTTATTACAATCTATTATTTTGAATTATTCAAGTCTGACATGTGTAGATTATTGTTGATTTGAATGGTCCAAAATAGTAGGTCCTTACATGGATCCCCTGCCAACACAGAACCGGCCTACCACTTATTATATTTTAGTGAAGATGACCACCTCTCCGTTAATGGGTCCTAAAGCATACAAATGCGAGATAATATCGACTCTAGATAGGGATTATCTTACCGTACTTGGGAGCGACTCGCTTAGCCCTGCTGCATCTCCCCTGGTTTAGTCATTCTCGATTGATGAGGCTTGAGGCTATGTTTTACCTTTTATATAAAATTTCCCACTTGGAATGCTAATGCTGCCCTCTAAGCAATAGCAATACGAGCATTCATCCATACAAGTTCGTTGGGGACTGAATGAAACACTTGAATGCTCTGTCTTCAATTCCACCATCTTCAAGATATCTTCACTTCGAAATGCTTGAGTTTGATCGAAGTGGCTTTTGGATAAAATATATGATCCCGTTCTCTTTGAAACAACTTTCAATAATTTTTGGTAAAGTCAACCGCAGTTCTTTAGGAAATAAACTGTCATAGATAAGAGTAGAGATCACCCCCCATCCATTAGTGGATGGATTTTCTTATTACTGTCCTAGGAGAACGAATGAGATTTATATGCACAGTACAACATCATCGGAGATAACTGTTCAATATAACTCATGTGCTTCTCCTATATATTTCCAAAGTTATGTTTTGGATCCAAATTCGACAGTCGATTATATAACTATCAAATAAAAAACATTCAATTAGGGATATATTTCCATAGGGAAGACCGACAATGGTTAAGCACACAAGCAATCACTAGCCTCTTTTAATAAACCTTTTCAAATACTAATTTCATTCTGTAAATATTGTAGCAAAATTATTTAACCAAGATAGATACGTACATACATACATACATATATATTCCATAAATCCCTATATTTCAATACTTGGAAAAATATTCATATATTTATCTCAACGGCATAAGCATATTCACCAAATGCTGGAGAATATTTCCTTTTTATACAATTCTAAATCATTTATAAACTCCATTATAAATTTATAAAACAACTTATAAACAATTTTATAAATCTCACGAACCATTTATAAGACTCCTCTATACATCCCAAAAATCATTTATGACCCCTTTATATGTCCATAAACTTTCTACAAGCTCCTTTTAAATATCTATAAACCCATTTCTAATATTCTTTTAAAAATGTGTAACCATTTACAAAACTCGTTTATCTTATAAATCTTCCTTTAAGCCCTTAACCCATTTTATAAAACTTCCCTTATAAAACCCAAGTCCATTATAAAAATATATTTAATCATTTACTTTAAAACTCTATTACATAATAATAAACAGTATAAATAAGTACTAATTAACTTCAAAAATCTTAAAGATAATAATTAATAATTTCAGAGCATTCTTAATAAAGCATTAATAATTTATCTTAAACATTATTATAAATAATAATAATTAATTTTCAAAGCTTTATTGATAAATTATTATTATTACTTTCAAACCATATTAATAGTTTAAATAATAAGCTTTTCAAAACATTAAAATATTGATAAACAACTTTAAAACAATTTTTAATACAAATACACACCCTTTAAAACATAAATGTACTTCTTTGATAAATATCCATACTTACATTTCAACATAATCATTTCCAATTTTATAAAACTATGTTTATAAATCTCCTTCTATTTTATAAAGCTTTTTTTTTTAAAAAAATCGCTTTTATTTATGATCCCCATTTATAACTCTACTCCTTATTATTAGTCGCGCTTATTTATAAAATCCCATTCAAAAACGTAATTTCAAACCATTTTGAACGTTGCTCCTATATTCTATAATTTTCTTTTATAAATTCCTTTCTATTTATAAATATCAATTAACATTCCAAATTTATCCTCAACTTCAATTTCCAAAATAGAGTCAATTATTTCCTAAAATATCATTCCACATCTTATAATAAATCCACTATTTGATTTATTTCACCTATTTATTAAATGATAATAGTTTCCTTTAATTTAGAACATCGTTCATAAACCCATACTTTTAACAGAATACAATTTTACAAATCTTCACTTCATACGTAAATACCACTTTTATAAATTATCACACTTATAAATCTGACGTTTGTAATTAGTCTTTAATATATGTACATACATACATACATACATATATATATATATATTACTTTATATAAAATGGTTAGTAAATATTTTTATAAATATATTTCTATTTTCCTTTAAAACACATCATTTTATTATAAAAGGCGGACTTATTTTAGGATTTAGAAAAATCTTTATTTTAAAGTTCAAAAATGTCTAATTAAAATATTTTATAAAACTATTAATTTATAATGTCCTAAATCATACTTTTTATTTTAAAATAAATTTCTTCTTTAATTAATTCAAGAAAAATTATTAAAAAATATATAATTTCCAAGATCACATTGAAATCTCTTTTCAAATCAATAGTTTATAATATTTTTGAATACTAAAATAAGGCCTAATGTACTAAAGCATTAAACAAGCAAAATCATATCTATGTCATCAATATAGCATCCCGCATATCATGTGTCAATTTATATGAAAATAAATCGATAGTGTGAGAAATCCTGTTGGATCCCTCCAACCCGTCCCTCTACATCACGCACAGTATATAATCATAAAAATATAAATCAACCACTCCAAGACGAAATCATATACAAAGAATCATCTACTCTTACTCGGGAATGTAATTGGGTTTCATCCTCTCCACGGGTGGGAATATATCCAAACCAACTAAAAAATATAGCAAATCAATCTAGCAGTCAGTAATAATCAATAATAAAATATTCACACATCCAATAAATAATTTTTACTGACTGAATAATATTTCTGGTTAACCAAAAAGGTGAGATTCAATCGAATTTATTTTAATAGTCTCCAAAATGTTCCATTTTGAATTAAAATTGAATGAACATTCAATTTTAAAGCAAATTTTCTACCCAAATCCATCCAATCCGACTACGCTGATATGACCGCATTGCAACTCGTCGCGTTCAATTTGGACCTCGTGTGAGTTAATAATGAACAAATTTATGTTTAAAATAATTAAATTATAATTAACTTGAAATTAATTAAGGTTTAAAACTAAATACCCTTCTTCCCTCTTCACGTTCATGCTTCGTTCAACCCAAGCATAATTCGATCGCGCTTCCACCATCACCGCCGTGCCACTTGTCATACCTCCGACCCCGCCAACCGCTGCCGCACCTCGTGCAAACCCCTCGGCCTCGCGGCTCGTGCACCGCCGCCCCGTAAATCATACTCAAACAGAAATCCTCTAGCCAACGAACACGGCCAAATTCCGGCCATCTCACCTCGCCATAGCTCGATCCAACCGTTGATTAGCTTCGTTGGATGTGCTCTATGCTTCTCTAGTTTAACTTGAAGCCAGAACATGAATGGAATGGCGTTGATCATCGTGGGACGTTGGATTTGACCATTTGTTTAAATTAAAACTTTGAACATGGTTTATGCCTATGACCATGAATTTATTAAGGGGAAGGAGGGGATGGTCTGCATGGGGAAAGTATTGGCTAAATATGGTGAAAAGATAGTGCGGATCGTGCTATATGGAATTATACTATACTAGTGTGAAAATAGACTAAGATACTATAGCAATGTGAATAAGTAAAATAAAACAAGCACATCAGGAATTTTTATACTTGTTCGAACTTTCTGTTCTACGTCCAGTCCTAGACTCCTTCTGGAATTTCACTAGAAACAACAACCCTCACTTAAACCCAGAGGAACAGGTCTACACAAACCTCTGAACAGCTGAACAGGAACCTGAACAGCAGAACAGGATTTCGCCTTAACAGCCGAAGAGGTCTTCACACGCCTGAACAACAGAACGGGACTTCAACAAATATAGAAGACTGTTTTGACTTTGTGTGTTCTAATAACACGAATTTGTCAATTATAGTACACCCTTCCTATATTCTTCTCCTTTATGATATATATATATATATATATATATATATATGAATACGTGAAGAACAAGGAAGTAATAGAATGAATTTGTATGAAATTGAATGCATAAGTGTATTAGAATCAAAGGATACGAGAGTAGAGTAAGAATAGATTGAATTGATTGTTAAAAAGTATGATTCTAATGTGTTTATATAGATTATAAATAGGCACATTTTTTCGTGAAGAGTTATCATGAAGAGATATGGTCATATCTATCGAAATAAAGGACGCATCTCTTCATGAATGAAAGTGCCTATTTGAAAAATATAGCCGCTATAGATATTCAAACTTCTGAATCGAAAAATTCAGAATTTTGAATTCACACAAACTCAAACCAAAAAGAAAATAGGCTAAAAAAGACTATTTTCAGATGTCTGAAATGAACAATTCAGACGTCTAAATATTGTAAAAACAATATTCAATTTTCCAGGTTCAGACGTCTAATTTGGTGCATTCAAACGTCTGAATGTAGATTAAAAATTGATAATATACAAAGCTTTAAAAAAAATGACGAGATATATCATATAGGAGAGATTTTAACATGAATAAACTCTAGATATAGACTCGATACATACTTAAGAGTTGAAGCTCATTTGAATCCGGTCTTGATTGATTCCTGTAAAAACAAGTTAGTGTATAATAATGACTTATATAGTTGTTATAGTCAAAATATCATAATTATGAAATATTGTAAATACGAAGTTCCAACATTCTCCCCCTTTTCAACGATGACAACTATATAAGTATATACACAAAATGAGCATATACAACAGGAAATAATTATATGTACTCCCCCTTACTATAAGCTCCCCCTGTCGATGGTATAATTTTCAAACTCCTTCTCCCATTTAACATTGACAAAAAGTAAACATATCAAATATGAAATACTCATATAACGTAGATAATGACTGACTACACTATCTCAAAATAGTCATAGAAGTTTTAATAGTACAATCCAACAAGCTAGTATGAGATCACCACATACAAATATATACAACAAAAAGCAAATTACTACGAATGTCTTTTTGATAAGAAAACAACCATACCACTACCTGCTTGACTCATCATCACTCTCTTTATCCTTCTCATCATTATCATCATCATTAGTGCCGGAGGTAGAAGACCGTTGAAAAGGAGCTGGATCAAAGATTCAGCAGAAGTCGAGGAAATGCAACCAATACGTTCCCATATCTTATTTAGAAAACCACGAATGGAGTTGAACCTTTTATTGGATTGCCTCCTGAATTTATCTATTTTAGTCTTAAGCTTGGCTTGATTTTGTGAAAGAGTAACCAAAGCTTGTCAAGGAGTAGAGTCAAGACAAGGAACTTCTGTTTCATCATCATCCCCTTCTTGAACTTGAGTAGAAATAGGGTGATGACGTTGAGAAGGTTAAGGATGATTTTGATCACAGTTGGCGATCCATTCTTGAAATGATATAAAAGAAAGACTTTGTGTACGTTTTGGTAAGTTCACGAGTCCCCAATTATTAGACCCAAGCTCTTTAATTATGAAAAACTCAGATTTCGAAAAAGAAATACCATAATTTTGAAGAAGTTTCATTATATAAGCACCATAGTGAAAAAATTTATATTGACGATGGCGATTTACATCCATAAACTCTTCCATAATAACACGGTCCCAATCTAGGGATTATTCAGAGTATATATCATAGAGAGCTTGGAAGTTGCGCTTATTAACAATTTCATAGCTACCGATGCATGGTAAAACCGAGCGAACCAAAGCTCTATGAATGATATAGGCTTATGGCCGAAGTTCAATAGATGTAAGTTTAGTAATATCGTTAGAAAGAAAGCATTGAGAAACTTCATCTCATTCGTCCAAAGATAGAGAAACCTCAATATCATCTAAATTGGTTCCGGTTGAAGGACATTGAAGGATTTCTCTAAGATGAACAAGTGGAAGATAAATCCTAGTACCACAAACAATAGTCTAAATGCAATCTTGATGATTGTGAGGATGGTGATGATCCAAATTCATATTTGCATAAAAAAGGCTTTACTAAAAGACGATTAATCTTCAAATTATTGGCAGAAGAAAGAAGAGATTCTAACCCATTTGAGCGAGCTATTTGTAGAATTCGATAAGGCTCAAATTCTTAATACTTCATGAAGGCACTGAGAAAGAAGTTGGATCTTTCCATTTGAGCAAACCGACATTTTGCATCATTATTCCAAAGCCATTGATCAATGTTTGGAGTAGATGAGGATGTTGAAGCCCTAGATCTCAGGTTTTGGAGCCATTTGTTAAGAAAAGATAATAAAGATTGAATTTTTAAGAGTGTAAAAGGTGGGTTATGAGGAAATAAAATGAAGCAGTTTAGTGAAAAATGAGAAAAGTAGAAGATTGAAACGGTTTTAAGATGGTAGGCGGGAAACAAAAATGCTGAAAAGCCCCTGTAATTTGAAAAGCCTGAACTGTTCAGACGTCTGGATTTTTAATTTCAGATGTCTAAATTTTTAATTTCAGACGTCTGAAATCAATAATTTTTAAATAGAACGCAAATAGTTCATTTTTAGGAATATTCAGACGTCTGGTTTGGATGATTCAAACGTCTGAATCTGAAGTTAAAAATATATATTTGGTAATATTCAAACGTCTATTTTAACCATTCAGACGTCTGAATTTAAAAATAAAATTGTATTTCCGAGCATAAACAAATTTATTAAACATACAGAAGCTGTTTGTTAAAAACATACAATTATAAACATAAAAACAACATGGAAAAGCAATTTATTGATTTTTGCATCTATGATGAGGAAGATGATTGTCTAGGAGTCTTAGGCACTTCTGGTTCTATCATCTTTTTTCCCTTAGATGATTCGAAAGAATCCCAGTTACTGCCACATTCCCATGAATTTGGTGATACATGAGGATGTTGCAGTGTCTGATTCCATGAATTGTGATGGGAAGATGTAGGTAGTTGAACACTAGACGTAGATGAACCGTATATTTTCCAACCAAGGTTCCCCAGAAAGTTAAGACATCGTGAATTAACTTTTTGCTCATAATACATTTCTCTTTGAAGACTTAACGATTCCTGTTGATAATGATAAATATCATCAATCTTCTGTTTATTTTGTGGGGAACCGAAGAACAAAAAACGTCGAGCTTTCTTCTTTTATGGAGTGTGACGGGTATGATTATTCAAAGATACATGCCGAGAAGGTTCATAACAAGGGGTTGGAGTTGGTAAACTGGAAGAATATGCTGAAGATGGTGTAGAAAACTCTGTAGAAGTAGGTTCTTCTGAACTAGAGCCATTCGACACCATAGAATAAAAGACAATTGCGAGTAACTGAGAAAGCAACATGGTTGTGTTAACAGATAAAAATAGAATAACGAGGAAGCTGAAAAACAATTTAGCAAGAGGAGAAAATTTATAGGTGAGCAAAACATATATTTAGAAAGTAAATATGTGGATGAAAATCAAAAATAAATAGGTTCCTAAGAAAAAATAGCAATAAAATTGCAACAGATAAAAAAAAGTGGACAACATCTTTTCAGGAGATGGATGGTTAAACGGTAAATCAAAATTTGACTTAAAAAAAAGGAATGTAAACAATATAAAACTTGTACGTAAAAAATAGTATGCTATTAATAATATATTTTAGAAAATCAAATTAAAAAATTTTAAACGAGATAATTCTGAGTTCTCGTCTTAGTTTAATAAAAGTATTTTCAAGAAGTGGTTTTGTAAAAATATCAGCCAATTGGTTTTCGGATGTAACAAAATCTAAATTTATTTTTCCTTCTTCAATACAATCACGCAGAAAATGATGATGAATATCAATATGTTTTGTTCATGAATGATTGATTGGATTTTTTGGTAAAGTGGTAGCACTTGAGTTATCACAATATATTGTTGAATTTGTTAAATTTATATCAAAAATCTCTAAGTGTCTGTTGCATATAAATAACTTGAGCACAAGCTAATGCAACAGAAATATATTCTGCTTCACATGTAGAACGTGAAACACAGTTTTCTTTCTTACTAAACCCAGAAACTAACGATTTTCCAATAAAATGGCACATACCGCTGGTACTTTTTCTATCTGTCGGAGATTCACCGAAATTAACATCACTATATAATTCTAATTCGACAGGAAACTCTTTTGGATAGAAAATTCCAAAGTCCTTGGTATTACTAAGATACCATAATATATGTTTAACTGCTCTTAAATGTAATTCTTTTGATTTAGCTTGAAATCTAGCACATAAAAAAACACTCATCGTTATGTCAAAACGACGGGCCGTTAAATATAATAATGAACCAATCATACTTCGGTATAATTTTTGATCAATACTTTTACCATTTTCATCTCTATTGAGATATGTTGTTGTAATCATGGGAGTCGGTTTAGCAGAAGTATTTTCCATTTTGAAGCATTTGATTAAATTATTAAAATATTTCTCTTGATTAATAAAAATACCATTTTGTAATTATTTGATCTGTAAACCAAGAAAATGTGATAATTCTCCTATGTGGGACATTTCAAATTCTTTGGTCATAATATCGGAGAAGTCCTGGCTTAATTTTTCATTGGTAGAACCAAAAATGATGTCATCAACATAAATTTGAACAATTAAAATATCCTTTTTTGAATGTTTAATAAAAAGTGTTTGATCAACCTTTCCTATTTGAAATCCAGATGATAGTAAATAGCTCTTAAGCCATTCATACCAAGCACGTGGTGCATGTTTCAAGTCGTATAGAGCTTTCTTAAGTTTATAAACATGGTCTGGATATTTTTCATGGATAAATGAAGGAGGTTGTTCAAGGTACACGTTTTCTTTTATATAACCATTCAGAAAAGCACTTTTAACGTCCATTTGATAATGTTTGAAATTATGAAAACATGCACAGGCCAATAAGATACGTATTGCTTCTAATCTAGCGACAGGAGCAAATGTTTCTTCATTGTCAATTCCTGCCTCTTGATTATAACCTTGAGCGACTAACCTTGCTTTAATTCTAGTGATGTTACCTTGTTCGTCCACCTTATTTTTATAGACCCATTTTGTACCAATAACAGTTAGGTCACTTGGTCTAGGAACTAACTCCCAAACTTCATTGCGTTTAAACTAATTTAGCTTTTCTTGCATTGCAATTATCCAGTAGTCATCTGAAGATGCTTCTTTAGGGTTTTTGGTTTTAATATTGGAAAGAAATGCTACGTGTTCCATTTGATTCAGTTGACTTCTAGTTCGGATGTTTGAATTAATTTCTCCAATAACATTTTGAACAGGATGATCCCTTAATATTTTTGGTGAAGATCTTAACTCATTGTTGTTATGAATAACAGTTTCATCTTCTCTAGAATTATCAATTATGTTTTCATTATTTTCAAAATTTATATTGTCAATATTTGTGATATTATCTAAAAGTTCTTCATCATCTATTATACTTGGTTTTTTTTAGAAACTTTTCATCAAAAGATACATGAAGAGTTTCCTCAATAGTATTAGTTCTTTTATTAAACACTCGATAATCTTTGCTTCAATCTGAATATCCTACAAAGATACCTTTGTCGAATTTTTCATCGAATTTGCGAAGCTGTTCTTTGGTATTTAATATAAAACATTTTGATCCAAAAACTTTAAAATAGGAAATATTTGGTGTTCTTCCATGAAAAAGTTCATATGAAGTATTTTTTATAAGAGGCCATATAGAAACACGATTTAAAACAAAACAAGCAGTTGCTGCAGCTTCTGCCTAAAAATGCCTTGGAAGTGTGTTTCCATTTAACAAAGTTCTTGCATATTCCTACGATGTTCTATTTTTTTCGTTCCACGACTCCATTTTGTTGTGGAGTTTTAGGAAATGAGAAATTTTGAAATATTCCTTTCTTTTTACAGAAATGTTCAAAATCTTCATTTTCGAACTCTCCTCCATGATCACTTCTATTATTCTTTATTTTTAATCCTTTTAAATTTTGGATTCTTTTGACAAAAACTTTAAAATGGTCAAAATTATCACTTTTATTTTTCATAAATACAGTCCATGTATATCTAGAAAAGTCATCTACAATTACAAACACATATCTACTGTGATTTATGGATTATACTTCAAATAAATCCATGTATAGTTATTCAAGTGGTTGTAGTGTAGAAATAACTTTCTTAGATTTAAAAGATGATTTAGTTAATTTTCCTAATTGACATTCATCACAAATATGATTGACTTTAAAGTTTATTTTTGGTAATCCTTTTACTAAATCATTTTAAGAAAGTTTGTTTATAGCTTTGAAGTTAATATGACAGAATCTCTTATGCCATAACCACGAATCATTTTCTTTGACTACAAAACACATATCTGAATTATGATTAATTTTCATATTCAAAACATATATGTTTCTATCTCTATTACCTTCAAAGATAAGTTTTTCATTTTGATCATAAATACTATACTTATTTTCAGAAAATGAGATTTTGAATCCTTTGTCACATAATTGGCTAATACTTAACAAATTATGCTTCAAGTTATTGACAAGTAAAACATTGGAAATGAGAGGTAAATTAGGTATACCGTAATTGCTCACATCGCCTTTGCCGATGATAAAACCTTTGGAATTGTCTCCAAATGTGACAGAGCCTCTGTCTGAATATGTGATATTTGATAGCATATTTTTGTCTCCTGTCATGTGTTTTGAGCAGCAACATTCGAGTATCCATTTTCCTCTTTTCTTAAGCGGAACCTGCAAAAAATAAAAGAATAACATTGGTACCCACTTTTTGATAGGGTCCTAAGAGTTAGGTCTTTGGAAACCAAACCCAAGAGGATTTGGTATTCCCTTTATATAAATAATTTTTATTTTTATGAAAATTTTCAAAAAGACTCGATATATTTATTCCAAATCAAACTATTGTTTGTTTTTGGAACCCATATTTTTATGTTTTTTGAGTTTTGATTCCTTTTTGGTTGAACCATGGTAGACTTAGATTTAGAAATATTTCTCTTATCTTGCTTAGTTTTTGGTGGAGCTATAGATTTCTTAGTATAACCTAGACCTTTCTTATTTGAAACAGACTGAGAAGTTATAATAATTTTAGATAAGTTTTCTCTACCTTTATTAAAGTTAGATGCATTTTTAGTAATGCATTCTAACTTTGTTTTGAGGCTAGTATTGTCTAGTTCAATCATTTTGATCTTGACTTTTAGCTCATGATTTTCAAAGATAAGAGCATCATTCTTTTCCTTTTGAGTTTTAATTTCTTGACTCGATAAGGTAAGTTGAGAGTTATCATTAGTAAAAGTATCTTAAAGTTTTTCAAGTTCTTCTCCTAATATCTGTTTTTCATCATTAAGCATGTCTCTCTCGAATTCTGCTTTTCTCTGATTTTCTAAAGCCTCTTTATATTTTCTTTTGAGACTTTTTAAAGTATCTAATAATTCAGAATTTATTTCAATCATGTCATCAAAAAGTAAAATCATTTACCTCATTCTCTGTAGCCATGAAATAAACATTTGCTTGTTCGTTTTCACTGTCACAACCGCTTTCTGAAGAAGAAGAAGAATCTGAGTCATCCCATGTTACTAAAAATGCTTTTCTTTTAAACTTGTCCTTTTGGTTTTTACTGTGATATGTTTTCTTTTGTTCTGGACAATCTTTTTGCATATGTCCCTTCTTGAGGCAGTTAAAGCATTCTAGTATAGATGAAGATGGCTTATTTGAATTATTGTTGAAGTTTCTTTTCCCGTTACTTCGATTTCCTTTTCTGTACTTTAAGAACTTTTTAAAGTTTTCATCAATAAATGATAACTCTTCTTCATCCGAGTCTGATTCTTCTTTTTCTGCATGAAATGCCATATTTTTTTGTCCTGTGCTTGAACTCCTTTTGCCTGTACATTTACTTCATAAGACATTAGATTTTCTATTAACTCTTCTGATCTCGTGTAGAAAGATCATTAGCTTCTTCAATGGACAAGACTTTTCTTTTCCATTCATTCGTTAAAGAGTTAAGGATTTTTGAAACAATATAAAAATAGGAGTATATTTCTCCTAGTCCTAATAAAGAATGATGAATATCTTGAAATCTGGAGTACATATCATTTATAGATTCATCTGGCATCATTCTAAAATTTTGAAATTGATTCTTAAGCATAGATATTGTACTTTTTTTTAACCTTGTTAGTACCTTCATGAGTGACTTTTAGTGTTCTTAATATTTCATATGCAGTGTTACATATGCTAACTCGGTTAAATTCATTTTTATCTAATGCCCAAAACAACATATTCATTGATTTAGCATTAGCAGAAGCATCTTGTTTTTGTGCAACTATCCATATAGTATATTCAGTAGTAGGTATAGTATATTCTGCTTGTGTAACATTCCATGCATCAAAACTATTGGCTTGCATATAAATAAGCATTCATTTTGCCTGATAGTTGTAATTCATACCATTGAATAGTGGAGGTCGTGCAGCAGAATGACCTTTAATAAAACTAGTGACAGTGTTAGTGCTGGTGTTGTTTTCCATATTAACAAAATATCAAATAACTTTGTAACGATTGTAAGATGCCTTGCTCTGATACCAATGAAAAGACAGAGCGGATCGTGCTATATGGAATTATACTATACTAGTGTGGAAATAGACTAAGATATTATAGCAATGTGAATAAGTAAAATAGAACAAGCACATCGAGAATTTCTATACCGGTTCGAACTTCCCGTTCTGCGTCCAGTTCCAAACTCCTTCCAGAATTTCACTAGAAACAACAACCCTCACTTAACTCAGAGGAACAAGTTTATACAAACCCCTAAATAACCGAATAGGGACTTGAGCAGCATAGCAGGATTTTGCCTCAACATTCGAAGAGGACCTCACATGCCTGAGCAGCAGAATAGAACTTCAACAAATATAGAAGATTGTTTTGACTTTGTGTGTTCTAATAACACGAATTTATCAATTATAATACACCTTTCCTATAACCTTATCCATTATGATATATATATATATATATATATATATATATATATATATATATATGAATACGTGAAGAACAAGGAAGTAATAGAATGAATTTGTATGAAATTGAATGCATAAGAGTATTAGAATCAAAGAATATGAGAGTAGAGTAAGAATAGATTGAATTGATTGTTAAAAAGTATGATTCTAATGTGTTTATTAGATTATAAATAGGTGCATTTGTTCGTGAAGTGTTATCATGAAGAGATATGGTCATATCTATTAAAATGAAGGACGCATCTCTTCACGAATGAAAGTGCCTATTTGAAAAATATAGCCATTATAGATATTCAAAATTCTGACTCGAAAAATTCAGACTTTTAAATTCGCACAAGCTCAAACTAGAAAGAAAATAGGCTAAAAAGGAATATTTTCATACGTTTGAAATGAACAATTCAGACGTCTAAATATTGTAAAAACAATATTCTTTTTCCAGATTCAGACGTTTGAATGTAGACTAAAAATTGATAATATGTAATGCTTTAAAAATAATGTCAAGATATATCATATAGGAGAGATTTTAACATGAATAAACTCTAGACACAGATTTGATACATACTTAAGAGTTGAAGTTCATTCGAATCCAGTCATAATTGATTCCTGTAAAAACAAATTAGTACATAATGACATATAGTTGTTATAGTCAAATTACCGTAATTGCAAAATATCGTAAATACGAAGTTCCAACATATGGCAGCATGGTGAAATATGTATTTTTTATATTTTTATATTCAAAAATATCAACTTGACACACTCAAAATCTCAAATTCCAAATAAGACGTGTTCCCTGACATTCTATATGTAATACCCCTACTCCAAACACAATGGAACTATTTTCGAGACCTAGTTCGATCATATATAGAAGATAGCTTTTTAGACCCAATTATTATATAAGTTTTCTAAAATAAATTTCTACGCGTTTCGATCTCGCATGCCCAAATAATACGTCTAATCATTACGAAATTTGATGGCATACTATAATTCATTACTATGGATCCAATAGAACTGGTTTCGTCACATTCCAAGACAGTGCCTCGAAAGGCTATTTTACACGTTAATTAAAACAAATTAACATAAAAACCAATATATTCACTTTTAATTCAAATTTAAAAGTTTCCTATCTTCATTTCTATCAAAATAGATTCAAAATCATTTTCATTCATTTTGAATTTAAGATGCAATTATGTTAGTCAATTCAAAATATTAAATTTAACAACTTAATTATCAAATAAATCGCTATCTTTGAAATCCAATTTATTTAACTTATAAAATTAACTTTTCGATATTTAAAATCAATTTAATATTTCAAGTTCAAATGACTGAAATTCTGGGTCATTACAAAATAGGTAAAGTACTATCAAAAAATTCGTTTGAACTCCCCTTTACATAGTAAAAAACCGATGTGTCCGTTCGTGAAGAGTTGCGATGAATAGACACTTCTTTTCAAGATTTGAAATACCATTAGGTGGGATGTATGTCGACATACCGTCTAGGCATATGTCAACATAAGATGGTACGTCAACATATGCATGTAGAATATGGAAACTTTTTTCTTTTAAAATGTTTTGAAAAACCTATATTTTGTGTAATAATTCGATACTTCGTAAAATGGTTTGAACATAGCTTATAAACATTTTGACCTTTGAAAACTTTTGTTATATATATACATATTAAATATATTTTGAAAATTTATTTTGTTTTAAAAATATAAAAAATCAAAAAATAGAAGACATATATCAAAGATTATTACCAGGGACTTCAACAATATAAGCTATGGCTCTATACACTAAATTATAATCTTGAGATCTTGATATCTTGGTCTTTGTACTCATGGGTCTTCGTGTCTATCTTTTGAGTCTTTTATATTGTACAGTCATTGATGCAATACCTATGTAATATCTTGTACTATATACTATATAACTTGGCAAAACATTAGTATCTATATTTTATATGAATGTTTATTATTATTATCAAGGTTGTTATTATAAAAATCAATTATTGAGGTATTGACATAGTTGAGAATGCTTGAGAACTGGAGGAAAAAATCCAAGTTACCCGTCCATGCTTTTCTGGTATGTTTCCATTTAAGTTAGTATAATTACTTGTACACTTAGTATTTAGCTTAGTATGTTGCATAGGTAGGAGTATTAGGATGTTAGGCATGTTTGTGAATGTGTCATTTGGATATGTTTTAGGTGATGGCTGCTAATGAATGTTTTTATTAGTTTTATTTCACATATTGGTTGATTTGTTCATGTTTG
Source organism: Allium cepa (assembly GCA_030765085.1). Classification (NCBI taxonomy): domain Eukaryota; kingdom Viridiplantae; phylum Streptophyta; class Magnoliopsida; order Asparagales; family Amaryllidaceae; genus Allium; species Allium cepa. Next base: position 550,741,099 of record CM060932.1, read on the forward strand.
TATATGACGCATGTCACCTTATCTAATTCATTTTATCAGTTATATACATAATGGTTGTTTCATTTTTTTCCTATGCATTGAATGGTTTCTTATCCATATAGAAATGCAAGTATTGGACATTGCATACATCTTGGATATATGGCATATGCACTTGCATTTCAGGAGGTCGGCTAGTTTAGGAGACTGCCTAATCTTACATTACCTATATTTCCATATGCACTCCATGCCTATATGTACATGCTGCATTAGAAATTTTAAATGAAGGACAATAGTTGGATGTGATTGATGGTTCGGTAGATGGTTGTAGATATTGGATGTAAGAGGGAATTCCATTTTTCCATCCTTAAAGATTTTGGGGACGAAATCCTTTTAATGGGGAGAATATAACAGCCCAGAAATTTTAATAATAAATTAAAATATTTAGAAAGAGAAAATAAAGTTTTACATAAAAAGACAAAATAGTAAATATTTACAAATGAAGAAATTTGAGAAATCAGACTTTTCCATTGTGTTAAGTATATTTTTCTAGCCATAATTCACATATAAAATTCCGAAAACGAATATTGTGTGAAGAAAATAAGGAATGTTTACCGTAGCGTGCATATCGGATTTTACGCCTATTTTGAAATGTAAGTTTGAAAATTAATTACAGGAATAAATCAAAAATCATTTATAGAGTAATTTATTTAATTTGTGTGAATTACTCTAAAAAGAGTACAAGGATTTTATGTGCATTAATAGAAAGAAAGAAATGTATTTGCATGCACAAATTTGAAATTGTTTCAAAGAAAAAGCATTAATGATGAAAATATAGCTATAATTAATGAAAGGATATGTTATAATATTGGAAGGAGAAATTAATAAAATATTTGTAAGAATGCATTTAATAAAAAGGAAGTTACATATTTTGAAAAGAAAAGCTAATAGTATATTCATGTAAGAAAAGCATTATTTTTAAAAGGAAAGATAAGGTACGCTATCTCTTTATTAGTTAAGAATAGGGATGAATCCAATTTTTAACTTGGAAACAATAATACTAATCAATTATAAATTGAATCCGTAATTAATTGGTGAAGAATAAGGTTTCTACTTAGTGCAAATAAACACACATCCAAAGATATACATAGACACACACACACACGTACATTTGAATATAAATCCATGATTTCCCATAATGGTTAATAATAATGTGTGTGTATGTAGGATATAACTTGATGATATTGGTTGAAATTATAATTAATGACATACATTTGAATTGTAATTAATAGATTTAAATCATATTTAATGACATTAATTGAGGTAATACAAAAGTTATCTTAACAAAGAAAAAAGAAAAGGGTTGTAACAACCCGCATGTTTATCGATTTTATATTTAAATATTTTATTTAAATATTTTGTCGTCAATCAGATATTAGTCCGAAAAGCTACTTTTTGCAAACGGTCAAATTAGGACTCGAGATCACTTCCATTGAGTTCGAAATGTCGTTTATAATTTTTTTAAGTATAAACATTGATAGGTTTGGAGTTAGTGGAATTTCACTTACTTTTCCCGCTTTGGAGTTTGGGTTAGATTAACCATTATAACTCAAACCCACTTCTCTCCTTCTCCTCACTCTTCATAAATTTCCTAACAACCAAGCTTTAGCATTAATGGTGAGTGGAAGGGAAAATTAATATTCCAAGCTCAAATTCTCTTGCAAATCCAACATTCAATTCCAAATTCAAGAAGAAGATATTGGATTCAAGCTTGTGATTACTTCTCCATTGCTTCCAAGCTTTTCTTCATAAATTTGGTGCAAAGGAGAGATTTTTATCTCACAAATCTAGTCTATAACTATATTGGACTGTTGGGAATGATTCACTATCACTTTTGCATGCACATTTGCTTTTGGTTTGGATTGGATTGGCGAAAAACTCCAATTTTTAGTGTTTTTGGTGATTTTCTGCACTTAGGTCGCACTGGCTCAAATTGTGGTTCGGAGTTAGGTCGTTAGGTCGTAGGTCGTGCGGAGCTGGGTCGTAGGTCGTGGGGAGTGGGGTCGTAGGTCGTGGGGAGTTAGGTCGTAGGTCGCTCGCCTATATCCTCTGGCCATTTCGTCCCTAGGTCGCTTGACCTCTAGGTCGCGGGTACCCTTAGGTCGCTCGGCCTTGTTTATTGCAAGGTCGTTGGACCATTTAGGTCATTCGATCCTTAGGGCGCGGGTCTTTAGGTCGTATGACCTTAGGTCGTTGGACCTCCTTAAGTACCGATAGGTCGCTGGACCTTAGGTCGTCCCACATTAGGTCATTGCTGGCCTTAGGTCGCGTGACCTTGTTCAGACCATAGGTCGTTAGGTCGTAAGACCTTAGGTCGTATACCCCCTAGGTCGCTCTCCTATTTTAAACAGATAGGTCGCTGGACCTTAGGTCGTCCCACATTAGTTCGTTACTGGCCTTAGGTCGCGTGACCTTGTTCAGACCATAGGTCGTTAGGTCGTATACCCCCTAGGTCGCTCTCCTATTTTAAACCGTTAGGCCGTTGGACCGTGTACCTCACTAGGTCGTGTGATCTCTTCTCCCTATAGATCGTTGACCACATTAGGTCGTGCACTTATGTCGCAAATAGTTTGGTCGTTAGGCCTTGGTTGCCTATTCCCCTTAACTCGTTAACACCTTAGGTCGCATGACCTTATAATTTTTAGGTCGCACGACCCTACAACCTTTAGGTCGCACGGCCTTGTAACCCGTTAGGTCGTTTGGCCTTAAAACTCCTAGGTCGTTCGCCTATTTTAGGTCGCTCGATCCTATTCTCCCTTAGGTCTTCACTAGGTCGTACCGTTTTGGTCGGGGCGCTGCTCCGCACCCCACCGGGGGCGCTGCCCCCTAGAACCCCACGACCTGACCGGGCAGGTCGAACCCCGTAGCAGGGGGGTTGCCACCCCCTGGACCCCCCCTCCGTAGGGGATCTTATCTGAAAAACATTCAACAGAACTTGCTTTGTTGAGATGCTAAGTTGACCATTCTTCGAGACAAACTATCTTTGGCTTCTCGGTCGATTTTATGGATTTTTGAATATCTATTTCGATGGATTCTTTATCGGTTTCTTTGGATTTTATTCACGTCTTCGAATGTGAATTTTTATGATTGATTGTTTCTACAATCACTTCTATGATTTGTCACTTTAAAATATAAAGGTTTTCTATACTAGTAGTAAATATCAAAACTCTTTCAACAAAATGATTTCAACTCTATTTTCAATAACAAAGCTCTTTTCTTAAACCGTTTTCCAATCTACTAGTATATACAAACCTTTACCTCACTCGGATGAGAAATCTAATTAAACGGCTTAGTAAAACAAGTGGTATGAAACGCTTGCGTTCACTTCGTCGGTTAATTCTTGGACTTGTTCGATTGAACCTTTTGTGACAATTTTCTAGTGAAGATCTACAGTTTGTTCGTAAATATTTGAGTTAAGCAAGTGGTTATGGGACATGAAGCTAAACTTTTATATTTACTAGCTGAGTGTAATTGACACTTCTCGTTGATCATGACGATCATTTTGTGATTTAGGCTAGCAATTGTGCGATGTCTCTTTGTTTGCTTCCTGGTTAGGCTAGACACCATTTGTGTGATTCCATTCACACATACCTTTTTGCTTTTTGGTTAGCCTAGACACCATTTGTGTGATTCCACTCACACATACCTTTTTGTTGCGAGTTTAGGCTAGACACCATTTGTGTGATTCTATTCACACATACCTTTTTGCTTTTTGGTTTGCCTAAACCTCATCTGGGTGATTCCGACTCATCCATATGGGGTAGTTCCCCATGGTCTTCGGACCGTCATGTGATAGGCCTCTTTCCCTTTTGCTGTGATTTCTGGATTTCTTGTGTTGATTTATGGAATTTATGTCATTGACTTGTTATGAGTATAAGTTTAGGGTATGATGCCCTCTTTGGATCTATGTGAAGATTCTTGTGATATTGATTTATCTCTTATTGATTGATCTTCTGTTGATCATCCTTTGCATACTTATAGTAGTATGTCAGTATGGATATTTTATGTTTATGCCATATCTTTTATTTTATATCATGTCATCTGATATTTATAGCTAGACTGATCTGTTTATTATTTCTTAAATAATACTCGGGTCAGGCCGAGATGTTACAGGTGCTTCTACTTGACTTCTTCCCGGGATTCGCTACTCTGACTTTTGGCTAACTATTTAGATTAGCAGTTTTTGTTGTATACACTTGAGATATAGACTCATAGTTGTATTCTTTTGTATAACACGTGTTGCTATCCTTTTGTATTATTGTGGATCTTTTTGACCACCACTCTGATGTACACTTTCATGTGTTAGTTATATATTCATATCTTCTTCCGCCTTTGTGATATGGATGTCTGTGACTGATTTGTGTTATGCTTATTTCTATGTTTGTTTCCGAAGATTATTTATAGCCACCGTGTGATAAGCAATCACATGGATGGTCGCTCCTCAACAGCCTTATTCTCCGCGCTAGTTGACAGCACTACACCGTAGTGTTCTTGGCTAGCGTGGGTATAGAGTTGGGGCGTCACAGCTTGGTATCAGAGTCAAACTTCGGAACAATGTAGAATAACTTAACAAGGATCATCGTCCTAAGTCCACCTTAGGAGTTATGTCTTAGGATTAATTCAAGTCGTCGTACCGATTCATCCTATATCATTTATGATTCCTTGTTTTATCTAGCAAGATTGCTTGATATTCATTAGTGAATAACCTTCTTCTTTCTCTTCTTTCTTTCTTAAGGAAGAGAAATGGTTAGACCTGGTCGTCCCAGAGCTGGACCATCTACTGCAACTCCCCAAGATGGAGTTTTTATGACTACCCAGCAACTTCTTGACCTTGTCACGAATGCTCAATCAGCTGGTTCTAATCTGGAACCTACTCACCCTAAATCTGGGTTTGCACGTTTGTGCAATGATTACACCGACCTGGGTGGGAAGCCATTTAAAGGTTCTGAAGCTATCATCGAGGTCCAGGCTTGGTTGAGTACCTGCGATCAAATCTTCATTCGCATGAATCTCGTCGATCTTCACCGTGTTCAGGTGGCTTCCAGTATGCTCCAAGAGAGAGCATTGGACTGGTATGAACTTATTATTTCTGAAATCAACAAAGCGGACCTTACCTAGGAGCAATTCCAGACACGCTTCGAGTTAAAATTTGTACCAGAAGCAGAGAAGGTAACTCTGGCTCGACGCTTTATAGACTTTGTTCAAGGTAAGTCCTCCGTGACTGATTACGTTGCAGCCTTTGAGTCGCTTTCCAAATATGGGGTTGAATACATCAACACCCCATTGAAGAAGAACCAGAGGTTCGTTTATGGCTTAAAAAAAAGCCTCAAGAAGCCATTACTTCTAAAGTTAGAAGTTCCTTTCGACCAACTTATAGATATAGCTCTTCGTTTGGAAGAGGCTGATAAAGAAAGTGATGTTGAAGTAGTAGCTTCCAAACCCAACTTCAACAACAAAAAGACGCCCAGTAAATTCAAAGGCCCTTATCCCAACAAAAAGGGTAAGCAAGCAACCCCTGCGGCAAAGTCTCCTTTTCCTGGTGGTGCGAGATGCTTCAACTGTGGATCTGGGGATCATTTTCCGAATAAGTGCTCTAAGCCCAAATCTTGTCGCTATTGTAAGAGCCCAGATCATTACATATATCAATGCCTCAAACGTGAAGGCAAGAAGGAAGGAAAGTTGAATGTGGCTCAAGCCCCTGGCAACACATCTCGTGGCCAAGGTATTTCTCACTCCATTCTTGATGGTATTATTTTATTTCATGATCAACCTATTAGAGTTCTCTTTGATACGGGTGCATCCCATTCTTTTATATCAAAGGAACTGGTAGACACTATTTCCTTAAGTGTTACTGCATTAATGACTTCTTTGAAAATTACGAATCATGTTGGTGGATCCGCAACTCTTAGTTTGCTTTGTAAAGATGTGGAGATTATTTTATGTGATTTTTCTTTCCTAGCCGATTTGCATGTCATGCGTTACTTAGGCTTTGCAATAATTTTAGGAATGGATTGGCTTAACCGTTATCAAGCCATATCCTATGTCTTGGGCGGACTATTCATCTCCGACATCCACTATCTGTTAATCAGATTTCTGTTAATCTTAAAGATTCAGAATCCTATTTGATTGCATCTTTATATACTTTAAATCCTTGTGATGATGATGATGACGATGAGGATGATATTATTTCTCGTATCCACGTTGTTCGTGAATTTTTCGACATATTCGAGCCCGTTGTAGGTCTACCACCTAAGCGAGCAATTGAGTTCAAAATTAACCTTATTCCTGGAGCTCAACCTATTAATCGTCCTCCTTATCGCATGTCTAATAAGGAAAATGAGGAGATGCGTAAACAATTATCTGAATTGGAAACGAAGCAATTTATTCGCTCTAGCTCCTCGCCTTGGGGAGCTTCGGCTATTTTTGTGAAGAAATCCGATGGTACGCTTAGGCTTTGCGTTGACTATCGCAAGCTTAACGATCTGACTATTAAAAATAAATATCCTTTACCTTGGATTGACGATCTGTTTGATCATCTTAGCGGGGCTAGGGTCTTTTCACAATTGGACTTGGCTACCGGTTTCCATCAACTTCGTATCGCCGAGGATAGCATTCCTTTGACATCATTCCGTACTCGATATGGATCTTATGAATGGCTTGTTATGCCATTTGGGTTAACGAATGCTCCATCTTATTTCGTTGACCTCATGAATCGAGTTTTCAAAGATTTCCTCGATCGGTTTGTTCTCATCTTTATTGATGATATCCTTGTGTATTCTAAAACCGAGGAGGAGCATGAAAAGCATCTTCGGATTATATTGGAAACTCTTAGGAGTAATCAATTAAAGGCGAAATTTTCTAAATGCCACTTTTGGCAATCTCGTGTGAAGTTTCTCGGTCATATTATTTTCGAATCCGGACTTTCCGTGGATCCTTCAAAGATTGAAGCGATTCAAGATTGGAAAAGACCTGAGAGTGTGACTGAAATCCGTAACTTTCTCGGATTGGCGAGCTATTACCATCGTTTTATTAAAGACTTTTCTAAGATTGTCGTGCCTCTCACTGGCTTGACTAAGAAGGGAGTTAAATACATTTGGTCGGACAAATGTAAAGCCTCTTTTCAGAAATTGAAAGGACTCCTTTCCGGTTCTCCTATTCTCGTTATTCCCGAAGGGAATCAAGATTTTGTTGTTTATACCGATGCTAGTCACGTTGGTTTGGGTGCCGTTCTTATGCAAAAAGAACGTGTTATTGCTTATGCTTCTAGGCAATTGAAGCCGGCCGAGACTAGATATGCCACACATGATTTAGAACTCGCGGCTATTGTTTTCGCCCTTCGAATTTGGCGTCATTATCTACTGGGAGAGAAATTTATTCTTTACACGGATCATAAGTCTTTGAAATATTTATTTTCTCAAAAGGAACTTAATTTACGTCAACAACGTTGGCTCGAGTTCCTTGCTCCTTATGATCTTGATATTCTTTATACCCCCGGTAAGGGTAATCGTGTCGCCGATGCTCTTAGCCGTAAACAACAAGCAGTTGTTTCTATGATGATATCCGAATGGAACGATCTCGAGATTTTATCCGCTTGTGAGATTCGAGAGCGTATCCGATTTATGCTCATCACTTGTTTTATGTAGCCTTGAGGCTCATCCTTCTCTTTTAGACCGCATTCTTGAAGCTCAAGGGCTAGATCCTGAATTGGATCTTCTTGGCCAAAATGTTAAGGATAAAATTGATATTGACGGTTTGAAAGACTTTGATATTGATTCTCGTGGCGGCATTCGAAAGTTTGGTAGACTTATTGTACCAAATATTGGTGATCTTCGCAAAGATATTTTAGAAGATTCCCATCGTTCTAAATTCACCATTCATCCCGGTAGTAGTAAAATGTACGCTGATATGAAGCGACTTTATTATTGGGAGGGAATGAAATCTGATATTGCTAACTTCGTTAAGTGTTGCATGACTTGCCAACTTGTCAAGGCCGAACATCTAAGGCCTAGTGGGTTATCGCAACCTTTAGAAATTCCAATTTGGATGTAGGACCAAATTTCCATGGATTTTATAGATGGCCTTCCCCGTTCTCGTTCGGTTCATGATAGCTTATGGGTGATCGTTGATAGACTTACTAAATCCGCCCATTTTATTCCCGTTCGGTCTAACCGAACCGTTCCTCTTTTGGCCAAACTCTTTATCAAAGAAATTGTTAAATTACATGGAGTTCCTACTTCTATTGTTAGCGATCGTGATCCATTGTTTACTAGTGGATTTTGGAAGAGTCTTCAAAAAGCTTCGGGAACGAAGCTTAATTTTAGCACCGCTTATCACCCCCAGTCCATCGGATAAACCGAGCGTGTGAACCAAACTCTTGAAGATCTTCTTCGAGCTTGTGTGCTAGATTTTGGTGGAAGTTGGGAAGATTATATTTCACTTGTCGAATTTTCCTATAATAATAGCTTCCAATCTAGTATTGGTATGGCACCTTTCGAGGCACTCTACGGAAGGCCATGCCGATCTCCGTCTTGTTGGCTTGAGGCCGGTGAGGAGCTGGTTTTAGGTCCAAACTTTATTCGTGATTCCTCAGAAAAGATTGAACTTATTCGACATAGGATGAAAGAAGCCCAGAGTAGACAAAAATCCTATGCCGATAATCGAAGAAGGAAAATAGAATTTTCTGTTGGAGATCTTGTTTTTATTCGTGTTTCACCTATGAAAGGTGTTGTACGTTTCAGTCGGTCGGGAAAGTTAGCGCCTCGATATATTGGGCCATTTTCTATCACTGAACGTATTGGTTTCATGGCTTATCGCCTTTCATTACGGAAATGCCTACGAGATTCCGATTCTATTCTTGAGCCTGGTGGTGTGGAAGAAATGGAAGTTTCGCCAAATTTAACTTACGAGCAGCATCCTATTCGAATTATTGCTTCGGAGGTCAAACGACTTCGAAATAAAGATGTTCCGCTTGTGAAGGTTCAATGGTCCTCAAACCCTAAAGATTGCTCTTGGGAATCTAGAGAATTCATCGAGCGAACACATCCGGACTTACTTTCTAGTGCTCAATAAGGTGAACTTCTTATTTCAAATTTCTTTTGTGTTAATATGCTTTTATGGTTGTTATTTTTTATATCCATCTTATATATTGCGAGGACGCAATTTCTTTAAGGAGGGGAGTCTATAACAACCCGCATGTTTATCGATTTTATATTTAAATATTTTATTTAAATATTTTGTCGTTAATCATATATTAGTCCGAAAAGCCACTTTTTGCAAACGGTCAAATTAGGACTCGAGACCACTTCCATTGAGTTCGAAATGCCATTTACAATTTTTTTAAGTATAAACATTGATAGATTTGGAGTTAGTGGAATTTCACTTACTTTTCCCGCTTTGGAGTTTGGGTTAGATTAACCATTATAACTCAAACCCACTTCTCTCCTTCTCCTCACTCTTCATAAATTTCCTAATAACCAATCTTTAGCATTAATGGTGAGTGGAAGGGGAAATTAATATTCCAAGCTCAAATTCTCTTGCAAATCCAACATTCAATTCCAAATTCAAGAAGAAGATATTGGATTCAAGCTTGTGATTACTTCTCCATTGCTTTCAAGCTTTTCTTCATAAATTTGGTGCAAAGGTGAGATTTTTATCTCACAAATCTAGTCTATAACTATATTGGACTGTTGGGAATGATTCCCTATCACTTTTGCACGCACATTTGCTTTTGGTTTGGATTGGAATGGCGAAAAACTCCAATTTTTAGTGTTCTTGGTGATTTTCTGCACTTAGGTCGCACTGGCTCAAATTGTGGTTCGGAGTTAGGTCGTTACGTTGTAGGTCGTGGGGAGTTGGGTCGTAGGTCGTGGGGAGTTGGGTCGTAGGTCATGAGGAGTTAGGTCGTAGGTCGCTCGCCTATGTCCTCTGCCATTTCGTCCCTAGGTCGCTTGACCTCTAGGTCGCGGGTACCCTTAGGTCGCTCGGCCTTGTTTATCGTTGGACCTCCTTAAGTACCGATAGGTCGCTGGGCCTTAGGTCGTCCCACATTAGGTCGTTGCTGGCCTTAGGTCGCGTGAGCTTGTTCAGACCATAGGTCGTTAGGTCGTAAGACCTTAGGTTGTATACCCCCTAGGTCGCTCTCCTATTTTAAACCGATAGGTCGCTGGACCTTAGGTCGTCCCACATTAGGTCGTTGCTGGCCTTAGGTCGCGTGACCTTGTTCAGACCATAGGTCGTTAGGTCGTATACCCCTTAGGTCGCTCTCCTATTTTAAACCGTTAGGTCATTGGACCGTGTACCTCACTAGGTCGTGTGATCTCTTCTCCCTATAGATCGTTGACCACATTAGGTCGCGCACTTATGTCGCGAATAGTTAGGTCGTTAGGCCTTGGTTGCCTATTCCCCTTAACTCGTTAACACCTTAGGTCGCATGACCTTATAATCTTTAGGTCGCACGACCTTATAACCTTTAGGTCGCACGGCCTTGTAACCCGTTAGGTCGTTTGGCCTTAAAACTCCTAGCTCGTTCGCCTATTTTAGGTCGCTCAATCCTATTCTCCCTTAGGTCTTCACTAGGTCGTACCGTTTTGGTAGGGGATCTTATCTGAAAAACATTCAACAGAACTTGCTTTGTTGAGATGCTAAGTTGACCATTCTTCGAGACAAACTATCTTTGGCTTCTCGGTCGATTTTATGGATTTTTGAATATCTATTTCGATGGATTATTTATCGGTTTCTTTGGATTTTATTCACGTCTTCGAATGTGAATTTTTATGATTGATTGTTTCTACAATCACTTCTATGATTTGTCACTTTAAAATATAAAGGTTTTCTATACTAGTAGTAAATATCAAAACTCTTTCAACAAAATGATTTCAACTCTATTTTCAATAACAAAGCTCTTTTCTTAAACCGTTTTCCAATCTACTAGTATATACAAACCTTTACCTCACTCGGATGAGAAATCTAATTAAACGGCTTAGTAAAACAAGTGGTATGAAACGCTTGCGTTCACTTCGTCGGTTAATTCTTGGACTTGTTCGATTGAACCTTTTGTGACAATTTTCTAGTGAAGATCTACAGTTTGTTCGTAAATATTTGAGTTAAGCAAGTGGTTATGGGACATGAAGCTAAACTTTTATATTTACTAGCTAAGTGTAATTGACACTTCTCATTGATCATGACGATCATTTTGTGATTTAGGCTAGCAATTGTGCGATGTCTCTTTGTTTGCTTCCTGGTTAGGCTAGACACCATTTGTGTGATTCCATTCACACGTACCTTTTTGCTTTTTGGTTAGCTTAGACACCATTTGTGTGATTCCACTCACACATACCTTTTTGTTGCGAGGTTAGGCTAGACACCATTTGTGTGATTCCATTCACACATACCTTTTTGCTTTTTGGTTAGCCTAAACCTCATCTGGGTGATTCCGACTCATCCATATGGGGTAGTTCCCCATGGTCTTCGGACCGTCATGTGATAGGCCTCTTTCCCTTTTGCTGTGATTTCTGGATTTCTTGTGTTGATTTATGGAATTTATGTCATTGACTTGTTATGAATACAAGTTTAGGGTATGATGCCCTTTTTGGATCTTTGAGAAGATTCTTGTGATATTGATTTATCTCTTATTGATTGATCTTCTGTTGATCATCCTTTGCATACTTATAGTAGTATGTCAGTATGGAAATTTTATGTTTATGCCATATCTTTTATTTTATATCATGTCATCTGATATTTATAGCTAGACTGATCCGTTTATTATTTTCTTAAATAATACTCGGGTCAGGCCGAGATGTTACAGGTGCTTCTGCTTGACTTCTTCCCGGGATTTGCTACTCTGACTTTTGGCTAACTATTTAGATTAGCAGTTTTTGTTGTATACACTTGAGATATAGACTCATAGTTGTATTCTTTTGTATAGCACATGTTGCTATCCTTTTGTATTATTGTGGATCTTTTTGACCACCACTCTGATGTACACTTTCATGTGTTAGTTATATATTCATATCTTCTTCCGCCTTTGTGATATGGATGTCTGTAACTGATTTTTGTTATGCTTATTTCTATGTTTGTTTCCGAAGATTATTTATAGCCACCGTGTGATAAGCAATCACATGGATGGTCGCTCCTCAACAGCCTTATTCTCCGCGCTAGTTGACAGCACTACACTGTAGTATTCTTGGCTAGCGTGGGTATAGAGGTGGGGCGTCACAAGGGTTTTGTATATATGTAAGGGTAAGATGGAATGAATAAAGAAATGGGTTTTCCAGAAATAGACGTCACTTAATTTCCACCTATAGATACAAGGTTCAGCCTTTACCCTCTTCACTCAAAACCCTAGTCGCCTGTAACAACCCACCCTAAAATAGGCCTAAATCCCGACCTTGATAAAGCCTATCGAAACATAGACCCGTTCCAACGCTAGCTGTTAGTTAGCAAAAAGAACAATACAGAGCTATTTATCTATTCATTTCAAACTCACATCAAAACGATAAAATATAATAGCATAAACAGTACCCATTTTATTAAAATTCCAAATGTCACAAAACCATAACATAATGTCAACAATGATCATTCCATAATCATGTTCGAAAATACATTGTCATCGTCAAATTGGAATATCATAAAATAACATAAATAAATAAATAGACTACTGCCTTAAGCTTCTCTCATCACCAATCTTAATCACCATCTCCTTCCCTAACCCGTGTTGTAATGAGGAGGGAGTCAAAACAACAATGTCAGGTGAATAAAAATCTCGAGACATTCTATCAGCACTTGGACAGTATAATTTAAATAAGGATCTGTCTTTCGCATTTAAACCATATTCAAAACCATTTAATACTTCATATGAGGGAAAGAGGCGGGCCCTCAAACAGCCACTTAATACCTTCAATCCCTAAAGCAAGTCTTTCGTATTATCCAATTTCATATCCCGGAACCATCGTTATTAATGTCTTCCAATGCGAGAGATAGTACCCAAGCCACTTAATACCTTTTAATGGATAATAGGAAGACTTTGCCTATTTAAAATCCCAAATGAGATAGGCCCCTGTCATTTAATACTTATTCTAAAGGCGGACTCCTCACAAGTATCTATTTAGCTGACATCGGACATTTAATACTTCAATTGAAGTGGACCTTTCTGAGATATCCTCAACCTTGCATAAATCTAATCTCGACATTCAATACTTTATATAAGGGAAAAAGTCAAGCGCTCAAACAATCACTTAATACCTCTAAGGTCCATGATGCAAGCTCTTCAAAAAATCCTCCAAGATCGTATTCACTCCTTCAGTTTGACCGTAGTTTACGGGTGGTAAGCAGTGCTAAGATTTAACGAAGATCCTAAGGGTGTCCACAAACTCCTCCAAAATTTGCTAGTAAATAATGGGTTCCTATCACTAATGACGCTAACTGGACTTCCATGAAGTCGAATCACCTCTTTAACATAAATCTATGCTAGAGATGCTGCGGTTTTACTTTTATTGCTTCTAATGGAAAGTTCTGCTACCTTCTTCCTTAACCTTGTCTAATAGAAAATTATCTTCACATCCCTATAGATTCTATCTCATTGTGAATGATGACATTCTACAAGCTAAAAATTATTTTATTCAAAATCCTAAAATGTATAGGATTGAAAAATTATTTTATTTATGGTTGCTAATGTAATTTCCTCATTAGCTTCCAGTCTTATCTACAGTTCATCGCTAGTTAAGTGCCCCTATAAAATTTCTTTATTTATGTTGCTTCTCAATGCACATATATTTATCAAATGTTTCAATCCCATCCATAAAATGAACACAATAACAAAACAAGGACATATCGTGTAGCATATTTTACGCTTTCCAATAGCAAAGGGAGAGAATTACCGATTACCACCCAAAAAAATCTAAGAGAAAATTTTGTTAGAAGCTGCCTTTTATCACCAACTGGTGTAAACGTTGTCGAGGTCCTAATACTCCTTACTAAATTAAGATGGGCATTCCTAATATGTCATCCACTATCACCCACTTTCCTTAATTTTCCTTCTTGATTTCTAATAAATGCGGTCCATATATTACTTCCATTAATATACCTGTAACAACTGTTTATTAATGTCAAAATTGGACCATCTTTATTCAATCCTCATTTAATCCTTTACAAATTTCAAAATCCATTTATCAATCTGGTTCAGTTCTTCCATAAATACCATATTAAATTTCCCTAATCAGTTCTCATCAAATTCCTTTTAACTCTTATTAATTACAAATTTATTGCCCGTTAAATTTGCAATCAATATCCATAATGTTAACTACTAATTAATTCGTATTTAATTGTAAATATTTTTATTTTTGGTTGTTAATCGTGGTTATATGTGTATGTCTATTTCTAACCACTAAACTAGAACACCTATTTCCATATTATAATTTATCAGAGCTATCCTTCTAGAAAGGATTACGGCTAAAAAAATTCATAAGATAACCACAAATGAGATTTTTGCCTTGTTTGAGATTACAAGGGATTTTTCGTTCTTTTATTGAATTAGACAATGTAAAATATGGAAAAAATATTCATATCTTATGCATCTCTTTCCCTTTTTGGTACAATTCTTGTTAATTCAAAATATTTTCTTTTACACATATTTTGGAACTGGATAATTTATGAAAATTACTTGTAAATTTGTCCAAATTTAAAATATAGAAATTCACATTCTATGGGAAACCTAATTCATAACTTAATTAGAGATCTGAAATATCTTAACAACAGTACCACCTTCTACAAATAAAGGTTTGAAGCTGATTTCAAATTTCCAGATCAATCGTACATATTGTTCCAATTTTATTCATATCCTAACACCTTTAATCCATCTTGTAGAGGTAGTGATCCCTATCTATTCCATATTAAAACATTTGGTTTAATTCTCACCATTTCTTATAAAACTAAAATTCCACAACCAAGAAATGCCAAATTCAGAATCTTTATCTTTGAAAATATAAACTTAGAAACCATTATCAAGAATTCAAAATTACTTAGTTCCAAAAAGGAGTAAAATAATTTTCCGTCTCAAATGCTTTCTACATCAATGATATATTCTTTTAAAAGTTGGATTTTTCATTCTTAACATTTAAAAATTAATTGGTATCCAAAAAGGAACTACGAAAAAATTCCCTTTCTTAATTACTTCCTATAAAAAAGGCTTTCTTCTTTTGAAAGTAGGATTTTTAACCCAAAACATCATAAACTCAATTATCATACCAAATAATCATTTGTTTCAAATTTTCAAAAACATATTGTATAATCTTAGATAATGAAAAGTGGAGTAGACAATAATAACTTCCACCCTATATTACTTATTAATGGATTAAATTCCCAATGCTATTGCCATCTAAATTTCAGCTGTTATTCTCCACATTTCCTTATACGGAAACGTTCTTTCTTCCTACCTTATTTGGAATCCTTACCCTTCTATTGTCTATTTTCCTATTTCAATCAAGTGGCATTCCCATTTATACATCCTTTTAAAAGGATTTAAGGAAAAGCACTTTCAATTTTATAAAGTAGAAAAAATTATCAACGTTATACAAAAATGAAAAATCCTTTTATCAAAAATCTTTAGACCAAATTTATTTTACCTCAATAAATTTTAAACATAGAATTATAAGGATGAAAAATCTTTTTAAGTTAGAAATTTTTAGCTAAACTACTTTAATAATATGAATTTCCAAATTTTTTTTGCTCTTTCAAAATAACAACTTCCAAATTTATAAAGCGAGAAAAACCATTAGGTTCAACATACGTCATATTTTGCATATATTTCAAAGACGAAGAACCCATAATTGAAAACTGATTAACTCAACTACTTTTAAAAAAAATTCAAAAATGGAAATCCCCTTTTTTCAACACTTTAAATCATCCGATTTAGAATTTAAAGTTTATTCCCTATTTTTTTTAAAACATTCCAGCACTTTTAAAATTACATCCTCTTTCCAAATTTCTACAGAACAATTGGTAGCATATTTCCAAATGCGACTTAAATCACTTCCTTTAAAAAAATACAACTTATGATATACAAGATCTTAATTAATAGTCCTATGAAATGCCCTTTCAAGACATTCCAAAAACCCTTTATCTAATTCATTCTCTTAGGATTAGATTTAAAAATCGACCTTAATTGTTCTTTCTTCCAAACCTTCCTACTCAACCTTTAAAAATATGTTTATCCTCTTGTTGTGATTAATGTGTACCATCCTATAGAAGCTTGTTTTACTCCTTCCCATCTTTCTTTCGGATGTCAACAGGTATATTGCCTTATAATATTTAATTACTATTTAACATGTTATGTGCTATTTCTATAAAAGTCAGTTATCCATAGTAAATGGTTATTGTTCTAACGGACAATTCTTAAAGACGTTTATTTACTCATTCTAACTTTCCTATTATACATTCATTATATTGCCATAATTTCTCTAATAATCTCTTTAATTAGTCAATTTATATCTTTATTAAATCTTGTAACTCCTTATTTATTCCACATTTATTGCCCCACTAATCTTGGATTTACAACCTTTTCCATTTATATTTTCTATTCCTATTTTTTAATATACTTATAGAGTCCAAAATTATAAGGAAGTCTAGGTCAACAAAGGTGTCAAATATCATTTAGTTTTAAGGTTCTTCCATATGTCGTGGTTATGCACTTCTTAGTCCGTCCCTTACGATACGACCTCCTCCTCACGGGCAATCAGAGTAGGATTATAATTTTAACTTATTTATTTTTTCAAATCATAGTCGCTTCTCCCATCCCTTTGGAATACGGTCACAACTACCTATAAGTTGGAATTTATAGAGTTAGGCGTGCATTCAAAATAAGTGTGTATACACACACCTATGTAGATATATGTATATATATATACACACATACCGTAACGAAACACCTTTTCGACCATCGAAAGTCGACACCGAACACTACCATTGCATTTAAATGTTGCATATCTAATCGACAAAAAAGCAGACTATTGGGGTAAATAAAAATAAAAGAACGAGGAACGGAGAAAATCAGAATCTCATAGCAGAATCGACAACATAAAATATAACATGGATAGTAAAAAATGTCACTGCAAAATACAGAGTACATCAAAGTTAAAACAAACCTTATCAGTTGGACAATTATAAAATCCTAACCTTATAAGTTATTATGGGTACTATATAATACAACGGCAAATAAAACAATACGATAGGTGAATCTCCAGCTTCCCTCCAAGATCTCCATAACACTAAAGAAAACCTGGGAAAATAATCGGTCTAATCCGAGCATTATAATAAAATAAAACCTGGATCAGTCTGGAAATACAAGCATTAGATAACTAAAAAATGGGAACATATAGAAGTTCTTGAGACCACATCACTAACGTGGAATGGGTTTTAACTCACAAGAATAACATCCATATAGGAATAAGCAGAAATGAACATCAGGAAATCAAATCCAAATAAGAATGGCCATAAATAATATTAAAACCAGACTTGAAAGAATGAAAATAACCTAAGTAGAATCCAAACTGGACAGAATGGATAAAACAAGGTAACATTCCAAACTTGATGGATGGACAAAATAAGGTAACAGTCCAAACTTGATAGAATGGACAAAATCAATACTTAAACACCGCAAAGAGTGGGTGACTCTTCTCGTGGTAATTTAAAAATAAATAGATTCAAGGGTTCGAATCAAATAAGGAAAGAAAAATTTCCAAAAAATGACTAGGAGGGTGCACCCCCCTTGAAATATACATCTAGTAATATACTTCTGACAAGCTCATTTACTCTATGACACTTCTTGGAAACCTCCAAACCAAACCCCGTCAGACCTTATCGAGGATCCTAACATTTTACATCTTAATCTTAACAGTTTTAAGGTGATGGTACACCAAAATCCAGATGATATGTGAAAATACCCTAATAAGAGCAACCCCATATAGCTTGGCCTCCTCTTGCGCTTTGGTTTAGTCATTTCCGACAAAGGATAATAAAAGCTCAAAGTGCAGTAAATCATTTTTAAGGCGACGATACACCATGAAGAAAGCTGAATCCGATAATTAATGAATCAACTATCGGGGATAATTAAAATGATCATATATGGAAATTAAATATCATATAATTAACACTACTCATCGAATCCAAACAAGTGTTATCGCTCGGTTGAAAATGAAGCCAGGCAAGTTGAGGTAGTCTTACCTCTAGGCATTGCCTTAATGATATTTCTACCCTATAAGACAGAAACGAGTCCAGGCCTCAACGTTTAGCATTAAATGTATGACTAAATCATTTCCGTGTAAGTGATATCGATTACGGAACTATTTTTCCATAACCGAAATCGAACTTCACTTTTAAAAACTAACCTTCTGCTTGATTTCCATATTTTAATATTGGTAAAGTCACTTTAGAAATACTCTTTTAAAATGTTATTTTATAAGACAAAATTTATAATACTAAGTGTATTAAAATAAGGGTCAAAACAAATGTTATTAAAACATTGTTTACTATAAACCCAAAACAATTTACACTTAGCTTTATTTATAAATAATTCCTTCTAAATGGTTTTCTCATTTAAAACCATCGTTTGTGAATTTGGAACAACATTTAATATCTCAAAGAAAATAAAATGATTTAAGTACCTTTATAAATTTAAAACAGTATTAATTATCCTAAAAGATAATTAATCACATTTAATCCCTTTTAAATAAACAAATCTGTTATCTTAGATAAAATAGTTAATTATTTTCAAATACTTTTATATCTTTAGTAAATTAACTTTAAATTCTTTGTTAAATCGGTTTTTTAACTTTGAAAATCAGTTAATTAACTTAAGACACCTTTATTATATTTGTTAATTTACTTTGATCACTTTTATTAAATCAATGAATTAACTTTAAATATCATTAATTAAAAAGATTTATTAAATCTAAAGAATCATTAATTAAAATGAAAGATTAATCTCAACCATCATTAATTAAATGATTAAATATTTTTTTAAATTTCACTAATTAAAAAAATTAATTAAGTTTCCAATAATAGCTAATTAATTGGATTAATTAAGTTTAAACATCGTTAGCTAAAATGATAAATTAAAGTATCATTTGTTAAAATGATTGATTAACTATAAACCATTATTAACTAAAATGATTATCTAGACTTCAAAAATCATTAGTTAAAATAATTAATAAAATTTAAAACAATCATTAATTAAAATGATTAATTAAAGTTCAAATTCATTAATTAAGATGACTTTTAAATACCATTAATTAAATGATTGATTACTTTTGAAAATCATTAGTTAAAATGATTATTAATTTTAAATATCATTAATTAAAATAATTAATTAGACTTAAATAATCATTAGCTAAAATGATTATTTAAATCCAACCTCAATTAAATCAAAAGATAAATCAATTTTAAACATCATTCATTAAATTGGTTAATTAATTTCAAAATTATTAGTTACAATGATTACTTACTTTAAATTATCATTAATCAAAATGATTAACGAATTTTAACATTCTGTTTAGTCAAAACATAAGCTCAAGTTCAAAAACATACAGTAGGGTTTTGGGGATGAAAATTAATAAATGACGGTATAGTGAAATCACTATAACAGCACTTAACAAATTAAATTGAATATCAAGATTTGTTTCAATTAAACATCAATATAATATTATAAGGATGTGAGTAAATAATTATTGGCGAGAAACCCCGCAGGGCATCTCTACAAATTTTCCCTATAAAACAAGGTTAAGGACATTATATATAATTATATGGGTTCATAACAATCAAGTTAATATGTCATCCATTTTCCAAATGGAAATTCCACCAAACAATCGTATAATCTAAGTAACATCCAAGCAATTAATAATAGTTTACAACATCGTAGATATGTTATAGTAAAATTGAATGTTGATTTCAATTTTCGCCTAAGCGCTCTGATTTAGACTAAAATCAAACCGGCGTTCGATTTTATCATAAGTTCAAAAAAGCTCCAAATTCAACCAAACTAATTCCATAGCGTAGACATTGTCCATATGAGTGCAACACAATGAATCGCGTCTGAATCCAACCTCGTACGCAAAAAGTTATAGCTTTTATAAGTTATCAAACTAATTTAAATTAATAAATAATTAATCTACTCTAAAATTACAACAATTCCCCTAACCAATACTCCGTCTTCTTCCTCAATATATTAAACATGCATAGCGACATAAACTCAACAAGTCGTGCACGAAAATGCAGTGACACGGTGAAATACTCGACGATTCTCCAATCCTTCTTCACCATCGCGTCGCTCTACGCGAGCTCGACTCACCCGTACTAAAAAATCCACTCTTAGACCTCTTCACCAAATCATGATCGAGCCTTCCTCCTCTCAACCTCCATAAGTTCATGATCTCCAAACACGAGCTGCACCTCGTGAAACTCCATCCAAAGCTGCATCTCACCTCTATGAACACTAATCCAAGCTCCAGTTCATCCAATTCTTCTCGAAACAAGCACAATAAAAAACCTATCTACTGCCTATATACTGACTTCGGCCAGAATAAGGATGCACATTATCAAAACACCATGGCACGAAGATCTCAGGCAAAAGAACTTTACAGAGCAAGTGGCATGATTTTTCGTTGAGTATAGAATTCGATTTTGATTTTTAAACTTTGTAAGAGCCTCTATTTTTAGTTCTTAGGCATTGTTTTATAAGTGGAGAAGGTATAGGATTACTATGATATGGAGTGAATACAGCAAAGAATGAGTAAGTGTTATCATTTTGTGTGGAATTTTTAATAAAAAGCATACTGTTTATGCTATTATATTTTATCCTTCCGTTGTGAGTTCTAAAAGAATAGGTAAATAGATCTATGTTGTTTTTTTACCAACCAACAGCCAGCTTCGAAATGGGTCTATGTTTCGACGGGCCTTTTTAGGTCAGGATTTGGGCCTATTTTTGGGCAGGTTGTTACACCACCACTAAGAAACTCCTTTCTTCTTCTTCTTCCTAAAAAATCCTTACATCTAAATAACACTTTTATTCTCTTCATAAAAATTTATAAAATAAAAATAAAATACATCAAATTAAAGTAGAGACAGAGAGTCAAAATCAAAACTGTAAAAAGAGGGATCAGAGCTAAAATTTTAAAAACAAACCAACATAAGATAGGAGTAGTGAGTGGAATCAAGCTTGGAAGAAGATAACTTCAAAGAGGAGTGGGCTGATTTCTTGAATATGTTGTTTCAAAATTAATCGAATTTATTTGATTTCCTACCCGATCTATAAATGTATTCTTTTAATTTGGGATATATGTTTCTAATTCAATTCTAAAATAAGTCAATTCCACTTATGTAGAGATATGATGATAAAGTCTAAATTTTGTATACTAAAATTTTAGAAAAGATAGTCTAGATTACTACACTCTATATTGACTCTAAATTGAATGAATATTAACCCTTTTTTAACAGAGTTTGAATATGATTTAGATTAGATAAATATAAAAAATTAGATACCCTTCTATTTCACTTTGAATTGATGTTGAAATTTATATATATAGAACTTTAGTTTGGAATATATGTATATAGTAATTTAAATATATATATATATATATAACTATAAATTATACATTAATAATGAAAATATGGTGAACGGGTAGAGAAACCTGCACTTGAAATCAACTTTAAATAATGATAATTAACCAACCATAAGAATGAACGAACATACAAAGTATAAAGGTGTTATGACCATTGGCTGAAAGCTGAATTATAGCCATCCGATCACTAGTTGTCGACCGTTATATATCAGGCGGTTGATCAGTTATCGATGTATATGCACAGATTGAACTTCAGCACAAGGCGCAGGTTTAATATATAACAATTATATGACTATGGGGAATTAGTTCTTACTTTCATGACTTTTGGACACCTCGAAATTTAAGAAAACATGCATGTAGAAAATTAGGCCTAGTCACTGTTTAAAATGCATGAGTGATGTTCGATATGAGGGTGATTTGATTGTGATGGTGTGTTGAGCATATGATACTAATGAAAGGTTCCTTAGTGTACACGACACTGTTGGTGGATGGCCAACATGGTGTATAATATGACACTAATGCAAGGTTCGTTAGTATAAGCTAGAAATTCGACCTAGACACCATTGGTGAATGCCCGATGCGGTGCATAGTCCAGCACTAACGGGAGGTTCATTAGTGTAAGCGGGTAATTCAGCCTAGACTCTTCCGGTGGATACCCGATGTGATGCGTAGGAGTTGGTACGATTGAGATTGTTGACACAGATGCATAGGTTGGCCCTCAGTCATCGAATTACTAGGTTCGACATGAGCCTGGAATTACAAGGTCCTCTAAGTGTGTGAGTGCGGTATATGAAGTCATTATTTGGGTAATACTAACACAATAGTGATACGAAATTATTCCTTATGATTTTACACTAGGAGCGGTTCTAGAGATTATTAGTCGATCCGTTGTTCAATCTTAGAGTATAAATCCTTGTAAGATATTTTAGGTGTAGGTGCAGTTAGAACCATATTCCTTAAGTTATGGTGACCAGCCTAGGTAAGTAATCCACAAACACAAAAAGGACACACTAGGTCATGTAGATTGTAATTGAAGTTGATTTCTCGTGAACATCATACACTAGCAATATAATTCATACACCGGACTTTTGTCTAACCCACTTTTTTTCTTTCCATTTCCCCCACCATAGGAGCATACGCCAGTAGGTGAATTAGCCTCGACACAGTACGTGGAGGAAGAAGCTAGGCCCTAGAGTTATAATATTTACCCTCCATGTACTATTTATTATATTTATTATTTGTTAGACTCTATGTTGTTATTTTGGGAACTTTGCATATGGACTACGCATTATTAAGACTACTATTTGAGATGTATATTTTTAGTATTTATATTTTATTGTCTTCCACTATGAGACCTGAAAGTGTAGAATGCTTTAATTTTAACTTAGACTCTACACTATGTAACGTTTTAAACTAATGGATTGTACTTCTTGGCATGACTCGAGTTCGAAAGTCACTTTAAGATGTTGAATCAGTATGTTTGGAGGTGCAGGTTGTCATAAAAATTCATGCATTCAAACATGGAAACAATTCAACAAATAATTAATAAGGAAATAAGCACATATGTACAAATTATATGTTCAATATCTATTTAAGATCCTAAACAATTAGCCTGTGTCGAATTGATCCATACCAAATCCAAACATCTATATATGTACTATATACATTATTTTATATCACTAAGGACTTATAACACAATATTGGTGAATATAGGGTTTTGCACATATATCAAATATATAGAATTTCTCCCCTCACCTTAACATCATCTTTCAATATTCCAAACACTAATAAAAGCTACACTAATCCGTAGAAAATCTAAAGACGATTCAAATAGCGAAAGTTGCGTCTCGATTGGACCTCGTATACAAATGAATTGAATTTTATATGCTTTTAATATATAATAATTAGTTGACTAACTAATTTATTCTGTTAATCTATCATTAACCTAATCACCCACGTTAATCATCCTCCCTTTTCAAACTCTTACTCCAGAAAAAACCGTCGAACTTCTCGCCGCCGCCGTTGCCATCATACTCCACCAGATCGTTGTCGACCACCATCTTTGTGTCACCTTCCCCGAGCCTATTCTAAAAACACCTAACCCTGTCAAGTTTGGTCACTAATGACCATCTCCCCCAAACCCTTGACCAATATTTTATCGTACCTACCTGAAGACATCGCCACCATTAGCCATCACCACCACCGACGAGCTCCTCCTTCGGTCGAGCCACACGTGACAACGGAAATCACTTTATCTCTGACGTTCCTCCACCAGACCTGACCCCAAGCCATCATCTCCTCCTGCATGCTAGCTTTTTTCCACTAGCTCCTGCTTAGTTATGTGCTTCTCTATTATAACTGATGGGAAGAGCACTAGTTTTCTTTGGTCCACATTTTTTGTTTGAGGCGGTTATGAGAAGACGATAATATCAAAGAGGAGGAAGGTATTAAAAAGAAGGAGGATATTTTATAAGGTTAATTACTTCATTTAATTAATTAAATATTTTAGTTTGTGCTTTTGAGCTCATATGACCTGCATGAGAATCCTATTGCGATGATTCTTCAACATCGTGCTTATTCTCCTTTTTCGTGTCATAATGGTATATAATTGGGCACCATTCGTGATAGAGTCTAGGGATGCTATTTTCATACATTTCAAAGCCATACTAGCCAACATACCATTCAATCCTAGAAATTCATTGACTGGGTAACTCGTATTGTTTTCCTCCTTACATAAACACGAACTATTAGATATGATTCCACTGAACAAGACTGTGAGCATATATCCATACAATACGTCTAGCTGCCAATAAATCCTAAATTTCATAACAATGAAGTAGTAGATGTTTATAACCAAAACTTTATTGAAGTAATATTTTGGACTTAACGAAAAACATCTCGAGTCCTAAATTGTTCATCTTCTAAAGTAAGCTTTTTGAATGTTCAGTACAATTAATTAATATTTAAATTAATTATTAAATCTTCAAGCATTTGAAAATATGGGTAATACATTCTCTCATACTTAAGAATTTCATCGTCGAAATCCTATAGAGTGGTGCAACATAAGTCAACAAGCCTAGCACCTTCAAACCTTTGACCTTAATAACATCCATTAACCTTAGCATTCAAA
The DNA here is from genome assembly GCA_030765085.1 of Allium cepa. Taxonomy (NCBI): domain Eukaryota; kingdom Viridiplantae; phylum Streptophyta; class Magnoliopsida; order Asparagales; family Amaryllidaceae; genus Allium; species Allium cepa. The sequence continues at coordinate 550,765,870 of CM060932.1, forward strand.
TTATTAACAAAGCAACACATAAGTCCTATACTATACCATACAAATCTGTAAACAACTAGGCCATCAATCACTGTACATGTGGAAGGCAAGCCATAACGTATCATGTTAAGCTATAATTGCTTAACTCCTAAAAAATGTTTAGTCACAACAAAAATTCAACAACAACATCTCCTTTGCACGATGTGTTTTACCATACTCCCCAATTTTAATACATGGCTTTATCAACAATACATATCATATCCAACAACATATATGCGATTCACATTATAACATGTACCTATCTATCATGCGTACCTCTTTATGCTACTTATAATCAAGCAACTTACCATTTAGATGCAACTTAAAGCAAGCAAGCTTCCATTCCTAGCTTTTAATTAACACATGATATAGTGAGTGTGGCTCATACTTTATTTACAACCGTACAAGTACACTAGCATGCAACTAAATTCTAATATACAACACATGCAAATAAACCTACTTCATACAAATATATTTACACTAAGTCAGTAACACTATATAATTCCAAGAATGCACATTTCTAACCATTTATAACATTCACATACATCTACATATTTCTATGAACCCATTCCCATACAACTAGAAGTTATAATATAAATATATATATATATATATATAAGCATTTATAGTCGTAATCATATACAAATCCCTGTCCACACATACGTACATGTAATATAACATGCTTTTAGAATTACACCTCTTTATGTATTGATTTATCAGGCTAAGCATTTTAGTATACATCAAGATGAATAGTATCTACCATATTTAATTATAAACAGTTTAAATTCCATATATGTATAAAAAGTGTATTCTTCATTTCTGTTTACAAAATAGTGTGTGTGTGTGTGTGTGTGTATTCTCCCATAATTCCTTTATGCACTTTAAAAATCAAATAACCTGGTTCCTTGCTTATACATTCGAATAACCCTAATTTTTGAATGTACCATCACATGTAAATTACTACTAAAAATAAAAAAAACATCCTCCCAAGTTTCTTAAAATTTTTCCTTCTTTCACAACTAAATAATTCTTATTTAAATGAATCAATTTACAATATCTCAAAAATTATCCCACTTAGTATACAAAATTAAAAACCCATTTATATTCCAAACCATTTCAAAACTAGTACAGTTCATTCCAAAATAATTTCTCTATTTACTTTCCTATGACTTTCAGTTCGTTTGTAAAATTACTATTTAGTTTTAGTCCCTTTTGCATGTCATCTGCATGATTTATTGTAAATCATATCAAGTTACTAATCAATTTAATTCTTACTAAAATTTCCAAATAGAGGTTTTTAACTTCAATAAAATAAGCCACTTATGTATATTTGTTTCCATTATTAACTTATTCATCCATAAACATCTTAAATAAAAAATCAAACGACCAACTAGCAACCACAACCAAAAAGCCACATATAAACTAGCAACTAAATAACAATCAATCAACAAGGAACCTTATAAAAACCATTAGTCAAACTAATAACAACCACATCATGACAACAAAATACTTCACCCCCTCTTTAATGGGCCTATTCTACCCTACAATAGTGCCTAATTCATGCAACTGCTCCTATGTGAGATACATGCAAGATAAAGCGCATATTATATTCAAAAGGTAAGTTGACTCAATATTTTGAATTATGGATTCTTACGTCTACTAAGTTAATTCATCAATCCTTGCAACAATTCTCTCATCCTTTTGAATCAAATGCAATTTCCTAAGAAGGAAGTTTAACAATTCTCCAATGTCAATTCAATTAGAATAAATCCTTAAGTCTTGAATGAGTTTGAACTCGGCACGACTGCATAATGATAATGAGGAGAATTTACTGAGTGTACCACAATACTTGTCTGATCAAGCATTAGATCTCTATTTGGAAGATTATCCTAGTCAAAACAAAACAAATCGAGAAGTCCTCTTTCGACCTACCTCTAAGTTACTAATTTTAGTTGCCAACAAATCCAATTAGGTAGAACCACCTTTGGTTGCTCTTGTCATATGGGTAACATCATGAGGGTAGACCATTAAACATCATACATCCGTTCCTAGAAACCATGTAGTAGTAATTTCAGAGTTTAGTCTGCTACAATACGATGTTTTCTAAGCAAAACCAACATAATTTATAACTTATGGTCCGGCAACTAAAATCCTAACCCTAAGATATAAAAGCAACTCCATCTTTCGATTCAGAAATCGCTTCCTCGCTTGTCACTCAATCCTTACGCTAAGCTTCTCTGGAAGACTCCACTCAATCCCTATGCTCATGCATCATCAAGGAATGGTAGTGCTATAAGGTTAACTTAGCTTAAAGCTATGAAATCCAAATGGTTTCCAAACAGACGACCAACCTACTTGGATCGTGTCAAAAAAACCTACCATGATTCCATTGTATAAGCAGCAGGGTCTGACAACTCTTTGAATGATACTACTCACTCATTTGATTGTTCCTCGATGCTTACATTAGCCTAATAGGTAATACTTGCATCATTTCCCTAATCAAGTATGCTAATACCTTTAGTTTTGATTCCCAATGAGGTGCATAATCTAGCTTGGCTATTTTCCAAACCTTAGATATAAGCAAACCCCAAATCTATTGTAACATGCCTAAGCTAAGTGTAGATTTCCCTAAGAAAAGAAAATTAAACCAAAGTCATTATAAATAAGTAATATAGATGGAGATCCTTATACGAGAAGAGAGACTCATAACGATCTCATAAGTGATGTGTCACAAAAATCCCTCTTTAAATGGGGTAAGGCCTCCTATATGGCATAGTTGCAACTAATTTCATATTCCAAACTAGACTCCTTGGCTTTAAATCTACTGTCACATGAATCTACATATGGCACTAAGTCTCTATTGGTGTTTACTCAAATCCTCTAGCATCGTCATCATTAATGACATCCGGTTTCTTGCTGCCCATATCCCACACGGTTGTACAACTAATAAAATTAAGAACAACTACAATTCACATTGAACCAAAGTCGATATCATTTAACTTCACCTGCAAGAAAGCTGTACTAAGAGTGGTCAATCGCTCATGGGATGCTATGCTATTATAGGTCCCTCTTCTATAAAGTCCCACCAGTTGAAGCCTTAGTATCTATGGATATGATCATAGGTTCTCAGGTAAGTCTGAGTTCAACTAAAAGATTCTCGCTCAAAACATGCTAGCTATCTAGACTTTGAAAGCTTCTTTTTTGACTTTAAAAAGCTAGCTCTTAGTACGGGAAGTATAACACTTAATCTACCAACTTTAATGCCCCTCGTCATCGCACTTCGACTCGTAACCCCTAACTTTAAACACATATATCAAATACAAAGAATTGTTCCTACTTACCTTAAAATCACCTTTTAATAGTCCAAACACCGCCAAATCTACAATAATCCGCAGAAAATTTCAAGACATACAAATTATGAAACGGCATCTCGATTAGACCACGTATACAAAAGATATGGATTTCATAAGCTTTGATATATATATATATATATATATAGTAATTAGTTAATTAAATAATTAATTTCGTTAATCTATCATTAACCTAATTAGCCACATTAATCACCTTCCCTTTGACATTCTCATTTTAGAAAATACCATTGAACTTCTCACCACTACCATTGCCACCATACTCCACTAGACTGTTGCCGACCACTACCTTTGTGTGGCCCTCCCAAAATCGATTCCAAAAATACCTAACTCTGCCAAGTCCAGTCACCAATGATCACCTCCCCCAAACTGTTGATCGATGTTTGACTGTACCTACTTGAAGCCACGACCATCGATGACCATCGCCACCATCAACGAGCTTCTCCTTATGTCGAGCCGCATACAATGGCGATTATCACTCCACCTTCGATGAACCTCCGCCAGACTGAACCCTAAGCCACCATGTCCTCCTTTCTTCTAGCTTTATGCTGCCACCACCTGTTACCTAGCTTTGTGATTCTCTAATCATAAGTGATAGGAAGAGCATAAGATTTCTTCAGGAATAGAGGTAAACAGTTTTTTTGTTGAGGAGGTTCTGAGAACAAGATATTATCAAAGAGGGAGGAGATATTATGAAGAGGGAGGATGCTTTATAGGGTTAATTACTTTATTTAATTAATGAATAATTTGAATCCGTGCTTTGAGCTTATACGACCTATATGTGAGTCCTATTACAATGATTCTTCAGTGTCATGCTTTTTCTCCATTTTCTTTTCGCAATGGTATATAATAAGGCACCATTCATGACATAGTATCGAGATGTTACTTTCATAGTCTTACTAGTTATTAGTTTATTCGATTCTAGAAATTCTTTGACTAGGCAATTCATATTGTTTTCCTTCTTCCATAAACATGAACTGCTAGATAGGATTTTGTTGGACACGACTATGAGCATATATCCGTACAATATGTATAGTTGCAAATAAATTTAAAAATGTTGTAACATCAAACATTCAATATTTATATCCTAAAAATCTCCAAAACTAATATTCTAGACTCAATGAAAAAAATCTCAAGTCATAATTTTTGCATCTTCAAAAGTTTGCTTTTAGAATATTCTATTATAATTTTGAAATAAAGGTTGTTGCATGACTATTTTTGATATTTTCCCTAATAGATTGTAGGGATGTCTAGTTATCCTCTTCCATATAGGGAGTTGTGATATGGTATAGGGACTAACCATTTCAATGTTTGGGATAACAAACATTATTGTTTGAATTATTTGTATTGCTTTTTTGTTTATTAAATTTATCTACAATTAAGAAAATTTAGTTGTTTATTTACCCATGTTTGCTTAATAATTTATGTTAATAATTTATGTTGTGTCATTCGAATAATTTCTTATGATTATATCATGATATTGATAGTCTGTTTTACTCTGATTAGTTTTAGTTGTTACTTGTTGGTTGTTTATCTAGATAATCTATGTCGTTCTCGTCTGAATTGTTTCTCTTAATTGCATCATGTTGTTGATTATTTTTTATATTATGGTTGTTTAATTATTTGTTTGTTTACTTTTCATTTGTTTGTTTTGATTAGCTATTGTTTGTTCAGTTGTTTACTTGTTTATTTGGTTACTTATTGTTAGCCTTTGTTATGAATATGTACATTGTATGATAGGTAATATTATTTATTGTTATTGTTGATAATTTTGTGATGACATAGTTATCTAGGAATCAACTTTTAGTGAGATGTACATAAGAGAAACTAGTGGATGGATAAGGGACATATGTAGTTTAGTTATAGTGGTATAGCATAGTTTCCAAGTTTGGGAAGATAAGATATTCAAAATGACTAAGAAATTTAAAGATTTTCCTTGAAGTTGATAACAGTAATTAAAGAATCATGATGACTAAAGACTTGATGAGTACCATTGAGGAATTATTACGACGATTAGGAAGGCTTAGTATGTACTTATCAAAATATGCATTTTGATACCTACCTTTTTAAATGATTACTAGCTTCCTCAAATATTTGGAGCAAAGAGTTTCCATTTTGAAAATTTTAGAAATTTACGTTATAAAGATATATTTTGAAATTAATTTAAAATGGTTGAAATATTTTGAGAAATCGATTTATAAAATGGTGGGGAAATTTTAGGAAGAAAAAGGATTTTGGTTTTAAATGTAGATGGAAGCTTGACTTGAAAATAAAAATGTTTTTCTTTGAGATATGTTGGAACACTCCTTATTAGTGGATCCCTCTTTTTTATTTTGGGTAGGCTTCCTTGCTATCAAATGAAGAAATTACTATAAGAGGATTATGGAATCATATTTTTCAACATGCTACAAAGATTTGAAGAATTGAGATCCAATATTAATGTTTCAGATGATAACTCAATATGGGAGTTGTGATGATTATCCATAAAAAAAGTTCTATAACAAGAACTTGCAAAGTGGAGCATGGACGCGGTCTACTATGGATATGAAGTGTGCCGAGGAATCATTGATACTTGAAGGTTTCGATGTATGCTCATAAAACAGTGGTATGTGAGGAAGCCAACCTAGGCTAGACGGGCCTGGATCTTCAAACAGGAGATATTCCTTTCCCTAGAGTGCCATATGGGTAACCTAGCCTTGGCCCTCTAAGTGGAATGGATGCTAACAAAGAAATAGAATGATGATGAGTACTCATATATTCTAAAGTATAACACTCCAACGATGATAATTATTCATTGACCTTATGTGGTTTTTTGGAAGAGATCTTATGATGTAGGACAAAGGATCGATGATTGATGCAGTTATAGTATGAGTAAATAACCATATTATTTTGAGGATATAGCCCCATTGAATATGGTTGTATATGATTTTTGTTTGATGATAATAAACACACATACGCGCGCGCGCACACATACACACACACACACACACAGATATATATATATTCAATTAAATGTATTTGTTATTGTACTATTTTATTTTTCACATAAGTAAATAAATATTTTCTAAATAAATAACTCAGAATTTAAATTCAAACAAATATTTTATTACAATTTTGAATAATACAAAATTGAGCTATCGCTATATTTTTCAATTACAATACAATTTTGGTTACATCACAATTTACCATTTACAATGTTCCCCTTACTACGTTTCACGCATTCACTCGTATTTATTTTCAACTCTATTCTGGACTAAATCCAGCATCTGAGTTATCTACAAAATAAACATTGGCGCAGTAAAATTGAAAAAGAAATAATTTTTGCAGTGTAAAATAAAATGTGTTTTTGAAAATATTATTTGCCTCGGTCATTTAGGTTATTCGTCATCATATTCATTTTTGAATTCATCATACACGAACAGCTTGTGACATGCATAGTTTATCACTATACATACCAGAAGGCCATGCACATCGATATACACTTGATAAAACGACAGGGACAGGTGAGCACAAGGTCAAATCCAACCAAAAGCTGGGCCCAACTCAAGTGTAATACAAATAAAGTCACGATACAAGCACAAGGTCAAATCCGAGCCAAAGCAAGGTTCAACTCAGGTGCAATGAAAAAACAAAAATAGAATGGTCAAGTTTTAATGATTGGAGCAAGCTCGAATACACTATGATCACATACACATCGAACCAGTTCAAAACTTGCAATGGACACAACTGTTCTAGAGTGAACCAGAATACAAGACCACTAGTGAAACAAAGGCATCATATATATGTACTCGAAGCAACTAGACTACAATGTACTAGATCAACTAAACCAGATTTCAAGTGTGAACACAGATGTGTCAAGACTTGAATTGGGCCACGTACATATATACATGCGCAAACACACATGTATACATGTACACACAGCTACCACCAGATGAAGCAAAGTCATAAACCAGTAATCATGTGTAGTGAAATCAAATCAGACGAGAACCAAGACTCCAACTAGAACAAACTTACAATGCTTTAGACATGCATATATACAACAAGCACATGATGCATTACAATAAATAACAGAACCAAGGCAATACTCAAAGACTCACATGAAAACAGAGGCTAAACAATCCAACTGGACTCGAAGACATCATTAACCAGATAAGGCACAAGTTCAGACTCAAGTGAAACCAATACCACATCAAGTATACATGACTTGAAGCAATGCAATGACTAGAATATAGCAATAAACTTTAAATGGAAATATACAATGCACACGGGAGTATGCAGGCATTTAGAAATGAATCGATGCTGACATGACAACATGAATACATATACATGTGCATCTAACCAAACCAGGTAGCATACAAGTGTAGCCTCAACAGTTTAGTACACAAAAAGAACAAACTCAACCAGAACCAGTACTGTATCCAAACCGAACCGATACAAGCAACTCGAACTAGCATATCAGACTGGAAAAATGCTTAATATAACATGGCAACATAATGCAACAATCGCTTTTTACTCACAAACACACATATTTACATATGTACTTATATATGTATACACATAACCAGTTGCAATGAATTTCAAATTGATTAAGCCGAAAAAATCAACAAGTAACAGGACAACGCGGTAACTAGCAGGTGATACACAATTGAACAAGTCAAAGCAAAAATATTATCGCAGTATTAAATGGCCAAAATCAGAGATGTCAATAGAAAAAGAACAGAACCTAATCCAGAGAAACTGCAAGCCATAGTGACTAAGCAAGCATAACAAAATAAATTATATGAATTGAAAAAGTCAGAAAACATCACCAACACACAAGTTAAATCGAACAGCCAAGCATATCGATTGAAGAAATCGAATAAAATATATACTAACGAGATTATAGGATTTCGAATCCTATTTAACCCGATCTCATCATCGGCTATTAACTATTCGAGTTCAAATAATATCATAGAGCAAAGTTCAAAACAATTACTTGAATCGAATCGAGTTCAAGCATATCAACGAGAATAGAAAAGGAAATGATGTATCAATTCAATTTGAACTCGCCAATTTGATGCAGCCAAAAGTAAATCGAAGATAAGGGACGATTGACAGAGTAAAGTGAAGCAAATCACTTCAATCGCTGGAAAAAAAGGCCGCGTCAAATATTCCAAAGCCCTAATTTTTCAGAAAGGAAAAGGAACGAACGTTCTCGAGAAAAGAAAAGAAGCAGACTCTATTTTGATAAAGCAAGGATATAGGCCGATAATATAAAAAGAAAACGTGGAAATTTTTTTTTACTGTGTTTTAATTTAGGCCGATGTCTTTTAAATACTATTGGGCTTTATTGTCAATTAAGGCTTCTTGTTTTTAGTTGTTTTTTGTTTGTATTTATTTTTTTGAACTTTTATAAATTCTAGTCGTGTGACTAAGAGATGAGCTACAGTGGTGTAATTCGAGAACTCACAACCCAGTGGTTGAGTTGTGGCAGGATTTTGAGCATAGATTTAGGTCAGTCGATAGCAGGTGTCGTGCGTTTATGTCTGTAAGCATTTGACTACTTAATTTCCAGTAGAAACCTTGGGGCCAGCACGTAGGTAGGATTTTGCCGAAGTTGGGTAAATCTGTGTTGTTCTATTTCTGCTTTTATTATTTTGCTATTGTCTGTGCTGCTATTATTCTGCTATTATCTGTGTTGCAACTATTTTATATATTTCTGCATTAAAAAATTTATGATTATTAGTATCACCCTATTCACCCCGCCTCTAGGGTGAAATCGATCCTACAAGGGGTATTAGAGCTAGGAACAAAAACCAATTTTTTTAAAAAAAATGATTTGTTTTCAAAACCAATTTTTGTTTTAAAAATTCGACTTTTTAAAATGGCTTCTTTTAATAATGCTTTTGCTGAGGGTCAGTCCATAGTTAGACCACCAATGTTCAATGATGAATATGCTTACTGGTAAAATAGAATGAAAATTTTTCTGAAAACAATTGATGCTTGGAGTATTGTTGAGACGGGATATAGGACACCAACTATTGTGGTAGATAATCTGAAAATAGATCAACCGATGGATCAATGGACAGATCTTTAAAATAAACTATAAAATGCTAATGCTAAAGCTATGAATTCTATTATATGTTCAATGGATTAAATTGAATTTAATCGTGTCTCACATTGTCTAACTGCGCAAAAAATATGGCACACACTTAAAGTGACTCACGGAGGAACATCTCAAGTCAAAGAAACTCGTCTTGCTATGCTTAGTAGCCAATACGAGAACTTCACAATGGCCAAGGATGAGAATGTTAAAGAGATGTACGGATGACTTTCTAATCTTGTATACTAATCAAAAGCTCTTGGAAAACCATATATAGAAATGGAAATGGAAATAGTGCAGAAAATCCTCAGAGTACTACCATGAAATTTTGGAGCCAAAGTCACTGCTATTCAAGAATGAAGGATTTGAAACAAATCAAAGTTGAAGAACTCATCGGAAATCTCACCACTTATGATCTTGAAACGAAATATTAGAAAGAACGCGAAGGAGTTGATACACGAAAGAAATCATTAGTTCTCAAAGAAACAATGGAAAGTGATGGTGATGATGATGATGATGATGATGGAGCAGCTGAACTGGCGCTATTAATAAAGAGATTCAAAAGGTGGAATCGTAAATACGGAAATCCAGCTCTAAATCAACAACTGAAAAGCAGAATAGTCAAAGCACTAGACAACTTAGAAGAGCAGGAAATCATCTGTCACAAGTGCAATAAATATTGTCGCATCAAGACCAATTGTCCTCGAAATTGACTCAGCCAAGAAAAGAAATCGAAAAGGAGAAGTTTTACAGTCACATGGAATAAAAGTGATAATGACAATAAAAGCACTAGCTGTGAGAGTGAAAAAGCAGATCCATGTCTTCAAGGTGATATAACTGATAGCAATGATGATGAGCTAAGCGAGTTATCAAAACTTATTCACTCAGAATTACTTATACTTTTCGACAAAGTAAATGGCTGTTTTGAACGACTTAGGGAAAATTATGCTAAAATTGAATCACAAAGAGATAGTTTGATAGAATTAAATAAACAACTTGATCAATTGATTAAAAACTATCGAAATAAGATCCCTAAGTGTGATAAATGTCCAACATTTGAAGAAGAGATTAAAAAATCAGAAATTAAAATTAAATCACTTGAAAACGAAATTCTGATTTTGAAGGAAAGTGAAAACACGAGGAGAGAAAATTCTATTAAAAAGCATACTCAATTATGGAATGAAAATGAATTTCTCGAAACACAAGTCCAACAATTGTCTACAACTTTAGAAAAAATTTCCAAAGGATAAAGATCTTTAAATATGCTATTAGGGAAATAAACTGTGAATAATGTTAGACAAGGACTTGGGTATAATCAATTTGAAAGAATCAGAAGTAAAATTAATTATGTCAAATCCGAGAGCACAATCTGAAGAAAAATTGGACACAATCACCACGATTACTGGAATAGACCCAAAAATGTGAAAACCATATAATTTTGGTTCCAAAAGGCACGAATATAAAATCCTTGAAAGTCAAACAAACTTGGGTGCCAAAAGGAACAATATAAATAATTTTGGGTTTACACAAACATATTTTTAAAAACCATTTTCTTCTAACAACGATGGACCTATAAAAACAAACAGGTCACAAATTCTTTTCTCGTGTAGGTGTAGTGGCAGGCTAAGGAACAATAACAGTGTTACCTAGATTCTGGCTATTTCAAGCACACGACTAGCAACAAATCAAAGTTCCTTAGTCTAGTACAAAGGTGGAAAAACACAATGGGTAACAAATGAAAAATTATCAGTAAAGGTAAAATAGGCATTGGTACACTTATCTTGAACGATATGTTAAATGTGAAAATCTACACCATAATCTGAATTAATTCAGCCAGTAATATGATAAAGAAATGAATGTTGATTTTGATTCTGATTTATGAAAAAGAAATGTTGACCAATTATCTTTTTATTCTTGAACTAATTTGTATTTTCTTTTTGGAGTAATGATGTTGTTGGTTGATGATTACTCAAAATACACGTGGTTATATTTGCTTATTTTACTGCTTCTAAATTTGACACTATTCACTAATTGTTTATTTGCACGGTTTCAATTCAAATTCAAAAGAATTTCATTTAAATGCTGTAAAAAGGAATTTAAGGAATTTGATGAACCTTCACGGTCTGATCTTTCATATCAAACTAATGATAATCTTGAGTCTAAGAGAAATTCAGATGCATATTACACTAGTAATCTAATTGATAGAAAAATTACTAGTGGAACGTGTTTTATGTAGAGACATTCATTAGTTGCATCACATCTTCAAAGAAAATATTTGCATATTTTACATTACAAATGGTTTTCAATTAGCAGACATTTTTCTTATAAAACCCCTTCCAAAAATAGTTTTTGTTGACCATGTTTCACATTAGTCATTTTAGAAAATTTGATTATATTTGGATTTGATCTTAAACGACTACATTAACTAGTTTGACTCCCTACTGATTATCGAAAAGATAAATAGTGATTGAAAAAGTGATGAGTGCTGATATTAATCGTCTATTATGACTTGAGACCGTATATCTAATAAATTTTTTGGAATTTTAAACAAGATTTATAAGAACTTTTGTTGGTAAAAATTCCATGACCATCTCTGTTTCTATTATATTTCTAACAACCATAACTCATTAAAATCGAACATAGTATGCCATTATGTGGTATTTTAAAATGGGAAATTATTCTTTTTTCCTTTTATTTTATTTTTTATCAATAAAAACATCCATGGTATTCATTCTCATTTAAAAGTCCCCATGGTTATGCATGGGTGCATGGGCGAATTTCTTGGAATTTTGATTATGTGCTTTCATGCTCATTTAAAAGTCCTCATGGTTATGCATGTATGGATCACATATCAAAATTGATTATCAAATTGACAAGTTGATTCTAATCCCATTTAAACGTCCCCACGGTTATGTATGGTTAGAAAATGCTTAAAATTCATTTTTTTCAAAATTTGGGAATACTAGTAATCTCATTTAAAAGTCCCAACGGTTATGCATGGTTAGTAGATATTCAAATTCCTGATATAAATATAACACAAATTGACACAACTATAAGGTTTTATATACCGATATCATCCCTATCATTCTAAAGTGGAATATGCGTCTTACAGAGTATTTATGATTTTTGTTTGATTTTTTTATTGAAATTTAATATTTATACTCGATTGAGTATTAATATTGTATTAATGTCTATCACTCTATCTTTATTTTTCTAACACTATTACTATTTTGTTGATAACAAAAGGGGGAGAGAAAAGTTAAGATTTTGGCAAATAAAGGTCAAATATTTTATTTTTATTGCATCTAGGTTCATTTGCATACTCTTATTTTTTCTCATGCATATATGACGGGGGAGTTTTGTTGTAGAGAGGGAGCATTCAAATAGGGGGAGCAAATAGAGTTCATCAATTACCAAATACATTTAGTAAATTCAAAATCCTAAATATATGTTTGTTATCATCAAAAGGGGGAGATTGTTGAATATGCTAGTATATGATTTTTATTTGACGATAATAAACATATATATATATATATATATATTCAGTCAAATGTATTTCTTTGTACTATTTTATTTTTCACATAATTAAATAAATATTTTTTGAATAAAATAAATAACACATAATTTAAATTCAAACAAATATTTTATTCAAACAAATATTTTATTACAATTTTGAATAGTACAAATTTGAGCACTCGCTAAATATTTCAATTACAATATAATTTTGATTACATCACAATTTTCCATTTACAATGTTCACCTCACTACATTTCACTCATTCACTCGTATTTATCTTCAACTCTATTCCAGATTGAATCTAGCATCTGAGTTACCTGCAAAATAAACACTGACGCAGTAAAATTGAAAAAAAATTGCAGTGTAAAATAAAATGTGTTCTTGAATATATTATTTTCCTCAGTTATCTGGGTTGTTCGTCGTCATATTCATTTTTGAATTCATCATACATGAACAGCTTGTGACATGCACAATGTATCACTATACATACCATAAGGCCATGCACACCGATATACACTTGATAAAACTACCAGGACAAGTGAGCAAAAGGTCAAACCCAACCAAAAACTAGGCTCAACTCGAGTGCAATACAAATAAAGTCACGATATGAACACAAGGTCAAACCCGAGCCAAAGCTAGGTTCAACTCAGGTGCAATACAAAAATAAAAATAGAATGGTCAAGTTTTAATGATTGGAACAACTCGAACACACTATGATCACACACATACATCGGACCGGTTTACAACATGCAATGGACACAACTGTTCTAGAGTGAACCAGATTAGAAGACCACCAGTGAAACAAAGGCATCATATATATGTACTCGAGGCAACCAGACTACATTGTGCCAGATCAACTAAACCAGATTTCAAGTGTGAACACAGATGTGTCAAGACTTGAATTGGGCCACATACATATATACATGAGCAAACACACGTGTATACATATACATGCAGCTATCACCAAATGAAACAAAGTCATAAACCAGTAATCAAGTGCAGTGAAATCAAATCAGACCAGAGCCAAGACTCCAACTAGAAAAAAGTCACAATGCTTTAGACATGCATATATACAAAAAGTACATGAATACAACAAATAACAGAACCAAGGCAATACTTAAAGACTCAAATGAAAACAGAGGCTAAACAATCCAACCGGACTCGAAAACATCATGAACCAGATAAGGCACAAGTTCAGACTCAAGTGAAACCAAGACCACATCAAGTATACATGACTCGAAGCAATGCAATGACCAGAATATAGCAATAAAAAATAAACTTTAAATGGAAATATACAATGCAAACTAGAGTATGCATGCATTTAGAAATGAACCAATGCTGACATGACAACATGAATACATATACATGTGCATCTAACCAAAACAGGTAGCATACAAGTGTAGCCTCAGCAGTTCAGTACACAAGAAGAATAAATTCAACTAGAACCGGTACTGTAACCAAACAGAACTTGTACAAGTAACTCAAGCGAGCATATTAGACTGCAATAATGCTTAATGTAACATGGCAACATAATGCAGTAATCATTTTTTACTCACAGACACACATGTATACATATATACTTATGTATGTATATATACACATAAACAGTTGCAGTGAATTTTAAATTGATCAAGCCGAAGTAGTCAGCAAGTAATAGGCCAACCTAGCAACTAGCAGGTGACACATAATTGAACAAGTTGAAGCAAAAATATTATCGCAGTGTCAAATGGCCAAAATCAGAGATGTCAACAGAAAATGAACGGAACCAAATCCAGAGAAAATGCAAGTCGTGGTGACTAAGAAAACATAACAAAAGAAAGTATACAAATTGAAAAGATCATAAAACATCACCAACATTCAAGTTAAATTGAACAGCCAAGCATATCAATTAAAGAAATCAAATAAAATATATACGAACGAGATTATAGGATTCGTATCCTATTTAACACAATCTCATCATCGGCTACTAATTGTTCGAGTTCAAACAATATCATAGAACAAAGTTGAAATCAATAACCTGAATCGAATCGAGTTCAAGCATATCAACGAGAATAGAAAAGGAAATGACGTATCATTTCAGTTCGAACTCGCCAATTTGAAGCAGCCGAAAGCAAATCGAAGACAGGAGAAGATTAAAAGAGCAAAGCGAAGCAAATCACTTCAATCTCCTGAAGAACAAACGGCCGCGCAAATTTTCCAAAGCCCTAATTTTTTAGAAAGAAAATGGAACGAGCGTTCTCGAGCAAAGAAAAGAAGCAAACTCCATTTTGACAAAACAAGGATACTGGCCGATAATATAAAAAGAAAAGGGAGGAATTTTTTTACTATGTTTTAATTTGGGCCGGTGCCTTTTAAATACTACTGGGTTTTATTGCTAATTAGGGTTTCTTGTTTTTAGTTGTTTATATTTTGTATTCATTTTTTAAACTTTCATAAATTTTAGTCATGTGACTCGGGGACGAACTACGGTGATGTTGTTCATGAATTCGCGACTCAATGAATGAGTTATGGTAGGGTTTTGAGCATAGAGTTAGGTTAGTCGATAGCAGGTGTCGTGAGTTTACGTGTGTAAGCGTCTGACTGCTTAATTTCTAGTAGAAACCTTAAGGGCAACACGTAGGCACGGTTTTGCCGAAGCTGGAAAAATATGTGTTGTTCTATTTATGCTTTTATTATTCTGCTATTATCCATGCTACTATTATTCTGCTATTATCTGTGTTGCAACTATTTTTTATATTTCTGCATTAATTTTTTATAATTATTAGTATCACCCTATTCACCTCCCCTCTAGGGTGAAATCGATCCTACAAGCCCTAATTGGACAAATCTTATTTTGAAGATGTGATTATAAGTGGGAGCATAGAATATTCTAGATGGTGTGAAAATGGAATGGTACACGGATTATTATGAAGACGATACTATGAGGAAGTTTATTGATAGTTTTGAGGATACACATATTGTGATGAATATGCATTCGCTTATTTGTACATATTATGAAGATGAGATTTACGTGTATTTATTTATTCATACATGCATGTTTTGATCAGTCTATGCATTGTTGCGTACTTTATATTTGAATTATGGAGATGCATGATATAGGCTAATATATGATTGAAATTGTTTCACCTTTTGTTCATGGATTGATAATTTTACATATTATAGCTAGATTGTACGATTAAGGAAGTGCAACTATTATTATAGTATGTACATGTAGAAGAAACAATTTATTACTATGAATTAATCGTACCGTGTCATGATGGATGACGTTATATGGTCGTTATACACATATTTGTAAGTAACTAATTTGTGATTGATATGCTTTCCACGTTTTGTAATTAAGTCCATGATGAGATTTTATTAATTTGGTTGAAAGTTGTATTTGGAAATTACGAGGCTGCAATTCTTTTAAGTTGAAAAATTGTAACGAACTAAAAATTTAACGCTGTTAATATTAAACCAATTAAAATGGATTTTTAGTTAAAAGATGAATTAGGAATCATATTTATAATTACCGAGAAGATCTTTCTGGATCAATGTGTTATAATTTTGATGGGTTTCAAGCTACGGTTTGTGAAATAAAGGAGGTACAATGCTAAAATGGTGTATCTAGCTATTTCAATCCAAATTGGATATACAGCCAATAACCCAGCCTAACAACCATATAAATGAGGCCATGAAATTCTAGCCATCACTTTTATCTTTGGCTCTCTTATGTAATCCAAAAATCTCCGTAATTCCTCTCTAATGGCAGTAAGAAAATTGATTAAAAATTTGTCGAAAATTCAAAATGTCAAACTTATCGAATTATATATGCATTCGAAGCTCTCGATGATGTGAAGAGGATTCTAAGAATTGTTTTCCTATTTGATGCTCCGATTCGCCAGAAATGAAAAATAAGCCTCGACCGTCCTTTTTAGGGTTTGGTGACCGACATAGGAACGGCGACATACTGATGGTCAGAAGGTTGTAGTTTCTTGAGGAGATCAAGAGCTATCAATCTTGTAATGCCCCGCCTTTTCGTACGCTTTAAATCGACGATAAACCACACACGTCAGACCTAAAGCATACATAAGGGCGGATTGTTATGGGGTAAATAAGAAAAAGCAGAGAAAGAAAGAAAGAAAATAGAATCTAGTAGTGGAACGATAAAATATAATAATCAAATAAACAGTTCATGTAGCTGTTTTACAAAACATTTGATTATACTTATACAATATATACCAGAGTTACACATACCAAAGAATAATAACAACGTAGCGGAATACAATAGTGTAGTGGAATAATATAATAGATAATAGAAAATCTTCGTTTTCGTCCTCCAGAAATAAGGCCTTCAAATCATGAAATGCTCAGGCTAACCGGAGCGAATTGAAAAGACAAAACACTCGAGTCAGAACTAAAAGATCTTATGTAAGTTAAATCATCGGTAAATAATATGAGTGTAACGGCATCAGAGATGTTTACGGGATTTGACATCTCCTATCCAGTGTCTAACGTGAGTGCTGTAACTCAAGAGATGCTCGGGATTCACATCTTCTAAGGATTCGTTAAACTATTTACTATGTAGTGATATACGCTATTATAATAGTGTCTACAGTAAAGTATAAAATACTGAAAATATCGTTAAGGGGTTACCCATATAGCCCTTAACACAATTTTACATTCCCATAGTCTATATAGTACCGTAACCTCCCCCGTAATGGGCGTCATCAGAGGGCAGTCCATAGGTATGGTACAAAACAAAATCGTATAAGGCGCGCTAGGGTAGGTGACATGGCACAACTAGGCAATGCCGGGGTAAATATACCAATTACGCTTCCGGGCCGGTGCTAACGCATAGCGGCAGCTACCGCCCACCTTGAGCCATACCCCCAAATCAAAGAAATCAAAAGTGGCCACCGAATAAATCCAAAAGTCAAAGTATAATATCGAAGGGATGTGTCCGATAAAAGGTGCTACCTTCTTAGCCCGTCAATCGCTCCTGTTTTAGCCACCTTATGCCAACTCACAGGAGTCGGGTCCACATATTTACCTCAAAGGAAACGCCGCCACCATCCTACTTCATTCTGGAATCTCCACCGCGTACATGGTTGTTAGTGGTTTTCGGAGTTGGTAGAGAGTATGACAACTTCCGATCCCGGTCTCTTTAACAACCCAACGTTATTATAACACCACGACCATTTCAAAATAATTTATACTTCAAACCAGGATATAATATTTATTTCAAAACCATATAAATACGATATCATTTCCAATTTTAAAACCAAATCAATATGATATCCCTTTTATTTCAAATCAATATAATATCATTTTATTTCAAATATATCCCTTTTCAAAAATCATAGCACTTCCAAATTTTATACTTCAAAACCAAACATTGAAATTTTAACACCTTTAAACATAATGCTTTGAAATTCATAATTTCGAAACATTCCAATTTCTATAAACATTACAATTTCGATATATTTCAAGTCTTTAAATATTCCAAAATTTCAAAACTAAAATTGATAATTTCGATTCAACAATTGAATTACCTATTATTTAGTTTTGAAATATTTTATATAATAAACCCCTTATTATTTAAATAAAATCAAATTTTCAAATAACTAGATATTGCCTTCAATTCGTTATACTTGAAATAATCATTTAATTCACCTAAACCCAAAAATCAAGTAATAATAATTATACCTTTTAAAATTCCAATTTAATAAATTTCACATCAACCCTGTTGGTTTAATCTTTAAATAAATTCAATTTCATAAAATCTCAAATTTATCTAAATTTCAAATCAAATTTTATTCGAATAAAATTCTTAAATAATTAATTCACATCCATTTCGTATTTTATCTTCCAAATCTTAATTTATTTAAATCATTATAACCTCTATATAAAAATATGATTTAAATACATAACCATATTTATTTTGATAAATCAAACTCCATTTTTTTTACTTATCGTCATTAAACAGATTTATACATAGCTTAAATACATGAATTTAACTATATATAAAATATTTTTAATATAAAAACGAATCAATATTTATTTAAACCATATAATTCTATCCAAAACCATAGAAATCATTTTCAAAATATTTATATATATAGACCGACGGTGTCTGTATATAATTTTCTATCATATGGTCAAGTGATACAGATATTTATCATTTCAATCCGTAATTTAAAAATAAAATTACGGTTATATATCATTTCAAACCGCAATCCCGAATGAAATAAAGTGCATAACAAATTTTCAGTTTAAAACAATATGAAATACAACATCCATTCATCCAATAACAATCATCATCCAATTTAAACAATAACATCAATATAGAGCATATAATAAATACAGGTAATTACTGACAGTTTATATTCAATAATAAATTAAACAATCTATCTAACTGCAGTTTATATGCAATAATAAATTAAATAACAGTTTAATTTAAATAAATGCAATTAACTGAGATGATGATTTAAAAATATACAAACAGTAAAAATAAATCCAAAATCACAACATAAATTGAATTTAACGAACATAATAAATTTTAGAAGTTGTGAGTGGGTTAAAACACTCACCTTTTGAATTTAAATTGAATTTAAATCTAATTTAAATCCAAAATTTTAATAGTTTCAGAATCCGGCCAAACCAACGCAAAGTGTCCAAAATTCCAATATGAACCTAGCGGAGAAAACCGCGCGTAATTTCGACCTCGTATATACAATTTGTTCACGTTGGAAGATTGAACAATTTTAGAGTTGAAGATAATTAAAAATTTAATTAACAACCTCACCTTTCCATGTCACTCTCTTTCTCTCCCTTCCACACGCACGTGCAATTCACGTAAATGAACCCAGACAACTCAGTACGCCTCCTCACGCACGAACACCCACGAAAACCGCTGCCTCCAATCGCGCTCGCGGCCCCTCTCCAGACTCGCCGCCGACCACTCATGCCTCTGCCCCTCACCTGCTCGTCCCCCCACAATGACGATCGCGTCCCCAAAACCCACCATAGCCGCCCAATCTTGTTAACCCTAATTGAATTTTGTGAAAAATCCGACCATTGAATCGCCAAATAAACTACATGGATGAAGTCCCCTCGGTCCTCTCTTCAAAACCCAAAAAGGATCTCCCGGTCAGACGAAGTTCATTGCCAAGCGATGAAAAATTGAAAATTGATTTGCAATTTCTAGAAAATTGATGATTTAAAACCAAAAACGAACTGCAGATCTGAGATGCGTACATCAAGAGCTTCGATATATAATTTTTCTGAATTTTTTGAGGAGTTTGAAATTTCACTTAGATTTTTGAATTGCAATTGGATCTAAGGTTTGCAGCCATTGGAAAGAGGAGGAGCTGATGGAAATGTACGCATAGACAAATGAGAAATAGAGGTAGGCTAGGGTTTACAACAGGGTATATATAGGCAAGGTTGAAATAGAATAGATGGACCCGATTAATAAACACGCTGAACGATGAATGGCCCGAAAAGCCCGTTCTGACTCCGGAACGAAATTTGGTCAAGCCATATATCAAAATAGATGTTCAAAAATATTTTAAGCACAACGGAAAAGGTTTCAAGTCCAAGTTCCATCGTATGAAGAAGTTATGCTAAAATTAATATTTTTCAAATTGATTTCAATTGATTTCAATTTCATTGATTTCAAGGCGTTTCACGTTCGTACGATCAAAGACAAGTCCGATCGCTATGAAACTTGAAACCCTACAATAATTCACCGATAAGGATCCGATGGAACTAGTTTCGTCGAAATCAGAGTCAGTGGCCAAAATGGTTATTTTTACATTAATTAAATAATTTAATAATTAATTAAATAAAATCCAATTTTTAAATTTCAATTCTATAATTGACATATTTATCACTTTTATATTTCTTAGTCATCTACAATAATTTAAACAAATTTAATTGTCAATTTAAAATTGATTAATTCCTCAATTTCATTAAATTCAACAATTATAAATTTAATTTCCAATAATTCAATTAAATTTGCTTTCCATTTATTATTCTATCAATTTCATCTTATGGTATAATTATCATGATTTATATCTTAGTGCGTTAAACATTTCCAATTTCATCTAATTTCAACTAACTTAGTAATTAATCTCATTAATTTGCAAAATTTGATTTCCAATTCTATTTAATAGACTAACTAAATATGTAACACGTAATAATTGGTACCATTAACTTTTTATTTCATTGATAAGTTTATTGCTTTACAAGAATTGCTACCATTAGTTTCATAACACTAATTCATTCCATTTCCATTCATTTTACACATTTTTTTATTAGTAAGTCTAAATTAAGATTTTAATCAAATTAATCATTTCATCTTGGTTCCATTCTTTTATTACATCAACTATTACTTTAAGAATAAAATTAGCATTTCTTATTCATTTTGTTACATTCACAGTCTCTGTTATTGTCTTAAACTTGCTAATGTAACATTACAGTTCATTTAATTCTAATTGATTCCCCAACTTAATTTAATAGACCAATTAAACAGGTAACTTATAACAATCGTTATCATAACTTTTAATTACACATATAAATTCACTATTCACAAACAAATGTTACAATTCTTATGTAATATTGATTTTATTCAATTACCGTTATTATCTATTATCTCATTAATTAATTCATATTTACATCCACTTCCGTATATTAATTTTGTAAGCAGGTTATAACATTTACATTAATTTCGTAAATTTGAATTAAATTCCCATCTTTACACTATTCCTATTATTACACTATAAGCTAGATACCATTGTTTACCTTTCATTTACATTTATTTTCCTTATATTAATTTATTACCAAATATTCCTGTTTACAATCAATTATAACCCAAATAGTTGTTTCAATCAATTGGGTCTGCATTGAATTAATCATTTATTTATTAAATTGCATTATCATTCTTACATTTCATTCCCGTTAACCAAATAGATAAAATTAACATTATTGCCTTAAATTGAAATTTTGATTACCAATTTCTTTTAACACTCTAAATAAAAAAACATATATTAGTTGTCACCTATTTACTTTTCTTACATTTAAAAGTTTATTACTTACCATTAACATTGTATTATTTTATTAATTCAACAATTACACTTGTTTTACTTATATTCCCATTATAACTAAGTCATAACATTTAAATTATTTTATTTAATTGGCATTTCATTCAAATTCATTAATTATTAACTTTAATTAACCCTGTTATGTTTCCTCTTAGTTATTTTCATTATTAAATCACAACTTTTATTAATAAATCACAAATTTTTTTTCATCAATATTAAATTTCAAAAATCTTATTAAATTAACAATTTTAATTATTGAAAAATTACGGGTCGTTACACTTTCCCTCACTCAAAACTTTCTTCCCGAAAAGGAAAAAGAATGGAAAAGGAGGATTAGAAATCAATATATCCCGCTTAAAATATTAAATTTATAAAAAAATAAATTTACAAAATTAATTAATTTAAATAAAATATACCAAATTATAACCATTAAATCTTTTTATACTTAAACTAATAAAGTTTGGAAACATTTTCAAAAAATTTCTAAGTCCAAAATTTACAGAAAATTTCGACAGAGTCTCCTTTGTACGGAGAGGCTCGGGAGAAAATATAATATCAAATATAACAATATATAACATATCTTTCAAAATAATATATATCCCAACACGGGAAAAACAATATAATAGCGCTATAAAACGTAATCCGAAAACGTACCTATTTGTCGGGCAACTAACGCTTAATTATGAAACCAAAAGCAGTAGCAATTGCTTCCATAATCTGTATTTCACTTATATAATCTAAAAGGAGTTAGTAATTATTAAAATGAAATATTTAAAGTGGTTTCAACCATAAACAAATAAATCAATACAAACATCAATCACTTGAAACCAGGCATACAACCATCACATAGAATCAACACATATTAATCATTCATTTATATCAAATAAAACAAATAGTTGTTAGGGTTCAAAGACTTTAACTTGTACCGTATGAAAAATTAACTATTAAGCGTACCATTTACTCAACAGTCTCTGATGAAGCTAAATAGATTATTCATACATCCAAACAATTTTAAAGTATCCTTACCCGAACAACCATAAACCAAAACAAACAACAACTATTTCAAACAACAGATTTAGTTTATCCTTATTAATTCCATTCATACCTTTGTTGTTTGATTTCTCTTTTTCATTCATATAGTGGTTTATCTTTTTAATTTACATTTTTCTTACAATTTTATTTAGAAATAACTTCAACTTATTTACTTGAGTTTAAAATTTCTTACCTACAACACCTGCTTTCTATTATATTTAATTAGTATTATTTCAATTATACTTAAGTTTATAACAACTACACACCAAATTCTTATTTATTAAAGAATTTCATTAATTACTTTCATCACCTCAAGTTTATTACTTGTATAATATCTATTACATTTTCTTATTAACATTTCAACTTTTTTTATCTTTTGGTAAGTAATATATATGCCTTTAAGAATGTAATTGAAAGTTATACAAGTTTTTCTCGTTTTCTTTAATAAATTTACTGCTCAATAATCATGTCATTTGTTTTATAGATTATAATTTCCAACTTTCTTATAGTTTCATTTATAGTTAGCATTTAATCTCTTATTTCATTTAGAGGTTCCAATTATTAGTTAAATTCCATTTCACTAAAGCAATTGAAACCATTAATGATGGAAACTTAAGAATTTAAATAACGGGTAAAATTTTAAATCATTTTAAAATAATAGATAGATGTATACCCTTAAAATTTATATATCCAATTAGATTTAAACAATTAAAATTTATATTTGGTTATCAAAATAATCCGTAGTAAAACTACTATAGTGGCCTTCCCACTTCGAAACTCGAAAATGAATGTCGATGATGCGTGCACTCATTACCGAAATTTTTTTCCAGCGACAGAGGGGGAGTACAGAACTTTTTTCTTACCAAAATTTATTTAAAACAATTCTTTCAAATCTTATTTATATCAGAAAATATTTCTAAATAATATCATTATAATATTCCAAAATCAATTGAATTTTTTTTTCAAAACCCCGGAACTTAAGTTCTAAAGTTTCCAATTTATTCTTTTTATTTCTAAATCCTACTTTACTAATATTTATAGATTACACTACCTAACAACAAATGTATTACAACCCAATATAACCTTTATAAAAATTTATTTTATATATAGAAAATATAATAGGCAAAATTATTTCATTCACCTATATTAAAAACAAATATTATGTCGGCCTGTCCTATTAAGTGTTTAGAAATCCCTATTGATGTCATAGTATCCCATGCATCAACCAGAATTTATAAATACAAAACGGAATAAATTAACACAATATCAAAACCTTTTTATAACACTAACAAATACGCTCTCTCATATATACGCTCAATGACTCATCATAGGGTATTACTACCCTATTAATAAGAGTCAGACCCCACAAAGCTAAGATTTATCGCTAAACCAAAGCTCTGATACCAGATGTAACGTCCCGCCTTTTCATACGCTTTAAATCGACGATAAACCACACACGTCAGACTTAAAGCATACAAAAGGGCAGATTGTTATGGGGTAAATAAGAAAAAGCAGAGAAAGAAAGAAAACAAAATAGAATCTTGCAGCTGAACGATAAAATATAATAATCAAATAAACAGTTCATGAAGCTGTTTTACAAAACATTTGATTATACTTATACAATATATACCAAAGTTACACATACCAAAGAATAATAACAATGCAGCGGAATACAATAGTGTAGTGGAATGATATAATAGATAATAGTAAATCTTCGTCTTCGTCCTCCAGAAATAAGGCCTTCAAATCCTGAAATTCTCAGGCTGACCCGAGCGAATTGAAAAGACAAAACACTCGAGTCAGAACTAAAAGATCTTATGTAAATTATATCATCGGTAAGTAATATGAGTGTAACGGCATCAGAGATGTTTACGGGATTTGACATCTCCTATCCAGTGTCTAACGTAAGTGCAGTAACTCAAGAGATGCTCGGGATTCACATTTCCTAAGGATCCGTTAAACTATTTACTATGTAGTAATATACGCTATTATAATATTGTCTAAAGTAAAGTATAATATACTGAAAATTGCGTTAAGGGGTAACCCATATAGCCCTTAGCACACTTTTATATTCCCATAGTCTACACAGTACCATAATCTCCCCCGTACTGGGCGTCGTCAGAGGGCACTTCAAAGGTATGGTACAAAACAAAATAGTATAAGGCACGCTAGGTTAGGTGACATGGCACAACTAGGAAATGCCAGGGTAGATATACCAATTACGCTTCCGGGCCTGTGGTAACGCATAGCCGCAGCTACCGCCCACCTCAAGCCACACCCCCGAATCAATGAAATCAAAAGTGGCCACCGAATAAATCCTAAAGTCAAAGTATAATATCGAAGGGATGTGTCCGATAAAAGGTGCTACCTTCTTAGCCCGTCGATCGCTCCTGTTTTAGCCACCTTATGCCAACTCACGAGAGTCGGGTCGACGTATTTACCTCAAAGGAAACGCCGCCGCCATCCTACTTCATTCTGGAATCTCCACCGCGTACACGGTTGTTAAAGTGGTTTTCGGAGTTGACAGAGAGTATGACAACTTCCGATCCCGGGGTCTTTAACAACCCAACGTTATTATAACACCGTGGTCATTTCAAAATAATTTATACTTCAAACCAGGATATAATATTTATTTCAAAACCATATAAATACGATATCATTTCTAATTTTCAAACCAAATCAATATGATATCCCTTTTATTTTAAATCATATAATATCATTTTATTTCAAATATATCCCTTTTCAAAAATCATAGCACTTCCAAATTTTATACTTCAAAACCAAACATTGAAATTTTAACACTTTAAATATAATGCTTTGAAATTCATAACTTCGAAACATTCCAATTTCTATAAACATTACAATTTCGATATATTTCAAGCCTTTAAATATTCCAAAATTTCAAAACTAAATTTGATAATTTAGATTCAACAATTAAATTACCTATTATTTAGTTTTGAAATATTTTATATAATAAACCCCTTATTATTTAAATAAAACTCAAATTTTCAAATTACTAGATATTGCCTTCAATTCGTTATACTTGAAATAATCATTTAATTCACCTAGACCCAAAAATCAAGTTATAATAATTATACCTTTTAAAATTCCAATTTAATAAATTTCACATCAACCCTGTTGGTTTAATCCTTAAATAAATTCAATTTCATAAAATCTCAAATTTATCTAAATTTCAAATCAAATTTTATTCTAGTAAAATTCGTAAGTAATTTAATTCACATACATTTCATATTTTATGTTCCAAATCTTAATTTATTTAAATCATTATAACCTCTATATAAAAATATGATTCAAATACTTAACCATATTTATTTTAATAAATCAAACTCCATTTTTTACTTATCATCATTAAACAGATTTATACATAGCTTAAATACATGAATTTAACTATATATATAAAATATTTTTATATAATATCAAAAAGAATCAATATTTATTTAAACCGTATAATTCTATCCAAAACCATAGAAATCATTTTCAAAATATTTATATATGTAGTATATAATTTTCTATCCTATGGTCAAGTGATACGGATATTTATCATTCTAATCCGTAATTTAAAAATAAAATTACAGTTATATATATCATTTCAAACCACAATCCCGAATGAAATTAAGTGCATAAAAAATTTGCAGTTTAAAACAATATGAAATGCAACATCCATTCATCCAATAACAATCATCAACCATTTATTACAATCATCATCCAATTTAAACAATAACATCCCCTTCTTTCTCTGTTATTGTTAATGGTAGGCCTGTTGGCTACTTTAGTTGCCAAAAGGGTATAAGACAGGGTGACCCTATATCATCATTTATTTTTCTCTTAGTCATGGAAGTGCTCACTGTTCTTCTTAATATCAAATATTCTCAAAAAATGATTAAATATCACCCCAAGTGTTCACTGCATAACATATCCTCCATTATGTTTGCTGATGATGTGATGATATTTACTAAGCCTGAAGCATCATCTATAAGTGAAATTCTGAGTGCTCTTGATACCTTTCAACTTATGACTGGGTTATCCATCAACAAGGCCAAATCCTCCTTGTTGTTTGCTGGTATCAGTGATGTTCAGGCGGCTTGTCTGTATCAGCATAGTGGATTTACTAGTATGCATGATGATATGAGGTACCTTGGCTTGCCCATTATAACTAAAAGAATTACCATAGCTAACTGCCTTCCCCTTTTTAACAAAATAACTAGTGTTATGAATGCTTGGGAAAATCGTAGAATGTCTCAGAGTGGTAGGCTTGTGCTAATTAAATCAATTGTTTTCCCATCTTTGGTATATTGGGCACGATCTGTGATTCTTCCTACCAAGCTTCTACACCTTGTTCGATCTGCAATGATCAGATATTTTTGGACTGGTAGCATGTTCAATAAGAAACTACTGCCGTGTTCCTTTGCAAAATGTGATACTTCTCTTAAATTGGGAGGTCTGGGAATTATTAATGCTAAAAATTGGAACAGAGCTGCTTTCAGTAAACACTTCCATGATGTAATAATAAAGAAAGACTGTCTATTGGTCAAATGGACATGGGCGTATAATATTAAGCATTGGCGTTTTTGGTTGATGGATATAGCTCAAGATTGTAGTTGGACATGGAGGAATATCCTCAAACTCAGGGATGATTTCCTTCCCATGATCCAATACCACGTTCATCATAACACTAGTACTAGTTTTTGGGATGAACCCTGGTTACAGACCGGTATGATTCTGTCTTCTTTTATTGATCATGCTATGATTATCCAATCTGGAGTTCATCGTGAGGCCAATGTTAGTGATTATTTAACTGATGGTAGAATAAACCTTCCCTATAATAGTAGCCATGTTATTAGGCAGCTGTGGAATACTATCCAGTGTTCTAGGTTTAGTACTGAACCAACTCCAATCGTGACATGGAATAATAAGCACCACAGTATTAAACTTGTGACTAAACTCTTGAGTAATGGCATTGAATACCCTGCCGCTAAGTGGTTCCCTGTTCTCTGGACTAATGATTCACCTCCGCGTGAAAATTTAATGCTCTGGAAGGTTGTTAGCAGTGCTCTACTAACCAGAAATGTCTTAATTAGTTATGGAATTAGTAGTACACCGGACTGTGTTTTTTGTGAGCAGCATGTTGAAACAGTTGATCATCTGTTCTTCGAGTGCCCTAGTTTAAGTCCTCCTGTTGCTTTGCTTCTGAGTAATCTTCAAAGAACAGTTGCTGCCCCCTTCTCAGCTTTTGTTTGGAATTTAATTCCGAAGGCTACAAAATGGAAGAACAGTGGTAACCGTGTTTTAGTCATTTGCATTAAAATTTATATGGATGTGGTTTGGAAAGAGAGAAACACCATTGTTTTTGAAAACAAGAGAAGAACTGTTTGTTCTCTATGGACTAACCTGAAGCATCGTGTGTGCATGCAATTGATTAGGAAGGTGTGCAGATCCCTGACATTGTGATTGATTGTTGGAGATAATGTAACTCCCTGTTTTTTCTTTATGTTCTTCTTTGTTAATCCCTTTATGTTTTCTTTCTGATTCAAAGCCTGTTTTGAATCATTTTTTATTATGTTGCAATAAACTGGTAGGGGACCAGTTAACCCCGCTGGCTTTGCCAAAAATAAATATATGTAATTACTGACAGTTTATATTCAATAATAAATTAAACAACCTATCTAATTGTCAGTTTATATGCAATAATAAATTAAATAACAGTTTAATTTAAATAAATGCAATGATGATTTAAAAAAATACAAACAATCATAAATAAATCCAAAATCACAACATAAATTAAATTTAACGAACATAAGAAATTTTAGAAGTTGTGAGTGGGATAAAACACTCACATTTTTGAATTTAAATCCAATTTAAATCCAAAAATTTAACAGTTTCAGAATCCGTTCAAACCAGTGTCAAAATGTCCGGAATTCCAATACGAACCTAGTGAAGAAAACGGCGCGTAATTTCGACCTCATATGTACAATTTATTCGCATTAGAAGATTGAACAATTTAGAGTTGAAGATAATTAAAAATTTAATTAACAACCTTACCTTTCCACATCACTCTCTTTCTCTCCCCTCCACACGCACGTGAAATTCACGTAAATGAACCCGACAACTCTGTATGCTCTTCACGCACGAACACCCACGAAAACCGCCGCCTCCAATCGCGCTCGCGGCCCCTCGCCAGACTCACCGCCGACCACTCATGCCTCTGACCCTCACCTGTTCGCCCTCCACGATGACGATCGCGACCCCAAAACCCACCATAGCAGCCGAATCTTGTTAACAGTTGAATTTTGCATAAAATACGACCGTTGAATTGCTAAATAAACTGCATGGATGAAGTCCGCTCGGTCCTCTCTTCAAAACCCAGAAAGGATTTCCCGATCAGACGAAGTTCATCGTCGAGCGATGAACCGTCGAAAATTGATTCGTGATTTCTGGAAAATCAATGATTCAAAACCAAAAACGAACTGCAGATCTGAGATGCATACATTAAGAGCTTCGATATATAATTTTTCTGAATTTTTTGAGGAGTTTGAAATTTCACTTAGATTTTTGAATTGCAATTGGATCTAGGGTTTGCAGCCATTGGAAAGAGGAGGAGCTGATGGAAATGTACGCACAGACAAATGAGAAATAGAGGTAGGCTAGGGTTTATAACAAGGTATATATAGGCAAGGTTGAAATAGAATAGATGGACCCGATTTATAAACGTGCTAAACGATGAATGGCCCGAAAAGCCCGTTCTGACTCCGGAACGAAATTTGGTCAAACCATATATCAAAATAGATGTTTAAAAATATTTTAAACACAATGGAAAAGGTTTCAAGCCTAAATTCCAACATATGAAGAAGTTATGCTAAAATAAATATTTTTCAAATTGATTTCAATTTCATTGATTTTAAGTCGTTTCACGTTCGTACAGTCAAACGACAAGTCTGATCGCTACGAAACTTGAAACCCTGCAATAATTCACCGATAAGGATCCGATGAAACTAGTTTCATCGAAATCAGAGTCAGTGACCAAAATGGCTGTTTTTACATTAATTAAATAATTTAATAATTAATTAAATAAAATCCAATTTTTAAATTTCAATTCTATAATTGACATATTTATCACTTTTATATTTCTTAGTCATCTACAATAATTTAAACAAATTTAATTGTCAATTTAAAATTGATTAATTCCTCAATTTCATTAAATTCAACAATTATAAATTTAATTTCCAATAATTCAATTAAATTTGCTTTCCATTTATTATTCTATCAATTTCATCTTATGGTATAATTATCATGATTTATATCTTAGTGCATTAAACATTTCCAATTTCATCTAATTTCAACTAACTTAGTAATTAATCTCATTAATTTGCAAAATTTGATTTCCAATTCTATTTAATAGACTAACTAAATATGTAACACGTAATAATTGATACCATTAACTTTTTATTTCATTGATAAGTTTATTGCTTTACAACAATTGCTACCATTAGTTTCATAACACTAATTCATTTCATTTCCATTCATTATACACATTTTTTTATTAGTAAGTCCACATTTTACGTTATTAATTTACCATTTATATCGCATTATAAATTAATGCACACATAAATTAAGATTTTAATCAAATTAATCATTTCATCTTGGTTCCATTCTTTTATTACATCAACTATTACTTTAAGAATAAAATTAGCATTTCTTATTCATTTGGTTACATTCACAATCTCCGTTATTGTCTTAAATTTGCTAATGTAACATTAAAGTTCATTTAGTTCTAATTGATTCCCCAATTTAATTTAATAGACCAATTAAACAGGTAACTTATAACAATCGTTATCATAACCTTTAATTACACGTATGAGTTCACTATTCACAAACAAATGTTACAATTCTTATGTAATACTGATTTTATTCAATCACCACTAGTATCTATTATCTCAATAATTAATTCATATTTACATCCACTTCCGTATATTAATTTTGTATCCAGGTTATAACATTTACATTAATTTCGCAAATTTGAATTAAATTCCCATCTTTACACTATGCCTATTATTACTCTATAAGCTACCATTGTTTACCTTTCATTTACATTTATTTTCCTTATATTAATTTATTAGCAAATATTCCTGTTTACAATCAATTATAACCCAAATAGTTGTTTCAATCAATTGGGTTTTGCATTGAACTAATCATTTATTTGTTAACTTGCATTATCATTCTTACATTTCGTTCCTGTTATTAATTCATTATTACCAAATAGATAAAATTAACATTATTGCCTTAAATTGAAATTTTGATTACCAATTTCATTTAACACTCTAAATAAATAAATAAACATATATTAGTTGTCACCTATTTACTTTACTTACATTTAAAAGTTTATTACTTACCATTAACACTGTATTATTTTATTAATTCAATAATTACACTTGTTTTACTCATATTCCCTTATAACTAGGTCATAACATTTAAAATATTTTATTTAATTGGCATTTCATTCAAATTCATTAATTATTAACTTTAATTAACCATGTTATGTTTTCTCTTAGTTATTTTCCTTATTATATCACAACTTTTATTAATAATTCACAAAAAAAATTCATCAATATTAAATTTCAAAAATCTTATTAAATTAGCAATTTTAATTATTGAAAAACTACGGGTTGTTACAAATCTAGTGGTTCAGATCCTGCCGAAAAGGTCAGAGCTTGGCTAAATCCAAGTCAAAGACAGGGGTTAGGGGTTAGGGCTTTAAATCGATGGCTGAGGTGATGGTTGGGTGGGGCAGCGTACTCAGTGACGATGGGACTGGCATGTTGATTCAGGCGAGATAGTCCGGTCGAGGTTTAGTGGCTTTTTGTGGTGGGAATATCGAGGTATAGGGGCATGAAGAAGGGTTATGTGGGTGTGGAATTACTATTCATCGAGTATGTTTTTAATTGCTAAATCACTAGAATATCCTTGAAACTTCTAACCCTTAAATCTTTCACATTGAAACTCCAATTTATGTACGGTTTTTTCCGTTGGACTTATGGCGGAATTCCGGACGATTTACCGATGGGTTAATTGAGTTTGGAGGCTGTTGGAAAAAACAAGTTAGTACAATTAATTTAATTTATTTAATTGAATTTTAAAATATTAAATGCATACTTATTAATGATAAGTTATAATTATTGATATGTGTTGTGATATATTAGTAATCATTTGGATATTGTGGATATTTTGGATATGTCGTGCCTTGGATTGATTATTTATTGGCGATTATCGAATTATTGGATTTTATAATTATAATTAATCATGGATCTAAAATATGGATGTAATTAATTGAAATGAAATAGATGAAATCGATTATTAATGCAAAGATTTGATAAATAAATGATAAATAAGGTTATTTATAGATTTTGGATAATGTTTGCAAATAATAATTGTTTAGTGAGTTAAAATGAATTAACGGAAGAAATTTAATAAGGTTATTATTTTAATTTTTTAGGGAAATTCATCAATAATAATGGAAAATATATTTTAAACTGAATTTGGAAAGTTTATTTTGATTATTTAATATATAAAATGTGTTTTCATAAGTAATAATATGGTTTTTCAAAAAATTGTGTTGCCTTGAGTAAGCGATAGATTAATATATTATGTAATTTTTATTGGAAAAAAATTATTACTATT
This sequence comes from Allium cepa, assembly GCA_030765085.1. Taxonomy (NCBI): domain Eukaryota; kingdom Viridiplantae; phylum Streptophyta; class Magnoliopsida; order Asparagales; family Amaryllidaceae; genus Allium; species Allium cepa. The sequence goes on from CM060932.1 coordinate 550,798,665, forward strand.
ATTTTAGTAGTAAAATAGGATATATTTTCAAAATTATAATAATAAAAGAAAAGGTGTATGCAAAAAAATGTTTTGGGTAACTTTATTACTATTTTAGGGTAAATAGAAAAAACGAGTTTTGGTGATTTAAAATGTACTGTTGTATTTTTGGGGATAAATAGTAATAAATCGGTTCTGGAAAGTATTAAAGTGATTTTATGTATTTATTATTTTAATTTAAAATAATAAAGATATTTTTTTAAAAGCTATTTGACAATGATTACTATTTTGATTTAAAATATGATGTTTTAAGGTATTTGAAGAAATGTAGTACGATAAAGGATTTCATGCATGCATTATCGTTTTTAAAGAAGTATGATTGTTTTAAGATACAATAAATAAACGAGGCTTCGAAAATAAATAGTAATAAAATGATTTTGTACTTAAAAAGGATAATAAATTCAAATATACTATTTGGATTTTTGTTAATTGTGTGATTAATTTTATTACCTATATTTGATGTTTGATGACGGTATCACATTTTTATGAGTGTGCGATATTCTGCCAATTTTAATACTAAAAGATGGATAGTTTATTATGGTTAATTTAATAATTGATGTTGTATTACTATTATGAGGTGATTAGTACAAATTTGATGACTTATACTTACATTAGTGAAGTGTTACTATAATGGATGGCTAATGTAAGTATATTTATATTATTGTTATTTTCTTATTTGATGATTGGGGTTGACCTTATGTGTTGCTGATGTTGAATGGCTAAGTATGATATTTTTTGTTTTCTTGTATGATGATTTTTTATAGTGGATAAGTATGAATATTGTTTCCTGCTTGTACTGTTTGCATCGGTTTCATTGGTTGCGATGGTTGCCTGGATAATATGGTTGTTATGTTCTAACAAGTATTTGGATGTAGGAGAAGAGAGAAAATAGAACTACGTGGGCTCGATCTCACAAAAGGGGTACATAGGCAAGCTTTTTCTATGTAACAACCACCAGCTCCCTTAAGATCTAAATGTATAGAAATTAGCGCAGTCCCAAAAATAGTTGACACAATTTCCCTTTTATTCTATATATGTGTGTGTTTGTAAATTTTCATGCGAAAGAAAACAAGGGAGCAAACAGTCTAGATGGAGTCATATTCATAGAATGGATTGTATATCTCATGCATCATGGTTACATAGTTATTATTTTAATAATTCATTTATTGAAAGGCGTATTTTATTTCATGTATGAGAAAAAGTAATATTTAATTGTTAAAATGATGTGCATGTGTATGTTTATTTTGATGTTTAAATTCTGCTATGAGGTTTTCCCATTTTCTTCGTTATTTTAAACTTTTTATTTTTAATCTACCCATGATCCACTGCTTATAATATATGAAATTAATTGTAAGTGTATTTTAACGTCGTTTATGATTAATACTAGATATTGAAAATAGTGTGTCAACACATACACACACGTGTGCATGCGCATGTGTAAATGTTTATATACATATATGTATCTACTATAATTAAAGCAATGTATTAAAACAAAATAACACAAAAAATATTTTCAACTAGTTTGTAATTTAAAAAGCATAACCTCAAACAGTAAAATTAATCTAGGTTAGATCCAATTGTTAACTTTGAAAAAAATCAAAAAATTTAATCTTATTTTTAAAATAACTTATGAATTTTAAATTGACTTAATTTTTTTATGTGAACAATAATGAAACTGTTTTAAAAAAAAATTATTCAAACAGCAGGTTCTAAAATGAAAATGAATTATACAACTTATGCAATGTAAATTCATGATAACGAGATTTAGAACAAAATAAAATACACGATATAAAAAAACAAAAAAAAGCAGCAATGAATCCAAAATTATCAACATATGTAACATATGAACAACAGATAAGAAGGACAAGTAGATGTTAAAACACATTAATAAGGTGAGCATACAACTAATTCAAAGGAAGAAATTAGAGATATAAATCATGTTCCAGAATTCATACACGTGAAGAAAAAGGTGGAGGATTCAAAGCATATAGACATGATAAATTTGTAAATAAAAAATTAAAGGTTACCGTGAGATGTAGCCAAGAGAAATACTTTGAATGATGAAAGAATTCCTAGATTCAATGAATCAATGTCTAGATCTTGTAACAATCGAGAGATAACCACCCTTTTGATTTAATTTTATTTGTGCGGATGTATAAAGATAAAGAAGAGGTCTGGTGCTATAACAAAGAATCAAGCTTTATTCCCCACTGAGCTAAGCAATCAGTGGTAGCAAGCTAGGATTCTCTGGTGTTGTAACAAAGAATTTTATTTTAAAGTTTTGGAACCCTAGCCACCATGAAAATTTCAGCCCTGGTAGGATCTAGGAAGAAGAGCAAAAGACAGAGACAAATAAATCATAGAGGAAATAAAGATATCATTAAAGATATAGTGATTCCACTTCCTTTAAGTAGATTTGCCCTTTCATTTCAAAAACCTAACTACTCCTCTTCCATAAACTCTAGTCATCATAACATAGGGGTTTAGGCCTTAAAAAATTCCAAAACCCATTTAGTGCTAATCTCATTTAAATACAATTAAAATTTCTATCTATATCGTATAACAATACACGCGTTTATAACTTTTATATACACACATTACTAAATTCTATACATTACTCAAATAAATCAGATCAATTTTTAATAATTAACATTTCATAAATATTAATATAATCTATTTAAAAAACTCTCAGTATTTATTCTGTTTAAATCCAGTTTAAACATTCTACCGACATCATATATTGATTCGTTTATACCTTTTATATATGCACTTTATTAAATGCGAATGGTGTTCAAATAAATCAAATAGAATTTAATGATTAGTATTCATGAATATTAGTTCATTTAACTAATTTTCAATGACTAAAGTGCGGTTTATTCAAAGTATTCATCATTTTGGCTGTGTGACTCAAATGTATAAATTCAATCAGCGATTAATATTGAACAATTCAAATTAACGTTCAAACGACACCTTAGTTAGTGGTGTGACAATTTGGTTGAATCTATCGCTTACACATCTTTGGGTAAAATGCATTTTTACTTAATTTAAGCGGTGCTTGGTAGTGATATTTGTATCAATTTGCTTCATCTAAACTATATCACATTAGAAATTATGGAATTTTGGTTATAATTTCAACATCGCCCAAATTCAAGTATGTAAGTCCAAACACAAAATCCTTGATTTAATAATAACAATTAGTATTAATCATATTTCTCTGACTAGAGACTTTTACTTTGAATTTACTAAAGTTGACCATGATACTAACCTCAAATAATTAAGGAGACAAATTCTCTACCGAATAGTGTTTCACTTCCAATGCTTCAACTCAGACCCAGCTATAGTCGTTTAATGGACGCCATGCCATGATTTATCTATAATCAATCAATGTCTACATTGAAGTTCCTTAATACTCTCAAGTAGAGGGAATTGTGTAACATCGTCACTTTGATATTTTTATTTGACCTTAGGTATATTAACCAACAGAGAACTCTCGAGTGAGTCATTCCATATATATCTAATAACTATCAGAACATAACCCCTTAGTGCCCCCAAAAAGCCATGAGTAATACACTACCTATAATTTGGATAGCATTACGCACTTTAGTCCCATATATGTATCAATATCCTATCTTGAATAGGAATATTTAAAATAATATGTTATTTTTAATGTGGTAAATTTCCCATGATTACAACACATTATAATACTATCACATAACATATCATTTAAAGGTTTTCTATTTAATATACTTTAAATTAATTATTAATTAGTTATATAACAAGATAACAAGTACATAATAGAAAGAAAACACCTACTACTTTAAACAAGATTGGTCATCGAGTTAAATTTAGATAAAAAATTACATAATTAACCCTGAAGTATATACCTAACTCTATCAGCATATGCACCACGCCACTCATACTTCAACAAATGTTGTCAGGATCTATTGTCCCACTATATGATGGCATCGTTGGCATAAAAAATTCTTAAGGTAGCTTTCTTATAGTATACCATCAATGAATGGGGTCTTGTTGGGTCCTGAGTCCCATTCATCATTACCTCTGTGCTAATTTTTGGGCAAAAATCTCTTAATTATATCTATTATGAGCTCCATACTAGTTGGGGCAGTTGAACAGTGATCGTCAAGGACAGCCCCGAGTGTTTAACTTTGCAAATGCACTCGGTTCATCGTATGACATCTAGGCTCCCCTATCTTTAGGAGAGCCACTCGTCTAGGTCTTCTATGACGCCTTGCCGACTATATAGCATTTTTGAGAGCACCATCGTTCTATGCACAAGCATTCTGCCCAGCTTCATTACTAGTGTCTTGCAAATCATCCTCACTCTCAGAGAGGTTAATGGTATCAAGTGGTTGTCCATCACCCTAACCTTCAACATGGTCGGTATCGACATGATTTGGTTGGTACGGAGTATGTTGTCCATGGCCAAAACTTCACTAACTTCTCCACTCCACTTCTTTGTCGCCCTTGCATTCTTACTTTTCATCTTTTTCATGCCCTCTCTCTTGTTCTGACCGAACTATCTTCCTCAAAACTTAGAGATGATGAATCTTAGGCTCTTCCGACGCCATTGTTACTGCTAAGCTAGCAAAGCGAAACTATTTTCTATTTCGAAGATAGCATTCTGGCAATCAGCACCCTCTAAATCATCTCAACCATCATTCTATCAAATTCAAATTTGGACACCATCTCCCATGGAGAAGAAAGTCCTGACAAAGCATATGTGGGTTAAGTAGTTTCTTCATTGTAGTGAGAAGCTTCATCTTCTCCTTCAATGATAGCTCCAGATCTAGTAGAAGGCCTCTTTAAGGCCATTATCTTAAGATATGATGAGATTTGTTTCCAAATCTCAATTGCTTTAGAGGTGCAAAATGATCTTCTAGATCTAACCTCTAGATTATTGAATTCGATATTTTAAGCTATATCTTCACTTAAAAAGATCGAATCTCAATGAAAGCACCAAAAATATTGGGAAAAAAGTGGACAAACCTCCAATCGATTGAAAACAAGAATAAAACAATGGAAAATATAATAGAAGAATAAGAACACATGAATTTTTATAACAACTTGGCTAAATCAAGCGCCTGCGTCCACTTTATCTTACTACCTTTTTGATTTGTCACGAATACAAAAGGTTTTATAATAATTTCAAGTCTAGAAAGCAAAGTAATTTTTGGTTTGGATGCAATTCATGGAAAGGTTGGTTTTGTGGAGATGAGGGTATGAAGAAGGAGATTCAAAAGTGTAAAAGTGAAATGGCTGAAGACTATAGGTGAAAAGTCCTTTTCATAGTGTCCTAACTTCTAAATTTATAGTTGAAATACTCTGCTATAGTTGCTAGATCATGGAAGCCTAGTTAAGAGACTGGATCCACGAAGCTAAGGAGGATGAACAAGCCAAAATCATGCAATAAAATCATGTCAGTATCAACCTAAATATGGTCCATACCAAGCATGTTTGCTCATAACTATAGCATAAGCCATTCAATATTTGTCCTTATTCTGTAACGAATCAAATTTTTTCGACGTTTGATTTGGGATACTTAAAATGGCTTTAGAAATTGAATTTGAATTATATATTGATTTTGAATATTGAATTTTTTATTTATAGAATAATTTCAGAATTTAAATATAGTAATTTATTGAATAATTTAATTATGGAAATTTATAATTGAATGTTGGGTTAAATTATTGTACCTTGAGTTTTAAGCTCGATAAAAATAATATAAAGGCTTGTAAAATTTATATTAATAATACTGAAGATAAGAAAAGTTTTAAAATTGAATTTAAAAGTGATCTGTTCAATTTTAAAAATAGCTTGTTCAAAATAACACTTAAAAATAGCGATCTAAGGCACAGTCTCGAAATTCGATGAAACTAGTCTCATTGGATCCATAATAGTGCATTATTATCGAATTTCAAACTGTATAACGTTTGGAGTTATCGTTTGATCGTATGGGATATAAACGCATTGATTTAATATCGAAATTCAACATAATAATTTGGTCCAAAACTATCTTCTCCATACGATCGAACTAGGACTCGACATACTTTCCATTGCGTTTCGAATAGGGGTATAACATTATAAACTCCTAGCAGCACACCTCAATAAAGGTTTGAATTTTTGAGATATGCAATTAGGTATTCTGAAATTTTATAATATATAGAAATTCAAATTCAACCGGTCAAACTTTACAATCGTATTCGAGAAGCCTTGCCGATATAAATTGGCATGCCTTATCTTTCTCTCTTCAGGCTCAAACATCATGAAAAAATAAAATAGAAATTTTCGAAATCTATCGAAAGAATCGAAAAAAACTCGCGATGAAATCGCAATCGAGTGGCAAGGCAGTTTCTGTATGCGCGCGATGGGGAAAGAGACTTGTGGCTTAGTTCCGCATTGACTTTCTTGGGCAGGTGCGGGCTTGGCATGCGCCGGCAGGCACGAAAAAGGGTGGAGGGTCAGAGTCATTGCCAGCGATGGGAGTGGGGGCATATAAGCGCATTGGACCGAGGCACGAGGCGTCGTAGAGAGGAAGTCCACCTAGTGTTCGGCCCATTTAGCTATAGTTTTGGAAAGGGGTTCACGACGTATGAAGGGCGTTCTGGTCGTGTTGTTCGAGCAGGGAAGAAGGTTAATTATTATAAAATATTTTAATTAATTTAAAAATTCTAATTTTGTTTAAATTCGAGTTGTTTAAAATTGTATCATTTAATTTCATAAGAGGTCCAAAACCGATGGAACAAGTCGTATTTGGCTCGTAGCTGTGAGGTAGGTGAAATAAAAAGTTTCTAGAGATTTTTCAAAGTCAACTAGAAATTTAAATAATTTAAAACCTGGGTGCTCGGTAGATAAAACTCAAGGTGATAATTTCTCACTCATTTGAATTACCATATTTAAATTTTAATGTTTAAATTATTGGATGCTTGATTGAGTGATAAAATTTATAATTTATCTATTGGATGGCTTTATATATAGTAGTAGTATTTATATATTTGTATTGGAGTGATGTTCCCACACATTATAGCAGATGTGACCATATTTGTTCCGCATAATAGCGGATGACCCTATACACCGCGATATCCCCCTTGAAGTGGGATTGGTATTTTTATTGTTGTCTAACATCTGTGGATGCAGGAAAAATAGGTTAGAGGGATCCAACTGGATTTCTTAAATATATTAGTATTTTTTATATATAAAAAATGTTGGATTATTGTGTGTTGTAAACTTTTAAATATTATAATGGCATGGAAATTAATTTTGGGTATACTAAATACTATAAATACTCCTTTAAAATTTCTAGGAATTAAAAATAGATTTTTAGTATAAAAATTTGTATATCAAAATTGGATTATTTAGAAGAGATTGGTTTGAATAAGAAATGGTGAAATTTTGATCGTAATAATTGATGTGGGGAAATGTTATAAATAGATAATTTAAAATAAAACATATAAAGGATTTTTTTAAAAAGAAGAGATTTTAAAATGATATTCGGAGGAATATAGAAAGAAGTTGAAATCGATATTAAAAATAGATTGGCAAAAATAAATGGAATTGATAAGAAATTGAATTTATAAAATGGAATGTACAGTGAGATTATTTTTTATGGAACTCAAAGGAGTTATAAAAATTTATAAAATTTATCCAAAAACTACTTCGATCCGATTTGAACATTAAGAATGAATATCATGGAGATGATGAAGATGGTGATTCGGTTTGTCTAGACCCAGGGCAACTTGTATGGATGAATGCTATCAAAACAACGTTATTGGACGACGATGAGCATTCTAAGTAGAATTTTGTTCTTGAAAGGTAACGCTTAGCCTCGAGCCTCATCAACCGAGAATGTCTAAACAGTGGAGATGCAGTAAGGCTAAGTGGGTCGTACCCAAGTAAGGTATGTTACCACCTTCCTAGATGTCCTCGGAAACCTTTATATTTTGGATATGGTTGTGCATGGAAGGATCGATCGATAGTAAGGGTGGGAACATCGGGGTGATTACATATTCGATCTATCCAGGTTAGGGGTAGGTCGATCTTGTGTAGCAGGGGATCTCGGTGGTGTACTGTGGTGGGCGGTACCCCAGTGGTCATACATTCAATGGAATCCATTCTCCACTAAGCATCGTACAGTTTTGATTGTGCCCAACTGTGCTGGAATATGATCTATAGACATTGTTATGATATCTGACAATTTAAATAGAAATTGTTTTGGTTATCGTAAGGAAAAAACCCATTGTGTTTATTTGTGACGTGGTCTTACGAGATACCTTTGTTTTCAACGGATTTGAAAAGTTAATAATTCAAATTGAGTGTGTTTTCTCATACTGGTTTTCCACACCGACTTGACTGTTATTTTATTATAATGCTCGGGTCAGACCGAGTATTACAGATTCAGGTTAAATTGCTATGGAGCTCAGGAAATGAGCTGGAGGAGTTCAGACGTATACCACGTACTTGGTTATTTTTGCTAGGTGCGGACAACTTATTATAATTGTCCAATTGATGTATTGAATGGTTGTGCTCTTATAATTGTATGTATATTAACAGTATAGTTCTTGTATTTAAAATCTGTTAATACATATTATATTTTGTTTCTCTTTGATTGTGAGATTTTGTGTTGTACTATTTTCTTTTCTTCTACCTTTTCTTCTTTACCCCTAATGAATTGGTATATCTGACACTCGATTGCTCAGCATTTTCTATAGTGGACGTATTGATGTCCATTTTCGAGGGTCGAAAATCCTCGTTCGTTACTGTTGGTATCAGAGCTGAAGGTTAAGCGAGAACCTTGGCTCTGGCCGGGATTACTCATTAGAGATAGAGTCAGTAGTACTCTAAAATAAGTTTGAGTGTGTTAATAGATATGAGCGTGTATTTGTTAGTGAACATAAATTATTTTATAATGACTTATCGGTTGAGTGTTTATAAACTAGTGGATACAGCCTGGACAATTATATCGATAGTGATTTCTAAACTCTTAAACTAAGCAAATTGACACAGTATTATTTTAAAAAGTGGGTAAATGAAATAATTTTACCCAAACCATATTTTTGATATAAAAGAAATAATTTTACCCAAACCATATTTTGATATAAATGAAATAATTTTCTGAAATTATTATATATAATTGGAGTGCTTGGATGATAATATTATAATCAAATAAGATTATAAAATTTGAAAATGATTTATATAACCAAATGAAAATTTGTATAAATATAATTATAAAAATGGATTATGATTAAAATTGGATTTGAAACAGAATTTAGAAATTTAAATCCCGAGAAGTTTGAATTTTTTCTTCTTCAAAGTGGTGTGGAAACAATAATAAGAGTATTATTTTTGAATATTTTGAAAGGAGATTGTTTTAAAATGGATTTTGGAAGGGATATAGCACTGAACTCACTTCATTTGCTGAAAATAATTCTGGTGATGACTGCAGCATCACCAATATTCATTTTCGAGTTTCTAAGTGACGGATTGCTACCGTAATTGATTTGTTTAGATTTGTTGGGCAAACCAGTTTTGTTTTGAAAATTCCAAAGGGAATTTTTTTTATAGATAAAACTAGGTTTGGTTTAAAATGTAAAAGTGTGATTTTGGGAAGATTTAAGATTTCAAGATGATTTGGAAAAAAACGTCGGGTGTTTGAATCCTAGAATCCTTATTTAAATAATTTAGAGGTAACGGGAAAATAATTATAAACTTAAAAATCGAAAATGATTCTAAATACGAAAAGTATGGAAATTGGATTTCGGAATTAAATTTTAACTTACGAAAGTAAAACAAATGAAAAATTAAACATAAGTAAAGTAATTTGAATAGAAAATGAAATTTAATGAATTAAAAATAAAATGGTTTGGAGTGAAATTAATTTAAGCATGAATAACTCAAATATGTTTCTGAAATGTTGATTAAAAGGAATTGAAATTTAAATAAAAGGTGAATTGGATTTGAATTTTATGGAATTGAATCAAAATATGTAAATGAGAATTATAAAGCGACTATATAACTATCAATTATAAAATTTGAATTAGATTAGAAATAATATCGAATTGAAGTAAATATAAATTTTGAATTGTGAAATATTATGAAAACCATATGGCATAAATCTTGAATGAAATGGAAAAAAATTGAGTGGAAACTGGAATTGTGAATAAATAAATTGGAATAGCTTATAAAAGTTGAAATAAATTGAATAAAAATATGTTTAGGGTATAAATAAATGTATGATCTCGAGTAAAAATAAAATGCGAATATATTCAAGTATTGAATAGATGGAAATATGAAAAATAATAGTTGTGTGACTTATAAAATTTAAAATTGGAATAGATAAGCCAAAATAAAAAGAGTTTGATATTTTGGAAATGAAATAAAAACCTAAATTTGAATTTTAAAATAAATTTGTGCTCGAGTAAATTGGTTGAAGTGATTTTTGAAATAAAAATTAGATATTGAATTATAAAGTGAAAATGAACTAATTAGATAATTAATTAGTTAATTGGATATAAAATGGATTTTAGCTGGGTTGAATAAATTTGGATTGTGAGTTAAAATGTCATTCGGAAATGAAACTTGAGTTGAATAAAATTCAACTTAGGTGGTTAGCAAATTACATTAAAAAATTGGAAATGTATTGAGTAAAATGGAAATAGTTTGAAATGGTGATAACTCAAGTTATAAATAAATTCAATTGAAGTGTAAATAAATTGATATGGCTTGGGATATTAAATAAATGGATTTAAGTATGGAGTTTAAATTGAAGTGGCTTAAATGAATGAACTAATACATTAATTAGTAATTGAATCGGAATTCGATTGAATAGAAATCAATTTAAATAAAATGGATTTGAGTATAAAGAGTGTAGATATGAATGGAATGCTACTGAATTAATTGAGAATCAATTGAAATAGAGTAAAATTAAATATAAATTGATTTGGAATCAATTAGAAATAGCTATAAGCTTAAATGGTTATTCATTTAAATGAATAGCGCCGAATTTGCATAGAGAAACTATTATCCGGCGCAAATGGGAAGTAAATAAAATTCTATGAATTGATGGAAGGTGAATAAATTGATTTTCATTCAATTTGGGATGGAAATGGGTTTATTTGAAATAAAAATGAATTGAATGCAAGAAAATTTGATGGTAAATCATTTGAATTGAATAAAATGATATATAGTTTGATTTAGGAAGTAATTAAACTAGTATCGAGACCATAAATTTCTTATAATATATGTTTGGAATGATGGAGTTATGAAGTTATGCGTTTTAACTATTTAAATATATGAAATGTTAGTGAATTTCATATTTTTGTACTTACGTGGTTTAAATTGAGTAAGCATAGGTAACCGGAGGCTGTCGGACTAGATTTTGGTCGCGTATTGCATATGAAGTAACTTGCTTACTTAATAATGCTTAAAAAGGCTAAAATAAGGTATGTTTTTAGATTAAATATCGCAAATATAAAATCTTGATATATATTTTTGTCTTCCGATTGCGTGAGTCGATGTATATATATTTATCTCTTTTGTCATATTGCAAGGCTCCGTACAAGAGAGACTCTGGCAAAAAAATTCAAAAATTTAGGGTGTTAGCAAATTTTGAAAAGTTTGGAATATTTTTGTTAATGACAAATTGATTTCAAATTGTAATAGAAATAAAGGATTATAGAATCAAAAGTTGAAAACTAATTGTTTTGGTTTAAAACTAAAGTTTAGAGAAGTGAAATATCGAATTTTCACCAAGTTGGGTTTGATAAGTAAGGGGTTCGGAACGTTTTTCCTGCCTTAGTAATTTCGGGGACGAAATTATTTTACGGGGGAAGAATGTAACGACCTAGATTTTTCCGAAATTTGATTTAGAATATTTAAAATGGTCTTAAATATTGAATTTGAATTATAGATTGATTTTGGATATGGAAATTTGTTTTTTTATTTATAGAATAAATTCAGAATTTAAATACAGCAATTTATTGGATAATTTAATTATTGAAATTTATAATTGAATGTTGGGTTAAATTATTGAATCTTGAGTTTTAAGCTCGATAAAAATAATTTAAAGGCTTGTAAAATTTATATTAATAATACAGAAGATAATAAACATTTAAAATTGAATTTAAAAGTGATCTATTCAATTTAAAAAATAGTTTGTTCAAATTGACATTTAAAAATAGCGATTCGAGGCATAGTCTTGGAATTCACCGAAACCTATTCCATTGGATCCATAATAGTGTATTATCATCGGATTTCAAATTTCGTAGCGTTTGGGGTTCTTGTTTGGTCGTACGAGATATAAAGCGTTGAATTTAATATCGAAATTCAATATAATAATTTGGTCCAAAAAGCTATCTTCTCCATATGATCGAATTAGGACTCGAAACCTTTTTCATTACGTTCAGAATAGGGCTTTAATGTTATAAACGCCTAGCGGCGTGCCTCAATAGAGGTTTGAATTTTTTGGTTATGCAATAAGGTATTCTGAAATTTTATAATATATAAAAATTGAAAGTCAACCAGTCAAACTTTATAATCATACTCAAGAAGCCTTGTCGATATAAATTGCGCATATCTTATCCTTCTCTCTTCAGACTCAAACGTCACAAAATAAATAAATGAACTCGCGATGAAATCACGATCGCTGGCCAAGCAGCCTTTGTACGCGAGCGATGGGGGAAGGGACTTGTAGCTTGGTGCCGCATCGATGTTCGTGGGCAGGTGCAGGCTTGGCATACGCATGCAGACGTGACAAAGGGTGGAAGGTCGGAGTTGTTGCCAGTGATGGGAGTGGGGGCGCGTGAGCGCATTGGACCACGCATGAGGCATCGTAGAGAGACAGTCAACCTAGGATTCGGCCCGTTTTGCTGCAGTTTCGGGAAGGGGTTCACGGCATATGAAGGGCGTTCTGGTCGTATTGTTCAAGCAGGGAAGGAGGTTTTGTTGTAAAATATTTTAATTAATTTAAAAAGTCTTTTTTGTTTAAATTCGAGTTGTTATGTATCATTTAAATTCATACGATGTCCAAAACCGATGGAACAAGTCGTATTTGGCTCGTAGCTGTGAGGTCGACGAAATAATTTTTTTTGGAGATTTTTCAAAGTCAGCTAGAAATTTAAATAATTTAAAAACCTGGGTGTTCCACAAATAAAAATCAAGGTGAGAATTTCTCACTCATTTGGATTACCATATTTAAATTTATATTATTGGATGCTTGATTGATTAATAAAATTTATAATTTACCTGTTGGACGGCTATATATATAGTAGTATTTATATATTAGTATTGGAGTGATATTTCTGCACATTATAGCGGACGAGACCTTATGTGCCCTGCATAATAGCGGATGACCCTATATACCGTGATATCCCCCTCGAAGTGGGATTGGTATTTTTATTGTTGTCTAACATCTGTGGATGTAGGGAAAATAGGTTTGCGGGATCCAATTGGATTCCTCAAATATATTTGTATTTTTGATATATATAAAATGTTGGATTATTGTGTGTTGTAAATTTTTAAATGTTATAATGGCATGGAAGCCTAGTTAAGAGACAGGATCCACAAAGCTAGGGAGGATGAACAAGCAAAAATCATGCAATAAAATCATGTCACTATCAACCTAAGTATATCAAGCATGTTTTCTCATAACTATAGCATAAGCCATTCAAATTTGTCCATATTCAGTAACGAATTAAAAATTTTCGACGTTTGATTTGGAATGCTAAAATGGTTTTAGAAATTGAATTTGAATTATAGATTGATTTGAATATGAATTTTTTTATTTATAGAATAAATTCAGAATTTAAATATAGCAATTTATTGGATAATTTAATTAATGAAATTTATAATTGAATGTTGGGTAAAATTATTGTACCTTGAGTTTTAAGCTCGATAAAAATAATACAAGGCTTGTAAAAAATTTATTAATAATACTGAAGATAATAAAAGTTTTGAAATTGAATTTAAAAGTGATCTGTTCAATTTTTAAAATAGTTTGTTCAAATTGCCGTTTAAAAATAGCGATCTGAGGCGTAGTCTCGGAATTCGACGAAACTAGATTCATTGGATTCATAATAGTGTATTATTGTTGGATTTCAAATTTTATAGCATTTGAGTTATCGTTTGGTCGTACGGGATATAAACGCGTTGAATTTAATATCGAAATTCAATATAATAATTTGGTTCAAAAAGCTACCTTCTCCATACGGTTGAATTAAGACTCGAAACCTTTTCCATTATATTCCAAATAGGGGTATAACATTATAAACTCCCAGTGGCACACTTCAATAGAGGTTCGAATTTTTGACTTATGTAATTTGGTATTCTGAAATTTTATTATATATAAAAATTGAAATTCAACCGGTCAAACTTTATAATCATATTCGAGAAGCCTAGTCGATATAAGTTGCGCATACCTTATCCTTCTCTCATCAGATTCAAACATCACGAAAAAATAAAATAGAAATCGTTCGAAATCGATCAAACGAATAGATAAAAACTCGTGATGAAATAACAATCGAGTGGCAAGGCAGTATCTATACGTGCACGATGGCGGAACAGATTTGTGGCTTGGTGCCGCATCGACGTTCGTGGGCAGGTATGGTATTGGCATGCGCAGGCAGTCTTGAATAAGGGTGGAGGGTCAGAGTCTTTGCCAACGATGGGAGGAGGGGCGCGTGAGCGCATTGGACTGAGGCACGAGGCGTCGTAGAGAGGCAGTCAACCTAGGGTTCGGCCCGTTTAGCTGCAGTTTTAGGAAGGGGTTCACGACGTATGAAGGGCGTTCTGGTCATGTTGTTCGAGCAGGGAAGAAGGTTAATAACTGTTAAATATTACAATTAATTCAAAGGTCTAATTTTGTTTAAATTCGAGTTGTTTAAAATTGTATCATTTAAATTCGTACGAGGTCCAAAATCGATGGAACAAGTCGTATTTGGCTCGTAGCTGTGAGGTCGGTGAAATAAAAAAATTCTGGAGATTTTTCAAAGTCAACTGGAAATTTAAATAATTTAAAAACCTAGGTGTTCAGTAAATAAAACTAAAGGTGAGAATTTATCACTCATTTGAATTACCATATTTAAATTTAAATGTTAAATTTAAATTATTGGATGCTTGATTGATTGATAAAATTTATAGTTTATCTATTGGATGATTATATATGCATATAGTAGTATTTATATATTATTATTGGAGTGATATTCCCGCACATTATAGCGAATGAGACCATTTGTGCCCCGCATAATAGAGGATGACCCTATATACCGCGATATCTCCCTTGAAGTGGGATTGGTATTTTTATTGTTGTCTAACACCTATGGATGTAGAGAAAACAGGTTGGAGGGATCCAATTGGATTCCTCAAATATATTAGTATTTTTCATATATATAAAATGCTAGATTATTGTGTGTTGTAATTTTTTAAATGTTATAATGGCATGGAAATTTATTTTGGGTATATTAAATACTATAAATTCTATTTTAAAATTTTTAGGAATTAAAAAGAGATTTTTAGCATAAAAAATTGTATATCGAAATTGGATTATTTAGAAGAGATTGGTTTGAATAAGAAATGGTGAAATTTTAATTGTATTAAGTTACGCAGGGAAATATTTTAAATAGAGAATTTAAAATAAATCATATAAAGGATTTTTTTAAAGATGAGATTTTAAAATGATATTCGGAGGAATATAGAAAGAATTTAAAATCGATATTAAAAATAGATTGGAAAAAATAAATGGAATTTATAAGAAATTGAATTTATAAAATGAAATTTATAAATGAGATTATTTTTTTGTAGAACTCAAAGGAGATATAAAAATTTATAAACGAAGTTTATAAATAAAGGAAAGTGATATAGGATGATAAATTTGGAATATAAATTTACAGCAAGAATTTATATTTAAAATATGAAAACAAGGTGAGAGAAAAATGGTGGATACTATTTTTGAAGTAGAAATGGTTAAGGAGACCGAAATGGAAGTGATGTGATGGAAATCAAGAGGGGTTTCTAAATTTAAAAATTGGTTATTGGGTTGTAAAAATATATTTATTAATAAGTTAAGTTTATATAAAAAGGAAAATTTCATTTATTAAACAATGTAATTTAAAGTCGGTTAGTATTTAAAAACTTTGGAAGTTAATTTTTTAAATGCTTACTATTTATTTAATAAATCCTGATTTTTTTAAACCTTGCTTTGGATAAAATGATGTTATGAAGAGTATTTCAATATTTCAGATAATTATTTGAACATGCTCTAAAAATAAATTATTATTATTCTTTTACGTACTTATTTTACACACACACACACACACACACACACACACACACATATACAGAGTTTTGAAATGTTTTAAATTTTATTCATAAACCTTCTCGGAAGTCTGGAAATCGGGTTATTCAGTATATGGGATTTATAAGAAAATGCTTAAAATGGAAATTAGGAAGAAAAGTGAGGATATTATGAAGTAAATAAATAAGAGTGAACTTCGAAAACGAAAATAGAATTCATAAAGGAAGTACAATGGGAAAATTGAGTTTATAAGCAAGTAAAATTGGCTTTAGAATTATTAAGGAGTAAAGAATTCCAGAATTTGTAGAATTCATTATAAACTAGTGAATGATTTTTACAATAAAATTGTAAATGATTTAGAGAAAAGAGATAGGAAACGAAAGGAATATTTTTTAAGTGTTGGATATAAGATAAAGTGGGGAAAATATTCAATGTACTAGGAAGGGTTGGGAATGTTCAGCTGAAAATATAAGAATTTGAAATGTTTTCAAATGTTGAAGAACTGAAAGTAATATCTTAAAAAGAATTTTGAAATAAATTTAGGGAAATTTATAATAAGGCCCAATGATTGCTTTTCGATGTCTATTGATAGTTAAATAACCGACAATCAATTTTGATAGTTAAAACTACTTCGATCCGGTTTGAACGTAACGAATGAATACCGTGGAGATGATGAAAACAGTGATTTGGTTTGTCCATACCAGGACAACTTGTATGGACGAATGCTATCAGAACATCGTCATTGGAGGATGATGAATATTCTAAGTAGAATTTTGTTCTTGAAAGGTACTCTTAGCCTCGAGTCTCATCAACCAAGAATGACTAAAACTGGGGAGATGCAGCAATGTAACGACCCGGTGTTTTCAACCATTCGCATCCGTACATGTCAGACTTGAATTGCTCAAAATACCAAATTGTAGAAATAAATTTGGCAAAACTCAGAACATACAGTAAATAAATAAATCACATATCATAGACATAGAGTAATAAAATGCAGCGGAAGCAAAGAGATAGTACTTCATGAAGCTACTATATAAATACATCAGAGTTGAACAAGATACAACAGGAGTAACAAGATATAACAGAAACCTCAATATGATAAATAAGAACAAAGCTGAATACATCACCGGAATCAACTGGAGAACTGGAATCAACTGAATACTGAAATTGAAATAGATAGCTGGGTCTTCAAGCAAAGCTCCAGTTCCGAAGGTGAGTCTCAAATGTTGTATCACTCAGTCTGACCCGAGTGTAAGAAATAAACCCAAACACTCGAGTCAGGGCACACATACTTACACAACGTAAACCAACTCAAGTGAACTATAATATAAAGGTACCAGTAACTTAAAGGATGCTTGGGATCGCCGTCCTCTAAGGATCCGTTAAACTATTTACTATGTAGTAATATTTCGCTATTATAATAATGTCTATAGTATAATAAACTTACTTTTAAATAGCGTTAAGGGGTTGCCCATATAGCCCTTAACACGTAATAGTCTCAGTAGTCCATCCAGTATCAGTGCATCTCCAAATCGATAGACTACCCTAAATACTCCACGGGCTACAGGAGAAAACCAAACTCGTACAAGGCACGCTAGTGTAGGTGACACGATACAACTAGGTAATGCTAGGGTAGATATACCAATTACGCTTCCGGACCGATGGCAACGCGTAGCAGCTACTACCGCCCACCTCGAACCACACTCCTCAAATCAAAGGTGCGCACCAAACAATCACAAATTAATAGAATGGCATATGAAGAAGTGCGTCCGATAAGAGGTGCTATCTCCTTATCCCATCGATCGCTCTTGTTTTAGCCACCTTATGCCAACTCAAGGTAGTCGGGTCCATGCACATACCTCAATAGAACGTCTCCACCATCCTACTTCATTCTGGAATCTCCACCGCGTACACGGTTGTCAAAGAGGTTTTCGGTATCGACATATAGTATGCCCATATCTACCCGGTCTTTTTGCCAACCAATCGTTATTATAACCCATGGATATTTATTTCAAAGCGGTATATACTTCCAAAACCAAAATATCATATCCATTTCAAACCATGTCATTTATTTTAAAATAGTATATACTTTCTAAACCAAATTATCATATCCACTTCAAAACCATATCATTTATTTTAAAATAGTATATACTTTCAAAACCAAATTATCATATCCACCTCAAAATCATATCATTTATTTCGAAATAGTATATACTTTCCACTTTACCATTTTATATAATCCAAATGTTTATATACTTACAATTCTTACCATAGTTATTTTATCTTTTCTATTTTATTTCACTAATTAATTCATTTGGATATTAAATCATGCTTTTAAGTTAAATAAACTAAATTACTATAATTTCCAATTTAAAGTTGAAATTCCTTATGTTAAGTTAAAAGTATATTATTAACTTGCATTTCATTATTATAGTAAAGAACATGTATTGGTTTAATCAATATTGCATTAGCTAAAATTACATGTCAAATGTTCATTTTTAACTTACTTTTATTTTCACAATAAAGAGCATTTATTGTCTTAATCAATATCACATTTAACTAAAATTACATGTCAAATGTACATTTTTAACTTACGTTTTATTATCACAATAAAGAGCATTTATTGTCTTTATCAATATCACATTAATTACAATTTCATCTCAAACGTACATTTTTAACTTACATTTTATTATCACAATAAAGAGCATTTATTGTCTAATCAATATCACATTAATTACAATTACATGTCAAATGTACATTTTTAACTTACATTTTATTATCACAATAAAGAGCATTTATTGTCTTAATCAATATCTCATTAACTAAAATTACATGTCAAATGTACATTTTTAACTTACATTTTATTATCACAATAAAGAGCGTTTATTGTCTTTATCAATATCACATTAATTAAAATTACATGTTAAATGTACATTTTAACTTACATTTTATTATCACAATAAAAAGCATTTATTGTCTTAATCAATATCACATTAATTAAAATTATATGTCAAATGTACATTTTTAACTTACATTTTATTATTACAATAAAGAGAATTTATTGTCTTTATCAATATCATCTTAATTAAAATTACATGTCAAATGTACATTTTAACTTACATTTTATTATCACAATAAAGAGCATTTATTGTCTTAATCAATATCACATTAATTACAATTAAATGTCAAATGTACATTTTTAACTTACATTCTATTATCACAATAAACAGCATTTATTATCTTAATCAATATCACATTAATTAAAATTACATGTTTACCATATAAATCATAAGTATTCATTTTCCAAAACATATCCATTTCACAAATAAAATATTTTATCATAGTTAATATAATAACCAATTTTCTTTACAAATTTATTCATTTATACTTCAAATAACAATGATTCCAAGTTAAATATTTATTACAAAAGTACAATTAAACTATATTTCATTGTATCTAAAATACATCATTTATTATGCAAACCAAATCCATTTCATGAAATAACCTTTATCAAAGTTACTAGATTAAATTTAAGATTCCATATTAAATCAAATTTAATTATTAATATATTTATCATAAATAAAATCTTTAAATTTCTTAAACCAATAATAGGCTTATAAAATTTTAACTTGTAGGAAAACCAAATACATCTTTACCATTTATAGCATTAAATCAAATTAAGTTAAAATTTTATATATTCATGATTTCAAAGTACTTAAAAAAATTAGAAAATATTCAAAACTCTTAATGAATTTTTAGGAAAATATTATTTAAAAATATAACCATGGGCCTGTATAATATTTTCTAACCTAGGTCAAGCGATACGGATGTGTATCATTTCAATCCGTAATTCAAAAAGAAAATCCGAGTTCTATCATTTCAAACTCGCAATCCCAAGTAAACCAATTATAATAAAAGTCACTCGAGCCTATCATTTCAGCCTATAATGATTTTTCCTTATTCAAAAGTCTATTCGGGTGTATATCATTTCAATCCATAGTGATAGGGAACTTGCAGTGGTGATTAACGGAAATAAAATAACAGTATATGTATAATATCATAACAGATGATGTAACAAATATATACACGGCATTTATCATCATGTAAACACAACACAGTCATATATGAATAACATATCAATGTTTACAGATTCACTTGTCATTATTTCATAAAATATAAGTACATATGTCTAGAGTGATAAAAACTCATCTTTTAAAGCTGAAGGCAACAATTCAAACACAAAGATCAAACTTCGAAAAGCACAAAAGGCATGACAAAGCATGATTCAACTTGAGTGATAGGAGAGCCAAGATTTCAACTTATGTACACAAATAAATACAACATACATAAGTATATTTAATACAAAAGATTATATGAATTAAATAATGAAAATAATTGAGATAAGATAACATAACCTTGCTCTATCATATGCAAGTGGAGATGGTGTTGGCAAGGAGGTAGAGGTCGAGCCTATTCATGAAGGAAACAAAGAAAGAAAAAGAAAGAAAGAAAAAAGAAAAAGAGAAAGAAGAGGAAGAAGAAGTCATGGATATTTAGATATATTTTTTTATCTTAGGAAATAAAATGAGATGTGGGAAAATTGTTTTTGTACGATAATTAGTAATAGTGGAGGCGGCTAAGGTTTGAGGTATGAATGGCCAAAAGAGTAAATGGTAAGAAAATAATAAAGGTGATTTAATTCCTATTTAATAAAAGAAATGTATGCAAAGATCTTTCAATCAGAGGAAGAGATATATTGAGAAGATTTTTATGCGTGATTAGGAGAAGTAATGCACGGCTATAGCATGTGAGGAACGGCTAAAATAGTGATGGCTAAGGTAGTAAATAAATAGGCTTAAGCAAATAAAGGCGAGAAATAAAGCCAAAAAAACTTACGCCAAAATAAAACAACGTAACGTACAGCTAATTGATTTGTTTCCCAACTGTTACATACAAAATATACATATGAACATCCAAATAAATAAATTAAAGTGTATACACACAAATGGAAAATAACTTAAGTTATGAACAACTATGGTAGGAAATAAATAGATAGGCAAATAAAGAGGTAAGAAATAAAGGAAATATAACGTATGCCAAATTAAAGCAAAGTAACATCCGTCAATTTGATTTGTTTCCTTGCCATTAATTAAAAGGTATATACGAAGAAACATTCAATAAACAAAATAAATAATTTTTTTAAAAGATATGCCTTTAAGACAATATAACATATATCCATTGAATTT
Organism: Allium cepa; assembly: GCA_030765085.1. Lineage (NCBI taxonomy): Eukaryota > Viridiplantae > Streptophyta > Magnoliopsida > Asparagales > Amaryllidaceae > Allium > Allium cepa. The sequence goes on from CM060932.1 coordinate 550,820,253, forward strand.
TTTTCCAAGCAATAAATAAGAGATATAACACATAACAATTCAAATAATAAAATGAATGTTAAAAGGAAAAAATAAAAAGATAAAATAGAGATGAATATATATGGAAAATATAAATATGTATATATATATACAGAAATTATTTATTTTATTATATTTGGAAAGGAGATTACAAACAAAAATCCAAACTTTATTGGAAAATTTTCAAAATTCAAATTTTGGGTAATTAAACACCAAAGTTTTAAATAAAATGAACTAACACATTTATTAAAAAAATTGGGTTGCTACAAGCAAGGCTAAGAGGGTCGCGTCCAAGTAAGCTACGTTATCACCTTTCTAATTGTCCTCAGAAACCTTTATATAATGAATATAGTTGTGCATGGAGGGAGCGCCCGATGGTAAGGGTGGAAACATCCGGAATGATAACATATTCAGTCTATCCAGGTTAGCGGTAGACCGGTCTTGTGTAGCAGGGGATCCCGACGTGGTCCTCGGTACATTGTTTTAAACGTGTACTGTGGTGGGCGGTACCCCAGTGTCCCAGTCATTCGGTGAAATCTATTCTCCACTAAGAGCCGTACGGTTTTGATTTTACCCAATTATGCTGGAATGTGAGATGCAAGCGTTTCATCTATTTTCTATTTACTTTCTATAGACACTATTTTAATATCAGACGATTTTGATAAAAATTATTTTGGTTATTGTAAGGAAAAAACTCGTTGTGTTTATTTATGACGTGGTCTTACGAGATACCATTGTTTTCAATGGATTTGAAAAGTTAATAATTCAAACTGAGTGTGTTTTCTCATGCTGGTTTTCCAAACTGACTCAGATGTTATTTTATTATAATGCTCGGGTCAGACTGAGTATTACAGATTCAGGTTAAATTGCTATTGAGCTTAGGAGACAAGCTGGAGGAGTTCAGACGTATATCAAGTACTTGGTTATTTCCGTTATGTGAGGACAAGTTATTATAATTGTCCAATTGATGTATTGAATTGTTGTACTCTAATAGTGGTATATATATTAACAGTACAGTTCTTGTATTTACAATCTGCTATTATATGTTATATTTTGTTCCGTTGCGATTGTGAAATTCTGTGTCGTTCTGTTTCCTTTTCTTCTACCTTTTCTTCTTCACCCTTAATGAACTTGTATTTTTGGCACTCGACTGCTTGGCATTTTATACAGCGGATGTGTTGATTTTGATTTTCGAGGGTCGAAAGTCTCCGTCCGTTACATATTCCATGCTTCCAAGTTCGTCGATGGGTCCCTTTCGAGAAATCAACTCGGTACCAACACAATTATAGTCAGTACCAACCATTATGGAGCTGCTTCATTTGACTTCATATTTATGATGTTTCCTTATCTTATCATTACAGTCATGCCCTCAAGTTGTTAATCCATTAAGTCTTTGTTTTAATATCTAGATTTGCTTGGAATTTCTTGGTTTAGATATTGGATAACATTCTCATTCACATTTAGACAGTAAAATATAAAAAGAGTTTAATTATTTTCCCATATATTAGTTTTGTCGAGCCCCACATAAGTACATCAACCAATCAGTTTATATTGTTGATTTTTTCACCAAATATGATTTTTAAAATAAAATAGAACCGATGTAACATATAGTACATATCACATATGAAAATCTGAAATCACTCCATTAATTTGATTATTGAGAACGTTCCAATAAACATATAAATTGGATCATGATTCCAAACAAATTTACAATTAGTCTATTGTGTGCAAAATACATACTATTAGTCATGCAATGAAAAAAATGATAGTTGATGGTAAAAAAAATGAGTTGGCCAACCATCATAACTCTTTACACATGCATAGATCAACATTAACAATTCGTCTTCTAGCTACATGGAAAATGATGTGGTTAATTTTGACGTCCTCACTGCAATCGTTACAAAATTGCATATTAACTTACATATTAATTCATGAACCAAATGAACATGTCATTTCCATAAAATCGCATATTTTGAAATTACACTTTTCATCTTCAAATTCTAATTAGGTGATTTAATATGTTATAACACAAGTTTTGCTTCTTTTTAAGTATGACCTATAGGATTTATATTACTCCCCACGTCCAATTATATACATAAAACCTAGCTTAATTTTTATAAACTCCATTTTACTAATACATTTAATCATCTGGAGATGAAACCAAGTTAGATAGGGATACAATGTTATGATCAGAATTATGTTTAAGCTTTAGGTTTAAACTTTACAAACATATACACACAAATACGAATATAGTTATGCATGCATAAGTATGTGTACAATAGATGTATGCAAATACACACACATATGTATATATATTCATACATAAATTCACACATATGTACACATACATATATGTATGTATGTATGTATGTATGAATATATGTACATATATGTATATGTATATATATGTATGTATGTATATTTGTATGCACAGTTATATATTTACTGAACTTTCTTCGTCCAATTATATACATTCCCACCCATATCTATTAAATTAGTTCCATCCAATAATTCACATATATTTCAACCTTATTGTCTTCTTTCATAAATAGATTACTTCAATAGATATTAATCTAGTCACAACTAGGTTATTAAGTAAATAAAAAAACGATTACTATATATAATATAGCAGATTTATTTGGAAAGTAAACAGCTTTAATATTTTTCGAATATAGTAATAGAAAATAGATATCTTATACAACTTTGAGTTATATCTAATGCATCTATAGTTTATTGATCAATATTATCAAATCAACGATATGGAAAACCAGAGACGTGTCCGCTCATGAAAAAGGAAAATAGATACAATGTTATTCATATACAACATATGTGCATTTAGTGTCAACAAACTATTGATTATAAAAATCTGGTGTAAATTATAAACACATGATTAAATTAGATTCATCCTAATATCTAAAGGAAACATTATTGACTTGAAAACATTCATGAAAGTGTATATGGACTTAAACTTTCAAGCTAAATTTCAGTATAGAAAAACTGATTTCATTAGAATTACTAATCCTTGATTAGATTAAATGACATCTCAGTTGGTCCAACTAAATGTGAACTGTCAAAAACAAAAACAAAGAGAAAGTAAATGGTGACTAATGTGAAATTCAGCATAAAGCTACTATAACTTGGTCTAAACTCCTAAATAATCAACAATATGTTTGCTAGCTTCGTTTCATGTCTGCTACTAATATTGCAATTCCACTAACATATAAGCGTTTCATCAAATGGTTAACGCTTGTAATATTAACATCATCATGCTGTTTAGTACGAATGAATAGACTTATCCTTTAATTTTCATAATGGAAACATGCAATCTGCATGATTATATAAACAATTAACTTAATAGTTACATATGATGTTATATTATTGACCACCATTTAAGATCGCATAACAAAAGCTTGCTAAATTTATGAAAATAATACAATTTATATATTTAAATACATTATGTAATTTTTCCATAACTGTAAAGGATTCCAGATTGATTCTAACTTAATAGATCATTACAAAACTTATTTCTATTGCAAGGAAAAAAAATTGATAAAGAACCATGTTATAGATTAGATCATAAACTAAAGTAATATTAATAATATATGATTGTTATATGTATTCAAAATCATTTTTTCATAGAGTGACATGGATGATGAAAGTTACAAATATACAGTACCTTCAGATTTTGAGTTCTCTCTTTTTTAGTTAGTTTGACATAGAAAATTTCTTAAGTCTAACTTTCACTATCTCAAGAAGATTAATATTCGACAAAAATTTTTTTTAACCAAGAATAACTTAATAGAAATAGGTTAAATAAGATTGCGACAACATTGAGTAATAAAAGTGTCATAACTCTCATAGATATAAACAAAATAACAAGTTGTACCAAAATCACATAAATTATCACCTTCTCCACTTAATCCAATCTTAATTACTACACGTCAGAAATAAATTACTTCAATAACATTAAAAAAATGTGAAAATGATGTATGCATAGATAGTTAGTAAATAGGAGTGTTACCACTTGTAGCTAAATTCAAAAAAGTATTACAAACAAATCATGATCACATGAACCATCATTCAATACTGACTTAAAAACATGCAACGTGATAATAAAAATAATTATATAAGGATGATCAATATATTACCCTATTTTTTGTAGTCATTGCAATTTATTCCATCCAAGGTCGCATTATAAATCTATAGAATTAAAATGGCATATGATCTGGGTAAATACAAAAGCTGGGTTTGAAAGGATCTTTTTTACAGTACAAAGTAACTCGAAATCCATTACTTTCTTTTTAGGGGATGAAGAGATGTGTTGTAATTACCTATGTAGCATAAAACCGCTGTAACGAAATATAAAACAAAATTCAATATAATTAGTAAGATACTAGAGATACAGTATGAATTTGGAAATAAAATGGACATCATTAAGGTAGAATTTTTTTACCTCTAAGGTCTACGAAGCTTTTTTATGAATGAAGAATGTACAATTCCAAAATCCAGGGACGGTCCTACAAGTTTTGGTGCCCTAAAGCCATAAGTAAAAACAATACCCTTATATAGAAACCAATGCTATTAGCATTAATTCAATCATTAAAGTAATTTATATAGTTATAAATAATGAGAAGAGGGAAAAAAAAATATTCGTAAGTTAGACCTACTCAACTGAAATAGAATACAATTTTATGTCACTACAAAAATCTCAGAAGCAGGTTATCAAGTGAAAATTATGGCCACTGAGCCATTGAAGTATCATAATTCACATCAACAAACATCCAAATTTGCAGTTAAATATTGACATTGAAATGAATACTTTATAAATTAATGAATTAGTTTTAGTAAGTAGTAAATAATGTAAAATATAATTATAAAATTAAAATTATTAAATTGAATTTGTTGCTTTGGATTGTAAATTTGTAGTGGTAGCTTCTAACCTTCAAGTTCAAGCATCAAGCGAATCAAGCCTTAGTTCGTGAATTGAGATGGAGGAGTAGCAGCCGCGAATCGAGATAGAGATCGAAGTTGCACCCTAGTTCGTGAATCGTAGATAGAGATGGAAGAAGAAATCACAAATCGAGATGGAGGAGCTATGCGGCTGTGCTCTAGCTGTGATTTCAATTTTTTTGTGACTGTATGCGAAAATAATTCGGTGCCCTATAATTTTTGATGCCCTAAGCGATTGCTTCTCCCGCTTTGGGGAAGGACCGAGCCTGCCAAAATCATCCGACAAAACTTTTTGTAGCCTTTAGAATTAAAAAAATTAAAAAACCATATTTATTTACACATACATACAAAAACCAATGACTGGATTACTTTGCATGCTTTATTATAGGTGGAATGGACATGAATAATAATGGAATAATTATTATAACTAATTCCTTATATTAATTACCATGAAAAATTAAGAAAAATAAAGACAAATTAAGTTTAAACATCCAAGACAATTAAAATTAGAATTACCAAAAAAACGATCTATGAAAGATTGAAGGAAGTAGAATTTTATAGTTTAGAAACAAAGGCAGTTAGGAAAATTAGGGAAGAATATTTATTTTGGAAAAGGAAAAAAAATTATTTCTAAAATTTGAGGGATAGGAGAAGACATTTAAGAGAATGGACTGATGGATGCCACATATGGAGAAAAATCAATAAATAAGACTGAAATAAAGGAATAAAAAGGATTTAGGACTTACTTTCAATAGTATAATATAGATAAGAGAACCAAGTTGAGATTCAATAAGAATTGTTTTTGTAAGTTATATATTTGTTGAAACATTGGATACAAATACGTGAACGGCGTTCAATGGGTGCCTGCAATACTATTGGAAAATTGAATAAAATCGGAGGAAGTTATGGAAGATAAAAATAGGTCAGAGAAGGAATTTTTTTGAATCCATGAGTTAGATTTGACCTCCATGATTTGGTTGCTGATAGTGTCTAAACTATCGTTGTAACGCTAGAATTTTAACGATTTTAAAATAACCTAATTAACTAATTTTTTCATGAAAATAAACAGTTAAATTATAGCAATGAAAATTTAATATTTGGTATGCGTCTATTTAAACATAGCAAGCATCAGATTTTCATTGGAAAATATGTAAGTTTGTTCTGTTGTTAAATTTCAGTTTAATTCTAAAATCAGTTAAAATTTGATGAAAGTATAATATTTTCATATAATAAAAATGTAAATCATTTTCTAAGTGAGACGTCATAATTCGTTCCATCAAATTTGGACTGCTCTATCCCCGTTTATCTTATTTTCGGTGTTTTAGCAACATTTTGGCCAATATCAAATTTTGGTAGGTTGGTCGTATCACTGATATCTATGTACCATTCTGTTCATCTTATCATACTGATCTCTCCAGTATATTTATTTATGCATTTCAGCATACAGTACATGGAAAAATTTGTCAAATGGTTAGCCGTATCGGTACCCATTTGGAACCTTTTGGTGTTCCATGTCCTTTCATAATCCACCGTGAAAATGAATGGCTACTAGCCTTCCAAAAATTAATATCTAACTTTTACTATTCCTACCATTTCAGTATATTGGTTTGTTTCCTTCATTGGTTCAATTCCATTTCTTTTCTTCCCTTTCATTTTTCCATTCTTCTCATTCTCAATTTTACACACACACACACACACACACATATATATATATATAGTTGCATTTGTATTTGCTTTTGTGACTGCATTCGTATTTGCTGTGAGAAAATTGCTCTTTCCTTCTTCATGGCCGCAACCGCCATACTAAGCTTCGAACCCATCTCCATCTGCTTCTACTTTATCCCGCTGCATGATCATCTCTCCCTTGCTCCTCCACATCAACCCTACTCCGACCGAACACAAGCACTGCCACCCCGACCTGACATCCACCGAAGCAACCTGAACCCAGCCTCGCACCCTAACCTTCCTCACGCATGCGTCTTTCTTCCCTCCTCCGACCTCTTACTGCTGCGGCGAACTCACCCCATCTCCAGCCATAGCTGAATAATCCTCAACCCATCCAAACGCTAGAGCAGCCGCACCCTTGGCCATAAACAACCACCTATCAGCCTCCAAACTCCTCTTTGCCTCTGCCCTTTGCCAGCTCACCACAACTATACCAAGCACCACCTACAGACAGCCCAATTCCATCACCAACCATGCTAGGCCTCCCCTCCTCCGTGCCTCTCCACTTCAACCCAGCCTGCATCACATCCCTCTCCATCACAGCGCAAGACCCGCCAGTATCCACCAAAGTCATCCACCACCTGTACGCCACCCGAACCCCTGCCTTGCTTACCTATGACAAGCCTTCCCATCCTTTATATATATATATATATATATATATATATATATATATATAAAGTGGAAAGCGAGCATAGTTGCATTCATTTTGCCAGCTGCTCATCCCCTTTCAATTTAACTCATCTCCATTCCATCACATCCCACTGCCCGACCCGAAACCATCTATTACCAAACGTTGCTCCGCCTTTTCCACATCCAATCAGCCCTAGCAGCAGCCAATCACCCTATGTTTTCTTTGATCCAATTTGTTATATATATTACATATATATATTATGTAATATGTTTGATTCTTAAGTTAAAGCTGGATTTGCTTTGTTTCTCTGCTGTCGAATTTTTCGCAACAGCTTCTAGCTTGTCGTTGTCCCTTGGTGTGTGCTCGTCCATGTCAGTTTGCGTCGTTCTTAGCTGTCGTTGTTTTTCTCTAGCCTAGAAAGGTGAGCAATCACTCATGGTTAACATTCATATGTTTAGTAAATTAATTTCACATGAAATGACGATTTAAATATGTTGTTAAATTTGAATTAGTTAGAAATTAAATTGTTGAATATGATATGTTAATATTTAAATTTGTTAACTTATGTTAATTGACATATGATATCATGACTTGTTGAATATATATATATATATATATATATATATCGCGTTTAAATTGTTAATTAGTATCATATATGCCATTGATATGCTATCATTTTATATTATTATTTTATTGCTCTCACATTGCAAGTACCCTGTTAGTTTAGGAAATCCCTAGGGGTTGAAATGATACATACACAACGATATTATAGATTAAGGGAAATCATTATAGGTTGAAATGATAAACCCGAGCAATTTTAATGACTTTGAAATTTTAGGATTGCGGGTTAAAATGATATATACCCGTAAATATTAAATTTTTATGGATTGAAATGATAAAGATTCGTATCACTTGACCATAGGATAGAAAATTATATACGAACCCAAATTTTGAATAGGGAAATATATGTTATTGATTTTGAGAATAAAATATAAAGATATTTTAATTTTAATATATGTGTAAAATTTAGATATTTAAAATTATGTGTCATGGAAATTTTAAAATTATAAGTTAAGTTTTAAAATGTAGATTATAGAATTTTACTAATAACTTTATTTATTAAATATATAAAATAAGATTCAAAATAGATTTAATAATAATAAGATTTAATTTAATAATAATTAATATAATAAAATTTAATGAGAACTTAATTTAACTAACATATATAATATGTTTTAAATATTTATTTACAGTTTATATTAATATTTTAAAATAGATCTTTGTAATGACTTATATATATATAATATGTTTAAATATTTATTTGAATTTATGTAACTATTTTTAAGTTGATTTTTGTAATAACTTAAATAAATAAAGGTTGGAAACATAAGTTAAGATGGACTTGTAACTTAATTTATTTATGAATTTAAATAAAAATTGATTTGAAAACTTGCTGATTTTGAGAATTTGAAAGATATAATTTTATAACTTGATAACTTGATTTTTGATTAAAGATGATTAAATAAATACTTCCAAATTTAAATAAAATTAAAATTGTATATGTAAGTTTGATTTAAATTTGTAATTTGAGATGTATTTAAATGTCGTAAAAGGTGATTAAGGGAATATTTTTAGAACATTAAATATAATGGTAGTTGAATATTTATTTTTGATTAAAATCGTAAATTTAGATTTTAGTTTAATGTTATTAAAAATGATTAAGTGGATATTTTCAAACTTAAATAAAAATTAAAGTTCAATTTTGAAATATAAATAAAATTTATCAAATTGAGTTATTGTAAATTGTTTGAATATTTTAACTTTGAAACCTATTGAATTGGACCAATAATTATTTATAAAAAAATCTAAATCAATTTTAGTTTATTTAAATATATTAAATCATGAATAAATATATTTAAAATATATAAACATATATATATATATATATATAATATTAAATACGTATATATTATAACCATAATTATTTTTAGCAAAACAAAAACTAAACATTTATGTATGGTTTAAATAAATTTATTATAAACAAAATTTCAATTTATTATATATATGTATGTATGTATGTATGTAAACTTTCTCCTTGATGTTTCGATATATATATATATATATATATATATATATATATATATATCCCTATGTGTCTATATATATATTTATATATACATATTTATGTATACATAAATATATTAATATATGCACGTAAATTAAAATATCCTTTAGGATATCTATTTGAATAAAATTGGATCTGATGTATATTTATTGTATATCTTTTATAATTATATCGCTAAGTCAAAATTATCTTAATTTGAAAAGTTTGAATTATTCAAAGCCTAATATTTAGCCATAAATAGTTAAATTATTTTTATTGTTTTGGCGATTGAAGTATTTGATAAATTATTTTCGAATAAGTCAAAAATTTTAGATTTGGAATTTATATTATTTAAATATGCATGGCTAAAAATAAAATAGGCCGTGTATAGATATAATTATGCAATATTTGTTTAATGATTATATAGTAAATAAAAGTAATTTTAGTCATTTGTAATATCTTAAGTATGTATATTTTTGTAAAGGATATACACACACATACAAGAGCGCACACGTATATGTTTTATTATTAACATTTTTAAATTGCCAAATTGTAAAAGTAATAAAGAAAATATATTTATTTTGTTTCATTTGATATAGGATATTTTATATTATATATATATTATATGTCATATGTAATCATCTTATTGTAGCGGGACAAGGCGATCAATTTTCTCCTTGATTAGTTTAGGATATGTGTGTGTGCGCGCGCGCGCGTTCGCATACGTATGTGTATACATGTATATGTATATTAATATGTATGTATAGTTTTATTATTTATATTATGAATATGGATATCATAATATTAATCATAATTAAAATAATTTAACAAATTAATTTTAAATTAAATTATAAATAACATATTTCAACATCAATAATAAATAACTATTTAAATCAAATAAAGTTGAATTTAAAATAAACCAAAGCACTTTTACTAATCAGAATACTGAATTTGATCTAACAAAAACGAATATTTATTTACATAAACACAACTTAAGGATCTTATTAAAATTATTAAAATGAATTATTTTTGAAATTCAACCTTCCAACTCGGGTGCCAGTGCGACTAATACAATAATGGTATTGCGCCTACATTGTGCTTGTCTAAATAAATTAACCAACATTAAGGGCAATGCCATAGGAAAAGTCATAGTAGTTAGGTGTCGAGTAAAGGGTGCTTAAATTAAGGAAAAGTATACTCTAATTAAGGAATACTTATATGGAAGCCTCCTAATCTCATGGCCTTTACCATACTCATTGAAATGGTCTATTTCTAAGATATGCCCTTGTGGAAGACTTGAAGGATTTTTTGAGTCTTAAGTTAATTTAAATGGCGTATTTGAATATTACAAAATTAAGTAATTAATTACATAATTAATAATGGTTATAACATGCAAAATTAAATTTTTTTTTAATTAAGTAGTTACATAATTTTATAAAGTGTTATAAAATATAAATTTAAAATTATTTAATTTAAATAATTAAATATAATTATTCTATTACTAAATTAATTAAATTGTTTAATTAATTAAAGGAAATACGTATGAATATATGTATGACTAAATACGTTATTCTTGTTATAATTAAATATACATACATACATATATAATATATGTTTGAATAAAATGAGGGTTCAAAATATAAATAAAACCTATGAGAGTTAAAGAAGTATACATTGGATATATACAAAAGATATTCGATATTGAAAGTTATAATTATTAAATACTCATCACCCCTAAATAATCGATAATACTCTGCAAAACTATTTTAAGTTATGATTTTGTAATAATAAATCTCTACATCATTTATAATATAAATAGAGTATCTTACACATCTATATTCCTTGAGCACCCTTAGGGAATGGAATATCTAAGGTGATGTTTATATTAACTATAGATATATAAGAATGGGATGTAACTTTGTTGAGCACCCTTAAGAGTTACATAGCTTCCCTAAGGATACCATGAAATAATTAGGTCTAAAGTGTCTAATGTACTTCATGGTTTGTTTAGCACCCTCAACGTTATGAAAATGATTAGGAGAATAGTTAAAAAGTATGTTAGAAGTTGTATAAGTTATAATTAGTGAAGGGTCACTTGTCTTTTATATGGACCACGATTTGTTGAGCACCATTTGCACGTAAAACGAGCAAACACCCCCGATGAATAAAAACAAAATTAAAGTGAGATAAATAACATGAAAATAAAAGGAGATGTGAGATTTTTATAGCGGTTTGGTGAATTCTATGGCCTACATCCACTTTGATGTTTTTATTGATTGTTCTTTTTAGTACGACTAAATTACAATGTAGTGTCAGATCTAGAATTGCTTGATTTCGAATTTAGCAAAGCTTTCACATAAAAATCAAAAAAGAGTCTAAGGATCCCTCTCATATCTAGAAATTTGCTATTTATAGAAAAATTGTAACATCCTCCTTTTTGTACGCTTTAAATCGACGATAAACCACACACGTCAGACTCAAACCATACAAAAGGGCGAATTATTATTGAGGTGAATAAGAAAAAGGAAGAAAGAAATAAAATGAAATAGAATCTCACAGCGAAATGACAAAATATAATAACCAAATAGTAGTTCATGAAGCTGTTTTACAAAACATTTGATTATACTTTTACAATGCATATCAGAGTTACACTTAACAGAGAATGACAAATAATGCAGCGGAACAGTATGAATGTAGTGGAATAATATAATAAATAATAATAATACAATCTTCGTCTTCGTCCTTCAGAAGTAAGGTCTTCAAACCCTGAAATGCTCAGGCTGACCCGAGCGAATTGAAAAGACAAAACACTCGAGTCAGAACTAAAAGATCTTATGTAAGTTAAATCCATGGTAAATAAATATGAGTGTAAACGGCGTCGAAGATATTTACGGGATTTGGCATCTCCTAACCAAAGTCTAACGTGAGTGCAGTAACTTAAGAAATGCTCAGGATTCACATCTACTAAGGATCCGTTAAACTATTTACTATGCAGTAATATACTCTATTATAATAATGTCTATTAGTAAAATAAACTTACTTTTAAATAACGTTAAAGGGTTACCCATATAGCCCTAAACACGTAACAGTCCCAGTAGTCCATCCCGTATCATGGTCCCTCCTGATCGGAAAGCCACCAGAGGATACTCCATGGGTTACGGGAGAAAACCAAACTTGTACAAGGCGCGCTAGGGTAGGCGACACGACACTACGAGGCAATGCCAAGGTAAATATACCAATTACGCATCCGGACTGATGGTGGCGCATAGCGTGCAGCTACCGCCCACCTCGAGCCACACCTCCCAAAAAAAATCAAAGTGTCCCAATCAATCACAAAGTAAAAGATTGGTATCGAAGGAGTGTGTCCGATAAGAGTGACTACCTCACTGGCCCGTAAGTGCTCCTGTTTTAGCCACCTTACGCCAACTCACGAGAGTCGGGTCCACATATATACCTCAAAGGAACGCCGCCACCATCCAACTTCATTCTGGAATCTCCAGCACGTACACGGTTGTTAAAGTGGATTTAGGTATCGACAGAGAGTATGCCCATATCCAATCCCGGTCTCTTTAACAACCAACCGTTATTATAACACTGCGGTCATTTCAAAATAATTTATACTTTAAACCGAAATATCATTGCCATTAAGGTTTTAAATATCAGATTTTGGTTACGTTTCGTCTTAGAATTTTTACACAAGTTATCTCGTATCGGGGGAGATCTCGGATGAGATGAGTACATATCGGATGTACATCTCAGGCCTAATAATGCATCTCAGGAATATCTCGGATGTATTTATGTGTCCAAAATTGATGTGTCAAAAAATTATTTAACTGTTATAATTTTCTTAGTAAAAATAAAAATGGTAACATGCTTGATTTACGTGGAAAAAGGAATATTTTTAGAAGAGTAGTAGCTTGATTAGCTTAATTGATTTGGTAATGGTTTAATAATATCTTTTTATTTGAACATAATAAAGAAGTGAAACCTTTCGCTACGATCCATTAAGATAAAAAGTAAAGAATATGTTTAAGAAGTTGGTAAATTATAATTGGATTGAGTAGTTTCTTTTGAATCAATATGAAAATAAAAAATATTATGGAAAATAAGAAAAACGTATAATTTCGGGTGAGATCTCGGATTGAGATTTTGATCTATATATCGGGTGAGATTTGAATATCTCGGATGAGATGAGTGTCGAGGGAGATATGGAGGAGATTTGATGTCTCGTTTAAGTGTGAAAATGAGATCTCGGAGGAGATCTCGGACGATATATAGGAGATTTAAAACCATGATTGCCATTTCAAAACCATATAAATATGATATCATTTCCATTTCAAACTAAATAAATATGATATCATTTTATTTCAAACATCTCCTTTTCCAAAATCATAGCACTTCCAAAGTTATACACTTAGAAACCCAACATTTGAAATTATAGCGCTTTCAAATCATAGCATTTTGAAACTCGTAACTTTGAAACATAACTTCCACCACTTAAATGGTTTAAATAATAAAATATTTATATAATAAACAAATTCTTCAATTTCCCAACTCAATTCCAAAACAACTCAAATCATAAATTCCCATTTCAATTCAGTTTTCAAATAAACCATTCCAAATTATATTGATTTTAAGACAGATTTGGTCCACAAAATAAACCATTCAAATTCAGTATATTTCAAACTTTAAGTATTCAACAATTTCAAAACTAAGTTTGATAATTTCATATACATCAAATTCAATTTTCTATCATTTAGTTTTGAAACATTTACTTAATAAATCCATTATCATTTAAATAAATCCCAAATTACAAATAACTAAATATTTCCTTTAATTTATTTATACTTGAAATATTCATTTAATTCACCTTAACCGAAAATCAAGTTGTAAAATCATACCTTTAAAAATTTCCAATTTAATAAATTTTACATCAACTTATTTGAGTTAAATTCTTAAATAAATTCAATTTCAAATAAATTTCCAATTTATCTTCCAACCTTAATTTATTTAAATCATTATAACCTCGATATTAAAATATAATATAAATACTTAACCAAATTTTATTATAATAAAATCAAACTCTATTTTTAAATTTATTTTTATTAAACAAAATTATACATAGCTTGAATTCAAGAATTTAACTATATATAAAAATAATATGTATATGATATCAAAAATCAATATTTATTAAACCGTATATTTCTTTCCAAAAACATTGAAATCATTTCAAAATATTTATATATAGACCGACGGTGTCTGTATAAAATGTTCTATACTATGGCCAAGTGATACGGATATTTATCATTTCAGTCCGTAATATAAAATATAAATATGGTTGTATATCATTTCAAACCGCATTCCCGAATGAAATAAAAATCCATAACAACTTGCAGTTTATAACAATATACAATACAACATCCATTCATCCAAAATCAATCATCAAACATTTATCACAATCATCATCCAAATCAATCAATGACATCAATATAGATAAGATAATAAATAATAGGTATTTACTGGCAGTTTATATTCAATAATAAATTAAATAACTACCCAAATAAATTCAAATAAACTAAGATGATGATTCAAAATACGTCAAACAGTGATAAATAAATTTCTAATCACATCATAAATCAATTTAACAAACATAAGAAATTTTAAAAGTTGTGAGTGGGTTAAAACACTCACCTTTTGAATTGAAATAGAATTTAAATCCAATTTAAACCCAAATTTTGAACAGTCTCAGAATTCATCCAAGCCAGCATCAAAATATCCGGAATTTTACTAGGATCGCAGCAGAGAAAACCGCACGTGAAATGGACATCGTATGAAGAAGTTATATAAATTAGAAAGCTTGAATTTGAAATTTAAATTAAAATAAAATAAAATAAACAAAATTAATACCACGTCACTATCGAGAGAAACAGCACTGAACCATAACATTGCGTATGAACCTGTAGCCGCCACAAAACCCCTTCGTTCGCCGCCGATAAACTCATGCCGCCGTTCACATCGGAGGTCGCCGCCACTCTCAACACCCCACGTCGCACCTCATGGCCAGGCGCGTACGACTCCGGTAGCCTCTTGACGATCGCGCCCCCGTCGCCTATGTTCATCGTTTGTGGCGATTTTCGCTCACTAAAAGACAAACCAGTGGTGCCAATGCGACCTTCTATACACCCTCTACGCAACCATGTCCCCCGATCGACCTAAGGATGCAGATCCATCGTTGAATCACAAAAGCCAAAACGAACGGCCGCAACAATTCGATGATTCCAAGACAACCGTTGCGTCGAATCGAAAAATGAACTATACCAGAAGATTATGCTCGCTGAGAGCTTCAGACTGATATATAAATGACCTTATTTGAGGATTATGAATTTTTGGCATTGAATTTTGAATTGGGATTGAATTGGAAAATTTAGGTTTTTCAGCCATTGAGGAAGAGGATCACAGAAATTTCTGTACGTATAGAAATGAGAAATAGAAAGACAGTTAGGGTTTATAACCGGATATATATAGGCAGGACACAAAAGAAACGAATGGGATCGATTGGTTTGGGTTTGAACGATAGTTGACCCGAAAAGCCCGTTTCGATTCCGGAACGGAATTGGGTCAACCCATATATCAAAATAGATGTTTTTAAATATTTTAAAATCGATGGAACATGTTTCAAGTCTAAATTCCATCGTATGAAGAAGTTATGCAATGTTCAATTTATTTCAAATTGATTTCAATTGATTTCAATTGATTTCAATTAAATTGATTTCTAAGCGTTTCGAGTCTGTATGATCAAACGACAAGTCCGATCGATACGAAACTTGAAATCCTACGATAATTCACTATTACGGATCCGATGAAAATGGTTTCGTTGAAATCCGAGTCAATGGCCAAATGGTTATTTTTCAGTTAATTTAATAATTAATTAACTAAATCACCTTTTCAATTTCAATTCTATAATTAAAAAATCTTGTCATTTTTTAATTTCTTAAACAATTACAATGATTTAAACAAATTTAAATGTCAATTTAAAGTTGATTAATCTATCAATTGCAGCGTTTAATTTCAATTTCATTCAATTGCAATTTATCCAATTATTAAGTTTAAATTCCAATAAATTAATAAAATTTGATATCCATTATTTTCATTCAACCAGTTGTCATATTATGAATAGAATCAACATTATTTCCAATTATTTACTTAATTTATGCAAACATAACATTGAATTGAGATTTATTGCAATTAATTACAAATTTTGATTTAATGGACTAAATAAATGATTAACTTTTAATAATTGTTACCACTAACTCTTAATCACATATATATGAGTTATCATTTCCAAACAATTACTTATAGAACGATGATTTTATTCAATTACTATTTATTATTATTAATTCATTAATTAATTCAATATTACGTTTGTTTTCTTATATTAAATTTATTACCAAATATACATTAACCTTATTTCAACTAATTGGAATTCCATTCAAGTTGTAAATAATTAACTATAAATAACATTGTTGCCTTTCACTTTAGTTATTATTTCACTAAATAAATTACAACATTTTTATATCTACCAGTCTTTATTCATAATTTCTTATTAAATTAACATCTTAATTATCGAAAATTTATGGGTTGTTACAAAAATGCACGCATTAGAATGATTAGATCTTCTGCTAGTTGCTCAAACATTTAGATCGGAGAATATAAGATAAAGAACAAGGAAAATCTACCAAAAATTGTAGGTCTAATCAATCGATACCAATCGATATTGGTCAGTACCGATCAATATTTTTAACCAAATCCTAAAATTTTTCCTTAGCATAGCTTAAGTCTTCCAGTATTAGATCTTAAAGGCAGAATCGACAATGCTGATTGATAGGTACCAATCGATGTGCCTTCTCCAAAACTTTTCTTTTTCTTTGAACTTACCCATAGAATCATTATAAAAGCAAAGTGGGACCTATACAAAGTTATTGATCAATTAGTATTGATTACTGGACGATTGTTATTGGTTGATATTATTGCTTCTGTACTTGATATTTTCCCTTAGTACTCCATTCTTGACCTTTTCCCTTAGTAGATCTGCTTTAAGCCCCGCTATTTTCCGCTACACCTACTAAATCAATGGTTTTTAGCATCCGTTTTAGCAACATTAATATATAAATGTTGATTTGACCAGTTCTTTTTTAAACCAAATAAACGAAGTTAGGATAAAACTTCATTTTAAGGCATAAGTGCTAAATATAAGTTAAAAACCTATTGTAGTCACCAAATCCAGTCTGCATAAATCATGATATTCTTCGTTTTTGTAATATAAGATTAAATGACATTTATTTTTCCTACAAATGATATAAGAATGAAAATAATTACGCTTTAAATTTTTGGTTTTATATCTTATGAATCATTTTGCACTCCGCTATTTTCTACTGCATCCTAACTATAAATTTTTGCACCTCTATCGGTATGGAACCACTAAACGCTTTAACTGTACAACCACTTCTAAGATTCTTCATTTATTCCTTCATCATTACATAGCCCAATTACATTAAACCGTTCCTTGGTTCAAATACCGGATAACACTTGCCCTCCAAAGTATGCTTTTGTGAAAACCAATCATGCTTTGGATCAGGACAAACTGCTTTCATGACTTGAGTCATTATCATGAAACATTACATTGACACTAAGAATATCAATACTTAATTCATACAACCATAAAATTACCTCTTTTGGAAGATATAAATGCTGATGTCTTCTGTTTGAGTTCTTTGATCGCTGTTGAGAATTTCTAATACCTACCCCAATCCCTGGTCAGGTAAATCTCATTTTATTTTCCATCACTATCTTTGAGGAAAAAATCACCATTTATTTTTCGAGCTCAGATTCAAGCTAGAATCAATTGCTCTTTCGAATCCAAGCAAGTGTCCCCATCACAAATCCAACTCGAAGCATGAACAAGGATCCAGTCCATTCAATAAATCTCGAATTTGCCTTTCAGTCACCTATTTTAAACTTTAATGTCATTTCCACATAAAGGTAGGATTGCTTTCATGTTTAAGGACACCGCTGCCGGCCTCTTTTATGTTGTCGCGACCATTGCCAATCAATCCTATCACCACCATTGCAACGATTTTCCTTTCTTACTACTAAAGAATACACTTAATACATCCTCAGTGTTCTTGTGCCAATCATTTAGTCATACGAAAGATGTGTCATTAGGGGTGAAAGAAAGAGAGAAGACAAGAAGAAACTAAACAACACAAAATCTTACAACGCAATGGAATAATATATATTAACTAATATAAATATTTACATAGTCATTTCAAAAATGATACATCATAGTCATAAGAATACAAATTCTATGCTAGGACAGTTATAAATACTTCTCTCAACTTAAGTTATATAGAATATATGAGACATGGCAGAAACAAGATAAATAACTAGCTATCGTTAAAGCCACCTGCTTCAAGCTCCTTCAAACATGCATCTAAGGGAAACATGAACTACTTCGCTGCTCATACAAATTTGAGCAACCAAGAGTTTTAAGGAAAGAAGATAAAACTCCGGATCAGACATGGGTCTAGTGTGAGTAAGGCATAAGTTTAATTTTATAAAAACCTTTAATCCAAGGGTATCTAATAAGACCATGCCACACATAAATCCGAATGGGTTTTTACTTTACAATAATCAGAACTTTCTACATATAAAATCCTTTGGTATTATAATAATGTTTACGTTTAAATTATTTAATATCCAAGTAGCTCTGTGTGCGTGTGTACATGACAAAAATAATTGATATACGATCAAAAATCAAAGGTGCTTATTGGACAATGGATTTCCATCAATGGAAAGACAAGGGACTACCTCTAAATTATGTATACCTCTAGGTAAATGTAAAGTGAGATCGAAAATCTTTCGATCTCAACATGACAAAACTGTCCAACCCCTGATAGGATAGTACTAGATATGATCATCCCTTGGCTGAGATTAACAAGCACAAATGGGCCTCGAAGTATACATAGAGATATCGACACTAGATCTTGGGATGATCATATCTTAATGGAAGCAACCTACATAGCCCTTAGGCCTACCCTGTTTTAGCGGTTATGGGGTGTGAGGTTTGTGAGATAACGATTTACATTTTTAATAGCAGACCATCATGGAATGCTAACACCGCCCTCCAAGCAGAGATACAATGCCCGTATTCATCCACGTAAGTTGTTCTGGGATCAAAAAAACATTCATTGTTACTATCTTCCATTTTGGAATCACCCTCTAGATGAATAGTATAGCTCCGTAGCATGCTTCATCACAAATGTTATTAGTTTGGAGTTGTTCGGATAAATCAAAAAACCGATGTCTCCAAACTAAGTGATAATTTCTAGTTAGCTTAATTCCGGTTCTTTGGAAGTATGCAATAAGTATTCGAGTTCTCACCACGGAACTCGAATATACAAATATACTTTCTGAGTTAAAACAGGTCAAGATTTGTTAGTCGGTTATTTATCTATCAAATACACAAACAAAAACAATTTAGAGATTTAATTGTCTATAGCAACCACTAAGCCTAAAAAACCCTTTCATTTATTTAAATCACTTTCAAAAATATCTACAATAATATTCATATACTTATCTCACTAGCATAAGTATATTCACAAATCATTTGTGAAAGATTTCTTATTCTAAAATCATATTAAAAGGATTAACACAAGTTATTTAAAAAGAACGGAGATAGGGATAAATATGAATACTATTCGCTCGGTATTAAGCATGGAACAAATGTCCACACCACCAAATTAAGAGGGTCAATTTGGGGAAATCCAATCTCAATTTTCTTTTAGTAAATCTCATTTAATAAAGTTCCTTTGCTAAACAAACAATTATTTAAAACACCTTTGAATAATGAGTTACTATTTGAAAACATCCTTCGTTAAATTATCTTTAAACCTTATTAATAAAACGCTGATTTTAAATAATGAGTTTAAAAAATATTAAATTCTTCAAAAACACCTTTAATAAAATCATTGCTTAATTGTCCTTTAAAAATCATATTTAAAATGATAATAAACTTTAAACCCTTATTCAAAAAGGATAAAATGAAATATTTGACATCATAAAATTAGACAAAGGCTTAGTGACCACAATGGTTCATTTAATTGAGTTTAATTTATCCAAATTATAACATGGGTATTTGCATAATAAGTAGATAGGAAAGAGGGAATCAACCAATGATAATCAAGTACATAAAGGAAAATGTCCAAGTTACCAAAATATCAGAACTGGGTTTTATTTCTACTTAAATTGATGACGTTATAATTTACTTGGGAATTATGCAGAACTGTGATTTATTCCACCAAACAGATGTCCATTATGACTTAATTAGCAGAATGGTTGTTTATTCTGCTAAATAATTTTCATTAGGTTTTATATTCACTAGAGGTTACTTAAGGGAAATTGACAAAGGAATCAACTGCGAATGGTTGTTCCAAATTAGCAAACAAAGAGCTAACTCAAAATAACTCAAGAAGCCAAATATTACTTATCATGAAACTAACACGAAAGTCATACATTAAGAAACCATAGAAAAATAGTGCATACATAATACAATACACACAATCTACTCATTTAACTATGACTTGGGGCAAGCCTCTCTTATACTATCCTCCGATGCTAAATGTCCGAGGGGTCTTACTTCAAGTTGACAAAAATGACACTTAGAAAATTTAGTTTTCAAGTCATGCTTCCTTAATATTTCCAATATAGTCTCCACGTGGTGCTTGTGATACTCCTCGATTTTATAATAAATAAGGATACCATCTATTGAGACCAACAAAAATTTACCGAGCATATCTCTAAAAACTCAATCCATGACGACTACAAAATGAGGGAGTGCGTTGGTTAGCCCATAAGGCATAACCAACCACTCAAAGAAACCATCTAGTCGTCTAAAAGCTATTAAGGTTGTATCATATTCAGGTATCCTTAGCCAGAGAAATCTCATGTCTAAATCCATATGCAAGAATACCCCAGCATCCTCTGATTATTCAAACATATCATCTATGTTAGGTAAGGGATACTTGTTCATATACATCTACTCTTTCAATTCACTGTAATCCACACAAAGTCCTAGCGAACCATCCGACTTAGCAACGAAACCCATGGCTGCTCCCCAATCCAAGTGACTTAGCCTAATCAGACCCATTCTCAACAACTCCACTATCTATCTCATTAACTCTCTTCTTTCCATCGGAGCTATCTTACGCCTTGGCTGAATAAAAGGTTTCTATCCAAGGGTCAAGTTTATATTGATCTCAACCTCACGGAGTAGGGGTAGACTATTTACTTCTTCAAAGATGTCCGAGAAATCACTAACAACCAAAAACGATTCTAGCTTTTCCCAAGGAAACTCCAATGCATAAAGGAAACTATCCACTAACTTGTTTTACTCATCACATAATACATTAATATGCTCCCCTCGCTTGTTTTGTACTGCAATAGTCTTTTATCATAGTCAAGTATTGCTCTATACTTTGATAACCAGTTTATACCAACCAAAATGTCAAAACCCATAAAGCCTAAGACAAACGTGTCACATGGAAAGCAATGGGTAAGGTACGTAACTCGTACATCTTCACACATCAATCATAGATTAGTCATACCACCAATGGGGTTGGTTGCACAAATAGGGGTTTCTAAAAATTTTGGGGTAAAATCCTGATCTTCTAACCAATTCTTTGGAAATTAATCTATAGGTGGCTCTAGTATCAAACAAAATTCAAACCAAAATACGATTTACGAATAAAATCCCTTCCAGAATTCCCTTCCCTTCTTCATTCCCTAAAGCCGAGGGTTCATTCTTTATAGTATAAAACTTGGTTTGTTGACCTTTTTGCACTAGCAGACAATCCCTTTTCATGTGCCCTAGTTAGTGGCAATTAAAGCAGAGTATCTTTTGGGACATTGGAGAAATATGCAATGTTTGCTGATTCTGTGCTCCGAAGTTCTGCACTATGCTCCAAAGTTCTTGCAGAACTTCGAAATGTGGCCTTTGTGCTTACAATTATTGCATCTATAATCCTTAAACTTGTTCCCTTGATCTCCTCTTCCTGGCTTTCCTTTCCACTTCATCTTCCAATGTTGATTGAACTTCCTTATATTCAGATTGATGTTGTCACCTTTTGTGGCTTCTAATAGCTTCCTTATAATGTAGAGCCATGTCTAAAAAGTCTATGAAAGATCCCTTTAGGTAAGCAATCATTTTTTCTTGGAACTCCACTCTTATTCCCATCAAAAATATCCCATTCCTCTTGAGGGGTGTATCAATGAATTCTGGTCCAAACTATGACAACTCATTGAACTTAGTTTCGTATTCCGACATATACCCATTTCCTTTCTTAAGATCTACGAAACTCCTATATAATCGGGCCTTTCCTACAGCAGGCATGAACTAGTCCTTAGACATCTTCTTAAATTTATCCCAAGTAAGATCTTCTTTTGGAACATTAGCTATAACTGAGTCCCACCACACTACCGCTACATCTTTAACATCTAAGACGCTAAGGAGAGCTTCTGCTTGACTAAAAAATCCATTCCTTTGAAAATCTTCTTGCAAAACCAAATCCAAGCTAGGATTCCAATAATGGATTTCGTGCCCTTAAATGGATTTCCTCCCAGATTAGAAAAATCTTTGCATAAGGATGCAAAGTCAACATGAAGTTGTACATGTGCTACTTCTTCCAATGATCTTATACTTCTAACAGTTGGGGATTGACTCTTGGTGATCGAAGTACTACCATTTCCCCTACCTCATCTTCTTCTAGTGCACATCTCTTCCTACCTGATCATAATAAAATACCCTCAGAATACACTTCAAGGCAAGACTTAAATTGGGAAAGCTATCGTCTATAAACGATATTAAATAAACATTTTATTCCGCCAATCGACACCCATACCCAAACGACTATATAAATTTTGGAAATTTCCTTTATATAAGAAATATTGCCCTAGGTAAAATATTTTGTTTACCAATTTTAAAACTATAATGTATCGGTTTGTCTTGTTTAAATGTTTAGGAACCCTTATCGATAATGCTGATCAGATGCATCGACTAGAATTCAGAAGCCACTCAATAGACCAACCAATGCAATATAAAACATTTTATAGCACTATTAGATATGCTCTCATATATACGCTTAAGCTCTTCTAGGATATTACTAATCCTATCCCTAACGAGTGTACCCCATCAAGGCTTAGGTGTTCGCTCAACCTAAGCTATGATACCAAATGTAACGATCTACGTTTCTTACTACTATAGATGACACAATACATCCTCGGTATTCATGTGTCGATCATTTAGTCATATGAAAAACAGGTCACAGGAGTGAAATAAAGAGATAAGACAAGAAGATACTATACAACATAGAACCTCACAATGGAACAGAACAATACATATTAAATAACATAAAAATTTACATAGTCATCCCAAAATGAAACATCAATGTCATAATAAAACAAATTCTATCATGCGATAGTTATAACTACCTGTCCTAACTCAACTAATACAAAATACATGAGATACAGAGGAAGTAACATAAATAACTAGCTACCGATGAAGCCACCTGGTCCAAGCTCCTCCAGAAATGCATCGGTGGGAAACCTAAACTACTTGGCTGCTCATACAAATTTGAGCATCCAAGAGTTTTAAGGAAAGAAGATAAAACTCCTAGTGACATAGGTCTGGTGTGAGAAAAAATAAGTTTAACTTTATAAAAACCTTCAAACCAAAGGTATCTTACTAGACCATGTCGCACATAAACTCAGACGGGTTTTTACCTTACGATAACCAAAACATTTATATATATATAAATTCCTTTGATATTTTCATAATGTCTAGGTTTAGATTATTTAATATCTAAGTAGCTATGATGTGCGTACACAACAGCAATAATAGATACGACAGCAATAATAGATATATATATATATATATATATATATATATATATATATAATCAAAACCCAAAGGCGCTTATTGGAGAATGGATTTTCATTAATAGCAAGGTAAGAGACTACCTTTCGAATTAAGTACACCTCTAGATAAACATACGATGAGATTGAAATCCTTTCGATCTCGGCATAAAAAGAATGGTCTACCCCTGATTGGATAGTACCGATTATGATCACCCCGTGGTTGTGATCAACAACCATAAATGGGCCCCAAAGTATACATATATATATATATCGACACTAGACCTTGAGATGATCATACCCTAATGGGAGCGACCCGCATACTGTTTTAGCTAATACTAGGGTGTGAGTTTAAAGTGGTAAAGTTTTATCTTTTTAATAGAAGACCATCTTGGAATGCGAACACTTCCCTCCAGGTGGAGATGCAATGCTAGTATTCATCCATACAAGTTGATCCAGGATCGAACAAACATTCAATATTTACTATCTTCCATTTTGGGATCGCCCTCAGGAAGAATAGTATAGCTCCATAGCACGCTTTATCATGAATGTTATTAGTTTGGACTAGTTCAGATAAACCTGGAAATCAGTTTCTCCGAACTAAGCGTTAATTTCAAACTAACTCAATTTTGGTTCTTTAGAAGTATGCCACAAGTATTCGAGTCCCTATCGGGGACCTCGAATATACACGACATACTTCTTGAGTTAAATCAGGTCGAGATTTGATAGTTGGTTATTTAACTATCAAATACACAAACAATAACAACTCAGAGATTTAATTATCCATAGCAACCACCAAGCCTCAAAATAAACCTTTCATTTATTTAAATCTCTTTCCAAATTATTTATCATAATATTCATATACTTATCACACTAGCATGAGTATATTCACAAATCATTTATGAAATATTTCCTATTTCAAAATCATATTAAAATGATCAACAAAAGTTATTTAAAAAGAACAGAGATGGGGATAAACCCAAATACTATTCCCACAGTGTCAAGCATGGAACAAATGTCCATTCCACCAAAATTAAAAGGGTCAATCTGGAGAAATCCAATTTCAATTTCTTTTAATAAATCTCGTTTAACAAAGATTCTTGCTAAACAAACGATTGTTTAAAACACCTTTAAACGATGAGTTACTATTTAGAAACATCCTTCATTTAATTACCTATAAACCATATTAACAAAACAATGATTTTATGAAGTGTTAAATCCTTCAAAAACACCCTTAATAAAATATTTGGTTCACTATCCTTTAAATATCATATTTAAAATGATAATAAACTTTAAACCCTTTTTTCGAAAAGGATAAAATGAAATATTTGACTTCACAAAATCAGACAGAGGCTCTGTGACCACAACGGTTCATTTAATTGAGTTTAACTTATCCAAGTTATAACATTGGTACTTACATAACAGAAGATAGGAAAGAGGGAATCAATCAATAACAATCAATCACATAAAGGAAAATGTCCAACTTACTAAAATTGCAGAACTGGATTTTATTTCTACTTATATTAATTTCATTAAAATCTACTTAGGAAATATGGCAGAACTTTGATTTATTCTAGCAAACAGATGTCCTTTATAACTTAATTATCAGAATGTTGTTTTATTCTACAAATTAGATGTCATGGGGTTTTATATTCATTGGAGGTTACTTAAGGGAAATTGACCAATGAATATCTTGATTTGAAATACTTTTGCAAAAGAAAACTGCTTTTGAAACAAAACAGATATTTAGAAGTAAACAATTTTAAAATTCAAAACCATTATTCAATAATTAAATAACATTTAACTCCTTAATTAATAGTAGATAAATGTTTGATTGCTAATTAAAAAATAATAACTTTTAAATAATAATTATCCTTTAAATAATAATTTAATAACAGTTAATCATTTAATAAATAATTAAACCATAAATAAATCTTTAACTAATAATTAAATAATAAATTTAACCTTTATTAAATAATAATTTAAAACTTAATTGAGTCTTAATTACATCTTAATTTAGTTTAACCTAATCAAGAATTGATTAATTAATAATTAAACCCTTCGATATTAATTAATAAACAAATATTAAATAAATAATCAAATAATGACTAATCCTCAATTAATAATTAAATAATAATTAAATTGCAATTAATTAAAAATTCTAATTAACATTTAAGTAATAATTATCTTTATTAACAAATGATTAAGTACTAATTACCTTAATTAATTAATTAATTAACTAATTAATTAATAAGTAAATAATATTTATTTTTAAATACTTTATAGCATGTTTTCCAACATTTTTCAAAATGATGCTTAAGATTTAACAAATTTAAATTTTGCAGAGTTCGTTTTACAAACTGTGTTTATAGCAATTATCGCTATACGACTTTAAATTTCAAAACTTGAAGTTTGGTTTTCTAAATCTTTAAAACTATAACTTTTGGAACTTCACCACTTTGTAAAACATAAAGTCTTTTTTTAGAAAACTAATAAGTTTTAAAACATGAAAACATTTTGCAAATTTTAAAACCAAAAATTTTGGCTTTACACAAGGAATAACATGTCGCTTTAAACTAGAAATATGCTAACTTTCTTAGCGTATAATCATGTATTCATGTATACAACATACAAGACCACATTACAACCAAATAGAAACATGTAAGTATCACAACCATACCACAACCAATCATAAACGAGATTAGAAATTTGCAAACTAACTTGGCTATTAACATCCATATTCCAAAATATTTATTATCACAACCAAGCACAATCACATACATACAATCCAACATCATTTTTATCCATATAAACTTCATTTTTAAACCAAGTCTAAGTATGCAAATATATTTAGAAAACTTAATTAAAAGTTAAATCTTTAGTTAGCAAAAGTTAACAAAATCACGGTAACTTTTACTATAACTCGAGTATGACCTATGCATTTGCTTTTAACTTTGAAAACTCAGAGTTTTTGGTGGCTTATATGTGCAAAATTATTCGGCCTATATGGAGATGAGTATGGCTGGCTTTGTGAAGCAGGAGTATAAAATGGATGTCAGTGGGTTTAACAAGGTTTTAACAAGTTTAAAAGAGATTTAAAATGGAAAGAATTAGATTTTAAACTTTGGAAGCCATGAGAATGAACATGAGAACATAGAGAAAACTTACAAAGTGAAAATGAAAATGAGAATATGAAATAAAAGTTAGGAAATTTGCATATATACTAAGTGCATGAGTTAAATTACTACTTTGCACCTAATTACCTACCCTCCCTTAAGATTTCGCCACCTTGCTTTCCTACTCCATGCCTCCACCTTGTCCCCATCTTCTCTTTTCCATGCTAACACGATTAAACTTCCCTGTACTTTCTGTTTCATATGGCATCTTTTCCTTTTAATGTTTTTTTTATTAATTCTTATTTCCATAAAATGCTACTTTAATTGTACATACACATTTAAGTATACATATACCAATATATCCTAACTCAAATATAAATGTAGGTGTATAAATACTAGTGTACACAACATTTTCCATGACCTTTTAGCTAACGAAAGTCAAAAATTCGAAAAACGAATTCCGGTCATATTTTCGATTTTTCTTCTAACTAAGCATTTTTGTAAACAAATTTGGAAAAATATTTCACCATCAGTATTTGCTATTTGAAATTTTATTTTAATTATAAAACCTATTATTTAAATATTTAAATTAATTAAATATTCGCAAATCAAAGCGATGAAATTTTGGATCATTACTGCCATCATTGCCAAACTTTGACAACTCTAGACTACCTAAAGGCCATGAATTTCTAATAGGATTTAGGAGATGGCAACAGTGAAGGGAAGGAGAATTTCCTAATTTGACTTTCCATGGATCGGTTCATGGTCTTGATCAAATCAATCTGCCACATTGCCTCAATGGATGTGTTCTAATTTCCAATGAACTCGAATGTCAATATGTCATAAGATATTCACCCTATCGATGTTTGAATTCTATTGTCAAAGTCTCTCTATTATGTAATCATAAGGCTCCATATCGCCTTGGATTCCTTTCAGTTTTTTTCAATGTAAATCCTATGTTAGCAAGGTAACATATGACCCACGGTTCTATAACATGGTGGAGTTTGTTTGCCTACGTGAGTGGGCTATCTACACAATGTGCTTTCGTATACCATTCCAAGGGCATAAGATGCGCACTACATAGGACATTACACTACCCTCTTCAATGTATAGTGTTTGATTGGTTAACACATGTCTATCGGCCATACATGGGGGTCCTTATTCAAAATATGTAATAGAATATAAAATTGTTCGACTGTAATTGTTATCGAGCTTACAATATATTGCAGAACCTCATAGATGCTCTACATGCATTTTTTTTATTATCGCGAATGCATCTACTTCTGCTCCCCTGATAGTGACTTTGTGCTCAACTTTGGCTTCTATTTTCATTCCAACTCAGGCTCGTCGACCTCATCATCTTCAAGAACCTCCGGCTTAGGTTGCTTCACTTATGACAATCGAAGAGCCACAAAGTAATGTCACTCCTGATGTTGATCTCACCGACATAATGATCCTTAACAACCGCTAGACTCTTTAGCTTTATAGTTAACGGCTGTGAACCTTAAGAGTATCTGCACTCAACAAAAGATTCCTCTTGATGAGGTCCTGCCCCTCGAACCACACCGAAGATCTTATAATCCACCCGATGATTACACAACATGTAACTGATACATGTGTCTATTTGGGTGGTTCCCTCTTTTAATCCATTCCTTAAACACATGCTACAATCCACGAGGTTGGCTCACTCATAACTCTGTACAAATGCAGATGATGCGCTTCTAAGCCTCTATATTATTTTTGCAAGACACTTGGATAGGAAACCCTCTTTTGCTAAGATTAGGTACCTTTATAACTTCTGAAAGACATCACACGGCCCTTCACTTATATTCTCGAAGCATTCCCTTGCTATAGGGTAGTCGTTGGTCTCCATAACCAAATAAAGTTACTTCAAGGACAAGTCATTCTTTGTTTGGTACCCAAATGGCTTTGTACAAAGATGGATCTCTAGGTGTAAGTCCCCTATTCCTATTCAAATTCATTTGGATTTAGTCCATCAAGTTGCTAACTAGCTTTATTTCCTTTGCGGTTATCCCTCCGAGAGTCGAGAATGATGCTTTAATTTGACAGGTCCACTACCTTAGATTTCTTCCTATTAATGAAAGGAACACCACTATTCTCATCATCGATCTCCAATTGTAACGACCCGGAACTTTTGACAATATATTTTAAATAATATTTAATCTAATTTAAATTAAATACAAGCTTCTTAAATTAAACTGATGGAAACTTGATCATTTAACAGTTATATATGCTTTGTAATGGAAGTTTTGATTTGAAAACTCAAAATAAAATCTTTTAAAATGTTTATAATAAAATCTTTCTTATTGAATTAAAAGGTTCAATATTTTCATATTTGATAATATGCATATGAATATCTAATTGTAGACTTTAAATAATAATGTTTAAAAATAAACAATCATATGAATATTAAGCATGGAAATTTAAAACTTAAGTATAAAACAATATAAATGGTTATAAACATAAACATACAAAACAAGTATAAATCATAATTATGAACATAAGTATAAAACATAATTATAAAATATAAAATGTAACTAAGAATATAAATATACAAATATAAGTTATAACTAGAAATATAAAATTTACAAATGCAATGTTATGAATCAAATGCTTGAAAATCTGAAGTACAAATATAATACAATTAATATAGTCAAAACAATAATCTGTAAAATTCATTTGTACAACATAAAACTTTAAACAAATGCTATTTACATTACTGAATAACATGTGAACATGTTCAATGCATAAGTTAAAAGGAATAACTTGTAACATATTTCTGTACAACACAAAATTTTAACAAAGTTTTATATCATGCGACTGTAAATTTTATATGCATAAGAAACAAAGTATTCACTTCAAAAATAAAACAATATCTTTATACCAAAGTACAAGGATTAGCAAAACATTAATTAGATGTAAACTAAAATAAAGACAAACTGTTTACATTACTATATAATATATACATAACCAATGCAAAAGGAGATAAGCTACTGACATATAAAAAGTATCTTAGTACAAAATATGTTTAGCCGAAATAAGTAAAATGTCAGCAAATATAAATTATATGTAAACAAATAGGAAGACATGCATTTAAGAGTAGCACAACAATTTGTCATTTCAGGTTACAAAATAATCTTATAGCCGAAATTTCATGTCTCATTTCAATTTACAGTAACATTAAAAAAAAAACCTGAACAATGCAAGTGAAGCTTATACCAGAAGACTCCATTTTGTCTAAAGATGATCTATATATACACACCTCATAGTATACTTGTTCGTTTACAAATTTAAGAAGCTAACCTGAGAAGGAAGGAAAAAAAACATCATCTTGTATTTTCTAACAAGATCATCAAAGCAGTGAAGTTGTTCAGGAATTAAACCTGCAGTTTTCTTCATCAATGTCTTGCTTTCTGCTCAAAGATTTATCTGGTGAGTGAACTTACAGTTTCTCTTTAAAAATTTAAGTTTGAAATTAGTTATAAACTTTTTGTATGTTGTATGATGTAAATATATGGATCTGAGATGCTCTCTGGAAAATTTGTATATGATGCTCTTTAATATTTAAAGTTCTGGGCAAAGAATTTAAAGAAAAATAAAACATCTTCATTTATAATATCTTAAGCTTAGAATTTATAAATAAGCAAGTTGTTTAAAACTTTAATTTCAACCTGAAATGAATTTCAAAGCATCAAACCTGGAAAGGGTTTTACAGCATGACAGCAAAAGATGACAATAGTTTATACAGGTTTTAAAGCAAAAAAAAATCAACTGTTAAAATTCAAATGTTTTAAATTGTTAAATTGAACCCATATCTTGATTTAACACATAAATTTGAGAATTTTAATATAAAAATCATGAGTTTTAAATAAAAAATTTAAGGTGCAGTTTAAAAAGGGACCGAATTTGATTTTTATCAATTTCGGTTGATTCAGTTAATTTTTATTATTGAAATTCACGATGAAGTAAGCTTGTTGATTTAGTAATGCAGGAAAAATGTTTAAAGATTTTTCGAATGCAAGGATTTTTAGGTCGAGATAAATATAGAGTTTCGGTTCTTTTTTTTTCTGTAAATTACTGTTTTTGTTGCCGTGACTTGATCGAGTGGATCCCGCTTCGAGGAGGTGGTTAAGGAGGGTCTGGACATGGCGTTGGCGAAGTAGTTTCGCCTCCGGTGGTCAGAGTTGATGGGGCGAAGCGTTTTCGTGGTTGTTCGAACTTTTGGGTTCGAGTTACAGGCAAATTTTTGATTTCGACTTTTATTAGAAAATCTGGGTTTTGATTTCGAGTGCTGGGACGAATCGTGGTTTGTGGTTGATAGAGTGGGTTGCCGGAGGTGAGGCGAACCACCGTGCATGTGCACGGTGGCGTTGGGATGTCCGATGGGACTGTCATGGTTGTCGCGTGTTTTGCGCGAGTAGTTTGGGGTTTTGCTACGAGTTATTCTGGTTCGCGTGCGTAAGTTTAATACTGCAGTTGTTTAAATTTTTGTAACTAAAGCTAAAAAAATAAAAGAAGAAGGAAAGTAACATGTGAGGGAAGAAGAAGGTAGTGGGAAGGTGGACGCAAAAATAGGGAGGAGGCTCGAGTGTTACTCGAAGGAAACGTGGGTTGCCTCGGGTCTTTAGACTTGCCTAATTATTTTAAGTACTTTGAATAACAGAGTTAATATTATAAGTAATGTTAGTTAGTGTCAAGTTAATATGTGATTTAAAAGTTTATTAAAGAAAAGTTTGTAAAGATAGTTAATTAGTATAAGGTAATTATAAATGTAAAAAAATTCACTTATACTTGAAATTAAATTAATAACTTTAAATTAAATTTGTATTTAGAAATTAATCATGTGTTAAATCAATTTAACTTAAGAACGTTAGTTAATTACTTAAAGTTAATTAATAAAAGGGTAGTCAACTTAAGTGATTAATTAAAGATAAATGATTAATTAATTAATAATAAATGATTAATTAAATAATTTGTGATAATTAAATAAATAATTAAATTTTACAAATTAATAATTAAGTTATTAATTAATAATTAATAATTAATTAACTAACTGAGTAATTAAGTAATAATTAATGAATAAAAGTTAACTAATTAAATGATTAATTAAAGATTAGATGATTAATAAATTGATAATTAATGATTAACTAAGTAATTAATTGATCATTAATAAGTTAATTAATCAGTAATTAATTAAGCAGAATAAAGTAATTTATCCTTAAGTAATTAATTAAGTTAATCAAACCAGTTTGATATGAGTTGATAATTCTGTTTGATTGGCTCTAATATATTTTTGATATTCTGTGATATATTGTGATATATTCTGGATATATCTGTGATGACTGTATATGATTTATCTGTGACATCTGTTATATAAATGCTTAATATTGAATTAAACTGTTAAGAATAAATAGACAACTTGGCCCTTAAAATGGCGTTTGGATTTCAATGAGAACGGGATCGAATATCAATTTGATATTCCGAAAGCCACATCGATCCAAATTAAACGATAAGTCGTGACATATTAATTGGAGATCGATAAGGTATTTCAGAATGCAAGGGTTATCGTCATTAACTCTGAGGGTGATTCCAAAACGAGTGTAACGAGATAATGCCTTCGGTTTCGTTCGAATCCGGAACGAACTTGTATGGATTGAAAGCTTCCAGCACATCGTCAGGCGGACGATGAGCATTCTAAGAATAATGTTCTGTGAAGGTAATCGCAGCCTCAAGCCTCATCAACCGGGAATGGCTAAAACAGGGGAGATACAGCAAGGTTAGGTGGGTCATGCCCAAGCAGGACGAGGTATACCCCTGTCTAGATGTCCCTTTACTTCGGCTGTGTGAGCAGTTGTTGGCCACAACTGCGGGGTTATCTTGTTCGGGACTGTTCAGTAAGGAATGGTTCCAGCCTTGTGTTGTAGGGGATCGGGAGTGATCCTCAGTACGGTGATCTAGGCCCCGTACTGTGACGGACGGTACCTCAGTAGCCCTGCCATTGTTGGAAACCCATTTTCCCTACGAGACCCTACGGTTTTGATTTGTATTACCCACTTTCGTGGTTAGTAGCTGGAATTAAATGAATGTAACAATTTCGGCTATTTCCTATTTACTTGGAAACCCTAGACACTATTATAATATCACTGGATTTCCTATAAAATGTTTTGGTTAGCGTAAGGTAAAAATTTACCCGTATTTATGTATGGGGAGTCTTATGTGATACCTTTATTTTCAAATGATTTTCAAAGTTAAACAATTTTAACCTGTTTACTCACACCAGACCCATGTCTGACCCGGAGTTTATATTTTTTTTTCATAAACTCTTGGGTACTCAAATTTTTATGAGTAGCCAAGTGATAGGTATTTGGAGTATTGATTTGCTGGAGGAGCTTTGGAGAAGAAGACCAGACGTATGTATCTATATATATGTAGTTCCGCTGTGTAGCTAGTGTATGCTGTATTTTGGATGTATGTATGAACATATATGTATACGACAGTTCTGTTGTATGATATTGTATGACTCTGATGTATGTATAACTATGTAATAGTTATGTGATGTATTATATTTTGTTCCATTCCGCTGTGAGATTCTAATGTTGTTATTCTTTCTTTCTATTGTTTTCTATTTCTATCCCTTTCTTTCTTAATGATGATATGTCTTTCTGGGGTTAGAAAGGCGGGTCGTCACACCAATATTATAACACTGCCTCTTGCATAATTATCAAAGAGAGGCCACTTCGTGCAGCCATCTCGCGATAATACTCAGCCCGCTCCACAAGCCAAGGTTGACCATCCGGCTCTGGCTCAATATGGAATCA
Organism: Allium cepa; assembly: GCA_030765085.1. Taxonomy (NCBI): domain Eukaryota; kingdom Viridiplantae; phylum Streptophyta; class Magnoliopsida; order Asparagales; family Amaryllidaceae; genus Allium; species Allium cepa. Next base: position 550,854,603 of record CM060932.1, read on the forward strand.
TTATGGAAGAGGAAGAATTAGCTGACATAATTTCAAAAGATGAAGAAGAGGATAAGGAGATAAAATTTGAGGGAGAAGATGAAAACGAAGAGGAGGAGAAGGAAGAAGAAGAAGGAAAAGGGGAGAGAATAGGCCAAAAATTAATCGGGTTGACATTAGAGAGGAATGGACCTCAGCTGATATGTTCAAGAAGAGGATCCCCTAAGTGAACACCTGAGCGCAATTAGAGCCTGGTTAGAGAATCTCTCCATCCTTGACATACGATGATATCTATAGCTCACTGCCTAACTCAAGGACTACGGATCTCCATTATTTTGACTTCAACACATTGATGTGCAAGGCTTCTACAACACCTTCGGCGATATACCCTTCCTTCCTCTTGACGTAAAAGATTCCTCCTTGGGCATACCAACCAAGCTTGGTCCGTAGATTTAATAGGGCACACCAACACCACACTTAGGATCACAGCATAGGTAGATCCAAAAGCTTCTACGGTCATCTTAGTAGGAAGATTAGCGGTAATCTCCCCATTAACAAGTGCAGTTCCCACTCACACTATGAACCTCCTGGTGAGATTACAAGAGAGAGTAAAAAGGAAAGGGCACATAGAGAGAGAAAATGATAGGAGGATAGAATATCTAACCACGATAGAGGCTCTAGAGACTGTCACATGTCTTCAAGGGACTCTGCCATTCTATGGATCCTTATTTTAAGAGGAACCCATCTCTCAGGCTCCTATTACCAACACTACTACAACCTCACACCCATAATCTTGGCTCCTTACAAACCAAGGCATCCGCGTTCTACATCTTCCACTTTTGTTGCTAATTTTATTCAAAGGCCAGGAAAGGAGATTCATGAAACTGCAATCATCTCGATTCCAAAGGCTATCCCAAGCAAGACGAGAACTTACAGCCACATGGAATGAACAAGTTCACCCCCATTGATATGTAGGAGTAGAAGATACTACAACTCATTCCTAACCAATGCTAGAGGACTCATCTGTGAGAGCCGGTGTTAGCGGCTACCTATCGATTCAAGCACTGAAATCCGTCCCGACCGACGTTGTTATTGAACGCATGATATATGTGTTGGACCAGTGCAACTTAGAAGAAAGTCTGGAGGATGATAATGGTGATTCACTCGATCTCGCATTGGAGATTCTAGCCTAGAAAGCAAGCCAACTATGCCACTCGTGGCAGTATCATTCGACAATGATGACTTGGTAAGGTCGTCCAAATAAGTAAAGAGAAGAGTCCAAAAATAAGCATTGAGTTGATTTGTTTTCTAAAGGAAAGTAAAGATGTTTCCACATGGGGCATGCTGAGATGACTGACATAGACCCCTCAAGTATATGTCATGCCCTCAACATTGATTTGATGGCTCTCCCAGTCTGGCAAAAGAGGTGGTATGTTAATCTTGAGTGGTATAGAGCACTCAAGGAGTAAGTAGAGAAACTTCTAGCAAAAGGTTTCATCCACGAAGCAACATACCAGTTGTGGGTAGCCAACCTAGTACTCGTCTGAAAAACTAGTGGGGCATGGAGGAATTACATTGATTTTGATATATATATATATATATATATATATATATATATATATATATCTGTGTGTGTGTGTGTGTGTATTAATAAGAATTGCCCTAAAGATATTTTTCCACTGCCTCGCATTAACCAGCTTGTAGACGCAACTACGCGGCCCAGCAAAGCTGCAGGGAGCACTGAGCAATAGGGGGATGAGGGTTTTCCATGGGTTGGACCACACCACAGGCGGAAGTCCTTCCACGACAAGAGAAGGCGACCGCCAGTATATTAATTCGGGACGAGGTCCAACTGCGACCATAGGTGACCGTAGGAGACAACCAACAAGGGAGGGTGCCCATATTTTGGCGGAGTTCCCCGTAGGCCCCTACGCGGTCGTAATATTTTGTTACGTTCCACCGCTGCCAGAAATCCTGGGCACAAGCTCCTTACATTCACGGATTCCTACTCCAAGTATAATTAAATTTCCATGCACGGTCCAGATTAGAAACATACCTCTTTTATCACCAATGTTGGACTTTATTGTGATCGACCCAAGCCCTTGGGCCTTCGCCAATACAGGCGGTACATATCAAAGACTCTTTAATCGGATGTTTTCTCAGTAGATCGGTCATTCGATAGAATTCTATATGATTGTCATGTTAGTCAAGTCTGAAAGGACCGGGGGTATGTAAAGAACTTACCCAAACTATCAACATCCACTATAAGAAACCTGACCTTTACCTACCAATATATATGGGTAGGTAAAGATAACCTTTATCTACCAATATTTAATGTAAGATTTATTGGTAGGTAAATATTGCCAATACTATAACATTTTGGAAGGGTGATTATCTACTAATAAATATGAGTAGGTAAAAAGTGTTACCTATGCATATATTGGAGGGAAAGTTTTTTGTAATTGGCGCCTATATTTTCCTGATATCATTTTAACTTTTCATTAAAAATAACGTTGAGTTGTGTGGTGATGTGTTAAAAAAACCCTATCTTAGCAATTTCATTTTTGGAATGAAGATTTCATTTGCATATCATAGCAATGTTCCATGTAAAATAAGTTAATTATTAAATAATAATAATTCTTTTGAAATATGAAATAATTAGCAATTAATAATATAAACAGTAATCAAAATTTAAATAATTAATATTAAATATTCAATTATCATTATTAATAACTTTTCATATATTGCCATTTTTTAAACAATTGACTATTACAATGTAAGTGTTGCAATTTTTATAAAAATTTCACAGTTTCATACCAATATGTCATCATCCAAAATGGCTAAAAGGTATTATCCCCAGTTTATTAAAAAACACAATCCATACCATCCCCTCCAACTACAGATCTGACCGTTTATCTTAAACCAAATCTAACGGTGCAAATCATAATCCGCGTATTTCCTTTTGATTCGCTACACTAGAAACCGACAGGAACCACTGTCCACCTTAAAGTCTCTCACATCACCATTCTCCGAAGTATTATTCATATCCTAAATCGTCTCATCTTCCCAAACCCTAATTCCCAAATTAATCGAAGAAATTTGTTAATTTCACCATGGCAAGAAGAGACACTATAAGAAAACTTGTATTTTTACAAGAAAAAATGTAACATGCTAGGTAATTTAGTTTAATACTTCTCGATTTCAATGGATTATAGATTGGTTCTATTATTGCAGCCTTCTATCTCTATTTTCATATTTTGCAAAAAGCATTCTTTTAAAATTGAATTTTTCCTCAAATTTAGGCGATTTATTTCTAGATCTCATTACTTGGTCCCTTTCTAATTCGGATCATGTTAGGTAACTTACTTTTAGTCAACATCTTGATTAGGTTGTAGGGTATCTAACTGTAGATGGTTGCATTATACTATGTATATGCTTCTAATGTGAAAAAGTTTTTTCCTCCTTCCCACCAATTTGTTAATTTCATATTTTTCAAATTTGGATTAGTGAATGAATCACATAGTAGAATTGGGTTAATGAGCGAATGAATCACGCAAGTCAATAAAAGGTAAGTTCTTTATTTATGAATTTTGTTTAGTTGTATAGGCTTGAATCACGAAGTCATTATCAAGCTTGCATTTATTATTTCTCATAATTTTGGTCAGTAATTATGGTCATTGGTTACTAGTTCCAATATTTCATACCTCTAACCTATTGTTATAGTTTTTCTTTACAAAGTCATTTCTGATGTCACATATAGGTTTAATTATCAAATTTACTAGCTCCATGAAGACTTTCAGGCATATAAATCATATATTGGTATTTGTACAACCAATATATATAACTTTTGTACCAATATTTTTTTCTCCCTAACGATATGTAATTTTTGTCTCTATATTTTTCTACAATTATCTATAGTTTCCGCAGATTCATCCCACTGCAGTTTCAGATTCTTTCCACTTTTAAAATATGAGATTTTTGAAGAAGTTTCCATGTCCATACGAGATTAGTTGGGATTAGCTTATGAATTTTATCTCATTTTATTTCTAAATTGGTAATAACTTATTATGGCAATGCATGTAGTAGATTGATTTTGAAATAATTTTATTTACTCCTAAAACTAGAAAATAGAAGAAATTTGATTTTGTACATCTCTTACTTCTATAATCAGAATTAATTGATTGTTCGTTTTACTAAAGTAATTATTTATAATTCATGGGCTTTCCAACTCATCTTTAACTACAAAAAGTTCATACACAAAATTAAAGAATTAATGTTGTAACTTGGGTAAGTAAGGTAACTTTAATTGAAACATAGAATTCCTTTTTATTTGTCATAGTTTATTGATTAGATTAATCTAAAGTTGTTGTATTTGTACGTACACGGATAGATCTAATATATGCGTAGCTATGACAATTTTCATATATGTATGTCTCAAATATGTACATCACCATTTTTTGATTAAATGTCTCCAAAATTAATAATAGTGCAACATCGAGATTTATATTTTTTTGCTAAATAGACTCAATTTTATGTTATTTCCGAGTCTTTGTTATTTTCCAAATAGGTCTGTGCTTTAAATGATATCGTTTTTCTTTAAATTTCGCCAACCGATTTTTATAATGTTATGAATACTATATATGGTTTTTTATTCCTTGGAATGTTTTGGAATATTACATGTCTTTTTAAGTTTCGATATGTTATGCATTTCAGATCAATTTTCTATGTCCATCCCATTTAACCTCTAAATTATTCCCCGGTGGGATCCACGTCATAGTTGAGTTTCAAAATGTTTTCGTTTACTTCTAAAACCCACTATTGTAGAAGTAAATTAAAAAAAATTCTTGCTACTTTATAATTATATCATTTAGTTTTTCTTATATACTAATTTACTTATAATTATCTCATTGATTATTCATTCTACTAAATCAATTATTTATAATTTATAGGCTGTTTAGCTCATCTTTTGCCCAAAAAGGTCCTCCCACGGAAATTAGTTTATCCAACAATAAGGCTGTAATTTGCATTAAAATGGTAAATTTAATTGCCCTTGTATTATTATTACCACTATATTTAGTTGTGATAGTTTTTTGATCCAATTAATTTGGCAATGTTGTAATATAATGGTAGATTCAATATTTGGCTGCTATAATAGTTGCCATCTACCATAAAATACCTATAAAAGAACAATTTTTAATTGATTATCATACCTATAATAAATTTATGGGCATAACTTAATCGATAAAGTTATGTAATTTATTTGATTTTCATTTATTTCCAAATATATATCAGTATCTAAATAAATAGGTATTTTAAATGAGATTTTATTACAAAAATTTCACCAAACCTATTATTTTTGATTTTGTTAGGCGCTTCCCGTTTTCAACTTTTGGTCAACTATTGATTGGTGATTCAAAGCGTTAAAATGATATTTTTTTGTTTGACATACTTTTTACTCAAATAGCATGTTGCTTCTTATGTCACTTTCATTAAGGTTAGTCTCTTTCTTTTCTAGTCTTAATATAAATTTATATAAAAGTATATATATATATATACTTATATCTACTAGTTGACAACATGCTTATATCATCTAATCGGGGTATAAAATCATTCACATGTCTCGTACTTTTGCCTAAACAAGGAAACAATATTCTTTCACTAGTATACTGCATATTGCATATTGCTTCTGATTTAGTTTTTGTTGATATTACAGAAATATCCAACCGATGCATAGGATCCGAATCTTAGTGGAGACAAAACTAAAGATGGAAAAATGCATAAGGACCTTTGTAAGGTAGTTTTTTTAGCTGTTATTTCAGGGAAATGAAAATTGAATCAAGTCAAAACAAGCTATACATTTAATTTTAAGACCTAACATTCTTACAATCATTGTACAATTGACTTCCGATCGATGTCCTTACTAGTTTTTTGAACGGAAGACTCATTAGAGAGAAGATAGGACCTACAGTACAAAGTTAGGCAACATACAGTCAAATCACTATGTTATATATTGATATTTCATAAAACTAAAATTGATATTTACATCATATATATGTTCGTTATAGATGAATACAGTAGAGTCCCTAGTAGTTAAATTCCTCAATTGCTTGATACAAAAGGCACAAATGGCATGTCATAAGATACAATTTATAAAATTGGAGCAACTAAAATATCAATGGAGAATAGTTCTTATGCATCAGAGTCAATAAGTTGCTCAGTTTGCCTTCAGGTATGACCTCTGTTGCAAAATATTTTTGATACGTTAAGCCTAATTATTAATTGACGATTAACGAAGTATTCAATTTTTTGCATGATTTCGAAATCAAAGAAAGCATGGGGAGTTTACCAACGCAAACATGTTTTTCATGTGCAGTGTATCAACAGCTGGCTCATCACGCATGCTTCATGGCCATTGTGTAGGAGAGACATCTAATTTTTTTTAAGTTATTTTTTTTAAATTATATATACATGGGCATTAGACGTTTGTACATATATAAGTGTGAATTTTATTTAAACTACATATACATTTGATTGAATATCACAATGAATACAACTGCTTTGATTTGGTTATTTAGGTTGTTTAATATTTAGTTTTGTAGATAATAATAGTGTATGTTTTTTCTAGTTTATTTATAATATAGAACATTTATAAATAACTTTTATTATCCTTTATCCACATATAACCATTAAATTTGACTAAAATATGAATTATGAAACGGGCCAATAAAATGATGCCACGTGGGCTAATAAAATAAAGCCATGTGGTACAATAATATTGTGCAACGTAGGCCAATAAAATGATGCCATGTGGAAAATCAGATGATGCCACATGGAAAATCAGATAATGGCACGTGGACTAATCAAATGACACTTCATGGCCTAAGAAAAATGATGCCATATATACTAACAAATGATGACACGTGGACAAATTGGTGTTTGACACATGGACCAACTATAAGACGCCAAGTGGCGGTATTGATGTATGCCATGTGTATGCTACTGTGGCAACCATGTTAGCTGCCATGTAGGATGACACATCATCAAACACATTAGCAGATGACCCATCATTCGATTTGCAACTTAGTGGGGTCCATGGATTCTTTTACTGACCAATATTAATAAGTGTAGGTAAAAACTCTTTCCCCACTAACTTTTACCTACCAGTATCTACCGATTCAATATTGGTAGCTAAAACATATTACCTACATTAAAGATAGATCAGATCCCGCATGAGATAAGCACATAGGCCAATCAACTAGCTAAGGCAGGAAGTAATCTTGGTGATAACATCCGCTGGTTCCCGATGGAGGTGCGGGGAACCCCTTGCTTTGAATCAAGGGCAATCGCCATGGAAATTAATGAACCCACCTTGACTCTTGGTGACTCCTTTGATAAAGTATCTTACAAGCAACAACTTACCCAATGAGAAAAAAGACGCCTGAAGAATTATATACCAGGCACACCATTTTACCATGATGGATACAAATATATACCGAAGGGTATAATTAACTCCCCTCCGAAGATGCATGGATAGCGTGGAAGCATACCACATACTAGAGGAACTACATGAAGGCTTCTAAGGAGATCATGCTGGGGTATAAAGTCTGCAAAGGAAAGCTATTGCTAAGGCTATTATTGGCCAACCGTGATCAACGTTGCAATGAATTATGTTAAGAAGTGCGACAGACGCAAGAGATACACCGAAATTTTGAAAGCCTCCTAAATCTCCCAACTCCTATGACATCCCCCTAGCCATTTGACACATAGATGATAGACTTAATCGGTAAACTCCTTATTGTCAAAGGTGAATACAACCATGTTATACCCGCTATCAACTATTTTATGAAATGTGTGGAAGAGGAGCCTCTCACTAGATGCACTTCAGTCAAAGTCCTTAACTTTGTAATCAAGAACATCATATGTTGATTTGGACTCTAGAAGAAGATCTTAACCAAAAATGCCTACCTGTTTGAGAGTGGGATGTTCCAAGGATTTTGCGAGCGGAGCAAAATAGAGAATACTTCTCCCCAGTCATTCATCTGTAGGTGAATGGGCTGGTTGAGCCATAAACAAAACGATTCAGACAAATTGAAGAAATGTATAACACCCCTAATTTTTATACCATTATTCGGGAGATTTAATTAGATAAATTAAAATAATAATGTAAATATAAGTGATAATGGGATTGGAACTTATATTACTTAATTAAGGCCATGCCTAATGAACTAGGGCTTAAGAATGGGTTTTGGTTAATTAAGTCACATAAGGGTGTATTGAAAATTGCCGCTCCTAGCTTCCACCCTTATATTTATTTCATTCCTACCTTCTTACTTCCCATTCACGTCATTTTAAAATGCAAACAAAACTATAGAGAACTGCCAACCATTAAGAGGAGAGAAAATTCAAATTAAAGCTAGAGATTCAAGCTTAGGGAAAATCAATCTCAATCCAATCTCCTTATTAAGAGCAAGGTGAATAATAATTCCATCTCTATTTTGGTTTTAAATCATATATTTTTTGATTTAGGGGTAAATTCGTTTTATGATATATTGGATGATGATATGCTTGATTCATGATTTATTTGATTTAAACAAGGTTGTTTAAAATGGGATTTATACAGTTTTAGATCAAAACTGAGATTAAATGACGTTTAAATGCAATGGGAGAATTTTATGTTATGAGAAACATGATTTTGGAGTCGGGTTTCAATTTTTAGAATTTTCTAAGCTATGGAGATTATCATGAATTTTCAAAGGAAAATATGGTTATTTAGGTTTGTAATTTATTTTGAAAAACATTTAAGAATTTGGATTTGGAATTTCGATATGTTAGATAACACGATTAAAGTGAATTTTTGGGGATTTTTCCAAAGAGATTTGCCATTAAAATAAATTGTTTTAGAAGAGGGACTTCTTTGCAAATATTATAAGGACTTGTTTTATTAACTTAACCATGGTTTAGATCCGGACTAGCGGCAGTTATTTTGAAAAAAGAATTTGTAAATTTTAAGGCAACCAATCTGGTGTTGACACATGGTAGGTTAGTTAGAGAAAAGTTTACTTAAACAAGAATAAAACTTGGTTTTTCTTAGACATGCGGTTCCGCCTACTTAGGAAAGCGCCTTTCGACACAGTAGCTTCTGCCTTCATTGAAACCAACTATGCCCAAACCAATATACAAGGTATCACATGATGTTACGTAGTGGATTGGAGATAGGCGGAAGGCAGGGTGTCGAAAGCATAGCTTCCGAACCTTGGTTTATTTTAAAAAGGAAAGTGTCTACCTAAGTTTTGTTTTAATCCTTTTGATAGGGTTGGTGCATAAGGTTTTTAAAGAAGTTTTAAAGGGTTTTGAAAGGAGTTGGTATTAACTTATAATTTCCTTCAATTGGATTCATAATGTTTTAAAAGAAGGGGTTCTGACCTAGTCGATATCCTGCTGACATTTTATAGCCATTCGATGGTGTTGAAGGTACCAATGTTGTTAGAAGATACCTTCTTTTATAAAGTTAAAGCGCCTATAGCTTTCAAAAGGGATTGGGGGTTTCTAAGGTGATGGTTTCAAAAGGGGTTTCGACATCAACCTTCTAATGTTTTACCCAGATGTTTATGCTTTCGAAAGAGATGGTGTCGACGCCATTAAGTTTTCCCCAATATTTTATAAATGATAAAGATGATTTTAAAACAGATGCTTTCGGCTATATTCACTTTGACCCAAATAATGTTTTAAGTATAAACCCAGTGTTTTCGAAAGAGGTACTTTCAATGGTTTCGGTAGGGTTACTTCCAAAAGTGTCAAAAGGGGTAGTTTCAACTGGTTTCGAAACTAAAGCTTTTAAAGTTATATGCTAATATTTAATATATTCGAAAGGGTTAGAAAGGTAGGATTTAAAGTATTATAAGGCATGATTCTAATGTTTTAAGAGCTTTCATAGGAGATTATCCTATGAAGTAGAAAGCTAGGTTTCAAAGGTATCGAAAGGTTTTATGACCCAAACTCTATTTTTAAAGCAAAAACCCATGGCTATATTTTAAAGGAGTTTTATAATGGTTTTAAGAAGAAGTTATCTTTGTTAAATTTAAACCCATAAGAGTGGTATTGCTATGTCTTTATGTTGCTCCTTCAAATATTAATATATTCACTTATAAATGGACCTATAACTGCATTTTAGGGATAAAGGGTGGAAGAACCAGTTAGGTTAACCCAGTAAAGAATATAAATTGAATAAACTCCTGAATGAGTAGAATTGCGTCCAGGAGGTCAGGGAGACTAGAATATTGGATGCTAAAATACAAAGGAAAGATATTGACAAGGGCCAATAGGTTCTCAGTAAGCCAATGAAAACTGTATGATATTGGCATTGGCCAATATGTTCATAATTATCCCATGAAAACTATGTATAAGAAAAGATGTCAGGTAGACAAGTTCATAGTTAATCCATGAAAACTATGTGTAAAGGAAGATGCCGGATATATAGGTTCATGGTGAGCCTATGAAAACAATGATTGGATACTGGCAAAGCCAATAGGTTTGTGGTTATCCCATGAAAACTATATTTGAATGTAATATTGACATATGTCAATAGGTTCCTAGTTAATCCATTAAAACTAGGGCTAGAATAGCGAATATTAGGATTACCAATAGGTTCCTAGTCAACCCATGAAAACTAGGATAAGAGAAATATTGGAGTTACCAATAGGTTCATGGTGATCCTATGAAAACTATGTAATTGGACAGGGAGTCTATATATGTTTAATCGGTTATTAGTCAGCCCATGAAAACTAATAGGTTGATAGTAATCCTAGAAACTATTTTTAGGACAGATAGTCTAAAATGAATGGGGATGAGTAATCCAAAATTGATTCATTTGTTTTTCATATCATCATATTATACTATTTTGAATTTTTTTAATCATTGTGGATGTAGGAGAACAATACATGGTTTTGTAAAGATTTTGATACTATTAAGGGAAAACTCGTTCTGCTAAGTGGCGTGGTCTCACTAGATATCTAATGATTTGAGATGGTAGAATATTATTCATAGCGGGTTTTATGTCTAACTCGAAGTTTATGTTTCTCGCTTAAACTCTCGGATACTCAATTGATTTTGAGTAGTTTGAGAGTTGAGGTTTTCAAGTACCTCAAAGGCGAACAAGCTTCTGGAGATGTGCAGAAAGCATGATAGATATTTTGAGTTCTCTTTTCTTTTGATTCTGCTATGTTGTTTGTAAAGGCAAAGTTGTTATATTGCCTATATATACTCTGTTCTTCCTAAGAGGAATCTTCATATGTAGCTTTGGGCGTATGTTGTAATAAATATATTTTCTCTAAAAGTGATTTGCGAATTGGGATTATGTAATGAATTGGAAATATTTTGATATGAAATGAGATTTTTGTTGAAGTTTAAATTTTTTCCATATTCATGTGTTTCTATGTATCAATGAATCTAACTTTCCGTATTTGGTCGTCGAGAATTAATAACTATGGATGGTTGTAGCATCCGTAGCCATTAGTTCTGAGCCTCCAAGTAAGGGATTGCTACAAGTTGGTATCAAAGCATAGGTTTATGAAACTTGAAAAGAAAGTTAAACCTAAAATATTTTCAAACATAATCTAATGAATTTGAAAATATTGTCGGGATATGGGTTAACGCTATAGTAACGTACTTGTATTTGATATATATATATATATATAAGTACGTGCTTCCCTCTCTCTTAGACCGTTCTTCTGCATCTTACTTAGGCTCGTATGCAGATTTACGAGAAAGAAGATATGGAAACGGGAAACGGAAGAGGAAATCTAGGTGGTGGAAGCACCATCAATAATAAAAATGCTCGATCTAATACTAGGAGGAGCGAAGGTTGACGGGCTAATGCTAATCCAAATGCTGAAGTCAATGTAGGCATTGGAAATCCGCCAGTAGATGCGAGAATGGTGTATTAGTTGTTGGTCAATATTTTGCAAGCTGGAGTTGCTGGTAATGTTGGAGGAGCTAATCTTGTGACTCCAATTAGGAATAACTATGCTAAGCTAAGCAGAGACTACGCCAGTCTCGATGGTAAGTCGTTCGTTGGAACGAAGGATGCTATTGAAGTAGAGAATCGGCTACTGAGTTGTGAAAGGATCTGTACTGATCTAGGCTTGAATAATGGGCAAAAGAGAAGGCTCGCCTCTAGACAATTGCAAGGATTAGAGATTCACTGATGAAAAAATGTAAAAGCCGGGGTACCAGAGGAAGAGCTGACATGGGTTGATTTCAGGAGAAGGTTTGAGCAAAGGTTTCTGCCTGAAGTTGCTATGTCTGCATTGGTGAGAAATTTTATGGATCTGGTTCAGGGAGAGATGTTAGTGGACGAGTATGCCGCTAAATTTAATGAGCTGTCTCGATATGGATATGCTTTGGTAGACCCTGATATCAGAAGGAATAAAAGGTTCATTCGAGGGTTGAAACCTGAGTTTGCTAGGATGACTATGACCCATATCCGAGATCTTTCAAATGTGGTGATGGAGATAGCCATTCGCCATAAAGAGATGCTTTCTATTTCATCTAGAGAAAAGCCATTTGAATCCCAGGGTCCTTAACGAAAGAAGAGGAAATTCGTTAAGAAGAAGGGAGTCCAGAAAGGAGATGCTGCCAAGAAGGCAAATGCTGATTTGGTGTGCTATAAATGTGACATAATGGGTCACTATGCAAATGAGTGTCGGTCAGGCAAGGGAAAGAAAGCTGTAGATAAGAAGAATGTGAAGTGCTTTAACTATAATCAAGTTGGGCACTACAAGATCCAGTGTCCAGAGCCAACTAGGGCAGACAAGGGAAAGATTTTTGTTGTTGGATCATCGGCTAAGCCCATTGCAGCTGATAAAGGAAAACTATGATGGAAGGTACGTTTTTGATTCAGAGTATACCAATTAAGATACTTTTTGATACCGGTGCATCACATTCATTTATATTCCAATGTTTGGTTGATAGGTTATGCTTAGAGCCCAAGTACATTGTTACTTTCTTAAGGTTTGCAAATTTGATATAAGGGTATGTAACTCTGGGGATAAGATGTGACCAGTTAGAACTTGATTCGTTAGGTCATAAGTTTGCATGCAGTTTGTATGTGTATGATTTTGTAGATTTTGGAAACATTTTGGGTATAGATTGGTTGAGGAGGTATGAGGACGGGATATTCTGCCAGAATGTGGAGATATCTTTGAGACACCCAATAGTCATAACTGAATTGTATTCTCAATAGAGAATTCTGCCAGAGTTGTTGTGCTATGTGCAATGGAAGTGGCTGAAGAGTTAAGTCATGTTTGGATTGCAAGAGTGTATGCGGATGTGTTTGAGCCAGTCACAGGACTACCACCGAAACAAGCGTCGAGTTTCAGATAGATCTTGTGCCAAGAGCTGAAGTTGTAAGTATACCACCTAGCAGGATGACGCCGACAGATATGTAGGAACTAAAGGTGCAGATAGTGGATCTTGAAGGAAGGAATTTTATTTGATCAAGCAATTCGTCTTAGGGAGCGGCCATAGTATTCGTGAAGAAACCAGATGGGTCGTTGATGATGTCGACTATCGTAGTCTGAACGAAAGGACGACAAAGAATAAGTATCCTTTGCCAAGAACTGATGAACTGTTCGATCAGTTGAGTGGAGCCAAGATGTTTTCCCAGTTGGAATTGGCGATGGGGTTCCATTAGTTGAGAGTGGTAGAGGATAGTATTCCTTTGACCGTATTTCAGAATAGATATGGTTCGTATTAGTGGTTAGTGATGCCATTTGGGTTGACGAATTCACCTACTATCTTTGTAGATTTGATGAATCGAGTCTTCCGAGAGTATTTGGATAGATTTGTGTTGATTTTCATAGATGACATTTTGGTATACTCTAAGGATAGGAGAGAGCATGACAATCATCTTGGAGTTGTGTTAGGGACACTAAGGTAGAATTAGCTACAAGCGGAGTTTTTCAAGTGTCATTTTTGGAAGAAAGAGGTTAAGTTTCTTAGTTATGTAGTTTCAGGGAAATTATTGTTAGTTGATCCAGATAAGATCGAAGCTGTGAACAATTGAATGAGACCAGACACAGTGACCGAGATCAGAAGTTTTCTTGGAACTACTGGCTATTACCGAAGATTCATCAAGTATTTCTCCTGGATAGCAATGACTTTAGCTAAGCTTACTATGAAGGAAGTGAAGTTTATTTGGTCCTACAAATGTGAGGAAACATTCCTTAAGTTAAAGCATTTGTTGATCAATGCTCCAGTGTTAGTAGCTCCAGATGGTAATCAAGGGTTAGTAGTAAACACAGATGCGCGTGGGACTAGATTGAGAGCAGTATTGATGCAAAAGGGTAAAGTTATTGCTTACACATCTAGGCAGCTTAGACCGCACGAAGTAATATATCCTACTTATGACTTGGAGTTGGCTGCGGTGATTTTTGCCTTAAATATTTGGTGGCATTATCTTTTGGGGGAGAGATTTGAGTTATATACCGATCATAAGTCTTTAAGATATCTATTCTCTAAGAAGGAGTTGAATATGCGACAGTAAAGGTGGCTAGAATTTTTGGTTGCTTATGATTTTGGTATAAAGTATACCACCATGGAAAGTGTAACAACCCGATATTTTTAACCATTCGCATCCACACATGTCGGACTTGAATTGCTCAAAATACTGCGTTGCAAATAAAATTTGGCAAATCTCATAATATACAGTAAATAATAATCACAGAACGGAGATATAGAGTAAGAAATGCAGCGAAAGTAAAAGAGATAGTAGTTCATGAAGCTACTATGTAAATATATCAGAGTTAAATATAATGCAACAGAATAAATAAAGTACAACAGAAGTCTCAAGATGATAACCAAGTACAAGCTGAATGGAACAATAGAACTGGAATAGATAAAACTAGATAAGCAGATAATCTCCAGCGATTCCATTCTCCAGAAAGTGGAATCCAAATCTGTGAATAACTCAGGCTGATCCGAGCATAAAAATACAAACACTCGAGTCAGGACAATATATACTTATATAATGTAAACCAACTCAAGCGAACTGTAATAAGGTACAAGTAGCTTAAAGGATGCCTGGGACCGCCCATCCTATAAGGATCCGTTAAACTATTTACTATGTAGTAATATTACGCTATTATAATAATGTCTACAGTAAAATAAACTTACTTTTAAATAGCGTTCCGGGCTACCCATATCACCCTTCACACATATTAGTCCCAGTAGTCCATCAAATATCATGATATCTCCAGATCGGTAAACTATCAGAGGATACCACACAAGCTATCGGAGAAAAACAAACTCGTAGTAAAGGCTCGGTATGGTAGGTGACATGGCACACAAGGCAATGCCAGGGTAGATATACCAATTACGCACACGGGCTGGTGGTAACGCAACAACCACATACGCCCACCTCGGAACACACACCCATATCAAAATCGGAGGATGGCCATCTAATCAATCACAAGCAAGAGTACAATATCGAAGGAATGTGTCCGACCAGAGGAGCTACCCCTTTTGGCCCGAGATCGCTCCTGTTTTAGCCACCTTAAGCCAACTCACGGGAGTCGGGTCCTCGTAATATACTTCAAGAACGTCGCCACCATCCTACTTCATTCTGGAATCTCCACCGCATACACGGCTGTCAAAGTGGTTTTCGGTATCGACAGAGAGTATGCCAGATATCCGATCCTGGTCTCCTTGCCAGCCAATCATTATTATAACCCACGGTTATAACTTTTAAAATAATATTTATACTTCAAAATAGAATATCATTTCAAATCCAAATCTTTATCAAAATAAAGATTAATTAATTCCAAACCATTTCAAAAAAACATCATATCTTTCCAAAACTTCCCGTCAAATCATTTCAATATATCAAAATATCATATCTTTACAAAACTTATCATTTTAGTATATCAAATTACCATATCTTTACAAAACTTCATTTCCAATCATTTCAATATATCAAAATATCATATATTTACAAAACTTCATTTCCAATCATTTTAATATATCAAAATATCATATCTTTACAAAACTTCATTTCCAATCATCAAAATATCATATCTTTACAAAAATTCATTTCCTAACATTTTAATATATCAAAATATCATATCTTTAGAAAACTTCATTTCCAATCATTTTAATATATCAAAATCATATCTTTACAAAATTTCATTTCCAATCATTTCAATATATCAAAATATCGTATCTTTACAAAACTTCATTTCCAATCATTTTAATATATCAAAATATCATATCTTTACAAAACTTCATTTCCAATCATCAAAATATCATATCTTTACAAAACTTTGTTTCCAATCATTTTAATATATCAAAATATCATATCTTTACAAAACTTCATTTCCAATCATTTTAATACATCAAAATACCGTATTTTTACAAAACTTCATTTCCAATCATTTCAATACATCAAAATATCGTATTTTTACAAAACTTCATTTCCAATCATTTCAATATATCAAAATATCATATCTTTACAAAACTTCATTTCCAATCATTTTAATATATCAAAATATCATACTTTTACAAAACTTCATTTCCAATCATCAAAATAGCATATCTTTACAAAACTTCCTTCCAAATCATTTCAATATATCAAAATATCATATCTTTTCAAAACCACATTTCAAATCATTTTAATATATCAAAATATCATATCTTTCCAAAACTTAATTTCAAATCATTATAATATATCAGAATATCATATATTCCAAAACTTCGTTTCAAATCATTATTCATTTCATTCAATTTAAAATACCATTTCAATTCACATTTCAAAACAGTTTATATTTCAAAAATCATTTTTAAATCATTAAAAATGAAATTATTATATTTAATAATTAAATTATTATATTTAATAATTAAATTATTAAATTTCCAAAATTTTCAACTTTCAAATTTCATTTATTCACTTAAGTTTATCAAAACAGTGAAAATTCACTTTTCGCAGCATTTAGAAAACGCTGCGGAAAGTTACATTCAAAACAGTTCAATTTAACAAAATGCAGCATTTTAAAATGCTGTAATAGAGTTTACTTAAATTTCAAATAAACTTAGTTAAATTCAATAATTATAGCACTTACAAAAAATGCTATAATAGCCTTTAATTCAATTTAGCTTTTTAGTTCATTATCATCAACTGCAGCATTTACAAATGTTGTAATATCATTTACATTACAATTAATAGCATCTCAAAAATGCAGTTAATTAACTTCAAATATTCAATATAATTTCACAACCAATTATATTTTTATTTAAAACATTTTTAACTCATAAAATCATACATTTTCACATTTATAAACATCATTTAATTTTCTTTAAGTTCATGATTTTATAAAGTTAAATTTTCATTCAAAAATCAAGATTTAATAATAATTCACTTATTAAATTTCAACATTAAATTTTAAATTCATTGAATTAAATTTCAACTTAACACTTAAGTTTAAAATTTAAAAATATAACTTAGTCTCAATTTTGTTTATTTAACTTAAAATTCACTTTTAAGCCAAATTCACAAATTCCCATTTAGTTATATTTCAAAATTTCAACTTAAATAATCATTCATTTCACATTTTAACTTTATTCAAAAATCATTAATATATTATAAAATCAATTTAAATTCATTTTAAATTCAAATTATCATAAATTTATCATAATTTCATATTTAATTTAATTTTCAATTATAATTAAATCAAAATTTCCAAAATAACTTACATTCAAGTTTTCTAACCTTTCCATAATTTATTTAACTTATAAATTTCCAGAAAATCAACAATACTTTACAAAAATTAATTTTAATTAATTTTAAATCAAAATATTCTAATATTTACATTTCTAAAATATTTTAAATTTTTTAGAAAAACATATATTAACTACGGGCCTGTATATAATTTTCTACGCAGGTAAAATGATACAGGTAATATATCATTTCAACCTTTAATTTACAAAGAAAATCCAGGTTTTATCATTTCAATCCCGCAGTCCTAAGTAAATGAAATAAATTAAAAATCGCTTAGGCCTATCATTTCATCCCATAACGATTTTCCCTTATTCTAAAGTCTGTTCGGGTATGTATCATTTCAACCCATAGTGATTCTAATCTAAAGGGAACTTGTAGTGTGACAAACTGATATAAACAACAGAACAGCTTAATATAACAGTAACGTATGATATAACATGTGTTTAAGCATGGGTGAATGTCATATGATCATAATATAGCAGATATAATATGATAATGTATTTTACAGATTCAAAAGGGGTCAATTTACTAGTTATATATGTACATATTGTCAGGTGAGAATAACTCACTTGTTTAAGCCGGAGACAACGATCAAAAGCACAAACTGAGATCTTCAGAGGCACGATAGCACGACAAAGATTCGAGTTTAGGAGAGCCAAAGATTAATTGCCTTGAACACATTCAAACAAGATAATACAAACAACATAAGTTTTCAACTAAAAATACGATTAAACAATGTTAGAGATAAACGCAAAACCATCTACAAAGTCTTTGCACTTGCCTTCTACCACGGTCAGAAAGGAACGGGTAAAGCAATGGCAAGGATCTGGTTTGGGTTCATAAGAGTCGGCCAAACATGTATGGGATGGAGCAAAAGTGATGATGCATGAGATATGTGCAAGGATTACAACTACAAGGCAAAATATCATGAATTCAAGGCAACATTGGCTCGGCCCAAGCAAGACCAGGCACGACCATCTCTGTAGTAGGTTGGAGGATGGTGTTTGCAGAGGGTTTCAGGTCATTCATGGGTGGTGGAGGTGGAGTTGGTGGCGGCCAAAGGAAGGTTGAAGGTGATGAAGGCATAGGTGTTGGCTATGGTGCATATAGGTGAAGTTTGTGTAGATTTAGGTGGAGTTTGATCAACTATTGGGCACGACCAGTGGCTTGGGGCTAGAGGGGAGGTGGTGGGTGGTTCATTTGGTGGAGGAGGCGGCCATGGTGGCTAGAGTGGTGGGGCTGAACCTGCAGTATAAGAGAAGGCAAGTAAAAATCAACATAAACAAGTAGAAAAACAAGAAGAAAAACAATGGAAAAAGAAAAAAAATTACCAAACCCTTGGAGATGATAGAGGCCGAATTTTTTTTTCAGATGGTAAGAAAAATGTTTTATGTGAATGAGAAAAAAAATAGGCGGCTGAAGAAATGAGGAGATGTGGCCAATTGAATGAAAAGTAAGGTTGAAATGTGAAAATGTGGGAGATAAAGAGCCATTGGAAACCAAAAGTCAAAACCTTTTCACATTACCTTTAATTTATTTATATAAGTTTAAATTACTAAGAATATTAATAATTTTAGTAAAAATTTCGAAAATGCAACAAAATATAAAATATAAATAAATAATTATTAATTATATAAGGTAAAAATAAGAAAATAGTTCAAAAAATGCAAACTAGTCAAGCAAATTTGAAAATAAACAGAATAAATTTTGGAAAAATTATATGGACTTGGAAAATATTAAAATTAAAGATAAGAACACAAAGTACATATGCCTTCACAAAATAAATAAATAAATTTTAATTAAATATAATTTAAATGAAGAAAATAGCAAAGAAAATAGAAACTAAACTTTAAAATAGAAAATAAATTCAATAAGCTTTGGAAAAATTCAAACATCACTTTAAAAATAATTAAAAGTCAAAATATACATAATATAACATAAATATACAAATTAGAATAAGACATATCAAGTAAAAATATCATTTATATAAATTAAAATAAAAAATATTGTTAAATAACCCTATATACACACAATATTGTAAAGGATATAACTTTCACAATTTAAATCCAATTTCAACGAAACAAAAAGCAATATTCATGATATTAAATATATTTCATAATAAAAGTCAAGAATTCAAATATTTAAATTTAAAATTTAAAAGTAAAAGTTTTACTAGTTTTGACCACAAATCCATTTTTCAGGAAAATATTCAATTCATACCAGTTTGAAATTATAATTCATATAATAATCAAAATTTAAATTTAAAAATGAAATTTTTTATATAAACAAGTTTAAAATAATTTCAAAATAAAATAAAGTCAAATTTAAATTTAAATTATATACAAAAAAATCTAGGGTTGTTACACTCTCCCCCACTCAAACTTTTCGTCCCCGAAAAGGAATGAGGTACGAAAAAGCACATAAAAAGCTAAAGTGAAATAAGATTAAGACAAGATGACAAGGAGATTGAATTTATACCTAATAACTATTGTTATACGTAAGTTTAACAAGGTAGAGATTATCAAAGATTATAGAAAGATTTCTAAACAGAAAATTATAGAACAATGCCTACACCAACCTGAAGCAAGATAAGGAAAATAAGGACAACCAAAAGATAGTTTGGAAAACAAAATAAGATAATAAGTTAGAAACCATGGAAATTCAACTAAAGTAGATAAATATTTTTTTTCACAAGTTAATTAAATCTTAGCTATCTCAAATTTTATTATCTTATCTTCTAATCATCTTAAATTAACAATTTCTAGGATCATGGATTTGAAAAATAATCATTCATTATACTCATAATGTACTTAATAAATTTAATTCTTATTTATTCCTAATTAAAGTTAAATTTATTACTCTCAACATATTTATCATCAATGCCCATTATACTTACTCTTATTATAACTGCTTTAATTTATTGTTAGTTCCATTAACATCATTTTATATTGTAAATTATTCAGTTAACCTTTTATTCTATTTACTCCTGTTAATAATTTTATAACTAAAATTTAAGTGTATAACATTTATTTTAACCATTCAAATTTTATTTATAAAATCTTTTTATATTATATATTATCCAATTACATTGTTAACTTCTGTATAATTTGGGTAAGTTATATTTAAATGCAATTGAGTATTATACAAATAAAAATTTCTAATCCCTTATCTCAAGTTTGAATCATTTATCTAAAATTTTGATTTTCTTTTTATAATTGAAATGATTCTTTAAGATAAAGTTTAAGAATAAAAGTTCTGATTCCTTCAAACCATTTAGAGATAAATAGGAAACAAATTTCTATCAGAAAAAACTTTAAATAATATACCCCTTTTAAAATTTAAACACAAGTTTTGAAACCATCGGAAATTAAATTCTCAAATTTCTTGTTTTAAACTCATTTCAGTTCCCAAATCAATTTATAAACAGCTATTTATAAATTCGTTTATAGAACAATAAATGGTAAATCAAGTATTATCATTTCAAATGATTAATTTAAATTAATTTGTTAAGCTCCATAAATTTACTTATATCAAATTTTATTTCATTACCCAAATTTTAAAATAATATTGTGTCAGTTTGTTCTGTAAAAGTGTTTTAGAAATCATATCGATAACGTTGATCAGACGAATCAATCGGAAACCCAAATCAACATTAACAACTCAAACAACACAATATAAAACAAAGCATTAATAATGATCTACAATTACAATTCAAAATATTTGGAAGATAGATTGGAAACAAAAGACAAGATGATTGAATAACAAATGAGGAGGTGGATAAGCTTAAATAAATCGCGGGCAACCTTAACCGGCTCAACCGTGACTTAAAGAATAAGATCGATGTGGATTTTCTAGGGTAAATCTACATTCGATTTCAATAGATAGAGTTTGGAATAACAAAAGATATTAGCATCTAAAACAAGGATAGATATAAATCTCATGGTGAATCGATGCTAATTGTAAAGGAGTTTCCCCTTTTACAAATGAATTTTTGAGATTGGCGAGACCGCCAATTCACTATAAAGCTCATTAGAAGTGGAGTTATGGGATACTCTAGAATCAAAAGGAGATAAATAGTGAGGGACACAAATGAATTTTGGAACTGCAGGGAATGTTCCAAAATTCAAATGAAATTTGAACCAAAGAGGAAGAGATTCGAGTTTGGATGAAAGTGATTCTGTAACTAAATTTACCATACATTCTAACTTTTGCCTCAAAGCCAAAGCTCTGATACCAACTGTAACAACCCGATATTTTTAACCATTTGCATCCACACATGTCGGACTTGAATTGCTCAAAATACCGCTTTGCATACAATTAGAATTTGGCAAATCTCAGAAAATACAGTAAATAATAATCACAGAACAGAGACACGGAGTAAGAAATGCAGCGGAAGTAAAAGAGATAGTAGTTCATGAAGCTACTATGTAAATATATCAGAGTTAAATAAAATACAATAGAATAAATAAAGTACGACAGAAGTCTCAAGATGATAACCAAGTACAAGCTGAATAGAAAACCAGAACTGGAATAGATAAAACTAGATAAGCAGATAATCTCCAGCGATTCCAATCTCCAGAAAGTGGAATCCTAATCTATGAATAACTCAGGCTGACCCGAACGTAAATAAAAATACAAACACTCGAGTCAGGACAATACATACTTATATAATGTAAACCAACTTAAGTGAACTGTAATACGGTACAAGTAACTTAAAGGATGCCTGGGACTGCCCATCCTCTAAGGATCCGTTAAACTATTTACTATGTAGTAATATTGTGCTATTATAATAATGTCTAAAGTAAAATAAACTTACTTTTAAATAGTATTCCGGGCTACCCATATCACCCTTCACACATAATAGTCCCAGTAGTCCATCCAATATCATGATATCTCCAGATCGGTAAACTATCAGAGGATACCACACGGGCTACGGGAGAAAAGCAAACTCGTAGTAAAGGCTCGGTATGGTAGGTGACACGGCGCACAAGGCAATGCCAGGGTAGATATACCAATTACGCACAGGGGATGGTGGTAACGCAGCAGCCACATACGCCCACCTCGGAACACACTCCCATATCAAAATCGGAGGATGGCCATCTAATTAATCACAAGTAAGAGTATAGTATCGAAGGAATGTGTCCGACCAGAGGAGCTGCCCCTTTTGGCCCGAGATCGCTCCTGTTTTAGCCACCTTAAGCCAACTCACGGGAGTCGGGTCCTCGTAATATACCTCAAGAATGTCGCCACCATCCTACTTCATTCTGGAATCTCCACCGCATACATGGTTGTAAAAGTGGTTTTCGGTATCGACAGAGAGTATGCCATTTATCTGATCCCGGTCTCTTTGCCAACCAATCGTTAATATAACCCGCGGTTATAACTTTTAAAATAATATTTATACTTCAAAATAGAATATCATTTCAAATCCAAATCTTTGTCAAACTAAAGATTAAATTAATTCCAAACCATTTCAAAAAAAATCATATCTTTCCAAAACTTCCTGTCAAATCATTTCAATATATCAAAATATCATATCTTTACAAAACTTCATTTACAATCATTTTAATATATCAAAATATCATATTTTTACAAAACTTATCATTTCAATATATCATATCTTTACAAAACTTCATTTCCAATCATTTCAATATATCAAAAATATCATATCTTTACAAAACTTCATTTCCAATCATTTTAATATATCAAAATATCATATCTTTACAAAACTTCATTTCCAATCATCAAAATATCATATCTTTACAAAACTTCATTTCCAATCATTTTAATATATCAAAATATCATATCTTTACAAAACTTCATTTCCAATCATTTTAATATATCAAAATATCATATCTTTACAAAACTTCATTTCCAATCGTTTTAATATATCAAAATATCATATCTTTATCAAACTTCATTTCCAATCATCAAAATATCATATCTTTAAAAAACTTCATTTCCAATCATTTCAATATATCAAAATATCATATCTTTACAAAACTTCATCTCCAACCATTTAATATATCAAAATATCATATCTTTACAAAACTTCATTTCCAATCATTTCAATATATCAAAATATCATATCTTTACAACTTCATTTCCAATCAATTTAGTATATCAAAATATCATATCTTGACAAAACTTCATTTCCTATCATCAAAATATCATATCTTTACAAAACTTCCTTCCAAATCATTTCAATATATCAAAATATCATATCCTTTCAAAACCACATTTCAAATCATTTTAATATATCAAATATCTTATCTTTCCAAAACTTAATTTCAAATCATTATAATATATTAGAATATCATATATTTCCAAAACTTCATTTCAAATCATTATTCATTTCATTCAATTTAAAATACCATTTCAATTCACATTTCAAAACAGTTTATATTTCAAAAATCATTTTTAAATCATTAAAAATGAAATTATTATATTTAATAATTAAATTAT
This sequence comes from Allium cepa, assembly GCA_030765085.1. Lineage (NCBI taxonomy): Eukaryota > Viridiplantae > Streptophyta > Magnoliopsida > Asparagales > Amaryllidaceae > Allium > Allium cepa. Next base: position 550,878,814 of record CM060932.1, read on the forward strand.
TAAATTTTCAAAATTTTCAACTTTCAAAGTTCATTTATTCACTTAAGTTTATCAAAACAGTGAAAATTTACTTTTTGCAACATTTAGAAAACGCTGCGGAAAGTTACATTCAAAACAGTTCAATTTAACCAAAGACAGCATTTTAAAATGCTGTAATAGACTTTACTTAAATTTCAAATAAACTTAGTTAAATTCAATAATTATAGCACTTACAAAAAATGTTATAATAGCCTTCAATTCAATTTAGCTTTTTAGTTCATTATCATCAACTACAGCATTTACAAATGTTGTAATATCATTTACATTACAATTAATAGCATTTCAAAAATGCAGTTAATTAACTTCAAATATTCAATATAATTTCACAAGCAATTATATTTTTATTTAAAACATTTTTAACTTAAAAATCATACATTTTCACATTTGTAAACATCATTTAATTTTCCTTAAGTTCATGATTTTATAAAGTTAAATTTTCATTCAAAAATCAAGATTTAATAATGATTCACTTATTAAATTTCAACATTAAATTTTAAATTCATGGAATTAAATTTCAACTTAACACTTAAGTTTAAAATTTCAAAATATAAATTAGTTTCAATTTTATTTATTTAACTTAAAATTCACTTTTAAGCCAAATTCACAAATTCCCATTTAGTTATATTTCAAAATTTCAACTTAAATAATCATTCATTTCACATTTTATCTTTATTCAAAAATCATTAATATATTATAAAATCACTTTAAATTCATTTTAAATTTAAATTATCATAAATTTATCAAAATTTCATATTTAATTTAATTTCCAATTATAATTAAATCAAAATTTTCAAAATAACTTACATTCAAATTTTCTAACCTTTTCATAATTTATTTAACTTACAAATTCTAGAAAATCAACAATACTTTACAAAAATTATTTTTAGTTAATTTTAAATCAAAATATTATAATATTTACATTTCTAAAATATTTTAAAATTTTTAGAAAAACATATTTTAACTACGGGCCTGTATATAATTTTCTACGCTAGGTAAAGTGATACGGGCAATATATCATTTCAACCCGTAATTTACAAAGAAAGTCCAGGTTTTATCATTTCAAACCCGCAGTCCTAAGTAAATGAAATAAATTAAAAATCGCTCAGGCCTATCATTTTAGCCCATAACGATATTTCCTTATTCTAAAGTCAGTTCGGGTATGTATCATTTCAACCCATAGTGATTCTAATCTTAAGGGAACTTGCAGTGTGATAAACTGATATAAACAACAGAACAACATAATATAACAGTAACATATGATATAACATGTGTTTAAGCATGGGTGAACGTCATATGATCATAATATAGCAGATATAATATGATAATGTATTTTACAGATTCAAAAGGGGTCAATTTACTAGTTATATATGTACATATTATCAGGTGAGAATAACTCACTTGTTTAAGCTGGAGACAACGATCAAAAGCGCAAACTGAGATCTTCAGAGGCACGATAGCACGACAAAGATTCGATTTTGCAAGAGCCAAAGATTAATTGCCTTGAACACATTCAAACAAGACAATACAAACAACATAAGTTTTCAACTAAAAATACGATTAAACAATGTTAGAGATAAACGCAAAACCATCTACAAAGTCTTTGCACTTGCCTTCTACCACGGTCAGAAAGGAACGGGTAAAGCAATGACAAGGATCTGGTTTGGGTTCATAAGAGTCGGCCAAACATGTATGGGATGGAGCAAAAGTGATGATGCATGAGATATGTGCAAGGATTACAACTACAAGGCAAAATATCATGAATTCAAGGCAACATTGGCTCGGCCCAAGCAAGACCAGGCACGACCATCTCTGTAGTAGGTTGGAGGATGGTGTTTGCAGAGGGTTTCAGGTCATTCATGGGTGGTGGAGGTGGAGTTGGTGGCGGCCAAAGGAAGGTTGAAGGTGATGAAGGCATAGGTGTTGGCTATGGTGCATATAGGTGAAGTTTGTGTAGATTTAGGTGGAGTTTGATCCACTATTGGGCACGGCCAGTGGCTTGGGTCTAGGAGGAGGTGGTGGGTGGTTCAGGTGGTAGAGGAGGCAGCCATGGTGGCTGGAGTGGTGGGGCCGAACCTGAAGTAGAAGAGAAGGAAAGTAAAAATCAGCATAAACAAGTAGAAAAACAAGAAGAAAAACAATGGAAAAAGAAAAAAAATTACCAAACTCTTGGAGATGATAGAGGCCGAAATTTTTTTAAGATGGGAAGAAAAATGTTTTATGTGAATGAAAAAAAAAAAATAGGCGGCTGAAGAAATGAGGAGATGTGGCTAATTGAATGAAAATAAGGTTGAAATGTGAAAATGTGGGAGATAAAGAGCCATTGGAAACCAAAAGTCAAAACTTTTTCACATTACCTTTAATTTATTTATATAAGTTTAAATTACTGAGAATAATAATAATTTTAGTAAAAATTTCGGAAATGCAACAAAATATAAAATATAAATAAATAATTATTAATTATATAAGGTAAAAATAAGAAAATAGTTCAGAAAATGCAAACTAGTCAAGCAAATTTGAAAATAAACAAAATAAATTTTGAAAAAATTATATGGACTTGGAAAATATTAAAAATAAATATAAGAACACAAAATAAACATGCCTTCACAAAATATATAAATAAATTTTAATTAAATATAATTTAATTGAAGAAAATAGCAAAGAAAATAGAAACTAGACTTTAAAATAGAAAATAAATTCAATAAGCTTTGGAAAAATTCAAACATCACTTTAAAAATATTTAAAAGTCAAAATATACATAATATAACATAAATATAACAATTATAATAAGATATGTCAAGTAAAATTATCATTTATATAAATTAAAACAAAGAATATTGTTAAATAACCCTATATACACACGATATTGTAAAGGGTATAACTTTCACAATTTAAATCCAATTTCAACGAAACAAAAAGAAGTATTCATGATATTAAATCTATTTTCATAATAAAAGATAAAATTCAAAAATTCAAATATTTAAATTTAAAATTTAAAAGTCAAAATTTTACCAATTTTGGCCACAAATCCATTTTTCAGGAAAATATTCAATTTATACCTGTTTGAAATTATAATTCATATAATAATCAAAATTTAAATTTAAAAATGAAATTTTTTATATAAAAAAAGTTTAAAATAATTTCAAAATGAAATAAAGTCAAATTTAAATTTAAATTATATGCAAAAAATTTAGGGTTGTTGCAGAAAGGTAATAAAGTGGAGGATGCTCTTAGCAGAAGCATCAGAATGTGGTGTTAGCTATGTTGGCTGAGTGGAAAGATCTAGAAGCTTTGGCCAATTATGGGGTGTAGTTAAGATCGATTGCTAGTTCTAGTCAGAGTACTGTCATGATGTCCTGTTTAGAAATTCAACCAGTGTTGATCAAGAAAATTGCTTCTAGCAGAGGAAGGTTCCATTATTAGCTGAGAGGATCATAAGGCTTGAGGTTGGAATTGAGCTCGGTGATTTGAAAGATTTTTATCTTCATCGGAGTGGATGGTTGAGAAAGAAGGGACGATTATGTGTTCCAGATGTGGATAACTTGAGAAGAGAAGTTCTTGAGAAATTTCATCGATCCAAGTTTACGATTCATTCTGGAGGGACCAAGATATATCAAGATATGAAGAGGAACTTCTTTTGGGAAGGCATGTAGAGGGATGTTGGCTCATGAGTTAGGCAGTGTGTAAACTGTCAACAAGTGAAAGCCAAACATCAGAAGCCTAGTTGGTTACTTCAGCCTTTAGATATTCTAGTTTGTAAATGGAATTCGATATCCATGGATTTTATTGATGGGTTGCCAAGGTCCAGAAGAAGAAATGAAAGTGTATTGGTTATTGTGGACAGGTTGACCAAGAGTGCCCATTTCATTCCACTAAAGTCGACTAGGACGGCACCAGTTTTGGCAAAGTTGTTCATGAAGAGCATAGTTAGGCTTTATGGAGTTCCTAGTAGCATAGTCAGTGACAAAGATGCTTTATTCTCTAGTAAATTCTGGAAGAGTCTTCAGGATGTGTAAGGCACTAAGCTCAAGATGAGTACAGCATATAACCCATAGACAGATGAGAAAACAAAGAGGGTCAATAAGATACTCAAGAATTTGTTGAGAGCTTGTGTATTGGATTTTGGTGGATGTTGGGAGGATCACCTGCATTTTTTGAGGTTTCCTACAATAAAAGTTATTAGACTAGTATAAAAATGGCACCTTTTGAAGCCTTATATGAAAGGCCATGAAAATCCCCTGCATGTTGGTTGGAGATGGGAGCAGGTTGGTCTTAGGTAAGGGAGGCGTTAGAGAAGATTGAGTTACTCTGAGAATGGATGAAGGAATCTCAATCCAAATAGAGTTGGGAAAGGAGGTGTAAAGACCTAGAGTTCTCAGTATGAGACAGAGTTTTCATTAAGGTACCACCTATGAAGGGTGTGGTACGGTTTGGAAAGTCGAAAAAGTTGGCTCCGAGATATGTTGGTCCATTCCAGATTATAGAGAGGATTGAAAAGCTCGTGTACGGAGTTGAGTTACCGAGCAATATGGAAGGTGTCCATAATGTGTTTCATGTGTCTCATCTTTGCAAGTATGTGCATGATCGAGAGGCCACCATTCCTTAGATACAGTTGGAGGACTTGGTAGTAGAGCCTGATTTTACTTTTGTTAGACAACCAGATCGAGTCGTTGTGAGAAATTAGAAAAGATTGAGGAACAAGACAATCAAGTTGGTGAAAGTCAAGATGGTGAAAGTTCAGTGGAGCGATAACGAGAAGGACTGTACTTGAAAGACAAAGGAAAAAATTCGAGATACTTATCCTGATCTACTTTGAGAGTATGTCTACATTATATTTATATATAGATATTTCTCAGTCAGGTAGACTAGAATGGTTGTTAGGAGTCGTTACAGATGATTGCTATGTTTGATATTTAGTCCTTACTAAATTTCGAGGACGAAATTCTTTAAGGAGGGGAGCCTGTAACACCCCTAATTTTTGATAACATTATTCATGAGATTTAATTAGATAAATTAAATAGAATACTGTATATGTAAGTGATAAGGGGATTGAGACTTGAATTAATTAATTAAGATCATGCCTAATGAACTAATTAATGGGCTTAAGAATGAGTTTTGGTTAATTAAGTTACATAAGGGTATGTTGGGAATTGTTGCCCTTAGCTTCCACCCTTATAAATATTTCGTTCCCACCTTCTTACTTCCCATTCACGTCATTTTAAAACGTAAACAAAATTACAGAGAACGATCCACCATTAAGAGGAAGAGAAAATTCAAATCAAAGCTAGAGATTCAAGCTTAGGGAAAATCAATCTCAATCCAATCTCCCTATCAAGAGCAAAGTGAATAATAATTCCACCTCTATTTTGGTTTTAAATCATATATTTTTGGATTGGAGGGATAAATTCGTTTTTATGATATATTAGATGATGATATGCTTTATTCATGATTTATTTGATTTAAACTAGGTTATTTAAAAGGGTTTTTATACAGTTTTAGATCAAAACCAAGACTAAATGATGTTTAAATGCAATGTGAGAATTTTATACTACGAGAAACATGATTTTGGAGTTGGGTTTCAATTTTGAGAATTTCCAAGATATGGAAAGATATTATGAATTTCCGAAGAAAAATATGGTTATTTGATTTATTTTGAAAAGTATATTAGGAATTTGGGTCTGGAAGTTCGATATGTTAGATAACATGGTTAATGTGAATTTCTGGAATTTTTGGGGATTTATCCAAAGTGGTTTGCTGTGAAAATTTTAGAAGAGGGACTTCTTTGCATAAAGTTTGATGGGCTTGTTTAATTAACTTAACCATGGTTTTAATCTAGATTAGCGGCAATTATTTTTGAAAAAAAAATTGAAAAAGTTAAGGCAACTAAATTGGCGTTGACACATGGCAAGTTAGTTAGAGAAAAGTTTACTTAAACAAGAATAAAACCTAGTTTTGCTCAGACATGTAGTTCTGCCTACTTAGGAAAGCACCTTTCGACACAGTGGCTTCCGCCTTCATCATTGAAACCAACTATGCCAAAACCAATACACAAGGTATCATCATGATGGCACATAGTGGATTGGAGATAGGCGAAAGGTAGGGTGTCGAAAGCATAGCTTCCGAAGGGGTCGAAACCTTGGTTTATTTTTAAAAGGAAAGCGCCTGCCTTTGTTTTGTTTTAAGCCTTCGACGGGGTCGAAGCATAAGGTTTTTAAAGTGGTTTTATAAGGTTTCGAAAGGAATTGCCATTAACTTATAATTGCTTTCAACTGGGTTCAGAATGTTTTGAAAGAAGGGGCTCTGACCTAGTCGATACCCTGCTGCCGTTTTATAGCCATTCGATGGTGTTGAAAATATCAATGCTGTTGGAAGATACCTTATTTTATAAAGTTAAAGCCACTTCATATAGGTTTCGAAAGGGGTTGCAAGTTTCGAAGGTGATGGTTTCGAAAGAAGTTTCAACACCAACCTTATAATGTTTTACCAAGATGTTTTATGCTTTTGAAAGAGATGGTGCCAACGCCATTAAGTTTTCCCCAATATTTTATAAATGATAAAGATGGTTTCAAAACAGATGCTTTCAACTATATTCACTTTGACGCAAATAATGTTTAAGTATAAATCCAATGTTTTTGAAAGAGGTACTTTCAATGATTTCGAAAGGGTTACATCCATAAGTGTCGAAATGTTTTCAACTGGTTTCGAAGCTAAAGCTTATAAAATTATATGCCAATACTTTAATATATTCAAAAGGGTCTGAAAGGTAGAATTTAAAGTATTATAAGGAAGGAGCCTAATGTTTTAAGAGATTTCGAAGGAGGTTGTCCTATGAAGTCGAAAGCTAGGTTTCGAAAGGTTTTATGAGCCAAACTCTATTTATAAAGCAAAAACCCATGGCTATTTTTTGAAGCAGTTTTTATGATTGTTTTAAGGAGAAGCTATCTTTTTTAAATTTAAACCCATAGGAGTGGTATTGCTATGTCGTTATGTTGCTCCTTCAAATATGAATATATTCACTTTTAAATGGACCGATAACTGCATTTTAGTGGATAAACGGTAGGAGAATCGGTTAGGTTAACCCAGTAGTAAATATAAATTGAATAAACTCTTTAATGAGTTGAATTGCATCCAGGAGGTCAGGAAGACTAGAATTTAGGATGCTAAAATATAAAGGAAAGATATTGGCAGAAGCTAATAGGTTCTTAGTAAGCCCATGAAAACTGTATGATATTGGCAGGGGCCAATAGATTCATAGTTAGCCCATAAAAACAATGTATAAGAAAAGATGTCAGATAGGCAGGTTCATAATTTGCCAATAAAAACTATGTGTAAAGGAAGATGTCAGATAGATAGGTTCATAGTGAGCCCATGAAAACTATGATTGGATACTGGTAGGACCAGTAGGTTTGTAGTTAGCCCGTGAAAACTATAGTCGGATGTAATAGTGACAGATGTCAATAGGTTCCTAGTCAGCACATGAAAACTAGGGCGAGAATAAAGGATAATGGGGTTACCAATAGGTTCCTAGTCAACCTATGAAAACTTGGATAAAAGCAGTATTGGAGTTACCAATCAGTTCAAAGTGATTCCATGAAAACTATGTAATTGGACAAGGAGTCTATAAATATTTAACCGGTTATTAGTCAGCCCGTGAAAACTAATAGGTTAATAGTAATCCTAGAAACTATATTTGGGGCAGATAGTCTAAAAGAATGGGGATGGGTAATCCAAAATTGATTCATTATTTTTGCATGTCACCATATTATACTATTTTGAATTATTTTAACTATTGTGGATGTTGGAGCATAGTATATGGTTTTGTAAAGGTTTTGAGATACTAGTGAGGGGAAACCTGTTCCGCTAAGTGGTGTGGTCTCACTACATATATAAATGATTTGAGATGGTAGATTATTATTCATACCAGGCTTTATGTCTGACCCGAAGTTTATGTTTTCCCGTTAAACTCTCAGGTACTCAATTGAGTTTGGGGAGTTTGAGAGTTGAGGTTTTGAGGTACCTCTAAGATAAATAAGCTTTCGAAGACGTGCAGAAGGCATGATAGATATTTAGAGTTCTCTTTTCTTTTGATTCCGCTGTATTGTTTGTAATGGCAAAGTTATTATATTGCCTGTATATACTCTGATCATCCCGGGGGCATCTTCAAATTCGCTCTGGGCGTATGTTGTAATAAATATAGTTTCTCTGAATGTGATTTGCGAATTAAGATTATGTAATGAATTGAAAATATTTTGATATGAAATATGTTTTTGGTTAAAGTTTATTTCCATAGTCGTGTTTTTTGTGTATAAGTGAATCTAACTTCACTGTATTGGGTCGTCGAGAACTAATAACTATGGATGACTGTAGCATCCGTAGTCGTTAGTTTTGGGCCTTCAAGTCGGGGGTTGTTACAAAGTGCCTCACAAGGGCCAAGGGAAACTCAGACAAGGACTTACTGCTCATACTTTGATCATACCGCACAAGCAATTTGGCATCAACTAAGCACTCTCCTTTCTACTTGGCATACGAGTATGAAGCTATGCTACTCGTTGAGGTTTGACATACCATCTTTAAGACGTCTCACTCATGACCTCGAGTAAAATGAGGAGTTGCTAAGAAGACACTTATGTAATCAGCGCTGCACTTTTCAATGGCACCTACCGCCTCTCACACCTCAATGGCATAATATGTTCTATACATGAACTTAGAGCACCTCTAGGCGTATTATGTATAAACAATGTATGAGCCGCTATGATAAGGATATGAAATGTTGCCATGATTATAAGGCAATGGAACTTGTATCAACTGTTTTTGTTTGTGGAATGTAAAACCAGACATCTTTGAGAATTTTTAATTTGAGTAATAGTAGGGCCAATCAGCTAGAATCAACTAATTCACACCCTCATCGTTGTCAAGGGGCCTCATAACTGCGACTATCCGAAGGGGTCGGGCTAAAATCCGACCTACATAATTAGGGAACATCCAAAACTACTCTATGAGGATGCGCAAGCCACTCAATGCTTCCTTCCTCATCGAAGGCATCAATGAACCGATAGTGCGACTACCCCCTAGTGGTCCACATTCATTTGCCCGTGATAATGCCTATCCCTCTAATAGGAGGAGGCACTGGTGCCGTGGCGGCACAACTACCCATGTTGTAAATTCAAACCAAGCATATGTAGCATTTCTTCTTGAGGATGTGAAAGCCAATCATTCCTTCGTTCTTCATCGGAGGCATCAACGAACCAATGGCGAGACTACCCCCATAGTGGTTTTGATTCATTGGAGAAATTGTTTGTCCATCTAGTAAGACAAGGAACTGGTGCTCTGGTAGCGCAGTTACCCATGATGTAACTCCAGACTATGCATCTATAGTATTCCTCTATGAGGATGCGAAAGCCACATAATTCTTCCTTCCTTACTAGAGGAATCAATGAACCAATGGCAAGACCACCCCCGAAGTGGTCCAGATTCGTTTGCCCATGATGTTTTCTGTCCCTCTAGTAGGATGGAGCACTAGCATCCTGGTAGTGCAGCAACCCACATTGTAACTCTGAACCAAGCATCCATAATGCTGCTCCATAATGGTGCAAAAGCCACTCAATGCTTCCTTCCTAACTAGAGGCATCGATGAACCGATGACGAGACCACCCCTGTAGTGGCCTCGATCCGTTCACCTATGATGCTTCATGTTCCCCTAATAGGACAGACACTGGTGCCATGGAGGCATAGAAAGCATCCGCGGTGTTTCTTCATGAGGATGCACAAGCCACTAAACGCTCTCTTCCTCACCAAAAGCACCATGGAACTGCCTAAGTGTGTCCTTACATCATCTCACACCTGCCGCATGAAGATGCAGCTTGGCTGCTCCAATAAAAGATAAGCTCATTTAGTTTAGGTCCCATTTGTTTCCTCCATATTTACTTATGTTATTTGTGCATGAAAAGTTAAGTATACATGTTTACTTAAAGGACACCAGGGGAAACTAAAGCCACCCGACTTAGAATCATGAGAAGTAAGGATGGAGGACAAATAAATATAAATGCATACATGCACAATGTTAGCAAAGAAAAATATGAAGCAAACACATAAAATTCAAACAGATAAATGAATCTACAATAATAACACTCGAAACTGAAGATTCATAGTATACAAAATTTATAAAAAATGGATCATAACCTGACTAGTACATCATCCAAAAAGCAAATGATCAACTAAATTGCTTATAATGGCGGGAGGTACCCCATGACTTGGCAGCCATCATCATAAACTATCTTCTTGTCCAACTCAGGGGGTTGATAGCAGCGGACTCGCTTGGTTCTCCTATCAGGGAGGAAATTTACTAAGTAGGTAAAATTGTCAGGGGAACCATCACAATCATCGCCATCTCTGCTTTACCTCGGTGTGGACTCCAGTATAATGCTCTGGGTGAGGAAGGTGACCAACAAAGGAAGGTGGAAGTTGGATAAAATAAATTAGTATTAACATCTTTGCCTATGGTGTGTTTCTCCCTCATGAGCTTCTTTAGGGTTGTGCAGTTCATATACGGCCGTAACTTCCCCCTCGGCTCGTCCGCCTCCTTGCAGCTTTCCTCCAAGTGTGCCTTTACCTGCTAGAACTCTTCCAACTTCTTTCCCCACTCCCCATCCCACTCATTAATGGTGGTGTCCTTGGCCCTCTCGGCCATGTGATGAGCACCCTTCGCTTGCAGGATCCTTCTCTCATAAAGCCTCGGCCTTCCGCTCGATGTGCATGGCCCTCTTCTCCTATCCCTTGTCAAACGCCTCTACCCATTGGAATGTGGCCTCTCCTCCTCCGTCTATGTCATTAGGTTTGTTAGACCCATATGGATTCGGAGGGCTCACAACGTGGTCTACACAATAAGAAATTCGAGTTATAACATAAATGGTGGAAAGATGTGAGAATTACTAAGAATGAGGATTCTTACCAAGTAGGCATCCATCAGCTGGGCATCAAGGACCGCCTCTAGGGAGTGTGTCTCCCAATGCAACATGGCCCGATATCTATTGAATAGGGCCTTCGAAGCCGCCTCGACCAATGTGTGTGCCAACATCTATAGGCTAGTATCCTCCTTAATCTTCCTTATGATGGTCAACCTCACCACCTCATATTTATCATCCCCCAACATGGGACTGACCACCTCCATCTCCTCTATATATCTATGAGCGGGGCCACTCTAAGAGCCCAATGGAGGGCCGCTTAGAGACCTCCTCTGGTATTCCTCGTCCTCCTAACAGGCCCTTTTGGTTAGGAGTTCCTTCTGCACCTATAGGTTGTAAAGGATAAAATGCACCCCCTCTACAAAGGCAGTTGCGAGCTTGTTAAAGTCTACAGTAAGGTGTTGGGATCTAGCTACTACGATTGAGAATTGGTGCCGATGCAGGGTTATAAGGCGGTACTCCCTGATTGGTTTCCCTATGCGGCTACAGCACCGAGAGTAGCACCCAAGTTCATACTGACCACTACAAAACACAAACACAAAAGAGTTGGAAAAAGAAGGAAGGGAAGTAAAAGAGAAGTAGTGCAAATCTAAGAAACATGCATTCAATTGATCCCTCAGTCGCCTCCTAGTTAAAGGTAGGCAGGAAGACCCCATGCTTCTACTAGTAGACTATGCCCCTTTGAGATTTTGTGTCTTGAGGGGCACAGTGTGGGTTACTTGTACCATATATCCACGAGAGGAAGGATTCCAAGAGTAGGCCTTGCTTGATGGCGTATCCGGCTCCTACACCTAATCATCCACCATCTACACTCGGGCATCTTTGGCTAGATAGAATAATCAAATGACCAATCAATATCAGAATCATGATAGGGTACCAAAACTTCTTCCAAGATGTCCGAGTCGTAAGGTTCCCACTCACCCTAATCACCCACATAGCCCCGATCAAAATCTGATATGGTGTTCATCGTCAGCATCCCCATCCTTTGTCCTACTTCCCTCACCATAACCCCTACCGGCCTTGCTGGTCGCACAATAGGGGCCCTCATTATAGCTACACCTCTTCACATGGTTTGTTTAGGCCTAACAATTCGATTCGACGAAAGTTCTCATTATTTAAAATCATTACCGAGTTCGTAGCGTTGGACTTTGTCCCCTTGATCCAACTAATATAGCCCTCATACAAGTTGATGCCTACCCCGATCCTGGTAGGGGTTAATGAAATAAAGAAAGAAATGGTTACTAAAAAGAAACCAACGTCGAAGAATTCCAAAAAAGAAGTTAAGGAAACTTACCAGGCATGTTGAAGGCCCGAGTCCTAAGGTTTGGGTTGATGGTTGCAAGAATAAAAAAGAATTGGTCTTTATAGGCCGGCATCTTATTTCGAAGACCAAAAAAAGAGGGCTTGCCTCGATGCCTTATAGATAGTAGTATATGACTTGGTGAGATTTTGCCTATCGACGAAGCTTGAAACTCAACTTGATCAAGGTAGGATTAAGCTTTGGGATTTTCAAATCACGACAAACAATGAATAATCCAGTCGGAAGCTTATAACTATTTAGGGATAGCTTCTCTGACACTAGCCAGTGAGCATTTCAGAACCTAATAAAGAATGGGTGAAGAGAAAGAGGCCCCTCTGCTTTCATGTAAGTAAGCGAACAGAAAAGTAGCCCATCAGAGGTTGGTTGGCCCGGTCCATGATTAAGGGTAAAGAGGAATAATGTTCTTGCCACCAAAATCAGCTAAAGAATAGGCAATATCAATCGCCCATAGGCAACATCAGCCTTCTGCAATCAATAGCAAATCACCTAGGTTACTGAATCGCCCCTAACCTATTAAAAAATTAATCTAACTAGGCCTAGGATCAAACCTATTCCCTATAATAATATGGAAAATCAACCGCCACTTAGAAGGCAGGCTCGTACTACAACCTGTGATGGGCCATATGGCCCATGCCCATTCTAACTCTCGGTATAGCTCTATCTACGAGTCCAAACTACATTTTTTTGCACTATTAAACAAATACGAGGATTTCAGCAATATTGATACTTTACACCTTAGGCTATCCTCTATGGTATTTGGTATCAGACAACCATCGTTGGTGGCACAACGTCGATCATCAAACAGCATAGACTATAAGAATTCACCACCAATGCTCATTAGAGGAAAGGTTTCTATGACAACAATTAACTAGTCCTAAAAATGAAGTTTCACAAAGTGAAAAGAAAACGAAAAATCAATAACAAAAAATTGATGATATCATTTCGAAAAAAGCTTTGAAAAAGTAATGTTCAACCAAAAGTCATAACATGGAAAGCATAAAAGGTCGAGAGAGAATCACTTACTGATGATATGATAAGCTTGAGGGATAAAATCGAGTTTGCTAATGGAAAATGAAAAGCTTTGATATTTGTTAATGGCGGAGGTTCTCAAAATCTCAATAAAGATTGAAATGGAGCAGGAGGAGAGGTTAAATAGGTAGAGAGGAATGATAGGGTCCGTTAGATCTTCTCTGCATAGTGTAGTAGAAGTCGTCTAGGTATCGTCAATGCATAACCATGTCAAAAAGCATTTAAGCTTTATGGCGCTTGTAAAAATAGACTGTTTCCACTAATTACTCGACGAGACATGTTATAGATTTAATGCAACATTAAATGCGTTAGTGAAAAGCTCACCACATGCACATGCCTGAGCTTGGGGAGGGGGGAAAAGGTTGTTTGTATTTCTCACAATAGAGAATTCTACCATCTCAGATCATGCTAACTACCCACCTAGGCAGATGTACCATTCTTGGCCTATGTACCACAAAAGACTTGCACTTTACGAACCTTGCTCGGGTGACGGCGACCAACCTATGAATTATCCCCATTTGAAACATGCCTCGTTTGTATTGCTTGCTCACCAACCAACCAGGACCATTAAGGCTTTTTTAAGGAGCACTCATCTCTATTGGTATGGTGCCAGGCCATCCACCCTAGGGGATCCGGACAACAAGGACAAAGTAGGTTGCCCTCTAGGGGCACCACCAACTATCGGTCTGTATGTCGGCAGATCATCGGACAGTCCTCTTGCTCATCCTCCTTCCAATCAGCCTTCATCCATTATTTCCTCTAGCTTCATTCAACCAAGCCTATAAGCATCTAACTTCCTCTACCCAATAGAAGCCCCGCATGCACTGCTCCTTTTAAAAGAATGACAACATGCACTATTCATGTGACAAAAGAGCCACTGTACATAGCCCTCTCATGTACTTTACTGCTACGTAAGTACCTCTACAACAACCACTCCCTACGTCCATGCCGTTTGACAGGCTTCAAGCGTGCGTATTGTACAGTCTGCCAATTGTCTTCATTCGTGCCATGTCGGCCATCTAGCATCCAAGTTGATATGCACATCAACCTATGTTTCCATCAACGGTCCAGGGCAGTTATCGGGCTTGTTTAATGTAATCTCAATCATTTAAGCATCAGTTTCAACACCTAAAAATAGATGAAGGCATGTACTCTTACAAAAGTTGAACAACATGAGCTTTCAAGTATCTTTGTATTTCAGACACTATCTCTTGTAATTTAGACGGTTGCAATAGAAGTAAAGTAAAACAAAAAATTCTCATAGTGTACATAGATCATCTTTGATCGAACCACTCTAACTCTCGTCTCTTTACTTTGCTACTTACTAGAGTCTCTTATTTTTCGTTTTTAACTAAGATATTTGTAAAACAATCTTTGCTAATATTGCATCACGATCACACTTTCGAGGTTAGCTAAATTCATAGTAAATGCATACATTGAATTTTTTTAAACATAATTGAAATCAAAGCCTATTAGCCGATGTCCATGGTTTAGTGTAAATGAACTATTCATGTAAATACAAAATAAGATCTTGTGCATAATCAATAAAATGACTTCCTTTATAAATTTTCCCTTTTTTCCCACTGTCAATGCGCTCAATCTAATATTTTAATGTTGATTTTATATCGACTAAATAATTTTTGGGAGAAAATTTTCTCCATGCTCTATCGATGCTTACAACAGATAGAATTATGGTTGTTTATTATAATGTATGTGTACATATTTCAAATTGAAATCGTTGCCAAATGGTCAGATGTAATCTTATATTGATGGGCTTATAAGTGCTATTGTTAGTTTCTACGATTGTGAAAAAATGCAAGGTTTGAAATTCTAACTAGCGTGCAGAAATGCCAACATCATGGTCTGCTTACAACAATGATCGAGTTAGAATTTGATTTATATTTATATTTTATGCTTACTTTGTGACATCCAATAAGCAAAAGACTTCAAAAACATTGAGCATGATAAAGAGAAGCATAAAGGAAGAAATGTTTGAATATTTTAGAATATGGACCGCACATGTAAAATAAAATATATCGTGCGATTTTGGCGTAAAGCTCAATTAAAGTAGTCAAAATTTAATTAAAGCTAAAAGGCTTAAGAATATAATTACCATGATATTAATGTGTAGATAACAGATCATTTTAATTTTTTGAAGGGTCAAATTAGAAAAGGTTACAAGGGTTATGGTCTTTAAACTACACTAGCCTTGGTAACTCTTTAACCCTCTTCTATGAAGAGAAAATATCAGATCTACAGCTTCATAATTAATTGATACTAAAATAAATTAAATCCTAATAAGCGGATCAAAGCTGTCCATTATTGATTTTATTGAGAGAATTTTATGATTATGATATAGGATTTAAAAATTAAGAAAATGGAATTTTTTTCCCCTTTCAAATTTAGATTGGTTACTTTTGCATTCACTTGGGTTACTTTATTTCGATCAACTATTAGCAAAATATGATTATTGTTAAACATATACAAGGTTTATTTAAGGTGTTAAAATAAAATTGTATTCTTCATTCAACTTGTATGTATAGACCATGTGAGTTTCTAATCTATTGAAATGAACTGACAAAATAAGAGTCATCAGTGATCATTGTTGAATATATTGATTCAGAAGGATTATAAATAAAAATTTGAATGGTAGTGTGACGACCCGACTTTCTACGCCCAGAAAGACGTGCCATCAATAAGAAAGAAAGGGATAGAAATAGAAAGAAAAGAAAGAACAACAACATCAGAATCTCACAGCGGAACGGAATAAAATATAATATATCAACATAAATATTACATAGTTATCTGTACATCAGAGTTATACAATATCATACAACATGACTATCATATACATATCAGTCAGGACATACATCTCAGATACATCATAATCTAACTAACACAGCGGAACTATAAAGATATATATCTACGACGCTGAAGCCTCCTGCTCCATTGCTCCTCCAGAAGTCGTCAAAGCTAACCTGAATCCTTTGGCTACCCGTAAAAATTTGGGTACCCGAAAGTTTATGAAAAACAAAAATAAACTTCGGGTCAGACATGGGTCTGGTATGAGTAAACGGGTTAAAGTTGTTTAACTTTGAAAATCATTTAAAATAAAGGTATCACGTAAGACTCCCCACAAATAAATACGGGTAAGTTTTTACCTTACGCTAACCAAAAACATTTAATAGGAAATCCAGTGATATTATAATAGTGTCTAGGGTTTTCAAGTAAAATACAGAAATAGCTGAAATGCTTACATCTCACATTTCAACATAGTTGGGCACAATCAAAACGTACGGCGCTTATTGGAAATTGGATCCCATACAATGGCAGGGCTACTGGGGTACCGCCCGTCACAGTACGTGGTCTAGATCACAGTACCGAGGATTACTCCCTTCATCCCCTGCAACACAAGGCCGGAACCATTCCTTACTGAACAGTCCCGAACAAGATAACCCCGCAGTTGGTGTACATCCAACCGCCCACATAGCCGAATAAAGGGACATCTAGACAGAGGTATATCTCGTCCTGCTTGGGCATGACCCACCTAACCTTGCTGCACCTCCCCTGTTTTAGCCATTCCCGGTTGATGAGGCATGAGGCTGCGATTACCTTTATAGAACATATCACTTAGAATGCTCATCGTCCGCCTGACGATGTGCTGAAAGCATTCAATCCATACAAGTTCGTTCCGGGTTCGAACGAAACCGAAGGCATTATCTCGTTACACTCGTTTTGGAATCACCCTCAGAGTCAACGACGATAACCCTTGCATTCTGAAAGCACCATCTCGATTTTCACTTCAGAATTCACGACCTAACGTTTAATTTGGATCGATGTGGTTTTCGGAATATCAATTGGATACCCGATCCCGGTCTCATCGAAATCCAAACGCCATTTTAAAGTCCAAGTTGTCTAATTAACTTAACAGTTTAAATTTAACAATTGAATTCATATAGCAATTTAATACAATAATTAACAACAGATAAATCATATAGCAATAGATAAATAACATCAGATAATTCATATAATGATTGAATACAGATAAATCATGCATAACCATCACAGATATATCACAGAATATCACAGATATAAATAAACAACAGAGGCAATCAAATAGAACCATCGATTCATATCAACAGTTTTGATTTGTTTTAAACTTAATTTCATACTTAAACATAAATTATATTTTATTCATGCTTAATCAATTACGATTAAGTAGCTTATTCCAATTTATTAATTACTTATTCATCATTTGCTAAATTAATTAATTATTAATCAATAATCTTAACTATTGATTATAAACCTCAGTTACACAATTAATTATTATTAATTGTTTAATTAATCATTAATTATTAATTAACTTAATCGTTTAATCCTTAATTAGTAAATTAATTCGCTAATTATGATGCGTTAAATTATTAACTACCAATGATTAATTAAATTCGTAATTACAAACAAGATTACACAAGACTATTAAAACCTTTAATTACAAGTTTGATTACACTTTGAACTTCTTATAACAATAAAAAGTATTACATTCTTAAATAACTTGATTTTTTTTTAATTAATTGCTCATTTGGTTTTCTGCAAAGTTAAAGTTTATCTTGGCTGAAACAACTAGGTCAACAATAATATAATTTATACTTAGCTTATATACTTTGACTTCAAATTACAGTTAACAAAATCCATGCAGTGGAAAACTCGAAGCATGCACCGTGCTCGTCTCGGGTATGACTCGCGTCCACCCAGGAAATTATCGCACTAAACTCCTTCTTCTTCCCTGTTCTCTCCTGTTTCTTTTTTATTTTTTTATTTTTTTTTATTTTAATGAAACTTAAGTTTAAACTGCTGGAACAATATTAACACACACGCGCAAAAACACTCGTCCCAGCTACAACTCGAAGCAGAGAACGTTCCAACTCGTGCTTTCCTCGAGTCCACCCAAAACACGACCATCTCCGCCGCCGTGCACGTGCACGGCGGTCCCCCACCGCGCCACCAACTCGCGATGCCGCCTACACGTCACACGCCATCTCCACACTCGATGACACGGCCCAGATCCACCTCAAACCCACGAAAACAAAATACGACCGAAAAGTTGAACTGGAACTCGAACGCAATCATAAAATCGCCTCGCGATTGTGATCGCCACCACCAGAGAGGTCAGAACTTCGGCCATAGCTTGCCGACACAACCCCCTAACTTCTCTCAAACCCACGCGACACTCGTTTGCAACGTGATGTCGCGAGAATCAAAATACCGAACCCAAAAATATACAGACTTTAAACCCTACTTTTGAATTTCCCCAACAAATCTTGCAATTAAAAATTCTTCTAACATTTTTCTAGTGATCTATGATCTATACACAAGCTTCATATAAAGTTTCATCATAAATCATTGAGTGAATCATCTGATATTCATGAAAAGGCTTCTACAGTTCATTCATGAGCTGCTCCATAAATAGTTAGCCAAAAAAATTGATTCTTGTCTTAAAAATCATATTATTGTATGTTAATTCAATATATAAACTCAAATTTTCAATTTAATTTACTTTAATTTTTTTACCATATTTATGCTTTATACTGTAAATTCAACTTACAGTATTCATGTTATTATCAACACAGATATCCAAGGTTTTCAAACAGATCATCTTTATAACAACACGGTAATTCATTCATAAGTCAAATGTAAAAGTTAAATTTCAAAAAGAATTGGTTTACTCACCAAAACTGTAGAAAACAGAGGCTAGTTGGATGTTGGACAAAGAAGCCTGCAGTTGCAAAATGGTTTTCCAGTAAATTTCCCTTTTGCTTGAATATGTTTTTAACTTGCAAATATAAAGTTTTATTTATTTTCTTTTCTTACTTCAGGTTTGTTTCATAAGAGTAAGACTGAACTAATAATCAAATAAAAATGATGGAAACATATATATATATATATATATACTTGTAACAATGGAGTCTTCTTGCACAAGCTTCACTTGATAAAATATCTTACTTTATTTTATTTTTTATTTATTTGCTTTGTACTAAAACCTGAGAATCATATGGATATTTCGGCTAGAATATAATTTGTTTCAGATATAAGGCAGCTAATTAATGTTTGTACTAATTGTATTCATTTATGCTAACACACAATAATATTTACTGACACAAAAGATATTTGCAGGCTTATTATGTACTATAAGACTTTGCTAATATACTTGCAGTTTCATTTGTTTGGACCTACTACTGTTAATATATACGAAAATGTTGGCTGTAGATAATTTGTTTCAATTGACTTCAAACTTAAGTTAACAATTAAATAACATGTTTGCTGCAGATTTGATTGCTTGTACTAATGTTTTCTTTTAAGTTAACACAGCATAAATGCTTGCTGACACAAAGCTTTATCCTATGCTTGTTAACTTCATACTTGCAGATTTCTTTTCTTCATATTTGGACAAACTCATGTGATCATATAAACAAAAATATGTGTTGCAGGTTTTCATTTGTGCTAACATCCTAATGATGTTTGCAGACCCATTTTGTACCAAAAATATTTCAGTTTTGTTTTATTATTTATGCTAACATATAAAAACATGTTGCTGGCACTTGACATTGGATTTCTCTGTTGCATAAGAATTAGTTTGCAAGTCAACTTATACTAACATAGAAATGATGTTTGCAGGTCTTTAAAGTTTCTTCATTGTTGCTGAGCAAGTTTAATTTCTTATGTTTATACATTTTATACTTATAAATGCTTCGTTGACCAAATTATATTTGTATAAGACATATGCAGGTTCTCATTTGTGTTTGAACTAATTTTTTTCATTTCTATTTATATCTTATAACTATTATATTGTACTTATGTTTGTAACCATATTTATAAATATTTATATTTATGTAGAAACTCATATTAAATATTTACTTGCTTATGTGATTTTAGTTATACAAGTTATTGTTAGAATATTGCTTAAATCTTAATTTTATTTAAAGTTTACTCTTTCAATATTTGATTTGTAATGTATACTTTATATTACTTATATAAACTTATATTTAATTAAATTATACAACTGTTATAATAAACTCAGCTTAATCCTATTTTACATTAAAGTTAAATATTACAAATATTTGATTTGCAACTTATATGTGCATTAATGTATATATGAATATGATTATGTTATTGTACTTGTTCTTATTATTAACTCCATACATAAATCTGATAATTTAATGCATTCATACTTAACATTTAATTTAAATAAATAAAACAGGTTTAATTTTTGAATATTGTTAAAAGAGTCTATTTACATTTTGAAATTATATTCCTTTATAACCTATGTAAAACTAATAATATCCAAATTCTTATTTATTTACAAATGAAAATCTTATATTTTAATTAAATTCGATTAAAAACTTATTATAATCATAGGGTCAAATTTCCGGGATGTCACATTCCTCCCCCCTTAAAAGAATTTCGTCCCCGAAATTTAAACAACAGTTAATTCAAAAACTTAGTATCAACAATCCAAACATACATATCATCCATACAAAAACAAACAATCAAACAGTCAATCCTAACTTCATTACTAGTTATCCGGACAAAATTCTGGATGAGCTTTTCTAAAACTATCAAGAGTTTCTCAGGTACAATCTCTGGGATCCTCACTCCATTGCACTTTGACGAGTTTCACCACTTTGTTCCTGAGTTACTTCTCGTCTTGATCTACAATCTGAACATGATCTCTAACCACAGTCAGGTTAGGTTCTACTTCTAAATCTTCCTGAACAACTGGTTCTACTACTAATAATGGTCATGAATAAATTTCCTAAAATGAGATATTGTGAATTCCAGACATCCGTTCTGGCAATTCAATCCTGTAGACTACAGTTCTAATTCTTCCCAATACTCGGAATGGACCAATATATTCCGGAACAAGTTTTCCCGTTTTTCCGAATCTTATAGCACCTTTGATTGGGGAAACTTTAATAAAAACTAAATCTATGATTTCAAATTCCAACGGTCTTCGTCTCTTATCTGTATATTCCTTCTAACGATCTTGAGTAGCTTTCATTCTTTTCTTGATAAGCTCGACCTTCGCAGAAGCTTCACCAATTAGATCGGGTCCAAGCACAAGTCGATCATTCGATTAAGTCTTTCCGTCTATCTGTCCGTTTGAGGATGATAGGCTGTACTTAATCTCAAACTAGTTCCCAATGCTGATTGCAAAGCTTTCCAAAATTTACTAGTGAAAATAGAATCACAGTCACTTACTACGCTAATAGGAACACCATGCAATCTGACTATCTCCTTCAAGAAAATTTCTGCCAAGGAAACAACGGTACGAGTCGCTTTAACTGGAATAAAATAGGCACTCTTCGTTAAACAATCCACAATAACTCATATTTCTTCATTTCCTTTCCTGGTTTTAGATAAACCGTCTATAAAATCCATCGAGATCATTTCCCACTTCCAATCTGGAATTTCCAAAGGTTGTAATAGTCCAACATACTTTTGTTGATCTCCCTTCACTTGCTGGCAAACGGCATAACTATTTACAAAAGCAGCTACATCCTTCTTTATATTCGGCCACCAGAAAACTCTCCTCATATCTTTATACATCTTCGAAACTCCCGGGTGAATCTTCAATTTGGAACGATGACACTCAGCTAAAACTTTTTTTTTTTTCTCAGTCCATCAATATTAGGGACACACAACCGACTATTAATCCTTAAAGTACCTTGATCATCTATCTTGAAATCTGAATATCGTTCGTCCTTAGTTCCAAGAATTATTCCCTCAAAAGATTTATCTTCCATTTGCTTACTAACGATCTTTTCTTGGAGAGATGGAACGACTTCCAAAAGAGATATGACCGCATTTCTACTGAGAGCATTAGCCACAACATTAGTTTTTTCCCGGAGTATACAAAATATCCAAATCATAAGATGTCAAAATTCTACCTATCTCTGCTGTCTCGAATTAAGATTTTTTTTTTTGAGAGAAAAAAATATTTCAACGGTTTGTGATCCGTGAATAACTCAAACTTTTCTCCTAAAAGATAATGTCTCTAAATCTTCAAAACAAAAACAATAGCTAACAGTTCTAAATCATGCGTAGCATAGTTCTTCTCATAAGACTTCAATTGTCTACTAGCATACGCAATCACTCTGATATTCTGCAACAACACATGCTTCCTTAGAGTTTCCAAAACAATTCCCAATGTTGCCTGTGCTCTCCTTCCGATTTGGATTAAACCAAAATATCATCAATGAATGCCAGCACAAACTTATTCAACACATAACCTTAGCGAACCATCCGATTTGATGATAAATACAGCAGCAGAGCCCCAACCAGAAGAACTAGGTCTAATCAAACCTTTCTCCAAAAGATCTTGCGTCAGCTTAATCAACTCTTTTCTCTCTCTAGGAGGCATTCTCCTACTGGTTGAATCACCAGCACAGCTCCTGGAATCAAATCAATACGATAACTCAATCTCTTGATGTGGCGGTAGACACTTAACTTCTTCGAAAACATCCGGAAGATCTTGAACCACTTCAGTTTCCTCACTTCCTCTAGAGAAGTCTCAAC
This sequence comes from Allium cepa, assembly GCA_030765085.1. Classification (NCBI taxonomy): domain Eukaryota; kingdom Viridiplantae; phylum Streptophyta; class Magnoliopsida; order Asparagales; family Amaryllidaceae; genus Allium; species Allium cepa. Next base: position 550,901,734 of record CM060932.1, read on the forward strand.
TTCTTGCAATAGTCTACTCAAATGAATTCCAGAATTGTCGCACAACACTCTGGCAATCCTACCCAAATAAGTTTGTTCTTCCTTCACAATCCAGAAAAGCCACATACCGTTCAGGTCAATCCATCAAAGAAATGAATCCCCTCTGCTACTTCTGAAATCACCTCAAGAAACTGCAAATCAACAAACCTTCTCGACGGCACACAGAACACTTCCAGCTATAGAACTCATCCTCAATGTCCAAAGACTTCTATTCAAAGCTCTTCGAAAAACTCAGGCCTCAACCAAACAAATACCCTACTGAACTTGGTCACAATTCCGAAACGGACATACTTCCTTAACTAGTTCCAAAGAAACATCTTCGGAGATATCCAAACTTACTGTGTTTCATCACACAGCTACAACTCCTTGAGATCTCAAGATATCATGCTTGACTTCTGTCCAATCGACAGATCCAAACTCAAGCTCATACAAAATCACATCCCAACAATAAAATCCTCACTTCATCCAAAGCTCACTCGAGACGGTAATAGGTCTACAGTCTCGACAGATACATTCCATCTACAAATATTCAAAACTCCAATCATCGGTAGTCGTGTTTCACACACCACTACCGTATCTACCTTATAACTCATATTGGAATACCCGAACAGGTAACCCAATAAATAGATAAATATATATATATATATATATATATATATACCAAAATTACAAATACGCTCTCTCAAGAAAGAAATCACTCAAGAGCCTAGGTATTCACTCAACCTAGCGCTCTGATACCAAATGTGACGACCCGACTTTCTACGCCCAGAAAGACGTGCCATCAATAAGAAAGAAAGGGATAGAAATAGAAAGAAAAGAAAGAACAACAACATCAGAATCTCACAGCGGAACGGAATAAAATATAATATATCAACATAAATATTACATAGTTATCTGTACATCAGAGTTATACAATATCATACAACATGACTATCATATACATATCAGTCAGGACATACATCTCAGATACATCATAATCTAACTAACACAGCGGAACTATAAAGATATATATCTACGACGCTGAAGCCTCCTGCTCCATTGCTCCTCCAGAAGTCGTCAAAGCTAACCTGAATCCTTTGGCTACTCGTAAAAATTTGGGTACCCGAAAGTTTATGAAAAACAAAAATAAACTTCGGGTCAGACATGGGTCTGGTATGAGTAAACGGGTTAAAGTTGTTTAACTTTGAAAATCATTTAAAATAAAGGTATCACGTAAGACTCCCCACAAATAAATACGGGTAAGTTTTTACCTTACGCTAACCAAAAACATTTAATAGGAAATCCAGTGATATTATAATAGTGTCTAGGGTTTTCAAGTAAAATACAGAAATAGCTGAAATGCTTACATCTCACATTTCAACATAGTTGGGCACAATCAAAACGTACGGCGCTTATTGGAAATTGGATCCCATACAATGGCAGGGCTACTGGGGTACCGCCCGTCACAGTACGTGGTCTAGATCACAGTACCGAGGATTACTCCCTTCATCCCCTGCAACACAAGGCCGGAACCATTCCTTACTGAACAGTCCCGAACAAGATAACCCCGCAGTTGGTGTACATCCAACCGCCCACATAGCCGAATAAAGGGACATCTAGACAGAGGTATATCTCGTCCTGCTTGGGCATGACCCACCTAACCTTGCTGCACCTCCCCTGTTTTAGCCATTCCCGGTTGATGAGGCATGAGGCTGCGATTACCTTTATAGAACATATCACTTAGAATGCTCATCGTCCGCCTGACGATGTGCTGAAAGCATTCAATCCATACAAGTTCGTTCCGGGTTCGAACGAAACCGAAGGCATTATCTCGTTACACTCGTTTTGGAATCACCCTCAGAGTCAACGACGATAACCCTTGCATTCTGAAAGCACCATCTCGATTTTCACTTCAGAATTCACGACCTAACGTTTAATTTGGATCGATGTGGTTTTCGGAATATCAATTGGATACCCGATCCCGGTCTCATCGAAATCCAAACGCCATTTTAAAGTCCAAGTTGTCTAATTAACTTAACAGTTTAAATTTAACAATTGAATTCATATAGCAATTTAATACAATAATTAACAACAGATAAATCATATAGCAATAGATAAATAACATCAGATAATTCATATAATGATTGAATACAGATAAATCATGCATAACCATCACAGATATATCACAGAATATCACAGATATAAATAAACAACAGAGGCAATCAAATAGAACCATCGATTCATATCAACAGTTTTGATTTGTTTTAAACTTAATTGCATACTTAAACATAAATTATATTTTATTCATGCTTAATCAATTACGATTAAGTAGCTTATTCCAATTTATTAATTACTTATTCATCATTTGCTAAATTAATTAATTATTAATCAATAATCTTAACTATTGATTATAAACCTCAGTTACACAATTAATTATTATTAATTGTTTAATTAATCATTAATTATTAATTAACTTAATCGTTTAATCCTTAATTAGTAAATTAATTCGCTAATTATGATGCGTTAAATTATTAACTACCAATGATTAATTAAATTCGTAATTACAAACAAGATTACACAAGACTATTAAAACCTTTAATTACAAGTTTGATTACACTTTGAACTTCTTATAACAATAAAAAGTATTACATTCTTAAATAACTTGATTTTTTTTAATTAATTGCTCATTTGGTTTTCTGCAAAGTTAAAGTTTATCTTGGCTGAAACAACTAGGTCAACAATAATATAATTTATACTTAGCTTATATACTTTGACTTCAAATTACAGTTAACAAAATCCATGCAGTGGAAAACTCGAAGCATGCACCGTGCTCGTCTCGGGTATGACTCGCGTCCACCCAGGAAATTATCGCACTAAACTCCTTCTTCTTCCCTGTTCTCTCCTGTTTTTTTTTTGTTTTTTTATTTTTTTTATTTTATTTTAAAGAAACTTAAGTTTAAACTGCTGGAACAATATTAACACACACGCGCAAAAACACTCGTCCCAGCTACAACTCGAAGCAGAGAACGTTCCAACTCGTGCTTTCCTCGAGTCCACCCAAAACACGACCATCTCCGCCGCCGTGCACGTGCACGGCGGTCCCCCACCGCGCCACCAACTCGCGATGTCGCCTACACGTCACACGCCATCTCCACACTCGATGACACGGCCCAGATCCACCTCAAACCCACGAAAACAAAATACGACCGAAAAGTTGAACTGGAACTCGAACGCAATCATAAAATCGCCTCGCGATTGTGATCGCCACCACCAGAGAGGTCAGAACTTCGGCCATAGCTTGCCGACACAACCCCCTAACTTCTCTCAAACCCACGCGACACTCGTTTGCAACGTGATGTCGCGAGAATCAAAATACCGAACCCAAAAATATACAGACTTTAAACCCTACTTTTGAATTTCCCCAACAAATCTTGCAATTAAAAATTCTTCTAACATTTTTCTAGTGATCTATGATCTATACACAAGCTTCATATAAAGTTTCATCATAAATCATTGAGTGAATCATCTGATATTCATGAAAAGGCTTCTACAGTTCATTCATGAGCTGCTCCATAAATAGTTAGCCAAAAAAATTGATTCTTGTCTTAAAAATCATATTATTGTATGTTAATTCAATATATAAACTCAAATTTTCAATTTAATTTACTTGAATTTTTTTACCATATTTATGCTTTATACTGTAAATTCAACTTACAGTATTCATGTTATTATCAACACAGATATCCAAGGTTTTCAAACAGATCATCTTTATAACAACACGGTAATTCATTCATAAGTCAAATGTAAAAGTTAAATTTCAAAAAGAATTGGTTTACTCACCAAAACTGTAGAAAACAGAGGCTAGTTGGATGTTGGACAAAGAAGCCTGCAGTTGCAAAATGGTTTTCCAGTAAATTTCCCTTTTGCTTGAATATGTTTTTAACTTGCAAATATAAAGTTTTATTTATTTTCTTTTCTTACTTCAGGTTTGTTTCATAAGAGTAAGACTGAACTAATAATCAAATAAAAATGATGGAAACATATATATATATACTTGTAACAATGGAGACTTCTTGCACAAGCTTCACTTGATAAAATATCTTACTTTATTTTATTTTTTATTTATTTGCTTTGTACTAAAACCTGAGAATCATATGGATATTTCGGCTAGAATATAATTTGTTTCAGATATAAGGCAGCTAATTAATGTTTGTACTAATTGTATTCATTTATGCTAACACACAATAATATTTACTGACACAAAAGATATTTGCAGGCTTATTATGTACTATAAGACTTTGCTAATATACTTGCAGTTTCATTTGTTTGGACCTACTACTGTTAATATATACGAAAATGTTGGCTGTAGATAATTTGTTTCAATTGACTTCAAACTTAAGTTAACAATTAAATAACATGTTTGCTGCAGATTTGATTGCTTGTACTAATGTTTTCTTTTAAGTTAACACAGCATAAATGCTTGCTGACACAAAGCTTTATCCTATGCTTGTTAACTTCATACTTGCAGATTTCTTTTCTTCATATTTGGACAAACTCATGTGATCATATAAACAAAAATATGTGTTGCAGGTTTTCATTTGTGCTAACATCCTAATGATGTTTGCAGACCCATTTTGTACCAAAAATATTTCAGTTTTGTTTTATTATTTATGCTAACATATAAAAACATGTTGCTGGCACTTGACATTGGATTTCTCTGTTGCATAAGAATTAGTTTGCAAGTCAACTTATACTAACATAGAAATGATGTTTGCAGGTCTTTAAAGTTTCTTCATTGTTGCTGAGCAAGTTTAATTTCTTATGTTTATACATTTTATACTTATAAATGCTTCGTTGACCAAATTATATTTGTATAAGACATATGCAGGTTCTCATTTGTGTTTGAACTAATTTTTTTCATTTCTATTTATATCTTATAACTATTATATTGTACTTATGTTTGTAACCATATTTATAAATATTTATATTTATGTAGAAACTCATATTAAATATTTACTTGCTTATGTGATTTTAGTTATACAAGTTATTGTTAGAATATTGCTTAAATCTTAATTTTATTTAAAGTTTACTCTTTCAATATTTGATTTGTAATGTATACTTTATATTACTTATATAAACTTATATTTAATTAAATTATACAACTGTTATAATAAACTCAGCTTAATCCTATTTTACATTAAAGTTAAATATTACAAATATTTGATTTGCAACTTATATGTGCATTAATGTATATATGAATATGATTATGTTATTGTACTTGTTCTTATTATTAACTCCATACATAAATCTGATAATTTAATGCATTCATACTTAACATTTAATTTAAATAAATAAAACAGGTTTAATTTTTGAATATTGTTAAAAGAGTCTATTTACATTTTGAAATTATATTCCTTTATAACCTATGTAAAACTAATAATATCCAAATTCTTATTTATTTACAAATGAAAATCTTATATTTTAATTAAATTCGATTAAAAACTTATTATAATCATAGGGTCAAATTTCCGGGATGTCACGGGTAGCAAGAACAGAAAGTAATTATGAAGCTATTTATTAGATCGGACTAGAACCTAATTAAAATTTCAGATCAGGTTTCGCAACCAAATAATTGTAATTAAAAGTTACTAAATATTTTTTTAAATATTTGGTTTAATGCAATTTAAATTGAATCTAAATGTTTGTTAGGCATATGAAGATATCTAAAACCTTTGTTAGAGAGTTTGTATATTTGTTTTGGGTTCATATATTATTGCAAATTCTTTGTTTTATAGTTGTGTAAAAAACACATGTATTTTACTAATAAGCCAATGAACTTGGGTCAACCTTTAGACCTTTTATTTTCCTTTTCTTCTCCTTTCTAATTTGGTTTAAGCTTCTAATGACTTTGAACCACGTATTTCAGGTTCTGCTAATTATTTAATTGGTTGTGAATATATTACGAGATTTCATTGCATATAATCATGAATAGAAATTGAATTAAGTGACTTTGCAAGCTTATTATAGTACGAAAAAAACTCATGTGATAATTGTTTTGGCTGGGTCAATATACGTTATTTGGCTCTTTATTCGATCCGGTATTACATTATTTTGAAATCGTCAATTCATAAGTATTAAATTGAGTTACAACTATTTATTCAATACTACATAAAATATACGAGCAAGTAATTTAAAATTTGGATATTTTGGTGTCCTTTATACATTATTCTTTTATTATCTAACATTGTAAATGACCTAATTAAACCAACATGTCATCAAAGTGGAATTTCTTATTCCGATTGTTTACGAATGATGTTTGACATTTGTGTGTATGTATTCATGCAGATATTAGTCGGCCCAAAGGAAGGCTAATATTTGGTCGAATTACTAATATATATGTGAAGATAAACATACGAGAATTATATAATTTTACAAATGAATAATTAATCGGTCCAAAGAAAGATTATTGTTTGACTTTAATTTATTACCAATGTTTGATCATTACAATACGAGTACCACTTATAACTATATTACTGTCCAAAGACTTGATATTAATATTATGCTAGGTATCTTGAAAAGAGGCTTAGCATTCATTTAAATTTACTATGGTTGATATTTATATATGAGCATATAAGGTTATTCTTTATTTTGTTCCATTTGTAACTAAACTGACTATAATACCTATGAATTTTAATAATATTCCATCTAGTTTGGGACCAACTTTAAAGATTAGCAAAATAACATGTTATTTGTTCTAGACTGCATGGATCTTGATCTTGCATTTAGGAGGATCATACCCACCACTATTATAGTTGAATGTTCTTAAAAAGTTATGAAGAACATTGGAAAGCTGGATAATTCAAAATGCAAGAGTCAAAGGATCATAAGACAAAATATTTCAAAGGCTTTCAGGGATTTGGTATCCATAGGAATAACCAATTTTAAAGAGTTTTTTTTTACTAAGATTGAAAGGCATTTTATCAAAAAAGATAAGGGGAAACAAGCATCCTTTGCATGCTTGATTCTACAAAATCAAAGTAAAGGAAACATGAATGGGTACAATAAAAAATTGTCATGTTGCTTTAAAAGTTAAAAGCACTTAATTTTATTTTATTCTATGTTTTAGGACACTCTATTTATTTACTGTGTACGGTTAGCCAACACAAGATTATTGTTAATATTTTTTAAGAATAAAATGACTCTTATTGAGCTCACTTCATATTTTGTGTAAGAAAAAGAGAGATTAAAACATGATAAGATAGTAAGTACCCATTTAATATATATTATAGATAATATGTATACATAAAAATTAATTAAGGACATAGCAGTCGCTAGGGGTCTAGAAAAAAGAAATAACATAAGGAGGTTAATAGTTTTTTTCTTTTATGAAATGTATGGATATATAAAGAAAATATATTAGATATCACGTATGTTGTATTTAGAAAGATATATATATTTTTTAAATTTTTTTAATTTAGACAAATTTTAGTTTTTATTTCTGATATGAAAAGGTTTGGTTGTTATTCTTTCTTCAGAAATAATAAGATTAATCTATTAATAAATTTGTACATTATTGGAATTGGATATCTTGAAATTTATGATAAATATTTCTTATAACGAAATATTGAATTTGGACATTATGATTAATGTAATTGCCGATTCCATCTTAGAACATAATTCAAGAATAGGGCACTAAAGATAGAAAATGCTTTATTGATAGTCTAAGCAACTTAAAAGTCACAACTTTTATGTACCCATGCCGAGGAAAATTTTTAAGATGGGAAATGCTATAGTTCTTTGAGGATGTTGAGTTTGAGGAAAAAATGAAGTATGATTCATTGTCTTTAAAAGGATTTTATCTTTAATTCAACTATAGTTACTTCTAAGAACAATGTATAAGATTTTTTTCTTTTATTGAACATGAAATAAATTAGGAATCATAATATACGACAATGTTAATGAAATTCTCTTCAAGTTAAACTTAATATTTCAAAAATATGAACTCAAAAATATCAAGATCCATTGGAAAAGAAGAAATATATTTCTGGATAACTATGTAGTATATCTTTATAAAACAAATAATAGATTGATGAAGATGATTCGAGTGACTTACTACAAGATATTAGTTTGAAATTTAGGTTTAATATACAATATATATAGGGTAAATCTGTAAAAGACAATAAAGTTTTAGATATTTTCCCCTAACTTAAGGTAACAAGAATATTGGTTACAAAAAACTATTCAAAACCAAATGGGATTCAGCAGGCAATATGGAAAGATATAAGACTCATTTGTAGAAAAGACTATTCTCAAAAGGAAAACAATTTTTTCTAAAGAGACTTTCTCTTCGATTTTACTAAAAAACTCTTTAAGATCATTTTGGGGTTATTGCAGATTTTAGTTTTGAGCAATATCAATTAGATATTAAATCCATCGTTTTTTTTGTGTGGACACAATGTTGAAACAAGTTAAGAAATCCACTTATGGGCTCAAATAAACTTATTGTCGGTGGTACCATAATTTTCATCATGTTATTACATCATCCGGTTTTAAGAAGAAAAAAACACTATGAACAATATATTCATAATATATTCAAAAAAGGTGAAAAAAATTATTCCTAACTTTGCAAGTTTAGGATATATTGCTAGTCAACATTATTTAGCTATATCGCATCAAATCAAGTTATTGATTTTTATTTTTATTTAAAATAAAATAAATCTTAATGATTGCTCTTTTGTATTATGGATCCAAACACACTATATTATCATCTATAGGTGATATTTGGATTATCATAAAAGAGTTATGCATATAAGTGCATAGAAAGGTATGATATGCAAATTGTGAATCAGTTGATCCCATTTTACCAAAAGAAACAAATATTATTTTATGTAATGACATAAGAAGATCCTTAGAGCAAAGAAATATAAAAGATTCATCTTGAATTTGCGATTAGGAGTCTAAAGCATACTGAGGAACACACTCAGATATTGCTTGTATTGTTATTTTTTTTGGCAGATATCTCACTGACTATGAAAGCGGATCGTTGGTTAGTAACCAAAACGGTTACGAGGTATCTTTAAGAAAAAGGGTTATATGCTCATATTTAAAATTTAAGTCAGTTAGGGATTATAAAGCATTATAATCCGAATTTTTTGGATGCCAAAAGAGTAAAAGAGCCACTTCAAGCTATAATTTTTTTGTAAATAGAGCTATACAAGGAAAATTGTCATATGGACACTTATAGTTTATCCACTATGGAATTAGTATTTGTTTACCGTTAAAAACATCCAATGATGCAAAATAATTACATAATTTTTTCATAGAGTTGTGATTATTGGAAACGAAATTGAAATAACATTAAAATAATATTATAACAATAAACAACAATATTTCCAATGAAAGGAGAATTCAAAATAGATTGTAATCCATATAGTATATTGTGATAAACTCCATAACAGTGGATTCGCTTACAAAAGGATTATCATCCAATGTCTTTTATGAGAATGTTGCTCGAATTGATGTATATTTTGGTTCAGCGGGAGTTAGTATTTGGCTATGCATTGTTATATATTTTGGTTATGGATACATTCATTATCTTATTTATCTGATCAAAATAAAGTAATAAAGTGTTTTTTCGCTCTATAGTTAGTTCATTTATTGAACTTATGATCTCACTTAAGTAGCACCATTTGGAGATAGACATGTACAGATAGCATTTCATGTAATTTTCATGTTATGTATCAATGATTGATCTTTGTCTTTTGACTGTATTGGTATATGTGACCATTGATGAGTTTAATTATACTAAAGGTAATGAAAGTTGCTTTGATCCTTTTTAGCATAGTTAATGGACAAGATTGTTTTAGAAATACCTTATATCATAAATAGCAAATTTTTGAGCTCATAAAATTATACGCATTTATAAGGTTATTACATATGCGGCCAAGAGGGAGATTGTTGGAATATTTTAACATGTATGAGTCGCGCATGTAAAATAAAATTTGTTGTGCTGTTTTGATATAAAACCAAACTAAAGTGGTTAAATTTTAAATTAAAGCTTGTAACAACCCTGTATTTTTTGATTATTTTAATATTATATTTTAATTATTTTAATTGAAATTCCTGATTTAAAACTTTATGTCATTTATTAAAATGAATAAAAACTTTTATTCTAAATATAAATTTTGATTTTATTATGAATTATGATTCCAAACATGAATAAATAGATTATGTTTCAAAAATGTGAATTTTGGTCAATATGGTCAAACTTTGACTTTTAAATTTAAAATTTAAAAATTTAAATTTTTTCATTTTATTTTTTATTATGAAAATAAATTAAATTTCAAGAATACTGCTTTTCGTTTCGTTGAAATCTGATTAATATTGTGAAAGTTAAGCTTTTTACAATATTGTGTATAAATTGATTTATTTAACAAAATTTGTTTATTTTAAATTATATAAATAATATTTTTATTTGTTCCAATTTTTGTGTATATGTATATATGACATTTTATGTATTTATTTTTATTTTTTAAAATATTTTTAAAGATTTTCCAAAGTTAATTGTATTTTGTTTGTAATTTTTAAGTCTAGTTTCAATTTAATAAACTATTTCTTTATTTCTTTTTCTATTTTTCTTAAAATATTTATTTATTTTCATTTTAATTTAATTTGTATTCTTTTTTCTAATTCATTTACAAATTTTCATTTGTTTTATTTGATTAAAAGAAATGGAAATTCTAAGAGACTAAAACTCTTCATTTTCTTATGACTTTTCAATGCTTGCCTTTTCATTTCTTCTGGCCGTTCCTTTTCTTTTCTCATAGCCATTTATTTTTGTATTTTACATGAAATAAAACTTCTCATTTCCTTCATTTATTCGGCCATCCCATTTCTGAAAAAAATATGGAAGGCGATGGCCTCTCTCCTTCCTTCTTTTCCTCTTTTCTTCTTCTTTCTTCATTATTTTGCCTAGTTCATTCATATTTGCTTGGACTCACCTCTCTCCTTGCTGACCACCATCCTCCTCCACCTTCCCATCCACAGCCTACACCACCATTACCTCCTCCCAAAGCCAGGCCGTGATCCCCTAGGCCAAAACCCCACCATCCAACTTGTAGAACCATGAACAAACCATCCGTTCACCAAATTCGTTCATGTTGCTTGCCTTATCACCTCACCACCACCCTCTCACTTTGGCCACCCCATAGCCGCCGCCACCTAGAACCACCACCACCTCCGGCCGCTGCTGCACAATCACCTGACCTGCACTTACCTTTGGCCGAACCCTATGATGATCAAGGCCGAGCCTTGTTGTGCCCAAACTCCACTCTATTTGCTTTTGTCCCTTTTTCTTCTTCATATGCAACTCCTACTGTTCACATCACTTCATGTTGTCGTGCATAGGTGTGCTAAACATGACCTATATGATGCTAATCTGAGCCCAAATACATCATGGCATAGCCTAGGTCCAGCTAAGGCCAAGCATTGGAGTGGTTGTAGCAAGGTCTAATCATTCTTTGCTTTTGCTGCTTCTTATTTCCATTTGATTCAATGATGTGTTTTGTGTTAAATATATTCATGTATATGTTGCTTTGATTTATTGGTTGTGCACAAGATGATCATCTAGGCTCCCATTCATTCAAATCAAAAGTCGTGTTGTACCGTACTTGTCGCGCCTTTGGAATCGGTTTGTGTGTCGTAGTGGTCTTCAGCTTGAAAATGTGAGTCATCCTCACTCCGACATGTTTACTTATGAAATAGTGAATTGATGACAAGTGTATAATAATTAAAAATGTTTATGCAAGTAAATGATGATTACATGATATGTTATGCCTTGTTATTACCATGTTAATTCTTCTAATTATCACCTGACATATGATATATGACATTATATTATGACATTGACATTGTTAATACTGTTTATTTATTTATGATCACACTGCAAGTTCCCTGTTGAATAGAATCACTATGGGTTGAAATAATACACACCCGAACGGAATTTAGAGTAAGGAAAAATCATTAAGGGCTGACATGACAGGCCTGAGCGATTTTTTATTTATTTTTATTTACTTGGGATTGCGGGTTTGAAATGATAGAACCCGGGTTTTCTTTTTAAATTGCGGATTGAAATGATATATATCCGTATCACTTAATAGGTTAGAAAATTAAATACATACCACGTGGTATATTCTTAAATGATATTTATTAAGATATGTATTTTTAAAAGCATGAAATTTGATTTAAAATTATATATTTTATGGTTTTGAGAAGGCTATATATTTAGTTTTGAATTTGTGAATCTAAGTACGTAAATTTGAAGTAAATGTGATTTTTGAATTTAAATTTAATTTTTATTTTTAAAATGTAAATAAATAATGGAAATTAAATTTAAAGTTTTGAAATGATATTTGAAGTAAAATGTTAAGTTTTTATTTAATTTATAAGTCAAGAAAATAGTGAATTTTGACTTAACAAATGAATTGAGTTTTAAATTGAATATTGATTTATAAAATTTTGTTATGATAAATCATATGTTAAAATTATTTAAATGAGAAAATTTGAAGTCTAGAAATATGATTTATAAGTTTAAAATAACAAAAATTTGAAGTTTTAAATGTTTCTGGAGTTATAATAAAATCTTGAATTTTATTAATAGCATTTTCAAAATGCTGTAGTCTTATGACATCATTTTTAAATGCTGTTGTTTTTGAATTTAACTATGTTGAAATAACTAAATATCTATTACAACATTTTATAAATGTAGTTGTTCTTGCACTAAACTATTTTGGAAACTATAAGCTACTATAGCACTTTAAAAATGTCGTCGTTGCTATAGTTTGGCAATGTTTTGAAATGTTATAGATTTTAACACTGTTTGAGTTATGTTTTAAAGTGTTAAATAACTTAACTTTTGGAATTGATTATTTGTGAAATTTCAAGAGTTTGAATATATATTTAATATTTAAATTTAAATTTTTAAGGAATTTAAATTGAATTTGAATTTGAATTTAAATAAGGTTTATTTGGTCATGTGTTAAATGGAATGAAATGTAATGGGATAAATGAAATTTTGAATGAAATTTTGAAATATGTTTTGTAATGATATTTGGCATAATTAATGAATGACTTATTTGACTTAAAAATGATATTTAAATTTAAATATTTGAATTTGAATTCAAATAATGATTTACTAATGAGGTTTTGAAAGGACATGATATTTTGATGATTGAAATGGTTTGGAAATAATTTGATCTTTATTTTGATAAAGAATATGAATTTGAATGATATTTGATAAATGAATATTTGATGGATATTTGGTTTACTTGTAATTTAAGTTTATTTAAATAATATTGGATTTATGAAATGAATATTTCAAAACTAAGTAATAACGATGTTAAAATTGAGATATGTGAAATTGTAAAATTTAGTTTTAAAATGTGAGACATTAAAGTTTTGAAATAAATTAAAATTTTAATAGTTTATTTTTTGGATCAAATCTGTATTTCAAGTTGATAAGATTTGAAATGTTTTGTTGGAAAAATAAATTGAATTGAAACTGATGGTTTGAATTGAATTAAATTGGAAATTTGAAAATTTGGGTTAATTGAATAAATGTGAAAAAATGTAAAGAATTAAAGGAAGGTACCATGATTGCAAATGTATGTTTTGAAATGTTATGATTTTCAAAGTGTAATGATTTCAAGTATTTTAGTTTCAAAAGAGTTATAACTTTGAAAGTATTATGATTTTGAAAGTGAATATATGTTTGAAATTGAAATGATAAACTATTTTGATTTGAATATAGTTTTGAAATAAAAATGGTTTTGGTTTCAAAGTATAAACTATTTTGAAAGGAATTTGGAAAGGAATTGATTTGATTTTGAAATATAAACTATTTTAAAATGTCCACGGCGTCATAATAACGTTTGGTTGTTAAAGAGACCGGGATCGGAAGTTGTCATACTCTCTGCCAACTCCGAAAACCCCTTTAACAACCGTGTACGCGGTGGAGATTCCAGAATGAAGTAGGATGGTGGCGACATTCTTGAGGTATATTACGTGGACCCAACTCCCGTGAGTTGGCATAAGGTGACTAAAACAGGAGCGATCTCGGGCCAAGTGAGGTCATTCCTCCGACCGAACACATATATTCGATACTATACTCTTACTTGTTGTTGATTTAATGGCCATCCTTCGATTTGGATTTGGGAGTGTCTTCTGTGGTGGACGTATGTGGCTGCTATGTTACGAGCAGCCTGTATGCGTAATTGGTATATCTACCCTGGCATTGCCTCCTTTTCCGTGTCACCTACCATAGTAAGCCTTAGTACGAGTTTCTATTAGTGTCGTACCTATGGAGTATCTTCTCATAGTCTCCCGATCAGGAGATATGCAGGTACTATATAGACTACTGACATTACTACGTGTTAAGGGCTAAATGGGTAACCCCTTAACGCTATTTTAAAGTAAGTTTATTTTAAGGTATACATTATTATAATAGCGCAATATTACTACATAGTAAATAGTTTAACGGATCCTTAAAGGATGGACGATCCCAAGCATCCTTTAAGTTACTTATGCATTTTTGTTACTGTTCACTTGAGTTGATTTACAGTTCATAAGTATTTATGTCCTAACTCGAGTGTTTTGTGTTTTGCTTTACGCTCAAGTCAGACTGTGTGATTCAGCATTCAAGACTCACCTTCGGAGTTGGAGCTTTTCTTGAAGATCCAGCCATCTATTTTGCTTTCGGTATCCAGTTATTTCGGTGATGTATTCTGATTTGTACCTGATGTATCCAGTTATTCATCTATTATATCTTGTTTAACTCTGATGTAACTTATATTTATATGGTAGCTTCATGAACTACTATCTCTTTTACTTCCGTTGCATTATTATTTACTCTGTATCTGTGATCTACGATTATAAATTTACTATATATTTTGGGATTTTTCAAATTTATTTACAATGCGGCATTTTGAGCAATTCAAGTCCGACATGTGCGGATGCGAATGGTTGAAAATATCGGGTCGTTACATTTGGTATCAGAGCTTTGGTAGCTCTAGGCAAAACTCAGCATATAGGGTAAATGTATTTACAGAATCACTTTCATTCGGGTTTGAATCTCTTCCATTTTAACTCGATTCCTTTGAATTTTGGAACGTTCCCTGCGGTTCCAAAATCCATTCGTGTCCCTCACTATTCATCTTCTTTTGATTCTAGAGTATCCCATGACTCCACTTCGAATGATCTTTACAGTGAGTCGGCGGTCTCACCAATCTCAAATTGATTTGTAAAGGGGTGAAACTCCTTTACTACAGCATCGATTCACCAAAGATTTTATATCATCGGTCTTGATGCTAGTATCTCTTATTATCCCAAACTCTATCTCTTAAGACCGAATGTTGATTTTCCCCAAAAATCCACATCGATCTTATTCTTTAAGTCACGGTTGACCCGGTTAAGGCTGCCTGCAATTTATATAAGCTTATCCATCTTTCTATTCTGTTATTTAATCATCTTGTCTTCGTTTCCAACTTATCTTCAAATCATTCTTGAAGTGTATTTGTAAACTAATATTTAAATGTTTTATATATTGTGTTGTTTGAGTTGTTGATATTGATTTGGGTTTCTAATCAATTCGTCTGATCAACGCTATCGATAAAATTTCCAAAACACTTGGATAGAGAAAATTGACACAATATGGTTTTTCAAATTTAGTAATGAAATAAATTTTTTTGTAAATATATTATAAATTTTTCTGGATTTTATTGAGTTGGTTGTTAAGAAATAATATTTGATTTTATATATCATTATTTCTTATTTCATATATAAATAATTGAACTATAAACATTGTTATAAATTTATTTGGAAATTTAAAATGAATATAAAACAAGAATTTGAGAATTTAATTTCCGATGGATTTCGAACCTCGTGTTTAAAGTTTTAAAAGGATATGCTATTTAAAGTATTTTCGAATAGAAATTTGTTTCCAAAGAATTTTAAAGTTTAAAATTAGTGATCTTTTCTTCGTCGCTGGAAAATAACTTTGGTGATGACTACGGCATCATCGACATTCATTTTTGAGTTTCAAAGTGAAGAGACCGTTTTGTAGTCTTGCTACAGTTTTGTTTTAGGGAATTTAATTAATTTGAATTTCTAAAATAAGACTGGATTTATAACATATGTTGATATATGATTTAAATTTGAATGGACATATATATATGGTATATGTGCATTTATTTATCTCTAAATAGTTTGGAATTTATCGGAAATTTAATTCCTAAATTTTTCTTGAAAGATAAGTTATAAGTATAATTTCAAGATTTAGATAAATATTCGAGCTTGAAATGATTAAATTAGAAAATTTTATTTGTATAATACACAATTTCATTCCAATATAGCTTACTTAAATCATATAGAAGTTGAATATGTAACTGGATAATATACAATATAAAAAAAGGTTTTATAAATAAAATTTGAGTGGTTCTAATAAATTTTATACACTTAAATTTTAGTTATAAAAAGATTAACAGAGGTAAATAGAGAAAAAAAAGTAATGGAATAATTTACAGTATAAAATGATGTTAAAGGAACTAAGAATAAATTTAAAGCAGTTATAATAAGTGTAAATATATTTAACATAGGTGAGAAAATATATTGAAAGGAATAAATTTAATTTTATTTAGGAAAAAAGAAGAATAAATTTATTGAATACATTATGAGTATAATAAAAGATTTTTTCAAATCCATGATTTTAGAGATTGTTAACTTAAGAATTGGATGATAAGATAATGAAATTAGAGATGGTTAAGGTTTATTTAACTTATGAAAAATTAATTTTCAATTTAAGTTGAAATTTTCATGGTTTCAAAAATCTATTACCTTATTTTGTTTTTCAAAATATCTTTTGTTTGTCCTTATTTCCTTATCTTGCTACAGAATGGAAAGGCTATTGCTTATAACAGTCTGTTTAGAAATCTTTCTATAATCTTTGGTACTCATTTTTGAGTCCGAGCACTGCTTGCCATCTATAGACCGTCGGTCAAATGGAGATTGAATCAGATTCTAGAAGATCTTTTTCGTGCTTGTGTTCTTGATTCTGGAGGATCTTGGGAAGATCATCTCCACTTTGTTAAACTTACCTACAACAACAGTTATCAGGTATTATTTCAATCTTTTGTCATCTTTTCTTAATCCTATTTCATTCTATCTTTTTCTGTGCTTTTCCGTACCTCATTCCTTTTCGGGGACGAAAAGTTTTGAGTGGGGGAGAGTTTAACAATCTTGTATTTTATGATTATTTTAATTTTATATTTTAATTATTTTAATTGAAATTCCTGTTTTAAAACTTTATGTTATTTATTAAAACGAATAAATTTTTTTATTTTAAATACAAATTTTGATTTTATTATGAATTATAATTCCAAACATTAATAAATAGAATATGTTCCAAAAATGTAAATTTTGATGAATATGGTCAAACTTTGACTTTTAAACTTAAAATTTAAATTTTTGAATTTTATATTTTATTATGAAATAAATTTAATTTCAAGAATATTGCTTTTCGTTTCGTTGAAATTCGATTAATATTGTGAAAGTTATGCTTTTTTACAATATTGTGTATAAATTGATTTATTTAACAAAATTTATTTATTTTAAACTATATAAATAATATTTTTGGATGTTCTAATTTGTGTATATATGTATATATGACATGTTATGTATTTATTTTTATTTTTTAAAACATTTTTAAAGTATAGTTATAATTTTCCAAAGTGAATTGTATTTTGTTTGTAATTTTTAAGTCTAGTTTCAATTTAATAAAATATTGCTTTATTTATTTTTCTATTTTTCTTAAAATATTTATTTATTTTCATTTTATTTTACTTTTTCTTTATTTTTCTAATTCATTTACAAATTTTCATTGTTTTATTTGATTTAAAGAAATGGAAATTCTAAGAGACTAAAACTCTTCATTTTCTTATGACATTTCAATGCTTGCCTTTTCATTTCTTTTGGCCGTTCCTTTTCATTTCTCATAGCCGTGTATATTTGCATTTTACGTGAACGAAAACTTCTCACTTCTTTCATTTGTTCGGCTATCCCATTTCTGGAAAAAAATATGGAAGGCAATGGCCTCTCTCCTTCCTTCTTTTCCTCTTTTCTTCTTCTTTCTTCATTGTTTTGCCTAGTTCATTCATATTTTCTTGGCCTCACCTCTCTCCTTGCTAACCATCTTCCTCATCCACCTTCCCATCCACCACCTACACCACCATCACCTCCTCCCAAAGCCAGGCCGTAGCCCCTAGGCCAAAACCCCACCATCCAAACTTGTAGCCATGAACAAACCATCCATTCACCAAATTCCTTCATGTTGCTTGCCTTATCACCTGACCACCACCCTCTCACTTCGGCCACCCCATAGCCGCCACCACCTAGAACCACCTCCACCTCTGGCCGCTGCTACACCATCAGATGACCTGCACTTACCTTTGGCCGAACCCTATGATGATCAAGGTCGAGCCTTGTTGCGCCCAAACTCCACTCTATTTGCTTTTGTCCCTTTTTCTTCTTCATATGCAACTCCTACCCTTCACATCACTTCATGTTTTCGTGCATAGGTGTGCTAAACTTGAACTATACGATGCTAACCTAAGCCCAAACACATCATGGCCAAGCCTAGGTCCAGCTAAGGCGAAGCATTGGAGTGGTTGAAGCAAGGTGTAATCATTCTTTGCTTTTGTTGCTTCTTATTTCCATTTGATTCAAAGATGTATTTTGTGTTAAATATGTTCACGTATATGTTTCTTTGTTTTATTGGTTGTGTACAAGATCATCATCTAGGCTCTCATTCATTCAAATCAAAAGTCGTGCTGTATCGAGCTTGTCGTGCCTTTGGAATCAGTTTATGTGTCGTAGTGGTCTTCAGCTCGAAAAGATGAGTCATCCTCACTCCGACATGTTTACTTATGAAATAGTGAATTGATGACAAGTGTTTAGTAATTAAAAATGTTTATGCAAGTAAATGATGATTATATGATATGTTATGCCTTGTTATTACCATGTTAATTCTGTTAGTTATCACCTGACATATGATATATGACATTATATTGTGACATTGACATTATTTATACTGTTTATTTATTTATAATCACAATGCAAGTTTCCTATAGAATAGAATCACTATGGGTTGAAATGATACATACTCGAACGGACTTTAGAATAGGGAAAAATCGTTATGGGCTGAAATAATAGGCCTGAGCAATTTTTTATTTTTTTATTTACTTGGGATTGCGGGTTTGAACTGATATAACCTGGGTTTTCTTTTAAAATTGCGGATTGAAATGATATATATCTGTATCACTTGATCTAGGTTAGAAAATTATATACACACCCCATGGTATATTTTTAAATGATTTTTATTAAGATATGTATTTTTAAAAGTATGAAATTTGATTTAAAATTATATATTTTATGGTTTTGAGAAGGCTAAATATTTAGTTTTGAATTTGTGAATCTAAGTATGTAAATTTGAAGTAAATGTGATTTTTGACTTTAAATTTAATTTTTATTTTTAAAATGTAAATAAATAATGGAAATTAAATTTAAAGTTTTGAAATGATATTTGAAGTAAAATGTTAAGTTTTTATTTAATTTATAAGTTAACAAAACAATGAATTTTGACTTAACAAATCAATTGAATTTTAAATTAAATATTGAATAAATTTTGTTGTGATAAATCATATGTTAAATTTATTTAAATGTGAAAATTTAAAGTCTATAAATATAATTTATAAGTTTAAGATAACAAAAATTTGAAGTTTTAAATATTTCTGAAGTTATAATAAAATATGGAATTTTATTAATAGCATTTTCAAAATGCTGTAGTCTTATGACAGCATTTTTAAATGCTGTTGTTTTTGAATTTAACCATGTTGAAATAACTAAATATCTATTACGGCATTTTATAAATGCCGTTGTTCTTGAACTAAACTATTTTGGAAACTATAAGCTACGATATCACTTTATAAATGCCGCCATTGCTATAATTTGACAATGTTTTGAAATGTTATAGATTTTAACACTGTTTGAGTTATATTTTAGGGTGTTAAATGACTTAACTTTTGGAATTGATTATTTGTGAAATTTCAGGAGTTTGAATATATACATTTAATATTTGAATTTGAATTTTTAAGGAATTTAAATTGCATTTGAATTTAAATAAGGTTTATTTGATCATGTGTTAAATGGATTGAAATATAATGAGATAAATGAATTTTTGAATGAAATTTTGAAACATGTTTTGTAATGATATTTGGCATAATAAATGAATGGCTTATTTGACTTAAAAATGATATTTAAATTTAAATATTTGAATTTGAATTCAAATAATGATTTAACAATGAGGTTTTGAAAAGACATGATATATTTGATGATTGAAATGGTTTGGAAATAATTTGATCTTTATTTTGATAAAGAATATGAATTTGAAATGATATTTGATAAATGAATATTTGAAGGATATTTGGTTTACTTGTTATTTAAGTTTATTTAAATAATATTGGATTTATGAAATGAATATTTCAAAACTAAGTAATAATGAAGTTAAAATTGAGATATGTGAAATTATAAAATTTAGTTTGAAATGTGGGATATTAAAATTTTGAAATAAATTAAAAATTTAATAGTTTATTTTGTGGATCAGATCTTTATTTGAAATTGATAGGACTTGAAATGTTTTATTGGAAAACTAAATTGAACTGAAACTGATAGTTTGAATTGAATTAAATTGGAAATTTGAAAATTTAGGTTTAATTGAATAAATGTGAAAAATGTAAAGAATTAAAGGAAGGTACCATGATTGCAAATGTATGGTTTCGAAATATTATGATTTTTAAAGTGTAATGATTTCAAGTATTTTAGTTTCGAAAGAGTTATAACTTTGAAAGTATTATGATTTTGAAAGTGAATATATGTTTGAAATGGAAATGATAAACTATTTTGATTTGAATATAGTTTTGAAATAAAAATGGTTTCGGTTTCGAAGTATAAACTATTTTGAAAGGAATATAGTTTTGAATGGAAATGATTTGATTTTGAAGTATAAAATATTTTGAAATGACCACGGCGTTATAATAACCTTTGGTTGTTAAAGAGACCGGGATCAGAAGTTGTCATACTCTCTGCCAACTCCGAAAATCACTTTAACAACCGTGTATGCGGTGGAGTTTCCAGAATGAAGTAGGATGGTGGCGACGTTCTTGAGGTATATTATGTGGACCCAACTCCCGTGAGTTGGCATAAGGTGACTAAACAGGAGCGATCTCGGACCAAGTGATGTCATTCCTACGATCGGACACATTTATTCGATATTATACTCTTACTTGTGGTTGATTTGATGGCCATCCTCTGATTTTGATTTGGGAGTGTGTTCCGAGGTGTAGTTGTATGCAAACCTAGAGCAATTGCATGATGAACCAAGAAATCTCCCGGACCTATTGTTAAGAAGAGTGGACTATTATTTTCATTAATAGCATTTAACCAACCGGGTAACCATATGCTTCGACCTGCATTGAGAAATTAGAAAAACAAAAAACCCTATAGGATGACGCCACAGATTCCACCCCCAAAAACCATATTTTGACCGTGACTCAACTATATCAACTGTACTTGAACTGTTAGATAATCATAGTCGATAATAACATTACTGTTCATATCACTATTTCAAAACCGACAGGGGAGCCGGCGACCGAAGCCCGGTGAACGGCGGTCGTAACTATAACGGTCCTAAGGTAGCGAAATTTCTTGTCGGGTAAGTTCCGAGCCGCACGAAAGGCGTAACGATCTGGGCACTGTCTCGGAGAGAGGCTCGGTGAAATAGACATGTCTGTGAAGATGCGGACTACCTGCACCTGGACAGAAAGACCCTATGAAGCTTCACTGGGCGTATGTGGCTGCTACGTTACCACCAGCCCGTGTGCATAATTGGTATATATACCCTGACATTGCCTCGTGTGTCGTGTCACATGCCATAGCGAGTCTTACTACGAGTTTCTATTTGTGTTGTACATATGGAGTATCTTCTCATAGTCTCCCGATCAGGAGATATGCAGGTACTGTATATACTACTGACATTATTACATGTTAAGGGCTATATGGGCAACCCTTAACGCTATTTTAAAGTAAGTTTATTTTACTGTAGACATTATTATAATAGCGCAATATTACTACATAGTAAATAGTTTAATGGATCCTTAAAGGATGGGCGATCTCAAGCATCCTTTAAGTTACTGATGCATTTTTATTAATGTTCACTTGAGTTGATTTACAGTTCATAAGTATTTATGTCTTGACTCGAGTGTTTTGTGTTTTGCTTTACGCTCGAGTCAGACTGAGTGATTCAGCATTCAAGATTCACTTTCGGAGTTGGAGCTTTTCTTGAAGATCCAGCCATCTATTTTGCTTTCGGTATCCAGTGATTTCAGTGATGCATTCTGATTTGTACCTGATGTATCCTGTTATTCTTCTGTTGTATCTTGTTTAACTCTAATGTATCTTATATTTATATAGTAGCTTCATGAATTACTATCTTTTTACTTTCGTTGCATTATTATTTACTCTGTGTTTGTGATTATTTATTTACTGTATATTTTGAGATTTGCCAAATTTTATTTACAACGCGGTATTTTGAGCAATTCAAGTCCGACATGTGCAGGTACGAATGGTTGAAAATATCGGGTCATTACAAAGCTAAAAGGCTTAAGAATTTAATTATCATGAGATTAATATATAGATATGAGTATTTTAATTTGTTGAAGGGTCAAGTTTGAAAATTCTACCATTATAAATAGGGTGTTACTATCTACGCATCTAACTATTTATAACGCGACTTAAATAGAAATTAAAATAATTCAAAAAAAATGTAGCAAACACCCACTTCGGCCAGTTATGCAAAATTGAGTGAAGAAATAGTCACACAGTTTCCATTACTGAACAACGCCAATATAAAAAACCAAAAAGATAACTATATAACACGGTAATAACTTCTTCTATCATCAATTAACGACGGAGCATTCTAAAATTAATAATGTAAGTAAAACCTAATATTTTGGTTTTTGAATAAATTGTTATATGAATCGATTGTTTTTTATTACTATTCAAAGTATATAAGGTATTTATTTCCGTTTCAATCTCTTTAAATTAAATATTGAATTTATTGTTGTTTTTGTTAATTTTTTGTTTTAAGATATTATTTATTGTAAATTTAATTTCGATTGAAACGGTAGCTCATATGCTAATTTAATTTCTGGTGGAAAAATTGTTTCGTAATTGAATAGGTTTGTAAAACCATTTTTTGTTTATGTCGTAATAGTTTAGAAACCGTAGCAATATTTGAGATGAAACTTGATTTGAGGGAGGACATATAATATCGCAATGTTGGTTTGTTTATAAAAGGAGCAAACGTGGAAGCAAAAATAAATATTTAAATAGATGGGTGTGAGTGGGTGTATGGAATAATTTAATGGGTGTGAAGAAAAATGAGAGAGTGGTGCATAGTTGGTGTGTGTAAATAGTAAAACCATATAAATAAGAAGTTATGGTCTTGAAATTACACAAGTCTTATTAATCATCCAAACCTATTACATGGAGGGCTAAGGGTCCGTCTATTGGAACCCCGCTATTTGCTCTTCACCCCATTAATTAGAAAATAAAATGCACACCTCATGCTTTTCTCTTCTCACCCCATTTATTCCAAAAATGTCTTTTCTACATTCTTAGTTACATTTCTTTTTGCAGCTGCTATCTCTTTCAAAAAAAAAAAAAAAATCTAGCAATTTCAAAACAGCAGAAAACAACAATGGAAAGATGCAAGAAAGATAAGTGCTCGATTTGTTAAAAAAATGCTTAGTTGTATGAGATTGTTGAAACTTTTTGTTGAAACTTCTGTAAACTTTGAATGTTAGTAAGTGTTACTTTATTTTGTTGCTGTAAACTTTGAATTCCTCTGCACTTGGAATTCCTGTCAATTTTATTTTCTTGCTTATCTTATTTGTAAACTTTGAATTTTAGTGTAGCTTCTTATACAAAGTGTAGCTGCTGTAAACTTTGTTTTGTTAGTCCAGCTTGTATTTCTGTCAACTTTATTTTGTTAGTGTTGTTTATATTTATTTAGTTGGTATTGCTTATATTTATTTTGTTGTTGCTGTGAACTTTATTTTGTTAGTGTGCCTTGTGTTTCTGTCAACTTTATTTGGTTAGTGTAGCTTCCATTCCATGTAAACCTGTAACTAACGAGGATTAAATCATTTTAAGGCCAAGGCTAAAATGGATATATGCAATTTCAACACCACATATAAGCGTGGATTCTGAATTTTCAACGCCTGGTGTATGGAAGGTGTAGTATATTACAAAGCCTATTGCTGACGTGGAATTTCATATTTCCACATTTAAAACAAACGTTGTTTTAATTTTTCTAACGTCCCTTCCAAGTTGTTTCAATTGTTCCATGGGGCATAGCTTGTATTTTAAAATCTCTGCCAACTACGTTGATTTACTTGTAACAGTCTCTGTTTGTAGCGTGGATTTTTCTATTTCGACGCTTAAATGTTATGTTGATTTACTATAAAAAAGCATCCGAAATGAAAATAGAAGATGATGGACAAATTATCTAATTAATTGTTACAGGGTATAATTGAAATTAAAATTTTAAAATTTTATCGGAGGGTGAAGAACAAATAACGGGTGGCAATAGCCGCACCCGAGGGCTAATATCAAATTAAGAGTTTGTGTAAGTTGGAAGACCAGACCAAATCTTTTCTTTTTCAATCAACTGAGAATTCATGCGTGACATTTTGCTAATTTATTTAATTTTTTATCGTTTGTTCTCAATTTAATCAGTATAGGTTCTATGTTCGGATCTATAATTTAATCATTAGTCGAATCTATGGCTTATTAAATTCTATCAAGAAAAAATACCAAAATTCTAGAGCTTATGTGAAGGAAGGGTTGAGAATGAGAAAATGAATCCACATAGAGGGAAATCGAAAGAACTCAGAGAGAGAGAGAGAAAATTTGATGCTTTTATAAGGTTGAAGCATGATTCAATTCATCTGTTATCAAGCTGTGTGTTTCCATATATCTGACGAATCACGAACATTCATTATTTATATAAAAAATTAAATAGTTGGATTCGCACTAAAGTAAATAGTTGAATTTCAAAAGGGGACAATGAGCTCATAAGTTTTGAAGATAGAGAAATTGCTTTAGGTTGAAGCATATAAAATGTTGCTGCAAGGAGCTGTTGATAAATTGGGCAGGTCGAGGCATTGTTTATTATTTTAACATTTAAGTTCCAGATAAAGTTGTTTCTCATCAGTTGACTTGTTAAATTATAAATACAACTACCTATAAATTCAATCACAACCATATTTGTTAGATTACACCTACAATCATACGAGTTTATAGCATGTATTTAACGTATTATGTAAAGAAGTTCCATGTAGTAACAAAATGCGGAATTGAAAATCGTACGGATATCCGGAATTTTCAAAACGGTATCTAAACTTTATAAATTTTCAGTGACAAAACCGAAAACTGGAATTTCAAACATGGAATGAAAGGCTGAACGCATGAAAGTTCCAGTCATTTAACAGAGCCAAATATTAGGATCCAAGACTCTGGGTTTACTTGGACATCATTCATATCATCACCCCTGCCGCATCCAACACTTCACGTGTTCAAACTGTAATAGTTTGCATTTGTCATTTTATATCGAATGGCCCATAACCAGGCATGCCAGCTTACTGTGGCCAAAACTGTTACATCTCAACAATGTGGATCAAGGAGAGAAAGTTTTTTTTTATTGATTATACATATAATTATGACGGTAGAATACAAAGACTACAATCTCTTTGAAACACGTGGATATCAAGTCAAGCGAACATGTCAGATATAGCAACCCAAACAAAGAATGAAAATAGTACATATGTCCATACTTTCCTAGTTTCAATCATCATAGCACTGCTGCTTGTATCCTGCAACGCTTTTCCAGTGAAACCTGCGATGGATATATAATTGTATTCGGTTTAATGCTATAAACAGAAATGTCATGGAAACATACTGTAATACCGTACACACCTGAGGAGCAGCCTTGTGTTATGGTGTAGTTGATATCCTTAACCGTCTGCTTGCTTTCGAATTCATACGTTCCACGCATCACGTCGTCTAGGCATTGGAGCACGTAAGCTGTGTGGTTTGCACATCCATTGCTGCAGTAGCTTTCTCCGTCGATACTGGTTACGTTTACCCATCCTGTTTCTTTCAATGTGTACTTCTCTGGACAACTGCTTGAAATCTGGATTCACGTTTGAAACGAAAACAACAAACTCATCATACAAGTATGTACATGTCACTTCCCTAGTGAATTCATACTCCATTCTACTGTCCTATGCATCTCTGAATTTTGGATTTCAGTGCTTAATGTTTCAATGACTATATATTCTACTACCTCTAAGTTGATATAAAATGTTGTTATATACATTCGGCAATGAGTTATCCATCCATAGAAAGAAGGGAAAAAAAAAGTTATTCAGCAACGGATCATCAAAATTCAGTAAATCTTGAGTGAATGATGAAAATCTTGCTAGAAAAATTGTTCTTAAAATGAAGAAAATGTTTATGTACGTTTTGCAGGCAATTATAAGCACTTCTCCATTGATCAAAAGGGCTTAGATTTGGATTCTCTGTTGAGGCTTCACCTGAAACCATGATTTAAAGTAATTTGTTTATAGAAAGTAAGAGATTATTTGTTATATTATGAACCATATGCGGTGACTAATTCTTACCTTGAGGGGTGGTGAAGCCAAGAAGAATACACAACATGATGGTCATTGTAAAACTTTTCATTTTGTTCAGTTTAACTTTATCGGAATCTATTTTGTGTTGGAAGTGATAGCTGATCAAATTTATATCAAAAGTTATTAGGAAATGATGATTTGAAGAAAATATCAAGAAACAAGGATCCTAGGCCATAAGGATATTCTGATGTTAATTACTAAGCGTTGAGAAAAACCAAGTCATTATATAGCAAGAAAAACAGGTAGACTACAAATTACATTGATTGTAACTACTGAGTACAAACGTGCATTCCAGTTTCTATAGGTGCTATTTGGAGTACCGAAACTTTCTTTTACATGTTAATAGGCTGTTGTTAAACGGTCAAATAAGAGAGTTTTGGGAGTTTTGATTACTCCTCTTACTTCTTACTTTCTTAGTCCGGAACTGGGATTATATCCCTGTTATAAAGACTAAGATAGAATATGCTATCTCACGTACTTATATTACACAACAATTTTTTGTGCATTTTAAATAGGACAATCTATCTATTATATATTCTCTTGTACTTGTACTATCTATATATTTATATCTATCTATACTACTAATAATGAGAATTGCATAAACTGATTTCGACAGTGTCTTTTTGAAATACTCAAAACACTCTTATCCTTTCAACATGCGTCCCTCCTATTTGCATTCTCGCCTCATAAAACCTAATTCTGTTCCTTCCTATATTCCCCATTCCCAGATCCAGATGGAGCACCAATTCATGAAATGTAAGCAATCTTCCACAAACTCGATTTCACTTACCCGACAATCCTAGAAACTGTACAACCTTCCCCAAGCTCGGCTTCACTTACCTCCAAATCAACAATGGCAACATTGCCATCACCAAAGGCATAACATCCACGATAGGTGATGTGATGAACTGCAAAAGGTAGCTCAGGCGTGTTGTCCCTTTTGCTTTTTCGGATCCATGATCGGCGACTAGCCAAACTGCAAAAGGCAGCTTCGGTATGATTTGATGTTCAGATTTAAATGTTACATGTTTCGATTACTGTCACTTTTTGACGTTTGTTCATTACACTTTGTTCTGATTATTAGATTCATGACTATTGTTAGTTTTTAATAAGATAATTTTATTTTTGTATTTTGATGATACAAATATTTTTAGTGTGTGTGTGATTTCACAGATAACAACATTATATTTTCTCCTACTTTGTGTAGAAAAATGTTTCTTTTGATTATGCAGCTTATGGGGGTCTAAACCAGATTTGCCGAAGGCTTCCAATAATCAAACACAGAACCGAAGGGTTGAAAATCTCAATTTAACTTCAATCGTCCATCCAACATACCTTTTACTAGAGGTAAGTTAACAGAAATTCAATCAGTACATTTAAAACCATTTTGGCTAGATGTGAGGCAACAATCATTTTTTTAATAAATTGTTGATATTTCCACCTGGATTTGATATTGGAAAAACATGGATATTTGTATGTAATTTATGCATGTGCAGATAGGATACTATTTTATGTATATCTCATAAATTATTTTCTTATTATTTCCTTCTAACGATGAATTGGTAAGGGACAATTAAGTTTTAGTGATTTTGTTATATAAGGCGTGTAAAAGAAATTGTTCTACAGTCACAGTAAAATTTATGGTAGATGATGTCATATAATTGTTATGTAATTGTTTGATATAGTTTGAGCTTTCATGCTTTATCCTTGAATCCATGTAGATGCTTAACCTACGAGGTGGTGTTCATCCTTCTTCCAAAAATTGCTTACATTTTTTATATCTCAACGATATTTGGCTGATTTTTGATAATTTTGATTTGATTACTATTTAAACCGCCAGTTAAAGTCTCACTATATTTTCTCTTGTTAGATATGATTTATCCACTAATTGATCATATTTATTTTATCTATAAATTAATTGATAACAAATGAAAATATCCAATAATTTAATAATTTATTGAAGAACTATGCTACTTTACCTGAAATCAATTCAAGTATTTTAGGGGGCTCTTTCACAGCTATTTTTTCCATATTATTCCCTTTGTAATAACTGATTACTTGCAAGATATTACTTGCCAAGTGCAGTAGTTAGTCACGTACATGCCAAGTGCAGTAGTTTATATGTACGTAGATGTAGAATTCGTTGTATTAGTAAGTTAAAGTGTGAACCTTAACTTTTGAGATCTTTGCTCTATGACCCTTCTCACGATTTGTTGCAACAAATTGTCATATCCTATGATTCCTCAACGCATTGAACATGTATTCATTTCTGGTCTCATCTAACCGCTACATTATTAATTAGGTTTTTAGAAGTTCCTTAATTAATTTTTTATTGCGCAAGTGAAATAAACAATGTTATACAAATCTAGCATTTGTTAGTTTCGTATCATTTTGCATGTACCGTGTAATATCTGTAGTCATTTACAACTAAACAATTTATGTCATATGTATTTATAGTCCGACATTGATTTTCTATTATAATTTGATGACAATGCAAATGATATCGTCATGACAAAATGTTAAAAGTGCTCACAGTGCTCTTTTGAAAAATTCGAGTCGGATATCTTCAAATTACGTGGTGGCTGTTGATTAAAATATTTTTCCTTCTTATATTTTTTTACATTCGTATCTTCTTTTTTTATATTTTTTTTTGCTAGCCTAACCACTCTGTTATTTCACTGTAATTACTTTCCAAACTATATATGTTGTAACTCATGTTAAAACTATACAAGCATGATCAACGGTGTATATAACAGTAGCGTTTAATTAAGTGTCAACTCATTATAGTGAGGCCACGATGTAGTTATTATGGAGGTAAATTTTCTTTTATGATAATTGGCATATAATTAACTTTCCCTGAATTTCTATTTATTATGCTATATAAGATAAATAACAATCAAGTATAGTTATATATACTTCTCTCTTTAATTTAATTGTTAACCACCAACCTTTGGATTATTTTTTTGATTCAAGTTATAAGTAGCATTCATCTATTTTTTTAGATACACTTAATTGTCGCTTTTATAGTTAGTAATAAGACAATGAAAAAGGCGGTAAAGTCACTTTCACAATACAGTGGCTTCCAAAACCCAATATTTATTATAATATACACTCCTAACAAAATTCCACAAGCTTTCAATAGCTTTTCCATGTCCCAATCGTCTTTTAACTTTGTCTTCATTTTTACTTTCATGGGCAGTAATGAATTGGATGAACATATATATTTTTCATAATCAATTTGATTTTTTTAAGATAATAACAGAGATTTGTATTGTCTTCGGCAATTGTAGTGCAGCAGAGTCTAGATGCCTATGCATAGCGATCTATAATTTCTCTGTACTTTATAAAGAAAATTAATATCACATTTCAAAATTAAAACTCGAAATGATATGTATTAAAAATGTATAGTAGTTTTCTTTTCACCTTTCATGTTTGTATCTAATGCTTCACTTTTTTGGTCAAAAAGTTATTTTCATGTTCCTAAGTCCTGGCTATTTCTTCTCCCATTAATCTATTGTGGAACTCATATCACTTCTGAATTATTTTTAATTATTGCTTATTACTTCTTAGTTACAATTGAATATTAATTATTAAAAGTTAATTATAATGTTTATGTTACCATTTATTAAATATTTAACAGTAATTATTAATTATTAATTATTAATTATTATTAATTATTAAGTTTATTATTAAATATTAATTATTAGTTATTCTTAATTATTAATATTATTAATAATTAAATATTAAATATCAATTAAATATTAATTATTATTAATATTTAATAGGCCTTTATTACAACTGGTAAGAAAAAGAGCTGTAGAAAATAAGTTTATGCAATTTTCTAAAAAATATTGTAATTATTAATTATTAGTTATGAATTATCAGAAACTAATTACTAAATATTAATCTTTACCTCTTAATTATTAATATTAATAACTACTTAATGTTAAATATTAATTATTAAACATTAATTCTTACTTATTAATTATTAAATAATAATAATTATTTATTAATTATTAACTGTTAAATAGCAATTATTTATTAGTAGTAATCATTCCTCATTTCAAATTAATTATTATTTATTATTATTTAATAGTAATTATTATTTATTATTAATCATTAAGTATTATTATATAATTATAATTATTAATTAATTATTACAACTGGGAAACGAAAATAGCTGTAATAGGCATCTATTACAACCGGTAAAAAGAAGAGTTGTAATTGGCATTTATTACAACTAGCAAAATAGAAGAGTTGTTGAAATTAAGTTTATTACAACTTTCTGAAGAAAACGTTGTAAAAAGACATTTATTACAACTGTCATTTTCATATTAGGTGTGGCTCGCATTGTATTAGAGTGGATGCATTGATTGGATTATGATTAGTCCACATCATAAGATATTTCAAAAGAGATGAGCATATATATGTGATTAGTAGCATATAATAACAAGGGATTATTTTTGTTAAAATAAACATTGCCACAAAAATAAATGTGCTACAGATTAATGTAGGGACATCCAATCATGACGCTGGCACCAAAGAGCTTCATTCAGTGGTCTTGTCACTTCTACACTAAATGAAGTGTGCTCATAGTGAAAGATGCGAGTGATGCCAAAATATTTCAACATTATATCAAAGCCGATGGTTCAAGGGGACCAATATAATGCAACATTGACCTAAGTGTGCTCCAGTATATGGCTTGAGCTTTGGATTCTCATTAACGTGGAGTTATAAGTTAGAACGTGACCTGCTCCAACTGTGGAATAGAGAAATCTTTGTAAGAAAAGCTTGGCCTAACTGCTGAGAGGTGGTAGCGACCTAATCTAAACTGCTAGAAGTGTTAGCAACCTTATCCAAGTGTTTGAGAACTCTGTATAACTTCAAGTTGATTTGAGAAAATGTTCGCCAACTTGGAGATATGTTAGGTGTGGCTCATATTGTATTAAAGTGGATGCGTAGATTGGGTTATGATTAGTCCCTTATCGTAAGATTTCCTAAAAGAGATGAGCATATATACGAGATTAATAGCATGTGACAAAAATGGATTCTTTTTATTAGCAAAAATGTTGCCATAAAAATATATGTGCTCTAAAGGGGATGTAGGGATATCCAATCATTACGCTAGCACTGAAAGAGCTTCGTTCAATGGCCTTGCCTTTTCTACACCAAATGAAGTGTGCGCATAGTGGAAGATGCAGGGGGTGCTGAAAATTTCAACATGGTATTAGAGTCGATGGTTCGAACGGACCAATATAATGCAGCATTGACCTAAGTATGCTCCAGTATGTGGCTCGAGCTCGGAATTCTCATTAAGGTGGAGTTATAATTTAGAACGCGGACTGTTTCAACCGTGTAATAGAGAACTCTTTGTAAAAACAGCTTGGTCCAACTGATAAGAGGTGGTAGCGACATAACCTGAACTGCTAGAGGTGTTAGCGACCTTATCCAAGTGTTTGAGGACTATGCATAACTTCAAGTTGAATTGAAAAAATGCTCGTCAAGGTGAAGATCTGTTAAATATGGCTCATACTGTTAGAGTGAGTGCGTAGATTAGATTATGATTAGTTCCACATTGTAATATATACATACATAGATATATACATACATATATATATATATATATACATACATATATATATATATATATGATTGCTAGCATGTAACAATAATGAATTCTTTTTGTTACAATAAATGTTGCCATGAAAATATATATACTCCAAGGGATGTAGGGGAATCCAATTATGATGTTGGCATCAAAAAGATTTGTTCAGTGGTCTTGTCTCTTCTACGCTAAATGAAGTGCGTGCATAGTGAAAGATAGGAGGGGGTGCCGAAAATTGTAATAAGATCTTTTTGACGTTTTTTAGTCCCCTAATCCATCCAACAAAATAGCATCTTTGACCCTTCAGATTATTCAAAAAAAAAACAATATGTTTATCCACTCATTATATTTCTTTCTTTCTTCTTAGATTTTCACTCTACGTCGTATTTTTTCCCACTAAAACCCTACAACAAAATCAAATCTGTTACGTGATGATGCACTTCTATAAACTATTGCTATTTAGTTCAATTGGCAATTCAGTTTTATTATGTTATCTTGGATGCTTCTTAGTGTGTAATGTCGATCAATTTGTTTTCCTACATGTCCATATTTTTATTTTCATGATCTGCTTGACGATCATCGTCATCTATTAATTTATTGTTTAGCTAATGCTTGTGATGCTTGTTTATCTTTATATTATATAAGTGGTATTGCCAAAATCAGCTAATGGAAGGGATTTTCCAATTTAAGTTGAGTGCGCAGCAAGAGAGGAATCCACAGCCAGAACCAGCTGCACTTGTTGTTAGCAAAAATACAGTAGAAACGGCAGCAAACCGTTTCAAACAGTGTTGCAGAAGTATAAACAGAAACGTTGATGCTGTTCTATACACAATTGCAACAGCAGCAAAGTGCTGCAATACGTATGCAATGGAATAACAGGAAGATGGTGTGAATAAAACAGATGTACCGATTTGAATGTCCGAGTCCAGCGTAGAACTGTTGGCTTGAAACGAAATTGCTCCCGCTACGGCGCTTTCGGTTGTAGAGCAATCGCTTCCCAAACCTGAAACGGACCTCTCTACGATGCAGCGCAGCAATCACATAGAACGACGAATGCAAGAAGACCGTAAATATTTCAGAACAGAGGAGGAATAAGAAGAGCAGAAAAAAACTGTTGTATTTTTAATTTTTTGTGTGCCTCTATATATATACTGGGGAGAAGTGTCTGTTGGCTGTTCAAACAGGTGTGACTGTTGGAAAGGTTGCGACCCTTTAAACCAACAGACCCGTGCGCGCCCGACTGGGCCTAACGACCGAATTTCAAGTTCAAAAATAAACGGTTCAGCGCAGCGAGCCAGAGTGCAGCCTGGAGGCTCATTCAATCACAAGACCCCAAGAGGCCCAAGGCCCTTATCTTTGACCTATTATATATATATATATATATATATATATATATATATATATATATATATGAAAGCCTTCATGCCTTCAAGCCTTCATGCATGATCCATTCCTTCTCCTCATTTTCTTTTGATATCACTTACCGAGCCTTAGTATATAAGGTGGGATTGGGATGTGTATTCCCCGATGTGGGATATTGTTTCCCTCTCTTTAGCCACTTATTCATTTCTAACAATCCCCCACATGAATGAGTGGTTATTTAATTTGTTCTGAAATATTGCGAAACACTGATCATATCGGTGAAAGTAGCACAATGGCCTTGAACTTTTCCTAGTGTTTTATCGTTATAACTTACTGGCGAATCAGTGGACTAGATTGTCTTTGAACTGTAAGCCTTTTGTGCAAGCTGTATAAAGATAACACATGATAAGTGTTCGTTATTACTCCTTGGTTCTCTGTTTGTGTTCGTTTTTGCCATGAACACCAGCTTGGTCTCATGAGTGCTTGAAGAATTTGACCTTACAATTCTTCCTGAAGTGGCGCCTTCGCACTCACGTAGGTGATTCTATAAAGAGTATCCCGTAATACTCCACTTGGTTCTTTATAACACCACAGTATAGACATCATTAAAATCTAAGCTTATCCTACTCTCCGACGGGTTGTGCACTGACTTATCTTAGGAATGGTTAATGTTTCTTGCAGTGCTACTAAGTTATGTCATCAATTGAGTTGTCCCTTTGAACCTAGATCTTGGGATCTCCAGTCAGCTAGGTAGGGTTTCTATTGAAGAAAAACTTTTCAGTTTATGGGTCTTAAACCCATTCCCATCGATAGGGTTTGAACTTTCTCTCTAGGCAAGCCTTTAGTTAGTGGATCCACGATGTTATCTTTTGATCTTACATAGTCTATATTGATAACTCCATTAGAGAGAAGTTGCTTTATGGTTTTATGTCTATGACGAATATGCCTAGATTTACCATTATACAGTTTACTATTAGCTCTTCCAATACTAGGTTGACTATCACAATGTATACATATTGGAGGCACTGGTTTTTCCCAATTTGGAATATCTTCCAAAAAACTTCGAAGCCAATCTGCTTCTTCTGCGGCTTTATCCAGAGCAATAAACTCGGATTCCATTGTTGACCTTGCTATGCAAGTTTTTTCGAACGATTTCCATGAAATTGCTCCATTTCCTAATGTAAACACATATCCACTTGTGGATTTTGTGTCTTTTGACCCAGTTATCCAATTTGCATCACTATATCCTTCTATTACAGAAGGATATTTTTCATAATGCAGCATATAGTTTTGTGTATACTTTAGATATCCTAGAACTCTGATTATTGCTTTCCAGTGATGTTTACCAGGATTGCTGGTATATCTGCTAAGTTTGCTTATAGCGTATGCAATATCAGGTCTAGTGCAGTTCATGACATGCATAATACTTCCCAGTATACGGGAGTATTCAAGCTGATATATACCATCACCAGTGTTCTTTACCCGATTTTGGTTCATATCTACTGGTGATTTTGCAATAGTTATATTATGCTGCTTGAATCTTTCAAGTATTTTGGCAATGTAATGTGACTGAGATAACGCATATCCTTATGATGTTTTTATAATTTTTACACCTAAGATTACATCGGCCACTCCTAGGTCTTTCATGTCAAATCTAGAGGATAACATATCCTTTGTAGATTTTATTATGGCCTTATTATTTCCTAGGATTAACAAATCATCAACATAAAGACAAACAATGACATATCCAATATCTGTGTGTTTTATATAGACACACTTATCTGATTCATTTATTTTGAATCCATTTGATAACATGGTCTCATCAAATTTCTCGTGCCATTGCTTTGGTGCTTGTTTAAGGCCATAAAGTGATTTTACTAACTTACACACCTTATTTTCATTTCCTGGGCTTAGAAACCCTTCAGGTTGCTGCATATATATTTCTTCTTCCAGTTCACCATTTAAAAATGCAGTTTTCACATCCATTTGGTGTATTTCCAAATTTAGTATGGATGCTATTTCTATAAGCATCCTAATTGATGTGATTCTAGTTACTGGTGAGTATGTATCAAAGTAATCTAGATCTTCCTTTTTCTAAATCCTTTTATTACAAGTTTTGCTTTATACTTATCGATTGAGCCGTCAGCCTTTAGTTTTTTCTTGAATATCTATTTATAACCTAGCGGTTTTGATCCTTTGGGTATATCCACTAGTTCCATGTATGGTATTGTAAAATAGATTCTATTTCACTGTTGACGGCCTCCTTCCAGTAACGAGCATCGGGAGATGACATTGCCTGCTGATAAGTTAGAGGTTCATTTTCTATCATATATGCATAGAAATCTGGTCCAAAGGTTTTAGAGGACCTTTGTCGTTTGCTCCTTCTTGGTTCCTCTACCTCTGATTCAACATTCCTTTCAAACGTGGTTTGATCAATATTATCCTCAGGAGTATCAGTATCTCTCGTTCTCGTTTGAACAATAGTTTCAATCGAGTTTTTAAGAGGAAAAACATGTTAAAAAATCTGTCATTTCGAGACTCGATAATGGTGTTTTCATGAATGTCATCAATTTCAGATTTGTACACCAAAAATCGATATGCACTACTATTATGAGCATATCCAATAAATATGCAATCTATAGTTTTGGGTCCAATTTTGACCTTTTTAGGCTTAGGTATTTCTACCTTTGCTAAGCACCCCCAGACTTTTAAGTATTTGTAAGATGGAGGTCTGTTTTTCCACAGTTCATGTGGTGACTTAAAGGCCTTTTTGCGAGGTACTTTGTTCAGTATATGATTAGCTTAAAGTATCGCTTCACCGCAGAAATTGTCTGGTAATCCAGAACTAATAAGCAGAGCATTCATCATTTCCTTCAAGGTACGATTCTTACGTTCTGCAATTCCATTGGATTGAGGAGAATACGGTGCTGTTGTTCGATGGATTATACCATTTAGAGCGCAAAATTCTTCAAATGGAAATTCGTATTCTCCACCTCTATCACTTCGCAAGACTTTTATCTTTTTGTTTAGTTGATTTTCAACTTCTGCCTTATATTGGTTAAACGTTTCAAATGCCTCATCCTTGCTTCTTAGTAGGTACACATAACAGTACCTAGTGCAATCATCGATAAAGGTAATAAAATACCTTTTACCTCCTCTGGTTTGACACATCTTTAGATCACATACATCTGTATGTATTAAATCTAACGGCTCGGTATTCCTTTCAACATGATGAAAGGAAGTTCTAGTTAACTTTGCTTCAGCACATGTTTCACATTTATAGTTGTGATCTATAGTAAACTTAGGTATAAAATCTAAGTTACCCATTTTTCGCAAAGTATCAAAATTCACATGGCCTAGTCTAGCATGCCATATATTAAATGACTCAGCGATATAAACAGAAGAATCCATTTTATTCATATCTTTTGGTACAACAGTCATTACATTCACCTTGAATAGACCATCACTCACATACCCTTTACCCACATACACTCCATTTTTAGACAATACAAAATTATCAGAAACAAAGACCAACTTGAAACCATTCTTGCTCAGCAATGATCCCGAAACTAAGTTCTTACGAATGTCAGGTACGTGCAGAACATCATTCAAAGTGAGTTCTTTTCCAAAAGTCATTTTGAGAACCACTTTTCCTTTTCCTTCAACCTTCGACGTGGAGGAGTTTCCCATGAAGAGTTGCTCTTCTTGTGTCACAGGCTTGTAGTTGGAAAACATCCACTTATTGGCGGAAATGTGTCTTGTGGCACCAATGTCCACAAACCATTCCTTCGTGTTGCCAACGAAGTTGCATTCTGAGATCACGGCTGACAAGTTCATTTCTGAAACTCCATCTGAAGGCCTATCATGCTCCGTAACATTGGCTTGGTCTTTTTGCTTCTTTGGTCCTCGGCACTCACTTGCCTTATGGTCTTTCTTCCCGCAATTATGGCAGTTCCCTTTGAACTTCTTAGACTTCTTGCATTTGGATTATTTTCTCTCTTTCTTTTGTTGTTCTTGTCGGTCTCAACAACATTTGCTTTTGCCACCATGGTGTTGGTTGACTTCTTTTCAGATTTTCTATTATCCTCTTCAATTCTGAGTCGAACAACAAGATCTTCCATGGCCATTTCTTTCCGTTTGTGCTTCAGATAGTTCTTGAAGTCCTTCCATGATGGAGGCAACTTCTCGATAGCAGCAGCAACTTGAAATGGTTCGCTTAACTTCATCTTCTCATCATGAATCTTATGGATGATAACCTGAAATTCCTGAATCTGGCTGACTACTGTTTTGGTGTCGACCATCTTGAAGTCTAGAAATTTGCCGACTATGAACTTCTTCATCCCGGCGTCTTCCGTTTTGTACTTTTTCTCGAGAGACAACCAAAGAGTCTTTGCAGTTTGGACAGTGCAGTACACATTGTACAAACTATTCTCCAAACCGTTGAGAATATAATTCTTGCAAATGAAGTCAGAACCCTTCCAGGCTGTGAGGGCCTCGACCATGGTGGCGCCGGGCTCGAGTTCATCTACTTGTGGAGGGTCCTCTGTTAGGTATTTGGCCAGACCTTACGTAGTCAAGTAGAAGAGCATCTTCTGTTGCCCTTGCTTAAAATCCTGGCCATTGAATTTTTCCCGCCTCTCTCCATGTGAGAATGGTACAGGCTGTGTGACAAGTGGTCCTGTCGGAGCGGAGGGCAATGACTGCTTTGTTGTCGAAGTGTTACTTTCTTGAGCCATCGTCTGAAAGGATATGACTTCAATTAGTACATAGAACAGAATCAAACAAAGCACAAATCTGTTTTAAGGGAACAACGATATGACTTCAATTTCGTTTCAAGATTGTTAGCAAATATACAGTAGAAACGGCAGCAAACCGTTTCAAACAGTGTTCCAGAAGTATAAACAGAAACATTGATGTTGTTCTATACACAATTACAACAGCGGCAAAGTGTTGCAACACGTATGCAATGGAATAACAGGAAGATGGTGTGAATAAAACAGATGTAACGATTAGAATGTCCGAGTCCAGCGTAGAACTGTTGGCTTGAAACGAAATTGCTCACGCTACGGCGCTTTCGGTTGTAGAGAAATCGCTTCCCAAACCTGAAATGGACCTCTCTACGATGCAACGCAGCAATCAAAGAGAACGACGAACGCAAGAAGACTGTAAATATTTCAGAACAGAGGAGGAAGAAGAAGAGCAAAAGAAAAAAACTGTTGTATTTTTCGTTTTCTGTGTGCCTCTATATATATACTGGGGAGAAGTGTCTGTTGGCTGTTCAAACGGTACTGTTGGAAAGGTTGCGACCCTTTAAACCAACAGACCCGCGCACGCCCGTCTGGGCCTAACGACCGAATTTCAAGTTCAAAAATAAACGGTTCAGCGCAGCGAGCCAGAGTGCAGCCTGGAGGCCCATTCAATCACAAGACCCCAAGAGCCCCAAGGCCCTAGGCCCTTATCTTTGACCTATTAATATATATATATATATATATATATATATATATGAAAGCCTTCATGCCTTCAAGCCTTCATGCATGATCCATTCCTTCTCCTCATTTTCTTTTGATATCACTTACCGAGCCTTAGTATATAAGGTGGGATTGGGATGTGTATTCCCCGATGTGGGATATTGTTTCCCTCTCTTTAGCCACTTATTCATTTCTAACAATCCCCCACATGAATGAGTGGTTATTTAATTTGTTCTGAAATATTGCGAAACACTGATCATATCGGTGAAAGTAGCACAATGGCCTTGAACTTTTCCTAGTGTTTTATCGTTATAACTTACTGGCGAATCAGTGGACTAGATTGTCTTTGAACTGTAAGCCTTTTGTGCAAGCTGTATAAAGATAACACATGATAAGTGTTCGTTATTACTCCTTGGTTCTCTGTTTGTGTTCGTTTTTGCCATGAACACCAGCTTGGTCTCATGAGTGCTTGAAGAATTTGACCTTACAATTCTTCCTGAAGCGGCGCCTTCGCACTCACATAGGTGATTCTATAAAGAGTATCCCGTAATACTCCACTTGGTTCTTTATAACACCACAGTATAAACATCATTAAAAGCTAAGCTCATCCTACTCTCCGATGGGTTGTGCACTGACATATCTTAGGAATGGTTAATGTTTCTTGCAGTGCTACTAAGTTATATCATCAATTTAGTTGTCCCTTTGAACCTAGATCTTGGGATCTCCAGTCAGCTAGGTATGGTTTCTATTGAAGAATTTTTTTTCAGTTTATAGGTCTTAAACCCGTTCCCATCGATAAGTTTTGAACTTTCTCTCTAGGCAAGCCTTTGGTTAGTGGATCCGCGATGTTATCTTTTGATTTTACATAGTCTATAGTGATAACTCCATTAGAGAGAAGTTGCCTTATGGTTTTATGTCTACGACGAATATGCCTAGATTTACCATTATACAGTTTACTGTTAGCTCTTCCTATAGCAGATTGACTATCACAATGTATGCATATTGGAGGTACTGGTTTTTCTCAATTTGGAATATCTTCCAAAAAACTTCGTAGCCAATCTACTTCTTCTGCGGCTTTATCCAGAGCAATAAACTCGGATTCCATTGCTGACCATGCTATGCAAGTCTGTTTGGACTATTTCCATGAAATTGCTCCATTTCCTAATTTAAACACATATCCACTTATGGATTTTGTGTCTTTTGACCCAGTTATCCAATTTGCATCACTATATCCTTCTATTACAGAAGGATATTTTTCATAATGCAGCATATAGTTTTGTGTATACTTTAGATATCCTAGAACTCTGATTATTGCTTTCCAGTGATATTTACCAGGATTGCTGGTATATCTTCTAAGTTTGCTTATAGCGTATGCAATATCGGTCTAGTGCAGTTCATGACATACATAATACTTCCCAGTATACGGGAGTATTCATGCTGATATATACCATCACCAGTGTTCTTTACCCAATTTTGGTTCATATCTACTGGTGATTTTGCAATAGTTATATTACGCTGCTTGAATCTTTCAACTATTTTGGCAATGTAATGTGACTGAGATAACGCATATCCTTGTGATGTTTTTATAATTTTTACACCCAAGATTACATCAGCCACTCCAAGGTCTTTCATGTAAAATCTAGGGGATAACATATCCTTTGTAGATTTTATTACGGCCTTATTATTTCCAAGGATTAACAAATCATCAACATAAAGACAAACATGACATATCCAATATCTGTGTGTTTTATATAGACACACTTATCTGATTCATTTATTTTGAATCCATTTGATAACATGGTCTCATCAAATTTCTCGTGCCATTGCTTTGGTGCTTGTTTAAGGCCATAAAGTGATTTTAATAACTTACACACCTTATTTTTATTTCCTAGGCTTAGAAATCCTTCAGGTTGCTGCATATATATTTCTTCTTCCAGTTCACCATTTAAAAATGCAGTTTTCACATCCATTTGGTGTATTTCCAAATTTAGTATGGATGCTATTGCTATAAGCATCCTAATTGATGTGATTCTAGTTACTGGTGAGTATGTATCAAAGTAATCTAGATCTTCCTTTTGTCTAAATCCTTTTATTACAAGTCTTTCTTTATACTTGTCGATTGAGCCGTCAGCCTTTAGTTTTTTCTTGAATATCCATTTATAACCTAGTGGTTTTGATCCTTTGGGTAGATCCACTAGTTCCCATGTATGGTTTTGTAAAATAGATTCTATTTCACTGTTGACGGCCTCCTTCCAGTAAGGAGCATCGGGAGATGACATTGCCTGCTGATAAGTTAGAGGTTCATTTTCTATCATATATGCATAGAAATCCGGTCCAAAGGTTTTAGAGGTCCTTTGTCGTTCGCTCCTTCTTGGTTCCTCTATCTCTGATTCAACATTCCTTTCAAACGTGGTTTGATCAATATTATCCTCAGGAGTATCAGTATCTCTCGGTCTCTTTTGAACAATAGTTTCAATCGAGTTTTTAAGAGGAAAAACATATTCAAAAAATCTGGCATTTCGAGACTCGATAATGGTGTTTTCATGAATGTCATCAATTTCAGATTTGTACACCAAAAATCGATATGCACTACTATTATGAGCATATCCAATAAATATGCAATCTATAGTTTTGGGTCCAATTTTGACCTTTTTAGGCTTAGGTATTTCTACCTTTGCTAAGCACCCCCACACTTTTAAGTATTTGTAAGATGGAGGTCTGTTTTTCCACAGTTCATGTGGTGACATAAAGGTCTTTTTGCGAGGTACTTTGTTCAGTATACGATTAGCTGAAAGTATCGCATCACCCCAGAAATTGTCTGGTAATCCAGAACTAATAAGCAGAGCATTCATCATTTCCTTCAGGGCACGATTCTTAAGTTCTGCTATTCCATTGGATTGAGGAGAATACGTTGCTGTTGTTTGATGGATTATACCATTTTGAGCGCAAAATTCCTCAAATGGAAATTTGTATTCTCCACTTCTATCATTTCGCAAGGCTTTTATCTTTTTGTTTAGTTGATTTTCAACTTCTGCCTTATATTGTTTAAACGTTTCAAATGCCTCATCCTTGCTTCTTAGTAGGTACACATAACAGTACCTAGTGCAATCATCGATAAAGGTAATAAAATACCTTTTACCTCCTCTGGTTTGACACATCTTTAGATCACATACATCAGTATGTATTAAATCTAACGGCTCGGTATTCCTTTCAACATGATGAAAGGAAGTTCTAGTTTACTTTGCTTCAGCACATGTTTCACATTTATAGTTGTGATCTATAGTAAATTTAGGTATAAAATCTAAGTTAACCATTTTTCGCAAAGTATCAAAATTCACATGGCCTAGTCTAGAATGCCATATATTAAATGACTCAGCGATATAAACAGAAGAATCCATTTTATTCATATCTTTTGGTACAACAGTCATTACATTCATCTTGAATAGACCATCGCTCACATACCCTTTACCCACATACACTCCATATTTAGACAATACAAAATTATCAGAAACGAAGACCAACTTGAAACCATTCTTGCTCAGCAATTATCCCGAAACTAAGTTCTTATGAAGGTCTGGTACATGCAGAACATCATTCAAAGTGAGTTCTTTTCCAGAAGTCATTTTGAGAACCACTTTTCCTTTTCCTTCAACCTTCGACGTGGAGGAGTTTCCCATGAAGAGTTGCTCTTCTTATGTCGCAGGCTTGTAGTTGAAAAACATCCACTTGTTGGCGTAAATGTGTTTTGTGGCACCAGTGTCCACAAACCATTCCTTCGTGTTGCCAACTAAGTTGCATTCTAGGATCACGGCTGACAAGTTCATTTCTGAAACTCCATCCGAAGGCCTATCATGCTCCGTAACATTGGCTTGGTCTTTCAGCTTCTTTGGCCCTTGGCACTCTCTTGCCTTATGGCCTTTCTTCCCGCAATTATGGCAGTTCCCTTTGAACTTCTTAGCCTTCTTTGCATTTGGATTATTTTCTCTCTTTCTTTTGTTGTTCTTGTCGGTCTCAACACCATTTGCTTTTGCCACCATGGTGTTGGTTGACTTCTTTTCAGATTTTCTGTTATCCTCTTCAATTTTGAGTCAAACAACAAGATCTTCCATAGCCATTTCTTTCTGTTTGTGCTTCATATAGTTCTTGAAGTCCTTCCATGATGGAGGCAACTTCTCGATAGCAGCAGCAACTTGAAATGATTCGCTGAACTCCATCTTCTCATCATGAATCTCATGGATGATA
This sequence comes from Allium cepa, assembly GCA_030765085.1. Lineage (NCBI taxonomy): Eukaryota > Viridiplantae > Streptophyta > Magnoliopsida > Asparagales > Amaryllidaceae > Allium > Allium cepa. The sequence goes on from CM060932.1 coordinate 550,945,290, forward strand.
ACCTGAAGTTCCTGAATCTGGCCGACTACTGTTTTGGTGTCAACCATCTTAAAGTCTAGGAATTTGCCGACTATGAATTTCTTCATCCCGGCGTCTTCCGTTTTGTACTTTTTCTCGAGGGACAACCAAAGAGTCTTTGTAGTTTGGACAGTGCAGTACACATTGTACAGACTATTCTCCAAACCGTTGAGAATATAATTCTTGCAAATGAAGTTAGAACCCTTCCAGGCTGTGAGGGCCTCGACCTTGGTGGCGTCGGGCTCGAGTTCATCTACTTGTGGAGGGTCCTCTGTTAGGTATTTGGCCAGACCTAACGTAGTCAAGTAGAAGAGCATCTTCTGTTGCCAGCGCTTAAAATCCTGGCCACTGAATTTTTCCGGCCTCTCTCCATGTGAGAATGATACAGGCTGTGTGACAAGTGGTACTGTCGGAGCGGAGGGCAATGGCTGCTTTGTTGTCGAAGTGTTACTTTCTTGAGTCATCGTCTGAAAGAATATGACTTCAATTAGTACACGGAACAGAATCAAACAAAGCACAAATCTATTTTAAGGGAACATTGATATGACTTCAATTTGGTTTCAAGATTGTTAGCAAATATACAGTAGAAACGGCACCAAACCGTTTCAAACAGTGTTGTAGAAGTATAAACAGAAACGTTGATGCTGTTCTATACACAATTGCAACAGTAGCAAAGTGCTGCAATATGTATGCAATGGAATAACAGGAAGATGGTGTGAATAAAATAGATGTACCGATTAGAATGTCCGAGTCCAGCGTAGAACTGTTGGCTTGAAACGAAATTTCTCTCGCTACGGCGCTTTCGGTTGTAGAGCAATCGCTTCTCAAACCTGAAACGGACCTCTCTGCGATGCAGCGCAGCAATCACAGAGAATGATGAACACAAGAAGACTGTAAATATTTCAGAACAGAGGAGGAAGAAGAAGAGCAAAAAAAAAACTGTTGTATTTTTCGTTTTCTGTGTGCCTCTATATATATACTGGGGAGAAGTGTCCGTTGGCTGTTCAAACGGGTGTGACTGTTGGAAAGGTTGCGACGCTTTAAACCAACAGACCCGTGTGCGCCCGTCTGGGCCTAACGACCGAATTTCAAGTTCAAAAATAAACGGTTCAGTGCAGCGAGCCAGAGTGCAGCCTGGAGGCCCATTCAATCACAAGATCGTAAGAGCCCCAAGGCGCAAGGCCCTTATCTTTGACCTAGTATATATATATATATATATATATATATATATATATATATATATATGTGTGTGTGTGTGTGTGTGTGTGTGTGTGTGTGTATGTATGAAAGCCTTCATGTCTTCAAGCCTTCATGCATGATCCATTCCTTCTCCTCATTTTCTTTTGATATCACTTACCGAGCCTAAGTATATAAGGTGGGATTGGGATGTGTATTCCCCGATGTGGGATATTGTTTCCCTCTCTTTAGCCACTTATTCATTTCTAACAATCCCCCACATGAATGAGTGGTTATTTAATTTGTTCTGAAATATTGCGAAACACTGATCATATCGGTGAAAGTAGCACAATGGCCTTGAACTTTTCCTAGTGTTTTATCGTTATAACTAACTCGCGAATAAGGGGACTAGATTGTCTTTGAAATGTAAGCCTTTTGTTTAAGCTGTATAAAGATAACACATGATAAGTATTCGTTTTTACTCCTTGGTTCTCTATTTGTGTTCGTTTTTGTCATGAACACCAGCTTGGTCTCATGAGTGCTTGAAGAATTTGACCTTACAATTCTTCCTGAAGCGGCGCCTTCGCACTCACATAGGTGATTCTATAAAGAGTATCCCGTAATACTCCACTTGGTTCTTTATAACACCACAGTATAAACATCATTAAAAGCTAAGCTCATCCTACTCTCCGACGGGTTGTGCACTGACATATCTTAGGAATGGTTAATGTTTCTTGCAGTGCTACTAAGTTATATCATCAATTTAGTTGTCCCTTTGAACCTAGATCTTGGGATCTCCAGTCAGCTAGGTAGGGTTTCTATTGAAGAAAAACTTTTCAGTTTATAGGTCTTAAATCCGTTCCCATCGATAAGTTTTGAACTTTCTCTCTAGGCAAGCCTTTGGTTAGTGGATCCGCGATGTTATCTTTTGATTTTACATAGTCTATAGTGATAACTCCATTAGAGAGAAGTTGCCTTAGGGTTTTATATCTACGACGAATATGCCTAGATTTACCATTATACAGTTTACTGTTAGCTCTTTCAATAGCAGATTGACTGTCACAATGTATACATATTGGAGGTACTGTTTTTTCCCAATTTGGAATATCTTCCAAAAAACTTCGAAGCCAATCTGCTTCTTCTGCGGCTTTATCCAGAGCAATAAACTCGGATTCCATTATTGACCTTGCTATGCAAGTTTGTTTGGACGATTTCCATGAAATTGTTCCATTGCCTAATGTAAACACATATCCACTTGTGGATTTAGTGTCTTTTGACCCAGTTATCCAATTTGCATCACTATATCCTTCTATTACAGAAGGATATTTTTCATAATGCAGCATATAGTTTTGTGTATACTTTAGATATCCTAGAAATCTAATTATTGCTTTCCAGTGATGTTTACCAGGATTGCTGGTATATCTGCTAAGTTTTCTTATAGCGTATGCAATATCAGGTCTAGTGCAGTTCATGACATGCATAATACTTCCCAGTATACGCGAGTATTCAAGCTGATATATACCATCACCAGTGTTCTTTACCCAATTTTGGTTCATATCTACTGGTGATTTTGCAATAGTTATATTATGCTGCTTGAATCTTTCAAATATTTTGGCAATGTAATGTGACTAAGATAACGCATATCCTTGTGATGTTTTTATAATTTTTACACCCAAGATTACATCAGCCACTCCTAGGTCTTTCATGTCAAATCTAGAGGATAACATATCCTTTGTAGATTTTATTATGGCCTTATTATTTCCTAGGATTAAAAAATCATCAACATAAAGACAAACAATGACATATCCAATATCTGTGTGTTTTATATAGACACACTTATCTGATTCATTTATTTTGAATCCATTTGATAACATGGTCTCATCAAATTTCTCGTGCCATTGCTTTGGTGCTTGTTTAAGGCCATAAAGTGATTTTACCCACTTACACACCTTAATTTCATTTCCTGGGCTTAGAAACCCTTCAGGTTGCTGCATATATATTTCTTCTTCCAGTTCACCATTTAAAAATGCAGTTTTCACATCCATTTGGTGTATTTCCAAATTTAGTATGGATGTTATTGCTATAAGCATCCTAATTGATGTGATTCTAGTTATTGGTGAGTATGTATCAAAGTAATCTAGATCTTCCTTTTGTCTAAATCCTTTTATTACAAGTCTTGCTTTAGACTTGTCGATTGAGCCGTCAGCCTTTAGTTTTTTCTTGAATATCCATTTATAACCTAGTGGTTTTGATCCATTGGGTAGATCCACTAGTTCCCATGTATGGTTTTGTAAAATAGATTCTATTTCACTGTTGACGGCCTCCTTCCAGTAAGGAGCATCGGGAGATGACATTGCTTGCTGATAAGTTAGAGGTTCATTTTCTATCATATATGCATAGAAATCCGGTCCAAAGGTTTTAGAGGTCCTTTGTCGTTTTCTCCTTCTTGGTTCCTCTATCTCTGATTCAACATTCCTTTCAAACGTGGTTTGATCAATATTATCCTCAGGAGTATCAGTATCTCTCGGTCTCTTTTGAACAATAGTTTCAATCGAGTTTTTAAGAGGAAAAACATGTTCGAAAAATCTGGCATTTCGAGACTCGATAATGGTGTTTTCATGAATGTCATCAATTTCAGATTTGTACACCCAAAATCGATATGCACTACTATTATGAGCATATCCAATAAATATGCAATCTATAGTTTTGGGTCCAATTTTGACCTTTTTAGGCTTAGGTATTTCTACCTTTGCTAAGCACCCCCACACTTTTAAGTATTTGTAAGATGGAGGTCTGTTTTTCCACAGTTCATGTGGTGACATAAAGGTCTTTTTGCGAGGTACTTTGTTCAGTATAGGATTAGCTGAAAGTATCGCTTCACCCCAGAAATTGTCTGGTAATCCAAAACTAATAAGCAGAGCATTCATCATTTCCTTCAGGGTACGATTCTTACGTTCTGCTATTCCATTGGATTGAGGAGAATACGGTGCTGTTGTTTGATGGATTATACCATTTTGAGCGCAAAATTCCTCAAATGGAAATTCGTATTCTCCACCTCTATCACTTTGCAAGGATTTTATCTTTTTTGTTTACTTGATTTTCAACTTCTTCCTTATATTGTTTAAACGTTTCAATTGCCTCATCCTTGCTTCTTAGTAGGTGCACATAACAGTAACTAGTGCAATCATCGATAAAGGTAATAAAATACCTTTTACCTCCTTTGGTTTGACACATCTTTAGATCACATACATCAGTATGTATTAAATCTAACGGCTTGGTATTCCTTTTAACATGTTACAAAGAAGTTATAGTTAACATTGCTTCAGCACATGTTTCACATTTATATTTGTGATCTATAGTAAACTTAGGTATAAAATCTAAGTTAACCATTTTTCGCAAAGTATCAAAATTCACATGGCCTAGTCTAGCATGCCATATATTAAATGACTCAGCGATATAAATAGAAGAATCCTTTTTATTCATATCTTTTGGTACAACAGTCATTACATTCATCTTGAATAGACCATCACTCACATACCCTTTACCCATATACACTCCATTTTTTGACAATACAAAATTATCAGAAACAAAGACCAACTTGAAACCATTCTTGCTCAGCAATGATCCCGAAACTAAGTTCTTACGAATGTCTGGTACATGAAGAACATCATTCGAAATGAGTTCTTTTCCAGAAGTCATTTTGAGAACCACTTTTCCTTTTCTTTCAATCTTCGACGTGGAGGAGTTTCCCATGAAGAGTTGCTCTTCTTGTGTCGCAGGCTTGTATTTGGAAAACATCCACTTGTTGGCGCAAATATGTTTTGTGGCACCAGTGTCCACAAACCATTCCTTCATGTTGCCAACTAAGTTGCATTCTGAGATCACGACTGACAAGTTCATTTTTGAAACTCCATCCGAAGGCCTATCATGCTCCGTAACATTGGCTTCGTCTTTCTGCTTCTTTGGTCCTCGACACTCACTTGCCTTATGGCCTTTCTTCCCGCAATTATGGCAGTTCCCTTTGAACTTCTTAGCCTTCTTTGCATTTTGATTATTTTCTCTCTTTCTTTTGTTGTTCTTGTCGGTTTGCTTTTGCCACCATGGTGTTGGTTGACTTCTTTTCAGATTTTCTATTATCCTCTTCAATTCTGAGTCGAACAACAAGATCTTCCATAGTCATTTCTTTCCGTTTGTGCTTCAGATAGTTCTTGAAGTCCTTCCATGATGGAGGCAACTTCTCGATAGCAGCAACAACTTGAAATGATTCACTTAACTCCATCTTCTCATCATGAATCTCATGGATGATAGCCTGAATTTCCTGAATCTGGCTGACTACTGTTTTTGTGTCGACCATCTTGAAGTCTAGGAATTTGCCGATTATGAACTTCTTCATCCCGGCGTCTTCCGTTTTGTACTTTTTCTCGAGGGACAACCAAAGAGTCTTTGCAGTTTGGACAGTGCAGTACACATTGTACAGACTATTCTCTAAACCGTTGAGAATATAATTCTTGCAAATGATGTCAGAACCCTTCCAGGCTGTGAGGGCCTCGACCTTGGTGGCGTCGGGCTCGAGTTCATCGTCTTGTGGAGGGTCCTCTGTTAGGTATTTGGCCAGACCTAACGCAGTCAAGTAGAAGAGCATCTTCTCTTGCCAGCGCTTAAAATCCTGGCCATTGAATTTTTCCAGCCTCTCTCCATGTGAGAATGATACAGGCTGTGTGACAAGTGGTCCCGTCGGAGCGGAGCGCAATGGCTGCTTTGTTGTCGCAGTGTTACTTTCTTGTGCCATCTTTTGAAAGGATATGACTTCAATTAGTACGCAGAACAGAATCAAACAAAGCACAAATATGTTTTAAGGGAACAGCGATATGGATTCAATTTTGTTTCAAGATTGTTAGCAAATATACAGTAGAAACGGCAGCAAACCTTTTCAAACAGTGTTGCAGAAGTATAAACAGAAACGTTGATGCTGTTCTATACACAATTGCAACAGAAGAAAAGTGCTGCAATACGTATGCAATGGAATAACAGGAAGATGGTGTGAATAAAATAGATGTACCAATTAGAATGTCCGAGTCCAACGTAGAACTGTTGGCTTGAAACGAAATTGCTCCCGCTACGGCGCTTTCGGTTGTAGAGCAATCGCTTCCCAAACCTGAAATGGACCTCTCTGCGATGCAGCGCAGCAATCACAGAGAACGACGAACGGAAGAAGACTGTAAATATTTCAGAACAGAGGAGGAAGAAGAAGAGAAGAAAAAACTATTGTATTTTTCATTTTCTGTGTGCCTCTATATATATACTGGGGAGAAGTGTCTGTTGGTTGTTCAAACGGGTATGACTGTCGGAAAGGTTGTGACCCTTTAAACCAACAGACCCGCGCGCGCCCGTCTGGGCCTAACGACCGAATTTCAAGTTCAAAAACAAACAGTTCAGCGCAGCGAGCGAGAGTGCAGCCTGGTGGCCCATTCAATCACAAGACCCCAAGGCCCAAGGCCCTTATCTTTGACCTATTAATATATATACATATATATATATATATATATATATATATATATATATATATGAAAGCCCTCATGCCTTCAAGCCTTCATGCATGATCCATTCATTCTCCTCATTTTCTTTTGATATCACTTACCGAACCTTAGTATATAAGGTGGGATTGGGATGTATATTCCCCGATGTGGGATATTGTTTCCCTCTCTTTAGCCACTTATTCATTTCTAACAATCCCCTACATGAATGGGTGGTTATTTAATTTGTTCTGAAATATTGCGAAACACTGATCATATTAGTGAAAGTAGCGCAATGGCCTTGAACTTTTCCTAGTGTTTTATCGTTATAACTTACTGGCGAATCAGTGGACTAGATTATCTTTGAACTGTAAGCCTTTTGTGTAAGCTGTATAAAGATAACACATGATAAGTGTTAGTTATTACTCCTTGGTTCTCTGTTTGTGTTCGTTTTTGCCATGACCACCAGTTTGGTCTCATGAGTGCTTGAAGAATTTGACCTTACAATTCTTCCTGAAGCGGCGCCTTCGCACTCACGTAGGTGATTCTATAAAGAGTATCCCATAACACTCCACTTGGTTCTTTATAACACCACAGTATAGACATCATTAAAAGCTAAGCTCATCCTACTCTCCGACGAGTTGTGCACTGACTTATCTTAGGAATGGTTAATGTTTCTTGCAGTGCTACTATGTTATATCATCAATTTAGTTGTCCCTTTGAACCTAGATCTTGGGATCTCCAGCTAGCCAGGTAGGGTTTCTATTGAAGAAAAACTTTTCAGTTTTTAGGTCTTAAACCCATTCCCATCGATAGGGTTTGAACTTTCTCTCCAGGCAAGCCTTTAGTTAGTGGATCCGCGATTTATCTTTTGATCTTACATAGTCTATAGTGATAACTCCATTAGAGAGAAGTTGCCTTATGGTTTTATGTCTACGACGAATATGCCTAGATTTACCATTACACAGTTTACTATTAGCTCTTCCAATAGCAGATTGACTATCACAATGTATACATATTGGAGGTACTGGTTTTTCCCAATTTGGAATATCTTCCAAAAAAACTTCGAAGCCAATCTGCTTCCTGTGCGGCTTTATCCAGAGCAATAAACTCGGATTCCATTGTTGACCTTGCTATGCAAGTTTGTTTGGACGATTTCCATGAAATTGCTCCATTTCCAAACGTAAACACATATCCACTTGTGGATTTTGTGTCTTTTGACCCAGTTATCCAATTTGCATCACTATATCCTTCTATTACAGAAGGATATTTTTCATAATGCAGCATATAGTTTTGTGTATACTTTAGATATCCTAGACCTCTGATTATTGCTTTCCAATGATGTTTAGCAGGATTGCTGGTATATCTGCTAAGTTTGCTTATAGCGTATGCAATAACAGGTCTAGTGCAGTTCATGACATACATAATACTTCCCAGTATACGGGAGTATTCAAGCTGATATATACCATCACCAGTGTTCTTTATCCAATTTTGGTTCATATCTACTGGTGATTTTGAAATAGTTATATTATGCTGCTTGAATGTTTCAAGTATTTTGGCAATGTATTGTGACTGAGATAACGCATATCCTTGTAATGTTTTTACAATTTTTACACCCAAGATTACATCAGCCACTCCCAGGTCTTTCATGTCAAATCTAGAGGATAAAATATCCTTTGTAGATTTTATTATGGCCTTATTATTTCCTAGGATTAACAAATCATCAACATAAAGACAAACAATGACATATCCAATATCTTTGTGTTTTATATAGACACACTTATCTGATTCATTTATTTTGAATCCATTTGATAACATGGTCTCATCAAATTTCTCGTGCCATTGCTTTGGTGCTTGTTTAAGGCAATAAAGTGATTTTACTAAGTTAAACACCTTATTTTCATTTTCTGGGCTTAGAAACCCTTCAGGTTGCTGCATATATATTTCTTCTTCCAGTTCACCATTTAAAAATGCAGTTTTCACATCCATTTGGTGTATTTCCAAATTTAGTATGGATGTTATTGCTATAAGCATCCTAATTGATGTGATTCTAGTTACTGGTGAGTATGTATCAAAGTAATCTAGATCTTTCTTTTGTCTAAATCCTTTTATTACAAGTCTTGCTTTATACTTGTCGATTGAGCCGTTAGCCTTTAGTTTTTTCTTGAATATCCATTTATAACCTAGTGGTTTTGATCCTTTGGGTAGATCCACTAGTTCCCATGTATGGTTTTGTAAAATAGATTCTATTTCACTGTTGACGGCCTCCTTCCAGTAAGGAGCATCGGGAGATGACATTGCTTGCTGATAAGTTAGAGGTTCATTTTCTATCATATATGCATAGAAATCCGGTCCAAAGGTTTTAGAGGTCCCGTCGTTTTCTCCTTCTTGGTTCCTCTATCTCTAATTCAACATTCCTTTCAAACGTGGTTTGATCAATATTATCCTCAACAGTATCAGTATCTCTCGGTCTCTTTTGAACAATAGTTTCAATCGAGTTATTAAGAGGAAAAACATGTTTAAAAAATCTGGCATTTCGATACTCGATAATGGAGTTTTCATGAATGTCATCAATTTCAGATTTGTACACCAAAAATCGATATGCACTACTATTATGAGCATATCCAATAAATATGCAATCAATAGTTTTGGGTCCAATTTTGACCTTTTTAGGCTTAGGTGTTTCTACCTTTGCTAAGCACCCCCATACTTTTAAGTATTTGTAAGATGGAGATCTGTTTTTCCACAGTTCATGTGGTGACATAAAGGTCTTTTTGCGAGGTACTTTGTTCAGTATATGATTAGCTGAAAGTATCGCTTCACCCCAGAAATTGTCTGGTAATCCAAAACTAATAAGCAGAGCATTCATCATTTCCTTCAGGGTACGATTCTTACGTTATGCTATTCCATTGGATTGAGGAGAATACGGTGCTGTTGTTTGATGGATTATACCATTTTGAGCGCAAAATTCCTCAAATGGAAATTCGTATTTTCCACCTCTATCACTTCGCGAGGCTTTTATCTTTTTGTTTAGTTGATTTTCAACTTCTGCCTTATATTGTTTAAACGTTTCAAATGCCTCATCCTTGCTTCTTAGTAGCTACACATAACAGTACCTAGTGCAATCATCGATAAAGTAATAAAATACCTTTTACCTCCTCTGGTTTGACACATCTTTAGATCACATACATCAGTATGTATTAAATCTAACGGCTCGGTATTCCTTTCAACATGATGAAAGGAAGTTCAAGTTAACTTTGCTTCAGCACATGTTTCACATTTATAGTTGTGATCTATAGTAAACTTAGGTATAAAATCTAAGTTAACCATTTTTCGTAAAGTATCAAAATTCACATGGCCTAGTCTAGCATGCCATATATTAAATGACTCAGCAATATAAACAGAAGAATCCATTTTATTCATATCTTTTGGTACAACAGTCATTACATTCACCATGAATAGACCATCACTCACATACCCTTTACCCACATACAATCCATTTTTAGACAATACAAAATTATCAGAAACAAAGACCAACTTGAAACCATTCTTGCTCAGCAATGATCCAGAAACTAAGTTCTTACGAATGTCAGGTACATGCAGAACATCATTCAAAGTGAGTTCTTTTCCAAATGTCATTTTGAGAACCACTTTTCCTTTTCCTTCAACCTTCGATGTGGAGGAGTTTCCCATGAAGAGTTGCTCTTCTTGTGTCGCAGGCTTGTAGTTGGAAAACATTCACTTGTTGGCGCAAATGTGTTTTGTGGCACCAGTGTCCACAAAACATTCCTTCGTGTTGCCAACTAAGTTGCATTCTGAGATCACGGCTGACAAGTTCATTTCTGAAACTCCATCCGAAGGCCTATCATGCTCCGTAACATTGGCTTGGTCTTTCTGCTTCTTTGATCCTCGGCACTCACTTGCCTTATGGCCTTTCTTCCCGCAATTATGGCAGTTCCCTTTGAACTTCTTAGCCTTCTTTGCATTTGGATTATTTTCGCTCTTTCTTTTGTTGTTCTTGTCGGTCTCAACAACATTTTCTTTTGCCACCATGGTGTTGGTTGACTTCTTTTCAGATTTTCTGCTATCCTCTTCAATTCTAAGTCGAACAACAAGATCTTTCATAGTCATTTCTTTCCGTTTGTGCTTCAGATAGTTCTTGGAGTCTTTACATGATGGAGGCAACTTCTCGATAGCAACAGCAACTTGAAATGATTCGCTTAACTCCATCTTCTCATCATGAATCTCATGGATGATAACCTGAAGTTCCTGAATCTGGCTGACTACTGTCTTGATGTCGACCATCTTGGAGTCAAGGAATTTGCCGACTATGAACTTCTTCATCTCGGCGTCTTCCGTTTTGTACTTTTTCTCGAGGGACAACCAAAAAGTCTTTGCAGTTTGGACAGTGCAGTACACATTGTACAGACTATTCTCCAAACCGTTGAGAATATAATTCTTGCAAATGAAGTCAGAATCCTTCCAGGCTGTGAGGGCCTTGACCTTGTTGGCGTCGGGCTCGAGTTCATCTACTTGTGGAGGGTCCTCTGTTAGGTATTTGGCCAGACCTAACGTAGTCAAGTAGAAGAGCATCTTCTGTTGCCAGCGCTTAAAATCCTGGCCACTGAATTTTTCCGGCCTCTCTCCATGTGAGAATGATACAGGCTGTGTGATAAGTGGTCCTGTCGGAGCGGAGGGCAATGGCTGCTTTGTTGTCGAAGTGTTACTTTCTTGAACCATCATCTGAAAGGATATGACTTCAATTAGTACACAGAACAGAATCAAACAAAGCACAAATCTGTTTTAAGGGAACAACGATATGACTTCAATTTGGTTTCAAGATTGTTGGCAAATATACAGTAGAAACGGCAGCAAACCGTTTCAAACAGTGTTGCAGAAGTATAAACAGAAACGTTGATGCTGTTCTATACACAACTGCAACAGCAGCAAAGTGCTGCAATACGTATGCAATGGAATAACAGGAAGATGATGTGAATAAAATAGATGCATCGATTAGAATGTCCGAGTCAAGCGTAGAACTATTGGCTTGAAACGAAATTGCTCCCGCTACGGCGCTTTCGGTTGTAGAGCAATCGCTTTCCAAACCTGAAACAGACCTCTCTGCGATGCAGCGTAGCAATCACAGATAACGACGAACGCAAGAAGATTTTAAATATTTCAGAACAGAGGAGGAAGATGAAGAGCAGAAAAAAAACCTGTTGTATTTTTCGTTTTCTGTGTGCCTCTATATATATACTGGAGAGAAGTCTGTAAAATAAACAGTTTAAGGCTTCAAGCCTTCATGCATGATCCATTCCTTCTCCTCGTTTTCTTTTGATATCACTTACCGAGCCTTAGTATATAACGTGGGATTGGGATGTGTATTCTCCGGTGTGGGATATTGTTTCCCTCTCTTTAGCCACTTATTCATTTCTAACACTTGTGTGCACTTGTGTTGCAGGCTTGCAGCACTTGTATTGGGATTATGGTTGAGGGATGTTGCGCACTTGTGTTTAATATTAATTGTGTTGGGATTATAGTTGAAGGCTGTTGCATTTGTATTTTATATTAATTGTATTGGGATTTTCCAACTTAAGTTGAGTGCTACCCTTGTATTGCCCTAATCAGCCATGTCATAGTTCAGGGATGCGCAGCAAGAGAGGAGTATGCACTTGTGTGTTGATGCCGCAGCTTCAAATTAAAATGAGAGTGAAGAAGGAAGGATGGTAGCTCAATGCGAACAGGGGCCTGTGCACTTGTGTGATGATCACTATACTAGCGGCAAGGACGATCTACAGCTTCAATTCAAGCCTGAACTTTCTGCCGAGGCCTGTGGAGGTGCAGTGAACAGTACAAGTTTCAGGCAAGTGAATGTGCAAGGTTCACTGATCTGTAAGAAGCTACGGGGTGCTGCAGCTGACAATATGCAAGGAGCACGATGTTGGATGATGTGCAGGTTAAGCTGAGTGTGCAGTGTCGCTGCTGGTGGAGGTGAAGCAAGGATAAGCACGGTGCTGGATGATGCGCAGCAAGCGAATGGTACAAGAAGCCAATATCATGACTCTTGGAGATATTGGATACAAGAAGCTTTGGAAGTATTACCCTGAGTGATGGAAATGAATATATGAAGAATCTGAGCAGAAATTTTGGATCAAATGATCGCAGGCCTGGCATGGATGTTGCTGGAATGATATGCTCTAAATAATTATAATAACATATCTATTAGTTAACCCACCGTGGATTAACTTAAAAAAAGGTTGGTGGATTAACAAACTAATATTGTGGATGCAGATAAACCTTAAAAAAATCATAACATTTGAATTGTACCCACTACTAGAACATACTACCGTTTCCAACCTTCATTTCCAAAGACAGACCGATGATGTTTTATAGTGCGTCGGTATGTCATCAGTAACAAGTTAAAATTGTAAAGTCGTCTCTACGTCGTTGGAAATTTTTGACAACTTTCTCACAACATGGCAACGACTTCCCTGCATACAATTCTTTCTGAGAAATCACTTCCCCACATTTTCACCACCACGAACGATTGATGTGTCAACCTTTAGATCAAGTACATTATTTAAGTTTGTAGACATAAAGTCTCGTGTAATGTTTTCGTTTGGAAATGAAGATTGGACTAAGAAAACTATAGCAAGTTATTCATAACTTGTAAGCATGCATGCATGCATTAAGTTTCATACAAATTTTTTCATAAATATTTATACAGCTAACATGTGGCTAATACAGAAGATCAATTTTATTATGTGTACAATATAAAGTAATTGTGGATCAAGCGAGATAATATGAATGCATTTAGCATTTCATAAAATGATCCAATAATTAATTTAATTAATAAGAATAACTAAGATGATAATGGCAAAAAATTTGTAAAAAAATAATAATATAGGGATAGATCCATTTAGACGAACAACAAAGGTAAATTATGGAAGTTAGATAATGCAAGGGGTGCCAAAAAATTTATCCGCAACACACATTAAATATGTATAAATTAAGGTTTGGAAAATAAGAGCTTTTGCAATACACCTTGATATGGGATAGATCCAATTAGACGAACAACTAAGGTAAATTAAGGAAGTTAGACATTATCAAAAATTTGTTTTGTGTTTGTTAAATACAACTTTGTAACAATGTTTCCTTGCACTAATATAAGATAGAGTAAATATCATTTCAATAGCCGCTGTTTTGATCTTTAAATGATCGTACATTCCCAGTGTTATTGAATTAATAGTAATATAAGATATGCAGTGTATGGTGTGTGTGGGTATCAGTGTATGCAATTACTGAGTTAGTAATATTATCAATGCTCTCTGGGAGACTATACTATATATATCTTGTTAAAACAGCAGAGACTGCTAATCAAAGTTTAATGGTGTAGGCAACTCAACAGTTACATTCATATTTTTAAGATTTTAACTCATATTTTGTTCTACTACACTATTCTCTGCAAGTGCAATATTGCTTGCATAATACTTGTAGTAATGCACCGACAAACACTTTGGATACCTCAGCAAAAGCACAAATTCACTATAGCAGATTTTGCAAAACAAGCACAAATTGTCCCATACACTGTAAACTTTTATTCAATCAAATTGATTGATTAATAGATCGACAATCGATTGACGAAAATTGAATGGGACATGGAACACATCATTTAAGGGTATTGTTTTTAAAATTAGAACAATAAAACAGATAAGCCCTGGATAAGAAGAACCATAACGATAATTGTGATACAAAATGTGAATAAGAATTTGAACAATATAGATATTGAATTCTGGTCGCTAATCACTGAATATTAAAGTTCATAATGAAATGTTGTTTTAGGCAAATTACATCTTCCCACTAAAATAATGGAGAAAAAAATAATCTATTCTTTATTTTACCTTTACCCTTCACCGCTCATGCATTTTGTTTGATGCGGCAGAATTAAACCTAACTTCTTTATAGCTGAAAAACTAACAATAGGGTTGGTTGAAAACAAGTTTTGTGTTTTGTATTTTCGCTGCACATCTCAAAATGCACAGAAAAGAAGAAAAGGGTTGGAAAACGGTTAACTTGAAAAATGATTTTAACATATGAAATTGAAAATGGTTTCTTTCTTGTTTTCCGCTTTTAACGAAATATGAAATACTATCTTCTACCTCCCACTTCTATGCTTTGTTGTATCGAAAGGATGAAAAGTACACAAAATATTTTTTGACGTGAAGGAAAAGGTAAACGAGGAGATCAAATAAAAGTATATGATAATTGAAAAGGAAAACAAGTGCAAAATGAGAATGGAAAAGAATACTCCAGAAGAGGTAAAAAAAGAAGTCTTTTTCATGTTTGTTTTAAAAATTAAGGAAGGTAACTCATAATTTCTAGAGGTTCAAATATAAATTTTCAAACTAAAAAATAATTGTGATAATATTACTTCTCTATATTTATAAATAAATAAAAACTTTCTCAGGTACAATCAAATGTAAATCAAATAATCAAAAGGCGAAACAATATTTTGATAAGATGTAGAACATAGTTTTGAATTTTAATTAGGTCAACTAAATTTTATTAACAAATAAAATCCTAATATATTCCTTTTAATTTAAATATTATATAAATTATAGAAAAAATGACCATAATTCTTTGGAATTTAAAAAGAAAATTGTAGAAATACAAAATGTGATGAGAAAGAGAAAAAAATAATCTAAACTAGGTTTATATTTTAAAAATATAACTAGAAATTCATTTAAAGGTGTAACTGAAAAAATTATCATTAAATATATGGAAGTTGTAATAAGCACAATTACATCACATTTTGAAATTGAATAGAAATTTGAAATACTTATTATTTAAATTATGAATGCTTACTGTAAAAAAAATGAAAATTTTAATATTTTTAAAATCTTATTTTCTTCCAATTTAGAAGCACTTTTTGTAAACAAACGCACCCATGACCGATGTTTGAGATAATGGAAATTCAAGAAAGACTTATGAAATCTGAAAACTCGGAATTGTAAATATACATAGAGAAACAGTGATTGCGATGCATTAAAGGTATGTTATTTTCCAACCAATTAGCTTTGAGATATGCTACAAATTTTAGGACAAGATTTGCACATAGAGAGAGAATGGCGGTGTGTCGGATTAAACCTAATTTCTCTCGATCGACAAATTGGTATCCCAAATGATTAGTGTTACAATGGATAAGTTTATACCTAGTAAATTACATTATTTGGAATGTTAATTTAAACTAATTGGCTAATTCATACGTTGATTGGCATTAATTGTCAAAGGTAGAATTTCAAATCATAACAAATAGATTCATCTTCTCTTATTGTATAGACTGTGTCGAGTTGGTGAATTTTTTTGTAACAACCTCTATTTTGAAGCTCGAAAATAGATATTATTAATGCTGCTCGTCATTAGCGTTATTTCCTAGTGATAAAATGAAATCAGTTATTATATCATTAACATCAAGAGCATGAGCAAATTCATTACATTTTAGTTACACAACTCCACGGTTACATCATTTACATAAATATAATGAATAGAACATAATTTCAAGAGCAACATATGAAGAGACCTCATTGGATGATCAAAGTCTTAACTACCTAGACAATTATAAACCCCATTATTACAAATGATAAACAAGAAATGCAGTTAAAATACACAGCGGAAATACATTTAATATTTACTTGCCTCCTACACATCTTCAAGAGCTTTCACTACTAGAAAAACAACAATTTACCTACTTGGAAAATTGCACTAGGCCAACGCTTAATTTAAGGCTTCAGTGCGACATATGTATGTCGTAGGTAGATTATTACCTTTGAATCATTACCGACGCCCATTATATGCCGTCTGTAGGGCATCAACAATGCATCACCCTCTTTCATAAATAACACTCTCTGACCCCCGTCGTTTTTATATTCAATTTTATTAAAAAATACAGAGCCCTTCCTGAACGTTGCCTCCTCAATTGCCACAAGCTTCGTCGTCGCTGCCTAAACACCGTGCAACCATCCCCAGCGCTGCCCCCTCAACTGTCGTCACCATCGCCAGCAACCGTCAATGCCTAGACGCCTCACAATCAGCGAGGTAGATGCCGTCATCGCCAACAACCATCAACGTCACGCAATCCATCAACACCGTTGCACAACCCATCTATTATCCCACCTTTGGCTAGGCAGTATACGGACGAACCCGATGAGTATCGACCCATATGACCTCCTTACAACACAAACTCAAGGACCCAAAGCCCCATAGTTTGGGATTAGTACCGACCCATCACTAGGGATCAGTATCGACCCATAGGACCTCCTCTTGTCGGGCCCGTCTTCTGCCTATGAACCCTTCTTGGTGTTAAGACCTCATTTCCAATGTTGTTTGGTTGATTCGATGCCATGCTCTATCAATCTCCATGAACTTTTGAATTGACAACTTTGTTCTTCTACAATTCCATCATTTGGACTCCGGAATAGGTTATTATTAAAGCAAACAACTATAGAATCACGAAGCTAACCATAAGATGAGCCAAAACAGAGAGTTGGAGTCAGCTAATTTGGCCAACTTAGGTATCGGTATCGACCCCTACCCATGGAACCGTACTGACCAATAACAATTGATGACATGACACCTATATTTTCTGAAGAACTGGTCTGTAGCAAGGAGAACGGTTTGGAGATCTTTTATGCGAGATATTAGGCTCTTTACCTCTACAAATAGAGGAGTGCGACTCATTTTTTGTACCTTTTGGTTCTAGTTCCACTCCACTTTGTATTCTTGTAATTCTGAAAACCTAAATTTTAGAGTTGTACCGACCTCTAAGAACTTCTGCCCCCAAGTCAGAAGTTAAGCAATAAAATCATTAAGTAAACTTGGGCCGGAGTTTGCTAAATCACTATAAATCTCTGTATGTTCATTTCCTACTTGTTTTAATTTTTTTCTTCACTCTTTATTCTCTTCTAGTTTTTATTGGTTGTTTGTGTAATTTTTTGTTCAAACATTTTGTTAGAACCCTTAGTTTATGATTTCAACGATGATAACTATACAATGGAAATCATATATATATATATATATATATATATATATATATATATATATATATATATCATACAACCATACTGATACGAATTCAAAGCAAGACAAACAACTACTGTGACAAGACAATGACTAAAGCACTGAAGAGATTCATCTACAAAGCTGCACGAAGATCGAAGAGAGTTACACTTAAGAATAAACCTAGGAGAACATCACTTAACAGGTTTGGACGTCTGAATGCAGAACATTAGACGTCTGAACGTAGAATATGAACAAAATTAATAATAGGTTCTCAGATGTCTGAAAATGCCATTCAGATGTCTGAAACTGGGCTCGGGATAGATAATTCAAATTACAACTCTCATCTCCGAAGAGACACAACTCCATCTCTCCTCCACAACTCTTGACTAGTGAACAGTGACGACTCTAGACTAAGAGGGAAGAGATGTAACCACTAGAAGCAACCTTCTACAACTATATAAATGAGAATCAAGAAGGATCAAAGGACTTTAACTAATTCACTCGACTCTCTATCTTGATCATCTCTGTTCTAATCGTCCACTTGCTATCAAATCCGCAAATCCGAGATCATACACTTGCATACTCTCTCGAACAATATTGTATTCAATCATTCAAGAGATATAGGAAGTTTAATTGTACTATATAGTCAAAATCCTGTAATAGAGAACACATTCTTGAAAAAGAAACTCTGCTATTGTAAACTTGTTCCTCCAGGCGAAGTAAGGGATATTTGGTAAAAGAAAATTCCGAAGAGGAGCTTCGGGACTGGACGTAGGACGGGATGTCCGAACCAGTATAAAATTCTGGTGTGAGTATTCTTATTTACATACTTTACTATTGTTACACTATAGTGTACATTAGTCATATACTTGTCATTTGTACAATCGATCCACCATACTATAGACTTTCAATTGGTATCAGAGCTTGGTTTGATCAAAAGTACTATAACAAGTTTTTGAATCACTAATATGGAAAGTATCTTTCAAGAAGGTCAATCTACTGCACGTCCCCCATTATTTAATGGCTCCAATTACACATACTGGTCAACCCATATGCGTAATTTTATGGAAGCCAATGGTCCAGAAATATGGTCTACCACACAAAATAAATATGAAGCACCTGACACTGCTATGAGCACATGGACCGATGCACAAAAAACCTTATCCTCAAACAATGCTAAAGCTACGAATGTTTTATTTTTCTCTCTAGATAAAAATGAATTTTTACGTGTCATGTTACGTACCACCGCGTTTGACATTTGGCGTACCTTACAAATTACACACGAAGGTACAACAAAGGTCAAACAAACTTAGATTTCAATTTTGCAAAACCAATTCTCCTCATTCAAAATGAAGCAAAATAAAACTATTTTTTACATGTATTCTAGATTTCAAACTATTCAACATGATCTTATGGCATTAGGAGTTAAGTTTACTGATTTTGATTTAGTTTCTCGAATACTCAACTCTTTAACATCAGATTTGGAAAGGAAGGTACTAGCTTTTGAAGAAGTTAATGATATTTCTACTCTCAAGGTTGAAGAGTTGATAAAAAAATTTAATGTCCTATGAAGCTAACTTACAGGCAAGAAAAGAACAAAAAGTTGAAAATAAGAACATAGCATTTCAAGCAAAGAACGATGACTCAGATTTGGATAAAGAAGAGATAGTTTTCATTGCCAAGAATTACAAAAAATTCAAGAAATTTAGAAAGATGACCAAATTTCTAAAAGAAGGGAAGTCCAATACAATAAATCTATCTCAAATCAAGTGCTATGAATGTGATCAATACGAACACATGAAGAAGGATTGTCCTAAACGCAACAATGAGAAAAAGAGCAAATTTGAGAAATTTAAGAAGAAAAGAGCTTTTAAGGTCACTTGGGACGATTCTGGTTCATCATCATCTTCTGATAGTGATAGTGATAGCAATGGAGAACACGCTAATGTATGCTTTATGGCTAACACTAATGAGGCATGTCCTGAAATTAGCTGTAATGAACTATTAGAATTAAGTATGGAACTTGATGATAAGTTTAGACAAATCAAAAAATTGAATAAAGAACACCTGGCCAAAATAAATCGATTAGAACTAGAAATTGGATTATTAAAGGATGAAAAAGTTATTTTAGAAGAAGAATTGGAGATTTCACAAGAAAAGTGTAAAAAGTCTATTGAATATGATACACAACTTAGTGAAATAGTTAGGTTAAAACTTGAGAATAATAATTTGATTAAGGAAAATACTAAACTAAAAGGTAGTATAGAAATTTCAAAAACTGAAATTGGTGAATTAAAGAAGAAACTTGAAAAAATTACTTACAGTGTTTCAAAGTTTAACGAAGGAAAACAAGATCTTGATAATTTAGTTAAAATTTCGAAACCTTCTAGTAATCAAAATGGATTAGGATTTGAAAAGAATTCACAAAAGAAAAAAGGTAATACTATAAACAAAAGTATCTTGTATCAAAGTTTCAAAAAGACACCAAACTTAAGTAAAGACGTAAAATCCAAAAATATAAAAATTTGGATACCAAAGTCTAATAATAAGTTAATTAGACAAAAACATATTGATAGTTTTTTATCAAGTGTAGTATTTAATAATAATTATGTTTTTAAAGGACCCTAACCAACTTGGGTATGACTACCCTCCCCTCCTAACATTTAGGACACTAATAAAAGAAGTGGGTACCAATTGAATAATTTTTGTTTTGTAGGTACCCAAAAATAAAAGCAAGGAGAAATGAATACTCGATAGTGGCTGCTCAAAACACATGACCGAGAATGCCAAGATGCTCTCAAATATAAAATATATTGATGGAAGCACCGTAACCTTTGGAGACAACTCAAAAGGATATGTCATTGGAATTGGAGAAGTCATAAACATTGGTATTTCTAACTCTCATATTATTTCTAATGTTTTAGTAGAAAATTTAAAACATAATTTACTTAGCATTAGTCAATTACGTGATAAAGGTTTTCAAATAAATTTCGAGAAAAATTGATGCAATATATTTGATAATAATAAAAATTTATTATTTGAAGGATTTCGAAATA
This sequence comes from Allium cepa, assembly GCA_030765085.1. NCBI lineage: Eukaryota > Viridiplantae > Streptophyta > Magnoliopsida > Asparagales > Amaryllidaceae > Allium > Allium cepa. The sequence goes on from CM060932.1 coordinate 550,966,111, forward strand.
AAAATATTTATATTTCGAATATGAATATAAAAAAAAATTCCGATTTATGCTTGACTGCTAAACTTGATGATCCATGGCTATGGCATAAATGATTTTGTCACATGAATTTCAAAATTATAAATAAATTATCAAAGCATGAACTAGCTAGAGGTTTACTAGAATTAAATTATAAAATAGACAATTTGTGTGATGCGTGTCAAATTGGAAAATTAAAAAGGAGTTCTTCTAAATCTAAAAACAATATTTCAATAAAACAACCATTAGAATTATTGCATTTAGATTTATTTGGTCCTACTCAAGTAAGATCAATAAACATAACAAGTATGTTTTTGTAATTGTTGATGATTTTTCAAGATATACATGGACTTTGTTTTTAAAACATAAAAGTGACACTTTTGATATGTTTAAAATTTTTGCAAAAAGAATTAAAAATCAAATGAATTTGAAAATTAAAAATATTCGCAGTTATCACGGAGGAGAATTCGAAAATGAACTTTTTACAAATTTTTGCAATAAAAAGGGAATTAATCATAATTTTTCAATTCCACGTACACCTCAACAAAATGGTCTAGTTGAACGGAAAATCGAACATTACAAGAATGTGCAAGAACGATATTAAACAATAGTAATCTACCAAAACATTTTTGGGCTGAAGCTACTGCCATGGCTTATTATGTTTTGAATAAAGTGACACTACGACCAATGACAAAAAATACTCTTTATGAAATATTTTTTGGTAAGAAACCTGAAGTATCATATTTTAGAACATTTGGATCAAAAAGTTTCATATTAAATACTAAAGACAATCCAGGAAAGTTTGATCCTAAGGCCGATGAAGGAATATTTGTTGGCTATTCGGATCGTAGCAGAGCTTATAGAATTTATAACAAAAGGATAAATATCATAGAAGAAAGTTTACATGTTTCTTTTGATGAAATATTTTTAACTACACAAATTAATGACGAAGAAGAAATACACCCAAATGATTCTTCTAACACACCTCGCAATAATAATGAAGCTATTGTTCAAAATAATACTCTAGTTTCACCTCCTAGGAATTTAAAGAATCATCCTATAGATAACATTAGTGGAGATTTAAATTCTAGGGTAACTCGAAATCAACTTAATCAAATAAGTCATGTTTTATTCATTTCAAATTTTGAACCAAAGAACTACAAAGAAGCATCTAAAGACAATTTTTGGATTTTAGCTATGCAAGAAGAAATAAATCAGTTCGAACAAAGTAATGTTTGGGAACTCGTTCCAAGATTAGAACATCAATCCGTCATTGCAACTAAATGGGTATTTAAAAAAAGCCGATGAAACCGGAAATATAGTTCGAAATAAAGCACGTTTAGTAGTACAGGGGTATAATCAAGAAGAAGGAATCGATTATGATGAAACTTTTGCACCTGTAGCTAGATTAGAAGCTATACGAACTCTACTCGCTTTTGCTTATCATAACAATTTTAAATTATATCAAATGGATGTAAAAAGTGCATTTTTGAATGGTGTTATCAAAGAAAATGTTTATGTTGAACAACCACCATTATTTGAACATGAAAAGTTTCCAAATCATGTTTTTAAATTAAATAAAGCATTATAAGGGTTAAAACAAGCCCCTAGAGCATGATACGATAGGCTTAAAACTCATGTAATCTCATCAGGATTTCATATTGGTAAGATTGACACGACTTTATTTATCAAAAGAGAAAATAATGATATTTTAGTTATTCAAATTTATGTCGATGATATCATATTTGGATCAACTAATGAAAATTTATGTGTAAAATTTTCTAACATAATGAAAAATGAATTTGAAATGTCACGCATGGGAGAATTAAATTTCTTTTTAGGATTACAAATAAAACAACTAGAATATGTATCTTTATACATCATGAAAAATATTGCAATGAAATATTAAAACATTTCGGTATGGATAAAACATCTAGTAAACCTACTCCTATACGGTTCATCTTGATAAAGATGAAAATGGAAAAGATTTTGAAGAAAAATTAGATAGGAGTATGATTGGTTCGTTAATATATTTAACTGCATGTCGACCCGATATAATGATGAGTGTTTGTCTTTGCGCACGTTTTCAAGCAAAACCAAAAGAATCTGATCAAAGAGCTGTTAAACGTATTTTGAAATATTTATCTAACACGAAAAACTATAGACTATTCTATCCAGAAGGATCTTCCTTCGAACTTTTATCATATAGCAATGCGGATTTTGGAGGATGAAAAACAGATAGAAAAAGTACTAGTGGAACATGTCATTTCATCGAACAATCTCTCGTCTCATGGTTTAGTAAAAAACAAAATTGTGTTTCTCTATCCACTTGTGAAGCCGAATATATTTCAGTGGCATTAGCATGTGCATAAGTAATTTACATGCAACAAACCTTAAAAGATTTTGGAAAAATAATTGAAAAAATTCTCGATTTATTGTGATAACACTAGCGCAATCAATCTATTTAAAAATCCGGTAAATCACTCTAGAACCAAACATATGATATAAGACATCATTTCTTAAGAGATAATGTCGAAAAAGGAACTATAACTCTAAAATATGTTAACACTGAAAATCAAATAGCCGATATCTTTACAAAACCATTAAACGAACAAACTTTTGTGAAATTACGACGAGACTTAGGCATTTGTTCACTTAATGAACTTTTAAACTAAGAAAAATTTCTTATATCCACAAGTTTATTAGTTTGTTAAAAACCTTTAAAAATTTAGATAAGAATTTTGCACCATGAACAAACTACCTATTTTTATATTTAGATTGCTATAAAAACTAACTTTCTGAAGTTTTTTAAACATAACAAATATCATAGTCAAAATGTTATCTCAGGAAATAACTTCGTATGACTCTAGATCGCCATCCTCAAACGTATCCACTCCTTCTCTTCGTACTCCGCCTCCTCTTTTCCTACCCTCTCCTGACCTATCAAAAAGTCTGTGGGGATTATCACCTCTGCTGAAGAAAGACAAATGATAAAAACCGCCTAAATCCATGAAAAACTTGATGAAATATCACATTGTCAATTCACAATGATGGATGCTCCAAAGGAAATGTACTATAAACAGGAAGGAACAATCAAACATTTGAACTTCCTAGAAAAGGCTCTATATGCTATATGTGGTCATTCTCCAACAAAGAAGTGTTTACATAAAAAATCTCTACGCTTTGTTGAAACTCCTAAAGACGAACCGTCAACTTCGTCACCCAAACCTCCTTCCTGGTCCCCAATCCACTATGGTGATCCCACCTACGAACCGAATTCATGGGATCGTCGGGAATGGAACCAAGAAAAATAAACTATGACGTTTGGAGACGATTATATATATATATATATATATATATATATATATTTGTTTGTATTATATTGTATTCTATTCAATAAATAAAGTTTTTCCTCACAAAACTCTCAAGAAAAAGCTAATCTGGATTTTTCAGACGTCTAAAATAGACTCCAGACGTCTGAACTAAGAATCTGGAACAAATTATATGTTCCTAGACGTTTGAACTCAAGTCTAGACGTCTGAAATCATTCTCTGTCTCACAATTAAAACTTTCCAAACGTTTGAGTTTTGATTCCAGACGTCTGACTTTACTTTTTGTTTCTAATTTAGACATCTCCAGACATCTGATCTACTTTTTCAGACGTCTGGAACGGGAAATGATAGTTTTTCAAACCCTATACCTGATCGATCAACCACTATTTCACCACTTCAATTCATTTCCAAATTAAAAATTATCTCTCTCAAAATCTCTAAAATTGAATTTCTCTTCAAATCAATGCCACCACGAACTAAAAAGATGGGAATTAAGAAAAGGAAGCATGGAGAAGGATCTTCCTCTCAACCATTGATGGTGACTGATACTGAAATCAACAATTGGTTATTTCAGAATCCAACAAATATACGACGGTTTAATGACTTAAGATTAAGAAAATGCATCTAGGACCTTTCTATAGCCTAATTAAGTTTCCTTCATATGATATGGATGACATATGTGAGCAAGGTGAATTGAAAACCCTTATCCCTTTTAATGCCAATGTTGTTTCTATCGATCAACTAGCTATATATCATTTTACGCTAATCTGGATAGTCCATAGGTATGGACTATTGAGAATGATGAAGATTGGTTATGGACGAGTGTCTATGGAACAACAATCAAGTTAACCCCCGCTATAATTGGACGATTCTTAGAGTGCTCTTATACAGGTCAAAATTTATCTGAAATGGAGGACATGCGATTCAAACCTCGTGATACTATCACTCATCAATTATGGGAAAATCGCATGCCTCAATTTTCATCTAAATTCCTTAGGACATGTGCTAGGCTCCTTACCTGAATGCTTATAAATACCATTATCCCTCGATTAGGTAGCCATGAACAAATTACTAATCTTGAACACAAAGAACTATATGCACTATTTGGTTGAACTAAGATCAAGTGGGCTCAGTTCATTTTCGATGAGCTAAAAGATATTTGGAATAGATCTCGCCATACAATCATTTACTCGGCTTATATTATGCGATTCTCAAAGCACTAAACATCCCATCGTACATTTCTGCTTTTGAGGAGTTACCTATCAAATATAATGGAACAAAACTTTTCAATCTTATGCATTTGCCGGAGGAACCACCATCTTCTATAACTTTTATAGAATGGAAAAATGCACAAGATCACCCTCCTCCTCCTCAATAACAACAACAAGAAGAAGAATGTGATGTTGAACCTGTGCAGTTAATGCGCTCGGTAGATTCAAAGCGGTGGAGGTGCAAAAAGTCATAGCGGGGATACAGCAAGGATATAGCGGGATATAGCGGATGGCTCTAAAATAGCATATAAAACTCGTACTTAATGTTTTTACAAATATACAAATGGTAATTAAATAAAAAATTATCATTCAATTGAATTATAAATAATACATAAATAGTTTTAAATAAAAACACGTGCGAATATAATTTAAATAAACGAAAAACTGTTATATAACATAATTGAATTCGGTAGAATATTAGAGTATTTTCATTTCTAAAAATATATCAAAAATTAAATCAAATAAATTAATTTCATAATTTTATAATGTATAAATGCAATTTTTCAATTCATTTTATTAAAAAAGATATAGCGGAATATAGCGGAAATAACGGGATATAGCGGAAATAGCGGGGATTAAAGCGGAAAGGCTATATTTTGGGGCTATATGGAAAAATCATAGCGGTAGAAATCCGCTATGAGATATAGCAGGGTTGTAGCGGGGTAATAGCAGGGCATTAACTACACAGTATTGAACTACCATGGTAACCATCTCCACCTCCTCCTTCCTCGTTTGAATATCACTCCGATATGGAGATTTTGGAAGCACGAACTCAGCCTCATGCTAATGAGAATATTGCTCACTTAACCTTACAAAACCAAGTACTCCTATCAAGAAATCAAATTATCCTTGTTAAACAAATAGCGAAGCTTGATCTAACGTTGTCCACAAGGCTTTTCAAAGTTGAAGACTCTCTTGTTTCAGTGGTGTCCAAACTTAATCATGCACTTCAACAAGTCCGTCAACCTTCTTCTGACTGGTCTACACCTTCTAAATCTCCTCGCACATCATCAAAAACCGGCGATAAGGAGAAAGGGAAAGTAGACGCCTCTCATGATGAACTACCTTGACTTCATAAGGTAAATATTTTGTTGTAATTAACTCCCTTATCAAAGTTCTGGTAAGACACTATCAATATTCCTCTTTTTTGTGCTTAATGATGTAATCATAACCTTTTTGTTAGTAATTTAATTATGTATGTACATCATACTTGGTTCTGCATTATTTTTATAATTCTTCGATTATTTTTGATAATGATAAAGGTGGAGAAAAATAAATATGCACATCTATAGGGGGAGATCATATTTAAGATGAAAACCTTTCAGTAATTGTTATCTAAGTACATTATATAGTTGATCATCAAAAAGGGGGAGAATGTTAGAACCCTTAGTTCACGATTTCGACGATGACAACTGTACAATGGAACTCATATATATATATATATATATATATATATATATATATATATATATATCATACAACTATACAGATACGAATTCAAAGCAAGACAAACCACTACTATGACAAGACGATGACTAAAGCACTAAAGAGATTCATCTACAAAGATGCACAAAGATCGAAGAGAGATACACTTACGAATAAACCCAGGAGAACATCACTTAATAGGTTCAGATGTCTCAATGCAGAACTTTAGACGTCTGAACGTAGAAGATGAACAAAAATAATAATAGGTTCTTAGACGTCTGAAAACATCATTCAGACTCTGAAATTAGGCTCGGGGAAGATAATTGAAATTACAACTGTCATCTCCGAAGAAACACAACTCCGTCTCTCCTCCACAACTCTTCACCAGTGAACAGTGACGACTCTAGACTGAAAGGGAAGAGATGTAACTACTAGAAGCAACCTTCTACAACTATATGAACGAGAATCAAGAAGGATCAAAGGACTTTAACTAATTCACTCGACTCTCTATCTTCATCATCTCTTGTTCTAATCATCCACTTGCTATCAAATCTGCAAATTTGAGATCATACACTTCCATACTCTCTCGAACAATATTGTATTCAATCATTCAAGAGATATAGGAAGTACAATTGTACTATATAGTCAAAATCCATGCAATGGAGAACACATTCTTGAAAAAGAAATTCTGCTATTGTAAACCTGTTCCTCCGGGTGAATTGAGGGTTATTTGGTGAAAGGAAATTCCGAAGAGGAGCTTTGAGACTGGACGTAGAATGGGAGGTCCGAACCAGTATAAAATCCCTGGTGTGATTATTCTTATTTACATACTTTACCATTGTTACACTATAGTTTAAATTAGTCATATACTTGTCATTTGTATAATCCATCCACCATACTATAGACTTTCACATTTTGGTGCTTCCATAGAGAAAACACTTGAATTCGCTAATTTAAGATTTGAAAAAGGATTCTAAATGGCTTGACAATCAACTAGACAGACTATTGTTGGAGGAAATCAATAGGAGCAGCAAAGAGATGTGAAGACGCGGACTTTTGGACCATTTAAAACGCCGAAAAATCCGTCCATTCTAAAACTACGAATGAAAACTACTAACATAATTCACAATATTTGATAAATATTCAACACTGTTAAATGTATAGGTTACAATTTCAATAATACAAATTATTAGAGTAATCAATTTTATCTACTAGGTGTACTTTAATACATACCAAATATAAATACAAATATCTAACAATGCACGACTCTGATGAGGGGGACAGTAATAGCCATTCCTGCAAACTCAATAAACGTATTAAATGTGGAATAAAATAGCAAGCATGAAATATACACCAACATAAGACAATTAGCAAACAATAACATGAAAAAGATATATTATTACAGGGGTTATGTCAGTACCACTTACGACTGCCTACGTACCCCTATCTAAATGGGCATCAAATTAAATACAGGATTAAGCCAACGTAGTTTTTCTATTTACAGATAGGACTCAAGGAGCCTATGATGCACAACCAAACAAATATGCAATCCCTAAACTACCCCTTTGGCTTAATCTTTACGTTTAGATTTATGAAATCTTATTAATTTTATTATTTAAGAAATAATCTCTTTTGAAAACACTTATTCAAAAACAACCTCTTCAAACTAAATTTCCAGTTTTATTTCAAATCCTTTTGAAATAATAATATTTATCTTTTATATCAAATTATACTTTTCTTTGGGATTTAAGTCAAAACTTTTTCAAAACCGATATCAATTACTCTGTATAATAAACGTATTTGATATATTTGTTCGAAAATCCAGAAATACTCTACTATAAAAGCATATCAAAATATATGCAACCAGATCGGGAGGTTTCTCCCAATAACAATGCAAATGGTTCCCAACCTTCACAAGATAAATGAACAAAGTATATTCCTCTATAAAAAGAGCGGACTATACCTAAGGTACATGTACCCTCCTGCCCACTTTTTAGTTACGGGTTACCCAAATCATCCGTAACATAACAAATCATTTTGTTTTTCGAAGTGACAAATCATTTTGCACTAATAATCACTGATACTTTCAAACATAGTATTTCTTATTTCCTAAAAATCATTTTGAAATCAATTTCAAACCACCAGGATTTAAGTTCTCTAAATTACCTTTATTTATAAAACATGTTTTATAAATATTTTTATATATAAATCACTTTTATATAAAATTACTTCACAAATATTGATTTCCAAACATTATATAAACACTTTATATAAAATCACTTCAAAGTATTTCCTTTAAAATATTTCTATTTCTTTTCAAAGGAACTATTTCATTTAAAAGATAAACATCTTTAAAGTTATAATAAACATATTTTATTACAACAATTACTTAATCAAATATTTTTATTGAGCACCTTATGTCAAACTATGAAATTCTAATCACAAGGTGTTCGTATCTACCCAACCCATGCATATAGATTTTAATTGCTCATAAACTAGAGGAGCACAATTCAAACATTCAAACAAACAATAATAACAATACATTATTACCAACAAGTCAACAAACTGAATAATAACACATAAATCAAAATTAACTTATATATGTAAATCAATGTTTAAATTTATATAATAGTAGAACGGAGATTTATTCTGCTAAATTGATGACATTAACGAAGTATACTTAACCTGTTTTCGATATTTCAACCTATACTATTCCTCGCCCAAGATTGAAGCTAGGTAAGTTAGAGCACTGGTTACATCAAAGCCTTGCCTAGACACTTCATTCTTGAATCTTACAAATAGATAAGTCTGCTTGTTGGCATTTAGCGTTAAGCAAAGTTAATTACCTTTTTTCTATACTTAGATAATTATTTAAACATTAAACTATTTTAAAACACTCTAATATAAGTTAGAAAACAAACCTAAGAATATTGGAGAAAAATACATAATTTAAATATCATTTTAAATAATTTATAGTTCAAAATAGAAAAGGTAGCATTTCTAGAAATGCTATCTTAAGTTTTGTTGTCATTGTCAATATTGTTTTGCTACAACTTGGATCCTAGATTCAACACTTCAATAAATTATTTTTGATCCACTCTTTCTAAATTAGTTAGTATACTTTGGGTACCTGAAAACTATGAAGAAAAATCCCAAATAATATCTTTTGATTTTTTTCAAGAATTTCCCAAAAATAGGGTATTTTACCGAACTGCACTTATAGCAATTATTTCGCTATAACTTCTTGCATTTCGTTCAACTAGCTATCAAATGAATTAAGCTTCAAAAATTTTCCAACAAGAATAATATGTTATTTACTCCTTAAATATAAAAAACCTCTAAAGAAATTTGTAGAAAAATATCGTTAGTTCGCTAAATAAAAAGAATCATTAAAGCGACCTTTTACTTCAATATTCTGTTACTATGATTTACTTCTTCTATAACTTTCCAAAACATATTCTTATAAATAATTACAAGAGTGTACATAACAAGCAAACATGTTATTATTAAGATATGTCATTTAATCACCATTTTCATAAGTTATAGTCTAAGGGATTCAAAGTGCTTTTATGGCAACTATTGTTGTACGAACTATTATGTCTTCAACTCAATAGTTAGTCTCATTCCATTTATACACATATATGATTCTAAATTTAAATCATATTACTACTTAACATGTATTAACATATATACTAATCAATATGTCTACTTTAGATGTTTAAATGTGCTAATCTAAAGATCATAATTCCATTCTCTTTAAGACAACTTCTTTAACAAATCACATGCTTTAGGAATTGTAAAATAAAAAGTTATAAATTTAAGTTGTTAGTTCTATTATTATTATAATAATAAGCATATTAACATGTGATTAACAAGCAATTATCAAGTGATAGAACAAGAAAATTAACAAGCAATATTATCAAGTTAATAACATGATTCGAAGTGAGATTAACTCACTTTTATCAATCTGAATCTCTTCCTACCAATATTCAATCACAACTATACTTCACTAATATATTCTACTTCAAAATAAACATCACCATAACAACCTATTCTGCCCTTTAGCTCATGGCCAACCTTACCCCTACCATCATATCCACGGTCTAAGCCATCCACCTCCTCCCTAAAACCCACGGCCTAAGCCATTTCCCCCACCGAAAGCACACACGGCTAAAGGCCATTAAGAAGAAGGCATATAGAAGAGAAGAGAAAGAAGTGAAGATATAAATTTTTGTAGAAATGAAGTGCATTAGTGTGTGTATTTATAGAGTTAGGATTTTTTTTGGAAAAGATTACAAAACCCCCTCCTCTTTCATGCATGAGAACATGCACACCACCTCTTACACAACCATACTCCCTTAAATCAAGCCTTGATTTAGGGTTCCTTTTGTACTAAATGTTTCCACGTACTTTTACTAATTAATAATTTAGTTTAGTTAATCTGTAGCTTAGGAAAATATGCGTTTAATTCTTATCATATGTTTACTCATGATAACTATTCAAGTTGCATTATATTTACACAACTTATATTGAATAAAACGTTGATTTTTAACGAAGTGTTTTTCGTCACATTTTCAGTATTTATTCAAAGTCTTTAGTTTTGCAAAAACGTTTCAAAAATAAGTTTTCAAACATTAGTTATTAATTAAAAAGTTTTTAACGAGGTTATAAAATCTTATTTAATCATAATAAATCTTGGATACAAATATTTAAATAATTCAGATATTTAAATACGAAGTGTTTGAAATTTAGAGTCATTACAAGAGGAGTCCTTAGGAGCTAATCCCTCAACAATCTACACAACTAAGGATAAGATGGAAACTATGATGAATGGATTGTAGAAAAGGATGATGGCTTGCTAGAAAGAGATCATAGAGAATTTCTTTACGAGGATCGAACAAATGGCAATAGCTGAAGTTGTAGCGGATCAGAATAAGAGACTAGAAGCAGGAGCGCAAGCAACTGGAGTTGGAGTAGAACAACGCGAAGTGAACCCCAACCTAAATATAAAAGTCGGTACAGACCCATCCTTAGAGGTCAGTACCAACCCTTAAGAATTTGAAGGCATGGGTCATCCTGGCCTTGGAAGGAATGATGTAAGTCCTAGAGATGATGTAGAGCATATGAACTTGAATCAGAATGTTGAAAAGAGACTGGAGAAGTGTGTACCAGAATTCCCTCGTAGAGTCGAGGGGAAGGCTAAGAATTATAACCTTAGAATTCCTTTGAATGATGATGACAGACTTGCTAAGATGGTGAGGTGAGTTATGAAGGGAGGATTGCCCCCGAATATTCAATACGATAGGAATATTCTTGATTTCAGATTACCAATATTGAAAACATATGATAGGAAGACGGATCCAATAGTTCATTTGATGAGGTATATCCAGCGGATAATAGACACTGTTTTCCTTTATATTTGGCATGTTAGACCGCACAACGGTTTAGACAGCTGAAGAGAGATTCCATTAGCACGTCGGCCAAGCTAGTAAATAGATTTGTGAAGCAATTTCAGGTCCATGTTTCACGACCCAGGAATGTAATGATGTTAGCAAGTATGAAGTAGAAGGCTGGAGAGACCCTCGGGAGTTTTCTAACAAGGTTCAATGTAGTGGCAGTTGCAACTGATAAGCCAGACACTTCGATGGTTTTGATGGTGGCAGTTTCAGGGATAGCCGCGAGGACAAATTTTAAGGTGCTTTGGAACGGTATCCTCCCAAGGATCTCGTAAAATTTTATGATGATGTAGAAAGGTTTTTACGCCAGAAGGACGTTGAAGCTAATAAGGAAAAGGTTAGTGCTTTGGATGGCGAAGGATCGCTCGGAGTAGGATCTAGCAAGCATAAAGAAAAGCAAAAGACAGATGACAGCTTTGACAGATCAAAGCGACAGGGGAGGGAATCAAAATTCTCTTCTTACACGGACTTAAATGAAACCTTGAAAGGGATTTATCTAGATACTAGAGGGCAGATCCTCCATCGGAGGCCGCCAAGAAGAGAGCCAACAGAGCATGAAAAAGCATTTGGAAAATAATGCATATTCCATAAGCTGGATGGGCATAACACATTTGATTGCAGGCTCTTGCAAGATCTAATCGAGGAACACGTCGAACAAAATCGATTACACTAATATGTAAGGAATCGAACTGCGGTGATGGGACATGAGCATTAGGTTTGCATCTCACACTCTATCTCCATTTTTCAATAAGTCATGCAATAACACAATCTAGACACTTACTCATGTACAAGATCCCGAACGCTCCCTAGGCATGCTCTGGGCTGGATGCTAGACTGTAATGGAAGTCGAGGTAGTTACCTCGATTTAGATTTTTTGTTGTTTTTGATATTTGAATTTTATTATTGCAATCCACATTGAATGTGATGACTAACATTAATGGCTGTAAAGTCCCGATTGGAAAGTCGAGACCAGAGTGCAAGGTGCAAGTCTCCTCATCGAAGCAGATATTAATCACTATAAAGTCTTGTCCATAGGGATGGAACCGGAATGTAAGAAGTAAGTCTTCTCATCGAAGCATGAGTGGATGGGCTTACTTATCGTTGAGTCCTCTCATCGGAGAGCAAGCGGATTGGCCTCAGCTAGGGTCCAAAGAGACCATGGACTTTGATTGCGTTAAGTCCTGATCGAAGAGTTGGGACCGAAGAGCAGGAGGTAAGTCACTTTATCGTAGAGCGACTGGATGGACTTACTTGTCGTTGATTCCCCTCGCCAGAAAGTGAGCAGATTGGGCTCAGCAAGGGTCCAAAGAGACAATGGATTTGATTATCGACCTTGAATGACCATGGATTTAATTAACAATACAGAGAGACCATGGATTTGATTATCGACCCCAAACAAGCATGAATTTGAATAACCGTCCGGAGAGACTATGGATTTTGACTATCGGCCCTGAACGACTACGACTTCAACTAACGATCCAGAGAGATCGTGGAATTAGCTATCGGCCTTTAATGGCCACGAATTTAATAAATGATCCGGTGAGATCGCACTTTGAAAACTTGAATAATAAACAATTTGGAGAGATCGCATGTAACGGCCTCCGCTATACCCATGCTATTAGAGAACATTATAAATAATGTCTTCCAATAATACGAAGAACATGGCTTGTTAAGGGCTACCAAATGTGAATGCATCTTTAAACTAACACTAGCACATCATACTTTCCACTTTACTAAATCTCCGGAATAAAATTTGACATGCGTAGTCTCAGTTCAAAGTAATAAACACACTGGTTTCTTAGAATTAGAATAGTATAGCATATAGTCACATGTCATAGTGGAATAAAATACATCTTATACAGATACATCTTGTAAGTCTACAAAGATCATACTAGACTCACATGAACAAATCTCTAACTCAAATATACATCTCTTATACATATGCAAAATCCTAAATGAGATAAACTAAAAGTCAAAAAGGTTTATCTCCCTACTAGCTCATCCATCCAAAATTCTAAATGTCCTGTAACCTGAAAAGTCTCGACTTGATTCGAATATTATAAAATAAACAAGTCAGACTACCTTGAAATATTCAAAAGGTGAGAACAAGATGTAACACTAAGATATATATAACATTATATAAAACATTGAGGCCATATATATATGGGTCACTGAAATAATTTAACTTAGATTCATCATGAGGCATAGAAATATTTATATCACAACACATAGAATAATTAAATCATAAATATAAAACAGTCACAAAGTCTAATTTCAAAAATCCAAGGAAATCCTAATCCCTACCGATCATAATGATCGGCCATATCAATCGCAATGATTACACTCATACCATATCAAACAAATAATTATGGTATCATCCATACCAAAGATCATCCATACTGTGAAATCAGAATCACAACCGATCTCAAGGATCGTCCAAACCGATCAAGACGATTGTAGCAACTATGACTCGAATTCTTTAAGTTATTATTTATTATTATATATTTACCTATATATATATATATATATATTTATTTATAAATCATATCAATTATGATGACCGTAAATAAAGCCATGAATATGTTAGTACCTGAGCTATTAGTTTTAATGACAAAAACTTTAGGAAATCATATAGAATATAAATACTACTGTTTTATCAAGGTATATAGTATATACTACAGGATATTAGACAGTGATGATTTAATAAGATTGTACAGTATTAAGTAAAGACTGAAGAGATTCAAGATGTTGATATAAAGACTCAAGAGTAAGAGAATAAAGGTTAATGAATATTGAAGAGTTCAAGATTTTAAGATATTCCAAATAAGTTACAGAATCATAGATTTATGTTAAAATTCTGATAGCACTTGATCTCTCTCTCATCTCTCTCTCTTTATTTCTAAATATGTTTTTAAATACTCATTTCAAAACAACTTTCAAGTAGTTTTCAATTTCTTATACTTATAAATATTATTTTAAGTTTTTGATAATTTACTAAGTTATTGTTTTTATTAAATTTTTATTTATATTGGTTTATTTTTCAAAATTCTTGTCATATAATTTCGCTCAAGTTTTATTATGATTTAAAAGTGTATAAATTACATTTAAACATCTTTACAAAGTATAAAATTATTTTACAAAGCAATACATTTTCAAAATAATATTTTAAAGTGTTTTTCAAAATTACAAAGAGTATGTCGGCATACTCTATCCCGAATGTCGACATACTTATCGTGATTTTCAAAAATCAATTTTCAAAAGAAGTGTATATTCGTCGTATCTCTTCACGAATGAACATGACCGTTGTTCCTTTATAAATACCTATCTTCCCAACGAATTCGATGATCAATTTTCATTCTTCTTCTCTCCTCCTTACCCTCTTTCATTTTATGAACAAAAATATAACCATACTCTGTCGAATTTCAACAATAATCAAACTCAATCAACATTAGTTTGATTCTCTATTATTTTCTCTTTGGTTTCTATCTTCTCTCTCACTCTAATCAAGTTCAAAGTACTATCAAGAGTTATAGGATTATTTATAATCAAGATTGAAGATCCGAGCCTGTAAAAATCTATCAAATCAAACCATTATACATGTGGTGAGATTGTAGCCCGTAAATCAATTGGGTGTGCTTAGTTGCCCAAAAATCTAGTGGTGGCGCTTGTAGCATGTAAATCAAGTGATTCAACCCAAAGGTCGGGATTTTGGAAGGCGTGTTTGATAGCCTTGAAATCGAGATTGTATTTGCATTTACTAGTTGAAAAGAAATCCATACAAGGAATCGTGTGGGACTAGATGTATGTAACTCCGAACTAGTATAAAATATTGGTGTGTTCTTTCTTTTTAGATTTACTGGATTTACTTTTATCTGTGTTTTGATTCTGTGGTTAATAATTGCATAATTCTACGTATAATTTCTAAATATTTCAAAAGGATTCATGTAAATTAGAAAACATTATTCACCCCTCCTCTCGTTTTAATTTAGCCTTAAGATTCCTATTCTACGATCTTACATTTGGTATCAGAGCATTTGATTTCAAATTTTTCATAATTTGATTTTTGAAAAGTTTAAATGGCTACCAACACTGTTAATAGTACTATTAGTAACACAGTTAATACACTTGTTAGTAATTCATTTTTGAAGGACAATCTACTGTCAGACGACCAGTTTTTAATGGAAGTAACACATATTGGTCATGTAGAATAAATATCTATTTATAATCAATCGGATTGGACACTTGGAATATCATACAAACTGAGTACACTGAGCTGAGACCAATTTTGCACAATGGACTGCTAAACAAAAGTAGTTGCATAAAGTAACTCTAAGGCCATGGATATACTATTATATTCACTAAATAAAAATGAATTTAATAGTATCTATATGTAAGTCAGCATTTGAAATTTAGAGAACTTTGCAAGTTACACATGAAGCCACATGTAAGATTAAGAAGACAAAGATTTCCATGTTAACAAACCAGTTTCAATTATTTAAAATGAGTCCAAATGAGTCAATATCCGATATGTATAGTAGATTTCAAGATATACTACACTCATTTATTGCATTAGGTAAAAGTTTCTCTGAGGATTACAAGTTAGAAAAATCCTCAATTCACTTACTCATGAATGGAACCAAAAGACTCTTGCAATCAAAGAGACTAATGATATTAGAAAACTAAAGATTGAAGAGTCAATTGGCAATTTAATGTCTTTTGAGGCACAAGGACAGAAGAGAAAATAAAGCAATAGAGAAGAAATCCATAGTATTCAATGCAATGATGGATAATCTGGATTCAGATAGCGATAATGATGAAGAAATTGCTTTCTTGAGAAGGAACTTCAGAAAATTCCTAACATATAAGAAGATGAATAATTTTAAAAGAGACGACAATAAAAATTCTAGAAACGGAAGTGGAAGCAAAAATGACATCTGATGTTATAACTGCGATGTAGCGGGTCACTTAAAATGAGACTGTCCGCATCTCGAGAAAACCGATTCATCTAGAAAATAGAGAAGATCCTTTACTCCAACACTAGATGACTAAGACACATCGTCAAGTGAAAATGAATCAGATACAAAAATAGCCAACATGTGCTTTACAGCAATACAGAATTCAGATAAAATTGGTAAAATAGGATCAGAAAAAGGTACGCATTTAGTATTTTAAAAAGCTTTATATCATTAGAATTTTTGATTGATTGATTGTTAGGAATATCCTGTAGATTAATAATAATATTGGTTGAATATAATAATAATATAATATAAAATATATTTAAAATAATTTTTAACTATTTTTAATATATTTTCTACAAATAGAATAATTATAAATAATTATATGTAAAATCAAATAGGATATAGTTAAAAAAATCACTTTCGAAAAATTCAATGCATATGTCAACATACATTACAGAATTTCAATTTCAATTTCTAATTCAAAATTTGAATTTTCCCTCCATCTTTTAATCTACCCAATGTTCTAAAAAGGTGTCTCTTGGCCAGAGAACATGTCGTTTGATTCTTTATTTATTATCTCCATTACTTTTCATTTAATTAACCTTTCCTTTCAAAATTCAAACCTTCATCAACTCTCTTATCTCCTCAAAACATTCATCAACGGCTCCTTCAAGTGCTCCAACCTCCATAAGACTCCCTAAAACTATCAAAAACTTCCTCTTTCATGATCAAGAAGCTATGAAAGCTTATATCAGTTATATAAATCATGGAAAAGTTTCTTCGATAAAGTTTGTTATTTTTAATGAATTTTCTACTAATGAAATTGATACTCTTTGTTCTCAAATGGAATTATCGCTTTAATCAATGCTTCTCAATATGATTTTGTTTGCTATCCATACTTGGTCAAAAAAATTTATGCAAATTTGAGAGGGAAATTTCATGAAGGTGGAGAAAGAGAAGTATGGAGTAGTGTTAAAGCAACTTTAATTATTTTAAATTGTGAACTTTTGGGTAACATTCTTAGATGCAAATCTACCGAAATGGACTTTACTTCTTTTAAAATTGATGAACATGATCGTGAAGTTTTTCATAACATTTTTGAAGATGAATATAACTTTGAGTTTAAAAACCGAAATTTCCATCCAAAAGCTAGAATTCTTAATCTTTTTTTGCGACATACTATCACTCCTCCTTTGGGAAATTTTAATAATCCTACCTTGAAAGTTTGTAAAGCTCTTTATGCCATTTATGGTTAATATAACATAAATTGGGTATAAGTTATTTTGGATGAATTTTATCTCAAAAATCTTTCCACCCATGAAAATAAACTATTTCATGGTATTTATCTTACTCGTATTTTCAACTACTTTGGTTTTGACTTTGAAGGAGAGGAATTTGTCTCTCATAAAGTGTTTAATCAAGAAAATATTTCTCTTATGAAAATTTCACCAATTTTCGAGCCATATGAAACACTTGCGGAGAAAGAAGAGAGGTTAGCACATGAAGAGGAGGAAGAAATATATGAAAAGGAGGAAGAGGAAGAAGGGGAAGAAATGGATATTGAAGAAGAAGAGGAAGAGGAGGAAACCTCCTTAGAAAGCATTGAATATCCACTCCGTCCAACAAACCAAGACCTTCTTAACAATCAAAAGAAGATTTTTGAAGATCAAAGATTCTTATATGTTCCATGAGTAAGAAGTTAAACGGTATTTCCAACAAAATTGAAAATTTCTTTGGAAAAGTGAAACGCAAGCTTGAAATCTCTTCATCATCCTCTTCATCCACATCCTTCTAGTTAATATGTAGTTGTTTTAAGTGAGTTGTATTTAGTTGCTTTAGTTTAAGTGTAGTTTAAACATATGTATCTTTTCATTTTCTTATGTTCTTTGTGTTCTCTACCTTAATATTAATGAAAAATATGTTTCCTTACTTTATACATTGAGTACCATCTTTGAAAATCATAATTAGTATAATAGTATAAGTTAAATACATTAGAATATCAAAACAAAATAGTTTTCAAAATTTTTATGTATAGATCGACATACCCTAGGTATCCATGTCGACATACAACGTAATTTTGGAAAAATTTTAATTTTGAAAATTGAATAGATAGCAAATGTCTATTCAATTCCAACGACTTTCCGCCCCTTTAAATACACGTTCGGACCAGAAATCACCCATTTTCCACTCTCTTTCTTCTTCTTTTACATTCCTAAACTCCAAATCATAAATAATGGCTTCTCCTATTCAAAAAATAACCGAAAACCTCGAATAAACGCTTGAATCTTTCAAAAAAATTCTCTCTTTCATCTTATGAAACTAGAGACACTTAGAGTTGAGTCAAATGCAGATGTTCAAAGAGCAAGAAAGGTATTACAACGCAATTCGGTGGATGATCTCAACCCTAAACAAAGAAGAATTAACCGCTAATCTAGAGTGCACCATTAACAAAGCGGACGAAGATTAGGAGGCTATTAAAGTGGTTCCCATCTTTGGCACCGATGGATGAGCTAATGTATCACAAAAGTTTTAGTTTAAAAATAAGTTTGATTGTATATATACACACTTAATTTGATAGGATTGGTTTGTTGGCGTCACGACCCGATTTTTCGACGCCCGAAAATCAACGTTAATACGTCCACTGTATTAAATGCCGAACAATCGAATGCCCAAAAAAATAGACCATAAGGGAAAGAAGAAGGAGGTAGAAGAAGAAATAGAAAACAGCATCAACATATCACAATCGCAAGGGAATAACATATAATAGATATCAACAGGTTTTTATTGAAAGAAGCTATAATTGTATTATATATTACATCATCAGAGTACAACATCAAAAAAAAACATAACCCTGGACAGTTACGATAACTTGTCCACACAGAAACTGATTATGAGGCAAACCATACACAACAGATAATACATCAAATACATGTGATACGTCTTGCCATCCAGCTCGTCTCCTGAGCTCCACAGCATCCTTTCCTGTATCTATAATACTCGGTCTGACCCTAGCATTATAGTGAAATAACATCCGAGTCAGTCTGGAAAACCAGCGTGAGAATACACACTCAATTGGATTATTAAAGTTTCCAAAGTCCTTTAAAAATCAAAGGTATCTCGTAAGACCACGCCACAAACAAGCATGTCAGGTTATTACCTTACGATAACCAAAACATTTCTTATCAAATTCTTTGATATTATAGCAGTGTCTATATACAACTACATATTCAAATAGCCAAATTTGTTACATTCATTAAATTCCAGCATAATAGGTATATAAATAAGTCCGAAGGCACTTATTGGAGATTTGGTTTCCATCAATGAGAGGGCTAATAGGGTACCGCCCATCATAGTACGTGGCCTAGATCAACGTACCGAGGATCCCCCCTGATCCCCTGCAATACAAGACCGAAGCTACCCCTTATGGATAGTCCGAATAAGATCACCCCACGGTTGGGATCAACAACCGCCCACACAACCGAATAAAAGGGACATCTTGACAAGGATGAACTTGCCCTATTAGTTGCTAGCCACTTAGCCTTACTGCACCTCACCTGTTTTAGTCATTCTTGGTTGATGAGGCTCAAGGCTATGTGGTGCCTTTTTTAGAACATATCTCGTTTAGAATGATCATCGTCCTTCTAACGATGTTCTGATAGCATTCATCCATACAAGTCCGTTCCTGGTCCGAACGGAACCGAAGGCACTACTCCTACTACATCCATTTTGGAATCATCCTCAGGATTAGTAGCGATTAGCACTTGCACTTCACTGCTCCATCTTCGACTTCAAGCTCTTGTCTTCCTCACGAAAACATTCAAGCCGGATCGAAGTGGTTTTCGGGAAAATAATCCCGATCCCGGTCTCTTCGAAACGATCAACGCATTGGCCAATATTGATAGTCGGTTATTTAACTATCATGAAACATCCACAAACGACCATCAGGCCTTAATAATTTCCATAATTATTTATTTCAAAATATCTTTGCGAGATATTTTTCTACACTTCAACCCTTGAAAATAGTTTTCAAATCACTCTTTTTTGTCGTGTAATAAATTTCCACCCAATTGTTTTATTTCCACTGAAGATCACTAAATCTTAATACTTTTGATTTTAAAATAATTTAAATTATTTTATCCAAAAATATATACTTTAAAACACTTAAAATAAAAACAACTTAAAATACTTTATTTAAAATACTAGTTATGAAATTTTATAATAATTTCTTATGTAAAACTTAAGCCAAAACTAAATTTAAATTCAAAGTTATTCTATAAGGTATAAATATTAAATAATTATCCTTTAAATCATAATACTAGTTAAACTACTTATATAATTAACTTGATAAATATTTACTTTTAAAAATTTTAGAACCACTAAATAATAATTTCTTTCTAAAACATTCTTTTAAAAACCACTTTAAAACTTCTAACTTATGCTTGGAAATCTTTCTTTGAAAATATACTTGGCTTTTCAGGGAAATACACTTTCCATTTAAGTATAGCCATCTAATCATTTATAAATCCTGCTCAATTTATTTCTAGTCTAATTTACGTCCAAAACCCGTAAATTTTCCTTTCCACACCTTTAAAAATAAGCTACTATTTATTTTTAAAACAAATTACTCATTCCTTTATAAGTTCCCACCGTGAATTTGTACTTTCAAATATCCACTTAAATCTTATTTCACTTTATTAACCCAGTTTATAAATTCCATAGTCTCATCCTTCTTTTAAATCATAGTTTCATACACTTGATCAATTTTCAAATCGATTTCCAAAATTTACTCCATTTTAAAATAAATTCCTTTACTTACTCAATTTTATTTCAAAACCCATTAATTTCAGATTACTCCTTTATTATGATTTAAAATCTTATTTAAACTGAAAATACCAATTTCACACTTTTTCCAAAATTCTTCTTCATCTCTTCCAACTATCTTAAATCTTGAATTTAAAATAAATAAATCCTTTATTCCTTTAAATAATATCACTAAAGTTTAAAAATTCATTTATTCCTATTTATTCAATAATCTTCTTTCCCATATCCGGAATTTATTTATTAGAATTTAAAAATCAACTTTTATCCTTTTCCAATTCATTCTTTAATTTGTCTAAATTCTCTATAATTATTTTACTTAAAAATTCTCTCTTTTATTTTCCTTCAAAAATCCATTTTTTATATTTTCGACATCTTAAAATACCAAAATATATTCAGCTAAACATAACATTCAATAATTATAGTTACCAATATAATCTATCATAGATTATCAAATAAATCATATCATAGAATATGAAATAAATTCAACATTTTTGAGGAATCCAGTTGGATCTCTCCAACCTATTTCCCTGCGTCCATAGATTTTAGCACAATATAAAATACCAATCCCACTTTGAGGGGATATCGCGGTATAAAGGGTCATCCGCTATTATGCGGGGCGCATAGGGTCTCATCCGCTATATAATGCGGGAATATCAATCACTCCAATACACACACACACACACACACACACTATTATATAATATCACATCCAGACAATTCAAACAATCAATCAATAATTTAATTTAACTATTTAAATTAACTGGTAACCTAATTTGAGTGAGATTAACTCAACTTTGATTTTGCTTCCAATCCATTTCCATCTTGACTTGTTACCTTCATGATTTTGACTTTGTATAAACAATTCACGATTTAGTACTATTTTTAAATAATTTACCATTGGCGATTTATTAGCATTTTGAATTAATCAAACAATTCACTTACTTTTTAATAAATTTAATTAGCTAATAATTTAATTAGCTAATAATTTAATTTAACTAATAGTTTAATTTTTTAAACTAATTTTCTTTTAGTAAATATTTTTAGTGACTAAATAATTAAATAAGTTTGTTAAACAAATTAATCATCCTAACTACATTATTTTAAAATAAACTAGTAAATTTAAAAGGTGCATTTGATATTTATTATTTTTTTCTTCAAATTGAAACCATATATATACTTTTATAAAAATAAATTATAGATTTCAAAATCAAATTTAATATAAAATATTAGATTTATACTTTTCTTTCTCTGTGTATAGGTTTATACATAAATATTGGATTAAAAAAATACAAACTGTAACCATATTACTATAAAAGTATCAACTGTAAACATGTTTTGAAATAAAATTAACTATTCTAGATATTAAATAAACTTAAATTAACTCAGAAAATACCTTACTGCCACCATCGATCGAAACCACGATGAGCCCGCCGTCGATCCCTAAAATAACCGCAAACCCCCAGCTCGTCACCACTTCCTTTGTTTGCACACTAACCCACCCAGACAACTGATCGACTTCGAACCCACACCACGTGCACGATTCACTTCCTTTGCATGCACTCGATTTTCGGAAAGGAAGCAGCCCCATTATGAAACCCTCCCTTGCGAATTTTCAGTCTCGCAATTCAATGACGATTTCGAACACGGCTTCAAACAATTCCTGGAACGAAATCGATTCGCTCTAAGTATTTGAGCGCGATGATTTCTCTATTGCAAATGATATCGTTTGGCCCTTGCTTTTCTTCTTGAAAATCGATTTCATTTTGAATACGAAACATGAAGAGGTTGTCGTCATTTTTGATTTGGAGTGAAACGAATCAATTTGAATGAAGAAGTAGTTTTTTTCGTGAATTTCTGATGTCGAACAAGGCTCGCCCTCGATCCATTTTTTTCTTTCTGTTTTGAAGGAAAGGGGTATATGGGTTTTTAAAAACAAGGGAAAGATGGCTCCGATGTGAAGGTAGCATGTTTGAACAAAGTAGCTAAAGTGCTTCTGACAAGAAAAGGAAAAAGTTTTGATGTGGACATACTTTCAGCCGATGGAGATTAGTATGTGAATATATATATTTAAATTTTAAATTCAAATTGTTTCGAAAATGCAACTTAAAATTTTGACATCCTATGCCGCCAGGCATTTATAATGTTATACTCCTATTTTGGACGCAAAGGGAAAGGTTTCAAGTCCTAATTCGATCATATGGAGAAGATAGCTTTTTGACCCAGTAATAATATTGAATTTTTTATATAAATTTTAGCGCGTTTATATACCGTACGATCACACGATCACTCCAAACATTTCAAAATTTGAAATCTGATAATAATACAATATTATGGATTCAATGGAACTGGTTTCATCGAATTTCGAAACTGTGCCTCGGAAGGCTTTTTTTAAATATCGATTTAAACGATATATTTTTAAAACTAAACAACACTTTTAAATTTAATTTTAAAATTTCTATTACCTTTATATTATCAATATAAGTTTTATAAGCCTTCAAATTATTTTTGACGAGCTTAAAACTCAAGATTCCATATTTCACCCAATTTCCAATTATTAAATTCAATATTTAAATTATCCAATAAACAATATATTTGAAATTCAAGTTAAACATTAACTTTTAAATATTTAAAATCAATTAAATATTTCGGCTTCTATTATCTCAAAATTCTAGATCGTCACATTCCTCCCCCCTAAAAGAATTTCATCCCCGAAATTACTAGTTAGGAAGAATGGTCCAATATCTGTTTACTATCTTTCCAAAACCAAATAGTTTCCAAACAAATTCCCAAAACAATCTCTCTATTAAAGACATACTATTACCCCTACTAACTTTTCGAACTCACCCATCTGTTACAAATAATAGCATATCCTTGATAATTCAAATTGTAGTTTAAACCAACCTTTTAAACTTATCAAAACTTTCTCAAATTTTTTCTAACTCTCTAAATTTTCGAAATTTTTTGCCGACGTCTCCTTTGCGCGGCTAGATCGATACGACTACAATATGCCTTTACGGCCCTTAGATTTCAAAAGAAAACAAAATCCAAGTGGCTAGACTAGAAAATCATCGTATACAATTTAAAATACATACCTTTTTTGTCGGGCCATACAATTTTATCTTCTGAAATCAAAATCATCAATTTCCTTTTTGCTTTTAAATACCTGCATACTACTTAGCAATAATATCCAATTACAGAATCCAAAATCATTTTATTCACTTCCTTTTCAAAATTTTCAAAATTTGCTTTACTTAAGCCGTACGATGTACACATATCATCCGTACGCAATATCAAATCCGATCGCTCACTTGGTCACACAATTTCACTTCCGAACTAGTATCGTCTCCACGAATTCCTAGTGCGGATTGAGATCTGGCTTCTTGACCAGAAACCATCATTCTCCTTGCATAGCCATATATTATTGTTGATAATTTTCAAAATCAATCAAAAATCCATATCCAGGGTTCGCCGTCGAAAATCGAGTGAAATATCCAAACTCGAATCGATATAACCATCTCGAAATTCTATGCTCGAATCTGGATCAATCGTTATGCGAATAGAATAATATACATGCATCCTACGTATTTATCTCCATTTTATTATTAGCTATATCAATTTCTTTTTATTCACATTTATTTTGATTTCCATTCACTTATTCACAATCACAATTTCACACACCCTTTTCAAACATTCATTCACATATTAACTAAGTATATTTTCCCAATACCAAGTTTACCTAGGAATTTCACCATCCCTTTCTCAAGTTCAATATGAATAGTTTATACACTTCTTAAATTTATTTCCACTTCACCACTTAAGCTTTCATATCTACTCCATTTAACTTAAATTTTCAATTCCATTCTGAATTCAATTTACCTTTCATTTTTAAATATTGAATTCTATCAACTATCGTCCATTCATATCTGATCCATATCATTATTTTAAACTACTCCCATTTACTAATTTATTACACATTCCAATAAACTTTAATTCTTAGAACTTTGTTCTTTTAGTCCACTCAACTAAATTTTCCGATTCCACTTTACTCAACATAATTCAAATTGATTCCAATATTCAATTTTAATTTTTCAATTCATTTGCTTATAAATGTAAATTCATTTGTTCCTTCACAAATTTATTTCCAACTTATAAATTTTATTTTAATGTCCATTTTATTAAATTACTTAAATTCATTTCCTTAAAATTTACTTTATTTAACTTAATTCAAGTTACATTCCCATTCAATTCAAAAAGAAATTTAACTTCTATAAGTTTTTCCAACCAATTAACATCCCATTTACTAATCTGTTTAATTTACTTCATTTAATTAGTTTACTTACCACTTTATTTTCTAGTCACACTTACTTTAATTAACTTTTTACAAGTTAATTCCATTTCAGGCAATTTCCAAACTTTATAAGTTTCCAAACCTGTTTATAATCCATGAACATTTTTAGTTAAACTTCCAGAGTTTAAACCATTACTAAAACATTCAAAAATCAATTTTGAAAATCAAAGCCAATTTCACAAACAAACACCAATCCAAAACATCCAGGTAGCAATTCCTCCCTTGGAAACTCGAAAATGAACATCGATGATGTCGCGATCATCATCGGAATATTTTTCCAGCGACCGAAAAGAGTTTAGTGCTTTTATCCTTTCAAAAACATTTTTCAAATATTTTTAAATTTCAAATCTAACCAGATTTCATATTCAATTCAATTTTTTTTTCGAATACTATTACTATTATTCCTCCAAAGCCTTTGAAAATCATTTTCAACTCAAAGGAAATTAAATTTCCTTAAATTTTTAAGTTTCAAATCCTTACAATTCATATTCAAACATTACTTTGGAATTTTTATTTCATTTCCAATTATAAATCACATTTATAATCCCCATTTAAAAACTCCATTTTGTTATATAAGTTAATTTCTTAACTTTAGTTATAATTTCAATTCTTGTTCAATTTTCACTTAACCATGATAATAATTTAATATTATCACTTCCTAACAACCAAGCAACCATATATAGCTTTAATAATTTATGGAAAATTATTTCTTTCATATATATAAAAATAATTTAGGCAAAATTATTTCATTTACCCTATTTAAAACAATAATATGTCGAATTATTCTATTCAAATGTTTAGAGATCCCTATCAATAACGTTAATTACTCGTATTAACCAGAATCCATTAACTACTCAACAAACCAATCAACACAGTATAAAACTATTTTTATATTCACCAACAAATACATGCTCATATCTATTAATACACTCAAACTCATTCTTGAGTACTATAGACTCTATTTCTAATGAGTAATCCTCGCCAGAGCTATGGTTCTCGCTTAGCCTTCAGCTCTGATACCACAATGTCACGACCCGATTTTTCGACGCTCGAAAATCGACATCAATACGTCCACTGTATTAAATGCCGAACAACCGAATGCCGAAAAAAGAAGACCGTAAGGGAAGAAGAAGGAGGTAGAAGAAGAAATAGAAAACAACATCAGAATCTCACAATCGCAGTGGAATAGCATATAATAGATATCGACGGGTTTTTATACAAAGAAACTGTAATCGTATTATATATTACATCATCAGAGTACAACATCAAACGAAAACATAACACTGGATAGTTATGATAACTTGTCCACACCGAAACCGATTATGCAGCAAACCGTACACAACGGATAATACATCAAATACATGTGATACGTCTCGCCATCCAGCTCGTCTCCTGAGCTCCACGGCATCCTTTCCTGTATCTATAATACTTGGGCTGACCCAAGCATTATAGTGAAATAACACCCGAGTCAGTTTGGAAAACCAGCGTGAGAAAACATACTCAATTGGATTATTAAAGTTTCCAAAATCCTTTAAAAATCAAAGGTATCTCGCAAGACCACGCCATAAATAAACATGTCGGGTTTTTACCTTACAATAACCAAAACATTTCTTATCAAATCCTCTGATATTATAGTAGTGTTTATACACAAATACTTATTCAAATAGCTGAAATTGTTACATTCATTAAATTCCGGCATAATAGGTATACAAACAAGTCCGAAGGTACTTATTGGAGATTGGGTTTCCATCAATGGTAGGGCTACTGGGGTACCACCCATCACATTACGTGGCCTAGATCAACGTACCGAGGATCCCTCCTGATCCCTTGCAGTACAAGACCAGAGCTACCTCTTACTGGATAGTCCGAATAAGATCACCCCACGGTTGGGATCAGCAATCGCCCACACAGCCGAATAAAAGGGCATCTAGACAGGGATGACCTTACCCTAATTAGTTGCTAGCCACTTAGCCTTACTGCACCTCCTCTATTTTAGCCATTCTCGATTGATGAGGCTTAAGGCTATGCGTTACCTTTTTTAGAACACATCTCACTTAGAATGCTCATCGTCCTCCTTACGATGTTTTGATAACATTCATCCATACAAGTCCGTTCCCAGTCTGAACGGAACCGAAGGCACTACTCCTACTATATCCATTATGGAATCACCCTCAGGATTAGTAGCGATTAGCCCTTGCACTTCCCCGCTCCATCTTCGACTCCAGGCTCTTGTCTTGCTCACGAAAATGTTCAAGCCAGATCGATGTGATTTTCGAGAAATTAATCCCGATCCCAGTCTCTTCGAAACATCAGCGCATTGGCCAATATTGATATCCGGTTATTTAACTATCATAAAACATCCATAAACAACCATAAGGCCTTAATAATTTCCAAAATTATTTATTTCAAAATATCTTCGCAAGATATTTTTCTACACACCCTTGAAATTAGTTTTCAAATCACTCTTTTTTCTCGCGGAATAAATTTCCACCCAATTGTTTTCGACTGAAGATCACCAAGTCTTACTTTAGAATTTAAAATAATTTAAATCACTTTATCCAAAAATATATACTTTAAAAGAATTAAAATAAAACAACTTAAAACACTTTATTTAAAATACTAGTTATGAAATTTTATAATAATTTCTCATGTAAAACTTAAGCCAAAACTAAATTTAGAATAAAATTTATTCTATAAGGTATAAATATTAAATAATTATCTTTTAAATCATAATACTAGTTAAACCTTTAAATAATTTACTTATATAATTAACTTAATAAATATTTACTTTTAAAATTTTGAAAACCACTAAATAATAATTTCTTTCTAAAACATTCTTTGAAAAACCACTTTAAAACTTCTAACTTATACTTGGAAATCTTTCTTTGAAAATATACTTGGCTTTTCAGGGAAATACACTTTCCATTTAAGTATAGCCATCTAATCATTTAAAAATCCTGCTCGATTTATTTCCAATTTAATTTACATCCAAAACCCGTAAATTTTCCTTTCCACATCTTTAAAAATAAACCACTATTTATTTTTAAAACAAATTACCCATTCCTTTATAAATTCACGGTAATAAATTCCCATCGTGAATTTATACTTTCAAATATCCATATATATCTTATTTCACTTTATAAACCCAGTTTATATATTCCATAGTCTCATCCTCCTTTTAAATCACAGGTTCAAATACTTAATCAATTTTCAAATAGGTTTAAAAAATTTACTCCATTTTAAAATAAATTCCTTTACTTACTCAATTTTATTTCAAAACCCATTAATTTCAGATTTTACTTCTTTATTATGATTTAAAATCTTATTTAAACTGAAAATACCAATTTCACACATTTTCCAAAATTCTTCTTTATCTCTTCCAACTATTTTAAATCTCGAATTTAAAAAAAATCCCTTATTCCTTAAATAATATCACTTAAGTTTAAAATTTGATTTATTCCCACTTATTCAAAAATCTCCTTTCTCATGCTCGGAATTTATTTACTAGAATTTAAAAATCAACTTTTATACTTTTCCAATTCATTCTTTAATTTACCCAAATTTCCTATAATTATTTTACTTATAAATTATCACTTTTATTTTCCTTCAAAAATCAAATTTTTATATTTTCGATATCTTAAAATACTAAAATATATGCAGTCAAACATAGCATTCAATAATTCCAATTACCAATATAGTCTATCACAAATTATCAAATAAATCATATCACAGAATATGTAACAAATTCAACATTTTTGAGGAATCCAGTTGGATCCCTCCAACCTGTTTCCCTGCATCAACAGATGTTAGCACAACATAAAATACCAATCCCACTTTGAGGGGGATATCGCGGTATAAAGGGCCATTCGCTATTATGCAGGGCGCATATGGTTTCATCCGCTTTATTATGTGGGAAAATCAATCACACCAATACATATATACATATACACACACACACACACACACACACACACACACACACACACACACACACACACACACACACACATATATATATATATATATATAATATCACATCCAGACAATTCAAACAATCAATCAATAATTTAATTTAACTATTTAAATTAACTGGTAATTAAATTTGAGTGAGATTAACTCACCTTTGGTCTTGCTTGCAACCCATTCCATCTCGACTTGTTACCTTCATGATTTTGACCTTGTATAAACAATTCATGATTTATTACTATATACAAATAATTTACCATTAACGATTTATTAACATTTTGAATTAATCAAACGATGTATTTATTTTTTAATAAATTTAATTAGCTAATAATTTAATTTAACTAATAGTTCAAAATTTTAAACTAATTTTCTTTTAATAAATATTTTTAGTGACTAAATAATTAAATAAGTTTGTCAAACAAAATAATCATCCTAACTACATTATTTTATAATAAACTAGTACATTTAAAAGGTGCATTTGATATTTATTATTTTTTTCTTCAAATCGAAACCACATATATGCTTTTATAAAAATAAATTTTAGATTTCAAAATCAAATTTTATATAAACTTTCAACACTTTAGAATTCCTATTTATTTTTCCCAAACCTTACCTATGTATATATATATATATATATTTCTTCTTTAAAAATATTTGTGCATTTATTTTTATTTTCCTATTCTTCTCTGTAATAATTTTCTTTCTCTGTATATAGGTTTATACATAAATATTAGATTAAAAAATTATAAACTGTAACCATATTACTATAAAACTATAATCTGTAAACATGTTTTAAAATAAAATTTACTATTCTAGATATTAAATAAACTTAGAAAATAACTTACTACCACCATCTATCGAAATCACGACGAGCCCGCCGTCGATCCCCAAAACCACCGCGAACCCCCAGCTCGTCACCACTTTGCACACGAACCCATCCAGACAACTGATTAACTTCGAACCCACACCGTGCACTCGACTCACTTCCTTCGCATGCGATCGATTTTCGAAAAGGAAGCAGCCCCACTCCGAAACCCTCCCTCGTGAATTTCCAGTCTCGCGATTAAGTGATGATTTTGAACACGGGCTTCAAACAATTCCTCGAACGAAAATTCATTCGATTCGCTCAGAGTATTTGAGCGTGATGATTTCTCTTTTGCAAATGATCTCATTCAGCCCTTACTTTTCTTCTTGGAAATCGATTTCATTTTGAATTTGAAACGTGAAGAGGCTGTTGCCATTTTTGATTTGGAGTGAAACGAATCAATTTTGAATGAAGATAGCATTTTTTTCGTGAATGTTTGATGCCAAATGAGGCTCGCCCTCGATCCCTTTTTTTTCTTTCTGTTTTGAAGGAAAGGGGTATACGGGTTTCCAAAAACAAGGGAAAGACTGCTCTGATGTGAAGGTAGCATGTTTGAACAAATTAGCTACAGTGCTTCTGAAAAGAAAACGAAAAAGTTTCGATGTGGACGTAATTTCAGCGGATGGTGATTAGTATGTGAATATATATATATATATGTATGTATTTATATATTTAAATTTTAAATTCAAATTGTTTCGAAAATGCAACTTAAAATTTTAACTTCCTATCGAGGCGTCCCGCTAAGCGTTTATAATGTCATACCCCTATTCCGAACGCAAAGGGAAAGGTTTCAAGTCCTAATTCGATCGTATGGAGAAGAAAGCTTTTTCACCCAGTTATTATATTGAATTTTTGATATAAATTTTAGCGCCTTTATATACCGTACGATCACACGATCACTTCAAACGTTTCGAAATTTGAAATATGATAATAATAAAATATTATAGATTCAATGGAACTGGTTTCGTCGAATTTCAAGACTGTGCCTCGGAAGGCTATTTTTAAACATCGATTTAAACGATATATTTTTAAAACT
Source organism: Allium cepa (assembly GCA_030765085.1). Taxonomy (NCBI): domain Eukaryota; kingdom Viridiplantae; phylum Streptophyta; class Magnoliopsida; order Asparagales; family Amaryllidaceae; genus Allium; species Allium cepa. The sequence continues at coordinate 550,997,604 of CM060932.1, forward strand.
GAATAAACACTTTTAAATTTAATTTTAAAAGTTCTATTGCCTTATGTATTATCAATAGAAGTTTTATAAGCCTTCAAATTATTTTTGACGAGCTTAAAACTCAAGATTCCATATTTCACCCAATTTCCAATTATTAAATTCAATATTTAAATTATCCAATAAACAACGATATTTGAAATTCAAGTTACACATTAAATATTAAATATTTAAAATCAATAAAATATTCCGATTTCAATTATCTTAAAATTTCGGATCATCACAGTTGGGTTTGTTTGGATTTGATTGGTTTTGAATACGTTTGGATTTGATTGGTTTTGGTGTGTGACATTATGTATGCGTGCTACTAATTGAAATACTGAATAATGTTATGTCATTTTACATATCATATTTATTGTATATCATTCTTGTCATTTTGAATTTCATGATCATATTACCTATCACTTATATATATATATATCATTATGAGTATATAGTGTTTTGTTTAGAGGTAGTTAGAATTAATATTAAGAGATATGGTTAGAATTGTAGTCATAGTTAGTTATTTTTTGATTAATGACAAAGGGGAAAAATATATAAAATGCTAGACATAAATTAAGGAGGAGTTTTATTAGTCATAGATTAAAGGAGAGTTTTATTATATTTTATTTACAAAATTGTCATCATAAAAAAGGTGGAGATTGTTAGTACATGAGAATTGGTTTTGATGACAACAACTTTAGGAAATCATTAAAAACATAAATAC